>OY728142.1:2030736621-2035736621 GCA_963277665.1 Viscum album | reverse complement strand
TACGGCAAAAGACTAGCCTACACCGCGGCCATGCGCCCCTGGCTGACCACTCTGAGCTGATCCACCCTACTGGTGCTGAGGGACTGGTGGCTGACTGCCACGGCCTCAACCTCCACCTCGGCCCGAATGGCTGGAAGAACTCTAGTTCCCTGACTGGTGAGAAACTGGTGGTGCTGCTCCTGAATGAGGAGTCATGGAAGAACCTTGGTCACCAGCTTCTGGTGAGAAAACTTGGCAGAAACACTGAAGGTGACCCATCTTTCTGCAAGATCGGCACTCCATGGGGTCTCTCTGGCACTGCAGCCTCGTGTTCCCTGACCGGACACACTGGTAGCATATCACCTGGTTGCCTGACGATGTATATCGCTTCCTCAGATCACCACGTGTAGACTCCCTATGGCGTTTCTTGTTGTCATCTGGAGGAAAACTAGCTCTGGAAGCAGAACCGCCCTGGCTCGCAGCTCCAGAGTCTCTCAGATTGTGCTCCGCAATCAGTTCCTGGTTGACGATGGAAGTGATGGAAGTCAACTGGAAGAGATTCACCTGCGAGAGAATCTCCCACCTGAGACCATCCTCAAACTTCCTTGCCAAGAACACCCCACTCTCATCCTGGAGGGGTGTGAAATGTTGCAGCTCGGTGAAACGAGAGGAATACTCCATGAAAGAAAGAGTACCCTACTCTAATCTCATGAACTCCCGAGCTCGGTCGGCCCTCAGGGTCTCCAGGTAGAAGTAGTCATAAAATATGCACTGAAACTCCTCCCAAGACATAACCTGCTGATGACCTGCCTGTGAGATCACGTCCCACCACCTCTTGGCGGCGTCCCGGAGCATGTAGGTAGAGAGCTTGACCCGCCTCTCTGGAGGTGTCTTCAGATGCTCGAAGATAGTCAGCATGGCTTCCAACCACGACTCTGTAGCCTGAGGTCCTCCTTCCCCCGAGAACATGGGAGGATGCTGCTACTGAAAAACCCACGTCAAGTCTGCCATAGTCGAGGAAGGATTCATTTCTCCCTGAAAGGTCTGCATCATCCTCATAAAACCTTCCTTGAACTACGCATTAGCGCCTGCAACTGGTATGACAGCTGGTGCCAAGGCTGGCCCAATAGGAGGATCGGCAGGAAGTCCCTGATCATCCATATCTGGCGTCTGATCACTGCCTGATGACAGACGTACAACCGGAGGCTGTCTCATAGGCATAGCTCTGAAAGATCAAAATCACACCTTAGATCATAAAAACAAGGACATAGAACACAAGATTGCAAAACGGGAATAGGGAAAGGAAAACACACAAGTTTACAAAACACGACTACACGGCATGTATAAAAACTACACGGCGTGTCTTCTTAATCCACTGACATGAGCGTGTACCCCTTCCCTACAGGTCGTGTAACACCTCAAACTACACGGCGTGTTGACCCCACACATGGCGTGTACTTGAAGACTACTCCCCTGCCTAAGCCTCTTTACACGGCTAACCCACACGGTCCGACTTAACCCGAGACTACACGGCGTGTTCTGAACACACACGGTGTGTACTAGACAAGGCTTCGGCGGCCCGTGTTGTTAAATACATGTTCGTCTACATGGCTGAACCTTACACGGCGTGTTCCGAACAAACACAGCGTGTATAGGTGAAGGTGACATCATCTCGTGTTGTTCGTGACACGGCCAGGTACCTGAAAAAGACTACACGGCGTGTTCCGAAACAACACGGTGTTTCTAAGAGAAGGTAACGCCGACCCGTTTTGTTCGTGACATGGTCGGGTACCTGGACGGGACTACACGACGTGTTTCTTTACAACACGGCATGTTCTACTCGAGCTTCCCTGACCCATGTTGTTAGTGACACGGCCGGGTACACGGATCCGAACTACACAGCATGTACCAACCGTACACAGCGTGTTACTGAAGTTACTTCCACAACAGCGTGTGCATGCTCACACGGTCAGTGACACGGTCTAAAAACTACATGGCATGTAGTCAGAATTACACACCATGTATTCTGGGTTTTTCTGGGCAGTAGCTCAGAAACTGCAAAGAAGCCCTAAAAACACAGAAAACAAGTCAAGGAGGTGCCAAATTCCGATTCGTGAGGGCCCATACTCCCCGCGAATCAAAACTTTGTGTTCATTTAAGCAAAGTAGAATACAAACAATCCTCTAACAAGGAAGTAGAGACTCTATCAAGCATCTATCAAAACAGCATGCATAATCTACACAAGGTCTATCACAACAGCATGCAATCGCTAATGCACCCTAGATGACATGGAAAGAATGCATGGCATGTGATTTCTAACAAGTGTCTATATGATGCATGAGATGGCATACCCTCATATCATCGGGTTATGACAGAAATAGAACCGCGATAGCAAACAATAACAACACAGGACATCTGAATCACTCTATGTGAAATCATATCAATCGTAAATCTCAAAACCATAAAACTGCAATAAACGAGGTAGTATGGTTTTTCCCTGTACACGGGTTAGCTACTCTCGAGCACATCTTAACTCCAAGTACCGAATCCGTCCTATCCCTGGATAAAGGCTCCAAACAGTAAATCAAGAGGAAGGAAACCCCTCTGATACCACTTTATAACAACCCGAATCTCAAGCCCCTCCACTGGTGCCCCGTACCCGGTTTTCCACATGACCTCAAGCACATTTCCCCAAATGCCAGAGGCTGCTGACTAGTAGCGAGGGCCTTGGTAAGTTATTGGGGAAACTATGCCCTCATTCGGTATGGTATACAAGGTAAGGAAAACAACAATAAATAGCAGAAGCAGTAAACAATACGCAACAACTGAAACCAAACAGAGGAAGCAATGAATATATAGTAATGATGATAATGATGTAGTAGGTACAAGTATTTAAGGAAAGAAGCAAACACAACAACGTGCTGAAATAAAACTGAACACAAGTACTAAAGCAACAGCAACTCCAGTAGTATCGCAAGCCTTAGCTTAGTCCCTTGCTCTCCAGCTCCAAACAATCAAGTACCGGAAGTTGAAGGGTGCTTGACCTTATCTATACCTGCAACAACAAAGTCTTCTTGGGACCAAAATCATGGCCCAAACAGGGTGTGAGATACAATCCTAGTATGAAATCACACAAATATCTGTGCCTAACAGTTAATGAGTACAAGGCAAGTAAAATTGTAGGAATCAGTAAACAGAAAATCACACAGCAGCTACAATCCATAGTTCTAGCATATAAATTGCAGAAGTAAACAACCAACAACAAGTAGAAAACATGTAACCCTCTGGGTAGCTCTCATATCCTAACCCCTATGGTACAACCTACAAGTACTAGCAACCCTCTAGGAGGCACACACGGTCTCACCCCTCTGGTTCAGCTAAGAGTAGACATTCTGAGGAAGCACTCACCATCAATTCCTCATATAGTCTCGTATCGTACTAAAGGATCTCTGGGGAAGCACTCAACGTCTCATTCCCCATGTGGCCCACGTCAAGGAACTACAGACTCTATGAGGAATCACTCATCGTCAATTCCCCCTGTGGTCTTGCATCGTATTAAAAGACACTCTGGAGAAGCCCTTACGTCCATTCTCCATATGGTCTACTACGCTAGGTTCTCGCAGTCCTGTGTGAAAATAAACATGCTCAGCGCATGTGTATCATCCAAGTAAACCTCAAAACTACTTGGCTATCATTCTAAGTCTCAACAGCATAACAAAGAAACAGTTCCACTATCCTACAACTAGGCATGGCAACTGTAAAATGCCAAACAAGAAAAAACAAGCATGGAAACATCTAGAGTACAGAAAAAACTACTCTCTTCACAAAGGTAGACCCCTACTATAGCAATCAAGCAAGCAGGAAATCAATCAAGGGAAAAACAGGAAAACGCACAATTCTCGTTCAAGGTAATTGACAAAATTGCACAAAATATTCAAATACTTTCTACAGAAAAGCACAAACCACCTACCCTGATCCTAGGAGATCGATATACTTGAACCACGATGACTGATTCTCCTCCGAACGTCGTAGATCTGAGAAAACGCCCAAAACATTCAACCCACGATATCTTGAGAAGGAGGAGGAATTGGAAAACGAGGCTCAATCATAAGGAATAACTCACTACTGTGATTCCAATGCAATCGACCGTGCTCGAATCGGAGAACGGACGGAGAGTCAGGGGATCGTCGAAGATTCGTAGATCCTCGGCACTCTCGGACGAATAGAACCTAGAAGAATATGCTTCTGTGTGTCAGGCGTGACCCCGGTCCGTTTAATGAAAAAAAGAAAGTACACGGCGTGTACTTTTAGAGTACATGGAATGTACTAGGTCTTTCCGTACTCCACTAAAATCAGTCTCCACGTCACCCCTACACACCGTGTGTGTAACCCGGACACGGCCAGTACACGGCTTCGAGCGGGAAAAGAGTACACGGCGTGTACTCAGAAAGTACACGGCGTGTACTTAAAAATTTTTCAGAAACTTTATTTTTCTCAAAAACTCCAAAAAAAGGAAAGGCGTACCTGAAATGAAGATCCGGGTTCTTACAGTTTTTTTTTACTTTAAATAGTTTTAAAAAAGGATATTTCCTCGTTTTTTATGTGAAAATGTAAAGTTATTTTATATAATGTTTTAAATGAGTTTTTCAAGGGTTTTATTAATAAAAAATAAAATATTATAAATTTTTATCCATGATATATTACTTAGGAATTATATACGATGAAGGGTGGTCCTGATATAGCTCATTAAGATGGGTTATCTTAATATAGCTCTCCAATTAATTTGGTAATGTTTTTGTATTTGAAGGTGGAAAATGAGGGAGATAACTTTGTATGTTAATCCTATAAAATTAACAGGGCATCAATTGTTTTGACACACTTTAAACACAAATGAACATGGGTTTTTGAATATGATGCTCCAAGATACCAATTTTATGTTTACTAAGGGTTTTTATGTAAATTATTTGATTTCATGATGTAATGAAAATTTATGATCTTTTAAAGGTTAAAGTATTATTTTTCAAAGAAATTTTTTCATGTGTTATCTTATTTATAATTATTTATTCATGGGTTTTATATGATTTCTATGGGTTTTAAAGGTTTTCTTTGATAAAATTTTAATTTTAAAATGTGATTGTGAATAATTTTATATACTTAAAGTATATTGTGAAAAATGTAAACATTTTTATGGGTTTCATGTATTTCACTTGACTAATAGGTCTCCTTTATTTTTATATTCATTAATGAGATTTTTTTTATGATCCCATATTTGAATTTTTTTCAAATTATGAAAAGATGAGTATAAACTATATAAATCTCAAAATTAACACTATAGAGACTAATCTTGAAAGAAGAAAAAGAGTCTTGAATAAAATATGGGTGTAAATTTAAGATCATTTTTTGGAAAAAAATGCACAGTGTGTAGAAGTACCCACTTTCTTAGGTAATGGTTTTCATAATTATATAAAAATATAAATATAAAAGTTAATGGGAATTTAAGAATATGAAATCCTTTCTATTAACCTCATAATTATTAGTTGATTAAGTTACAAAGTGCCATAGTTGGTATTAGAGTAAATAAAGGGATCTAATCCTTGTGAAAGTTGGGAAATGTCTTACAATCCAACTAAGGGTTTCATGAAGAAAGGGAAAACACTAGGGATGATGGTAAGTGTCTTTCCCATGAGGTGTAGTCACCCATGGAGTGATTGGATAGTTAATTTCTATAACCAATTCAGTATGAAACCATACTATCACAGTTGGTATCATATTATGGTTTTAGACAACTTTATAGGCTAATAAGTTATAAAATGTGGATAATTCAGGTGTTTTAGTTAGCATTAGGGGTTAATGGTATAAGTTTGATCATATGTTTAAAGTCATAAATACCATTTTATGTAATGAGAGTTTAAGATAATTAAGGATATCTTGAGCAATAATTATTGGGTTTTAATACATGATTGAGGCATATATAACCCTTAGGTTTATCATGCGATTTACTGTGAAGGTTAGTTGAGAATAACATAATTATATTAGGGATAAAATATCAAAGGTAAAGATAAAAAATAGGGTTAATGTGATATTTGGTATTAAGATAATTATGGTTAATTGGGATAAAGGTTTATTATATTTTTGGGAAAATATGTTTGATTGTATAGATATCCATGGAATTGAAAAGTGATTTTATGACTTGGTGGTTAAAGTTATTTTTGAATAAGTTCACTATATATTTTGGTAATATTAATAGAGTCAAGATAAATGATAAATTTTTGGATATGATGTAATTTTAGGTCTAAATAGTTAATATTATGTGTGTAATAATTATTTAGTATACTTGTGGATGAACATATGATTTATTGTGATTTTATGGTGATTCAAGTAATTTTGGAAAAATATTTTCATATTTTAGAGATTACATGATTAAGGAATATACATTTTTGTTATACGACTCTATGAGTAATTATTTTTGTTTAGATAAAAATGTTAGGTTAATCATGGAAAAATTTGTGATCAAATCCTTATAATCATTGGGATTCAAGTTTAGTCTAACATATCTTCAATGGTTTTAAGATTAGTTATTTATTTAATGATTTAAGTTTAACTTTGGGAGTTATTATTGATCCTTTAAAGATTAAATTTTTATTTATTCATAATAAGGTTTATTCACATTGGAAAATGTGGGGGAAGTAGATGATATGTTTTATATAGTGGGGTTGCAATGCTGGTAGTTCTGATGTTGTTATGCAGTGGGGTTGTGGTGGAAGGTGGAATTGGTTTTGGCTGTTAGGTTGTTGATTTTAATATGATGATTGATATGTGTTATTCTATGATAGTTTCATGGATGATATGGATTATGAAATAAATAATGGTCATGAACTGGAATTATTACATGATAGTGATTTAAACTACATGTTTAACGAATCATTTTGGTAACAGAGAATCTGAAAAATGGGTTAATATTAATTAAATATTAAAAATGAACTGTGTCTTGATTTTTTATTGTATGGTTTTATGAATTTAAAGGTGGAAACAAAGTTGGGAAGTAATGAGTATATTGGTGTTTTGTTTGTAAACCCATAGGTTGGGCTTGTGTGCCTTTCTATATATACATGTATAAACATTGTATGTTATGATTATTTCTATATGTACCCCACCCTTTTCAAGCACTATGTGTCGACACCCACATGGTCACATGGGAGGGTGCCTTTTCCAACATTTCAGTGGGAGGATGGATGGATGGCCACCCACTCTTCCCTTCTCCCTCTTCCATGAGATAGTGTCCTAGGTGTCTTCAGCCAAGTTTTGATATGATGTCCTAGGTTTAGTTGGGATGAGTTATAGTGTGATGTCCCAGGTATCTTCAAAATGAGATATGTTGTGTTGTCCCAAGTGTTTTTAGTATGAGATGTGTTGTGATGGCCCAGGTGTGTGCAGGTGGGATGTGATGTGTTGTGATGTCCCAAGTGTGTGAGGATGGGATGTGTTGTGAGGTGTGGCCCAAGTGTGTGTGGGCGGGATGTGATGTGATGTGACATATTCAGAAGAGGTGGGAGCACCAGGATGTTTTCCATTAGGGTGTAAGACTATCTAATTAGTGGGAAAATGGTGTTGGGTACCCTAAAATAAATGTTATTTATATTATATTATATTACTTAGATGAGTTATTTGGTGAGCGAGCCTTGTTGAGGTTGAGGTTATGGTTAGTCTACTTGTTAGGTGCTATTTGGTTTTACTTTTTTCTCATGGGTTTATTAGTATTATCCTTCCACTTGTGCATGAGAGACTTTGGTTTTCTTAATGAGTTTTCCAATATTATCACCCTATTTATATAAAACAATTATCAGGTTTCTGGGTGGATTATGTGGACCGTGTTGGGCGTTACTAGCTCAGACCATGGAATAATTGTCGTATTGCTGCTCTAGTTTTTTTTTGGGTATTTACCTTAGAGAATTATATTTGTATCAATTCTATTTACACATGAATTTTGGTATTTTTTGGTTTTTCTTATATATATGTCATGGATATGATTTTATTTGATACATGTTATCTCCCAATCTTGTTTTCTTATAAAGTGTAATACCTCCCTTATTGTGAGTTTTTTAAACTTTTGGTTCTATTCGCCAACTCGGGGCCTACTTGAGGTCGAACTTGAGGGTCATTATCTCCTTTTCTTAATTTCTAGCACAAGAGGGGTATCTTTGGAGGGAGGGGGTTATGAGAGAAAATATCTTAACTTGTGATAACCATTTATGTTTTTGGTTAATGGATAGAAATAGGAAAAATATTTTTTTCATCCTTTTATGGATCTTATGATCCATTAAAAGTTAATTTTAGTGCATCATGTATGAAAAATTGGTCATTGTTATTTATCATTTAGAATACAAGATAAAGTAGAGGTGTAAAATTGCTCAAAACGTAACTGAAGGAATAAAATACACTTATGGTGTAGAATGGAGTCATGTAAGTATATTTTCACTTATTATTTTTCTAGATGGTAAAATAATTTATCAACTCAGGGAATATGAATATAAATATATCTAGTACTATATGGAAACTATTTTTTAGTTACAAAGGTATTCTTTATGAAACTCCTTCACAAGTATGAGTCTCACAATGGTGAATATTTTATTTAACAAATATTTAGAAATTGATAAGATTTCCAACCTTAACATATGTATTAAATTTATTTTTAAAATTAAATTTTATCAATGTGTAGTAAACATTTATTTCATTGTACCTATTTATAATTATGTTACACTCATTGGAATTTATTCCCAAAAGGCATTAAATCCTTTGTTTACCAAACATGAGATAGAATTTTGAGGACACAATTTTTTAACAGGGAGAGAATTTAACTGTTTAATATTTTAGTTTATATTACTTTAAATGAAAACTATGTTTTATAGTATGTACAACATTAAATTCTAACCTTAAACAAACTATATCATTATTATTTAAATATAACCTCTATAACCAAGCCATTAGTTTTGTGGGTATGAATAAGAGTAATTGAATTATGAATATATGTAGAAATTTTTTCATAATATAAATTTATTAATTAACTATTTTTAAATAAGTACTAAATATTGAATGATAAAAATTAAATCATAAAAGATTAATAATAGTTAAAGTTTAAAAGGGTCATTTTTTATAAAATCGGGTTTTCTTTATATTAAATATATTTAATTTAAAAGATATTTTTATCTTATTTGGAGTATTAAATTTGTTGATAAATAATTTTTCATACAAGAAAAATAATAAAAAATAATTCATATAATTATAATAAATTTTTCATAAATGAAGATAAAATCTTTTGATTGTAAAAAGAGACATTTTTTGTAAAATTAAAATTAAGTTCATAACGTATTTTTATCTTAAGAAATTATATAAATATATATTGATTTTTTTTAAATTTACTGATAATATATTTAATAAAATAAATTAACAATCATTTAATGGTTTTTACTAGGCATGAAATGATAATAAATTCATTTTATAATTCAAAAATTCATTTTTTACAAAAATGGTTTTTACGTATTTTGTGTGTGTATTAGATTTATTTGACATGAATTTTAGAAATTTAATTTGTTAAAATAAACATAATTTTTTGATTTGGAATAAAAAAAACTATTAGGGTGATTTTTTTTCTAAAATGGTTGATTTTTGAGTGAATAGTGAAAATATAGTTTTTACAGGTACAGTAACTTTTATGACATCATTATGATATAGACATGAATTTACAATATATGAAAAAATTATCACTAAAAAATATGTTTTTATGGAGTAAAAAAATAATTTCAAACTATTATATTGAAATTGGAAACCCATGCATGACTTTTTAGAACCTAAGCTATATTTTAATCTAATAAAAAACTATTTTTGGTTCTTTTCATTTAATAGTGTTTTTAGAAAGTTCCATTTGGTTTTGGAATGGTTTTAATGTCAAATAACCTTAATTTTTTTTAATAATAATCCAATAAATTAGTTTCAAGTTCCATTAATAAATATTATTTGGCCTAAATAATTATAACTTCACCCATACACATAGAAATACCTTTTCCCCTAAAAATAGATTTTATGCATTTGGTGTGATTATATTAGAATTAGATTTATAAAAATAAATAAATTTAATCATATAAAATATATTAAATATTTATAATAATTATTTTCAGTTTTTTAATGATTTCATTTTAATTTTTAATCATAATAAATAGTTATCATGGTATAAGTTTATCACTGTGGTAAGGGTGAAAAGGGTTAGCAAGGGGATTTAATTAAGGGATAAGGATTGAAATATCACTAAATATTGTATAAATATGTTTTATTGGGTTTATTTAGACCTTAAAATATATTTTCTTTAAAATTGGGTTGTCTTGGTTCCAATTTCCCATGAAAAGGAAATTATATTATTTTAATGTTCTTTATATTTATAATAGTGTCACTCCACTCACTTATAAAAGGGAACATCCTGTCCTCACTTATCCACACATGTTGAGAACTATATATTGATAAATATCTTCCCAAATAACATGAAAAATCTTATACCCATGTCCTAGAGGTCCTGGTATCACTAAAAGACCAATTCTAGAAGGACTATAGTGTATGAAAAAGAAAGATATCCAAGAAGGATGTATAAGTATCAACCAAATTCATTCATGTTTATTTATTTTTATACCTATTTAAAATATATTATAACCACCCTAAAATAATTATATCAAAATACTCACTAGATATAATTTTTTTATGATTATATAACAACCTTTTTAAACCTTCTTTCCATTCTATGGGAAATTAAAACTTCACTTATGCATATGTGTGGACTACCACCTCTATGAAGTGATGTGTTTAATTTTTCATCACCACCTCACATGGATGGTTATAAAATAGAATAAATGAATATATATTATATTTATGAATTTATTTTTACTTATTATATATAATATATTTTATACCTTCTTACCCATTTGTTTGGTGGAAATTGATAACATCGCTCATGCATACGTGTGGACTACCACCTCCACAAAGAGATATGATTTTTTTTCATTTCCACCATACGAATGGGTTATAAGGATGGATTTAATAAAAAGTATGATAGTACTAATAATTTTATTATTATTAAAAGGTAAACCTTTATCTATTTTATTTCCTTTTCATCCATTAAAACAATGAAAATGTCATTCATGCGTACGTACAGACTACCACCTCCATGAAATGATGTGATTAATTTATCATGATTTCCATAAATGGATGGTTATAAAATTATATTCAATGTATGGAAATGATAATTATAACATGTTTAAAATTATGGATATAATATAACAATGACCCTTTAAACATGATTAACACAGTAATGTTGATTTTGGATATTATGAACGAGACGAACTAAAAATATCTAACGTAAACCTAACTGACTTGGCAGCTAAATAAAACACAGTAATAAAAGAAATAAAAGGAATATTAATAATTTAATAATAATTAAAAATGTTCTAAATAAATTATATAATTAATAAAATTTCATTATTCTTGAATATAAAAGAAATACATGGCTAGTTGAGACATGAGGTAATGGATTTCTCATCTCAATTTCCTTTATTTTAGAATTATGCCTTTTTCAACCCATATTTTCATTTTTGAGGTGTGTAAACTATAATATGAATGTATTTTATCATTATTTTTCTGAAATTAATGTGTATTATAAAATGATTTTATTTCATCTCCTTCAATGTTCATTTGAATTAAAAGTTACCAAAGACGTAAGATATCTTTATCTAAAACCGTGTTTTAAAGTTATCATTTAAAAATATATTTTTTTAATGTTCATGTTCATCAAAATATTTTAATAATATTATTATTTATACTTAAAATATTATTAAAGGTAATTATCAACTAAATTTTACTTTAATTACAAATCATTTAAAAGTAATCGTTTTAATATTTTCCTTACTGGTGAATTTTTTCTCTTTTTACCAAAGTGAAAAAGAATTTTTTTTACATTTATCACATGACCATATTTTCCCACCATCATAGAAATTATTAATTATAAATAGTACTCTTTATTTTATGTGGGTTTGAAAAAGTATCCTATTTATTTTCTTCTGGGAATTTTTTATTTTTATGAGTTTTTAAATGAAAATAAAATTTCTAATTATTTTATAAAAAATTTAAAGTGCTTTAACATGTGTTTAAAAATGAGTTTTTGAAGAGTTTTATGATGAAAAAGTGAAATATTATACATTTTTTATTCATGATATAGTACTTGATAATTATATATAAATATTGGTAAGCCTGGTATCATTCATGATAATGGGTGAACTTGATATAACTCTCTATAGCATTGGGTAATGATTTAGTATTCATAGGTAAAAAATGAGGGAGATAACTAGGTAGGTTACTAAAATGAAATTATTTAGGAATAAATTATTCTAACATAAGTTAAATATTACTGAACCTGGGTTATTAATATGATTCTCCAAGAAACATATATTATTCTTTCTAAGGGGTTTTATGGAAATCTTTTGATTTCATGAGGTAATGAAAGTTTATGAACTTTTAAAGATTAAAGGTCTATTTTTAAAAGAAATTTTTTCATGTGATATCATGCTCATCATGATGACTAAATGGGGTTTATATTATTTCTATGTGGTTTAAATGATTTCTTTTAGTAAAGGTTTATTTTCAATTGTGATTGTGAATTATTTTTAATTCTCAATGTCTATTTTGAAAAAGGGAAAACTTTTTATGTTATTTCATGTTTTTGAAAAGACTAATGAGTTTTATTTATATTTATATCCATTATTGATCTTTTTTTTTCTCATAACACATTTTAAAATGTTTTCTGTGTGATCTAAGGATGTGTAGGAACTATAAAAAGGTCAATTTTTCAGATATTGTGTCTCATCTTGAAAGAATAAAAAGTGTCTTGAATGAAACAAAGGTGTAAATTTTCAAATCTATTTTTTAATGAAATGTACACTATATATAGGTATCCACATTATTTTGTAATTATTTTTCTAGTTACCTAAAACTATAAACCTAAAATATCATGGGATCTTAAGAGTGTTAAATCCTTGCTATAAAAGTCATAATTATGGGTTTTTTAATTCAACATGTGTAATAATACACATGGGATGTAGATTTAATATTTTGAGAAGAAGAATATGATTCATATGATTCCATAATCGTAGATAAAAATATAACACTACAAGTATTTAAATTATATATTAGACATTTTATGAGATAATACAAGTGGTTTATCTAAAAGATTTTAAAGTTAAATAATTTAAGGGTTTAATATGTATCAAATATTACTTTAGTTTTTATAAAATATAATTTATAATAATAGTTTGAAGGGATATGAAGTTGAAATAAACAAAAGGAGTATAATGAATTTCTAATGGAAAGTTTCATATTTTTACCATCTTAGAGGCTGATATATATTTATATTTTATCTAATTAAATCAATAATATAATATTATAAATCAAACACAAGATAAATTATATAAATAAAATATATTTAAAAAAGGTATATGAATTTTACAAAATTTACTTATGTGAAGGTTTTTTAGAAATCATAATAATTCTAATGGAAACTGATAAAATTTCAATGGAAATATACTAATTATGGATGTATATGTGATATTTCATGTATATTTTATTTGGGGTATTTTTTATTTTCTCTTTAGATTCTATGGAGTTTTATAAATAATGTTTAAAGGCCATTTTGAGTATTCAAAAATCTCTATAAAGGTGTTATTAAATAATGAGATAACATACCATGCCTAATTAATCATGTCTTTTAGGGAATTTATAGTATTGTTTGTTACTATATCCTTATCATAAACCCATCCTTTCATGATTTTCAGTATATGATAAGCTCCTATAACAATAAGAAAACTATTGTAAATTTATAGAGAATCGTGATTATGTGTTTATAATTTTATGAATATAATTTTATTATAAAAATTGATGTACAAGTGAGATGAAATTTTCGTGAAATACCAATTTTACATTTTCTAAAAGGAAAAAATTTGTTGATGAACAATATATTATGGTCATTGATATTGAATTTTCATGTGATGTGTATGCATAATTCTTAAATTTGATTTTTCACTCATATGGATCACTGATAGACAACTCATGGGGAAAATATATTCCTCATTTATCATGATTAAGTACACTATTCTATGAAATGAAAAAATATTCTAAAAATATTGGATATTATTAATCAATGGATTTTGATTATTATAGAATTTTCAAGGAAGCCCTTGACGAATAATGATTTTAATTCTAAAATCGAATGGCAGAGAATTCTATATATGAGTTATGATGGAAATTTCATTGAGGTTAAATATGCATACTCATGTTTTTATTGATGAACTCGAAAATTAGTAGGACATAGATAGTAAGTCTTAATAATGAATAGTTTTTATCATCAATAGATCATTGATAAAAAGTATTTGTATGGGTAATATTTTGTACATATTATTCATTCTATGAAATAATTTTATTCCTTGATCCCTTAAATATTAAGCTTCATATTTCTCCAATTAAAAGAAAATTATATCATTTTTTTAATATTATCATTTGGTTTGTAATTTTTTATGTTTTTGGAAGGTACAAAAATATTATGTGAATGTCACAAACTAACCCGGGTCATCCCCATATAGGGCACCTTAGGTAACCTTTGGAAGGCACCAAAGGGTGTTCCTGATCCCCACAGGTAGGAAATGAGAACCTGGGCATCAAATAATGACCTTTGGAAAAAAATTCACCCACATAGACATAAAAACTAGGACCTTTCATGAATAAGGGAAATAAAAAACATCCCATCACCTAATATAAATAAAAGAAACTCCAAACATGTAAAAAACATAATATGAAAAATCTATATATAAATAAATAAATGAAAGAAGTTCCACCACAACAATAAAATAAATGTTCTATGGATAAATATAAAGGATTATAATATATCTTAGTGAGGCATGTGTTTTAGCATCTCATTATGCCACCACCATAACTCTAACTTGACTAGCATAAGATTCCACTACCTCCAAGTGGTGCCTTTTCATTTCATACATTATACATAACAATATCTAAAAACACCTATTAGGTGTATGAAGTTTGTGATCTAAAAATACCAGTAGGGTTCCACCAAGTGTTTCATAAGAAGATGTTATTAAATAAAAAAATTATTCACAATTTAAAAGAATAAATATAGTATGATACCAACTTTTCATAATCTTTCATAAAACATGATAAATGACCACATTGAAATAGTTTTGAAAAAAATAATGATATTATCTTTTATTAGTTTAAACCAAAACATGGAAATAAACCATTTAATAACAATATAAAAAGAACATATGTATAATCCATTTTGAAAACATAGATCAATAGACAATATAGATAATAAAAAAATTATAATTATCCTAAAGAGTAATGAAGTACATTAGGATAGGGATAAAAAGGATCCTAACACCTTAAATGATTGATGAAAAATATCCAGATGCAGACTCAAATACCTAGAACTTGGGCCTAGGGATTAGAGATCACCATTTTAGGTCTCTCTTCCGTACCAATGTTTAGTTAGAGTTATCATATATATCTAATTCTAGGGAGGCTAATCATACCAAAACATGATTTTATAAGAATAAGCACATAATAACCAGGATCACATGGGATACCCCCTATCTAAGAAGCACTATTTTGCAATTAAAATCATTTCAAAGTGGTATTTAATCAATCAAAATCCAGATTTCTTAAAGAAAAACAAACTTCCCCAAAACCAGATATAAATTTTCATGCTACCCATTTTTAGAATCAATTCATTTTAAATTTTTAAAATAGATTTTAAGAATGAAATAAATTACTTTTAAAACATAGTAACATCTTTAAAAAATAATAAATAAAGAAAGAATCATATGAAAAGGACTTTTTAGGATACCACCTACCTTAAAAAATTGAATATGCAAACAACCAGATGGATCCCACAATCCAATGGGAGTGCAGGCTCTTAAGACATAAGAGAAATCCCTAAAAAATCACACTAAGAAATTTAGATCCCAAAAACTCTAGGATTCAATAGCCTTACAGTGAATGGAAAACATAATAGATATGTGAAAATATCAATAGAGGATGATAGATACCACTTACCATGAATTTCCTTGAAGATATAGGTTGAATACCACCCAAATAACACAATGAGTGAATGAGATGAGAGGTTTAGATAGAATTGAAACTATAGATTTGATACTGGAAAAAAGAAGGTGACACTATGGTTAAATGACATCAAGGGAAAATAGAAAAAATCCTATTTTAAATGCTGGGCCTGATGGCTTTATAGTGAGAAACATGACTCATGTCATGAATCATTTAATATTGATTAGTTCATGGCCTAAAACATGCGTTTATTCCATGAGATGAATTTAAAGAAACTGGGTTCCCTACCTTGATAAATCCACACTCTGCCCAGAAAAATTCATTACTTGAACTAATGTTTACTCAATGAAATGTTATAATTGACTATTTATAGCACTTTCAAGAATTCAAAAATCATCTGATGATAGAAAAGACTAGAAAATGAGGAAAATGAAATAATTAATTTTTTAATACCAGAATTAAAAATCAGGATGTGAAAATTCTCCCAATGAAATATCACTTTTTATCCCTAGAAAGTGAATTAGAATAAGGTTGATCAAAAATATGTGAGTCCACTAGTCCCTCACATACAATTCTCAATAACATATTTCATGAGAATAAATTCTTTCTCACCACAAAACTCAAACAAAAAAGATAGATTTTACATGTATGAACTTTTCTTGGTAATCAACTATCTAGATGGTTTTATTAACGTAGGAAACATCTATATCCTAATTGAGTTCCTCCTAATCCAGAATATGAGATGGATCCGGATGATACTTATTGAGTTGGGATATAAGGAACACATCATGGATAATAGTAAACTGAGGTGATAATACCAAATAATATTCCACCTTTACCATCCACTTGATAATATCAAAAGGACCCATGTATCTCAAAGTTAATTTCCCATTCTTCCCAAGACATTAGTGACACAACTGAGGAAATTTTTTAAAGAACACATGGTCACTAACCATAAAATCCATCATACAGTATCAATGATCCTCATAATATTTATTCTGAATTTGATCCATCTTTAACAACTGATGAATAGTTTGTATATTATCTAATATTTTTTAAATAATACTTGGACTAAATAATACTTACCTCATACCAATAAATGGGTGTTATTCAAGGCTTCCCATAAAATGTTTCAAAGGGATCCTTTACGAAGGATGAATTGTTACAATTGTTATAAGAAAATTTGACTAGTCCCAAATGAAAATCATATACCCCTCTAAATTCCAATATTTACACATAGATAATATACACTATAATCTAATTTGTTTTCTCTATTTTAATATATATATGAGTTTGTTGGGTTGTGATCATCCTAACTTGAGATGCCAATTTCCTCTTATAGGACTTTTTAAAACCGAGAGATAAACCCAGAATCTCTATCAAAAATTATATATGATTGAACCTTGTGAAACCTAGAAATATCATATATATAAAACTTTACCACCTCTTCTACCTCAGTGGTATTCTGAAATTGTATAAAATGAGATGACTTAGTAAATCAGTCAATCACCACCCATATAGAATTTTAACTTAGGAAGTCTATGGTAGTCTAATGATGAAATCCATAGAGACCCCATCCAACATAAATAATAGATAATGGAGTGGATAAAGTACACTGGGAGGATTTTAGTGATCGACCATAATATTCTAACACATATAAAAACAAGATAAAAAAATCATCTATGTCACACTTGAAACCAGACCACAAAAAAAATATAATCCATGTCATAGTACATCTTAGTAGTGCATGGGTGAATGACCCATTGAGATAAATGAAACTTCTATATCATAAATTTTCACATTGGTTAAGGAAAAAACATCTGATCCTAATGTAAATAACACCATCCAAGGATAGATATCACTCAATGATGATTTTCCCTCTTTATAAATAATATAGTAGACTTCATAATTCATCATTCCACTACTACTCATGGAAAACCAACTCAAGAGGAGATGGTATCAGCTTTATACTTACCAAAGAAATATTAGACCCTTCTACTTTCTCATCCAATTGTATCCTACTGAAGAGTACCACATGGTTACATTCATCCTTTGACTCCATTATATTAGGAGATGGAAAATTATTACTGAGGGTGTTGGTAACAACATTCCCTTTTCTTGGGGTGTAGGTGATGTCAAAGTCAAACAACTGAAGGCACTCCCCCGCCACCTCTATCTATAGTTTATGTCCTTTTAAGAAATTATTTACCTTAAAATTTTATTGTTAAAAAATATGTAAAATCTTAGAAAAGGTTAATGTCACCAACTCTTAAGGGTATGCATAACTATAGTAATATCTAGGTTATGGGTGGGGTAGTTCTTCTCATGCAATTGAAATCAATGATATATATAAAACACCACATGATCCCCTTGTATATGAAAAAAAACCAAACCATCCCCTTAAGATTTACCAAACACCACGTACCCCTATGCTGATTCTTGAAATATAAGGATTAACATTTAGTTCAAACATCATTTAAATTCACTAAATGAAGCCTCACATCTTGAATAAAAATATAATTTCACTCTCTTATAAGAAATATATATTAATTTCTAGTAAAACATTGAGAATTTGTTTAAAACCCACTGGTAATACCCTACCATACCCAATAGGTTCTTAATGTTGAAAATATTTATTGGATCCTCCCATGACATGTTAGGTTTCACCATTTTCAGGATAACTGAGATTCTATGTTTTGAAAAAACATTTCCTAGTAATTTAACTTCTCAGATCTATAAGTGAAACTTAGATAAATTAACTTGAAGGTAGGTTTATCTTAAGGTTCCCAAAATAATTATTAGGTAAAACACATAATCTTCCTCATTTATTGAATAAACAAATATGTCATCCATGAATACCACAATGAATGAATATAGGTATTGATGAAATGTTATGTTCATTAGTGCTATAAAAACTACAAAATATTTAGTCATTCTAAATAGTATCATGAGACACTCAAAGTGACCATACCCTCTCCTAAAGGGATTATTTAGAGCATGAATCCTTAATCTTTAGTTTGTGGTATCCGTATTGAAGATCAATATTTGAGAACCACCTTTCCCCTTAAGGTTTTGGCTGAAAACCCACTGGCTAGGAAGAATCTAACTACAACACTAAAAGTCTTTTTGATGAAGAGCCTAAAACAATTCATTGGGAAGTTAAATCCTAATAGAACTATTTCAAATGACCCAAACATTTTCCAAAGAGGAAATATTTTTTTCTGCCAAGAAAGATGTTTCATATGCCTAGCCTTTCCACATTCATAGAAATGCAGAGGGCCTCTTCTAGCCACTATAGATGGTATATAAAGATTCTACTATTGGGAACCACTACCGCATCCTCTATGAACCTCATTTCAATTTCTATTCCTTCTATAAAGACCACTATAACTACCAAGATACATGGGATAAATCCAAAACAATCTTGACATGATTTATTTATTAATTTATTCCATCATTACCCTATCCAAAACATGATCATAACTAGAAATTTTCATTATAGAGACCTGATAATAGATATTTGTTCATAATTCCATATGAAACCTTCGATAATTTTTATATTCATTTGATAAAACCTTCTGGTGAGAAGAGGTAATTTTTATAAAAATTATTGGTATACTTTATTATTATCCGGTCTCTTTGTTAAAGAGTGAGGGACTCCATGGACTTAGCTAAAACAATAATTTCAGGTTAAAACTACTAGGTAAAGATTAATTTAAATACCTCCCATTCAAAACCATTGTGATTCTTTTAAAAAACCACTAAATTCCACCACATTTGACTAGGGACTTCAATCTTAAAGACAACACAGTCGGCCTAAATGGAATCCAAATTCTCTAAGAAGTCATGGATCCTTTCAAATTTTTCCAATGAATCTTTTTCTTCCATAGGAAAGTTTATCCCTTAGAAGGATGGTATTTTTTTTAATGGTGAAACTATTGGGATCTATTCCTATCTCTATTATTATCTGGATCCACTTCTCTTTCTTGAGAAAAAACTAGAGATCTACATTGGTCCATATCATTGAACGTGTGCACTAATATCCCAATCAACTGTATGATTTTATAATGGAATTTTATTCAAAAAAACTACTTATGGATTCACTGGAAGTATTGTTAGATTCATGGTACCATACAACACTAGAGAAAGATGATAAATCATAAAATGAGAAAAAATTATCCATAAAAATATAAAATAAAATGAAAACATATCTCAAGAAAAAACATTCACGAACATACCTAAGAAAATTAAATCTCACCATGATGAGTGATGGCCAGAAACTCCCTCATAATATACCCATTATTTTTTTTAAATCCAAACTTCTATCTACCAAAACATCCCAAATAACATAGAACAACAACTTTCCTTCGATACTAATTTATGAAAATCTAATCTGGTCGACCTTGAATAGCACACTCAAGATGGACCATGGAAAGTTCCAAAGGGTGTTCTCGATCCCCATGTTCTAGTGACAAGTTTCTGGCCATAATAGAATCAACTTTGGGAATTATTTCACTTAAAAGGTCATATATACTAGGATTAGTGAAGAAGAAGGGAATTAACCAACATCCCATTACATAAGTGGAAAAATAAAAATATAAGAACTATCCTAAGGATAAAGAAAATAAGAATAAATACTGCAACACATGTCCACATGACATGTGGGTCAACATCCCACCATGCCACAACCATAAATCAAAATCAAATAGTATGAGAATCCACCAACTCTAAGTGGTTAATTTCCCTTTCCCATATCATACGTAATAACATCTACATACACACATTAGGTGTGTGTAGGGTGTGATCTAAAAATCCCATTATGGTCCTAATAATTATTCTATAAGAAGAATTTATTAAATAAATCAATTATGCTCAATTTAAAGGAATAAACAGTATGTAATCATCTTTCCATAATATTTCATAAAACTGGAAGAATGGAAACTTTAAAAAAATTAAAATAAGGGTATGAGATTATATTTTCACAATAAAAAAATTAATTATTCTACAATATTATGAAAATAACATACGTATAAACCATTTTGAAAATATGAAGCAGTAACCAATTCATAAAATAAAATAATTTCTCGCTATGGTTAGAAGTCGTAAAGTATATCATGTTAGGGATAACTAGGATCTTCACACCACAAAAGGATAATACAAAATAATCTAGTGCATATTCACATCCATGGATCTTGAGCCTAGGGATACAAGATCACTTTCATGTCTCTCCCTTCCTAACGAATGTTTATTTAGTGTTTTTATATATATCTAATTATAGAGAGTCTAACCATACCTAGTTATGGTTGTCCAAGACTTCCCACTTAATAACCAGTCTCCAATGATCTATCCCCCTCTCTATAAGGAACCATATTCACAATTAAAATCATTTTAAAGGGGTGTTTCACAAATCAAAAACCATATTTATTAAAGAAATAAAAACATCCCAAAAACTAAGCATAAACATTCCTTCAATTCATTTTCAAAAAAAAATTATTTTCTAACTTCAAAACATAATTCAATAAATCAAAACCATATCTTCAATAAATTTAAAACCTATTTCTAAAACAATAAGGAAATTAATATTCATATAACAAATTCTTTTTTATTAAACCACTTACCTTAAACTCGTAAAACTTCTAATAACCATATGCAACCCACGAGAGATGGGAGATGAGGATCTTAAGTGATGAGAGAAATCCATAAACCACAAATACCTATCATGAAATTCTTATCCAAAAAACTCTACATTTACATAAACCTATATTGAATTTAAAAAACAAGATAAAATGGAAAATATCAATGTAAGATAGGAGAAATCACTTTTCATGAATTTCCTTAGAAATCTAGGGTGAATTACTTCCCAAATCACACTATGAGAAAAAGAGAGGAGGGGTATGTATGATAAAGAAAACTATAGGTTCTAAACTATAAAAAGAGGGGGAAATGGTTAAATAACATTTAGTGTAAATGGGGAAAACAATATCTTAAAAGCATAGCCCAATGGGTTTATGGCGTGAAATAAGATTGACATCACAAATTGTTTCATCTCGATTTAATGAGGGCTTGAAACATGCATTCATGCTATGAACCAAAGTTATGGAAATTATGTTCCCTATCTCAAGAAATCCACCCACTTCATAGAATAGTTCATAGAGCGTATTAATGTTTCATCTTGTGAAACACTGTAACAGAGTACCTACAGCTCCTACAAGATTTTAAATCTATAGACAAGGCTATAAATGACCAAAAAATAGATGAAAAATACATAATAAACCTTTCTATACCTAAATTAAATATATCTATATAGTAGTGGAAATTTATAATAGTATTCCAAGTATTTTCTCTTGAACATAGTTGCTCTAACTTGATAATAAAAAATATATTTTTTGTAGTGAAATATCACCAATTTTATACATAAGACTATCCAAACATCTATAGAGATAAACCATATAAAATTTTGTTCCATTCACTATTTTAATTGATTAAATTCGAGAGTTATAAATATAAGTGTGTGGTTAATATAGATTGTATCACAATATTTAACAATAAAGTAATTGATGTTTAGATTTAAATAAATGAATTGAAATTTTCATAACAAAATTTATGCACTATATATAACCCATATTAGAGATTAGATTATCCCTGAATACCTTCAATTATTATCAAATTAGAGTTTTAATTCAATTATAAAAGGTATTATTACTATTTTTTATCAATCATTTCCATTCACATCCATATCCCAATTTATAAAAGATTTTTTTGAAGAAATATTTATGTTTATAAATGTTTCTTGAATAAATATTTATGTTTATGAATATAATCTATTTCTATGGATGAATATTATTATTCTTCTTATAATAAAGGACTCTTTACACATGAAAAATAAATAAATATTATATTAAAGTAGATAACATGATCTAATTTCATTTTAAAAAATTGAATAAAAAGAAGGAATTTGATAATAAGGTTTATATGTTTTCATAGTGTAAAGTTGAATAATGTCACACTAGTGATGAAGATCACAAGGTGTCTCTATGGATCATTATAAAATTTTAGAAGAATGTTCAACGAAACAAGAATATTTAAATATTTGTTCTGTGGATAAGTTATATTCCTTATATAAAATTAACCATCTTTATATAATGATAATGAAGAGACTTTAATTATCAAATCTAAATATTTGGTGGATAAAATTAAATAAGTAATTAAGAATATGATGAACTCAAAATACAATACTAGTTATTCTTTACTTGATAAAATAATAATAAATCCTGTACGGGCACTCTTGAAGAAATTATATTTGAATTGGTATTAAAAAAATAAAAAAGGCAAATACAACCTTAGGAAAATAAGGCGTGGATAAGGAGGTTAATTCAGATAGTTAATTATCAATATAAGAAGTTATAGTTGTTAAAACTTAAAGTGGAGAAAGACTATAAGAATAAAAATTCATGATCCAAAATGTAAATCCATCTTTGGAATATTCATTTATTAAAGTACCAAAATTATATTACTTAAACAAATAATTTCCAAGGAAACAGTCCCTACACTTCATGAATATTATGAGGATCAATGAAGAAGATCAAAACTTATTTATGAAACCCAGATATAGAAATTATTATATAGAAACATTTATCTAATGTTTGTAAATTTAATCACATATGAGAAGTTGAATACCTATAAAAATATTTATTTAAATTATTTTTATGTTAATAAAATAAAATCTATTTATATTGTTCAGAGACCTCAATTATATAATTGATAAAAAAAATATTTAATTAAGAAACTTTGAAAAAATAATTGGAAAAATAAATAATTAAATCAATGAATTAACATCAAAAGTATCCATGGTTCATAAGAGGGAGAGAGTTGTTTTTTGTAGGTTGGTAATGTCAATGTAAAGCATTAAAATTATTAAATAGATTAATCGTAATTATTTATTTAGGAAATCACACATAAAAATGATGCATTGTGAGTTTGATGGGTTTAAAGATGGTTTAAAAACTATCTAATCTAAAAAAAATTATTTTAGGAATCAAAATGGTTGACGAGGTTTTTTTATTTAAATGACAAAATTTATTGATAATAAAATGGAATGAATTGATGTTCCTATTAAGAATGTAATAGTTTCATAAAGTAAAATAATTATTATGAAAGAAAGTGTCTTAATGAAAATAGACCACATTGATGAAAAATTCCAAAAATAAAATTTCTTGAGAATGGGAATAGTGGGATGAAAACTATGTTAAAAAATCAATACATGTAAAAGTAAAGGGAGAAAAGAACTCTTGAGAAAACAAGTTTCACCAATGAAAAAATGACATTTAAAATGTAAAATTTTAGAATCTATTTAATATAAAATGTTTGGAGTTTGGGGAATTACATTTCTTGGATGGGATAATGAAAAATCCTGAACATATTCTAGAAGGACAAATATGTAGATGATTTTTCTATAAATTTCAAAAAATGAAATGAATACCATCAAGGTCCTAAAATGAAATAAATATAGTTGTACACTTATTTTGTATAAAACACTTTTTATATGAATAAATAATCATTCCAAGGACACTAACCATTGTGTAATATTTTTCACACATAAAAGGAATATTGGTATTATAAAAAATGGATGAGTATGTGAAAATACATGTCTAAAAATGGAGATAAGATAAGAAATGTATGCAAGTTTAATGGTTTATTTTAAGGATAAATTAAGTCATGATAAGCAACTGGGGAATATATTTTCATGTAAATAAAGGTATTAATGATTTTTGCAACATGTTTTAATATTTTAAAATTGTTATCAATGGTCTCAAATGAAATTTAGTATAATATTTGAAGTATTATTCAATTACTATTTAAAGAAAACATGTTATTCATTAATATATCACATGATAAAAAAAGTATAGAAATATACTTTATTCCAAAAAAAAATCATGGAATTAGGGTATGACACTCAGTTATCTCCAATGTAATTTAAATTTGGATTATTTTTTCAAAGGGAGAGAGAAATTTCCCATAAATAAATACATGAATTTAATTTATAAAAGGGGATTTTCAAATTACTTAATAAATGAGAAATATAAATTTAGAGGGAGTTTGATCACTTGATATTACTAATTTATTTTTCATATATCACATAATACATCAAAAAGTGTAGCAGTATTTAGGATGATTATGTTTTGACAACAATAAAATGTGGTAGATTAAAATACCTTGTATAAGTTATGTTTCTATTATTATCAATACATTATAGAAGATAATATTAGAAAAAAAATCAATTTATTCTCTTAATATAATGAGGCCATTGGATGAAGAGAAATTGAAATGGACCACTATAAAGAATATATGAGATAACTGAGAAGAATATAATGATCTGAGAATAATGGGGCTTATGAGTTTCCAAGTATAAAAGAGCCCATTTAGAAGATAAATGGATAAGTATTATAGAATCCATGAGAAGTGAAATAAGATGAGTGAAGTTTTCAATTGAAATTGTAATACATGTGATGTATCTAATGGATATATAATTTATTTATCACCAAGGAATGGCATGTTGGAAACCTATAAAATATTTAGAAATAATTTTAGAAGTTTTATCTCACAAGAAGTGATAGATTATTAAGGTTGTGTTTTTGTGAAATTATGGATATGTGTGAATTATTCATGTAGTTGAATATTTTTAGATGTGAAAGGAATTAGTTTGATTAAATATTGAAAATAATATGATATGATTATGTGAATATAGGTAAAATCATGATATAGTGTTGATTATTCCGATATTGATGGTTTAAGTGTGTTAATAACAAAAATAATTGTAATATAATATCTAAAATGACTTAGAAAAGCGCATCAGGGAGGATAAACCATGTCAATATTGTTTTAAAGACACTATAAAGTTTAATATGAAGGATTCATGTTTAATGGTTTTATTTTTTGTTAGTAATACTTGGTGTAAATTATAGTGTCAATATATATATATATATATATTGATGGATTGGAAGAAAGTGAAAGTTCCCAAGTATGGTGATAAGGAAGTTTAATTTTTTATCCATATATGAAATAGAATAATTTATGTGAATATAGTTGGATTATATTGAGGATATTTAAAAATAATAAGTGGATCTTTAAGTGGTTGGATAGTTCTAGTGGATTTCAAGTGGCTTCCAGTTATGTTTACACACCACTATTACATAAGGTGTGTTATAGACTGAGAATTTTGTATTAGGAATTATATATTGATTTTTTCTTTAAAAATTAGATATCTTGGGAAATCCATGGGAGCCAGTTTAACCAAGACCACTAGAAACATCTGTAGGATCCAACTTAACCATATAATTTCCCAAGAATATATATAAGACCATAAAGATTAATAGAGAATGTGCAGGGTTAGGCACAAGCAGTCAAGTACACGGGTTGGTGCATGTAGGAGTCAAAGTGTTCTTAGCATCACACATGTAGGTTGTTATGTGAGGCCAATGGAGAGAACCGACTCTATGTGGTATTCATCAAATTATGAGGGTAATGACTTAAGTAATTAAGTGGAGTTCTATAGTGAAAAATATGATATGGGATTTCAGTTTTAATAAGAACTATACATCCTTAATATATGGCCATACATGATTTAAATGACCCTATGCTTGAATGGAATAACACTATGTGTGTTCATCATCTTCAACCTTGATCTTGTAAATTCATAAGGCTCATATCAAGACTGGTCTAACTGTGCCATGTGTTCACAATTGAAATAAGATAAATCCAAGAACTTTTAAATTGATATAAACACGCCATTCGTTAACCATGAAGCCAAAAATGGTTTTTTCATGAAGAATAATAAGTTGTGAGTATATAATTTGTGTGAAATGAAATGATATATAAGTTTTAATGATGAGGTTTCATCATGAAGAGAAACATAATTAGGAGTTAATGCATGTAATTTAAGATGTTTTTAAATAAAATTGAAGTTTCTCATAGATGAATAAGTACACCAGTATAAGAATTTTTACATTATTTGAAGTTATTATGAACAATGTGTTATCTGGTTTTTAAAATTCATACATAAGGAAATTAATATTCATAATACTTCATGAGAATACAACTTTGATTTATATTATCTAATTTTAATTCTCTAAATCATATGCTTTTAATCAATTGACTATGATCATATGATTTTTAAATGTAAAACATTGATAGTATTTCATTGAGTGTAATACTTTCATTTTGATAATTTTGAGATGGATCATATGAATTATATCATAAGACTCTTATCATCTTAATAATTTTAAATTATTATTACATTCAATTAAGATTATTCTTATTCTACACCTCAATGAAAGGAATTCAAGCTGAGGATTAGACATGAAGTTTTAGTTCTTGTGGAAGAAGAAAAATTATAATCCATAAAGAAATATACATATTTTATATGACCACCTGGATCATTTTAAAGAAGTTGGTTTTAAATATTAAAGATTTTTATATTTCTATATTTTATTAATTTGGAAATATTGAGTTTTTAGAGAGGTTTAAATGCAGATGGTGACTCAGTTTAAAATATAGTTTGAATAAGGATTACCTATTGAGGATTTTAAATAATTAAAGAACTAGATTTTAAGAATTTTGAAAAAAAATAATTTGATAAACATATTCATTAATATTTGTGAGTATATGTGAGATGATAAGTAAAAATAAATAGTTTGAAAATATTAATTTTGTTGCACCTTATTCATGGAAAACTGTAAGAAGATAGAGAGATAGAGAGTCTGTACTCTATAGTTGATTTTTAATATTCTATGAATCTAAAATTGGGAGGAAGAAGTAGATAATAATTCTAATGTTGTATTCAAGAATAATCTATCACCATCAAATAATAATGAAAGAGGATATTATGATATTCTCATATTACAGAAATAAATTAAATAATGATAATGAACCAATGTTGGTTCCACTATTTGAATCTACTAGTTAAGCACCTTTTGAGGATAAAACCACTATGATTATTAGACACAATTCACTGTGAAGATATATTAGAATCATCCCTACATGCATGATTTCTTTTATTACTCTAAAATTTTTAAGATTTGTTACTTAAGGAGGAATATCTCATTCATTTGATGTTATGAACTTTAAAGCTAAATGAGATATCATTTTTAGAAGTTTGAGGATTACTATGAAGATATAGTGGTGCCAATTTGAATAATTAAACTAAATAAATAATTGTTGTATTATAAACAAGTCTTTTAAAGGAAGCGTATGATACCTTCTCAACACTTCTATGCAACTTAAAATACTCTTGTAATCCCTATAAATTTAAAGAAATAATAAAAATGTTTACTCAACATGATCTCATCATGATGAGGAGTAGGCACTCACATCGAGGTTAAACCTTATAAATATCACTATATTATATTTACTTATTATTTATATCATATAAATGTGATATTTGAGAGCACATTAGTTTATCTATTCCTCTTAACTAGGGAAGAGGCTCCAGTAACAAGGGGGTAATAAATAGAATATAAAAACTTATTAAAATTTGGGTACACTAACTCATCTTCCTATCAGTGTCATCGCATGATCCATAGGTCTCTACAAAAATTTTAATAGAGAATAAGTGATGAGTAATTATCTCATGTAATTTTTTTAATAAAACCATATTATAAAGCTAGTCATAGTTGAGGGGAAATTTTATTGAGATACTATCCTAATCAAAATATGTAGAAAACAATTCTTTGATGAAAGGAATTTTTAATTTTTTTGGTTTTATGTTTAATTTCTAATATGGAATGATATTGATATCACACTATGGTATAAGGAATTTTGAATAGGAAAGTCACTAGACAATTAAGGTAATTGATGATGATCGTGTTATAATTATTTTGAAGTTTTAGATCAATAAGGATTATAAAATCATGGAGTCTTATGAATTTTATTATAAAAATATGTTTAAAAAGGTGATTGAAAATAACTACATCCTAAAAATAAAAAACCATTTCATAGTGTAGATAATGGATAAAATAACAAGATAATGAAAAAATATATGATTTTAAGAGGAGGATATATCCATACCCATGGATTAAAGAGTAAATAATTTAAAATGCGGAGTCATTCCCATAATGGGACATAACCACATTATAGTTTTACAAACATCAATGAATATTGAGAATTAAATATTTTAAATTATGATGTTAATTTCATTATATTTAACATGAAAAATGTGAATAATTTTTACTACTATTTAATAGGTACTGAAGTTTCCAAGTCCATGGTGTGCTACCGAGAGGAGGGTGATCTAGTAGTACTTGTTTTATAATTTCCCTTCAAAATTAACCTTTTTGAATGATTATGGTCATGATCCACTCTTCTTTAAATAATCTTCCTCGTCCATATAAAAAAATAAGTTAATGAAAATAACACATGAGTTTTTAAAAAAATTAGACTCAATTTGAGAGACCACTCTTTTCTTGATTTGGGTTAATATCTAAGATCTAGATTATCACTATAATATCAAAGTGATTACAAGAGTAGGGATGTTTTATTCCTTGGATATTATAGTCATGTATATACTAATACATGATAAGTAATGAATATATCCTTAAATATTATACAACCCTAGAAAAAATAAATCCATTGTTTATTTTGGCACCACTTATCTTCTAGATTATTTCCTTTCTCTTGTTTATGAACAAGATATTCAATGCTTAGCTATATTCCATGGCATAAAAAATAAGATCTTCTTTTGATAGGTATTTGAATTTCAGGACAATATCAATATAGAAGAAGTAAGTGGACCTTTCCTCTCAAATAATTTTAATGATACACCTATATATGAGGTCAAGTACAATCACATGTTCATCTTAAACCTTAATGAAAATCTTTTAGATGATTGGAAATCACCTTGCTTTCCATGATATAAATGATCAACATGAGTGAAATAGTTTCTAGTCTTATCTCTCTTTGATTCAGATGTTCTTAAAAATATAAGAGTAACAAATTATTTTATTCTCGATACTTGAACACACCTTTTGTATTGGGATGAAAATTTCTAAACCATTCCTTTGTGTGATTCAGGAATTGAAGGTGTTGGGAGAATTTTGGAGGAAGAGTGGTGATGATTAGAGATAAAATTTCTTCTTGGAATGGGATGTCATGGAATGGTCATTCAGTCACAACATGATAGGGAATGTTGTATAAATGATTTGGGTTTATTATTTAGGTTTTTTCACATAAAGGAAGATTTTTAAGCTTGATGCACGGGCCTCCATATTTAGTGTTGGCGTAGATATAACGGTTGTGGTGTGATGATGTGTGTCACTAAATTATGTATTCAAATGAGGAATTTGGACAAGGGATTCATTATGCACATAAAATTGGTTATCATATAATGTTTTTTTATGGTGTGATGTCTTGTTTCTTGGAATTAATGAACCTTAAAAATTACTTATTATTATTATGAGTATTTTTTTTAATTCTTTGGTCATGAAACATAAGGTTGTTTCACGGTATAGTGCTTGATGTTCATAATTTTGTGGTTCTATCTTGAGTGATGTAATGTAAAGGAGGATTTGGTCACTGTGTGATGATTCTTTGGTCATATAAAATTGAATTTTTACCAAGTATTGAATGAGTAAAATATTAGGGTATTCATATCATGATTTATAAAGGGTATGTGGACTCAAAACAGTGTGGCATGGAAAGGTTCTATCACGCCATGATGCCCTATTTTTCTATGATGGGTATAAATTTAGTAGGCCCTCTAATTTTTCTTAAATCCCTTTGATTTATCTCGAACCACCGATGATCATAGGTGTACATTTTAATACTATTAATTTCCCTTTATCAACCTTTGATACTTGTATTTGTAGGACAAAGAATTATTTTATCCGAGATAAGTTCCTCCTGTGTTTTTCTTAGTTGACTCTCTCCCCTTCATCTATAGAAGGTTGTGGTAGTGTTTTCTGATTATATTAGAGGCCATGGGTAATTAATTTTATGGTTATTGGTATGTTATAGTTTTTTTAGGTTTTTTGATGTTATTTAGTCCATCCAATCATATTTCTTCGCATTTCACTTGTACAGTGATCATCAAAGCATTAATTGAAGTTAGGATTCATGAATTATTTTATATTATGTGTAAACTATATAAGCTTCATGCTTTGAATTTTATTGGATGGATGTTATGGATTATATTAAAGAATATAATGAACTATAATATATAAAATGAATTAGAATGGTGTAAATAACATGTGATTATGTGCTTTATATGATATTTATATTTTTGTTGATGGTTGTTGTTGTTGATGTTGGATATCACTACTACTGATGTGATTTAGGAAACCATACTATGAAGAAATGATGCAAAAGCATTAAAAAATGGTTAATAAATTAAATATGGTAATGATATACTTTTCTTAAATAAACAACTTCCTAAGATTAAATATTTTTGAAGATTTATTTTAAATTGAAAACATGGTGTCCCTAAATAATGATGTCTACTATTGTGTGCTACTAGAAATGTTTTTTTTGTGGTTGAGTTTGTGTATATATTATGTGGATAATATGGAGTAGATTTTTAGTTGGTTATGGGATATTAGTGTGGATTTAAAATTAGGGTTGTGTTTGTGTCTCCATAGTTGTTAAAATGGGATACAACTGTTGTTGTGGGAATGGTAGTTGGGTGGATTAAGTGGAAGGAAGATTGTATTACAATAGATGTGTTTATTGTTGGGTTGCGATGTAATATGAGGTGGTATTCTAGTTTTCTAATTGGTGTGTAATATATGGTTGGTAATGATGAATATGAAAATATTACTTGGGATGAAATTGATTAATCTATAGATGTAAATGGAATGTGAATACGGGAGTGAACAAGTAATTATTGGGAGTAAACATGGGAAATGTCTATAGTGTTTTTTCATTAAATATAGAATTGAATAAATTAATGAATCTAAATTGGTTGGTAAATTGTAAATCTAGAAATGGTTTAATTATATGACTAAACTAGGACTTATGAATACTTGATAGATTTTTTTTCATGGGAAGTTTGGTTGTTTGGTGGCTTAGTATTTGGTAGTGATGGTTGGTGTGGAAATGGTGGTGTAATGCTCGTAACAGGTGTGGTAGTGTAGTTTGATTTGAAACCTTTATATGCTATTCTTTTGTGTTCTTATAATACCATGTATTCTATTATTAATTTATACTCAACCCACTTGATTTATTTATTCTTACTAATGATCTGGAGTTTTGGGTTTCAGGTATTTTCCCTAATATCCAAGTTGGTGAGGAAATAGATGGTTGACTGCTCCCTCTCCCCCAATCCCTCTTTCAGACATAGTATTGTTGTGATGATGGTACATGGTGGGGGTCCTATATGGGAGGAGGGGAAAATGTTTATGTACTCAATGTTCATGACACCCTATTATAATGGATATGGATATGAGGTTGGACATAGAGTTATGTCCATGGAATTTTTCTAACATGAGATGTTGGACCCTATGAGAGATTATGATCGGTAGGGCTATGATACGAACCACATAAGAAATGGAATTTGTATTAGACTAATTTTAAAACAAGATATTAGAACCTATGGGAGTTTGGGATAGGCAGGGCTTTGTTTAAACCCCCTTCAAATGTGACTTGTGATGAGGATATGGTTGTAATGATATGGAAGGAATGGGAGCATAAAAATATTTTTCATTAGGGAACGATAGAATCCATGGGGAAGTGGTTGTGGGGTAACTTTTTATATATTCATTTGATACTATTTTACTATACTTGGATATGATATTTTATGAGAAAGCCTTGGTGAATATGGGTGGTAGTTGACCTTCCATAAGTTCTTGTTAGTTATGTTGCTTTTTCACTTAAGTATTAGTATGATTCTTCCACATTTTCATGGGAGATCATGGGTATAATCCAAATATATATATATATATATATATATATATATTAGGTTCTTGGGGGTACAATTACATTAAACACACACACACACCACACACATACACTACAAAAAAAATGTCTTATACCCACAGAAATTTATTGACAGATAAAATATTTGTTGGTAAAAATGAACATTTCCAACAGATATAAAGTTTTATTGGTATTAATTTTTAATACCAACACTTATTTTTAACAATATATAGATCTGTTGATATTGATCATTCAATACCAACATATCATTTACCAACAGTTTAATCTGTTACTTTATCATACCAATACCAACATTTTTTTTCTAACACATGAATCTGTTATTAATAACGCTATTACCAAAAAAACTTTTTCTATCAACAAATACTATTACAATAAACCATTCCATAAAAAAATATTTTATCAATAAAAAATGAATAGTAACATAGTTTATATACGTGTGTGTATATATATATATATATATTTTCTATGAAAAAAGTAAATTTTTATTTTTTGAATTTTTATTAAAAACATCTCATAATTTATTTTAAATTACAATATTCTCGAAATATTTAATGTTTTGTAAAAAATTTCAATATTGTTTATTCAATTTTCTCGAAATATTAAATGTTTTTATAACATTAAATATTATTTATTTAATAAACATTTAAATACTTTTTATAAAAAAAATAACACCATTATACCCTAATCGGCGGCCCATAGACCACACTCCACCCGCCTCTGTCCCGCCTCCTTGTTGTCGCCATCCCCGATCTATCCCATTTTCCTGCCTCCATCCCGCCTCCTTGTTACCAGAATCCCTAATATATCCCTCCATCTCCAGTATATCCCATTGACCACACATTGGCCCCCTTCATCTCGCCTTCTTCCTACCTCTTTGTCGCCGCCATCTCTGATCTATCCCGCCATCCCTGATCTATCTCATCAACCACACATTGCCCGCCTCCATCCCACACATCACCCGCCTCCTTGTCGCTACCATCGCCTACCTCCATCCCACATTCATCTCTCCTCCATCATTTTTCTACAGTTTATTTTCTCAATAATTCAAAGAGATTATAAATGCAAACCCGGATTGGGGAGGGAGATTATGTCGATTGGTGTATGGTTCAAATATCCAACACATTAGATTTATTTTATTGTATGATGTTATGTTGCTTTGGGGAGGGAAACTTGTTCATGGATTGATGTCGGGCAGCATCCCTTTCTCAATAGCTCTAGTGTATTGTTTTTCTTTAGTAAACACTCTGATAGTATGATTAACAGCCTTTGGGACCTACTATATAAATCTTTGTTGAATAGTTAAAATCTCATTGAAAATGTGTTTTGTCTTCATTGTTGAGGTGTTCATAGCGTTGATTCTTTCTCATGAAGATTATTCAACCATTTCATTTAGGGGTTTTCTAAGGATTATGGAGGAATAATTCTTTGAGTTTCTAATAAATGGGGTTACTAAGCTACTCTTGTGTTTAGGTTTATGAACATGGGAATCCTTGATAGTTCCATGAATGTTTTGTTCAATACATACTAATTATAATGGGAAAAAGGTTGTTTCTTTTCCAGAGATTCTTGATTTCATGAGTTCCAATAATTATGGATGTTTTATTTCTTCAAATGAAGATGTGAGGCTGAACCCTTGAGAAGAATATGGGAACATTCCTCTGATGGTTTTGGCTTATTTGGAACATTTAGTTTTTACATATCAATAGATTGAAATGTTTGGTTACATTGTATTTTTGGGAAACCTTTGTTATTTTCCCTAATTGGCAACCCATCACCACCCCTTGTCTCGCCTCCCGGTGCCGCCTCTCAACCCGCTCTCCCACCTTATATCCCACCCTTCCCTGCTCCACCCTTACATACCATCACCCAACTTCTTCCTCCCCCAGCCCCAACCATTTCCCTCAATAGCGTGACCCACATCTTTTTCGACTCCTTCATCGTCCCTATATTTCCCCGTCGACATCCTCACGCGAACCCCTTGACTGTTCTCGGCCGACATACCCCCACAACCCCTCTATCCTCAGTATCCCAATAACTCAACATCCCCCTGTGACCCCTCCATTCATGGTGTCCCAACACCCCCCCCATCATCGGCATACCTACGCAACCCCACCACAACCCACCTTCTATAGTCTCCCTACCCTACTCTATATTGCCTAGCATCCCTATCCCCTCTCATCCTAGATTCACGGCTACCAACCATCAGGTTGAGTGCAATTTAAAAATAGAAGGATGGATGGTTTGAGGATAACACCCTCTCATTGTAGGGAAGTAATTTCATCATTTGATTTTAATCTGAATCCAACTTCTCATTCATTTTGTTACCTGTTGGAACCCCGTTTGTTATGATGGTTGTGTGTTAGAGCCTAATATCTGAATTCAAATAATCATTTCACTATGTCTGTATAACATGGTTATTATAAAACTTCTTGATTTCTTGTAAAACATGTTGGGTGTTGTGTCTAAAGACATGTTGGTGTTTTGATCATCGAGTATGTACTTCATTTTATGGTTATTTATTGATGAGTATCTTTGCCTAGACTCTGAAATACATTACATACTGATTGAGTGTTGAGTTTTAATACATGCTATTGTTTATTGTGAAATTTATATTTCATGATTAGTTTGTAGAAAATTAGTGGTAGAGTTGTCATAAAAAAATGTTTGCATGTTGATTGTAATGTTAATTTTTTGCTAAATTTTCCTCCTATCCTACTGAAAAGAGATTCTTTACATGTTGTTCTGTGCATTTAATTGTAAATATTTTTAAATTTTCACTGAACTGATGCATGTTTGCACTAAATTTTCATTCAAAGGGGATGAATCTGGTTACTTTAGAAAGGAATTAGTTTTTTGAACCTTCTAGTTACCTTTATGTTTTGGCAGCACCTTTGCTCTTCAAAACATGTTTTCTCTCTGTTGAGTTTTAAAGCTGAGTGCTAACATCTCAATCTGTTCTCGCCACAAGGTGCCAAGTATCAAATACTATATTTTTTTAACATTGGAAGAAGGGTCTTTTCACATGTTTCAGTTTCATTATATTATTTTGGTGGACATTTAGGGCCATGGGCTTCAAAATAAAAATCAACATTTGGCCTTGTAGATTCTTTTCATCACCACTCTAATTTAGGCCTGATTGTTTCTCTTTTAACTGTAATGATGCATCTCATGTTTGAATCAATTTGTTTTGTTGGAACAATAAAACATGACATTAATGGAAACAAGGAGATTGTGGTTCTCACTTTTTTGGATCAATTTCAGGCTACTTCTGAATTCATCCTGGACAACTAGAGGTTATTGAGATCACTTTCATCTTCTATTATTTTTTTACTGTCTGGTTATGTCTTTTTTAAATTGAACTCCATTGTTGTAATTAATGGCTAACATTGTTTTGAATTGTAGATTGCAACAAGGTTTCATTCTTTTTAAGAGGAAGGGTGATGTTTTGTGGCTAAATTCAAGGGATAAAACTACATTTTTTAGGGGAGTATCTCTTTCACTTGTTACTTTTATTTTCTGAATTTTATTCTGAAGTAAATTTTTGAGACCTGCGTATTACTTTTTTCGATGCCGTCTTTCTGAAACTTTCTTCTTTCTGGAGTGTTCTTGTGCATTTTCTGGTTATTGATTAATTTACAGTTGAGATAAATATTGTATATGTTCACCCTCAATCTCAATTGATACTTTCCAAGTTGTTAATGCTTTGAAATGAGTATTCAGTATATATTCTTATTGTTATCTATTGGTTGTTTTTTGTGGTGGTTTACATTGTCTTGAGGATTACTGTGCTAGTTGACATCAGTGTTTTTTTGGATCATTATCATGATGCTTGATGGAATGCATTTTATGTGTTTGAGTGTCAACTTGGAAGCAGATATAATTAGGAGAAGTTTGACACTGGCTTCATTGACTTTTCATTGTGGACTGGGTCTTCTTCTTGTTTGAGTAGAGTATTGGGGAGTTACCTCCCTAATGACGTGCTTCCTGGATCAGTTGATTTTGATGCTTTTTTGGATGCCACGGGTTGGTTATCCATATTGTATTCATAGTTTTCCATATCTTAGTTCTTACTCATTTTTAAGAGAGGGAATAGAGGCTTCTTGCTTTGCTAAAACATCCAAATGTTTATAAAGATTGCTGGACTTAAGGAATTTCCTTTATGATGTTGGTAGTGACCTGTTTTGATCCCCCTTTGGGTTCTTTTATGTATTTTTCATGCATGGGAGAATTTCTAGTGCATTCTGTTTGGAAGATCTTCTTTGATCTTCTGAATCTATTGGGAGTTTGCATTTTTTTACATGTGTTTTTTCTCTATGCGGTCTTATAAATTCTACTGCTTGAATTTATGATGCTACTCATTTTGATTTAATGTATTTCAGAGTTCTTTAATGTGTATCCTAAAGACTGGAGATCTTACTTATGAGGTTTTGGTGATATCTTAGAGTTGCCACCTTTTTTGGATGTGGTGATTTCTTACTTGAAGGTTGGATGTTGCTGGAAGGTATAATGGATTGTGAGCTTTTGTTTTAGTTTTATTATTACATCATCATGTATCTCCCTCAAATATTTAATGGTGTAAGCTCATTGCAACTTGAGTTTGTATTTTAATAATTTTTCCTTAATAAATGTCTTTAGGGCATGAATTGGGTGACCAATTCATGCAACAGTTTGTCGTAAAAAATAGGACTGTCTTATGGTTGTTGTTTCCACTGGTTAGATTATACTCTTGTATGATAGTTTTATATCATGTGTTATTATTTTTATGTTTTTCATTTAAATGAAAACTATTTTTCAATTGTTTTGTTTGTGTGATTAGAACGTTGCTTACAATGGTGCATGTCTAAATTGGAGGGAGTGGGGATAGGTGTCGCTTCAATCATAGAAGGGTGGTCCACTACAGTGATGCAGTTCTTCATGCCTTGATCCACTACACCAGATATTAGCTCATTTGAAGTTATGGGGATTCCACAATAGTGACGTCTGATGTTTGTGAGAAATAGATTACTAACGAAGTTTCATTGAGTATCATGTAAAGTCTCTTAGTGTTTGAACATGTTTGTAATATGTTTCTTGATGCTTCTTGTCTTTTCATGAAGTTTGACCATGTATTTAAATTATATTGGAGTCTATTATTTCAAATAAAGGCTTATTTTTTTGGTATTTTATATAAGAAAATTTTTTAATTATTATATAATATATATAATAATATATTACATATAATTATATTAATAAATATAATATAAAATTTTAACAATAAATATTAGAATATCAATAATTAAACTATAATTTACAAACAAATATTAATTGTTGATATTGTTTAAATATGTTAATAATATTACCAACAGATATATTAGTCGTATTAATCTGTTACTAAGAATTTTTACCCACATATATATCTTATGTTGGTATTATTATAATTGTAACAGAACCATTTTATCTTTTGTAATAACATTTAGCGACAGAGTTTTTACCAACAGTTTAGTGACAGGACAATTTTTGTTGGTAAAACGTTTTACCAACAGAAAATGTAGTTTTACCAATAGATATACTCCTGTTGGAAAAAGCTAATTATTTTGTAGTGATATACCTGAAAGGAAGGTCATATCTCCCCTAAAGGATAACCCACCCATCAACCCTTATTTATTTACATTGCCTGAAGTCCCAGAGGGCATGAAGCCCAATACATGGCCCAAAGGCCCACAATCTGGCCTAAAAGACCAGGGCAACATCATGAATACACCACCACCTGCTTGCATCATGCCTGCATCACTGTCTGCATGTGTCATGCCTGTGTCACCACCAATGCTAGTCGCTACCACCTGGCTATTGGAGGCAGGCTTTGAGGGATACCCTCATCTTCACTATAGTCCCAAGAGGGGTTACCAGTGGGGGTGGTTCATGATAATGTGGTATTAGAGAATTTTTTTGAAGCTTAATATAGAGTCTAGAGTTAGGCACTTCTGATAATTTCATCAGTTGGTAGGGAAGCCATGTCAATTGAGATTAACACATGACATAATCAAGGGAGATAGACTTAGAAACACTATTTTAGGTCCCACTATGATCCAAATAAAGGAACATATGCTTACTAAATGTCCTAGGTTAAGTTTTGATGCATCCAGGAAAGATCCCTCATAGACATACATGAATTATAACTGTTTTTATTATGGTTTAATAGGGCAATTTTTGAAAAAAAATAAATGAGCATAAGTAAATGTATTTTAAAAAAATTCATACCATCGGGATTCAAATATTCCATTAATTGTTATAGATATAGATATTGGAAATAATTCACATGTGGATAAGGGTGGTGAGGTATAGAAGCTAGACCCGATTGGCTATCACAAGGTTGATCTGGTTGAGGAGAATAAGCCTGAGAGGAGGAAGCTATGAGAATTTCAACATTAGATCTTGGAAATGTATGAGGGGAGAATTTATAATTTTAAGATATAGTAGTGGTTAGATGATCTTGAGATTGGATTTATCCTGATTCAAGTATATGAATAGTATTGGGTTCTTTTTGAAAAGATTCAATTTAGGGGAGTAGCTCATCAGTGGTGGATATTTTATCTTGGAGAGTTTAAGGAGGCTGATGTTTTTGGGTAGTTCTCCAAATGTGTTTTCTACATAGGTTTTTAATCAATAATGTGGGAATTTAAGAGACAATAGTTTCTCTCCCTTTATCATGGGAGCCTGAGTGTATGGGTGTTTGGGAACCAATTCAAGGATCTGCAATACATCACCCAAAATATTCTTCCTAAAAAGGAGTCCAGAGTGTGATGCCTTGAGGAGGTGTTACATCCAAATATTATATATAAAGTCACATCATTTATATTTCATATTTATTTATAGGTGAAGAATAACGTATATGTGATCAGTCAGATGCATAGAAAAGAATGATCTCTCTAAGATCCGATTCAAAAGTTTTTTTGCGGAACAAGGTTGATGGTAGTTGTCTCAAATGGTAGGGTAATCAATGTTTTGACCAGTGGGGAGTTTTACTCAGTAGTATACCTAAATTTCTTCTATTTCCAGTAGTTCCCAAGTATATACCACGTGATATTTACTAGTGAACTTCCTTTGCAGTGGATGTATCTGTTTATAGTATCTATTTCATACCATCATTGGGCCCCCAGTATGATGCATGTGGTTAAATTTAGTATCATACATAGAAAAATATTCATTTGAGGCCTTATTAGAAACATGGAATGTCAGATTATTTTTATCCATGAGGGTGCATAGTAGGTAGGGGAATCCCTATTATGTTTCTCATCCTTAGGAATCGAAGGTGTAGTGTGGCCATTGAAGAATTTGATAACAGAGAGCCAGGGAAGCTGGGCCTGGTCGGTTTCACATCATGGAGGTTCCAACACCATTAGGACAAGAGATTGTTTGAGGTACAATCATTTTATTTTATACATTATATTTTTTTATTATTTTATTCTAAATCTTCACAATCCTTTTTTCCAACCTTGGTCTATGCTTTGGGACTAAAGGTGGAGAGGCTTCCATTTTCCCGAGTGTTGACTACGTCGGTCAGAGGTCTGACCTATCTTCTTGATACATTTAAGGGTTGTGAACTGATGTTGGAGTATCATTAGTTAGTGTGAGATTTCAACCTATTATAGATCCAACTATATTATGTCATCCTTTGTATAGATTTTTTTTATTTTATGTATTCTTTTATAGATTATTTATGAAGGAGAGTCACATTCTATAATGTAGATAGAAAACATATATTTTTCATTGGTGAGAAGAATTATCATATGGGAAGAAAGAGTTTAGAGACTCTTCTATCCCAGTTGGTAGAATTTCCATTGGGATCAATGTAGGTGCAAGTATTGGAGATGCCATGGATTATCATGGATTTTATGGGAGTTTTCAATGAAGAGGTTGTGACACTACCCCATTTTTTATTTTATGTATTCTTTTATAGATTATTTATGAAGGAGAGTCACATTCTATAATGTAGATGGAAAACATATATTTTTCATTGGTGAGAAGAATTATCATATGGGAAAAAAGAGTTTAGAGACTCTTATATCCCAGTTGGTAGAATTTCCAATGGGATCAATGTAGGTGCAAGTATTGGAGATACCATGGATTATCATGGATTTTATGGGAGTTTTCAATGAAGAGGTTGTGACACTACCCCATAGAAGAGATAAAAAGTTTTTCATATAGTTGTATCTATTTACTTCTCTAATTTCCATGGTTCTTTATCATATGGAATATTTTGATTTGTATGAGATGAGTATTCAGGTTGATGGTCTATTATAGAAGGACTTCATCCGTCCTAGTGTGTTACTATGGGGTTTTCTGATGTTGTTTTAATAATAATGTGGATGATGGTCTAAAGTTGTGTACAGACTACTAGAGAATGAATCAGGTGATTGTCAATAAATTTTATCCTCTCATAGGGATAAATATTCTTTTGACCTATTTAAGGCATACAACTATTTTTTGAAGATTTATTTGCAGTAAAGATATCCCCATATTAGGGTGAAGGGGAGGATATAATAATGACTTCATTTCATTGTAGATATTGACATTTTGAGTTAATAGATATTATATTCAGTGTCAAAAATACCCCAATAATTATTATGGGACTCATAGACTCCATGTTTTATGAGTTTATGGACCATTTTTTTTAGTTTTCATTTACAACATCCTTATGTGCTCAAGGTCATAGGAGAATCATGATAAACACCTTAGAGCTATTTTATACACCATAGTCTTTATGTAAGTTTCTTGAATTACATGTTTTGGGTATGGGAGGTGCACTTTCTTAGACATGTGGTTTCTCATTAGGGATTATCATAGGAGATGCTAAAGATTGAGGTAGTTTTTTCTTGGGTAACAAACAAGAACGTGGTGAAAGTCTACAGCTTCCTTAGTCTCACGAGCTTTTATAAGATATTTGTGTTTTAATTATCTTGGATTTTGGTCTCATTTAAATAGATAAGTATGAATAACCAATACTTCATATAGAACTATCAGTTTAAATTTTCCTTTAAATACATGAAGGGGAAGTTGATCAAAGCCCTATGCTTCAGTTTTCAGAGGAGGGAGTGATGTTTGGGGTTTTTTTGTAATGCATTCTATCTTGTAATGGGTTGTACATTAATTAAATAGATGGAAATTTTCTCTTATGGTTCTAGAAAGTTTTGTTCTCATGAGTGAAACTATAAGGCCCCGGCCTTAAACCTTACTTAATCTTGTGTTATTACAAGATTGCACATTGAGGATCTTTTCAGGTTTAGAGTTTTAGAGAATTAGGACATAACTAATACATCTCAAAAGATTACATAGTCACTTCTACTAAATTTCCATAAAATAAAAACTCTTAAAAATAAACATGTCTAGTTTCATGTTTTAGGTAGCATGACTTTCCCTTGATCCCATCCTTGACACTATTCCACGTTAAGTCATGTGAAAAACATTTCAAAAACTTGGGATGAGCATAAAAAACTCAGTAAGGGATACACAAAGAATGAAAACTGTTAGTTTTTCAAAACAACAAGTAAACCATGTATACTTTATCAAAGTAATACTTTTCACCTTTTCGATTTAGTAAAAACTCTTCACTGAATAAAAGTTCATTACTTACCCTTCTGTAACAAAAAGATTACCATAAAATCCATATAAAGATCACATAACATATAAAGGTAACTTGAGACATAAACATACTTAAGTGGAATAACCATAAGGTCGACTTCCACACATATCACTTAATGGAATAGTCATTCGGCCAACTTCCATACATACTTAATGGAATAGTCATACGGCCGACTTCCATACCCAATGCATTAGAGGTTATAACGTAAGCACCCATCCTGGTATTCACGGCACCACCCGTCATATGGTTTATCACGTAACCACCCGTCAAATGTCCAAGTACCATTATAAAATTATAACACATAAAACCAATATAAAGGAATGATAACATTTCCACATTTCAATCACAATATATCATTTAAATATATTGACATAAAAGAATCCTTTATCAAAACCATTTTCAATACCAAAATACATAAAAGAGTACATGGCATTTATTTTATTTTAAAAACATTACGGCTTGTTGAGGAAGCCAAAGATCAAACAATACTCGCGGCAGCGGAAAAGGTCGTTGTCACCGCGTACGTTAAAAGAAACATTTCTTTTTGTCGTTTAGTAAAACGCTTCGTAGAAAAATATTCCTTTTGTATAAAAGTAAAAGTCAAAGGGGTTTATACACCGTATAAAAGAAAGTTGTGTATAAAACGAAATATGCCTCAATGAAAGGAGATTGAGAAGAATTCCCTTACAAAGACGGTATCCTTGGATTAAGGATAAATCAATTACATAATTATGTGTGACAAACAAATACACCAAATACAAGTGGATATTAAGTGTAAAACAATCAGATTTTATTCACACATATTCATAGAACGACATATTCAAGGAGTACAAGCTTATCCCAAAGAATCAAAATTGGGTTAAGAAGTTCCCTTGCAAAAATTTGACGGCCTAACGGCGTCACTACAAAATTCAGAAAATGAGTTGATGAGAGATAAAAATGGTATCTCATCACTTGGACATAAAATTTAAATCAATAAGAATATAGAAGAACATATCCCAACATAATATTATGTGAATTAAAAGACATAACAAAAGAAGTCTTTTACAAAAAGAGGAGGGTGAAAGGTTCCCTTACCGACATGGGTATCTTTCGAGACATGCACCCCGTGAAAGAAGGACAATAGAACATTGATGTAAATACTCATAAATGAAAGTATATTACACAATGAGTAAAATAATGGGCAGTACATACACCACTCAAAGGAAATTGTGGCAAATGTAGCATAAATCTCACAGGAATAAAAGTGAGATGAAAAATCCCTTACGAAAACTCGGCAGACTAACGGCGCCACATAAAACTTACAAAAATGGATTGATGAGATCAAATAGGGTTTCTCATCATATTAACATAAATTTTACAGAAAGAGGAATATAAAAGAACATCCCCCAACATAACAAAGAGGAGATTAAAATAAGTGACATAAAGGAGAGTACTTAAAAAGAAAGAGAGAGGTTAGGTCTCTTACGAAAATTCGGCAGCCTAACGGCGCCACTCAAAACTTCCAAAATGGATTGATGAGAGAGAATAGGGTCTCTCATCATATGAACATAAAAATTACAGTAAGAGTAATATAAAATAACATCCCAATAACAAGAAATATGAGCTTTAGAAGGAATGACATAAAAGAGTGTACTTAAAAAGAAAGAGAGGAATAAGATCTCTTACCTCGGGTCCGACTTGACTCGATCGTTCTTTAATCTCATGGATAATAAACTTGAGTTAATTTCTACTTCCTTAAGAACCTTTTTCAAGTTCATTATTCCTTTTATATCACTTATTACCATTTCATAAACATTATGTAATCATTTAAGTTAATAATGTTTGTTTTGTCGATATTTGGTTCTTAAGTCGAAAGTGGACTTCTTACAATTACATGTTGTTCGTGTGGTCAAAGGTTCATTATATCCAGAATTGTATTCATGATGTAGATATCATATATATCATATATATCCAGTATATTCATGCATTTATAATATTGCATAACATTTAGAGTTAAGAAATGAAATGCACTGTTCATGGAGACGGTAAGCCGTACGTACGCATGAACGCTACTTCCATTTCTATTTCATATTTAATGGAATTAAAACATAATGATACATAATAGTATTTTAATTCCAGTATGGTATCATATATAATATCATTAAATATATCCTTTATACGTACCACATATGGTATTAACGAATCAAATCACTTTGAGGGGGCGGTAGTCCGCACTTCCTTAAATGAAGATATCGCGTTTACCCATAATGGAAACCATAAAGGTATGTCATAAATGAAAAATATAGAAGCTTAAGTAAAACATAAACATATTATATATCATATATAAATATAGTGTCATCCTAATGGCCACCTTTGAAGGTGTTAGAAGAATGTTGAACAATCATCGTTTCAGGAGGCAGAAATTCACCATCCACGGAAACAGTATGTTCTTTAACCATTAGATGTAGGTGTGTGTAAGTGTAGCTCGAATCCTTCTTATAACAACATCCTAGTATATTTAAGATACTGGATTTTTTACAAAATAAATGAATAAAAAGATTTTAGGGGGTTGGAGAAACAAAATAAAACAAAAGGACTCAAGCGAAGACATTACCTTAAAATCAGGTAACTTCCTTTGATTTGAGCTCAAAGGCTTCCTTGGAAAGGATTCTGCCCAAAGTGAGGCTTCAAGGAGTTGGAGAGGGATGTGGAGAGACAAAATGGGCAGGGATTGGCCGAGCCAAAGGCTTTGGAAGTGTGGGTTAGGAAGTAGAGGTGGGGGCCTTTTATAAGAGGAGAGGGGGGGCACTCTTGGAAAGTAAGGAAATGTTACTTTATTTTAGAATGAGTTTCGGATTTTAATGGTACCACATTGATGTGTTTCGAGGATAAGGTGATAAGGGTTTGAAATCCACTCATCCAATAAGTTTTAGACATGTGTAGGTCTTAGATTTTACATTATCTTTCCATTTTATTTAAATCGTTAAATAATGAGGTCATCGCTGCATCATCATGATGTCATAAATAATTTAATTTATTTAATGTCTAAAAATTATAAAAAAAATACTATGATGTAGGAAATCTTTTTAGCTTTCCAATGAATATTTATAGTCCAAAAGATCATTTATGTAGACAAAAGTAAAAATATTTTACTTAGGTGATACATTCTTTGTTACATTTAACATTCTTTAAAAATAAAAAGATAAAAATTCACTTTCTCACAAAAGTGATTCCATGGGGCCCCCAAGTTTGGCACAAGGCATCCCATGGTCGGCCATGAGACAACCAGTAGCCTTAGGACACATTTTGTGGTCATTTTTTATTATTATGATATTATCTTATTATCTTTAACTACCTGATTACTCATTAATCAAGATAATTAAAGATAATTACCATCGTTACTATTCATAATGTCCAAACACAAAAGTCTTAATTACATAATTTGGACCTTCTGATTCCAAATATGTAATTCATTTTACCAAATTCCAAACACATAAATTGCAATAATTAATTTAAAAAAACTTCCCGTTGTCAAAACAAATAGCGGGTTTTTAAGAAACAATATTTATGAAAAGTTTGGCACTTGTTTATGCCTAATTCCAAAGTGAAATTAATCCCAATGATCATCATTGAATTACATGGTAAAAATATATTCTAATTACACTTTAAAATAAATTAAAAAGATAATATAACCATATAATTAAATTATATGAAAAAGCAGTTTTGATGTAAAATGCAGTATTTTTCACTATTCATTGAAAAATGAACATTGTCAGAAAAATACCAAAAATTAACCCAAGGTAAATTTCAATGTCCCGATCATAAATAATATGTTTATTTTGAAAAATAGATCTTATAAAATTGTCAAAAAGTGGATTTAAAAGGGGTTCGCCATCAAAAGGCGGTTAATCGACCTTTTAAAGAATATTAGAATGTTTACGCTTAAAATTGGATTCATTCGTATTTTTAATCCGCTAACATTTATTGTAAAAAGTAAAAATATTTGACAAATATATATAATCATTTTGTAGTTAGTTCTGCTCATTCCCTCCATTACAACAGGTAGGCGTTAACTACCATTTAAAATAATATTATTTTATTATTAGAGTGCAACATAAGATTTCAAAGGAACTCGTTGTTGCGTATTGGGTAAGCCATCGAGCATAGTGTTCCCTTTATATTAATATTAACATTTTATTCACAAATAGGGATAAATATAAAAATGTCATATTCTTTATTTACCTGGGGTGTTACATCCTTCCCCCCTTTTGGGAATTGCGTCCTCGCAATTTTAAAATTGGGCTCAGAAACATCATTGAAAGTCCCACATCGGAACAAGAGTCGGTAAAACAATCACTTTAAAAGAAAGAAAGAGAAGTACAGAGGTCACCCGAGTTAACCCATACTAGGATTCTATGTAGGAAAACATGGACATGGAGGAGAAAACATAGGGTCATGTTCCGAGGGAGAGTGATAGTAAACATGTCTAGGAGAAAGTTAACCATAAGAAAATCACAAACTTGTGATGGGTTAAACAGTATTCGATTCCCCAGTAGGAAAAGTTAACAGACAACATTTTTGTTTTAAGTTACTCTTCATTGAGGAATTTATTCATAAGGAAACATAATTACTTATCATGTTGACTTTCAACTTTTATTAGATTTCTTACACAAACTCATATTTTCTCCAAAAGACGAGTATTTAGGAAGACTTGTTCACATTAAGAGTACTATAATCAACTTCTAGAGAATCACCTAATCCACAAAAGAGAACTATATACTTCTCATGTCTTTAGACTCTAACCAAAACCAAAACCAAAAAGGTTAGTACAAGATCAGATAATCCAGAAATGGATAACCCTTTATAAAAAGAAAATCTATTCTTAATCTCCAAAATTTGTCCAACAAAACTCAAAGTTCAATGAGGACCATTTGATAAACAATTTGTCCATAAAATTATTCAAAGTAAACCAAACTAAGATTGAAACCCAAATATTTGAAGGATTTAGTCACATAGTCTTCCAAGTTAAATCGTAACATTTATCTCCAAACAACATCAGTTGTTCTTAAAGTCTCGTACTGAAAAGTAATTAACCTAATCACATATCCTCCATGATAGGTTAATAAATTTCCATAGATAACCCAAAATCAACTTACTCTTAATTCATAAAATAATCTAACTAAAAAGAATTAGTCAAACTAACCAGGGACTTCACGTAGTCCAGTGGTAGGCGATAAATACCAGTTGCACTTTGGTTGTGGGTTCGATTCCCGCAGCTTTGTCTGGCGCGACGGGTTGTCACACGGTCTGTGTGTTGTCCTTTTTCCAAAACTATATAATTCTTAAAACATTCCCCAAAACGAGATAAAATCTTCAAAAATAATCATAACATATTTTAACCTCAAGTTTATCTCATGTCTTTCATTTTCCATCATAACATATAATAACTCATAATTACCTCAAAAGTAAGGATCATATAAACCCTAATGGTTACCTTAATAATTATTACCTAAACTTCCACATCGATTGGTCATCTTGTACATGATGCATTACAGAACTTACCAAGGTTCAAATGGTTGATCATGACTCCTTAATAGTTGGTTTAGAACAATCACGAGTTTCCTTATTGAATCCCCCATTTCATCTAGTCTCTTAATCAGAGAACCACCACAGTTTCCTTCAAACCTATTGTCACTTTGGTGCCTGCTAGATCCATTCATTCACTAAAAATAGAAATTTTAATGTGAGTATATCAACAAAACCATCATGTACTAATGAGGAAGATAAACACTAAGATATACTTACTCATTCACTTTATCTAAAACTAAGACTCTTTCTGAAATCCTAACCATTATGGTAATGTCACTTATGCCTATAGAATACCCTAACCTCTAAAGTTATCTAAACCAACCTTTGATACCAACTATAAGGCCCCAGCCTTAAACCTTACTTAATCTTGAGTTATTACAAGATTGCACATTGAGGATCTTTTCAGGTTTAGAGTTTTAGAGAATTAGGACATAACTAATACATCTCAAAAGATTACAAAGTAGTCACTTCTACTAAATTTCCATAAAATAAAAACTCTTAAAAAGAAACATGTCTAGTTCCATGTTTTAGGTAGCATGACTTTCCCTTGATCCCATCCTTGACACTATTCCACGTTAAGTCCTGTGAAAAACATTTCAAAAACTTGGGATGAGCATAAAAAGCTCAGTAAGGGATACACAAAGAATGAAAACTGTTAGTTTTTCAAAACAACAAGTAAACCATGTGTACTTTATCAAAGTAATACTTTTCACCTTTTCAAAGTAGTAAAAACTCTTCACTGAATAAAAGTTCATTACTTACCCTTCTGTAACCAAAAGATTACCATAAAACTCATATAAAGATCACATAACATATAAAGGTAACTTGGGACATAAACATACTTAAGTGGAATAACCATAAGGTCGACTTCCACACATATCACTTAATGGAATAGTCATTCGGCCAACTTCCATACATACTTAATGGAATAGCCATACGGCCGACTTCCATACCCAATGCATTGGAGGTTATAATGTAACCACTCATCCTGGTATTCACGGCACCACCCGTCATATGGTTTATCACGTAACCACCCGTCAAATGTCCAAGTACCATTATAAAATTATAACACATAAAACCAATATAAAGGAATGATAACATTTCCACATTTCAATCACAATATATCATTTAAATATATTGACATAATAGAATCCTTTATCAAAACTATTTTCAATACCAAAATACATAAAAGAGTACATGGCATTTATTTTATTTTAAAAACATTACGGCTTGTTGAGGAAGCCAAAGATCAAACAATACTCGCGGCGGCGGAAAAGGTCGTTGCCACTGCGTACGTTAAAAGAAACATTCCTTTTTGTCGTTTAGTAAAACGCTTCGTAGAAAAAGATTCCTTTTGTATAAAAGTAAAAGTCAAAGGGGTTTATACACCGTATAAAAGAAAGTTGTGTATAAAACGAAATATGCCTCAATGAAACGAGATTGAGACGAATTCCCTTACAAAGACGGTATCCTTGAATTAAGGATAAATCAATTACATAATTATGTGTGACAAACGAATACACCAAATATAAGTGGATATTAAGTGTAAAACAATCAGATTTTATTCACACATATTCATAGAACGACATATTCAAGGAGTACAAGCTTATCCCAAAGAATCAAAATTGGGTTAAGAATTTCCCTTGCAAAAATTTGACGGCTTAACGACGTCACTACAAAATTCAGAAAATGAGTTGATGAGAGATAAAAAGGGTATCTCATCACTTGGACATAATATTTAAATCAATAAGGATATAGAAGAACATATCCCAACATAATATTATGTGAATTAAAAGACATAACAAAAGAAGTTTTTTACAAAAAGAGGAGGGTGAAAGGCTCCCTTACCGACATGGGTATCTTTCAAGACATGCACCCCGTGAAAGAAGGACAATACAACATTGATGTAAATACTCATAAATGAAAGTATATTACACAATGAGTAAAATAATGGGCAATACATACACCACTCAAAGGAAATTGTGGCAAATGTAGCATAAATCTCACGGGAATAAAAGTGAGATGAAAAATCTCTTACGAAAACTCGGCAGCCTAACGGCGCCACATAAAACTTACAAAAATGGATTGATGAGATCAAATAGGGTTTCTCATCATATTAACATAAAGTTTACAGAAAGAGGAATATAAAAGAACATCCCCCAACATAACAAAGAGGAGCTTAAAAGAAGTGACATAAAGGAGAGTACTTAAAAAGAAAGAGAGAGGTTAGGTCTCTTACGAAAATTCGGCAGCCTAACGGCGCCACTCAAAACTTCCAAAATGGATTGATGAGAGAGAATAGGGTCTCTCGTCATATGAACATAAAAATTACAGTAAGAGTGATATAAAAGAACATCCCAATAACAAGAAAGATGAGCTTTAGAAGGAATGACATAAAAGAGTGTACTTAAAAAGAGATGAGTAAGATCCCTTACCTCGGGTCCGACTTGACTCGATCATTCTTTAATCTCTTGGATAATAAACTTGAGTTAATTTCTACTTCCTTAAGAACCTTTTTCAAGTTCATTATTCCTTTTATATCACTTATTACCATGTCATAAACATTATGTAATCATTTAAGTTAATAATGTTTGTTTTGTCGATATTTGGTTCTTAAGTCGAAAGTGGACTTCTTACAATTACATGTTGTTCGTGTGGTCAAAGGTTCATTATATCCAGAATTGTATTCATGATGTAGATATCATATATATCATATATATCCAGTATATTCATGTATTTATAATATTACATAACATTTAGAGTTAAGAAATGAAATGCACCGTTCATGGAGACGGTAAGACGTACGTACGCATGAACGCTACTTCCATTTCTATTTCATATTTAATGGAATTAAAACATAATGATACATAATAGTATTTTAATTCCAGTATGGTATCATATATAATATCATTAAATATATCCTTTATACGTACCACATATAGTATTAACGAATCAAATCACTTTGAGGGGGCGGTAGTCCGCACTTCCTTAAATGAAGATATCGCGTTTACCCATAAAGGTACGTCATAAATGAAAAATACAGAAGATTAAGTAAAACATAAACATATTATATATCATATATAAATATAGTGTCATCTTAATGGCCACCTTTGAAGGTGTTAGAAGAATGCTGAACAATCATCGTTTCGGGAGGCAGAAATTCGTCATCCACGGAAATAGTATGTTCTTTAACCATTAGATGTAGGTGTGTGTAAGTGTAGCTCGAATCCTTCTTATAACAACATCCTAGTATATTGAAGATACTGGATTTGTTACAAAATAAATGAATAAAAAGAGTTTAGGGGGTTGGAGAAACAAAATAAAACAAAAGGACTCAAGCGAAGACATTACCTTAAAATCGGGTAACTTCCTTTGATTTGAGCTCAAAGGCTTCCTTGGAAATGATTCTGCCCAAAGTGAGGCTTCAAGGAGTTAGAGAGGGATGTGGAGAGACAAAATGGGCAGGGGTTGGCCGAGCCAAAGGCTTTGGAAGTGTGGGTAAGAAGGTAGAGGTGGGGGTCTTTTATAGGAGGAGAGGAGGGGCACTCTTGGAAAGTAAGGAAATGTTACTTTATTTTAGAATGAGTTTCGGATTTTAATGGTCTCACATTGATGTGTTTCGAGGATAAGGTGATAAGGGTTCCAAATCCACTCATCCAATAGGTTTTGGACATGTGTAGGTCTTAGATTTTACATTATCTTTCCATTTTATTTAAATCGTTAAATAATGAGGTCATCGCTGTATCATCATGATGTCATAAATAATTTAATATATTTAATGTCTAAAAATTATAAAAAAAAATATTATGATGTAGGAAATCTTTTTATCTTTCCAATGAATATTTATAGTCCAAAAGATCATTTATGTAGACAAAATTAAAAATATTTTACTTAGGTGATACATTCTTTGTTACATTTAACATTCTTTAAAAATAAAAAGATAAAAAGTCATTTTCTCACAAAAGTGATTCCATGGGACCCCCAAGTTTGGCACAAGGCATCTCATGGTCGGCCATGAGACAACCAGTAGCCTTAGGACACATTTTGTGGTCATTTTTTATTATTATGATATTATCTTATTATCTTTAACTACCCGATTACTCATTAATCAAGATAATTAAAGATAATTACCGTCGTTACTATTCATAATGTCCAAAAACAAAAGAGTCTTAATTACATAATTTGAACCTTCTGATTCCAAATATGTAATTCATTTTACCAAATTCCAAACACATAAATTGAAATAATTAATTTTAAAAAACTTCCCGTTGTCAAAACAAATAACGGGTTTTTAAGAAACAATATTTATGAAAAGTTTGGCACTTGTTTATGCCTAATTTCAAAGTGAAATTAATCTCAATGACCATCATTCAATTACATGGTAAAAATATATTCTAATTACACTTTAAAATAAATTAAAAAGATAATATAACCATATAATTAAATTATATGAAAAAGCAGTTTTGATGTAAAATGTAGTATTTTTCACTATTCATTGAAAAATGAACATTGTCAGAAAAAGAACAAAAATTAACCCAAGGTAAATTTCAATGTCTCAATCATAAATAACATGTTTATTTTGAAAAATAGAGCTTATAAAATTGTCAAAAAGTGGATTTAAAAGGGGTTCGTCATCAAAAGGCGGTTAATTGACCTTTTAAAGAATATTAGAATGTTTACGCTTAAAATTGGATTCATTCGCATTTTTAATCATCTAACATTTATTGTAAAAAGTAAAAATATTTGACAAACATATATAATCATTTTGTAATTAGTTCTGCTCATTCCCTCCATTACAACGACTAGGCGTTAACTACCATTCAAAATAATATTATTTTATTATTAGAGTGCAACGTAAGATTTCAAAGGAACTCGTTGTTGCGTATTGGGTAAGTCATCAAGCATAGCGTTCCATTTATATTAATATTAACATTTTATTCACAAATAGGGATAAATATAAAAATGTCATATTCTTTATTTACCTGGGGTGTTACAGTAACTAGGCCACCCATGATCTGAAGTTATTAAAAATAGTGTTTCCCCTAATGATACGGCGACGTTACCTCATTGTTGATCACTTCACGGTCTTTATAGATCACAAGATCCTAAGTTATGTTTTCTATTAGTGGGATTTTATTTTTTGATAGTAGAGGTGGATAGTGTTCTTAAAGGATTTTGTATTAAATATATCTTATAGTCTAAGAAAAGGTAATGTGGTGGATGAGGTGATAAGTTGGAATTCATAAGGTGATTCGGTTTAGGAGTCTAGGGATACTTGGAGAGTTATGAGGTGCTAAGTAGGAATTTGTAGGTAGTGGTTTCCTATTTCATATGAAAGTGAAAAACTCATAGATATAGAAGGTGGGAGATTCTTAGTAGGGAGACTCATAGGTAGAGGTGTTGTAGAAAAATGCTATTGATTATGATGCTCTTAGGGGATGGCCAAAGGATAATTGACGTCAGATATTGTTCCAAGGGAGGCAATTTGCTCCATTAGTGGTATGTGATGAGGTTATTTGTGAGTTTCAAACCTCACCTATAAGATTTACTCCTGGTGTATCCACTATTTTCCAGGTCCCGAGGGATCGGTTTTGGTGGCCTCAGATAAAATAGTCTGTAATAGATTCTATGGTGTAGTGTTTGGTCCTCCAATAGGTGAAGACTAAGCATCATGTTCCTAGAGGGCTATTAGAGTTGGTAGATTTCTTCAAGTTTAAATGAGAGGAAATATCGATGGATTTCATCACTGATTTACCTGTATACCAGAGAGGATATGATTCTATTTTGGTGATTTTAGAATAGATGATTAATTCGGATCACTTCCTAGTGATTAGGGAGTGAAGTTTCATAGATACTATGGTCTGTCAGTATGCAAATGAAATTGTTTGGATCCACAAGGTTCTGAGGACTATCATTTTTTATCAAGCCCCTTATTTTGCCTCAAAATACTATAAAGGAATACTTCATGATTTTGGGTCTCAGTTATGACTTAGAACAATTTTCATCCTCAGACAGATCGAAAAATTGAGTGAACCATCCTGGAATTAGATGGCATGATGTGAGCTTACATCATGGGTTTTGAGTAAAGAAATTACCCTTGGTTGAATTTTCTTAAAAAAACTACCACTCATCCATTATCATGGATCCATTTATGGTTCTATATGAGTGAAATTATTAATCTCTATTATTTTGGACTGAGGTTGGGGAGTTGGAAATACTTAGACCCGATATGGTGTAGAGCATGACCGAGAAAATCCAAATGGTTCAATAATAGATGAGAGAAGTGCATGAATTTTATAAATATTATGATGACTATAGGAGAAGGCCACTAAAGTTAAAGGTTATATACTAGGTATTCTAAAGGGTTTCCCCTCATCGTGGGATGAAAATGTTTGACCATGAGAATAAGCTCTCCCCAATTTATCATAATTTTTGAGGTGCAAGACCATGTTGGAAAGGTGGAATATAAGTTGGCACTTCCCCCAAAATTGTACCAGATCTATGATATCATTCTAGTATATAAGCTTCATCGATAACTTTATAATGACTCCCATGTTAATGATTAGTGAGATATGGATATCAAGGATGAAATGATGTTTCTAGAATATCCAATCAAGATTCAGGATTTTTGGGTGAATATGTTGTGTGGGTGAGTTATTCGTCTAGTTTATTTCCTATGGAGTAATGGTGGTTTAGAGAATAATATGTGGGAACATGAGTAACATATGCATGGTCCATATCTTGATTTATTTGAATATTAATTTATTTTTGTGATGTAATTATTGACTAAAAATTAACTTTTTATTCAGGAAAGGAGTGCAAGCATGTAAGAAAACAAGGCAACACAAACTCATGGTGGTCGAAATTAATAGAGATTGAGAGAATCATTACTAACAAAAAGATTACAAACATTATATAAAGACCTCAAACTGGTGTAATGAATCCAACTCTCTGCAGGCCATCCTTTGTAAGATAATGCATCAGCGGCGCAATTCCCTTCTCTCCAAGTATGTCTGATACGTGTATCCTGGTTGATGTAAGATCTTTAATTTCGGAAAATATAAATTAATTCATAAGGTAAATCATCCCTCTCTTGGAGAGACCTAACTAGTACTAGAGAATCTGAGTCAACTTTCACAATTTGGATGTTGAAGCGACAATATAAGGAAATACCCATGGACATGCCTTTAGCCTCCACACTAATGGATTTACCTGCACCAAAAATGGAGCTCAAGCCTAGAATCATCAAACCCCTGAAATCGATTACCAAGTTGCCTCCTCTCATCTCCCCATCAAGACATGAACCATCAAAATTCAGTTTTAACCCTGATATGGGAGTTTCCCATCCAACCTATCTTCCATGCAGACAATAATTGACTTCCAAGTTGAAGAAGGACCCTGGTATAAATTTCCTTAACGAAACAGAAATCATTTCACCTTTGATCAAAGTCCCCAACTCCATCACCAACAGATTACCCTGTAACTAGAAATAAATAGCATAATTCCAAATACCTTCCCTTGATTTATTCCTAGAATCCAAACAGAATCCATAATTCCACTGCAAAAACAATTCCCCACACCATCTTCTTCGTCCCTTGCTATCCAGATACTCAAAACCCGGACTCGAGCATACCCTACAGTGATTTTTCCATTGACAGTCATGTTTATCCCCTATCCCAGGAAGTCCAAAACCCACCTCTCCCATTCTCCAAGGAAAAAGATGTGTCGGGTTGTCTCCTGTTGCGGGATTAAGTAGCATTGACAACGTGAGGCCAGTACCACACCTCTTTTCTGGACATTATCATCTATTGGGATCATGTGATTTCAATATCTCTATACTAAAAAATTTATTTTACTAGGAGATTCCTTGCACCATAGTTTGGATTCCCAAGGATCCATACCACTATGGATAAGAATCTGATTCAGGAAAATGAGACCAGAGAACCTAACATAGTTAGAGCTTCTGAGAATACATCTATCTGCTTCATCGACTAGCCTAATGCTCTCATTAGTGGCCAACAGATATCAATTCAGGATAGCTTCCAGGAAATCCAGATATAGGAAATCTTCCTTGACTGAGATGGTTGGAGCTATACACCCTGGATAATAAAGAGTTTCACCTATCCAAGTATTGATGTAACTCTTCCCTACAATCCATCGAGCATCCCCCTCCATATCCTCCAAGCATTCAATCATGTGTCGTGCAAGGATTGACAACCTCCAGGGTTGAATGTACCAGCCTCTCCAGTCATCCCCATACATGTCAATCATGAACTTTTCCTCGAAAGAATTCCCTTCAAAGATGTCCTAATCCAAACGGGCTTTCATGGTTTCCTCCATGTTACGTAATCCAATACCACCTTTATCCAATGGATTTTCCATTCGTTTCCACAAAACCTAATGACATCGTACAGAATGATTTAAATCCCATATAAAGGCCTTCATGAAATTTTCTTATTTTGAATGGTCCCCTTTGGTGTCTTAATGATGGATAAAACATGCATTGATATTGATGTAAGAACACTGTTAACCAATGTAATTCTTCCAATGAATGAGAGAAAACTATTCTTCTGAGTATTTTACCCATAATCTTATTGATGATTTCTTAGAATAGACCGTTTTTGACTATACCGTTGGATATGGGATCACCAAGATAAACCATTAGGAGGTGTTTTCGTTGTATGCCCATCTTGGATTGAATTGCATTGGTGCGTCTTCCTAAGCATTTATTTGAAATGAACGCACTACTCTTTCTCTGATTGATGCTTTGGCCAATCAGCTTTCTATATGTTGAAATTATTTTATTAAACCCATAGATTTATCTTTTCCTTCCATTAATTATAAAAAGCATGTCATTAGGAAACATGAGGTGAGATACAAGACTATTCCTGAACCTGTTTTTATAGGGCCAAATCTTCCCATCCACATGGCCTTGATGAATATTTATTGAAACCACCCCTAAGGCATGATAAAGAGAGTGGGTGACAAAGGGTAACCTTGCCTTAAACCATGGTTTGATTTAAAGTACCCAAAGCCTTTCCCATTAGAGATATGTTAATCCACAGAGAGGCATATCACCTGAAACATAAGTCACAAAACCCCTCCTAGAATCTGAGTTTCCTCATAACCCTTAAAATGTATTTCCATTCCACTTTTTCATAAATCTTTTCCATATATACCTTAATCATAAGATTGGATCCAAATACCTTTTTGTAAAGATCCTCAACCATTTCTTCAGTGATACCAGTAGCACCATGAATGCTTCTCCCTTGCACAAACCCATACTGCTATTCGAAGATAAGTTTTGGAATGACACTAAAAAGTATCCTATTGAGGAGAGTTGTAGGGATTTTATATGAAATGCTGCACAAGAAAAATGGTCTAAATTGATTTAAAGGGGTAGGGTCTTTCACTTTAGGATTGAGAAAAACTTTAGAAGCACTAAAAACCCTATTTGGCGAACTGGATATAAAAAACTCTTTCACTACCTCCCCCACTTGAACCTTAATAATGTCCCAAGATTCAATATAAAAGGATCTTGGGAAGCCATCTGGACAAGGGGAACACTCCTGATTCATGCTGAACATGGCTTCCTTTATCTCTTCTTCCTTGGGGATTTCCATCATGGTACCATTGTCCATGTCTTCCAATAATATTGGAATATAATTCATGAAAACCTCATCTCCCACTTGTCTTCTTTGTCTTTCTTCATTGAAGTTGTTCGGTCTTTCCATAAGACCTTAGAAAAAATCTACTGCCAGCTTCTCAGCCACTTCCACATCCTAGATGAAAGACCCATATTATAGTTTATAGTTGATCCTCCCGTTCACCCGTTTTTCTTTCAAAAAATCCTAAAATAAGCAGTGTTTCTATCCCCATTCTTTATCCATATTTCTATTTATTTTTTCCTGAAAATAATTTCCACCACCAGAATTTTCCCTACAACTAAGTTATTCTTCTATCCAGCAAGGCGAATCTGGAGTCATCCCAGCCATCAAGAAGGCATTCCTCTATCTTGTTAATGTCATTTTTATTCCCTCAAAACTGTTATCGCCGCTATTGATAGTAGGTATCCACTCCAAAATATCCCTTCTCAAACACTGAAGCTGCTTTGTGAGACCAATCCAAGTCGTACCCCTCTCCGGACACTCCAAAGAATCTTTTACCATTTGAAGGTATCCATCCATCTTATGCCAACTGGATATATAAAAGAAATGCCTACTCTTGGGGTCTCTTTTCTTGAGTGTCACTAGGATAGGAGAGTGGTCAGATAAGGACCTTGTCAAGTGAGTGACTGTGGCTTGAGAAAAAGTACCCATGCCCTGTAGGTTGGAAAGAGTGGCTTGAGAAAAAGTACCCATGCCTTGTAGGTTGGAAAGACATTGGCCAAGTCTACTCCATATTCTTCTTACACCTTAGTTATTGTTACCCCAAGTAAATTTATTCCAGGATAATACCATATCCAACATACTCATAGAGGCCAAGAAGTCCTTGAAATCAGTCATGGTGTTGATAGATAATCCATCACCTCCTCGTTTTTTAGAACCTTCCAAAATAGTGTTGAAACCTCCTCCTACGAACCAAGGTAGATAACCAGACTAAAAAAGAAGTTGTTTCCAGAGATTGGAACTTTGATAAACATCATACCAAACAAAGATGAAGGAGAAGAATACTTCATCACCTCATGCAATAATCTTGTTAGTGATGAATTGTAAAGAGGCCTCGACATGCTCCACCATGATTCATGCTTTCCAAAAAATCCAAATATGCTTGTTTCATGTGCTATCATGCATGATGTTTATGAATACCAAGCTCTTGTCAATGAAGGATATGTGGCCCGCATCTTGTTTTGGTTCTTGAATAGAAATAATAGATTCATTGAGATGCCAAGACTATGAGGCAATGAATCCACACTTTACGAGAGCCCCCATACCCTGATAATTCCATATGATAATAGAGATCATCAAGAAATAGAGGGGGTGGACTTTTGGCCTAAGATACCTATCTTCAAAGACAACCCTGAAGCAGATGCTTCCCTCACCATCGCTCTGGTAACACACTCACCATCATCTGCTGATAAAACCGCATACAAAATGGACCCGATCTTAACGAATGAGGATTCATGTTCCTTTGCTTCATCAGCTGCCTCTCATAGCACTGAGAATCTATTATGGGAGATGCCCATCGTCTAAGAGAGCAGTGAAGCAACTTCAAGAAAAAAAGGAAACAATCAACAGACACTTCGGTGAGGATCTGGATGCACATATCTCCTCCATCACACCCTCTGGTACAACCTTGAATCCAGGGACCTCCGGAGAACTGGAGTTGTATTAAGGCAATGAAGAAAAGGATCTAGGTGGGATCATTGATGATTGCAGTTTGGATTCTAACTAGCTGAAAGGACCCCTGAACATTGGGGAGGTTGAAACGATTCGAAGTTCTGAGGAGGACCAGAGGGAACAGTGGAGGAAATTCCTTAATTGGGGACACCAGAAAATAGAAAAACCAGTCCGACAACAACAGAAGAAGGGAAAGGGGTCGTAGGCATTGTGGTGACCACACCATCTGAACAGTTGTCTGGCGTGTGGAGCACCACATTAAAATTTGAAAAAGTCGCCACGGGAGAAGCCACATCACCACCAGACGGAGTAGCGAAACAGGGTGTCAGGTTTGGATCCTCCACCTTCTTCCCCACTATCTCTCTAGATGGAACCGGAGCACCATCGGTAGCTCCCAGAAAAGCTGAGTAGGAGTGGTCTACAACTGGGTTGGCCAACTTGAAACCAAAACAGATTTTTCTACACGACTTGACCGAGTGTCGCTGAAAACTGCATTCCCCACATAACTGGGGTAAGGTCTGAAAAAACACATTTTTCCACCAAGAGAATCCATCATTGGACCTTATCAGAATACAGAAAGGAAGCTACATCGCCAAGCATAACTCGACGCATATATATGGGATAAACGCCGACTGCAGACAACGCGTATCCTAATTCATATACAAGAATATCCTCAAAGCATTTCCAATAGATTCAAGTATGGAGGGATTGTAGTGAGGGAGTGGAATCCCTAGAATACGAATCCAAACTGTTTCCCTGCTCGAGTCTGCCATAATGAGCAACCCGAGACCATTGGGAGAGGGTGAAACCCCAGGAGCCGCACCGACGCTCCTCCCGGGACCATGAAAACACAAAATTGTCTTTATTAAAAAGTTGAATATAGAAAGAATATCGGGATAACACCGACATCACCGCAGGGTTCTGAGTCCCCACAAATTCACATAACCCATGAATAATGCAAGAGAAAGCTTATCTCATCCGAATCTGGAAACCCGTGATAGATCATGGCAGGTCGACACCTCTTAGAGATCCTTCACCGACAAATCAACCGCAGGAAAACCCTCAACTCGATCCGAACATCTGGGGGAAATCTTGACAGTCGGGATATAGGGAACACTGCTTGAAATAAGGAACCAGTGGGCGGACGATGGTGTCTTTAAAGGATTTTTTTTATTTTGTCCTCGGGATGGTTTAGGATTATTGAGGATCAAAATAATTTGAGAGGTATTTAATGTAATAACTCATGGCTTTATGAACCATCCATTTGTGTGATTTTAAGGTTAGAGGAGTTGAGAATAGTTTATAGGAAGAGATATGCTATTTAGAGTAGAAATTTAAATTGGGAATAAGAAGTTTTGGAGTGTCCATTTAGATCAATAGATGAGGGGGAAAGAATCAACAAGGTGTATGTCTACTTTTATGTGTTTTTTTGTGGAGGAGTCACGAACTTGAGTTTTGGGTTACCCGTGTTAGTGTTACTGCTATGATATTAGTCATGATGAGATGAGGTGTGTCACGATGTTAGGTATTGAAAGGGGGAATTTGGAAAATGTATTTATCATATGCATGGAATTAGATATATTATCACAACACGACCCACTAAGGTCCGACCCATGACTACCACAAGCCCATCTCCAATAGGTCAGGGGCTGACGACCAGTGCCGAGTAGACATATCTCACAAATGGTACGCATTAGACTAAATTACCTGTACACATGCACAAATATCCAAGCCCACAAAATTATAAAATGTAAAATAACTGAAAAAATGCATGCCTACATCTAAGATCTCATAATAGAGTATGACGATAAAAGTACTGAAAGCAAAAAAGGGGCCAAATACAAGCCCAACTAAAAACTATAAAAGTCCAACCTGGTCCAAGGGAGAGGACAAAGTCAAATGAAAGCTCCAAAAAAAAACATTGGTCTGTCATGCTCCAGCTATGCTTCAGCCGCTCCCTATCCTCCCGAGACATCGTTAAAAGGGTCATCGTCTGCATAAGACAAAACACGTGTGGGAAAAACTCATGCAAAGGTGAGTATAACAATACTCATTATGACACCTCAGAAATAATAAACATGAAGAACCAAGTATATTCATCTTAATAAAATATATTACAATCAATGTATAACACACACACCCAGATATACTCAGGAAAGACACTGCACCACTAGGTAGTCATAACCAACTGTCAGCCCTAGGATTTTGCTCAAAGTAATGCTCATTCGGGGAGAACCCACTCCATGAGCCATGATATCATTTGAGACACTCGACTAAGAGGTCTAGATCATTGGGCCTCTCCTAATGAAAGATCAATGATCTATGAAGATTCTAAAACACAAATAGGGGGTCACACTCAGAACTGCTAAGCGACACCACAAACCTAGTTTGGATCAACCTGCTACATAGGGGATTATATGTCAATGATTCCACAAACCCTACCTATATGGCCCACACAATGGAGAATCAAAACCCTGCTCAGTGAGGTTACACCGATTCCACAAACTCCACCCAAGGAACAAAGGATGATAGAGGATCACACTCAAGTTTCACGTAAGGACACCACAACTCTATCTAAGACTCAACCTCTATAGGGGATAACAATCCAATGATATGGATGTAATGTCGCACTGTACCCTCAAGGAAAAGGACCAAGGAAATATAATCAACCTATAATAGTCCAAACTAAGAAAAAAGAGAGCCACACACACTCTCTAAGGGGGTACATAGTGTGTACCAAGGGGTACACGATGTGTCATGTTATCCCTGTGCTTGCCTGTGTGGAAGAACCTCACATGACATGTAGTCTACATGTACATGGCGTGTAGAAGGAGTACACAGTGTGTATATGAACTTGTTTTTCAGCACGTTTCTCCTGGTTGTGTCCATGTACGGTGGCCATATCCATGTACCGACCCATGTACACCAAGCTGTGTCTGAGTACATGTGTACGGTGTGCCATCTGACAATGTACTTTTACCCGTGTCTGTGTACTTTCCAAAGTACAAACCAAGTCACATGGAAAGAGGTCACACACCGTGTGATAGGGGTCACACGCCATGTGATCCATAACTCTGGATGAAACCCTAGCGTTGCAGCTAGGGGGCTCCACAAGGCGTGTAGTAATGGTTTACATGCTGTGTTGCTCAAGATAATCTAGATCTGATGTTCTTCTTCCATTATTCCTCTCACACTGCTTCCTCCTTGATTTTTGCCTAATATTACTCCATAGATCCTAGATCTAAATCAAAGGAGCCTAACCACCACTATATTTCCTAAATCCGGCCTCAAAACACATCGGAAAAAACACCTCCGATGTTCATTTACTGTGCGTTTCCTCAGAAGAAGAAGAACCCCTGATTAGGTCCCATTCTCCCCCGATCTGACCACCATCATTTCCGATCCTCGATCCATAACCACCATCATGTTCTGTACCCGTGATTTCGATCCATTGTGACGAAGAATGATTGTGTAATGATCTAGAACCGGGTATTTATTGAAACATTGAACAAAGGTATTACCAATGATGATCACACAAAGAAATGGAGGAGAAATCCATAATCCATAATAGTGAAGAATGAACCTCAACCGTTATTCATTTTTCCCTGATCTATTATCATAGAAAATATGAATGAAGAGAATAAATCAATGAACAATTAAAAAAATACATCAAATTAAGTCCACTAGCGATGTGTGGGTTAATTTTGTTTGCGGAATTGATCCACTTTCACCCAATATTGAAGAATGGGATGGAGAACCACAAATAATAACATCCTACCTATATTATGGATCAATAGTTGATGAAGGAAAATCACCTTTTTGTTGTTGATGAGATCCTCCAACTCCGTTGGTGCAACGATCCACAATCTGATCCTGATCTGTCATCGTCTTCCAAGAAAAGATATCCAACAGTTTTTATAAATATCCAAGATTTAAGGGACAACCATGAGACAATTGACATACCCATACATTTAAAGGACAAATAGTTACTGCGTCAAAAACTAAACAAAAAAAATTAATTATTTCATTTATTTCATTTAATTATGCCCATGATGAATTTTTAACAAATGGCCCATGTAAAAAAACTTTATGTTGTGCCTAGGGTAAAACCCACAATATGAAATCAATGGAGCCCTTATATTTCTGATATGGGCCCTGATTTGATAGTTATTCTACTTTTTCTGGAAAACTGTGCACATATTATTTAATATATTTTTATATTTATCAAACATTTATTCTGGGTACACCGAGCCTCAGAATCACACGTCGTCTTAGCACCAGGTCTCAAAAATAATCCATATAACATCCAAAAATAATTCATGGAAAATATGAGATGTTACATTCTCCTCACCTTAGAGATTTATATCCCAAAAATCCAAAATAAGGGATTTACAAAGAGATGTGGGTACTAAGCACGAATATGAGCCTCTCACTCCCATGTGATCTCCTGAAGATTATCTTGATGCCATTGGACATGGACAAGTTGAATCGATCACCATGAAGAATCCTCTCCTAATAATCCTCGACCTCCACAAGGTAATCTGCAAAGGTATCTCAATCCTTGATGTAAAACTTTCCCTATTCGATAAATAATAATAGGTCTTGCACGTACCTCCTCAGCTACGACATGTGGAAGATGTTGTGTAAATGGTCCAACTACGGCGATAAAGATAAGTTGTATTCCACCTCACAAACTCTATGAAATATCGAAAAGGGACCAATGAATGTCGAAAATAACTTGCCTCCATGTCCAAATATGCTCAATCCACATCGAGGTGATACCCTTAAGAACACATGGTCTCCTTCCTCAAACTCCATAGCTCTTCATCTATAGTCCACAAAAGACTTACGATAGATCTGTTCAGTCCTTATCTGCTCCTGGATGATTTTCACCTTCTCTGTAGTAGCTTAGACCAACTTTGGGCCCATGAGTGATGACTCACCCAGATCAGTCCATTATAGTGGTGACCTGCAGGGTCACTCGTAAAAATCCTCAAATAGTTCCATACCAATGGTGGAATGATAGATATTATTGTATTCATACTTTACCAAGGGTAGGCGATCCTCCAAACTATGACTAAATTCCAACATGCAAGATCACAAAATGTCCTCCAATACCTGAATGGTATGCTCTATCTGACCGTCAGTCTAGGGGTGAAACATTTTTCTCAAGCACAACTGAGTGCCAAAAGACTACTGTAATCACATCTATAACCGATATTTGAAGTGAGAATCATGGTCAAAGATTATTATTGAGGGAACTTAATTGAGCTAGACTATCTCCCACATGTAGAGGCGTCTCAGTATCTCTACTAAACTCTATTCTCAAATGGCTAGGAAGTGGGACGAATTGGAGAGTCAGTCTACAATCACCCAGATGGCATCGTGTACCATAGATGTACATAGAAATACCATCACTAAATCCATCAACATCCCATACCACTTTCACTGTGTAACCACAAGAGGTTGAGCTAAACCTATGATCTGGGGATCAACCTTCACCTACTAAGGCATTGAGAGAAAAACTCTTCAACTCCCTTCTTTATATATGGCCACCAAAACTAACTTCAGAGGTCCTGGAACATCTTTTCCACACTTGGATGTACCTCCAAAGTGAATTTATAAAACTCCTATAAAAAATACACTTGTAACATCAAAGGTACCATTGTTCATACTCTAAAAAGTAAAACGTCATCCTCACCTTCAGAATATCCATCAAGAGAATTCCTAGTGGATATCTAATTATGTAAAGTCTCATAGTCGGTATCTTCATACTGAGAATCCCTAACATGATGTAAAAGTAGTGGGGTAACAACCACTAACTATATATGTGAAGCACCATCCTTTTCCGCGATGGATAACCGCTATGATGCCTTGACCAACAACTAAGAACAAGATCTCCAACTGAGAACAACTTCTACCACGTTCCCCTTCCCAGGTGTATAGAAAATATAAAATTTGTAGTCCTGGAGGAACTCTAGAAGTATCCTCTATCTCATGATAATATACTTTTAAAAGAATATGTACTTGAGACTATTATGGTCAGAGTAGATAATAAATCACTCGCTCATCAGGTAGTGTTGCCACATCTTCAATGAAAATACTACTGCTACAAACTCAAGATCATGGTTCATGTAGTTCTGCTCATGTTTCCTCAACTATCATGAAAAAAGGTATAAACCACTTAAAATTGAATAATTACAAAACCAAGTATGATCCATGATGCATCACAGAACACTATATACTCAAAACCCTCCTTTGAAAAATCTCAAGATGGGAGTGCTCATCAACCTCTGCATCATCTCCTAAAATCACTGCTAGCACCTTTTAATTCACACAAAAGGCTTCCCATTCCGAGTCAAAGCCATCAAGGGTGATGATAATCTTGATAAGTTAGGTAAAAAACTTTGATAGTACCCTTCCAACCCAAGGGAACTTCACACCTCCGTAACACTCTTGGGTGGCTCCCAAGCAAGTACTGATTCAACTTTTACTAGATCCACTGCAACTCCAGCCTCTGAGATGACATGTCATATAAAGTGGACCTCTTGATTCAAAAAATGATACTTCGATATCTTCCCATAAATATGGTGCACTCAGAGTGTGTCTAATACCATCCTCATGTGTCTCGCGTTCTCCTCCTTGGGTGGAGAATACACTAGGATGTAATTGATGAATACCATCACAATCAGTCTATAAAAGACTAAACGATTCAGTTAATGAGTCCTATGAATAATGTTGGGGAGTTATTTATGTCGAACGACATCACCAAGTACTCACAGTGACCATAAAAACATCTAAAATCCATCTTATGTATATCCATGTCCCATAATCACAGCTGGTGATAGCCTCATCTAAGGTGAGTCTTTGAGAGCCATCATGCCCCTATCAACTGATCAAAGAGGCCACCAATCCTTGATGGTGGATACTTATTCTTCATGGTTACCTGATTAAAGTGCAGATAATCCACACATAACCTCAATATCTTGTATTCTATCTTGGAAAACAACACTAGGGCTACCCAAGGGGAAACACCGGGTCTCACAAATCCCTCCTATTTCAAGTCAACCAACTACACCCTCAGCTCTCGAAGCTCTACAAGATCCATCTGATATTCTCTGGAAGATATCAATTCCATACCATTATTCAATTTGATTCAGAAGTCTCTCTCTCTACGAGGAGGTAAACCTATTATATCCTTAGGAAAGAAGTCCTCATACTCCGCCACCACTGTAGGAAAATGGTAGTGATGTTATTAATATTTTCATGACTTATTATATACTAACTTTACTTATTTTATATGAAATGTGCATAATTTGTGTGAAATATTAATGTTTTAATATTAAGTATAATTTTTGAGCATTTTTAGAAGTAGTCCAATTGAGTCAGTTTACTGTTTTAATAATAAATATCACTATACTGATCCAAATTGTGTGGCCCTTGTTTTTTAGGATTCTCCTTTAAATATATAACATTTAATTAGAAGGTACCATGATCCAATTATGCCATTTGAAGGGTCATATTGTCCTCACAAACAAGACCAAAGAATCTGTGAAGAAACTGGACTATTCATGAATATTGATTTACTGGGATAAATATATAAGTACAAATTCCATTATTATCCACCATAGTTCGGGGGCCAATTGAAGGAGTCCAGGATAAAAATTTAAGATCCCAAATCTAAGAACAAGGGGCCCAAATGAAGCTTTGAAGTTCAGCCCACCATTCTGGCCGAGAAATAAAATCAGTATAGTATTCATGACATTTCTCCTGATGTGAACATCTATTAGAGCTGAGATTTTTCAGTTTGAAAGAAGAGATATGTAAGGACAAGTATTTTGAAGAAATGATTTTTATTTTAAGGCATATACATATTCAAAAACACTTTCACATTTTGGACTTCAAAAAGACTGGATTGAAATGGACAATTTAACTTTGTTTAATAAACCAACCATAAATTTTGATCCTTAAGTCCAAATGACTCCAAATTTTTAGAGTAGTCTTCCAACTTTATGATATACAACTTTGAGTAAGGATAGTTCTCTATATTCGTCTGTCTAATTAGCCAACTTGGAGATGAAAGTGGAGGGACAGATTGGGAATGCAAACAGTCCACTCCTTGGGCTATAAATACTCTCCCCTTCTCTCCTTGAGAGGGGTTGGCATTTCAGAAGAGAGGAGAACATATTGGCACGACCAAAGCCTTTCCAAAGTCTTGGGAGGACCTTACATACTCAAGTTTTCACTTGATATAACTTTCCTCCTCTCTTTGTTTTCACTTACTTTCGTGTTCTTCGTTTTTGTAATCTTGTAATTCTCTTTCTTTGTAATTCTGTTTTAATGCAAGTTAATTATTCAATATCTCTTATTCTCATCCACCTTATGTAGTTTAATATTTATGTTCTTAAAATAGTTTAAATTCAGGTTAATCCCCTTCCCTTATTTTGCTTCCTCATTCAATCGAAAATTCGTTTTTAATTATCATCATCGTTCGTGTGTGTGTGTGTTCGGCGCACTACTCTTATCTTGTCCCTTTCTTTTCCTTCTATTTATAATTAATCACCTTAAACATATATTACCAGATTAATAACCATATTAATGGCTGAGTAAATCTCTCATTGGAGTGAGTTATAATTTAGGTATGTTAAGTGATTGAGAGCTTTTACTCAATGAATGTTCTTTAAATTAATATTGTGTATGTTGAACTTTATATCTCATGGATTAATGACATGTTTTGTTTAATGTGTGGTTTCCATGGATTAATGGAACCATAAATACACTATCATAAACAAGATATGATCAAGATTAGAACCCTAAGTTAAGTTAAGGCTTGTATTAAAGCCTTAATACTTGGGAATTCAAATCAACGTCAACTTGTGACATGAGTGTTAATTTAAATACAATATAAAGCAAAGATCAAGGATATCACAAGCTTAACTACCTAATAATGAACTCACCCCAATCTTTATAAATTTATAAAATCAATTATAGTCGATCAATCATTTTAATTAAGCTCTGCAAACAAACCCCCCTAATCAAAATACAATCAACTAAAAACAAACAACTATTACAAAGTATCATCGCCGAGGATTTGACCCGAGTGCTGCTATACACATTAGCAGAGCATCAGAACTTTTACCGGTCGATAGGAGACAATCGGCCATGCAGTTCAAATGGTGTCGTTGTCGGGGACGGTGCTTTATGTAGTCATTAGTTTCTGGTTATTGTAAAAAAATACCAAAAAAAACAAAATTTAAAAACAAAATTTAAAAAAAAACTCAATGAAAAACTCGTCTTCCTCTTTATTCCAAAATCTCTCTGAATTCCCTGTATCCTTCCAAACAATCCCTCGGATTTGTTTGACCCTAAAATTGAGCGAACACTTTACCAACTTAGGAGGAACATAAGAGATAATCAAATAATTCAAGAAACAGTCCTTGTCCAACCAGTTGAATTAGATATGGCCAATCCTAGGGAACAAACACTTAAAGAACTTGCTGCCCCTGATATAAATTACCAACCTCTTGGTATTCAATATCCAAACATAGAGGCTTACTTCGAACTCAAATCGGTTTTGATTCATCTTCTTCCTCATTTACATGGGCTAGCCGGTAAGGATCCACATCTCCACCTTAAAGTGTTTCAAGTAGTCTGCTCTACCATGAAGCCTCAAGGGGTTTCTAAGGAACAAATAAAACTTCGAGCATTCCCTTTCTTCCTAACTGACACTGCTAAGTCATGGATTTACTACCTACCTCCTGGTTTCATAACCACATGGAATGACATGAATCGACTCTTCTTATATAAATTATTTCCTGCTTCTCGTACTGCTTCTATCCGAAAGGAAATAAGTGGTATCCGTCAATTCCCAAGTGAATCACTCCATGAGTACTGGGAGAGGTTCAAAAAGATTGTTGCAACCTACCCACACCATCAAATCCCTGACCAACTCTTGATCCAATACTTCTATGAGGGTTTATTGGCTATGGATAGAACTCTCATTGATGCCGCAAGTGGTGGTGCTCTGGTTGATAAAACTCCTGCAACAGCAAGAGATCTCATAATTAACATGGCTGCAAACACACAAAAAATCCATACTCGAGCACATGATCCAGTCAAGAAAGCCCAATATAATCAAACAATTGAGCCGAATAAGATGACTGAGTGGATGAGTGAACTTACAGGTCTTGTGCAACAGCTAGCTGTGGCCACAAAATCCCCAACCTTATCTTCTCCACAATCAATGTTTCCTGGACCTATAAAAAACTGTGGAATCTGCAACTCTCCATCTCATCCAACTGACACATGTCCACAACTTCAGGAGGATCAATACGATTCATCTGGACCAATGGATCTCAATGTAGCATATGCTCAGCAGAACACCAACCCGCAACTATCAGGTCAGTTTGTTAGAAACTTCAACCAACCTCACTCCGAGCCCTTCTCTTCTTCCTATAACCAAGGCCATAGGTATGATAATCCCATATCTCATCCTCCTCAATTCCCTCCTCAAAACCCAAACCAATTCCAATATGGTCAAGGTGGTGGTAACTTCCATCAACCTTATCCTTTTGTTCCTCAACCTCAAAGGAACAATCCTCCTCCTGGATTCCATTATCCTAGTGAGCCTTCCCAATTTCAAAACCAATATAATCGATTTCCCAAGAACCAAAATCAAGGCAATCCCAATCCGGGACAAGCCTCTTCTTCCAAGAAACCATGGGAAAGTGCAGTGGAAGATCTTTCCTCCTTCACCCGTTCTATCCTTAAAAACATTGAAACTCAAATAGGTCAACTTGTATCCCACCTGAGCCAGCAACAACAATCCAATTCTTCCCAACTTCTAGCTCAACCATTACCCAACCCTGAGGGTAATGTAAGTGCAATTACACTTAGATCAGGAAAGAACATTGCTATGACTCAAGATAAGTCCTTTAGCCCTCCTTTGAATGTTGACCTAGAAAATGAAAAGAAAAAGAAACTTGAAAAGGAACCTGAAACCATTACCTCACCTCATTTAATTCCACTTAGGAACCCAATTCCTTTTCCTCAAGCCATTTCTAATCCAAAGAAGTCCTTTGAACCTAATCCTGAAATGCTCGACATGTTTAGACGTGTTGAAGTCAACATTCCTCTCTTAGATGCCATAAAACAAATTCCGAAGTATGCCAAGTTTCTTAAGGAATTGTGCACCCACAAGAGGCAAATTAGGACCTTTGAAAATGTTTCCACCCAACAGTCTATTCCTATAAAGTGCAAAGATCCAGGGACCTTTACGGTTCCATGCCAAATTGGAAGTTCCAACTTTGATGATGCACTCATAGACCTAGGATCCTCAATTAATGTCATGCCCAAATCCATATTCTCCAACCTTGGTCTAGGTCCCTAACATCAAATGGGTGTTGTCATTCAATTAGCCAATCGAAGCACAACTAGTCCTGAGGGAATAATTGAGGATGTCCTTGTTCGAGTAAATGATCTTATCTTCCCAGCTGATTTCTATGTCCGTGACATGGAAGGTGAGACGAACTCTTCTTGATCTCCCCTAATTCTACGAAGACCATTCCTCATGACTGCGAGAACCAAAATTGATGTCCATTCAGGAATCTTATCCATGGAATTCGGTGACCAACTGGTCAAGTTCAACATTTTCCAAGCCATGTGATACCCATATGAGGATCACTCTACATTCTCAATCCTTGCTTCTGTGGACACTTCTAAGTGTCAATTGAACCCCATTCCATCATGTTCATCATGTTCTGAAGAGATAGGATATTGTGAAATATACACTAGGATTAACCAAGTCATAAATGGTGAAGTTGATGTGGACCTTTCATTCATAGACTCCATCAATTTAGAGGATCTTCAAAACTCTCTTGAATCCCATCTCAACTCTGATCAAAACTGCTCCACCTTAGACAGTATTGGGAAAAATGAATCTGAAGCAACTAAAGTCCCATCCTCCATTTCTGAGTTTCCTAACCAAAAAATGAATGATGATACTAATCTGAAACCCCTTCCTACACGCCTAAAATATGCATTCCTCTTCCATGATCACTCATATCCTGTCATTATCTCTACCACACTTACTGAAACCGAGGAGTCCAAACTTGTTCAAGTGTTAGAGGAAAACAAAAAATCCTTAGGTTGGACCCTAGATGACATACCAGGATTCAACCCTACCCTTTGCATGCATCACATCCATCTGGAGGAGTCATCCAAACCAATTAGACAACCATAAAGAAGAATAAATCCACTCATACTTGAGGTAGTTAGGAAAGAGATCACCAAGCTTCTTCAAGCTGGTATTATCTACCCAATTTCTGATAGTGAATGGGTTAGTCCAATTCAAGTTGTACCAAAGAAGGGTGGGATAACTGCTGTCACAAATGAACATGGGGAGGTAGTCACAACTCGAGTGAAGAACAAATGGCGTGTATGCATCGATTATCAAAAATTGAATGCTGAAACAAGAAAAGATCACTACCCTCTTCCATTCCTTGATCAAATGCTGGAACGATTAGCCATAAAGTCACACTATTGCTTTCTTGATGGATACACTGGCTACTTCCAAATCCCAATCGCACCTCAAGACCAAGAAAAGACTACTTTCACATGCCCCTTTGGAACATATGCATATAGAAGAATGGATTTTGGACTTTGCAATGATCCTGCAACATTCCAGAGGTGTATGATGAGTATCTTTTCTGAATTCATTGAACACTGAATGGAAGTCTTCATGGATGACTTCACCATTTATGGTGAGTCATTTGAATCTTGTTTGAATTCACTCTCTCTATTCCTCCAAAAGTGTGTCAACTGCAACCTTGTGTTAAATTTTGAAAAATGTCACTTCATGGTTGCAAATGGGATTGTTCTAGGGCACATAGTTTCAAAAGATGGTATTGAAGTTGATCCAGCCAAAATTGAAGTGATCCAATCACTTCCCAAACCCACTTCTGTTCGAGACATCCGTTCATTTCTCGATCATGCCGGTTTCTATCGGTGATTCATTCATAACTTTAGTAAAATTTCCCTCCCACTCACTCGTTTGCTCCAAAATGATGTCACATTCCATTTTGATAAAGCTTAAAAGAGACCCTTCATTGAACTCAAAACTTATCTTACATCTTCCCCAATAATCCAACCCCCAGATTGGTCCTTACCCTTTGAGTTAATATGTGATTCTTCTGATAGAGCCATTGGGGCTGTTCTTGGTCAAAGAAGAGAAAAAATCCCTCATGTCATCTTTTATGCCTCAAAAACATTGGATGAAACTCAATCTCACTACACTTTCACTAAAAAAGAACTTTTAGCAGTTGTTTTTTCCTTAGATAAATTCCGGACCTATCTCTTAGGTGCCAAAATCATCATCTTCACAGACCATTCTGCTATAAAGTTCTTACTCAAGAAAAGTGATTCCAAACCGAGGCTAATAAGATAGATCCTAATGCTCCAAGAGTTTGAAATTGAAATAAAAGATAGACCAGGAAAAGAAAACCATGTGGATGATCACTTGAGTAGAATTTCAAATTCTTCTCATTCTGAAATCATGGATCCTGAATTCCCCACTGAGCACATTTCATCTCTCACTCCAAAAATACCATGGTATGCCCCAATTGTAAATTACTTGGTTTTTGGTGTTTTTCCTAATTTTTTTTCAAAAGAACAAAAATTGAAGTTGAAAAGTGATTCAAAATACTATTTTTGGGAATAAAATAAACTTTGTAAAACTAGGGATGACATGGTAATAAGGAGATATATTGATGAAAATGAACATTCTTCCATATTAGAATTCTGTCACTCACTTCCCGGAGGTGGCAACTTTGGACCACAAAGGACCTCCCGAAAGGTTCTAGACTCTGGATTATTTTGGCCTTCACTCTTCAAGGACTCACATGAGTTCTGTAAAGCTTGTCCCACTTGCCAAAAGTTTGGCACAATTTCCAAGAGAAATGGAATACCCCAAATCCTTTAATTTTTTGTGAGATATTCGATGTTTGGGGCATCGATTTCATGGGACCATTTACACCTTCCAATGGATTCTCATACATCCTTATTGTAGTTGATTATGTTTCTAGGTGGGTTGAGGCCAAACCCACTAGGAAGGATGATGCTCATACTGTTACCGAGTTCCTCAAAACCCACATCTTCCAAAGATTTGGCACGCCTCGTGCCTTTATTAGTGACTTAGGAACCCATTTTTGTAATAAAACCATGGAATATGTTTTGAAAAAGAATGGGGTTGTTCATAAAACTTCCACTTCATATCACCCCCAAACAAATGGAATGGATGAACTTTCTAATAGAGAAGTGAAAAGAGTTCTAGAGAGAATTGTAAAACCCACCAGAAAATACTGGCCTGAAAGACATAGTGAAGCACTTTGGGCTTATGAAACCGCCTGTAAAACACCCATTGAGATGTCTCCTTTTAGGATAGTTTTTGGTAAAGCATGTCATTTTCCAGTTGAAATCCAACATAATTCATTTTGGGCAGTGAAAAATTGTAATTTTGATCTTGAAAAATCTGGTGAAGAAATATTGTTGCAATTGGATGAACTGGAGGAGCTTCGACTTGATTCCTATGAGAATTCCAATCTGTACAAAGAGAAGGCTAAGGTAATCCATGACAAACACATCCTGAGAAAGGTATTTCATGAAGGTGAAAAGGTAATTCTCTTCAATTCTCGATTCCGACTTCACACAGGTAAGCTTAATTCTCGTTGGGAAGGTCCTTTTGTTATTACTAATGTTTACCCATTTTGTGCAGTGCAAGTCCAGGATGCCTCTTCAAAAAGGACATTCACGGTTAATGGACATCGGTTAAAGCATCACCATGAGAGGACACACAATCCTGGATCATCATCGACTTCTACTGGATCCCCAACTTCTCCAGTCGACCAACCACTAGATAGAGATGGCGACCCGCCAAATCCAAACCAGGGGGCACCTCTTTACCTTTAATTCTCTCTCTATCTCTTCATCTCTCTACCTCTTTCTTCTTCTTCTTCTCTCATTCATTTTTTTACCACATTTTTTTTCAAACCTTTTTTTTTCTATTTCTATTTTGTGTGGATGTGTATTTTAAAGAACACAAAAAAAAACTAAAAAAAATGTAAAAACAAAAACCAAAAGATTCATGCTTACTCACCATCGAGTTTTGAATTTTTGTCCAACCTTTTGGGGAGTCAACGGGATTGTTTTCATCTCAAAAATTTGGTATTTTCATTATAACTTTGGATAAAGAATTTTATGTCAAAACCAACACATTTTGAATGCTCAATTTTTGATTTGGAAAATGATTTGCTCAAACCGTGAGAAAAAACATTTGCTTTCATGCCAAGGCCACCTATGGCCATCTTTTCAAAATGTCTATTTTCACCCCCATTTGTGAGTCTTGAGTTTATGGACCTTCGAGCTGAATTTCCTACTTTAGTGTGCATTAATATGATAGATTCATTTTTTGAACCACATGAGAATCACAATAGCCAAATAGCCTCCTATTTCCCTTATATTAATCCTCCTATTGAAAGACCCTTCGAGCCTATGACAACCTTTTCTTTGATAGCCACATTACGATCCCAATACCTTTTCCCACCCAATATCAACATGGATTTTCATTGCATAATTTTTTGAAATTTAAGCGTGGGGGGGAATAGAATTCATTGTTTGGGTACCCTATTATTGATTTTTAACGAGTTCTCATCTACTTGAGGGCAAGCATCCATTTCAGTGTGGGGGAGAGGTTGTCATTCAGTGTGTTTTGGGTAATGTAATATACTTTCATTTATGGAATTTTGTAAATTTTATTGACAAGTGTTCAAAAAAAATCAAAAAAAAAATCAAAAAAAAAAAAAAATCAATCAAAAAAAAAATGAAAAAAAGGGTTGTGTCTTGGGTAGGTCAAAAATCACTCTTCCTCAACCTTTGATCTTGTTATAGCTATTAAAATTAGTGTCTTGAGGAGATCAATCATGGGTTGGGTTATGAGTGTGAGATCTTTTCCAAGTTCAACTTTCGAAAAAAAAGAAAAAAAAAAGAAAAAAAGGAACACTTTCATTATATTCTTTTTGGGAGAATTTTTTTGTTTTGTAAATATTCCACCTTCTAATTACCTTCATATTTTATCCCTCTATTGTGTCTTTATTCACACAATAATTCCCTTGTAAATATTTGTTTTCATTTCCTTCCTTGTTTTATTTCATAAAATTTGTGCATTGCTTTTCCCATGTTGGTATTTTACCCCTCTTTCCACTCTTTTGAATACAATATTCCTACCGTCCCATAGCTACAGAAAAACCACTAAAAAGACCTCTTGATTCTTGTGCACTTTGGATAGGGATTGTAAGCTGAGAGATCTTTTCAAACTCTAAGATTTTCACTTTTGGTTGGTGAAAGAGTGAACCTACACAAATGAATTTTATCATCTTGAGAGGTGTGAGTTTAGAGTGTCCACATTTTCCATTTATAAATTTGAGCATGAAAAAATGAATTAGTTTTGGAAAAAAATTTCTGTAACAACTTGTGGTGGAATTCAAAATGGATGAGTGAAATAGTCTAAACCTCCCCTGATTAGAGAAAACAAAATTTTAATATTTGTTGGTGAGTAAAAATGATTTTTTCATATTTTTATATTTGTTGCACATAAGGACATGAACAAGACTAAGCATGGGGGAGTTGATGTTATTAATATTTTCATGACTTATTATATACTACCTTTACTTATTTTATATGAAATGTTCATAATTTGTGTGAAATATTAATGTTTTAATATTAAGTATATTTTTTGAGCATTTTTAGAAGTAGTCCAATTGAGTTAGTTTACTTTTTTAATAATAAATATCACTATAATGATCCAAATTGTGTGATACTTGTTTTTTAGGATTCTAATTTAAATATACAACATTTCATTAGAAGTTACCATGATCCAATTCTTCCATTTGAAGGGTCATATGGTCCTCACAAACAAGACCAAAGAATCTGTGAAGAAACTGGACTATTCATGAAGATTGATTTACTGGGATAAATATAGAAGTCCAAATTCCATTATTCTTCACTATAGTTAGGGGGACAATTGAAGGAGTCCAGGATAAAAATTTCAGAGCCCAAATCTAAGAAAAAGGGGCCCAAATGAAGCTTTGAAGTCCAGCCCACCATTCTGGACGAGAAATAAAATCAGTATAGTATTCATGACATTTCTCCTACTGTGGACATCCATTCGAGCTGATATTTTGCAGTGTGAAATAGGATATATGTCCAGAAAAGTATTTTGAATAAATTATTTTTCTTTGAAGGCATCTTCCTATTCAAAAACCCTTTCAAATTTTGGACTTCAAAAAGACTGGATTGAAATGGACAGTTTAACTTTGTTTAATCAACCAGCCATAACTTTTGATACTTAAATCCAAATGACTCCAAACTTTGAGAGTAGTCATAAAACTCTATTATATACAACTTTGAAGAAGGTTAGTTCTCTATATTATGCTGTCTATTTATCCAACTTGGAGATTAAAGTGGGAAGATAGATTGGGAATGCAAACAGTCCACTCCTTGGGCTATAAATACGCTCCCCTTCTCTCCTTGAGAGGGGTTGGCATTTCAGAAGAGAGGAGAATATATTGGAACAACCAAATCCTTTCCAAAGTCTTGGTAGGACCTTCCATACTCAAGTTTTCACTTGAGAGACCTTTCCTCCTCTCTTTGTTTTCACTTACTTTCGTGTTCTTTGTTTTTGTAATCTTGTAATTCTCTTTCTTTGTAATTCTGTTTTAATGCAAGTTACTTCTTCAATATCTCTTATTCTCATCCAACTTATTTAGTTTAATATTTATGTTCTTAAAATAGTTTAAATTCAGTTGAATACCCTTCCCTTATTTTGCTTCCTCATTCAATCGAAAATCTGTTTTTAATTATCATCATCGTTCGTGTGTGTGTGTTCGGCGCACTACTCTTATCTTGTCCCTTTCTTTTTCTTCTCTTTATAATTAATCACCTTAAACATATATTTCCAGATTAATAAACATATTAATTTCTGAGTAAATATCTCATTTGGGTGAGTTATAATTTAGGTATGTTAAGTTATTGAGAGCTTTTTCTCGAAGAATGTTCTTTAAATTAATATTGTGTATGTTGAACTTTATATGTCATGGATTAATGACATGTTTTGTTTAATGTGAGGTTTCCATGAATTAATGGAACCATAAATACACTACCATAAACAAGATATGATAAATATTAGAACCCTAAGTTAAGTTAAGGCTTGGATTAAAGCCTTAATACTTGGGAATTCAAATCAACATCAACTTGTGACATGGGTGTTAATTTAAATGCAATATAAAGCAAAGATCAAGGATATCACAAGCTTAACTACTTAATAATGAACTCACCCCAATATTTATCAATTTGTTAAATCAATTATAGTCGATCAATCATTTCAATTAATCTCTGAAAACAAACCCCCCTAATCAAAATACAATAAACTAAAAACAAACGACTATTACAAAGTATCATCACCGAGGATTCAACCCGAGTGCTGCTATACACATTAGCAGAGCATCAGAACTTTGACTGGTAGATAGGTGAAAATTGGCCATACGTTTTAAATGGCGTCGTTTCTGGGGATGGTTCTTTATGTAGTCATTAGTTTCTTGTTATTGTAAAAAATCCCAAAAAAAAACTAAATTTTAAAAATTTAAAAAAAAACACAAAGAAAAACCCGTCTTCCTCTTTATTCCAAAATCTATCTGAATGCCCTGTATCCTTCCAAACAATCCCTCAGATTTTTTTAACCCTGAAATTGAGCAAACACTTCGCCAACTTAGAAGGAACATAAGAGATAATCAAATAATTCAAGAACCAGTCCTTGTCCAACTAGTTGAATTAGATATGGCCAATCCTAGGGAACAAACACTTAAAGAACTTGATTCCCCTGATATGAATTACCAACCTATTAGTATTCAATATCCAAACAAAGAGGATGACATCGAACTCAAATAAGGTTTGATTCATCTTCTTCTTCATTTCCATGGGCTAGCCGGTAAGGATCCACATCTCCACCTTAAAGAGTTTCAAGTAGTGTGCTCTACCATGAAGCCTCAAGTGGTTTCTGAGGAACAAATAAAACTCCAAGCATTCCCTTTCTCCCTAGCTGACACTGCTAAGTTATGGCTTTACTACCTACCTTCTGGTTCCATAACCACATGGAATGACATGAACTGACTCTTCTTAGAGATATTCTTTCATGCTTCTCGTACTGCTTCTATCCGAAAGGAAATAAGTGGTATCCGTCAATTCCCAAGTGAATCACTCCATGAGTATTGGGAGAGGTTCAAAAATCTTGTTTCAACCTTCCAACACCATCAAATCCCTGACCAACTCTTGATCTAATACTTCTATGAGGGGTTATTGGCTATGGATAGAACTCTCATTGATGCCGCAAGTGGCAGTGCTCTGGTTGATAAAACTCCTGCAGCAGCAAGAGATCTCATAAGTAACATGGTTGTAAACACACAACAATTCCATACTCGAGCACATGATCAAGTCAAGAAAGCCCAAGATAATCAAAAAATTGATCCGAACAAGATGACCAAGTGGATGAGTGAACTTACAGGTCTTGTGCGACAGCTAGTTGTGGCCACCAAATCCCCAACCTCATCGTCTCCACAATCAATGTTTCTTGGACCTATCAAAAACCATGGAATTAGAAACTCTCCATCTCATCCAACTGACACATGTCCACAAATTTAGGAGGATCAATCCGATTCATCTAGACCAATGGAGCTCAATGAAACATCTGCTCAGTGGAACACCAACCCTTAACCATCAGGTCAGTTTGTTAGAAACTTCAACCAACCTCACTCCGATCCCTTCTCTTCTTACTATAACCAAGTCCATAGGTACGGTAATCCCATATCTCATCCTCCTCAATTCCCTCCTCAAAACCCAAACCAATTACAATATGGTCAAGGTGGTGGTAACTTCCATCAACCTTATCCTTTTGTTCCTCAACCTCAAAGGAACAATCCTCCTCCTGGATTCCATTATCCTAGTGTGACTTCCCAATTCCAAAACCAATACAATCGATTTACCAAGAACCAAAATCAAGGAAATCCCAATCTGGGACAAGCCTCTTCTTCAAAGAAACCATGGGAAAGTGCAGTGGAAGATCTTTCCTCCTTCACCCGTTCTAGCCTTAAAAGCATTGAAACTCAAATAGGTCAACTTGCATCCCACCTGAGCCAGAAAAAACAATCCAATTCTTCCCAACATCCAGATCAACCATTACCCAACCCCAAGGGTAATGTAAGTGCAATTTCACTTAGATTGGGAAAGCACATTGCTATGCCTCAAGATAAGTCCACTATCCCTCCTTTGAATGTTGACCTAGAAAATGAAAAGAAAAAGAAACTTGAAAAGGAACCTAAAACCATTCCCTCACCTCCTTCAATTCCACTTAGGAACCCAATTCCTTTTCCTCAAGCCATTTCTAAGCCAAAGAAGTCCTTTGAACCTGATAGTGAAATGATCGACATGTTTAGACGTGTTGAAGTCAACATTCCTCTCTTAGATGCCATAAAACAAATTCCTAAGTATGAAAAGTTTCTTAAGGAATTGTGCACCCACAAGAGGCAACTTAGGACCTTTGAAAATGTTTCCACCCAGCAGTCTATTCCCATAAAGTGCAAAGATCCAGGGACCTTTACGGTTTCATGACAAATTGGAAGTTCCAATTTTGATGATGCACACATAGACCTAGGATCCTCAATTAATGTCATACCCAAATCCATATTCTCCAAACTTGGTCTAGGTACCTTACATCCAACAGGTGTTGTCATTCAATTATCCAATCAAAGCACAAATAGTCCTGAGGGAATAATTGAGGATGTCCTTGTTCGAGTAAATGATCTTATCTTCCCAGCTGATTTCTATGTACTTAACATGGAAGGTGAGACAAACTCTTCTCGATCTCTCCTAATTCTAGGAAGACCATTCCTCGTGACTGCGAGAACCAAAATTGATGTCCATTCAAGCATATTATCCATGGAATTCAGTGATCAACTGGTCAAGTTCAACATTTTCCAAGCCATGTGATACCCATCTGAGGATCACTCTACATTCTCAATCCTTGCTTCTGTGGACACTTCTATGTGTCAATTGAACCCCATTCCATCATGTTCATCCTGTTCTAAAGAGATAGGGTCTTGTGAAATCTACACTAGGATTAACCAAGTCATAAATGGTGAAGTTGATGTGGACCTTTCATTCATAGACTCCATCAATTTAGAGGATCTTGAAAACTCTCTTGAATCCCATCTCAACTCTGATCAAAACTGCTCCGCCTTGGACAATATTGAGAAAAATGAATCTGAAGCAACTGAAGTCCCATCCTCCATTTCTGAGTTTCCTAACCCAAAAATGAATGATGAGACTAATCTGAAACCCCTTCCTACACACCTGAAATATGCATTCCTCTTCCATGATCACTCATATCCTCTCATTATCTCTGCCACACTTACTGAAACCGAGGAGTCCAAACTTGTTCAAGTGTTAGAGGAAAACAAAAAAGCCTTAGGTTAGACCCTAGATGACATACTAGGAATCAACCCTACCCTTTGAATACATCACATCAATCTGGAGGAGTCATCCAAACCAATTAGACAACCACAAAGAAGACTCAATCCACTCATACTTGAGGTAGTTAGGGAAGAGATCACCAAGCTTCTTCAAGCTGGTATTATCTACCCAATTTCTGATAGTGAATGGGTTAGTACAATTAAAGTAGTACCAAAGAAGGGTGGGATAACTGTTTTCACAAATGAACATGGGGAGGTAGTCACAACTCGAGTAAAGAACAAATGGCGTGTATGTATCGATTATAGAAAATTGAATTCTGAAATAAGAAAAGATCACTACCCTCTTCCATTCCTTGATCAAATGCTGGAATGATTAGCGAGAAAGTCACACAATTTCTTTCTTGATGGATACACTGGCTACTTCCAAATCCCAATCGCACCTCAAGACCAAGAAAAGACTACTTTCACATGCCCCTTTGGAACATATGCATATAGAAGAATGCCTTTTGGACTTTGCAATGATCCTGCAACATTCCATAGGTGTATGATGAGTATCTTTTCTAAATTCATTGAACACTACATGGAAGTCTTCATGGATGACTTCACCATTTATGGTTTTTCATTTGAATCTTGTTTGAATTCACTCTCTCTAGTCCTCCAAAAGTGTGTCAACTGCAACCTTGTGTTAAATTTTGAAAATTTCACTTCATGGTTGCAAATGGGATTGTTCTAGGGAACATAGTTTCAAAAGATGGTATTGAAGTTGATCCGGCCAAAATTGAAGTGATCCAATCACTTCCTGAACCCACTTCTGTTCAAGAAATCAGTTCATTTCTCAGTCATTCCGGTTTCTATCGGTGATTCATCCATAACTTCAGTAAAATTTCCCTCCCACTCACTCGTTTGCTCCAAAATGATGTCAATTCCATTTTGGTGAGGCTTGCAAGAGACCCTTCATTGAACTCAAAACTTCTCTTACATCTTACCCAATAATCCAACCCCCAGATTGGTCCTTAACCTTTGAGTTAATGTGTGATGCTTCTGATAGAGCCGTTGGGACTGTTCTTGGTCAAAGAAGAGAAAAAATCCCTCATGTCATCTTTTATGCCTCAAAATCATTGGATGAAACTCAATCTCACTACACTGTCACTGAAAAAGAACATTTAGCAGTTGTTTTTGCCTTAGATAAATTCTAGACCTATCTCTTAGGTGCCAAAATCATCATCTTCACAGACCATTCTGCTATAAAGTTTTTACTCAAGAAAAGTGATTCCAAACATAGGCTAATAAGATGGATCCTAATGCTCCAAGAGTTTGACATTGAAATAAAAGATAGACCAGGAAAATAAAACCCTGTGGCTGATCACTTGAGTAGAATTTCTAATTCTTCTCATTCTGAAATCATTGATCCTGAATTCCCCACTGAGCACCTTTCATCTCTCACTCCAAAAAATACCATGGTATGCCCCAATTGTAAATTACATGGTTTTTGGTGTTTTTCCTGAAAGTTTTTCAAAAGAAAAAAAATTTAACTTGAAAAGTGATTCAAAATACTATTTTTGGGAATAAAATAAACTTTGGAAATCTTGGGATGACATGGTAATAAGGATATGTATTGATGAAAATGAACATTCTTCCATATTATAATTCTATCACTCACTTCCCGGAGGTGGCCACTTTGGACCACAAAGGACCTCCCGAAAGGTTCTAGACTCTAGATTATTTTGGCCTTCACTCTTCAAGGAATCACATGAGTTCTATAAATCATGTCCCACTTGCCAAAAGTTTGGCACAATTTCCAAGAGAAATGAAATTCCCCAAAAGCCTTTAATTTTTTGCGAGATCTTCGATTTTTGGGGCATCGATTTCATGGGACCATTTCCACCTTCCAATGGATTCTCATACATCCTTCTTGTAGTTGATTATGTTTCTAGGTGGGTTGAGGCCAAACCAACTAGGAAGGATGATGCTCATACTGTTATCGAGTTCCTCAAAACCCACATCTTCCAAAGATTTGGCATGCCTCGTGCCTTGATCAGTGACTTAGGAACCAATTTTTGTAATAAAACCATGGAATATCTTTTGAAAAATAATGGGGTTGTTCATAAAACTTCCACCGAATATCACCCCCAAACAAATGGAATGGATGAACTTTCTAATAGAGAAGTGAAAAGAGTTCTAGAGAGAATTGAAAAACCCACCATAAAAGACTGGCCTGAAAGACTTAGTAAAGCACTTTGGGCTTATCGAACTACCTATAAAACACCCATTGAGATGTCTCCTTTTAGGATAGTTTTTGGTAAAGCATGTCATTTTCCAGTTGAAATCCAACATAAGTCATTTTGGGCAGTGAAAACTTGTAATTTTGATCTTGAAAAATCTAGTGAAGAAAGATTGTTGCAATTGGATGAACTGGAGGAGCTTTGAATTGATTCCTATTAGAATTCCAATATGTACAAAGAGAAGGCTAAGGTACTCCATGACAAACACATCCTAAGAAAGGTATTTCATGAAGGTGAAAAGGTAATTATCTTCAATTCTCGATTCCAACTTTACCCAGGTAAGCTTAATTCTCATTGGGAAGGTCCTTTTGTTATTACTATTGTTTACCCATTTGGTGCAGTGCGAGTCCAAGATGCCTCTTCAAAAAGGAAATTCACGGTTAATGGACATCGGTTAAAGCATCACCATGAGAGGACACATAATCATGGATCATCATTGACTTCCACTGGATCCCCAACTTCTCCAGTAGACCAACCACTAGATGGAGATGGCGAACCGCCAAATCCAAACCAGGGGGCACCTCTTTACCTTTAACTCTCTCTCTATCACTTCATATCTCTACCTCTTTATTATTCTTCTTCTCTACTTCATTTTTTTACCACTTTTTTTTCAAACATTTTTTTTTCTCTTTCACTTTTGTGTGGATGTGTATTTTAAAGAACACAAAAAAAATGTAAAAAAAAAACCAAAAGAGTCATGCTTACTCACCATCGAGTTTTGAAATTTTGTCCAACCTTTTTGGGGAATCAACAGGATTGTTTTAATCTCAAATTTTTTTGTATTTTTATTATGAATATGGATAAAGAATTTTGTGTCAAAACCAACACATTTTGAATGCTCAATTTTTTATTTGGAAAATGATTTTCCCAAACCGTGAAGAACAACATTTGCTTTGATGCCAAGGCCACCTATGGCCATCTTTTCAAAATGTCCGTTTTCACCCCTATTTGTGAGTCTTGAGTTTGTGGACCTTCGAGCTAAATTTCCCACTTTAGTGTGCATTAATATTATAGAGGAATTTTCTGAATCACATGAGAATTACAATAGCCAAATAGCCTCTCATTTCCCTTACATTAATCCTCCATTTGAAAGCCCCTTCAAGCCTATGAAAACCTTTTCTTTGATAGACACATTACAAGCCCAATACCTTTTCCCACCCAATATCAACATGGATTTTCATTGCATAATTTTTTGAAATTTAAGTGTGGGGGGGAATGGAATTCATTGTTTGGGTACCCTATTATTGATTTTTAACAAGTTCTCATCTACTTGAGGGCAAGCATCCATTTAAGTGTGGGGGAGAGGTTTTTATTTAGTGTGTTTTGGGGAATGTAATGTACTTTCATTTATGGAATTTTTTAAATGTTATTGACAAGTGTTCAATAAAAAATCAAAAAAAAAAAAATCAAAAAAAAATCAATCAAAAAAAAAAAAATGAAAAAATGGGTTGTGTCTTGGGTAGGTCAAAAATCACTCTTTCTCAACCTTTTATCTTGTTATAACTATTACAATTAGTGACTTGAGGAGATCAGTCATGGGTTGGGTTATGAGTGTGATATCATTTCCAAGTTCAACTTTCGAAAAAAAAGAAGAAAAAAAAAAGAAAAAAAGGAACACTTGCATTATATTCTTTTTGGGAGAAGTTTTGTGTTTTTTAAATATTATATATTCTCATTACCTTCATATTTTATTCCTATATTTTTTCTTTCTTCACACAATAATTCCCTCATAAATATGTGTTTTCCTTTCCTTCCATGTTTTATTTCATAAAATTTTTTCATTGATTTTCCCATGTTGGTATTTTACCCCTCTTTTCACTAATTTGAATACAATATTCCTACCGTCCCATAGCTAAAGAAAAACCCCTAAAAAGACCTATTGATTCTTGTGCAACTTGGATAGGGATTGTAAGCTGAGAGCTCTTTTCAAACTTTAAGATTTTCACTTTTGGTTGGTGAAAGAGTGAACCTCCACAAATGAATTTTATCATCTTGAGAGGTGTGAGTTTAGAGTGTCCACATTTTCCATTTCTAAATTTGAGCATGAAAAATTGAATTAGTTTTGGAAAAAATTTTCTGTAACAACTTGTGTTGGAATTCAAAATGGATGAGTGAAATAGTCTATACCTCCCCTGATTGGAGAAAACAAAATTTTAATATTTGTTGGTGAGTAAAAATGATTTTGTCATATTTTTATATTTGTTGCACATGAGGACATGCACAAGACTAAGTGTGGGGGAGTTGATGTTATTAATATTTTCATGACTTATTATATACTACGTTTACTTATTTTATATTAAATGTTCATAATTTTTGTGAAATATTAATGTTTTAATATTAAGTATAATTTTTGAGCATTTTTAGAAGAAGTCCAATTGAGTTAGTTTACTATTTTACTAATAAATATAACTATACTGATCCAAATTGTGTGGTACTTGTTTTTTAGGATTCTCCTTTAAATATAAAACATTTCATTAGAAGGTACTAGGAGCCAATTCTTCTATTTGAAGGGTCATATGGTCCTCACAAACAAGACTAAAGAATCTGTGAAGAAACTAGACTATTCATGAAGATTGATTTACTGGACTAAATATAAAAGTCCAAATACCATTATTCTCCACCATAGTTCGGGGGACAATTGAAGGAGTCCAATATAAAAATTTTAGATCCCAACTCTAAGAACAAGGAGCCCAAATGAAGCTTTAAATTCTATCCCACCATTCTGACTGAGAAATAAAATCAGTATAGTATTCATGACATTTCTACTGATGTGGACATCCATTCGAGCTGATATTTTTCGGTGTAAAATAGGAGATATGATAGGACAAGTCTTTTGAAAAAATTATTTTTATTTGAAGGCATATTCATATTCAAAAACCCTTTCACATTTTGGACTTCAAAAAGACTGGATTGAAATGGACAGTTTAACTTTGTTTAATCAACCGGCCATAACTTTTGATCCTTAAGTCCAAATGACTCCAAATTTTGAGAGTAGCCTGAAAACTTTATTATCTAAATCTTTGAAGAAGGATAGTTCTAGATATTAGTCTGTATAATTATCCAACTTGGCGATGAAAGTGGAGGGATATATTGGGAATGCAAACAGTCCACTCCTTGGGCTATAAATACTCTCCCCTTATCTCCTTGAGAGGGGTTGAAATTTCAGAAGAGAGGAGAACATATTGGACGACCAAAGACTTTAAAAATTCTTGGTAGGACCTTAAATACTCAAGTTTTCACTTTAGATACCTTTCCTCCTCTCTTTGTTTTCACTTACTTTCGTGTTCTTCGTTTTTGTAATCTTGTAATTCTCTTTCTTTGTAATTCTGTTTTAATGCAAGTTACTTCTTCAATATCTCTTATTATCATAAAAATTCTGTAGTTTAATATTTATGTTCTTAAAATAGTTTAAATTCAGTTGAATCCCCTTCCCTTATTTTGCTCCTCATTCAATCGAAAATCCGTTTTTAATTATCATCATCATTCGTGTGTGTGTGTGTTCGACGCACTACTCTTATCTTGTACCTTTATTTTTCTTATCTTTATAAATAATAACCTTAAACATATATTTAAATATTAACAACCATATTAATGGCTGAGTAAATCTATCATTGTGGTGAGTTATAATTTAGGTATGTTAAGTGATTGAGGGTTTTTGCTCGACGAATGTTCTTTAAATTAATATTGTGTATGTTGAACTTTATATGTCATGGATTAATGACATGTTTTGTTTAATGTGTGGTTTCCATGGATTAATGGAACCATAAATACACTACCATAAATAAGATATGATCAATATTAGAACCCTAAGTTAGGTTAAGTCTTGGATTAAAGCATTAATACTTGGGAATTCAAATCAACGTCAACTTGTGACATGAGTGTTAATTTAAATGCAATATAAAGCAAAGATCAAGGATATCACAAGCTTAACTCCCTAATAACAAACTCACCCCAATATTTATCAATTTTTTAAATCAATTATAGTATATCAATCATTTCAATTAAGCTCTGCAAACAAACCCCCCTAATCAAAATACAATCAACTAAAAACAAACAACTATTACAAAGTATCATCGTCGAGGATTCGACCCGAGTGCTGCTATACACATTAGCAGAGCATCGGAACTTTGACCGGTCTATATGAGACAATCGACCATGTGTTTAAAATGGCACCATTTTCTAGGACGGTGCTTTATGTATTCATTATTTTCTGGTTATTGTAAAAAAATCCAAAAAAAAAACAAAATTTAAAAACAAAATTTTAAAAAAAACACTAAGAAAAACCTGTCTTCCTCTTTTTTCAAAAATCCCTATGAATTACCCACATCCTTCCAAACAATACCTCAGATTTGTTTGACCCTGAAATTGAGTGACACTTCGCCAACTTAAGAGTAACATAAGAGATAATCAAATAATTCAAGAACCAGTCCTTGTCCAACCAGTTGAATTAGATATGGCCAATCCTAGGGAATAAACACTTAAAGAACTTGCTGCCCCTGATATGAATTACCAACCTTTTGGTATTCAATATCCAAACATAGAGGCTGACTTCGAACTCAAATCTGGTTTGATTCATCTTCTTCCTCATTTCCATGGGCTAGCCGGTGAAGATCCACATCTCCACCTTAAAGAGTTTCAAGTAGTGTGCCCTACCATGAAGCCTCAAGGGGTTTCTGAGGAACAAATAAAACTCTGAGAATTCCCTTTCTCCCTAGCTAAAACTGCTAAGTCATGGATTTACTACCTACCTCATGGTTCTATAAACACATGGAATGACATGAAGCAACTCTTCTTAGAGAAATTCTTTCCTGCTTCTTGTACTGCTTCTATCCGAAAGGAAATAAGTGGTATCTGTCAATTCCCAAGTGAATCACTCCATGAGTACTGGGAGATGTTCAAAAATCTTGTTGCAACCTGCCCACACCATCAAATCCCTGACCAACTCTTGATCCAATACTTCTATGAGGGGTTATTGTCTATGGAGAGAACTTTCATTGATGCCGCAAGTGGCGGTGCTCTGGTTGACAAAACTCCTACAGTAGCAAGAGATCTCATAAGTAACATGGCTGCAAACACACAACAATTCCATACTCGAGAACATGATCAAGTCAAGAAAGCCCAAGATAATCAAACAATTGAGCCGAACAAGATGACCGAGTGGATGAGTGAACTCACAGGTCTTGTGCAACAGCTAGCTGTGGCCACCAAATCCCCAACCTCGTCTTCTCCACAATCAATGTTTCCTGGACCTATCAAAAACTGTGGAATATGCAACTCTCTATCTCATCCAACTGACACATGTCTCCAACTTCAAGAGGATCAATCCGATTCATCTGGACCAATGGAGCTCAATGTAGCATATTCTCAGTGGAACACTAACCCTCAACTATCAGGTCAGTTTTTTAGAAACTTCAACCAAACTCACTTCGAGCCCTTCTCTTCTTCCTATAACCAAGGCCATAGGTATGGTAATCCCATATCTCATCCTCCTCAATTCCCTCCTAAAACCCAAACCAATTCCAATATGGTCAAGGTGGTGGTAACTTCCATCAACCTTATCCTTTTGTTCCTCAACCTCAAAGGAACAATCCTCCTCCTAGATTCCATTATCCTAGTGAGCCTTCCCAATTCCAAAACAAATACAATCGATTTACCAAGAACCAAAATCAAGGAAATACCAATATGGGACAAGCCTCTTCTTCCAAGCAACCATGGGAAAGTGCAGTGGAAGATCTTTCCTCCTTCACCTTTTCTAGCCTTAAAAACATTGAAACTCAGATAGGTCAACTTGCATCCCACCTGAGCCAGTAACAACAATCCAATTCTTCCCAACTTCCAGCTCAACCATTACCCAACCCCAAGGGTAATGTAAGTGAAATTGCACTTAGATTGGGAAAGCACATTGCTATGCCTCAAGATAAGTCCTCTAGCCCTCCTTTGAATATTGACCTAGAAAATGAAAAGAAAAAGAAACTTGAAAAGGAACCTGAAACCATTCCCTCACCTCCTTCAATTCCACTTAGGAACCCAATTCCTTTTCCTCAAGCTATTTATAAGCCAAAGAATTCCTTTGAACCTAATCCTGAAATGCTCGACATGTTTAGACGTGTTGAAGTCAACATTCCTCTCTTAGATGCCATAAAACAAATTCTTATATATTCCAAGTTTCTTAAGGAATTGTGCACCCACAAGAGGCAACCTAGGACCTTTGAAAATGTTTCCACCCAACAGTCTATTCCCATAAAGTGAAAAGATCCAGGGACCTTTACAGTTCCATGTCAAATTGGAAGTCCCAATTTTGATGATGCACTCATAGACCTAGGAGCCTCAATTAATGTCATGCCCAAATCCATATTATTCAACCATGGTCTAGGTCCCTTACATCCAACGGGTGTTGTCATTCAATTAGCCAATCAAAGCACAGCCAGTCCTGAGGGAATAATTGAGGATGTCCTTATTCGAGTAAATGATCTTATCTTCCCAGCTGATTTCTATGTCCTTAACATGGAAGGTGAGACGAACTCTTCTCGATCTCCCATAATTCTAGGAAGACCATTCCTCATGACTGCGAGAACCAAAATTGATGTCCATTCAAGCATCTTATCCATGGAATACGGTGACCAACTGGTCAAGTTAAACATTTTCCAAGCCATGCGATACTCATCAGAGGATCACTCTGAATTATCAATCCTTGCTTCTGTGGACACTTCTAAGTGTCAATTGAACCCCATTCCATCATGTTCATCCTGTTCTAAAGAGATAGGATCTTGTGAAATATGCACTAGGATTAACCAAGTCATAAATGGTGAAGTTAATGTGGACCTTTCATTCATAGACTCCATCAATTTATAGGATCTTGAAAACTCTCTTGAATCGCATCTCAACTCTGATCAAAACTGCTCCACCTTGGACAGTATTGGGAAAAATGAATCTGAAGCAACTGAAGTCCCATCCTCCATTTCTGAGTTTCCTAACCAAAAAATGAATGATAAGACTAATCTAAAACCCCTTCCTACACACCTGAAATATGCATTCCTCTTCCATGATCACTCATATTCTGTCATTATCTCTGCCACACTTACTGAAACCGAGGAGTCCAAACTTGTTCAAGTGTTAGAGGAAAACAAAAAAGCCTTAGGTTGTACCCTAGATGACATACCAGGAATCAACCCTGCCCTTTGCATGCATCACATCCATCTGGAGGAGTCATCCAAACCAATTAGACAACCACAAAGAAAAATCAATCCACTCATACTTGAGGTAGTTAGGGAAGAGATCACCAAGCTTCTTCAAGCTGGTATTATCTACCCAATTTCTGATAGTGAATGTGTTAGTCCAATTCAAGTTGTACCAAAGAAGGGTGGGATAACTGTTGTCACTACCACAAAACTGGGCAAGGCATGCGCCTGCCTTTATCAGCGCTAGAAAAGCGCTGATAAAGGCTGTATTTATCAGCGCTTTTCATTTTAGCGCTGATAAATACACCCTTTATCAGTGCTTTTTACTAGCACTGATAAAGGGTCCCGCAGATTTATTAAAAACCCGCGGGTCCTCTTCCTCCTCCCCACACACAATCAAGCTCTCGCGGAAGCCCTCGTCTGCGCCGCTGCCGCCGCTGCCGCCACTGCCGCCGCCTCCTTCTCCTCCGCCACGACCGCCGAAACCCCTCCCCCTTCTCTCCTTCTCTCTCCCTGTGGCCCCCCTCCTCTGCGTAGCAGCCCAGCCGAAGCGCTCCCCCTCCGGCGCACTGCCCCTCCGGCACGCTCCCCCTCCGGCGCACTGCCCCTCCGGCGCGCTCCCCCTCCGGCGCCGCTCCCCCTGCGGCGCCGCTCCCTCGCGCGACCTCCTCCGGACCTCGCTGCTCCCGCATCCCCTTCACCGCGCCTTCGGTCCCTGCGCGGCTCCCTCGGCGATCACAGTGCCCTCTGTCGCTTCCCGACCCAGCAGACGCCCTCCCAGCTTGTTCCCTCCATCGCGCGACGCCACCTCCGTCACTGCCCTCCCACCGGATTCCGGCTGCCGCACCTTCACATCAGGTTATCAATACATTTTACAAGTATTTATATTAAGATCATTGTGTAATATGTTTCTAGGATGGTCATGATCTAGGTCCCAAATTCCTATTTTCCAAATGCAAGAACCCTATCACCAACATCGTGATGATGAAGATGCTATGATTAAAGTGGGAGGACATGAGGTTGAAATGTATCTCTATATATATATTTTTTTCTTTGGTTCCCTATAATAGAATTAATAAATGTCTATAGATCCTATTTCTAATTTCATATACCTATGAAATTGTTTAATTTCTATATATTTTTCTTTAGGGTGTGATAGCCATTCATTCAGAGAGGATAATTGTGTTAGGAATTGGGCATCAAGAAAATGCTTCTATATTTCTCATGCCAGTCCATGATGTTGTCATATATTCAACACATAATAGAATGATGAGTCTATAATTGGACGTCATAGAATAATTTATTCTCCTTCTTCATCTTAGGATATGAAATTTTCTTATTATAATCAAAAAAGGCATCCTCTTCTTATCACCTAACTTATATTAGGTGCCCCATATAAAGCATAATATACCCATCACCTATGGAAGGATGGGTTTTGAGCCATTGGTATAGTGGGGAATCTAACTCTCATCACATATTCTATTATATTATCATCACGTAAAAGATATAAAATTTTAGAGTCTAATGAGGATACTCATTGTTTAAATTCATATGTTGAGGCCCACTGTTTAGAGTCCTGTGTGTGAACTATATGTATAAGGATTCATAGGTAGGATCCATCAGAAACGGTGTACTCCTCCTCCACCGATGCCTCCTCCTCCTCCGCCGGTGCCGCCAGTGCCTCCATGTCTCCTCCTCCTCCGCGCGCCGCGGTCACGCCATGGTCACGCCGCGGTCACGCCGCGGTCACGCCGCGGTCACGCCGCGGTCACGCCGCGGTCACGCCGGTGCCTCCGCGCCCGCTACCTCCTCCTATTACGCCGCGGCCGACTCCTCCTCCTCTGATCCTGCTCCTCCTCATCCTCCTCCACCGGCCTCATCCTCCTCCTCCTCCGCTGCCTCCGCTGCCTCCGCCCTGCCTCCGCCCTGCCTCTGCGCTGCCGCCGGTGCCTCCTCCTCCACCGCGGCCTCCTCCTCCTCCGCCGATGCCTCCTCCTCCTCCGCCGGTGTCGCCGGTGCCTCCGCGGCCGCCTCCTCCTCTGTGGTCACGCCGCGGTCACGCCGGTGCCTATGCGGCCTCCTCCTCCTCCTCTGCTCCTGCTCCTCCTCCCCTCCACCGGTCTCATCCTACTCCTCCTCCGCTGCCTTCGCTGCCTTCGCCCTGCCTCCGCCCTACCTCCGCGCTGCCGTCGATGCCTCCGGTGCTTCCTCCTCCACCGCAGCCTCCTCCTCCTCCGCCGATGACTCCTCCTCCTCCGCCGGTGCCGCCAGTACCTCCACGTCTCCTCCTCCTCCGTGCGCTGTGGTCACGCCGCGGTCACGCCGCGGTCACGCCGCGGTCACGCCGGTGCCTCCTCCTCCGCTGCGGCCTCCTCCTCCTCCACCGCGGCCTCCTCCTCCTCCTCCGCTGCCTCCGCTACCTACTCCTCCGCCGTGGCCGCCGCCTCCTCCTCTGCTCCTGCTCCTCCTCCTCCTCCTCCACCGGCCTCATCCTCCTCCTCCTCCGCTGCCTCCGTCCTGCCTCCGCCCTGCCTCTGCGCTGCAGCCGGTGCCTCCTCCTCCACCGCGGCCTCCTCCTCCTCCGCCGATGCCTCCTCCTCCTCCGTCGGTGCTGCCGGTGCCTCCGCGGCCTCCTCCTCCTCTGCGGTCATGCCGCGGTCACGCCGCGGTCACACCGGTGCCTCTGCGGCCGCCTCCTCCTCCTCTGCTCCTGCTCCTCCTCCCGTCCACCGGTCTCATCCTCCTCCTCCTCCGCTGCCTTCACTGCCTCCGCCCTACCTCTACGCTGCCGCCGGTGCCTCCGGTGCTTCCTCCTCCACCGCGGCCTCCTCCTCCTCCGCCGATGCCTCCCCCTCCTCCGCCGGTGCCGCCAGTGCCTCCACGTCTCCTCCTCCTCCGCACGGTCACACCGCGGTCACGCCGCGGTCACACCGCGGTCACGCCGCGGTCACGCCGGTGCCTCCTCCTCCACCGCGGCCTCCTCCTCCTCCTTCGCTGCCTCCGCTGCCTCCTCCTCCGCCGCGGCCGCCGCCTCCTCCTCTGCTCCTGCTCCTCCTCCTCCTCCTCCACCGGCCTCATCCTCCTCCTCCTCCGCTGCCTCCGCTGCCTCCGCCCTGCCTCCGCCCTGCCTCTGCGCTGTAGCCGGTGCCTCCTCCTCCACCGCGGCCTCCTCCTCCTCCGCCGATGCCTCCTCCTCCTCCGCCGGTGCCGCCGGTGCCTCCGCGGACGCCTCCTCCTCTGCGGTCACGCCGCGGTCACGCCGCGGTCACGCCGGTGCCTCTGCGGCCGCATCCTCCTCCTCTGCTCCTGCTCCTCCTCCCCTCCACCGGCCTCATCCTCCTCCTCCTCCGCTGCCTTCGCTGCCTCCGACCTTCCTCCGCACTGCCAATGGTGCCTCCGGTGCTTCCTCCTCCACCGCAACCTCCTCCTCCTCCACCGATGCCTCCTCCTCCTCCGCCGGTGCCACCAGTGCCTCCACGTCACCTCCTCCTCCACGCGCTGCGGTCACGCCGCGGTCACGCCGCGGTCACGCCGCGGTCACGCCGCGGTCACGCCGGTGCCTCCTCCTCCACCGTGGCCTCCTCCTCCTCCACCGCGACCTTCCTCCTCCTCCTTCGCTGCCTCCGCTACCTCCTCCTCCGCCGCGGCCGCCTCCTCCTCCTCTGCTCCTGCTCTTCCTCCCCTCCACCGGCCTCATCCTCCTCCTCCTCCTCTGCCTCCGCCTCCTCCTCCTCCTCTGCTCCTCCTCTGCTCCTCCTCCTCCTCCTCCTTCTCCTCCACCGCAGCCTCGTCCTCCTCCTCCTCCACCGACGCTTCCTCCTCCTCCTCCTAGTCCGCTGCCTCATCCTCCTCCTCCACTGGCGCACAGTGGTATCATATTCTTACGAGGCTTGGGGATTGTAGTGGTTCCCAATATATTTTTTATTCTGGTATTTATTTATTCCTTTATTTCCTTGAAGTATCTTGTTTTTTATCTAAATTATACTCATATTCCTTCTCCTTTAACCTATATACTTATCCTATGGATTTTAAATAGGATGAATATAAATAAAGAATGGATGAATGCCAATCGGTTGACAAAAGAGTATGAAGAAGGCGTGAAAGAATTTATCAAGTTTGCAATAGATCATGCATGTGACTCTTCTCAAATCCTTTGTCCGTGTTTACGCTATTGTTATTCAAAACAAATTAGTCCAGATGAGTTGGAAGAACACTTGATCTGTCACGGAATAGATCAAAGTTATACATGTTGGAATAAACACGGGGAAACAACGAATGTAGGTAGTGACTGGGGTGACACTGCGTTTTATGGATCATATGATATGATTACAAACATGAACAATGAAGATGACCGTATGGAGGATGTGATTACAGATGTGAATGATGATGAAGATCGTATTGAGAAAATGACAAGGACCTTCGAAGATGAACTTCGTGATTGCCCAAAATTGTTTGAGAAGTTAAAAAGTTGTGCAAAGATGCCATTGTATGCTGGTTGCACTAAATATACAGCATTGTCAGCCGTACTGAAGCTGTATAATTTGAAAGAAGATAATGGGTGGAGTGACGACAGTTTTACGAAACTACTTGCCCTCTTGAATGACATGCTCCCAGAAGACAATGAGCTCCCGAGCCGAACATACGATGCCAAACGAATGCTACGCTCTATGGGTATGATCTCTGAAAGAATACACGCCTGCCCGAATGACTGTATACTGTTTCGCAAGGACCAAAAATCACTTAAAGAATGCCCAAAGTGTGGTGCTTCTAGATACAAGAAAGATAAATCCAGTCCTACTAAAGTTGTATGGTACTTTCCAATCATTCCAAGGTTTAGACGCCTATATGGAAGTGAGGAGACTGCAGAACAATTAACATGGCATGCAGATACAAGAATTAAAGATGGGATACTACGTCACCCAGTAGACTCTCCTCAGTGGAAGCGAATCGATCATGAGTATCCTGAATTTGGAAACGAGTTGAGAAACCTTCATCTTGCGTTATCTACAGATGGAGTGAATCCTTTTGGTTTTCAAAGAAGCAGTCACACATGATGGCGATTTTCAATTTGTAATACACTAGATCCAACATTTTAGAACTAAATATCTAGTTATATAATTTATATTATCTTTTAATGAGAATTTTGTTATGATAGGGTGGTGTATGAATATCGTCTAAAGGCTGGAATGAATCCAGGGCGTAAGGACGACAATGCCCACAAGATCTACAAATGGAGAAGTATCTGGGTATATATAATTATATTTCACTATCCAAATACATATCAAAACAAATTACTTATTTTTCTCGATGTTTCTGCAGTGTCCGAAACAAACAAATGACAAGGACTGCGGTTATTATGTTTGTAAATTTATGAAAGAGATCGTATTTCATGGACAAACTAGCATCCCTGAAGAGGTATTTTTGAAAATAATTACTACTTTATTTAAAATAATTATTAATCCCTTGTGTATTTATATTTTTTCAGTACTACTATGACTGTCGCAAAAACTCATATTCAGAAGATGATATAAATGTCTTTAGAAATGAATGGGCAGCGTACCTGATCGAAGAATGTAAACAAATAGGACAATGAAGGTGAATTCCTAATACTTATGTTATCTTTATATGGTCATTGATATCTCCCTTTACACTTATTGAGCATCTATGATCTCCCTTTCTTATGTTTCATATCCTTAGATTAGTGAATTCCTACTACTTAGTTTGAAAATGAGATAAACTTTGGAAAACAACACCAATGACATACGCCAAACCGAGCAAACGCGTTCGGATTGTTTTGATACTTTAGGAAAACGATCCACGAGTCATTTTTGACGTGTACGAATCGACCGCACCTCAATCTGACGCACGGTGTGACCGGTATGGCTAAAATTTTCTGATATCAGTTTGAAAATGACATGAACTTTGGAAAACAACACCAATGACATACGCCAAACCAAGCAAACGTGTTCGTATTGTTTTAATACTTTAGGACAACGATACACGAGTCATTTGTGACGCGTACGAATCGACCGCACCTCAATCCGACGCACGGTGTGACCGGTATGGCTAAAAGTGTCTGATATCAGTTTGAAAATGAGATGAACTTTGGAAAACAACACCAATGACATACGCCAAACCGAGCAAACGCCTTCGGATTGTTTTGATACTTTAGGACAACAATCCACGAGTCATTTGTGATGCGTACGAATTGACCACACCTCAATCTGACGCATGGTGTGACCGGTATGGCTAAAAGTGTCTGATATCAGTTTCAAATTGAGATCAACTTTGGAAAACAACACCAATGACATACGCCAAACCGAGCAAACGTGTTCGGATTGTTTTGATACATTAGGAAAATGATCCACGAGTCATTTTTGACACGTACGAATCTACCGCACCTCAATCCGACGCACGGTGTGACCGGTATGGATAAAAGTGTCTGATATCAGTTTCAAATTGAGATAAACTTTGGAAAACAACACCAATGACATACGCCAAACTGAGCAAACACGTTCGGATTGTTTTGATACTTTAGGACAACGATCCACGAGTCATTTTTGATGCGTACGAATCGACCACACCTCAATCCGACACACGGTGTGACCGGTATGGCTAAAAGTGTCTGATATCAGTTTCAAATTGAGATCAACTTTGGAAAACAACACCAATGACATACGCCAAACCGAGCAAACGCCTTCGGATTGTTTTGATACTTTAGGAAAACGATCCACGAGTCATTTGTGACACGTACGAATCGACCGCACCTCAATCCGACACACGGTGTGACCGGTATGGCTAAAATTGTCTGATATCAGTTTGAAAATGACATGAACTTTGGAAAACAACACCAATGACATACGCCAAACTGAGCAAACGCATTCGGATTGTTTTGATACTTTAGGACAACGATCCACGAGTCATTTTTGATGCGTACGAATCGACCGCACCTCAATCCGACGCACGGTGTGACCGGTATGGCTAAAAGTGTCTGATATCAGTTTGAAAATGAGATGAACTTTGGAAAACAACACCAATGACATACGCCAAACCAAGCAAACGCATTCGGATTGTTTTGATACTTTAGGAAAACGATCCACGAGTCATTTGTGATGCGTACGAATCGACCACACCTCAATCCGACGCACGGTGTGACCGGTATGGCTAAAAGTGTCTGATATCAGTTTGAAAATGAGATGAACTTTGGAAAACAACACCAATGACATACGCCAAACCGAGCAAATGCCTTCGGATTGTTTTGATACTTTAGGACAACGATCCAAGAGTCATTTGTGACGCGTATGAATCGACCGCACCTCAATCCGACGCATGGTGTGACCGTTACGGCTAAAATTGTCTGATTTCAGTTTCAAATTGAGATCAACTTTGGAAAACAACACCAATGACATACGCCAAACCAAGAAAACGCATTCGGATTGTTTTGATACTTTAGGAAATCGATCCACGAGTCATTTTTGACACGTACGAATCGACCGCACCTCAATCCGATGCACGGTGTGACCGGTATGGCTAAAAGTGTCTGATATCAGTTTCAAATTGAGATAAACTTTGGAAAACAACACCAATGACATACGCCAAACCGAGCTAACGCGTTCGGATTGTTTTGATACTTTAGGACAATGATCCACGAGTCATTTGTGACGCGTACAAATCGACCGCACCTCAATCCGACGCACGGTGTGACCGGTATGGCTAAAAGTGTCTGATATCAGTTTCAAATTGAGATAAACTTTGGAAAACAACACCAATGACATACGCCAAACCGAGCAAACTCCTTCGGATTGTTTTGATACTTTTGGAAAACGATCCACGAGTCATTTGTGATGTGTACGAATCGACCGCACCTCAATCCGACGCACGGTGTGACCGGTATGGCTAAAATTGTAGAGACCCGAAGCTTGATGTACATAGACATTACATTACTTTTGCGGAATACTTAGTACATAACAAAAACACACACACAAGGATCGTAATAGTTTAGTGTCTTTGGAAACTCGGAACGTAATCTTCTAATCGTGGTGAAAGATCTCCAATATCTCCCATAAAGATCTTACTTTTTTTTACCTAAAACCTTTCTTTATATCCTGGGGAAAAGAAAACGTAAAAGGGGGAGCTCAAATGCTCAGTAAGGGTAAACAAAAGAAATATAAATCTCATCGTATACACAAGAACATAACTTTTGGAAATCTTAACCTGCAAAAGAGATCATATTTTCATAACAATGGATAAATCATAGAAGTGAAATGTAATCCCAATAATCATAACTTAAAACATGAAACTTTGTGGCATACACATAAACATAGATAATCATTTCTTGTTAGTCAAGACTCATTTCCAAGACTATCTTAGTGGACAAAGTTCCTTTCTGAATCGAGTAACCCTCGTTTCAGTCCTGTTTCACTGAACCGGTATAGCCTACCATTCCATCCATGTCTATCTCATGAGATATAAATCTTTACCCAATGCATTGGAGGGAGATATAGGTCCCACCCATCTCATAATGATACCATTCTTATGTGTGCCACAAAATCATAAACCATACATCATAGAATAACCCATGTAATAAAAATGGAATTCTTAAACATCGTGACATCATAAAACAATTCATATAAGATAAATGAATTCATAAAAAATAATTCCATCACAACATAATCAAATCAATGTAATGATAGGGATAAAAACAGAACCCTTTATTATCTTAGATGGAAAATAATTTGATAAAACACTTGAACTCCATTCTTGAGGAAAATATCCTTTCTTCTTCAAAAACATTTTTCCTTTCTTAACATGTCATACAATTTTAAACTAAAAGAAGTTGATTAAAAATAAACTTGAAAACTTGTAAAGGAAGCTTCTTGGAAATAATGTTTTAAAAATCCATTCATGCCGTATAAGTTAAAAAAAACATTCTTCGTACTTTTGTCGGAAAAGTCAAAAAGTACCTCGTACGAAAAATGACAAAAGATTCCTATCATATCTTTTACTAAAAACTCACCGAAGGGTAAAATTGGATTTAAACAATTGTAGGTGAATGGAAATAATTTTACATATTGAGAAAACATGGATGTGGATGATAAAATACACCCCAGTAAATACCAAAGTATAAACAATCTCGGATAAAAATGAGATTGTGATATTTCCCTTACCTTAGGTCCGATTTGCTTCGTAAGTGTCCGAACCTCCTCTTCTTTGGAACGCCTCTTTGAATACTCCACTTAGGAAACTAAGATTGGTCTTTGAAGAAGAGAAGGACCTCTAGGATTATTCTATGGAAGTGGAGAAGGTATTTTGGCAGGGGTTGGACGAGCTTTAGTGCTCAAATTGGTGTGAGGAAGAGGGGGAGGAGGTGCCCTTTTATAAGGGAGGAGAGGGGCACCTTAGCAATATCTCAAAATATTATTTTATATTAAAGTCAAAATCGGTTTATAATGGTTCCAAAGGGTCTTATTTCGAAGCTAAACTGGGGATGGGTCTAAATCCTATCAACCAATAGGATTTAGACAAGTTTAGGGTATTATTTTAACCTTATCAATTAGATTTAACTCTAAGTTAAATAATTTAACTTTTACCGTGTCTTTTTGTTTTCTTTCAATATATGGTTAATACACTTACTATAACATGCCAAAAGAACCCCAAATTGTTTATTATTAATATATATATCCTTATCTAAGTCATTTGGCCGAACCTTAGATTTTTATGAATAAAATAACAATTAATAATATAATATTTTCTTTAAAAACTATTTTGTGTCAATTTTGACACTATTTGATATATGATTTTTGTAAAAATCATAAAAGAATTATATTTTCGAACCAAGTTTATTAAATCAACAATAATATATCATAGTAACCTATAAAATTAGTGGAATTCATAAAAAGTCTCAAATTACATTTATTTTGGTGTTTATAACATCAATTATGTCAATATTTCATTAATAAGATAATTACTGCATCATCTTTGTGTCATAAATAAATTAAATTATTTGATGTCTAAAAATTACAAATAAAATACCATCATGTGGGAAATCTTTTTATCTTTCTAATTAATATTTACAATCGAATTTATCTTATGTACAACCCTATATTAAAAATGTTTTAGTAAATATACTTTGATTTTAACTCTTTTAACTCTTCTTTGAATTAAATAATAATAAATGTCCTAATCTAATCCAAGTGGTCCTAAATGGTCATATTTTATTCCTAAGCTTGTTTTTGGTCGAATTACACTTGTCCAATAGAATTAGGACATGTGTTAGGGTAATAATAATATCATTTTTACCCTTAATTACCCTATTTACTTTTAACCGTGGTAAATAAAAGTAAAAAGTTACTATTCACAAAAAAATTATTTTCATCTCATTGAACCACATTTTACTTACTGACATCAACCTTGTCTCTCGGATTTTTGAAATTCCATTCACAGAAGCGGTAAAATTAAGATTTATGAAGAAATTAATTTTTTTAACTACCACTTAGTAGTTTCACTATTCATCAAAAATTGATGTTTTTCAAAACAATGCCAAAATTTCATCTTAAGCTATATTTCATATTCAGAATTCAAAAATGAAGTCTATTTTACCAAATTCATATCATAGAAGTTGCATTAATTAATTTTATAATTAAATCCCGCTGTTAAAACAAAGAGCGTGTTTTTAAGAAACAATATCTATCAAAAGATTGACACTTGTTTATGTCTAGTTTAAATGTGAAATTACATCCAATGACCAAAATTGTATTAAATTGTAAAAATATATTCTAAATATACTTTAAAACCACTCAAATTAATAATTTATCACTATTAATTATTTCGATTGAAAAATTTGTTTTTAACTAAAATTTAGTAATTTTCACTATTCATCAAAATATGAAAGTTATCTGAAAATCACCAAAATTTCACCTTAGGCTAAATTCGATTCTCCGAATCCAAAAATAAAGTCCATTTTGAGAGCTAAAATTTCTAAAATTTTAAAAGGTGGTTATTACTATTCATAATGGCTAGTTTTAATAATATTTTAATAGCATATCGTTGTTTAGTGAAACTCAGTATTACATACTACACACGCTATCGAGGAAGGTTGCGATTGCGTGTAATGCAAGGCAAGTCAAAGATGTGTGTTGTGCAAGATCCTTTTGGTGTAGCGTACAACACAAGACATTAATAAAATTAAAAAGAATATTTTTCATAAAATCTCGGGCTGTTACAAAAATTGTCTGATATCAGTTTGAAAATGACATGAACTTTGGAAAACAACACCAATGACATACGCCAAACCGAGCAAACGCGTTCGGATTGTTTTGATACTTTAAGAAAACGATCCACGAGTCATTTTTGACGCGTACGAATCGACCGCACCTCAATCCGACGCACGGTGTGACCGGTATGGCTAAAAGTGTCTGATATCAGTTTGAAAACGAGATGAACTTTGGAAAACAACACCAATGACATACGCCAAACTGAGAAAACGCCTTCGGATTGTTTTGATACTTTAGGAAAATGATCCACGGGTCATTTGTGATGCGTACGAATTGACCGCACCTCAATCCGACGCACGGTGTGACCGGTATGGCTAAAAGTGTCTGATATCAGTTTCAAATTGAGATCAACTTTGGAAAACAACACCAATGACATACGCCAAACTGAGCAAACGCCTTCGGATTGTTTTGATACTTTAGGACAACGATCCACGAGTCATTTGTGACACGTACGAATCGACCACACCTCAATCCGACGCACGGTGTGACCGATATGGCTAAAATTGTCTGATATCAGTTTGAAAATGACATGAACTTTGGAAAACAACACCAATGACATACGCCAAACCGAGCAAATGCGTTTGGATTGTTTTGATACTTTAGGACAACGATCCACGAGTCATTTGTGATGCGTACGAATTGACCGCACCTCAATCCGACGCACGGTGTGACCGGTATGGCTAAAAGTGTCTGATATCAGTTTGAAAATGAGATGAACTTTGGAAAACAACACCAATGACATACTCCAAACCAAGAAAACGCCTTCAGATTGTTTTGATACTTTAGGAAAAAGATCCACGAGTCATTTGTGACGCGTACGAATCGACTGCACCTCAATCCGACGCACGGTGTGACCGATATGGCTAAAAGTGTCTGATATCAGTTTCAAATTGAGATCAACTTTGGAAAACAACACCAATGACATACGCCAAACCGAGCAAACGCCTTCGGATTGTTTTGATACTTTAGGACAACGATCCACGAGTCATTTGTGACGCGTACGAATCGACCGCACCTCAATCCGACGCACGGTGTGACCGGTAAAGCTTTTCATTAGATAAAGAATCAGTATTTATTAAATTAGATAAATCAATCAAAAACATATTTATTTTACATTATTCCCTTTCATTGTTATGAAAATGAAAAATTTTGAGTTTAAAATTTAATATTTTAGTTTCACATTTTCATATTAATGTATTCTTTCATATTCTGTTTTAATTTCTTTCATTATTGCATTACTAACATAATATTTGTTTTCTTATATAGGTGATTTTTTTTCCTTGAGTTCGGATGCTTTGTTCGGCAACAAATACCATCGAGAGCAGATCACGAATATCAAAGGATGAAACATGAATGTTTATAACTGTTGTTGAATAATTGTAAATGTAACCATGTAAAACAATTTTTGAAATGTATATAGCAATGCGTTTTTTTTTGTATTCATGATGTTAAGTAAATATATATACCGTTGTCAGTAAATATATTGGGTGTGGGTGCTATGGTGTGCAGGTGTGCATGTGCTACTTTGTGCAGGTATTCTGGTGTGCAGGTGTGCAGGTACTATTTTTTAGGTGCAGGCGCTGGGCCCTTTATCAGCGCTTTTTTAGCGCTGATAAAGGAAACCTTTAACAGCGCTAAAGGAGCGCTGATAAAAGAACCTGTATCAGCGCTCCGAGAAGCGCTGATATAGTTGACCTTTATCAGCGCTCCACCGCGCGCTGATAAAGGACCCCTTTATCAGCGCTCCTAGAAGCGCTGATATATGGGACCCCCCCTTTATCTACGCCGGAATTAACAGCGCTTTTCTAGCGCTGTTAATTATGGTTTTTAGCGCTGATAAAGGCGCAGGTTGTAGTAGTGTGTCAAAAATGAACATGGGGAGGTAGTCACAACTCGAGTGAAGAACAAATGGCGTGTATGCATCGATTATCAAAAATTGAATGCTGAAACAAGAAAAGATCACTACCCTCTTCCATTCCTTGATCAAATGCTGGAACGATTAGCCAAAAATTCACACTATTGCTTTCTTGATGGATACACTGGCTACTTCCAAATCCCAATCGCACCTCAGGACCAAGAAAAGACTACTTTCACATGCCCCTTTGGAACATATGCATATAGAAGAATGCCTTTTGGACTTTCCAATGCTCCTACAACATTCCAGAGGTGTATGATGAGTATCTTTTCTGAATTCATTGAACACTGCATGGAAGTCTTCATGGATGACTTCACCATTTATGGTGAGTCATTTGAATCTTGTTTGAATTCACTCTCTCTAGTCCTCCAAAAGTGTGTCAACTGCAACCTTGTGTTAAATTTTGAAAAATGTCAGTTCATGGTTGCAAATGGGATTGTTCTAGGGCACATAGTTTCAAAAGATGGTATTGAAGTTGATCCAGCCAAATCTGAAGTGATCCAATCACTTCCTAAACCCACTTCTGTTCAAGACATCCATTCATTTCTCGGTCATGCCAGTTTCTATCGGTGATTCATCTATAACTTCAGTAAAATTTCCATCCCACTCACTCGTTTTCTCCAAAATGATGTCACATTCCATTTTGATGAGGCTTGCAAGAGATCCTTCATTGAACTCAAAACTTCTATTACATCTACCCCAATAATCCAACCCCCAAATTGGTCCTTACCCTTTGAGTTAATGTGTGATGCTTCTGATAGAGATGTTGGGGATGTTCTTGGTCAAATAAGAGAAAAAATCCCTCATGTCATCTTTTATGCCTCAAAAACATTGGATGAAACTCAATCTCACTACACTGTCACTGACAAAGAACTTTTAGCAGTTGTTTTTGCCTTAGATAAATTCCGGCCCTATCACTTAGGTGCCAAAATCATCATCTTCACAGACCATTCTGATATAAAATTCTTACTCAAGAAAAGTGATTCCAAACCGAGGCTAATAAGATGAATTCGAATGCTCCGAGAGTTTGACATTGAAATAAAAGATAGACCAGAAAAAGAAAACCATGTGGCTGATCACTTGAGTAGAATTTCTAATTCTTCTCATTCTGAAATCATTGATCCTGAATTCCCCACTGAGCACCTTTTATCTCTCACTCCAAAAATACCATGGTATGCCCCAATTGTAAATTACTTGGTTTCTGGTGTTTTTCCTGAAATTTTTTCAAAAGAACAAAAATTGAAGTTGAAAAGTGATTCAAAATACTATTTTTGGGAAGAAAATAAACTTTGGAAAACTGGGGCTAACATGGTAATAAGGAGATGTGTCGATGAAAATGAACATTCCTCCATATTAGAATTCTGTCACTCACTTCCTGGAGGTGGCCACTTTGGACCACAAAGGACCTCCCGAAAGGTTCTAGACTCTGGATTCTTTTGGACTTCACTCTTCAAGGAATAACATGAGTTATGTAAATCATTTCCCACTTTCCAAAAGTTTGGCACAATTTCCAAGAGAAATGAAATGCCCCAAAAGCCTTTAATTTTTTGCGAGATCTTCGATGTTTGGGGCATCAATTTCATGGGACCATTTCCACCTTCAAATGAATTCCCATACATCTTTCTTGCAGTTGATTATGTTTCTAGGTGGTTTGAGTCCAAAACCACTAGGAAGGATATTTCTCATACTGTTACTGAGTTCCTCAAAACCCACATCTTCCAAAGATTTGGCACGCCTCATGCCTTGATCAGTGACTTAGGAACCCATTTTTGTAATAAAACCATGGAATATATTTTGAAAATGAATGGTGTTGTTCATAAAACTTCCATGGAATATCACCCCCAAAAAAATGGAATGGCTAAACTTTCTAATAGAGAAGTGAAAATATTTCTAGAGAGAATTGTAAAACCCACCAAAAAATACTGGCCTGAAAGACTTGGTGAAACACTTTGGTCTTATCGAACTACCTATAAAACACCCATTGAGATGTCTCCTTTTAGGCTAGTTTTTTGGTAAAGCATGTCATTTTCCAGTTGAAATCCAACATAAGTCATTTTGGGAAGTAAAAACTTGTAATTTTGATCTTGAAAAATATGTTGAAGAAAGATTGTTGCAATTGGATGAACTGGAGGAGCTTTGACTTGATTCCTATGAGAATTCCAATCTTTACAAAGAGAAGGATAAGGTACTCCATGACAAACACATCTTGAGAAAGGTATTTCATGAAGGTGAAAAAGTAATGCTCTTCAATTCTCGATTCCGACTTCACCCAGGTAAGCTTAATTCTCATTGGGAAGGTCCTTTTATTATTACTAATGTTTACCCATTTGGTGCAGTGTAAGTCCAGGATGCCTCTTCGAAAAGGAAATTCACGGTTAATGGACATTGGTTAAAGCATCACCATGAGAGGACACACAATCCTGGATCATCATCAACTTCCACTGGATCCCCGACTTCTCCAGTTGACCAACCACTAGATAGAGATGGCAACCCGCCAAATCCAAACCAGGGGGCACCTCTTTACCTTTAACTCTCTCTCCATCTCTTCACCTCTCTACCTCTTTCTTCTTCTTCTTATCTCCTTCATTTTTTACCACTTTTTTTTTCAAACCCTTTTTTTTCTCTTTCTCTTTTGTGTGGATGTGTATTTTAAAGAAAACAAAAAAAATAAAAAAAATGTAAAAACAAAAACCAAAAGAGTCATGCTTACTCACCATCGAGTTTTGAAATTTTTTCCAACCTTTTTGGGGAGTCAACAGGATTGTTTTCATCTCAAAAATTTTGTATTTTCATTATGAAATTGGATAAAGAATTTTGTGTCAAAACCAACACATTTTGAATGCTCAATTTTTGATTTGGAAAATGATTTTCCCAAACCGTGAGGAACAACATTTGCTTTCATGCCAAGGCCACCTATGGCCATCTTTTCAAAATGTCTATTTTCACCCCCATTTGTGAGTCTTGAGTTTTTGGACTTTCGAGATGAATTTACTACTTTAGTGTGCATTAATATGATAGATGCATTTTCTTAACCACAAGCGAATCAAAATAGCCAAATAGCCTCCTATTTCCCTTACATTAATCCTCCTTTTGAAAGACCCTTCGAGCCTATGAAAACCTTTTCTTTGATAGCCACATTACAAGCCCAATACCTTTTCCCACCCAATATCAACATGAATTTTCATTGCATAATTTTTTGAAATTTAAGTGTGGGGGGGAATGAAATTCATTGTTTGGGTACCCTATTATTGATTTTTAATGAGTTCTCATCTGTTTGAGGGAAAGCATCCATTTCAATGTGGGGGAGAGGTTGTAATTGAGTGTGTTTTGTGGAATTTAATATACTTTCATTTATGGAATTTTGTAAATGTTATTGTAAAGTGTTCAAAAAAAAATCAAAAAAAAAATCAAAAAAAAAAATCAATCAAAAAAAAAAATGAAAAAATGGGTTATGTCTTGGGTAGGTCAAAAATCACTCTTCTTCAACATTTGATCTTGTTATAACTATTACAATTAGTTTCGTGAGGATATCAATCATGGGTTGGGTTATGAGTGTGATATCTTTTCCAAGTTCAACTTTCGAAAAAAAAGAAGAAAAAAAAAGAAAAAAAGGAACACTTGCATTATATTCTTTTTGGGAGAAGTTTTGTGTTTTGTAAATATTCCATATTCTCATTACCTTCATATTTTCTTCCTCTATTTTGTCTTTTTTCACACAATAATTCCCTTGTAAATATGTGTTTTCATTTCCTTCTATGTTTTATTTCATAAAATTTATGCATTGCTTTTCCCATGTTGGTATTTTACCCCTATTTACACTCTTTTGAATACAATATTCCTACCGTCCCATAGCTACAGAAAAACCCCTAAAAATACCTCTTGATTCTTGTGCACTTTGGATAGGGATTGTAAGCTGAGAGCTCTTTTAAAACTCTAAGATTTTCACTTTTGGTTGGTGAAAGAGCGAACCTCCACAAATGAATTTTATAATCTTGAGAGGTGTGAGTTTAGAGTTTCCACATTTTACATTTCTAAATTTGAGCATGAAAAAATGAATTAGTTTTGGAACATTTTTTCTGTAACAACTTGTGGCAGAATTCAAAATGGATGAGTGAAATAGTCTAAACCTCCCCTGATTGGAGAAAACAAAATTTTAATATTTGTTGGTGAGTAAAAATTATTTTGTCATGTTTTTATATTTGTTTCACATGAGGACATGCACAAGACTAATTGTGGGGGAGTTGATGTTATTAATATTTTCATTACTTATTATATAATACCTTTACTTATTTTATATGAAATGTGCATAATTTGTGTGAAATATTAATGTTTTAATATTAAGTATAATTTTTGATCATTTTTTGAAGTAGTCCAATTGAGTCAGTTTACTGTTTTAATAATAAATATCACTATACTGATCCATATTGTGTGGTCCTTGTTTTTTAGGATTCTAATTTAAATATACAAAATTTAATTAGAAGGTACCATGAGCCAATTATGCCATTTGAATGGTCATATGTTCCTCACAAACAAGACCAAAGAATCTGTGAAGAAACTGGACTATTCATGAAGATTGATTTACTGGGCTAAATATAGAAGTCCAAATTCCATTATTCTCCACCATAGTTCGGGGGACAATTTAGGGAGTCCAGGACAAACATTTCAGAGCCCAACTCTAAGAACAAGAGGCCCAAATGAAGCATTGAACTCCAGCCCCCCATTCTGGCCTAGAAATAAAATTAGTATAGTATTCATGACATATCTCCTGATGTGGACATCCATTAGAGCTTATATTTTTCAGTATGAAAGAGGAGATATTTACGGACAAGTATTTTGAAGAAATTAATTTTATTTGAAGGCATCTTCCTATTCAAAAACCCTTTCAAATTTTGGACTTCAAAAAGACTGTATTGAAATGTAGAGTTTAACTTTGTTTAATCAACCAGCCATAACTTTTGATCCTTAAGTCAAAATGACTCAACATTTTGATAGTAGTTGGAAAACTTTATGATATACAACTTTGAAGAAGGATAGTACTCGATATTTGGCTGTCTAATTATCCAACATGGCGATGAAATTGGAGGGACATATTGGGAATGCAAACAGTCCACTCCTTGGGCTATAAATACTATCCCCTTCTCTTTTTGAGAGGGGTTGGAATTTCATAAGAGAGGAGAACATATTGGAACGACCAAATCCTTGAAAAAGTATTGGGAGGACCTTCCATACTCAAGTTTTCACTTGAGAGACCTTTCCTTCTCTCTTTTGTTTCACTTACTTTCGTGTTCTTTGTTTTTGTAATCTTGTAATTCTCTTTCTTTGTAATTCTGTTTTAATGCAAGGTACTTATTCAATATCTCTTATTATTATCCACCTTATTTAGTTTAATATTTATGTTCTTAAAATATTTTTAATTCAGTTTAATCCCCTTCCCTTATTTTTCTTCCTCATTCAATCGAAAATCTGTTTTTAATTATCATCATCATTCATGTGTGTGTGTGTTCGGCGCACTACTCTTATCTTGTCCCTTTATTTTTCTTCTCTTTATAATTAATCACCTTAAACATATATTACCAGATTAATAACCATATTAATTGCTGAGTAAATCTCTCATTGGGGTGAGTTATAATTTAGGTATGTTAAGTGATTGAGATCTTTTGCTCGACAAATGTTCTTTAAATTAATATTATGTATGTTGAACTTTATATGTCATGGATTAATGACATGTTTTGTTTAATGTGGGGTTTACATGGATTAATGGAACCATAAATACACTACCATAAACAAGATATGATCAAGATTAGAACCCTAAGTTAAGTTAAGGCTTGGATTAAATCCTTAATACTTGGGAATTTAAATCAACGTCAACTTGTGACATGGGTGTTAATTTAAATGCAATATAAAGCAAAGATCAAGGATATCACAATCTTAACTCCCTAATAATGAACTCACCCCAATATTTATAAATTTGTTAAATCAATTATTGTTGATAAATCATTTCAATTAAGCTCTACAAAAAACCCCCTATTCAAAATACAATCAACTAAAAACAAACGACTATTAAAAAGTATCATCGCTGAGGATTCGACCTGAGTGCTTCTATACATATTAACAAAGGATCGGAACTTTGACTGGCAGATAGGAGACAATCGGCCATGCGTTTCAAGTAGCTCAAAGCATCCAATTCTCCAAGAGTCATGCTATCTAACCAGTGAGTAATCTACTGCAATCTTCTATCCCTAATCTCATAATACTCCACAAAGGTCTCCTATTCACACACGAAGGAAAACCACATTCCATAATTGTGGAAATACCACATCCTTCTCTTAAAATGGTCGATCTGGGAATGAACTATGGATAGACAGTCCATACCTAAGATGATGTCGTAAGGTCTCATTACTACGAAAAAATAGATCCCATAAAAAAATCTCACCTCCAAGTGTCAGATTGCACTGTTGGCATAAGTTCACAATCGTTGAGTCATCGCCAATTGGAGTCTCCCACCATAAGGGTCGATCCAATGGAACAATCTGAATCTATAAGTCTCATACCAGAGAAGTGGATATGAATGAATGATTGGAACCTGTCTCTATCAATACTTTAGCTAAAGTATAAAAGAAACAGATCATTCTTAATATCATTCCTAGAGCCTTGGGATCATAGGCCTCCATAGCCTGCAGTTGGCCTCATCCCTGCCCATTAGATCCCTAATCCTAAAATGGACCACTTGGGGATAGTGGTGGTAATGGGTCAAACCTACGACCACCTCTTGCTGCCCTTCTAGCCCCTCTGCCACATCCACCGCCCTATGGATGACCCTTCTCCTGCCTCTACCTCTGTCTCGGTGGTCCCTCGACCACCTCATGATCAACTATATGAAATGTCTGAAAATCTCGAGCAAGATTTCCCCAACCATCGTAGGAGAAACACCACCTATACCTTAGTTGATTAGAGCCACATTGAGAGTCCTGCACCACTGACCCTATGTTTTGGGATCACCTCCTGAAGTGTTTGACATTCTTGGATAACTATGACTACTGTTGACTACTTTTTGTTGAGGTCTTAGCTATTGGGTTCCAACTGTTATCTCTCACTACTGGTGTTTTCTCTGTAAAAAATCTATCCACTAACAAGGTTCGCTCAATCACCCCGGTATATGTGGAAATGAAAATGGATACTACGAAATCCATGATGTCTTGACACAGTACTTTATCAAAGGTCCATGTTATAAATAATTGGTTTTTCACCATATCCAAAGAGAAATGCAAGAGATCCGTAAACCTTACTGAGTACTCTAATGCAGTCATACCACCCTACTATAGATGAAAAAGCTCCTGTATGTGCACTGATCACAACGTGTCTGGGCAGAACTCATCTCTGAGGATACACTCAAATTCCGTCTAGGAAGAGCTCTATCGTCTGTGATTGAGTTACCAAGCTCCACCATCGCCCAATAGAGCCTTGAATAAGACTCTCCATGATGAATGAAATTTGATCTGCTGAAATCCTCAAAAATAGGAAAACATGAGTGACTACCTATAGTGATTCCTCATCCACATGAGGGTCTAGATTACCCCAGAACCTAGGAGGTCACTACCTCTAAAACTCATGTAATGTAATCAACCTGCATGCATCCTCAGTTGGCACTTCCATATTTTTCTAATGCTCAACAAGTGTTGGTATAGCTGGTAAACCACCCATTGGTGATATCTCTAGTACATTCCCCTATACCAATGCCTGTTTCCTATGACGATCATCCTCATAATCATGTAGGGGAATCCTAGCTAGCTGTCTATGTAGAGGCATCCTAAAATAAAACAAGATGCACCACGATCAAAAGAGTATATATGGGGAGATGAATCATGAAGGATAAGGAAAATACAACCATTCCTTTATGATGCATGTACCGAAAATTTTCCATGGAACCAATGTTTACATGTACCGAGTTGAAAGACAAGTGATCAGAGTCCTGGTATATGGATACGTTAGACACCACACCAATACTGGAGTCTTTTTCCTAAAATGTGAAATTGAATCACTAAACATTGTTTCCCCAAACCAATATCACCAACTCTGGTCCTATGGTAGAACTGAATCTTCTGATAAGACTGTGTTATGACCCAACCAACCAAGGTCTGACCCGTGACTACCCCAAGCCCACCTCTAATAGGCCAAGGGATGGATACCAGCACCTTGTAGGAATATCCCACAAATGAGATGCATTAAACTAAAGTACTTGTACACACACACACATATCTAATCCCACACAATAATTAAATATAAAATTACTAAAACAATGCATTCATACATCCAATATCCCACAATAGAGTACGACAATAAAAGTACTAAAAGAGGAAAAAGGGAAAAATACAAGTCCAACCAAAAATTGTAAAAGTCCAATCTTCTCCAAGGGTGAGGAATAATTCAAATGTAACCTCCCAGTAAAACACTATAGTCTATCAAGTTCCAGCTATCCTCTACCCATTCCATGTTCTCCCAGTACACCATGAAAAGTTCCTTTCACCTGCATAAGACATGACATGTGTGGGAAAAGCCCATATATGGGCGAGTTTAACAATACTCAGTAGGAAAACTCAAAAAAACTAAGCACAAATCACCAAGTATAGTCAGATCAATACAAGATATAACAATCAATGAATAATAGAAACACCCATATATACCTAGGAAAGACACCATGTGTAACGACCCGAGAAAAACATGTTTTGATTTTTGACAAGTTTGCTTTTCAATGTCACCCGTTAAGTGAACCAACAATCAACTTATAAGGTAAAAATAATAATAAAATAGAAAAATGCACCAAATGAATGAAAACTCCTTTTATTCAGATAAGTAACATTTAGGCTACAACTTCCACTGACCAAATAAGAAGATAAATTAACCAAAAATCCCAACTAAGAACCTAATTACAATAATGGGGAGACTTCTTAAAACCACCAAGATCCCAAGAATGCGGTAGGGGTTTCTGGCATCCATCATAATGAACATGAGGATGGCCGAAGCCACTACAACCGTGCTGAACACCAGGGGAATCAAACGAACCATCTCTTCTTCTCTCCTTCAGTCACCTGGAGTGAGGGACACCCCGAGATCAGACCCTTTATAAGCACACCAATCTGACCGTTGAACCCAAACAGCTACAAATATGACCGTTGGTTTCTCCTATCTTCTATGTTTTGTTTTTGACCGTTGGAAATAAGAATGGCTTACCCTGAAAGGTTAGGAATATTAATTAAGTAATTTTCCTTAATGTTTAAATAATGACATCAATGATAACTTAATTAATTTATTTCTTGTTTTCCCAAAAATGAGAATTATGTTTATGTTTCAAAACGATGAAAATTAATATTTTATTCACTACCCTTATTTTCTTAATTTAAGCAATTAAAATTTTATGTTGTAAATATATTAAAGCTAATGGGTTTTTATTTTTTCTAAATATGTATTAACCCTTGAGTTATATATATAAATTTTGCATCAAATTAAATGATTATTTTTCTCTAAATTTAATATAAGAGATAATAATAATGCGAATGTCTATAATTTGGATAAACAGTTTTGGAAACTACGTCAAACTATGATTTCTTTTACTTATGTGTTTCATGGTGATGATATTTATATCAACACACTTTTATGTATGATTAAATGTAGTTACGTTTAATAATAATATTTAATTAAGAAAATTAAGGTAGTTAGCTAATAAAGGAAATTAAAATGTATATATATATATGATATGTTTTGATTAACCAATGTTTTCTTTATATACTAAATGAACCATTGATCTTCATAATGAAATATTAAGTAATTAATAATTATGTTTTAAATAATAATAATGATAATATAATAAAAATTATTGATGTTTTAAGAATAATATATATATATATACCTATATTTATACGTTTTGATTGAATCAATATATAATTTTTATTGACCAATGATTTTTATTAAAATAATAAAAGTTGGTTTAATAATTGAATTCTTTAATAATAAAAAATCAATGAATCAATAAATTAATAAGGATATTAATAAAACTATCTTTTTTTTAAAAACCTTGTTGTAGCGCGTTTTATAAACTCCGCGTCACCCTGGACCGTCCGATCCAGCCTCCTCCGATCGTGCCGTCCGTTTTTTTAATGTCGCGCCGAATCTAAGCTGCCCGATCTACCTCCTTTTAATCCTGGCTGTCCGCTGTTTTCCAGATTTCCTTCTTTCCCCGCGTTCCGCTTCTTCTTCTTCCTTGTGTCGTCGAACCAGTAGGGTTAGACTCCCCGTTTTTCTTCATCTAGGCCAGTGAGTGGACCCGCATTTCTCCCTGCTTTCCACGAGCCGACACCGACCCCCCTCCCTCGGATACCCTCCTTGCATGTGAGTCTCCGTCTTATTTTTTTTAAAAACCCTATTGCACCGAAGCAGGACGTTTTCATCCGAGCCCCCTTAATCTCTTCGACTACTGGACCTCGTCGCTGGTGGGTTTTCCTCTCCTCCTCTCCGAGAAAAGTAAGGGACAAGCTTTGTCTTAGTTTTGTTTAAGTTTCGGTTTATATATATATATATATACATAATATATGTATATGCAAACCTTCTGTGTTTTTTTTACTCTCAGTTTCTCTTGTTTCGTCTACTCCTCCCCTCCGAATAGGTAAGGGAAGACCCCTGCTTCTGTTTCGATTTTTCTCCAGCTTTGATACACTGAATTTTTTTATAAACACCTTATGTATATATATGTGTAGATAAATTTACATTAAGGCCTTAAGAACCGGTTACCACTATTCCTATTTTCCAGAACTCAACCGGGTTAAAGGAAGTTTCTTTTTCTTCTCTTGGTGTTAATTTTAATTTGATTTTAATGATTCACACTTTTTGTATATAGGTATACACATTTATATACACATATGTATAAGATGATATAAGCAAACATACAATCTTTTCCACAGGTATATAACCCTAAACTTCTTTTCGCCTATGAAAAATGGAGTTGTCAAATGATTGTATGAACATGTAAATCATGTAATTATATGGAGCATAAAGATGTATATGTACATGTAATCATATAGATGTACATGTACGTCACTGTGCATAAGGGATGAATTTGGCTCTTTTGTTTTATACAATATAATATGATAATTTATTTACTCAAAAGCATGTTATCTCAAGAAAAGTATCCAAAAACCAATTATATACATTTCTATATGTATGATGAAGTTTGAAGGTTAGTTTGTTATCAAAATAGTTCTTTCACTTGAAAATTTTTACTTATCATCATTCTTGACAAATCAGGATTTTGGTTTTTGAGAAAATGGAAAGAATTCCTTAAATTTTTATATACATGCATCCATGTATTTGTACACATCGACCATGTTGTATGCAAGATTGATTTTATGCCAATAAGGGGTCATGTTGTTTAAAGTGCTAATAAAAGAGTTTTTTTTCACAATTATGTACATGGTTTTCCCAAGATGGACTTGATTTCGCCCATTGTATCCCTAACTGCATGTATATTATATTAGTTTTAATTAAACACCCACAATATCCATTTATCGGCTTATGTGTAAGTTATGAATGACCATGCTTTAATTGGGTATTATGATGTTATGGAATGTTAAGTGATTATGTTCTTTTTCTTAAAACCCATGTTTCAATTGTTAGGACAATTTCTTATGTGTACGAATTTAACATGCATGTATCAGTTTATTTCTGATTGAACTGTCTTCAAGTTATGAATAAGTATGTAAAAATGGGGTTGATTAAGAATGCATGAAACCCTATGAATGAATGACCATTTCAAGATATGTGAGGGATGTATAGGACTTACATGTGACGGGTGCGCCCAGAATTATATAGCGCAACAAGAATGATGTGACGGGTGCGCCCGGAATTATATAGCGCTCCAATGCATTGGGTAAAGCAAGAGTCTCATGAGACGTTATGTGCGACGGTCTTAGCAGTTAGCCTTGGCTTGTGCTACCATGGAAACAGGATTGGCAGTGAGCCTTGACCCGTTAAGTATGTTATACGGTCTTGACGAAAGGTCTTGACAAAGTCCATTATTATACATTCCCTCTACATGTAATGATAAAGGTCAACCAGGGGTTAGTTCAACTAACAGGACAACCCCTAGTTGAAAGCTCCCATGACTATGAAAATGTAATTTACGTGTCAAGAACTGTTTTTTTTCATGTGGTAAACTGTTAGAAGAACTGTATATTCTCATGAACCATGTTATGAACGTTTTCCCTGCTTAGCCACAAGTTTTTTTAGAATTTAAGTAACCTTGTTTAAATATTGTGCATTGTCTATTTTTCTTATGTTGCGCTCTCTGATCATGTCTACTTTAGAGTTTGTTTCAAGTATGTACTTCTCTGTGCAAGTGGTTTTCAAAAACGTTAGATTTCATGAAAAGAAAACGTATCGTTTTTAGCAAAGTGTTTTATTCTATTCAAAAGGACTGCATTGAGAAAGAGTTTTCTTAAAACGTTTTTTTAAAAACCCCTTACTGGGAATAGTTTCTCACCCCACGTTTTTGTTTAAAATTTTTCAGGCATGGTTGGTACTAATGAAGTTAATCAGAAGCAGCTGGTTTCCCAGAATCCAGAGCCTCGTGATCTTCTGTAGTAATGGGACATGATATCCAATTTGTGATAATTTAATGAAATGTTAAGTATATCATGTCTCATTAAGCACCCTGGGTTTGGGGGGAGCTACAGTTGGTATCAGAGGATGGGTTCAGGAAACTCTGGAAAACTAGGTGATATAAATGTATTACTATGACTGACTAAATAAAAATGTTATAACTTTCAGATGGCTGATGTACCTACCGACCTTTTGTCACTTCCCACTGAGGCTCTAGAGAACATTGTATCTCTAGATAGCCGTGAGAACTTTCTGAATTATGCCCAAATGCACATGACATGTAAGCACCAATATGACGTGTCAAACTCACCTAGGGTGCTTAGTCTTCACCAGGGATTGGGGATGGATTATCTCTTAATGATGATGACCTAATTTCCCTCTTATGCACGTCGGGGAAGGTATCATGAAGGACTCTTTCGAGTGTTCACAACTGGTGAGGAATTTGGCACAATTCTTGATAACCCCTTTAAAGAAGCTGCTACTGCCGGAGACCTCCGAGTGGCTTACCTGTGCCAGATTTTTCACTACGGCTTCTGGGGCCAGTTAATGGAATTTGGAGCGTTGGAAAATGAGTCCACCCGTTTGTCTCTTAGGCAAGAAGTGTATACCGATGTTTCCCAACTCCATACCCCTCACACTAAACTCAGGAGGCGTCATAAATGTTCCCATGAGTTTAGTCCTGTCTGTTCATCCTGTGTGTGGTTTGAAGAGTTAGGAAGTTTTTCCACTCTTTGTGGCGTACGTCTTGTAAACTCAGACTTTTCCATGTAAACTTTTGCATAAATGGAAGTTTCTTGTTTCCTTTCATGTCTCTACCTTATCAATGTTGTTAAGAGTTTCCTTTCGATGTTTGTTTTCAGATGGATGGTCAAACGAACTTCTCATCACTACCCGATGAGTTAGTAGAAGTCATCTTGATCAGGACATGCACGGTGGATTATCCATCATTTCTCCACCTGCGAGGGTCCTGTCAACGTTTGCTCGATCTAGAAAATGGTCCAGAGATCCTTCGTTTATGTCAAGAGGATGATCGTGTCTTTCACCTCGTTGCCACTGCTCAACTCCCCTGCTACAGGCGAAGGGGAAGATACTTTGAAGGCCTGTTCCAGTGTTTTACTCTGGCACAAAACTTTTCTGCCAGAGCGTGATTCCTTGTGGCTGCCCAGGATGGCTAGCTTAGTACAACCTTCATGTTCCAAGTCTTGAATCTTAGTCTCCTCAACCGCATAATCCCTCTCGACTACCTCGAGCGTGATGTGGCCAGAAGAGTTATCAAGGAGTTAATCTACTCGGAAGTTTCCGAGAATTGCATTGCACGAGCCTCCCTTTGGAAGCCCGTGTGCAGTACGCATGAACAGGAGTTCAAGGAGTACTGTTCGAGGTGCATCTGGGCTAGGTAAACGGAAGAGCTATGTGCCAACCTTGGTATCCCATTAACCGAGCCAGATCCACTGTTTCGGTAGTGTTCTATGTTTGGGGTTTCAATTTTTCTTTTTTTTATGATAGAATTGCGAGGGAGAAATTCTTTGAAGGGGGAAGTAATGTAACGACCCGAGAAAACCATGTTTTTATTTTTGACAAGTTTTCTTTTCAATGTCACCCGTTAAGTGAACCAACAATCAACTTATAAGGTAAAAATAATAATAAAATAGAAAAATGCACCAAATGAATGAAAACTCCTTTTATTCAGATAAGTAACATTTCGGATATAACTTCCACTGACCAAACAAGAAGATAAATTAAACAAAAATCCTAACTAAGAACCCGATTACAATAATGGGGAGACCGCTTAAAACCACCAAGAGCCCAAGAATGCGGTAGGGGTTTCTGGCATCCATCATAATGAACATGAGGATGGCCGAAGCCACTGCAACCGTGCTGAGCACTAGGGGAATCACACGAACCATCTCTTCTTCTCTCCTTCAGTCACCTGGAGTGAGGGACACCCTGAGATCAGACCCTTTATAAGCACACCAATCCGACCGTTGAACCCAAACGACTACAAATATGACCGTTGGTTTCTCCTATCTTCTATGTTTTGTTTTTGACTGTTGGAAATAAGAATGGCTTACCCTGAAAGGTTCGGAATATTAATTAATTAATTTGCCTTAATGTTTAAAGAATGACATCAATGATAACTTAATTAATTTATTTCTTGTTTTCCAAAAAATGCGAATTATGTTAATGTTTCAAAACGATGAAAATTAATATTTTATTCACTACCCTTATTTTCTTAATTTAAGAAATTAAAATTTTATGTTGTAAATATATTAAATCTAATGGGTTTTTATTTTGTCTAAATATGTATTAACCCTTGAGTTATATATATAAATTTTGCATCAAATTAAATGATACTTTTTCTCTAAATTAAATATAAGAGATAATAATAATGCGAATGTTTATAATTCGGATAAACAGTTTTGAAAACTACGTCAAACTATGATTTCTTTTACTTATGTGTTTCGTGGTGATGATATTTATATCAAAACACTTTTATGTATGATTAAATGTAGTTACGTTTAATAATAATCTTTAATTAAGAAAATTAAGGTAGTTAGCTAATAAAGGAAATTAAAATGTATATATATATATATGATATGTTTTGATTAACCAATGTTTTCTTTATATACTAAATGAACCATTGATCTTCATAATGAAATATTAAGTAATTAATAATTATGGTTTAAATAATAATAATGATAATATAATAAAAATTATTGATGTTTTAAGAATAAAATATATATATACCTATATTTATACGTTTTGATTGAATCAATATATAATTTTTATTGACCAATTATTTTTATTAAAATAATAAAAGTTGGTTTAATAATTGAATTATTTAATAATAAAAAATCAATGAATAAATAAATTAATAAGGATATTAATAAAACTATATTTTTTTAAAAAAAACCCTGTTGTAGTGCGTTTTATAAACTCCGCGTCACCCTGGACCGTCCGATCCAGCCTCCTCCGATCATGTCGTCAGTTTTTTTAATGTCGCGCCGAATCTAAGATGCCCGATCTACCTCATTTTAATCCTGGCCGTCCTCTGTTTTCCGGATTTCCTTCTTTCCCCGCGTTCCACTTCTTCTTCTTCCTTGCGTCGTCGAACCAGTAGGGTTAGGCTCCCCGTTTTTCTTCATCTAGGCCGGTGAGTGGACCCGCGTTGCTCCCTGCTTTCCACGAGCCGACACCGACCCCCCTCCATCGGATACCCTCCTTGCATGTGAGTCTCCGTCTTTTTTTTAAAACCCTGTTGCACCGAAGCAGGACGTTTGCATCCGAGCCTCCTTGATCTCTCCAACTACTGGACCTCGTCGCTGCTGTGTTTTCCTCTTCTCCTCTCTGAGCAAAGTAAGGGACAAGCTTTGTCTTAGTTTTGTTTAAGTTTCGGTTTATATATATATATATATATACGTAATATATGTATATGAAAACCTTCTATGTTTTTTTTACTCTCGGTTTCTCTTGTTTCGTCTACTCCTCCCCTCCGAATAGGTAAGGGAAGACCCCTGCTTCTGTTTCGATTTTTCTCCAGCTTTGATACACTGAATTTTTTTATAAACACCTTATGTATATATATGTGTAGATAAATTTACATTAAGGACTTAAGAACCGGTTACCACTATTACTATTTTCCAGAACTCAACCGGGTTAAAGGAAGTTTCTTTTTCTTCTCTTGGTGTTAATTTTAATTCGATTTTAATGATTCACACTTTGTGTATATAGGTATACACATTTATATACACATATGTATAAGATGATATAAGAAAACATACAATCTTTTCCACAGGTATATAACCCTAAACTTCTTTTCACCTATGAAAAATGGAGTTGTCGAATGATTTCATGAACATGTAAATCATGCAATTATATGGAGCATAAAGATGTATATGTACATGTAATCATATATATGTACATGTAAGTCATTGTGCATAAGGGATGAATTTGGCTCTTTTGTTTTGTACAATATAACATGATAATTTATTTACTCAAAATCATGTTATCTCAAGAAAAGTATCCAAAAAACAATTATATACATTTCTATATGTATGATGAAGTTTAAAGGTTAGTTTGTTATCAAAATAGTTCTTTCACTTCAAATTTTTTACTTATCATCATTCTTGAAAAATCAGGATTTTGGTTTTTGAGAAAATGGAAAGAATTCCTTAAATTTTTATATACATGCATTCATGTATTTGTAAACATCGACCATGTTGTATGCAAGATTGATTTTATGCCAATAAGGGGTCATGTTGTTTAAAGTGCTAATAAAAGAGTTTTTTTCATAATTATGTACATGGTTTTCCCAAGATGGACTTGATTTTTCCCATTGTATCCCTAACTACTTGTATATTTTCTCAGTTTTAATTAAACACCCACAATATCCATCTATCAGCTTATGTGTAAGTTATGAATGACCATGCTTTAATTGGGTATTATGATGTTATGGAATGTTAAGTGATTATGTTCTTTTCCTTAAAACCCATGTTTATTTTTGATTGAACTGTCTTCAAGTTATGAATAAGTATGTAAAAAGGGGGTTGATTAAGAATGCATGAAACCCTATAAATGAATGACCATGTCAAGATATGTGAGGGATGTATAGGACTTACATGTGACGGGTACGCCCAGAATTATATAGCGCAACAAGAATGATGTAACGGGTGCGCCCAGAATTATATAGCACTCCAATGCATTGGGTAAAGCAAGAGTCTCATGAGACGTTATGTGAGACGGTCTTGGCAGTTAGACTTGGATTGTTCTACCATGGAAACGGGATTAACAGTGAGCCTTGACCCGTTAAGTATGTTATACGGTCTTGACGAAAGGTCTTGACAAAGTCCAGTATTATACATTCCCTCTGCATGTAATGATAAAGGTCAACCAGGGGTTAGTTCAACTAACAGGACAACCCCTAGTTGAAAGCTCCCATGACTATGAAAATGTAATTTATGTGTCAAGAACTATTTTTTTTCATGTGGTAAACTGTTAGAAGAACTGTATATTCTCATGAACCATGTTATGAACGTTTTCCCTGCTTAGCCACAGGTTTTTTTAGAATTTAAGTAACCTTGTTTGAATATTGTGCATTGTCTATTTTTCTTATGTTGCGCTCTCTGATCATGTCTACTTTAGAGTTTGTTTCAAGTACGTACTTCTCTGTGCAAGTGGTTTTCAAAAACGTTGGATTTCATGAAAAGAAAATGTATCATTTTTAGCAAAGTGTTTTATTCTCTTCAAAAGGACTTCTTTGAGAAAGAGTTTTCTTAAAACGTTTTTTTAAAAACCATTTACTGGGCATAGTTTCTCACACCACGTTTTTGTTTAAAATTTTTCAGGCATGGTTAGTACTAATGAAGTTAATGAGAAGCAGCTGGTTTCCCAGAATCCTGAGCCTCGTGATCTTCTGTAGTAATGGGACATGATATCCAATTTGTGATGATATAATGAAATGTTAAGTATATCATGTCTCATTAAGCACCCTGGGTTTGGGGGGCACTACACCATGCCACTCGGATGTCATAACCAACCATCATCTACAAGATTTTTCTCCAAGAAATGATCATTCTGAGAGAACCCACTCCACGAGCCATGCTATCATCATAGAAACTCAATGAAGATGTATAGATCATCGGTACCTGACCAATGTAATCTCACTAGTCTAAGAATATTTTGATACACAGATATAGGGTCACACCCAAAACTGTTGGGGGACACCACAAACCCAATCTGGATCAACTCGCTATATGGGGGATTGTATGTCAATGATTCCACAAACCCTACCGATATAGACTTCTAGATATAGGGTCAATGCCCTAATCAGATAGGTTACACTGATTCCACCAACTCCACCTAGGGAACAAAGTATGATAGAGGATCACACTCCGGTCTCAGAAAGGGGCACCACAACTCTATATAAGACTCAGCCTCTAGAGGGGATCACAATCCACTTATATGGATGTAATGCTGCACTTTACCCTCAAGGAAAAGGGCCAAGGGAGCATACTCAACCTATACTGGTGAAAACTAAGAAAACTAAGAGTCACAATAAATCTTGATGGGGGCATAAGATGTGTGACAAGGGGTACACAATGTGTCTAGCTATCCCCATGCCTGCCCATGTGGAAGATCCTCAAATGACATGTATTATCCATTTACATGGAATGTAGAAGGAGTACATGTCATGTAGAGACACACAGTTTCCTTACCATGTCACCTGGCCATGTCCGTGTACGGTGGTAGTGTCCATGTACCTACTCGTGTAGACCAAGCCGTGTCAGTGGACAAGTAAACAGTGTTTCATCTGACTATTTAATTTTACTCATGTTCATGTACTCTCAAAAGTACACACCCAACCACACAGATTTGGGTCACACGTTGTGTGATAGGGGTCACACACCATGTGATCCTTAATTCTGGCTAAAACTCTAGATCCATAGTGAGGGGGGCCCACACGGCATGTAATCTTGGTTTACATGCTGGGTTGTTTGTGATTTTTAGATCCATAGTTATTCCTCAATTCTTCCTCTCACACTTCTTCCACCTTGATTTTTTTCTAGAAATCACTCCATAGATCTCTAATCTACACCAATAGAGCCTCACCATTGCTATATTGCCTAAATCTAGCCCCAGAACGCATTAAGAATAACCACCTTCGATTTCTGTTTTCCATGTGTTTCTCGAGAATAGGAAAAACCCTTTATCTACTCTCGTTCTCCCAAAATCTACACATCATCACATTCGATCCTTAATCCTCAACCGCTATCATGTTTCATACCCATGATTTCAACCCATTTTGCTGAAGAAGAGTCATGCAACGATCCAAAACTAGGTATTTGTCGAATTGTTGTCCAAAGGGATTACTAATGATGATCACATGAAGAAATTTCGGAGGAATCCACAAGTCATAAAATTTAGGAATGAATCTTAGGTGTTGTTATTTTGGAATTGATCCGTTATCATATAAAAATAAATGAAGAGGGATAAATAAATGAAAAATTAAACAATTCCATCAAATTAATTCTACCGATGATGCAGTAATCAATTCTTCTTACGGAATTGATTCGCGTTTTCCAGGGATTAAGGAACAAGATAGACAACAAAAAAGAAAAAAAATCTTACCTGGAGTGTGGATCGATTGTTAATGAATAAAGGTTTCATTTAAATAATTGATGAGGTCTTAAAACCCTGTTGGTGCAATGATCCATGGTCCAATACCGATTTATATTCATCCTATAGGAAAAACTCTCCAACAGTTTGTTTAAATCAACAAGGTTTAGGGTCCAACCCTAAGATAATTGAAATAGCCATATATTTAAAGGATAAACATTCACTACGTCAAAAATAAACAAAATAAATTTGTTATTTAATTTATTTCATTTGATTATTCCCACGATGAATTTTTAAAAAATGGCATGCACCGATAAAGGTTATGCCACGACTAGGGTAAATCCTGCATCTTGAACTCAATGGTGGCCTCAGATATCTGATTCGGCCCCCTATTTGATAGTTATTTCACATTTTTAGGAAAATTATGTGTGTTCTATTTAATATTTTTCAAAAATTTATTTTGGGTCACTGGGCCTTGTAATCTCATGCCCTCTCAGCGCCTGATTTCAAAAATAATCCATATAATATCCAAAAATAATACATGGAAAATATGAGACGTTACAAAAATTATGATTTTTTTTCATAAAATGACATTATTTTTTACACCATGAATTAACATTAAAATGTTTCCATGATTCTCAGAAAAAGTTTCCTTGGAAATTATTCTGTAATAGAGTGTATGGTTGGTTCACATTGCAGGGCCTATTGGTCATGTTTTGGTGGTTATGTATATAGTGATGTCACACCATAAAGGTTTTGGTCATGGAAAAATTATTCTTCAATTGTATCAAATTGGAAGTTTTAATGAGTCTTGAATGATAAATATATGAGGATATTTATAGGGTTAATATTGTAAAATTTCCTTGCATGATAAGGGCTTGTTGTGCCATAATACACTATTTTTCCAAAATTGGTTTAAATTCAGTTACCCCTATGATTTTCCAAAAATACCTTGAATTATTATTTAACCACCATTTATTAGAGTTGTTTCTTTAGATAATTTTGATCCCCCATTTTGAATACTTCTATCCTTATTTTTTTGAGATTGATAATGTTTCCATTTGAGCTGAGTTCTTCTAATTTTCTCTTCAGTTTCCTCATTTTACTTCTTATAAAGAAGGATGTGGTATTGGTTTTGTGTTTTTTTGGTGAACATGGGTTGTTAATTTTGTGATTATTGGTATATTATAGGTTTTTTAGTTATCATTGTGTGATTTGGGCATTGAGATCATCTTTTCTCCATGCTGTGCATGCACACTAATCATTGAAGCATCAGTTGAGGCAGAGGATTCAAGAACTATCTTCATTTTTAGTATAAATTTTGGTCGTTGCATTAGTTTTCTTTAATTTAATGGATGTTATGGAATGTATTGATAAATATAATAAGCTATAAAAAATAAAATATAGGGAATTATGTGAATCCCATGTGGTTATATGCTTTCCATGACATTTTTCTTGTTATTGATGACTGTTGTTTTTGTTGAAAATTATTATTGTTGTAGTGACTCGTGAAAATAAAATATGACGTAATGATGGAAAAACCTTTTATAAAGTTAAAATAAAATAAATTTTGGAATGAACCTATTGTGTGAATGAAAATAATTTATAGGTTTAAAGGCTATAGAAGTCTATGTAGAAATGGAAAGTATGGTGGTGTTAGATACTGAAATTTCTTATTATGTGCTACTGGAAATGCCTGTTTTTGTGGATGTGTTTGTGAAGATATTATGGTGTATATTATATGATAGTGAATGTGGTTGTTTATGGGGTATTGGTGTGGTTTTAATAGTGAGTATGTGGATTCCTTTCCGTAGTTAGTAAGAGGGGATGTAGTTGTTGATGTAGAAATAGTAGTGGGGCTAGTTATGGGGAAAGAAGATGGTATAGTAGCATATGTGATGATTTTTAGGTCTTAGTTTTAGGTTTGTATTATACTTTTATATATGGTACTAAATATATGGATGATAATTATGAATAAAATAATTTTACTTGGGATGTAATTCATTATTTTGTGGATGCAAAAATAAATGTGAATTCTAGAATGAATGGGTAATGTTTGGGAATAAAAATGGAAAATTTATTATAATGGTTTTTTCATTAAATGTGGAATTTAGTGGAATATTAAATCTAAATTGGTATTTGAATGGTAAATCTAGAGACAATGTGATGATATGACTAAATATGAAAATTTGAATGCATGATGGGGTTATTTTCAAGGAATGTGGTGTTTTTTGGTGCTTCAGTATTTGGAAGTGATGAATTGTGCATAAATAGTAGTGTGATGACCATATCATGTGTGGTAGTGTAGTTTGTTGTTAACTCTTTATAATTTATTATTTTGTGAGATTATACTATATTTTAATTTCATAAACACCCCACCTGAGTTGGGTATTATCACTGGTACAAAAGTTTTTTAGGTTCCATGTGTTTTTTCCATCATCCAGGTTAGAAAGGGAATTAATAAATGACTTCTCTCCCTCCACAACTCTCCCTTCTAGATGTAGTATTATTTTCATGATATCACATAGTAGGGGTCATGTATAGGAGTAGGAGGGAATGAGTATGTTTTCCTCCATGTTCATGATACCCTATTATGATTGATATGAATATGAGATTAAATATGGAGTTTGGATGTGGAATGATGCCAATATGAGATGTTGGATCATATGGGAGGTTGGGATATGTATAACTGTGCTATGAGACACATTTTTAGTGACATGATTATTGGATTGATTCTAACATGAGACCTTGGAACCTATGGGATGTTGGGATATGTTGGACCATTTTCTAACCAATATCAGATGTTACTTGTGTTTAGGATATGGTTGTGATTATATGGAAGGGATGTGGGAATCGAGGCATTTTTCATTGGGACATTAGACAAATAAACCCATTAATAAGTGGTTGTAAGGAAAATTTTGATGTATTCATTTGATAATATTTTATCGCAATTTAATGTGATACTTAATGAGATATAATTGTTGATTATGGTGGTAATTGGCCATATGTAGGTGATTGTTGGTTTTTTTGTTTGTTTACGTAAGCATTAATATACTTCCTCCACATTTTTACTAGAGTTATTAGATATAATGCTACTAATTATAAATTTTATACTCATCCCTAAATATATAAATATATTTTTATTATTCTTGGAGGGGTTTGGTGACTGTTTTGGACAACATTATCTTGGAGAATGGATTAGATATAGAGTTTCTAAACTAGAATTTTTCTATTTTTATTCAATAAGCATGTTTTGTATGACATCACATGCATTTTGGTTATTTTGGGATATTTTTTTTTATTTTCATTATGGTGTATAATGATATAATTTATAATTATTTCCAAGGATTTATAAGGGTAATTCCTAACATTGTATGATTTATACCATCGGTTCTACTTGTTAGCCTACTCATTCATGAGTTGTGAATTTCAGGTAAAATTTGTTTTTTTTGGAATTCTAGAGAGGGTTTCATTTCACAAATAATGTTTTATAATGATAATATGAGAGTTGGAGTTTCATAAAGGGATGTTTTTAGATATTTATTGAGGATTGGGAGGTTCTGAGGCTGCTTTGGTGAGTCCTAAGAGATTCAGGTTGGATTTTGTATGTTTTTAGAGGATTTTGTTCAGGGTGGACATTTTGGATCACACAATTTAGAGAAAACCACATGGTTACCCTTACATAGTATGGTTCCTAGTTCATTTTTTATAGTGAACAAATAATAAAAGTAGGTCATACATGGTCAAGGATAATCCATATAGTTTTCAGAAGAAATTTTGTAGGGTGGCTTAGACTTGGGGATTAGCGCACAGTTGCAGAAAAACTATGTGGAATGTTGAATACCGAGATAGCGCTAGTTTTCATGGTTGGTGAAAATTTTGGTAAATAAGGAGACCCAACCATGAGATAGGGGTTTACATAGATAATGGACACCACATAATTATTTCAATATTTTTAAATTGTATAACTGAACCATGCGGCCTACTGATTTTTTGTTAAATATTTGGAATTTATATTTTTTATTCTAAGGGATTTTAACCCTAAAACCCCTTTCTCCACTCCAATGTGTGCATGATGTACATGAGTTTATCATCCCTCATTCCCATTCTACCCTCTTTCAACTTGTGGTGTTATATGTCTGATTTTATGTCTATTTGAGAGTTCATATAGATTTACACTAGATCATGGTGGAAATCATCCCATATTTTTGGGATTTCAGTTGTGGTTCATAGAGGAGGTCTTGATAGGATGTTATTAAGATTTCATTCATCGTTACTCTTGAGTTATTAGCTATTTTTCTTGGAATGGTGTCTGATGTGTTCTACAGACCTTATGCATGGGGTTTGAAATCATTTTGGCATGATGGGGTCATCATATGACTGGGACATGGGTGATCTTGGGATCTGATAGTCATAATTCATTACAAAGGATGGTAAATCTAAGTTTGAGGTAGGTGTCCATGACTTTTCTATGTATCTTGGTTAATTAGTGATTTTAGATTTATATGCCTTCATTATTATAGATCCTATATATTTCATGGACTTATGAGATTTTATATAAGATTAGGATGAGCTTGCATCATCCTAATAGTCAATATAGACCAAATAACATTCCAAATAGTTTGTTTGTGGTGACCTGGTTGAGTGAGTACTATCAACCCTCTTTATGATTTTACTTTGATGCTTGCATTGGCCTTTAAAGTGAATTTTCACCTTTTTACATTGTGTTTTTTAAAATTGGATTTTATTGAAATGGAATTTAATAGACATTATATGATTTGAGACATGGATTTTGAAAGGGTGTTTCAATAAAAAATGAGTCTCATAAAGAATGTTTTGAAGAGATTTGGACATGGTCTAGGTGTGAGTAAAATGGAATGTGGTGAATTATTAACTAAATTTAAAGGAAGATTTTAATTGGTTTAAAAATTACATAGAAGGGCTTGAATGAACTTATTTTGGTATAGTTGACCTCATGAGGGTGATACCATGCTTAATAAAGCTTATATACTTGTTGTGATTCTCATTTTTGATTTTCTATGATTTTTTGTAATGCATGTTGATGTATGATGATGAATGTATTATGTGTATCCCTTTGATAACTCTACTTAGTATCAAAGTGATGACTTGATTCAGTTTGATATAACAGACCCTTAGATGGTATAGATGTTTCTAAAGGACCCTGATGGTTGGTGGGGGGAGTTATTCGTAGAAGGATGAGTTATGACCAAGAGATGGAAGTGCGATAGAGGAATCCATGTAGGGTTTCTGTGCAATGATGTGACCTAGGTGACCTCGGCGGTTACCCCCATGCAATGGTGACCCTATAGAGGGTGCATGTGAGATACATGGAAAGATGATTGTAGGTGTCACCTTAGAACCCAAATTGATGATTTTATCCTTATATAATTGTGTTAACAATGTTGGGTTGTGAACTTAAGAGGCTAAACTTGGGCCAGTGAGATGAGTTTTGGAAGATGGTTGAACCTTTTGAGATTCACCATAAGAGATTTTCTAGTGGGATTCACTACCCATTGGGATGTATTGAGATGAATGGAATTCCTAGGAAAATATCCTTTGGTATAGCCTATGAACATACTATTATAGAATGGTTAGGATTAACTAAAAAGTGTTTTACAATGAGTCTTTATGACTATTGATCACCTAGTATTATCTCATAGGGACTGACTTGGACCATGATGACTATAAAATTCTCTGTATTTCCTCTTGGGGTTTAGTGATGACACGTGATGATTATTTATCACATAATATCACCTCCTCAGTATTGGCTTGTATGATGTTACCATGTGATGACTTAGACATGATCCTTAGATAAAATTGTTATTCTTGATACTATGTAAATTGTGTTGGATACTTACATGGATTCAAAGTTTACTCATTCTACTACACCCCTGTTGCACCTGGTTTTGGTTGTCTCGGTTCCAAGACATGCTCTGAGGGAATATTTCACTAGCCAAAGTTGGTATGACATAAGGTATTAGTTTCAGGATAGGTAATAGTATTCCTAAGTGGTTACTTATAGAAAGAAACATCTTACATTGGCCGAAGTAGGAATGATCGGGGATTGAGGTGGTTTGTTTGACACTTGATGGCCAAAAGTTTATCTTTTATGTGGTTGAATGTTGTGTATTCAGGTGGATGAATTTCATGGGAATGAACACAAATCTTATATATGTATTTCATGGACATCATCTTGATCATATAAGTATTCAGTATTTTTGAGGCACTTGGGATTCTTACTAAGTAATTGTAATCACCCCTACTCATATACATGGAATAAGTTTCAATGTATATGAGTAAATATTCCTATTTTTTCAGACCTAGTTACTTTTTAGAGTTTTATTATTTGTACAGTTCTTGTGAGTTTTGGAGGCTGAGTGAATGAAATAGTATATTTCAATGTGTTTGGTCATAGTTTGGTTTACTCTTTAGTTTTATTTTATTTATTGATCAGTATGTACTAGCAAACATTCCATTCTTATATTTGATGCAAGTTTTATTTATTTATTGTCTACTAAAAATATTTTATGGTTAATGAATCATATAGATATATTTACATCTTACATTTTAAACTTTGGGGCCTGTTTGGATCCCTATTTTTTTGTCTTTAGGTTTTTAGGATGCCTGTTATACAGGTCAGTCCTGACAAATTTTAGGTTGAATCAGGCATGACCCCTGAGCATTACATTGAAGGGAATATTATCTTTATGACTATATTAGTCTATAAAAACTAGTATGAAGACTATAGTGTATGGGTATTCTCTTATTAGGTCTAGTATCATCCCTGGGTGGGCATCATTTAGACAACCCAGACAGGGGAAACACAACCAAGGTCTATTAGAGGTGGGATTCCAGGGGCAACCCTCATCATCACTATATACCCACGAGGGGTTTCTAGTGGGGGATAATTATGAAACCTCACAACTTTATTCCTCTCATTTATACTTAGATATAATTTCATGAATAAAGTTTCCATTATAATTACCCAACCTTAAAACATTACCTAATCTTGAGTTTTAGTCAAGAACTTACTTTCTTTCACATTGATGATCTTTTTAGGTTTACAATTTTAGAGAATTAGGTAATAAAAATATTCATAACAATGAACATGAATTCATTATTTATATTACCCATCCTTATACCTTGGGAAGAAACATTTAAAAAAATGGGATGAGCACAAAAATCTCAGTAAGGAATATAGAGAAGGAAAATCGTTAGTCTAGTGAAAACATGAAAACCCATTAAAATCATTTTCTTAAAAACTCATTAGAATGCATAGAAAAATCCTAAAGTTTACTTATAAAATATTTACCATATCACTCTAACATTAACCATTACAAATAGAAAAACCTTTTTTCGACTTCCACCTCTGGAGTACCTAATGCACTGGAGAGCTATAATGGGGCTCACCCATCGTATCATGATCTATAATGGAGCTTAACCTGTCATATCTTGAGATATAATGGGGAAAAACCCATAATTTAATGAGATATAATGGGATAAAACCATAATAAAAAATTTACAACAAGAATATAATTAATAAAAACTCTTGATAACTTATTTATACCCATGAGAAAAACACTTTTAGATATCAAAATACCAATTTCTCGTAAAAGTCACTTTTAAAATTCAAAAAGCGTGCACATAATAATGAAATAATATTATCAAAAAATAACTATGAAAATATATAAATGAAAAATTATAGTAATAAAGAATCATTAAAGTAGGATAAACCACTCATACCATATAAAAAAAGAACATTTTTTTGAATTTCGTAAAAGATACATTTAAAAGGATTTTAAAAAGAAATCCCCTTAACTTGGGTTTGAATTAATTACAAGTGTTCAAAACTAATTTATAATTATTTAAAGGGTTTTATTAATTTATTAAAGAACTATAATAATGTATATAATACCTTACTTTATCTTCTTATAATAGTTTTCATACATTTATTAATAATATTTTGTTATTTCTATTGTTTTGGGTGCGTTCTTTTCATGGTTTCCAAGGTCGGTTTATTATGGAATTAGTTTTAAAATAGAAATAATACTCCAAAAGTGATAAAAAATATATATTTAGGTCATTTTATACAATTATAATTGAATATAAACTTTCCATGATTTTGGTGAATGGAAACAAAAAGACATCATCCACGAAGGCAGTGAATTGGCACACCATAAACGACGATTTCATTATTTAAGAATAAAAGGATAAAAGGATAGATTTTATAATGAATATACCATAAAAAAATACAGTATATATATATATATATGATATTGGAGTTATCATGAAACATTGGATAGTAGGTTAGGATAAGGTAGAGATGAGAAAGAGATTAAAAGAGATAAAGAAGGAATTTTACCTCCTGAAAATTTCTCCATGAAAATCTCATTAGGCTCTTAGAAGTGCTATTTTTGTGATACTAAAAGAACTAGAATTTAGATAGGGATTATGATAAGGTAATTTGGAAGAATATATCTGATTAATATGGATTAAGGTGATTGAATTTTGTGAGGGGACGAGTCTCCTTTTATAATTGAGGTGAGAGGTTATTTAGGAATTACATAAAGTATTAAAATATAATTAGTCTAATATAGGGTTAAAGATTTCCAAAAGGCCTAAAAATACCATGAGATACCATTTTAGAAGAAATATTATCATTTTTGTAATTTTTAAAGATTTTTTTTATTTTTAAATAATTTAATAAAATATTTTATTCATGAAAAATATTTTTTGTCAAATTAAACACTATCCATAACTATGACTTTAAAACATAAAAAAAGTTTCAAATTTGAATCAAATTTTTTATTATATCCTATACATATCATATTAATCTATATAAATCATTAATTAAGTTAAAAAACTCTGATTATATTTATTTTTTTATTTTTAATATCATTAATTCGATTTATTCATTAATTAAATAATTGTTGCATCATCTTTGTACAAGACATTAAGGTAATTAATTATTCCCTAAAATTTTAAAAAAAATCCATAAAAATATAATTTTATTATATTTAAAAAGAGAATTTATTTTCAAAAAAAAAACTTCTGGAAAACCATATATTAAAATATTATAAAAATTAAAAACTATAGTATGAAAACCTTGTGTTTTTTTAAATAAAATATTATAAAGGTCTTAAAGTGATTAATGTGGGTCCAAAATGTCCCAAATTAAAATTAAATTAAGATAATTGTTAAAACATTCCTATAAAAATTATTTAGTCATGTTTTGGGTCATTTAATGGTACTTATACTTTTATTTAAAAATATTTTATTTATTTCTCTTCTTCTTGTAGAAGAACTGAACCAGCATTGCATATGTATTAAAGATAATTATTTAATTTATAAAAATTAAAAATAAAATAATATTATATAAATAAATAAATTAGTTTTGAAATAATATTCTAGATTTTTTCATTATATATATTTAATCATATACATGTGAAGATAAATTCTTTAATTTGTTAATTATGTCCTTTCTTGCCTTGCGTGAGCATTGTACATGAATTTGGATAAAACTTATGTTATATAAATCTAAAATTATAATCCATCATCCGAAAAAAAATATACATAATAATTAATAAATAATTCATGAAAAATATTTTTATCACTCAACTATTAACTCGAACGAACCAAATTTGACATTGCCAATGTTGCGCAAGCACTGCGTCGACACTGACAATATTGTTTATACTTATCATGAAATAATTTATAATTTACATGTTTTGAATTATTTATATAAAATATGTTTATTATAAAATCATAATTTAGTTATTCAATAAATTTTAAAAAATTAATGTCCTAATTATTTTTCTTCTTGACGTCACAACAAAATACTGTAGTTTATAAAAAGACTGTATTTTTTTACTATTCACAAAAAATTTAACTTTTTCAGAAAATTCTCAAAAAATAATACTAAGATAATTTCGACATTACAAATTAAAAAATGAAATTATTTTTTTCAAATTAAAATTATATAATTTAAAAATTAAGTTTTTAAATTAAAAACCATATAATAAATTATTTATTTTCAAAATTACTTAACATAATGAATATAACTATTTAATTCAAGAATACTAATAAATATAAAAACAAATTATTCTATTTGTATTTTTTTTACATTATCTAACCCTTTTTAAAATTTCTTCCTCTTAATTTTGTTCACTTATTAAATAAATGGGAATACTTTTCCCTCATAGCGTTTTTTAGATTTCTATGTTGCCTCTTCAACCATGCAGTTTATCCATAAAACCATAACCATGTAAATTACCTTGTTTTGCAATATTTTTTCTCTGAAATCAATAATATGAATAGGTTTCTCTTCATAAGAAAATTTCTCTTCAAATTGAACTACTTCTGGGCTAAAAACATGAGATGAATCTGGCACATACTTTCTTAACATCGAAACATGAAAAAACATTGTGTACTTAAGATAAACTTGGAGGCAAGACCACTTGGTAGGAAACCTATAAAAATTTCTCTAGGATATCATAAGTTCCAACAAACCATGGACTTAAATTTCCTTTCTTACCAAAATGAATAACACTTTTACATGGATATATTTTAAGGAAAACATGATCACCTACCTTGAAAGAAGAGTCTTTCCTCCTATTATCTGCATAACTTTTCTACATGCTCTGAGCTGTCCTAATATGTTATTGGATAATATTTACTTTCTTAACCAATTAATCCACTAATTCTAGTCCCATAAACTTCATTTCCCTGACTTCATCACAAAATGTAAGACTTCATCTCCACTTTCTATATAATTCCTCAAAAGGTTCCATCTGTATATTGGAATGAAAACTGTTATTGTAAGAAATATCAACAAATGAAAGATGCTGATCCTAAATTCCATGGTAATCCATTGATCAAGCTCAATTAATGTCCTCCAATTTATGATTTTTTTGCTCTGAATTTCCATAATATTGAAAAATAAAGGCTGTGTTAAAATTTAATTCAGTTCCCAATGACTTCTAAACGCCTTTCAAAAAGTTAGAAGTGAACTTGGGATCATGATTAGATACAACAGAGAGAGGAACTCCATGTAACCTGACTATGTTATTTAGAGATAAATAAGAAAGTTTATCTAGAATTGGGTGTCTCAAATAGGAATAAAACTATCTTATTTAGTCAAATGATCAACAATAACCCAAATGTAATTGTTACCTTGAGAAGTATTTGGTAGTCCTACCATGAAATCTAGGGATAGATTTCCCCATTTTCACTATGGAATTGGAAAAGGTTGAATCATACCCTTCGGTAACTACCATAATAATTTAATCTATTTAAATGCCAAATATTTCATAGAAAAATCAGTAATATTACTTTTCATTTCATCCCACTAGTAATACTTCTGGATATCACTATACTTTTTAGTGCTTCCTGAATGAACTGAAAGAAGAGAACTATAAGTTTCAATTAACAATTCTTTATTCAGCTGGGAATCACAAGGCACATATAACCTATTCCAAAATCTCAAAATACAATATCCATCAATGTTAAATTATTTCAAATTATAATTTTCTACTAAGTCTACCTTTTTTAGTAACTCATGGTCTTCATTCTATGCTTTTTTAATTTTGTATTATAGAGATGACTACCTTGACACCTAAAACAAAATAGAGGAATTTACTACACAATCAACTTCCAAGCCAAAATTTATCAAATCATTAACCAAGCTGTCATATTTCAAATGTAACATGGTTAATGTAGTATTATTTTTCCGTCTCAAAGCATCAACCACTTTATTTTCTTTTCTAGGATGGTAATGGATTATGCAATCATAATAGTTGATTAGTTCCAGACATATTCTCTATCTCATGTTCAATTCCTTTTGACTAAATATATACTTTAATATTTTGTGATAAGTATATATTTCACACTATACTCCATACAAATAATACCTCAAATTTTTTAAATCAAAAACAACAACAGCTAACTACAAATAATGTGTAGGGTAATTTAACTCATGCGGTATCAACTGACATGAAGCATAAGTAATTGACTGATCATTTTGCATAAGGACAAAACAATTTCCTTTTAATGAAGCATCACTTTAGATGATAAATTCACCATTTTTTGAAGTTATAGACAACACCAAAGCGTTCCAAAATATTCTTTTCAATTTCTGAAAAAAATAATCACATTCCTTCATCCAATTTAACTTAACTCCATTTCAAGTCAACTTAGTCAGTGGGCTAGATAACTGAGAAATGTTTTCGATAAACCTTCAGTAATATCCTACCAAACCAAGAAAACTATGAATCTTAGTTATATTTTTGGGTCTTTTCCATTCTTCTACAATATTCATTTTAGTAGGATCAACTGTTATGCCATCTTTAGAACCAATGTGACCAAGGAGTGATTTTTTTTGTAACCATAATTCACACATTCTAAATTTCCCATATATTTTCTTTCCATTTTATGTTTACAAAACAACCCTTAGATGTCTTTAATGATCCTATTTGATTTTATAATATACCAAAATGCAATCAATAAAAACAACTAAAAACGTATCCAAGAACTCATTAAATATTCTTTTTATAAGATCTATGAATATAATAGGTGCATTATATAATCCAAATGGCGTAAAAAAAATCATAATTCCCATATCTATTATAAAATTTAGTCTTCTAAATATATCCTTCCTTTACATTCAACTAATTGTACACCAACTTCAGGTTATCCTTTTAAAAATACCGTGCTCCCTAGAGCTGATAAAAAAATCATTGAAATAAGGAAATGGATACTTATTCTTAATAGTGATTTTATTCAAGGATATATAATCAATGAAAAGTATCATTGATCTATATTTATTTTTAAAAAACAAGACAAGAGCACCCCATGGTGAATTTCTAGGTCAGATGAAACTTTTATCTAATAATTCCTACAACTAATTTTTCAATTCTATAAGTTCTAATTAATCCATTCAATAAGGGGGTTCTGAAATTGTCTTGGCAGTAGGAACTAAGTCAATAGTAAATTCAACCTCTTGATCAGTAATAACATTGGGAAAATCATCATTAAAAACATCAAGATATTCATTTAACACTTGCACATTATTAATAAGAAAAGTTACTTTATTTTAAACAATATGATCAAGATGAATTTCATTTCCATATTTTAACTGTTTCTCAGCTTACTGATATGTTATCAATGGAATGGGTTCATTCTTGTATTCAATATAAAACTCTTTCTAAAAAACAATTTCTTTAGCTCTACAATAAATCATAGCATGGTAAATATATATCCAATCCATTCTCATAATAATATCAAACTCTACTAAAGGAAAAAAAATAAAGTTTTTAGGTAAATTCCTTCCACATACAATAATAATAAGATCTTTATAATTTATTTTTGCCTTAATATTTCCTTTAGGTGTTTTCACCATAAGTTGTGGATTCATTTATAGAGGTGGAATTTCCAATTTACCAAAAAATTTCCCATAAATGAATGAATATTTAGACCCCGAATCAAACAAAAAATTAGAATATTCTGTAAAAAAATAAATGTACCTAATACCAATTCATTTTATGAATCAACATCTATTAAAGTAGTTACGAAGGATTTTTCTACACCATTCTGTTTCCAATCTTGTTGAGTTCCTACCTAAGTGACTATCTTTGGATACACATTAGAAAAATGACCCAACTCCTTATAGTTAAAGAATATTACAATCAGCTTTTAGTTATTCTTCTGATCATTTTCATTTCACTCATGAGCCATGTTTATAAACATTACACATTGGTATCAATTTAAAAAATTTACAAGAAATTCTACAGGATGTTTTTACCACACTTTTCAGAAGAAGGGAATTTTATTTTCTTACCACCAAATTTATTTGATGAATTATTCTCCAAAACCCACCAACCTAACCTTTTTTATTCTTATTATCATGAGGAACATATGTGTTATAAAACTCCATTTAAACCTTTTCAATGCAATGATCAAATTTCTCATAGCTTTTAAATTCTCATGTGGAAAAAGTTCTTTATAAACATGGTTTCAATCCTGAGTAAAACTGATTATTTTTTATATCAGTGTCTCGAAGAAAATATGAAATATACCTGACTAATCTTGTGAAGTTTTCTTCATATGCAGCAATGTAATCTTCATCTTTTTCCCCAATTACAAAAAATAGTTTTTCCATTCAGATTTGAAAAACCTATGGAACTATTTATCAAGAAAAATATCCTTGAATGTTTCTCATTACATGGAATTGATATCTTCTTTTTATATGGTATTCTTAACCATAGACCACCATCAACCGATATCACCTTAAAAATGATAAACGATAAGTGTTACCTTTTGATGTTCCAAAAATCCTATGACATCTAATATCTTTTCTAGAGCATTGATCCATCCTTTGTCTACCACCGGGTCATATGATCCACTAAATTATGCGGTATGTTACCTCATGAAATGATCTACAAAAGTCATTTTCCTTTATGGTACATCAGGTTCCTCTCTAGAATGGATACCACCACCATTTTTCGCTAGAGTCAACTGAGCCATTACTGTATCAAACTAATCGGTTCCAATTCCCACTATTCTAGGCTGCAAATTTAGAAAGATGTCATCCAATTGATGCCTTCATACTCCAGCTTCCCTATTTCTATTGAGGAAAACCATTATGAATAGACATATCTTAGATGAAGCAACATGGTAATCTTAAAATTTTATATCATTTTAACATAATCATAAGGTAAAAATCATTTATGGTATTATATTAACATCATCCTAACACTAGTGCAGAATTTTTTTTTACGGTGGTTATTTTTTATTTTTTACGTCGACTTTTGGTCGATGTCATTATAGGAGACATTATAAACATTGTTTTTTACGTTAGTTATCTTAAAACTGATATAAAAACCTAAAATCTGAAGCATTTTTCACGTTGGTTCCTCAAAAACCAACATAGAAAATGCTTCGGAGTCGTGATTTATTACGTCAGTTATTTAAAAATTGACATGGTATATACTTTATCACGTCAGTTATTATATAAATGATGTCCTAAATCATGCCTCCGAAGAATTTTCCACATCAGTTATTTTCATAACCGATGTGATAAACCACTCTGCCAAGAGGTTTTCCACGCTAGTTAAATAATAATCGACGTGAAAACATATCTACTACGTTAGTTATTAAATAACTGACGTAAAAAACTATACCTTCACATTTATTACATCTATTATTAAATAACAGAAATAAAAACCATTTTCCATGAATTTTTTATGTCGGTTTTCAAATAACCGTCATTAAAACCAATCCCCATGCATTTTTACGTCAGTTATAAAATAACCGATGTGAAAATTATTTTTTTAACAAAACTGTTCAACCACAACTATGCCATGCCAATAGAATACCTAAATCAGAACAAAAATAGACCAACCCCCCCACCCCACTGGACACCCCCACACCCCTAAACACCCCCACCCCACTGGACACCCCCACACCCCTAGACAGCCCCCACCCTCTTGGATAGGCCCCACCCCCTGGATAGCCCTCCCACACCCCTAGAAACCCCCACCCCACTAGACAGCCCTCCCACACCCATAGAAACCCCTACCCCACTGGACACCCCCACACCCTTGGACACCCCCTAGACATCCCCCCACTCCACTAGACATCCAACCACCCCTGGAAAACCTTCCCACCCTCCTAGACACCCCCACCCCCATGGACACCCCCTGCACCCCTGGACACCACCTGGATATCCCCCACCCCCTGGACAGCCCCCACCCCCTGGACTGCCCCCCACCCCATGGACACCCTGGACACCCCCACACCCCTGGACAACCCTCCCACACCCCTAGAAACCCACCCACCCCTTGGACACCCCCACACCCCTAGAAACCCCCTGGACAACCCCCACTCCCCTAGAAACCCCCACCCTCATGGACAGCCCCAAACATCCCCCCACCCCACTGGACAACCCTCCCACACCTCTGGAACCCCCACCCCACTAGACACCCCCACACCCCTAGAATTACCCACCCTCCTAGGTAGCCCCCACCCCCTGGACAGCCCTCCCACACCCCTAAAACCCACCCCACTGGACAACCCTCCCACACCCCTAGAAACCCCCCACCCAACTGGACATCCCCCCCCACACCCATGGACACCCCCTGGACAACCCCCACCCTCCTGAACATCCCCCACCCACTGGATAGCCCTCCCACCCTCCTGGACACCCCCACCCCCATAGAAACCCCCACACCACTGGAAAACCCTCCCACACCCCTAGAAACCCCCCACCCCACTGGAAACCCCCCTCACCCCTGGACACCCCCTAGACATCCCCCACCCTCCTGGATAGCCCCCACCCCCTGAACAACCCTCCCACCCTCCTGGACACCCCCACCCCCATGGACACCCCCACACCCCTGGATACCCCCACCCCCATGTACACCCCCACACCCCTAGACACCACTTGGATAGCCCCCACCCCCCTGGACAGTACCGCACCCCTATGGACACCCTGGACACCCCCATACCCCTGGACAACCCTCCAACACCCCTAGAAATCCACCCACCCCTGGACACCCCCACACCCCTGAACACCCTCTAGATAGCCCTCCCACACCCCTGGAAACCCCCCACCCCACTGAACACCCCCCACACCCCTGGACACCCCCTGTACATCCTCCACCCTCCTGGACAGCCCCCACCCCCCTAGACAGCCCTCCCACCCTCCTGGACACCCCCACCCCCATGGACACCCCCACACCCCTAGACACCACCCAGACACCCCCACCCTCCTGGACAACCCCCCACGCCCCTGGACATCCCTCCCACCCTCATGGACCCCCACCCCCATGGACACCCCCACACCCCTGGACATCACCTGGACAGCCCCCCACCCCCATGGACAACCCCCCCTGGACTGCCCCCCCACCCCCATGGACACCCTGGACACCCCCCCCCCACACCCCTGTACAACCCTCCCACACCCCTAGAAACCCACCCACCCCCCTGGACACCCCCACACCCCTGAACACCCCCTAGACAGCCCTCCCACACCCCTGGACACCGCAAAGACAACCCTCCCACACCCCTAGAACACCCCCCACCCCACTGGACACCCCCACACCCCTAGACACCCCCTGGACAACCCCCACCCTCCTGGACAGCCCCCACCCCCTGGACAACCCTCCCATCCTCCTGGACACCCCCACCCCCATGGACACCCCCACACCCCTGGACACCACCTGGACACCCCCACCCTCCTAGACAGCCCCCACCCCCTGGACAATCCTCCCACCCCCATGGACACCCTAGACACCTCCACGCCCCTGGACAACCCTCCGACACCCCTAGAAACCTACCCACCCCCTGGACACCCCCACACCTCTGGACACCCCCTGGACACCCCCCCACTCCCCTGGAAACCCCCCCACCCCACTGGACAGCCCTTCTATACCCCTAGAACCCCCCCACCCCACTAGACACCCCCTAGATAGCCCCCACTCCCCTAGACATCCCTCCCGCCCTCCTGGACATGCTCCCACCCCCTGGGATGCCCCCACCCTCATGGACAACCCCAGACACCCGCCACCCCACTGGACATCCCTCCCACACCCCTGGAACCCCCACCCCACTGGACACCCCCCACACCCCTGGATTTCCCCCACCCTCTTGGACAACCTCCAACCCCCTGGACAGCCCTCTCACACCCCTGGAAACCCCCACCCCACTAGAAATCACTCCCACACCCCTGGACAACCCCCACCCTTGAAACCCCCCACCCCACTAGACAACCCCCCCCCCCCCCCCCACACACACCCCTGGAAACCACCCCACCCCACTGGACACCCCCACACCCCTAGAAACTCCCCAGACCAAAATCCATACCAGAAAAACCATCAGAACTAGACCAAAACAAGTATAGAAAAATTAAATATTCACATATATAACATGTAGCACCCCGAGACACCCTGAGAGGGGAGGGGTGAATCAGGGTGTCAAATTTTTCCTTCTTAAAGTTATGGATCTTGTTCCCACGTTGGTAGGAACCCGTTAAACCTGTATGATGGATATGATCAGTAATGAAACATTCACATGCAGAGATATGACACAACTATTTCTACTTGGTTCACCACTAAGGGATACGTCCAAGGAGCATACGCTGACAGGTTGTCGGTCGTACCAAAATCCACTATGCTTCACTAGCTGTAGATTACAAACATTTGGGCACAGTCACTCTGTCCTAGGCTCACTGACCTTACAAAGGTTCAGGGATAGCTCACTGCATCCCTCGGGTCACTCCCGTTGAATCCCCCTGGCTCACTGCCTCTAGGTGAAGTCCCACTCAGTTTATAGTCGTGAAGGTCTCTTCAATAGATAGACATCAAGTTCTTTGTCTCCTGTTTAGCATGAGACTTTGCTTGAATCAGGGTTCTGAGTTGATGCTTTGTTAAAGTCCAAATTTCATCCACTGATGAATACCTCTTTTTACCTTGTCCAATAGGAAAACAACCTTTGGAAAGGGCCCTCGCAAAGTACCCTACTTCGCAAGGCTCCCAATTTTGCAAAGCTCAAACAAGCCTTCACGAAGTCCCTGCCTTTTCGTAAAGCTCAATCACGAATCACTCTCACGATGCACAAGCCTTCACAATGATTGGATTTCGTGGAGCTCCTGCTCTTCGCGAAGCTCACCGAGCCAACGCGGGGCACACGACTTTCGCGGAGTTAGAATAGCCGCTGTGGAGCTCCTCTTTCACGAAGCTCATTGCCTTCGCGAACTTCCTTTGCGAAACGAGAGCAAAGAATTTTCTCTGAAAAATATCTCTACTTATCTTGAGGGGGTCGACCTGTAATTATAGGCGATTCCACCGATCCTCGACCCTTCCGCGGGAAGTCAGCACCACGTCATTGCCTATTGCGAAGCTCCGAAGTTTCTGCCGGAATTATTTCCAAATCGCGAAGCACCACAACAATCTTCCGATCGCGGAGCTTGTCGTAATCGCGGAGCATTCCGTCATTTACTTCGCGCCGCTGCTGCGAAGCTCCTTCGCGTTTCCTTTCAACGATTCCATTTGTGAAGCTCATCGTAACCTCAAAGCATCACCGCCTCCATTTTTCTGGTCATCGCGAAATCCAATCCATGCATCCCATCTTCGTGAAACTCATGCCTTTGCCATATAAAAATATGATCGTCAAGAAAATCCTCTTTTCGTGATGCTCACCCAACTCCAAATTTTGGACACCAAAAATTTGGAAAACACTGGGAAACGGCGCCACCTTCAATACTGTTGTCTGTTTGAACTGTATAATCTCTTTGCGGGTAGACATTCTGAACTTCCACTGCTGATTGACCACAAACACAAACTAGACTCCAAATCATGCATAGAAGACCATGGTTCCAACAATCTCCCCCTTTGGGTTTGTTGTAAATCAGAAAATAAATTCAACAGATCTCCATCCATGTGAAAACCAAAAAACGCAGGAATCAACTCAGCCAACACTCTAAGTCTACGTGAGCAATGCTCGGTGTTGAAAACAAGAGAGGAGGCTTGAATTGGGTTCCCCTATTTTCCTTCTCATTCTTCTCATAATAGAAGTTGCCTAAATTTATTCCTTTCTCCATTCTCCCCCATTGACAATAAATCCAAAGACCAGTAATTTATTCAACGTTCAGCTCAAACCATACTCCCCCTGGATAGTATCTCCCCCATAAACCTGTATCATTTCCATAAACAGATAAAAACAGTTATCACAAACGGGGAGAGGGGTATTGCGTAACCTCCTTATGCACTGGGAGGTGGCTGAACACCGAGGTTCAACCGATGCTTCTCAAACGCAGCCACGGACAGTGGCTTGGTCAGGATATCATCCACTTGCTTATCAGTTCCCACATGATCCATTCTAATCACCCCTTGTTCAAATTTTTCTTTGATAAAGTGATACCTGATTTCAATATGTTTCGTACGGGAATGCTGAACAGGATTCTTCGTAAGATCAATTGCGCTCTTGTTATCACAGTAAATTACCATTGTTTGCTTTACCTCATCACCGATATCTGTTAATTGTTGATTCCTCCATAGTAGTTGAGTGCATGCCTTTGTGGCAGAGATATACTCAGCTTCAGCAGTACTAAGAGAAGTACTTTCTTGTTTCTTGCTCAACCAGCCAACACATTTCTGCCCAATATAGAAAGCTCCACCACTAGTGGAATTTCTGTCTACTACATCACCAACCCAGTCAGCATTAGAAAACGCTGATAATTCACTTTCCCTGCCTGCAGCAAAAAATAACCCGAAGTTATGTGTACCTTGAATGTACCTCATGATTCTTTTTTACTTCCGCCATATGTTCTTACTTTGGATTACTCTGAAAGTGGTCCGCAAGGCATGTGGCAAAGACAATGTCTGGTCGTGTCGCTGTTAGGTACAGTAGGATCCCAGTGATCCTCCTGTACATGGTGGGATCAACAGAGTCCCCATCCACATGCTTTCCAAGTTTAGTTCCAACTACAATCGGAATTGACATTGGTTTGGAGTCTTGCATATTAAACTTCTTTAGAAGCTCTCTTGCATATTTTTCCTAAGAAATGAAAGTGTATTCCTTCTTTTGAATCACCTGCAGCCCCAAGAAATATGTGATCTCCCCAATCATTGACATTTCAAATTCTGATTTCATGTGGTTGGAAAATTCGTCCACTTATTTCTGCCTGCTGCCACCAAATATGATATCATCAACGTAGACTAGAACCATGAATTGATCTTTTGGAGAATTATTCACATAGATATTGTGATCAACTCCTCCTCTTTTGAATTCCAGCTTCTTGAGATATGAATCCAGCCGTGTGTACCATGCCCGTGGTGCCTGCTTCAAACCATATAGAGCTTTCTTCAGTTTGTAGACCTTTGTTTCATCAGTACCCAAAACAAAGCCCACTGGTTTTTCAATGTAGACTTCTTCTTCGAGTACACCATTCAAGAATGCTTTCATGAAATCCATTTGATATACTTTATATCCTCTTTAGAGTGCCATTGCAAGGAAACTCCTGATTGACTCCAGTCTGGCCACTGGAGCAAAGGTTTCTTCAACATCAATGCCTTTAATCTGGGAGTATCCTTTACATACCAGCTGTGCCATGTTTCTGATGACACTTCCATGCTCATCAAACTTATTTTTTAAGATCCATTTGGTACCAATCACATTGTGACCTTTGAGTATCTGGACCAGATCCCATGTCTGATTCTTGTCAATCTGATCTAATTCACCATTCATGGCTTTCACCCAAGATTCATCATTTGCAGCTTCTTCGAATGAGGATGGCTCTACAACTGATAGAAATTCATATTGCGTGTTATTCCTCATCCTTCTTGTTTGAGTGGGTGCACTCCTATCCCCAATTATGTTGGACGGATCAATCTCAGCTCTTCAATTTCTCCCATGAGGTTCAGTAGCATTCTCTTCAGCCACAATTTCTTTTTTAGATTCTTCTTCTGAGTCAACATCATGATGTGACTGCTGAGTGTTTTGAACAACTTCCTCTATTTCTGCATTTGTATTTCCTTCACGTTCAGTTTCTTCCTGACTTTCTATCACATCAGCATATGACGTCCTTGAATCATTTGTGATTTTCTATTAAATTATCTTAACATCACTGCTTTCCACAATCCTTCCTAAACGCTTTTTGAAACATTTGTAGGCTTTACTATTCATTGAGTAACCGAGGAAAATTCCTTCATCTACATTGTCGCCATATTTCCCTTGATTTCCTTCTTTGTTCTTAATGAAGTATTTACTTACAAAGACATGAAAGTATTTTAAATAAGGCTTCCATCTATGCCACAATTCATATGGTGTCTTAGTCTCACCCATATAAAGTCCGGTTCGATTCTGAATGTACACTGCAGCCTGAACAACCTCTTTCCAGTAATGTCGTGGAATACGACTCTGAATCATCATAGTTCGTGCCATGTTGTTCACCTGTCGATTCCTACGTTCAACAACTCCATTTTGTTGTGGAGTTCTCACAGCAGTTACCTCATGCTGTATCCCATGCCTCTCCAGATAATTTTCAAATTCAATGGACGTGTATTCTCTTCCATTGTCTGATCGCAACACTTTGATTGTCCGTCCAGTATCATTCTCGGCAATTCGCCGATATGTTTTCATGCATTCAAGGACTTGTTGTTTCCTGTGAATGACCATCACACATTTCATTCTACTGTAATCATCTATGAAAAGGAAAAAGTACCTTTCTCCATGAGTTCCGACAACATTTATCGGCCCACATACATCTGTATGAATCAGATCAAGAAGGTGAGATGCCCTTTTCTTCTTTGGCCGATATGAACTGCAGACCAGCTTCCCACAAATGAAAGCATCACAAGATTTTTCACGTTCACGCTTCAGTTTGGGAATGTCCATGACAATTCTCAATTTTTATATTTTCTCCATGTCTTGTTGATTGATGTGTCCCAGTCTCCGATGCCACAAATTGTTTTCTTCTTCAACAGTCATGTAGAAGACATTTTCTTCACTATCAACATGATATAAGTTGCCTTCTGTTCTGCATCCATTCATAAGTGAATTGCATGTCTTTCCCTTGATAGTGTAGCCTTTATGATTAAAAGTAACTATAAGTCCTGATTCACAGAGTTGAATCACGCTGAGGAGATTATGACGTAGTCCATCTACGTAAAGAACTTCAGTCTTCCTTAGTTCTCTATTAGCTAATTCCGTACTTCCAATCCCTTTGATTTTAGAGATCCATCATTACCAAATCGTACTGTACCATCAACATTCTTTTTGATATCCGTTAACAGGCCAACATTACCTGTCATATGAGATGAACAACCGCTATCTAGAATCCAAGTACTGTTGTTATTTGTAGCTTTGAGGGACACCTCTGCAAGGTTGGATTTCTCAATCTTCTTCCTTTCCTTCCATGAGACATTGGATTGAGTATATAGAACTGATGGCCTTTCAATTATCTCTTTAGCATACCCCGGTTCTTCATAGTCGAAATCTTCTTTGAGAGGAGAAAACCTGTTTAAAAGGGCAACACTGTCTTTCTGACGAGACTTGACTTGTCTTGAACTCTGGTATGAGGTGTCCATGTCCCTTCTCTGCCTACAATTAGCGGCCTTATGACCAAAGTTAGAACAAGGATAAAAATATCCATAGAAATTGTTTCTTCTATAAGAATTAAGATATGAAATTGTTCTCCTTTTTTGAACTTCTATATCTTCTCCATTCAGATATCTTCTTGCCTCTTCGCAATAAGACATGGTATGGCCCAGATAGCCACAGAACTGACACTTCATGAGAGGAAATGTCTTCTCACTTGAATTTCTCCTCATACCTTCTTCCTTGGGAGAATAGTTAGACTGTCTGTCATTTCTGAATGTTTGAGGATAATTTTTGGTTCTCCTCTTAGTTTGGATTGAGGGTTCCCTTTTTGGCACTTTAGGTAACGTTTCAACATGTTAAACTTTCATCTTATATTTCTTTTGGATCTTTTCACATCCAGAAGTTGATGTCTCATCCTCACATCCAATTCCACTCTTTCCCATGAAAGCGGGTCTTTGATCACTCAAGATTTTTCCAACCCCATCTGAACCACACTTGGCTCTTGCTAGTAATTCTGCATATGAGAATCTTCAAAACTGTATTTTCTTCCTCGATTCTTTTGGAATTGATTCAGTCTCCAGTTTACTCCTTAGAGTAACAATTTCCTCCTCAAGACCCTCAGTAGTCTTGAATTTTTCATCAAGTCTAGAGGGGAGGTCATTGATGACCTTTGACTGCTCTTCAATTATCAGCTTCATATCTACTACATCATCATTGCTTTCAATTATTTTAGACTGTACCTTCACAAATTCTTCCAGTCGTTCAATTTCAGCTTCAAGTTGATCAACGTATTCAGTTGATTCTTCTACAATTGATTTCCACTTATAGAAACTCTTACATTTAATCTTAAGCTTACTAAACGCATCCTTAAGTTGCATCTCGGGATCAACACAAGTTCTCAGTTGTTTTTCTCCACCATTATATTCTATCTTTTCAATAGTGGCCATCATGGAAGCATGGTTCCCAGTTTTGAATTCTGGTTCTTCTTCATCACAGAATTCATTATCATCCTTTTCCTCTTCACAGACAAAACTCTTCCTTTTCGTTTTCTTTCCATATTTTAAGTCTCCCTTTTTGAAGAACCTTCTCCGAGGATTCTCGAAGCTTTCATCTTCACTATCTTCATCATTGGTCTTTCTTAAGCACTGAGAGGCAATGTGCCCAACTTTTCCACAACGAAAACATGCGAGAGGTAACTTCCCTTTGAATTTCCCTTTCCCCTTTTAGAACTTCTTTGCAATGAGAGAAAGAATTTATTTTTCTTCTTCATCTTCAACACTACTATCTTTTGAGATTTTTAGTTTATCTATGGCCTTGAATTCCATTTCCTTTCTCACACGAGTCGTAGCATCTTCTGGTTTGACTCTCATTTCATATGCTACCAAACTACTTAACAAATAATCCAGAGATAGTTTAGATAAATATCTTTCTTCAAGGGATGACACCTTTGCATTGTACATGGGAGAAGTCTTCTCAAGATTTTCTTTACAATATCAATGTCTTTGATTTCTTCTCCAAGACCTCGAATTGCTCCCACTACTTCAGTAATTCGATTGAAAAATAAATCTGCATTCTCATTAGGATACATCTTTAGATCTTCAAACCTGTTGTGTAAAACCTGAAGTTTTTACTCCTTTACCTTACTATCTCCTTCATAAATTTTTTCAACTTTATCCCAAATAGACTTTGCTGAAGCGCAACTCATCACCTTTAGATAGATCTGATCAGAAAGAGCTGCGGTGAGTGCATTTTGTGCTTTAGCATCTACATCAAGAATTTTCCTCTCTGTGTTAGTCATATCCAGGCCTATTTGATCAGTGACCTGTATTCCTTGCACACTGGAAAACAGAACTTCCATTCCAAGAGATCTTAGATGAGATCTCATCCTGTTCTTACAGATCTGAAAATTACTTCCATCGAATATAGGAACTCCTCTAACATTGACTGTATTCTCCATGGTGACAAAGGACAGATTCAACGCCAACAACCTTTAGTCTCTGATACCACTTGTAGGACCCCGGGACACCCTGAGAGGGGAGGGGTGAATTAGGGTGTCAAATTTTTCCTTCTTAAAGTTATGGATCTTGTTCCCACGTTGGTAGGGACCCATTAAACCTGTATGATGGATATGATCAGTAATGAAACATTCACATGCAAAGAGATGATACAAATAATTTTACTTGGTTCACCACTAAGGGATACGTCCAAGGAGCATATGCCGACAGGTTGTCGGTTGTACCAAAATCCACTATGCTTCACTAGCTGTAGATTACAAATGTTCGGGCACAGTCACTCTGTCCCAGGATCACTGCCCTTATAAGGGTTCAGGGATAGCTCACTACATCCCTCAGGTCACTCCTGTTGACTCCCCCTGGCTCACTTCCTCTAGGTGAAGTCCCACTCAATTTATAGACGTGAAGGTCTCTTCAATATATAGACATGAAATTCTTTGTCTCCTGTTTAGCATGAGACTTTTCTTGCATCAGGGTTCTGAGTTGATGCTCATTTAAAGTCCAAATTTCATCCACTGATGAATACCTCTTTTTCCTTTGTCCACTAGGCAAAAAACCTTTGGAAAGGGCCTTCGCAAAGTACCCTACTTCTAAAGGCTCCCAATTTTGCAAAGCTCAAACAAGCCTTCGTGGAGTCCCTGCCTTTTCGCGAAGCTCAATCGCGAAGCACTCTCACGATGCACAAGCCTTCGCAATGCTTGGATTTCACGGAGCTCCTGCCTCTTCGCGAAGCTCACCAAGACAACGCGGGGCGCATGACTTTCGCGGAGCTAGAATAGCCACTGCGAAGCTCCTCTTTCGTGAATCTCACTACCTTCGCGAACTTCCTTCGTGAAACGAGAGAAAAGAATTTTCTCTGAAGAATCTCTCTACTTCTCTCGAGGGGGTCGACCTATATTTATAGGCGATTCCACCGACCCTTGACCCTTCCGCGTGAAGTCAGTTCCACGTCATTGCCTATCATGAAGCTTCAAAGTTTCTGTCGGAAATCTTTCCAAATCGCAAAGCACGACGGCAATTTTCCGATCGTGGAGCTTGTCGTAATCGCGGAGCGTTCCGTCATTTACTTTGCGCCGCCACCGCGAAGCTCCCTCGTGTTTTGTTTCAATGCTTCCGTTCGCGAAGCTCATCATAACCGCAAAGCATCACCACCTCCATTTTTCTGGTCTTCACGAAATCCAATCCATGCATCCCATCTTCGCGAAACTCATGCCTTTTCCATATAAAAATATGATCGTAAAGAAAATCCTATTTTCGCGATGCTCACCCAACTCCAAATTTTGGACCCCAAAAATTTGGCAAACACTGGGAAACGGTTCCACCTTCAATACTATTGTCTGCTTGAACTGTATGATCTCTTTGCGGGTACACATTCTGAACTTCCACTGCTGATTGACCACAAACACAAACCAGACTCCAAATCATGCATAGAAGACCATGGTTACAACAATCTCTCCCTTTGGGTTTGTTGGCAATCAAAAAATAAATTCAATAGATCTCCATCCATGTGAAAACCAAAAAACACAGGAATAAACTCAGCCAACACTCTAAGTCTACCTGAGCAATGCTCGGTGTAGAAAACAAGAGAGGAGGCTTGAATTGAGTTCCACTATTTCCTTCTCATTCTTCTCATCACAGAAGTTGCCTGAATTTATTCCTTTCTCCTTTCTACCCCATTGACAATAAATCCAAAGACCAGTAATTTGTTCAACGTTCAGCTCAAAACATACTCCCCCTGGATAGTATCTCCCCCATAAACCTGTATCATTGCCATAAACAGATAAAAACAGTTATTACAAAAGGGGAGAGGGGTATTGCGTAACCTCCTTATGCACTGGGAGGTGGCTGAACTCCGAGGTTCAACCGATGCTTCTCAAATGCAGCCACAGACAGTGGCTGGGTCAGGATATCAACCACTTGATTATCAGTTCCCACATGATCCATTCTAATCACCCCTTGTTCAACTTTTTCTTTGATAAGGTGATACCTGATTTCAATATGTTTCGTACAGGAATGCTGAACAAGATTCTTCGTAAGATCAATTGCTCTCTTATTATCACAGTAAATTACCATTGGTTGCTTTACCTCATCATCGATATCTGTTAATTATTGCTTCATCCATAGCAGTTGAGTGCATGCCTTTGTGGCAGAGATATACTCAGCTTCAGCAGTACTAAGATAAGTACTTTCTTGTTTCTTTCTCAACCAGCCAACACATTTCTGCCCAATATAGAAAGCTCCACCACTAGTGGACTTTCTCCCTACTACATCACCAGCCCAGTCAACATCAGAAAATGCTGATAATTCACTCTCCCTACCTGTAGCAAAAAACAACCTGAAGTTATGTGTACCTTGAATGTACCTCATGATTCTTTTTACTGCCGCCATATGTTCTTCCTTTGGATTACTCTGAAAGCGGGCCGCAAGGAATTTGGCAAAGACAATATCTGGCCGTGTCGCTGTTAGGTACAGTAGGCTCCCAATGATCCTCCTGTACATGGTGGGATCAACAGAGTCCCCATCCTCATGCTTTCCAAGTTTAGTTCCAACTGCAATCGGAGTTGACATTGGTTTGGAGTCTTGCATATTAAACTTCTTTAGAAGCTCTCTTGCATATTTTTTCTGAGAAATGAAAGTTTATTCCTTCTTTTGAATCACCTACAGCCCCAAGAAATATGTGAGCTCCCCAATCATTGACATTTAAAATTCTGATTTCATGTGGTTGGAAAATTCGTCCACTGATTTCTGCCTGCTGCCACCAAATATGATATCATCAACATAGACTAGAAACATTAATTGATCTTTTGGAGAATTATTCACATAGAGATTGTGATCAACTCCTCCTCTTTTGAATTCTAGCTCTTGAGATATGAATCCAGCCGTGAGTACCACGCCCGTGGTGCCTGCTTCAAACCATATAGATATTTCTTCAGTTTATAGACCTTTGTTTCATCAGTACCCAAAACAAAGCCCACTGGTTGTTCAATGTAGACTTCTTCTTCGAGTACACCATTCAAGAATGTTGTCTTGACATCCATTTGATATACTTTATATCCTCATTGGAGTTCCATTGTAAGGAAAAGCCTGATTGACTCCAGTCTAGCCACTGGAGCAAAGGTTTCTTCAACATCAATGCCTTCAATCTGGGAGTATCCTTTACATACCAGTCGTCCCTTGTTTCTGATGACACTTCCATGCTCATCAAACTTATTTTTTAAGATCCATTTGGTACCAATCACATTGTGACCTTCGGGTCTCTGGACAAGATACCATGTCTGATTCTTGTCAATCTGATATAATTCATCATTCATGGATTTCACCCAAGATTCATCATTTTCAGCTTCTTCGAATGAGGATGGCTCTACAACTGATAGAAATGAAGATTGTGTGTTATTCCTCATCCTTATTGTTTGAGTGGGTGCACTCCAGTCCCCAATTATGTTGGATAGATCTATCTCAGCTCTTCGATTTCTCCTGCGAGGTTCAATAACATTCTCTTCAGCCACAATTTCTTCTTCATATTCTTCTTCTGAGTCAACATCATGATGTGAATGCTGAGTGTTTTGAACATATTTCCTCTATTTCTGCATTTGTATTTCTTTCACGTTCACTTTCTTCCTGACTTTCTATCACATCAGCATATGAAATCCTTGAAGCATTTTTTCTTTTCTCTTTAATTATCTTAACATAACTGCTTTCCACAATCCTTCCTAAACGCTTGTTGAAACATTTATAGGCTTTAATGTTCATTGAGTAACCGAGGAAAATTCCTTCATCTGCATTTTCGCCATATTTCCCTTGATTTCCTTCTTTGTTCCTGATGAAGTGTTTACTTCCAAAGACACAAAAGTATTTTAAAGAAGGCTTCTGTCCATGCCACAATTCATATGGTGTCTTAGTCTCACCCATATAAAGTCCTGTTCGATTCTGAATGTACTCTGCAGCCTGAACAACCTCTTTCTAGTAATGTAGTGGAATACGACTCTCAATCAGCATAGTTCGTGCTATGTTGTTCACCTGTCGATTCCTACGTTCAACAACTCCATTTTTTTGTGGAGTTCTCGAAGCAGCTACCTCATGCTGTATCCCATGCTTCTCCAGATAATTTTCAAATTCAATGGATGTGTATTCTCCTCCATTGTCAGATCGCAACACTTTGATTGTCCGTCCAGTATCATTCTCGGCGATTCGCCGATATGTTTTCATGTAGTCAAGGAATTGTCGTTTCCTGTGAATGACCATCACACATGCCATTCTACTGTAATCATCTATGAAAAGGACAAAGTACCTTTCTCCATGAGTTCCGGAAACATTTATCAGCCCACATACATCTGTATGAATCAGATCAAGAAGGTGAGATTCCCTTTTCTTCTTTGGCTGATATGAACTGCAGACCAGCTTCCCACGAATTCAAGCATCACAAGATTTTTTACGTTCATGCTTCAGGTTGGGAATGTCCATGACAATTCTCAATTTTGATATTTTCTCCATGTCTTTTTGATTAATGTGTCCCAGTCTCCGATGCCACAAATTGTTTTCTTCTTCAACAGTCATGTAGCAGACATTTTCTTCACTATCAACCTAATACAAGTTGCCTTCTGTTCTGCATCCCTTCATAAGTGAATTGCCTGTCTTTCCCTTGATAGTGTAGCCTTTCTGATTAAAAGTAACTATAAGTCCCGATTCACAGAGTTGACTCACGCTGAGGAGATTATGACGTAGGCCATCTACGTAAAGAACTTCAGTCTTCCTTAGTTCTCCATTAGCTAATTCCGTACTTCCACTACCTTTGATTTTTAGAGATCCATCATTACCAAATCGTACTGTACAATCAACCTTCTTTTTGATATCCGTTAATAGGCCGACATTACCTGTCATATGAGATGAAAAACCGCTATCTAGAATCCAGGTACTGTTGTTATTTTTAGCTTTGAGGGCCACCTCTACAAGGTTGGATTTCTCAATCTTCTTCCTTTCCTTCCATGAGACATTGGATTGAGTATATAGAACTGATGGACTTTCAATTATCTCTTTAGCATACCCCGATTCTTTATAGTCAAAATCTTATTTGAGAGGAGAAAACCTGTTTGAAAGAGCAACAATGTCTTGCTGACGAGACTTGACTTGTCTTGAACTCTGGTATGAGGTGTCCATGTCCCTTCCCTGCTTGCAATTAGCGGCCTTATGACCAAAGTTAGAACAACGATAACAATATCAATAGAAATTTTTTATTCTATAAGAATTAGGATATGAAATTGTTCTCCTTTGTTGAGCTTCTATATCTTCTCCATTTAGATAGCTTCTTGCCTCTTCGCAATAAGACATGGTATGGCCCAGATAGCCCCAGAACTGATACTTCATGAGAGAAAATGTCTTCTCACTTGAATTTCTCCTCATACCTTGTTCCTTGGGAGAATAGTTAGACTGTCTGTCATTTCTGAATGTTTGAGGATAATTTTCGGTTCTCCTCTTAGTTTGGATTGAGGGTTCCCTTTTTGGCACTTTAGGTAACGTTTCAACATGTTCAACTTTCATATTATATTTATTTTGGATCCTTTCACATCCAGCAGTTGATGTATCAGCCTCACAGCCAATTCCACTCTTTCCCATGCAAGCGGGTCTTTGATCACTCAAGATTTTTCCAACACCATCTGAACCACACTTGGCTCTTGCTAGTAATTCTGCATCTGAGAATCTTCCAAACTGTATTTTCTTCCTCGATTATTTTGGAATTGATTCAGTCTCCAGTTTACTCCTTAGAGTAACAATTTCCTCCTCAAGACCCTCAGCAGTCTTGAATTTTTCATCAAGTCTGGAGGTGAGGTCATTGATGACCTTTGACTGTTCTTCAATTATCAGCTTCAGATCTACTACATCATCATTGCTTTCAATTATTTTAGACTGTACCTTCACAAATTCTTCCAGTCGTTCAATTTCAACTTCAAGTTTATCAACGTATTCAGTTGATTCTTCTACAATTGATTTCCACTTATAGCAACTCTTACATTTAATCTTAAGCTTACTAACCGCATCCTTAAGTTGCATCTCGGGATCAACACAAGTTCTCATTTGTTTTTCTCCACCAGTATATTCTATCTTTTCAACAGTGTCCATCATTGAAGAAAGGTTCCCAGTTTTGAATTCTGGTACTTCTTCATCATAGAATTCATTATCATCCTCTTCCTCTTCACAGACAAAACTCTTCCTTTGCGTTTTCTTTCCATATTTGAAGTATCCCTTTTTGAAGAACCTTCTCCGAGGCTTCTCAAAGATTTCATCTTCACTATCTTCATCATTGGTCTTTCTTAAGCATTGAGAGGCAATGTGCCCAATTTTTCCACAATGAAAACATGCGAGAGGTAACTTCCCTTTGAATTTCCCTTTCCCCTTCTAAAACTTATTTGCAATGAGAGAAATAATTTCTTTTTCTTCTTCATCTTCGCCATTACTATCTTTTGAGATTTTTAGTTTATCCATGGCCTTGAATGCCATTTCCTTACTCACACGAGTCGTAGCATCTTCTGGTTTGAATCTCATTTTATATGCTACCAAACTACTTAACAAATCATCCAGAGATAGTTTAGATAAATCTCTTTCTTCAAGGGCTGACACCTTTGCATTGTACATGGGAGGAAGTCTTCTCAATATTTTCTTTACAATATCGATGTCTTTGATTTCTTCTCCAAGACCTCGAATTTATCCCACTACTTCAGTAATTCGATTGAAAAATGAATTTGCATTCTCATTAGGATGCATCTTTAGATCGTCAAACCTGTTGTGTAAAACCTGAAGTTTTGCCTCCTTTACCTTGCTATCTCCTTCATAATTTTTTTTCAACTTTATCCCACATAGACTTTGCTGAAGCGCAACTCATCACCTTTAGATAGATCTGATCAGAAAGAGCTGCGGTGAGTGCATTTTGTGCTTTAACATCTGAATCAAGAATTTTCCTCTCTGTGTTAGTCATAGCCAGGCATGTTGGATCAGTGACCTGTATTCCTTGCACAGTGTAAAATAGAACTTCCATTCCAAGATATCTTAGATGAGATCTCATCCTGTTCTTCCAGATTTGAAAATTACTTCCATTGAATATAGGAACTCCTCTAACATTGACTGCATTCTCCATGGTGACAAAGGACAGATTCAACCACAACAACCTTTACACTCTGATACCACTTGTAGGACCCCAGGACACCCTGAGAGGGGAGGGGTGAATCAGGGTGTCAAATTTTTCCTTCTTAAAGTTATGGATCTTGTTCCCACGTTGGTAGGAACCCGTTAAACCTGTATGATGGATATGATCAGTAATGAAACATTCACATGCAGAGAGATGACACAACTATTTTTACTTGGTTCACCACTAAGGGATACGTCCAAGGAGCATACACCGACAGGTTGTCGGTCATACCAAAATCCACTATGATTCACTAGCTGTAGATTACAAATGTTCGGGCACAGTCACTCTGTCCCAGGCTCACTACCCTTACAAAGGTTCAGGGATATCTCAGTACGTCCCTCGGGTCACTCCCGTTGACTCCCCCTGGCTCACTGCCTCTAGGTGAAGTCCCACTCAGTTTATAGATGTGAAGGTCTCTTCAATATATAGACATGAAGTTCTTTGTCTCCTTTTTAGCATGAGACTTTTCTTGCATCAAGGTTTTGAGTTGATGCTCTGTTAAAGTCCAAATTGCATCCACTGATGAATACCTCTTTTTCACTTGTCCACTGGGAAAACAAACTTTGGAAAGGGCCTTCGCAAAGTACCCTACTTCGCAAGGATCCCAATTTTGCAAAGCTCAAACAAGAATTCGCGGAGTCCCTGACTTTTCATGAAGCTCAATCGAGAAGCACTCTTGCGATGCACAAGCCTTCGCAATGCTTGGATTTCGCGGAGCTCCTGCCTCTTCGCGAAGCTCACCGAGCCAACGTGGGGCACACGACTTTCGTGGAGCTAGAATAGCCGCTGCGAATCTCCTCTTTTGCGAAGCTCACTGCCTTCGCGAATTTCCTTCGCGAAACGAGAGCAAAGAATTTTCTCTGAAAAATATCTCTACTTCTCTCAAGGGGGTTGACCTATATTTATAGGCGATTCCACCGACCCTTGACCCTTCTGCGTGAAGTCATCACCACATCATTGCCTATCGCGAAGCTTCGAAGTTTCTGTTGGAATTCTTTCCAAATCGCGAATCACCACGACAATTTTCCGATAGTGGAGCTTGTCGTAATCGCGGAGCATTCCGTCATTTACTTTGCGCCGCCACCGGGAATATCCCTCACGTTTCGTTTCAATGCTTCCGTTCGCGAAGCTCATCGTAACCGCGAAGCATCACCACCTCTATTTTTCTGGTCTTCGCGAAATCCAATCCATGCATCCCATCTTCGCGAAACTCATGCCTTTTCCATATAAAAATATGATCATCAAGAAAATCCTCTTTTCACGATGCTCACCCAACTCCAAATTTTGGATCCCAAAAATTTGGCAAACACTGGGAAATGGAACCACCTTCAATACTGTTGTCTGCTTGAACTGTATGATCTCTTTGCGGGTACAAATTCTGAACTTCCACTACTGATTGACCACAAACACAAACCAGACTTTATATCATGCGTAGAAGACCATGGTTCCAACAATCTCCCCCTTTGGATTTGTTGGCAATCAGAAAATAAATTCAACAGATCTCCATCCATGTGAAAACCAAAAAACGTAGGAATCAACTCATCCAACACTCTAAGTCTACGTGAGCAATGTTCGGTGTAGAAAACAAGAGAGGAGGCTTGAATTGAGTTCCACTATTTTCCTTCTCATTCTTCTCATCACAGAAGTTGCCTGAATTTATTCCTTTCTCCTTTCTACCCCATTGACAATAAATCCAAAGACCAGTAATTTGTTCAACGTTCAGCTCAAAACATACTCCCCCTGGATAGTATCTCCCCCATAAACCTGTATCATTGCCATAAACAGATAAAAATAGTTATCACAAACGGGGAGAGGGGTATTGCGTAACCTCCTTATGAACTGGGAGGTGGCTGAACACTGAGGTTCAACCGATGCTTCTCAAATGCAGCCGCGGATAGTGGATGGGTCAAGATATCAGCCACTTGATTATCAGTTCCCACATGATCCATTCTAATCACCCCTTGTTCAACTTTTTCTTTGATAAAGTGATACATGATTTCAATATGTTTCGTACGGGAATGCTGAACAAGATTCTTCGTAAGATCAATTGCGCTCTTGTTATCACAGTAAATTACCATTGGTTGCTTTACCTCATCACCAATATCTGTTAATTATTGCTTCGTCCATAGCAGTTGAGTGCATGCCTTTGTGGAAGAGATATACTCAGCTTCAGCAGTACTAAGAGAAGTACTTTCTTGTTTCTTTCTCAACCAGCCAACACATTTCTGCCCAATATAGAAAGCTCCACCACTAGGGGACTTTCTGTCTACAACATCACCAGCCCAGTCAGCATCAGAAAATGCTGATAATTCACTATCCCTACTTGCAGAAAAAAATAACCCAAAGTTATGTGTACCTTGAATGTACCTCATGATTATTTTTACTGCCGCCATATGTTCTTCCTTTGGATTACTCTGAAAGCGGGCCGCAAGGAATGTGGCAAAGACAATATCTGGCCGTGTCGCTGTTAGGTACAGTAGGATCCCAATCATCCTCCTGTACATGGTGGGATCAACAGAGTCCCCATCCTCATGCTTTCCAAGTTTAGTTCCAACTACAATCGGAGTTGAAATTGGTTTGGAGTCTTGCATATTAAACTTCTTTAGAAGATCTCTTGCATATATTTCCTGAGAAATGAAAGTTTATTCCTTCTTTTGAATCACCTGCAGCCCCAAGAAATATGTGAGCTCCCCAATCATTGACATTTAAAATTCTAATTTCATGTGGTTGGAAAATTCGTCCACTGATTTCTGCCTGCTGCCACCAAATATGATATCATCAACGTAGACTAGAAACTTGAATTGATCTTTTGGAAAATTATTCACATAGAGATTGTGATCAACTCCTCCTCTTTTGAATTCCAGCTCTTGAGATATGAATCCAACCATGAGTACCACGCCCGTGGTGCCTGCTTCAAACCATATAGATCTTTCTTTAGTTTGCAGACCTTTGTTTAATCAGTACCCAAAACAAAGCCCACTGGTTGTTCAATGTAGACTTCTTCTTCGAGTAAACCATTCAAGAATGTTGTCTTCACATCCATTTGATATACTTTATATCCTCTTTGGAGTTCCATTGTAAGGAAAATCCTGATTGACTCCAGTCTAGCCACTGGAGTAAAGGTTTCTTCAACATCAATGCCTTCAATCTGGGAGTATCCTTTACATACTAGTCGTGCCTTGTTTCTGATGACACTTCCATGCTCATCAAACTTATTTTTTAAGATCCATTTGGTACCAATCACATTGTGACCTTCGGGTCTCTGGACAAGATCCCATGTCTGATTCTTGTCAATCTGATCTAATTCATCATTCATGGCTTTCACCCAATATTCATCATTTGCAGATTATTCGAATGAGGATGGCTCTACAACTGATAGAAATGCAGATTGCATGTTATTCCTCATCTTTCTTTTTTGAGTGGGTGCACTCCTATCCCCAATTATGTTGGATGGATCAATCTCCGCTCTTCGATTTCTCCTGCGAGGTTCAGTAGCATTCTCTTCAGCCACAGTTTCTTCTTCAGATTATTCTTCTAAGTCAACATCATGATGTGAATGTTGAGTGTTTTTAACAACTTCCTCTATTTCTACATTTGTATTTCCTTCAAGTTCACTTTCTTCCTGACTTTCTATCACATCAGCATATGACATCCTTGAAGCATTTGTGCTTTTCTCTTCAATTATCTTAACATCACTGCTTTCCACAATCCTTCCTAAACACTTGTTGAAACATTTGTAGGCTTTACTGTTCATTGAGTAACCGAGGAACATTCCTTCATCTGCATTGTCGCCATATTTCCCTTGATTTCCTTCTTTGTTCCTGATGAAGCATTTACTTCCAAAGACACGAAAGTATTTTAAAGAAGGCTTCCATCCATGCCAAAATTCATATGGTGTGTTCGTCTCACCCATATAAAGTCCTGTTCGATTCTAAATGTACACTGCATCCTGAACAACCTCTTTCCAGTAATGTCGTGGAATACGACTCTCAATCAGCATAGTTTGTGCCATGTTGTTCACCTGTCGATTCCTACGTTCAACAACTCCATTTTTTTGTGGAGTTTTCATAGCAGCTACCTCATGCTGTATCCCATGCTTCTCCAGATAATTTTCAAATTCAATGGACGTGTATTCTCCTCCATTGTCAGATCGCAACACTTTGATTGTCCGTCCAGTATCATTCTCGGTGATTCACCGATATGTTTTCATGCAGTCAAGGACTTGTCGTTTCCTGTGAATGACCATCACACATGCCATTCTACTGTAATAATCTATGAAAAGGACAAAGTACCTTTCTCCATGAGTTCCGACAACATTTATCGGCCCACATACATCTGTATAAATCAGATCAAGAAGGTGAGATTCCCTTTTCTTCTTTGGACGATATGAACTGCAGAACAGCTTCCCACAAATGCAAGCATCACAAGATTTTTCACGTTCACGCTTCAGGTTGGGAATTTCCATGACAATTCTCAATTTTGATATTTTCTCCATGTCTTGTTGATTGATGTGTCCCAGTCTCTGATGCCACAAATTGTTTTCTTCTTCAACAGTCATGTAGCAGACATTTTCTTCATTATCAACCTGATACAAGCTGCTTTCTATTCTACATCCCTTCATAAGTGAATTGTCTGTCTATCCCTTGATAGTGCAGCCTTTCTGATTAAAAGTAACTATAAATCCCGATTCACAGAGTTGACTCACGCTGAGGAGATTATGACGTAGGCCATCTACATAAAGAACTTCAGTCTTCCTTAGTTCTCCATTAGCTAATTTCGTACTTCCACTCCCTTTGATTTTTAGAGCTCCATCATTACCAAATCATATTGTACCATCAACCTTCTTTTTGATATCCGTTAATAGGCTGACATTACCTGTCATATGAGATGAACAACCGCTATCTAGAATCCAGGTACTGTTGTTCTTTGTAGCTTTGAGGGACACCTCTTCAAGGTTGGATTTCTCAATCTTCTAACTTTCCTTCCATGAGACATTGGATTGAGTATATAGACCTGATGACCTTTCAATTATCTCTTTAGAATACCCCGGTTCTTCATAGTCGAAATATTATTTGAGAGGAGAAAACCTGTTTGAAAGAGAAACACTGTCTTGCTGACGAGACTTGACTTGTCTTGAAATATGGTATGAGGTGTCCATGTCCCTTCTCTGCCTGCAATTAGCGGCCTTATGACCAAAGTTAGAACAAAGATAACAATATCCATAGAAATTGTTTCTTCTATAAGAATTAGGATATGAAATTGTTCTCCTTTGTTGAACTTCTATATCTTCTCCATTCAGATAGCTTCTTGTCTCTTCGCAATAAGACATGGTATGGAACAGATAGCCACAGAACTGACACTTAATGAGAGGAAATGTCTTCTCACTTGAATTTCTCCTCATACCTTCTTCCTTGGGATAATAGTTAGACTTTCTGTCATTTCTGAATGTTTGAGGATAATTTTCAGTTCTCCTCCTAGTTTGGATTGAGGGTTCCCTTTTTGTCACTTTAGGTAATGTTTCAACATGTTCAACTTTCATCTTATATTTCTTTTGGATGTTTTCACATCCAACAGTTCATGTCTCAGCCTCACAGCCAATTCCACTCTTTCCCATGCAAGCGGGTCTTTGATCACTCAAGATTTTTCCAACCCCATCTGAACCACACTTGGCTCTTGCTAGTAATTCTGCATCTGAGAATCTTCCAAACTGTATTTTCTTCCTCGATTCTTTTGGAATTGATTCATTCTCCAGTTTACTCCTTAGAGTAACAATTTCCTCCTTAAGACCCTCAGCAGTCTTGAATTTTTCATCAAGTCAGGAGGTGAGGTCATTGATGACCTTTGCCTGCTCTTCAATTATCAGCTTCAGATCTACTACATCATCATTGCTTTCAATTATTTTAGACTGTACCTTCACAAATTCTTCCATTCATTCAATTTTAGCTTCAAGTTGATCAACGTATTCAGTTGATTCTTTTATAATTGATTTCCACTTATAGAAACTCTTACATTTAATCTTAAGCTTACTAACCGCATCCTTAAGTTGCATCTCGGGATCAACACAAGTTCTCAGTTGTTTTTCTCCACCAGTATCTTCTATCTTTTCAACAATGGCCATCATGGAAGCATGGTTCCTAGTTTTGAATTATGATTCTTCTTCATTACAGAATTCATTATCATCTTCTTCCTCTTCACAGACAAAACTCTTCCTTTGCATTCTCTTTCCAGATTTGAAGTATCCCTTTTTGAAGAACCTTCTCCAAGGCTTCTCAAAGCTTTCATCTTCACCATCTTCATCATTGGTCTTTCTTAAGCACTAAGAGGCAATGTGCCCAACTTTTCCACAAGGAAAACATGCGAGAGGTAACTTCCCTTTGAATTTCCCTTTCCCCTTCTGGAACTTCTTTGCAATGAGAGAAAGAATTTATTTTTCTTATTCATCTTCAACACTACTATCTTTTGAGATTTTTAGTTTATCTATGGCCTTGAATTCCATTTCCTTGCTCACACGAGTCGTAGCATCTTCTGGGTTGACTCTCATTTCATATGCTACCAAACTACTTAACAAATCATCCAGAGATAGTTTAGATAAATCTCTTTCTTCAAGGGCTGACAACTTTGCATTGTACAAGGGAGGAAGTCTTCTCAAGATTTTATTTACAATATCGATGTCTTTGATTTCTTCTCCAAGACCTCGAATTTCTCCCACTACTTCAGTAATTCAATTGAAAAATGAATCTGAATTCTCATTAGGATGCATCTTTAGATCGTCAAACCTGTTGTGTAAAACCTGAAGTTTTGCCTCCTTTACCTTGATATCTCCTTCATAAATGTTTTCAAGTTTATCCCACATAGACTTTGCTGAAGCTCAACTCATCACCTTTAGATAGATCTGATCAGAAAGAGCTATGGTGAGTGCATTTTGTGCTTTAGCATCTGCATCAAGAATTTTCCTGTCTGTGTTAGTCATAGCCAGGCCTGTTGGATCAGTGACCTGTATTCCTTGCACAGTGGAAAACAGAACTTCCATTCCAAGAGATCTTAGATGAGATCTCATCCTGTTCTTCCAGATCTGAAAATTACTTCCATCAAAGAGAGGAACTCCTCTAACATTGACTTCATTCTCCATGGCGACAAAGGATAGATTCAACGCCAACAACCTTTACGCTCTGATACCACTTGTAGGACCCCAGGACACCCTGAGAGGGGAGGGGTGAATGAGGGTGTCAAATTTTTCCTTCTTAAAGTTATGGATCTTGTTCCCTTGTTGGTAGGAACCCGTTAAACCTGTATGATGGATATGATCAGTAATGAAACATTCACATGAAGAGAGATGACACAACTATTTTTACTTGGTTCACCACTAAGGGATACGTCCAAGGAGCATACGCTGACAGGTTTTTGGTCGTACCAAAATCCACTATGCTTCACTAGCTGTAGATTACAAACGTTCGAGTAGAGTCACTCTGTCCCAGGATCACTGCCCTTACAAAGATTCAGGGATAGCTCACTGCGTCCCTCGGGTCACTCCCATTGACTCCCCCTGGCTCACTGCCTCTAGGTGAAGCCCCACTCAGTTTATAGACGTGAAGGTCTCTTCAATAGATAGACATAAAGTTCTTTGTCTCCTGTTTAGCATGAGACTTTGCTTGCATCAGGGTTCTGAGTTGATGCTCTATTAAAGTCCAAATTTCATCCATTGATGAATACCTCTATTTCCCTTGTCCACTAGGCAAAAAACCTTTGGAAAGGGCCTTCGAAAAGTACCCTACTTCTTAAGGCTCCCAATTTTGCAAAGCTCAAACAAGCCTTCGCGGAGTCCCTGCCTTTTCGCGAAGCTCAATCACGAAGTACTCTCGCGATGCACAACCCTTCGCAATGCTTGGATTTCGTGGAGCTCCTGCCTCTTCGTGAAGCTCACAGATCCAATGCGGGGAACATGGCTTTCGCGGAGCTAGAATAGCCACTGCGAAGCTCCTCTTTCGCGAAGCTCACTGCCTTCGCAAACTTCCTTCGCGAAACGAGAGAAAAGAATTTTCTCTGAAAAATCTTTCTACTTCTCTCGAGGGGGTCGACCTATATTTATAGGTGATTCCACCAACCCTCAACCCTTTCGCGCGAAGTCAGCGCCACGTCATTGCCTATCGCGAAGCTCTGAAGTTTCTGTCGGAATTCTTTCCAAATCGCGAAGCACCACGGAAATTTTCCGATCGTGGTGCTTGTCGTAATCGCGGAGTGCTCCGTCATTTACTTTGCGCTACCACCGCGAAGCTCCCTCGCATTTCGTTTCAACGCTTCCATTCATGAAGCTCATCGTAACCTCGAAGAATCACCGCCTCCATTTTTCTGGTCTTCGCGAAATCCAATCCATGCATCCCATCTTTGTGAAACTCATGCCTTTTCCATATAAAAATATGATCGTCAAGAAAATCCTCTTTTCGCGATGCTCACCCAACTCCAAATTTTGGACCCCAAATTTTTTTCAAACACTAGGAAACGACGCCACCTTCAATACTGTTGTCTGCTTGAACTGTATGATCTCTTTGCGGGTACACATTCTGAACTTCCACTGCTAATTGACCACAAACACAAACCAGACTCCAAATCATGCATAGAAGACCATGGTTCCAACATAACATTCATAGCATAAAATTTCCACAAAAAAATCTAAATCCAACTTAAATGACTACCAAATATACAATTATAATGACAATATTCAAAATTATATTTTACACTACAAAAAAAATAAAATCCAATCAAACCTGTAAAATAATTTGACCATTCCACTTATAAGTGTTTGACCTCTTGAGCACTATAGGGTTGAGGTTCATCAAATAGCTACAAATTAAAAGGATGGTAGTTAACATGTATAATGAATAAATCAAATGAAATATTATGTCAAAGTTTAAAAGGAAATCTTACCGGGTCAAAGTTCACAAGTGTTCTAGTTGTAATTATTTCATACATAAATCTTAACATATAATATATGAATTTGAAAATGCCTTGTTGTTCATGATAATTCTATTTGAATGAGTGTATATTGAAAATATTATTTTTATGTAATACATCAAAAAGTACAAATTATAAATGCATATTTACCTTTACTTTTACATATTTGATCTTGGCACTCCTTTTCTTTGTGTTTTTTTGAAAGTAGACCCATACCCTGTTAGAAAATAATACGAATGTGATAAATTTAAAATTCATTATAATATATACAACTATTAAGATATTGAAACTTACTTAACCAAAATATTCTTAAAACTTTCCCACACATCTCCATGGACAGAGAATATCCAATAAAGTGTTTTCTCCCTTGGGAAAAAACACCTAACATCCAATGATCACTGATAAAAGAAAATTTAAGGTTAGTGGTTTTTTATGTTAAAAGATAATGAACTCTTTGCCATAGATATGTTTCATACCTCTCACAAAAAGGAATCATCTAACACCGTGTGATTATATTCTGTTCAAATATTTTAGCAATATAAAGCATTCTTTGTTCCTCATCCAATGTATGTGCTTCAGGGGAAATCAAATGTGGGTCCATGAATCCATATACATCTGTATGCTCATTATTCTCACACATGTTATAAATATATCTAATACAAAATGGACATAATTATACATTTTTAATACATATAACGTAGGGAAAAGGTGTTAAGACTTACATGGAAAAATTTGCACCACATTGATGCCCAACTTATCTCCAGTAAAAATCTCCATGATATCAGTTTTCACAATCCCCACATTTATTGCATGTCCACAAACATGAGATTCCATTGGAAACTCATAACGATCCACCAAAAAATTTGAATATCTTGACAATCTATCAAGACTACTGGAATCTGTATCTGATGTCATAGCCATTTGTCTTTGTTGTTGTCAATACAGTATTTCTTTACCTTTGAAGTATTCCTCTAAAAATAAATAGAAAAATATATTAGTTTTCAAATGTTAAAACAAATTTAATAAAAAAATAAAATAAAAGATATAACATACATACCTATATAGTAATGAGTTGCAGAATTCTGGATGGCCAAATTAAAAAATGGTTGATACTATGTCCAACTGTCATCACCTCATCTGTAGGTAATGGTACTCAAGCTGATCTATCTATAATATCTTGTATAGTGACCCTAAGATGCTCTACCTATAACTATTGATGATGAAATGTATCTCTTATACAATATACCAGCCCATATGCAACTATATGATGTTGAGGATCATCAATATACAACTCGCTATAAGTAGGAAGCTGTGGCGGAGGAGTAGGATAAGAAATGGGGTCCGCAGGCTGAGGTGGGGGAGTGGGAGCTACTGGAGGAGGTTGAGGAGTGGGAGATGCAGTCTAACATTGTCTTTGCATGTCTGCAAACATATACTGTACCGATGTTCTAATCTTTTCCTCCATTGTCGCATTAATATTATGAACTTCAACCTCTAAGGATTCTATTTTTTTATAAACACCCTCAACGTAAGAAGTTGAAGAACGTGGAAACACTTTTCTTACCGATACACCCATCAAATATCCTCATACATGACCAAGATGTTCGGGCTTTCCCAATGCTGTAGATAAAATATCTTGCCTCCCGCAGCTGTAAATACCCCTTGTGAGCTCTTCTCCTCAATAGAATCCTGTATTAATTAATTGAACATTTCTGTAATGATTCAAATTATATGAAGAATATAGTTAACTTAAATAAATAAAATAAATATCTTACAATCCTCTCAGCTATGATTCTCGAATCTTATGAAATATATTTCCCCTTTTTCCCCATCTGATATCTCTTCCATTTTTCATGTCTAGATAGAGGGTATGGAGGGGCAACCTCTCTAGAGCTTGAAGACTCAACTCTCAGTTTTTGTAAATTTTCGGCCATCATTTGTTCTTCCAATAATGGATACCCTCCCTGAGATAAACTATGAGGGTATAAATTTTTAGATTGAATCTATTAATGATATTTCCTTGTTTACTATAAATTAAGAATAATAAATCATTAAAAAAACATTATTAAGATTATTTATATAAGAAATATTATAAAAGTTTACATTGCCCTTACCAAAAATGAATCTTTTCTTCTACTTTCAACAAACTGTCTCCATGTGTCTTAATCTATGAAAGGATATATATGACATGGATTGTCATGACTCCTATGACCAAAAATGAAATCATATGTTAGGGTTGATTTGAAATCCATCCATCTACTAGCAGCCATCGATAAACATTTCTTCCTGACTCCTCTAGTGTCGGGAATATCAAACGTCATCTGATAATTAAGAGGTAAAAAATATTATACTAGAAACATTTAGAAAATAGGAAAACAATAGAAAAAGATCTTACCAAAATCTTCTCCTATAACTGAGATATTACCTCTTTGTCCACACTTCTCCAATCATCAAACAAAATGCTTACTTTTCTCTTACCCAGAGTTGATACTAAACTATTAAAATCTTTTTCATTTGGACCTCTAGGAATATCATTCTCATCAAACCCAATGAGTATCCTCTGGTCCTGGGTTCGAGCAAGTGATAATTTTGGTAAATGTGTGCACCCACGTTTACCAACTCTTGAAATATTTGTCGTTATGGGAGCACATGAGGAAGATTGGGGAACATCATGAGGATCATGTGAATGTTCCTCCCCAAAGGTATGATCATTATGCTCATCTCTAGAATCATGTGGTTGATCAGCTGATTGATCTATCATTATCCTTCACATAAAAAAACCCAAACATTAGTTCACAAATATACAAATTCAAATATTACAATACTATTGTAAACAGAAAATGGAAAATTGAACTAAGTTATGTAATAAAAAACATGGTTAATATGGTAAGCATGTTAAACAATGGTAAAGATGGTAAACATGGTAAACATGGTAGTGTAATTTTCATTCAACAAAATCAATAAATATATAAGTACGTAAAGGTAAACTATGTTAAATAATGGTAAACTATGGTAAACATGGTAAACATAGTAAACATGGAAAACATGGTAAACATGGTAAACATGGTTAAGTAATTGACATTAAACTAAAATTAAAGATATATAATTTACGTAATGGTAAAAATGATAAACTAAAATAAACAAAAGTAAAATAAACCAAAACTTCTACTTATTTGTTTTAATACGCGTTTTAATAAAGAAAAAAATTACAATATCTAACATTTTATGAAAATAATAAATGTAAATAAGAAATAAACATATGTTACCTGTAATATTAGGAATATACAAATGGATTGTTTTCCTAAATTCCTTCATCATGATCGTTCCTAATGGCACAAACCATGTCTTCAACATGCTCATCATTATGTTCTTCTAATCTTTCCATGGAAGTAGGGATCTCACATAAATCAGCATCTTCATCAAGTTGATCCTCACCAACATATTATTTTTTCCCTTGTAAAACAACAGACCACTGCATATCTGATTGATCAACTACATAGAAAATCTGTTTTGCATGTGTTTCCATTAAAAAAGAATCAGTTATGTCTTCCAATCTATTCAGATTAACAACTGTCATTCCAAATTCATCATGTCTGACACTGTTGTTACCGATAAACCATTTACATTTAAAAATAGGAACATTAATTTTAAAGTAATCAACCTCATATATTTCTTCAATGACTTCATAATATGAACTTGATAAAGAAATTGGGTTTTTGTCTTTAGAACTCAAAAAATGCATTGCTTCTGCAAACACCAATACACCACTATTCTGAACCGCACTTCTGTTGTCCTGATCTTTCGTATAAAATGTATATCCATTAATGCCATAACCGGACCATGTTATCACATTTAAACATGGACCACCCACTACCCATCCTAATGTCTCTGATACATCTGATCTACCAAGCAAGGTCTTTTTAAACCATGAAAAAAATGTTTTGTTGTGCTCATTCAAAATCCACATTTCTTTCTTCTTTGGATGACATTGTTGAACTCATTAATATGCAATGTGATATACAGTTGAGCATCAGCTATGTTATTCAAGATGTATAATTCTAACTTATTCATCTGTTCAGCTGACAATGATTTGACTTTCAATCCATGAATCCCCTTTCCCTCATTATTAACTCATTCATGGCAAGATGGAGGCAAACCTATGTGCTCCGCCGCAGCCAAGTAGCTCGTACAAAACTCCATAACCTCCTCAAAAATATACTTTTCAATAATGGAGGCTTTAGTTCGATATGGATTCTTAACACACCCCTTCAATATTTTCATATACCTTTCAAAAGGATACATCCAACGAAGATATACAGGTCCATAAAGCTTTATTCCTCAAACCAGATGAATCATTAAATGCACCATTATATCAAAAAAATATGGAGGAAAATACATTTCCAATTGACAAAGTATAACAATTGCATCCTTTTCCAAAATTTTCAAATCATTCACATCAATCACCTTATTACAAATTGAATTGAAAAAATAACACAACTTCATTATAATATTTCTAACATGGATGGGCAATATTCCACGCAATGCAACTGGTAGAAGTTGTTGCATCATGACATTACAATCATGAGATTTCACACCTATCAACATCAAATCCTTTATTGAGACAATTTTTTTATATTTTAAGAATAACCTTGAGGAACTTTGATATCAAGAAGACATTGAAAAAATCTAATTTTCTCCCTCTTGGAAAATGTATGACAAGCCAGGGGAAGAAATGTTCGTCTTCCATTAGGAGTGGGAGCTAACTCCAAACGTATTCCCATTGATCATAAGTCTAATCTTGCATTCAAACCATATTTTGTCTTTCCTTTAATATCTAACAATGTTCTAATCAAACTGTTGCATATATTCTTCTCCATGTGCATCACTATGGGAAAAATAGCTTTTTGCGACGGGCTATTTGCGACGGGGAAGTGTCTCCCGTCGCAAAAAGTATGGGGTGGCTTGCGCGCGAATCCGCGCGGCTTGCGCGCCAAACCGCGCGGGGTTATTTGCGACGGGTCCCGTTGCAAATACTCGGCGGCGGTCAATAATTTTTTGCGACGGGATGTCGTCCCGTCACTAAAAGACTGTAGGCAGGCACTATTTAAAACGGGTCGCGTCGCAAATAACCTTTTAACCGCCGACTGTAATTAATGCGAGCGAGGGTAATTACGACGGGACCCGTCGCAAATACCACCATTTGCGACGGTTTTTCCGTCGCAAATAATCCCGTTGCAACTAATCTAACCTATATATACCCCAATCTGTTTTTTTCCAAATCATTCAGATCCTGCCCTCTCTCTCTCTACATTTTTCAGTTTCCAATAGAAATTTTCTTTTAGTTGAAGTTTTTTTATTCAAGAGCAATCGGAGGGCGTAAATATCTTCAGAATATCAAAGTTTAAGGTATCTATATATATTTTTATATTTATTTTAATTTTTTATGTTAATTTTAATTGTTGTTTATGAGTTCTAATTTAATTAGATTTCAATTGATTTTTAATTATATTTAGTTTTACTAAGTAATTGATATTGTTAGTAATAATTATAAATAATTAGTTATAATTAAGAATAAATAGATATAATTAGGAATAATTAGTAATAATTAGTAATAATTAGTAATAATTAGGAATAATTAGTAATAATTAGGAATAATTAGGAATAATTAGGAATAATTAGTAAAAATTAGGAATAATTAGTAATAATTAGGAATAATTAGTAATAATTAGGAATAATTAGTAATAATTAGGAATAATTAGTAATAATTAGGAATAATTAGTAATAATTAGGAATAATTAGTAATCATTAGGAATAATTAGTAATAATTAAGAACAACTAGTAATAATTAAGAATGAATAGTAATAATTAAGAATAAATAGTAATAATTAAGAATGAATAGTAATAATTAAGAATGAATAGTAATAATTAAGAATAATTAGATATAATTACGAATAATTAGCAATAATTACGGATAATCAGCAATAATTAGCAATAATTAGGAATAATTAGGAATAATTAGGAATAATTAGGAATAATTAGCAATAATTAGGAATAATTAGCAATAATTAGCAATAATTAGCAATAATTAGGAATAATTAGCAATAATTAGGGATAATTAGCAATAATTAGCAATAATTAGCAATAATTAGCAATAATTAGGAATAATTAGGAATAATTAGCAATAATTAGCAATAATTAGCAATAATTAGCAATAATTAGCAATAATTAGCAATAATTAGCAATAATTAGCAATAATTAGCAATAATTAGCAATAATTAGCAATAATTAGTAATAATTAGCAATAATTACGAATAATTACGAATAATTAGGAATAATTAGGAATAATTAGGAATAATTAGGAATAATTAAGAATAATTAGGAATAATTAGGAATAATTAGGAATAATTACGAATAATTAGCAATAATTAGCAATAATTATCAATAATTAGCAATAATTACCAATAATTAGGAATAATTAGCAATAATTAGCAAGAATTAGCAATAATTAGAAATAATTAGCAATAATTAGCAATAATTAGCAATAATTAGAAATAATTAGCAATAATAATCAATAAGTAGCAATAATTAGCAATAATTAGCAATGATTAGCAATAATTAACAATAATTAGCAATAATTAGCAATAATTAGGAATAATTAGCAATAATTAGGAATAATTAGGAATAATTAGAAAAAATTAGGAATAATTAGCAATAATTAGGAATAATTAGATATAATTAGGAATAATTAGCAACAATTAGGAATAATTGACAATAATTAGCAATAATTAGCAATATTTAGGAATAATTAGAAATAATTAGCAATAATTAGCAATAATTAGCAATAATTAGCAATAATTAGAAATAATTAGGAATAATTAGCAATAATTAGAAATAATTAGCGATAATTAGGAATAATTAGCAATAATTAGGAATTATTAGCAATAATTAGGAATAATTAGCAATAATTAGCAATAATTAGTAATAATTAGCAATAATTAGCAATAATTAGAAATAATTAGGAATAATTAGCAATAATTAGGAATAATTAGGAATAATTAGCAATAATTAGAAATAATTAGCAATAATTAGAAATAATTAGCAATGATTAGAAATAATTAGCAATAATTAGCAATAATTAGTAAATGAAATCTGCTTGGATTATGAAGGGAAAATTTGTAATCATCTCCATAATAATGATTACCAAATTTCCTTTCATTATTCAAGAAGTTTTCCTTTTGCTAAGTATTGCTACGTATTTCTAAATTAGTAATAATAAGTGTGAGAAAGATGCAATTAAATGAGCTATCAGACTAAAGAGTAGCCATCAATCCACTGGAAATTGTGTCACCCTTAATTAATGATAATTATTATGTAGTTTTAATTATTTATCTTCTTTTTCAGATAGTGTTTTTATAATTTCAAAATATTCAAAAACAGTGATGATTTTATAATTTATATAAAAAAATATGGAACAAGGAAGTTGACACCAGTCATTATTAGATGATCGAACTTGGATAAATCAGCACAGAAATCCAAATGGTTTTGGTTTAAATCCTGTCTATATTGAGGGTGTTGAAGCTTTCTTAGCATTTGCATCATCAAAACCAGAATATGTTTCAGAAGGCAAAATTAAGTGTCCTTGTAAAAAATGTGCTCTGAGAATGTTTAAAACATTTGATAAAGTTGGGGGACATCTCTTGCGGTTTGGTTTTCAACCAGATTATGTTTTTTGGTATCAACACGGTGAATGCAATTCCAGAGATGATTCTAATAACTTGATTCTGGATCCATCACGATTTCAAAATTTAGTACATGATGTTGTAGGTCCATCTGTGCAACAAATAGAAACTCACGATGATATTGATTTAACTCCTGAGTTGAAACCATTCTAATTTTATAAGTTGTTGAGGTCTAATGAGGATGCATTTTATCCTGGTTGCAAGATAATCAAATTAGAAGAAGTTGCAAAATTTATGGCTATTAAATCAGATAATGCAATGTCAAACAACTATTTTGATCAGATATTTTCTCTGGTTAAAACATTGTTACCTGAAGGAAATGTGTTGCCTGCAAATTACTATGAGAGCAAGAGGCTGATTCGTAATTCGGGCCTTAGTTATCAGAAGATTCATGCATATACAAATGATTGCATCTTATATTCTGGTGAAAATGAGTCATTGGATATTTGTCCCATAAGTGGACAATTGAGGTATAAAGAAGCTCAACTAGGGAAGTCTATATCGATTCTAGTAAAACAGTTGAGATATTTCCCCCTTACACCCAGGTTGTAACATTTATTTATGTCTCAGAACACAGCGTCAATGATGTCATGGCACAAAACCAAGATTTCAACTGATAAAAGCTTGAATCATCCATATGATGGTGATTCATGGAAACATTTTGACCATCTGCATCCGTCTTTTTCTATAGAAGCCTGAAACGTGTGATTGGGTCTTTCTACTGACGGTTTTTGTTTGTTTGGTTCTTATGGTAGTCAGTATTCATGTTGGCCTATCTTTATAACTCCGTATAATTTTCCTCCATGGATGTTGATGAAGGAGCCTTATATCTTTTTGAATCTATTAATCCCAGGACATCCGAAAAAGAATATTGATGTTTATTTGAAACCATTGATTGATGAGTTAAATTCATTGTGGAGTGATGGTGTTAACACATATGATGTTGCTGCGAAATAAAATTTAAAATTAAAAGCTGCATTGATGTGGATGATTAGTTAATTTCCGGCATATGGCATGTTATCTGGTTGGAGTACACATGGTCCAAAATCATGTCCTTATTGTATGAAAGAAAACAAATCCTTTATGCTGGTCAATGGAAAAAAACCTTTTTATTTTGATTGTCACTGTAGATTTATTCCAACTGATCATCCTTTTCGGAGGAACAAATATCATTTCAGAAAAGGTATAATTGAAAGAGATGAACCTACAAATATGATATCAGGTACAGAGTTAAAATCAATTGTATTTTCATTACCCTCCATCACATTTGGACCAACAGTAAACCAAAAAAAATTCATGGCTTTGGGAAAGAACATAACTGAATAAAACAGAGCATTTTTTGGGATCTTCCATATTGGTCTGATTTGTTGGTCTTCCACATGTTGGATGTTATGCATATTGATAAGAACTGTTTTGATAATTTATTTCATACAGTTTTGAATACACCAGGTAAGACCAAAGATACTGTAAAGGAACGATTAGATCTCGCCCAAATTTGCATGCGACCAGAACTTGAATTATTTGAAAATTTCAGATCACAGAGGTTAATGAAGCCAAAAGCAGCTTATAAACTGTCCAAAGAGATTCGATTATTATTTTGTTAGTGGATTGCAGATTTGAGACTTCCAGATGGCTATGCTTCCAATTTGGGCAGATGCGTTAAGAATGGTTATAGTACTAGATTAAAAAGTCATGATTGTCATGTTATAATGGAAAGACTTATGCCAATTGTATTCAGAGGTTTGTTGAATTCTATGATTTGGGATTCGATAACAGACATATCATATTTTTTTCGAGACATTTGTGCAGCGACAATAGACTACGATACACTAAGAAAACTGGAGGAAGATGTTCCTGTAATTATATGTAAACTGGAAAAAATCTTTCCACCGACTTTCTTTGACTCAATGGAACATCTGATATTACATTTTCCACATGAAGATAAATGTGGAGGTCTATTATAGTTTCGATGGATGTACCCATTCGAGAGATGCATGCAGAAATTGAAGAAAAAAAATACGTAACAAAGCATCAGTTGAAGGCTCAATTGCTGAAGCTTATTTGCAAGAGTAAATTTCTTTTTTATGCTCTCATTATTTTGAATCTCAATATCCCTCAAAATAGAATCGCATGGGACGAAACGAGGGGAATGTTAATGATGAAATGGAAAATCAATTAACAGTTTTTAATCAACCAAATATTGGTTTCAGTGGAGTTCACGAATGATGGCTTTCAGATGATGAACATCACAAAGATCATACATACATTCTGCTCAACTGTGAAGAAATGATATCATTTGTCCTGTAAGTGCTTCTATCACTTATTCTATAATTTTTTTACAGTATTTAAACTTATTTTATTTTTAGGTTATATGATAATCATATCAAGAAACAACTTCCACAAATTACAGCAGCTGCTCTTGAAGAACGCAGACAAAATTTTTTTTCTCACTGGTTTAAAAAACTGGTAACATAAATTATTGATGGTTTAATATCAATTCCGTTTATTATTTATTATATTGATAGTTGTTTTAAAAATTTCCAGGTGTCTCAATATTCTGATAAAATTGACAAATGACTGTGTATATTGAGTAACCCACCATCCAAAATAGTTAAATATTATAATGCATATGTGGTGAATGGTTTTCGATTTCATACACTTGCATACGGGGAATCAAAAAAAAAACAATGAACAATGAAGTTTGTTTGAGAGGATCACATCACAGAGAAACTAAAGTTTACTTTTATGGCATTTTGGATGAAATTATTGAGCTGTGTTATCTAGGATAGAATTACATAACAATGTTTAAATGTCGGTGGTTGGATACTGAAAGAGGTTTGCGTGTTCATCCGACTCATGGAATCGTCGATATTAAATATAAATGTCTTATTGTAGTAAATGAAAAATTTTTACTAGCTCAACAGGCACATCAAATTTATTATGCAAAGTACTGTGCTACTTCAAGAGACTTGAGCAATTGGTGGAGCATAATAAAAATGAAATCTCAGGAAAATCAGTTTACTCAAACTGAATGTGGTTCCACTGAAGTGGAAGGAATTGAAATTTTTCAAGAGACTACTCAAAATCCATCTGATTCACAAAGAGACGTGAATATCGACGATGACACCCCAAAATTAAGGATCGATGATGAAGAAGATGTTAATGATGTTACAAATGAATTTGAAATGATAAGAGATGATGAAACTGAAACTCATATGGATATTGATGATGCTGAGGAGGAAGATGAAGACATTGACATTGACAACTATAGAGAAGAGGATGAAGATAAACATTGACAGAGTTAAATGCTGGTTATAATCATAACTAATATATATATATATATAATAGTTATTTTCAAATATCTTCTAACAACAATCATTTTTTGTTTCAGATGGACTCTGATCTATTGCATGAGTTAGAGGAGGCTGAGCTACCTTTGGTTGATGAGGATGTTGGATCAGCTAACCCTCAACCTACTGGTGGTTCAGGAGGTACGCAGAGGGGGCACGATCTTGTGCGACTGATGATTCCTGACCCTATCCCCGAGTGACGTCCACATCTTGGTTTCGATCCATGAACACAGAGGTATGGTAAAATGTATATTTTAGTTAGATTTCATTTATTTATTTATATATATAATAATTGTTTGATTATTTATTCTTTTTTCACAGTTTTCAGCATGTAGCTATTGGACAGGGGAGTGCTATATTGTGCAATTATTTTTCTCAGCCATGGATCACATGGGAACAGATTACCATTGATGTGCGACGCGACATGTTTTATCATTGTATGGTACCTAAATAAATAATATTTATTTTGAAATTTATTTTATTAACAACTTGATATTATAAATTATTTGTAGGTTTTATGGAATCCTATCGATGATAGCATGTGCGACGCTATCCACATGACATGATAGGTTTCTATGCGTGACCGTTTCCGCCAGTTTTTTCACAATTTGAGAAGGACAACCATTAAGAAAGCAGGAGTGACAGAATTTGATGAGTCATGTAGATCCCACCAACCAGAGTACATTTCATCTCACGTTTGGGATGGATTATGTTTACACTAGTTGGGTGGTGGATTTAAGAGGAGATCTTCAGTGGGACGACAGAACCGGGGGAGACAGGAGGTGACGCGTCGAGCTGGTAACCGTATATTCAGTTCGCATAAAGAGCATCTGATAAGTTTATTTTTAAAATATTTTATATAACTATAAATATAAACAGTTTATTTTATATTTCTGTAGGCAGTCGAGCATCCCGATATTACGGAGTTCGACGTTTATCAGAGGATGTAAAGTGATCCAGCCACTAGAGAGATTAGAGGTGATCGCCAGCATCAGATTGTGGTTAGTATTATTTTTTCAGTTTAACAATTAACTGCATATAATATTTTGACAATTTTAATTTTAAATTGGAATTGAAGGAGTCATATGAGGATACGACTTCTCAGAAATAGGCTGAGGGTCAGGACGAGACGACTGAGCAAACCAGTGCTCACCATTTCGATGAGGCGGCATGGATGCATGCGACTTAGTATGGCTTTGAGAAGGGAAGAGTAGTTGAAATCGACTCTCATTTGACTCCTGGTACCTATTATGGTACCGCTGCGATGTCGACGTACAGCTCGAGAGGAGCTCGTGGAGAGGCATCATCTTCTGCTTCACAGTATCAGGAGTAGTTGCGAGCTCAGGCTGAGCATATAGAGACTTTGCAGAAGCAATAAGAAGAGATGTGTCGGCGGCAGCAACAGTAGAAGCAGCATTACGAGGAGTAGAGCTGTCGATGGTAGCAGCTGCATCAGGAGCAAATGGAGTACATGCGCTGTTTGAATCGTAATTTAGGGATCGAGTTTCCTCCACCAGCTCCTTCAGCTCCTCCACCTCCTCTAGAAGACCCCCCTAGTGATTTTTTTATGTTACAAACATTTGAATTAAAATTATAATATGGATTATCTACATTTTCTGTCTTTTATATTGGTGCAAATATTACATAATTTAATTTTTAATATTTTTTTAATTTTTTTATATTTTTTTGTCAATATTAATAATTGTAATATTTTTTATTTTTTTATTGTTTTAATAATAATAATATTATTTTTTCATCAATTGTAATATTATTAAATTTTCTTTTTTTTAAAATTAAATTACTATTTGCGACGGGACCCCGTCGCAAATAGACCAACTAAATATTTTTAAAAACATATTTGTGACGGGTAAGTAAGCCCGTCACAAATAATTTTTTTTGATGGGAACATCGCAGAAAACGTTTATGTATATATAATACAAATAATTGGAAGTTTATTTGTGACGGGAATGTTTCCCGTCGCAAATAATGGCTTTTGCGACGGGCCCGTTGCAAATAATTGTATTTACGACAACATTTTCTGCAACAAGCTATTTGCGACGGAACCCCATCGCTAAAGCCTATTTGTGATGGGATCTCGTCGCAAATAGTCCCTCGCAATTAAGAAGAATTCCAGTAGTGCATGACATCAATATTATGTTTAACTTCATGATATCTCCAATATGGTAGCTTAAAAAATATTGACCTTTTCTTCCAAATATGTCTATCATTACCAGATTTCTGTGTCTTTCCCAATGTCACATCAAGGTTTTCTAGCCTCTCAAAATACACATTAGGGGATAAAGGTTTTGGAGAAATATCAAATTCTTGTAAGCCATTGAATTCCTTTTTTAGTTTTCTATAATAGTGATCCATACACTGTTTTTCTCCCATGATGCAATTGACAATATGAAGTCTATTGTTCACAAATTGGACATGCTTTATTCCCCTTAACACTATATCCAGAAAAATTTCAATATATTGGGAAGTCATTTATAGTGATCATAATCACAACATGCAGTTGACAATATTCCATTTTATTAGAATCATACACCTTAATACCATTCTCCCATAAAAGTTTCAAATCATCAATCAATAGTGAAAAGAAAACATCAATATCATTTCTGGGTTGCTTTGGACCAGAGATCATTATACTCCACATGAAATATTTGCGCTTCATAAAAAATTCAGGAAAGAGGTTTTAAATTACCAATAAAATAGGCCATGAACTATGTGTGCTACTGAGGGTTCCGTATGGATTCATTCCATCTGTGCACAACCCTAGTATGAGATTTCTAATTTCATTTCCAAATGTAGGATACTTCTTATCAATTTTCTTCCATTGTGGACAATCATCTGGATGATGTATTTTTCCATCACATATCCACTCATCAACATGCCATATTAACCTTTTTGAATCATGTGAATTAGAAAATAAACATTTCAAATGATGAATTATAGGAATATACCAAATTACCTTGGAATGGATCTTTGTAATCTCTACATCAGCCTGTGATTTTTCTTTCAACTTATACCGTGATGTCCCACATTTATGACAGTCTGACAGAAATTCATATTCCTTCCTATATATCATACAGTCATTCGGAAATACATGTATTTTCTTGTATCCCAATCCCATCAGGCATAATATTTTCTTGGCCTTATAATGTGAATCTAGAAGGTCGTTATCTTTTGGAAGAATGTCTTTCATCAATTGTAGCAGCTCTGTAAAACTTTTATCACTCCATCCATGATTCGACTTCAGGTTAATCAATCTTAACACTGCTGAAAAAACCGTAAAATCCATACAACCAGGATACAATGGGTTTTTAGAATCACCATATAGATGCACAACTGTCGGTTCTATCTCAATTTGTTCTGCTGCAATGTCACGAATCATTTCTTCAATTCCATCGAAGTTACCAACTTGAGAATCATCATCATCAGTAGATCTAACATTTTTTCCAGTTTCACCATTCCAAATACAAGGGCTGTAACTCGAATTAAAACCATGAAAAATCAGATGATCTTTGATCTCTCTACTTTTAAACTTCTTCATATATAAACACTTCAGGCATGGATAGAAAACAATGTCACTACTTGGAACATTTTGTTTAGAAAATTCCAAAAAGGAATCAACACCTTCCTCATATTCATTACTCATTTGATGTTCCGTAATCCAACTTCAACTCATTATTACCTATAACATATATCAAAATAATACATCTTGTTAAGATAAGACAAATATATATTTATATGAAAAATATCATAATTTGAATGTAATTGTTTTTGAAATATAAAAAAAATATATGCGTATTTGAAAAAAATATGCATAAAAATGATTTTAAAAAGAAAATATAGTTAGATATAACAGTTTTAAATTCATCTTGGATCCTTTATTTTTAAGGTACACAAAGAATACATCCTGGTGCAACTGGATACCAAATTCACCCTTCCGTAAAAAAGAAATATGAAGTATAAATATTAAAATATGTATACATTCACTACTGAAAATTACACAAATTCTAATGATTTGAAACCATTGGGATAGACCCTGAAACTATTGGGATACAATACCCCAATGGTTTCACACACCGTTGGCATTATGGTCGTTGCAATATCCCTATACCAACGATTCTACAAGAACCGTTGGTATAAACTACCTGAAGTTAAAATATTCCAACGGTTTCAATGAAACTGTTGGGATATATATATACCAAGGGGGCTTCTAGGGGGGGGGTGTTAAAGGGGGTAGGGGATTTCCACGGGGGTAGGGGGCTGTCCAGGGTGTCCATGAGAGTAGGGGGTGTCTAGGGGGTGGGGGGGGGGGGCTGTCCATGGGGGTGGGGGAGTGGTGTCCAGGGGGTGAGGGGGCTGTCCAACCCCTACCCCATTGGACACCACCCCCACCCCCGTGGACACCCCCTGGACACCACCACCACCTTGGACAACCCCCACCCCTAAATAGAACCCCCACACCTCTGGATAGCCCCCCCACCCCCTCTGACACCCCACCCCCTGGACACCCCCACCCCCTGGACACCCCCACCCCCTTGGATAGCCGAATCACCCCCATGGACACCACCCCCCACCCCCTTGGACCCCACCCCCACCCCCTTGGACAACCCCCACCCCCTGGACAGCCCCCCAACCCCTCTAGACAGCCCCCACCCCCTGGACACCCCCACCCCCTGGAAAACCCCCACCCCCTGGACACCCCCACCCCCTGAATAGCCCCCACCCCCCTGGACACTACCCCCACCCCTGGACACCCCACACCCTTGGAAAGCCCCCTCACCCCCTGGACACCACCCCACCCCTTGGACACCCCCCGGACACCACCACCCCCTTGGACAACCCCCACCCCCTGAATAGCCCCCCAACCCCTTTGGATAGCCCCCACCCACCTAGACACCCCCACCCCTGGACACTTCATACCCCCTAGACACCACCCCCACCCCTTGAACACCCCCACCCCTCATGGAAACCACCCCCACCCCATACCCCCTTGGACACCCCCACCCCCTGGACCGCCCCCTCACCCCCTCGAAACCACCCCCACCCCCTGTACACCCCTACCCCATTGAAAATACCCCTCAACCCCAGGAAACCACCCCACCCCCTTGGAAACCCCCTGGACACCACCACCCCCTTGGATAGCCCCCACCCCTCTGGACAGCCCCCACCCCTGGACAGCCCCCCAACCCTCTGGATAGCCCCCACCCCTCTGGACAGCCCCCACCCCTTGGATAACCCCCCAACCCTCTAGACAACCCCCACCCCTCTGGACATCCCCACCCCCTGGACAACCCCCACCCCTTAGAAAGCCCCCCTGAACCCTCTGGACAACCCCCACCCCTCTAGACACCCTCACCCCCCTGGACACCCCCACCCCCTATACACTCCTACCCGCTTGGACAGCCCCCACCCCCTGGACACCCCCACCCCCTTGGACACCCCAACCCCCTTGGATAGCCCCCACACCCCCTAGACACCACCCCTACCCCCTTTGACACCCCTTGGACACCCCCACCACCCTGGAAACCCCACCCCCTTAAAAGCCCCCCCACCCCCTGGACACCCCCACCCACTTGGACATCCCCCACCCCCTTAGACACCCCCTGTACGCGCACACACACATGATAGAACACACAAAAAATCATAAAATTGCATGATATCACTTCCATGGTTTCTTTTACTAGAAAAGAATTTATCATGGTATAAATGAACACTATGAAACTTACCATGATAGAAATAACAAAGATAGAAAAATAACATCTCAAAAAATTAGTTTAGGGCATCACAAAAAATAAAAACTAAAACCGAGCCATGTGAGGCTTACTTGAGTGTTGCGGGTCGACCTGATAGATCTGGTGACAATAAAGATGATGAATGATGTTGAAAAAATGTGGCTAGAGGGCATGAATTTGAAGAATCCTTTCTAGGTTTTTCGCGCGGGAGAGACGAGTTGCAGTTCGCCTGATCGAAGAATAAATACAGGGCATGATAAATCATTTAAAATCTTTATCACGTCGATTATTTAATAACCAACGTGATAATTTTTTTTATGTTTATAACGTCGGTTATTTAATAACCGACGTAGAAAATAATGTATCACATTGGTTATTTTATAACCGACATTATAAATGGTGCTTTATCACATCGGTTATTTTGAAAACCGACGTGATAAATTGACAAGATTTCCATTATCACATCAGTTATTTTATAACTGACATGATAAAGCACCCAGATTCAATTTTCACAGCGGTTATAAAATAACCGACGTTATAAATAAAATCTCATTATTTTTTACGTCGGTTATAAAATAACCGACGTAAAAAATGGATTCTTATCGATTTATCACGTCGGTTATAGAATAACCGACGTGATAAATAGATTTTTACAGCTTTTCACGTCAGTTATATAGAACCGATGTGAAAATGACAATGTGTTAAATGTTTTTTCCACTAACGTAACCCTTAAGGTTATCTAAACCATCATTTGATACCAACTATAGTGACATAACATTAAAACATTACATAATATTGAATTCTAGTCAAGAAATTACTTTCTTTAACATTGAGGATCTTTTTAGGTTTAGAGTTTTAGAGAATTAGGCCATAAAACATAAATAACATACCACATTCATAAAAAGAGGATAATACTAAAACAGTATCAATTTTTTTTTCAATAAGATTTTTTTTTAAAATTAAACATGATTTCTTTGAAAAATCTTCAAAATATTCAATATGACTTGATTATTTATCCTACCCATCCTTATAACATATGAAAAAACATTTTAAAACTTGGCATGAGCACAAAAATCTCAGTAAGGAACAAAAAAGAATAAAATTGTTATTCTAGTGAAAACATGAAAACTCATTAAAACCCTTTTCATAAAAATTCATTTTCATGCAAAGAAAAATCATGCAGTTTCATTTGGATATATTTACCATATCACTCTTACATTCAAACTTACAAATGGAATAATCTTTTTTCCGACTTCCATATCTGGAGTACCTAATGCATTAGGGAGCAATAATGGGGCTCACCCATCATATCTTGACGTATAATGGGGATCAAACCATCATATCTTGAGACATAATGAGTATCAACCCATCATATATTGAGAAATAATGGGATAAACCCATAATAAAATTTTTCTAAGGATCTTATCATGAATAAAATCCTTGATAAGACATTTTTACCCATGAGAAAAACACTTTTAGATATCAAAATACCCATTTCTAGTAAAATTCACTTTCAAAATATAAAAACCACACACATAATAATGAAATAATATTATAAAAAATAACCATAAACACTTATTAAGGAATCATTATAGTGAAAAAGTGTCATGAAATTGTTATAAACCGCTCATGCTATAAAAAAGAAAGAACTATCTTTTTGAATTTTGTAAAAGAGACATTTGAAAGGATTTTAAATAGAAAGTACCTTACCTTTGGTTAGAATTCCTTAAAAAGTGTTCAAACCTCATGTATAATGGTTTTAAGAGTGTTATTAATTTATTACAGAACTATAATCATGTTTATAATACCTTACATGTTCTTTTTATAACATTTACACCCATTTATTAACAATATTTTGTTATTTCCATTGTATTGGGTACGTTCTTTTCATGGTTTCCAAGGTCAGTTTATTATGGACATCCTTTTTAAATAGAAATAGTACTTCATAAGTGAGAAAATATATATATTTAGACCACTTTAAACAATTATAAGTGAATTTAAACTTTCTATGATTACAATTAAGGAAAAAAACTCAACGTCCATGAAGGCAATGAATTGACACACCATGGATGACAATTTATTTATTTAATAATAATAGAGAAAATGAGATATTTTATAATAAATATACCATAAAATAATAAAATTTCAGTATGTGTTGATAATTTAGTTATCATGAAACATTTTATAGGAGGTGGGGATAATGTAGAAGTGAGAAATAATTTAAAATAGAAAAAGAAGGAATTTTACCTCTTGAATATTTCTCCTTGAGAACCACCTTTGGATTTTGGAAGTGGTCTTTTTATGAGACTAGAAGAAATAGAATGTGTAAAGGGATTAGTATAAGGGATTTTTTTTAAAATATAGTTGAGCAGGATGGCTCAAGGTGGTGAAATATTTTGAAGGGGTGAGTCTTCTTTTATAATTAAGGTGAGAGTTTATTTAAGAATTACTTAAAATATTTAAATATAATTTGTATAATATAGGTTTAAAGGATTAAAAGGCCTAAAAATATTAGGATATCACATTTTAGAATTAATATTTTCATATTTTTCATTTTCAAGATTTTTAAATAATTTAATAAATTATTTTATTCATGGGAAATAATTTTTGTCAAATTAAACAGCATTCATAAATATACTTAAAAACACCAAAAAAAGTTTAAAATTCGAATATTTTTTTTATTATATCCTATAAATATCATATTAATCTATATAAATCGTTAATTAACTCAAAAATCTCAAATTAAATTTATTTTATTATTTTTAATATCATTAATTTGATTTATCCATTAATCAAATAATCACTGCATCATTTTTGTACAATCCATTAATGCAATTTCTTATTCCATAAAAGTTTAAAATAAAATTCCATAAAAAGAAAATTTTATTTGATTTTAAAATACAATTTAAGTTTGAAAAACAATTCTGGAAAACCATATATTAAAATATTATACAAATTTAAAACTATAGTGTGAACAACTTTTGTATCTTTTAAATAAAATACTATAAAGGGATTACCGTGATTCATGCGAGTCCAAAATGTCCCAAATTATAATCAAATTAAGAAAATGGTCTAAATTTAATTATATATAAAGATTTATCCATGTTTTGGGTCATTTAATTCTATTTATAATTTTATTTAAAAACATTTTATTTATTTTTCTTCTACTTGCACAAGCATTGCATTAGCGTTGATAATTATTTCATTTTTCAAAATTAAAAAATCACTATAATAAAAGTAAACTAATAATTTTAAAATAATATTTTATATTCATTCATTATATATATTTACTCATATACTTGTCAAAATAGCTTATTTAATTTGTTAATTTTGTCTTCGTTTACATTACGCAAGCATTGCACATGCATTTGGATAAGACTTATGTTATATAACTCTAAAATTTAAAACTATCATCCAAAAACATAAATTATAAATAATAATTAATAAATAAGTTAGGAAAATTATTATTATAAATCAATTATTAACTCTAATGAAGAAAAGTTTACATTTCCAATGCTGCGAATGCAGTGCGTCTGCACTAATAATAATTTTTATACTTATCACGAAATAATTTATAATTTACATGATCTGAATTATTTATATACAATATTTCTCTTATAAAATCATAATTTAGTTATTGAATAAATTTAATTAATTTTATATCATAATTATGTCTTCTCGATGTCACAAAAAAATACCATATTTTATAAAAAGACTGTATATTTTACAATTCACCAAAAAATTTAACTTTTTCAAAAAATGTTAAAAAATTTATGAAAAGATAATTTTGACCTTATGAATTCAAAAATGAAAATTAGTTTTCTCAAATTAAAATTATATAGTTAAAAAATTAATGTATTAAATAAATAACTATATAATAAATTATTCATTTTAGGAATTACTTAATATAATGAATAAAAATATTTAATTCAAGAATACTGATACATATAAAAAAATTTATTCTATTTGTACATGGGTTATTACATCTATATTTTTAATATTTAAATTTTACATAATTATTTATAAAAAAATTAATTTTGGTCAACAACCTTGAGAATTCCTCACGTTGATCATACTAATTAATTTTAAAATATATGAAATTGAAAATTTCTTTCAATGTATCCCCATGATCTTCTTATAAAAATAGTAAAAATATTCCTAAGAATATTAGGATTTTAATTCTTATTCAATAGAATCATGAAACTGGCATGTGTTTTTGAGTTCCTTTATATTGGAATTCATATATATTTCTATCCTGCCACCTTTTTCATCAGAACAACTGTATATATTTTCTTAAAAAAACCTTTTGATTATTCTTCAATATCATCTTGAATAAAAAACCATTTGATTTTTTGTAATGTTTATGTAATTTTGAATAGTAAAACATAATCCAAATTAATTTTTTCTAAAATATTTTTTCAAAATATCCCAATTCTTGAATTTTCAAAAAGTAAAGTATCTTATGAAAATTATAATTTCAGAGCCATTAATGTATTATATGACTTCCCAATAACTTTTAAAACTAAGGTATCTTATGAATGTATGGTATCATACATGATTATCACATATCTTATGAAATTTATATTTCATAATCCATATTATGAAACATATCTTATGCGATGGATTCATATATTAATAAAATAGGATATCTTATAAAAACTCAACATGTATCTTACATGCTGACCATCATATCTTATGAAAACATGATACCTTATGAAAAAAACCAAATATATTACATGGGATCAAGTATCTTGTAATAACAATAAAATTATCTTATGAAAATCTAGTATCTTATGTAAACACAAAAAATATCTTAAGAATTTCATATATAAGAAAATTTCAAGATAACCAAAATTCCAGAATCAGGTTCAAACCTCCTAAATCCTTCTCAAATATATTTAATCCAACTAAAAAACAATCAATGACCTAAGACACAAAACCTTAACAATATTATTTGATATTCTTGAATAATTTACTAAAAATATAACTTATATAACAATTTTATTGGGCTATTTAATATCCCCCTTTGAATTTGTTATAAACCTTTAAAACTCAACTGAACTGACTTAAAGAAATTTCATATCACAACCTTCTTTTACAAAATTATCTTAACACTACACTACTCGATAAAATAGTATTTTAAATATAATTATATCACTTAGTGAAAAGTATCTTTTGTATAAGTGATATTGATTATCTCTATATCTACAACTCATCCATTTCTCTTTTTTTGTAAAACTAGCTATAGATATATAATATAAAAGATATATAGTTCTTTTTCTTTCTCCCACTTTGAAAAATATTGAAATCTTGGTTTGGGTTTCTCCAAATCCTCTTAATTAATAGGGGAAGTGGGAACATTATTATTTAGTCTCAATGTCTCAAATCATTCATTGGGAATAACCTCAGTGAATATATCTTTCAACTATCCACAAGTTGGAATAAATTCTATCTATAAATTACTATTATTGACCTTTTCATCGATGAAGTGAAAAATGATATCAATGAGATTTTATATTGAGTGATGAACTATATTTTTATATAGATATATATAACTTTGATTATCACACAAAAATTATGATATGTATTTCAATATTTACCCTCAAGTCCTTAACAAACTCATTCATCTATATATTCTAGATGCATGCATAGGTAATAACCACAAATATTGCCTGTATGGTGCTCAATGTGGTTGAGTTTTATTTCATGTAGTTCCAACTAACACAAATTATTCTAGTAAAAATAATCCTCATAAAGTGGATTTCCTATCATAAAAATTACCTACCCAATCATTATATATGAATCCAAACATATTCAGTTTCTCTATTTTTTATACAACAGTCTAAAACTAAAAGTACCTTTGATGTAATTAAGGACACTCTTAAGAGTGATTGCATGTGATTCATTTGGATTAATTTGATATCTAGAACACAATATCATTGAATATATAATGTTATATCTAGATATAGTGAGATATAATTAGTTTTCAATCGGTATTCTAAACTCCCTTTTATTACACTTTCTCCTTTAGTATCCTTTTAGAGTTTCATTCTAACATATATAGGTCTAGATACTAGTTTCGAGTCTTTTATAATTAATTTCTTCAATATTTATCTTTTATACATTTCTTGGGATATAAAAATAAAGACTACTTCTTACCATACATACAATCCTATAAAATTAATCATCTATCGACATATGGAAATTCCAAACTAATTTTTCATTTTCTTAGAAAATTATTTACAAGAACTCTCTTGATCACCAGGAAAAATAATGTCATCAATATATATATATATAATTATACTAAGATTACATACCTTTTTTTAATTAATATATAGGTTTCTATCCACTTTTTTCCTTTGTGAATATCATCATCCTTAGGTATCGATCTATCTTAAAGTACTAGGATCTAGGAGCCTATTTTATCCCACAAAGAGACCTTTTCATTTTATACACCATTGTTCCATCACTATTATGAAAAAAATATTTGAGATGCTCAATATAAACCTCTTCTTATATATCACCATTTATGATGGTATATTTAAAATCTATTTGATATATTTTATACTGCCTATGTGATGATACAACAAGGAACATTCGAATAACCTCCAATGGTTCCACAAGAGTAAATATTTATTCAAAATAAAATCCCTCCAACTTTGATTAAACCTTGAAAAAATGATTAGCTCTAATTATTATAATTAATACTTTTTCATTTAGATTATTCTCATATAAAAAGTTGGTCCTAATATTTTTTTATCTTAATGTTAGTAAAAATTAAAAGTGTAATTCTTTTTTATTTGATCCATCTCCTCATCCATATATTTGATCCATTCTTTATTCTTGAATGATTTAGTTACATATTATGTTTCAATTTTATATTTAGGTTCTAGTTGGTTGTTATACCCCAATCTCCTTATAATCTAAATTTTATAATTCCATCTCTTAATAATTTTTCTCTATACACAAGACTCTTTAGCCTCTAATACATAAAATTTTCAGTTTCAACCTCATCCTTCTCATCGTTGGTTTGATTAAAGTATTTTTTTATATCTGTGGTTTAAACTCAATATATTATTCACTGATTTTTTATAATTATACTCAATTTCATTAATGTAATCCTTAAAATTTAATTCATATAGACCCCTAATTTTGAGATTATTTTCTATAATTTTTATCTCATAATAGTCAACCACTTTATTAAATTTTTTATTCAATCACCTATATCACTCTCTATGGGATATATTTCATAAATGATACTTTCTGAAACCTTCCCATCAAACATACCCATGTTTTTTATTTTAATATTAATAATTTAAGAACTACCAAACACCCAAAAGTATCCCACCATGGGAATATTCCTGAATTACATATCATAGGAGTTTATGTTAGAGTTTTTTCTCAATAAGAACTTATTTTGAGTATGAAAATCTGTAAAAATATACCCTCTCTAGTTGAACAAAGATAGATTTTATTATTCTAGAATGTTTCTTCCCATATCTACTAAAATTCTAATTTTCATTTATTCAAATATATTTTTTGTAGTGTATAAATAGTGATATATTAATACTTAATAGCATGATTATTTAGATAATATTCAAATGATCTACTTGAAAAATTATTAATGTAAACAGATCTAAATTTCTTGATACACATCCCCAATTCATTCTCAACTCTTATCCTAAAATTTTAAAATATTTCCATTTCCTCTGATTTTTTACTTTATAAAAATCACATTATTCATTCAAGTAAAATAAGAAGTGAATGTGATGGAATGATGATCAGTTTGAGTGAAATTATGTCTTATTGGTCCTCACTGTTCAGGATGGATCAGCTCAAGTGGACTGGTAGACTGGACTTCCACTCTTTTAGTGCCACCCTATGAAATGTTACCTTTTTGAGATGTTTCAAAAAATTCATATATTTCTACATTGAGATGAGTAAAATATTTCTAAAAAATCTCCAAAAAAGGTAACCCTAATAATATATTCTATAATATGTTTTCATCATTCAAAATAAAATTATAGGAATTACCTAAGTATATAATTTGAAAATGATTACCACAGGTTCTTTTACCTTTAGTGATAACCTTTACATAATTTATTCTTAGTATGTGGTATGATTTATTTATAAATAAAACTTCACTGAAATCATCATAATCTAACTTAAAGTCAACAAATTAAGTATAGACAAAAAAAAATAGTACTTCTATTGAATTCATCTTTTGGGATTCTATCTCTGCTGTTCAAATTTTACTAATTTTTAGAGGGATTTCATTACTAATGTTTAGAACACCACCATAATGTTCTTTAATATTTTTCAAGACCTTGGTATCCCAATTCATCTTTGATGAGTAGAAACTATTGATAATATATGGCTTCTTACTCAAGAAATCATTAAGCACCACTTCAACAATGAGTGAGTTGAAATATATGTTTCTATTAAAATTATTTTTTTTCTCTATCAAACTATTTTTTTCCTAGAAAAAAAATTACACAATCTTATGGAAAATTAACTTTCTAGTCACATATTCAAAAACTAACCTCAATAAAGTTAAAAACCATTTTATTATGTATCACAAATGTACATAAATTCACTTTCTGTTTTCTCATAGGCATGTTGCTTCAATTATCTAGATATATATCCCTTAATTACATCAATTATTGGTTCTATGGTAGTGAAATATTATACTGTAAAACATATTATTTATTCCCATATAATCCACAATAACTGTAGTATCCTATGAACCCATTTCTTCCTTGGAAATGATAAGCCTACCTAAAATTTCTATATTTCTTTCTTTCTAAATTTTTAGCATTCATTTTACTTGGTTTTGGGGAAAATTTAATTTTAAGGTTTCTTTAAACCTTATCTGTTGTAGGAGTACTATTTTTTGAGTTTTTCTCAAACCATGATGGCTTATATCATCTTTTAAAACGTGTATTTTCTATAAAAAAGGATTTAATATTTTCATTTATTGTAGGTGAATTTTTTAAATAAGGTTTTATACTGAATTTAGTAAAATATTAAGATTAAGAAACCTCTATTTCCATAGATGTATCATAATAATATTTTAATTTTCCAAGATTCTTTTAAAATTTATGACACATTGATTATTCCAAATTCAGTTCCTCTTCCCGAGTAAGAATATTCTTCTCAAATTCCTACACTATTTCATATTTTTAGGAATGTTTTACCTTGGGAATTTTAATTTACTAAAAAATATGATTTTACTTATTATGGATTCATCACTATCTCTTTTTTACTTAAAAACCTCATTCTATAGAGATTTTAGTTCCTTCTTAAGTTAGGAATTACTTTGAAGGAACACTTCAAGATCATCTTTTAGAATGTGACCAGTTTAGGTTTCTTCTCATTCTTATTCACTACTTAAGCCTTATTAGTTTCTTTTAACCTATTCAATGAATTTGATAACTTTTTCAAAATATTATTCCTTATAATTTATACATTAATAAAAATATAATTCATTTTATTCTTTAATTAGTATACTTCTCTTCTTTCTTCATTTACTTTTTCATTTATCTTCACTAAAAATATTATATCTTTGGGAAAAAATTAATCTTCAATTTATTTGATATTTCTATTCACTCTCCCAATATTCATACTCTAAAATATTATTTTTTTATAAAATCTACAGAAAAATGTCTAATTCCCCCACATTTCTTTCACTTGAGAGGAGGTTTTCCATTATACTTAATCTTTAATAGTTTTTAGTTTTATAGACAAAAGGGGCATGATCCTATTATAATTATAATCAATTTTATCATTTTCTTTAGAATCAATAGATGATTCAATTTCATCATCCTTGATCTTAAACTTGTTCACGTCTTTCAATGTCATTTCCCCCTCATCCATTTTCTTGAAAACTAGTTCTTTTCTTATCTCATAGTTGAGAAGTATATTCCACAACTCATCTAGTGAAATGTATTTTATTTCTTCTGGGGCAGTGAACCTTGAGTCAAATCTGTTTAGAAAGGTTTTCATTAATTATTTACCTATAATATATGCTTCCTTAATATGTTCAAATCCATTGATATGACTAAAAATTTCATTAACCCTAGAAAAAAAAATCTTCCACTATCTCATCTTTTTTCCATTCCGATGTATTAAAATTCTACCTTACAGATATAATTTTTTTCTACTTTGATCTTGAAATTCTATTCTTATATTTTATAGAGTTTTCCCGCATATCCTTGTCTATTATAAGTCCCATGAAATTAGTGCAAAATTTATTAGACTGGGAGGATACAATTTCATTCCTACCTTTACCATATTATTCAAAAATTTGTTTTTTTCTTCTATAAAGTTTATGTGAGCATCTCTCCCAAGAGGTAGAAGGTCCAAAATAAAAACATCACTAACCAATAGACCTTGAAATAGAAAATTTTGAAGAAAATAGCTCCTCCATCCATAAATTTTCATTCAATCAAAAATAATAAATCCCCTATTTTTAATATAATTCATGTGTTCAATGATTTTGTTTTAAATGAGTAGGTCCTCTAAGGGAAACTCATTTTCTCTAATACCACTTGATGTGAATAGGTCAATGGTGTACCACTGGGGGGGGGGGGTGAATTATTGGTACTTTTTTTCAATTTCACTTCAAAATTAACCTTGGAGACTGATTCTTATTTTAATAAAATCTTTTTTAATTTATATACCTCTCTAATATACAATAAATAATTAAATGAAAATCATAGATGAAGTTTTACAAGGTTTGAACTCAATGTGATATTCCACTCCTTTCTAGGTTTTGATAGAGATCCATGACCTATAATATAAATATAATGAAAAATTGATTAAAAGATAGGGTTAGTGTCCTTCCATGACTCTTATAGAGCTTTCTATGCTATTATATGATAGGGATGGTCAAAATCATTAAATCTTGTATAGAAACAATAACAATGAAGGTGTTATTTATACTAGGACCACTAATATTCAAGATTATTTCATATCTCTTATTTTTGAACATGATATTTAGTACTCCACTGAATTCATTGGCATAAAAAATAATATATTTTTCTGAAAGGTCTTCAAATTATAGGATAATATCAATGTAACATCAGTAGTATGTCATCATTTCCACTCATACTATTATAATTATAAACCTATGAATGAGGGAACAAACAAAAATGTTCAGATTCTTCATTCTTAGTGATAATTTTTTTGATTATTAACAATATCATTTATTTACCAAACCTAAATGATCTGTATGAGCGAAACACTTGTTGTTATTCTCTCTCTTTCATACATAGGTTTTTCAATTTAGAATAGCATCAAATTTTTTTCATTTCATTTCTTAAAAACACATCCCTTATTTATTTCTCTAATTTATATTCCATGATAATTATAAAAATAATTCTTCCATATTTCAAATATGGAAATATTCCATAATTCTCAGTATAATACTTAATTTTTTTCAATGACCCAAATAATTCCTCAAGTTAGTTGTGATAATTAATTTAAAAACATTTGAATTTAAAAATTCACACCAATATCATCCCATGATATTCTCATAAAAACCTGGTGAAAATAATATTAATAATATCAGGATATTAATTATTCTTAAAAGGATTCATGAAATCTATGGATGTTTTGGAATTCCTTCCATGTTGTAATTCAAAGAGCTTCATGTAATGACACTATCTATTAGGGTGAAACTACATATCGTTTCTCAGAATAGACGTTGTATTGTTCTTCAATATCAAATTAAATTACAATGCATATGATTTTTTTGTGATGTTTATAAAATGAGGATAATAAAAACATCATCCAAATTAGGACTTACAAAGGTTTCCTTCATAAGTTCACAATTCTCATATTTTCTAGAAGTAAAGTATCTAATGAGAAGTATATTTTGAGAATAATGCATATCTTATGTGTCTTGGTAATATATTACAAAACATGGGTATTTTTTATATTTTAGGTATCATACATAATGTAAACATATCTTACGAAATATATCTTATGAAATATTTCTTACATGATATATATTATGAAACATATCTTATACAGGGGTCACATATCTTATGAAACTTTAATATATTACGAAAATATAGTATCTTATGCACTATCCATATTATCTTAGAAGAACCCAATATCTTATGGAAATAACCAAATATCTTTTTTTGGATCACGTATAATATGAAATAGAACAAATGTCTAAGGAAAATCATATATTTTATGAAAATAAAAAAATATCATATCAATTTCATACTTAATAAGATTTCATGATACCCAAAATTCAAGAACCAAGTTCCAACTTCCTTAATTTTTCTCAAAACATATTTAGTCTAACTCTAATAAACATAACCACCTTAGAAACAAAACATAAACAATTTCATTTGATCTTATTGAAAATTTGACAACAAATATAACTTATTTAACAATTACATTGAGTTCTTCAGTTATATAATATGATAATAAGTTAGAGAAATATTGTATTATATTTAAAATATTGAATGATTATGATGATTAAATATAAAAGGTATCTATACTTTTAATTAAGAGATACATTAATGAAAAATATTTAAGACACAAAGAGATAATGTAGATCTTATTATGATACACCAAATTATACTAAAATTAATCAAATATTCAAAGAACACGAGTAGATAAAAATTATGTTTAAGTCAATATAAATATAAATATAAATTCCATTAATTATTTTGTGTATTTTTTATAATTTATCTATCATTGAAATGTATTTTGATCTAAGTTAATTTTTTTATCCTTTTCTCAAAATCATTGATTGATGAATAATAATAGGGATTGTCCCTATAACTTGATAGTAAACCATTCCTAAAACCTATAATTAATCAACAATTAATTAGTTATTCTTAAGTACAGTAATAAACCAGGATGTGTATATTTCATAAATATAGCCCATTGGGTGAATGAAGTCAAAGTATTCATGCCCTTATGACATAGTTTCCTTTAAATTTATGATATGATTTAATGATATATTTGATATGTTGATAAGTTACATTTTACATGGAAATAATATATAACTGAATACATTCAATGAAAGTTAATTAAACTATAGTAACCCCTCTATTAGGACACTTTGGGTCCTTTTTTATAATAGGTTCCATCAGTTCCAAAGGTTTATAATTATACAATTTTCCATTAATGAAGTCTCATCAAAGATAATGATATGAATATAAAAGGAGTTCCAGTATTTAAAATGATTAATTATCACATATCAAAACAAAAAAAATATATCATTGTTACGATTTATTATCTAGGGTGTTTTATCTATAATAATTCAAAGAATCAATATAAATGATTCTATGGAGATTTCATTGAACGATTCAAGTAATAAGTTATTAAATAGTGACGGAAAGGTGAAAAATAATTTATCAATATCCCTCTCAAATCAAACCCTTATAAAGATGATGATATTTAATTATATTAAATATATATGGGAAAACATTTAGAAATATCTATGAATTATTTTGGATGTTCATGGAGGTAAAACATCATGTGTTTTATAATATGTTAGAAGACTAGAATATGTATCCCAAAGAAGGAATTAATAAATTATTCAATTAAATAATTGTTATAGTTATATCTTAGAGAGGACTTAGATAAAATAAATTCATATATAAATCATGAAAAAATATTATAGAGATCCAAAATGCTATATAATTCCATGGATATAATTCTTAATGAATGTTATCCAACTCAGGTATAACTTGATGATCTATATAGATTCTTAGTGGTATAAGATATTAGGTTGAAGTTAAAATAAATTCAAAAACATTTATTCAATTAGATGGATTTCAAGGTGATAGATAATATAAATATAAATAAAGATAATTCAAATATCGATGTTAATTATAATTTTTTATTATTGTTTATAAGAAAATTTAAACGTGGTAAGTTTAGGTTTGAAGGAAAACTACTATTTTTATACTTTAAGTGTGTTAATGTTGGAAACATTAGAATATGGTATTATAGAAAACATTTTTAATAAGTTCTATGATTTATTTCTTAAAAATTAATATTAATAAATTTCCATAGAATAAATCCAAAATTTGGTTTTAATAATAAATCTACACAAAAAATCTTAAAAAAAGGTTTATGGGAAAAGAGTAAGTAAATGATGAATACTACCTTGAAGAATATAACATTGAGTTCAAATATAACATAAATTTTTTATTGATATCAACTGTTTCTAAGGCTCAAGATAAAAAAATTACAATATGATGGCATAATTTATATCAAAGTACTTAATGGAGATGTAATTTGAGAGTTGGAAACCTTGAGGAAACAAATAAGATCATAGTTATATTTCTAAAGGATTAATCAAAATATATTGATGAAAATTTTGTTTAAATGTGTAAAATTGGACAAATTAATTTGGGAAAATTCTACTACTTAAAAAAAATACAAAGAAGATGACTAATTTCCACTAAAAGATTAAATAGAAAGGTAAAGTATCTTAAATGATTTTATTAAATAATGAGGAAATATGAGTAACTTCATTTAAAAATATATTTTTATATAGAAGGAAGAAATTGATGATAAATAAAAATATAAAAATATATTTTTTTAAAATCTATAATATTCAAGGGTGATATGGTTGAAAAAAAATCCATATAATCTTCTAGATGAATTCAATAATATTTAAAAACAATGTATATTTAAAATGGGAAATACAGGTCTTTTATATGATGTTAAATCATTTAAGGCTCTAATAATAAAATTTATTCCAGTAGTTTAAAAGTAGAAAATATAGAAAAATATTAAGTATATCTATATATAAAAACAAATTATGGTATTCTAAAAAATTAGAAGGTATTTAGATGTTATTAAGAAGATAATTTAGAATCATTTTTAAAATTTTAATTTCGTATTATTTGGATACGTGGGTCATATGATGGAATATAGTAAATATTTGGAATGTAATATTTAATGATAAGTTATTGTGTTTAAAAATGAAGAATAATAATACATCCTACAAAATAATGGTGTAAATATTTTGATTTGTACTATTTTCTTATTCTAACAATTGAAACTTATCATTTTATTATTGTTAAAGGAGAGTTGATTATATAATAAATAAAATATTTAAAAAATATTGAAATAGAGGCTATAAATGAATTTATATTAAAGAAAAAATTCCTCCTACTTGAAGAATAATATTACATTTTTAAATATATAGTGAATAAAGGAGATACATTAATGATTCTAAAATATTCATTTAATTTCACAGAAAAAAATATAGATGAAATTGAAAGGAATATTTTTTTCAATTAGAATTAAAGGAATGAAAAAATAATCACACAAGAGTAATTGATAGTGTATGTTCATGTTAAAAGACATAAAATGAAATCGCTTTGAAAAAGATGAATAAAAATAAGGATAATATATTTTTTTTGGAAATGATTGAGATTTTAAAATTAATGGTAGTAAAAATACGAGGATGTATATAAAAGAGTTAAAAACACATATGCACCTTTAAAATATGAACATCATCACAACCACTTACTTAAAAGTAAATAATTTCAATATGAGGATACCTAATCAAAGTTCAAAATATTGATTCTTTAATTATATGAAAAATAACTAGTGGAAATCTTTGTGAAGTGGATAATTAGAAAAAACATGTTTCATCACTGCTAAAATAGAGAATAAATTTTGGAATCAATATATTGGTAAAGTTATTTAAAAATAAAGTATAAATATAAAAAATATAAAATAATTGATTGATATACATATTATGTAAAGGAAAAGAGATAATACATGTTATGAATGCATGAAATGTATGGTAGTTCATCATACCTATAGTCCAAATAAGAATGGTGTTTCAAAACTTTTTTACATAGTTTATACCAAAGTTCTTAGTCCTATGATATAAAAGAGGAATATTGTACTATTTTATAACATTATATTATTAAATTGTTATAAAAATATTAATTTTATAATTGTTATTCACTAAAAATAAATAAGCAATGAAATGAATTAATAGATGTCAAAGTGTTGATAAAAATTAAAGTGGAAGGATGATAAAGAAACATATGATCAAATAATGGAATAAAGTTCACTTCAATCAATATTGAGACCTACTTTTAAAAATACAACATCAACAATGAGGTATCATCAACGAGAACTCCACAAAATAAGAACTTGTTAAACGATAAATTCACATGGTGACTACTATAGTTAATATGTTTCTAAGTTAAAATGATCTTTTAAGTAATATTTGAAAAGAAATAGAACATGTAGTGATATATTTTATAAATTTGTAATTTCTTAGTTTAAATGAAAATTCCACTATATATTAGATATCTTATAGAAGGAAACAAAATTTAAAAAATATCAGTGCTTTCAGAAGAATATTATTCACCAATATGAAAGAAGGAACATGAGAAAAATATTAAGATTCAATAGAAGAAGGAACATTTCATGGATATTTTAAAAAGTGAAAAATGTATAATTACTTTATTAAATGGATAAAAATATATACTAGAGAAAAAATTTGAATTTGATCAATGAAAAATATGGAAACCAAACATATGGATTAAAAATTAGATAAATTCCTAAAGATGAAAATGATCATGAATTTATTTTTGAAGAACATTATCATACATCACATAAGAGGGATTTAAAAATTAAATTGTCCTATAAAGATGGATTTGAGGATAATATTTCATTTATTTATATTATAAGGTATTGGAGAAGGATTAATGTGGATGAATCCAATATCCTAGGTAAAAATATTATATACTAAATATTTGAATATTGAAGAAACTTCTGTGAAAATATTTGTTATCACAAGTAAATCCCACATCATTTGAAGTAGTAATGAAGTACGAGTCATGGATAAATTGATAAAATGGATATCTAGATTAAATTTAAATGAAAAATAAATGGGATTGAATGAATGTTCTAAATTATTTCTATGTCATTAGAATAAAATAAGTGTTTAAATAAAAAATAATTAGCATGATAATGTTACTATAAAAAAGGCTCAATTTTTCAAAATATATTCCCAAATTTAGGGTATTAATGAATATTCTTTTATATAAATGGAAATAAAATATTAAATTTTATTATTATTTGTGGTGAAAATATGAATAATATATATGATAAAATAAATGAAGCAGAAATGAATTTTTTTAAAAGCGTAATCATGTATGAATTATAAAATAAATAACCTGATGGTTTTCAACTTGATGATAATAGAATGGTATCATATTTTAAAAAGGATTTTAATGCATTGGAAAAAGGTTTAATAATTTGGTATGGATGATTATAAAATTAATTAAAGAAACTATAATTCAAGACAGGTGGTTTTGAAAAAAAATTAATGTATGAATAGATCAAAGGTAGAAACTTTTCATATGACATGATATAATTTTATGTATTCTTAATATACATAAGAATTTTCTTGGATGATATAAATCACTAATCCTTGGGATTTAATTGATATCTTGAAAAAAGCGGCATAAATAAAACAATATATTACCCCGAGGTTGCCAAATATAGCATACTAATAATTAGTTTTCTGAATTCTTTATCACTGATATCTTTCCATTCACTATATTTACACATTTTTCCCAATTTAATTGGTTTATATACATACATTGGTTTTTATATATGTAATTTTCTCACTAGATCCTTATAAAAATTTTATTTAGAGATAAAAACATGATCAATAGTTTGGGTAATTTTTCAATCCAAGAAAAATCCATCTCACCAAGTAGAGACATCTCAAATATTCTCATCATTTGTGTGAAAAGTTCTTCACAAAATGTTTATTCACCACATTCGAAAAAAATATATTCAACCTATGTAATCTCAATGAGTGATCCATTGTGGCCATATTCACATACATGTTTTTTTTTGAATTGTATATTTTCAAATTTCATACTTCTCATATACTAATATAGATTTAAATAGCAAACACATGGGGATGGTTTTAACCCACAAAGAGCCTTTTTAATTTTAATTCTTTGTATCAATATTTAATAAGTATAAATCCATTGAGATCATCAATATATACCTCTTCATTTATATCCCATTTATAAAATACAAAATTCATATCCATTTAATGAACTATAACATTTTTCTATGATATAGTGGTAAGAAATATTTTAATTATCTCATATCTAACTATAGAGGAAAATGTTACATCAAATTAAATTCCTTAAATTTGATAATAACCCTTATAAACCTATCTGGATTTATTTCAATAAACCTTATCATTTTCTTTTATTTTCTAAATACAAACCTATTTTCTACCAGTGATATTCTTTATTTTAGGTCAAGGCATAAGATCCCATGTATCATTATTTTTAATATGGTATAAATATTTATCCACAACATCAAAACATTCATTGTGATCAAAATAATCTTCAACAGTTTTGGGATCAACCTTTGAAAACTAACTAGTGAGGATAGTTGTTTTAAATTTTATTATTTTTATACCCCTTGGATCTGATCGATAATTATGTTTACAACATAAATATTCTTTCTTAGTCTAGTATATATTTTTATGGGTTTAAAATCGTTGGCATTATCACTAGTATAAATAGAACCATCATCTATATCATGTGTTTTTTTCTTTAGTCTATATAACACATTTAACAAAGGTAATATCGTCCTCATCCTCAACCACATATGAATTTTTGAGATCATATTCATTTTCAATGATAGTTAAATAATAAAAGTAAACTATCCTAATAATTTTATTTTTATATAACCAATAAGAACTTTTATTTAGAGTATATCTAAGAAATAATCCATCATCATCTTTTAGATCAATATTCCCACTATTATTGCCTTTATTTTTGACCATGAATGGACTCCCAAAAAAATTAAAGTGATTCATATTGGAATCTTTCTTGAACCATATTTAATATGGAGTCATATAAATTTTTATCCTCAACACCCCTATTTTAAATAATTCAATTTATTTTAAAGTCTTTTATCAAAAAATACATTGTTGTTTAATGTATAATTAGCATAGTTTTAGCCTTAAAAATCATACTCTTATTCATTATTTCACATACTCTATTCAATTTTCAAGTATATGTTGCACTAAACTCATGTCTTATTCCCTATTATTCAATATATTCAAAAATAGTTCTTTTGGTATACTCACTTTCATTATCAGATCTCAACAATTTATGAGAATAACACCTTTTCCACACATGTAGTCTCCTAAAACATTTGAACATGATTGATGATTATTATTTGTGATACATAAACATAATTCATTCAATTATAGTAAAATAATAAAATAATATGATTAGATATTTATCAATACATGTTAATTTTTTGATCATGGGTTGAAAAACATCAAAGTGAATCAGCTTTAGTGGGCTTTGTGTTTGAATATCAACTCCCTTGTGACTATTATTTACCATATTTTATTTTTGATTTTTTTGGATATGATTCCTATTTATTTATTCAGGAGTGGAATATTTTTGAGAGCCTCCTCTTTGATTATACTTCTCATTATATTTTGTAAAAAATTATGAAGTATTTTATGTCACTAGTTTTTTTCTACCTGTACACACAAGTAGAAGTTCATTTTAGCTCTTCCAACCTAAAATCAATTTCCCTGTATTCTCAAAACTCTTGAAACAAATACTCTATTTATGAGAGCATAATTTTCAAAAAATTTAATTGGAATTAAATTTTTATTAACACAAAATTTAATTAATATTTGTTAATTAATTATTTTTTTTGGTTGAATAATTGGAATTAATTAAAAATAGATTTTTACCAATGTTTTTTATTTATTATTTCATTTTAGAAATTATTTAAAAAAAATACTATAATAAAAATGGGATTTTTAATGATTTTTTGTTGTTGTATGTGATAAAAAGGAGAGTAATGTTGGTGACATGTGATTAAATTACAATCACTATTAGATTTATATGTCCATCTAGATAATTTTTGACCTTACCTAACAATATTAATTTCATCACCCCCTCCATATAAAGGTACCCCTCTGGGGCCGATAGTAAAGAAATAAAGAAAATAACCCTTGAGTCTGGCCTCCAGTAGGCCCTATGTTAGAGACTAGCACTGATGGTATATAAAACCACACACTTGGTATGTATTACCCTAAATAAAATAAATAGGATCATTAGATAGGATACCAACTATAAAAAACTCCATCATATAATATAAAAAGAAAAACTAACCACATCAAAGTGCACAAAACATGTCAAAAAATACAAATCAAGTTTCTAAAAAAAATACTAAAAAGAAATACCTAAGGAAGAGACTCCATAGAATCCCAACCTACAAGATAATAATGTCTTGGTAAAAAAAACCTCCTAAAAACTTTAAAAATATAATTATATATACGTAGGGTGTCCATAACTTATATACTCTATAATATCATATCGAATGTCTCTCATGGAAAATTGAAAAGAGCATGCTAATACCTATATGAACAATCAAAAATTCCAACCAACTCTTAAAAAGGTCAAATAATCTTTACCTTGACCTTTCTAAGTCTCTATCACCAAATAACACACCCAAGAGTTGTAAATTAAAATAATAAAACTATAGATTAAGTCACCCCATAACCAATTTCCCACCAATTTTTTGCTCTCACACGATGAGAAAATATCATTTGCTCTCATCACTTATATATCCATCAATAAAGACACAAAACATATATTATATCTCACAGAACCAACCAAATATCATTTATTGTGGAACTAAACTCATATATCATAGCACATAACCAATGAAATAGGGTTTTATGAATGTGTTTGATATCTGCATCGTATCATCCTCCCACCATGAATGACCCCCACTACATATTTCATCATATACCACTAGTGTCACCATAATCTACTACTGAAGGGAGAGCAAGGGATATGGGGTAGTCAACCACCCATATCCTCTCCATCCAATATGTCAGGGAAAACCCCCCAGGGTCTTTGGATGTTAGTTAGGTTATCCTACTTGGGAGGGGTGTGTTGAAATTTCATAAAGAATAAAAGTATATAGTAGTATCATACACGCCCACACCTCTGGGTTCACACAAGAAACACCATTATAACCACTATCAGGTCACAACTAATATCAAGCCACCAATAACTACCTCTAAAAAGAACAACCAACCCTAAACATTACACAAAGGGCCCCAACCTGAGTTCAATTTTTAATTAATAAATTATCAATCATCCTACAAGATTTATTCATTTATTTATTAGTTTTTAAATTCACACCAATGAATTCTAAATCCACAAACACATTTATATATGTTAAAAATATTATTCAATTTCTACCAAACTAGTAGAAAGAAACCATTATACTGAATTGACACATCACAAATAATGCCACTAAGCCATAAACAACAAAGGCCAATAAGAATCACACATCAAGGACATCAAGCTATCCACAAAAAATGCCATCATACACCCAAATCAAGGCCACAAAGCCTCAAACAACTATGAAAACCATGTATCAACCACATATTTTAGAGTATGTTTCTATTTAAATAAATTTAACGTGTTTGATATCATTCTTGACATGAAACATCGAGCTTTAAACAAACCATGATACATCATAGCATAGTTATTGAATTGACGGGTATGAATAGGTTTAAATACATTAATAAATATAAATTTTCAATTTTTACTTAATTAAAATGTATTTATTAATACATAATATATAAGTGCTTGTAGTTGGTGTTTGGATTAGTGGTAAGCACCCCGTAATACTACATGAAATATGGGGGTTCAAAACCCATTGGGCACAGGGTACTATAGCAGAACTGTAGTGGTACTGTAGAACTAGTGATACTGTAGCAATGGTGGTACTGTAGCGGCGGAAGGACACTGTAGTAGTGGTGGGAACTGTGTGGTACTGTAGCAGGCGGGTACTGTAGCAGTACTATTCATAGAATGGGCCTTGGGCCAAAAATTTGGGCCTACAGGCTATGTAATGGGCTACATGCCCACTAGGCCTTCAGACTATGTAATGAGTCTCCCTCTACCCAGTTAAAAATAGGTCTTTAAATTTATTTAATAATAAAAATGAGGCTTTGGCCCCAACCTTTAAAAAAACATAATATATAAGTACTCATTTCTTATGAGATCCATTTTATGCTTCAAAAATATACTTTCATTAAAAATGGGTTCTTATTGATTTTTTTGAGTGAATATTATAATTAATTTCTAAAACATATAGAAATTGAATTTAATAGAAAGGATTTCATTTTTTAAATATTCATATTAAAATTATCTTGGGGTAATTTCTTTTTTCTAAAAAGATTTATTTTTCACTGAATAAGGAAAAATACCAATTTTTGTAAGAGTAATTTATTTACATTGAAAGGTCCCATTAAACTATGAATTTAATATTAAATTAATTAATTTATTTTTTATTTATAGATAATATAATTATTTAAATATGAATCATGTTTATACATTATTTTGGTATAAGTTCATTTTTGGGATTAAAAATACATTTTTCTAAAAGACTTTTTTTATTACACAATGTGTTTTTATATTAATTAAATAAATAAATAACCATTGATTAATGAATTTAATGAAATTTATCTATTATATGTTTAATAAAATTATTTTACATTCATCCAATGTTTTTTACTATGCGTGGAATATTAATAAATTCAATTTTATTCTTAAAAACATTATTCAAAAAACAGATTTCATTGCGTTTTGTGTGATTATTTTAAAATGAATTTCCTCCACTTCTAGAAAGTTAATTTTGTAAAATGGATTAAATATTGGGAATAATAATAATTAATATAATTTAATAGTGTTAAATTAATTTTTGGTCATTATGAATGGTAACCATGGTAAGACACGTCACCTCGGTAAGGGTAAAATGAGTAAAAATGGGATAAAAATATGGGTTAAAGCTTTAAAATATCTCTAACACTTGAATTTATCCTATTTTACAGATGTTTTTAGACAAATTATGTATTTATAGAGTTAAATAATGTATTTTAGAACATTATTTTTAAATTAGGAACCCAAGATTTACTTTTTTTGAAGATAAGTTCTATTTTATTCAAATTTTAAACTATTTTGGTGTATTTACATTTAATGGTATGTTTGGAAGATAAAATTTGGATTTTTATTGATAAAAATTATAAAAAATTAATTTTTTATTATTTAAACAAAGAATTTATGGATACTAACTTATTAAATTATTTCAAGGTGGATTTTTTTAACTCTTAAATCATGTATTTTCCAAAAAACTGTTTTTAGGCATCTTGTCTTCTTATATTAAAAGTAATTTTTATCCCATATAAAAGTAAAATATGAAAAAATGGATTAAAAAATTAGAACCATAATTTCTAAATTTTTTATAATAAAACTTTTATTTTTTTCATATAATTATTTTATCATATAAAAAAGTTAATTTATCACTGTTAACGTTAAAATGGGTTTAAAGAGGATTTAATAGGAGTTATGGGTTAAAATGTATCTAGAAATTTACCAAATGTGATTGGTTGAGTTTATTTACACTATATAACATCTTATATTTTAATTTTGTTTTCCTTGGTTCCACTTTACATGATTATGATATATATATATATATATATATATATATATATATATTATTTTATGTTTTAATTAATTCCAAGTGTGTCCTTTCCCTTACTTATAAAAGGGAACCTCCTGTCATACAATATTCACAAATTTTGAGCCATATATATTAGTAAATACCTACTATAATATCTTCCTATATTAATTCCCCAAAAGTTATATCTTCCTATCTTTCAAAAAAGGTTATCCTCTTATAGCTTACAGTGTCAGACAAAAGAGTTTTCTCAATAAAGAGGTATAAATCTTAACTGAGTTCTTTAAATTTATTTATTATTCTACCTTATATAAATATATGGTAGTAATAATAAAATAATAACTTAATTATCAAAAATATACTAAAATGTTATTATGATTATGGAAACACCATTTTCCACATTCTTTCTATCAAATGGGAAATAAAAAACATCGATCGTGTGTGCGTGTGGACTACCACATACACGAAGCGATGTGATTCATTTTTCACTTTAAATTTACATGGATTGTAATAAGGAAATATTTAATGAATATATATTATATATATGGTATAATAATTATTCTTTAAATGTGATTTATTATTTTCCCTTCTTTCATTTCAACTATTAAAAAGTTAAAACATCAGTCATGTGTATTATGGACTACCATCTCCACGAAGTGATGTAATTATTTTTTCATATCATCTTTATATGATATGTTTTAAAATTTTATATAATTATTAAAAATTATACTCAGGACATCATGAAAAGTTTTATATGATTTAACCAAGATCAAATTATAAGGATTGGGACTAACGAACTGAAAAAATGCAAGAAAAACAAAGCAGTTATCATATTGAACATCGATTTTAATAAAGAATTGTTAATAAATTGGTGATAATATATTATAAGAAAATAATATATGTTATGATATATATGATTATGTTTATTTAATATATTTATAATAAATATATATTTATTATACACGAGTTTTGAACACGTACAAGGAAAGACTAGACTAAAGGTAAGGGTTTATGGTTTCAAATTTTCTTCTTTTGGAAATCTGTTATGTTATAAACCTATCATATTTTATAATGTGTTTCTAATTATCATTTATTATTTTGTATCATTAATATCTATATGTTCTTGGAATTTAAATTTTCTATAATACCCTGACCTAGAAGCCTGGAGTCGGTGCATTATTTTAGTATATTGGCATGATCACAAGGAATCAAACCCCGAATGACTGATTTGTTTAGTAGTATTGGAAAGACATATTACATACCTGATACCCATAATACATTTGGAAATAGGAAATAAAAACATGATACATAATAAAAAAACAAAAAACATCCTTGAAAGATTATTCAAAGAATTCCTCTTCATAACCTAGGGAAAAGAAACATAATAAGGGCGGTCTCAAATGATTAGTAAGGGAAATTAAATTTTAATAAATAATGAATCAATGAGAATAAATCAACATGTAAAGGTAAAAAACTGATAAAAAATTACATTAAAATATATATATTTGGCAATATCAATATTTCCTGGTAAGAAAATGAAAACACATTCCATTTAATCAATGAACAAAAAATGAAATGAATCTATAGATATATCGATAAAAAATATCATGTATAAATAATAAATGAAGATAAATGAGAGAAATTATTAATTATTGGATTATGTATTTCCTAGGTACATGTAACAATTACCGTTAATACCTTTCATAAGACATTTTATCATATCGGGTAAAACCCATCTAATTTGGCCAACTATTTTGTCTCATGAGACTACCGATGCATCAAGGGGATATCTATAACCAGGACACACCCATGCTGTACCTATCCAAATAATTACTCATATCTAATAATTGATTCAAATAATTAACTATATTAATTATCAAACATAAATATTTAATGAAGGATATGGGTTTATCAATTATTCTCCAGTTAATTAAATGATTTTAAAAGTAAACACCATTTGTAAAATGATATATGGTTTAGCCCGAATGGCCCAAAGGCCTTCTTTTTATTTTATTATAGATAATACACCTTTTAAGGGTTGAAGGGGAACCCGTACATGACCCGTAGGCCCAAGGCACAAGGCCCGACATGACCCGTAATACATGACCCGAAGGCCCATAGGCATACCATGCCCATTACATGACTCGTAGTCCCAACCCACTAGAACTGCCCCTCCCCAACGTCTTGCATCATTGATATCCTTATCTCCCCACCTTGCATTGCTGATTGGCTAGCATTTCCCCGTACAATGCTGCACGGTGCCTGGTCCCAATGTCGGTTGCCATACCCTCTCATTCTTCCAATCCGGTTAGCTCTGCATCTGGTGGTTGCTACTTCTGTTGCTCTGATCCTCTTCTGGGGCTTGTTCTGTGTGATATGGGCTACTCTATGTTCTACATGACCCGAATGCCTTGTGTCTCGAAGGCCTTTGATGACCCAAAGGCCCTGGAGACCCGTAGTCCCAAACCGGTGGCCCGAAGGCCCAAATCATGTGAATAGTTCTGGTTGCTACAGTATAGAACAATGACTGCTACAGTACTTCTATAGTACCCCGGAAATTCTCCTCCACCTGGTTTTGAACCCAGGCCTCTTGGATGCCAAGCAGGAGCCCTTACGACTTCGGTACAGGCTCGTTGGCTAATATATGGTTTAGGAAATAATAATATCCATCATATGAAAATCTAAATATTAAAGGAAATTTTATAAAAATGACTATAATAAATTTATTTTTTTTTCAAGAGAAATTTAATAATCAAAAATGGAAGTGAGGTTGAAAAGATAATCATTAAGATCATTCTTGAGGAAAATAATATTTAAATATTCAAAAGTGTACCATACCACTTTGAAACATTTAAAATAATAATACACATGAATTTATAACCTTAAATGAAACTTATAATATCATGATAATAATCATATTCATCATATAACATTTCAAAGGGTAGTATATACACCATATAAGAGAAAATAGGTGCATAACAACAAATAAGTCTCAATGGAATGTAAATTGAGACAAAACCCCTTACCTTGACCTTCATTTTCGTTATGTGGTATTTAAACTCTTGTATAGTGGTTTAAAATATGTCACTAACTTAGACCATAACCATATTCATGTTTATAAAATCATATTTTAACTTCTTATAATATTTTAATACACTCTTCCACTATTTTAACTATTTTGGGTGTTAATTACCTCGATTAATCAGGTATGTTTTGACTTGTCATTTGTTGTTGCTATAAATTAGTTCATGAATTAATAATCTTCAAAATTTAAAACAAGACATAATTATCATATATATTCAGTATATATGTATTAATAATGATCTATAATATTTTGAGATTAGAAATGAAGTGCACCGTTCATGGAGACGGTAGGCCGTACGTACATAGGAACATTAATTTCATTTATTTTTTATATTAATATAATAAAATTTAAATGATAAATAGGTATATTATAATTATAGTATCATATATATTCCATATATGTTTCATATTTTGTTAAAATCATCTTTAATACATTCCATGTGTTGCATGAACGAATCACATCACATTAAGGATGCGATAGTCCACATTTCCACAAATGATGTTATCCTATTTAAATAAAATGAAATGTATATAGGTATGAGTTATAAAAGAATTAAATAATCATAAATATATTATAAATATAATACATATAATATATAAGTATATTTTCCATCATAATGACCCCAATGATAGGTGGTAAATTAAGAACGAACAATCATTGTTTCCTGAGGCGGTAGTTCACCGTTCACATAAACAATATGTTCGTTAGCCATTAGATGGATGTGAATATGAGTGTTGGTTTAAAACTTTTAATAAAAGTATAAAAATATATTTAGGATAATTTTTTTATCTAATAATGTAATAATAATATTTTAGGGGGTGGAGAATAGAAATAAAATTAAAGATATTAAGGAAATATGTTACCTCTTAATCGGGTAACTCCTTTTGGTTTGAACCAAAGGGATTCCGTGGATGAATTTATGAACAATGTGAGGAATCTAGGTTAAGGAGAGAGATTTTATGTAGATATGTTTTCATATTTTTTTTTATCAAAGGTGTATTGAGAGGTGTGAGGAAGTGGGAGTATAGGAGGTCTTTTTATAGTGGAGGAGGAGTGACACTCTTGTAAATTTTTGGAAAGGGAATTCCACCCACGTTTTCCCATGAAAAGTGGTTCCAATAATAGATTTTTTATAATATGGTATATATCATTGAAATATTTCCATAAAATGGATATTTGATAGGTTTCTAGGTCATTTGGGCCCTTAAGATCAAGTTATATTCCCTGATTAAGTTTAATTTTACCTTAACCGTTGCAATTAATTTTAATTACTTTCACTAATAATTTTGGTAAAAAATAATTTGAACTAATTATACATTATAAATTATTATTATTCAAAATATGGAATCAATTTTTATAAATTCTAATCACAGAAGTGGTAGAAATTAATTTAAATTTATTCCCAGAGACGGAACGAAAATACGGGTTTTTAAAGTAAAAATATCCAAAATGTTTATATGTTTTATACCCAATTTCAAAGTGAAATTGATTATAATGAACTAAATTGGATTAAATGATAAAAAATTTATATAATTAAAATTTAAAACCAATTTTAAATATAATTTAAACTTATTAATAAATTATATGAAAAAACAGTTTTGAACTAAAATTCAGTAATTTTCACTATTCAATAAAAAATGGAACATCATTGAAAAATTCCAAAAAATTACCCTAACCTAATTTTTATGTTTCTATTTTAAATTTTAATTTTATTTTGAAATTTATAATCCATAAAGGTTCCAAAAATTGAATTTAAAATAGGTTCTCCATTAGAAGGTCGTAAAAATGTCAAAAATAAAAATATAGTATTTTATGCATAAAATTTTGTTCATTTTTATCTTAAGACTATAATATATATTGGATGAATATAAAAAATATTTTATTGAATATATAATATATATATCAAACTAATATCACTAAATAATTAAAATTAAATTAATATATTAGGGAAAAAAACTCTGTGAGAACACAAATAATAATATTTACTTTATATTCATCAATTTTATATTAATTTTTAATTAATTTGTAACCAATGAATTAATTTGTGTAAAACATAGATTTTAACAAGTTATTTATCCATTTTTATAAATAATAATTTAATTTCTAGTTTATATATTATTAAATATTTTAGTAATATATTATTATTTGGTAGAACTCGGTCATGCGTGTAATGCAAGCCATTTGAAGAAAATCGTTGTTGCATGTGACTTACGGTAACTCATTATCACATTCATTATAAGATATATCATAGATATAATTTGTTTAAAATAGTAAGTATATTATGAAATCTTGGGGTATTATATTCCCTTAGGCACTTGGTTATGCATGTGATACACACTATTGAGTACAATGTTCTTACTTTAGAATTTCAGGGTGTTACATTATCCCCACCTTAATTAAATTTCATACTCACAATTTAAACTTGATCTCAGTAATTGAGGGATTGATAATGGAAAATAAAATATTTTTGAAAAATTCAAATTATAAATAGTGTTAATAAAAAATTTTCCTAAAATGATAGAAAGGAAAGTACAATGGTCAAATAACTAGGTTCCCAAGTAGGATAATATATGTGGAAAATAGAATCATAGATACATAAGAAAAATCTAACAATGAAGTTATGATTAAGATTGCTAGAGAACATGGTTAAAAGAAAGTTAAAAATCACAAGGCCATACATCCATTATGGTCTAATGGTCCATTTCATTCATCAGAAATGAAGTTACTAGCATAACATTTTTTGGTTTTAAGATCATTTTTCCTAGAGTTTGAGGAATTATTTTACTCTCTAAGAATATAAGTAAATATACATACTTGGTACATTTATATAATAAAAATCTTATCCTTTGGTGATTAATTGATCTATTTACACTTCATATCTTAGAATAAGATTCATAATATAGTGATGTGACATATCAATATTTAAAACCAAATCCAAAGTTCAACTTAAATCATTTCATAAATGGTTAAACTTTCCAAAAGATTATGATCCAACACTTTAAAAAGAAGGTCACTGAATTTAAAAAATTAACTTATCATTAGCCTTTAATCAACATGAAGCATCTCTAAATTTTTACATTCCAAACATGTGAATAACTTTATCCTATATCCCCTTGAAATATGTTAATAACTCAAATCGCTATAAACACTTCTTGGAAACATGCATTCTTCCTTATTCCTTATGTAAGAAACATGTTATTGGATATATTCCTTAAATAAAAAAGTGTCATAAACTCCATCAATGATAACATAAAACATTTTTCAAAAAGCCATTAATCAGTTTCAAGGTAGTCAACACTAGTCAAAATTAATCATTTATTCATCATTATCTCAACATTAGGAACACATTAAGGGTTGTCTTTCCCTCAATCATGTTTTTTTTGAAAAGTTTAACTTTATAATGAATATTTTTTTTGTAACATTCAACATATGATCTAAAATACTTAATGAAAAATTAATGCAGTATAATCCATATATATTTCATAAATCATATGATGGGAACATCATAAATAAAACAATTTTACAACATATTTCTTAGATCCAAATACAGAAGAACATTAATCATTCCACTTTAGTTGTGTCAATAACATATGCTTGACCTTGACCCCTTAGCTTCTTCTGAGGTATATTCTCTTGATGCTTGGGGATTTTTTTTCCATAATTCCCCATCTTCTTATAGTTATGGCACTGGATATTAGAATTATCCCTCTTGAATTTGAATTATTTTTCCTAGTGACCTTTCACTTCAGACTTATAGCATACTCCCAACCCTTCAAGAATTTACCAGGGTGATTCTTTCCACAATTATCACATATGAAAAAAATCCTCCATTCCCTTATTCACTATATCTGACATTTTTTCTTCCTTTATCTTTTTTTCTTTCTTCCATTTGAATCCATAAAGCTTGGATAATTATTTATATTTCTTGATAGCACAAAAAACTATCTCTTCATACGATGAAAAACTTTGGGAGACCAGTTTCCTTTAGAGACTTGGATTAAGAACCTAAAATAAGTGGTCAATCATGCACTCAGTATTGCATATATAATCTATAGAATAATTAGATAACCTTTTAAATGTAGCTTTATAATCTTTAAAAATTTCACCTTCCTTCTGTTTTAATCTAAGGAACTTAATCTACTTCTCAATTTTTGATCACGAGGGAAGTATTTGTCAAATAATGTCTCCTTAAAATTACTCCATTAAATGAGTTTAATTTCTTCTTCCTATCTTGTATTCTGGATCAGAGACCACCACTGATCAACATCACCTTGGAGACAATATATCACAATTAACCTTTTCCTTTTTACTACATTCTAAGGCTGTAAATATTATCTCTAGGCACTTAATCTAGTGATCAGCCGCCACTGGATTAGTAGTCCCACAAAATTATGGGGGCCTCTATCACATAAAGTGATCCAACATATGAGATTATCTCTATGGAATAGGTTTCTCCATTTGGGAAAGGTTATTTTTTATAACCTGACTAAGCTTCCCTAATATATCTACAACTTTCCCAGTTTTAATATCGGCTATGATGACTTTATAAGCATGGAAACCTCTACATTGGTCATGATTATTGATTCCATTTTCCCTTCTAGGAGCCGTTTCTAAATAATGGAATATACTGGATTAGCTCCTAAAATTATGAACTTTATATGACTCTAAATATGTTATAGCACATGACATAAATTTATGCATAATAAATCCAAGAATCATAAACTTTTGTTACTTTGGGAAATATTTTCTTTCAAATCCTTTACAATGATAGGTAAATAAAATGTTAACTATCATAATAATATCCCCTGGGAGTTGCAAACCAAGAACACAATAAGGCATGTTTTCACGTACTAGGTTATACTGTGTCAAGATTGATACACGTTGTCAGAGTTGTTACTCTTAGGTACATTTGTGTTAAAACAATGTCCACTTGTAGTATCCAGGCAAGGATGTATTGTAATGAATGCCCACATAATCTCTATATTACCAAAATTATATAATGTTATTCCATACTTATCCTAAAATTCCATCTTAGGGTTTTCTCCCTAACCCATTTTTCTGAATCTAGTTTCTATGGTTTCCGCTAAACTTTTTTTAATACCAACTATAATACCCTGACCCCAGAATCCCAAAGCCGATGTATTATTTTATTACATTTTCATAATTAAAAGGAATAAAATCCTGATGGACCGATCAGTTTAGAAGTCTGGGAATGCCATATTAAATACATTATACCCATAATATATTGGGAAATTATATATACAAACATGATACATAATGAAAATAAATAAACAAAATCCTTGAAAGCATATTCAAAGGATTCCTCTTCATAACCTGGGGAAAGGAAACATAACAAGGGTGAGCTCAAATGCTTAGTAAGGGAAAGTAAAGAAGATTAAATAATGGAGCAATGAGAATAAATCAACATGTAAAGTTAAATAACTAATAACACATTCCGTTGAAATAACTATATTATGAAATATCAACATGGAAAGATAAGAAACTAAAAACACATGGAATATAATCAAATAAATGGAAATAAAGTTCATATATAGTTATGTCGATGAAAAATATAATGGAAAAATAATAACTGAAGATAAATGAGGGAAATGATTAATTATTTGATTCCATGTTTCCTAAGTACATAAAACAATTACCGTTAAGACCTTTCACAAGACATTTTAGCATATTGGGTGAAACCCATCTAATTTGGACTACTATTTCATCTGATGAGACTATTGATGCATTGAGGGGATATCTATAACCAGGCCCCACACATGTCCTACCTATCTAATGCAATACTCATATATAATAATAAATTAAAATAATAAATAGCATGCCTTATCATATATATGTATTGAATTAAGGATACAAGTTTTTCAATTATTCTCCAGTTAATCAAATAACTGTCAAAGTAAACATTATATGTAAAATTATATATGGTTTAGGAAATAATAATACCCATAATATAAAAATATGGATATTAGAGGAAATTTGAAATGAAAAATTATTATAATAAATGGATTTTTTCAAGATAATGTTAACAATCACAAATGGAAGTGAGGTTGCAAAGATAATCATTAAGAGAATTCTTGAGGAAAATAATATTTAAACACTCCAAAGTATCCCATACCACTATGAAACATTTAAAATAATAGTACCCATAAAAGTAAAACCTTAAATAAAAATTATAAAATTATAATAATAATACTATTCATGATATAAAATTTTAAAGGGTAGTATACACACCATATAATAGAAATTAGGTGCATAAAAACAAATAAGTCTCAATGGAATGTAAATGGAGACGAAATCCCTTAACATAAAAATCGTTTTTGTTATGTGGTATTTATCATATACTATAGTGGTTTAAAATATGTTACTAACTTACAAAATAACTATAACCATGTTTATAATATCATATATCAACTTCTTAAAATATTTTATCACACTCTTTAATTATTTTAACAATTCTGGGTGTTAATTGCCTAGTTTTATCAAGTATGTTTTGACTTGTCATTTTTTGATCTAATTGATTAGATAAGGATTTAATAATCTACATAAAATAAAACATGAATTAATTATGCTATATATTTATTATATATTTATTTATCATTATCCATAACATTTGGAGATAAGAAATGAAATGCACCATTCAGGGAGATGGTAGGCCATACGTATGCATGAATGTTACTTTCATTTATTTTTCATATTAAAATAATGAAAAGTAAATGATAAATATGTATATTATAATTAAATTATAATATATATATCATATATTTTATATAGTTTTATTAAAATCATCATTAATACATTCAATGTATATCATGAATGAATCACATCGCTTTAAGGAGGCAGTAGTCCACACTTCCACAAATGATGTTATCGTATTTACACAAAATAGAATTTATAGAGGTATGTGTTATAAAATAATTAAAGAATAATAGATACATTATAAATATCATAAATATCATATATATTTATAGTTTCAAACATAATGACCACTATGAGAGGTGGTAAAGGAAGAACGAACAATCATCGTTTGTTGAGGCGGAAGTTCACCGTTGACATAAAAAATATGTTCGTTACCCATTAGATGGAAGTGTGTGTGATTATAGGTAAACAACATATCATAAAAAATAGTAGTATATTTAGCACACTGTTGTTTATATAATAATGGAATAAAAATAGTTTAGGGGGTTGATAATGGAAATAAAACTAAAGAGCCTAAGGAAAGACGTCACCTCTTAATCGGGTAACTCATTTTGGTTTGAACAAAAAGTCTTCCTTGGATGGATTTATGAACAAGGTGAGGATTAATTATAGAGTGTAGGTATTTTTAGGATATATTTGGGTATATATCTTTCGATCCAAAGTGGATTGAGAGGTGTGAATAAGTGGGTGGATATGAGGCCATTTTATTGTGGAGGAGGAGTGACACTTTTCTAAATTTTGGGAAAGGGAATTCCATCCACATTTTCCCATGGAAAGTGGATCCATAAATGAAGCAAATTATATAAAAGAGATTATATAGTCAAAATATTTCCATAAAATAGATCTTAGACAACTATATAGGTCATTGGGACCTTAAGATTAAGGTTTAGTCCGTTATTAAGTTTAACTTTACCTTAATCGTTGTAAGTAATTTTAATTACTTTCCCTAATTTGTTTGGTGAAAAAATAATTTGAACTTATTAGACAATATAAATTATGATTATTACAAATAAATAATCCTTTTTCTAAATTATTATTAAATAAGTGGTAGAAATTAATTTAAATTTAATCCCATAGACAAAACAATAATCCGGGATTTTAAAGTAAATATGTCCAACAATTTTCTATGTTTTTATATCCAATTTAAAAGTGAAATTGATTCCAATGACCTAAGTTGGATTAATTGATAAAAATTTGATCTAATTAAACATTAAAACAAATTTAATATTTAATTTTACCCTATAAATAAATTATATGAAAAATCTATTTTGAACTAAAATTTAGTATTTTTCACTATTCATTAAAAAATAAAACTTCACAGAAAAATACCAAAAATTTACAAAAACCTAATTTTTATGTTTTTATTTCAAATATTAAGTCTATTTTTACATTTATAATCCATAAAGGGTTCAAAATTGGATTTAAAATAGGTTCTCCATTAAAAGGTGGTAAAAATGTCTAAATAAAAATATAGTATATTATACATAAAATTGGGTTTGTTTTTATCTTAAGCCTATAAAATATATTGAATAAATATAAAAAATATTTGATTGAATATATAATATATATTTAATACTAATATCACTATATAATTGTAATTAGTTTAATTTATTAGGGTAAAAAAACTTTGTGAGAATAAAAACAATAATATTTTTCTTTATATTCAATCGGTTTTCATATTAATTTTCAGTTAATTTGTAACTAATGAATTAATTTGTGTAAACCAAATATTTTCATAAGTTACTTAACCCTTTTTATAAATACTAATTAAATTATTAGGTTATTTCTTATTAAATATTTTAGTAATATATCATTATTTCCTAAAAGTTGGTCTTGCATGTAACACAAGCCATTTGAAAGAACTTGTTATTGCGTGCGACATACGCTAACTCGATATCATGTTCATTGAAATATATATCATATATTTAATTTATTTAAAATTATAAATATATTATAAAAGGGTATTATATTCCCTTACGCACTTGGTGATGCGTGTGATACATATTGTCAAGTAAAGTGTTCTTACTTTAGAATTTCATGGTGTTTAATTTTCCTTTGAAGTTAATTTTTCATTGGTTTATGAATCAAAATTTACCATATAAGTAAGGGGTTTATGTTTCAATGCATTTTTAATTGGGATTTTTTATTCTTTAATTTTAATTTAGAAAATTATATGAAGCCTTTTTGATAAGCACATTATTTTTATCTTATCCCTTATTTATATTAATTATTCTTATAGTTTAATACCATTCTCCCCTCTTTCGAAATAAAAATGGCTCATAATTTTTTAATAACATCAGACCTCATGTTTCCTCATTCATTTAGAAAACCTTTTTCTTCCATATACTTTTTTTTTCTAAAATGTTTTCAACATTTTTTTTGAATATTCATAAATGATTGTTTAAATTAATTTTTACCATTATTTTATTTTTTATAATAACATTTATAAAGTATCTTTTAGTCATTTTCTTAACAATGAAATTTTTATTAAATATGTGAAAAAATATTTGTTTTAATTATTAAAAATTAACATAATTTCCTATCATCATGATCGCTTAATGATTTAAAGCTCAATTTACAAGTTTCCATGTTTATTTTGAAAAAATGTTTTCTTTAATATTTTGGAAATATTTTTATTTCTAAAAATTGTTTTCAAAATTAAAAGGTCTATTTCATCAAAAAAAATTCCAACTATCTTATAAAAAATATTTTCATTAATTATGACATAATTTGATGTAAATAATGATTTTCTAGTGATATAATCCTATAATACCATACTTATTCATTATTAGGATGGTTTATGACTATAATAATGAGATGTTTTTGAAACCCATTTATTTTCCATGTTATATTCTATGATGAAATTTTTATGAAACTTATTTACTTTCAATAGGTTATGACATGATGAACATTTTATTATTTTATGGAATACATATGTTTAGTTTTCAATATGTGATGGGTGGCCCTAGAATTATAAATCCCTCCAATTAATTAGATAATGATTGATATCTCATGAGTTAATAAGAACTATAATGGGGTGTAAAACTAGTTCAGTAATAAAAAATATCCACTATGATAGTATTCAGATTGAACCTTGACTAAGGATATGAAGCAATGGGAAATGAACTCAATATAATATGATAGTATTAGTAGTGAAACTTAAATAAGGAAATTATATTATATTCTTACGTGTATGAAAAAAACTTATGTCTTATGAATATGATATGTTCTCATGACCCATGATTGATTTTTAATGATTCTATACACTTATAAAGTTTTTCATTTATTATGAAAAAACCTTATGCCATAATTTACGAGGAAAAATATTTGAATCATTGGATACGATTTTTGTAATTCATGATCTTGTTCTTATAACATTATTATTATCTTAGGATCACTTATGATCATTGATTGATATATCATATGTTTACCCTTACTGATCATCTAAGATAAATCTTAATTATGTTTTATTTTCCTTAGGATATGAAGAAATTATTAAGGATCATTTATATAATAAGAGTGATAATTATGAAGATCTTTTCAGGAGACGATGAATATATTTTAAGGAAAAATAATTTTTATGTATCCATTACCCAAAGGCACTAAAAAATTATGGTTATAGAATGGATTGTAATGTTTTTTATTAAATATTTATATAATAAAGGTAATAATTATGTATGAAAAAATGGGCCACTATAGTTGGAATCATAATAGAGTTTAGTTAATATTGTGAAATTTGGGTTATAAAACATTGATTAAAACTGTAGGGATAAGTATAAGTATTGGATAACATCTTGAAACTTGGGTAAAGTAAAAATTTATTAGTTTTCCTAGAAAATAAATCCCCATATATATACTTTTAAGAGCATGTGTCTGTGGAATAGATCCACCCATGGTTCAAAAATTTGAATGGGTAGGTTTGGATATTAACTCGATCATCATCAGTGCATGATGGATTGTCCTAATACTTGACACCCAAATAGAAAATTTTATGGTATATTCTTAGGTTTATTAACATTTTATTTATGAACCCGTATAAAATATTTGAATAGAAAAGGATTTTCGATGACCTAGGTGAAACCTATGGTGTAATTGACAGAAAATAAGGTGTCGTGTTTTAGACATCCTATGAATAATTTTTCATGATTATAATTTTTCTCATTAATATTATTATTTCTCACATTATGATTTTTGGTTTTAGTTAATGGATGAAACACAGAAGAACAATGCTAACACTAAATATGATGGACAATGCAATGATTTTCCTCATGATCAACCAAATTAAATGGGTTATAGAATGAGAAAAATTATGATTATTCATAATAATATATCATATTATGTGATAAAAAAACTCAACATGGGTGAGATTCTAAATATACAAAAAAATAGAAAAAGGGTATTTCATGGGAGTTCAATTGATAAATACTATTGAGTATAGAAGACAAAAATTCTTACGTGTCATTAATTATGGAATAAAAAATCAAGGTAATGTCTCAATGGAATAAGAAGATGTTTATGTGTGGGAATAAAATGCATAAAGTAATTGTTGATGAAAAATAAATAGTTTTATGGTGAAAAAATGAAGAGTTTTATTGATGAAAATGAAGAGTTTTTGGGATTCAATAATTAATTAGTATAAGTTTTTAATAGTGACATTCAAGTTATAAGAATCATTAAACATATAAGGATTATTCTATAGTGGTTTTAATTAAGGATATGAAACCATATATTGAATTTTACTAATAAAATATAAATTTTATTTAGTGGTATGTTTATATTTTTTGGAAAATACATGATTGGGGGATATATAATGCTTAATATGCGCATGATATTGACATAAAAAATTTTAGTTGGGATAATGAAATTATGATGTAAATTGGATAGTATTGATAAGATTAGAATTTATTGGTTATTTAATGATAAAGTGATTAATATTATCTTTTGTGAAATTTATTTTATTTTTGGATTTATGGAATATTGGATTGTTTGTGTAGAGTTAATTTTTGGAAGAATTTATGTTTTCTTTGAAGTTTTGTAGCGATATAGGTTATATAATGTTTAAGGAGAATATATGGTAAAGGGATTCACAAGTTTGGAATGTGAAATTATGAGATGATTCATGTTGTCTGAGGATAAATGTTAAATTTGATCATTGAAAACAAATCTGATAAATTTTTAATGATTTTTAGGTTTTGAATTTGGTCAGACATATTTTGGTGGAGTCTTTATGAAATGGATTAAGTTTAACTTTTCCTATTATTGTTGAGGTCTTAGAAGATTAATGTTTTATATTTATACATATTGGATAAATTGTGCTATCTATTTTGGTTTTAGTAAATATTTTGAGATAAAAGGAATTAATTTACATTATTTTATGGATTTTATGATCAATTAAAAGTTAAATTTAGTGTTTCAATAATAATAAATTCTTCTTGAATATTATTTTATTGAAATATAATACTAAGTGGAAATTTATTGAATCACAACCGAAGGATGAAATCGTGCTTAATTAAGGTAAAAAAATTCATCTTAATATATTTTCTCATGACCTATTTCTTGATAGTAAAATAATACCTCAACTTTAGTAAAAGGATATGGAAATAAAAATACTATTCTTTTACCCTCATTTTTTATGAAATGGTAGTCATTTATCCCCTCACTGATTTAGAGTTTAGTGATCATTGACTTTCACATGGTCATTCAATTTCTTATTATAAATGTTCTCTATCACTATCTATAATTATTTGGATAATAATTTTTTCATTCATATCAATATTTTCACTTCCCATTAATGTTATTCTATCTAAAAACCCAGTTATGTGTAATTCCATATAACCTTGACATTTCCCTCTCCCTCTTTTGAAAAAGAAGATTTATTTTCCTTTTTTATGATATGAGGTTTGAAGAAAGGTATTTTAAAATTTTTAACCGTTGATTACCAAGACAAAAATTATGATGGTGTAATTTATTTAAAGAGTTTAGAATGTTACTCCTTGATATTTTAAAATATAATTCAATTTAAATAAATTATATTTGTTTGATAGATTTCTTTACAGACAAAAGCACCCTTAAAATGAACTGTGATACATTATAACATTTCCATTAAATTGATGGGTATGAATAATATTTACCACATATTGAAATATATATAATAATATTATAATTAATTTATTTGTATTTATTAATAAATAATATAAAATTACTCAATTTTATTTTGAGTCATTTTATGATTCTAAAACATGTTTTCTTTAAAAATGGGCTTTTATTTCTTTTTTCTGAGAGAATTTTATAATTAATTTCCAATACTTTTGAAAATTGAATTTGATAAAAATGATATCATTTTTGAAAATAGATTATCAAATTTTTTTAGGGAAAACTTTTTGGATTTTGTTTAAAACATAATTTTTTATTGAATAGTAAGAAATGCCAATTTTTGTAAAACTGACATCTATTTTCATTGAAAGGTCCCATTATTATTTAATTTGATATTAAAATTAATCATGTCTCATTTATTTATAAATAATATAATTAATTACATAGAAATAATCTCTATATTTTATTTTTTTATAAGTTCTTTTCTGGGTTTAAAAACACATTTATCTAAAATACAGTTTTTATATGCGAAATGTGTTTTTATATTAATTAAATTAATAAAAAACTATTGATAAATGATTTAAATTAAATTTATAAATTATATATTTTTTTTAAAAAATTTACATTAATCATATGGTTTTTACTAGTCATGGAATATGAATAAATCTAGTTTTATGCTTAAAAATGAATTTTTCTAAAATAGGTTTTTATTTTGTTTTTCGCGCTTATTTTAAAATAGATTTCTACCACTTATAAAAAATGAATATAATAAAATGTATTTGATATTCGTAATAATGATAAATAATTTAATTTAATAATTTCAACTTAATATTTTGTCATTATTAATAGTAACCATGATAAAGATTCATCACCTTAGTAAGGGTAAAATATGCAAAACAATGTCAAAACTATGGGTTAAATCTTTAAAATCTCCTTAAAATTCATATTATCCTATTTTATGAGTGTTTTTTTGACCAAATAATTTTTTTATTTATTTAAATAATTTATTTTAAAACATTATTTTGAATTTGAGAACCCATGTTTTAATTTTGTGAAGGTAATTTATATATTTTATTCAAATTTAAAACTATTTTAGGTTCTTTACATTTAATGAAATGTTTGGAAGATGTCACTAAGTTTTGGATACATAAAAAATTATAAAAAATTACTTTTATTATTATTTAACCAACACAAATTTCATGTAATATAAATTATTACTTTATTTCAAGCTGAAATGATTTTTACTCTTAAACGATTTATTTTCCTAAAAATTGTTTTCATGCGTTTTGTGTTCTTATATTAAAAGTAATTCCTATCACATATATAATTTAATTATGATAAAATTGATTATTATTTGGGATCATAAATTCTAATTTTTTTAAAATACCCCATTTATTTTTATTTATATAATTATGTTATCATGGTAAAAAGGTAAGTTGTCACAATGAAGGTTAAAATGGGTTTAAAGTGGTTTAATGAGGAGATAAGGCTCAATGTTTATCCAAAACTAGCCCAAATGTTATTGTTTGAGTTTATTTAGACCATATAAAATCTTTTATTTTAATTTAGTGTTCCTTGATTACAATTCACAAGATTATGATATATATATTATTTTATCTTTAATTTAATTCCAAGTGTCTCCTTTAGCTCACCTTTAAAAGGGAACCTCTTGTCCTTCTTCATTAATCTTTTTGGTTATTATAAACTAATTAATACCTTACAAAAACTTTATATATTCCTTCCCCACATCATATATCTTATATTCTTTCTAAAATACCATTATTTCAAGGATTAAGGTGTAAGCAAAAAGAGGGTTCTCAATGTTATGGTATAACTCTTAACCAAGCACATCTAATTTATTTCCTATTCTTCCTACTATAAATCATTGGTATTCATCATAAAATAATATCATCAATATATTTAATATAAATAAATTTTATTATTATTGTGGAACCATGAATTTCTACATCCTTTCCATTAAATGGGAAATTAAAGGCATCACTTGTGTGTACCTGTGGACTACCACTTCCACAAAGTGATGTGAATTTTTTTTCATTTTAATTTTAAAAGGATGGTAATATGGAAACATTTAATTAATATATATGATATATATGATATATATGATATTATAATGTTTTTTAAAAGGTAAAATATTATTTAACATTATTTCATTCCATCAACCAACAAGTGAAAACGTCACTCATGTGTACCTACAACATACCATCTCCACGAAGTAATGTAATTAATTTTCTATCACTGCATTATATGAATAGTTATAAAATTATATATAATGAATAAATTTTATACTAATTACATGATTAAAATTTTGGAGATTCTAGAACCATGATCCAAGTATAAGGACTGGGATTACCGAGCCGAAACATACATGAAAAATGAAGCACTTATCACCATGAATAGTGATTTTAATAAAGAGTTATTAATAAACAGTTGATATGATGTTATAAGAAAATAATATATGTTATGATAAATATTAGTATGGTTATAGAATATATTTATAATAAATTTCTGTTTATTATATAGGAGGTTCCAATACGTATGAGGCAATATGAGACTTCAGGTAATGGTCTATTTTCTCAAATTTTCTTCATTGGGACTTATGTTATGTTATACACCTATATTGTTTTGTTAGGTGTATTTTATACCAATTTTCTATATTTTATTATGAATATCCATTTTTACGGTATTGTATTTTTCATTTGAAGTTATTTCTTTCATGGGGGTTATGAATGAAGAGTTACCAAAGCAGTAAGGGATTGTTTCAATCCCATTTTAATTGGGTTAATTTATACTAGAATTTACATTGAATAAATTATATGATCCATATATGATTATTGTAACACTGAGAGATTTTAAAATATAAAACTTTTTTTGATAGAGTATAATACATGAAGCATCAATCCTAAATGAAAACCGAAATATTATTATTTAAATATGATCATTATAACCTAGCAGTTAAATTGTTTGATATGTATAAGATTAACTAATTTATGAAATATATATAAATTTTATAATAATTATAAATGTATTTATATATTATCCATAAATAATCGTTCAATTTTTAATAAAGTAACTTTATTCTTCAAAAATACATTTTTTAAAAAATGGAATATATATATTTTCATGAGAAAATATTATTATAAATTTCTAGATATCATTTTTGAAATAATTATATAAAAATTATCTTATGGTGAAATTTTTGGATTTTCTAAAAAGAGAGATTTGAAAGTGAATAGTGAAAATACATATTTTTGTAAAACTGTTATTTATTTTCAATAAATTAAGTAATTTAAAAGTACCATTGTTATTTGAATGTGATTTTGAATAAAAATATGTAATCCTTAGTTATATTTTATAAAATTAAATACATTTGAATCACCATTATCATGAATTTTCGTATAAGTTATTTTTTTGACTTATAGGGCATTTTGTATAAAACCCACTTTTCATAATGTTTTGAGGGTTTAATTTTAAATTATATTCTTCCACTTATGTGAATTGAATAATGAAAAATAAAATACATATTTTTAATCAGGAGGTCTAATTTTTTTAATTTTTCCATTTTATTTCAAATCATTATGAATAGAAACTATAGTAAATATTTATCCCACAGTAAGTGAAAATAGGTAAATTAAAGTTAAAAATAATATTATAAGGTCTAAAAATGACACTAAAACATGTACTAAGTTTACTAGATGAGTATATTTCATCCATAACCATAAAAAATTTTAATATATGGCATGTTTTTTCATATGAACATTATTTTGACCTTTATAATATTTTATAAAAAGAAAAGTAAAAACATTCACATTCTTTTTTTTAATTTTAATAAAATTTTATGATTGGGATAAAGAAAAAATATGTTAGATTATAAATAATTATTTTAATGATATTTTTTTCATGGTAATTTGATTTTATTTTTTAGAGATGAAATAATTACCTTATATGCTTATGTAATATCAATACAATATTTATTCAAATAGTAGAAAAATAAAATTAATAATTTTAACAGCATTAAAAGTAATAAAAATTTAATTAATTATTATGTTCCGAGAATTTTATAGACAAAAATAAAAAGTTATTGAGGTGAAAATTGATTATATTCGAATTTCATTTCTCCCATGATTTTATTATGGTTAAAGTAAATGAATAGTTACAAAAACGACATTAATGATATTTTATTAAATGATTTAAAATTCCAAAAAATCCTATATTATTTAATTTTATTAAGATATGGTTTAAAATAATAACCACGGTCCATTTATGGGGAATTTTTATTTTTATAATATCTATCTTTACCTCTAAATAGTAAAACTTTTCTATTATGATAATTTTCAAAAAGGGATAATATGGGTTAAAAAAATAAAATGATAAAAAACTCTTATAAAGTTGTCAAAATTTAACTATATGGTAGTATTTAGACCAATAATAATCCTATATTTTAATTTTTTTTTCTTTTATGATCCTTTTTTCCTTTGTAATTAATTTATATTAATTTAAAACTTTAAAAAATTCAAAAAGTGCCCCTCCATCACCTATAAAAGGACACCTACTCTCCCATTTTAATCACACTTTAATAGAATATTAGTTTATAAAATAATTATATAAATCAATTAATTAATTCCATTACCACTAATTATATTTTTTGTTTTCATTAGAAAAACCACATAGGATGGATTATGGTGTAAACTGAAAGAGGTTGTCTGAAGAAGAGGTGTCCTTCTTAACCGAGTTTTTTTTTGTTTTATTTATTATTTCACCTCCATTAAATATTACTCAACCATGATGATATAATAACATAAGTATCTCATATATAAATAGTTTTTATTATGTTAATGTTATAAACTACAACCATCTCCTCATCCATGAAATGGGAAGCGAAACCACCATTCGTGTGTGCGGAAGATTACCACCTCACGAACCGATGTTAGTCAATTTTTATTACCACCTCTATCAGATATTTATTTTGACATTTTTAATTTATATATAATATATTCATGAAATATTTATAATTATGGAAAATTATTATATCATAAATTTTCATATGCATCTATTCTTTGAAGGATGATAACATCGTTCATGTGTACGTGTGGATTACCACATCTATAAAGGAATGTGATTTGTTTTTCATTAACACATCACATGGATGGTATATATAAGTGTATTTAAATAAATTATATTATATTTATGGTATAATTATCATAATATGATGATAAAATAACACTTATATTCTTTCCATCATGGTTATTCAAAAATGGAAATGTTACTCGTGTGTACGTATGATCTACTATCTCCATGATCGTAACTGAGTTCATTTTTCATAATCATATTTCATGGTTGGTTTTAAAGTTTTAATTTATGTATAAAAATTATAATTATATCATGATTATTATTCTTGGTTTTATGGAATAATGACTTATTTTACCATAGTCAACCTACTGAATTCATATTCGACATATGAATTGAATGTCATCAAAATATCGAACATGAACTTAATTGATTAATTAAATAAATGTAACATGATAATAAATAAAATTAATTTAATAATAATATTGAAATTTTTTATTAATAATTTAATTAATTAAAATATTTTTATTATTTATTATTGTAAAGAACATAAGTGATCTTTCATACATGAGGTAAGAGATTTCGTCTCAATTTCCCTTTATTGAGAAATATTTTAATGTTATGAACCTATTTTATTTAAAATGATGTATATTTTTCTCATTATATATGATATATATATATTTAATCCTTCATTATTCATGTTAATTTAAGTTTTAATATAAATTATTACATCCAAGGGTATTTTTCTTGAAAGTTACCATGTGTTAAGTGTTTTATAAGTCAAATGTATTTCATTAGGTTATATCACTTTTTAATTGATTACATTATGTGAGGATTATGTGTAAGGTGGACCTTGTATTATTTATTATTTATTTTTATTTTTTTGGATTTATATTTTTTACGCATATTCATTTCATTGAATAATTATCACTTCAATTTTATGATCATTATAAGGGCTCTTCATCTCAAATTTCCTTCTTTGAAACATATGTCATGTTATACACCTATCTTCTTTTATGAGGTGTATATATTGCCCCTTTGATATGATATATAATTATTCCATTGATATTCATGGTATTTAATTATTTATTTAAAGTTATTTCTTTCATGGGGATTATGATTCGAAAGTTACCAATGTGGTAAGAGTTTATTTCACAATATCGTTATTATTTGTGATTGTTTATTTTTAAGTTTCCATTGGTAGAATGATATGATATTTCTATATTAAACCAAATATATTTTCTTTTAAATTGGTTATTTATAAAACTTATAAGTTTTTCTTTCATTTGCCTCTTTTATGTACTCAAAAGATCAATTGTTTTTAATAAAAAAAGAAAATATCTGTCACTTAGTCATGAGTATTTTTGTTCCATGTCCATGTATTATAATTTTTTTCAAGAATGTTTTTAATATATTTATATGATCATTTAAATTTGTTTTTACCCATGATTAATTATTAATTTTTTTAAAAGGAATATTTTTTTTAGTTTTCTGAACAAGGTACTTATTGACCTTTTCCCAAAAATATGAAAGAAATCATTGTTTTAAATTACTCAACATGAATGAAATTTATATCCATCATGAACACACAATGATTTTAAGATCCATTTATAGTATTTCAATATTATTCTCAAAGAAAATTTTATTCCTTGTATTTTGGATATTTTTAGTTTTTAAAAGTGAATTTTAAATTGAAAAGGGTATTGTTCTTAAGAGCGTTTTAGTGAAATTTTGATGGTATTTATATTAATAAATTATAACAACCCTTTTATTTTCCACTAGGAATATATTGTAGTTATACCACCCTTATTCTTTATCTAGATGGTTTATGTAACACCCTAACCCCTCTAGGCTGGAGCAAGTGCATTACTTGTGATGTTGGCATGGTTAGAAGGAATGAAAATCCAGAAGGAACAATCAGTTTAGTAGTCTTGAAGAAACTAGATACATAGATGTAACTCAAATTACATTGGAAAAGGTTACAAAATACAATACAGAATAAAAACTAAAAACTGCATCCACAGGAACTCAATAAAAGGCCTTCTCTTCATCACCTTTTGAAGATAGACAATGAAAGGGGTGATATCAAATGCTCATAAAGGGTTACAAATAGTGGAATCATGAGTACAATAATAAGTGAATCACAATCGATATGACATAATCAATATGACATAGTGAATAAATGAATAACTAATGCCAATAAGAAACTGAGAATGAAACTGCATCCATAGATTTTTTCATAGTGAAAACCTCATGGATAATAATAATAACTGATAATGAATGAAGAGAATTCTTATTAATTTGACGTCATGTATCTGGAACATGAAACCATAATACCATAAAAAAGATTTACTGTTGTGGGTAGAAACCCGTCTGATTTTTTGGAAACAAACTCGAAGGGTCTATCGCCAAACTGTTTTTTCTCATGAGACCTACCGATGCATCGAGGGGCTGTAGTGGGACCCACCCACCTCTATATCCAAATAATTATTTATAAAATTAATCAATACAAGAGAAATATTCCATTTCAATATCCGTATAGAGTATAGAATATAGATTCATCAATAACATCCCAAATATACACCGTATGTGAAATGGTATACGATTTAGAAAAAAAACATATCCATGACATGAGATTTTGGATAATTAATAGAAATATAATTTCAAATGGAAAGTGATCTCAAATGGGCATTAGGTACACCACATAATTATTATTAGGTGCACAATACAAAGTTAGTCACAACAAAGGGGATATTCTTGAACAAAAGTGAGAGAGAGGATCCCTTACTTTATGCTTGAAGGTGTTCTTGTCTTGTTTTTAAAGACCCGAATAAACAAATTAGGATTATTAATTAATAAGTCCAGAACCTATTTTATATTTAATTGATATGGTATAACCTTATTTAGTTCATTAATGGCCTTTTTGATGGATTTAGGAGATTCAATTTTATTGTTTTGGAAGCATTTTCTTAATTGGTTTCATGCTTTGTTTACTTGTATTCATGAATGGAAGTTGGTTTGAAATATGGTTAAAAATCCAGAATTTTTAATATAAATTATTAGTGAAATTAAAGAGACATAAATTATCTTATAATGATTCTGGTTATATACCATGATGATGACTCATTCGACGAGTTAAAGATAAACGCTTGAATTTGGCTTGGCAGTTTTGTGCGAAATAAACTTGTTTTGTATTTTTATTCCATATTATGAATGTTTAAAGATTACAGAATGTTAATCAAGATAAACACATATATTATGACCTTTCTAACCATATATTTGGTTTCCTGACCAGAATTGAAATAATTAATGGAAATTGAAATTACAACGTCCACGATGTCGGTAATTCGACACATCACGGACAATGTTTTTTATTCCTTAAATAAGTGGGAGAGGAGAAGAATAATGATGAATAATTTTCCATAAACATTATAACATCTATAATATACAATATTCTTGAGCATACATGTCTCTTGGTTAATATGAGGTGAGGAAATAAGAAGAAAATAAAGGAATCTTAAAATGAATGAAAACTTGATAAATTTATAACGAAAATTCGGTAGCCTAACGACGTCTCTTAAAATTTCATAAAAATAGTTTGATGAGAGGAATGGAATTTCTAATCATTCATACATAATATGGACAGTACGGGGGAATATTTAATGAAATATCCCAACACAAGATAAAGGGAAAGGAAGAGAATAACATAAAATGAAAGAAAAGAATGAAAATAAAAGAGGTTGTTTACCTCTTGATCTCTTCTCCTTGAGATCCTTCTTAAGGGATTTGGTTTTGGTCTTTTGGTGAGACCAGAAGCTATAGGACGTGGGGAAGAGAATTTGGGAGGATTATTGGGCAGAACTTTGAGGAGATTCAAGTCTTAGAAGAGTGAAGAGAAGAGGTGGTGGTGGGGGGGTTTTATAGTGGAGGAGAGAGGTAAATTTTGAATATTTAATTTCATTATTTTATTATTTCCATCAATAAAACCAATATTATTGTTTCATGTGAACCCTAATAGTAATAATGTCATGTGAGTTCGAATCAAGTGTCCTTGCATCACTTATGATGTCATAAATAGTGTATTTTACTGATAAATTGAATATACGGTATTTTACAGTATTTCACGGTTCATCAAAAATTCAATAATTTCAGAAAAATACCAAAAATTTACCCCTACCATTTTTTTATGTGTAGAATTAAAAATTGAAATCCTTTTTTCAAAAATAATTTCAAAAATATTATTAATTTAATTTTTAAATAAGTTCATAGTTAATTTGAAAAATAACAATTTTGAAGTACAATTAGTTTTATGTGACATTGAAAAATTAATTAATATCCCATTATCATATTTCCTTAAGAAAATAAAATAATATTATTATTTACTATTCATAAGGGTTATATTACTATTCATAAGGGTATGTTACTATTCACCAAAAATCAAGTTTGTTCTATCAGACTTCGAATGACTTACTGATCACAACTCTAGATGACCATTTCTTGAAATTCAAAACATAAAAGTGGAAAATTTATATCTAATGGCTAGGTTTGGACCATCTTCTAAATAACCTAGTGTTGTTTCAAAGGAACATAGTGATGAATAGAATGTATTTAAGAGAAAAATACCATAAAATGTTTGGGGTGCTACATTATTCCCTCCTTCGGAAATTCCATCCTCGAAATTTTATGAATAAAGCCCACTAAAAAGATGTGGGTGGTTCTTCTTAATGAAATCCTCTGGTACCCATGTTGCTTCCTCCATATTCTGATTTCTCCAAAGAACCTTTACTATATGAGTTTTTCTATTTCTCAATACCTACTCCCTTGTGTCAAGAATCATGATAGGATTTCCACAGTATGTTAAATCAGTTTTCAGTTCTATTTCTTCATATGTGAGTACATGTGTTGGGTCTGGCATATACTTCTTTAACAACGATACATGGAACACATCATGAACTCTAGAGAGATTTGGTGGAATCGCTAAACGGTAAGCTACAGCTCCGATTCTTCCCAAAATTTCAAATGGTTCTATGTACCTAGGACTTAGTTTCCCTTTCTTACCGAACCTTAATATGCCATTCCATGTAGATACTTTCAGAAATACATTATCTCCCACTTGAAATTCCAAATCCTTTCTCCGATTGTCTACATAACTCTTCTGCCTACTTTGGGATGCCTTAATATGGGCTTGAATTTTCTTCACCTTTTCCATGATCTCTTCAATAAGTTCTGGGCCTATAAGTTTCCTCTCACCAACTTCGTCCTAACAAGTTGGAGTTCGACACCTCTTTCCATATAATGCTTCATACGGAGCCATTTGAATACTAGAATGGAAACTATTATTGTAGGAAAATTCCACAAAAGGTATGTATTGATCCCACATACCTTGGAAGTCAAGAGACCATAACCTCAGCATGTCTTCTAAAGTTTGAATAGTCCTTTCAGACTATCCATCGGTTTGGGGGTGATAAGCAGTACTCATACAAAGCTCAGTATTCAAAGCTTTTTAGAGACTTTTCCAGAACTTTGATGTAAACTGGGGATCTCGATCGAATAAAATTGATATAGGTTCACCATAAAGTCTTACAACTTCATTAATATACAGTCTTTCCCGATTCTTGAGTGGAAAATCCTCTCGTATAGGAAGGAAATGTACTGATTTTGTGAAATGATCAACAATTACCCATATTGCATCATTCCTTCTAGGTGTCCTCGGTAGTCCGGGGATAAAATCCATCATAATGTTATCCCACTTCCACATAGTAATAGGTAGAGGTTGCATCAATCCTTTGGGATGTTTTCTCTCTACCTTCACTTGTTGACAAACTAGACACCTTGACACGTAGTCAGCAATTTCCTACTTCATATTATCCCACCAGAAATATTCCTTCAGATCTCTGTACATCTTGGTGCTACCCAGGTGTATAGAGAAATTTTAGCTATGGGCATCATCTAATATTTTCCTTTTTATCTCAAGTACTGATGGAACACATAACCTCTTCCCAAATTTCAGAACTCCTTCTTAATACACGAAGTCATCCATTCTTCCATCCTTGGAAGCATTAATTTTCTTGTGCAGATTCTCATCATCAGATTGAGATATTTTTATTTTCTCTAATAAAGATGGTTTAGAAATCATTTGAAAGAGAAAAGATGTTTCCCCTTCCTTAACAATTCCCATATCCATCTTCAGTAGATCCATGAATATAGGATCTCTTTCAATCCTCATTTGAGTCAGAAGGCCAAGATCTTTCCTACTTAATACATCTTCCACCTTATTCGCCTTTCCTGGGTGGTAGTGTATTGAACAATCGTAATCTTTTAGTAACTCAAGCCATATTATTTTCCTCATGCTGAGTTCTTTTTGTGTGAAAATGTATTTCAAACTCTTGTGGTCCGTATAGATCTCACATCTCTCTCTGTAGAGATAATGCATCCATATTTTCAGAGAAAAGATTATGGCTGCTAGATCAAGATCATGAGTTGGATAATTTTTATCATGAGTCTTCAACTGTCTTGATGCATAAGCAATAAATTTATCATTTTTCATAAGGACGCAACACATCCCATTCTTTGATGCATCGCTGTATATCAAAAATCCATCACTTCCAGATGGAAGAGTCAAAATTGGAGCATTGACCAATCTTCTTTTCAATTCTTTGAAGCATTCTATACACTCTTTTTTCCACACAAACTTAACTCCTTTTTGTGTGAGCTTGGTCAGAGGGATAGCCAATTGGGTGAAATTCTGAACGAAACACCGATAGTAACCTGCTAAGCCAATAAAACTATGTACCTAAGTTATGTTTGTTGGCGTGGGCCATTCTTGGATTGCCTTTGTCTTTGCAGGATCAATTAGAATTCCATCCTTAGAGACAATATGGACTAGAAAAGAAACTGACTAAAGCCAGAATTATCACTTTCTAAACTTCCCATATAATTGATTTCTTCTCAGAGTTTTAAGAATAGTTCTCAAATGATCCTCATGATCTTCATAGCCTTTTGAGTATACCGGGATATCATTGATGAATACCACAAAAAAGTTATCATGATATTCCTTGAAAACTATATTCATTAAATCCATGAAAACAAAGGGTGCATTTGTCAGTCCCAAAGGCATCACTGTAAACTCGTAATGCTCATACCTTGTTCGAAATGTTGTCTTCGGAATATCTTCCTTCCTCACACGTAGTTGATGATATCCGGATCGAAGGTCAATATTTGAAATATTTTGAGCTCCATGAAGTTGGTCAAATAAATCATCAATCTAGGGAAGAGGATACTTATTCTTTATTGTAATAGCATTGATTTCCTGGTAATCAATGAAAAGCCTCATGGATCAATCTTTCTTCTTTACAAACAAGACCGGGGCTCCCCATGGAGAAACACTAGGTTGAATAAATCCTTTGTCACTCAAATTATCTTGTTTTCTCTTTAGCTCCACCAACTCCACAATGGCCATTCTATAGGGGGTCATTGATATAGGTCTTGCACCAGGAATTAAATCAATAGAAAACTCAACTTCCCTCTCTGGAGGATGTCCAGGTAAATCCTCTGGAAATACATCAATGTACTCTTTCACTATGTTCACGTCTTCAATTTGAAGATTTATTTACTCGCCCATAGATGTTGGTTTATCTTCTTCTCCAAGTATTGCATTTAGTAGAGCTACTGGGGTGGTTCTCGATAAGAATCAGGTGGAGATGTTTCTTACCTAAAGACAAGGGATTCTACACCATTTTCAAAAACTGTAACTTCCTTCTTCTTACAATAAATCTTTGCATTATAATTTGACAGCCAATCCATGCTGAGAATTATATCAAATTCAGTCATTTGTATGATGACAAGGTTATCTACTAAAGCAAGTTTTGGTGACTGGAGGGGGACTAGTCGACATGCCTTTGTTGCAATGATACATCCCCCATGAGTTTTGACTGAAAACTCCTTTATTAAATCAAATTGGACATATCTAATTTTCTTGGAAAACCGAGAAGATATAAATTAATGTGATGATCCCAAATCAAATAAGGTGTTGGCTAAGTTTGAGGAAACAATTAAAGTACCTACCACCACATCATTAGGAACATCTACCTCCACAATTGTAATCGCATAATCTCTCCCTTGATCTCTTGGCCTTTTCTGAATCAAGTTTCCTTGGCATTTAGGACACTCATTTTCATAGTGTCCCATCTCTCTACAATTGCAGCATTCAACATAATTGAATTGTTTCTTCCCCTTGCATTCATCAGATCGATGACCCTTTTCTCTGTAGTTATACCAGACTCCCATGCCTTTCAAGAATTTCCTGAGATGATTCTTTCCAAAGTTCTCACATAATGGGAAACTATTCGTTCCCTTGATCTTATTTGGTGCTTCTCCTTTTCCTTTGTTATCAGAGTACTGCTTCTTATCTTGGTTTCCTTTGAAAATATTTGATCTAGAAAATTCCCACTCTGTTTTGATGGAACTTGATACAATTCCATCATATGATAAAAATGTTTGAGAAGCCAGTGCCCTATGAAGACTTGGCTTAAGACCTTCAAAGAAATGATCAATCTTGTCTGCCGAGTTACGTACGTAATCTATGGCATACCTGTCCAGCCTTGTAAAAGTAGCCTCATACTCTGCAACACTATCTTCTTCCCTTTGTTTTAAGGTAAGTAATTTCTTTTTCATTTCAGTTCGTTTCTCATGATGGAAATATTTTTCAAAGAATATTCCCTTAAAAGTCCTCCATTCCATATCATCTATTTCTTCTTCCTCCATGGTATTCTGTATCATGGACCACCATTGGTCAACGTCACCCTTGAGACAATATACTTCTAGCACCACCTTCTCGTTTTCATTGCATCTTAATTCCATGAATATTTTTTTCATTCACTTGATCCAATTCTCATCTACCACTGGATTAGTAGTCCCACTAAAATATGGGGGATTCTGCCATATGAAACGATCCAACACAGGTGTGGAATGGTTATTTGTTACAACGTGAGTAAGTTTTCCCAATATGGTCATGATCTGATCTGCTCCAACGTTGACTGTGTTGACTTGCTCAGTAGGGAGATCCCAAAATTTCCCATGAATATTGATTCCCCTTCTTTCATTAAACTCCATTTCTAAATAATGGGATACACTAGATTAGTTTATGAATCTCAAATAGATAAGCACTCAACATAGATTGAAATTCTATGCATAAACATGGTTCCTCTAAGGAAAAATTTACATTAACTCTTTCATAATGGCTTCTAAAGAAAACATGAATTATCCTAAGCATATCCCCTGGGAATTTTGTAACCAAGAGTGCAGCAAATCTTGTTGTCATGTACCAGTTCTTGTTCGAGTCTATCTCAAAGCGGTGTTTTCGGGTTTTACCCCTATATACATCTGTGCCAGAGCTGCCTCTACCTGCTTGTATCCAGATAGGGATGTATTGCTTGAAAGATCCACATAATATATTCTTTACCAAAATACCAGGACGTTCTTGTAATTTTATCCTCAAATGCTACCTTAGGGCTTTGTTCCCTACTATATATTTCCTACTCTAGTTTTCAAGTTTCCTAATAAACTTCCTCTGATACCAACTGTAACACCCCGACCCCTCTAAGATGAATACGGTGCATTACTTGTGATATTGGCATGGTTAGAAAAAATTAAAATCCTAAAGGAACGATCAGTTTAGTAGTCTTTAAGAAACTAGATACATATATGTAACTCAAATTATATTGGAAAAGGTTACAAAATACAATACATAATAAAAACTAAAAAGTGCATCCACAAGAACTCAATAAAAGGCCTTCTCTTCATCACCTGTTGAAGATAGATAATGAAAGGGGTGAGCTCAAATGATCAGTAAGGGTTACAAATAGCAGAATCCTGAGTACAATAATAAGTGAATCACAATCGATCTGACATAATCAATATGGCATAGTGAATAAATGAATAACTAATTCCAATAATAAACTGAGAATGAAATTGCATCCATAGATTTTGTCACAGTGAAAACCTCATGGATAATAATAATAACTGATAATGAATGAAGATAATTCTTATTAATTGGATTTCATGTATCTGGCACATGAAACCATAATACCATAAAAACGGTTTACTGTTGTGGGTAGAAACCCGTCTGATTTTTTGGAAACAAACTCGAAGGGTATGTCGCCAAACTGTTTTGTCTCATGAGACCTACTGATGCATCGAGGGGATGTAGTGGGCCCCACCCACCTCTACATCCAAAGAATTATTTATACAATGATTCAATACAAGAGCAATATGCCTTTTCAATATCCGTTTAGAGTATAGAATACAGATTCATTAATAACATCCCAAATATACACTGTATGTGAAATAGTATACGGTTTAGACAAAAAAACATATCCATGACATGAGATTCTGGATATTTAATAGAAATATAATTTCAAATGGAAAGTGATCTAAAATGGTCATTAGGTACACCACATAAGGATTATTAGGTGCACAATACAAAGTTAGTCACAACAAAGGGGATATTCTTGAACAAAAGTGAGAGAGAGGATTCCTTACCTTATGCTTAAAGGTGTTCTTGTCTTGTTTTTAAAGACCTGAATAAACAAATTAGGATTATTAATTAATAATTCCAGAAACTATTTTATATTTAATTGATATGTTATAACCTTATTTAGTTCATTAATGTCCTTTTTGATGGATTTAAGAGATTCATTTTTATTGTTTTGGAAGCATTTTCTTACTTGGTTTCAAGATTTGTTTACTTGTATTCATGAATGGAAGTTGGATTGAAATATTGTTAAAAATACAGAATTGTTAATATAAATTATTATTGAAATTAAATAGACATAAATTATCTTATAATGATTCTGGTTATATACCATTATGATGACTCATTCGATGAGTTAAAGATAAACGCTTGAATTTGGCTTGACAGTTTTGTGCTAAATAAACATGTTTTGTATTTTTATTACATATTATGAAAGTTTAAAGATTATAGAATGTTAATAAAGATAAAACACATATATTATGACCTGGTTAAAACATATATTTGGTTTCATGACAAGACTTGAAAGAATTAATGTAAATTTAAATTACAACGTCCACGATGTCGGTAATTCGACACATCACGAACAATGTTTTTTATTCCTTAAATAAGTGGGAGAGGAGAAGAATAATGATGGATAATTTTCCATAAAAATTATAACATCTATAATATACAAGATTATGGAGCATAAATTCCTCTTAATTAAGATGAGGTGAGGAAAGAAGAAGAAAAAAAGGAATCTTAAAATGAATGAAAACTTGATAAATTTCTCACGAAAATTCGGCAGCCTAACGACGTCTCTTAAAATTTTATAAAAATAGTTTGATTAGAGGAATGTAATATCTCATCATTAATAAATAATATGGACAGTAAGGTGGAATATTTAATGAAATATACCGACACAAGACATAGATAAAGGAAGAGAATAACATAAAATGAAAGAAAAGAATGAAAATAAAAGCGGTTGTTTTCCTCTTGACCTCTTCTCCTTGAGATCCTTCTTAAGGGATTTGGTTTTGGTCTTTTGGTGAGACCATATTCTCTAGGACGTGGAGAAGAGACTTGGGAGGATTATTGGGCAGAACGTTTAGGATATTCAAGGCTTAGAAGAGTGAAGAGAAGAGGTGGGGGGGGGTTATAGTGGAGGAGTGGGGTAAATTTTGAATATTTAATTTCATTATTTTATTATTTCCTTCAAGACAACCAATATTATTGTTTCATGTGACCCCTAATAGTAATAATGGAATGTTAGTTCTAACCATGTGGTCTTTCATAACTTATGATGTCATAAATAATTTATTTTACTGATAAATTGAATATACGGTATTTTACCGTATTTCACTATTCATCAAAAATTCAAGAATTTCATAAAAATCCCAAAAATTCACCCCTACCATTTTTCAACGTGTAGAATTAAAAATTGAAATCCATTTTTCAAAAATAATTTTCTAAATATTATTAATTTAATTTTTAAATAAGGTCATAGTTAATTCGAAAAATAACAATTTTGAAGTGCAGTTAGTTTTATGTGACATTGAAAAATTAATTAAGATCCCATTATCATATTACCTTAAGAAAATAAATTAATAATATTATTTACTATTCATAAGGGTCATATTACTATTCATAAGGGTATGTTACTATTCACCAAAAATTAAGTTTGTTCTATCAGACTTTAAATGACTTACTGATCACAAATCTAGATGACCATTTCTCGAAATTCAAAACATAGAAGTGGAAAATTTATATCTAATGGCTAGGTTTGGACCATATTCAAAATAACCTAGTGTTGTTTCAAAGGAACATAGTGATGAATAGAATGTATTTAAGAGAAAAATACCATAAAATATTTGGGGTTCTATAATTTATGATTATTTTTACTTGGAAAAGTGTTTTCATTCCATATGATAGTTTTTTCTATATGCATAGTTTTTTATTAAAGTATATTGATGAAGTTGTATTATTTATTAATATAATAAATGAATTAGTCTTATTAAGTGATATATAAGTCCTAAAATTACATATCCTTTAAATGCATTAGTGGTTCTCATGAGAAAAAATAGTTATCTAACCTTATTAAATGGGTTTTGGTATATTACTTACCATAGTTTAAATTGTCTTGGAAAAAGGCCTTGACGGTAAGTTTTAAAGGTATGAAATTATGTATTACATAATTATGAAATAATTTATTATTATCCATGTTATTATTATGAATAATATATATGGATAAATTTCAAGATCATGTGGTTATTTATATGGAATTATCTAATCTTCTTTTACTCCCATCATATTATTATTCAGGCTCAAGTTATTAATTTAATAAAATGTTTTTATATTATTTACATTACCATTTTGATAATTACATATTTACTAAAGATATATTTATATGTATGTAACCATTATAGAGAATTTGATATCACCCTTATTTTTTTCCTTTCCCTAGGATATGAAGAATGAATCTTGAATGAGTTAAATGATGAAGAATATTTACTTTCACAATGTTTTGTATTTCATATTTTCAAATGTAATGTGATATTGAAGTATGTATATATTTTACATGGACTAATAAACTATTCATTCATTTAGGATATGATTCCTTGAATATAGTTGTAATTTAATAAAGTAACAACCATCTCTGGGATACTAGGGTTGGAGTCTGTATAGGTGGCATCAGAGGGAGGTTCAGTAGAAGCCTTAGTAATTTGATTAAAGAAAACATATATTAGGGAACATAACCCTATGAATTACATTAATTATAATTCTAAGTATAGTATAACATCCTAAAATTTTGATAAGGTAGTTATTACGTGGTTTTCCTAGCAATATATCCCTATCTAGATTCTATAATTTTCATGGTTTTGGTATAGATTCATATATGGGCAATAACCCTAAGAAGAGCTAGTTGAGTATATATTGAAAATCATTATTGTGAATAGTGAGTTTTCCCTTACTACACACTTTTTTTGAAGCTCCATGGGGAATTATTAGGTTAATCCATGTTTTCTTTGTAAACATTTTTACGAATGATAGAATAAAACTTGTAAAAACCTATGATATTCCTCAATGATATGGGATAAACCTAAAGTGTATTTGGTTAAAAATTATACGGTTTATTATAAATTTAAAGTCATAGATACCCATTTTGAGGTTTTATTTGATGGAATTTTATAACGATTAAGGATATTTTGGAATACATTTATAGGAATACCACCATTTGGTTTAGTTTTTGTCTTAGTGAAAATGTTATTTGAGGAATAATTATTTTATATCTTATGGAAATAATTTTAATGTTATTGATAACCTTTAGGGTTAATAAGATCAATGATTTTAAGGTAATAATAATCAATTAATGTTATTTTTGAGGATGTTCATGTTATTTTTGAGGATGTTCATCATATTATTTTGTAATGTTATATGAATTATATAATTTTATAAAATCAATAACCCATAGATAGGGTGACAAACCATCACATACTGTAAGGTCGTGGGGCATGAATCCACGACCAAAGGGTGAAAATGGTGTATCATCTACAACTGGCATACAAGATGATCAAGTTAGTATGATTTTTTATTCAAATGATTACATGTATAATTAATAATCTTATTTTGGGATGCATATTATAGGGTCAAATATTTTTTATTTTTTGGGATTTTGAGGTGATTAGTGAAATTTCAGGTGATGTTTTATTGGTTTGAGGTATTTAACATGAATATATATTTAATTATGATTATTAATGTTTCATTTACATCACAATCTTTGAAGAGAAAAGTTTAAAAAAAATATGATCTTATTTATCTTCTTGATCAGGTATATTATTCTTCAATATCTATATTTTTCAAAATTGTTTTACAAAAGTCTTTTTATTTACTCAAATAATTTATTAATAAAATTTTAATTTATCTTTGAATTTTTAAAATGTTTAAAGGAATAATTCAAATGTTTTTTGAAAGGATCATTTTAAAATTTCTTTATAAAAATTCAAAAATAATGTTGTTTAACATATATGACGTCAACAAAAATTCCAAATACTATAACCTTTTTATGATATTTAGAATCTTCTATAGGTTTTATATGGTCATAAAAATAAAAATATTTAAAGATAAGTTATTTTAAATTTTTTTACTTCTATTTTCTTTTATTCTCTAAAATACTTCAATTTTATTATAAAAACCACATTTTGATGAGTTTATGGTTTTTCTCATACCTCATTACTTTATGTTTTTATAGTTATTAGCTTTCTATTGATCATTCAATTTCATGTGATCAATGTTCTATATCACTCTCCGTAATTATTTGGACATTACATTTTTCTTCATGTATATATTTTCACTTCCCACTAATGTTATCATATTTAGAATCCCAATTATGTGATGTTCTTCGTATTTCATTTTCCACATTTTCAAGAGAATATATAATTTACCCTTTTTATGATATGGGATTTCAAACATGGTATTTTCATATGTGAAAACTATGTTTATCTATCCGGATTTCAAATGTTAGGGAATAAATTTATTAAAGTAGGAAATAATGTAACACCTTGGGATTAAAAAAAGAAAACCATGTTTGATAGCATATATGACATGAAACACCGAGACTAAATGAACCATGAAATATTATTATTTACATATGAATGTTATAACATAGACATTAAATTTTAGTGTATGAATAAGATTAAATAATTTATGAAATATATATAAATGTACAACTCAATATAAATATAGTGGTACATTTTTAGTAAATATTCACTAAATTTTTAGTAAAGTCAATTTGTTCTTCAAAAACACGTTTTCCTCAAAAATGGATTTTACTGTATATCATGAAAAAAATATTATTATTAGTTTCAGAATATTATTTTTTAAATTAGAATATTAAAATTATATTAGAGTGAATTTTTTGGATTTTCTTTGAAATGAGTGATTTTTCAGTGAATAGTGAAAAATACCGCTTTTTGTAAAGATGTCATTCCTTTTTAATAAATTAAATAATTTAAAAATTACATTATTATTTGAATCTAATTTCAAAGTAACATAATTATTATTTAGTTATATATAACCGAATTAATTACATTTGAATCATATTTATACCATATTTTGGTATAAGTTCATTTTTGGACTTAAAATGTCATTTTTCTAAAAAAATATTTTTCATCGCATTTTGGAGGTTTAATTTTAAATTAAATTATGAAACTATTTTTAATTGAATCCTGAAAAAATAATTAATAATTGGAATTCAAGATTTATAATTTTTTTAATAAGTACCTTTTATTATTGTTCATTGTTAATAGTAACTATAGTAAATATTTATCACTCTGGTAAGGGAGAATCATGTATTTAAGGTTAAAAATAATATTATAAGGATAATAAAATGAGCATAAAACTTTCCTTAATTTTATTGGTTGAATATATTTCATCCATAATCATTAAAAATTCATATATATCACATTTTCCCCATTTTCCAATGATTTTAACCTTTATATAAATTTATATTAGAAAATATTTAAAATACCACATTCTTGATTTTAATTTCTATAATATTTTATGACTTGGAAAAATAAAATACATGTTCAATTATAAAAAAATATTTTAAAGATAAATTATTGGTTTTTATCATGGTATTTTAATTTTAATCTTTAGGTATAAATATTTACCTTAAATGCTTATGCAATACTAATACCGTAATGATTTAATTAATAATAAAATAAATTAAATGATTTAAAAAATGTTAAACAAAATATATTTTTAATTAATTATTGTTTTCTATATTTTTTAGATAAATATAACATTTTAGGTATGTTTTAAATGTTTATATTCAAATTCCTTTTTTGTCATTATTTTATTAAGGCCAAAGAAAATGAATAGTTTTAAAAATGACATTAATGATATTTTATAATAAAGAGTATTTTATAAAACGATTTAAAATTTATAAAAATACTATCTTGATATAATAGATTGGGATAATGTTTATAATATCAAACATGATCCATTTATTGGACAATTTTCTTTTTATATTAACTATCTTGACCCGTAAATAGAAAAAATTGTGTTATCACGGTAATTTTCAAAAAGGGTTAACGCGGGTTTAAAAAAAGATAAATGTAAAACCTAATATAAACTTGTAAAAATTTTATTTGATGATATTGTTTTGACTGATAATCATACTATGTTCAAAAAATATCATTTTATGGCCATTTTTGATAATTAATTTATATTAATTTAATACTTTATGAAATTCCAGAAGTCCCCCCTCACTTATAAAAGAAAACTCTCTATCATCTTTTCTTCGCAATTAAAAAGAATTTTTTTAACCAATGACATACAAAATTATTTTATTACTTTCCTTAACATCTCATAGATGATTTTCTATATATTTTAAAACCCTTATAGGAAATATTTGTTTGTATAAAAATGAAGAGGTTGTCTGAAGAATAGATGTCTCTCTTAACCAGGCATTTTTTGTTTTATCTTTATCCCAAATCCTTAAAAAAAATTTCAAATAAGATAATATAATATGTACTTTAAATATATTTATAATTTATTATGTTAATGGAATAACCTAAATCCATCTCATATTCCATCAAATGGGAAATAAAATCATCGTTTGTGTGTACAACGGACAACCTTCTTGCGAACCGGTGTAATTTGTTTTCCATAATCACCTATCAAAAGTATTTATTATGATGGATTTAATATATATATATATATATTATATTTTTGATATATTTCTCATTATATAAAATTTATATATCATATATTTCCTAACCCTTACATTTATTTCAATATGATAACATCGTTTGTGCGTATCTGTGGATTATCACCTCCACCAAGTGATGCGAATCATTTTTCAATACTGCACCACATAGATGGTATATATAAGTTTATTTAAAGATATAATATAATATTTATGATATAATTATCATTTTAGAAATATAAAATAACACTTACCTTATTTTCATCATGATTGCTAAAAAATAGAAATGTTACTCATGTGTACGTACGACCTATCATCTCCATGATTACAACATAGTTCATTATTCAAAACCTTCTTTACTGATTGGTTTTAAAAGTATAATTTATGTATAAAAATGACAATTATGAAATTATTATTGTTATATATATGATGGAATAATGAAATTTTTCCCATATTCAACCTACCTAAGTCAGTTTGGACAAATGAACTGAATATCATCAAAACAACTAACATGATCTTAATTGATTAAGTAAATAAATGAAACATGGTAATAAATAAAATAAATGTAATAATAAACTTGAATTTTTTATTATGAAAGTAAATAATTAATATAATTTTATCATTCAGGATGATAAAGAATGCACATGACAAGTTGGACATAAGGTAAGGGATTCCATCTCAATTTCCCATCATTAAGGAATATTTTAAAGTTATGCACCTAATTTTTTTTATATGGTGTATATGTGGACCCTTTTAAAAGTTATACGATGAATCCTTCATAATTTATGGTATTTTAAGTTTAAATTCAAATTATTTCATCCATAGGGATATTAATTGAATTTTTCCAAGTGGTAAGTGTTTTGTAAGTCAATTTTATTTCATTGGATTATATCACTCATTAATTAATTAAAATATGTCATGATTATGCATGAAATATACTTTATTTTATTTATTTTTTATCTCCAAATTTTTATGATTATTTATATTTGTTACACATAATCGCTTCATTGGTTAACTCTCACTTCAATGTTATGATAATTGTAAGAGATCTTCATCTCAAACTCTCCACATTGGAACATGTGTCATGTTATAAAATTATTTTATTTTATAAAGAGTATCTACCACAAATTTAATATGATATATTATGATTCTATTTATATTCATGGTATTTAAGGACTCATTTTATGTTATTTATTTCATATGGATTATGATGCAAATTTTATCAAATAAACAATAGTTTATTTCACTATCTCATCATTCTTCAAGATTGTTTATGTTTAAGTCTACCCTTGGGAAATGATATGATATTTCCTTCTTAAACCAATTATATATTCTTCTCCTATGGTTATTTTTGAAAATTATATGTTTTCATTTTATTTTCCTTTTTTAAGTACTCAAAACTTATAAAAAATGTTTTTAAGAAAAGAATACTTTATTTCCAATTTAAAAAAGAATATTTTTCATGTACATGTTTTGAAAAAAAATCCATAGTTTTTTAAATATTCATCTATGATTTTGTAATGTTATTTTACCCATTCTTTACTTTTTACAGAATTTTCAAAAGGGAATCATTTTTCAATTTCCAAACGTGGCACTTGTTGACTATTCAACGAAAATGTGAAAGTTAATTTTTTTAATGAAATCAGAATGAATGAAATTTCCTACCATCATGAATGATCAATTATTTTAATCTTACTTTAAATGTTTCTATGGTTGTTTTTAAATAATTTTTTCCTATTATTTTGGATATTTTTTTTGTTTTTAAAAGTGAATTTCAAAGTGAAGTTGAAATTTTACTCAAGAATGTTTTTAATGATTTTTTTGCTATCTCTATTCATCAATAAAAATAAAATTTTTATTCGGAACTAGGAATATGATGTAATGATTCCATCCTTATTCTTTATTTGGATGTTTTATAATTAGTTTGACTTGGGAAAGTATTTTCATTATGTATACTAGTTCCTTATATAAATATATATTTTCAATAAGTAATGTTGATTATATTGTAATATTTATTCATATGATGAATGAATTATACTTATTAAGTGATGGATATACTTGAAATTACATACCCCCTTGATACATTGGTAAGTATCACTAGAAAAACAACTTTTCTAGCCTTATTAAATTTGTTTTTGGTTTATGCCTAACCATATTTTAAACTATCTTGGAAAAATACCTCGACTATAAGTTTTAAGTGTATAGAATTATTCATTACAACATTTTGAAATAAATTATTATTTCCCATGTGATTATGTTTCATAATATCAATGGATATGTATCAATATCACATGATTATTTATATTTAATAATCCGATCTTCATTTACTCCATCCATACTATTCTTCATGATCATATCATTGATTAAATGGAATGTGTTTTCAATTACTTACCTTTCCTTATTGATTATACCTTATTTACTCAAAATATATTACAATGTACATAACCCTTATAGAACATCTAAGATCACCTTTATTTGGTTTCATTTCCTCAGGATATGAAGAAGAAATCTTGAATGATACAAAATATTTAATTTCACTATGTTTTGTCTTTTTTTTGTTTTCAAATATAATGTTAGATTCAATTATATATCTTGTTTACTAAGACTACTAAAATATTCTATCCTTCGGGATACGATTCATTATATATAGTTCCAATATAAGATATTATCCAATCGATTTGGGCTACTAGGTTTTGGGTCTTTACAATTGTAAAAACTCAGTTATTATTTTGAGGTAAAAATCCTTTATTTTCAGTTCATATAAGATAAAAAATAGTAAAAGGGATTAAATTCTAGATTCAGACCTTACACGACCAACACTGGTGGTTACATGTCGTGTACTTATTAGTACACGCCGTGAAACTTACCCATGTATGGTTGAGCATGGCGTGTAAGGGGAGTCGGTAGAGGGGGATGGTTTTAGTACTTACACGACGTGTAGCCTATTAGTACTTTCCATGTAGTTTCTTTTTTGGATAAAATGGGAAGTAGCATCATTTTTTCTATCATTTAGATAGAGGGATCTCCTAGTATCATGAGCAGCACTGTTGGAACTCATTTTGGATCCTAATTTTCCATTTGAACTCCATTTTGATCACCATAAGATGCATTTGAACCCAATTGGTAAGATCTCAATTCCTCTTTATCCATTTTTCATGATTTTTTATCTAGAAAAAGTTATCAAACATTTATATTTTTACCTCATTTTGTAAAACTACTTCATTCTAGCCTGAATTAGAGGTTGATGATGGACGAGGAGAGTCACATGAGGACAAAGTAGGTGTTCTTGTTCCTCTTATTAATTGTCGAGATGAATATATGTGTCGAAGTGACGTAAAACAATTTTTGGGTGTCACTTTGATTTATTTTTGACCTGTGTTATTTTCTAATGATGTTTATGTAATTTAATATGTGTTATTATTCATGTGTAATGTTGGTTTACTTGAATTAGGGCCACCCCATGGGTGCGTTTCCCTTAAATTTCCATTTATGGACATTTGGCCTAGGTTGCCTATGAGGAAAGCCTTGTTTTTCCGTATTGGGTTGTTAAGAATGAATTGAATTATAATGGGATTTCATTTGGGTTAAAATGAAATTGGATAGATTAAGGGATTGGGAGTAGTGTTTTTCTCCCTTTACCATGTTATTCCTATTATTGTATTAGCCTTTTGATAGTTTAATTCACTTGTTTCTTGCTGTGTATGATTCCCACACGATTTGTTATTATGCTAACCATGTAATAGTGTAATTTACATATGCTGTCTGTTATGATGAAATGCTGATATACCAGGCTTGAACATTTTTGACTGCTATGCTTATGGGCAAGGATTTGTTATACCTGTGGGTGATTATTTTTTATGCCTATGGGAGAGGATTGGTTATGCCTGCAGGAGGGGTTTTTCTATACCTATGGGTGAGGTTTTGAATTGAATATTGAAATGGATGGACTTATGATGCGTTTACCAAACCAAATCACAAGCTTGGATTTGCTCTTAACTTAGATATCCCTTTGAGGTATATATTGAGTATCCTTTATATGGGGGATTAACAGGATTAGGCCGGATCTCAATACTTATATAATTCAATGTAATTAAATGGTTGAACAAAACATAATGAATGAAAATGGAAAATAGGACTTTTAAGACTGTTTACTTTTGAGTACTTCCTAGTTTGATGCTTTTCCTTTTTGTACACTACCTGTTTCATATACTCACTAACAGATAGGCACGGATCTTGGGTGGTTTCCTACTGGGATTTATTTCTCACACCCTATTTGGGCCATGCTTTTGGGCCCAAATAGACTATATTTTGTAGGTGTTGATAAGGGAAATGTCCATTCTACAGGTATTTGATTGATGTTAGGAGCAGGAGAGCATAGGACCAAGCCGAGTCTTGAGTTGCTCCTGAGTTTTATTTTTTAGTTCTATACCTTGGTATTGTATCCTATATCCGACTACTGTGTATCCTATTTTGGATTATTTCCTAGAACATGTGACTGTTGAATCATCTTTTGTATGTAATGATGCCTGGTTATTTATCTTATCAGTCTTCCATTGTTTATTTCAGTTGTCTTCTATTTACTATTTATACTATTGTATTGGTATTTATTCCATTGTGTTACACTCTACAATGAGGGAATATTTTACCCATTATCACAACATAATCCCTCGAAGCTAGTCGAAAACCTCTCGCGTTTGGGGAAATGAGACTGAGGCCATGTGTCCAACTGGGTACGGGGCACCAGTTGTGTGGGATCCAGATCCGGGACATTACAAATTGGTATTAGAGGAAGTTTATTTTTTGGTTTTTCTTATTGGTTAGCGACATTATACAGGGATATGATAAAAATGGATTTTGGTACTAAACTGTGCCAGGGAATAGCTACAACATGTATAGGTAAAATCCAAATTACCTCGAATTGAATTGTGATTTTTGGATTATGAGTTGTTATAGTCGATTTGATTTAACTGATGGGTGAAACAATTGTTTTTTCTATTATTATTGGTATCATTGTTTTTATATTTTATTGTAACCTGATGAGATGAGGGTATGCCATCTCATGAATCATGTAGTAAATTTTTATAAATAACATTCCATGCATTCTTGTCATGCCATTTAGAGAGTATTACGAATTGAATGTTGTTGTGATATATTTTGTGCTAGAGATTCATGTGGTTGTGATAGGTACCATGATAAATATACCTACTGTTGTGATATGTGTATTGATACATGTTATGATTCAAATTGGATGGATGCCAAGATTTGATCCCTGAGGCATATAGGCCATCTTGGATTGAAATTTGGTGGATCATGTTTTAGCCTATTGCATAGAACTTTATTGTGATATGTTATGATTGAGCTCTAAACTATTATTCACAGGGAGTATGGGACCTCACAGATCATAATTTTTCATACCACTATTTATCTTTTTTTTCTCTGTAGAACTAGGGTTTTCTGGGAAATCTGGAGATTTTGTCCTGAAAACCCAGCTTACACGACAAGTAGTTTATCATAACACTCAGTGTGTTCTTCCTGTTTGGGGTAGGAAGATTTATTTTCATGTTTACATGACATGTAATAGTAGTATATGCCTTGTTTTAGGTGAATGTGTGGCTGATTGCGTGAGAAGGAACACAGGATAGTGGGTTTCGCCAGTACATGGGTGTGTACTTTTGGTACACACCGTGTGGGCCTACTCAGAAAGACCCCATGTGAATCTGGTCATGTAAAAGTACATGGATAGTAGGGGGTACTTGTGTACATGTTGTGTACCTGACTAACACGCCATGTACTTGGGGTGTTTACACGCCCAACCCAGTGAAAGTACACGACCATGTAAGAGATTAAGTGTATATGTCATGTATGGTATTTACACACCGTGTACTCATCTTTTGTTAACCTTTTAGGGTTTTCTGCATCTATTTAGTTATTTCACTCTTGAACTTCAAACCCTGATCACAAATTTAAATGAGTTTTGTGCTTGAACTTGTAGAGACATTCCATGATGATGACCTCCGGTTGTATTCCAAGAGAGTGGCGATGATCATACCCCAAAGGTGGTAGGCCATGGGATACTAGTGGATCCTAAAATTGTTCCAATTGTGGTACCAACTATTATGCTAGACGCTGGTGCTGATGCACAGTTCCATGAAGTCTTCTTGAGGTTTAGGTAGAACTTTCAGGGAGTACCTCATCCTGCCCCATCTATGGAAGAACTGATGTGAGTATTCCAATAGTAGCATCCTCCTACATTTTTAGGGGATGGTAGACCATAGGCTGCAGAGTCATGGATGGATTCCATTCTTACAATCTTCTAGAATCTAGAGACACCTCCTGATTTGAGGGCCATGATTTCGACTTATATGCTGCATGATTCAGCCAAGAGGTGGTGGGATGTTACCACTCGAATAGAGCATTATTGGGACATGGCATGGAGATATTTTCAGATGGTCTTCTATGAATACTATTTTCACGTGACACTGAGGGCTCATAGATCCCAAGATTTCATGCATCTGGAGTAGGGTGATATATCAGTGATGGACTACTCTACCCATTTCATTGAGTTTTATAGATTGAAACATATTTTTATGGGTGATGAGACATCGAGGGATAGACGATTTGAGGATGGTCGCAGGTATGACATCCGATCATAGGTGAATGTGTTCAGGTTTCCTTCTATATATTCCATCATGAATCAAGCACTGATTACCGAGAGTAATCTATGAGAAGATGGAGGTGCAAACCAGGGTGGTTTGATACTGAGATCTGGTACTTTCTCGAATGAGGTCAAGAAGCGTTGTATGGATATTTCTCATGGTGACAATAGTAGTCAATTTTTTTCTTCCAGTAGCTAGGTGAGGTGCTACCAGTGTGGCAGAGATGGGAATATGATAATGCAGTGTCTGATGGACCCAGTCGAGTGTCAAGACTATGGAAAGATGAGACATCTACAGTGCTTCTACATGGTGTTTCTACCAGCATCTTGTGAGAGAGAATTTTCACCAACTCCACATTTAGAATCATGGTCAGTAGATTCTCATCAAACTGGTAGCTAGGGTGTATCAGGGTGTTATGGATGAGGTGGTGGTTGTGGCCATGGTATCTAGACCCCTAGTTTTCAGTGATATGATGGTAGATCAGATCAGGGTAGCCATCCAGTATTGTGGGGTCATGGTATCGGTTAGACCTATACTGTGTAACAGACCCAACAGAAGCAGGATCTCAAACCCTGTATTGTCATAGGTTCTATTCTAGTCACATCTGTTTTATCTTCCGCATTATTTGATATATGGGATTTACATAGTTTTATATCTATTCCTATTGTAGAGAGCCTTGGGCAATGTGTTTTCTCTTCTGATGATGTTATCACACTATACACTTCATTAGAGATAAGAATAGAAGGTTTGCATCAATATAAGCAGTGACCCCTTGAGGTTGGTGGGTGCCACTTCTTATGGGATATATATGTCTTAGAGATGTCAGGCTTTGATTTCATTCTCAGAATATACTGGTTGGTTCTTTTTTCGATCCTTTTTCGATTTTCATCACCACGAGATAAGTTCACCTCACCAGAGGGTAGATCATTTCTACACAAAGGTGAATGGAATGTCCAGGTAGGTAGATCTAGACCCCAGCATCGTTGGTTAAGTGGAGTGACAACCCAGATTGTGAGTCTATATCTAGATGAATAGAGGACATGTCAGAAATATTTCCCTCTAGTGGTTGATTGTTTCAGGGACATCTTCCCAGATGACTTCTCAGGCCTACCTCTGGTGAGAGATGTAGAGTTCTCAATTGATCTAGTACCAGGAGCTGCAAAAGTATCCATTCCTCCTTATTGGATGACTATGATAGAGTTACAAGATATCAAGATATAGAAGGAGGATTTTGAGGAAAAAGGTTTTATCTGACCCAGTACTTCTCTGTGGGGTTTGCTAATCCTTTTTGTGAAAAAGTTGGATGGTACCTTTAGTCTATTCATGGATTATCAAAAATTAAACCATTGATGGTTAAGAACTGGTATCCTCTACTGCAAATAGATGATCTCTTAGATCAGTTGTGAGGATCTCAAGTATTCATTAAGATAGATTTGAGATCTAGTTATCACAAGTTATGTGTTATACCTATAGATATACCTCACACTGCATTTTGTAGTAGGTATAGTCTATATGAGTATCTGGTTAGGCCTTTAGGTCTCACAAACACACCAAAAGTTTTCATGGCACTGATGAACCAATTATTCCATCCTTAATTAGATTTTTTGTGGAAGTTTTTGTGGATGCTATCTTGGTGTATTATCACAATAAAAACGACCATACCAACTATCTAAGGATTTTTTTGAATATACTGAGAGACTATAATTTATATGCGAGGCTCACAAAGTTACACTTTTGGATAAAAAAGATTCACTTTATTGGTCACATTATCTTAGAGGCAAGAGTGTCAGTGGACCTAGAGAAGGTGAGGGAATTAGTTTCTTGAGAAAAAGCCAAGAAATTTTTCGAAATACGGAGTTTATTAGTGCTAGATGGGTACTATAGGAATTTTATATAGAAATTCTCAAGATTAGCATCACTATTGATGGGATTGACTAAGAAGGGTGTAAAGTTTGTGTGGTCAGATGCTTGTGAGACAGCCTTTCAGGAGCTGAAGGGGAGACTGACATCAGCACCAGTCTTGATACTACCAGATCAGGGAATGAGTTATATAGTCTAGTATGATGATTCATGTATTGGTCTTGGGGCATTCCTGATATAGGGAGATCGAGTCATGGTGTACGTTTCTCGGTAGTTGAGGCCTCACGAGAAGAATTACCCAACACATGATTTGGAGTTAGCAGCTGTTGTACATGCACTACAATTTTGGAGAAAATATTTACTTGGAGAGTGTTTTGTGGTGTACATAGACCACAAAAGCCTCAAATACATCTTCAATCAGTATGAAATAAAATAGAGAAAGTGAAAATGGGTGGAATACCTTCATTTTTTTTGATTTTGAGCTCACCTACACACCTAGGAAGGACAATGCAGTGGTTGATGCATTGAGCAGGAGGACTCAGATACAGGTGGTTAAGGAGGCCAGTGGTGAGTGGAAGCTTATTTCCTTCTTCTATGAAATGAATTTGGAGGTGCATGACAGTCAAAGATAGACTTTCCTTTCTTCTTTAACTATGTCTTATACCCCCTGTATAGAGTTAGGATAAGGAAAATATAATATTTTTAGGGCTTAGTCCTATGGGAGAGTGTAAGAGGTTAGGATCCACCTCTTGGTTGGACAGTATGTGATGAAAAGATCTTGTGTATCCATGGATGTGTTTGGATTCCAGTGGAAATATGTGAGGATTTTATGAGGTAGTTTCATGCTTCAGCTTGGGCAGTGCATCCTGGAGTTACCAAGATGTACCGTGACTTGAACCGTCAGTAGTAGTGACTGTGTATGAAGAGAGAGGTGGCTGGTTTTGTTAGGAGGTGTTCCACTTGTCTGCAGGTGAATGTGGAACATCATAAGACAACTGAGATTTTATAGCAGCTAAATATTCTGGAGTTGAAATGGGATGATATCACAATGGGTTTTGTGACTGGGTTACCGAGGTCACCTAGAGGTAATAATGTTGTATGGGTGGTGGTTGACATACTTATGAAGGTTGCTTACTTCATTCCGATCAAGGAGACCTTCAATGTTGATGAGCTTAGAAAGATTTTTATTTTTGAGGTGGTACAACTTCATGGGGTACCTCATTCTATCATTTCAGATAGGGACACCCACTTTACAACTCGTTTCAAGAAGAGTTTTCAGAGGGTGCTGGGTACATAGGTGCTTCTAAGCACAACATACCACCCTCAGACTGATGGCTAGTCAGAGTGTATGATACAGTTGTTGGAGGACATGCTGCGATCATGGGTCCTTGAATTTGGGGAATCTTGGGAGAATGATATCCCCCTTGTTGAATTTTTCTAGAATAACATTTTCCAAGAAACTATATAGATGGAACCTTATGAGGTTTTGTATGGTAGGCCATGCCGATCACCCCTATGCTAGTTGGAGGTGGGTAAGGAAGCTTTACTAGGACAAAGTCTCATGCATGAGACTTATGAGCATGTCTAGTTGATTTATAAGTAGATGGATACCATGCAGTCTCATCACAAATCTTATGCCAATCACCACAGACAAACTCTAGAGTTCGAGGCCGAAGATCGGGTTTTATTTAATGCTTCACCGAGGTTGGGATACAGGTAGATTAGGAGACAAGGTAAGATTTCACCGTGATATGTCAAACCATTTTAGATTCTAGAAAGGTTTGTTCCGGTTTCCTATCATCTACAGTTACCTCAAAGGTACTGTTCCATGCAGGACATCTTCCATTTATCTCAACTGTAACACTATCACTCAAAACCGTCTCACACTTTTTATCCTAAGGATGTTGAGCTTCTGGTTGATGCATCATATGAGGAGCATCTGATTCATATTGTGGATCATAGCACGAAGATTCTCCAAGGCCGGTCAGTTACTCTAGTATGGGTTCTATGGTTGAATGGTCGAGTGCATGATGAGACATGAGAGTGGGAGGCCGATGTACGCACTCAGTGGACATAGTTATTCTCATATATTTCTTCCCCACCCATGGAATGGAAATTTGGGGATAAATTTATTTAAAGGGGGGATTTTATAAGCACCCAATTTTTATTTTGAGGTACGAATCTTTTTTTTTTCATATAAGAGGAAAAATATTAAAAGAGGTTAAATTCTGGATTTAGGCATTACATGGCCAAAATTGGTGGTTACATGCCATGTACTTATTAGTACACACCGTGTAACTTACCTGTGTATGGTTGAACATGGCGTGTATGGGGATTTGGTTGATGGGGACAATTTTAGTACTTACAGAGCCTGTAGAATTTTTGTACATACTGTGTAGTTTCTTTTTTTTTGGTTAAAATGGGCAGTAGAGTTGTTTTTCTGTCATTTGGATAGAGGGATCGCTGAGTATCATGAGCAGCACTGTCAGAGCTCATTTTGGCTCCTAAATGTCCGTTCGAACTCCGTTTAAATCATCGTTAGATGCATTTAAACCCAATCAGTAATCTCTATATTCCTCTTGCACCATTATTCCTGATTCTTTATCTCGAAAAAGTTGTCGAAACTTAAGAGTTTTACCTCGTTTTATAGATCTACATCGTTCTATCCTAAATTACAGGTTGACGCTCAACAAGGAGATTCACATGAGGACAAGGTAGGTGTTCTTGTGCCTCTCATTAATTTTAGGGATGAATATATGTTCCAAAGTGTCATGAACCCATTTTTTAGTGTCACTTTGATTTATTTTTGACCCGTGTTATTTCCTAATTTTGTTTAGGTAATTGAATATGTGTTATTATTCATGTGTAATATTGATTTCCTTGAATTAGGGACACCACATGGGTGTGTTTCCCTTGATGTTTTGTTTATGGAAGTTTGGCCTAGGTTTCCTATGAGGAAAGCCCTACTTTTCCTTATTGGGTTGTTAAAAATGTATTAAATTATAATGGGATTACAATTGGGTTAAATTGAAATTGGATGGATTAAGGGCTTGGGATGAGTGTTTTGCCAATTTTCCCATGTTATTCCCGTTATTGTTCAAGGCTTGTGATAGTTTAATTCACTTATTGCTTGTTATGTATGATACCCAAGTGAGTTGTTATTATGTTAACCATGTAATTGTATAATTTACATGTGTTGTCTATTATGCTGAAATGCTGATATACCAGACTCGAACCTATGTGACTCTTATGCCTGCGGGTGAGGATTTGTTATACCTGCAGGAAAGGATTTGTTATGCCTATGGTAGAGGATTGGTTATGCCTATTGGTGGAGTTTTTCTATGCCTGCAGGCAAGGTTTTGAATTGAATATTGAAATGAAATGACTTATGACACGTCTACCAATCCAAAGCACAAGATTGTATTCTATCTTCACTTTACTTGTTTAGATATCCTTCTACGGTATCTATTGAGGATCATTTATATGGGGGATTGAAGAGCTTAGGCCGGATCTTATGACTTATATAATTTGATGTAATTGAATGGTTGAACTGAACATAATTAATGAAAATAGAAAACATAACTTGTAGGATTGTTTACTTTGGAGTACTTATTAGTTTAATTCTTTTCACTTTTGTACACTACCTATTTCATATACTCACTGATATATAGGCACATATCATGGGTGTTTTCCTACTGGTATTTATTTCTCAGACCCTATTTGGGTCATGTTTTTGGGACCAAATAGAATATATTGTTTCAGGAGTCGATAAGGGAAGGTTCCCTACTACATGTAATTGATTTATTTTAAGAGCATGAGAGCATGGAACCAAGATGAGGATTGAGATGATTCTATTTTTTATTTTTTATTTCTATACCTTGGTATTGTATCTTTTATTCGACTACAATGTATCCTGTTTTGGCTAATTTTATATGACATATGATATACTACATCATCTTTTGTATGGAATGATGTTTGGTTATTTATCTTATCAGTATTCCATTATTTATTTCAGTTGTATGCTGTTTGTTATTTCTGATATTTTATTGGTATTGATTCCACTATGTTACACTCTACCAATGAGGGCATAGTTTCCCCACTTTCACACCATAATCCCTTTCTTCTAGTTGATAGGATCTGGAGTTTGGGGGAAATTTACTTGAGGCCATGTGGCCAACCGAGTATGGGAAACTAGTTGAGTTGCATCCTAATCTAGGACGTTACAAAAATAATACCATTTCCTTTATCTTATCTTATGTTTATTTTTATATTTTTCATGTTTGATTACCATTTTCCTCTTTTTTTAGTCTATATGGTTCAAAAAATGTTTGTAATAAAACATGACATTACTTATCCTCTTTGAGTTGGAAAATATTTTTCTTCCATATCCACGTTTTCTAAAATGTTTTCAATATTTTTTTGAATATTATTTAATTTCATTTAAATTCATTTTTACACATGTTTTCAATATTATAAAATGTTTTAAAATAATATTTTTTTTCACTTTCTGAAAAATGTACTTTTTCCAAAGATGTGACCCTATTTTTTTTAATCCATAAATACATGAAAGGAATTTCCTACCATAATGAACACTCAATGATTTGAATATTACATTATATATTTCCATGGATATTTTCAAAGAAAACTTTTTACTTAATATTTTGATATTGAATAATTTATTTCAAAATGAAAAGCTTATTTTCCAAATTTTTCTTTTATAATTATATTTTAAATAAAACTTTCATCTATGATAACATCCTTTGAAATTAATTATGATTTAATAGAGATTTTATCCAATGATACCATCCCTATTATTTATCTTTATTTTTTATGATTATTATGATGATATTTTTAAAAAACCCATTTAATTTCCATGGTTTATGATTTTATGAAATGATGAAATATTTATGAAACCTGTTTCCATTCCATAATTAACGATATGATGATTTTTTATATCTTTTGGAACAAAAATTTGTGGTTTTCATTATGACATGGGTGGTCCTAGAATTATGTAGAACTATAATGCATTGGGTAACGATGGATATCTCATGATAAAATAATAACTAAAGTGGGGAGTGAACCCAATTAAGTAAGGGACTCTTCGCACTATGATAGTCTTGGGAGTAAACCTTGAATGATGATATGATGGTCTAATGAGTGAACCCAATAAACTTTGATAGTATTGTAAGCGAACCTTGACTAAGGAAATGGTTTTCTATTCTTATCTTTATTCCAAAAACTTATGTCTTATGCTTATGATATGTTCTCATGGATCATGAATGATTGTAAATGATTCTTCACAATTATGATTTTTATCTTTTTCTATGACAAAGATTTATTTTATGATGTATGATAAATGATGTTTAACTAATTTCATATGAGTATTGTGGATTTTGATTGTATTATAATACCTACATTCTTATCTTATTCTCACTTATGATCATCAATTAATATCTCATAGGTTTACCCTTATTGAATTTCTGATCTCATCCTTTATTATGTTAACTTTCTCTAGGATATGAAGAAATATTTTTCATATGATGTTTCTAAGAAGAGTTATTGTTGTATATATCATTGTGGGAGACATTTCTAATATTTCATGAAATAATGTGATTTTTTATCTTGTATCCAAATACATTACACATTTATAATTATGGAATAGATTGTAATGTTATTTATTAAATATTAATATAACAAGATTTAATATTTATGTAGTAAATTTATGGGTCTCTATACACAAAGCCACAAACATCTAACAATTTAATTCCCAATAAGAAATTTTAATCATTGTTAACATGGTATACTCCCCATTTTTTCTTTTTAAAAACAAAATTATATAATAATTCTTGTCAAAATTATTTATTATATTTAACACTACAACGTGGTACCATCTATATTTTACTAAATAATAATTTTAAAAAATTATGAAATTATCTATTTATCTCTCTTGGATAATTTCCAGAATAATTATAATTTTTTATTATCATGTGATAATTTTTATTAAATTAAACCTCACAACATGAGATACCATTCTCCAATGTATTACCTTGATTTCCATTTCCAAAATTTATATTTTAATATTCTATGCCAAGCATCGATGCCATTATTAATTATTTACTTATATTTTAAAGTACACCATTATCTTAAGTAAGAATCGGGAACAAAACCTATTATTTCATTAATTTTTTTTATTTCATAACAACCATATATCATGAAATAAAACAACAAAAAATTCAAGGAAAACCAGTAATTACATGCACATCACAACCCTCCCCCCAAGTGTGCTAACCTTGTCAGTGCTAAATCTCTTAGGACTCACTACTTTAGACCCCCTTTATCACCTCACTCTTATATCCCTATATACTTGGTTCTCTGTTGCTTTTCGGCCTAATAAAAATTTATCTATTCATTCATTAATGCACATCACACCACCCCTTTAAAATTCATTAGTCTAATTTTTTATCTTTATTATGCCAATCCACACCATCCAAAAAAATAAAATAAAATAATGATAATCCCACAAATGCACATAAAAGAGATAGAACTCTAATCTCTTATGATTTTAAAGTTCTGCACACTACAATACCAAAACAGAGGAGAGGGAGAGAATATGTGTAGTTCAAGAAACATGAGAAGGGATCCCGTCAATTTATAGAATAAACTTTTGAATGAACTGGTGAAGCTTGGTTCACCCAAACTCAAAGGAGAACTCAATAAACACAAATGAGTATGACTCTTTGATTTCTAATAATAAATAAAACGTGTATTAATATATTTATTGAGTTTTTTTCAACGTCTATAATTTAATTTTAATTTATTTTAATTTTATTTTAATTTACAAAAAATAGTAATTTAAATCTTCTAAAATTTATGAATGATTTTACCAAGAAAAAAGATATATTAAAACCATGTTTTTTGTTATAAAACCCATTGAAATCATGAAATTGAGTTTCAGGATTGAAAGAATAAGAAAAATAGTATTTCTGTAAATAAAATTCTATATACATAGAAGATACAAACTATGTAAGGGTAAATTGGTTTACCCTCATGAAACAAATGTTTATGAAAACTTCAAATATAAACTAGTTAATTTAAGGACAATAAAATTTAACCTTATACATACCTTGAAATTTTTAACATACCTTTAAATGAGAAACACATTACCTTGGTATGGTCTTTAAAATAATGTTGTTACAATTATGTAAGAATATAAAAACTAAATAAAACCTAGAGCACGAGCAACATCACATGAAGACCTTTATATTTCATTAGGAAAATAAAATTTACACTTACACTACTTATAACTTACCCTTATATATATATCCAAAAAATATCTTCAAATTTACATAGTTCAAAGTGGTCAGGATACCCTTATATATTCTTTAGAAAACTCATCCCACCTTTACATAGAAGTGGTATTTATATAAAGGTAAAAAATATTTTTTTAATTTTAAAATAAAAACATTTTCAAGGGTTCAAAATTAATTCTAACAATTAAGTAATTATTTTAAAATAACTCATAATTTAAAAAATAAAATTACAAATTCAATTTATCCAAATCCAAATTAAACATGTAAGTATAATATTTTATTTAAAACTTAATATCATTTACAAATAAAATTTTAAAAAAAATTAAATTACTTTATAAATTAAAAAATCATTTGAAAACTACTTCTTAAAATATGAAAAAATATTCTGAACTACTAGGCACACCATAATTATAAAGGAAGGATTGAGAATATTCTAAATCATTATAATATATTCCCCGTAAAAATTATCATCCTTAAAAATTAAAACAAAAATGGGAAGGAGAGAGAAATGAAGGGGATAAATTAACCGCCCCATGTGATACCTCTCAAGGATATCACAATATTTGGAATATGATAAGAACTATAGAGGAACAAATCATATAGTTGTGGAAAATCATTAACACTCCTAAAATAATTTCTCAGTGCCTCTAAAACATGAAAACAAACAATAATAAAACATTTCATCAAGAACTAAAATCAATATGACATATGAACATGAGATCATATACTTAATCCCATCCAAGTCATGCATTAAAAAACTTGGGATATTGAGTATGAATTAGTGACTCTCGCTCCCAAGGTCACATAACCATAAAAGGTCCACAAAGATATCCATAAGAAATCCATCAAGTAATTCATATCAATAAAACATTTATTAAAATAAAGCACAAACACCAAATAAAAAAACTTCAGAAATAATCACTCCGTATTGATTTAAATATAAAGAATAAAATTTTGTGTAGGAGAAAAAATTATTATATCTAGTACTTTAATTTATTTACTTAGGCTTTATTTAAAATAAAAATATGCACATGATTCATCATTATGAATATTTCTTATCATTCTTAAATTATATAATCCTTAATAACTATATCACATAGACAATATTCTTTTAGATTTAAAAAATAAAACTATATAGGAATTTCTTTCATGCTTCAGGCTGGTCACACTCAACTAATATTCTTTAATAAATTTACCATAAATGAAAACATGATTTCTAGAAACATAATGGATGAAATGATTTTAATTTAATATTTTAGTAAAACATTCTAAAAATATGTAACATGGGTTCTAGTATGATTCACTATTAAAATATACAAACATTCCATATATTTATAAAGTCTATCATTATAATGAAATTCATATTTACTCTTCACATCACATAAAAAATGTTAAAAAAACCGTACTCTTAGGCATGCATATAAATATTTTAAACAACTACATTTGTAATGGTATTTATTTCATGTCATTTAAAATATAAAGTCATTTAAAACATAAATATTTTGGAATCATAAATGTTATCCCTAATTGTAAAGAAGAAATGGGTTCATTCATGTGAAATTTCTAAAATTTTAACGGGTTATATCTAATAATGCTTAATATCTCCCATAAATTTCACAAGTAAATGGAAAAGTTTCAGCCATTAAATAAATTCCAAACACATGTGTATAACATATAACTACATGAAAACTCATAAAACATTAATAGTGATATGAATAAAAAACATGTCATTTCAGTTTATAAACCTAAAATATATTATGTTAAACTTTTTTATAAGGTCTCAAAACAGAAATTTCACACACCAGGGACACTTTTTATATACTTTTCAATCATGAATAAAGTCTAATTTCTTATGAAATTTAACAAAAATAATGTAATTTAAATTTAAGAGAACATTTTAGGGGAATCACATTTTTAAAAACTCGTACATAAAATTCGAATTAAAACTAATTAATGGTTCTTATTTTATGTTTCATATCCAATGATTATATAATTATCACATGATTATACCACATCAGATTGTTTATTAATGGCTTATCATTATTTCAATTTATCACTTAATTTCTACATGTTTCCCTGTCAGGATTCATACTTAATCAAAATAATTCACAATAAATAATGTAACAATTTAATCAAAAACATATAGTGTTATCATGTTTAATGTGGTATGAGAAATATGTCTCTTATGTTACCATTATTTCATAACAATTTTTATACAGAATCCATCAATAGTAGTAAGTACATAATTTATAAATTTAATTCAGGCATAATTAATTTATTTTTAAATATATCATGCATTAGACATGCATTACTCCTATTTTTTAAGTGAAAAATCTAATCAATACGAATTCACAACTATTATAATTCTCATTAATTGAATGAATAACACTTAAAACTTATAGTTAATTCGAATAAATTTATCTTATCTCATAGAGTAAAATTTATTATAAAGGAATTCCAAAATAGAAATCAATATATCTAAACATTTCTGTTTAAAATAATAAAATATTATCCATCAAAGGAATATATAGTTAAGATAATCTTTCAAAAATGATTTTAGAGAAATTATGATATTTTAAGCATGCTTATTCATTAATGGAGGTACATTAACATATTACTCATGTAATTTTTTGTTAATATTTTCAATTCCTAAAATGATTTAAATTTTTAAAATTTTCAATCTATCATGGTATATTATTAAAGAAAACTTAGTATCTCAACATATAAATATAATTTAACAAAATTAAACACTCCAAACATATTTACAATTTAATTTCTAAATCTAACTATGATAGTGATCCTGACACCCTTAAAGGGTTCAATAATGCGCTTATAGAATTTTAATCACTTAGAATGCACGAAAGTCAATTAAATAACATTATATTTTAAAAAATTAAATTATTCCTTGAAGCCCATGCATTAAAAAAATTATATGAAACCATAATCATATTAATGAGTAACTTTTAAACCATTTTAATTTTTTTAACAGAAACTGTTAGGGTTACTTTTAAATAACAAGTCTAATAGAAATTTTCTTGGTAAAAATATTCAAACAGGTTATATGATCACATTGAAAATGATTATAACCACTATTAAAATAAAACCCAACCAATGATTTAAAAAATAACATCATGGTCTAAAGAATGTCAAATAGTCATTACTAATTATTTTAAAAAATTACATCAAAACATTAAATCATTCCTTTTATTAAGTTAAAATTAATTTTCATAACATCAAAACTAGGGAGTTTAGATCAAAAAACAACATGTATCCCAAAATATTTGGTTGTTATAACTTTTTTATTAAGATTAATTGTCCTCATAATCATTAACAGATCTTTAATTATCATGGATACACCCAGGAAATCACCAAAAATATCAATATTTCAATTTACCATTAACATTAGGTGAATATAATTAATTTTCATGAGTTTTTAAGTCAACACTATGTTACATTCCTCAAACAATATAATCATGTTTTGTAAGAATTAAAATCAAGGTAAACCAACCACCTCACCATAACATTGTTTTCTTTGGGCTTCCCATGCTCTCCCACATGATTTTAAAACGTGTCATGAAAATAACATGTCTTGGAGGGGGTAGTGTCCCCACTAGTCATATTATTGAAACTAAAACATATTTTAACATCATAAAACAAATCCTAACACCAAAACCTGGAATTAATTTTAATTAATTTAATTCCCAAAATCAACCCATTAAAACACTAGCCTATACAATCATGATGCATGTACCATTCCTAGGTATTTACACTGAAATTAGTATAAATTCAATTATTCATTTTATAGATTCAAATTCCTTTCATCAATTCATGGAGAGACCTAAACTCCTATGTAATTACTAGCCCCTAGCCTATACTAGGAACCAAACTTAACTAGAATAGTTTCCCTACCAGCCCATGCGATTCCTTAGTGTGCCTAACTCCAATCTATATCCTATCACTCATTTAAAACCTCTGATACCACTTTTTTATAAACCCTTCCTCCAAGGAAACCTCACATGTTCTAACAATGAAGGAAGGGTGAAAATGGACTCCCTGAGTCTCATCTCCCATAGTCCTTAGGTTAGATACTAGCACTGAGGGTATATAAAAATGACACACATGAGTAGAATTACCCAAAATAAAATTAATGAGATTAGATTATAGGATATCAATAGCCAAATGAATCCATTACATAATATTAAAAGTGACACCAACCATCTCACAATGCATGAAAAGTGTCAACAAATATAGATCATATCCCTTGAAATAAATACCAAAAATAAATCCTTAAGGAAATGAATCCATAACAGGCCAAACTCAAATATAGTAATGTCTATCTTAATCACTAAAATCCTCCTAGAAAACTGAATAAAATATTATATATTCAAAGGGTTAGAATAACATGTATAATTAGTAGGATCATACCCAAGTTATATTGTGAAAAATTGAAAAATATCATAATAATTTCCTATTGAATGCTAGTAGAACTAACTAGAAACTATATAGGTAAACTAGTTTACCCTGGCCTTACCAAGGATCTCTCACACATTAATGCATCCATGAGCAGTAATGTAATATCATAAAAATTTAAATAAAGGAACCCCACTACCACTTTACTACTAATTTTTTTCTCTCACCTAATGAGAAAACATCATTTTCTCCCATACCTTTTATATCCACCAATAAAAATGCCACCAGTATATCATATATCACAACACCAACCAAATATCATGTCATTTATCATTAACCACATATTTCATATCATGCAACTAAGGAATTAGGGTATCATGAATGTTTATGACATCAACTTCGTGTCCTACTCCTACTACACATGACCCCACAACATATCTCATCATCAACCTCCAAAATCAATAAAAGATATTGTTAATAGGAGATAATGGGATATGTGGTAGAAATCTATCCATATCCTCCTGGTCATGTATGTTATAGAAAACACCCCCATGGTCTCTAGGTGTTAGGTCAGTTAACTGACTCTAGTGGGGTGCATATAGAAGTCATAATGAATACATGTTTATAGTAGTGTCACGTAATACCACACCTATGGGTTCACACAATAAACACCACCATAATCATCATCAAGCCACTACAAATATTACACCACCGAGCTCTTCCTCTAATACCGAAAAACCCACCACAGACATCACATAAAGGTCTACAAATGGAGTCCCATTTTCCCATTATTAGTTTATTAATTAGCCTACAAACATTATTTATTTAGTTATTATATGTTAAATTTCCTATTATAAATTATTTAACCATAAAAAAATTTATTTATGTCAAAATTATTATTCTATTGCTACCAAACCACTCTCAAGAAACCGCAACGTTAAACCGCCACACCAAAACTAAGGCCGCTAAGTTGCAAATAACCATGGCCACTAAGAGTCACAAATCAAGGACAATGAGATGCAAATAATCAAGTCCACCAGGCCATAAATAATCAATAATTTAATTCCCAATAATAAATATTAATAATCATTAACATGTTATAATCCCCATTTCAGTTTTCTTAAAACATAACTATTTAATAAATCCCATAAATATTATTTTATAATTCCCCTCAATATTATTTAATCGGTTTAACTCTACATCATGATATAATTTTGAATTTATAAAATAATAATTCAAAAACAATATGTAGTTATATCTTTATCTATCATTGAAAGTTTTCATAATATTTATCTTTATTCTTCACCATTTGATAATTTTTTAAATATAAAATTGCACATATTGTGAAAAATTTATCAAATTTATTACATTTATTTACATTTACGAGATTAAAATTTTAATAATATAAACCAAGTGATGATGACACTATGAATTCATTCCTTTTACTCCCAAGTATGTCATCATCATAAGTAATCATCAAAACTAAAACCTATTATTTCATTAATTCATTATTATTTCATAACAAATACATAACAAGAAAAAAACAAAAACAACAAAAAAAAATAAAGGAAAACCAATAACTACATGAACATAACAAAATTCCTTTAAATTTCCTTTGTCCAGTTTATTATCTTCATTATTCCAATCCACAACATCTACCCAATGGAATGAAAAAACTGATAATATCACATATGTACATAAAAGGGAGAGAGCCCAAATCCCATACATCTTGGAATCTTCACACACTGAAACACCAAAATAGAGGAGATAGAGAGTGGGAATTCTCTATTATGGAAAATTGGGAAGGGATACATTAAATTTGAATAACACACTCTAGACTAAAATGGATAATCTTGGATCACCTAAACTCAAAGGAGAAAAACTCTAAGATTTTTAAGAATTATCTGAAATGTGTCTCCAGATATTTATCATAAAACACATAAATTATTCTAATTTATTTTTATCATTTAATCCAATTTAATTTTAATTCCCATAAAATACTCATTTAATTATTCAAAAAATTTAGAAATATGTTTTCAAGACAAAATAAAAATTAAAACCATGATTTTATATTATAAAACACATTAAATTAATAAAAATGAGTAGCTGTATAGAAACCAAAATGAAAAAAGGATATTTATAATTAAAAAAATACCTAAAAACAAGAGATACACACTACATAAGGGTGAATTTATTTACAATTATAAAACATAGGTTAAATAAAACCTTCATGTAATGAACATGATTGTGTAAGGATAATTTATTTTAACCTTATATAACCTTCAAAATTTCATACATACCTTTCATAAAGAAACACATTACCCTAACACAAGATTTAAAATCACATAATTACCCTTAATTGATAATGGAAAAGCAATTTAAACCTTAACGCATGATGACCTTCATGAGAATATATTTATACAACCTTGTGAAATAGCATTTACCCTTAAGTTATACCAAACGTACCCTTACATAGAGATTCAAAAAATCTTTATGTTTATACAGTATATAGAGGCTATGATACCTTCATGTAACCTTTATAAAACTAATCATACCTTACACATACATGGGTATTTATACAAGGTCAATGTAAAATTTTATATTTTTAAATAAAACAATTTTGAAGGTCACACAATTAATTCCAAAACTTATAAAATTATTTTTTAGACCGAGGATGGGGTTGCTTGGAATCTAGGATACTGATCCTATCTTAGATAGTTTCTAATGGGGTTTATTCATGGATCCATAAATACCTAATGGTTTCCACATTCGTAACGAGCTACAACCCTTATTTCCAATGGTAGGAAGTCATTGGGGTTCCTTACAAATGATGCTTAGGAACTCAGATTAGTCAACGGGATAGAAGGTCAAGCTCATAACACCCTATTTGGGGGGAGGGGGGTATTATTACCTACAATGTTACTCTCTTATATATTTAATATATGTTCATGAATCTTTTCTAGACCTTGATATTGGATTGGTTACCATAGCATTTTATTAGCAATTTTTGTGTGCATCTATAGTCATCAAGGATATTCCATTGATGTGAATATCTATAAGTATCATAGTTTCTCAATTGATGATTCCAATTATAAGTATAAGATGTCCTATATTATTACATGGTGATGGGGTTCTAAGGTTTCTATATTTTAAAGCCATACAACTGGGAACTCCACAATTTATCTCCATATTAGAAGGCAGTTGGTGTTTATGGTTTCTAGATCGAGCCCACAAAGGGGCTTCCTATGTATCATTATGAAAGGAAACAGAATCCTAATAGTTCAGTTCTACTTAACGAGACACATCATACCTTTTATGGTCATGTGACAGGGTCTGATCCATGTATTTTAACATCACGTGTTAAGGATAACAAGAATAAAGATGTATAACAATGATTGATGTGATACCTATACATTAGTGGTCATTTATGGTTAAACTGAATGGGAATATAGACCAATAAGGATGAGTTTTATGGTTTCATAGGGATTATAACCTTAGGAATATATTCCCCATTAGGTATATGGACCACTAAGAATGGATTAATGGTGACCTAGAAGGAATATAACCCTCCAGGCAGGGGATGATTTTATTAGGAATATAGTTTGATAAAAGATGGTATATGGGTGATATATCCTTAATGGATGGGACATTAAAACTCATCATAATATGTATAGATGAGGTAAGAACATAAGTTATATCATGAAGTATATATAACAATGATGATTGTTGTGGAAGGTTAATCTTGTTGGAAATGATCCCCATGAAGGTATCCTATATATCCTATCGAGCAGTGAAACAAAGACAATGTAGTTTGGATGAAACAATTTATATTTGTGTGAAAAGACCATATAGTGAAGTTTGATATAGTGTATAAAGGATGTATATAGGATAATTTTAGTATAAGATACAGGGGCTCAAGCCTTAGAGAGGCATCCTATGTATCCCATGAAAAAATGTATCATATACCATATAGTTTTTATTTTGAGGATATATGTGTCGTAAGGGGTGATATAATAGAAGTGTAAGTAGGGATTATAAATGTGAGGCTTCCATAAGAGGTTTCATTGGGAGTATGGTCCTTTGAAATAAAGAAATATATAATTGGGACTTACACCTATGGAGGATTCCCATAATGGTGGTATTTTTATTATTCTAATTTCATGATCATTACAGATCTCTAAGACCACGTGATTTATTCTTAGCGTGAAAAAAAAGAGATAAAAAAAGATTAAATACATCATATATTGATATAAAATAGAATTTTAATGGGGTTTACAAACTAGGGATACCCTAAGAGTAGTATATTTATGAGTCCCATAGAGAATATGGATATACAAGAAAATAATTATTAAATTCCACAAGGAATATTTAAATGTGAAACCTATATATGAGGAAATTTGGAAGATATTTCATGAATAATCAATAGTATTTACAAATAATACTTCCTCGAAGAAGGATGATCTAGGAGGATGTGCTGGATATGGGGGATCAGACCTTGAAATAGCATCATATATATCCTAATTATAACACGATTAAAGTCCTCATAGTTTATTAATTCCTTGAATTTCAGTGGGGGGTATAATATAGTTAATATCATTGGGATATTTCCCATGATATGGGGAATATTAGTAATAATACTAAGGTATATGGCCTTAAAGGAGAAGATATTTTAGGCTTGATAGGTTTTAAGTGGAACTCCTGGACATTAGGTGATCCCATGAAGCTTATAGGGTTATTAAATCATGTGAAGGAGTTAGGGGTATTAAAACCAGGTGAGCTCTAGGGGGTCTCACAATATCATGAAGTCTTAGAGGTCTTGTTATTTTTATAGAGGAATGGAGAGGTTGTTGGGAAAAGGCATGGGGGTATGTAATCACGTGGATGGTATTGGGTGGGAAAATCATGCATCATAATCGCATGACTAAGAGATATCCATTTAATTGCATGACTAGTAGGTCATCACATGATCGTGTGATTGAAGGGTCATTAGGAGACCAACTCTTAGAGTAGTGGTCTCATAGCTAGGCCTTGTGTGAACAATTTATATAATTATAATCCATTCTTTAAAATTACTTACTGAGTTTTTTTTAAAATGGAAGTCTTAAAAATCAAAAGACTCATTATCTCTAGAAATTATTATCTCTTCATTTATACAATTATTACACATGTTCAGAGAGATGACAACGGGAGCGGAGGATAAGGAGCTGTCGGGTTCAGGAGATTGTGAAGAAAACCCTAGGAGAGGGTTTCGAGATGCTAGATCCTTCGCCGATGTAGTCGTGGGTGCCGATTCATACACTGACCTGAGGAAGGTTGAGCTTCTAGCTCCGAAAACATTCAGACATCATGGTTTAAACGCTATATCTTTCACGAAGGAAGAGGTAATCTCACTTGCCTCTGATTTACAGTATGCCTTGATTGGTAATTTCTCTAAGAAGCGACCTTCGCTTCCGTTCCTAAGAAATACCCTTGAAAAGATAGGCTTTACCAACTTCAAAATAGGTTTCGTAAACTCTTGGAATGTTCTTTTTAGATTTTCATCAGATTCGGACTATTATAGATTCTGGATGCGTAGTTCTTGGAATTTTGGGAGATCCTCCATGAAAGTTCTCAAATGGTCACCGGACTACGTTAATGGCTTTGAATCTCCCATCGCCCCAATCTGGCTTGCCTTTCCAGACTTACTGATTCACTTGTTTAAAAGAGAAGCCTTATTTGCTATTGCTAAGTTGTTTGGTACTCCAATTAAATTGGATTTTTCCACCTCAAATTTGACAAGGCCCTCGGTTGCAAGGGTATGCACCGAGATTGATCTCTCTAAGGACCTTCCAAGTTGTTTTTGGATTCAAAATGGGGATAGTGGTTTTGTTCAGAATGTATTTTTTGAAAACCTTCCTGAATTTTGTAGCATTTGTTTTAAATCTGGTCATGTTCGCAAGAATTGTGGGAAACAAGAAGCTCCCTCTGCTAAGCATCTAAAGACATGTTGGGTGGAAAAAGTTTCCAAGACAACAACTCCTTCAAAAATCCCTAACAACTCTAATCTGCCAAGTACCTCTAAGGTGTCTAATGAACAGATTAGAGAATCTAATTTGGAGGTTAAGGGGGATAAGGAAGACTCTCATATTTCTGTGTTCCAAACTGAAAATTTTTTCACGGAAGTCAATGCTACAAATTCAATCTCTGTGGATAATAGGGTTAATCAACAAAATGCGGTGTATAGTAATGATTCTGTTCAGCTCAACATAGAAAATCACAATCTTGGTGATTGTTCATTGTATAAGAAATACATGGGTTGTCCTGCTCGATCTGTTAACACAGATCAAGAGGTTGCTAAAAAGGTTCAAAAAGATGGATCCGTTTGCAGTGGATCATCATCTGAAGAGGTGGATAAGCCTGGACAAATAGAAGAAGAATATCTGAAAACCATGGCTAGGAAAGGAAAAAAATCAGTGGTAGATGCTGATGGTTTCATCACCCCGAACCCAAAAAAGACTAGAAGACGTAAGGATTACTCTCAAGTGGAAAGAACCATCACCACTAGGTTTACTGAGGCTAATAAAATGGTTTACCCCGGAAAAGAGCAAAGAGAATTAATTTGCGAGAAATCCAGCGTTGTTTTATATTACTTCTCATTTCAATTCACGGAAGAGGAAATGCAAGGGTGGCTTGCTCATACGAGAAAGCAACAAGATTTGTTGAAACAGGAGAGACAAAAAGGGATTATCAATGAGGATCAATTCGAGAATGCTATGAAATTCATTTACTTTGAGAAATTGAAGTTGAAAGCACCACTTTCTTGATGTTGTTGTTTGTAGACATTCTGTGTGATCTTTGTTTCTGGTTTACTGGTCACAACTTATTGTTGTTCTAGCTGATCTGTGTTCCCCTAAAGCTGATTATCTATCCTTGATGCGGTTGGAGTTCTCTGATCAGACTTACTAGTGGTCTATCTGCTGATCTTGGGTGTTTGGCATTTAAATGCTGTTTTTTATTTCCTATAAGATCTCATGGTTGGTACAGTTAGTGGATTTCTTTGGATGTTTTGAGGAGCCTTATCTAAGGGTTTGATTGAATCTGGCTAGTTTCATCTCTGCACTTCTGTTTTTCTGGAGACTTGTTCACTTTGATGAACTGCAGGCATGCTGTCTTTGTTTGAAGCTTCAGTCTTGTGATTCTGCAATTCTGTTTTGAAGGAATGCCCTATATTTTTTCATCGGCAAATGTCTGAGCATCTATGTCTGGATGTTCATGTATTTCTCATGCGCTATATAGAGAATCTGTTTAATCATTTCATAGTTTGACATGTTTTGTGAGCGTGATTTGGAGCAGGTTTTCTCTTCTAGAATGAATTGTTGGGAGATCTTGATGCTAGAGCTGGAGTTCCTGTTCTTGTTTAAAGCTTATTGACAGACTTTGGCCCACCTGGATTGTATAGCTCGGACGGTTTGGGACTGGTTTTCTGGAATGTTGGGTGGGATATTCTTGTTGGAGTGTGTTGGGTTGGTTCTTGTCAGCCTAGGTTGTTTAATTATTCATTCTTGTGGGCTGTATTTTGGTTTTTGCTGGTGTAGGCTTACTACACCTCGTGTGTACTTTGACCCTTTTTTGTTTTAATAAAATTCTCTTGGCATGGATTGGGAAACCAATCCATGTCACCTTTTTAAAAAAAAAATCTTACACATGTTCAGTTTTTAGAAGTTTTTATAGTAATCAACCGCTCTATATCTACACTACTTTACAAGGAAGGTAAGCAACATACCCATTCTTGAGGTAGAATAAGATTTTGATATAAGCCAGCGGTGTCTTGTGCTTCCCATGTGACTAGGTTGTATGTCACTAGTGATGTTACTCAGTACATTGCGTAAAAAAAACACTCACAAAATAGGCCCATCATGGAAAATATTTTTCAAATGATCCACTATGTTTAGAGAATCCCATGTCTCTGGGTAATCATGTAAATATCAGTGACCATAGGAAGGCCCCTTCACTGACTACATTAGTTTCATGAATCCTTAGATGTTAGGTGATATTGTGTCCTTTAAGAGGTGTCACATGAATAACTATGATCACATTATAACCATTTCATGGAAATAACACCAATTCCCCTCTCTTGTCTTTGAGGAGTTTCATGAATCAGTTGGGGTTGCCCAATTGTGTGCCCCTATGAGGGTAATGCGTTTGATTAATATGATTACATGAACCATTTTGGTGATGAAACAATATTCACGTAAGAACAAACCAAATTCTAATTAAACTTGATCCAAGTTCATAGTCCGTTTTGTATTCTTTTATTTGAATGGTTGTGGATCCCAAACATACTTTTTAATTGAAAGTCATGACTGTTCAAAGTTATACTTCTGAAAATATCCAACTGGGGAAATTTTGGAGAAAAGTATGGAATTGCGCACAACCATCCAAAAGTGTGAACAACTCATTCATGTTCATGTAATTGATTTTCAAGATAAAGGATACTCCAAACATATAATTTTCATGTATAAGTGAGATAACCTACAAAGATAATGGCATTTTCATGAAACCCCATAAAGTTGTGCGACACATCCTAAAGTTACGCAACACATGTTGAGTTGCGTGACACATCAAAAAATGAATATAAATATGGAATCAACCCCTCACATTTTGTGGAATTTCGGGATTTGAGTTCCAAATATCTCATTCTCACAACCTAAGGTTGCACGCTTTGCACAACCCCCAAGTCCTGAACTTTCTCGAAATTATGTTGATGAATTCCCTCAATGCACATGCTTATGCTTAGATGTTTTCATGAAACTGTATCAATTGGGAGCCCAAATTTACATAAATCCTGAATTTTCACCCATCCTTAGTTTTATATAATTTAGACAGTATGAAACAAATTATTTTCCAAAATCACTCTTGGAGAGGCCATGCCTCCCACAAACTTCTTTTTTTCATGTAACTATATAGTTGCACGAAATAGTGAAAAGTTGTACGACCGGGTGTATAGTCATGTGAAACAGTGTCCAGAAACAGGCCAACTGGTCCATACCATGGGGGATACCCCCTCCGTAAGAACACACTTAGGATTCATGCCAGGATGTAGTCCCTAGCCTCTAGCCCAACCCCTTGCTTAACGTAACTGACCCCTATGAAAAATGATGAGTAATAACACAAATTATTCAGGATGGGTCTGGGAAATTTTGGATTTAACCCCATAAAACCCCAACATCCACCCCATATAATACATTAATCCAAGATAGTTCTCCACACTCCCTAAAATACCTTGAGTTGACATAATCCTCTTGGTCCCTTTCCTGTACCATGAGTTGATATTCTCCTATAGGTACCCTAAAAAACCTTTAGTTTAAACCCTCCTCAATCCATTTTTGAAGCCTCGTAACTTGGGTTCTACACCATAATTAACCAAAAAGTGCTACTTCAACATAATTCCTACACCATCCCTTTCTAGTAATCTTATACCTAGTAGTCCTCTCTAAGTGACATTAAACTGTAGTATTCCCTATGTTGAAAGTATATGATGCCTCACATGGAAAGAACTAGATACCATACATATGTAGCATAATATAACTCATTCCATGATCATGAGAAGACATTCATAGTCCTCACTACACAACATTAAACTATAGTATACCCCTCTTTCAAGAGTAAGATGCCTCTTGTAATAAGAAAGGGATGACTTATGTCTCAAGAATAAGATTCCTCATGTAATGATCATGAGATTTACCCTAAAAACCAACATGATATTCCTCCTCACATTTAAGCACCAATCATATCCCTTGACCAATCAGTATGCTGAGATGCCTACATGGTCTAACGTGAGGAATATGAATAAGCATCCTTATCACGTAAGCCCCATATTTATCACTATTGTTTCCTAGAATCCCCCAATAGACTCCAACTTATGTGTAATCCATAATCATTTTCTTCTACCCATTATTGGGTTGAGATTCAGTTATGACCTAACATGAGGAGGAAACAACATGAATACCCAACGTGTAAGTCCCCGCTATATCTCTACTAATCCCTAATATCCCCATGATCCTCCCACCTTAGGTGTAGGCCCCAATAATATCCCCGATCCATCAGCGGGTTGATATTTTCTCATTTCTTGACATGATCAGGAATGAATGGTAAGATCAATGCATAACCCAATAGATGGCATCCTTAGCATACGATGTTAAACTATATCCTTAACCTATGTAAAAAACATGGAATTACTCATATGAAATATATGAGATTACCAAAACTAACATCCTTATACATGAATCTTTATGGGATTCATTATTCTAGGATACCATTACCATGAAGCACCTTCAGTGTAGGGCCTCTCAACGTAGAACTAAGGCCAAGTTGATATATCACTTCTCCTATTTCATTGGTATGGCCTGTCAACCCATCACTAGGGGTAGGTCGATCATATCCCTACTTTGTGTGATTTGGTCTGGGATCCACAATGCCAACATAGTGGAAAGGTTTACTATATCCTTGTTCTCCCTGATTTCCTCTATGGGATTTCACTCTGAAAGGCACCTATAGCTCTTGGGTTCCCTCTCCCCATCATTCTAGTGAGATAGGAAGCAATAAATTATAGGTTCCCTTTATTCATTATTCTGATGAGATAGGAATCTATATATTCTAGGTGCCCTTTCCCTATCATTTCAGTGAGATAATCATCTATAGCTCCTAGACACCCTCACCCTATCTTTTTGGTGAAAAAAACCTACAAAACTCTTACACACCCTTGTCCCATAATTATGGTGAGATAGGAATCCATAGCTCATGGGTTCCCTCATCTGGTCATTTTGGTGATATAGGCACCCATAACTCCTTGGTTCCCTCACCCCATCATTCTGGTGAGATAGGATTCCATGTCTCTGAGGAAGCATCACCCCATCCATTTGAAAAGTTATGCCTCCATACCTCCCAGGCTTCGTTTCCCTGTTCATTTAGAGATATGGGATTCTAAACCTCCAAGGCTCTATCATCCCATTAATATAGAGAGTTAGGATTCCATTCCTCCCATGTGCCATCACCCCATTCATCTAGAGATATAGTTTTTATGCATTTCCGGATCTATCTACACATCCATCTATAGAGTTAGGATTCCATGCATTATGGGCTGTATCACCCTATTTTTTGAGTGGATATTATATGGTAGGGAAGTGCCAATGATGGATTAGTATTATTAATATCACAAGGGTAAAAGTACTAGGGGAACTAAACACACACCAGTGGAAGGTCAGCACCCCAATTCTATGATCAACAACTCTCATATCCATTTTCTTGATACTATGTTCCATGCCTAGGGAAGGTTATCATCCCTAATATAGTCAATATCACTCTAATAGCTCAATATTTAAACCATGTAGCAAAATTTGTGATGTATGAATGACCTTAAAATGAACATTTTCCATCCTAACTACATGAAATTTAAACTTCATAACATCATTGGTTTAATATGCATGACCTTAAAAGAACCATATCATGTCCTTGCTGCATGATGTTAAAGAATGCATCATCATTGGTCATGTATGCATGAACTTAAAAGTAACATATTTCATCCTTGATGTATGATGTTAAAATATATAACATCATTGGTCCTGTATGAACAACCTTAAAAGTCACATATACCATCCTTGTTGTAGGATGTTTAAACTGTATAACATTATTTTCCTTTATTCATGAACTTAAAAGGAATATATTCCTTCCATGATGCATGAAATTAAACTATGTAGCATCATTGATCTTGTAAGCATGAGCTTAAATGGTACATATCATCATCCTTGTCTTATGATGCAATACATCAGGACAACATCCCAGTTTCATGAAAAAATTGTATGTTTCATCCTTATCGCATGACATAAAAATTACAGGATATCATCCTAGTCACATGATGTAAAAATAAACAATAATGTCTTAGTTGTATGCTGTTAAAATATAGAAAAAAATACTTTTCACATCAAGTTAAACTATATGAAACTATGGTCATTACTATGTGACCTTAATCTGCAACAAATCCATCATATTTGTGTGACATAAAACGATAATAAGTTTAGCCCTAAATTTTGAGGGATCCCCCCTTTTTGGTTCCAATCACATACTATGCTACAATATAGAACTACATATGACTTGATTCATAATCTCATGGGAAATATAGGAATTCCTAGGAATCACATACAAGGTCCAACCTAACTATTAATCTATTTCTTTATGTTCCCCTTTAGGATCATGTCTAACTCCTGTTGTTGGATACTCCCAATCAATACATTTGATCGGATTACAGGAGATCTCCCAGAGTGTTTACATCCACCCTGTATATCTCCTCGTGAACATACTATCACTTTGAGAATTATTTTAACTGGATCCTCACCATCCTTTGAATCCGAACGGTCCCACTAATAATGATGGATCCTGGCTAAAATGGTTATCCTCTAATCATATTCACATGCCTTGAGAGATCTATTGTATAAAATAACAGTTCTTTTTTTTGAACATGGTCAAATGTTGATTCCACATTTTATTTCCCAATTCTTGACAGATGTGCTTATGGAACCTATGTTTCGAACACTGTCAGCAGTCGTTCCCTTCCCGCCAGTCACCATATTTCGTGATCTAGATCCTAGAAGTCCTAATTTACTACCTTTCCCCTACCTTTGTTCTGGTATAACTATGATTCACTAGGCATTATTTCCCAATTAAGTCATTCTTGACGACCAAGAAAATCAACATCATTAGGATCTTCCCATGTTGGCTTCTGTTTCCCCTTATCTTTTTCTCCCCTAGTGTGAAGGGAACTTTTTTCAGTCCTTGTTTCTCACATAGTGTATGGTGCACGTGGGATTATGAGTCATTGTGAAATTTTCCCCAAATGTGGTTGGGGTTCTTAGGAAATTATAAATAAGGTATCCTCCCCATGGTTCAAGCTCTATGACCCTAAAATTGGAGTCTTGGTAAATGATATACGACCAAAATTATAGAACATCTTAGTCAAATCTCTACAACCTTAAACTACAACACATACTGGTCAAAGATCTAGGACCTTAAATCGCAACACATCTTGGTCAAATTTCTATGACGGTAAACTACATCACATCATTGTCAAAATACATAACCATAAACTATGAAACATCATGGTCCAAGCTATATACCCTAAAACTTGGAGCCTTTATCAAAACACTATAACCTAAAACCACAACACACCATAGTCAATGATATGCAACCATAAAATGATACAAAAAAGGTCAATGATATGCTATATTAAACTGAAAAAAACTAGGGTCCAAGCTATATGAACTTAATCTAATAGAAGTCCTGATGGTCTAATAATTATGACCATAAACTACTCATAGTCCCTCTATGGTCTGAGCTCTATGATTGTAAACTAGAAGAAACCATAGTTCACGTTTTATGAATTTAAAATATAAAAATCAATGTCTTCAATACATGATGTTAAACTATAGTCCTACCCTATGAAATAAACATACAATTCCTATCATACCAAGTGTGGGATGAAAAAAATAATGTCATCAACACTCGATAAAAAAATATAGACTTACCTTGAGTAAAAAAAATGAGATTCCCCACAAAAATCATGGGATGCATCAATTCCCTTGTTAGAGAGGATATTCCTTCACTTCTGGCATCATTAATCCACTATTCCATGTTCTAGAACTGGGTTTGGATTGATTCCCAATTTTTTGGGATACATAGTGATTTCTAGACTCTCTATCCTTGGGCCCAATCACCAATTCATCATAACCCCCACTAGGGGATTTACATTCACCAACATTCGGTCCCTTGGACCCAATTATAATCCATAGATTATGAAATTAAACTATTTTTAGTTTGTTTTAGGATATTTATGTGGAATGTGGTCTTACATCACCCTTTTAATGTCATGTTTTAACTAGTTTTTTCTATGAAAACATCCTTAAAAAAAATTCCCCCAGCCTAAGCATCATAAATTTAAATTGGTTTAAAAATTCATCGTGTTCCTATCCGCAAGACCTAAAACTATATATCCCACATCCTCCTATATTATGCTAAAAATATATAGTAAATGTCCAATCCCCATCAGATAGAATAAACCCTTCTACGTCTGGCATTTTTCTCTTACGACGCCAAGTTCTATAACTATGTGTGGCATGATTCCCAATTTCATGGGATATGTAGTGTCACCTAGACCCCCTTTATTTGGGTCTAGCCATAGTCTCATCAAAAAACCAATTATTATATATAGAACTATCACCCCAAAATCCCCATATAGTTTTCCTATTTATGTATATGTCTCAATAATTTCCCCCGGCTCACCAGCGAATCAAGATTCCCTCATGACCCCACATGAGGAAGAAAAGAAAGGGAATCTCAATGGATAATCCCCACAAACGAACACAACACATGATATTAAACTACAATCCTTACCCTTTATACACATGGGAATCATCATATAACAACTATGGGATGACCAAAATGAACATCCCCAGTACACAACGTTAAACTATAACCTTACTCTATAAGATGAACACGTGATGCCTAATATCATAAATATGTGTTGATTCAATGTCTTTGCTAGAAAGGAAACCCCCTTACCAGTGTTGGTATCCTACTATTCCTTGTTCTAGAACTATGTATGGATTTATTCCCATTCCTGATGGGATATATAGGGATTCCTATATCAAACATTCTGGCTGCAGCCACAACACCAACCAATTTTGGGGACTCCTTGATTCCAAACCTTACGACCTTAAATGGTGTCCAACTGGTTTCAGGATTTATCTTTGTGGTGTAGAGACTCCTTGGATTCTTCATATTTTGTTTTAACTCTTATTAAACACCCAATAATACTCGATGTTCTAGATCCCTTTCAGGTCCAAACATTATGAACTTAAACTATGTGCACCAACCCCCTTGTGGCCCCTTATTAACATAGTTTACATCAACCTGGTGTTTTATCAAGATAATACCCCAGACTCATTTTCATTGCAACCTTACTTGAGAGGACTATCCCTTACCCATTTTGGTCTCCTTCCATGTAACATTCTAGAACTATGTGTGGCTTGATTCCTATTCCCATGGGATATATAGAGACACCCATATTACATATCCTCGCTCTAACCCCCACCATCAACCCATCACAAGGTATTTCCTACATCAGTATCATGAAATATATTTAAGAGTAGTGTGTCCTATAAGTGTGTGTGGAAAAGGTTTTCCTTGAACCTATCTTCACATTGGGTTATCACTCTTTAATGGCATACAAACCACTTTAGGACACCAACACTCTGTCTTCCAAGCTCCATGACCTTAAACTAGTAGAAAACATAGTTTTTGCTATATGGATCTAAATTAAAAATAACAAAATCCAAAATATGTGATGTTAAATTTTTATCCTTACCCTATATGAAATTGAGATGCCTCATATCATAAATATGAGATGAAACAAACCAACATCCTCAGCACATGACATTAAACTGTAGCCTTACCCTATATGAATCTTGGATGCCTCATATGATAAATATGATATGAACCAAACCAACATCCTCATCACATGATAATAAAATGTATCCTTACCCCATATGAAATAGGGATTCCTCATATGGTAAATATGATATGAACCAAACCAAAGTCCTTAGAACATAATATGGAACTACAGCCTTACCCCATATGAAACCAGGATTCTTCATATGATAAATATGAAATGAACCAAACCAACTTACTCATCACAAGATGTTAAAGAATATACTTACACCATATGAAATATGGATCTTTATATGATAAATATGAGATGAACTAAACCAACATCCTTGTAACATTAGATTAAACTATAGCCTTACCCCATGTGAAATTAAGATTCCTCGTATGATAAATATGACATGAACCAAACTAAAATCCTAAACACATGATGTTAAATTGTATCCTTACCCCATATAAAAACAGAATGCCTCATATGATAAATATGAGATGAACTAGATAAATGTCCTTAAGAAACGATGTTAAAAAATATCCTTAACCTATATAAAACTATGATGCCTCTAAATATGAGATGAATGAAACCAAGTTCCTCAGAAAATGATGCTAAACTATAGACTTACCCTATATAAAACCAGTATGCCTGATATGATAATTATGAGATGAATCAAACCAAAATCCCTAGAAAATGATGTTAAACTATATCCTTACCCTATATGAAACTAGGATGCCTCATATAATAAATATGATATGATGTTATCAACACATGATATTAAACTATATCCTTACCCTCTATGAAATAGGGATTCCTCATATGATAAGTATGTGATGAACCAAAAACATTTCCTCAATAGAAGATGTTAAATTGTAGCCTTACCCTATGTGAAACTGAGATGCCTCATATGATAAATATGAGATGAACCAAACCAACTTCCTATGTACATGATTTTTAATTGTAGCATTACCCGATATGAAATTGTGATTCCTCATATGATAAAAATTAGATTAACCAAACCAATTTTCTTTAAACATGATATTAAACTGTAACCTTGCCCTATATGAAACCAGGATGCCTCATATGATAAATATGAGGAGAACCAAACCAACTTCCTTAAAACAAAATGTTAAATAGTATCCTTACCCCGTATAAAACCAAGATGCCTCATATGAAAAATATGGTATGAATAAATCTAAAATCCCCATCACATGACATTAAACTATAGACTTACCCTATGTGATAAATATTGGATGCCTCATATGAAAAGTATGAGATCATTCAATATCCTTCCAATAGAGGACATCACTCCTCTAATGTCGGTCTCCTACCATGCCGCGTTCCAGAACTATGTTTTCCTTGATTCCCATTATCATGGGATACATAGTGTCACTCAAATCTCTTATACTGGGTCCAACCCCACCATCGACTCATTTTGGAGTCTTTATCTACTAGTCCTGGATTGATCCTCACCTAAAAAAACATTTCATTATTTCTCCAATTTGGATAATCATCCTTCCACCAATCTGAATGGGTTCCCTAAGAGAAATGGTACTGATCACATTGTTTCACATACCGTCCTAGGCTCATACATCAAAGGATCCTTGGTAACATATGGTTTTTCCCATTTTTTGAACTTAGAAAATGGCCGATCCAACATTTTTGTCCCCATCCTTGAATGGTTTAGGTGTAGAACCAATGTTTTGAACACGATTGACTATTTTTTCCCACCCATCAGTCATCCCCTTTTCACCATCCATGTCTGTAAGAACTTGATCCTTCTATGAGGTACAAATCCTTTATATTCATTCAATTATCAGTATAATTGTTTAAATATAGCCTAATACGAATTCCATTTGATTTTATAAAGCTATTGGGGGGGTTTTGGGACTGGTATTGATCCCGAGACATGTGTTTTGGGAAAAAAATGCTTGGTTCATGGTTAGCTAAAACCTTGCGGGGTAGGCCGAACGGTATGATAAACTGTGTGAGGCATGGGTAGAGAGTAGGGAAAGGCCACAAAGTTAGGCCCAACCATGTGATTTTGGCTATGAATCCTCACAGAAACCTCTCCAACTTTGACAGTGGATAATTTCATGGTTTTCGCTTGGTTAGTTAAACCATGCGGGTAAACCATGCACTATTCACCTTCCTAGAGCTAACCATGAACGGTTGGCACCCGATTTTTCAAGTCGTATGCCTAAACCATTCTATGAAGATATTTTTGGTAAAATGACCAAAATTACCCTAATTAAATTTATATGAAACCTATTCCCCACTTCTCATCCTACAGAGTAGTGGGAACCATTTTGAAGCCCACTTAGTGACCTTACTAGGAATTTCCATCGCTCCTCTATCTGATCTCCAATTCAATTTTCGTTCACCTCATTGAATCCATATTGGTGGGTATTGAATTCATTTTTATCCATTATTCATTATTATAAATATTATCAATTCCATTTAGGTTGAAGAAAAATTTCCTTATTATTAGATTCTTCATCCGTTCTTCAATTTCCTCCTAATCTGAGCTGAATCAGTAACTTACATTGGATGAGCTATCAACTACAGAACTATGGTATGTGGTCTCATAACTTTTTATTAAAGTCAAGATGTTTATATATGACATCATTCTGTGATCCTAATTTATAGGTGTCACCTTAAATTGAAATTGAATCTTTGAATTGATAGGCATGTACTAGGTAATTAAAGAGACTTGTTGGTGTTTGTTAAAGATTTAATTCCATGAAAACAAAACCACCCATTTGGGTGTGTCACAAACCAACCAGGGCTAACACTAAACCGATCACCCGAGTCGGCCTGTGACAAGGCCCAAGAGGCATTCCCGATCCTACTGGGCTGGGGACAAGCACCAGGGCATCAATAGAGAATGAATGGGAATGATTTATACAAAATCAAATAAATAAAGAAACTGAAATAATAAAGAGAAGTGTAGAAAAAAAAAATCAAATAAAATGACTAAACAAGAACAAAATAAAATAAAACTAAATGAACTCGACATCCGAACTAACTTCATGTCACCCCACATGTCACTCCCCGAATCATCAATCAAGCATCACCCAAAGCGAGCACACCCAAGATAGAGCCTACACAGACACTAAAAACAGAAAATAACTATAGGTGTGAGTATTAAAACTCATTAGGCTATCCCAAAATCTATTCCCAAATCACTACCTTTAAAATAAAAGAAAAACCATTTCAAGTTTGAACTAAAATTTATAAAACTAAGTTTTCTGACATATTTTACTTGAAAACAATGTAAGAACCATTGCCCTTAACCATTTTAAAATCTATATTATTTTCATTAGTGTCAATGACATTTTCAAAGGGAAAGTGGTGTCTACATTTTCATATTTATACAAAGAAGGTAAAACACTTTCATTTGGAAACAATTTCTAGAAACCTAATCAAAACTAGCTCACCACTTTCCAAGAAAAACAATACACAAATATGCACAATAAGAATCACACAGAAAGGGAAATGTAGGTATACATACAAGCCTCATAATCACTACTGCAGGAACCAAAATCCAAATAGACATGGGTGAACCTAGGAGATCGATAATAGTCTAGAAGACACCAATACATGAGACCTCATCCTCATTGACAAGTCACACATGATGAAATCCAAACGTTCAAAATGCTCGACCATCCTTTCTCAGGTAGGCCGAGGGAAAATCCCATAGCAATGAACCCAAACATATCTGCCTAATATGGGCCACTGGTCAGTACCATAACCTACCAGTGCAGAAATCATTCTCAGAATATTTTCTCAATATACCAGGTTCCCATGTCTCAAGGATTTAAAAAGGGGGTGAGCCAACTGATTCCAGCCAAGAATCCAATCAAAGTATATATAATAATAATGCACAACAGGTCTCACTCTAATTCTCCCCTAGGTCCATTCTCATGCCTTAAGATAAAACAATTATAATGGGTTCCAACTGAAGAACCCCAACAAAGGATTTGGAGAATCCCCTAACAAGGACCTCCCACCCATTTCATATAATTGAGGCATGAGGAAAATCCAACAGGGGTTTTCATAATAAAAACTTTTAAAAAATTTCATGAAATGGAAAAATGGGCCCTTATACATTCAAAAAAAAATCTTATCTCAAAATTCAAACACTTTTTCAAAGGTGGGGTCAGCCACACCATTTACACTAAAAAACATCCATAACCATTCTTCAAAACATTTCCCATCAAAATGATTTAAAAATCACAACTAATAATTTAAATTTAAAGTCATCTAAAACATTTTTCACAAAACCCACATTTACCAACACACACAAACACTTTTCACAAAGGGGTGAAAGCTCACCAAAACACTTTGAAAACTAAAGCTCAGTCCGTTATAAATCCCAAACCATTCCAGAAACCATTTAAGGAACCCAAAACCTCATTTTTCATGTTGTCTCTACATTGATAAGTTCAAGGAAAATCAATTTATATTTAATACAAAACAAATCATAACCACCCAGTATCCACAACTCAACAAAACAAACCATTTAAAATTTTTCAAAAAAACTCCCCAAAACATTTTTCATTCCACCAAGAAGAAACACATTTCACAAAAATTCCAAACATACCATTTATAAGCGGCACATGCAACAAGTTCTAAAACAATTTCTACTTAACACTCAAAAAAGTTCAAAAAAAAATTTCATACTTTAAATTGATTTAAGGTGCTAAACCTCATTTTAATTTTCATAAACTATGTGTTAATACCAACACAAATTTAGTTTTCCAAATGCTAGGTGTGCACATTTATGATGAAATAACACTGATATTACAAGGCAATGAATAAATCACCATTGGATACTAAGAAACTCATCCAAGGATCATACGATACATATTTAGAATATAACTAATGTGTGAAAAATATGAAATTAAAATTTCTTAAATTATAAAGGCGATTTCAAGGGAGACCTACCTGGAGATCAAAGCGCGATGACAATGCAACCTCAGAACCAAGGTGCGACAACAACGACCAGTCGGAAATGCCCCGTACGGGTCCTAAAATGCTAACTCTACCAAAATAAATATTAATGAATAAAAACCATAACAGAACTAAGAAAATGACACATCCCAAGGGAGGAGGGTATACCAGAGGGAGTGTTATTTGTTCCAGAAAGAGCGCTTCACTGGTAGGGGATCACATTGGTAGAGGCGATGCAACGTAGGAGGGAAGGTTGGAGGTGGCTTTCCGGTGTTGCGTGTGCCGGTCGGAGGTGGTTTTTGTGGATGGAAGTGGGCCGACCGGGGCTGTGGCTAGCCAGTAAAAAGGGGGAGGCGATGCTGAGGGGTGTGTGCTAGCTGAGAGCTTCCCGGAATGGGAATCACACCTGGGGGGAAGTTTGCGCCGCACACACGAAGGCCTAGGTGGGAGACCGAGTGGAAGAGGGGAGGGTTTTTTCCCAGCTGGGAGTTGAGGGCTGCAGGAGGAGGTGTGTGGGGATGCTGCTTGCTAAGAGGAAAGGCGATGGGGAAGGTGTCTAAGAGGTCGGGTCGTTGGGTGAAGGATGATGTGCTGGGTCCAAGGGATTCTATAGCGCACTACAAGGGGAAAGGGGAGCCAGCGGTGGTGTTGCAAGTGGAGGGGAAGAAGCGAAAGAGGACAAGTGTGGCTAGGTGGAGGGCGCAGGGAAAGAGGCTGAGGGCTGGCATATGGGAAGAGGCGCTGGGGTGCTAGAAGAAGTAGGAGAGGAAGGCTGGGATGCGCCTGGGTGTGCTTGGTGGGAGGAAGGCCGCATCCAGGTTGTGGCAGGGCCGGTGCAAGCGGGAGGCTGAGGCGGCGCTTCAGGGAAAGGAGACTCACGCCACACACACAAAGGGGAGGCCTCGCTGCATGGAGAAGGGAGGGGGCAACTAGGGTTTGCAGTTTTTTTATTTTCCCCTTAAAAAAAACCCAAAAAAAACTAAAAAAATGATAGAAAATAAAATAATGTTAATAATAATAATAATAATAGTAATACATAATAATACTAATGTATAATGATAATAATAATAATAATAATAATAATAATAATAATAAAAGTACTCATATTATTCCAAAAATAATAAAATTATTAACATAATAAAATTTTTAAATGACACAACAATTAAAGTGAGTTATAATTACAAAATCTATTTATTTTAATTTTTTGAGGACGGGCAGCCGTACAGTTATCAGGGTGAAGCTGCGCGTATTCCAAATTCATGCCCCACCCGTGCGCCCAACTACGTCAACACCAAAAAGAATACTTTAATATAACCCAAATAAATAATTCATCTGGGACTCACCCAAACCTGAAATAAGTTTATTTAAGGAAGAAAATAATTAAAATTAAAGAGTCACACGAGTTGGGGTGTGACAATTATCCCCACCGAAATTATTTCCGCCCCCGAAAAGCCACAACACTTTCTAGACGATTGATCAACACTTAAGGATTCCACATAAACATGATCCAACCTGAAGGTATCCTATATATCCTATCAAGAAGTGAAACAAAGACCATGTAGTTTGGATGAAACAATTTATAGTTGTGTGAAAAGACCATATAGTGAAGTTTGATATTGTGTATAAAGGATGTATATAGGAGAATTTTAGTATAAGATACAGGGGCTCAAGCCTTAGAGAGGAATCCTATGTATCCCATGAAAAAATGTATCATAGACCATATAGTTTTTATTTTGAGGATATATGTGTCGTAAGGGGTGATATAATAGAAGTGTAAGTAGGGATTATAAATGTGAGGCTTCCATAAGAGGTTTCATTGGGAGTATGGTCCTTTGAAATAAAGAAATATACAATTGGGACTTACCCCTATGGAGGATTCCCATAGTGGTGGTATTTTTATTATTCTAATTGCATGATCATTACAGATCTCTAAGACCACGTGATTTATTCTTGGCGTGAAAAACAAGAGATAAAAAAAGATTAAATACATCATATATTGATATAAAATAGAATTTTAATGGGGTTTAAAAACTAGGGATACCCTAAGAGTAGTATGTTTATGAGTCCCATAGAGAATATGGATATACAAGAAAATAATTATTAGATTCCACAAGGAATATTTAAATGTGAAACCTGTATATGAGGAAATTTGGAATATATTTCATGAATAATCAATAGTATTTACAAATAATACTTCCTTGAAGAAGGATGATCTATGGGGATGTGCTGGATATGGGGGATTAGGCCTTGAAATAACATCCTATATATCCTAATTATAACATGATTAAAGTCCTCGTAGTTTATTAATTCCTTGACTTTCAGTGGGGGAGTATAATATAGTTAATATCATTGGGATATTTCCCATGATATGGGGAATATTAGTAATAATACTAAGGTATAAGACCTTAAAGGAGAAGATATTTTAGTCTTGATAGGTTTTAAGTGGAACTCCTGGACATTAGGTGATCCCATGAAGCTTATAGGGTTATTAAATCATGTGAAGGAGTTAGGGGTATTACAACCAGGTGAGCTCTAGGGGGTCTCACAATAGCATGAAGGCTTAGAGGTCTTGTTATTTTTATAAAGGAATGGATAGGTTGTTTTGAAAAGGCATGTGGGTATGTAATCACGTGGATGGTATTGGGTGGGACAGTCATGCATCATAATCGCATGACTAAGAGATATCCATTTAATTGCATGACTAGTAGGTCATCACATGATCGTGTGATTGAAAGGTCATTAGGAGACCAACTCTTAGAGTAGTGGTCTCATAGCTAGGCCTAGTGTGAACAATTTATATAATTATAATCCATTATTTAAAATTAATTACTGAGTTTTTTTTAAAATGGAAGTCTTAAAAATTGAAAGACTCGTTATCTCTAGAAATTATTATCTCTTCATTTATACAATTCTTACATATGTTCAGTTTTCAGAAGTTTTTATAGCAATCAACCGCTCTATATCTATACTACTTTATAAGGAAGGTAAGCAACATACCCATTCTTGAGGTAGAATAATATTTTGATATAATTCAGTGGTCTCTTGTGCTTCCCGTGTGACTAGGTTGTATGTCACTAGTGATGTTACTCAGTACATTGCGTGAAAAAAACACTCACAAAATAGGCCCATCATAGAAAATATTTTTCAAATGATCCACTAGGTTTAGAGAATCCCATGTCTCTGGGTAATCATGTAAATATCAGTGACCACAGGAAGGCCCCTTCACTGACTACATTAGTTTCATGAATCCTTATATGTTAGGTGATATTGTGTCCTTTCAGAGGTGTCACATGAATAACTATGATCACATTATAACCATTTCATGGAAATAACACCAATTCCCCTCTCTTGTCTTTGAGGAGTTGCATGAATCAGTTGGGGTTGCCCAATTGTGTGCCCCTATGAGGGTAACACGTTTGATTAATATGATTACATGAACCATTTTGGTGATGAAACAATATTCACGTAAGAACAAACCAAATTCTAAATAACATGATCCAAGTTCATAGTCCATTTTGTATTCTTTTATTTGAATGGTTGTGGATCCCTGACATACTTTTTAATTGAAATTCATGACTGTTCAAAGTTATACTTCTGAAAATATCCAACTGGGGAAATTTTGGAGAAATGTATGGAATTGCGCACAACCATCCAAAAGTGTGAACAACTCATTCATGATCATGTAATTGATTTTCAAGATAAAGGATACTCCAAACATATAATTTTCATGTATAAGTGAGCTAACCTACAAAGATAATGTCATTTTCATGAAACCCCATAAAGTTGTGTGGAACATCCTAAAGTTACGAAACACATATTGAGTTGTGTGACACATCAAAAAATGAATATAAATATGGAATCAACCCCTCACATTTTGTGGAATTTCGGGATTTGAGTTCCAAATATCTCATTCTCACAACCTAAGGTTGCACGCTTGGCACAACCCCCAAGTCCTGAACTTTCTCGAAATTATGTTGATGAATTCCCTCAATGCACATGCTTATGCTTAGATGTTTTCATGAAACTGTATCAATTGGGAGCCCAAATTTACATAAATCCTGAATTTTCACCCAACCTTAGTTTTATATAATTTAGACTGTATGCAACAAATTATTTTCCAAAATAACTCTTGGAGAGGCCATGCCTCCCACAAACTTCTTTTTTTCATGGAACTATATAGTTGCACGAAATAGTGAAAAGTTGTGCGACCAGGTGCATAGTCATGTGAAATAGTGTCCAGACACGGGCCAACTGGTCCATACCATGGGGGATACCCCCTTCGTAAGAACACACTTAGGATTCATGCCAGGATGTAGTCCCTAGCCTCTAGCCCAACCCCTTGCTTAACGTAACTGACCCCTATGAAAAATGATGAGTAATAACACAAATTATTCAGGATGGGTCTGGGAAATTTTGGATTTAACCCCATAAAACCCCAACATCCACCCCATATAATACATTAATCCAAGATAGTTCTCCACACTCCCTAAAATACCTTGAGTTGACATAATCCTCTTGGTCCCTTTCCTATACCATGAGTTGATATTCTCCTATAGGTACCCTAAAAAACCTTTGGTTTAAACCCTCCTCAATCCATTTTTGAAGCCTCGTAACTTTGGTTCTACACCATGATTAACCAAAAAATGCTACTTCAACATAAGTCCTACACCATCCCTTTCTAGTAATCTTCTACCTAGTAGTCCTCTCTAAGTGACATTAAACTGTAGTATTCCCTATGTTGAAAGTATATGATGCCTCACATGGAAAGAACTAGATACCATACATATGTAGCATAATATAACTCATTCCATGATCATGAGAAGACATTAATAGTCCTCACTACACAACATTAAACTATAGTATACCCCTCTTTCAAGAGTAAGATGCCTCTTTTAATAAGAAAGGGATGAATTATGTCTCAAGAATAAGATTCCTCATGTAATGATCTTGAGATTTCCCCTAAAAACCAACATGATATTCCTCCTCACATTTAAGCACCAATCATATCCCTTGAACAATCAGTATGCTGAGATGCCTACATGGTCTGATGTGAGGAATATGAATAAGAATCCTTATCATGTAAGACCCATATTTATCACTATTGTTTCCTAGAATCCCCCAATAGACTCCAACTTATGTGTAATCCATAATCATTTTCTTCTACCCATTATTGGGTTGAGATTCAGTTATGACCTAACATGAGGAGGAAATAACATAAATCCCCAACGTGTAAGTCCCCGATATATCTCTACTAATCCCTAATATCCCCATGAGCCTCCCAACTTAGGTGTAGGCCCCAATAATATCCCCGATCCATCAGCGGGTTGAGATTTTATCATTGCTTGACATGATCAGGAATGAATGGGAAGATCAATGCACAACCCAATAGATGACATCCTTAGCATATGATGTTAAAATATATCCTTAACCTATGTAAAAAACATGGAATTACTCACATGAAATATATCATATTACCAAAACTAACATCCTTATACATGAATCTTTATGGGATTCATTATTCTAGGATACCACCACCATGAAGCACCTTCAGTGTAGGTCCTATCATCCCAGAACTAAGGCCAAGTTGATATATCACTTCTCCTATTTCATTGGTATGGCCTATCAACCCATAACTAGGGGTAGTTCGATCATATCCCTACTTTGTGCGATTTGGTCTGGGATCCACAATGCCAACATAGTGGAAAGCTTTACTATATCCTTGTTCTCCCTGATTTTCTCTATGGGATTTCACTCTGAAAGGCACCTATAGCTCTTGGGTTCCCTCTCCCCATCATTCTGGTGAGATAGGAAGCAATAAATTATAGGTTCCCTTTATTCATCATTCTGATGAGATAGGAATCTATATATTCTAGGTGCCCTTTCCCTATCATTTCGGTGAGATAATCATCTATAGTTCCTAGACACCCTCACCCTATCTCTTGGGTGAAAAAAACCTACAAAACTCTTACACACCCTTGTCCCATAATTATGGTGAGATAGGAATCCATAGCTCATGGGTTCCCTCATCCCGTCATTTTGGTGAGATAGGCACCCACACCTCCTTGGTTCCCTCACCCCATCATTCTGGTGAGATAGGCTTCCATGTCTCTGAGGCAGCATCACCCCATCCATTTGAAAAGTTATGCCTCCATACCTCCCAGTCTCAATTTCCCCGTTCATTTAGAGATATGGGCTTCTGAACCTCCAAGGCTCTATCATCCCATTAATATAGAGAGTTAGGATTCCATGCCTCCCATGTGCCATCACTCCATTCATCTAGAGATATAGTTTTTATGCATTTCCGGATCTATCTACACATCCATCTATAGAGTTAGGATTCCATGCATTATGGGTTGTATCACCCTATTTTTTGAGTGGATATTATATGGTAGGGAAGTGCCAATGATGGATTAGTATTATTAATATCACAAGGGTAAAAGTACTAGGGGAACTAAACACACACCAGTGGAAGATCAGCACCCCAATTCCTTGATCAACAACTCTCATATCCATTTTCTTGATACTATGTGCCATGCCTGGGGAAGGTTATCATCCCTAATATAGTCAATATCACTCTAATAGCTCAATATTTAAACCATGTAGCAAAATTTGTGATGTATGAATGACCTTAAAATGAACATTTTCTATCCTAACTACATGAAATTTTTACTTCATAACATCATTGGTTTAATATGCATGACCTTAAAAGAACCATATCCTATCCTTGCTGCATGATGTTAAAGAATGCATCATCATTGGTCATGTATGCATGAACTTAAAAGTAACATATTTCATCCTTGATGTATGATGTTAAAATATATAACATCATTGGTCCTGTATGAACAACCTTAAAAGACACATATCCCATCCTTGCTGTAGGATGTTTAAACTGTATAACATAATTTTCCTTTATTCATGAACTTAAAAGGAACATATTCCTTACATGATGCATGAAATTAAACTATGTAGCATCATTGATCTTGTAAGCATGAGCTTAAATGATACATATCATCATCCTAGTCTTATGATGCAATACATCAGGACAACATCCCAGTTTCATGAAAAAATTGTATGTTTCATCCTTATCGCATGACATAAAAATTACAGGATATCATCCTAGTCACATGATGTAAAAACAAACAATAATGTCTTAGTTTTATGCTGTTAAAATATAGAAAAAAATCCTTTTCACATCAAGTTAAACTATATGACACTGTGGTCATTACTATGTGACCTTAATCTACAACAAATCCATCATATTTGTGTGACATAAAACAACAATAAGTTTAGCCCTAAATTTTGAGGGATCCCCCCTTTTTGGTTCCAATCACATACTATGCTACAATCTAGAACTACATATGACTTGATTCATAATATCATGGGAAATATAGGAATTCCTAGGAATCACATACAAGGTCCAACCTAACTATCAATCTATTTCTTTATGTTCCCCTTTAGGATCATGTCTAACTCCTGTTGTTGGATACTCCCAATCAATACATTTGATCAGATTATAGGAGATATCCCAGAGTGTTTACATCCTCCCTGTATATCTCCTCATGAACATACTATCACTTTGAGAATTATTTTAACTGGATCCTCACCATCCTTTGAATCCAAACGGTCCCACTAATAATGATGGATCCTGGCTAAAATGGTTATCCTCTAATCATATTTACATGCCTTGAGAGATCTATTGTATAAAATAACGGTTCTTTTGTTTTGAACATGGTCAAATGTTGATTCCACATTTTATTTCCCAATTCTTGACAGATGTGCTTATGGAACCTATGTTTCGAACACTGTCAACAGTCGTTCCCTTCCCGCTAGTCACCATATTTCGTGATCTAGATCCTAGAAGTCCTAATTTACTACCTTTCCCCTACCTTTGTTCTGGTAGAACTATGATTCAATAGGCATTATTTCCCAATTAAGTCATGCTTGACGACCAAGAAAATCAACATCATTAGGATCTTCCCATGTTGGCTTCTGTTTCCCCTCATCTTTTTCTCCCATAGTGTGAAGGGAACTTTTTCAGTCCTTGTTTCTCACATAGTGTATGGTGCACGTGGGATTATTAGTCATTGTGAAATTTTCCCCAAATGCGGTTGAGGTTCTTAGGAAATTATAAATAAAGTATCCTCCCCATGGTTCAAGCTCTATGACCCTAAAATTGGAGTCTTGGTAAATGATATACGACCAAAATTATAGAAAATCTTAGTCAAAGCTCTACAACCTTAAACTACAACACATACTGGTCAAAGATCTAGGACCTTAAATCGCAACACATCTTGGTCAAATTTCTATGACCGTAAACTACATCACATCATTGTCAAAATACATAACCATAAAATATGAAACATCATGGTCCAAGCTATATACCCTAATACTTGGAGCCTTTATCAAAAAACTATAACCTAAAACCACAACACACCATAGTCAATGATATGCGACCATAAAATGATACAAAAATGGTCAATGATATGCTATATTAAACTGAAAAAAACTAGGGTCCAAGCTATATGAACTTAATCTCATAGAAGTCCTGATGGTCTAATAATTATGACCATAAACTACTCATAGTCCCTCTATGGTCTGATCTCTATGATCTTAAACTAGAAGAAACCATAGTTCAAGTTTTATGAATTTAAAATATAAAAATCAATTTCTTCAATACATGATGTTAAACTATAGTCCTACCCTATGAAATAAACATACAATTCCTCTCATACCAAGTGTGGGATGAAAAGAATAATGTCCTCAACACTCGATGAAAAAATATAGACTTACCTTGAGTAAAAAAATGGGATTCCCCACAACAATCTTGGGATACATCAATTCCCTTGTTAGTGAGGATATTCCTTCACTTCTGGCATCATTAATCCACTATTCCATGTTCTAGAACTGGGTTTGGATTTATTCCCAATTTTTTGGGATACATAGTGATTCCTAGACTCTATATCCTTGGGCCCAATCACCAATTCATCATAACCCCCACTAGAGGATTTACATTCACCAACATTTGGTCCCTTGGCCCCAATTATAATCCATAGATTATGAAATTAAACTATTTTTAGTTTGTTTTAGGATATTTATGTAGAATGTGGTCTTACATCACCCTTTTAATGTCATGTTTTAACTATTTTTTTCTATGAAAACATCCATAAAAAAACATTCCCCCAGCCCAACCATCATAAATTTAAATTGGTTTAAAAATTCATCGTGTTCCTAGCCGCAAGACCTAAAACTATATATCCCACATCCTCCTATATTATGCTAAAAATACATAGTAAATGTCTAATCCCCATCAGAGAGAATAAACCCTTCTACATCTGGCATCTGTCTCTTACGACACCATGTTCTATAACTATGTGTGGCATGATTCCCAATTTCATGGGATATGTAGTGTCACCTAGACCCCCTTTATTTGGGTCTAGCCATAGTCTCATCACAAAACCAATTATTATATATAGAACTATCACCCCCAAATCCCCATATAGTTTTCCTATTTATGTATATGTCTCAATAATTTCCCCCGGATCACCAGCGAATCAAGATTCCCTCATGACCCCACATGAGGAAGAAAAGAAAGGGAATCTCAATGGATAATCCCCACAAACGAACAAAACACATGATCTTAAACTACAATCCTTACCCTTTATACACTTGGGAATCATCATATAACAACTATGGGATGACCAAAATGAACATCCCCAGTACACAACGTTAAACTATAACCTTACTCTATAAGATGAACACATGATGCCTAATATCATAAATATGTGTTGATTCAATGTCTTTGCTAGAAAGGAAACCCCCTTACCAGTGTTGGTATCCTACTATTCCATGTTCTAGAACTATGTATGGATTTATTCCCATTCCTGATGGGATATATAGGGATTCCTATATCAAACATTCTGGCTACAGCCACAACACCAACCAATTTTGGGGACTCCTTGATTCCAAACCTTACGACCTTAAATGGTGTCCAACTGGTTTCGGGATTTATCTTTGTGGTGTAGAGACTCCTTGGATTCTTCATATTTTGTTTTAACTCTTATTAAACACCCAAGAATACTCGATGTTCTAGATCCCTTTTAGGTCCAAACATTATGAACTTAAACTATGTGCACCAACCCCCTTGTGGCCCCTTATTAACATAGTTTACATCAACCTGGTGTTTTATCAAGATAATACCCCATACTCATTTTCATTGCAACCATACTTGAGAGGACTGTCCCTTACCCATTTTGGTCTCCTTCCATGTAACATTCTATAACTATGTGTGGCTTGATTCCTATTCTCATGGGATATATAGAGACACCCATATTACATATCTTGGCTCTAACCCCCACCATCAACCCATCACAAGGTATTTCCTACATCAGTATCATGAAATATATTTAAGAGTAGTGTGTCCTATAAGTGTGTGTGGAAAAGGTTTTCCTTGAACCTATATTCACATTGGGTTATCACTCTTTAACGGCATACAAACCACTTTAGGACACCAACACTCTGTATTCCAAGCTCCATGACCTTAAACTAGTAGAAAACATAGTTTTTGCTATATGGATCTAAATTAAAAATAACAAAATCCACAATATGTGATGTTAAATTTGTAGCCTTACCCCATATGAAATCAAGATTCCTCATATCATAAATATGAGATGAAACAAACCAACATCCTCAGCACATGACGTTAAACTGTAGCCTTACCCTATATGAATCTTGGATGCCTCATATGATAAATATGATATGAACCAAACCAACATCCTCATCACATGATAATAAAATGTATCCTTACCCCATATGAAATAGGGATTCCTCATATGGTAAATATGATATGAACCAAACCAAAGTCCTTAGAACATAATATGAAACTACAACCTTACCCCATATGAAACCGGGATTCTTCATATGATAAATATGAAATGAACCAAACCAACCTACTCATCACATGATGTTAAAGAATATACTTACACCATATGAAACATGGATCTTTATATGATAAATATGAGATGAACTAAACCAACATCCTTGTAACATTAGATTAAACTATAGCCTTACCCCATGTGAAATTAAGATGCCTCGTATGATAAATATGACATGAACCAAACTAAAATCCTAAACACATGATGTTAAATTGTAGCCTTACCCCATACAAAAACAGAATGCCTCATATGATAAATATGAGATGAACTAGATAAATGTCCTTAAGAAACGATGTTAAACAATAGCCTTAACCTATATAAAACTATGATGCCTCTAAATATGAGATGAATGAAACCAAGTTCCTCAGAAAATGATGCTAAACTATAGACTTACCCTATATAAAACCAGTATGCCTCATATGATAATTATGAGACGAATCAAACCAAAATCCCTAGAAAATGATGTTAAACTATATCCTTACCCTATATGAAACTAGGATGCCTCATATGATAAATATGATATGATGTTATCAACACATGATATTAAACTATATCCTTACCCTATATGAAATAGGGATTCCTCATATGATAAGTATGGGATGAACCAAAAACATTTCCTCAATAGAAGATGTTAAATTGTAGCCTTACCCTATATGAAACTGAGATGCCTCATACGATAAATATGAGATGAACCAAACCAACTTCCTATGTACATGATTTTTAATTGTAGCATTACCCGATATGAAATTGTGATTCCTCATATGATAAAAATTAGATTAACCAAACCAATTTTCTTTAAACATGATATTAAACTGTAACCTTACCCTATATGAAACCAGGATGCCTCATATGATAAATATGAGGAGAACCAAACCAACTTCCTTAAAACAAAATGTTAAATAGTATCCTTACCCCGTATAAAACCAAGATGCCTCATATGAAAAATATGGTATGAATCAAACTAAAATCCCCATCACATGACATTAAACTATAGACTTACCCTATGTGATAAACATTGGATGCCTCATATGAAAAGTATGAGATCATTCAATATCCTTCCAATAGAGTACATCACTCCTCTAATGTCGGTCTCCTACCACTCTGCATTCCAGAACTATGTTTTCCTTGATTCCCATTATCATGGGATACATAGTGTCACTCAAATCTCTTATACTGGGTCCAACTCCACCATCGACTCATTTTGGAGACTTTCTCTACTAGTCCAGGATTGATCCTCACCTAAAAAAAACATTTCATTATTTCTCCAATTTGGATAATCATCCTTCAACCAATCTGAATGGGTTCCATAAGAGAAATGGTACCGATCACATTGTTTCACATACCGTCCTAGGCTCATACATCAAAGGATCCTTGGTAACATATGGTGTTTCCCATGTTTTGAACTTAGAAAATGGTCGATCCAATATTTTTTCCCCATCCTTGAATGTTTTAGGTGTAGAACCAATGTTTTGAACACGATTGACTATTTTCTCCCACCCATCAGTCATCCCCTTTTCACCATCCATGTCTGTAAGAACTTGATCCTTCTATGAGGTACAAATCCTTTATATTCATTCAATTATCAGTATAATTGTTTAAATATAGCCTAATACGAATTCCATTTGATTTTATAAAGCTAGTGGGGGGTTTTTGGGACTGGTATTGAGCCCGAGACATGTGTTTTGGGAAAAAAAATGCTTGGTTCATGGTTAGCTAAAACCTTGCGGGGCAGGCCGAACGGTATGATAAACTGTGTGAGGCATGGGTAGAGAGCAGGGAAAGACCACAAAGTTAGGCCCAACCATGTGATTTTGGCCATGAAGCCTCACAGAAACCTCTCCAATTTTGAAAGTGGATAATTTCATGGTTTTCGCTTGGTTAGTTAAACCATGCGGGTAAACCATGCACTATTCACCTTCCTTGAGCTAACCATGAACATTTGGCACCCGATTTTTCAAGCTGTATGACTAAACCATTCGATGAAGATATTTTTGGTAAAATGACCAAAATTACCCTAATTAAATTTATATGAAACCTATTCCCCACTTCTCATCCTGCAGAGTAGTGGGAACCATTTTGAAGCCCACTTGGTGACCTTACTAGGAATTTCCACCGCTCCTCTATCTGATCTCCAATTCAATTTTCATTCAACTCATTGAATCCATATTGGTGGGTATTGAATTTATTTTTATCCATTCTTCATTATTATAAATATTATCAATTCTATTTAGGTTGAAGAAAAATTTCCTTATTATTAGGTTCTTCATCCGTTCTTCAATTTCCTCCTGATCTGAGCTGAATCAGTAACTTACATTGGATGAGCTATCAACTAAAGAACTATGGTATGTGGTCTCATAACTTTTTATTAAAGTCAAGATGTTTATATATGACATCATTCCGTGATCCTAATTTATAGGTGTCACCTTAAATTGAAATTGAATCTTTGAATTGATAGGCATGTACTAGGTAATTAAAGAGTCTTGTTGGTGTTTGTTAAAGATTTAATTCCATGGAAACAAAACCACCCATTTGGGTGTGTCACAAACCAACCAGGGCTGACACTAAACCAATCACCCGAGTCGGCCTGCGACAAGGCCCGAGAGGAATTCCTGATCCTACTGGGTTGGGGACAAGCACCAGGGCATCAACAGAGAATGAATGGGAATGATTTCTACAAAATCAAATAAATAAAGAAGCAGAAATAATAAAGAGAAGTGTAGAATAAAAAAACCAAATAAAACGACTAAACAAGAACAAAATAAAATAAAACTAAATGAACTCGACATCCGAACTAACTCCATGTGACCCCACAGGTCACTCCCCGAATCATCAATCAAGCATCACCCAAAGCGAGCAAACCCAAGATAGAGCCTACACAGACACTAAAAACTGAAAATAACTATAGGTGTGAGTATTAAAACTCAGTAGGCTATCCCAAAATCTATTCCCAAATCACTACCTTTAAAATAAAAGAAACACCATTTCAAGTTTGAACTAAAATTTATAAAACTAAGTTTTCTGACATATTTTACTTGAAAACAATGTAAGAACCATTGCCCTTAACCATTTTAAAATCTATATTATTTTCATTAGTGTCAATGACATTTTCAAAGGGAAAGTGGTGTCTACATTTTCATATTTATACAAAGAAGGTAAAACACTTTCATTTGGAAACAATTTCTAGAAACCTAATAAAAACTAGCTCACCACTTTCCAAGAAAAAAAATACACAAATATGCACAATAAGAATCACATAGAAAGGGAAATGTAGGTATACATACAAGCCTCATAATCACTACTACAAGAACCAAAATCCAAATAGACATGGGTGAACCTAGGAGATCGATAATAGTCTAGAAGACACCAATACATGAGACCTCATCCTCGTTGACATGTCACACATGATGAAATACAAACGTTCAAAATGCTCGACCATCCTTTCTCAGGTAGGCCGAGGGAAAATCCCATAGCAATGAACCCAAACATATCCGCCTACTATGGGCCACTGGTCAGTACCATAACCTACCAGTGTAGAAATCATTCTCAGAATATTTTCTCAATATGCCAGGTTCCCATGTCTCAAGGATTTAAAAAGGGGGTGATCCAACTGATTCTAGCCGAGCATCCAATCAAAGTATATATAATAATAATGCACAACAGGTCTCACTCTAAGTCTCCCCTAGGTCCATTCTCATGCCTTAAGATAAAACAATTATAATGGGTTCCAACTGAAGAACCCCAACAAAGGATTTGGAGAATCCCCTAACAAGGACCTCCCACCCATTTCATATAATTGAGGCATGAGGAAAATCCAACAAGGGTTTTCATAATAAAAACTTTTAAAAAATTTCATGAAATGGAAAAATGGGCCCTTATACATTCACAAACAAAATCTTATCTCAAAATTCAAACACTTTTTCAAAGGTGGGGTCAGCCACACCATTTACACTAAAAAACATTCATAACCATTTTTCAAAACATTTCCCATCAAACTGGTTTAAAAATCACAACTACTAATTTAAATTTAAAGTCATCTAAAACATTTTTCACAAAACCCACGTTTACCAACACACACAAACACTTTTCACAAAGGGGTGAAAGCTCAACAAAACACTTTGAAAATGGAAGCTAGGTCCTTTATAAATCCCAAACCATTCCAGAAACCATTTAAGGAACCCAAAACCTCATTTTTCATGTTGTCTCTACATTGATAAATTCAAGGAAAATCAATTTCTATTTAATACAAAACAAATCATAACCACCCAGTATCCACAACTCAACAAAACAAACCATTTCAAACCGTTCACAAAAACTCCCCAAAACATTTTTCATTCCACCAAGAAGAAACACATTTCACAAAAATTCCAAACATACCATTTATCAGCGGTACATGCAACAAGTTCTAAAACAATTTCTACTTAGCACTCAAAAAAGTTCAAAACAAAAATTTCATACTTTAAATTGATTTATGGTGATAAACCTCATTTTAATTTTCATAAACTATGTGTTAATACCAACACAAATTTAGTTTTCCAAATGCTAGGTGTACACATTTATGATGAAATAAAACTGATATTACAAGGCAATGAATAAATCACCATTGGATACTAAGAAACTCATCCAAGGATCATACGATACATATTTAGAATATAACTAATGTGCGAAAAATATGAAATTAAAATTTCTTAAATTATAAAGGTGGTTTCAAGGGAGACCTACCTAGATATCAAAGCGCGATGACAATGCAACCTCAGAACCAAGGTGCGACAACAACGACCAGTCGGAAACGCCCCGTGTGGGTCCTAAAATGCTAACTCTACCAAAATAAATATTAATGAATAAAAACCATAACAGAACTAAGAAAACGACACATCCCAAGGGAGGAGGGTATACCAGAGGGAGTGTTATTTGTTCCAGAAGGAGCGCTGCACTAGTAGGGGATCACATTGGTAGAGGCGATGCAACATAGGAGGGAAGGTTGGAGGTGGCTGTCCGGTGTTGCGTGTGCCGGTCGGAGGTGGTTTTTGTGGCTGGAAGTGGGCCGACCGGGGCTGTGGCTAGCCAGTAAAAAGGGGGAGGCGATGCTGAGGGGTGTGCGTTAGCTGAGAGCTTCCCGGAATGGGAATCACACCTGGGGGGAAGCTGGCGCCGCACACACGAAGGCCTAGGTGGGAGACCATGTGGAAGAGGGGAGGGTTTTTTACCGGCTGAGAGTTGAGGGCTGCAGGAGGAGGTGTGTGGGGATGCTGCTCGCTAAGAGGAAAGGCGATGGGGAAGGCATCTAAGAGGTCGGGTCGTTGGGTGAAGGATGAAGTGATGGGTCCAAGGGATGCTATAGCGCACTACAAGGGGAAAGGGGAGCCAGCGGTGGTGTTGCAAGCAGAGGGGAAGAAGCAAAAGAGGACAAGTGTGGCTAGGTGGAGGGCGCAGGTCAAGAGGCTGAGGGATGACATATGAGAAGAGGTTCTGTGGTGCTAGAAGAAGTAGGAGAGGAAGGATGGGATGCGCCTGGGTGTGCTTGGTGGGAGGAAGGCCGCATCCAGGTTGTGGTAGGGCCGGTGCAAGAGGGAGGCTGAGGCGGCGCTTCAGGGGAGGGAGACTCGCGCCACACACACAAAGGGGGGGGGGGGGGTTTATATACATTTTTTCAAAAAAAAAAAATTGAAAATACATCTAGGTTAAAAAAAATTATTTTTTTACCCCGCAAAGGCGGCACCTGGTGTGCCGCCTTTGGGGAATTTTCCGCCCAGGGAAAGGAGGCACATGGTGTGCCGCCTTTGCCCAAAAAATAACCACAAAGGCGGCACACCAGGTGCCGCCTTTGCTTAAATTTTTTTTTTATTTTTTTTGTTTTGTTTTGTTATATATATATATATATAACAAAACTTTTCAGCAGAATTTTTCTACTATTTATTATCCAGCGGTTCTGCCATTACAGCAGTCTGGATTCTGACTAATACCCTCACCCAGGACTCCCTTTTATAAGGGGGTTTTCCCTGAAAACAATACTGCATTTCCGATGTGGGATTCTGGTTCTCCTTTTCCTACACAGTACATTCTACGTTTCCGATGTGTGATTCTGTTTCAAGTACGCGACTTCGAAAGACTATAAAAGATAAACTATAAGACCAATACAAATGAAACTTTAAACACTGATTAAACATATAAGAAATAGTTGAAAACAAAAATAATTTCATAAAATTATTTTCGACATGATGCCTCATCTACAGTCTTCATCAAATTTATCACACCGTATAATGTATTTTTTTCGACATGATGCCTCAACTACATATCTACAATGCCTCTCAATATGAAATCTTTTTAAGAAGCTCTTCAATGCATCCTTACTTGGAAAATCCCATCCATTATATAATGTTTTGTCCAACTCACTAAACCTGTCCACTATAACTCCAGGAAACTCTGTTGCAGGTGTCAGAACATTGTTGTCAAATTCAGGTACACGTTCCATTGCTTCGGACCAAGATTCAAAGGGTGGTGGATGATTTAATGTTGGTCTAGAATGTTCTTGAACTACTCTACTTCGAGAAACTACTACCTTATCTTCTCCAACTCCCTCCCCATCTCCAGCTCCCTCCCCATCATCATTGTCTTCTCCGTCTGTTCCATCATTATTAAATTCCTCATCTGAAGAATGATTTATATGTAAATTTGGCAGATCATCTAAGTTGTCCTCCTCCACAACAGGGCGAACATCCTCAATTTCTTGGGATGAAGCTTCTTCAACAACTATTTGTGCATGTCTACGACTTCGAACATTTTGATGTTGTTGTACATTAGAAACTTCAACATATAACTCCATCATTACACCATCAGACCGTTGGGAAAATAAAGTTCCCGCTTGGACCCAGTGCTCATCGGCAGCCAATGGACAAGCAAGATGCCATAACGTAGCAGGGAATTGCAAATGTCTATAACTAATAGACTTTATCTCTTGATGAGGACCGAGATTTAAGCAACCACGAATTCTATCTTGAAGATCAGTTATGGTAACACAATCAGATGTGTTAACCATAGATGTTGGCTGTATACTATAAGAAGTTCCTTGCTCGGTTTGAATAACCTTTCCATAGCAGTAAACACAAGCAAACATGTCTCTCTACATGAAAAATTTTTACTGATCACTGAATATGTCAATAATGTTTTGTTACGTGTTAAATAAATTTTTTTATCTTCTTAAAGGTATTTTAGTACTTCATGAAGTAAATATCAATCATCTAAAACATATCCCCCGGGAGTGTCAAACCAGGAGTGCAGCAAGGCTCGTTGTCGTGTACCAGGATACCCCGGGTCAGGCCCGAAACTCCTTGTCGGGGCTTTCACCCCTAGGTACAGCTGTGCCAGAGCCACATCCACTTGTAGTATCCAGACAGGGATTTAATTGCTTAGATAACGACATAAACTTTCATGAAACCAAAATTTTAAAACCTTCCTAAATTAAGCCACTAATGTTTTGTAGAACAATTTTTTAACTTTCCTAAAGATATGTTCAATGATCTCTAAAAAATAAGATTCATTACAGTGCTGTTTAATCACTACTTAAGTGTCGGTCACTACTTAAGTGCTGGTTAATCACTACTTAAGTGCTGGTTAATCACTACTTAAGTGCTGGTTAATCAGTTAGGAGTTGGTCATTCACCACTTAATCATCCCTTAATCTTTACTTAATGACCCCTTAATCATCCGTTAATCGTTAGTTAATGACCCCTTAATCATTAGTTAATGAACCCTTAATCATCCCCTAATCATCCCTAGTTAATCACCCCTTATTCACCCATTAATCGTTAGTTAATCACCCCTTAAACATTCCTTAATTACCCCTTAATCATCCCCTAATCATTCCTTAATCGTTAGTTAATCACCCCTTAAACATTCCTTAATTACCCCTTAATCATCATGTAAACATTCCTTAATTACCTCTTAACCATCCCCTAATCATTCCTTAATCATTAGTTAATGACCCCTTAATCACCCCTTAATCGTTAGTTAATCACCCCTTAATCGTTACTTAATCACCCCTAAAACATTCCTTAATTACCCCTTAATCACCCCTTAATCACTCCTTAATCATTAGTTAATGACCCCTTAATCACCCCTTAATCACTCCTTAATTACCCCTTAATCATTAGTTAATCACCCCTTAAACATTCCTTTATTACCCCTTAATCACCCCTTAAACATTCCTTAATTACCCCTTAATCATCACTTAATCATTCCTTAATTACCCCTTAATCACTCCTTAATTACCCCTTCATTCCTTAATTACCCCTTCATTCCTTCATTACCCCTTAATTAGTTAATGACCCCTTAATCACCCCCTTAATCGTTAGTTAATCACCCCTTAAACATTCCTTAATTACCCCTTAACCATCCCCTAATCATTCCTTAATCATTAGTTAATGACAACTTAATCACCCCATAATCGTTAGTTAATCACCCCTTAATCGTTACTTAATCGCCCCTAAAACATTCCTTAATTACCCCTTAATCACCCCTTAATCACTCCTTAATTACCCCTTAATCATCACTTAATCATTCCTTAATTACCCCTTAATCATTAGTTAATCACCCCTTAATCACTCCTTAATTACCCCTTAATCATCAATTAATCATTCCTTAATTACCTTAATGACCCCTTAATCATCCCTTAATCATCACTTAATCACCCCTTAAACATTCCTTAATTAATCATCCATGGTTAATTACCCCTTTAATCATGACTTAATTATTCCTTAATCATCATCTAATAAGTCTATGATTATCTCTAAAATATTAATAAATTATTATTATCCCTAATTATCATTCATTAATAATATTATATTATACATACTTTAATCTAACATTAAATAATTTATCCCTCATCATCATTCATTAATAATATTAAATTACATATACCTTAATCTAACATTAAATATTAACTAATTAAAACATTAATAATATAACTATTTATTTCTTTTCTTTAAATAACTACTACTACATACTTAAATATTTAAAATTAACTAATTACAATTAAATAAATAAATAACTTTAAAATAAAAAAAAATACCTCTAAATGAAGCTTGACACAAAAATCTTGTACTCTTTGCGTCTCCGGAAGCACCACGAAGGAAAACTCAACTTAGAGAGATGAGCTCTCAAAATTTTAGAGAGAAGAGGGATTTGTGAGTGAGGAAGGGTGGGTGGGGAAGCTCCCTTTTATAGGGATATTTTTGGCGAAGGCGGCAACTGGGAATCCGCCTTCGGCCATTTAAAACACGAAAGGCGGCTCTTCCGAAGCCGCCTTTCGCAGAAACAATATAGAAAGGCGGACACTGGTGTGCCGCCTTTCGTTTCCCCAATGGTGCAAGGCGGTTCCTGGAGAACCGCCTTTGGCCCGGCGGAAACCGAACCGAAGGCGGCACACCATGTGCCGCCTTTAGGATGTAAAAAAAATATTTTAAACCTCGATGTATTTTTAAAATTTTATTTTTGAAAAAATGTAAAAAAAAAATAACTCCACAAAGGGGAGGCCTCGATGCATGGAGAAGGGAGGGGGAAACTAGGGTTTGCAGTTTTTTTATTTTCCCCTTAAAAAAAACCCTAAAACAACTAAAAAATGATAGAAAATAAAATAATGTTAATAATAATAATAATAATAATAGTAATACATAATAATACTAATGTATAATGATAATAATAATAATAATAAAAGTACTCATATTATTCCAAAAATAATAAAATTATTAACATAATAAAATTTTTAAATGACACAACAATTAAAGTGAGTTCTAATTAAAAAATCTATTTATTTTAATTTTTTGAGGACGGGCAGTCGTACAGTTGTTAGGGTGAAGCTGCGCGGATTCCAAATTCATGCCCCGCCCGTGCGCCCAACTACGTCAACACCAAAAAGAATACTTTAATATAACCCAAATAAATAATTCGTCTGGGACTCACCCAAACCTGAACTAAGTTTATTTAAGGAAGAAAATAATTAAAACGAAAGAGTCACACGAGTTGGGGTGTGACAATTATCCCCACCGAAATTCTTTCCGCCCCTGGAAAGGCACAACACTTTCTAGCCGATTGATCAACACTTAAGGATTACACATAAACATGATCCAACCTCTTAATCCAAGGACATTTCATCGACCACCAATGGGACTTAACCATATTCCCTGAAACAAATTACCAATAGAGGAAAGGATTGAACAGACTCCCCGCCATAAGAATTCAACTAGCATTCTATAACGACTTAAGAGAAAACTCAAAGAGACTCACAGTGGGTCTCTCCACCATAAAAAACCAACCTATACACTGCCAAATGGAAAAACTGACTTAGGCATAAACCGTGACTTACTCAAGCTAGAAAGAACACAACAAGAATTTTTAAACCATTCACTCCCATTCGAAAGGGATAAGAGCTGAACCAAAAACTTGATAGGAACAAAAAACTCTCACCCCATGGGCGGGGAGTGAGGTCCCAAGGATTTGATCCTTGAAACCGGGACGAACAACTACTCACGACCTATCACTTCGGGATGGACACAAACCAAAGCCACCACTGATTCAAATGGGTGGTCCACGCTAGGACACTAATCGACAACTCGCATCTAAATGGCACAATTACTGACATTGTGCGAGGGATAAGTCCATCGCGCTCTTTGAGACAAGAGAAAATTTACAATGACAGAGAATCCAAAGAAGAAACACTAAAACTACCTCACCACATGAGAGAGGAACAACCTTAACAAAACTCCTTAAGATTCCCCAGGGTTCCTGACTAAGCACCTGCTTCACTCTGAGGCCTTTTGGCTAGAGCTCTGATAGATGAAGCATCTCCTGCCTCGCAGTCAGTTTTTGATAATCCCAATAAGAAACATACATATTTTGATTTGAGAAAATAAAGGACAATATTTTGAAATGAAAATCATGCTGGAATTGAAAACCAGAGTTCATAAAAGACCCATGACATTCCCATACATTTAAAAACCCAAAACACCATCTATACACTGCAACGATAAGAGATCCCTTACACTAGAAGGAAACAAAAACATGAAACTTTAAACAAAAACCCAACAAAACATCACTTCTGATAACTTCCTATGTGAAGTTTTCTTGCAGTGCCCCTACAGAATAGTTGTAAGTGACCCAAACATCTGCAAGCATGACATGTCTTAGGAGTACTTGGGCACAATGACTTCTTATGACCCAACTTACCACACTGATAACACATGAGGATCTCTTGATCAGAAGAGGCTGATGAAAGAATCTAAGGCCTTTTGATTCCACGACTTGCTCCATCCACTTTCAATCGCGTACTCATCTCCTTTCTAGAATCTTCACCACTACTCATAGGGATTGAAGGAGGGAGGAATACTTCGATCACTCCTGCCATCACGACTTCTACATGAAAATCTTGTCTCACCACATCAGAAAATGAAGTTAAGTTGGATTCTAACACCTTCAAATGTAGATTAGGGCGGAGGCCCACCTTGAAGCATCGAGCCTTCATGGAGTCATCTGTGATATACCCTGTATCATAAGGGACTATCTCCACAAAGAGCTGGAAATATTCCAACACGTATCTGTCACCCTGCGGAAAATAACACGTCCTCATCCCCTTTCTCACCCTTTCTTACTCAGAGAAATATTGACGAATGAAAAAATCCTTGAAAAATCCCAAGTAAGCTCTTGACGGGGATTGCCCCAAGAAAATGACTTCCAACACATCCACGGTGAACCTTCAAGCATGAAGGTTGCAAACTACACCTTCAATAACTTGGGCAACTCAACGAGGTTAAAGTACCTTTCAATCTTCCGCATCCACTGCTCTGCTACAGAAGGGTCTACTTGACCAAAAAAGAGAGGTGGATCTAGCTTCTGAAACTCAAGTATAAAATCCTTAGGTTGATCAACCATACTACGATCACCCATTGAAGCTTCAAGGGGATAACCTCTAGACAGGAAAAGTCAAGAACCAAATTAGGCCCAACTCAATAAATAAAAATACTCAAAATCAAACACCACATAGGTGACAACCTCTAAACACAAGAGAACAAGATATCCTAACATCAAAACCTTTCCCTTTAAAAACATCTTTAATTTAAAAAAAGCTTAGTGGGTTAAACCCTTACCATTGGTAATATTTAGAGTCTCACTCACATGCATATTTATGTGCCACCTCGAGCATCCATCCACCATACCAGACATCCATTCATATTCCAACATACCAATTTGTATGTGAGAACTCATAAGAACACCAAGGCCAAAACAAAGAGACTTTATTTTCAAAAAATAAATCATTCATTCCATTTAATTTAGAACAAGTCTCAAATTAAACATGCCATTTCAAACAAGCATTTTTTTTCAAAACACACTTTTTCTAATTCAATCAACTTTAAAAAGTCATAGGAGACCCAAAAAAAATCAAACAGGGAACTAGTGTCGGTGGGTGACTTGACCATATGGTTGGAAGCCACATGACAAACACATCACCAACACAGATATCCTTTTAGGACCATGCCCCTAGCTCTACATTGCTTGCCAGACCGTGCAGGATCATGAGGACTATTATCCCCACTCCCCTTGCTATATCCCAATAAAAAAACATACCATAAAAACCCAAAGAAACTAATTAAATTGGACTTCCCATGGAAACCTGAGGATTATAATGAGCAAGAGTTCACGACACACTTCCCGCACCTACCCCTTGAGTTCCGAAAATCCTACTCCATCTACCTTTTTATCCCAAATAACAAAGGGCACTCTAAAAAGAGACGTCCTCTAGGAGCCAACCTCCCTATGATACCATTTTTTCACGAACTAACCCGGGTCGACCCTGAACTAGTCACCCGAGTCGGCCAGTGACAATGCCTGAGAGGTGTTCTCGATCCTCCCGGGCTGGCGACAAGCCCCAGGGCATTAAAAGAGAATTAATGGGAATAATTTCACCCAAAGAAAATAAATAAAGAAATAGAAATAATAAAGAGAAGTGCAGAATAAATAAACCAAATAAAACAACTAAACAAGAACAAAAGAAAATAAAACTAACCGAACTCAACGTCCCAACAAACTCCGTGTGACCCCACGGGTCACTCCTTGACTCATCGATCAAGCATCTCCCAAGGCAAGTGCACCCAAGCTGGAACCTGCACATACACTAAAAATAGAAAAGAATTATTGTCTTGAGTATTAAAACTCAGTAGTCTAGCCCGATATCTATTCCCAAAGCACTACCTTTAAAATAAAACAAACACCATTTAAGGTTTGAACTAAAATTATAAAAGTTAATTTTCCGACATATTTTACTTGAAAACAAAGTACGAACCATTTCCCTTAACAATTTTCAAATCTAGATTATTTTCATTTGTGTCAATAAGAATTTCAAAGGGAAACTGGTGTCCAAATTTTCATATTTATACAAAGAAGGTAAAACACTTTCATTTCAAAACTATTTCTAGAAACCTAATCAAAACCAGATCACCACTTTCCAAGAAAAAAATACAAATAGATTCATAATAGGAATCACACAATAAGGGAAAGGTTGGTATACATACAAGCCTCATAATCACTACTGCAAGAACCAAAAGACAAATAGACATGGGTGAACCTAGGAGATCGATAATAGTCCAGAAGACACCAATACATGATACCTCATCCTCGTTGACATGTCACACATGATGAAATCCAAACGCTCAAAATGCTCGACCATCCTTTCTCAGGAAGGCTGAGGGAAAACCCCATAGCAATGAACCCAAACATATCCACCTACTATGGACCATTGGTGAGTACCATAACCTACCAGTGCGAAAATCATTCTTAGAATATTCTCTCAATATTCTAGGTTCCCATGTCTCAAGGATTTAAAAAGGGGGCAGGCCAACTGATGCCATTCGAGCATCCAATCAAAGTATATATAATAATAATGCACAACAGGTCTCACCCTGAGTCTCCCCTATGACCATTCTCATGCCTTAAGATAAAACAATCATAACGGGTTCCAACCGAAGAACCCTAACAAATGATTCTGAGAATCCCCTAAGAAGGACCTCCCACCCTTTTCATACAACTGAGGCATGAAGAAAATCCAACGGGGGTATTCATAATAAACACTTTTCACAAATTTCACGAAATGGACAAATGGGCCCTCAGACATTCACAAACAAAATCTTATCTCAAAATGGAAACACTTTTTCAAAAGTGGGGTCAGGCACACCATTTACAATAAAAAACATTCATAACCATTCTTCAAAAAATTTCCCATCAAACCGATTTAAAAACCACAACTACTCCTTTTCATTTGATTTCATCTAAACCATTTTTCACAAAACCCACGTTTACCAACACACATAAACACTTTTCATGAAGGGGGTCAAGCTCACCAAAACACTTTGAAAACTAAAACTCACTCCTTTATAAATCCCAAACCATTCCAGAAACCAGTTAAGGAACCCAAAACCTCATTTCTCTTGTTGCCTCCACATTGATAAATTCAAGGAAAATCAATTTCTATTTAATACAAAACAAAGCATAACCACCCAGTATCTACAACTCAACAAAACACACCATTTAAAACTGTTCACAAAACCACCAAAACATTTTTCATTACACAATGAAGCAAAACATTTCACAAAAATTCCAAACATACCATTTATCAGCGACACATGAAACAAGTTCTAAAACAATTTCTACTTAACACTCAAACAAGTGAAAAACAAAAATTTCATACATTAAATTGATTTAAGGTGCTAAACCTCATTTTAGTTTTCATAAACTATGTGCGAATTCCAACACAAATTTTGTTTTCAAAACACTAGGTGTGCACATTTACGATGAAATAACACTGATATTACAAGGCAATGAATAAATCACCATTGAATACTAAGCAACTCATCCAAGGATCATACGACACATATTTAGAATATAACTAATGTGCGAAAAACATGAAATTAAAATATCTTAAATTATAAAGGAGAGTTCAAGGGAGACCTACCTCGATATCAAAGAGTGATGACAACGCAACCTCGGAACCAAGGTGGGACAAAAATGACCACTCAGAAACACCACGCGTGGGTCCTAAAATGCTAACTCTACCAAAATAAATATTACTGAATAAAAACCATAATAAAACTAAGCAAAAGACACAGCCCAGGGGAGGCCGAGTGGAAGAGGGGAGGGTTTGCAGCCGCCTGGGAGTTGCGGGTTGTAGGAGGGGGCGCGTGGGGATGCCGCTCGCTGAGAGGAAAGGTGATGGGGAAGGCGTCCAGGAGGTCGGGTCGCTGGGTGAAAGAGGAAGGTCCGGGTCTGAGGGCTGCTATGGCGCACTGCAAGGGGAAAGGGGAGCCAACGACGCTGTTGCAAGCAGAGGGGAAGAAGCGGGAGAGGCCGAATGGAGTGCGCAGGGCAAGAGGCCAGGGGATGGAATATGGGAAGAGGCAGCAGGGCATTGTAAGAAGCAGGAGAGGAAGGCTGGGATGCGCCTTGGTATGGTGGGCATGAGGAAGGCCGCGTTCGGGCTGTGGCAGGGCCGGTGCAAGAGGGAGGCTGAGGTGGCGCTTTGGGGTAAGGAGACTCGCGCCACACACACAATGGGGAGGCCTCGCCGCATGGAGAAGGGAGGGCCCAACTATGGTTTGCAATTTTTTTTTATTTTCCCCTTAAAAAACACCCTAAAAAAACTAAAAAATGTTATAAAATAAAATAATAATAATAATAATAATAATACATAATAATACTAATGTATAATGATGATAATAATAATAATAATAATAATAAAAGTACTCATATTATTTCAAAAATAATAAAATTATTAACATAATAAAATTTTTAAATGACACAACAATTAAAGTGCATTCTAATTACAAAATCTATTTATTTTAATTTTCTGAGGACGGGCAGTCGTGTAGTTGTCAGGGCGAAGCTGCGTGGATTCCAAATTTGTGCCCCACCCGTGCACCCAACTACGTCAACACTAAAAAGCGCACTTTAATATAACCCAAATAAATAATTCGTTCGGGACTCACCTGAACCCCAACAAAGTTTATTTAAGGAAGAAAATAATTAAAATGAAAGAGTCACATGAGTTGGGGTGTGACAATTATCCCCACCATAACGGTTTCTGCCCCCGGAAAGCCACAACACTTTCCAGCCGATTGATCATCACTTAAGGATTCCACATAAACATGATCCAACCTCTTAATCCAAGGACATTCCATCGACCACCAATGAGACTTAACATTATTGCCCGAAATAAATTACCATTAGAGGGGAAGCATGAATGAACTCCCCACTATAAGAATTCAACTTGCATCCGATAACGACTTAATAGAAAACCCAAAGAGACTCACAGTAGGTCTCCCCACTATAAATAACAAACCTATACACTACCAAATGGAAAAACTGACTTAGGCCTAAACCGGGCCTTACTCAAGCTAGAAATAACACAACAAGAACATTTAAAACATTCACACCCGTACGAAAGGGATAAGAGATGAACCGAAAACTCGACACGAACCAAAAACTCTCACCCCATGGGCGGGGAGTGAGGCCCAAGGATTGTGTTGAGGGCTAAACGTACTAACCCTAATGAAGCCAAGATCCACTGGTTTATTAAACGAAGAACAAGAAAAAAGTTTATTATAAACAAAATCGATGATCCTCGATAAATCTGGAGGAAGGATCTCAGTCGAGATTCAAGATGAACGGAGCTGTGCAAGATAATAACGAACAACAGATATAACGTGCTTCGGTCCCAAGGGGACCTACGTGCACGACGAGAACACCACCCAGGGCAACTATTTTATTAAGAAAGCAAGAAAAGGGTACAGGCACACAATACAGACTCGAATGCAAAATAAAAGGACCATAGAAACTATCCGAAGAGGTCGGGCTTGCTGAACTAGGTGGCAGTGATCAAGCCTGTCACGTAGAGTCAGCCCCGTCCACTCCTGGACGGACTCACGCACACACGCAAGAAGGATACAGTAGCATACATATTAAAGAAAGAATAAACCGCAACAGAGCCAAGATCTACAAACAAGATCTTGGATACGGTGAAAAGAATGTAAAACTATTACCCCCTTGAAGCGTAGCCGTCAAACAACCCAGGTACCAGGACGATCACCACTGAATCTCCACCGGAAGAGATATCCGGTTACCGGAGGCGGCTCGTGCTGCGACAATGGGGAGTGCGGGTGCCGGGCGGCTCCTGGTCAGTTCGTCCTTCGTCTTCGTGGAATCGAAGCAAATCCAAGCTCGACGAGAGCTCTCTCTGAACCAGACGGAATCCTCAGCAACTGAGAAAAAGCGCACCTATCTTCGCACACAGAGAAAGAGAAGCAATCAATGCGCAACATAAGACAGCAGGCGGCGCAGCGGATCAAAGGGATGGATTCCGCGTGGACGGCAGAGATCACCGGGACGGTTCGCATAACTGAGACGAGCCATCGCATGGTGCACGTGGAACCGACTGAGTGGAGAGGCACGTCGCACAGCGGATCAAGGCCATCCAGAAGAAACACAACGGGCGCAAATCCAAGCCGTCGGATGGACGGTAATCAACGGCCACAGCAGGTCCACGCTATCAGTAAGGAAAACTAATAAACCGGGTCCAAACACAGTGAACCGGGAAACGAGTCCGGACCGAAAAACGGGCCAACAGAACCCCATGAAACAATGCCATGCAAAAACAACAAACATGCAGAATGTAAACAGAACAGACGAATTAATTTCATTGCAACAGAATGCACGCATATATGTTCAACAGATTAGATCATTGAAACCTCGACGGACAACTACTCACGACCCATAACTTCGAGATGGACACAAACTAAATCCACCACTGCTTCACATGGGTGGTCCACACAAAGACACTAATCGACAACTCGCATACTAACAACAAAATTACTGACATTGCATGAGGGATAAGTCCATCGCGCTCTTTGCGATAGGAGAAAATTTACAATGACAGAGAATTCACAACAGAAACGCTAAAACTGCCTCACCGCACGACAGAGACACAACCTTAACCAAACTTCTTAAAATTCCCCGGTGTTCCTGACTACACGCCAGCTTCATTCTGAGGCCTTTTGGATGAAGCTCTAATAGATGGAGCATCTCCCACCTCACAGTAAGGTTCTGATAATCCCAATAAGAAACATACATCTTTTGATTTGAAAAAATAAAGGACAAGATTTTGAAATGAAAATCATGATGGTATTGAAAACCAGAGTTCATAAAAGACCCGCGACATTCCCATACATTTAAAAACCCACAACACCATCAGTACACTTCAACGATTAGAGATAACTTACACTAGAAGAAAAAAACACATGAAAATTTAAACAAAAACCCAATAAAACATCACTTCTGATAACTTCCTCCTTGACGTTTTCTTGCAATGCCCCTAGAGAATCGTTGTTAGTGACCCAACCATCTGCAATCATGATAAGACTTAGGAGTACTTGGGCACAATGACTTCTTGTGAACCAGATTTCCACACTGATAACACACGAGGATATCTCGATCCGAAGAGGTTGATGAAATATCCCAAGGCCTTTTGATTCCACGACTTTCTCCATCCACTTTGAAAACCGAAACCCACTCCTTTATAAATCCCAAACCATTCCAGAAACCATTTGAGTAACCCAAAACCTCATTTCGCATGTTTCCATCACATTTATAAATTCAAGGAAAATCAATTTCTATTGAATACAAAACAAATAATAACAACCCAGTATCCACAACTCAACAAAACACACCATTTCAAACCGTTCACAAAAACTCCCCAAAATATTTTTCATTAAACCATGAAGCAAAAAATTTCACAAAAACACCAAACGAACCATTTATCAGTGGCACATGAAACAAGTTCTATTTTTTTTACTTAACACTCAAAAAATTGAAAAACACAAATTTCACTATTTAAATTTATTTAAGGTGCTAAAACTCATTTTAATTGTTATAAACTATGTGTGAATGCCAACAGAAATCTTGTTTTCCAAATGATAGGTGTGCGCATTTACGATGAAATAACAGTAATATTAAAAGGCAATGAATAAATCACCATTGGATACTAAGAAACTCATCCAAGGATCATACGACACATATTTAGAATATAGCTAAGGTGAAAAAAACATGAAATCAAAATTTCTTAAATTATAAAGGTGAGTTCAAGGGAGACCTACCTCAAGATCAAAGCGCGAAGACAACACAATGTCAGAACCAAGGTGAGACAACAACGACCACTCGGAAACGCCCCACGCAGGTCCTAAAATTCTTACTCTACCAAAATAAATATTTATGAATAAAAATCATAATAAAACTAAGAAAATGGACACATGCCAAGGGAGGAGGGTATACCGGAAGGAGTGGTATTCACGACGGAAGGAGTGGCGCACTGGTAGGGGATCACGCCGATAGAGATGACGCACCGGAGTAGGGAAGGTCGGAGGTGGCTCGCTGGTGTTGCCTGTGCTGGTCGGAGGAGGTTTGTGCGGCTAGAAGTGGGCCGACTGGGGCTGCAGTTAGTTGGAAAAAATTGGGGGGGGGGGCTACTGAGGGGTTCACACCAGCTGAGAGTTGCCCAGAATGGGAAGCACACAAGGGGGGAAGCTGGAGGTGCACACAATAAGGACTAGGAGGGAGGACAAGTGGAAGATGAGAGGGTTTGCAGCCAATTGGGAGTTATGGGATGCATGAGGAGGTGTACAGGACTGCCGCTCACTGAGAGGAAAGGTGTTGGGGAAGGCGTCCGGGAGTTCGGGTCACTGGGTGAAGGAGGAAGGGATGGATCTGAGGGGTGTTGGGGCATGCTGCAAGGTGAAAGGGGAGCCGACGGTGCTGTTGCAAGTGGAGGGGAAGAACTGGGAGAGGCCGAATGCTGCTGGGTGGAGCGCACAGGGCAAGAGGCTGAGGGCCGGGATGGGGGAAGAGGCGTTGGGGCACTAGAAGAAGTAAGAGAGGAAGGATGGGATACGCCTGCGTGTGCTGGGTATAAGGAAGGCTGTGTTCGGGTTGTTTCAGGGCCGGTGCAAGTGGGAGGCTGATGCGACACTTCAGGGGAAGGAGACTCATTCCGCACACAAAAAGGGGAGGCCTCACCGCATGGAGAAGGGAGGGGCCAACTAGGGTATCGATTTTTTTTTCTTTTCCCCTTAAAAAACACCCTAAAACAACTAAAAAAATCATATAAAATAAAATAATAATAATAATAATAATAACAGTAATACATAATAATACTAATGTATAATAATAATAATAATAATAATAATAATAAAAGTACTCATATTATTTCAAAAATAATAAAATTATTAACATAATAAAAATTTTAAATGACACAACAATTAAAGTCAGTTCTAATTAAAAAAACTATGTATTTTAATTTTCTGAGGATGGGCAGTCACGCAGTTTTCAGGGTGAAGCTGTGTAGATTCCAAATTCACGCCCTGTCTCTGCGCCCGACTACACCAACACCAAAAAGCGTACTTTAATATAACCTAAATAAATAATTTGTCTAGGACTCACCTGAACCCAAAAAAAGTTTATTTAAGGTAGAAAATAATTAAAATTAAAGAGTCACACAGGTTGAGGTGTGACAAGGTGCATTGATTTATTGAATTTGACCACCATGGGTGTCTCTTAGAAATGGATGCCTTAGGGTGTGCCCCTTTTCCTCATTCCTTGGGACATGATTTATAAAAAAGTGGACTGTAAATAAAATAGATGAATTGGTATATGAATTGAATTGTGAATTGAATGTAAATATGAATTGTGAATTGTAATTGAATTGATGAATGGGATGGGATGAATTGACCATGACCCTTGCCTTTCCATGTAATGGATTTTTTATGCATGTGAATGTTGGTATGTGTTGAAATGACCATGTGAGTAGTTAAAGGAAATACTTATAATCTTAGCCCTTTCTATTCAATTTCTTGATTAAGCATCAATTTACCTTTGTATTGTTATTCCCATGTGAGATAGATAGAGACTATTCCATGTAATAGTTTATTTAATCTTAAAAATATTATTATAAAGATTTTACCTTGTGAGTAAATGTGGGCCTAGCCTTCTAATCTTGGACAATGACTTGAATCACCATTTTAGGTGAGGTTTGAATTGAATGTTCATGGTAATAACCTTGAAATAAAAAAATGGAATTGATTAAATGGTCATATTCCTTGAGTGACACATGGATTTGATGACAAATACCATGGAAATACTCTATTGGCATGTACTTTTCTTATGCCTGAGTGATACATTGATTAAAATGAATAATTCCATGGATAGACTCATTGAGGATTAACTGTTATATGTCAAGTGATACATGGATTCATATTAGAATTCCATGGAAGGACTCAAATAGAATTTGATTTATATAGCCATGGTTATTACTTGGGATCCCTTAGTGGACCTCCAAGGATGTACTTGAATGGAAGTGATGTTATAGCACACCAAGAGAGATACATGGGTTCTTGAGAGGTTATCTGTGGATGATCTTGTAGGTTGTTGGTTTATATTATACCTGGAGTGATACTTGGATTCCAAATTTAGAATTCCAAGGATGGGATTAGGTTCATGAATAAATAATGAATAAAATGACTTGTATGATGCGTCTGCCTTGCCAAAGCAGAAGCTTGGATTCGGTCTTGACTAAAAATTTATAGATGTACTGTATAGGAATACTTGGTAACATGTGCTTATTGGGGACACTAGGCTTTATTACAGGTTCCAAGACTTTATGTTTAAATGATTTTTTTTTGTAAAATGAGCATGTTATAACTAACATAGGCCTGACGGTTAAATCAGATACAAAACTTTTTTAAATATAAATGATTAAATGAATTATTTACAAACTGAGAAGATGAATTATAGGATGTCTAATTTTTAGTACTTTAATTATTTCATTACTACCTGAACATTGTCTCATATATATATTCACTGATTGATTAGAACCTGAACTTGGGTGGTTGCCTAATGGGATTATATAACACACCCTATTTGGTCCACATTTGGGTACCCAAAAAATTATATTATTATAGGTATTGATAAGGGAAAGTTTCCTACTATAGTTTTATGATTTATTATTGGAAACTGGAACTACTGGAAATATGACTTTTACCAACGGTTTTGGCCAAACTGTTGGTATAGTTCATTAATTTGGACCTATACCAACGGTTTGGCCAAAACCGTTGGTATAGGTCACTTATATGGACCTATACCAACGGTTTTGGACAAACCATTGGTATGAGGGGGACCTATAGGACATATACCAACGGTTTTGGCCAAACCATTGGTATAGGTCCATTATAGAGACCCTATACCAACGGTTTGTCCAAAACCATTGGTATAGGTCCTAAAATCAAAGGACCTATACCAACGGTTCTCAAAACCGTTGGTATAGGTCTATACCAATGGTTTTGAGAACTGTTGGTATAGGTCCTTCGATTTTTAATCGAATATTCTTACCGAGAAAATTATATAAATCAAAATTTAAAATTATTATAACAATACATATATATATTTATGAAATTATGTTCACAAAAGTCATGTTAGGTTAGTGGTTAAGTCATTCAATTATAAACTAGAGGTCCTGGGATCAAATCCCACCGAATGTTTTTTTTTGAAATACATATACCAACGGTTTTGACAACCGTTGGTATAGGTTTTCATATTACTTATACCAACAGTTTTCAAAACCGTTGGTATATACCTATTGTCACGGCTTACTTGCCAACGGTCCTCCAAACCGTTGGTATAGCCTATACCAACGGTTTGAGGGCCTATACCAACGGTTCCAAACCGTTGGTATAGGGTATTTTTCCAGTAGTGTGGGGAGCATGTGACTGAGTTGAGTCTTGTGATCCCACTTAGATACTTTTAGAAATTTTATAATTTTTTGTATGTATTGTATATCTTCCATGTGTACCTGTTCTGGCTGTTTTGTTGGGACACATGACATGTATCATCATTTTTTATATGATATTTCTACTCATGTTGTTTATTTATCAGTCTTATGCTGTTTTCTTATTGTCTGGTTATTATATTTCTTCTGCTAATTTTATGTTACTAATTCCATTTTGTAACACTCTGGTAATGAGGGCATAGTCTCCCCACATAAAAACCTAGGCCTAAATTGCTATTCAGTAGCCTCTAGCATTTTTGGAGATGCGCTTGAGGTCATGTGGCCAACCGGGCTCAGGGCCCCGTTTATTGGAATCCAGATTCAGGATATTACAATGTGATATCAGAGGAGTCATTTATAGTTTTCTTTACTATTTGATGATAATATAAAGTGATTGGATGGAATAGGGATTTGGTAATGATATTCTTCTAGGCGTAGCTTACACCCATATAAGAAAAAACCAAATGGCCTCAAATCAAATTTCAATTTTCTGGATTTCAACCATTAGAGTTGATTTTATTCAACTGTTGGGTGAAACAATTGAGTTGTGATGTTTTTATTGGTAAAAATTTCAATTTCATTAAAACCCAATGAGATGAGGGTGTTCCATATCATGAATCATATAGTCACCTACTAGATTTTACATGCCATGCATTATTCCATTCCATTTAGGATGCATTATTTGTTACATGCTGTTGTGGCAGGTGATATGATATATATACCCACTATTGTGATAAGTATATTGGAATGTGTTATTGTGTGAATCAGGTGGATGACATGATTTAGTTCTTAAGGAGTATGAGCCTTCATGCATCTGAATCTATTGGACCATTGGTTCAACCTTCTAAAATGAATTACGATGAAGTAAAATTGAATATGAAATAAATGAAAAGAAAAAAACTTGAATTGCTTATGGTAGAGAACTTGAAATTGACCCAAATTTTGAGTGGGAAAGAGGTAGTGTGTCCAGTGACCTTTTCAACTATTTATTTATATAGACCTAATTTTAGGAGAAGGCCGTGTGGTAAAACCTTGTTTTAGGAGGGGTTGACCCATCCTACACTTTTGAGCTATGAACTTTGATGTGTTTTTTTGAGGTGTGTGAATGGATTCAGAAATGCACATATGGACCAAATAAGTCATTTCGGACATGTTTCTTTTGATAAAACCAGTAATGGGTGCTTATAAATTTGATAATTAAATAACTTATATTGAGTTACTTTATGAAGGACCCAGGTTGGTTTAAAGGGACCCTCATAAGTCATCTTATCTTAAAAAAATTAAAAAGAATTTGTTTTTATAAATTACATAATTATGACTGAATGTCAAGAAATTGTTAATAACTTTAAAAAAGGAACCTAAAGTGGCACCCTTCTCCTGAACCCTTGTGTAAGGGTTGTTTAAATGTTCCTTTGAGTTTCTGTGGAATGGAAACATGGGCGTCTTCCACAAGCCTACATTTTTTTAGTAATGAATTAAGTGATAATATTAGGTCCTAGTATAATCTGTCTAGCATGGACTAGCGATAAGGTCAATTCTTGTGCTTTTATAAGGGTCCAGATCGTGGAAGGTAGAACCCTTAAAGTCTAAATACATTACTAATTCCTTGCTCGTTTTGATATTTGGTTTCATTCAGGCACCCTTGTCGCTTATAGGACCCTTGGTTTCTAAATGACACCTTTTTTTGGATGGGTGTTCATTGTATCCTTAACCCTTTTTATGGACATGAGCATCAGGTAATGCTCAATTTAAACATGTTAGAAATTTCTAGGCATGGTTAGATACTTAATAGGTCTCATGAATCTATTATTTTCTATAGTTATGGATGCCTTGGTATGTCCTCATTCAGGTTAATGGTCACATGGGGAAATACGAATACGGGGTAAATATCTTGTGTGAACCATATAATACATGGATTCATAGGGATGAAAAGCCTATGGATAGTATCTAGGATGTGTTGTCCTGCTTATGGAACCTTGGGGTAGTGTTCCTTCTTGTACATGGTGCATGTTGAGTTGCTAAGTGATGTAATAAACCGGTTGTGTTATGTGTAATCATTGAGCTTTGTGCTATTGAGAACGTTCTTAGGTTATCTCCATAGTAGGGTGACCTACGAGTTAAAGTAATCAAATTCATCTGAATGTTTGAGAGGAATTTTTAGAGACTCAGGTGTTTGACATAGTGATCATTTTGGGTTTAGTTTTTATGCCAAATTACTTGATGTAAGTGAGTTTTACTCAGAGGAGTATCATGTGTGAATTTAAGGTGAATTAAATCTAGTGCACTTATTAGCGGCTAGTATAACATTTTTTATGACAAGGACACTCTTAAGGTGGAGATCATAATGTTGGTTCTAGTGAAATTTTTCTCTGAATTATAAGGACCATAACTAAAGATGACCATTTAGAAATGTTCAGGATTTCTTGAATTCCCTTGAGTCTTGCACGTTTTAATCGTGTCAGTGCTTTCTCAGCAGCTTGATGTGGATGGGGTTGGATTTGTATGTGACCCTTTTAGAAACTCCGTTGGTCATGGGTGGAATTTAGTGGTTAAACATGAATGATCACAAGATGACTTGGGTGGTAAAAGGCATCATGGTTCTATTTTTGGTGATGCATCGATAGGTGGCACCGAGCTTCTTTCAAAAGAATTCAACCAGTTGTGGTTTGATCATTCCTTTTCTAGTAGTTTGGTATGGTCAACTAGAAACCGTTAAAATCCACTCAGTGTATTATTCATAGGGATGATATTACCACCCATTTTGACATCATAATTGATTCACTAATAGGGAATCAGTATTACGACATGATAAAGTTTGAAAATTAGTTGGGATTGTTGGGTAATCTCTATCAGAGTTGCATGTTGGATGCATGTTTTTATTCAATGAATGGTTAGTTTGGAGTTATAAAATGATTCCCGAGTAGGAATTCCTTGGATGTACTCTTGGAAATCAATTGTTCTTATCAAACTTGACTACTTGGAGGATTCCACTCTAGGCTCAGTTAATGATCTTATATGGGGATCCTGGTTTTTTAGAAACATCTCACTTGTAAATATAGAATATGTACTACCTTGGTTTAGTTCTATGTGCTTTTGATTTTGAATGTGATGTTATCCCAGATTTGTTATTAGGATTAGAGGAAATGTTTAAAGGGTGAGGATTTGAGTGGGATGGATATCGGTTACCCCTTGTTCATAATGATGCATGATAGTTTTAAATTATCAGGTAATGGGATGACCAAGTAACATCATCAAGAGTCATGTGTGGACTTTGGTGGGTGTATTCATAGTAAATTAAATATGCCTTGGTAGAAGGTGTTACGATTCAGTTTCTAAAACAACAAACATCTAAGACGAGTGTTTTAAGAATAATGGGTTGGGGTGGCTCGGATTTTTATCCTTATTGTTCTTTATTTTTGGTCATAAGGAAAATATTTACATTTCTAGGTTGATGAGGGTGTGTTGAAAATGTTAGTAGCATCTTTGAAGAAATATTGTGCATCCAATTTTTTTTTCTCAATCAGGATTCAACCATCCCTTTACATTGAGGCCTTGATATGAACTCAGATGTAGTTAGGTTCATCCAATAAAATAATTCAAGACAAGTGCATATATAGAATGATTAGTGGCATGGTTTGTAAAAAAATTATGACAGTGGAGGTACCATGGTTTGGAATTGGACCCTTCTTGTGATAAAACCCATGATGGGTAGCACCATTGGACAAATGTTTAAAGAAACTACGATGTGATAGTGTCTCTATATAAATGGTATCACTAGTACTGGTGTCTAGGTATGAAAAGACATGTAGATAGTTTTTTTATTAGATGTTACACCTGTCAGTAGGTGAAGGTGGAACACCAGCGACCAACTGAACTTTTACATCAGCTACACATTCCTGAGTGGAAGTGGGTTAGAGTTGTGATTGATTTCACGACATGTTTACCAAGGTCAAATTGAGGTAATAATTATGTATGGTTTTTTTGATAGGCTCATGAAGGCTTCATATTTCCTACCGATTAAGTAAAACTTTAGTTATGATGAGATTGGGAGGTTGTACATTCGTGAGATAATACGAATTCACTGGGACCTGAATACTATCATTTCAGATATGAACCCCAGTTTACTTCATGATTTTGGATAGGGATACACATGGAATTGGGTACATAAGTGATTTTGAGCATAACATACCACCCCCAAATATATGTCCAGTCCGAGCGTACGATTCAAGTGCTTAAGGACATGATTCAAGAATGCGTCCTAGATTTCAAGGGCTCTTCGGAGATTCATATACCCCTAGTTGAATTCATCTACAAAAATATCTTTATGTATACTGTTCGTATGGATCCATATAATTATTTTTATGGTAGGCCCTTCCAATCAACCTCGTGTTGGTTAGAAATAGGATAGGTAGCTAGGCTTGGACATTGTCTTGTTCATGAGACCATAGAGCAAGTGCAGTTGATTCAGATTCAGATGGCTACTATAGAGTCTCATCATAAATCATACACCAATATATAGAGACAACCTATGGAGTTATAGGTTGGGTATTAGGGTTTTTTATGTGTTTCATCGAGGCTAGGACACAAGATAATCGGGAGACAGGGTAAACTTTCACTAAGATATGTCAGACCGTTTGAGATTCTGGAGGGAGTTGGGACGGTAGCCTATAGGTTGCAGTTACATCAAAGGAATCAGGATATGCACGATGTCTTCTATGTTTCTCACCTATGATGTTATTATTCTTATCTATATCATGTTTTTCAGCCTGAGGAGGTTTATTTATAGGTAGATTCATCATTTGAGGAGCATCCTATACATATTATGGATCGCAACAAGAAGGTTCTCTGAGGTCGATTTGTTCCTTTAGTACAAGTGTTATGGAAGTACGATTGAGTATAGGATGATACCTCGGAACAGGAGGCCGATGTATGATTTTAGTGGTTGGAGTTATTCTTAGACATACTTGGGAACCCTTGGGATGTCAATTCGGGGAAAAATTTCTTTTGAGGGGGGGGGGTTATTTTTAAGAACCCAGTTCTTCTTTGAGTTACATATCCTTTATTTTCCATCAATTTATAGTTTAAATTTTTAAATATTGCCTAATATGAATTCCATTTGAGGTCATAAAGGTAGTAGGGGTGTTCAGGGTTGGTACATAGCCTGAAACCTAAGTTTTGGGATGAAAAATACATGGCACACGATTAGTTAAAACCATGTGGGGAAGGACGAACTATCTGATAAACCATGTGAGGCATGGATAGAGAGCAGGGGAAGGCTGCATGGTTAGGTTCAAACATGTGATTTAAGATATATGGCCATGAATAAACCTCTTCAATTTTGAAAGTGGATTATTTCACGGTTCGCAGGCGGTTATTTAATCCACACCAGTAAATCGTGTGGGTAAACTGTGTGCTATGCCCCTTCCCACATCTAACCATGCACGGTTGGCACACAGTTTGTCAACCCATGCACCTAAACCATGCGGCCTAGATATTTTGGGTAAAATAACCAAAATAACCCTAATTAAATTTATATTAAACATATTACCCACTTCTCCTCCCATAGTGTAGTGGGCACCATTTTGAAGACCTCTTTGAGACTATTCTAGTAATTTCCACTAATCCTCCATCTGATCTTCGATTCAATTTCCACTCATCTCATTGGATCTAGATAGGTGATTAATTGATTTAATTTTATCCATTATTTGTTCTTATGAATAATGGATGTGCTATTTAGAAGAAAGCTAATTTACCCTATTATTAGGTTCTTCTTCCGTTATTTGAATTTCTCCCAATATGAGTCAAATTAAGAGATGATACTGGATGAGCTATCAACTATATACCTACAGTAGGGGGTCTCATGCCTTTCACTTAATGTTGACCTGTTTATATATGTCGTCATATTGTGTGCCCAATTTTTGGGCATCTCCTTAAATTGAAATTGAATATGTGAATTTATAGGCATGTACTTGGTAATTAAAGAGGATTGTTGATTTTTAATAAAGTTTGGATTCTTTGAAAATGGAACCACACCCTTGGGTGAATTTATTAACTAAATTAGAACACTATGGTAACCTATTGAAAATGGATACCTTAGGGTGTGCTCTTTTTACCCTTTCCTTGGGATGTGATTTGTAAAAATGGACTGTAAATCAAATAGATGAATTGATCTATGAATTTAACTGTAAATTGAATTGAAATATGAATTTTGGATTATAATCGAATTGCTGAATGGTGAAAGATGAATTAACCATGACCCTTTCCTTTCCAATGTAATGGATTTTTTATTCATGTGACGCTTGATATATATTGAAATTTCAATGTGAGTAGTTAATGTAAATCCTTATAATCTTATCACTTTCTATGAAATTGTTTGATTAAGCATGAATTTTCCATTGTATTGTTATGATCATGTGGGATAAATAGATACTATTACATATAATTTTTTATTTAATCTTAAAATCTTGTTTTAATGTTTTTATAATGTGATTAAATGTGGTTTAGGAATTCTAAGCTTGGACAATGACTTGAATCATCTTTTTAGGTGAGGTTTGAATTGAATGTTCATGGTAATGACCTTGACATGCTTAAGTGGAATTGTTCTAATGATATTTAATTGATTAAATGGTTATATTACTTGGGAGACACATGGATTAGATGAAGAATTCCATGGAAATAATCTATAGGAATGTTCTTTTCTTATGATCAAGTGATACATAGATTCAAATGAATAATTATATGGAAAGTATCATTGAGGATTAATTTTTATATATCAAGTGACACATGGATTCATATGATAATTCCATAGACAGACTCAAAGTGAATTTTATTTATATTTCAATGGTTGATACTTGGGGTCCCTTAGTGGACCGTCAAGGACTGACTCAATTGGAAGGGATGTTATACCACACCTAGAGTGATACATGGGTTATTAAGAGGTTTTCCATAGAAGATCTTGTAGGCTGTTGGTTTATATTATATATGGATTGATACTTGGATTCCAACTTAGGAATTACAAGGATAAGATCAAGTTCATGAATGAATAATTAATGAAATGAATCTTATGAAACATCAGCCAAGAAAAATTAAAAGCTTGGAATCGATATTGACTTACAATTTATGGTTAGAATTTTTAGGAATCCTTGGTTACATGTTCTTACAGGGAACACTAAGATTTATTCTAGGTTCTGAGATTTTATGAGTAAATGATTTTTTTAGATAAATGGACATGTAATAAGTGACACAATGCTAAAGGTTAAATTAGAGAAATACCTTTTTAAATGGAACTGATTAAATGAATTGGTTATAAAATGAGAACCTAGATTATAGGATGTATACTTTTGAGTAATTCATTTACTTGTTTATTTACTTCATGTACACTGTCTATTATATATATTTATATATTCAATGACTCATTGGCACCTGACCTCGGGTGGTTTCCTACTGGGATTATATATCACACACTATTTGGGTCGCCTTTGGGTACCCACACAGATTATATGATTGCAGGTATTGATAAGGGGAAGTTACCTACAATAGGTTCATGATTTATGCTTGGGATTAGGGGACCATGGGACCAAGCCGAGGCTTGAGATGCTACTAGGATACTTTTGGCCTTTTATAAATTTTTATGTATTTTATATCATCCATGTGTACCTATTCTAGATATTTTGTAGAGACATATGACATGTATCAACATTTTTTTATATGGCATGTCTTCTAGTGTTGTTTATTTATCATTATTATCCTATTTTCTTATTGTCTAGTTATTATATTGATTCCATTACTTGTATGTTATTGATTCCATTATGTTACAATCTAGTAATGGGGTAATAGTCTCCCTATAGACTCAACTAGGCCATCGATTCTAGTAGGAAGCCTCTGGAATTTGGGGAGATGTGGTTGTGGCCGTGTGGTTAACTGAGTTCGAGGAACCATTTATTGGCATCTAGGTCTGCGAGGTTACAATTTCTTAGAAATATTGATCTTACCTCCCTTATATCTCATATTACTTTGGTGGTAATCCCATCACTCTAAGTGTCATCTATATACACTCATGTACATGGGGACCAAGTAAGATGACACCTTTTGGGACTTTTCCATATCAGTCACTCACACCCCTTATTGTGTTCTCCCCTACAAACCAAGGGAACTCAATACCACTCATTTTTTCTCACACAACCCATTTATCATAGGTGTTTAAGAAATGGGTATAGGTTTCCCCAAGAAATTTGAGACACATGGTCCTCCCTTAAACTAAGAATCACCTCTTTTGGTCTGAGCTACATGTCCTTAAACTAGGAACCCATGTTCAAGAATCACAATTTTAATCTATGTGAATGTCACCCTGGGAATGTTTCATGTGGATCCATTCCTACTTGACCCCAAATTCACACAGGCTTGTCACTATTCTATTCAATGAATATTCTGTTGGGTTATTCACCACTCTTTTTCTTTGAAGCCTATGGCCTTAAACTAGGAATAAAGGTCTATCAATAACAACCTTAAACTATGTTAATGTTGTCTCAGAAATGTTCTGTGTGGTATTAGGTCTCATTATCCATCAATAAATGTTAGGTTACCTCTCCTCTATGCCATATAAACTCCCTTAAGACACACCCCCAGTGGTCCAAGCATCACAACCTTAAACTATCTGCATACCATGCTCCAAGAATTACGACCCTAAGCTATTTTCAACCCATGGTACATGAATTATGAACATAAAATATTTATAACCTATGGTCCATGAACTACAAACATAAACTATTTTCAACCCATTGTCCAATAATTATACCATTAAACTATTTGAAACTCATGGTCCAAGAATTATGAACATGAACTATTTAAGACTTTTTGGTCATATTGGTATGACTATAAACTTCCCTAAGTAATATTCATATATTTATTTTCGGTGAAAAAACAATAATGGAAAATTGAGTAAAAGTCAGACCCGTGCTCATTATTTTTCTTTCACGACCTGGAAAAAAGTAAGGATGTGAGTAAAGAAATAACAAAACCAGTGGGACCCATCATGGGCCCCATAAAAATCTTTTTTGTGCTCATTGGACCCTATTGGTTTATGAAAAATTTAGAGAAAAAATTTAGATCCATTTTTCTCATGATCTCCCCTGATGAGGTGCTGACAACTATGCTTCCTGTTCGTGCGCCCCACTACTCTAACCAAATATTATTTATTCATATCAGTTCACAAAATACTTACTTTAAGAAGTTAAGCTATATGCCATTCATCCTCACCATATGATTCTAAAATGTGTGTACAAAATCCTTACTGTAAGAAGTTAAACTATATTCCATTCATCCTCACCATATGATGATAAAATGTGTGTACAAAATCCTTATCTAAAGTTGTTAAATTTCATTCCCTTCATCCTTTCCACAGGTCATCAAACTTCATTCCTTGTGTCCTCCCTATATAATGTTAATCTATGTATGCACATTCCTCACCATATGACGTTAAACTGTGTATACATCATGCTCACCATATGACGCTATACATATACATCATCCTCACCATATAAAGTTAAAATGAGTGTCCATCATCCTCACCATATGATGTTAAAATACATGTACTTATTCCTAACTATATGAAGTCAAACTATACATCCGCCATCCTCACCGTATGATGTTAAACTGCATGTCCAACATCCTTATTGTCGGGTGTAAACCTATGAAGAATCTTAGGCCCTCACCTAAGAATCCCCTTACCCCCTTCAGTGTTGGTCACCTACCACATCATTCATGTTACTCGACCATCACTCAACATTCAAGAAAATTATCCCCTTGGAAGATTAGTTTAAATTTTTTTTATACCTATATGCCTACCCAATGTGCTCAAAGACATAGTGGCATAATTATGAGTGTGTTGTACTCTATTTGAACATTCCACCAATTCATATCCATGCTTTGGGTCCACATGAATTGGATCCCCATCACCCTTCATGTATGAATTCCCCCACCGCTGACGACAATAGTTCCTAGACAAATTATCTCACCTACCATCATGGGAATAGATACCAAAATACTTCGGTCGATATTTTGTTGGATCCCATGTTTCAAACATGGTAAATGGTAAATCCTAATTTTTTTCCTCGTACATAGAAAAATGTTAATTGAATATACATTTCAAACACGGTGAAAAGTGATCCTCCATCTTCATGTCACCCCATTTTCATTCTATATCCTGTGCATCCTGACTCATGCTCTTCACCCCCTTTTTTTCAGTGTAATTCAATGGCCTTGATTTTACCCCACTTGTGAATCCATGCTCATTGGATAGAAATTTGGCTGTGTAGATTTCCACTCACCAAAAAAGGATTTACTAGTCAGGAAACTCCCAATAGTGGTCAATATCCCATTATAATTGAGGTATAGTTGGCCTCAAGGTAAGTCACTTTCCTTAGAATCTGGTCTGCCTCACCCTCCTCATCCATGTTAGACACTATTCTGAGGGGGGGGGGATTTGTTTTCACTGAAAAAAATATCCAATAATGGAAAAAATTATGAATAACTTGATCTAGGAGCTTCGTTCATTTCATAGTCTTTGATTTGACTGGTTGTGGAGCCCAAATGGGCATTCAGATCAAAATTTCTGTCCATTAAACATTATAATTCTAAAAATGGATATCCAAGGAGATTTTGGAGAAAAGTATGGAATTGATAGAAAATTTCCAATATTGCGGACAACCCTTTCAATGTCAATAAATTGAGTTACAAAATGAAGGAGACATTAATCATATAATTTTCATCCATACGAGAGATGACCTCCAAAAAAAGACATTTTTGCACAACCAAATAAAGTTGTGCGACACAAGAAAAAGATGTATGAAATAAGATAAGTTTAACAACAAAGAAAAAATTGTTATAAATATGTCATTAAACCCTCACATTGAGAGGAATTTTGGGTTTCGAGTTTTGAATCTCTCAATCATGCAACTCAAGGTTATGCACTTTGCGCAACCATCAAGCCCCGAACATGGGAAAAATTTCCTTAGCAATGTCCCTCAATGAACGAGCTTAATCTTAGATGTTTTCACACAAAATTATCCATCAAGAGCCAAAATTCATGTAAAGAATGAATTTTTTCACAACCCTATTTGTGTAAAACTCCAATGTTTTGTGAAACAGTGTTTTCCAAAATTATTCTTTTAGGCCATGCTTTTCACAAACTCATTTTTTTGACACAACTTCATAGTTTGGAAAAATAGTAAAAAGTTGAAAGACCAAGTGCATAGTTTCATGAAATAGTGTTTAGAAAATAGATCGATAGTCTATACCATGGGATATGTGCCTCCACAACCCCACTTAGGATCAGTGTCGGGATGCGGTCCCGGGCCTTCATACCGACCCCTTCACTACCATCACTGACCCTGATGAAAAATGGAGAGTCTCACCATGAAATTTTCAGGATGGGTCTTGGTTTTTCTGAGATACGACCTATGAATCCCCAACATCAACCCCACATAATAATATGAGTTGGGGTACTCCTCCACAATCCTTGAAATATTATGAGTCGACATGCTCCTCCTGGTCCCTTTCCTATGCCATGAGTTGAGATTCTCCTTTTGGTCCCCCCCAAAAACCATGAGTCAAAATAACATTCAAGATATTCTTGAAGAGTCGTCATGAGGATAAAACACTAGGTTCAACTATAAAGGGATACTTCAACATACGTCCCACATCAAAATTACTAAGAATTATCCACCCAGTAGTTATCACTACAAAGTGTTAAACTTTAGTATAACCTATGTGGAATGTATAATATCCCCCATGTGGAAAGAACAATATGCCTTCTATATCTACCATAAGATGCCTCATCCCATGATCCTGAGATGACCTTCTTAGTATATAGTAAAAAAAGATAAATTGTAGTATACCCAATCATTCAAGAATAGGATGCCTCCTATGACATGAACAAGATTCCTTACATGTCAAGCATAATAGTCATCATGTAATGATCACGATAAGACCTCTAAATAGCCACCCCATTCCTCCTATTTAGGTTTAATCCCAAATCATACACCTCAATCAATCAGTGGGACAAGGTTCCCTCTTGGTCTAACGCGAGGAAGTGGAATGATAATCTCTTGCGTAGAAGCCCCACGTGTATACCTGCTACACCCTAGAAGCCCCCAACGGCCTCACCCTCATGTGTAGGCCCAAATCATATTCCTAGGTTCACCAAAAAGTTAATATTCCCTCATGAACTAAAATGAGGAGGAAAATGGGTAAATCCCATGCACATGTCCCCAATATATCTTTGCCACTACCAAGTAGCCTCAGGGGCCTCCTACTTAGGTGTAATCCCCAATCATATTCCCTGATCCATCAGCAGATTAAGATTCCACCATGAGTCTATATGAGTAAGAAATAATGATAATCTCAATGAGTAAGCCCCGTACATTACATCCTCAACATACTGTTAAATTGTAGCCTTACCCTGTGTAACAAGCATATGATACCTCATATGAAAGACATGATATTAACAAAACTAACGTACTTGTACATGATATTAAACTGTGGTATTAACCTATCCAGTGAACATGGGATTCACTCTGAAATAATTACAAGATTCCTTATGAAATAAGAATGATCTGCATCACGTGACACACATGAATTGATACCCAAATCCTCACAAGAATCTCTCACATGTAATCCCCATTCATACCATCACTGATTCTAGAATCACCCAAGTGTCACCTATGCATAATTCCTGTTTATACCATCATAGATCCTAGTAGCACCCAGGAAGCTCCCATGTGTATGACCCATTCATACCATCAGTTCTCCTTGTATCACCTGGGCATCTCTTAGGCATAATCCCCACAGCATCCTCCACATGTAAGTTATATCACATGCATACAACCCACACCATTAGGAATGAAACTCCTACACCAAGCATATTTCACATGTAATCCCCACACCATCCATTGTTGATTATCCTTTCGTGAAACGATCATCCTCACCACAAGATAGTAAACTACATGAACTATTCTTGTCACATGAAATAAAATTTTGGAATTTAAATAAGTTAGTTTTGGTCATTTTTTGTCAATAGGGTTCATAGAAAACCTATATGAGGTTAAATATTAACGTACCAACATATTTTGGGGTACCTCCCTATGGTTTGATCCTAATTCCCCATCACTCCACCAAATAATTTGTGTGCGATCATCTTCCCCCCTAGGGACACACTTGATCAAACCCATTATGTATGATAAAATCCCCCTAGGAAAAAACTTAACCATCCATATGTATCCACAATATGTTAAACCTACCACTAATCTATCCTTGCAAGACATTTAATCTGTGACCAACTTATCCCTCCAAGAAGTTAAAATTGAGACTACACTATCCCCAAAAGATGTTAAACCAATGAGGAAATTGTATATGCAAGATGTTAAATCGGTGACCAACCTATCCAAATAAGATCTTAAACCCACAACCAACCTATGCCCATAAGATGTTAAACCTATGACCAAACTATCCTTACATAACATTAAACATGTGATGAAAATTTACTGGCAAGGCATTAAACCTATGAAAAACATGTCCTCGAATGACATTAAATCTATGAATAACCTATCCCCACAATAAATTAAACCTATGACAATACTATACCCATAAGGTGTTAAAATTATGATGAACCTCTCCCCAAAATATGTTAAACTTATGACCATGCTTTCCATGTAAGATGTTAAACCTGTGATTCATTTGTAACCGAAAGACAATAAACCTATGACCCATCTATCAATATAAGACATTAAACATGTGACCCATCTATCCTTGAAAGATGTTAAATATATATACAATCAGTCCCTAAAATACATTAAACTTGTGACTGTATCTCAATAAGAACCTAAACCTATGACCTCATCCTAATTGATCCATAATTTCTACCCCATGCCATACATGGGATGCCCAAGGTATAATTCCTTGGAAGATTGACTCCCATAGCGTCATCTACCCCGTGGTCAACATGGGATGCCTTGGGTTCAACACCTGATATTCCTCACACATGAGATTCCATCCAAAAGTGGAATACTTTATAGGTTCCCAAAATTCCTAAAACCGAGATATGATTAGACATGCCTGACATTAACATCAACTCTGACCACAAGTTACTTCCCTTTCATGACAAAAGTAGTGTAATTGACTGGAATCCATATTGATATGGAAAAATTAATGAGTTTCACAAAAATTAATCATATATATGAGGGTGTGTTGAAATAGGTAACAAGATCTAGGGAGAATACATGGAATGAGGAACTACCATCCCATCATCCCATTTCGATCAAGTAACCGACATCACCTATTAAAGTGATGGAAGATTCCCACCTTTGGAAACTGGGAATGCGGGGAAAGAGAAGTGTGGAATGTGTTCATGATATAAGGCATCATAAACAACCCTCAAATGGTCATGCAATCCAAGAATGATGTAATCTTTCTCTTATTTTCCTTTTTAGAAAAATAGAACTTGTGTTTTGGGTATTTTGCAAACTCCAATTTTTCCAACATTAGTCTAACGAGTTTCAAAAAATTCACCCTATCAATGAAGATGTATGGAATAAGAAGGGAGGACTCAGTTTTGGGAATGTCTCCACTCCTGAGTAAATTCCCCAGAAAAAACCATTTAAGACAAGGAATTCATCCATGACCTCGATGCAGTGACTTTTTCGATGACTATTTAAATAAACTATATGCCATAGGATTGAAAAATGATGATTTACAATACATTAATTGTTGGAAAGGATGGGGGAAATCCAACAAGACTCTATTTAAGAGGTAAAATAGATTCCTGAATTACCCTAATATTCTTTGATTATTATTATAACTCTTCTTATATTTATTTTGGATATTCTAGGAGGATGTACATATCTAGTCATGTCTTTCCTCTCAGGTTTATTTTCCCGAGGGTATGACAGTTGAGGTTGACTCAAGTGGATACTGGGAGGATAATGACTAGGGATCTCCTTGTAGAATGGAATATATAGAGGCGATGGTTAATGATCTAAAAGAAACACCAATAATGTATCCACCTATAGAGACCCAAACTTCCCATACATAGATATTACATATTTTAAATAAATATTATTTACATTAAAAAAATTCCTATGAATCATAATGGTTTATTGCGTTTGGAGAATAGACACACAATCTTCTTATTTAGTAAAATATTTTCAAGATATCCCACAAAGATCTTCCCCTTTTTGACTTTTCACAGACATACTCTACTTAAAACCATTCTTCATAACATGGGAAAGTAAAAATAAGAAAGGGTAAGCTCAGATGGTTAGTAAAGATAAACATGGGAAGTATGTAAACATAATGTGAGCATAAGGGTATGAGAACATGAGAATAACATATGAAAAATCATACCTTGCATATCAAAGATAAAAATATTTTTTCATGGCCTAAATATTGGTAATTCATAAGACATGGATCATAATAGAGTCAGATAATATGATACATGAAAATATAAAATTTTCATAAGACATTTATTTGTGGAATAAATATAATCTTATAACATTGTGAACATGTATAAATAGAAACATGTTCAATCAATAAGTTAAGTATGTGAAATTAGTCCTCGACATAAATTTAAGGACATGAAACCTTTTCTATACATAACCTTATGTATATGAAAGGAAGGTACACACATAACACTTTGAATATGTAAGTAGGTTCATGTATAAAATTGGGAACATGTCATTAGGTTTATGCATAACATTTTTAACACGTAAGAAGGTTTACTCATAAAATTGTGATTATGTAATCAGTTTCACTCATAACATATTTTCTCATGAGTTATCCATCATTACCTAATGCATTGGATGGAGATATAGGTCCCACTAATCAGGAAATATATACATCTATGTTCCACAAGATGATGACAGATTCATTATATCATAATCCATGAAAAGAGGTCTAGTTTCATAAACATTGTTTTATAGAATAACCCTTGGAATGAAATGAGTTTCATAAATATAATATCATCATAATCATAAACCATCCAAAGAAAGAATAAATATGGTATAATTGGATCATATCCCTAGTAAAGCTCATGTAACATAAAAGGATGTCATCTTAGATAGAAAATGATTTTCAAAAATAATTTAAAATAGTTCTTATGGAAAATATACTTTCCAATTTGAAATACACTTTCTAAAAACATAAAAGTTTTCAAAATAATTTTCTTTTAAAATATGTTTTGAAACTTATAGAAGAAGTTTGAATAGTCATTTAAAACATTTCATGAAAAAATATCCTTTCCACTTTGATTTTTTTTAAATCATAAAATTTTCCAATTTTGTTTTTTAAAAAATAACCACTAAAACTTATAAAGTAAGATTTAAAATATTTAGTGGTCATGATATCAGTAAATATTGTACATGTTAAAACTATGATTCCTTTCAAATTTTTGGTAAAATTCAAATAATACTTGTTGTGAAAATGACATGAAAAATCCTTTCAAAATTATTTTTTTGTAAAAATATAAACAAGGTTATAAAAGAATTTAAAAAATCCCAAAGGAACAATATAACATTTTTGAAAACATTTTTAGAAAACATGGATATTGAAGAAAAAGAAGGGTTTACAACAGAAGGGAAAAATAAAGTCAGATTTCATTAATAACCTTATTTTTGAATCATGGATACATAAATATATGAAACATAGGGAAAATATGTATTATCATGAAAAAAATAGGATAAGAAAATAATGATTTTCTTGAGAGATATATTATAATATTTTAGCATCAGAATCATAAATATAAACAATCCCGATAGACAATAATATTTTATCATAAAAACCTGAACACTTTAGTAAATTTGAATAATAATCTCCATGACAGAATAATAATAAATTAAAATTGAAATATATTTAGAAAAAATAAATTCACATTATTAAATATCAAAGGGACTATATTTATACGTCATGAAATAAGGTATGTGTATAACATAACATGTGTCCCAAAGAAGACAAATTTAGACAAAAACCCCTTACCGTATTGGTAACTTTGAGACTATAAACCCCATGAAAGAGAGATCCTAAAATGGATGTGTAAATTATCATAATTGTCATGATAATAATCATAAAATATATTCATGGTTAGTTTATAAACCATATAATTAAAGCACATTGTGAATAAGACATTTGTCTCACAGAAAATAAAAGTGAGACAGAAATCCCTTACATTACAGCTAGAATTAATTAGTAAAGATTATAAAATCATATGTAATAAATATATTTTTAATATAAATATATTATAGAACCATATTTATATTTATCATACCATTTATTATTTACCTATGACATTTTATACCTATTTATTAAAAATTCATTATTAAAATCATGTTTTGAGAAATATCTGCTTTGTTATTATTGTATGTTTTGAATTATTATTTATGGTCCATTTAATTTGATCATGATTAAATTTTCTAATTTTTTTTTAACCATGATATAAATAATATATATATATATATATATATTATATTTATATTAATCCATAAAATATAGAGATAGAAAATCAGATACACCATTAATGGAGATGGTAGGTCTTATACACACATGAATGATGTTTAAATTTTCTCAACAGATGAACTTAAGGAAAGGTAAATAATATATTAACTTTATAAAATAATTATTATGACATATATATCACATATATTAATTAAATTTACCCAAATTACCTTTCATTCAAATCATTTGTGAAAAACAAATCACATCGCTCCATGAGGTGGTAGTCCAACATACACACGAATGATATTTTCATATCCCCCCAGAAATGGAAGGAAAGAAGGTAAATGTGACATCATTATAAAACAATTATTTTTTTAAAATACAATATACATTCATTTAATTTATCCTTATTACCTTTTAAGTAAAATAGAAATTAAAAACACGTCACATCGGTTTCGTGGGGCGGTATCCCATCGTACACACGAGCAACGTTATTATTTTCCAATGGGTTGGAAGTTAAGATGGTAGATGTAAAATTATAATTGAATAATTATAATAATATCATAAATCTATAATATAAACATTAAATTTATCAATATATCCATCCGTGAGAGGTGGTGATAGAAAATCAATAACATTGATTCACGAGACTGCATTCTACTGTACACACGAATGATGATTTTGTATCCCATTTGATGGAAGTGGAGATAGATATAAGTTATTACATTAAAATAATAAAATAATATAATATATTATATTTTGGTGTTATTATATTACAATTTTTGGAATTTTTTTAAGGATTTAGAATAATAATTAAAACAAAAACGTATAGTGAAAACTTTACCTTTTCTTCGGGAAACCTTTCTATGTTTAACCTAAAGCCTTTCTAGATTGGATTTATGATCTCAAAAATTTCTATTGGATGTGGATAAGGAATTAATTCATAAAATTGGGTATTTATTTTATGAACCAATGGGTTTTATTTGTGTAAATAGGAGAGGAGATGGGTGGCCTTTTATAAGTGAGGTGAGTGGCGCACTTGTAATTTTTGAAATGAAAAAGTTGTACCCATGTTTTTCACTTGTTAAAGATATCAAAAAAAGAAAATTATTTAAAATTATTGATTTTATGGTAAAAAATAGTCTTTCAATAGATTTTGGACATATTTATAGGTCATGTTATAACTTATATTTTTATTTTAACCGTCAGTAAACCTATTTTAACTTTAATTCCGGTAATAATTTTTTAATGATTTTAATATTAATTATAGAAAAAAATTAATTTGAATTTATTATATAATATAAATTATCATGATTCAAAATATGGACCCCATTTTTCCAAATTCCATTCACATAAGTTGTAAAATTTAATTTAACATCAATCCAGTAGACGCGAAAAAAATCGGTTTTCCATAGAGAAAAGTTTCAAAAGTGTAAAACATTTTAATATCAAAATTCAATATGAAATTTATTCCAATTAATTAAATTGGATTAATATATAATAAAACTAATCCTACTTTTAAAACCATATTAAAATAATTTTTATGTTTTTAAATTCTCTAATGAAATGAAATTTCTTAACAAAAACTAGTATATTTCACTATTCATAAAAGAATTAATGTTTTAAAAAATTCTTAAAAATTAAATATAATATAATTTTTACATAATTATCCAAAAAATGAAGTTTATTTTTTAAAATAAAATTTCTAAAATTGTAAAAAATTAATTTTAAATGAATTGTGCAAAATGTGACAAAACTACTTTTAAGAAAAAATACAAATTTAAAGCATAAAATTGTTTTTATTCTTATATATTATCTAGAAAACACATAAGATGAATATAAAATATTTATTTAATAAAAAATGTTTAAATTTCATTAAAATCATTCACCATAAGTGATTTTTTTAATTTATTGAGGTGAAACCTGTTTTTGTGCCTGAAAATAGTTTTTTGAAAAAGGTTTCCTTTTTTTAAAATAGTTATTATTTTAATTTATAATTAATTTGTAAAAAATTAATTAATTTTATAAACATGTGGAAAATATATATTTTAATATTTTAGTTATCCTAATTCATACATTCCATTTCAATGTTTAGGCGATAACTATCATATTAAATGATAATATTCCAATAGTATGTCACGTTTCATTTAAACTCAGTGTTGTGTTTAATGTAAGATAAAAGAAGTGTTTTTGGACATTAAAGATAAAAATAGTGTTACATGTAATTCATGATAAACTCAGTGTTTTGTGTCATGAAAAATATCAAAATGATCAATTTTTTTTGAAAAAAAAATAATTCACAAAATATCGGGGTGTGACATTCTACCACCCAGAAAATGATTTTCATTCTCATAATTTTTCACTTTAGTACCACTAATTGGGGATAACTATACCTCATTACATCCTATGTTTCCCAAATAGCTTCCTCAAGCTAGTGGTTTTCCAATAGAAACTTGACTAGTTGAGTGGTCTTATTTTGTATTACTTTCTCCGTATGATCTGGAATCTCAACAAGTTGTTCTTCATAATAAAGATTTTCACAAACTAGATCTGGTCTCCATCCAACCCAGCACCTAAACGGGTCCATGACATAACCCTAAGGGATTTCACTATCCCCACGAGTTGGAACAAGTGACCGGGTATCATAAATAAATATTTGGGAAATATTTACCTGAGTTTAGAAACATTAAACAACAAAAGGAAATAAATAAACTGAATCTGAAAAATTACACCAAACAAGTTTTAACAAAAATTCCGAACTAAATTACATAGTTTTAAACAAACCACTAGAGGGACACAATTCAAAAAGAGTAGAAAGTCGAACATAAAAACTGCCAAATGATAAGGGGACATCAACGCCAATCCTTCTCCATAACACCACACCCGGAAAAGAAAGCTAACAACCCAAATCGCCGCCTCAAAGGACCTTTCCCTTGCCTATGTCAAACATTATAATGTTTACTTACAAATGAGGGTGTAAGTAGGGTGTGAGACTAAACCCAATAGGATGCCACCCAAAAATATTCCATGTGATAAACATTTTAATACAAAAATATCGCAAGTTTTTATAAACAAGAAATGTTAGTAACAATTTCTAAAAGAAGCAACTTTAAAAGAAAATAGTTTTCAAGTGGGAAAAATTTAATAATGCACAATTTTAACTAAAACACACATTATACTAAATTTTCAAAAAAAACACACCATATGTCGATGGTAAGTACAATATATCCAATGAGAACTAGTCATGGGAACACCCCTACACACTAGCTAGTTGTGGGGCCCAAGGTACATTGTATCTTGGTGTGTAAGTAACCATAACCGATATCCTTCTCATGCATGATCCACTAGGATGGAAAACCCCAATGGCATAGTGGTCCCCAACATCATCAAAGTTTATTTAGTGTTGTAATGGTCAAACTTGCGAAGTGAAATAGGGATGTCCCCACTATTAGATCACTAGAATACTAGTCCTAGTCTGCCCACCTAGATACCTAGGTTTCCCTCTTTGAAATCAATCCAGTTACACAATTTAGAAATACCATTTTCACATAAAAACACCACTTCTGAAACATACACACACCATAAAGTACCTAACATTCCCTTTTCACCCCTTGTGTAACTCGATGAACTATCCAAAACATTTATAAAACAATTCCAAGTAGTAAAACAAGGTTCTGCACACCAAAATCCATTCAAAACCCCTCCTTCATGTAAAAATGAACATCAATACCCTACCCAACCAGATTTGGAAGCCCTAACAACATTTAATAAAACCATTTAATGGATCATAAAATAGCCCCAAATGATACAACATTGAAAACATGCGAGAAAAACCCAATTTAATGACAAAATGAAACTTTAAAATTAAACACTAAATCAAGCTACCAAATATGATTTTAACTGCACACTCAAAAGATGGAAAACAATATAAAAAAGTTATACAAGTAAGATAAATTCATCTAAGAATATTTATCCATGGGAACGCCTACCTTTTATGTCTAAAACCCCAAATCTTTGTGAGAAACATCAACTACAACACCGCCACACCAAAAGGGAGTGAAAACAAACCCTAAACTACAATATTGGACCAATAAACACAAAATCAAACCATAGATACGAATCTCTATCTTCGGGACATTTGTAACTTCAATAAATTCGGAATAATCCCTAAGTAAATAGAATAAACAAAGAAGGAAATCACTTACTTGAAGAAGATTTGTGTTTTCCCCACCAAAACCACTCTAAAAATGGATTCCATGAGAGCTTGAGTAATCTAAGAATCCTTCTATGGATGAGATGCATGAATGGGGGAAGAAAGGGGTGCATTAAAGTTAAGCCCAGAAGGGAAAACTTGGAACTAAAAAAACATTTCTAATGAGATGGAAAACTTTTAATGGTTTTCATACACGGTTTAGTAAACTGTGCGGCCAAAACTTGCACCTAGTTTTTTCCACTCAAAACATGTCCACAATCTTCCAAATTCAAGTGGGGCATAACAGAAACTTAGGGATGGGGGAGTTAACCCAAATCCAGATCATAAAACAAGAGTGAGTAATCTTACTCAACCCACGACTTCCACTCCCAAGTCTCGTGAACATAATTACCATGATTCCAAATGACCCGACCCAGTGGAATAGACTTCCCTCAAAGCACCTTCTATTGAGAATCCACTATTCACACTAGCCACTAAAACACTAATAAATCAGGCTCTATCTCTAACTCTTCCTAATTCATCACATGATATGGATCTGGATTTTACTTCTTCAACTTAGATTCATGGAGTATGTCATGAATATATGTCAACTAATTCCGAAAAGATAACATGTATTCCACCTTTCCAATTCACTTGGTGATCTCAAAAGGTTTGACATACCTCAATGGTAGCTTTACCTACTTTCCCAATTATTGATCACCCAAGTGAGGGACCACCTTATGGAATACCCGATCACCCACCAAAAACTCTAAATCATGATGCCTTTGGTCAGTATAATATTTTTGGTGACTCTGAGCTGTTAATAATCACGTCCTAATCAACTTCACCTTCTTAGATGTCTCTTTCACAAGTCTTGACCCTAACATTGTTGTCTGACCTACCTCATCCCAACATAGGGGGCCCAAAAAGGTCGGCCATAGAGTTCCTAAAAAGGATCCATTCAAATAAAGGATTTGTAACTATTATTATAAGAAAACTAGACCAATCCCAAATGGCTATCCCACGAACCACCAAGGTCCAAGACACATGCACAGAGCAGGTATTCCAGAATCTGGGTTTTCCGCTCTGTTTGACCATTCATTCAAGGATGGTATGCCTTTCCCATCTTAATATGTTACCCCAAAGTCATCTAAAGGCCTTCCCAAAATTGAGAGGGGAAGCAGGGGTATCTATCTGACACAGCTGCTGATGAAACACCATGAGGACTTACCACCTCCTAGATATACAATCATCCCAACTCATCAACTTTAGCTGTATCTCTAATCAGAATGAAGATTGATGATTTGGTCAGATGATCAATCAACACCCAAATAGAGTTCTTACCATAAGGTGTACGAGGTAAGCCAACAATAAAGTCCATGGAGGCCTCTTCCCACTTCCAGGTAGGAATGGGTAACGATTGAAGAAAACAAGAGGGACTCTGATGCTTTGCTTTCACCCGCTGAAACGTTTAACACCTCGATAGAAAATCAGCTATATCCCACCATATACCTGGACACTAGAACTACCAACAAACATCATAATAAATTTTTGTGTCTCCAGGATTAATATTGAACTAGGATTAGTGGCTATCCTGCATTACCACCTTCCTCAGAGATAACAACACCACTGAATGGCCCTTGAAGCACAATATTCCCTTGGGTGATGAAGACCAATTAGAAGAAATCTATCCACCATGAAGAAACTGCATAGACCACTGATATAGATGATCATTAGGTTTCTCCTGCTAAATCAACTCTACAAGTGAATGGGTCAACTAGATGTTCTCCAAGAACACACCTACACTATGCTCCTTGGTCTCTACATGCATCTGAGAAAAGAGTCCCATCAGAATCCACTCATAACTGGACTTCCTCAAAGCCTGCACAAGGGATTTTCTTCTCAAGTAATCAACCACCACATTACCCTTTACCAAGGTATATACGATGTCAAAATAAAACCCCTACAAGTACTCAATCCAACGGTGATGCCTCAGGTTAATATCCTTCTATGAGAAGATGAAGGCCAAGCATTTATGATTAGAGTAGACCAAAAACTTCTCCCCAAATAAGTAGTGATGCTAAGTCTAAAAAGCATGCACCACCACTACTAACTCCAAGTCATGGGTTGGGTAATTATTTTCATGTGGCCAGAGTTGGAGAGATCCATACGCCACCATGGGATCACCTTACATAAGCACACACCTGAGACCTATAACTGAAGCATCACAATACACCACATAACCCTTTCCAAATTTTGGTAAGATCGATATAGGGGTGGTATTGAACCACCAATTCAACTCCTCAAAGTATTCCTGAAATTATTTTCCCCATAAAAACTTCACCCCTTTCTGGGTGAGCATGGCCATGGGCAAAGAAAGATGAGAGAAATTCCGAACAAACCACCTGTAGTAACCTGCCAGGCCGAGGAAACTCCTAATCTAAAACACATTCCTTAGTTTCTACCATGAAATAACTATATTGATCTTCTCAGGGTACACTAAAACTCCATTCTCTAATATCACATGACCCAAAAACTTCACTTCCCTAATCCAAAAAGTGCACTTGGACAAATGTTTATAAAGGCAATGATCTTGCAGAGTGCCTAAAACGATCCACAAGTGATGCTAATGCCCTTCCTTGGATCTAAAGTAAACCAGTATGTCATCCATGAATACCATAATGAAGGAATCAGGATACTGGTGGAACACCCTTTTCATGAGTTCCATAAAAATTGTTGGGGAATTGGTTAATCCAAAAGGAATGACCAAGTATTCAAAGTGTCTATCTTTAAGATATCAACCTCTCTCACCCTGACTTAGCAGTTACCCTAAAGAATGTCTATTTTAAAAAACCACTTTAGAGACTTTATCTAGTCAAACAAGCCATCTATTTGGGGAAAAGGATACTTGTTCTTTATGGTTACCTTATTCAGCTTTTAGTAATCAATACACAACCAGATGGATCTGTTGGCCTTCTTTGCAAAAACAATAGGGGTGACACAAGGAGAGATGCTGGGGAGAATGAATCCTTTGGATTCCAAATTGTCTAGTTGTTTATTTAATTCCCTATACTCGTTGGGTTCTATATGATATGAGGTAATATATATCAACAATGTTCCCAGTGCCAAATCAATTGAGAATTCCACGTATCTCTATGGGGTAAATCCTGAAAAATAATCTAGAAACACCTCTGGGAACTCGTCCACTACATGAGGTAATACACCCTCAGGAGCATGAAAACCATCCTCTAGCATGCTAAATGATAACTGTAATACAATATTACCCAACTATGGTAGTGGAGGTCCTGTACGACCTGACTGAGGATTCCATTACCCAAGATAAACTAGAGGACTCACATTAGTTTCCATGAAACTCACCCACCACATAGATATCAACATGTACTTGAAAATGAACAAGCCAGTCTATGCTTAGGATTACATTGAATAGGTCCATATCTAAGACCAGGAGGTCTCACACCATCTCAACCCCTGACACACGGTGAACACCTGCAACCTTGCTCCCTTTTCTTTCCCAACGACGTCACCAACTCCATTGTGAAAGATAACAGCTCGGTTGGAAAATTCATCATATTCAAAATATAGGTAGAGATAAAATAGACAGTAGACACAATTTAAAATAGAACATCATCTAAAGAAGATTAAATCAAAATGGTACCTCAAACTGTCGAAGGCCCTGCATCTGATCCCGTTGGTGCCATATCCACAACATGAAGTTGCCTCATCTATGCCTAAGAACGACCACTCACCTATGGATCTGCCTAGAACTAGCTCTGCCCAGAGGATGATCATCCCCTACCACCATGACCAAAAAACTGAGATTATACTATTCTCAAGACACTCCTCTACTTCCCAGGTTCATGTTCTACCTTGGAATTTATGAGGATTTTTATTCAAAAAATCATGGGCTTTGTCCTTTCTAGGACTAGAATCATATTATCTAGGAGAAGAAGAAGCATAAGTAGGATCTTCTCCCTATCCTAGATCTTGGACAACCTGGACCACAAATTCTATCAACCTTTGATCAATAGTGGGGGAGAACTCTTTCTAACTTACTCTTGTGGGTGTATGAGAGCTTTTAGGGGAGGCATGTTGCTATAAAAAAGGAAAAATCACAATATAAAACATTATTTAAATAGTTATAAAAAATTTCAGCAATAACATCAAATAAAAAAAAAATAAAAAACATATCAACAATGAAATAATCAATTACTTCACCCCAACCAATGTCCACGTGTAGTTTGTACCCCGTATGTACCACATGGAAGATAATTAAAACATAAAAACCTCAAATCCCATGGAAAACTAACATATATCATGAGAGGTGTGGGCTTGGAACCTTACTTGTGTCCAAAACTCTGATCCTAAATAGTACTGGATCCTATATAGCCAAACTCATCCCAAATAATATGACCAAAGAGCTTAACCATACTCTGATAAAATTTTGTCACGGACTGGATCTGGTCGCCACCCAACCCGCCACCCGACCCAATCCATGTCACAACCCAAAGGGCGTTCCCTATCCCCAAATTATGAAAAAATTTCCTAGGTATCATAAATAACTGTTTGAGAACAATTTACCTAAGTTTAGACACATTAAACAACCAAAATAAATAAATAAAATGAATCTAAAAAATTACACCAAACAATTCTTAACAAAAATTAAGAATTTAATTACATAATTTTAAACAAATCCCAAGAGGGACCCAATTCAAAAAGATCATCATATCCAATATAAAAACCACCACACAGTAAGGGAACATCAACCTGAATCCTTCTCCACAACACCTCACTCAGAAAATAAGGTAAGAACCTGAACCACCATCTCCATGGACCTTGCCATTACCTATGTCAAACATTATCAAGTCCACTTACACCCAAGGGTGTAAGTATGTTGTGATCCTAATCCCAATAGGATTCCACCCAAAAATATTCCATGTGATAAACATTTTATGACAAAAAGATTTCAAGTTTTTATAAATAAGAAATTCTAGTAACAATTTCTAAAAGGTGAAACTTTAAAAGAAAATGGTTTTCAAGGGGGGAACTTTGAAGAATGAACACTTTTAAATAAAACACACTTTATACTTAATTTTTCAAAAACACACACTGTATACTGATAGTAAGTACAATATAGCCAATGAGGACTAGTTACTGGAACACCCCTAGGCACTAGCTTGTTATGGGGCCTTAGGTACAACTTATCTCAATGTATAAGTAACCATAACAAGTATCCTTTTCATGGATGAGCCACTAGAAGGGGAATCCCAAATTTCCTAGTGGTCCCCAACATCATCAAAGTTTAGTTAGTGTTGTCATCGTCAAAATTTCTATGCGAAATAGGGATGATACTACTACCGAATCACTAGCATACTAGTCCCAGTCCACCCACCTAGATACCTGGGTATCCCTTTTTGTGATCAATCAAGTTCCACATGTTAAAAATACAATTTAAACATAAAAAAACCAATTCTGAAACATAAACACACCAAATAGTATCTAACATTCCTTTACACCCATGGTGTAACTCAATAAACCATTCAAAACTTTTATAAAACAATTTTAAGTAGTAAAACTAGGTTTTTCACACCAAAATCCCTTAAAAACACTCCTTCAAGGCCATATGAACATCAATACCATACCCAAACAAATTTTGAATCCCTAACAAAATTTAATAAAACCATTACATGGATCATAAAACAACCCAAAATTATTGAACATAGAAAACATGTGAAAAAACCCAATTTCATGCCAAAATACAACTTTAAAATTAAATGCTCAATCAAGCTACCAAAGATGATTTTCACAGCACACTCAAAATATGGAAAAAATTATAAACAGGTTATAAAAGCATGAAAAATTCATCGAGGAATGTTTATCCATAGAAACATCTATATTAGATATTGAAAACCCCAAATCTGTCAGGAATCGTCCCCCGAGGCCAATGTCGTGACAACCCCAAGCCCACCTTCCATAGGCTAGGGGTTGGCGAGAAGCACTGAAAGGTGTATTCCCTAAAACAGGAAGGTGTTGCCTTTATAAACTGTAATGTTACACAAATCATTCACATAGCTAGATACAAGCACAAAGTAAACTATATAGTAAACAGGGTGTGAACATAAAGTAAAGGGGCCAGAATACAAGCCGAACTAGAAAGTACAAGAAAAAATGGAAAGTACAAGTAAAACTGAGTACAACTCCTGTGAACACCTACCAAGTATCCTACCTGAAGGGTAGGTACAAATCTTGAACAATCATCTCTGTGGATCACCTCGTGAAAGGTCCACCTCTGAGCAGTCTCCAGTCCAGGTACCCTCATCCTCAGTCAGCATTGTTCGTCGTCTGCACTAGACACAACAAGGTACGAGCATAGCCTGTGCAGGGGTGAGTATAAAAATACTCAGTAGGAAACCCGAGACCTCTGAAGGTCTCTAAAATCCACAAAGGATAAACCAAAAAAACATAGAAACAACAGTCAACCCTACTTAGGTATATTCCCATACATATACCTAAGTTATCAGAAAAATAACCACCTCACACAGGAGGTAAGAATACCACACAGGTATCACCACGAAGATAAATACTTAGCTCAAACTAGGTATACAACACTAAGAAACAAGATTTTGATGCTGACTCACACAGGATTGCTATGAAAGCTGATAGCCAGCCACATGATTCTCTGGGGATAATAACAAGTAACATCCCTAGTCATAACATCGAACACCTAGGCTACTGAAGAACTCCTCCTATATAGAGTAAAGTGGGCCTGGAGCATCACACAGAGGCGTTTCACACTAACCTTTTACTACTAAGGTACTCCTCTTGTCGAGTACCGTGGGTCTGCCGCGTCACACAGAGGCACTCCCCACTGTGGGTCTGCCGTGTCACACAGAGGCGATCCTCCTCATGGCCTGCTGAGGTACTCCTCCTTTCGAGTACCATGGGTATGCCGTGTCACATAGAGGTTCTCCCCACCGTGGGTTTGCCACTTCACACAGAGGTGCTCCCCACTGGGCCTTTCGAGTCACTTCGAGTCGAAATGGTCAGCAGTCGTCAAGTCTCATCCAGTCGTAGGGTTCCGTACGTAGCGTACTTGGGAGAACCACTCCCCAAGACATCGGTCATACCTCAACCACCCCGATGTCACACAAAGAAGAATCCCAAAGGTCTATCACATCATAAGGGACCCAACGCAATAGACGACGTGTCATTCGGACACCCAGTCTGTAAGTTATTAGCGTTTCCGCTCCGAGGGCCCTGTTTGATTTAGGGTTCGATCCAACCCGTCCATACTACAACCTTATCCAAAACTCAAGTGGAGTATACCAAAAGTACTATCTTGATCAAAGGATTCTGGCACCACAGACGGTTCGTCAAACAAACACTCGGTTCTCAAGATATGGTCATAAAGTCAAAAAATGGGTCTGGATGGGCCTGGGTCTGGTCCGACTCAGTTGGACCGACCCGACCTGTTTTGGGTCGACCTGGCACAACATGGGTCCAACCTGGATGGCCTGGGTCTTGGCAGGCTTGGCCCGTGTTGGGTGTTTCCCACTGGCGCGGCCCGCTGGGTGCGGCCCAGTGGACTTCTCAGTGCGCCCCGGCCGGCCGGTCCTCCTCCCAACTGCATGACGGCGCCATTGTCCTCCACGACCATCCACCCTTCGGCCTCCGCCGCGGCCTCCTACTCCACCAGCGGCACAAACGCGCACCGCCTCTCCGCCACGCGGCCAGCTGGATGCTGGCCAGCACCCTGCCCTGCCGCGGCCAACGGGCCGCGACTTCCTTATTAACTTGTGGCGTGAACGCACACCACCCTTTATTCCTCGAGGCCGGCCGAGTGTCGGCCACCACCTTCTTCCTCAAGCCATTTCATCTTCATTCCAAGCCCAAAAAATAAAATTATCTCATATTCAGGATCCTTGGGTTGAGGGATCCACTTCCATATGCCGCGCTAAACAAAATATTGTGTTTCCAGCGTCATTAAATATTTGGTGTTGAAGAACGTACGAATAACGCACGGAGAATCAAAATACAAGAGGCAAGGTATATGCATGGGACGATTTCCATGTTAGTTTTTCCATCGTCATTGTGAAACCAGAATATGAAGAATTGATAAATAAATTCAAACATATTAAAAACAAACCCCTACCTTGACGTTCATTGGAGATGTCGCGAGGAAGAAGATGAAGTCGATGAAGGGGACGTCAGCGTTCGTTGCTCCCACAAGAAGCTTCAGATCCGGGCTCAACGTCAGTTCCTCGTTCTTCATTGGGGGTGGTTCTTCGTTGGAGAATGTTTTTCCCGGTTCTCGAAGGCTCTCCCAATTCTCCTTTTCCAACGATTTCCCACAAGGAATTGAGGAGCCAATATTAATTAAGTTAGGTTAATTAATGTTGGCACATCAATTTGTGGGAATTCCAAGGGTTGCATCACATTAAAGCAGAGAGGTTTGGGTGGTTACATAATTTGTGTAACAGGGAATTTAATTCCCTTCCATGAATTTACGACCATCCTCATGTGGTCCCCACCTCCACAATTCAAAAAAGAGGTTTCAAATTCAAAAATAAAATAAAGCATGTTTATTTTATTTTATTCCATGAAAAGTCCAAAAACTAATTTCCACCCTTGACCTACTGCGGTCGAGGTGAATGTCTCCTTAAGTGAATATCGTTGCTGCGAGTTCAGCGGTGCCCTCATATTTCAATTCCAAGCACCGGTTCAAAAGTTACAAAAAAACCCACTCGCACATTTACTGAACGTACCTGAAAAAATGTTCCGAAATTCATTCCAGGCACACTGGGCCTCAAAATCACGTACCATCAATTTTCACGGACTCATAATATTCCCATATAATTAAAAAAATTACATGAAAAAATTTGGGTCTTTACATTCTCCCCACCTTAGGGATTTGCGTTCCCAAAAGCCACAAAACAAACTAGGGAAACAAGTGGGGGTACTGAGCACAAATCTGGGCCTCCCACTCCCATGTGCTCTCCTAGAGGTTCCCGTGATACCAACAAACACGCACTAGAGGTATCGACCACCCACGAAGGACCCACTCCTGTCAATCCTCAATCTCCAATGGAACCGCCAAAAACGCCACCCTATCATCGATGTCTAGCTTTCCCCAGTCAATGATTTCAGAAGGATCATGTACGTATCTCCTCAGCTTGGATATGTGGAAAATTTCGTGTACCCAGTGAAATTGAGGGGGAATAGCTAAGTGGTAAGCCACCTCGCCAAATCTGCTGAGGACCTGGAAGGGTCTGATGAACCTATGGGATAACTTGCGCCCCGACCAAATATCTGCAAACCTTGTCGAGGAGAGACCCTTAGAAAGACATGGTCACCATCCTAGAACTCAAGAGGTCTCCGTCTCCTATCAGCACAGAATTACTGCCTGCTCTGTACAGTCTTCATCCACAACTAGATGAACTGCACCTTCTCCGTGGTAGTCCGTACCATCTCTAGTCCCACGAGTGCTGAATCCCTTGGGTTAGTCCAGCACAGAGGTGATCTGCAAGGTCAGCAATACAATGCCTCGAATGGTGCCATACCGATAGTGGAGTGATAATTTTTGTTGTATGTAAACTACACCAAGGGCAATTGATTCTCCCAGCTGTGGACGAAATCAAGGACACAAGCACATAGCATGTCCTTGAGGGTCTGAATGGTCCGCTCTGTCTGTCCATCCGTTTGAAGATGGAAGGAGATGATCAACTGAAGCTGCATTCTGAACGCCTCCTGCAACCCCTTCCATAGATGGGAAGTAAAATGTGCGTCACAATCGGAGACAATTGTAAATTCCACTCCATGAAGCCGTACAATCTTCTGCATGTAGAGGCGACCCAAGATCTCTACTGAACCCTACTCTCTGATAGGTAGGAAGTGACACAACTTGGTGAGTCAGTCAACGATCACTTAGATATAATCATGACTCTTGGACATGCATGGAAGTCCTGTCAAAAATTCCATGGATATTCCATCCCACTTCCATTCTAGAACCTCTAGTGGTTGAACTAAGCATGTTGGAACCTGATGCTCTACCTTCTCCTGCTGACAAGTGAGTCACCTTGAGACAAACTCAGCCACTACTTGCTTCATTCCCGGCCACCAGTGCTGATGCCGAAGGTCCTGGTACATCTTCACCACTCCTGGGGGATGTATGGAACTCCCTCAACACTTCCTCCCTAATCACCACCAGTACCATAGTACACCCTCTGAAGAGGATGACATGATCCCCACCTTCAGAAAATCCATCAGGTGCCTATCCTATGGATATCTGAGCTCATCGAGCCTCACACTCAGTGTCCCCAAGCTATGCCTCCCTAACTCATTGAAGGAGTGGGGGAGTATCTATCAGAGACTAAAGATAAGATACTCCATCTCAATCCACATAGGATATCCGCAAAGTGGCTAGCGGCTCTGTCGCCTCACTCAAAAACCGTATACCAAATCTCCTGCTGAGTGAATCTGCTACTAAATTCCCCTTCCCAGGAGTATAGACTATATCAAAGTCATAGTCCTGAAGTAACTCAAGCTAATGTCGTTGTCTCAAGTTTAGGTCCTTATGAGAGAAGATATTCCTGAGACTCTTGTGATCCAATTAGTCTATAAAACATTCTCCCATCAAGTATTTTCACCACATCTTCAAGGAGAAGACCACTACTGCTAACTCCAGGTCATGGGTAGCGTAGTTCTGATCATGCTGTCTCAGCTATCAAGAACCATACACGATCTCTTCTCACTCCTGCATCAGGGCACATCTAAGCCCGATTCCTGATGCGTCGCAGTAGACTACGTACCCAATACCCTCCTCCGGTAGCCTCAAGATGGGGGAACTCGTCAGTCTCTACCTCATATCCTAGAAACTCCATTGGCATCTCTCCTACCACACTAAGGGTTGAACATTCTTCGTCAACACTGATAAGGGTACTGAAACTCTAGAAAAGTCGGGCACAAACCTCCAGTAGTAACTGGACAAACCCAAAAAACTCCACACCTCCGTCACACTCCTAGGTGGATCCCAAGCAAGCACATCCTCAATCTTTGCTGGATCCACCGTAACTCTAGCCTCCAAGAAAACATGTCCCAAAAAGTGGACTTCTCATATCCAAAACTGTCACTTCAAGATCTTACCACAAAGATGGTGCTCTCGGAGTGTGTCCAGAACTATCTTCTGATGATAGGCATGCTCCTGCTCCGTCACTGAGTATATCAGGATGTCATTGATGAAGACTACCCCAAAGAAATTGAGGTATGACTGGAATATCCTATTCATGAGTCTCATGAACATTGCTGGGGAGTTTTTCATTCCGAATGGAATAACCAAGAACTCATAGTATTCATACCGACATCCAAAGGCCTTCTTCTTCACATCCTCGTCTCGTACCCTGAGCTGGTGATAGCCTGATCTAAGCTCTATCTTCGAAAACCATCGTGCTATCTTTAGCTGATCAAAGAGATCGTCAATCCTTGGTAGTGGGTACTTTTTCTTCACGGTCACCTGGTTCAGGGGCTGATAGTCCACATAGAGTCTCAAACTCCCATCCGACTTCTTGACGAACAAAATCGGGGCTGCCAAAGGAGAAACACTGGGCCTAATGAACCCCTTGCTCTGCAAGTCCTCTAGCTGTACCCACAGATCTTGAAGCTCCGCGGGAGCCATTTGATATGCTGGTGTAGATATAAGTGTTGTCTCGGGGTACAATTTGATATAAAATTCCACCTCTCTGCGAGGAGGTAGACCCGTAAAATCATCAGGAAAAACATCAGCGTACTGGTCCACCACTATAGGATAGCTCAGACTCTCAACATGAACTGCTCCGAGGGTAAGTCTAGCCAACTTATGTGTGATTGGATGCACCATCCTCCGGGTAATTCCATCCTACGCTATAAAGGTTCCCTTCTCACCGGTGAAGGAAAACCTCGTCCCATCCATGCAGACACATCGAACTTTGCGCCTAATATAGTCAATCTGAGCATGGACTGTGGATAACCAGTCTATACCCAAGATGGTGGCATAAGGCCTCAACGCCACTACTAGAAGATCCCAGCCGAAGCTCTCACCTCCTAGAGTAATCTTACACTGCCGTCACCAGTGCGTAATCATCGAATCTACTCCCTTTGAAGTCTCTATCCATAAGGATCAAGCCAACGACTCCATCAGAATCTTTGAGCTCTGAACGAGGGACGTGGAAATAAAAGAGTGAGTGGAACCTGTGTCTATAAGTACTAAAACTAGGGTGAAGTAGACATAGATAATACCTCGTATCATCTGCGGAGCACCATGGTCATAGGAATCAGTTTCCTGGAGCTGAGCTCATCGCTATCCACCTACTCCCTGTTTTCGGGGTGGACCTCCTGGTGGTGGTGGCGGTAGAACTTCAAATCACTTCCCACCACCTACTGCACAACCTTCTCCTTTTCCACATCCGCCTCTGGCCTTCGGATCACCTCGATCAAATATTCGCCTCTACCCAGGAGGTCCTTCAACTGTCTGCTAGTCGTCTGTATGGAAGGTTGGGAAGTCGCGAGCCATGTGACCCTACCCACCGCACGAGCAACAATACATGATCCTCGCATGTCATGCTCTTCCTTGAGAGACCCACACCACCGACCATATATCCTGCGGTCATCCACCTATAGGTCTGGTCCTCTTGGACCTCTACGTCATCTGTCTGCTGCCAGCTATCAATGAATCTGCTACATGTCATCCGGTGGTGGGTCTCGTTGTTGGTGAAAGCTCAACAAGGAAACTCTCCACTAAGAGTGCTCTCTCTAACACCCCCGTCTGCATTAGGATGCTGAGAGAAACCATTGAAGCTCTAATCTCCCATATGATCCCTTGCTCAAAGGTCGGTGCCCTAAGGAAAGGGTCCCACACCATAACCATGGAGTAGCACGAGAGGTCGGTGAACCTCGCTAAATACTGAGCCACGATCATTATACCCTACTATAAGTGGAGAAGCTCCTGTATATGAACTGAGACTAGGGTTTCTTGGACGAAATTTTCCCTGAAAAGGCTATCGAAGTCCACTCAAATGAGAGTCACCTCATTGTGAACCTAGAGCATCAAGCTCCACCATCTTCCCACTGGTTCCTGAAAAAGATTGGCGGAAAGGATCACCATGAGATCAGCTGGTGTCCCTACCAGTTGAAAAACTCTAACCACGGTCTCCAGCCAGTCCTTAGCTGTCTATGGATCTATCTCGCCCCATAACCTCGGTGACCTCTGGTGCTGGAACTCGTGAAATGAACTCAAGCGGCGTGCAACCTCTACAGCTGGGGCTGGTGGAATTGGCTTCCCAATGGGTTGTGGTGTTGCTGGTACACCACCTGATGGTATAACTATCGTAAGGGGGCCCTACACCAAAGCCTCATAACTCGGTGGGTTGTCATCACATACTCTAGCTGGAATCCTAGCTGGTTGTTTGCGTGGAGGAATCCTGAAAAGAAACAGGTGCACCACAGTCATTAAATTTATACTTGGAGAGATGACTCAAAGAGATCACAATGAAAACATTTTAAAAACACATACACAATCAATGTTTTCATGCACTGAGTTGGAAATCAGAGGTCAGGGTCCTAGTGTATGGATACGTCGGCTGCCATACCAACACTAGACTCCCTGAACTGAAAACCACACTCAAAACATTTAACACTATTTCTCCACACAGAAAATATCAGAGTCCTAGTTCTTCGGTAGAACTGAACTCCTTTGATACCAATTTTTCACGAACCGTCCCCCGGGGCCCATGCCGTGACTACCCCAAGCCCGCCTTCCATAGTACAGGGGCTGGTGACAAGCACCAAAAGGCGTATTCCCTAAAACAGGAAGGTGTTTCCTTTATAAAATGTAAACTCACACAAACCAAGCACATATCTAGATACAAGAACAAAGTAAAATATATAGTAAACAGGGTGTGAACAGAAGGTAAATGGGCCAGAATACAAGTCCAACTGTAAAGTAAAATAAAAACTAGAAAGTGAAAGTAAAACTGAGTACAGATCCTGTGAACACCCACCAAGGATCCTACCTGAAGGGTAGGTAAAGCTATCGAACAATTGTCTATGCAGATCACCTCGTCAAAGGTCCATCTATGAGCAGTCTCCAGTGTAGGTACCCTCATCCTCAGTTAGTGTTGTCCGTTGTCTGCACCATACACAACAATGTGCGGGAATAGCCCATGCATGGGTGATTATAACAATTCTAATTAGGGACCCCGATACCTCCAAAGGTATCTCAAATCCACAAAGGATAAACCACAAAAACATAGAAACAATAGTCAACCCTGCTTAGGTATATACCCATACATATACCTAAGTTATCAGAAAAATACCCACCTCACACAAGAGGGAAGAATACCACATAGGTATCACCACAAAGATAAAGACTCAGATCAAACCAGGTATATAACTCTGAGAAACAGGATTTTGATGTTGACCCACACATGATCGCTATAAAAGCTGATATCCATCCACAAGATTCTCTAGGGATAACAACAAGTAACATCCCTAACCACAACATCAAACACCTCTCCTACTAGAGAAATACTCCTCTATGGAGTAAATTGGGCCTACTGCATCACACAGAGGCACTTCCCACTAACCTTGGACTGCTAAGGTACTCCTCCTGTCGAGTACCGTGGTTCTGCCACGTCACACAGAGGCACTCCCCACCGTGGGTCTACAACATCACATAGAGGCGCTCCCCCTCGTGGCCTGCTGAGGCAATCCTCCTATTGAGTACCATGGGTCTACCACATCACACAGAGGAACTCCCCACTGTGGGTCTACCACGTCACACAGAGGCACTCCCCACTGGGCCTGTCGAGTCACTCCAAGTCGAAATGGTCAGCAATCATCAAGTCTCAACTAGTCGTAAGGTTCTGTACATAGCGCACTTGGGAGAACCACTCCCCAAGCCATCATTAATACCTAAAATTCCTCAAATTCTCATAAATAAGTATCCCAAAGGTCCTTCATGTCATAAGGGACCCAACGCAACAGACGACGCACCAATCAGACGCCTAATCTGTAAGTTATTTGCGTTTCTGCTCTGAGGGCCCGATTAGATGCGGGGTCTGATCCAACCCGGGAATACTCTAACCTTATCCAAAACTCAAGTGAAGTATACCAAAAGGATATTCTTTATCCAAGGATTCCATCACTGTAGACGGTTTGTCAAACGGACGCCCGGTTCTTAAGATATGGCCATAAAGGTGAAAATGGGTCTGGATGGGCCTATGTCCGGTCCGACCTGGCCCTACATGGGTCCAGCCTAGATGGCCTGGGCCTTGGTGGGCCCGGACTGCTGAGATGTGGTCCGGCCCAGCCCGCAAAGGGGATGGCCCGACCCGACCCGCAGGGCGCAGCCCGTTGCGTGCGGCCTGGTGGCCTGCTCGGTGTGCCACGATCGGCTGGTTCGCCTACCGGTCCTCCTCCCAGCGGCGTGACGACATCGATATCCTCCGCGGCCAGCCGAGTGTTGACATCCCTTTGGCCTCCATCGTGGCCAAGCAGCCGCGGCCTCCTACTCCACCAGCGGTGCGGACGCATGCCACCGCTCTGCCGTGTGGCCAGCCAGATGTCGGCCGCCACCTTGCCCTGCCGCGGCCGATGGACCGTAGCTTCCTCATCATCTTGCAGCGCGAACACGCGCCGCCCTTTCTTCCTCGCAACTGGCCAGGTGCCGGCCACCTCCTTCTTCCACGAGCCATTGGAGCTTCGTTCCAAGCCCCAAAAAAATAAAACGATCACATATTTACGATCCTTGGGTCGAGGGCTCCACATCCATATGTCACGCTCAACAAAATATTTTGTTTTCAACATCATTAAATTTTTGGTGTTGAAGAACGCATAAAGAACGCTCGGAGAATCAAAATACAAGAGGCCAGTTATATGCATGGGATGATGGCCGTGTTAGTTTGGTCGTCGTCGTTGTGAAACCAGAATATGAAGAATCAATAAATAAATTCAAACATATTAAAAACAAACCCCTACCTTGACGTTCGTTGGATATGTCACAAGGAAGAAGACAAAGTCGATGAAGGGGACGTCGTCGTTTGTCTCTCCCGCAAGACACTTCCGATCTGGGCTTGGCGTCAGTTCCTCATTTTTCATTGGGGGTATTTCTTCATTGGAGAATGTTCTTCTTGGTTCTCCAAGGCTCTCCCAATTCTCCTTTGCCAACGATTTCCCACAAGGAATTGAGGATCCATTATTAATTAAGTTAGGTTAATTAATGTTGGAACATCAATTTGGGGAAATTCTAAGGGTTACTTCACATTAAAGTAGAGGGGGTTTGGGTGGTTACATAATTTGTGTAACAGGGCATTTAATTCCCATCCATAAATGCCCGACCATCCTCGTGTGGTCCCCACCTCCACAATTCAAAAAGGAGGTTTCAAATTCAAAAATAAAATAAAGAATTTTTATTTTATTTTCTTCCACGAAAAGTCTGAAAACTAATTTCCACCCTTGACCTACTGCAGTCGAGGTGAAGGTCTCCTTAAGTGAATATCGGCACTGCAAGTTCAGCGGTGCCCTCATATTTCAATTCTGAGCACCGGTTCAAAAGTTACAAAAAAAACCACTCGCACATTTACTGAACGTACCTAAAAAAGTTCAGAAATTCATTCTAGGCACACCAGGCCTCGAAATCACGTGATATAAATTTTCACAAACTCATAATATTCCCATATAATTAAAAAAAATTACATGGAAAAATCTGGGTCTTTACAGAATCCTTGTGCGAAACTTCAACCGCACCACCAACACACCACAATGGAGTGAAAATGAACCCTAAACCACAATATTGTACCAATAAACACAAAATAAAACCCTAGGTAAAAATACCTATATTATAAACATTTTTAATATCATTAAAGGTGTAAGAAACCCAAAGGAAATGGAAGAAACAAATAAAGAAATATATTACTTGAAGAAGCTTGAAGTTTACCCCACCAAAACCCCTTAAAAAATAGCTTCCAAGAGAGCTTGAGGAATCTTGGAAGTCTTATATAGATGAGAAGAAAGAATGGGGGAAGAAAGGGGAGCATTAGGTTTAAGCTTATAAGGGAAAAACAAGAATTAGAAAACATTTTTAATGAGATAGAAAAATGTGCATGGTTTAGTAAACCTTACGGCCAAACCGTGCACCCAGTTCTGTCCACTCAAAACATGTCCAAAATCTTCCAAATTCAAGGGGGCCTAGGGGAAACTGGGGGGGGGGGGAGTTAGGACAAGAATAGAGGAGAAAAAATCACCTTAAAAGAAGGATATGGATGTGAGAAATATCATTATCCAACGACATAACCTAAGAGTTCAAGAAATGTGATAGATTAGGTATTTAATTACTCTGAAGAGATACATGGAACACATCATAAACCTAAGAGAGGATTGGTGGATGTTCCAAGTGATAATATATGGTATTGATATGATCAAGAATTTCAAATAGGTGAATATACCTAGCACTTATTTTTTACTTCATTTTGAATCTAACTTCTTTTTTACATGGGGAAATTCCTAGGAAAACCTTACCACTTACTTCAAATTCTAGATCATGTTGACTATTATCCAAATAAATTTTCAGTTGACTTTTTTCTACCCATACATGTGGCTGAATGAACCTCAAATTCTCTACCATTTCATCAACTATATTTGATTCTAATTGCTTTATTTATTCAACTTCATTCCAGTATGTTGGTGCTCTATTCTAATTTCAATAAAGGGCTTCATATGGATCCATACGACTAACTTAAAATTCATTTTTTTATTATTAAAAACATTTTTTGGTTAAGTGAGAACTGAGAAAACGAAAGAAACTGAGGCCCTGCCCAAGGGAATCCACCATTGCAGACACTATTGAAATCCATAGAACAAGATCCTAGAATATCCTATAGGTTTTAATTATTCTCTCTAACTCACCATCTGGCTGAGGATGATACAGAATGTTGAAAATTAGCTCCGTATCTAGGGACTCCTAAATAATTATCCAGAATGTCGAGGTAAACCTTGGATCCTGATCCAATACAATTGAATTTTTTACTCCATGGAACCTTAACACTTCCATAATTTAAATCCTAGAAAGCGTATCCAAAGAGAAATTTTATTTTATAGAGACAAAGTGTGCTGAATTTGTAAGGTGATTGAAAATAACCCATGCAACATTATCCCCTTTAGATTTCTTGGGAGAATTCAACATCACATCCCATGGTGATGTTTTCCTATTTCCTTTGTGGTATAGATAATGATTTTAGTATCCTTTTAGACCTTTGTATCTCAGCCTTAACTTTCTAAAATACTAAGTATAATAAAAAATATCTCTCTTTATGAAGTCTTACTAGAAATAATATTTCACACTGACCAATGGTAGGAATTGTACCTTAGTCTCGCTTTGGGTATGGATTCAAGACCCATGGACTTTCTAGATTCAATATGTTTTTATCTGGCTTGTGGGTTATTCTTTCGGAAAAAATATTTTAATACAGTTCTAAAAATGTTATGAAAACACTAGCCCGTAATTACTATAACACCAAAGATAATATAATCCCTAAAGGTTACCAACAGATTTAATCATATTACCATAAAATTTAAATAAATTCCTCCTCAAAAGGGTTTTCTCACTAAATCATATACAAAACTAAAGGGTTGTATTGACATAAATGTCTCCCAAGATATCCTTAATGTTGAAAATAAAGGACCCTGGAACACCCTGAGAGGGGAGGGGTGAATCAGGGTGTCAAATTTTTATTTTAAACTGATGGATATTGTTCCCATGTTGGTAGGAACCTATTAAACCTCTCTAATGAAAAATTTTAGTAAACAAACAATCAGATGCAGAGTGAAGACACAACAATTTTAATTGGTTCCCCACTAAGGGCTATGTCCAAGGAGCATACTCCAACAGATTGTCGGTCGTACCAGATTCCACTAATATTTACTAGTTGTGGAGTATAAAGGTTTAACAAAGTCACTCTATGCTAGGAATCCTAAATTTACATGGTTTTATGGATAGCACATTTCATCCCTTAGATTACTTATGTTGACTCCCCCTTGCTCACTGCATTTGGAAGAATCTGAATTCAATTTATTAACTTGAAGGTCTCCTCTATGAGTTGGCATTAAGTCATAAAGCATAAACTATAGTTGGATGCTCTATTGATATCTCATTTTCCCCTATATATGTAATCTACTTCTATGCATACTGTTCATTCATGAACCTGTCCTCCGTGTACTGGGCTTCTTCGTTCGTGTACTGGAGTGCTCGGCATACCACCTCCGCAAACCGCGATCGTGTACTACCTTCACAAACTGTGTTCACTTACAACCTTTGATCCTTATCTTGCATACTGATTCCTCACTGTATACCTTATTTCACATACCACCTTCCTTTGGGTACCACCTTGCTCCATGTACCACCTCCTTTTGTGGACTTCTTCTTCTGTGAACTATTTCTCCTCCGTGGACCAATTCTTCTCTCACGGAATCTTCCTCGCGAACCGTCTTCCATGAACTAGAATTCTTCCTCCATGTATTGTCTTCCATGAACTATTCTGGACATTACTGAATTCCTTTAATATTTTTAATTAATGTCTTTATGAGGTAATATTTTGTGAACTAATTCTATCTTTCAACAATTTTTTCTCAGATTTTTAATGTTAGAGCCCTTTGAAATGAAGGGATTAGTGCTCCTTATATAGGAAAAATAGATCAAAAAATCTTCTAAACCAAGATTTGCCAAATTTTCTTTACGGCACCCCTTCACTGCATATTGTGCATCTACCACAAACCATATCCTTTATGTGGTCCCCATACCAGCATTCTCCCTATAAGGTGGCATAAATCACCACCACGTTTCCGCAAACAACAACCTTAATGGATTCTCAAAAATCCACCTTGTTTTCTTGAGAAAAACTCCTTCTTAAGAACCGTTTTACTTTTTTCATACTACGAGACTTCTCGCAAACCTCCTTCACTCAATGAAATTTTCATCCTACGTGGTCTTCATACCATTCCCACTTTGGGTTTTTGGTTTTTTATTCCGTATACCAAAATTCATGACCCGTGAACTGTGCCCAAAACATGGTACGCAGTTCATTTCCGGTGCTATACGGTTCCCTTACTTTGTCAATTTCCTTTACCATTCTACATCTCATTCATTACTATAAATAAATACTTTCTTTTCCAAAAACAAACTCTCAATTTTGAGTCCCAAAAATTTGGAAAACACTGGGAAACTGTGCCACCTTCAACACTACTTTCAACCTCAATTGTAAGAAAAAATTCCTTTCAAAATCATTCACAAACCTTATGTGGATTTCCAAAAAACACAAACCACACTCAATTTCCAGCAAGGAACATTCTTGGTTCCAACAATCTCCCACTTTGGGTTTTTTGGCAATCCGCAGATACATTCAATGAAGCACCCGCAACAATCAAAACATGATATTCAAGAAACAAATCACCCGACATTCTAAGTCTATGTGATCCAATCTTAGTGTTGAAAATAAGATGAGATTGAATTGGGTTTTTGTGTCTTATAGCTCATCATTATACCCCATTATAAATTTTTTGTTTTCTCCATTCTCTATCTTTCTATAACCAACTAGGAAAAACATTACACGATTATTGAATTTCTCCATTCTTCCCCATTGGACATAAACCCAAAGAATCAAATTTTGACTTGTAGATCTCAAAGAACACTCCCCATAGATATTATCTCCCCCATAATCATAAAAAACTTTCACAAATAGATTAGAATAGTTAATATAACTGGGGAGTGGGGAACCTTCATAACCTACTTATACACGGGGAGGTGGCCAAACACTGAGGTTCAATGGATCCTTCTCAAACACATGTGCTGAAAATAGATTAGTTAGTATGCCAACCACTTGATCATCAGTTCCATCATGATCCATTTTAATCATTCCTTGTTCAACTTTTTCCATGATAAAGTGATATCTGATTTCAATGTGTTTCATACAAGAATGCTGAACAAGATTTTTCATAAGATCAATTGCACTCTTGTTATCACAGTGAATCACCATTGGATGTTTCACCTCATCATCATTATTATTTAGTTATTTATTCATCCAAAGTAGTTGAGTGCAAGAATTTTTAGTGGAAATATAATCATATTCAGTGGTATTGAGATAAGTTATTTCTTATTTCTTACTCAACCAACCCACACATTTCATGCCAATAAATAATGATCCACAACACGTGGACTTTCTTTCAACAACATCTCTAGCCTAATCAGTATCAAAAAAATCGGATAGTTCACTATCTCTTCCTTCAGTATAGTATAAGACATAATTTCAAGTTCATTGAATGTAACTCATGATTATTTTCACTAATACCATATGTTCTTCCTTTGGATTACTTTGAAATCAGGCCGCTAAGCATGTTTCATAGAAAATATCTAGCTATGTTGCAGATAAGTATAATAGGCTTCTCATGATTCTTCTATACATGGTGGGATCCACAAAAGTCCCATCCTCATGCTTTCCAAGTTCAGTTTCAACCACAATCGAGGTTGATATTGTTTTAGGGTCATGCATATTGAATTTCTTCAATAATTATTCTGCATACTTCTCCTAAGAAATGAAAGTGTAGTCATTCCTCTGAATCACTTACAACCCCAAAAAGTATGTGAGTTCAGTAATTATAGAAATTTCAAATTCTGATTTCATGTGATTGGATAATTCATCCACTGATCCCTACCCACTTCCTCCTAATATAATGTCATTTACGTACACCAGATCCATGAACTGATCTTTTTGATAATTATTAAAATAAATATTGTGATCCACTCCTCCTATTTTAAATCCTAGCTTCTTCAAATATGAATCCAGACAAGAGTTCCAGGCCCATGGTTCCTATTTCAGACCATATAGAGCCTTATTTAATCTTCAAACCTTTATTTTATCATTACTAAGAAGAAATCCCACTGGATGTTCAATATAGTCTTATTCTTCAATAACACCATTTAATAAATCTATCTTGACATCCATTTTATATACTTTTTATCTTATTTGAATTTCCATGGAAAGATTTAGTCAGATTGACTCCATTCTATCCTCCGTAGAATATTTTTCTTCAACATCAACACCTTGAATATGTGAATAGCCTTTACACACCAGTTGTTCCTTATTTCAGATCACATTTCAATGCTTGTCAAATTTATATTTAGAAACCCACTTTGTACCATTCATATTTTAAGGATTGAGTATCTTAACTAGATACCATGTTTGGTTATTATCAATCTGATGAAATTATTTATTCATGGACCTAACCCATGATTCATACTTTTTTAGCTTCATCGAATGAGGATGGTTCCAAAATTTAGAAGAATGTATATTGTTCACTATTCTTCATTCTCATTGTCTCTATGGGAGGTGTCCAATCCCCAATGATGTTGGATCGATCAATTTATGCTCTTTGATTTCTCCTGTGAGGTTCTGAAATTTTTTCATCAACCATGGTTTCTTCTTCTGATTCTTCTTTTGAGTCAACATCATGATGTGAATCATAGATGTTTTACATTCCTTCTTCTACTTCTGTATTTGGATCTATTCTATGTCCAAATTATTACCCATCTTCTATCACACCAGCATATGAGTTCCTTGGATTATTTATGATTTTATCTTCAATGATCGTTACATCACTATTTTCCACAATTTTCCCAAGATGTTTATGAAAAAAATTGTAAGATTATCTATTCATTGAATATATGAGAAATATTCCTTCATCCGCAACATCAAAATGATTTCCAAAATTTCATTATTTTTTTTGGATAAAGAATTTACTTCAAGAAACATGAAAATACTTCAAGGAGGGATTCCTCCCATTCTATAACACATAGGGTGTATTAGTTTCCCCCATATAAAGACTTGTTCAGTTTTGAATATAAATTGTAGCTTGAACATCCGCTTTTTAACAATGGGAGAGATACGACACTCAATTAGCATAGTTATGGCCATATTGTTCACCTATCGATTTTGGCACTCAACAAATCCATTTTTCTATGGAATTATCAAAGAACCCACATCCTATTGTATCCCATATTTCTTAAGGTAGTTTTAAAACTCAATGGATGTATATTCTCCACCATTTTCATACCGTATAACTTTTATTTTTCATTCAGTATCATTATCATCTATTCAACAATAAGTTTTCATGCAATCAGGCACTTGGTGTTTCTAGTACATAACCATCACAAAATCCATTATTCTATAACCATCAATGAATAGAACAAAGAAAAATTTTCCATGAGTTCCAGCAACATTTAGCAGACCACATACATCTGTATGAATGAGATCAAGAAGATTTGATGTCCTTTTTTTTCTTTGGATGTTATGAATTGTAGAACAAATTCCCTTGAATGCAAGCATCACAAGTCCTTTCTTGTTCATGATTCAAATTGGGGATATCCATTATTATCTTAAATTTGGAAATATTTTCAATGCTTCGTTGATTAATGTGACCCAACCTCTAGGGCCACAAGTTATTTTCTTCTTCAATATTAATGTAACAAATATTCTCTTTACTATCAAATTTATATAGGTTACCATATATTCTACAACCTTTCACAGAAGAATACCCTATTATTCATTTTATAGTGCACAAATTTTGATTGAATGTAACTATAACTCCTGAGTCACGAAGTTGACTCACACTTAGGAGATTGTGATGCATCCCATCCACATAAAGAACTTTGGTCTTATTAAGCTCACCATTGGCCAGTTCAGTAGTTCAAATGACTTTGATTTTCAAAGAACTGTCATTTCTGAATGTCACTGTTCCATTAAAATTTTTCTTGAATTTTTTAATAGGTATTCATTTCCCATCATATGGGTTGAGCATCCACTATCAATAATCCAAGTGCTATTTTTCTTGGTAGCTTTGAGAGTTACTTCTACAAGTTTGGATTTTTCAATTTTCTTCTTTTCCTTCCATGAAATATTAGTTTGAGTGAAAGATAAATATGTCCTTTAAAAAATATTTTTCATTTTTATAGGTTCATCATAATCAAACTCTTCTTATACAGGGGAGAACTTGTTTAAAAGAACAACAACATCTGGTTGGAAAGTATTGATTTGTCTCTAAGCTCTATATGAACTGTTCCTTCCATTCCTCTTCCTACAATCAATAACTTTATGGCCAAATTTAGAACAATGAAAAAAATACCCATAGAAAAAATTCATTGATAAGAATTATGGTATGAATTATTTATCCTTTGTCGAATTCCTATCTCTTACCCATTCAAATATCTCTGTGCCTATTGGCAGTATGACTTGGTATGACCCAGATAGCCATATAATTGAAATTTTACAATTAGAGATGTGTTTTCACTTATATTACTCCTCATGTAAACTTTCATTGAAGGATAGTTCGATTATTTATTATCTTTGGAAGCCTAAGAATAGTTTCAGTTATCCTTTTAGTTTGAATTGAGGGTTTCTCCTTCAACAATTCAGTTGAATTTTCATCCTATAAAAATTTCAGCTTGCCTTTATTTTGACTCATTTTATTTCCCACATTCGATGTTTTCACATAACAACTGATTGCACTGTTACCCATGCATGCAGTTATTTGTTCATTCAAGATCTTTTTAACTCCATCGTAACCACGCTTAGCTCTCTCCAGCAACTCAGCATCTGAGAATTTTCCAAAATGTATTTTCTTCTTATTTTCTTTTGAGATTCATTCACTTTTGATTTACTCCTCAGAGTAACAACTTCTTCCTCTAAACCTTCAAATGTCTTGAACTTCTATTATATTCTATAGGTATGGTCATTGATGACCTTTCCATGTTCTTCAATTCTGAATTTTAGTTCCACTACATTTTCTATGATTTCAAGGATTTATGACTGTACTTTCACAAATTCTTCGAGTTTCTCAATTTCAGATTCTAGATGGTCAATATATTCTGATAATTCTTCTACAATTTATTTCCACTTATTTCATCTATTACATTGATTATCAAGTTCACCAAAATCATCCTTAAGTTTAAACTTGGGAAGAGAATTATTTGTCAACTGATTATCAAAATATTTATCTTTTGGTGGTTCTATTTTTTTAATTATAGCCATCATGGAAGCATGGTTTCCAGACTTAAATTATGGTTCTTCTTCCTCAATGAATTCACAATCATCATATTCTTTTTCACAAAAAAAAACTTTCTCTGTAGTTTCTTATATAAATCGAAGTCTCCATTTTTGGAAATCTTTTTTTAAGGCTTCTAAATGTATCCATATTCACATTCTTTATCATCAAACATTATTGTGAACCGAGAGGAAATGTTCCAAACTCTTCCACAATGAAAACAAGCTAGAGGTATCTTGACTTCAAATTTCCCTTTTCTATTCTTGAATTTCTTGGAAATGAGAAAAATAATTTATTTTCCCTCATTATCTTCATAAAAAATATCTCCTAAAATTTCATTTTTTTAATAGCTTTGACTTCCATTTCTTTTCTTACTAGAGTCATTGCATATTTTGGTTTGAATATCATCTCATATTCTAGCAGAATGCTTAGAAGATCATATAGAGAAATTTGGAATGATCAATTTCTTCAAGGGATGACACCTTTACACTGTAAATATGTGGAAGTATTCTAAATATTTTATTTACAATATCAATGTCTTTGATTTAGTCACCAAGTCCTTGTATTTCTTCGAAAACTTCAGAAATTCTATTGAAAAATGTGTCTTCATTTTCTTCAGGATGCATCTTAAGATCATAAAAACTATTGTAAAGAACTTGTAGTTTCACCTCCTTCACTTTCTGTCACAATCATAAATATTCTCCAATTTTTAACATCTAAGCTTTGCTGATGTATTACTCATCACCTTTGGATATATCTGATCAGAAAGAGCTACAATGATGAAATTTTGTGCTTCAGCATCTGCATCAATCATTTTCCTATCTGTATCAGTCATTGACATCCCAGTTGGATTAGTGACCTATATTCCATATGTAATGGTAAATATGAATTCTATTCCATGTGATCTTAGATGCGATCTCATCCTATTTTTCTAGATCTGAAATTTGATTCCATAAAATAGGGGTACTCCCCTAACATTAACTGTATTATTCAATTTATAAATAAAGGGGAGATTTGACTTCAACAACCTAGCTATGATACCACTTGAAGGACCTCGAAACACCCTGAGTGGGGAGGGGTGAATCAGAGTGTAAATTTTTTCTTTTAAATGGATTGATATTGTTCCCATGTTGGTAGGAACCTATTAAACCTATCTGATGAGAAATTACAGTAAACAAACAATCACATGTAAAGTGAAGAAACAACAATTTTACTTAGTTAACCACTAAGGGCTACGTACAAGTATCATATGATGATAGATTTTAGATCATACCAAATTCCACTATTTTCACTAGTTGTAGAGTACACAGGTTTATCATAGTTACTCTGTGCTAGGTGCACTTCCTTTACAAGGTTTTAGGGATAGCACACTGCGTCCCTTAGATCACTTCTGTTTAATCCCCCTTACTCACAGCATTAGGAATAATATGAACTCATTTTATCAACTTGAAGGTCACATCAATGAGTTGGAATTAAATCATACATCCATAACTATAGTTGGATTCTCTGTTGAAGTCTGGTTTTCCACTACATCCTTAACCGCATACCATGAATCTCCTGCAAACCATATCTTATACATGGTCCACGTACTAAAATTCTCCCTACACAGTGGAATAAATCACGACCTTGTTTCCAAAAATGACACCCTTCATGGCTTCTCAAAACTCTGCCTCGTTTTCAAGAGCGATACGCCATCTCGTGAACCATTTTCCTTCCATATACTACAATCCTTCTTACGAACCTCCTTCTCTCCATAAACTACTCTTCCTATGTGGTCTTCGTACCTTTACCACTTCATGGTTCTTGGTTCATCATTCAGCGTACCAAAAATCATGACCCATGAACTGTTCCAAGATCATGGTACTTTTTTCATGTCCTATGCTACATGGTTTTCTTCCTTTGTCTATTTCCTTCACCATTCTACATCTCATTCATTCCGATGTAGAAATACTTCCTTTTCCAAAAAAAACTCTCAATTTTGAGGCCAAAAAATTTGGCAAATACTGATAAACTACGCCACCTTCAATACTGCATTCAGCCTCAATCATAAGATCACATTCATTGAAAAATCCTTGATCAACCTAATGTAGATTGAAAATAAACACAAAACATGCTCTATTTTGAGCAAAGAATATCCTTGTTTCTAACAGAGAAACATCCATCACATAAAATGTAAAATGGATGTATAAGACTTTGAACTTATGATCAACCTTAAAATCATAAAACCATGATGGTGTTTATAACTCTTGAGTTAATATTACATGGAGATATATACTCTTAAAAAATATAATCAAACATTATTCCTAAATAAGATCTTATCTTATGTAAAAAAATTCTATTGGAATATCAAGTTCATCATTATAATGATATAATATTAAATGTCATTTCACAATTCAATAAACCATGTAGAGAGAGATGATCAATTCGTAGAATGAAATTGAGTACTATTAAAGGATGATAAATTTTATTTTCATTATGATCCTTCATAGAAAATGAAACATAAAGTTATCAACTCAGGAGTGGAAGATAAAAGTTCCTTAATTATTATTATTAACCTCATCCATTGTAATTTTCTAAAATTTTACTTTGTCATTTTCTGTCAGAATTTGTCATGTCTTATCATCCTCACCATCCCTTAGATTTTGTAATTGATTTGAATAATTACTAATATCCATAAGTTTGAAGCATTGGAGTGTGGGTGGTGCATTATTTGAAGCTTTCTATCTATTTTAATTACTAGATAATTTCTTCCCATCACTTTGGAATTCAACCTCTCAATGAACTTCCCTTCCAAACAAAAAACTTTTTATAGTCCCCTTATGAAAATTTCCTCTATGTTTCCTTCCACACATCAAGAATAAATGAAAACTCATATTATTTTTTCTATAGTTTTAGATTTTCCCTTTAATTCCATATCTATTTTCTTATGAAAACTATGTGGTCGATGGGTAAATCCAATATCAATTTCCACCTTGATAAAATAATGAATGATATCTTCAAAACTATAAAATTACCTTATGTGTAACAACCTTCAGATACATGATTTTAAGCCACTAAATAATAGACAAATATTACATTCAGGCTAGATGATAATACTTGAAGCATACCTTTGAATTCTTTTAAAAGTTTCCTCATAATTAATAATAGAATCCTCATACTTTTGTTTTATCTCAAGGAATTCATTTTCCCTTTTCATATGATGAATATGAGGAAAGTTCATATTGAAAAATAATTTCTTAAACTCATCCAATTCCATGTATTCAATTTAATCTTGTTGAATTATATTCTTGTTAATAGTCCATTATTTATCCACTTCAACTTAAAAATGATAAACAACCAAAATGATATTTTCATGATCCAAACACTGAAGAAAGAAAAATACATTTTTAGTGGTGTTGATCTATTTCTCTTGAACTAGTAGGTTAGTTGAACCACTAAAATATGGGGGACATTTCCTCATGATGAACTCAACATAACATTGTTCCCTCTATTGATAATTTTTATATTTAACATGATTTATTTCTTGAGAAAGTTGTGTGATAATAACAACAATATTTTTCATTCCATACCCCATAACATTCGGATGCTTTATAGAAAAATCATGGAATTGTCTGTCAGACTCAACACTAACACATTTCCTTCAGGTTCCAACCATCGACTAAAATAAAAAAGAATATTATTAGAGACAATAATCATATTTTTGACCCACATAATCATAAAAATCATGAACAAGATGTATAAATAAAAATACATTTTTTTTCAATATTTGACACCTTAGGTTTAACCTAGGTCACTCCTTGTATTATTCAATTTATTCACGATTGTTCATAATGAGTTTGTAAATTTACAAAAATTATCCCTTGAGAGTTTCAAACCAGGTAGGAAGAAACCCCCCTTGTATTTCACTTGGTGAACATCAAGTCTATATCAATTCATACCTTTCAGAGTCATAATCCCTATATACCTATGTGCTAGATCTGGATCTACTTTTAGTATCCATAAAGTGATGTAATTTCTTGGAATCCACTTTATATATCCTTTAACAAAATTACAGGACATTTTCCTATACTTTAAATCATCCTTAGACTTATCCTTAAACATATACAAAGACATATCCTTATACATATCACTAGGAATCTCACTAAACTTTTCTCATCCTAGTATCCAATGGATAACTAATCATATTGTCTGATACTAACTATAGAGGCCCAAAATTATCATACATTGATATTAAATATTTTAGATGAATATTCATTACATGTAAAATAAAATTCTGGATGATCATAATGGTTTATTTCCTTTGGAGATTAGGTACACAAGATTCTTATTTAGTGAAAAATCTTCAACATATCTCCTAACAATCTCCAACTTTTTATTCTTCATAAACATACCCTACTTAAAACCGTTCTTCATAACCTAGGAAAGGAAAAATAAGAAAGGGTGAGTTTAAATTATATGTAAGTTTAAACATGGAAATAACACAAACATAATTTGAGAATAAGGGTATGAGATCATTAGAATAACATATGACAACCGTAGCCTGCATATCAAAGATCAAAATCTTATGTCATGGCATAAAGATTGATAGTTCATAAGACATGAATCATAATGGTATAAAAGGACAAGATCCATGAGAAAAAAACATTGGTTTAACGAATATATTTCTAGAAAACACATAAGATTATAACATTGTGACCATGTATAAATAGATATAGGTTCACTCATTAGGTTAAGGTCATAAAATTAAGCCCTCACATAAACTAATGGACATGCAACTTTGTCCCCAAATAAGCTTATGGACATGAAATCTAGGTACACCCATAACACTATGAACAAGGTTCACAAATAACATTTTGAACATGTATTTAATTTTACACATAACATTATGAACATGTAATAAGTTTCACACACAAAAGTTTCTACATGTAATCTAGTTCATGCATAAAAAATTTACTAATTAGTTATCCACCTTTACCAAATTCATTAGAGGTAGATATAGGTCACACCCATCACATAATCCATACATATGTGTTCCAAAATGTCATAAAACATTCTTCATATCATTACCTATGAAAAAAGTTTTTTTAATAAAAATTTCATTATAGTACAACCCATGGAAATAAATAGGTTTTATAAATATCTTTTCGTCATAATCATAGACCATATAGAGAAAGAATAATGATAGTATCATTGGATCACATCCCCAGTAAAGAAAAAGTAACATCAATTTATTTCAACTTAGAATAAAAATTATTTTGGAAAATAATTTAAAACATTTCTTGAGGAAAGTATCTTATCTACTTTGAAATAAACTTTTTCAAAGCATAAAACATTTTAAAAACCCTTTCATTTTAAAATAATATTTGAAATTTATGATTTAATCTTTAATAATCATTTAATACATTTATTGAGGAAATAATATTTTCCACTTTGAGAAAATATTTTTTAAAACCAAAAGAAATTTCAATACCATTTTCTTGGAATATATACTTCGAAACATATAAAGGAGGCTTTAAAATAGTGAGTAGTCATGATAACGGGAAATTCCATATAGATTAAAAAATTTCTATTATCATTTTTGATAAAATGTAAGCATGAAATGTTTTGAAAATGACATAAATATTCCTTTTAATTTTTTTTTCAAAAATTCAATCAAGTATAAAAATGAATTTAATCAATCCTATAGGAACATTAAAACATTTTTACAAAACATGGACATGGATACAAAATTTTTTTCGCCCAAATAGAAAAATAAATTTAATTTTATTTAAAAAAATTATTTTTGAATAACGATTACACAAAGAGAGGAAAATTAATGAAAAAATGTATTCTCATGACAAAAATATATGATAAAAAAATAATTAGTTTCTTGAGAGATGATGAGATTGTATCTTGAAACCCATACCACATTGTTAACAATGAATCATAAGCCCCATGAAACAATAAAATTAAATGAATCTTCAAATATCACGAGAATAAATAAATTTGTGATATTAAATTTAAATGGGTATATATATACACTTCATATAAGAAGGTATCTGCGTAACATAACGTATGTCCCAAAAAAGGAAAATTGATACAATAATCCATTACCGAAATGATAACATTGAAACTGAAAACCACAAGAAAGATAGATACTAAAATGGATATGTAAATCCTCATAATTTTCAATATAATAATCTTAAAATACATTCATGGTAATTATATATACCAAATAAAATAAACAGATGGTGAGTATGGAATTTGTCTCATAAAAAAATAAAAGTGAGACGAAAATCTCTTACCTTATGTCTCAACTTCCTTCGTACAAATTTGAAACTCATGATAATAAATATATATTTATTATAAATATATTTAAAATACATAATCTTATTTATCATACCATATATAATTTACATATGACATTTCAGTTCACATTTATTAACAATTCCTTGTTAAAATTACGTTTCGAACAATAACCGCATGGTTTTTCATGTTTGTTTAGATTTTTTATTTTTGGTCCTATTACTTTGATCATGAATAAATAGTATCCATAATTTTAACCATGATATAAATATCATATATATTATATATATATATTTATATTAATCCACAAAATTTAGGTATAGAAAATGAAATACACTATTCATGGAGAGAGTATGATGTGCATACGCATGAACACTATTTCAAATTTCTCAATGAATAAAATTAAATAAAGGTAAATAATATATTAAAATTAAATAATATTTTTTTATTTCAAATATATCAAATATAATAATGAAATTTATCTTAATTACCTTCCATGCAAAGTGTTAGTGAAAACTGAATAACGTCGCTTCGTGAGATGATAGTTCACCGTACACATGAATGATGTTATAGTATCCCCCACAGAATGGAAATTAAGAAGTTATATATGATTTAATAAATAAATAATTATAATTATGTTAATAATATCATATATATTCATTTAAACTTTCATTATTACGATCTAAGTAAAATAGAAATGAAAAACACATCACATCGGTTCGTGAGGTGGTAGTCTGCCATACACATGAATGAAGTTTTTGTTTTCCCATGGTTCGGAAGGTTAGAAGGTAGATATTATATTATAATTAAGTAATTATAATAATATAATAAATATTTAATATAAATATTAAATAAATAATTCTATCCATTCATGATGGGTGGTGATGGAAAATGAATAACATCGGTTCGCAAGCTGGTAGTCCTCCGTACACACGAATGATGAATTCATATCCAATTTTACAGAAGTGGAGATGTATATAGGTTATTAAATTAACATAATAACATATTATAATATAATATAAATTGGTTTTATTATTTTATCATAGTTTTAAATGTTTTTATAGAGTTATAAGAATAAGTAAAACAAAAAAGGCATAATTAAAAACTCTACCTCTTATTCGAAGAACCTCTTTAGGTTTAACCTAAATCCTTCCTATGTTGGCTTTATGATCTTCAAAAGGAATATTTAATTTTTCAATGGAATTAATTATTAATGTTTTTAGGTATTTTATTAACCAAATGGTTTTGGAATTTTAAAAAGGATAAGACAACAAGAGGCCATTTATAAGAGTGGTGAGTTGCACACTTGTAATTTTTGGAAAGAAAATGGTGTACCGAAGTTTTTCAAATGAAAAGGGCTATACAATGGGTCATTATCGAAACTTATATGTTTTATGGTATAACTATGGACATAAAATGTGTGTTAGAAAATTTTATAGGTCATTTTACCCATTATAATTTTAGTTTAAACCCCTTGTGAACTCGTTTTAACCTTAACCGTGGAAATAAAATTTTAATGTTTTTACAATTCAAAAATTAAGTAAAACTTATTATATAATATAAATTTTTATGATTCGAAATATCGAATCAATTTTTAAAAATTAAATTCATATAAGTAGAATAATTTAATTTAAAATTAATCTCGTAGAAACGATGAAAAACGGGTTTTCAAAGAGAAAAATTGCAAAAGTTTAAGATGTTTTTATATGAAAATTCAATATGAAATTTACTACAATGATGTAAATTAGATTAATATATTTATAATCGAGATAATTTGTTTACTTATAAAACAATATCTAAATAATTTTAATGTTTTTAAATGCTTTAAAATAAATGAAAATTGTTTATAAAAACCTGTATTTTTCACTATTGATAGAAAAATATATCTTTTTAGAAAATTAAACAAATTTAATTAAAATAAAATTAACAAATTATGATTTAAAAAATTAATTTTATTTTTAATTTTTTTCTAAATATGGAAAAAAATTAATTTTAAAATAGGTACACAAATGGCGATAAAACTGTTTTTTGGAAAAATACAGTTTTAAGCATAAAATTGGATTTATTCTTATCACTTATTGAGAAAACATATAAGATGAATATTAAAATTTTTATTGAATATATAATATATAAATTTAATTAAATTCAATCACCAAAAGCGATTTTTTTAATTTAGCGAGGTAAACCATGTTTGTATGCATAAAAAAAGTTTTTTTAAAAAAGATTTCCTTTATTTTCAAATAGTTTTCATTTCAATTTATGTTTAATTGGTCAAAAAATTATTCATTTTATTTACATGTGTAAACCATATATTTTGATAATTTCATCAATACTATTCATATCCTATATTCCAAAGGCTGGGCGATAAATATCATATTGAATAATAATATTTCAATAGTATGTCAGGTTTTGTTTAAACTCAGCGTTTCATGTAATGCAAGATAAAATTAGTGTTTTATGTCACATAAGATAAAATAAATTTAGTGGTCTTATTTCATGGAACTTTCTCTATATGATCCAAAATCTCTACCAATTTTTCTTCATAAAAATGATTATACTCTAGTTGTACAAACTATGAATTTAGTAAATGCGATGGATTAGGTATGTACTTTGTTAGGAGAGACACATATAATTCATTATGAACCTTATAAAGGTTCTATAAAGTACCAAGTAATAATTTATGCTCTGAATATGATCAATAATTTTAGAGGGACTGATATATATAGGGATTAGTTTTCCCTTATTTCTGAATCTCATTACCTTTTCCATTGATAAATTCAGAAGAAAACTTTCTCACCAACTTCGAATTTCAGATCTCATTCTATGATTATCATCATAATTTTTCTGTCAACTTTGTACTACCATTACATGCTTCTGAATGAATCCAAAACTTCTCTCCCATTTCATCTGGATTAGGTTCCAATATATTTCGTTCTATAGCGTGATTCAAGTATATTGGAGTTAAAAGCTTCATTCTAAAAAGGTATTCATAAGGATCCATCGATATGGTTGAGTAAGAGATATATTTTTAAGAAAAATCAACTAGGAGAAGGTATTTATTCCAAGAACCTTTGAAAAAAATATAAAATGTTCTTAGCATATCCTATAGGGATTGAACATTTATCTCTAACTGACCATCTTTCTGAAAATGACACGTAGTGCTAAAACATATCTTTGTATTCAAGGCTTACTGATGACTTCTCTAGAATGCTGAGGTAAACTTCAAATCCTAATGTAATGAAAAAATATTTTATCAAGGTAATTCCATTATTATAATTATGACATATAGTATAAATCAAACAGTAAAACAATAAAAACTTTATAAACTATGAATGAATAAAATAAGAGTAAAATCAAGAAATTAGGGAACATATACTAATGGAATAAAAACAAGACTATTAGAATAGTAATGTGACCATTAAGAATAGTAATATGGCTAATACAATAGTATCCTTACCTATTAAATTATAAAAAAAATTATGTATCTTTTAAGTAAAAATATTATATTTTTATATAATATAATAAGTAAATATTTAATAAAATGATAAATCAAGTGTTGGTATTTTTGTAAAACATAAATGTTTATTTAAAATTTTATAATTAATATCATAGTTTAAGATAAAATTCGTTTTCATAAAATAGATTCATAAATTAATATTTTTTTCTCTGATGATTATACGATAATGTTATGAGTCCTTAATTAATTTTTAAAAGTATCATAAATTTGGCTATAACATTAAAATTAGTATTTTTTTGAGTAAATGGTGATTTTATTGAAAAATTAAATTTATCAGATTAATAAAATTATTTCCATTAAATGGACTCAATTTTTGAATTCTACACATCCAAAAATCGCTAGGGTGAATTTTTGTGATTTTTTAAAATAGTGGAATTTTTTTGTGAATAGTGAAATACAGTAATTTATGGTATAAACTAGAAACATGAATTATTATGCCATGGATGATGTGTGGATTAGGTAAGAACCCATTTTTTTGAACTCACATGCACTATTTAATATACTTAATCATAGTAATAAACACTATTTATAGTCTTGAGGCAAAATAATCAAAAAATGAATAAAATAATAAAAAAAAACTTCTCTCCTCCACTATAAATATCACCCTTTACTACATCGTCTCCTAAAAAATTCTAAGCCTTGGATATTTTAAAAATTATACCAAATTAATCTCTTAAACTTATTTACTATGTTTTTTATTACTAGTCTCACCTAAAATGCATTTCCAAGTCCCTTAAGGTGGTTACCAAGGAGACGACACTCAAGAGGTAAAACCTTCCCTCTCCCACTTTTAATTTCTTTTAATTTCTTATTCTTCCATCACCTTCCTTATCCAAAGTAACATGATAAATATAATAATATATATATATATATATATATATCATAATGTTATTATTTTAATGTAATATCCATCATCAAATCTCTTCTCCTCTACTTTTGTTCTAAAAATGAAGACATCATTCACGAGGTGTCGAATCACCACCTCTGTGGACAACTAGTTTTTATTTTTACTTATCTCCTTAAAGGATGGTCATAAAACCATTTTTATTTTTAAAAAAAATTATAATATATGAATTAAAAATCATTTAATGTTCTCAAACCTATATATAATAATAATATTAAGTGGTACGACAAAACAAGTTCATGATGATTGAAAAAACACCAAAATAATCAATACGATTTTCATTAACTTTTTATCTAATTAATCATAATAATTTCCAAAAAAATTATATATAATCCCATTAAATAATATTTAATTCATTCATAACATATAATTTTAATTCTGGATAACTGTTCCCATTTTACATGATCTTTCATACATGTATACAAGTGAACCAATCATGAAATCTAAGGAAACAAACACTACCGAATGACGAAATTGTATCTTATAACTCATCAAGAAGGACATAAATTAACTTAATAAAATTATACTAAATAAAATAAATGTTTAAGATGTTATTAATTTAATTATTAATGAATCTAATTTCAATATCCAGGACATTAAGTGAAAGTGCAGAACACTTTTGGACATAAGGTAAAGAATTCTCTCCAAACCTCCAAATTATATTTGGGTTATGATTTCACTCTATTTAACCAAATTTAATTATTAATTATTCTTATTTACTAGTCCTTTATTATATTTTTATGATCCAAATATATTTACCAATCCCAATTCTTCTTTATTTAATCGGGAAATACTTGTTTTATAAGGTTCCCTTCTCAATTCCTCCAGAAAAAGAAGCCCGTATAAAAAGAACTTCCCAATTTCTTACCCACATCTAAGAACACTCCATAATATATTTGAAGCCATCATTATTTTTCTAAAATCATTAATTTTATCATAAAAAATTATCTTAGTTCTTTTAAAGCTTTATACAAACAATTTTTTCATTCTCCCTTTTAAAGATTCTTTAATATTTTCCATCAAAGCGCGCTAAAATGACTAACTTCAAAAGTTTCTTAAACAATATTTTTACATGTTTTCACTTTATTTGGAAATAATTTATCATTATATATGCCTATGTTACCATATGAATTTCCATGTATGTTTAAAATCTAGTCTTTCATTAACACCATCAAGATATATTCTTTCGTTATACCTTATGATATGGTTATGATACCCATTTCCATATATGGGTATCCCTTATGTTTATGTTTGAATCTTCATGTGGCAGACATATTCATGAAAATTTTATGATGGGTGTACCCAGATATCACTCCAATTCATTGGGTAATGTTTAGTATCAAGGGACATAATTTTGGGACACAGAGTGAACCTGATTCCCTTATGGGACATTGTCAACCATGTGAAATGGTCTTAATAGTTAGCCTTTAATCAAAATTATTTCATCTTATATGTTATTTCCACATTCCTATGTTTCCATAATAACATGATCCCATGTTATACATTTTTATTAATGTTCCACACATTTTTATGTCTTCATGTTATTTCTTCTAACCAATATTCTATTCTTTATTCCTATGTATATTCCCTTAGTTGGTTTTTAGCTCATCCCTTTTGTCTATGTATTTCCCAAGTTATCATATGTAGAAGTAAGATCTCAAATGAAGTTAGTAGATCATTTTAGAGATTAAATAAATTATGTTTTTATTTAATTCTTTTTAATTATGTAACTAATCTTCCAAAGACACTAGAATTTATGATAACTGGTTTGTATTTAATCATTAATTATGATTAAAATCATGTATAAGGCTAGGGTTTCTATAGTTGGTATTAGAAAAATGTATAGTTATTTTTGGAAATTAAGACTAGAAAAATTTAGTAAGAACCTGAGGGATAATTCTATCATCATGGATAAACTAGATTGAAACTTATGAAGTCACATGTTAGGATATAATTTTCATTTACAAGTTTATCCTCTAATGTTAATAATCACCTTTTTATATTCATATTAGCTAAGTATTGAAGATGCCTAATTTTATTTTTATTTTCAAGTTAATTTTAGGAAATATGAGAAGTACCCTCCCCTGTTTTCATTATAGTATATAAAAAGAAATTTCGAGGGTGAAATTATACAAGTGGGGAAGATTGTAATAACCCATAATTTTTTCAATAGAAATTACCGTATTATTATTATTTCAAATATTATAAACATAAAATCCAATAAATAACATAATACAGACTTTATAAATGATGAATGAATGAAATAAAATATATTTTTATAAATTAAGGAAACTATAAAAATGAAATAGTAACGTCACTGTTGGAATGGTAGTGTGACCATTATGAATAGTAATATAGAGAATATAATACTAAACTCACCTATAAATGTATATATAAATTTTAGGTATATTATAAGTGAAAATATGATATATTTATACAATAGTATAAGCAAATAAATGTTTTAAATATGATAATTTAATTGTTGGAATTTTTATAAAAAATAAATGTGTATTTACAAATTTATCATTAATAAAATGATTAAAAAGAAAATTTATTTTTGTAAAATATATTCATAAATTAATATTTTTTGTGTTATTATTATAATAAAATTTTATGAGACCTTAATTAATTTTTGAAAGTATCATAAATTCAGTTATTATATTAAAATTGTTATTTTTTGAGTAAATGATGATTTTAGTTAAAAACTAAATTTCTTATATTTGGAAAATTATTTTCATAAAATGTCAATCTTTAAATTCTAAACTTAAAAAATGGTTAGGGTCAATTTTTTAATTTTTTATAAAATAGTTGGATTTTAGATGAATAGTAGAAAATGGTAATTTAGGGTATAAGATTAATAGATGAATTATTGAGTCATAGATGATGTATAGATGATGTTAGAACCCATTGTATCTAACTCACATGAACTATTTACTGTAATTAGTCACAATAATCAACACTATTGATAGTCTTGATCCAAAACAATAAAGAAATGAATAAAATAATAAAAAACACTCATATCCTCCACTATAAATACCACCCCTCGCCACCTCTTATCCTCAAATATTTTAAGCCTTTAATATTGTTCTAATTCTACCAAATTACTCTCCCAAACATCTTACCCATTTTTTTCTTCTTTTAGTACCTAAAAAAGTCCATTTCCGAGTCCCCTAATGTGGTTATCAAGGAGACGACACTCCATAGGTAAAACCTTCCCTCTCTCACTTTTAATTTCTTTTAATTTCTTATCATTCACTCACCTACCCTATCCAAAGTAACATTATAATTCAATTAACAGATATATATTTTATTTTTTAAATTTATTATACATCATCAAATATATTTTCCTGTCAATTTTTTTTAAAAATTAAACCTTTTTCCTTGATGAGTCGATTCCCCACCTTCGTGGATGATGAGTTTTTATTTTTATTTACCGCCTTCAAGGATGGTCAAAAAACAATTTTTTATGGTTAAAAAATATTATAATATATTTATTAAAACTTATTTAATTTTCTATAAACAGTATATATTCATAATATTAAATAATAAAACAAAACTAGTTCCTGATGATCGAAAAAATTCCAAAATAATCTAAATGGTTATCAATATATTTTTATCTAATAAATCATCCTCATATATGAAAAAAATATAAGAAAATTTAATATTCTATAAGTTTATTAATGATATACAATTTCAATTATGGATAAATATTCTCATTTTATATGATCTTTCATACTTCTATACAGGTGAACCAATCGTGAAAACCAAGGAAACAAACACTCCCTAACAACAAAATTGAATCTTATAACTCATAAAAAAGGCCATAAATGAACTTAATAAAAATATAATAAATAAAATACATTTTAAAAAGTTATGAATTAATTTATTAATGAATATAATTTCATTATACATGATATTAAGTGCATGTGCAGAACACTTTCTGACATAAGTTAAGGGATTATATCAAAACCTCCAAATTACATTTGGGTTATGATTTCTATCTATTTACCCCAATTTGATTGTTAATTATTGTTATGTAATCCTATAATTTTTTTTAGTGTGATACAAACATATATACCTATCCCAATTCTTGTTTATTTTATGGGGAAATACATCTTTTATAAGTTTCCCTTCCCAATTCCCCCTGAAATGCAAGCATGATTAAAGGGAACTTCCTAATTTCTTACCAAATTACAAGTAAACTCCATAATATGCTGTAAATAAACTATATTATTATAAAATAAATAATTTTATAATAAAAAACTATCTTAGTTATTTTATGGTTTTAAACAAACAATTTTTCCTTTTTCTATTTTAAAGATTCTATAATATTTTCCCTCAAACTGCACCAAAGCGACTCATTTATAATGTTTCTTAAACACAATTTTTCCATGATTTCACTTAATTTAGACATAATTTGACATGATATATTCCTATTTTCCCTAATTAATGTCCATTTATGTTTTAAATACATTATTTAATGGACAACATCATGTTACATACTTTCGTTATGCCTTATGATATGACTATGATACCCATTTCTTTCCATGGGTATCCCTTATGTTTATGTTTGATTATTTGTGTGACACACATATTCATGAAAATGTTTTGAAGGGTGTGCCCATATATTTCTCCAATTCATTAGGTAAATTTTAGGCTCATGATACATAATGTTGGGATATGGAGTGAAACTGATTCCTTTATGGGACTTTGTCCTCCATGTGAAATGGTCTTGGTAGTTATCCTTGACTCATTCTTATCGCATGTTGCATGTTTTTTTTCAAATTCATTTGTTTCCATGATTATATGATCTCATGTTCTACATGTTAATTCATGTTCCACACCTTTTTACGTCTAAATGTTATTCCTTCTGACCCATGTGATATTCTTTATTTCTATGTATATTCCATTGCTATCATTTTTAACTCATCCCTTTTGTCTATATATTTCTTAGGTTATCCTATGAAGATATAAGATATAAAAGGAAGTTATGATCTCATTATGGAGATTAAATAAAATATGTTTTTATTTAATTCTTTCTATTTAAGTACCTAATCTACTAGATACACTATACTTTATGTTCCTTGGTTTGTATTTGATGGTTAATTATGATTAAAATCTGGTGAAATGCTATGGTCACTATACCCAATCAGAAATAATAAAAATTTCTAGTCCATAGAACCTTAAAACTTCCTCAATTATATGCGATAAATATTTTCAAAATAGAAACCATATCTGATAGAGATAAATTATTTTGACTTCATAAGTCGATCGACTATAACCCATATATCATTATACCATTTAGATGTTTTGGGGAGTCCAATGACATATCCCATAGTAATGTTTTCCCATTACATTTCTAGTATTTATACTGATTCTAATATCCATTTAGACATTTTTTCTCCCAACCTTAACATTCTAACATACTAGGTATACTAAAAAATGTCCATCTTCATGTTTCCCACCAGAAATTATTTTTCTCATAGGCTAGTTGTAGGCACTATAAACTTTTCACCCATCAGTCGCATGTTTAGGAACCATGAGCTTTCTAGACGAAACATGTTGTCACCCGACTTGTGGGTTATTCTTTTTCTAAGACTATTTTAATATAGTGCCTAAAACGTTCTAAAATTACAATAAACCATAATTACTATAACATAAAAGATAAGAAAATCTCTAAAGGTTAACAATACCTTTAATAATATTCCTACAAAATATAAAGTAATTCCACATAATTTATTTTTCCCACTAAAACATATATAATAAAAAAGGGATTTATTGGCAGAAATTTCTCCCAAGATATCCCTAATATTGATAGAAAAATTTCACATTAAACCTAAAAATGGGTGTCTAAGTATTTTAACTTATGATAAAAATTAAACTCATAGACCTATGATGGTGTAAATAGCTGTTCATATAATCTTACATGGACACATATATACTTCCAAAAGATAATTCACACTTTATTCCTTTAATAAGATCTTATCTAATACAAAAAAAATTCTATTGGAATCTTGGGGTCATACTTACACCAATATAATATTAAATTTTATTTTATTATTCAATAAACCATGTTGACAGAGATAATAAATGTTTAGAATCAAATCATGTTCTAGTAAAGGATTAAAAATGATATTCTCATAGGGATCCTTCATAAAAAATCAAATATGAAGTTACCATATATGGAGTGGAGGATAAGTGCGCCCTAATTATCATGATTCACTTAATCCATTATGTTGGAATAATATTTACCTTTATCCTTTAACTTTAGAGGTTATTGTGGGTTATTATCATCATCAACCCTTTGATTGGGTAATTTAATCACATAATTCCCAAAATCCTTAAATTTGAAACACTTGAGTGTGGGTAGTGTATTCTTGGGAAAATATTTAGAATTAAACCACATGATGACCTTACTTTCCACAAATAAAACATTTATCAGTCTCCAAAATAAAATTTACTCCACGTTTCCTTCCACAATTGAAGAATAAAGGAAAACTCATCTTATTTTCTCTATGTTTTTTAGAGTTTCCTTATAATTCCATATTTGTTTTCTTATCAAAACCATTCGATTAATTTTTAACTATAATATAATTTTCCACCTTGATATCACAATGAATGATATATTCAAAACTATCAAAGTTACTTATGGGTAAATCCCTTCAGATAGTTTTAGGACACAAAGAAATCCATCAAACATACTTTTAGGTTGGATGAAAATACTAGAAGCATACCTCAAAAGTCTTGTAAAGGTTTCCTCATTGTTAACAATAGATTTATCATCCTTTTATTTTAGATCAAATAATTACTTTACCAATTTATTTGTGAAGAATATGAGGAAAGTAACTATTTAAAAATAATTTCTCATACTCATCCAATTCCATGGAGTCGATTTCATATTTTTTACTCATATTCTTGATAAGAGTTCACTATTTATCTACTTTTACTTCCAAATGATAAACAAAAAAATGACTATTTGTATGAAAACTAGAGAATAAAAAATATATTTTTAGTGGTATAGATCCACTTTTTATTAATTGGTGGAAAATCTAAACCACTAAAATAATGGGTATGTTATTTCAGGAAGGAATCAATAGAACAATTTCCCTCTCTTGATTATTTTTATGTTTAGCATGATTCATAGCTTGAGAAATTTGTGTTTTCATAAAAATAATATTTGTATTATACATCCCATAAAAGTTGATTGATCAGGAGAGAAATATTTTCATTGTATATTACACTATGTGTTAAAACAATTCCTTCATAATCCATCCATTTATTGAAAACAAAAATTATAGTGTTAGAAACACTAATCATAGTGAAAAAATACATAATCATAAAAATCACTTATAATATGTCTAAACCATTAAACCTTATTTTAAATATATGAAACTGTAGGTTTAACCTAAGTAAATACTTTTCATTATTAATATCTTTCTTTATGGTTCATAAATAGTTTTCAAACATTCAAAACATATCCCATAAGAGTGTCAAACCCAGTGTGCAGCAAGGCCCGTTGTCGTTCACTAGGTGATGATAGTGTCCAGCTCAATGCACCCTTTTAGGATTTATAACCCCTATATTCCTCTATTCCAAATCCACATCCACTTGTAGTATCTTGTAAGGGATGTAATTTATTGAATGCCACTCCCGATAACCTTTACCAAAATTCTTGTAAATTTTAATATACTCTAAATAATCCTTAGATTTATCAATAGATGTATTTATAGACAAATCCTTTGATATATCCCTAGGGATGTCATTATTGTTTTCTCATCCTAGTTTTAAAATTGTAAATTAAACTATCCTATGATACCAACTATAGAGTCCCAAACATATCATACATAGATATTACATCTTTTATATGAATATTAATTACATTAAAAAAACAACTACAAGGATCATAATGATTTAGTGCAGTTGGATAATCTGCACAAAAAACTTATTATTTAGTGAAATATGTTCAAAATATCCCCTAAATATATTCCGCATATTTTCTTTTCATAAACATACCATAATCAATACATTGATTCATAATATATGAAAGGAAACATAGGAAAGTGTGAGGCTAGATTTTCAATAAGGGTAATCATGGGAAAAAATAAACATAACACGAGCATAGGGGTATGAGAACATGAACATAACATATTAAAACCGTAACCTACATATCAAAGACCAAAATCGTGGGTCATGACATAAATATAGGAAGTTCATAAGGCATAAATCATAATGCAAGAAAAGGAAATGTTCAACAAAAATATAATATAGATATACAACATAGATTTTTGGAATACACATAAGCCTATAACATTATGAAAATCTATAAATAGAAAAAGGTTCACTCATTAAGTTAAGGACATGAAATTATTCCCTCACATAAACTTATGAACATGAAACTAGGTCTCCACATAACCTTATGAACATGAAATCCAAGTCCACATATAACAATATGAATAAGGTTCACACATAACATTGTGAAAATGTCATTATATTTATGAATAACACTATGAACATATTATAAAGTCCACACATAATATTTTTAACATTTAATCAAGTTCACACATAAAATATTTACTCAATAGTTATCAATAATTAACTAATGAATTAGAGGGATATATAGGTCTCAACAATCACATAATAAATATATATGTGTTCCAAAAGAACATCGAATATTCATCATATCATAAATTTTGAAAGGTGGTTTGGTTTCAGAAATATTTTCTGATAGTATTACCCATGTAAAGAATTGGGTTTAATAAACATATTTTCATAATAATCATAAACCATATAGAGAAATTATAAACATAAAACCATTGCATAATATACCCAATAAATATTAAGTATCATAAAAGGATACCATCTCAGATAGAAAATGATTTTTTAAAATCATTTAAAATTTTTCTTGTGGAAAATATCTTTTCCACTTTGAAATACACATTTTTAAAACAAAAAAAAAACAAAAATATTTTTCATTAAAAATAACCTTTAAAATTTATAAATGAATCTTTAATAATCATCTAAAACATTTATTGAGGAAATATATCCTTTCCACTTTTAAAAAAAATTAAAATATAAAACATTTTTAAAATCCTTTTCTTTGAAAATAACCTTTTAAAATTATAAAGGAATATTTAAAATATTGAGTGCTTATGATGATAGGAAATGTCTTACACATTAAAATAAAGATTATTTTCACATTTACAGTAAAATCCAAACAGTCCTATTTTGGAAAAATAGATGAAAATTAAATTTAAAAAGATTTTTAAAAAGATAAAAATGGGTAAAGATGAATTTAAAAAATCATAGAGGAATATTTTAAAAAAATTGAATACATTTTTTGACAATATATACTAGGAAGAAAAAAGGGTTTTCAATCAAAGAGAAAAATAATGTCAATTTTCATTAAAAAAAATTATTTTTGAATAATGAGTAAATAAAGAGAAGAAAATGAAGGGAAAAAATATATTCCCATTACATAACTAGAGGATAAAAAAATTGTGATTTTTTTGAGTGATATATCATAATATTTTATCATTAAAAGCATAAACATAAACAATCCTGATAGATGATGAGATTATATCAAGAAAACCTTACCACTTTGTTAACTTTGAATCATAATCCCCATGAAAGAATAAAATTAAATGAAGCATAATATTTCATGGGAATAAATAAATCTGTGATATTATATTTCAATGGGTCTGTATAAACACCTCATAAAAGAAGGTCAGTGCATAACATAATGTTTGTCCCAAAGAAGAAAAATTGAGTGAGCAATACCTTATAAAATTGTTAGTATTGAAAACATAAACCCAATAAAATATAGATCCTAACATGGATTCATAAATCCCCATAATTTTCATGATAAACATCATAAAATACATTCCTGGGAATTATATACACCACATAAAAGAAACATGTTGGTGAATATGACATTTGTCTAAAATAAAATAAAAGTGAGATGGAATTACCTTACATTAAGTCTTGAATTCCTTCATACACATTAGAACCTAAAATATAATAAATATAAGTTTATTTTAAATATATTTAAGAACTATATTCTTATGTATCATACGATACAAGATTTACTTATATCCTTTTATTAGCCATTTTTAAAAATTCCTTGTTAAAATCAAATTTGAAGAAATAAATACTTTGTTTTTCATATATTTTTTGATATGTTATTTTCAGTCCTATTTAATTTATTATGGTTCCATAATATCTATAATTTTAACCATTTCATAAATAACTTATATATTTAGTGTATAAGTATTTTTAGTAATCCATATATGTTATAGATATAAAATGAAATACACCATTCGTGGAGATGATAGACTATACTTATGCATGAAAAATGTTTCCATTTTCTTAATGGATGAATTTAAATAAAAAGATATGATAAATTAAATTTATAAGATCATTTATATTTTTTATATATCATATATATCCATTAAATGTACCCTATTTACCTTCCATGAAAAGCGTTAGTGAAAGACAAAACATATCCCTTTGTGAGGTGGAAGCCTGTCGTACACACGTACGATGTTATCATATACCACAAAAAATGGAATGGAAGAAGTTATATGTGATATAATAATAAATTAATTATATTTAAGTTAAAAATATCATATATTTTTGTTTAAAATATCCTTATTACATTCCAAGTAAAATATAAATGAAAAACACATCATATCTGTTCACAAGGTAGTAATCCACCATACACATAGTGATGTTATTGTTTTCAAAGGGGTTGTAAGGTAATAATTTAGATGTGATTTTATAATTAAAATATTAAAAAATTATAATAAATATCTAATGTAAAAACTAAATACATCATTGAATTCATCTATGAGAGTTTGTGATGGAAAATGAATAACATCAGATCGCGAGGTGGTAGTCTGTCGTACACACGAATGCGGATTTTACATCTAATATGACGGAATTTGAGATAGATACAGGATATTTAATTAACATAATAACACAATAGTATATTATATATACCTATTTTTTATTATTTTAACATATTTGGAAAATATTTTAACTAGTCAGATAAAGAAGTAAAATAAAATTGCATAGTTAAAAATGTTACCATTTATTCAGACAACCATGTTAGGTTTAACCTAAAGACTTCATAGATTGGATTTGTGATCACACCAAGGACTCTAGAATGTGGGGATAAAATTAATTAGGAATTTTTTTTTCAGGGATTGGAATAACCAATTTTTTTTTGAAAGTGTAAATAGGATAGAAGAGGGGGTACCCTTTTGTAAGTGAGGTGAGTGGCACACTTGTAATATTTGAAAATTAAATGGCGTAACACAATTTTTACCATGAAAAAAGGCACTAAAACGAGCCATTAGCTAAACTTATAGGTGATATGGACAAAATAGTTCCATAAAACAGGTTTTGTATATCTTTTTATTTAATTTTATTCCTTATATTTTGAATTTAATCACTGGTAAACATGTTTTAATCTTAACAATGATAATTAATTTTTACTATTTTTACTATTCATTATAGTAAAAAATTAATTCTAAATTATTTTTTATTAGAAATAATTCTTATTAAAAATATGGAATTAATTTTTCCAAATTATATTCACTAAATTTAATATTAAATTCATCTTGAAGATGCAATGAAAAAGCGTTTTCTTGAAGTGAAACGTTTCAAAAGTTTAAAAATATTTTATATCAAAATTAAATATGAAATTGATTACAATGAAATATAATGTATTAATAGATATATAAATTAACTAATTATACTTTTCAAACCATATTAAAATAATTTTGGTGTTTTTCAATTCTTTTTATGAAATGACAATTCTTAATAAAAACCAATATTTTTTACTATTGATCAAAAACTTTATCTTTTTATAAAATTATAAAAAATTCACTCCAGTATAATTTTTACATGATTATTTTAAAAAATTATATTTAAATTTTCAGATATTAATTATTAAATAAGTTCTTAATTGGAGAATTTTTTAGATAAATATAGTTTTTAAGCGTAAAACTGGATTTATTCTTATGATCTGTCTAAAAAATAAAGAAGACGAATTTTAATAATTTAATTGAATATATTATATTTAAATTTCATTACAATCAATCAATAAAATTAAAATTTTAATTTATTAAGGTAAAACTCAATTTTTTTATGAATTTGTTTTTCAGAAAAAAATTTCCTTTATTTTCATTTTGTTTTTACTTTCATTGATAATTAATTGGTCACCAAGGAATTAATTTTATATACATGTGTAAACCATATATTTTCAAAATTTATTCAATACAATTCATATCCACCTTTCTGATAGATAAGAGATAACTATCATATTAAATAATAATATTTTAATAATATGTCACAGTTTGTTTAAACTCAGGGTTATGTGTAACAAAATCTGAACTCAATGTTGAATGTAAGACAATATAAACCCAATGTTTCATGTAATGAAATCTAAACCTGGCGATTCATGTAAAAAAATATTGAAAATATTAAATTTATTTAAAAAAACATTTCAAAAAAATCATGGGGTTTTACACCACCAATACTACCTACGACTCCTTAGGTGTCAGTACGTTCAAGAGGTTCTTCTTCAGAAAGGACTATGAAGAGGAAATGGGTATGGTCGGCTATAAAGAAACCTATTCCCAAATTAAGTAATATATATATATATATATATATATATATATAATTTTGAATGACTTCAATAGATTATCATGAATCAATAACTTATTTTGATCTATTTTAATTATATAGTTTTCCATCCCCCCTTACAGATAATTAAATCTATGGTCGAGGGGGATATACCTTTCATCCCTATAGTGGGGAATTAGAAATTGAATGGGGTTAGTGCAGAGGAGGATGTTATTGGGATCTCAGTGGGGATAGACTCAGTGTCAGAGGTTGATGCACTAGTGGTCAATCCCTTTGACCTCACATGGGTTAGTGTATTCATAGAAGACCCTAATGTTGGAAACTATTATTTTTCTGAAATGGGAATGATGTAGGGATCATTGGGTGAGGGTAATCATTTATTCCAATTTTGAATACACCTTTAAGTCTGTATTAGTTGTCCATCAACTTTTTTATGCTTACATCCCTTTAAGGAGATGAGAAGTCTGCATCGATAAAAGGGGCATCATCAGTGCCTTAATGTCAAAAAAAAAAAAATACTATCACCCCTCAAGTTAAGGTTAAGGAGGTAAAAGTATCTAATATCATGGATAACAAAGTCACGTTATTAGGGGTTAGTAAGAACAATGATTATATAATAAAATTATACATATGACAATAAATATTTTTTATGTGTCCTATCACATTATATCCACCTCAAAGTTTAGGGGACCCTTAAAATTTCACTTTAGGATTAATCCCCACTGTAATAACTGGAATGGAATCTGGATCTGAACTAAACTCACCATGGGATATGGGAATAAGTACCTTTCTTGTAAACTTAATCTTTTTATACATCTCGGTTCCTAGATCAAGAATGAGTATATGCTTAGAACACACAACATTTCTTCATAAGGGGTACTGAAAAGTGTGAGAGTCAATAGGAATAAAATCATGGAGGGAACCTTATAAGATTAGAGGTATTGTTTAGGATAACTCTATTACATGTTCATAACCCTTGGTTTTGGAGGGTTCTATTATCAATCTCTTCATGCCAGGGTGAATAAGTTTATTTTCTTGAGGTAGCAGAAGATGGACCTTGAACTGAGGGTATCAGTGGTGGAGGAATCATCTCCTGATGGACAACTTTAAAATGAGTCCCTAAGAAATAATTCCTAGCATATAATAGATATATTTACTCACCAAGATTTGTCCAACACTAGGAAATATGGAATTGATATTCTCCAATAGAAGTTTTTATTTATAAAATACATGCTCAATGCTTTAGAGAAATTTGTGATAGAGTAGAGGAATCTTATTGAAATATTATAAAAGGTGATTCTCAATGATACTACTAGGGCAGAGGCACAATGTTAGGTTTCATAGGTGGAGGATGTATTAGTAAATCATTTGTGGCAATCGATAGCTTCCATAGATGAAAAGTTGAAAGAGATGAATGTGTACTCTGATAATTTATTTTCATGATTTTTATACTTCTTAGGTGTCTTTGTTTATTTATGGGATTATCAGAGAGTCTCTAGGATACATAGATTTGTCCTTTTTTTGGAATTATCAATAAAATAAATATTTTGATCTACATGTGTTTCTTTCTATCTTTATCACATTCTTCTTTTACCATACTCATGATATCATGATTACAAAGTATCATATAAAAATTCAGGATATTTTAATCTTTATTTAATATTAAGTGAATTGAAATATTAAATCAAATTCTCAAGTCATAATAGATTTCTCATAGGTATGGTTATGAATATATATAAGTATAAATACCATCATTGACATGCTATAATAAAGTTAATTAGAAAAATTATGTACTTTTTTTTACGTTGGGATGAGTTGGGTGAGTACGTTATGAGGAGGGAGTGTTGTAAATTTTTCCTTGGACATGGGCCTATCGAGTAAAACCTAACTATTGTTGGGGATTTAAGGTGGGTCCAACAATCTTTGTTACTTATTTTATTTCCATTATCTTTTCTGAATATTAATATGAGTAAATATTATACGGAAATAACATTACTTTCTCTTAGGCCACCCTTCCCAAGAATTTAACCTAACAAGGTTTTTGTATCCCTTTTCTAAATGCCGAATTTTTTCTATATCACAAAAGGTATATGTCTAGTGAGAATAGAATCAAATTTTTCCAACATCACCCTTTATGGGTTTTGTCCTAAAGAGTATCTCGTCTCTTTCTTTATGTAGTTTGTGTTCATATGATTCAAACCAATATAACTTATGTTTAAATTTAAAAAATTTGACCTAAAAATTATAAACATTAAGGTCTTATAGATTTAACTATATGTTTATGTAGTTTAAGGTCGTATATATTGGAATTTATATTAAAGAAAAATAAAGTGTATTGAATGTGAGACTCATGGAACAGGAGAATAATTTTTGAAAGCGATTAATTCTGGGTGATGATATGGGGAAAAACTGAGGAGGATGAGTTTGTATCACACTTGCGTGATAAGTTCCATTTCAGTATTGCAAGTGCTCATAGGGATCATAAGATATTTGTTCATAAAAAATAAGCATCTGGTTGATAAGGGAGAGGCTCATATGTATATCCAACTCATGAATAGTCAAATAGAGAGTCCCTTGAATCGAGATATGCTCCATACCAGAGGCCAAATATGATTTTTTGGGTGATTAGGGTGCTTAATAAATTAAGTGGGTTATAGAGGATGAATATCCAAGAATGGTTCTGACACCCCACATCCTTTATTCAATGTCGATAATTCAAGAAGGGTTATGGAACCTTACATCCATGATTAAAAGAATTGGTATTCTATGAAATCAAATAGTGATGAGAATTCCTAAACCACTTGGATTTTTGTATCATGAGTTGTGTAAATAACATCGCAAAAAATTTTAACCAAGAATGGTGTGATGGGGCATACACGATTAGGATACTATTGAATCAAACTGAGGTGATGAGTTTTGCTAAAAAAATTTCCAGGGAACACAAGGGGAAGAGGTCATTTTCTGTAAGGAAAAGACACATTTGTTTGATATTCTAGTGGCTCATATGAACATTATTAGGGATAATATGAAAATTCAAGAAAAGGGTCCCTTAAAGCTAGACATGCTCTGTAACGACCCAAATTTTATTAATGAAAATTCTTTTTGATCTGATTAAATGTATTATTATGTAAAATGGTTATATAAGACATATGAACTTCCTTGGTTTTATGTTTTCGAATTTTTAAAATACAATTAAGAATTTTTACCATTGCTAATATATACATTGAATAGTGATAACATGATGAGTATAAATATAAGGCTTTAACAAATCCAAATTACTCAGAAAAAGGAAGTGATGGCCTCATCTAGTATAATTTCTCTCTATGAAGCCCATTTATCAGATCTCGAAAAGGAAGTGGCATCAATGGGATTCTCTCTTGACCAATTCCAAGTCGAACTTCAACAAGTTAATCTTGAACAAAATCACCTATGGGAGAAGTGTAAGTTAATGGAGATTACCACGTGAGTGATGTTTTTTGAGCCACCCAAAGAGTATGTCACCATCACTAACCTTACCCTTAAGTCTTATGTGGGTGTTATAATGGGTTATATAACAAGACCTTAGCACTATGTTTATGTGCATTATTTTATGTATACATTCATTTTCTTGTTGTTACTTTGTAAATGGGTTTTAAATCATAAATAGTATTTTTAGTTAATATTCAATTAAGAAATATATTTTGATGAATTAATGGATTTTATAATTAAATAATATTTTAATAAAATATTATTAGTAAATTAATTTTTATTAAATACAAATGATTGTATAATTTTTATGAATACAATTGTAATTTTTATTAAGGTCTGAGAACTGTTTTTGTCAAAACCCATGATTTTTTGATAAATGTCAGTTTTTTATTTTAAAAGTGGTAATTAAAATATTTATAAAATTATTGAGATAAATTTAATATTATTTTTGGATTCATGATGTCGAAATTATCTAACATTTAATTCTTCATAATTTTCAGAGACATTCAATTTTTTGGGTAAAAATTAAATATCATTTAAATATATAATGTGTTTTATAACATCATAATGACCTAATAGTGATGTAATAAAATACTATAAATGGTATGTTCAGACAATATATGTTTTACCTTTAAAATAATTTTATTTTAGGTTTGTTTGATTTATTTTACAAAGCTTTAGTAGACCCTCTAAGACTTATAAAACATTTTAACATTTTAAAATGATTGCCTTTAGAGTGTGACTCACCTCTACATAATAAAGACTAATATTTTAATAAGTTATTACATTGGCCTTATAAAATAATGTTTTTCACTCCCCTTTCAAAAAAACCATGGGAAAAAACTATGGTTTGGTTTGTGATTTTGATTAGTTTAATGCGTGGTGTCCAAAAGAAAAATAATAAAGAATTCCCTCTATTTTCCTATATAAACCCACCTAAGAATATACTTATCTTCACTCAAGACCTTTGGAGATTGACCAACCCCTTCCATCCTCTCTCTATAATCCTCCCAAGGCACCCTAATCTCCCTATAAGTTTCTCTTAATCGTCTCCCAAGCCATTGGGATCACACTTCCAAGTAAGGGATTTCGTCTTTTCTCATTTTTGTCCAAATTTATTTAAGTTGTTGTACCCTTTTATTTTCAATTACAAATTTTGGGGTATGATTTCACACCCCCATACCTTCCTCCTTATTTTTGAATGATTATATACTTGTTTCCCTCTCATTAATGCCTCCCATGTACACCTGTTACCATGCCGAAATTCCGTAAGGAATTTCTCTCTTCTCATTTACATTCAAGAAATTATTTTATATTATGAATCTAAATTACATTACATGTGTTGGGATATTATGTTACATGACCCCCTTACTTTCCATTTCATGTATAAATTATTATATACCCCTTTATCTCTCATAAACACATTTTACAATTTCTATTTGATGTCATTATACTACCGAAGCTACCCCATAATTTCCCATGCCAAAATCATCGTGTAAGTGAATACCATACCTATTTCTCTATCAAGGGTATTAACCTTTATTAACATGTAATTTTTGGTTCAGGACTTACATTTATGTATTCCACATCTATTATTTTTTTAATAAATTAGTATTTTTAATGAATCCATGTTGTATGATCAACATGGCACACTTATGCATGAAATGAAATTTTTATAAAGGGTGCGCCCTGATAGCACTCTAATGCATTAGGTAAAGATTAGTATCATGATACATCAATTGCAATGAGGGTTTAATCATGCTAATTCAAGTAAAATTGGGGTTTAATAATACTAATTCAAGTTCAATGAGGCTTTAATCATGCTCCATGTGCAATGAGCCTTGGCTCATGCTAATATCATGTTAATTGTTGTTTCCAAATTTCCATGTTATGATAATCATGCTATATCATGAATTTATATTCATGTTTCTCTTGTGACCTACTTATATTCCAATTTATTAACATTTAATTTATTCTTAATTTTATTTCCTTTTTACTCCCTTACTGAGATTTATAGATCACCCTTTTCTTATGCATTTCCTCAGGTTATCCCATGCAATGCTAAGTACAAAGGAATGTTGTGGTCATGTAAAATATGTTTTCAATAATGATTTTTTGTTTTATGTTCTAAGTTTTTATGTAATGTTTCTAATCCACAAATACACTAGACATATAGATCCTTAGAGTTGTCTTAAGTGCATGTTTATTTAAAAAATCATGTTTAAGTGTGTAATAAATAGAAGAGTTGTTAGAGTTGGCATCAGAGGTTAGGTTTAGTTATTTTTGGGATTAGGATTAGAAAAACCAAGTGAAATCAATAGGGATAAGACTAAGTATAATAAAAACATCCATAAATTTTGTTGAGTATTGAGTATGTGGCTTATCAATAAAATACATCCCTGTATGGATACAAGCAGGTAGAGGTGGCTCTGGCACAGATGTATCAAGGGGTAAAACCCGAAAACACCACCATGAGCTAGACTCAAACGGAAAATGGTGCATGCCAATGGGACTTAATGCACTCTTCTTTATGACACTACTGAGGGATATTATTTTGTAAATTAATAATATTATTATGAACCATTCTTAAGTTAATTAAAAAAATTCCCCTACGAATATGTGTTGGGATGTAGATCACGGATAACATAGATTGAAGCCTATAAATTCATAATTTAAGGAAATAAATGTAATTTATAAGTTATCCCTTTTTTTATGTGGATTACCCTTTATGTGTTACCCATAAATTTCTTTTTATTCCAACCAATGGCTGGTAATAGGGTGACTCAGGCTAACAACCTATGTAAAGATCAATGTGATGACTGTTCTAATGAGATGCCCAATCTGATGGGATCGATCATCACAAACATTATCATGATACTCTCTCAGTTAAATCATTTATTGAATATAAAAATGGCTCAAGAGTAACATTAAACCCCCCTAAGAAAGAACAAGTAGCAATCAAGTGCTTCATGAGACAAATGACTCATACTTTTAATGGATCATATGATTCCTCAATTACCGAACAATGAATCAACTCCATTGAAAATATCTTCTCCATCCTTCAATGTTCTGAATAAGAGAAGGTTTTTATGGATACTTATCATATGTATGGTGAAGTAGATCAATGGTGGACATTTATAAAAAAATAAGATGCCTGAGGAAGAGATCGAGGCGTTGGAATGGAAGGATTTTTGGAAAATGTTTTTTGAAAAATATTTTCCGTGCACCCTCCAACTTAAGATGGAAAGGGTATTCCTTGCCCTCAATGAAAAAGATAATGAATATATTGGGGAGTATGAGTAAAACTTAAAAATACTTGCATGATACGCCTCTGGATTTGTCGTTACCCCCAAATTCAAGGTTTACTGCTTCTTTGGTGGGCTAAAACCTTGCCTATAGAAATCCCTAGTGATCTGTGACTTCGAGAGCTATGAGGAAATTGTATGATGTTCGCTCAAAGAAGAAATGAAGACTGGAGAATATCAAGTGTATCATGGGGATAATAAGTGTAAAGTGGACTTTAATTCTGGCATTCTAATGGATAAATCCAACGGTGCTAATAAATTACATCACCATACTTGCCAAAGGTTTGGAAGGAAGCACCCTGAAAATTGCCTAAAGGGGGCGAGGAAATGATTTAGGTGTGGAAGATAAGGGAACCTATCCATCAACCACCGACAAGAAAAACCCTCTGTTGTGATAGAGTATAAGAACACTTCATTCGAACCTCAATGCATTGTTCATTTCTTCAACTGCAAAGAACCAGGGAACTTTTCAAACCAGTTCCCTAAGCCAAGGGTTTTTGGAGTCAGCTGACAACCTCCAAGGTAGCAAGTGAGATCTTTGTTCATCACTACTGCTGAAGTGGACACTAACAATGAAGTGGTAATAGGTATGCTAGTTATTCATTCAAGAATAGTGAACTCACTTTTTGATTCTGGTTCTATGTATTATTTTATATCCCGAATGTTTAGTAGAACAATCCCAACACCACTAAAAATCATGGAAGTAAAGATGTCGGTGAGAATGGAAAATGGGGAAATCATTGCATCCCATGAATATAACTCCTCCCCTTTCACAATATGTGGATTGAACTTCTCGAAGAACCTCATCATACTCCCTATGGTGGAATTTGATGCAATTATTGGCATGGATTGGATTTACCTATATAGAGCCAATATAAATTGATTTGAGAGGGAAATCACTCTTCATACACTACTAGAAAAACAGGTATTCGCGACGGGTCATTTGCGACGGGGGCCCGTCGCAAATGGCCCGTTGCGGAAAACGGCGTCACAACAACAATTATTTGCGACGGGCCCGTCGCTAAAGATATTATTTGCGACGGGGACCCTTCCCATCGCAAATATTACTCCGTATATTTGTAAAAAACTTTTAAAATAATAATTGCGATGGGGCCCGTCGCAAATACTATTTAAAAAATAAAATAAAAAACTTTTAATAAATTATTTTAATAAATATAATAATAATACTATTTGCGACGGGCATAGTATCCCGTCGCAAATACTATAAAAAAATAAAAAAAATAAATTATTAATAAATTATTTTAATTAATATATTAATAATCCAATTATATTTCAAAAATAAAAAATAATAAAATATTAATAAATGATTTTAATTAATATAATAATAGAATTATAATTCACAAATAAAAATAAAAAATTATTAATAAATTATTTTAATTAATATAATATTAATAGAATTATAATTCAAAAATAAAAAATAATAGAATATTAATAAATGATTTAATTAATATAATAATATTAGAATTATAATTTATAAATAAAAAAACTATTAATAAGTTATTTTAATTAATATAAAAATAATAGAATTATTTTACATTCAAATATTAAAATAATTCAAATATTACAAAAAAATATAATTAAATTATAATATTATAAAATTTTAATATATATATAAAATTTAATATTATAAAAAATAAAAAATATTATTATTCATATTAATATTGTTATTTTAAAATATAATATTATTAATATTTTATAATGATACAGAAACTACGAATAGAAAAAAAATTCATATTTTGATTTAACAAACTTTATAACATAAAAACAAACTCTTATCTGAAGGAGGGGGGAGGGGGGGAGGGGGGGATCTGCAGATGCTGGTGGAGGAAACTCCTCCCCACCGATGATCTCCTCTGAAAGGCATCACTCAACCAGTGCGCACATAATCCATCCCATACATGGGATGAAATGTACTCTGGTCGGTGTGCTCTATATGAATCGTCAAAATCTGACACTCCTGCTTTCTTCGTGACAACTTTTCTTAAATTGTGCAAAAACTGACGAAAGAAATCACGCATGGCCACCTCCCACGCCTCGTGGATGACGTCACACATGGTATCCTCGATCGGATACCATAAACCCTACAAATAAATCAAAATATCAAGTTAGAAATGAAATAATTTTCAAAATAAAAATTATTTACTTACGTACGTACCAACCAATGGCCGAACATGGCCTGCTGCACATCAATGGGAATCTTCTCCCATGTGGTCCACGATTGAGAGAAATAGTTGCGCAAAATAGCGCTGCCCTGTCCGACTGCTATATGCGGAAAACTGTAAAAATAATAAACATTTATTATGTGAATAGATTAATGAAATCTTAGTCAAATCCACAGGTTATCACACAGGTTATCACACCTCTGTGTGCGTGGATCAAACCCAAGACGTGGACGTCGCTCGGGGACGGGGTCAGGAATCATCAATCGTGCAAGACCGCACCCCCTCCGCGTACTCCCTGGAGCACCTGCAGGCTGAGGGTCATCTGCCAGCAACTCATCCGCATCGAAAGGCAGGTCAACATCCGCCAACTCACGAAATGTGTCGTCATCCATCTAAAACAGAAAATGTTAATGTTGTTAGCAAATAATTGATAATTACTATTATATATACATATATATATATATATATATATATTATTATTGTATATAATTACCATGGAATTCTATCAGTGTTCATCTTCATCATCATCTTCATATATGTCAATGTCATCTTCCTATTCCTCCTCAAGATCATCGATATCCATTCGAGTTCCAGTTGCTTCATCTCTTACCATTTCAAATTCATATGTGACATCATTAACATCATCGTCATCACCGACTCTTAAATGTGTGGTGTCGTCATCGATACTCATGTCTCTTTGTAAAAAAGATTGATTTTGAGTACTCTCTTGAAAAACTTCAATTCTTTGTACATCAGTGAAAGCACATTCACTTTGACTAAACTGATTGTCTTGAATTTTGATTTTTATTACACTCCACCAATCAGTCAAGTCTCTTGATGTAGCACAGTACTTTGCGTAATAAACTTGATGTGTCTGTTGAGCCAATAAAAATGGTTCATTTACTGCGAGAACACTTTTACATTTAATATCGATGATTCCATGAGTCGGATGAACACGTACGCCTCTCTCTGTATCCAACCACCGACATTTGAACATGGTTATGTAATGTTGTCCAAGATAACAGAGTTCAATGATTTCATCAAGTATGCCATAAAAGTCAACTTCATTTTCTCGATGATGAGATCCTCTCAAGCTAACTCCACTGTTTATTGTTTTTTTTGATTCCCCATATGCATGTGTGTGAAATCGAAATCCATTCACCACATATGAATTATAAGTTTTAACAAGTTTGGAAGGCGGGTTACTCAATATACACAACCGTTTGTCAATTTTATCATTATGTCGAGACACCTGAAAATTTGTGAAATAATTATCAATATAGTAAACTATACATTGAATTAGTTTCTAAAAGATAAAGGATTTATGTTTCCAGTTTTTGAAACCACTGAGAGAAATTTTTCTGTCGGCGTTCTTCGAGAGCAGCTGCTGTAATTTGTGGAATTTGTTTCTTGATATGATTATCATACAACCTATAAAAAAAAAGTTATTTACTGTAACATAAATGATAGAATAAGTGATATAAACACTTACAGTACAACTGATGTCATCTCTTCACAGTTGAGCAGAACATACGTATGAGCTCTGTGATGTTCATCATCCAAAATCCAGCGTTCATAAACTCTACCAAAACCAAGCTCTGGCTGGTTGAAAACAGATAATTGATTGTTGATTTCATCAATATTCCTCTCGTTCCGTCCCATTCGGTTGTGTTTTGAAGGATAATCTGATTCAAAATAATGGGAGCAGAAAACAAGTATTTCCTCTTGCAAATAAGCTTCTGCAATAGATCCTTCAATAGATGCTTTGTTACATACTTTTCTTTTCAATTTTTTCATGCATCTTTCAAATGGGTACATCCATTGAAACTGTACTGGACCTCCACATTTGGCTTCATATGGAAAATGTAACATCAAATGTTCCATTGAGTCGAAGAAAGATGGCGGAAATATTTTTTCCAGTTTACATATAATTACAAAAACATCTTCTTCAAGTTTGCATAGAGCATCATAATCTGCTGTAGCCGCACAAATTTCCCGAAAAAAATGAGACATGTCTGTTATGGAATCCCAAATCACAGAATTCAACATACCTCTTAATCCAATGGGTAGAAGTCTTTCCATTATAACATGACAATCATGACTTTTTAATCCAGTTATATGACCATTCTTTACACATCTACCCAAATTGGGAGCACAACCATCTGGAAGTCTCAAATTTTCAATCCACTGACAAAATAATAAATGGTTTTCTTTTGATAGTGTATAAGATGCTTTTGGTTTGAGTAACCTTTCTATTCTGACATTCTCAAACAGTTCCAGTTCTGGACGCCTACAAATTTGGGCAAGATCTAAACATGCATTTACATTGTCTTTGCTCTTTCCTGGCGTATCCAAAACTGTATGAAACAAATTATCAAAACCGTTCTTCTCAATATGCATGACATCCAACATGTGGTGAACCAACAAATCAGACCAATATGGCAAATCCCAAAATATGCTACGTTTAATCCAATTGTGTTCTTTCCCAAAACCAGAAATTTTCTGTTGGTTTATTGTGGGACCAAAAGTGATGGGAGGTAATGAAAATACAACTGATTTTAACTCTGAACCTAATAGAATTTTTGGAGGTCCATCCCTTTCAATTGTTCCCTTTCTAAAATGAGATCTATTTCTGCGAAAAGGATGATCAGCTGGAATAAATCTGCAATGAAAGTCAAAATAACAAGGTTTCTTTCCATGAATGAGCATAAATGCTTTGTTCTCTCCCATACAGTAAGGACATGATTTCTGACCATGTGTACTCCAGCCAGATAACATCCCATAAGCCGGGAAGTCACTAATTGTCCACATCAATGCTGCTCTCAGTATGAACTTCTGTTTCGTAGAAACATCATATGTACTGACACCAGTACTCCATAATAAACTTAATTCATCAATCAATGGTTTCAAATAAACATCAATATTTTTCTTCAGATGTCCTGGAATTAGTAAAGTCAAAAAGATATATGGCTCCTTCATCAACATCCATGGAGGTAAATTGTACGGAGTTAAAAAAACAGGCCAACATGAATATTGACTACCATAAGATCTGAACGGACAGAAACCATCAGTGGAAAGGCCCAGTCGAACATTTCTAGCTTCTAAAGCAAAGGATGGATGCACTCTATCAAAATGTTTCCATGAATCACCATCGGCTGGATGATTCAAGCTTTTATCGGTTGAAATATTCGCTTTATGGCATGACATCATTGTCGCTGTATTCTTAGACATGAATAAATGCTGAAGTCTGGATGTAAGCGGAAAATATCTCAACTGTTTTACAGGAATCAAACCAGACTTCCCATGTTGCCCTTCTTTATATCTCAATTTCCCACATGTGGGACAACTATCCAACGACTCATTTTCCCCAGAATATAAAATGCAGTCATTTGAACATGCATGAATCTTTTGACAAGTAAGTCCCAAATTTTGAACTAGCCTCTTACTCTCATAGTAATTTGCAGGCAAAACACTTCCTTCGGGTAACAGTGTTTTAAGCAAAGAAAATATCTGGTCAAATCAGGTGTTTGAAATTCTGTTATCTGATTTGATAGCCATAAATTTTGCAACTTCTTCTAATTTTCTCATCTTGTAGCCAGGATATAATGCATCCTCAGCAGACCTCAACAACTCATAAAATTCAGACGGTGCCAACTCAGGATTTGAATCTATATCAGCCGGAGTTTCTGTATGTTGAACAGATGAACCTGCAACATCATGTACTAAATCTTGAAACCAGGATGGATCCGGAATCAAGTTGGTATCACCTACTCTGGAACTACATTCACCGTGTTGATACCAAAAAACATAATCTGGTTGAAAACCAAAACGCAAGAGATGTCTCCCCACTTTGTCAAACATGTCAAACGTTCTCAATGCACATTTTCTACAAGGGCATTTTATTTTTCCTTCTGAAACAAATTCTGGATTTCATGCCACAAATGATAAAAAAAGTCTCCACACCCTCTATATATAATGGATTTAAACCATAACCGTTTGAATTTCTATGTTGATTTATCCATATGCGGTCATCTAATAATGACTGTTGACGACCTCGTTGTTCCATATTTTTCTATAAAATATAAAAGCATTACTGGTTTTGAATAATTTGTTAGAAAAAACACTCAAGCAAGGATTGAATATGTTGAGAATAAAACAAAACCTGTTACAAATATTGATAATTTTAATATTATATTTATTTTTTATTTTTTTAATAATACTAATATAATTTTTTCATAAACATTAATTATATAATAATAACATTATTGCATTATTAGTATATTTTATTATTAATATTAAAATAATATAATTTTCTATATTATATACAATTCTCCTTTAATCTGTGTGTTTAACATTCTATCTCCACATGTAATATTTGCATTCACTTTCACCTCTCCATTGGCGAGTAGGTTGATAATTTTTAAAAAGAATGCAAATATTACATATGGAGACAGAAAACACACAGATGAAAAGAGAATTGTATATAATATAGAAAATTATATTATTTTAATATTAATAATAAAATATACAAATAATGGAATAATGTTATTATTCCTAATTATTGGTAATTATTCCTAATTATTGGTAATTATTCCTAATTATTGGTAATTATTCCAAATTATTGGTAATTATTCCAAATTATTGGTAATTATTCCAAATTATTGGTAATTATTCCGAATTATTGGTAAATATTGGTAATTATTGGTAAATATTGGTAAATATTGGTAAATATTGGAAAATATTGGTAAATATTGGTAATTATTGGAAAATATTAGTAATTATTGGTAATTATTACTAATTATTACTAATTATTACTAATTATTACTAATTATTACTAATTATTGGTAATTATTACTAATTATTGGTAATTATTACTAATTATTGGTAATTATTCGTAATTATTACTAATTATTGGTAATTATTGGTAATTATTGGTAATTATTGGTAATTATTGGTAATTATTGGTAATTATTGGTAATTATTGGTAATTATTACTAATTATTACAAATTATTGGTAATTATTGCTAATTATTGCTAATTATTGCTAATTATTGCTAATTATTTCTAATTATTACTAATTATTGCTAATTATTGCTAATTATTACTAATTATTGTTAATTATTACTAATTATTACTAATTATTACTAATTATTACTAATTATTGGTAATTATTACTAAATATTGGTAATTATTACTAATTATTGGTAATTATTACTAATTATTGGTATTTATTACTAACTATTACTAATTATTACTAATTATTGGTAATTATTAATAATTATTACTAATTATTGGTAATTATTACTAATTATTGGTAATTATTACTAATTATTGGTAATTATTACTAATTATTGGTAATTATTACTAATTATTACTAATTATTACTAATTATTACTAATTATTACTAATTATTACTAATTATTACTAATTATTACTAATTATTACTAATTATTGGTAATTATTACTAATTATTGGTAATTATTACTAATTATTGGTAATTATTACTAATTATTGGTAATTATTACTATTTATTGGTAATTATTACTAATTATTACAAATTATTACTAATTATTACTAATTATTACTAATTATTACTAATTATTGGTAATTATTACTAATTATTACTAATTATTTGTAATTATTACTAATTATTACCAATTATTGGTAATTATTGGAAATTATTACTAATTATGGATAATTATTGGTAATTATTACTAATTATGGATAATTATTGATAATTATTTCTAACTACTGGTAATTATTGGTAATTATTTCTAATTATTACTAATTATTGGTAATTATTACTAATTATTGGTAATTATTACTAATTTTGGATAATTATTGGTAATTAGTAAATTATGTCTATTTATTGGTAATTATCGGTAATTATTACTAATTATGGATAATTATTGGTAATTAGTAAATTATTACTAATTATTGGTAATTCTTGGTAATTATTGGTAATTATTACTAATTATGGATAATTATTGGTAATTATTACTAATTATGGATAATTATTGGTAATTATTACTAATTATGGATAATTATTGGTAATTATTACTAATTATTGGTAATTATTTGTAATTATTACTAATTATTTGTAAATATTACTAATTATTGGCAATTATTACTAATTATTGCTAATTATTGGTAATTATTATTAATTATTACTAATTATTGGTAATTATTGGTAATTATTACTAATTATTCCTAATTATTGGTAATTATTACTAATTATTAATATTTAGTACTAAATATTGGTAATTATTGGTAATTATTGGTAATTATTACTAATTATTCCTAATTATTGGTAATTATTGGTAATTATTACTATTTCGTACTAAATATTGGTAATTATTACTAATTATTGGAAATTATTACTAATTATTGGTAATTATTACTAATTATTGCTAATTATTAGTAATTATTACTAATTATTACTAATTATTGGTAATTATTGGAAATTATTACTAATTATTGGTAATTATTACTAATTATTGGTAATTATTGGTAATTATTACTAATTATTCCTAATTATTGGTATTTATTACTAATTATTAGTATTTATTCTTAATTATTGGTAATTATTACTAATTATTCCTAAGTACCATTAACTATGAACAATGAATACTAATAATTTAAATTTATTAAGTAACAAAACAATGTAAACATAATTAAATTACAACTAATTAAGAATAATTGAAACTAATAAAAAATTTAAAATAAATATTAAATTAAAATGAACATAAATACCTTTAAAATTGATCTGAGATTGACCTCTGATCGTTGTTGAAAAGTTCAATATCAACTCCAGAAAAAAAAATTAATCTCAAGAAACGCTGAACTCTAAAAATAGAGTTTTGAGAGAAGTAGAAGATGAATTTTGAGAATGAATGAAAAAAACGGATGGGGGGTATTTATAGGTTAGATTATTTGCGACGGGTCCCGTCGCAAATACCTTAGCCCGCATTTATTACGGTCAACCGTTAAATAGTTATTTGCGATGGATCCCGTCGCAAATACTAACCTGCCGACATACTATTTGGGACGGGAATATACCCTCGTCGCAAATATCTTTTACCGCCGCCGGTTATTTGCGATGGGCGGTAACCGCCTGTCGCAAATAACTTTCCCGCGATTTGGCGCGCAAAGCGCGCCAGTCCTTTTGCGACGGGGAAAGCTAACCCGTCGCAAATTACTACTTATTTGCGATGAGGGAATTTACCCGTCGCAAATAAGTTTCTAACGGGACTATTTGCTATGAGATTTATCCCCGTTGCAAATAACCCGTCGCAAATGCCCATTTTTCCCGTAGTGATATGGTGAATTGACCCCCAATTCAGTACAAGTGAAATGATGAGGATGAATCTTATTTAGAACCATCCTCTCAAGCGTGGATATTAATTCCATATGAGCATGCCTATCTTGCTTATATGATTGAGTCTATGGAAGAAACCATCCTGGAAGACATTCTTATTGTGAGGTAATTCGATGAAGTGTTTCTCAAGGAATTACCTGGTCTTCCTCCTAGAAGTGATGTTGAATTATCAATTGATCTTATACCTAGGGCATTTCCAATATCCAAGACTCCATATAGAATTTCTATTGTAGAGCTTGAGGAGATTAATAAACAACTACCTGAGAATTAGGATAAAGGGTTTATACCCCCAAGTTCTTCACCATGGGGTGCACTAGTCATCTTCGTCAAGAAGAAGGATGGGTCAATGCACCTTTGTATTGATTATCTTGAGCTCAAAAAATAACGATAAAGAACATGTATCCTCTTCCTCTAATTGATGACTTGTTCGATCAACTATGTGGAGAACAATACTTATCCAAGGTGGATTTGTGGTCCGGATATTACCAAGTAAGGCTGAAGAAAGAGGTTATACCCAAGACTACTTTTTGTACATGGTACGGGCACTATAAATTCATAGTAATTCCTTTCAGACTAACTAATTCTATATAAATCTTCATGGACTTGATGAATAGATTCTTTAGAGATTAACTCCAAAAATTTGTGGTTATCTTTATAGAAAATATTATAATATACTCTAAAACCAAGGAGGAGCATGAGGAGTATCTAAGCACTGTACTAAAGACCTTGCAAAAGGATAATATCTATGAAAAGTGCAAAAAGTGTGAGTTCTGGTTGAAGGAAGTCTCATTATTGTGTCATATCATCACAAGCAATGGGATATCTGTGGATCCCTCCAAGACAGCTACAATTGAGGGATGGATGGGGACAACATCGATGATAGATATCCGTAGCTTCTTGGGGTTAGCTGGATATTATCACCGATTTCTGAGAAATTTCTCATGATTTTCAAACCCTCTTACCAAGATAACTCGGAAGGGATTCAAGTTTTCTTGGAGTGATGAATGTGAAGATAGAATCAAGGAGTTGAAAATGAGGCTTATCACTGCGCCCGTTCTCATAGTACCCACAAGTGGAGAAATTTTTGTGGTATTTAGTGATGCTTTGAAGAAGGTAATGTGCTGTGTGCTAATGAAAAATGACAAATTCATTGATATTATTCATGGAAATTGGTAGTTCATGAGAAACACTATCTAACACATGATCTGGAGTTAGCTGTAGTGATCTTATATTTAAAAATTTGGTGGCATTACCTCTTTGGGGAGAAGTGTAAACTATATACAGACCACAAAATCCTCAAGAATATATTCACACAGAAAGAGTTAAATATGCACCAAAAAATATGGTTAGAGCTGATCAAAGACTATGAATGCTCAATCCATTAACCCCCTGGGAAAGGGAACAAGGTGTAAGATGATCTAAGTATAAAGGAACCAGAAATTCTATCATTGATGAGAATTGAAAAGGAACAAGTATTCTTAGATTTGATGAAAATGGAAATGGGAATCATAAAGAAGAGACCACCATCAATCCTTTCATAAATTATTTCTCAACCTTCTATATTGTAAAGGTTAAATAATCCTCAAAATTACGATGAGGGAATTCATAGGAAAGTGGAAACGATCATAAATAGGAAATCCTTAGAGTTAACTGTTAATCAAGAAGGAATTGTGATATTTGGTTCAAGACTATGTGTTCCATAAAATCCATAGTTAAAGAAGGAACTTTTGGATGATGCACATAGTTTGAATTTCTACATTCACATAGGGAACACAAAGATGTATCAAGTTATCTAATATCATTATTGGTGGGATAACATGAAGAAGAAGATCGCTGAATATATATCAAAGTGCCTGGTATGTTAGCAAGTGAAGGCTAAGAGGAAGAAGTCTAAGGGGATGATGAAACCAATACCCATACCAAAATGGAAATGGGAGAATATCACCATGGACTTCATCATTGGAATTCTGAAGAAATCCAAAGGAAACAATGCTATCTGGGTTGTTTTGGATTGTATTACAAAGAATGCACAATTCCTTACAATTCAAGAGGATTTCTCATTGGATAAACTGGCACGAATATAAATCAGAGAAGTGGTGAGGCTGCATGGAGTACCACTGTGTATTGTATTTGATTAAGATCCAAGATTCACCTATAAGTTTTGGAATATTCTCAAACACGCTCTAAGTACTGAGATGAACATCAGTATGGCTTATCATCCTCAAACTGGTGGCCAATCTGAGCAGAATATCCAAAAAATTGATTACAAGTTGAGAGCATGCTCAATGTACTTAAAAGGATGATGAGACCAACATCTTCTTCTATTTGAGTTCTCTTACAATAACAGTTTCCAATAAATAATCCAAATAGATCCTTATGAGGCCCTTTATGGGAAGAGGTGAAGAACATCGGAATGTTCAGATGAAGTTGGGGAGAAAAATCTCCTATGTCCAGAAATGGTCAAAGAAATGGTGGAGAAGGTTAAGACCATCCACCAGTACATTGAAGATTCTCAGAGTCGACAAAAAATCTATGATGATAATCATATATGAGACCTAGAGTTTGATTTTAGAGACATGGTATTTCTCCACATATCACCGTGGAAGAGAGTTATGATATTTGGGAAGAAGGGAAATCTTAGTCCAAGGTACATCGGCCCTTTTGAGATCTTAGATCTCAATGGAGTAGTGTCCTATCGACTAGAACTCCCATAGAACCTATCTCAAGTACATGATGTATTCGATGTATCACTTTTAAGGAAGTACATACCTGACCCATCGCATGTACTCAATCCAAAGTTGGTACCATTGGATAATGACATCTCCTATGAAGAGAAGCTGGTGAAGATCTTAGATCATAGGGAATAAGTTCTACGAAATAATACAATACCCCTCGTCAAAGTGTTGTGGAGAAACCACATGTTTAAAGAAGAAACATGGGAATTGAAGGAAGTGTGATGAATAAGATTTACCCTTATCTATTTTAGTGTGGTAAAAGGAAATTTTGAGGGAAAATTTATGAAGGGGGGAATATTTTAATGACCCAAACTTTTATTAATCAAAATTCATCTTGATCTGATTAAATGTCTTATTATGTAAAATGGTTATATAATACATATGAAATTCCTTGGTTTTATGTTTTTGAATTTTTAAAATACCGTTAAGAATTGTTACTATTACTAATATAGAAATTGAACAATGATCACATGATTAGTATAAATACAGGGATTTAACAAATCCAGTTAACATAGAAAAAGGAAGCGATGGCCTCATCCAGTAGAATTGTTCCATACAAATCCCATTTGTCAGAGATCAGAAATGAGGTGGTGTCACTAGGATTCGCTCTTGACCAAGCCCAAGTAGAGCTTCAAAACATTAAGCTTGAACAGAATCTCCTACAAGAGAAGTGAAAGGTAAAATAGATTACCACCCGAGTGATGTTATTTTAGCACCCCAAGAGTCTATCACCATAGATCACCTCACCCTTAGGTCTTATGCAGGTGTTATAAGAGGTTCTGTAACAATACCTTTTCACTATGGTTATGTGCATTATTTTCTGTATACATTCATTTTAGTATTGTTACTTTGTAAATGGTTTTTAAGTCACAAATAGTATTTTTAGTTAATATTCAATTAAGAAATTTATTTCAAAGAATTAATGTATTTTTGAATTAAATAATATTTTAATAAAATATTATTACTAAATTACTTATTATTAAATATAAATGATCGTATAATATGTATGATACAATTTTAATTTTTATTAAGGTTTGAAAGCTGTTTTTGTCAAAACCCATGAATTTTCGATAAATGTTGGTTTTTTAGAAGTGATAATTAACATATATAGAAAATTATTTAGAGAAACTGAATATTATTTTTGGATTCAGGATGTCGAAATTATCTAACGGTGAATTTGTCATAATTTTATGAAAAAGTCAAAATTTTGGGTAAAAATTAAATACCGTTTAAATATATAATGTATTTTATGACATCATAATGACCCAATAGTGATGAAATAAAATACTATAAATGATATTTTCTACCAATATATGTTTTATCTTTAAAATAATGTGATTTTAGGTTTGTTTTATTTATTTTAAAAAGCCTCAGTGGACCCTCCAATACTTATAAAAGTTTTTAACATTTTAAATGATTTCCTTGAGAGTCTGACTCACCTCTACATAACCAAGACTAATATTTTAATAATTTTGGATATTGGACTTATAAAATAATGTTTTTCACACGACTTTGACAAAAACCATGGGCAAAAACCATGGGTTGGTTTGTGACTTTGATTAGTTTAATGTGTGGTGTCCAAAACCTTATTAATAAAGAATTCCCCCCCTTTTCCTATATAAACACACCCAATATCCCACTTATCTTAACTATAAACATTTCAAGATCGAACAAACCCTAAAATAATCTCTATATAATCCTCCCAAGGTGCCCCAATCTCCCTAGATGTATCTCTGAAGCCTCTCCCAAGCCTTTGGGATCACACTTCCAAGTAAGGGTTTTCTCCCTTTCACATTTTTGTCCAAATTTATTTAAGCTGTTATACCCATTTATTTTCAATTAAAAATTATGGGTTATGATATGGAACCTAACCCATACTGAAATATTTATGTTTTAATGATGAGATACCTCTTTACCTCTCATTAATGCTTCCCATGTACACCTGTTACCAGGATGAAATTCTGTAAGGAATTTCTCTCTTTTCATTTACATTCAATCAATTATTCTATATTATGTATCTAAATTCTATTACATGTGTTAGGATATTATTTTACATGAACCTATTACTTTACATTTCATTTATAAATTATTATATACCCCTTTATCTCTCATTAACCCATTTTACGATTTCTATTTGACGTCGTTATGCTGCCGAAGTTACACAAAAATTTCCCATTCCAAAATCATCGTGTAAGTGAATAATATACCCGTTTCTCTATCAATGGTATTCACTTTTATGAACATGTACTTTTTGTTTGAGGACATACATTTATGTACTAAAAATATCTTATTCATAGAAAAAATTATTATGTTTAATGAATCCATGTTTTATGATCCATTTGGAACACTTATGCATGAAATGAAATGTTTATAAAGGCTGTGCCCTGATAGCGCTCCAATGCATTTGGTCAAGATTAGTATCATGATACGTCAAGTTCAATGAAGGTTTACTCATGAAAATTCAAGTGAAATTAGGGTTTACTCATTCTAATACATGTTAAATGAGGGTTTACTCATGCTCCACGTGCAATGAGTCTTGGATCATGCTAATATCATGTTAATTGGTGTTTCCACATTTCCATGTTATGATAATCATGATATATCATGACTTTATGTTCATGTTTATCTTGGGAAACATTTATATTCCTATTTCCTAACATGTACTTTATTCTTCATGTTATGATTTTTTTACTCCCTTACTAGGCTTTATAGATCACCCTTTTCTTATGCATGTCCTCAGGTTATCCCATGCAGTGCTAAGTATGAAGGAATGGTGTGGTCATGTAAAATAAGTTTTCAATAAAGATGTTGTGTTTAGTGTTCTAAGTTTTCAAGTAATGTTCCTAATCCCCCAATACACTATAACTCTTTATCCTTAGAGTTGTCTTAAGTGCAAGTGTATGTAATAAATCATGTTTAAGTGTGTAATAAAGAGCAGGGTTGTTATATTCTCATTACCAAGGGAAATAGAATTTTTTTGGAGATTAAAACACTTGATCAATGGAGTAGGGTTTATAGAAAAGTATATACATGGATGTTTCTAGAACCCTAGAGGTATTTTGAACAATAAGTTCCATGTGATACTTGAATTAATGAAGGGTCAACTTCCAGTATATACTACCTTAAAAAATAAGTGTTCAATTTTTTGTCGTGAATCTTGGGCCACATATCATATGATTTTGGTTCATGTGATGAGGACCACTGAAAGGTTCAAGAATGAGGTACCACATTTTTTCATTAAGAATGCATTTGGTAAATAGTGATGTAACATCAAGAATTCCAAATCTACATGAATAGTTGGATTGATATTTGTGTAAATCTCATACCAAGGAGTTTGAAATAGGGAAAATAAAATGAAAAAAACATGTCAAGGATACTCATGAATCAATCATAGTTGTGAAGTTACACTATAATTTTCAAGGGTTCATAAGCATAAGAGGTATTTAATTCTATGCAATAAGTTGATAGGACATGGTTCATATGGCGATCTAACTCATTCCTAATCAAGAATAGGGTCCCTTATAGATATAGATGTTTTTTTACGAAGGCCATGACATATTTTTAGATGTTCAAACACTTAAAATGATGTGTGTTATAAAGAAATGTATATCCATGGAGAGTTTTGGCACCCTAAAAGTTGTTCCGCTATGTATTGAACACATTATTATGGTAAAGGGATGTAATAAGACATTTTTCATACTTTTTCCTGGTCTAAAAGGGTCCAATGAGCATAGATCATCCTTTATAGGGACATGAGATAGACCCTATGTTATTTCTGACTCTATGAATTTATACTCTAACTTTTTCCTAAGTTCTAAATATAAGAATATTAGAGAGTAATGACTTGAATTTTTCTTATATCACCCTTTGTGGGTTTTCAATCATAAAAGTTTTATGACTCTTCAACTGATAGTTTGGGGTCTTGAGATTTGGACCATTAATGGATATAGTATAAGGTTATTCATCTTTGACCAAAGTCTACATAATTTAACATCATGATGTGTAGACTAATTATGAAGGAGATGCATGAAGAAAACCAAATTAGGCATCCTGAGGATAATAAAACTCAAACAAACTTTTTAATGGGGGATGAAAATGATATAAATCAAGGATCAAGGTTCTTAGATCATGAGTAATGGTATGGAAGAAACACATAAGGGACAACTGTGAATCACTCTAGATTTATAGACTTCTTGATTAGGTTTTTAGGGATCATGAGTATCAGATGAAATTTTTAGAAGTCAAAGACTCCTCCAATTAATATGAAAGAGTCTTGTATATAGATCCAACTTATGAATAGCCAAAAAGAGGGTCCCTTAAAGCCAAAAATGCTACTTTCCATGGGTAGTGGAAGGTTTAAGATAATATGAGTCACTAAAGACATGAAGTACGATTTATGGACTCAAGTATATAGAAACTAGGAAGTAGTATCTCAAACATTGATTGACAATAGTTAGGACATCATGGTCCTTTGATAAATAGTGATAATGGATGATTATCCATGTAGTTTATCATCAATAAATGATTATGTAACATTCATGCAGTTTAATTTCAAATGGAAAGGACTCAATTTTCATGCCGTTTATCCTCCGATGAAAATGAATTTATTCTATGTTGTTTAATTTCATACAACTAGGATGATATGTGGAGTACATTTTATCCATACATAAGATTAGATATAAATATCCATATACTAGGGACCAATACGTAGATCTGTATTATAAATAATAAAATTTGGTCTTTAAGACTAGAATGTTATTTAGTATTTTAAATTTTTGGTAAGTTGACTATTAATTACTCCCATATTTAGTCATGATTATCCTATTTATTCCCAATGGGGTAATTATCCAAAAAATATAAGCTCATGTGAGTCATTATCATTGTGAGAATTAATAGGAGGTCAAAGAAAACCCCCTACTATGTTGTCAAAGGGTATAAAAAATACAGGGACAGGAAATATGGGGGATGTATAACCATAAAATTGGTATATAGATAAGTGTATCCATAATGAACACTCACAGATAGATCAAACTTGTACAAATGAGGATTCCCCTTTCATGTTTTTGATTTCTCATGAACATAATTTGAATATGAGGAAAATGGTAACTTTTCTTAGTGCTGAGAATGTAAAAGACCCATTGGTGATGATGGGTCATTTGATCAGGAATGAATATGAGTTGGGATCATATTTAATTTATACGGATGGACCAATGTTGGTTAAACTATGAATCCCATAAGGATAAGAATAATGCAATAGAAAAGTAATTGAAATAAAACACTTTTCATTGATCTAGATTATATGTAGATATGGGGGATTATTTTTATACATTGAATCATGGAATAAGAGAGGAGATCTTGGAATAACTATGAAACGTATAAAGATAGGAATCAAGACAAAATAGTTCTTATAGAGTTTCCTATATGATCAAACTCATACATAGGGATATGCTAATTTTTTACCAAGAAATACAGAGTATTTTAGATTCTTCCTCTACAAAGATATGAATCATGTGTAGGGAAAGAATATTTAGTCCTATTATTGTGTAGATCCATTGGAGGAAGTGATGAACCACCATAAAGGTTCAAATATTAATGTAGGAGGGGGATTTGTTTTTGTAAATTTGTATCTAGGAATGAGATAAGATATCTAAGTGTCACTATGTATCATGTGCTGATAGGAATAAAACCATATCTAGTTCTAGAATAAAATTCCCCGTTTATTGACTTGACTCATATATATGGAAAATGGATTTTTTTCTTTAAATGAAAAGTTATCCACCATTATCCAAGTGTACGATTTTTGAAAATTATGAAGTAAAAAGTCTACTGTGGTGGGAGAGGCTTTCACTAGTGGGGGAATCCTCATAATTTTATAGAAAAATAATTTGACTACTTTTAATTAAGACCAATAATGTAAGAGGGTTAGGATGGAATACTAATGGGGATTACCAATAAAATATACATGGGATCTCTATGCATATTAAAAGGCTAGGAATAAAGACACCTATAATTATTTTGTTGAAATTACCCAAAAAAATACGAATATAGTGTGGGAGAGAATTTTTTGGACATAACAGCTCGATCTAGGATAAAGAATCCATCAATAACTATGTATCATTTATTGGATAGGAATGAAGGCACACATAGTTATTCAAAAGAAACTTCCCCACACATATTTTGCTCTGCTTCATGGTGATATTATATTTACCATATTGCATTTGGGTCCAGGATGTGGGATCCCAACATGAATATGTATTATGTATGGAAGTTGATCAATACATAACTAGTTATTTAAGATAAAAGGGTCCCCTTCAAAATTTATCTCACATATAGGTGAAATAAAAAATGGATTTTTTATTTTAGACATTGTATTTGGTCCCTGTAATTGGGTTTTTAGGGATCACAATGTATATTGTGGTAGAAAGAATCAATCCACATGTAGTTCTGGGGATAAATTATCTCTCTACCTATATCTAACTCATATATAGGTGAAATATCCTTTTATTCCAAGAACATGAACATAAACAATAGATCCCATATCTAAATCTCATAAAAATATTAAACTCATAAATATGAGGATGGAGTATTATCATTTTGATTATGGTAATTGTGGTTGGGTCCATGGTAGAGTTTTTAGATGTTTATGAACATATTATAGTTCTGGAAATAATTCCTCCATATAGTTTTTTGAAGGATGATTTCTTGGATAGATATAGATCATATATGAGGAATATGGGGTATTCATGATCTAAGGAATATTCCAACCACATGATAACTAATTATATATAGATATATGTATTATGTAGGGGTTAAGGAGTATATAAAGAATTGGACACTCTAAGTTGATTAGAGTCATGAAGGATGAACTTCACACCTTTTAGTTTGACATCATATAATGGGGATGATGACTATAGAGTTTAACCTCATATGGTAAGAACACTATCATTAGGTTTGATGTCCTGCAAATAGGATATGAGTCCTATGTGGTTTAAAGTCTTTCCACCAGGACTTATGATTAGTTTCACATGGTTTTCATCTATATGAAATTATCGAGGACTTCTCCATTGTGATGTGTAATAAAACTCCCAACATAAATGAGTGAATGTTCAAATACTGAGACATGTTGAGGGAATTTTAAATTCTAGTATGAATAGAGAAAACATATTTTTTTAGAATTTATGGTTGGTCCTAGATTAGAGTCTCTAGAAATCAATGCATAACCCAAAATAATGATAACCAATCCAAATGTAATTATTTAAAGTCCCCAAACTAATCATATTCACATAGGGGAAGAAGGAATTTATTTTACAAGGATTTGGCTGACACGTGATTCATGGGTCCTATAAGATGTCCCACTCTATATAGTTTAAGGTCTTGTAAGATGGACCATAAGTTGGAAAGTTTAATGTCATACAAAAAGGAAAAAAATACTCTACAATTTATAGTATTAACACCAGGACATGGATGTTGTTAAATTTATAGTCATGATTCTATTACTTGTGTGACCTCATGTGAATTTTGAACATTATTTCTCGAGAAATCCTATATTAGTGAGGGTACAATGAGTTCCCCATACATTGAGGCTTTGTAGTAATATCCATTGGAATAGACCCTGTGTATGTTGTAAGGTCATTTCCACTTTGGTTCGAGTTGTGGAGGTTTCTTCCTTTGTATTATTGTGGTTATAAGAATCAATAATAGTTATCATTGCTATAATGAGTGGTGGAGTACCCTCTTGTTGAAGGCTTGAACAATATAATTACGAGGGAAATCTATGTTTTTTAGTGTATGAAACATCTTCTAATCAAGTGATTCTAACACATAAACTATATTTTGAAACTATTCATCTTCTTATAGTTGAAAATGGATATAAATTCAAAGTTAGGTAAATTGGACATTGATTGGTAGTACTGCTGCTATTCTGTAGACAAGTGAATATGAGGTTGGTTGCATGATGGTGTGTGTTGTGGTGTAATTGGACCACAAGGAATGAAAGAGTTTTCATAACCAATACTTGTTATCCTTTTAGGGAATTTTTTTAGTATATTTGAAAAATTGTTTTTGAAAGACTCTATTTTACCATTTTCCACTACATGATAGTGAGATGAATGGTTGGACCCAATGTTGTACTGTTGATACAACCTATTAATCTCAAAATAATATATATTGGAGTTATTATCCATTAATGTTTTATAAGGGACACTAAATCTAGTGATGATATTGGAATTCATGAAGATGATGTTTTTTTATTCTAACTTCCTTGAGGGGTATCCCCATGTACAGTTTGTAATAAAATTCAGAAATAGTAAGAATGTACTTGAACTTCTTGGCTATAGTCAGGGGATATGGACCCATGAAATTTATTCCCCACACAAGAAATGACCAGGACTATTTGGAATTGTTCAATAGCTATAGGGGCTGATGGATTAATATTTGACATATTTGAAACGCATGAAACATTAGGGTGAATTCCATATAGTCTTGTATAATTATGGGCCATAAATAACTGATCCATCTAATCGAGAGGGAGAAAAAGGTTCCTGAGTGGTGGGTGTCACCGAATCCTACATGGACCTCCTAAATTACATTGAGGGTTTATCCTTCTATGATGAATATGAGGAGGACTCATCAAATCCCCATGCATAGAGGGATTTCTATTCATTTGGGCCAATATGAAGGGTGGAGTTTAATTCTCGATGTCTGATCTATTCCCTTTTTTTTATTTAGCAGGAGGGTTATATTTTGGATTTCGTATATTATGGGTTATATCTATCCAATTAATGTCCTTTTCTCATTATTATATAGGAATGTTCTGATTAAATTGATATCCTACATTCCATATATAATTACTTGAGATACTACACTTCAATTTGTGATGCTAAATATTATCTCAACCTTATCAAGATTGTATAGGGATGTGGCTATGTTATCTAGTGCATCAAAACATGAATTTTATAAATGAGGGACATGATGAAATGCCAATTCAATAGGAAATCCCACAATTATTCCCCTCACATAGCCAATGAAAGGGGTTAAATATTTCTTCTCTCTAGTTTATTTTCCCTTAATATACTTGATTACTAGATCTAAATCATCATTAATATTTAGATGGTATATCATTAGTTATATGGATTGTTTCAGTCATGTGATGAGGGATTGATATTCCGCCTAACTGTTCGTGTAGCCTTTGGATAAAAATAAGTAATAGGGAATAATTACCATAGCTGAGGAGACAAATAAAATATGTAGACCAATCTGATTGAACTTCGAGATATCCATTATTTTCTCAGTTAGACTACGAGAGGATCTATTAAAATAAATCTACCATATTTGTAGAGTTTCAGAGGAATAGAAAACATATACATCAAGGATCTTGGTGTTTACCAAAATTGTTTTCAGGGTAGGATGTGTTACAAGGAATTCAACTCGTGTATAATCATTAATTTACTTTTGTGATTGAATTTGATGTTATATTATTATAGGAATCCCACTCATCAAGATTGATTCCAGACCTCCATTAAGTGTCTAAGGATATAATTTACTAGGTCTATTAAGAGGATCAAATGAACTTCATGATTATTCATGTAGTGCCTCAACTTTTGTACTGAAAAAATGTGTGCATGGATGTTCTTATTGAAATTGGAATATCAGGTATCATTTTCTAGTATTGTTCTGCTGAGATAATAGTATTTTTTTCATTCGATACACCATTCTACTACATGATAAGAGTACCAAAATATCTCTCCATAGAAACCACATATAGGATGAGTGTATTACCTTCTACCAGTGGAATCAAGACTTGTTGATACAAAATATATTGCTTGAGGTTATCGAAGGCTTCCTGGTAATCTTCATCCCACAAGTAAAAGACTCCCTTATTCATTAAAATTATGAATGGGGGATACTAGTATGGCTATCAAAATCTTGATAAAAATATAGAATCCCTTATTCAATCTCAACTATTTAAGGTTTTAAGGAGGAGGTATTACAAGGACCACACTAATCTTCTCTAGATTGACCTAAATTCCATATTTGTGTACAATAAATCAAAGGTATTTCCTTAAGTTACTCCAAAATAAAACCTTATAGGATTTATCTTGAAACCATTCTACTACATTTTTTCAAATATTGTTTCATATTAGAATATATAGTCACAACACCATTGATATTTGGAGAACAAGTCATTAGAATAACATTTTATAATTATTCTCAAGAAGGGTTTGATTATGTGGTGAATAACACATTTATTGGTAGAGCCATTATTCGTCAAGACAAATGGAATGAAATCATAGGATAATATCCCTTGAGGAACATTGAGTGTTTTTAATTCTAAATCTTTAGGGTCAATATTGATCTAATTTCACCCTGAATACCCATCCATAATAGAAATGTACTAAAATACTATAGTTTCTTAAGTAGTTATTTGATAAAAACTTGTAAATCATTATTCAGAAAATTTCAATTGTGATCCCAAAAATCAATGCATACGCAAATCAATGGGGATTATTTTGTCTATAAATTTAAGGTATTTTATCTCTCAAATGGATTTTTCTTTGATAAATTTTCTACTTTAGAAGATACCTTGAAGAATATGAGGGATGAATTATTTGTGACGAATATCTAAAACCTCGATTATTGTCAGGTGGGCCTCGGTGGGTAGCCACATCGAGCTCCAGTCCTAGAATCTCTATATTGTTACAAAAAAATACACAATTTTGCTTATTTATGAATGATATTTACATCTCTTTATCTTCCAAGGGTATGATAACATTGATCAAAGTCGGTCACATGTCTTATTCTACTCTAAGATCTACGTATTTTATTTCATTGATGGTTGTGGAGAAGACTTCCTAAAATGATTGAGAGTATTATCTAAGGCCAAAATCTTCTTTTTCCATATCATAATTGATGGAAGTTTCCTCTATAATGGTAAATGGTACTGGAGTATCTCATTCCATGATGAGGGATAAGAGGCTAATAAAAAGAGACTTTGTGCCCCGAATGATAGGGTGCATCATAAGAGAAATTTCAATTTCAATCAATGGTACATAGTAACTTTCAGATCTTAATGGAACATTGATATGATAATATTTTGATGATACTACATCAATTAGTATGAATATTATTTCATAAACATGGGAGAATGATGTTTTCAGTTTATAGTGACCCTATGGAGATGAATCTACCCCCTAAGTAGGTTTAGAGGCACCACATAGTCAATGCTAAGAAAAAACCAATGTCATTTAGGCATCGTTCTTAATCCATTGGGATTGAAAACATGCATGTCATTTTATATCATTTATTAATTCCGTTTTATATTATAGAAACCAACATTAGTGTACTAGGATTCACAAAATTTAAAAGGGGATCTAGTTCTGTATAACATTGCAACTCTTCTATGGATGAGGGTACTTCAGGCAGTGGTGGAATGTCAATTACCCAAACACATGGTTATGAAGACAAATTATTATTTCCAGAACAATATATACTATGTACTATTATATGAACATGAACTCATAATTTGAAATCAGGTCACTAAATTGGCCTTTGATCTTGATCATTCCAAGGGTATTCTGCTAGAACATCTCATACCCTTGAATGAACATGTTTGTTAAAGAAAAATAATCCTCACTAAATCCAATATTTTAGATGATTTATAATGTGAAATGATTGATATTAGAACCATTATCAACTATTGTCCTCTGAATAATGTCATTTACAAGATTACATAAAATGTATAGGACTTTGATATGTCCTTTAATTGATTCTTATCGATCATGTTCAGTGAATAAGATAATGGAATTACATTATACCAAAGTGATTTCTATTCAATAAACTTCAACCAAAGCGACTTATGTCTCAATGTCAAAGGGACTCTAGAGGGTATTGATAATCACCTCTCATAGTTTTTTTTGAAATATGTTGAGAATTTAGGATTGATAGATTGGTTGGGAAGACTTCTAATTGCTTAAAAAGTTCACAATTCTACACAATAGGTCTACGCTTCCCAATATGGGGTTTCTCTTTTGTTTGTGCCTTAGGGTTGGTAGTGTTAGAGGTAGACATATCTAGTGTCTGAAAAAAAGTTGAAGGAATTATTATTACTAATTGAGTGGGTCGAGCTAGTCTACACACTCACATTTCTTAGTTTGGATGGCTATTAGAAGACTCTAGGGTGTCTCCAAGCTCTAACTAGTCTCACTAATGTGCTTTCCAGTGGGACTCAACTACATATATATATTATGTGGGGATAGGGCTGAGATACTAGTCTTATCAACAATTGTGTATTCCTATATTCTCTTTTCTCTTGTGTGATTTACCTCAAGTTCCATATTCAGGTGTACAAAACTCAGGTTTATATGTATATTCATCATCAGAGATGAGTTTTTCTAAGTGAATGAAAATAACATGTACAAGTAGTACCCCCCCATTCGATGAGGGCTCTATTTTTTGGGGCGGTGCCCGTGTTTTGGATGATGATGAATAGAAATCCATGAGAGTTAGGGCTAGTTTGGAAATTGGATGCGACTTTTTCTCTCATGTGTTATTCTACTTTTGATGATTACATCTTCCTCTAAAAGATTATTCTGATGGAATCTCATTGGATGATGTAGGATGTTTCAGGACCATGATTAGTTGATGAAGTTTTTCTCTAAGAATGGAATGAGACAGATCAACCGTGTTTAGGGTCATCAAGTAATCTAACTTCTATTCACTCATATAAAAAATTTCTTGAAAGTCATTTTATTCTTGTAATTGGGTAGTGGACATGTAAGCTACATTCTATAGGTATTTTTCCAATATTATCTATCCAAAATCAACCATTCCTTAGAGGATTTCCTTGCAGAAAAAGATGTCTTGTATAATGTAACACAAACTCTAGTGATAAGGTTAGTATACAGGATGATCACAGAGGCCGACCTCTTTATTTTTATCCTTGGTATCTTGAGGATATTTTTTTCAACATCTATAATCAAACAACTAGGATGTAGATAATTTCAGATAGATTTTTTTATTCCATTCCTAAAATCACAGGGATAACATATCTCTTTTTTCCTCTAATTAGAGGTGTTTTATACTATTAACACTCAACAGGAGGCACTGGGTGATGCAGAGCCATAATAGGTCCTCAAGAAAGCACTAGCACCTATTTGAGTGTGATAGTGGAATTTTATACCATGATATACATTTTTCCTTTGTTCTATGGTTTTAATCCTAGATTTAGACTTGGTTCACTAAATGAGGTCCTCCATATGATTTATCTTTCCTACAAACTCTCAACACCCACCTAGATATTTCATTGTGACTAGTGGTGTCTCTAGTTCATAATAATGATTTTTTTTTCAAAATATTCTAGCAATTTATTCTATGGTATTTGGATGTTTAGAAATTATTTTAGGAATTTCCATCAAGAAAAAAAGTCATTGACCCTTTCATTTTCATTCAATTTGAAGTTTGTGAGGTCAACAATAATCATATTCCTTTTCATAGATATGAATTGATAGAGGAATTGATGAATAAGGTTTTCCCAACCTATGATAGACCCTATCATGTAGAAAAAATACTCACTGAAATATCGATCCACTAGAGTCTACAAAAATCACAAATGTTTTTTTGAATATTTATAGTCTTGTGTTCCCTTCATGGGGATGTACTGAGAAACAAAGTATGGGAGATGTTTCTATGGATCTACCATACCATCTAATGCAGACAAAACATGATTCTCTAAATTGAGAGGGAACATAGTGGAATCCAATGATTCAAGATATAACTTCATTTTTGGCTACATGGGGGCCCTTAACCCTTCTACTGATTCTTTCAAGATGGTGAGAGACTCGATGGTGTTGAAGAGTTTTATGGGTACCATTGATTGAACCACCTCCTAAGAATGGGAAGTAGGTGAGGCTTGACATGGTTGGCCTATATTTATCAGTTCTTAATTTCCATCTCCTTGTATGACTAGATTATTATCCTATAATGGGGTAGGTTTTTTCCATAGATAAGGAAAATTAGGACATTTGACATCTTTTATATTTTGGTAGTCTAACAATTAGGATCCAATGCTATCCTGATGTTCATGTCCCACACTTGTGGGAAGAATAACTCTATCCGAATAGATGGGTGGGGGGGGTCACTTCTTCAATGAGGAGATACTATATAGGAATATTTCCATTGATTAATTATTCATAAATTCTTTTTATATTGTATATCTTGGCCTCATAGTGCATAAACTTATTTTCTGAAGAGGGGACTTCATCCTTCCTTGATGTAGAGTGGTTTGTAGCTACACATTTACCTTTATATCTTGTATAATGGTGTAATGGGGGTGGAAACTCCTTATTTATAGGTTCTACATTCTAGTTCCTCCTTTGAATATAGGTACCTATGGCCTCAAACTGTGCATTGGTGGAATATTTCTCTCAATGTATTACTTTTGTATTCTGTCCCTCGATGTATGAATCCCATTTTGTTTCATGTATTTGATTTATGGATATGACATTCACTAATTCATATCAGGTAAAAATAATAATATCATCATCTTACGAGTAATAGAATGAATTTCCACTACTCAGTCCCCCTTTGGGAGTAATATCATGGTATTCTCCCCACCCCTTTCTCTCACTGGTCCATTTTGGCATGAAAGAGCAATGAGATGTGATCTTTTTTTTGAGAGTTATCATAGTTTTAGTACATGAATAATGATCTTGAGGGAATCTAAAACCATCATTACCATGAAATCCGAGATTGTAAGGTGTATATTGTGTGATGGTAGGAATATCGGGGTTTTTGGATACTAGAAAATTCTTCCCAATCTGGAGATGACATATTTTATTGGGGGAGGTGGAAATAATTCCCCCAACCATGAGGGATGGGGTTGATATGGGGCCACCACTAGTAACTCCTCAACCTACTAAATATTTTATGGTGTTTAGGGTAAAGGTTGTGGTAAAAATTCCCCCAGACTTGCATGACAATGTTGATTTGGAGCCGAAACTAATTTATTCTAGACTCTCTTTGGATTTAATGACCATAAGGGAAGAAGAATTTATAATAATTTATCCATTCCTATTGAATAGGGTTTCTATTTGATGTAATATATAGATTATTTGAATTAAATCTACTTAATTTGGCACATTATCACTCATGCACGAGCTTGGTGTAGCATCTTATCAGAATATGATCTACTCACCTTGGGCAGTTGCAGAGATGCCTGATATTTTTTATTCCTCATATAAGTTGTGTTATTGACATTTTTAGGGGACTAGATAAGTATCCTATTAGTGATCTATACTCACCACTCAAGGTTCATTTGTGTGTTTAAAACTATAAAAGTTTTTTGGGTTACCCAAATGTCGTGCAAGTTGTGTGGGCCTGTCACCCCTTTTAGGACAATGAAATTGTAGGATGAAGTCTCCATGGGATTATAATAACATGGGTATGAGGTGATTTACAATTATCAATACTCATCCCACCATCAAATACATATTTTTGGATATGATTTTGTGATTATCTACCGAATTACTTCCTAGTAATGAAGGTAAGCATGTCACAAGCTCTAGTAGTTCTCTTCTATCCTCGGATCCTGAACCACATCGAATGCAACAAGGTCTATATGGAATCTAAGCATGTTCACAACCTAAATTTGATTATCATATCCTTTAAAATTAGGGTTCTTAACCTTTATCCATTTAAACATTACCCATATATTTTGGCGTAAGACATTCACTCCCCCTTTAGATCATCTAGGATATTATATCTGGATGTGGAGAAGGGTTATAATATAATTAGAAGGTTGTTATAGACCAATTAATTCCACATAGACATGGAATATTATTCCTTTTTGGTTTCATGTTACTCCACCTGGTCAGAGCATATATGTTTCTTTTTTGCTGACCACGACTCATGACCTTTAAAATTATAGGATGATGGTCACCAATCTGAGTCACATATTAACCTAGGCGAGGTGCTTCTAATGGATAATAGGGTACTATATATGGTTGTCCCTATTTTTTTGAGTATATTTATATATGAATATTCTTTTATAATGGGATTATTTCTTTTCCGATGAGATATAGTATCATGGGGAGGTTGTCTACGGTGGAAATATAGAGTGATATCCCCATAAGTTATCTCCAAGCTACCATGAAACATACTTTCATGGTGGGTATAACTATCTTCTTTGGATAAAGTGTTAGTGGATCATTCATATGATTTATATATCCAATGTATAACCTCAAGGATACCAACATTAACAAGGGTAGGAATATGATCATAATCCTGCATTATGCTTAGAATATGTCGATCTACCATTTAAGGTTGAGAGGGGATATGATCTTACTATATAGTGGTCAAAGAAGTATGTCGACAACTATATTTGGTTTTTGTGAGTATTTTATCCAAATGAATAGAAGTTATTGGATTATAACGATTATTTTATGGATTATTGTAAATAATATGAGCCAACCATTGGGTGGATGGAATAATATAATTTCTAGGTTTATTTGAAGTGGAAATATGGTCCTGATTAAGATGTACATTCCCCATCATAATATTTAGAAGATCCTTCGAAATGGGAGAAGAAATATGATCCACCAATTTAATATCCTCTGAGGTATTTTGGTACGATACTTCATTTGTGAGATCATGAATATATTAATAGATCCAATAAGCTTATGGAACATTCCAACAAACTTTTGAGTTACTGGTAGGGATATGAGCCTACCCTAGGGTGACTATTGGGATATGCTGAGGAACATTATTTGAAATAAGAATAAAATACCTATCATGTATTTTATCTTGAATATTTTTTTTCCCTTATTTGATATGAAAATGATATTATTATGTGGTGATTATCAATATGGGTTGAAAAAATCCAACCAAAATAGGTATATAAGCTCGATCTTATGCCACTTCCTTTACTAGAATATGTCTACAATCATGCCAGGAGGTAGAATGAATATGTGGTTCATCCAATGTAGATATATAGTTACATTATAAATGATGATATGACACTTTGGTGGTTAGAATAGGGGTATGTTATTATCCCTGCATCATCATAGGAATATATAGATGAATCTCCTCCATTTCTCCTAGAATGTACTGGAATTTCAATAAGTTATTGGAAGGAATATAGGCCAACATGTTTTTAGTTGATGGTATTCCCTAGTTTACATATCCAATAGAATTGTGAATATATACCCAATATTTCCTCTATTTACCGCCATTATATACTATTGTGATTCATATTTTGGGATGGGAATATGCACCATCCCCATACTCACTATAAAAATATGCTAGAAGACCTGTTATGAGAGAGTAAGGATATATGCCTGCTCACTAGTATCCAGAAAAATATAACAACATACCTCATCAGTGGAAGTAGGGATGTGGGCATGATCCTGTGATTAAAAGAATTTGACTGTTATAATAATTTTCTTGGTACCTAGATTTTAGTGTCTAGGGAGCTGACCTACCGAGAAGAGCCGTTATCAAGTGACTGAGTGGTGGTAGTACTATGACGTTACTAGATAATGTTGATGGAAACCCTCCTAGGTGACTCATGTACCATTTTGATACCATTTAAAACTCCATATTCAAACTTCCTATGATAAGTAAGTTGATTATTCTTTCAATATTTGGATTAAATCTTGAAGAAATTGGTGATGGAGACATGCACCAATGGATTTTTGCGGTTCTAATTAGGAGATGTTGTTCGTTATGTTTCAGTACTTAGAGACCCTTTAATCCAACCTCCATGGTTGGGATGGTTTCATGTTGGTGATATTACTTAACCATCATGTTATCCACATATTTATATAGGTGTTTTGTAGGTGTAACTATTGTTTGGTTCATGGAGGTAGCGACTCTTGTGGATTTACCATATCAAAGATTTTTTCTTATGAATATTTGATTTCCATGGACCAGATGGAAGTTTATGTTAAGTGAATCTACAAACCCAAAGAAAATGAAACAAGTCAACTAATTAGTGTAAAATCACAAGTATGAAATATACTCAAATATATATTCATGGTTGACTCATTTTTTATTTATGAAAATATTCAAGCTGGCTTCACCATATTTTCATGAATAATATACAAAACAAATTTTTTTGATATGTGGTCAAACCATTTTTTATTGAAATATTTATGTGGGTTTAACAATATTATTTCTACATAGTAAAGGAAATACCAACATCTAGGACTCTACTCCCATCTCATATAGTTTCTAATAGGGTTTATTCATGGAACCAAAAATTCCCAATCATTCCCACATCTATAATGATCTACAAGACTAAATTATAAAGATGGAAGGCACTGGTGTTCCTTAACAATAATGATTATTAACTAACATTGTTTGAGTTAGTGGAAGGTCAAGATCATCACACCCTTTTAGTGTGAATTATTTCCTCCATCAAGAATCTCTTATAGATTTATGTTATGTTCATGAATCCTTCCCAGACCTCAATATGGGGCTGGTTACCCAATAAATTTATAATCTTTTTTGGTGAGGATCAATATACACTTAGTGTATTCCATTGACTTGAAAATCAATATGTATTAGAGGTTCCAAATCAATTATACCCATTACAAGTATCCAAGGTTCTATATATTGTTACCAATTATTACTTGGTGATGCTGGTTATGGGGTTGATATGTTTTAAATTCATTAAGATGGGAAATCTAGAGTTATCATTGGCATAGAAGGTAATATGTTTTCATGGTATTGGGATAAATCACATTAAGGGGATTCCTTTATATCATTATGAAACTAATTAGAAACAACATAGTTCAATGATTCTTAATGGGACACATATTTCATTTTAAGGTCATGTGGAAAGGACCAATCCATATAGTTTAACATCATGGTGAATAAATGATAATGTGAATGATTCCTAACAGTGATTAACATGTGAATTATTCCCGAGATCCCATTTCTAGTTAACCTCAAAGGGAATATGGACTAAATAGGTTTATTTGGTTGGTTTTACAAAGAGTATGTCCTCATGAATATAGTCCCCATCAAGGATATGACATGATGACAATGGACTAATGGGGACCAAGAAGGAATATAACACTATAAGTGGTGGAATGATTTTATTGGGAATATGGATTGATAAAATATGGTTTATGGGGGATATGAACCCAATGGATGGGGAATATATACTTGTAGGAGTATGACTAGGTTAGGTAAGGATGTAAATGAATGCACAAGGGATATAGTCAAATGAGGATAATGATGGATGGTTAATATTGTTGAAATTGAGAATTTGTGAGGAATCCTATATATCCCATCGATCTAGGAATCAAATCTCAGATATTTTGTATGAAATAGTTTAAGGTTGTGTGATAGGACCATATAATTTAGTTTAACATCATGGACTAAGGATTTATATGGGGACATTTGAATATGAGATATGGGGGGATCTATTATTAGAGAGTATTCCTATGAATCCTATGAAAACAGGAATCAGATTCCATATAGTTCTGAGGTTATGGATATTTGTGCCATAAGATGTTTTGAAATAGAACATTAAGTAGGTATTTTGCATATGGGTATACCATAAGAGGTTTCATTAAGAGTATGGCCCATTTAAGGAATGGAAGATATAGGCAGCACTTACACCTATGGATGATTTCTATATTGGGTGTATTTTTATTATAGAAATGAAAGTATCATTATAGATCTCTAAGTCTACATGATTCATGATCGGTGTGAGAAACCAAAGGTAGTAAAAGATAAGACACATTATATATTGATAAAAAGTGGTAATTGAATGGAGATTTCACACAAAGGATTCCTTAAGGGGAGTATTTTTATGTGCTCTATAGTAAATATTGATCTACATTAAAAGAATTACGAGCAACCACAAGGGATATTTTAATGTAAAATCCATATATGGGGTATTTGAAAGTAATATACTTAAGGTTAAATATTTTTTTCATGGAATGTGGCCTCATATAAGGATGATCTATGAGAATGTTGTGGATATAAGGGCTCAAGACCTAAAAATATATCGAACATATCCTATTAAAAATATAAATCTAATCCCTCATAGTTCATAAATTCCTCACCAGGTGGTGGGTGAGGATAGGATGATAAAATGAATAGGCATATTTCCCATGAGTATGGGAATATTAGTAAGAATGATAAGGGGTATAGACATATAAGGGGAGAAAATTTTGAAATAGGAGGGTTCAAGTGGAACTATTAAGAGTTAAGTGATCACAAAAAGGTTAGAGGGTCATGTGATTTTATGAACGAGCTAGAGGTCATGCAATTGAGTGACGGTGCTTTTGTTTATGAAATAAAGATAGGGAGAGTACATCATGAAATGACATAGGGTGACATGAAATCACATGGTTTTTATTGGGTTGGAAAATCACTTGACATAGTTTCATGAGAAAGGGATACCCATGGGATCACATGACTAGTCAATAATCACTCGATCACGTGACTGAAGGGCCATTAAGAGATTCCCCCTCTTGCCAGTCATCTTATAGATTGGCCTTGTGTTAATGGTTTATGTGGTTGTAAAAACATAATTAAAAAATACGTAATGATTTTTTTTGAAATGGATGTCATTGAAATTGAAAGACTCCTATGATCTATAAAATTTGGTCCATTTTCATATCCAATTATTATACCTTCCTTTTTTTCAAGGAGTTTTATAGGAGTCTCCCCTCCTATATCTTTACCGCTTTGAATGGAATGTGACCAACACACCTGTGCATGAGGTGTTAGAAGATTTATGTATAATTGGGTGGTGTCTCATGCACCTCACCGGGATAGGTTTTTGAAATGAGGGGTTTTATATGTTTCTTTTAAACCTAATTTATGTTATTTAACCTAATAATGGTAGTACAAAAATAACCAAGGTTTTCACCTAGCGAGACTACCCCAAAGGTTTAATCTTGTGATGATTTTTTTATTCTCCACTTATATTTCTAATTTCTTTTAACGGGAATAAAACTATAGTAAAATATATTATTAAAAGTTCAAAACACACTAGGAATTTCAAACAGAAATGAAAAAAATGACAAAATCATGAAACAATTAGTAGTCGAACAAACATATATAAACAATAAACATCTTTCTAGTAATTATTATGGATAAATATTCCACCATAATTTTTAAAAAAATTTAAAACTATAAATCTCTCAATGCCTAGATTATAATATATTATATTTCAAAAAATTAGGATAATTGATATGATTATAAAACTAAGATCTTATAAAAATAACTCTTTTCCAAAGAAGCTAATCAATACTTTCAATGACTGATAAGAAAAAAGAAACATACAACACTTTCTATACTCACAATCATCAAAATAAAGTTGAGAAATTAAAATAGATAAGATCATATTAAAACATGTACTCAACTTAAATTTTCAATCCAAATTCAAAGATCATCACATTCCAATTGGAAATTTGATGTACTCAGAATGGGAGAAAAATGTTTAATAAAATGATTGAAGAATAAAACATTGAACAATGATGACATTTCATGTTCAAAAATAATTTAGATAATTAAAATTGAGAGGTTAATGAAATGAAAACTCAAAAAGTTATCACCATGTGAATCTACTAGCTTTATATACTGGAAATTTAAATGGGAATCAACTATGTGTAGAAATGTGCTTCGATCTACATTAGTATCGACATCAGTAGTAGAAGCAGCTCTCTGAAAAATCTTTTGTCATTTCTCTCTCGCCCTGCTTCTGAAAATACTTGTCTATTTTCATCCCAAAAAATATTATTTAAAACATATATTTATTAAATATTTTAATTTATATCTCACCTAGAAAACACCAAAGAACATTTTTTCTAAGTGAAAGTACCTCAAAGGCCATTCAGTTTTCTTCATGTGATCTCTAGTTTATGATAAATTTTTCCTTAAAAAATTATTACACCACTGCCACTTTTCATTATTAATTATAGAATTGTTCCACAAAACTATTCCTCAGAAATAAAATTCCACAATCTTGGATACATGTCCAACTATCCTATAGGTATCACGTACTATTGTTGTAGATGTGGAGAAAAACTAGAAACTAGACTTGAGCTTGAAATCATAGCAGGACATCTCCACAGTCAAAGAAGATATTGACATGAACAAGTACCCATTTCTCAGTTTCATTCATAACTAAATAATAAATATCCAAGAGAAATAAATGAATCAATAAAATTGATAAAAACCAATAACAAATATGGGCTTCATCAAAATGAATAAATATCTTTATCTCTATCAACCAGATTAATCATCTCGAAAAACCTGTTTTGTCATCCCCACTAAAAAATTACAAAGGATCACATCAGAAATATTCAAATCATTCTAAATATTCTCTTAGATGATTCTTCTTCATCAATGGTCACCTCAACATCATGAACCCCCAAATAAACATATGATCAAATGGATATCAAACTCTCTGTCTTTATTGACTGAATTGATTCTCATCAAATGACGGAAGAGAAAACTTCATTCTTAAAAACTATTTCATCAAAATTAATCTTTAAAAAATGGTTTGTTAATTTTTATGGGTTCATATCCATTGAATTTTGTTTCCATTTTGGTTTGTGGCCTTCAACATCGATGTCGCCTTTGACATATCTTCATCGATCCTCAACAATGATCTCTCGACGATGGTGGATAGAATCTCATCAGCTCGGCCCTAGTTTCTTCCGATTGGAACAATCATAGTCATCATCTAAACTTCACAAATCTGGTTTCATCAGCTGGATTTGGTTTGGGGTGGTAATTGCAAATGATAAATTATCCTATGGGAATATTTAACCTACATGACTTGAAAAAATTATCTTATTGTATCCACTAAAATCATCTTATCATGGATATCAATTATGACAATATGATAAGGATTTATCTGACACTGTTAGGATATATGATATTAAGACTGTTTAAAATATATTAAATAATGGTAATTAATTTTATACAAAACATTATTTAACATGAACAACTGAAAAAATATCTCTTGTGCACTGCTTTATCAAATTATCGTATGCAAGTGCATCGATTGGGTATGGTGCTTTAAAAAATCCCAAGCACTGCAATGAAGATAAATAAAAATAAAATAGAAATTAGAAAAGATAATTTATTAATAAATTTTTAACTATAATTTAATTTTTAGCAATTTACAATAATTTTTTTTAATGAAAATAAAATAAAATAAAATAAAATTAAAATTTCTTTTTTTAAATATAATTTAAGGAAAATTAATATTAAATTAAATAAAATTATAAATTATAATTTTGTTAAAATAAAAAATATATTTAATCTGAAATCAGTTTGAATAAAATAATTATTTTGTTAACTAATTACAAAAATAAATAAATAATACAAATTTTAAAAGAGTTAAATTAAAAGTTACATATCATTATCTAATAATTTATTTAATGAGAAGACATTAAATACCAAAATTCCATTAACTAATTAATTATTAAAATTGGGAAAAATAAAAGTTGAAATAAGGGGGAACTAAAGAGTATAAATAAATCTCTTAAATTAATATTTTAAAATAAACAATAATTATAAATAAATATCTAAATGTTAAATAAAAAATGATAACTAAAAAATTAAAGATTTTAATTAATCATAAAATCAAGGTTTTATTAATTTTACTCTAAAAAAATAGAAAAGTAAATTGACCTATGAAAATGATATTTTAACAATTACAACATAATTAAATTAATGAAATTATTTGGAAATTTGGTATCAAAATAAAGCAACATCAAATTCCCCCACACTAATTTTTTTATTGTCCTCAAGAAAACAATGTTTCTAATTCAGGGGAATGAAATGAATCTCAAACATTAAATACTATATGTGTAACACCCCAATCTTCCACTGTACGCTTCTATTTGAATAATTCAACAACTTTCTCTGTACGCAACTTCGAGTTCTAGCACACCACAACCAATCAAACCAACAATTTAAAAATTTGTTATGAATAGTAATAACCAATTTCTAGAATTTTATAAATTTTATTTTTCAAATTGGACTTCATTTTTGGATTCATAATATCAAAATTAGTTTAGGGGGAATTTTTGGTACTTTTCTGATAACTTTCATATTTTGATGAATAGTGAAAAATACTAAATTTTAATTAAAAACAACTTTTTTAATCAAACTAATTTATAGTGTTAAATTATTCATTTGAGTGGTTTTAAAGTATCATTAGATTATATTTTTATCATTTAATATAATTTAGGTCATCATATGTAATTTCACATTTAAATTGTACATAAACACATGTCAATCTTTTGATAGTTTTTACATCTTAAAAACCTGCTTGCTGGTTTTGAAAACGAGAATTAATTTTAAATTAATTTCTGAAACTTCTGTGTTTTGAATATGGAAAAATTAATTCCATATTTGGAATCATGAGGTCCAAATTGTGTAAATAGATAAGTTTTATTTTTAGACATTATGAATAGTAACTTCAGTAAATATTTTATTTACCATGGTTAAAGGGTAAATCCAGTAAATAAGGGTAGAAAATAATATTATAATAATATTAAATTACCTTAACATATGTTCTAACCCTATGGTATGATACATTTCCGACCATGGGTATCCTTTATTTTATTTTGGGACCCCCTGGAGCCAATTGTATGTGAAAATGACACTATAAAAATTAATTTAAAGATAAGGAAAATGTAACATAACCTTATATATTTTATTAAAACAATTTTTATATGAGTTTATATAATTTATATCTTTGACTATAAATATTTTTTAGAAATATAAAATTATTTCCCACATCATGAGATTTTATTTATAAATTTTAGACATAAAATAAATATATTTATTTATGACACAATAATGATGTAGTATTTTCCTTATTAATGAAAGAATAAAATAATTAATATTATAAATATTAAAATAAATATAATTTATTTTTTTTGATTCCATATAATAATTTTATAGGTGAATATGAGATGTTAGGATTTATTAAATGTATTTTCTTTAGAATTAATCAAGTTTTATTGACTTTCACAAAAACTAAATATTAAATAGTGTCAAAATTGACACAAAAGAGTTTTAAAACAAATATTATATTATTAAATGATATAATATTCCTAAAAATATAAGGTTCATTCAAAGGAATTATATAATGATATATATATCATTAATGAACCACTTGCGGTTCTCTTGTCTTTTTATATTAATTTAATTAACTATTTATTATAATAATAGAGGAATACATGGTAAAAGTAAAACTATTTAACTAAGAGTTAAATCTAAATGATAAGGTTATATAGTGACCTAAACCTATCTAAAACCTATTGGTTGAGAGGTTTTTGATCCTGAACCACCTTAGTTTCTAAATAAATCATTTTGGAGCCATTATAAATTGAATATGATTGTATAATAAAATAATATTTCAAGCTTTTCCTAAAGTTACCCTCATCTCTATTATAAAAGGGTACTTCCCCTTCTATCAAAATCAAACCTCCAAATCCATTTGGATCATCCAAACCCTAAAAAAATATCCTCCCAACTACCCTCACTTTTACCAAGAGTCCTTTGATCAGAAATCCAACCTAAGATCCCTTTTGATCAAAACAAAAGGAAACGGCTGAAGAAGAGGTAATAATCTCATCACCTCTTTCAAGTTTTTTTCTTCTTCCAATTCCAATTTATCTGTTTTTTCCCTACCAAAAATAATTACTCTTGTAACTTCTACATACTATTATGGTATTATAAATATGGTACTACCAAATTCATTATTCTATCCATCCTACGAATGACAAGTCACCATACGTGCGTACGTACGACTTACCGTCTCCACGTCATGGTGTAGTTTGTTATTAAACACTTCATTATATAGATGGGTATAATAATGAGTATAAATTATTTAAATAATAAAAATAACATGTTAATTATTCTTTATATATGATATACCATCCAATTACATACGATTTCACCACCAATATAATGATATTGTCGCTCGTGCGTACGTACGGATTACCGTCTCCACAAACGTGATGAGATTCATTCCTCATCATAACCATTCAAGAATAATTTTAATTTTATGATTATATATAATGTTTGAAAACTTAATATCATTCTGGATATGAATCAAATACATCATATCCATAACAAACATGACTTATGTAACAAAACAAATAAATTAAAAACGAACCAATTAACACCCAAAATAATGATAGTACTGATATATTACTAACAATGAACTATTAGAAGATCATATATGATTTAATATTTAGGTATGTGGTTATTTTATAATTTAATAACAATGATTTAACTATTATACAGGAGGTTAACATACCCTCGACTAAGGAAAAGTACATGGTAAGGGGTTTTCATCTCACTTCTTATTTGTGCGAGATTCATGCTATATTGCCACTATTTCATTTTGTGTGGTGTATATACTACCCATGATTGTATTCTTTGTGTAATATAATTTAATTTATGGGTATTTAAATCTTCATTTTATGATACTTCTTTCATGGGGTGTATGTTTCGTATGTTACCAAATCTGTAAGGGTTAATTCTACAATCTCTTCATTATCCGAGGTTGTTTATACGCGAGTATCTACTGAGACCTCTTTATCATCCAAAAATGTGTTTCTTAAAAATGAATTTCAATTTTTTTAATATTTCCTAGAATATGGGTTAAAGTCATTTATAAACTTTTTTGACTTTTTATAAATTTTTTATTAAGGAATCTTTCCATCATTTTGAAATAAGGTCCTTTACGACTTTTTCGACAAAATTAAGGAAAGAATGTTTTTTAACTTATACGGCGGGTGCAGCTATTTTCTGCCATTATAAAACCTTAGAAGATTCCCCTACAAGCTTATAAGAATATATTCAAAATAAATGTTTTCGTTTATAAATACATGAATTTTAAATTATTTAAAAATAAAAAGAGATATTTCTCTGAAACAATTTTGATTTCATCTATGTCAACATCTTTGATGGATTTTACACTTGTTTGAAGTTGATTTATTATGATACAATATTCCATATTTTATTGAAGTTTTTGTGATATTTTTTACTATGGATGTGTTATTTTTATACCATTCATGGTTTATGGTTAAAGTATTAACATTTCATATTCTAGTTTTAATACGAATGTTTATGTTATGTTTCAACCTTTTCATATGAGAAATGCATTGGACTTAGTAAGTGACGGGTGGAGCCCGCTATAGCTCCTCGATGCATAGTAAGGTCTCACGAGACAAACTAGTGTCTTGTCATAAGACCTTGATAAAATATTATTTGTAGTTTTGGCACTAGGCCTTGACTATATGGTTATGATGTCCGACATTATGCATTCCATCATTTTGAAATTGGCTATTGATATTACATGTGATTATTCAACTAGTAGAATATCCATTTGAATAAGTAAATGACACTATTTTATTTATCTTTTCCATATCATGCTGATTTTTATGTTTAAAATTCTTGTGTTTTAGTCTTATACATTGCCTTAAATTTTGATGCTTATTTATGAAAGTTTCTGCTATATTTTTATCCTTACTGAGCACCTGAGCTCACCCCTTTATATGTTTTATTTTTCCCATGATGCGAAGAAGTATATTATGAATGACCTATAGGGATAGTCTAAGGGAGAAGAATGTGTTAAAAGGAGACACAATGTTTTTTTTTTCATTTCACAATGTAATGTAAAACTTATGTTTGTATCCAGTACTTCTAATGCTACTAAATTGATCAGTATTTCGGGATTTGATCCCTTGTGATCATGCCAATATTATGTAATAATGCACCGACTCTAGGTATCTAGGGTCAAGGATTTATAGTTGGTATCAGAGGAAGTTTAGTAAAAACCTTGGAAACTAGATTTAGAAAAACTCTGATTAGAGAACATTACCCTAAGACAGACTTTGAGGATTAGTATACAATAACTTCCTTGAATTTTGGTAATGTAGAGATTTTTTTTATTTTCCAAGAAATACATCCATGTCTGGATACAATCAGGTAGAGGCAGATCTAGAATATATGTACTTAAGATTGAAAAATACGACAAGGAGTTTCGGTCTTGACCCGGGTATCCTGGTATACGACAACAGGCCTTGCTGCACTCTTGGTTACAATACTCCTGAGGGATATGATTAGGATAATTCACAATTTATTTACAAACCATTATGAAGGATTTATGAGTATATACCTCCTCAAAGATAACATTTTTATGATTATGGATTATATCCATAAACTGTTCAATTTATGTTAAGTGTTTTACACATTTGGAATTTGGTATTGAAATTCATAAAATAATATAGTCTATGACATTGTTTATAAATGGCACCTAGTGGAATGAATGGAAACGGTATCAACGCACGCAATCCATCTAGGTATTTCCCTCATACTTAGGATAATTATAGTGGATCTGGTGATGCGACTAGTGCTGATCAGCTTATCACCATACTAGGACAACTCACTCAAGTTATGAATAATAACATTACCCTAATGGAGCACCCTAATACACAATGAGGAGGATCAATTTTAGACCTCTTTATGAGGAAAAAACCAACAACATTCAATGGGACAATAAATCCATTTGTAGCTGAGTAATGGATAAGTTTATTAGAGAAATATTTCATGCTTTGGGGAGTAGCGAAAGGGAAAAAGTTGTCATGGCAGTTTATCACATCACAGGAGATGCAGATCAATGGTGGTCATTAATTCAAAACAAAAAGGAATATGAATAAGTATCAAATATAGAATATACAGAGTTTAAAGATATTTTCTTAGAAAAATACTTTCCTTGTGACCATCGAACGGATATGGAAAGACAATTTCTAAATCTAAGGAAAAAGGAGGATGAGAATGTCAGAAAGTATGAGAATAACATTAAAAGGTTAGAAAGGCATGAAGTAGATTATATACATAACCCAAGGAGTAATATTGATCGATTATTTGATGGGTTAAAACCATTTCTCCATTGAGCATTAGTCTCAAAATCCTTCTCATCATACGAAGATATTGTCTCATGTGCTATCAAGACAGAAGAGGAATTCTCTAAGTCTTACGACTTTAAAGCAAAGAAAGAGAAGAAGATATCTTCTGAAAACTCTGGAAATGGAAATAAAGGGAAGAAGGGAAAAGTTGAATTTCTATCCTTCAGAAAATGTGGAAAGAAACACCCCGGTACTTTCCTGAATGGAATGAGAGTCTGTTACAGGTGTGGTGAAAAAGGCCACCAAGCTCGTGATTATAAGGGAAAGAAAGAGGCTGTCAATGTTGAATGAAACAATTGTAGAGAAATGGGGCATTATTCAAATGAATGTCCTAATCTCCAAATAAACTTACCTCATAAAAGGACAAGGGAGAAAGACCATGCTTATGCGATAACTACTGCTGAGGTTGAAGCTACGAATGATGCAGTGGCAGGTAATTTAATGGATTCTTAAAGTTTATTCAATGTTTTATTTGATTCTGGATCATCACATTTTTCATATCTTCCCAGTTTTCTAAGAAAATTAGATATTTCCAATTTGATTTAACAAGGGAGTTGTCAGTCAAAACTCCTAAGGGAAGTATCATTACAACAAAGATTTGTGAATCAGTCTCCATTAGGGAATATAAATTTTCTTTATCTATTGATCTTATCGTCATACCCATGATTGAATTTGATATAATCCTTGGTATGGATTGGATTTCATACCATGATGAAAAAATTTATTCTAGGAAGAAGGAGGTTACAATTTTCGATGATGATAAGGAGTACCTTGTCTTTAGAGAAGAAACGTCACCACCTGATTCTTATCTAAATCCACCCCCATTATCTCTAATAAAATCAATTATTAGAGAGGAAGAGAATGAAATAACTATGGGCGAGGAAAATAATGTTCAAATAGAGGATGTACCTATTGCGAAAGAATATGTTTATGTGTTTCTAGAGGATTTACCTGGACATCCTCTAAAACGAAAAATTATGTTTTGCATTGATTTAAGTCCTGGTTCATGACCCATATCGAAAACCCCTTATAGAGTGGCCACTTTGGAATTAGTGGAACTAAATAAATAACTATAATAATTTAGTAATAAAGGTTTTTTTCTCCCTAATGTTTCTCCATGGGGAGCCCCTGTTCTTTTTGTTTAGAAGAAAGAGGGATCTATGGGTTTGTACATTGACTACGGGGAGATCAATTCTATAACAATAAAGAAAAAGTATCCCCTACCTTGTATTGATGATTTATTCGATCAACTTCATGGAGCTCAATATTTTTCAAAGATTGAACTTCGATCTAGATATCATCAGTTGTGTGTGAAGAAGGAAGACATTATAAAAATAGTATTTCGAACAAAGGTACGGGCATTACAAGTTTACAGTAATGCCTTTTGGATTGACTATTACACCCTCTGTTTTCATGGATTTAATGAAAAGAGTTTTCAAGGAATATCTTGATGAATTTTTAGTTGTATTTATTGATGATATCTTGGTATAATCAAAATTCAATGGAGATCATGAAAATCACATGCACACTATTTTGAAAACCCTTAGAAGAAATGAATAATATGGGAAGTTTAGAAAGTGCGAATTATGGCTTTAGGAAATTTCTTTTCTTGGCCATATTTTCTCTAAGGATAGAATCTCTGTTGATCCTTCAAAGACCAAGGATATCCAAGAATGGCCAGCACCGACAATTATAACTGAGGTACACAATTTAATTGGTTTAGCAGGTTATTATCGGCATTTAGTCCATAATTTTTCCCAATTGGAAAACCCATTATCCAAGCTCACACATAAAGGATTTAAATTTGTTTGGAAAATAGAGTGTGAAGAATGTTTTGAAGAACTGAAGAGAATATTAGTCAATGCTCCTATCTTAACTCTACCATCGTAGAATGACGTGTTTGTTATTTTTAGTGATGCTTCAAATAAAGGACTTGGTTGTGTCCTTATGCAGAATGATAGAGTTATTTCCTATGCATCACAATAGCTAAAAATTCACGAACAAAACTATCCCACTCATGATATTGAGTTAGTAGATGTAATATTTTCTTTGAAGATATGCAGACACTATCTCTTTGGTGAAAAAATGTGAGATATATATAGATCACAAGAGTTTGAAGTATATTTTCTCACAAAAAGAACTCAACATGAGGAAAAGATGATGTATTTAACTACTCAAAGATTATGATTGCACTATACACTACCTCTTGGGGAAGGAAAATAAGGTGGCAGATGCTTTGAGAAGAAAGGATCATGGAGTTTTGAACAAGATGAGATTTGAAAGGGATCCTATGTTCATGGATATAGTAAATATTGATATGGAAATAACCATGGAAGGTGAAACATCAATAATGTTTTAAATTATTTCCAAACCATCTTTACTAGAAAGGATAAAAAGTTCTCAAACTGATGTTGAGGAGTTTAAAAAGAAAATTAAAGCTGTGAATTTTGAGAGATTGACTGAATTCGTATATGAAGATGGAATTTTGAAATTTGGGAAGAGACTTTGTGTTCCTGATATACCTGATCTAAAAATGGAATTATTGAATGATGATCATAACTCCAATTTCTCTATACACGCTGGTAGCAATAAGATGTATAGAGATTTGGAGGAAAATTTTTGGTGGGACAACACGGAGAGGGAGATTTCTGATTATGTGTCAAGATATATGGTGTGCCAATAGGAAAAGGCTAGAAGACAACATCCTAGAGGAGTTATGCAACCTCTTCCCATACCTGAGTGGAAATGGGATGATATTACGATGGACTTTTTCATGGGGATACCAAAGAATCCTAGAAGGAATGATGCAATATGGGTCATTGATGATCGTCATACCAAGTCAGCACATTTTCTTTCTATAAGAGAAGATTTACCACTTGAACATTTAGCAATACTATATATTAATAAAGTTGTGAGACTTCATGGAGTACCCCTATCAATTGTTTCTAATCATGATCTCCATTTTAAATCAAGATTCTGGAAAAGTCTTCAGAAGGCCCTAGATAATGAACTTCATTTCAGCACTCCCTACCACCCTAAAATTGATTGAAAATCAGAATGGACTATTCAAACCGTAGAAGATAGGTTGAGATCTTTCTCACTTTACTTTCAAGATATATGAGATCAGTATTTACCTTTGGTAAAATTTTCAAATAATAATAGCTTCAATTCAAGAATTCAGATGGCACCATATGAAGTGTTATATGAAAAGAGATGTCTCACACCAACTTATTGGGATGATGTTGGTGAAATAAAACTCACAGGCCTAGAATTTGTGGAGGAAACAATGGAAAATGTTAAGATTATCCAAACCCACATCAATGCAGCTCAAAGTAGGCAAAAGAGCTATGTCGATAACTGAAGGAAGGATTTGGAATTTCAAGTAGGAGATCTTATTTTCTTGAAGGTATCTCCATGGAAGGGTGTTTTACAATTCAGTAAGAAGGGTAAATTGAGTCATAGGGACATCAGACCTTTCAAAATTCTAGAATGAATTGGAGTTTTAGCTTACCATTTGGAAATGACTCCAAGTCTCTCCAAAGTTCATAATGTGTTCCACATATCACTGTTGAGAAAATAAATGCCTGACCCAATGCATGTACTCACCTATGAAGAAATAGAAATAGAACTTGATCTATCTTATTGCGAAGATCCTATTAGAATTCTTGATACTAGAGAACAAGTGTTGAGAAATCGGACGACTCGTCGGGTAAAAGATCTATGGAGAAAACATAAGATGGAAGAGCCAACATGGAAACCCGAGGAACTTATGATGAAGAACCACCCGAATAATTTTATATAGTAATTTTCTAGAAATTTTGAGGAAAAAAATATTTGAAGGAGGGGAGAATGTAACACCCCAAGATTCCACGACACACTTCTATTTGAATAATTCAATAGCTTACGCTGTACACAAATTCGAGTTCTACCACACCATGACCAATCAAACTAGCCGTTTAAAAAGTAATTATGAATAGTAATACCCACTTTTTGAAATTTTATAAATTTTATTTTTCAAATTTCACTTCATTTCTGGATTCGGAATATCAAAATTAGATTAGGGTGAATTTTTGGTACATTTCTTATAACTTCCATATTTTGATGAACAGTGAAAAATACTAAATTTTTATTTAAAAACAGTTTTTTTAATCAAAATAATTTATAGTTTTAAATTATAAATTTGAGTAGTTTTGAAGTATAATTAGATTATATTATTATCATTTAATATAATTTATGTCATTGGATGTAATTTGAAATTTAAATTTTATATAAACACATGTCAATCTTTGGATAGTTTATATCTTAAAAACCCGCTTTTTGGTTTTGACAACGAGAATTAATTTTAAATTAATTTATGAAACTTCTGTGTTTTGAATTTGGAAAAATTATTTCCATATTTGGAATCCGGTGGTCCAAATTTTCTAAATATGTAACTTTTTTTATTAGACATTATCAATAGTAACTTTAGTAAATATTTTATTTACCATGATTAAAGGATAAATCCAGTAAATAAGGGTAAAAAATAATATTATAATAATATTAAATTATCCTAACACATGTCCTAACTCTATTATATGAAACAATTATGACCATTGGAATCCTTGAGATGATTTTTGGGACCTCATGGATCCACTTGTAAGTGAAAATGACACTATAAAAATTAATTTAAAGATAAGAAAAATGTAACATAACCATATATCTTTTATTAAAACAATTTTTATATGGGGTTATATAATTGATCTATTTGACTATAAATATTCTTTAGAAATATAAAAAGATTTACTACATCATTATATTTTATTTATAATTATTATACATAAAATAAATATATTTATTTATGACACAATAATGATGAAGTATTTTCCTTATTAATGAAAGAATCAAATAATTGATATTATAAATATTAACCTAAATATAATTTATATTTTTTGATTCCATAAAATAATTTTTTAGGAAAATATAACATGTTAGGATTGATTGAATATAAATTTTTATAAGTAATCAAGTTTTATTGACTTTTAGAAAAACCAAATATTAAATAGTGTAAAAATTGACATAAATGAGTTTTTAAAACAATATTATATTATTAAATGATATAATATTAATAAAAATATAATGTTCCGCCAAATGACTTATATAATGATAGATATATCATTAATTAACCAATTGGGGTTATCTTGACTTTTTATAGTAAGTTTATTAACTATTTATTATAATAATACAAGAATACATGGTAAAAGTTAAACTATTTAACTAAGAGATAAATATAAAAGATAAGGTTAATATGGTGACCTAAACCTGTATAAAACATATTGGTTGAGATTTTTTCAACCCATACCCACATTATCCTTGAAATAAATCCTTTTTGAGCCATTAAAAACCGAATATGATTGTATAATAAAATAATATTTCAAGCTTTTCCTAAAGTGACCCTCACCTCTCATATAAAAGGGTACTACCCATTCTCTCAAAATCACTCCTCCAAAGCCATTTGGCTCAGCCAAAACCTACTCAAATATCCTCCCAACTACCCTCAATTCTACCTATAGGCATTAATTTGATCAGAAATCCTACCTAAGCATCCCTTTTGATCAAAACAAAAGGAAGCACCCGGAGAAGAGGTAATAATTTCATCACCTCTTTCAAAGTTATTTTCATCTTCCACTTTATCTTTATTTGTTGTTTCCATACCAAAATAATAAATCTAGTAACTAATACATACTATGATATTATTATAAATATGGTACAACCATATTAATTATTCTATCCATCCTATGAATGACAAGTCACCATACGTGTGTACGTACGACTTACCTTGTCAACATCGTGGTGTAGTTTGTTATTCAACACTTCATTATTTATATGGGTATAATAATGAGTATGAATGATTTAAATAATTAATATAACATGTTAATTATTCTTTATATGTGATATACCATCCAATTACATACAATTTTACCATCAATATAATGATATTTTCTCTCGTGTGTACGTACGGATTACCGTCTCCACAAACGCGATGAGATTCATTCCCCATCATATCCATTCGAGAATAATTTTTATTTTATGATTAAATATAATGTTTATGAACTTAATATAATTCCAGATACGAATCAAATACATCCTATCAATAGAAAACACGACTTATATGACAAAACATATAAAGGAAAATGAATCAGTTAACACCTGAAACAATGATACTACAGAAATATTATTAACAAAGAAATATTAGAAGATCATATATGAAATCATATTTAGGTATATGGTTCTTTTATAATTTAATAACAATTATTTAACTATTATACAGGAGGTTAACATACCCTCGACTAAGGAAAAGTACAAGGTAAGGGGGTTTCATCTCACTTCTTATTCGCGTGAGATTCATGCTATATTTCCACTATTTGTTTTGTGTGGTGTATGTACTTCCCATAATTGTATTATTTGTGTAATATAATTTAATTTATGGGTATTTACATATTCATTGTATTTTCATTATTTCCTAGATTGTATGTTTCGTATGTTACCAAATCGGTTTGGGTTAATTCTACAATCTCTTTATTATCCGAGGTTGTTTATACACGAGTATCTACTGGGACCTCTTTATCATCCACATCAATGTTTATTAAAAACGAATTTAAAAACATTTTTACTATTTCCTATAATATTGGTTAAATTCATTTATAACCTTTTTTTAATTTTTATAAAATATTTATAATGGAATCTTTCCGTCGTTTTCCAAAGAAGGTCCTTTATGACCTATTCGAAAAAATTAGGGAATGAATGTTTTTTAACTTATATGGAGGGTGCGGCTATTTTCCACCGTTATAAAACCTAAAAAACTTCCCTTACAAGATTATAAGAATATTTTCAAAATAAATGTTTTCTTTTATAATTACATGACTTTTAAATGATTTCAAAATAGAAAGAGATATTTCTCTCAAATAGTTTTGATTTCATCTATGTCAACATCCTTTGATAGATTTTACACTTGTTTGAATTTGATTTATTAGGATAAAATATTCCATATTTTAAAGAAGATTTTGTGATATGTTTGACTATGGAGTTGTTATTTTTATACCATTCATGGTTTATAGTTAAACTATTAACATTTAGTATGCCAGTTTTAATACGAATGTTTATTTTATGTTTCACCCTTTTCATTTGAGGAATTCATTGGACTTAGTAAGTGACGGGTGAAGCCCTCTATAGCTCCTCGATGCATCGGTAGGTCTCATGAGACAAACTGGTGTCTTGGCATAAGGCCTTGACAACATTTTACTTGTAGTCTTGGTAGGAGGCCTTGACTATGTGGTTATGATGTCTGACATTATGCATTCCATCATTATTAAATTGGCAATTGATATCACATGTGATTATTAGAATATTAGAATATCCATGTGAATAAGTAAATGGAATTATTTGATTTATATATTCCATATTATGCTGAAGTTTATGTTTTAATGGATTGTGTTTTATTCTTTTACATTGCCTTAAATTTTTGTGCTTATTTATTAAAGTTTCCACTATATTGTTATCCTTACTAAGCACCTGAGCTCACCCCTTTCTATGATATATTTTTCCCTGGATGTGAAGAAGTATATTATGACTGAACTAGATAGATAATATAAGGGATATGAATGTGTTAAAAGGAGACAAAATATTTTTGTTTTTCATTTCATAATGTAATGTAAAAATTATGTTTGTATCTATTACTTCCAAGGCTACTAAACTGATCGGTCTTTCGGGATTTGATCCCTTGTGATGATGCTAATGTTATGTAATAATGCACCGTCTCTGGGTAACTAGGGTTGAGGAGTTACTATTGGCATCATTGGAATTTAATTAAAAACCTTGGAAACTAGATTTATAAAAACTTTGATTAGAGAACATTACCCTAAGATAGAATTTGAGGATTAGTATACAAGAAATTACTTGAATTTTGGTAATGTAGAGATTTTGTATATTTTCCAAGAAATACATCCTTGTATGGAAACGAGAAGGTAGAGGTGGCTCTAGAATAGATGTACCTAGGAGTAAAAACTCTAACAAGGAGTTTCGAGCTTGACCCGAGGTATCCTGGTACATGACAATGGGCCTTGATGCTCTCTTGGTTATGACACTCTCGGGGGATATTCTTAGGATAATTAACATTTTCATCACAAACCATTATGAATGATTTATGAGTATATAACTTCTTAATAAAAACATTTTATGCTTATGGATTATATCCATAAACTGTTCAATTTATTTTAAGTGTTTTACACATTTGGGATTATGTATTTCAATTAATAAACTAATCTAGTCTATTCCATTGTTTAGAAATAGAGCCTAGTGGAATGAATGGAAACCGTATAAATGCACGTAATACATGTAGGTATTTACCTCCAACTCAAGATAATTATAGTGGAGCTGGTGATTCAACTGGTGCTGATCATCTTATCACCATATTGGGAAAACTAACTCAGGTTATGAATAATAACCTTACCCATATGGATCACTCTGATCCACAATGCTAAGGATCAATGTTAGACCAATTTATAAGGAAAAAACCACCAACATTCAATGGCACTGAAAATCCATTTGTATCTGAGCAATGGATAAGTTCCTTAGAGAAAATATTTCTTGATTTGGGGAGTAGTGAAGGGGAAAAATTTTTCATGGTAGTTTATCGCCTCAAGGGAGATTAAGATCAATGGTGGTCCTTAATTAAAAACACAACTGAATATAAAGAAGTATCAAATATAGAATGGAGGGAGTTTAAAGAGTTTTTCTAAGAAAAATAATTTCATCATGACCATCAAGAGGATATGGAAAGACAATTTATGAGTCTAAGGAAAAAGGAGGACGAGAATGTAGCGAAGTATGAGGCTAACTTTACAAGGTTTGAAAGGCGTGCAACAGATTATATATGTAACCCAAGGAGTAATATTGATCGATTATTTGATTGGTTAAAACCATTTCTTTGTTGAGCCTTAGTCTCATAATCCTTCTCATCATACGAAGATATTATCCCTTGTTCTATCAAGACAGAAAAGGAATTCTCTAAGTCTTACAACTTTAAAGAAAAGTAATAGAAGAATAGATCTGTTGAACACTCTAGAAATGGAAATAAGGGGAAGAAGGGAAAAGTTGAATTTCCATCCTGTGGTAAATGTTGGAAGAAACACCCCAGTACTTTCCTGAAGGGAACGAGGGTCTATTATATGTGTGGTGTAAAAGGCCAACAAGCTCGTGATTGAAAGGGAAATAAAGAGGCAGTCAATGTTGAATGTTATAATTGTAGAGAAATGGGGCATTATGAAAATGAATGTCCTAAGAGCCAAGGAAACTTACCTCAGAAAAGGCCAAGGGAGAAAGGTCAAGATTATGCGATCACTACTGCTGAGGTTGAAGCTCCGAATGACGTGGTGGAAGGTAATTTAATGGTTTCCTCAAGTTTATACAATGATTTATTTGATTCTAGATCATCACATTGTTTCATATCTTCCCATTTTTCTAAGAAAATTAGATATTTTCAATTTGATTTAACAAGGTAGTTGTCAGTCAAAACTCCTTAGGGAATTATCATTGCAACAATGTTTTGTGAATCAGTCCCCATTAGGTAATATAAATGTTCTTTATCTTCTGATATTATCATCATATCCATGATTGAATTTGATATAATCTTTGGCATGGATTGGCTTTCAGACCATGATGTGAAAACTTATTGTAAGAAGATGGAGGTTACACTTTTCGATGATGATAAGGAGTACGTTATCTTTAGAGCAGAAACATCACCACCTGATTCTTATCTAGATCCACCCCCTTTAGCACTACTAAATTCAATTATTAGGGAGGAACAAAATGAAATAACTATGGGTGAGGAAAAGAATATTCAAATAGAGTATGTTCCTATTGTGAAAGAATATGTTGATGTGTTTCTAGAGGATTTACCTGGACATCCTCCAGAGTGAGAAATTAAGTTTTCCATTGATTTAATTCTTGGTTCAAGACCCATATCAAAGACCACTTATAGAATATCCACTGTAGAATTAGTGGAACTAAAGAAACAACTAGAATAATTGAGTATTAAAGGATTTATTCTCCCTAGTGTTTCTCCATGGGGAGCCCCTGTTCTATTTGTTAAGAAGAAAGATGGCTCTATGAGGTTGTGCATTGACTACAGAAAGATCAATGATATAACAATAAAGAACAAGTATCCCCTATATCACATTGATGATTTATTCGATCAACTTCATGGATCTCTATATTTTTAAAATATTGACCTTCGATTTGGATATCATCAGTTATATGTGAAGAAGGAAGACATTATGAAAACAACATTTCTAACTAGGCAAGGAGATTACGAGTTTATAGTAATGCCTTTTGGACTGACTAATGCACACTATGTTTGTATGTATCTAATGAATAGATTTTTCAAGTAATATATTGATGAATTTTTAGTGTTATTTATGAATGATATCTTGGTATACTCAAAAATATTTAATGATCATGAAAATCAATTGCGAACTATTTTGAAAACCCTCAGAAGTAATGAATTATATGGGATGTTTAGAAAGTGTGAATTCTGGATTTAGGAAATTTATTTTCTTGGACATATTGTCTCTAAGTATGGAATCTCTATTGATCCTTCAAAGACCATGAAAATCCAAGAATGGCCAGAACTAACAAGGATAGCTGAGGTATGTAGTTTTATTGGTTTAATAGGTTATTATCGGTGTTTCATCCAGAATTTTGCCCGATTGGCAAACCCATTAACTAAGATCACACGTAAAGGGGTTAAATTTGTTTGGACAAAAGTGTGTGAAGAATGTTTTGAAGAACAGAAGAGAAGATTAGTCAATGCTCTTATCTTGACTCTACCATTGGAGAATTATGGGTTTGTTATTTATAGTGATTCTTCAAAGAAAGGACTTGGTTTTGTTCTTATGTAGAATGATAGAGTTATTTCCTATACATCACGACAGCTAAAAATTAATGAACAAAACTATCCCACTCATGATCTTGAGTTAGAATCTATAATCTTTTTTTTTGAAGATATGTAGAAACTGTCTATATGGTGAAAAAATGTGAGATATATACCGATCACAAGAGTTAAAGTATATTTCATCACAAAATAACTCAACATGCGGCAAATACGATGGCTTTAACTACTCAAAGATTATGACTGCACTATACGCTACCACCCGGGGAAGGCAAATAAGGTGTCAGATGCTTTGAGCATAAAGGATCATGGAGTTTTGAATAAGATGAGAGTTGAAAGGGATCCTATGTTCATGGATCCAGTAAATATGGTTATGAGAATAATCATGGAAGGTGAAACCTCAATACTTTTTCAAATCTTTTCCAAACTATCATTACTAGAAAGGATAAAAAGTTCTCAGACTGATTATGAGGAGTTTAAAAAAATAATTAAAGCTGTGAATGATGGGATATTGATTGAATTCATATATGAAGATGGAATTCTGAAATTTGGGAAGATACTTTGTGTTACTGATATACCTTATCTAAAAAGGGAATTGTTGGATGATGCACATAGCTCTAATTTCTCTATACACCATGGTAGCATTAAGATGTATAGAGATTTTAAGGAACATTTTTGGTGGGACAACATGAAGAGGGATATTTCTGATTATGTGTCAAGATGTATGGTTTGTCAACAGGTGAAGGATGGAAGACAACATACTAGAGGAGTCATGCAACCTCTTTCCTTACCTGAGTGAAAATGGGATGATATTACGATGGAATTTATCATGGGGATACCAAAGAATAATAGAGGGAATGATGCAATATGGGTCATTGTTGATCGTCTTACCAAGTCAGCACATTTTTTTGCTATAAGAGAATATTTATCCCTTGAACATTTAGCAATACTATATGTTAACAAAGTTGTGAGGCTTCATGGAGTACCCCTATCAATTGTTTCTGATCGTGATCCCCGTTTTACATCAAGATTCTGGAAAAGTCTTCAGAAGGCCCTAGATACTAAACTTAGTTTGAGCATTGCCTTCCACCCTCAAACTGATGGACAATCAGATCAGACTATTCAAACCTTAGAAGACATGTTGAGATCTTTTTCACTTGACATTCAAGGTATGTGGGATCAATATTTACCTCATGTAGAATTTTCCTATAACAATATCTTTTATTCAAGTATTCAGATGGTACCATAGGAAGCATTATATGGAAAGAGATGTCCCACACCAACTTGTTGGGATGATGATGGTGAAAGAAAACTCGTAGTCCTAGAACTTGTTGAGGAAACAATGGAAAAGGTTAAGATTATCCAAACCCACATCCAAGCATCTCAAAGTAGGAAAAAGAGATTTTCCAGTAACTGAAGGAATTATTTGGAATTTCAAGTAGGAGATCAAGTTTTATGGAAGGTATCTCCATGGAAGGGTGTTTTACAATTCGGTAAGAAGGGTAAATTGAGTCATAAGTACATCAGACCGTTCGAAATTCTAAAAATAATTGGAGTTTTAACTTACCATTTGGTAATGCCTCCAAGTCTATCCAAAGTTCATGATGTGTTCCACATATCACTGTTGAGAAAATACACGCCTGACCCAACGCATGTACTTACTTATAAAGAAATAGAATTGGAATATGATATGTCTTATTGATAAGACCCTATCATAATTCTTGATACTATAGAACAAGTTTTGAGAAACCGGACGACTCATCTGGTAAAAGTTGTAGGGAGAAACCATAAGATAGAAGAGGCAACGTGGAAACCTGAGGAACTTACGATGAAGAACCACACAAATCATTTTATTTAGTAATATTATAGAAATTTCAAGGATAAAATTATTTTAAATATGGGAGAATGTAACACTCCAAGCTTTCAAAGTACGCTTCTAATTGAATAATTAAATAGTTTTTATTATACACAACTTCGAGTTCCAGCACACCATGACCAATCAAACTAGCCATTTAAAAAGCAGTTATGAATAGTAATACCTATTTTTGAAATTTTATAAATTTTATTTTAAAAAATGGACTTCATTTTTTGATTCATAATATCAAAATTAGATTAGGGTGAATTTTTTTCACTTTTCTGATAACTTTAATATTTTGATGAATAATGAAAAATACTAAATTTTAATTAAAAACAAAATTTTTAATCAAAATAATTTATAGTGTTAAATTATAAATTTTAGTGGTTTTAAAGTGTCATTGGATTATATTTTTATCATTTAATAGAATTTAGGTCATTGGATGTAATTTCACATTTAAATTGTACATAAACAGATGTCAATCTTTTGATAATTTTTACATCTTAAAAACCCACGTTTTGGTTTTCACAACGGGAATTAATTTAAAATTAATTTTTGAAACTTTTTTGTTTTGAATTTAGAAAAATGAATTCAATATTTGGAATTAGGAGGTCCAAATTGTGTAAATAGTTAACTTTTAGTTTGAGACATTATGAATAGTAACTTCAGTAAATCTTTTATTTAACATAGTTAAAGGGTAAATCCGGTAAATGAGGGTACAAAATAATATTATAATAATATTAAATTATTCTAACACATGTACTAACCCTATTAGATGATAAAATTCTGACCATATGAATCCTTGAGACGATTTTTGGGACCTCATGGAGCCACTTGTAAGTGAAAATGACAATATAAAAATTAATTTAAAGATAATGAAAATGTAACATAACCATATATATTTTATTAAAACAATTTTTAAATGGGGTTATATAATTTATCTCTTTGACTATAAATATTCGTTTGAAATATAAAAATATTTCCTATATAAAAATATTTTATTTATAATATTTAGACATAAAATAAATATATTTATTTATGACACAATAATGATGCAGTATTTTCCTTATTAATGAAAGAATCAAATAATTAATATTAAAAATATTTCAATTAATATAATTTAAAAATGTTGATTCCATTCCCGAATTTTATAGGTGAATATGAAATTTTAAAATTTATTAAATATAGTTTGTTTGAAGTAATCAAGTTTTATTGGCTTTCACAAAAACCAAATATTAAATAGTGTCAAAATTGACATAAATGAGTTTTTAAAAAAATATTATATTATTAAATGATATAATATTCTTAAAAATATAAGGTTTAGCCATATGAATTATATAATTATATATATATCATTAATGAAACACTTGGGGTTTTCTTGGTTTTTTATTGTGAGTTTATTAACTATTTATTATAATAATACAAGAATACATGATAAAAGTTAAACTATTTAACTAAGAGTTAAATCTAAAAGATAAGGTTAATATAGTGACCTAAACCAGTATAAAACCTATTGTTTGAGAGGGTTTTGACCCATAACCACCTTATCCTCTAAATAAATCCTTTTGGATCCATTATAAACTGAATATTATTATATAATAAAATAATATTTCAATCTTTTCCTAAAGTACCCCTCACCTCTCTTATAAAAGGTTACTTCCCCTTATCTCAAAACCACACCTCCAAAGCCATTTGGATCATCCAAACCCTACTAAAAAATCTTCCCAACTACCCTAAATTCTACCTATAGGCCTTACTTTGATCATAAATCTAACCTAAGTATCCCTTTTTATGAAAACAAAAAGAAGCACTCGAAGAAGAGGTAATAATTTCATCACCTCTTTCCAAGTTCTTTTCATCTTCAAATTCCTATTTCTATGTTGTTTCCATAAAAAAATAATAACTCCAGTACATTCTACATATTGTAATTTTATTATAAATATGGTTCAACCATATTCATTATTCTATCCATCCTATGAATGACAAGTCACCATACGTGCGTTCGTACGACTTACAGTCTCTATGTCGTGGTGTAGTTTGTTATTCAACACTTCATTATTTGGATGGGTATAATAATGAGTATAAATGATGTAAACAATAAATATAACATGTTAATGATTCTGTATATATGATATACTATCCAATTACATTCTATTTCACCATCAATAGAATTACATTGTCGCTCGTGCGTACGTACAATTACTATCTCCATGAGCACGATGAGATTCATTTCCCATCATAACCATTCAAGAATAATTTTCATTTTATGAATAAATATAATTTATAATAACTTAATATAATTCTGTATATGAATTAAATACATCCTATCCATAGAAACATGACTTATGTAACAAAACATTTAATGGAAAATGAATCAGTTAACACCCAAAACAATAATACTATTGAAATATTATTAACAATGAAATATTAGAAGATCATATATGATATCATATTTAGATATTTAGTTCTGGTATAATTTAAAAGAAATTATTTAACTATTATACAAGAGGTTTACATATCCTCGACTAAGGAAAGGTACAAGGTAAGGGGTTTTCATATCACTTCTTATTCACGTGAGATTCATGCTATATTGCAACTATTTCCTTTTGTGTGGTGTATGTGCTGACCATGATTGTATTTTTTGTGTAATATACTTTAATTTATGGGTATTTACATATTCATTGTATGATCTTTATTTCATGGGCTGTATGTTTTGTAAGTTACCAAACCGGTAAGGGTTAATTCTACAATCTCTTCATTATCTGAGGTTGTTTATACGTGAGTATCTAATGGGACCTCTTTATCATCTGCATCCGTGTTTCTTAAAAATGTATTTCAAAACATTTTTAATATTTCCTAAACTATGGGTTAAATTCATTTATACCCCTTTTTTAATTTTTATAAAATTTTTATAAAGGAATCTTTCCATCGTTTTCCAAACAAGGTCCTTTACGACCTTTTCGAAAAAATTAAGAAAAGAATGTTTTTTAACTTATATGGAGGGTGAGGCTATTTTTCACAGTTATAACACCTTCAAAGCTTCCCTTACAAGCTTATAAGAATATTTTAAAAATAAATGTTTTATTTTATAATTACATTAATTTTAAATTATTTTGAAATAGAAAGAGATATTTCTCTCAAATAGTTTGATTTCATCTATGTCAACATCCTTTGATGGATTTTACACTTGTTTGAAGTTGATTTATTATGATACTATATTCCATATTGTATTAAAGATTTTTTGATATGTTTAACTGTTTATGTGTTATTTTTATACCATTCATGGTTTATGGTTAAAGTATTAACATTTTTTATTCTTGTTTTAATACGAATGTTTATGTTATGTTTCAACCTTTTTAATAAGAGGAATGAATTGGAATTAGTAAGTGACGGGTGGAGCCCGCTATAGCTCTTCGATGCATCACTAGGTCTAATGAGAGAAACTAGTTCCTTGGAACAAGGCCTTGACAAAATCTTATTTGTAGTCTTGGCACGAACCCTTGACTATGTGGTTATGAAGTCCGACATTATGCATTCCATCATTATGAAATTGGCTATTGATATTACATGTGATTATTCGACTAGTAGAATATCCATGTGAAAAAGTAAATGGAATTATTTGATTTATCTTTTATATATTATGATGAAGTCTAAGTTTAAATGGCTTGTGTTTTAGTCTTATACATTTCCTTAAATTTTTATTCTTAATTATGAAAGTTTATACTATATTTTTATCCTTACTGAGCACCTGAGATAACCACTTTCTATGTTTTATTTTTCCCAGGATGTGAAGAATTATATAATGACTGACCTACAGGGATAGTCTAAGGGAGATTAATTTGTTAAAAGTAGACACAATATAGTTGTTTTTCATTTCATAATGTAATGTAAAACTTATTTTTGTATCTATTACTTCCAAGGCTACTAAACTGATCATATTTACGGATTTGATCCCTTGTGATCATGCCAATGTTATGTAATAATGCACCGACTCTAGGTGACTATGGTTGGTGTGTTACAGTATGGACATAGAAAAGAGTTTTTCTAAATGATTTCTGACCACAATGTCCAATAGGTAGTGAAAAAACATTTACCCTCTGAGAATTATGTATTTTTAGTGAAAACTGATTCATGTTTTACAAAAATGATTAACCTCAAAAATTTGAATTCATATTAGACCCATATCTATTTGAATTAAATATAAATTTCAAACATCTCTTTAACTCTATGTATAATGTCTCACATAATTAGCTATCAAATAAATTAGACACTTTTTATGAGGGAAATTAATAAAATTAAAATGAATATGAATAACTCATCCAACAGCTTAAATAATAAAACATTGTGGTCAACCTAGATTAATATTGTCATTTCATAATTTATTTTAATGCATATATTATGAGTGTGAATCCAAATTTAAATATTCAAGGGTAACGATAATTGTATAAAATTCATGCAATACTTTACTAATGTCAACTGCTTTCCAGGAGAGAAATTATTTTTTTACCCAGCTATATCCAAGGGGTATTAGAGAATTAACCTTGTAAAGGTGGATGCACTACTTTCAAAATTAAGAAATTTTAAAAACCACTGAAAATTGTTTATTGAAACTTTAAAAATATAATATTTTTATTTGTATTGGGGTTTTTATGCGATCAAATTGTGGTACAGTTTATCACATTAAAACACCCTTCCCCCTCACCAAAACATAACATTGTCCCAAATATTGAATTCGAGATGGAGAAATATATTTATGCAATTGAAAGTTCAAAAAGATATGAAAATTTAGTTGATAAGAATCATGTTCAAAAGGGTTAAAAGAAATATCAATGTTGTATTTTCCCAAAATAAATAAATATTTAACATAATTGAAGGAATAAAAAAAATGTTCATATTGCTTGCAATGTAAATTATTTATCTCAAAAGAAAAATGTAAACTAGTTAATGTTAACACACTTATTTATATAAATTTCCAACAAAGAAATGATTAATCATCACTAATAGAAACTAAAAAATAATCAATTTCATTGAAGAAACAATACTGTTTATGTAGAAAATTCAGCATGATATTTGTTTCCTTTTCAATTATTTTTCTTTTTAAAAAAAATTTAAGGAAGAGACAAAAAATACAATTTAAAGTCTAAAAAATGAGTAGGATTTAAAAAAAACTCACATGAAATAGAATATATATTTCCATTTAGATCCACTAAAATTAACCTCCATATTTACTTTTATAAATCCCCTTTGTTTATATTGAAAACTCCTAAAAATTTTAATGCATTAACATTAGATTAAATAAATTTAAACTAATGTAAAATGTTACCAGAGTTTAGAAAGTAAGATGCTGAATCTAGTTGCATCATCTTGTAGCTTCTGTTAATCAATGTAGACTATAAGACATCTTTTTCAATAGGAAGATAAAGTGGAGAGTATCCCCAAGTGGATTTTTCCCGATTAAAAATAGGGAAAAAATCTTCCCCTTAAGCTTATCTTATTTTCTTCAAAGAAAAATTATGAAGATAAAAAAATTCAATCACTGCAAAAAGATAGTACCTTCCACCACAATTATTCCTAAAAAATTAATGTAAGAAACAAACTGCTTATTCCATGGTATTCGGCTAGTAATAAAGGGAAATCATCCCTCAAAGGATCCTTATTACCTTCTCTAAACAGTTTCAACCGATGTCTATTAATAGTAAATGGAACATCATTTCTAGGATTGAGAATCTGTACAATACCGAAAGGGAAATCATGAGTAACAATGAAAGATCCATCCTATTTGGAAAGAAATTTACCTATGAAAATATTCAACCTCAAGTTCTACTATAGAAAATTATCTCAACTAGAAAATTATTTATTCAATATCAACTTGTCATGAACATCATTGGTTTTATCTTTAAAAATAATTTCATTTTGGTAAGAATTGTTCCTTATCCCTTTCAACTCTTGTATACACAAATGAATTTTTGTCAAGAATCAAACAAATTCAAATTACATGATTTGATAGGCCAAAAATATTTATTCTCAACTTCCCTAAGAAAATGAAATGATATTCTAAAAACAATCCTATAAGAATACATTCCTATTAGAGTCTTATAGGAAGTTTTATAAGCATAAAGAGAATCATCAAGCCTCAATATATACTATTTCTTATTCATGTTAACCTTTTCTCTCAAGAATATTCTTAATCTATCTATTTGAAACATCATCCATACCATCTATTTGTCCGTGATAGGTGGTGGAACATTTATGAATAACACTATAAACTTTTAAAAAATCCTCCAAATTCCTATTTCAAAAATAAGAACCTTAGTTTTTAAAAATAATTATTGGAATCCTAAATTTAAAAAATAGATATTTTTTGAATAATTAGGAATCCAATCAAGAATAATTTGTCCTAATTGGCACACCATCAATCCATTTCAACACATAGTCAACCACAAGTAGGATTTACAAATATCCAATGGAATTTGTAAAGAGACATAAAAATTCCATTACACAAACATCAAAGACAGTGTAAAAATATAAATTCCATTATGGAATATCATACCAATGATAAATGTTTCCTTATAATTAATAAGATTTACAAGTCCTAAAAAACTCTTAAGAATATATGAAAATGACAGGACAAATAGACCTGAATCTGGAACATATCTTACAATCCAATGTGGCCCAAAGTATCCACTACAACACATAATATGGATGAATTTTAATACTGAAGAAATATTAGAATTCACGATTGATCTCCTGAAAATCTCATCACTTCATAAATTCCACAAGTAAAGATCATCCTAATCATATTTCCTTGACTCATAAACTTTTTTAGAAACATGTTTCATGAAAAAATAGTGACAAAAAATTTTAGTAACTAAGTAATTAATGATATTTGAGAACCATATAATTTTTTTGATAGTATTAGAATACAAAATATCCCTAGAAAAAATATCTCTAATAGGTTTAACAAAATATTTATCTTGAAAAAAATTACCATGTATCCTACTCAAATGACTTGGTATAATTTTTTCAATTCATTTACTATATTGGATTTCAATGTAAAATTCCTAAACCATCAAAATTCATCTAACCAGCCTTTTTTTTGAGTTTGGTATTTTTATGAGATATTAGATAGAAAAATGATTAGTGAAAACCAAAAATTTAGATCCCAAAAGATAGTGTCAGATCTTATCAAGGTAAATGACAATAACTAGTAATTCCTTATCTATTTTAGAGTAATTTGATTGTGAAACATCTAGAGCCCTATAAGCATAAGTAATATAATGATATTTTCTTTCAACTCTTTTCATAAGAACAACCCCTAAAGATAATTATGAAGCATTAGTCATCAAATAAAAAGGCAAGTCCCAATTAGATGGTTAAACTATTTGTGGGTAAAATAGATTTTGTTTCATTTCTTTGAAGGCTTATTTACACTTCTCAACAAAGACAATAATAATTTCTTTTTAAATAATCCTTATTAATGATAGATCAGTTTGGATGAAGTCCTCTATGAATCACCTATAAAACCCATCATAGTGAATAAAAAATCTAATATCCTTTATAGCATTATGAAAAGGTAGTGAATGGATGATGTTAACCTTGGACTTTTCCACCTGGATTCTATTCTTAGACACTTCATGACTAAGAAAAATACAACAATCAACAATAAAATTGAATTTTACATAGTTCAGAATAAGATTATTATCAATAATAACTATAAGAACCACTCCTAAACTAATCATATGGCTCTAAAAATATGGAACATATATAATAAAATAATCCATAAACACCACCATGAAGTCATCATGAAATTTAGAAAAAATGTTAAGCATGTATATTTGGAAGGTGGAAAGGCAATTAGAATGTTCAAATGGATTTATCCAATAAGATAAGGTACCAAAAGGACATGTAATTTTTTCCCATTACTTTCGAGTTATGTGAATTTGGAAGTAAGCAAAATAAACTTCTAGGAACTAATAATGGGAGTTACTGGCTATCCTCTCAAAGTTTTTATCATGAAATAGAATGTGGAAGATTTCATTCATAGTCACTAAGTTCAAAATCCTATAATGAATGCATACAATCAACTTTTTAGGAAACCTAGAAGAAACTAACTTTCCAAATTCGTTTTTGACAACTTTGAATCCTTCATTTTAAGAACTATTTAAACTAGACTTACCAATAAACTATCCAAAATGAGGTAAATTATACACACAACTAATAAATTAGTCACCTAATTCTTAACCACTTCTAAGTGAGACAAATTCAATCTTATTTGAAATTTTCTTAGTGTTTTGGAATTTTCCTATAGAAGAATCATGTTCATTCACATGGAAGGACTAATTCTGTTCAAATATTCTAAAGTCCAGCCTATATCTTTCCTATTCTTCATAAGGACCTTTAAATGTTGATTTTCTAATTCAGTGGACAAAACACATACGATTATAACAGGTAATTTCTTTCTTCTCAGTAGGATTATTTCAAACTTTCTTGAAAATATTTAAGTTCAATAATAAGTGGATTGTAATCTTTGTAAAAATTAGTTTCTTTGGGTTAGTTAAGTGAATTTTAGCCACTACATCTTCCACGAGAATATAATAATTGAAAACAGTTAAACTCGTAGACCAACTATTTTCATAGAGAAAAAATGTGTCATCCTCAAATGAAGTTTTAGATTTATGTTCACTGAAATTAGGTAACTGTAAGATAGAATTATAAGTATAATTCACATCATTTTGAATAAAAACTATGTCAATTTCAATAATTTTATATTCAATTTCAATAAAAAATTCATTCTTAAAATGTTCATAAATTCCAAAATAATGTAAAATTTTCAAAAATACATCGTCAATTTTAGATTCATCACTATAAAATATTTCAAAAAAAATAGATTCGAAAACTTATTCATAAAAAAGGGTTTATTTCCAGGAGATAGTTCATTTTACAAATAACCTAAAGGTTGTTTATCTTCTATAAAATCAATAAAAAACTCTATAAAAAACCATTCAATCATGTTAACTTTGTGTGCATAATGGTATTTTATAGGGTGACTAAAAAAATATGAAAATAAACCATATTTACTCCAAAATCTAAAGACAAAGTACCTTTATGGTCATTAAATATTTCTTTAACAGTTTTCATGAATGGTCATACTAAAATTAATGGTGAATGTGAACTAAATAGATTATCTTCCATGTATTGTATAAAATAATTAATAAAGAAAACAAAAATCTTTTACCCTTACCAAAACATCTTCTATAATTCATGTTTGATTAGATGAGACACTATTATCTAGTTGGATGAAAATTTCAGATTTATTGAGCTCTCAAACCTACATAGATAAAAATATAAATAATTTATCAAATTTATAGAGGCTTAAAAATGTAAAATATAATCTTTAAACTAATGATTACTAATGAATCCTAGAATACCAAACATAACTGGGTCTTTTCATTTAACATAAAGAGTGTATTGAATAATGTATGAAATGTCTTTTCCCAAATTAACTTTCACACCTCCCTTGAACTTCCTATTGCGAGTGAACTATCATTACGATATTTAGAATACCGAGGTATCAGTTTAACCGAATCTAATGAAGGGATATTAACATGGAATTTCCTAAAAGTTTAAAGTAATCATTTTGAAATTTCAGTTTCAACATTGTTCTTGAAAATATGGATTTCTAAAGGATGAGGTGGAAGCTCCCTATAAAATTTAATATCATAATCAAATTTTAATTTTTTCATTTATAAGAGCCCATTAGATGTCTAAAATCCATATAGGTTCTTTCAATTTATATTTTCTTCATTATATTTTATTTTTCATGTTCAACAAGTGTGTGGACATAAGGTTCATGAACATGTTCAACATGTTGTAAAATGGTTTCAAAAAAAGATTTAATAACATTAATTGTTGATTTTGAAACTTCTCCATTAAAATTTCCAGTAATTTCAGAATTTGGAACATCATTTCTAGGTTCCTATTAAATTTTCTCTTATTGGGGATTATGAATTTCAATTTTAATTCTCAAATACAATTTCACTTTCATTTTATCTTCCCCTCCGGTTAACATTATATTACGATGGAAAATAATCACTTCTATTATTCTTTAAACCATTGATTTTATTTTACATATGACTAAATTGTGTAACCATATGTTATAGAAACACTTGTGGTTGTTTTGAAATTTATTTTATCTTTTTAACCATTTCTTCAATGTGTGATTCATTTATTTGATTTCTTTGTTTCTTTTGATTTTCATGGTTTCTAAAATTTATGAACTTTCCACTAACTTGATTTCTAAATTGATCATGATTATACCTAGGAATTTGAATAAAATTTTGGGGGGGGGGGGGGGTGAAAATCCCTATTTAGTTGATTATTTGGCCTGAACCAATTTTTCTACTTGTTATTCTTTCGTTGGATAAAATTTTGGTTTGATTGGTAAAGCATACATTGAAAATTATGGTTTGATAATTGGATGTTTTGGTTTTTCAAAAAGGTTTTCCTAGAAATATCCCACTATAATTTTCAAATGATTATTATAGATGTGGATATTGATCATTAAAATGATTAGCAATAGAACAAAATCCATATTGTATCGAAATATGATAAATTGTTTTTGTTTGGGACTATAAAGGAGAAGATTTGGTCAATATATTCTTCATCATGATTTCATATTTAATTAAAAAATTATAAACTCAACTATGGATAGAATTTGAAATGGACACTTCCATAGCTGTATTAATAAGGATAACACCCTAGTATGGAATTGTTTTAAATTTTGGTTCATGTTGGATATATATTCCTAGAATTATTAGGAGTATTATATACTATAAACCATCCATCTACATCATCTATCATGGTTCTAGACATTATAACTAACCCCTCATATAAATATTGGATAAGATGTTTGTCGAAAATTTGGTGGTCAAGAGAGCTAGAGAATTGTTTTTAAACCACTCATAATACTCATGAGGAGTATCCCCTAGTGTTTTCCTAGTCAAATATATATCATTTATAAGTGAGGTGTCCTAGATACTAAAAATAAATTTTCTATGAATATTTTCTCCAACTAATGTTGCCTTTTTTTGGCAGTGGATCTTGAATAGTAAAACCACTCACTGATCAATCCATTTAAAGAAAATTGTAAAAGCATCATCTGAATATGATCTTCACTTACACCTTAGGGTTTCATGGTGATATAAACTATTTGGTATTATTTTATGTCTTTATGAGGATACTTACATGAAAGAACATGTATTTTTTGTAAATGATGAGTCTTTCCTGATCTAAGATTAAAACTAGGTGCAATTATAGTATAGCCTAAGTAGGTTTTTTTTTGTTTTCAACATGAAGAGAACCAATACTATTAAATGTCCATTTGTGAACCATGGTTGAAATGTTTTTAAAGTTCTCAATTTTTATCAAAATTGACTTTGTTTTTTTTTGAAATTTTATATTTTTATAACGTTCATAATTACATGACTTGTCTTTTTGTTTTTATACTATTATATTTCCCATAGTATATCAATTTTTACATTCTGAATTTTTGAAGTTGTTGGACATACATCAAAATTTTAAATTTTTTTTTTCAATATATTTTATTTATTTTACTTATAGAAAAAGTTTGTTCGCCCATAAGAAGCTTCCCTAGAAATGGATCAAACTGAATAAAGGGATTTTTATATGTCACTTTTAAACCTAATTCATGTTTTTAACCTAATTTCTGTAGTATAATAGAATCCAAGTTTGTCTCATAGAGATATTTCCATTTATGAGTATTTTTTTCAGGATATATTTTATTCCCCGATTATATTTTTTTTAAGAGATCAAAATTACTATAAAATATACTATTATATTATCAAAACATAGTTGGAATTTCAAAAAAAATGAAACAACTAAAAAAAACATGAAATAAGCCTAAAAAATGAATATAAGGGATAAACAATAGTCTAGCAGGTAATTCTTATGGATTAGTCTTCCTTCATAATTTTTAATGGATTTAAAAATTGTAAATATATAATTAGATATATTTAAATATATATTCTTTCCCTACATTTATTTAATTGATTCTATGTACAAACAAGATCTAGGAAGTAGAACTCCTTTCCGAAGGTGTCAATCAGTGATCCCATTGATCATAGAGAATAGATAAATGGAAAACACTCACTGTACTAACCATATTCGACTAATGATTGAGAAATTTAAATAGTGAGAATCATCTTCAAACTCCAACTCTACATGAATTTCAAATCTAAATTCAGATATCATCAAATTCTAATTGGAAATGAGATGTACTCAAAATAGAAGATTTTTTTTAATGAAATGACTGAAGAATAAAACATCAAACAAAGATCACATTTTGAGTTCCAAAATTCTAGAGAAAATTAAAATTGTAAAATTAAAGAAATAAAAACTCTTAAAAAATTCAACATGTCAATACATCAACATAGGCTATTTGAAATTTACTTAGACATAACCGATATGCAGAAACATACTTCGAACATCATCTTCATTGAAATCAAGAGTAGTAGCATATCTCTAGAAAATATTATGTTTTAACCCCCGCACCCTGATTTTGAATATCCTTGTATATTTTCAGACCACCTAAAAAGTGATTGAAAACATCTATTTATTTAATATTTTCCATTATCAATCACCTGAAAATATCAAAACTTTTTTCCCAGGTGATAGTAGCTATAAGGGTTTTCAGTTATTCTTTTTGTGACCAATAGGTGATGATAAATTTTCCTCTAAAAAATTATGAAATAAATACCAATTTTCAATATCAATTACTAAAATTTTCTACCTAATTATTCCTTAGAGATAATATTTCACAGGCATAGACACATGTAAATCTATCCTACATGTCGCGAGCACTGTTGTCACATGCATTGAAAAAACTGGAATCTCAATTTGAGCTTGAAATCATAAAAAGACATAACCATATTCAAAGAATATGTAGGCATGAACAAGCCCTAATTTCTATTCACCATTCATATATTTAAAATGAATCTCCATAAGAAATCAAAAAATAAAAAAATTTATTAAAAAATATTAAAAATCATGGACTTCATCAACAGAAAAAAATATATTCATCGTCATCAATATGATTGATCAAGTCAAACCATCATGTGACATCGTCCTCACCTAAATAATTATATAGGTTCACATCAAACATCTAAAAATAAATATCAAGCTTCCCTTAGGATATTATACTTCATCAATGGAAGATTTAGCACCAAAAACCCAAATCATCATATTCTCCTATAGATCTCAAACTATAGGTCTTCATTGACTGAATTTATTCTCATCTAATAATGGCAGAAGGAACCTAGACCAATAAAATATATTTATCAGGATTCTTCCTAAAAGAGTGGTTCATCAATTTCCATGGGTTCATCTTCTTTAATTTAGGATCCAATTTTAGTTCGTGGACATCAAAATCTATGGATCCTTTAATATATCTTCATATATCCTCATTAGTTCCAACTCGGTGGAGGAAATGAGGAGCTCATCATCTTGGACCTCGTTTCTTCATCTTCAAGGAATCTCAGTCATAAAATCTTAACATATCTAGTTTCATCAGTTGAGTTTTTTTGGGGTGGTTTATCATGTAGGAAAAATTATCCTATGTGAATATTTATTGTATATGATTCAAACATATTATATTACAATATCCATTGAAATAATCTTATAGTGGAATTTATCTATGTTATCCTGATAAAAAATTGTCTAATGTTGTTAAGATAATTCATATTGCAACTGCTACAAATATAATAGATGAAGGTATTTAATCTTCTACACATCATCCATTAAAATTAATAGATAAAAAAACGTATCTCACACACTACTTCTTCAATTCTTCTTACATACGTTTAGTAGTGGTGTGCTGGTGCATCAAAAACTTTTATGTCCTACAGTGGAAAAAAATAAAAATAAAATAAAACTAAAACAAGATAATTTATTAGCAAATTTTAAACTGAAAGTTAAATTTAAAAAACTTACAAAAAAAACATAGTAATTGAAAATTAATTAAAATAAAATTTATTTTCTTAAATAAATTTTAATTAAAATTAAAATTTTAATAAAACTAAATATAAACTGATTGTTTTGTTAAATAAATAAATGATATTTAAATCGAAATAAATTTGAATTAAATAATTTATTGGTTATTTAATTAACCAAATTAAGAAATAATAAAAATTATAGAAGAGTTAAATTAAAAATCAAATATCACTATAAATTAAATTATTTAAGGAAAAAAAATTAAATACTATTGTTTAATTAATAAATTAATTACAAAAATAGAAAAGAAAAGAAAAGGTAAATTAACAGAGAACTAAATTAAACTAAGAAACACCGTAATTAATATCTAAAAATAAACATTAAAATTAAATAAAAAAATAAAAGTTGAATAAAAAATTATTATCAAAATATTAAAGCCATTAATTAGTCATAAAAGATGGGTTTTATTAATTTGACACTAAACTAACACAAAAGTAAATTAACCAATTAAAATGTTATTGTAACAATGAAAAAATAATTAAATTAATGATATTATATTGGAAATTGGTACCAAAATAAAGCTTCATCAGTCACATGTTATAAATGGAATTCCCTAATGCATCACATGAAGAACAATGATCATGAGATAGCCATATCATAGACAACCTATATCACATAATCCACTTGGGATTAAACACATGATTGTCTTAGTGCCATCATGTGATGATGAATGACTACATGAAGGACCTATCAAATAAATCCCTAATCACATGAATCCATTGGAATTAGGTGACCTTGTATCCACCAAGAGGTGTTATAAGATGAAAAATGATCATATAGGATGACCATCATAGTCAAAATCCACTTTTCATGTCCTTGGGGCATCACATGAATGGTCGGTGTTTGTTTCCCAAGTAAATTTGGTTCGGTGATTGATTATTGGGTGGGGGGGGGGGGGTTAGTATAGTTTGACAATTTTTCATGATCGATTCACTATTTATTATTCCTCACCTATTTTTGGTGGGAAATTTTTTAATAGGGTCTGTTCATGGAGCCGAAAAGACCCAGCGACTCTCACATCCTTGATGAATCGTGGGCCTAATTTAAAAATATAGGTGGTCCTTGGGAAACTTACCCAATGATTCTGAAGAACTTAAATTGGTCAAGAGGATGAGATGTTTTTCTCACCAAACTCTGGGGGGGGGGGATTATTTTCTACTCCATGACTCTCTTTCATATTTAAGACATATTCGTGAATCCCATTGAAATTCCAAATATGGAACCGCTCACCCCTCTATATTAAAAATATATTATGAACATGTATTGATGAAAAACCATAAGTATGTATTTTAGGTTATCTATTTATGGGGTCTATCTATTTATATCATAAGTTCTCTATATTGGTTATGATTATTTGTAAATAATGGTGGTTTTAATCCACATAGGTAGGAACTTTGGAATTTGTTATCATCCACTGAGAAATGAGTTGTTTTGATGTTAGGATCAGTCCCATGATAAGGGATTTATTTATTTCCCCATGAGAGGAATTATAACCCACATTGTTTGGTTCCAATTAATGGGACACATCAAACCTTTTAGGTTAATGTGATAAAGACCAATCCACTAGGTTTATTTTCATGAGACAAGGATGTCTAGGGGAAAGGGGCCTACAAAATATAGTGTGGGAAATAAACCATACCCTTTATGGTTGATTTAGAAGGTAATAAAACCCTATTATGGGATGAAATTCACTCATTATTCAGTTTAATGACGATGAGGTAACATGGACCTATAAGGAATATAGACTCCTAGGGGGGTTTGACCTTACTAGGAATATGGACCAATAAGGATGATGATTGGGGGGGGGGGAATAAGGCCCCCTGGTTGGATTTGAACCAATTGAGAATATGGATCTTAGAATATTAGGGTGAGTTTGGGGAATCAGGTTTGAACCTCATGGAGGATACCTATGTATCTTTTCTGGATAGGAATCAAAGACCACACAATTCAGAGTGGCTGGGGCTTACATCGAGTAGGTGTCTCAAGTTGTTGATACTTGATCGTATAGATGAAATGATCACCGCTAATATCTAAGAACACATGAGTGATTCTCAGTGTGAGAAATAAGAGAAATTATATGATATGGGGATCTACACATTATTCGTTTTCCACTGGTGTATGAGGTTCAGGATATGGAAGGTGGGGGAATTCCCAATAAGAAACATTATGAGATTACTCTAGGATGGATGTCCAATTCCTAGTTTCATATAGGATAATAGAAGGATATAATACTATCCATAATCAAATGGAAAATAAAGTGGTCCCCTACTATCTGAAATGGGAAGGTCTCTAAAACTGCCTCTAAGGTTGGGGTCCTCATTACTAAGTGGATACATAATTTTAAACACTCTGAGGACCTTATTAGGCATGACAAGTATGAGAAATGTTTTTTTGAAGGAATTAACAATCTAATGGGATACATGATGATGTGTCCAATGTTTGAAGCATGAAAATTTTGGGGGCCATGGTGGATGTTTTGATTTAGTCCCCATCATATGGTCATCCAAAGGAAATAGATGTCGTATCATTAATGATATAAGAGAGGTCTTTGAAGTTACTTCAACCTGGTGATAATAGGGTGGGTTAGAGGATGATTCAACAAGTTAATACATAGTTGATTTAGATTTGAATTCACCTAGGTATTTATTCATTATCTTAATTGGGCCTTGCCTATAGGATACCTAGGTGAGATTTCTAAAAAATCACCTTGGTATTGCTTGGGAGAGATGGACATGACGTCACCCTAGTAATTCTTGGGTGATTTGAATTCTCTAAGATAATGCCTGGGTGGATTAGTAGGATCTTACCTCAGTGATACCTAGGTGATAGAAATCTATCTTCTTGGGAGAATAACCACCAAGGTGACCATACTTGGTAAAATACATCCTTTGATCTCCATGGATCTCTATATGTGATCTCAGATTGATGGAACTAATTTTTTGATCCGTGTAAGGGCCCTTCACCCTAGTATTGTTTGACTAAGGGGAGGTCCCTCACATGATCATTTAGTGTTCATAGGCCTTTGAGTAGATCAAATACATTGTATTTTACTAATTATAACCTTTTGGTGGGATAAAGAGACTATATAGAGGTTTTTGGGATTGATAGAAAGACTTGGGAAAGCAGAACATTGGGCCGACTCTTTATCTTCTAGTCATCAGTAATGGGGAGCCAAAGGGCACTATTTATAGGAATTTTTGGGACCCTAGGTAAAGGAGGCTATTTTAAATAAGTCTCTACCACTAGTGAATTATTTAGGTGATTTTACCAAGCTGGTCCACATAGGTGCTTCATGTAGGTGGATCACGTATGTGCACCAAACATGCTGGTCTATACAGGCGTGTCCTCATATGTTCTCTACAGATCTAGGAATTGTGTGAGATTGTCTGAGGGTGTTGTTAGAGGGAGAATCTTGAGATCCCAAATTCCGTTATAAAAAATCATTGCTCTCAAAAACCAAAAATTTTGATCTATAAGTTTTTTCTGGGCTCTATGACTTGTATAATCGATGCTTGAAATGTGAAATATGATACTGGATATGGTGTATACACCATAGAAGTGGGTTTTTTGAAGACAAATAGTTTTTAGAAGACCCTTAAAAATGTGTTTTAATGAATGAACAACTTTTTATAAAATTTTATGAATTCCAAGGCCTAACCCCAGTGTTAGGTTTATACCACCATGGCACCGGATTGGAAATAATTTTTAAGGAATATTTATCCCTTGTTGTGGAGTATCCTTATTAGACATGAAAATCTAATCTTATTCTTATTATGCTATGAAATAAAATTTCTACTTAAACTTGACATGTTTTGTCTATGTGAGTGTAAAATATTGGGTTTTGTGGAATATGGAATGGAATGAATTTTTCAACACCAAAAATACCCCCCTCATTAGAATTGGATTCATTCAGAATGGATAGAATCGGATTTTAAGGAAAATGTAAGGCACTTTAACACTTTTTAATGTTAGCTGGTGGGGTTTGGAGTTGTCTCACTAGTGAGAGGATGATCCAACATTTTTCTAGTCCATGAGGCATAGTGATAATAATTTGAATGTTTCTAAAGTCAGATGGATGACCCTATAAACATTATGTATGTTACATCATCACAATAATTTTTTCTAACTCAGATATAAAGATGAATTATCGAGAGAAACTTGGCTTCTTCTTCAGGTACGCTTGATGACTTTTCAACCTAACAAGTTTTTGTGACTTTTTCTCAATCACTCACATTTTCCTAAATAATTAAAAGTGAATACCTAGAAAGTTGAAACTCAATACTTTCCTAGAGTTCCCTTTGGAGGTTTTCATCATAGAGAGTGTTGTCTATTTTATTTTTATTTTAAGGTCATATAAGTCAGAACAATGAAACATATGTTTTAGGTCGAACATATTTAACCCGAAGTTATGGGGATAATGACTCAATTATGACTTATAGGCCAAAAGTTATCTAACACTTTCTGGACATGAGTAATGTAATTTTTAAGTTATAATCCTGGAATTATTGGACCTAAAGAGATTACATGGGACAAGTATGAAATGATTTATCATGAACCATGTTCGATAAGTGACTCCCATTGCAATGTTGTTTGTGGGGTATATGGATAAGTGGATTTTCTCTAGGGGATGAAAATAATTTTAATTAATAGGTCATATTTGGATTCATAATATGGAAATATGAATTTGAGGCATATTATACATAGTAAAAAAAGTTATCCCTTGGAGTAAGACACTCTGTTTATCATGGCCATATGAGTTTTGTTTTGATTTTAGTTTTTCAAAACCACGACGTGTGGTTTGTGAAAGGAATGTATTTATGGATGAAAAAAAAATTTATATTGGCATTATAGATTGATGAGATAAGGGAATTTTACTCCAATCATGATTCTGTCAATGAAATAACTCATGCTTGAATTCCCATCATGGATTAGGACCATGTGTGAGAGAGGGGTGGCATTTTTTTATGCTGTTTGTTCTTAGAATGAGAGATCTAGAAATCACTACATATCCCATTGGATTGAGAATCAAGCCACATGTTGTTCTGACATAAAGGTGTTATAGGAGACCAAAACATGGAATAGTGGTCCTATCAGATGAGGGACAAAACAATGAAATGATTTAAATTATATGATAGTGACTTGAACCATGTAGTTTGACATTTTATAGAAAGGATGTTCTCGTGAAGTTTAACATCATGTGACAAGGACATCAGGAGTTCCTTTTACGGTCTTTCATCTAGGAATATCCATTTCATGGTGATATGTTCAAGAATGATATGAAATTATCTGGGAATGAAGAGGGAAGGTTGTAATACATAGCCTTGGGGGTATCAGATCTAATGGAGTGTGATGGGATATGCATGAAAGGGATGACCAAAAACCATGTTTAAATTTTTTTTCCATTATGACAACATCAATGAATATAGAGTTAAGAGGATTTGTACTAGGGGTGGAAATGAATTTGATTTTCAGGCCACATTTGGAGGAATATTAAAAAAAGATGTGAATTGAGTCATATTATGCATATTAAGAATGAAGGTGTCCTAAAAAATGGATTATCTTATTACTGATCGCCTGAGGAAGCTTATGGGGATATTAGTATTCCAAGACATAAAGTCTTATTTGTGTAAGAAATGTTTCTGAGTATGATGGATGCATTAATTCCATAATTGAACATGATTGGGTAGAGTTTTACCCACATACATATGAATCATATGTAATGAAGGGAACAATTGTGACTGAAACTAGGATTTGAGATCCAGGAACTAATAAATATACTTTGGTTATTGGAATCATGACACACATAGTTCTATGTTCGATTCCCCACACTAATTGAGTTATATTGTGGGGAGGGGGTATTTTATCATATTGTGACTAGGAAAAGATATAGAATCTCAGAATCAATACATACCTCATTAGTATGAGAATCAATCCCAACATAGTTCTGAGATATAGGTTTGGTATTGTACCAACATCAGAAATAGTGGTTCACTTAGGTGAGAGCCACAAGAATGGAAAATTTAACGTCATATGAAATGGAAATAAACCATACAATTTATTTTCATATATCACAGGAATATGTTACCTAATGTTAAGAGGAGACATGAAGTCTTGTAATGAAAAATATTTCCTTGTAATAAAGTATATATTGTTTCATGTCATGGTTCTTGGACAACAATGTGACCGGAACATGTGAGGAGGCCCTTACCAAGATTCCTAAGCCCACATAATCAATGATCAATGTGAGAAATAAGGAATTTTGAGGGTTTCATTTTTCACATTGAGGGAATTAAAAGAAATATAGTGAAAATATTGATTAAAAACAATGAGTATGAAGTGGATTTATCAGATGGTAAAGAGGATTTTTAGATGAATGAATGAAATTTAGTCATATATTTTTGAATGAAATCATACCCGGGTTCAAGATATGTAGCTGGGAATGATATAAAAGGTATATGTGTCACTACGTACCCTATAAAGATAAGAATCAAGCCATACATAGATCTATTTAAGGGATCCATACACTGATATTACTCATTTTTATGGAATGTGGAGATATTTACTATATTGTAGTTAAACTAGGATGTATGATCTGGGTGTCACTACATATCTCATCAATGTGAGAATAAAACCACACATAGTTCTCAACATTCTATGCAGTTTAACACCATGCAATAAAGATTTGGGTTCCATGGAAGGGGTGACAACATGAGACATGGATCTTATGTAATAAAAACATCCCATGCATTATGGAAGTCATATCACCAGAATATTTACATAGTTGTTTTGGGAAATCATATCTTAAGAAGAGTTTCCTTGGAGGTTTGTGAAAATATATCATAAGAAGATTCATCATATTATCATTGCACGAGCTATCCTAGAATCTTAAAATAGAGAATCCTATTCTTGGAGAATAGGGTAAGAGTAAATTTTAACATCACGTGTTGAATAAATTTTTATATAATTTAACATCTAGGGACTATGATGATATGGGTCATACTTTTTAGGGTAATGCAACAAGGATATATCTCTGTAAGTTAATGTCATGTGATAAGGATGAATGGTGTCTTGTAGTTATGGGTCATATTAATCAAACCATACATCATTAATCACATGAAATATTTCTTGAGAAATATTTCATTGGTTTGGGGAATAGTAATATCACCGTCCATGGTGATCAACATATATTATCCATTTAAATAGACATTTTGGATATCAAATGTCCCTCCCCATTTTTGTTAAAAATTTATATGTTCTTTTTGAGGTATCATCAAGGCCCTGAGGAAAAAAATATGTTCCCCTTGTAATAATGAATGAAGGTAGACATTCCTGTTGGAATCATGAGCTATTTTGTTGTAGTGATCCTCTAAATGATGAAAGGTGCATAATCACTTCTCATTGATCCATTCCAATTCATCAAAACACTTTTGGAACTGATTTTTTAGTAGAAAAATGATCACAAGTGTCAATACACAACATAGGAAAATAAACAATGATTGGAAAAACTACTTATTTCCAATATGTTAGTGAATATTGGGTCACCTGTGTAGTAGTACTGGTTGTGGAATGGTTAGACCACAATAAATGTAGAATATTATTGATCTAGGATTTCTAGTCTTTATCCATAATTTTATGGAGTATGTTTGATAGGGTTTTCTTTAAAGCCTATATCTATCCATTTTCCACTGCATGATAGTGGGATGATGGTTGGACTACATATTATATTCCTCATAAAATATATTCAATTTGGAAGAACAAAATTTAGTACCATTGTCCATTAACATTTTATTAGGGACACCAAAGTTGTTAATAATGTTGGAAATCAGGAAATCGATGATTCTTTTGGTCCCGTCTATTTTGATGCGTATTTCTTCATCCCATTTGGAGAATAATTAAGTATTAGTCAGGTTATATTCAAACTTATTAGCAGTAGCGGGAGGGTATGGTCCCAAAAACTCCCTAAAGGACAATGGAGAACCTTGAGAGGGGAGGGGTGAATCAAGGTGTCAAATGTTTCTTTAGAAGAGACATATCTTGTTCCCACATTGGTAGGAACCTGTTAAACTTGTCAAAAAGTAACATACATGGAGACAAAAAAACAATTTTACTTGGTTCACCTCTAAGGTCTAGTCGAAGGATAATACACCAATAGTGTGTGAGTCGTAAAAAAATCAAATAATAATCACTAGTTGTGGAGTACAAGAGTTTAGACATAGTAACTCTATACTAGACACACTAACTTTACAATATTTTATGGATAGCTCACTATGTCCCTTGGAACACTTTCATTGACTCCCCCTTTCTCACTACATTGGAAAGTATCTAAAATCAGTGTATTGACTTGAAGGTCACTTCATTGGATTGAAATTAAATCACATATCCTAAACTATAGATAGATGCTCTATTGGAGTCCAATTTTTTATCAATAGATGTAATCCACTTTCCCACACACTGTAACTATTTTAGACTGTTTCTCCACATACTACATTGACTCCTATACATACTACACTACCTCCATGAACTAAACTTATTCCTCTGAGTACCACCTCCGCATATCGCCACTGCATACTACCTTCCTGAACTGTGTCTGTTTACTGCATTCACTTCCATGGAATTCCATCTTCTATGAACTATCAATTCTTTCTTGAACCTTCAATTATTCCACAAACCATCTTCCATTCTCATATTTATCTTCCTATGAACCAATTCATACTTCACCTATTTCTTCCCTGATTTCTAATCAAAATCTATCTAATTAATGAATGGATTAGTGCTCCTTAAACAGGAAAATAGATATAAGAATCTCTCTAATATATTTTTCTTAAACATTACAAGTGGTAAATCCTTCACCATGTAATACTCCATCGGTGAACCATTTTTCTCTACACATTCTGTGTACCACCACTCTTCCTTCAAGGAATAAAAAATCACTACATGATTTCCTAAAATGATGATCCATCCCACAAAAAAAATACCTTCTGTGTATTGAAAACCTTCCCACGAACCGTATCTATCTAGTGAACCATTTTTCATTCATGGTTTGCATACCGCACTTCGTGGTCCATGTAGCGCCACTATATAGAAATCCTACCTTTACCAATTTCCTCACAGCTCCACGTACTTCCCTTAGTGGTCTGTGAACTATATTTCATGGTCCACTAACCATAATTTGAGAAATCTTTTGCATAAAACCTGAATTTTGAAAATGATAAACTCTTAATTTTGAGCCAAAAAAATTGGCAAACACTGGGAAACTGCGCCACCTTAAACACCCACATCAGCCTGTAATTTAAGACCATTTTTCATGAAAACTAATTGATCAAATGAATGTGGATTGAAAATAAACACAAACCATACACTATTTCCATTAAAGAAGATCCTTGGGTCCAAAAATCTCTTTATTTGGGTTTTTAGTAATCTACAGATAAATTCAATGAAGCACCAACCGTAATAAAAATATGATACGTGAGAAACAAGTAAACAAACACTCTAAGTCTACATGAGCAATGATCTATATAGAAAAAAGAGGATAATCATGAATTGTGATCTCATGCCATGAAAATCTTAAACATGTCCATTCATTTTTTCAAAAACCTACAACCAGTAAACCATATATTTTATTCTCCCCATTTATTTCTAAACTCTCCCGCAACTTCTAATTTCTCCTCCATTCTTAAAGTATTTAATTTATCTATTCTACCCCATTGGCAATAAACCTAATGAACCAATTATTGAATATGTGGAGCACAAAACACACTGCCCTTGGAACATATCTCCCCTATAAACTTGGATCACAATCATAAAAAGTTTAAAATAGTTAACACAATTGGGGAGAGGGGAACACTCGTAACCTCTTCATGCACTAGGAGGTGGTTGATCTCTAAGGTTTAACCAATGCCTCTCAAACACAAGTGCATGTAATTTCATGGTTAGTATGTCAATAAAATTATCATCATTTCCAACATGATCCTTTTTAATCAATCATTTTCAACTTTTTCCATGATAAAATGATATCCAATTTCAATGTGTTTCATACAAGATTGCCAAATAGGATTATTCATAAGATCAATTGCACTATTGTTATCACAGTGAATCACCATCAGCTATTTCAACTCATCACCAATATCAGTTAGTTGTTTTTTTATCTAGAGTAGTTGAGTTCAAGCCTTTGTAGCAGAGATATACTCATCTTAAGTAGTACAAAGAGAAGTACCTTCCAGTTTCCAACTCAACCAACCCACACATGTAATTCCATTAAATAATCCTCAACTACTTTTGGATTTTATATCCACCAAATCTCCATCCCAATCAACCTCATAAAATGATGATAGGTTATTATCTATTCCTGTAGGAAATTATAAGCCATAATTGTGAGTACCTTGAATGTACCTCTAGATTCTTTTAAATTATGTCATATTTTATTCCTTCATATTAATTTGAATGTGGTCCTCTAAGCATGTTTAAAATACAATATCTGGACATATTTCAGTTAGTTACAATAAGATACCGATGATTTTCTTATAGATGGGGGTATCCATAGAAGTCCCATCCTCATGCTTTCCACATTTTTTTCTAACCGCAATTGGATTTGACATTGGTTTGGAGTCATGTATATTAAATTTCTATAGAAACTCTCTTGTATACTTTTATTGAGAAATAAAAGTGAAGTCTTTCCTATGAATTAGTTGTATCCCCAAGAAGTAGGTGAGTTCACCAATCATGGATTTCAAATTCTATATTCTTGTGATCGGAAAATTCATCCACTAACCCCTGATAGTTTCCATTTAAGATAATATCATCAATGTACACCAGTACGATAAATTGATCTTTCTGAGAATTATTCACATAGATACCATGATCGAATCATCCTCTTTTAAATTTGAGCTTCCTTAAATAAGAATCTAGTTGGTAATATCACGCTCGTGGTACCTGCTTCAAACCATAGGGTGTCTTATTTAATATGAAAAAAATTCATTTCATCATTACCAAGTATAAAAAACCACTGGTTGTTCAATGTAAACTTCTTACTTCGGAACACCATTTAAGAAATCTATTTTGATATCCATTTGATTCAATTTTTACCCTCTTCAAATTTCCATGGAAATAAAAAGTGAGATTGACTCTAATCCATCCACTATAGCAAATGTTTCTTCAACATAAACACTTTAAATCTATGAATAAACTTTACACACAAGGCATTCCTTATTTCAAATCACATCTCTATGCTCATAAAATTTATTAAAAATCCATTTCATACTAATAAAATTGTGGTTTTCATGTCTCTTAACTAGATCCCATGTTTGGTTCTTATCAATTTGATCCAAATCATCATTCATGGATTTAACCCATGATTCAACCTTTGTGGATTCATTAAATGAGGATGGTTACACAACTAATTGGAAAACATATTGTGAATTATTCCTCATTATCCTTATCTATGTGGGATCTTTTAAATCCCCAATGATGTTAGACTAATCAATTTATGATCTTTGATTTATCCTGTGTGGTTTAGAAGAATTTTCATCAGCCACATTTTCCTCTTATGTTTCTTCTTCTGAGTCAACATCATGTTGTGACTCCTTAATGTTTTTCATTTTTTTTCTCAACTTTTTTATTTGTATCTATTGCATTTCCAAATTATTCCTCATCTTCTATCAAATCTTCATAAGAATTCCTTGAGGTATTTTTGGTTTTTTTCTTCAATGATCATAACATTATTGCTTTCCACAATTCTTACAGGATGTTGATTGAAACATTTTAAGGAATTTATATTCAATGAATATCCAAGGAATATTACTTCATTTTCCACATCACCAGACATTCCTTGATTTCCTCCTTTGTTTATGATAAATAATTTACATACAAAAAAAAAGAAAATAATTAAAATTGGGATTCCTTCTATACCACAACTCATACAGTTTCTTGGCTTCACCCATATAAATCCCTGATCGATTTTGAATATATACCATAGCTTGAAAATCCTCTTTCCAATAATTTCAAGGGGTATGACTCTCAATCAGCATAGTTCTATCCATATTGTTCACCTATCGATTCCTACACCCAACAACTCCATTTTACTGTAGGGTTCTCATAGTATGCACCTCATGTGGAATTATATGCTTCTCAAGATAATTTTCAAACTCAATGGATGTGTATTTCTCTCTATTTTCAAACCACATAACTTTGATCTTCTGTCCAGTATCATTATCAATGATTTGATGATAATTTTTCATGAAATTAAGAACTTTCTGTTTCCTATGTATAACCATAACATAATCCATTGTGTTATAATCATCAATGAAAAAGATGAAGTACCTTTCTCTATGATTTCTAGAAACATTTATCGGACCACATATATCTCTATGAACAATGTTAAGAAGATTTGATTCCTTTTTCTTCTTTGGCCAATAAAAACTGCAGAAAAACTTCCCTCGTATGAAAGAATGAAATGTATTTTCCCCTTTCACGCTTTAGATTGGGAATATCCATGACTATATTTAGCTTAGATATCTTTTTCATATCTTGTTGATTAATGTGACCCAATCTCTAATTCCAAAAGTTGTTCTCTTCTAAAACGGTCATGTATGAAATGTTCTCTTTACATTCAAACTTAGATAAGATTCCTTCTGTTCTGCATCCTTTCATAAGAGAAGTCCCTATATTTCCTCTAATAATGAACCCCTTTTTACTGAATGTCACTATGAATCATGAGTCATAGAGTTGTCTCACACTAAGGTGACTATGACGTAACATGTCCATGTAATGAAATTCAGTTTTCTTTAACTTTCCATTATATAGTTCAGTACTTCCCCTACCTTTGATCTTCAATGCACCATCATTACTGAATTTTACTATTCCATAAAGCCTTTTTATTAACATTCATTAATAGGTATGCATTACCGGTCATATGGGGTGGAAATATGCTATCATGAATCTTGGTTTTGTTTCTCTTTGTATCGTTGAGGGATACTTCCGCAAGGTTGGATTTTTCAATTTTCTTATTTTCCTTCCATGAAATATTAAATTAAGTGAAGTATAAAGATGTAATTTCATATCTCCCCCCATGTGAGTTGGTTCTTCATACTTATACTCTTCTTCTAGAGAAGAAATCTAGTTTTTTAGAGAAATAGTATCTGGTTGACGAGTATTGACTTGTCTTTGTGTTTTGTAGGAATTGTTCATTCCTTTCCTCTTCTTGCAATAAACAGATTTATGAACAAAGTTAGAAAAATGAAAAAAATATCAATTGAAATCATTTCTTCTATAAGTATTAAGATATGAATTCATTACCCTTTTTGACTTCCTATCTCTTTTCTGTGCAAATAGATCCATGCCTCTTCATAGTATGACTTGATATGGCTCTAATAACTATAGAATTGGAATTTCATAAGAGGAAATGGCTTCTAATTTATATTACTCCTCATGTACCCTTCCTTAGGAAAATAGTTTAATTGCCTTACATTTATATATGATTGAGGATATTTTTCAGTTATCATTTTAGTTTTTTTGAGGGTTTATTTTTCTAGAACTAAAGGTGGATTTTTTACATGTCCAAATTTTATCTTGCCTTTATTTTGGCCCATTTATTTATAGCCTTAGGTGTTTCAAAATACCAAAAAATTACAATTTTTACCATGCATGCGAATCTTTGATCATCAAAAGCCTTCTCTACTCCTTCGTAACTACACTTGGCTCTCTCTATCAGCTCAACATTTGAGAACATTCCAAACCATATTTTATTCTTTGTTTCATTTGAATTTGATTCACTTTTAACTTTAATCATAAGAGTAACAACTTCTTCTTCAAAACCCTCAATAGTAATAGACTTATCTTATAGTCTATATGTACGTTCATTGATGACCTTTGAAGGTTCTTCAATTCTACACTTTAGTTCCACCACATCTGTTGGGATTTCAAAGGTTATTGATTTTTCTTTCACTATTTCTTCCCGTCCCTCATTTTTAGCTTCAAATTGTTCAACTTATTTTGATAATTCTTCAACAAATTTTCTCCATGTTTTGAATATATTATTTTTATTCTCAAGATTACAATGATAATATTTATGTAGGAACTTTAGATCAGTATCATCAATCAACTGATTATATATAGCACTATCTTTTGATGGTTTTGACTTTTTAATGGTAGCCATCATAGATGCTTGGTTTCTAGATTTAAACTCTAGTTCTTCTTCCTCAAAAAATTCATTTTCATCATCTTCTTATTCAAATAAAAATCTTTTTATTTGTAATTTCCTTATAGATTTAAACTCCCCATTTTTAGAAATCCCTCTCTAAGGATTTAATGAGTTTCCATCTTTTATTTCTTCATCATCAAACTTTCTTGATCATTTAGAGGAAATGTGCCCAACATTACCATAGTGAAATAAGGAAAAGTGTAGCTTTCATCCAAAACTTCATTTTCCTCTCCTGAATTTATTAGCAAAAAGAGAAATAAATTCATATTCTACATTGAATTCATTAAAACTACCTCCCAAAATTTCATGTTTTTCCGTGGAATTGAATTCCATTTCCTTGATAACACATATCATCAAATCATCTAGCCTGACTCTCATTTCATACAACACTATACTGCTTATCAGATCAGCAAGAGAAATTTTAGAAAAATCCCTTTCCTAAAGGGATGAAACTTTTGGATTATATAGTGGTAGAAGTCTTCTCAATATTTTATTTACAATGTCAATGCCTTTTATATCTTCACCAAGACCTCAAATAGATTCAACAACTTCTGTAATATGATTGAAAAATGTATCTTCATTTTCATTAGGATGCATCTTCAAATCATCTATGTTTTTGTGAAAAACATGGATTTTTCATCTTTTAATTTTTATTGACTTAATATATATTCTCTAGTTTCTCCCACATAGACCTTGAAGAACAAAAACTCCTTAAATTTAGGTAAATTTGATCAGAAAGAGCTAAAGGGAGGGAATTATAGGCTTTAGCATCTGCATTAATCATTTTCCTATCTGTATCAGTCATAGGCAGTGATTTTGGATTATTGACCTATATTTCTTGTGAAGTAGAAAAGAGTACTTCCATTCCAATAGATCTTAGATGAAATCACATCTTTTTCATCCATATCTAAAAGTTACTTCCATCAAAGAGGGGGACTCCCCTGATGATAACTAAACTCTCCATGTTAGTAAAGAATGACATAATTAACACCAAAAACCTTTTGGATATAATGCAACTTGAAGGACCCCAAAGAACCCTATGATGGGAGGGTTAAATCAGGGTGTCAAATATTTCTTCAGAAGAGAGTAATCTTTTTCCCACATTGGTAAGAACCTATTAAACCTGTCAAGAAATCACATGCTAGGATGCATCACATCATTTTTACTAGGATCACCACTAAGGGACAATCCAAGGAGCATATTCCAATAGTGTGTTTTTCATACCAAAATCCACCATTATTCACTAGTTTTTGAGTATAAGAGTTTAAACATAGTAACTCTGTTCCAGGAACACCACCATAATAATATTTTAGTGATAGATCATTGTATCCCTTGGAACACTTGAGTTGACTCCCCATTTATAACTACATTGGAAAGCATATGAAGTTAGTTTATTAATTAAAAGGTAACTTAAATGTATTGGAATTAAATCAAGAATCCTAAAATGTAGATATATTCTATGTTGAAGTCCCATTTTTTACCCATAGATGTAATCCACTTTTCAGTGTACTGTAACTATTTCGGACTGTTCCTTCGCATACTACACTGATTCTTATTCTTACTACATTGCTTCCATGAACTGAGATGCTTCCTCCACATACCACCTCGACATAGTACATCTGTGTAACACCTTCATGAACCATTTCTGTATACTACCTTCAAATTGTGGAATTCCTTATTCCAAAAACTATCTCTTCTTCCCTGAACCTTTGCTTCTTCGGCGAACCATCTTCCCTTTTCCAAGTTTTATTCCTACAAACCACTTCGAACTTCACTAAATTTCGATCATATTTATAATAAAATATATCTATTTAATGAAGGGATTATTTCTCATTATATAGGAAAATAGATCTAAGAAACTCATTAGTCCATTTTTCTTAATAATTCAATGTGGTACACCCTTCACCGCATACTAATCCACCAACAAACCATTTCTCTCTACGTGTTATACATACCACTAATCTTCCTCCACAACTTCACTAATGACCTTCTTGTTTGTGAAAAAATGAGCAATCATAGGAACCATCTACCTTATGTGTACTGAAAACCTTTCTATGAACCATGTTCGTCCAGTGAACCATTTTTCGTTCACAGTCCGTGGACCATGCTTCACTGTCTGTTTAGAATCGCTATGCAGAAATACTACCTTTATCATTTTCATTATAGTTTCACATACCTTCCTTAGCAGTCCGCAAACTATGTTTCATGGTCCAAAAACCATGCTTTTTGGACTACTTTTCATAAAACCTTCCTTATTCAAAATGATAAACTATCGATTTGGAGACCCAAAAATTTGGCAGACACTTGGAAACCATGATTTTTGGACTAATTTTCATAAAACATTCCTTATCCAAAATTATAAACTATCAATTTGGAGCCCCAAAAATTTTGCACACACTGTGAAACTATGTCACCTTAAACACCTGATTTGGAATGTACTGTAAGATCAGTTGTCTTGCAAACTACTTGATCAAACTAATGTGGATTGACAACAAATAAAAACTATACACCATTTGCAGCAAATAAAAACCATGGGATCAACACTCCATTCCTCATATGGAGAATGGACATGATTATATAGTGGTGTGAAATAAGTTCATGGGTTGAATTATGAAATTTTAAGGCATATGAAAAGGAAGAAACTTTTTGGTAAATTTTTTATACTACTACATCATCTAATGGAAAAAATATGCAAGACTTTTGAATTAGTGAGAAATATTATTTCCTGATTGATGATTTATATAGACACCAAAATGGAAATCTCGTATAATCATAATAATCTCCTCTCTATCAATGCACCCGAGAGGGATTCTATCAAGGACCCATTTATAACAGACCTTATCATATCCCATGTTTTCAGAAATGAGGAAATTAACTTTCTACCATTAGATCTACAATTTTATAGCTCTATCTAATAGAAGAGTCCCACTTTTGAGACATTCAAGGATGGGAGTCATCCAACCATTCACAAGATTATCTACTTCAGGTGTATAATTAAACTCATTGATCTCTTCCATGATACTTTGAAAAAACTATGATACCATTCTAGAAGGTGGAATGATGATGAATATTTCATCTCTATCTAGATATACCAAAGATGATGCTATATTTTTTAGTGAATCTACTTGAGAATTTTGTGGGATTAGGATAAGAGTCAATGTTGGCTCTGAGGGGAATTCACAATCAATCCTTAGATATAGTCAAGCAAAGGGATTAGATATTATTTTCAAAAAACATAATCACTATTGAATTGTTTTATTATAAACATTGAATCACCTATGATGTTCATATGGGTCTTTATTATTTAATGTTTTATTTCTATACCTACAATGAGGGTCTAGTACTCTTCCTCTTTATTGGTACAATCGTATGACAATAAGAATGAATAAGAAAAGACTTCCATTCCTGGAGAGATAATAATAAATCCAAACACAAATTTATTGATCTTAGGGTCTTCCATCCAATATTATTTTGATCACCTAGACATTACATCAAAATACATTTCTCATGCTTTAGTGGAGTCCTAGACAAAGAAGATTTCATAATATGGAAGGTTGGTATTTCTAGGCATTTCTTCTAAAGAAGAATACAATGTGATGAAACCTATGAAAGAAGAAACCTTAATTTCTTTATGTGGTATGAAATGGAAGTCCAAGTAATACAAGATGAAGAAAAACCATTCTAAACATCCTTTTAACATAGATAGGATGAGGGTGTACTTGAGTGGGTCAGTTCGAGAGACCAAATGGACCTCGTGATATTGAAAGTAGTGCCTCAAATTCTAAACCAAAATTATTAATGCTGGAATTTTCATATTGATATCTAGATAATGATTATTAGTATTTAACAAGGTCCCACTGAGATAATAGAGAGTATTTTTATTTCTGGCATCATCTGTTTATGTGAGGAAAACAAAGAATGATCTCTCAATGGCTATTAAATATAAGATGAGAGTGGTTTTACTTCAATAAGTGGCATCAACAATAGTGGAATAATCAAATTATTCATGATAATATCAAACACTTCTTTAAAATCACCATTCCAATGATACATGACCCTTTTTTCATCAACTTGGTAATTTACAAGAACTTTCCAACAAGATTTTATATAATGCATCGAATGTTGGAAATGTGCACCATTATAGTTCTCAAAACTCATTGAGTTTTTGATGAGTTAACATGTAATGTATATCCTTTTTATTATTGAGATCCAACTTTATTACAATATGGTTTACTATGAATCCAAGAATCATTAATGGGGATACACTGAAATCAAATTTTATGGGTTCATTTTCATGCAATGATGTCCCAGTTTTTTGAAAACCATCACATTGTTAGCATGATGGTCAAAATATTGCTGATATTTCACCACCATATCATCATCTCAACAGTATATAGGCATTCCCATAAAGGTTTAAAATATTTGTTACACTGAACACTTGTATATAGGGATTTTTTTAGGTAGAAGGGAATCACCCGATAGAAATATACAATTTGGGGTTCACTAAAGCTTATGTTTTTTAATATTCTGGGACCATTCAGATTTAGTTACATCATGAATAACCATACATGAATTAGAGGGCATATTATTCATCTATCACTTTAGTCAGAAGTTTTTTAATTATAATCAAGAATTCATCTTTAAGACTGTGCTAGTTGTGATCTCCAAAGTCGATGCAAACTTTGATTTTCCCATTTTTTTCTTTAATGACATTATATATAAAATAAATTTTGAGTATTGAACTTCCAAAAAGAAGTTGGATATGATTATATTGTAAAATATAACTTTGAACTGGGAAGCATGGGTTGGATGTGTTTTTTTAGCTGCCTTTTAGAAACCACACTGATTTTCAGAAGACCTAAGTGGTGGGTGGCCACATCAAGACTGAGGCCTGGATTTGTTTTGTAATTCTAGGATAATAAATCTAAATTTTTCTTTATGAAAAGGGTATATAATTTTTTTTCCTCAACGGGAATATACACACTGATTAGAATATGCCACATATCTTGTTATATACCCATATTTTGCTGTTAGAGTTCATCAATAGTGGTAGAGACACCCGACTCAAATAATGGAGGAGCATCTTTGATGTTATATTCATCTTCTTCTTACTCTCCATGTTTCTTTTCCTCTTAATCTCTTATTTATTTCATTCCCACATTGGGATGGATGAGTGATGTAGGGGAATCATTTGATTTAGAAGAATGATTGATATTATGAGATTCATAGGTAATGATATCCTCATTCCCCAACAGTGATAAAATAATTCCTTTAGATTTAGCTAATGACATTGGGGTCTGTTGAATTTATAATTATAATGTTAGGGAATTTTAACCTAATTTTTCACTCCTTAAAGGAGGATTAAAGACCTCTTTAGTGTGGTTGGGTTCAACTAACATGACTAATATCATGAGTTTTGGAGTCTACCATCCTAATAATGAACTGAAATATTTGATTCAGTTGATGGGTATCACATATTCATCACCAAAATCCATTAAAGAGATGGGTGAGTTCATTTCTAGACCATTTAGGGTGGTAAATGGAGAAACATCACCACTCACAGATTGATTCTCTTATCTCACATAAAATCCTTCATTAATGTATTAAGCCTCACAAGATTCAAATGGAGATTTTCCACCATATAATGTCCCATTTTTCCCATTTATGTAGTACTTTATACAATGGAGATATGGTGAGAGTATTTATGCCAATTTTTGTAGCCAAGTACTTCCAAGAAATACATTAAATGTTATATATTGTCAAACAACCAATAATTCCAAATTGGGAACTAGGTCCCCCAATTGAGTTTTGAGATTAATTCGGCCAAGGTTTTTTTTTCAATCTTATCATATCCATGGAGTGTCATGGGAGAAGGATTAAAGTTTTATTCAAAATTACTCACCCCACTAAGCATTTAGTTAGAATGGGATTGACCCTTGAGCCAATATCAATGAATTCTCTTCTATCCTCAGTGTCATATAGTATAGATGAAACATAGAAGGGTATGATGTGTCCTAATATCATAAAATCCTTATAATATTATATAAAAGAGATAACAACATGACATTACCTTTTTTCAATCCCTTCCTAGTATACCTCAATAGGAGTGACCTTGTACTCAAAATCTGTAGGGAATAGAAATACTATACAAGTGATTCATAAAGATTCTTTGATAGGTTAAGTGAATCTAGAATTAACAGCTTCACGAGAACTATATCCAACTATTTTAGTATTCCATACTTCTGAGCCAAAGGCCTACAACATCATACATGGATATGTTCCCTAGATTGAACTTTAGAGGTTTAAGTATAGGGGTTAGGTGTGTTGGGTGGTTGAATAGATGTTGAGGTTGCTTTCTGCAAAATTGGATTAGGATGAATTGGCCTTCCTACCTGCCTGGGATGATAATACTATCTGAACCCTTTTAGTTTATATTTCAAAAAAATAAATACTTGAATAATTTTATTAAATATTGGTTCATTTTCCTATTCTTTATGTGATCACTAAAGGTCACTTCCATGAGTCTCACTATTATAAACAACTCTAGAAGGGATGTGGTCAGAATATTGAGCTCATCCAAGACTATATCTTTCCCTTTATCCTTGGAACGTACAACCTGTATCTATGGTAACTTTATTTGGATTAGGGAAATAAGGTTTGTAATCTTGCTCAACATTAAAGAAGGGTTCCATTAAGTGAGTGAAATTGATGGAAACAAATACCAAATCTTCTTTTAGAAGGGAATCCTCCTAGAGGGAAAATTCTTGTGGTACCATTTGGTCGTAAGAATACAACGGTATTACAAGAGTCATGAATTATAAAAGGATAAAATATTATTTGGTATCAACATAGGTTCATCTTCTTGTGCTTATTTTTTTACTATTCTGTATAAATTTATTTTTGGAATATTGGATCTTAGAAGTCTACAGTGATACTAAAACTAATTGAGATACAATAGAAGAGACCCAGGGCGCATTTTTTTGGATTAACTATGCCTTGAAGATAGTATGAGTTCAATGGATTATTTTTCTGGGCTTCCAACTATTGAATTTTTTTTCACCCTTACTCATAAATTCTTTCCATTCACCTTTTTACTCTGGAGTGGAAGTAGATACATATTCCACCTGTGCTGATGGTTTACACATATTTTATTTCTTGGACTCAACCATCTTCTAAAGGATGTCTTTAAAAAACAAATATTGGATGATGTGATCTAGTGTTCTATGATAGGATAAATAATTTTGTTGGTCATCAAGATGAACTTGATTAGGCCTCTTGGGATCTATAATCCCTAGTAAATTGTTTTCCATTGGTTATATAAAGTATCCCATGACTTTATCATCTTAGAAGAAATGAATTTTATTCTTTCATTCCTAAAATTGGGAAAATTTAGGTTCCCTCCTCTCATACTAATGGGGGTATTATTTATGACATTTCCATTTAGGAGGTGGTTCCATGCATGGCGGTATGGGATTTAGAGGTGAATCTGGCATAGAGGCCATTTTTATGGTGACTATTGAGGTTTCCACCCTACCCGTTATCTTTACCTAGGATACCGGTATAGGACTAGAATTGGACTTGGTTCACAAAATAGAATGTTCTAACCTTTGTTATACTATGAAAAGATCCAAAAAGACACCTGGATACTTTACCAGAATTTGTGGCGTTCATAATTCTTCATGAATATTCTCAATGTAAAGACCCAGAAAAACATATCTATGAAGCTGAAAATTCAAGGAGTAAGTTAAACTCTTCACCCAGTTAATAAAATCTAAAACCCTATCATTTTCTCTGTATCCACACATTGATATATCAAGGTCCGTCATATTCTAAAATATAGAGCTATATTGATAGTGGAATTTTACTCTAATATCTTCCCAAAATTTTATTGATCTGGATAATATAATATAATAACAGTTGAAGGATAAACACTCTATCTTCTACATAAAATAATTGAGTTTTACTACCACTTTCTATTTGAGGGTTCCCACCATAGGACCACACTGAGACACGAAGTGTGTTCGATTCTATTCTGGATCCCCCAAGACATTGAATAGTGGGAATTTAGGATTCCTAAATTTGGGTGGGGGAATAGTCACATCCAACCATTCAGGGTATGCCTTCCTTTACGATTGCTGACGAAGCGTTGTCGTGCACGCTCTCAAAAATATTTATAGCTAAGTGCAGCACAGGGGTTGACCTAGGTCGTTCTCTTGAGGAGCTTTTGTGGTTAATAAATCACTACTTCTATTCCACCTAATCTAATTCTTTTTTGTTGTTTAATATTTTATGAAATAAATGTAATTTAATAAAATAAATGAAATTCATAAATCATAAGAAACTAAAATTTAATTATAAATTACCATGCAATGCTAAACAGAATGTAATTAGGGAAGAAAGGAAGTTCTCCCGAGAGAATATTCAGGGAGCACCTTCATTGGCCAGCTTCAAATATTCTTAGTTTACACACTCCATCGTATGTGTGCAAACCTTATTCTACACCGATTATGAATGAAAAGTCTACTTAGCGATCGCCAAGCACACCTTCCATCCACCTCCTCAATCGAGGGAAAATGGTTGTAGATTAAGAAGTTAATCTTTAGACAACCATAGTGAGGATTACACCCACTATAAATTATCCTTAGAATTAACTCAAAGAATATTAAAAACATGGTCTTGGGTTCAAGAACCTGATTACTCCCTCGGGATATTCCTCGGATTAGTTACTCATGATCATGAGTATTATAGTTCACGATGGTAAGATGAGAGGAAGAAAAGAGGGTGAATCGGTGGACACAAAAATAAAAACAATGCATGAATTTATTAGAAATCTAAATTACAATTAAAAACTAAAAATAAAGAAAAGAAATAAAATAAAAAGAAATGTGGAAGATTTGCGGCCGGCCTTCCTCGGTGGAGATCTCCTCCTTGGTGCCTTGAAGAAATGGATGGAGAATGGGATGCTTTGAGGAGGAGGTGAGGGCCTCCTTTTATAGGCAGAATTTGTCCCTCAAATGTAGACGCGTTGTAGACCCCTTTAATGAAATATTCACGCGTTCCGCCCTTCATAAATGTTGTTGATAAATGTCTTGTCCGTATCCTCTCAAAATTGCAGGTAATTTGGAAACCGTATGTAGGAGTTATTAATTTTACAATCTCGGTTTCTGTTTCTGGACGAAGCATCCAGGAAGGTTCCTCCAAAATAATGTCATTCAATAGCCTCCTTAATGATCTCCAACATCCTCCAAATTTATTTTAGAGACGGCCCTATCTGTCCTCGAGGTATCCCAAGTGGAAACACATCATTTGGATATGTGTAGGCCGTGTTTGATGTCCGTTACTTTGGGTGGGTCCATGCTGTCCGCCCGGAACAATTCCAATCTTCAATGATTTTTTAGACCCTTTAGATGACCGAATCAGCTCCTGGTCCAGAAGACAAAAATTAAGAAAATAAAATAAGGATTCTAACAAAATTTTAATCAGAAAATTTGGAATTTTATTTTTCCTGAAATGACCAAAATACCCCTGACGTAAAATTCTGTCAAAAATCCAGAATTAGTCGTTTTTCACATTTGGGTTCAAAATAACATTAAAACCTAAAAACATGATAATTACCCATTCAATAACACTTTTGTGGGATTATAAACAATGTTTTACAGTATAAAATATATGAAAATGTGAGCTTCATCACTCCCCCACACTTAAACATTGCACTCCTGGGCAATCATCTTACATCCAAATCAAAATCCACACAACAATCAAAAATGAGAAAATATCAATGATTTTATCCAAAATAGAATTCCATCATGTCTCATTTATGAATAATAATTCTCTCATTTTCATTTCAATCATTAAAATATGTTCAACCTCATAAATCAATCCATGGCCCAATCACAACCTACCTCACATTGATTTTTATGTCACTCTTCACTCAAGAGAAATTGATTCTGGAGTTATGCTCATACTTGAAAATCACATGTATCACCATAGGTTTGTGAAAATTATCATTTCTCCACAGCGTGAAACATGAAAATGAATTTAATCATGAGGGCTTTAATTAAAGGTTCAAATGATTCTGTGGCTTAGGGTCGGTGGTAAAATGATTGAAAAATGTTCCAAGCTAGAAAGAGGAGGTTGAACTTTTAAGTACAATGCATGATTAAATCAAGTGAAAACACAGGAAATTTCTCACTCAATACTGCTTGTAAATGTGAAAAACAACCCCACCCATCTTTATGACATGGTACATGAGCCAATAAGTGATTATAATGAATGATATCATCTAAGTTCTCCTCTTTTTTTTAAAGCTCCAGAAAGGCACAGCTTTATTATTAATTTTTTTCTTTTTTTTTCATAGAGGATGAGCTAAAAAATTGAATACAATGAATGAATGACAATTCATGCCCTTGATTTTTGGGAGGGACATGAGTCATAAAAGAATGTACAATGAGAATTCAAGCTCATCTCCATTTTTTTTCTTCTTTTTTTTAGGAGAAATGGATGAACCAAATAAAGCACAATGAAATGATGACACATGCCCAATTCTCTTGTTATCCACTGCCCAAAGTATTGACACACACCTCACACCACCCATAAATGATACACATACCAATGAACGCACACGGAAGGCCCTTCACCCACACTCAAACTTGAAATATCCATGCAAAAATACTAAAAGTGCAGGTAGGTAAGGAAAAATTGGCATGTAATGTGGCTTAAAACCTATAAGGCAATTCATGGCATCTAAGGGATTACGAAGGATAAATGTAAAGGTGGGTCTCAGGATAAAATGTGGCTAGCCAATGAGATGCCTCAATCATTTTAAATACATTCCATGAAATCCAAAGCTTCGAAAGAGAATATTCACAAATTCTGGTTCTCACACAAAATTCAAGTTTCCCTCAAGAAAGTGTGGGTATTAAGAAGAATATGTAAAAGTGGTTTAGAATACCTCACAGGATTGGAAAAAAATATTTTGAGTCATTTGTTTCATGGTCATGGATTTCAAAAATCAGTCAAACTCATAAAAATGATTGACATTCCAATTCAAGAAAATGTTTTCACATCAACAATCATTTAAAATCCATTATTTCAAAAATCATTTCAACTCTTTCAAAATAAATTGTTGTGTGAAAAGTGATAAGAATATTCATTAAAGCTCAAAAATCCTAAAAATATAATAATAAAAAAAATAAAAATCGCACGAGAAGAAATAAGAAGGTTGACTCTCCCCCACACTTAAATTTAACTACCCCTTATTTCAACTCAACAAAATATAAATATAAATATAGAAATTCAAAGGGAAGGAAAGATACAACCTGACATTATTTTAGAGGTGGATGCCTTGAGTTAAGCTCCTAGAAGCAGCCACTTTAAAACTATATGAAAGTAATGAAAATACATAAGAAAAATAAATAAAAAGAATGAGAAAGGGAAAAGAAAAGAGATAATGCTTGGTTTAGACCCCCAAGCGGGTGCTAGGTTTTTACTGCCCCTAGTCAGGCAGTTTCAGTGGATTATCCCCAATCAGAAGGTGGGTGTGGTTTCTTTGAGATGAACCACCACATGTGAGTTTTCTCGATATCCATGAGTAAAACCTGAAAGTAGATAACCCCAAATAAGATTAGAATGTTCCCAACCCCCGAGAAAGAATAAAGAAGAAATTTGAGGTTCGAAGTGGGAGGGAATAAAAGATAAGGATTCTCCCTGTTAACTTCAGTGGTGTCCTCCTCCATATGGTATACAAATTTCTGTTGAGGAGGTAGTCGCACCACCACCAGCTTCTTCAGATCTTCTTCCTCGATTACCACCACTTTGGTGGTATCATCATCAAAATCCAAGTCCTGATCCATTTGTGTTGTATCTGAAATTTCAGGAAAGGAGAAGTCAGAAAACAATTCAGTTTGAATAAAATTAAAACATGACGAATCAATAAAGAAATCTTCCCTTTCAAGTAATTCAACTTGGTAATTGATCTCTTCAGGCACGAACATTGGAAACTCCATCTCAGCAGGTGCATCTTCTTTTTCATCTTCTCCCATCAGTGCATCAGTTGGAATGTGTAATTCTGGGACCTCCTTGAGCAATGGTTGAGTGCGGGATGATGTGATAAGTTCTTTTAGAAGTTCTTTCTCACCCGCCTCAGGTTCTTTATAAAATTTGATCGGTGAAATCTCTTCTACCACTCGTTCTGGTTCAGGTTCAGGCTCAGGTTCAGGTTGTTCTTGGGATGCGCGTACATATTCTGCAATCAATTCTATTTGGCCCTCCAAGTTTTTCACTTTATCACTAATCCTATGAAACTGCGCATCTAGTTCATTGTAAAAATTTTCTTGCAGTTGAGATTGATCAGTCCATGCATAATAATCATAATTTGAATACATCATGAACAAAGATGATTTTTTTTAGTTTTTGAAATTTATGAATTTTTTTGTTGTTTTTTATAAATGAAAGGAAAATTATTTACACAGTGTGAATAAAAATAGTGAATGAAAACCACTTGGCTCCCCGGCAACAGCGCCAATTTGACGAAGCGTTGTCGTGCACGCTCTCAAAAATTTTTATAGCTAAGTGCAGCACAGGGGCTGACCTAGGTCGTTCTCTTGAGGAGCTTTTGTGGTTAATAAATCACTACTTCTATTCCACCTAATCTAATTCTTTTTTGTTGTTTAATATTTTATGAAATAAATGTAATTTAATAAAATAAATGAAATTCATAAATCATAAGAAACTAAAATTTAATTATAAATTACCATGCAATGCTAAACAGAATGTAATTAGGGAAGAAAGGAAGTTCTCCCGAGAGAATATTCAGGGAGCACCTTCATTGGCCAGCTTCAAATATTCTTAGTTTACACACTCCATCGTATGTGTGCAAACCTTATTCTACACCGATTATGAATGAAAAGTCTACTTAGCGATCGCCAAGCACACCTTCCATCCACCTCCTCAATCGAGGGAAAATGGTTGTAGATTAAGAAATTAATCTTTAGACAACCATAGTGAGGATTACACCCACTATAAATTATCCTTAGAATTAACTCAAAGAATATTAAAAACATGGTCTTGGGTTCAAGAACCTGATTACTCCCTCGGGATATTCCTCGGATTAGTTACTCATGATCATGAGTATTATAGTTCACGATGGTAATATGAGAGGAAGAAAAGAGGGTGAATCGGTGGACACAAAAATAAAAACAATGCATGAATTTATTAGAAATCTAAATTACAATTAAAAAATAAAAATAAAGAAAAGAAATAAAATAAAAAGAAATGTGGAAGATTTGCGGCCGGCCTTCCTCGGTGGAGATCTCCTCCTTGGTGCCTTGAAGAAATGGATGGAGAATGGGATGCTTTGAGGAGGAGGTGAGGGCCTCCTTTTATAGGCAGAATTTGTCCCTCAAATGTAGACGCGTTGTAGACCCCTTTAATGAAATATTCACGCGTTCCACCCTTCATAAATGTTGTTGATAAATGTCTTGGCCGTATCCTCTCAAAATTGCAGGTAATTTGGAAACCGTATGTAGGAGTTATTAATTTTACAATCTCGGTTTCTGTTTCTGGACGAAGCATCCAGGAAGGTTCCTCCAAAATAATGTCATTCAATAGCCTCCTTAATGATCTCCAACATCCTCCAAATTTATTTTAGAGACGTCCCTATCTGTCCTAGAGGTATCCCAAGTGGAAACACATCATTTGGATATGTGTAGGCCGTGTTTGATGTCCGTTACTTTGGGTGGGTCCATGCTGTCCGCCCGGAAAAATTCCAATCTTCAATTATTTTTTAGACCCTTTAGATGACCGAATCAGCTCCTGGTCCAGAAGACAAAAATGAAGAAAATGAAATAAGGATTCTAAAAAAATTTTAATCAGAAAATTTGGAATTTTATTTTTCCTGAAATGACCAAAATACCCCTGACGTAAAATTCTGTCAAAAATCCAGAATTAGTCGTTTTTCACATTTGGGTTCAAAATAACATTAAAACCTAAAAACATGATAATTACCCATTCAATAACACTTTTGTGGGATTATAAACAATGTTTTACAGTATAAAATATATGAAAATGTGAGCTTCATCACTCCCCCACACTTAAACATTGCACTCCTGGGCAATCATCTTACATCCAAATCAAAATCCACACAACAATCAAAAATGAGAAAATATCAATGATTTTATCCAAAATAGAATTCCATCATGTCTCATTTATGAATAATAATTCTCTCATTTTCATTTCAATCATTAAAATCTGTTCAACCTCATAAATCAAACCATGGCCCAATCACAACCTACCTCACATTGATTTTTATGTCACTCTTCACTCAAGAGAAATTGATTCTGGAGTTATGCTCATACTTGAAAATCACATGTATCACCATAGGTTTGTGAAAATTATCATTTCTCCACAGCGTGAAACATGAAAATGAATTTAATCATGAGGGCTTTAATTAAAGGTTCAAATGATTCTGTGGCTTAGGGTCAGTGGTAAAATGATTGAAAAATGTTCCAAGCTAGAAAGAGGAGGTTGAACTTTTAAGTACAATGCATGATTAAATCAAGTGAAAACACAGGAAATTTCTCACTCAATACTGCTTGTAAATGTGAAAAACAACCCCACCCATCTTTATGACATGGTACATGAGCCAATAAGTGATTATAATGAATGATATCATCTAAGTTCTCCTCTTTTTTTTAAAGCTCCAGAAAGGCACAGCTTTATTATTATTTTTTTTCTTTTTTTTTCATAGAGGATGAGCTAAAAAATTGAATACAATGAATGAATGACAATTCATGCCCTTGATTTTTGGGAGGGACATGAGTCATAAAAGAATGTACAATGAGAATTCAAGCTCATCTCCATTTTTTTTCTTCTTTTTTTTAGGAGAAATGGATGAACCAAATAAAGCACAATGAAATGATGACACATGCCCAATTCTCTTGTTATCCACTGCCCAAAGTATTGACACACACCTCACACCACCCATAAATGATACACATACCAATGAACGCACACGGAAGGCCCTTCACCCACACTCAAACTTGAAATATCCATGCAAAAATACTAAAAGTGCAGGTAGGTAAGGAAAAATTGGCTTGTAATGTGGCTTAAAACCTATAAGGCAATTCATGGCATCTAAGGGATTACGAAGGATAAATGTAAAGGTGGGTCTCAGGATAAAATGTGGCTAGCCAATGAGATGCCTCAATCATTTTAAATACATTCCATGAAATCCAAAGCTTCGAAAGAGAATATTCACAAATTCTGGTTCTCACACAAAATTCAAGTTTCCCTCAAGAAAGTGTGGGTATTAAGAAGAATATGTAAAAGTGGTTTAGAATACCTCACAGGATTGGAAAAAAATATTTTGAGTCATTTGTTTCATGGTCATGGATTTCAAAAATCAGTCAAACTCATAAAAATGATTGACATTCCAATTCAAGAAAATGTTTTCACATCAACAATCATTTAAAATCCATTATTTCAAAAATCATTTCAACTCTTTCAAAATAAATTGTTGTGTGAAAAGTGATAAGAATATTCATTAAAGCTCAAAAATCCTAAAAATATAATAATAAAAAAAATGAAAATCGCACGAGAAGAAATAAGAAGGTTGACTCTCCCCCACACTTAAATTTAACTACCCCTTATTTCAACTCAACAAAATATAAATATAAATATAGAAATTCAAAGGGAAGGAAAGATACAACCTGACATTATTTTAGAGGTGGATGCCTTGAGTTAAGCTCCTAGAAGTAGCCACTTTAAAACTATATGAAAGTAATGAAAATACATAAGAAAAATAAATAAAAAGAATGAGAAAGGGAAAAGAAAAGAGATAATGCTTGGTTTAGACCCCCAAGCGGGTGCTAGGTTTTTACTGCCCCTAGTCAGGCAGTTTCAGTGGATTATCCCCAATCAGAAGGTGGGTGTGGTTTCTTTGAGATGAACCACCACATGTGAGTTTTCTCGATATCCATGAGTAAAACCTGAAAGTAGATAACCCCAAATAAGATTAGAATGTTCCCAACCCCCGAGAAAGAATAAAGAACAAATTTGAGGTTCGAAGTGGGAGGGAATAAAAGATAAGGATTCTCCCTGTTAACTTCAGCGGTGTCCTCCTCCATATGGTATACAAATTTCTGTTGAGGAGGTAGTCGCACCACCACCAGCTTCTTCAGATCTTCTTCCTCGATTACCACCACTTTGGTGGTATCATCATCAAAATCCAAGTCCTGATCCATTTGTGTTGTATCTGAAATTTCAGGAAAGGAGAAGTCAGAAAAAAATTCAGTTTGAATAAAATTAAAACATGACGAATCAATAAAGAAATCTTCCCTTTCAAGTAATTCAACTTGGTAATTGATCTCTTCAGGCACGAACATTGGAAACTCCATCTCAGCAGGTGCATCTTCTTTTTCATCTTCTCCCATCAGTGCATCAGTTGGAATGTGTAATTCTGGGACCTCCTTGAGCAATGGTTGAGTGCGGGATGATGTGATAAGTTCTTTTAGAAGTTCTTTCTCACCCGCCTCAGGTTCTTTATAAAATTTGATCGGTGAAATCTCTTCTACCACTCGTTCTGGTTCAGGTTCAGGCTCAGGTTCAGGTTGTTCTTGGGATGCGCGTACATATTCTGCAATCAATTCTATTTGGCCCTCCAAGTTTTTCACTTTATCACTAATCCTATGAAACTGCGCATCTAGTTCATTGTAAAAATTTTCTTGCAGTTGAGATTGATCAGTCCATGCATAATAATCATAATTTGAATACATCATGAACAAAGAAGAATTTTTTTAGTTTTTGAAATTTATGAATTTTTTTGTTGTTTTTTATAAATGAAAGGAAAATTATTTACACAGTGTGAATAAAAATAGTGAATGAAAACCACTTGGATCCCTGGCAACGGCGCCAATTTGATGAAGCGTTGTCGTGCACGCTCTCAAAAATATTTATAGCTAAGTGCAGCACAGGGGCTGACCTAGGTCGTTCTCTTGAGGAGCTTTTGTGGTTAATAAATCACTACTTCTATTCCACCTAATCTAATTCTTTTTTGTTGTTTAATATTTTATGAAATAAATGTAATTTAATAAAATAAATGAAATTCATAAATCATAAGAAACTAAAATTTAATTATAAATTACCATGCAATGCTAAACAGAATGTAATTAGGGAAGAAAGGAAGTTCTCCCGAGAGAATATTCAGGGAGCACCTTCATTGGCCAGCTTCAAATATTCTTAGTTTACACACTCCATCGTATTTGTGCAAACCTTATTCTACACCGATTATGAATGAAAAGTCTACTTAGCGATCGCCAAGCACACCTTCCATCCACCTCCTCAATCGAGGGAAAATGGTTGTAGATTAAGAAGTTAATCTTTAGACAACCATAGTGAGGATTACACCCACTATAAATTATCCTTAGAATTAACTCAAAGAATATTAAAAACATGGTCTTGGGTTCAAGAACCTGATTACTCCCTCGGGATATTCCTCGGATTAGTTACTCATGATCATGAGTATTATAGTTCATGATGGTAAGATGAGAGGAAGAAAAGAGGGTGAATCGGTGGACACAAAAATAAAAACAATGCATGAATTTATTAGAAATCGAAATTACAATTAAAAACTAAAAATAAAGAAAAGAAATAAAATAAAAAGAAATGTGGAAGATTTGCGGCCGGCCTTCCTCGGTGGAGATCTCCTCCTTGGTGCCTTGAAGAAATGGATGGAGAATGGGATGCTTTGAGGAGGAGGTGAGGGCCTCCTTTTATAGGCAGAATTTGTCCCTCAAATGTAGACGCGTTGTAGACCCCTTTAATGAAATATTCACGCGTTCCACCCTTCATAAATGTTGTTGATAAATGTCTTGGCCGTATCCTCTCAAAAGTGAAGGTAATTTGGAAACCGTATGTAGGAGTTATTAATTTTATAATCTCGGTTTCTGTTTCTGGACGAAGCATTCAGGAAGGTTCCTCCAAAATAATGTCATTCAATAGCCTCATTAATGATCTCCAACATCCTCCAAATTTATTGTAGAGACGGCCCTATCTGTCCTCGAGGTATCCCAAGGGGAAACACATCATTTGGATATGTGTAGGCCGTGTTTGATGTCCGTTACTTTGGGTGGGTCCATGCTGTCCGCCCGGAAACATTCCAATTTTCAATGATTTTTTAGACCCTTTAGATGACCGAATCAGCTCCTGGTCCAGAAGACAAAAATGAAGAAAATAAAATAAGGATTCTAAAAAAATTTTAATCAGAAAATTTGGAATTTTATTTTTCCTGAAATGACCAAAATACCCCTGACGTAAAATTCTGTCAAAAATCCAGAATTAGTCGTTTTTCACATTTGGGTTCAAAATAACATTAAAACCTAAAAACATGATAATTACCCATTCAATAACACTTTTGTGGGATTATAAACAATGTTTTACAGTATAAAATATATGAAAATGTGAGCTTCATCACTCCCCCACACTTAAACATTGCACTCCTGGGCAATCATCTTACATCCAAATCAAAATCCACACAACAATCAAAAATGAGAAAATATCAATGATTTTATCCAAAATAGAATTCCATCATGTCTCATTTATGAATAATAATTCTCTCATTTTCATTTCAATCATTAAAATCTGTTCAACCTCATAAATCAATCCATGGCCCAATCACAACCTACCTCACATTGATTTTTATATCACTCTTCACTCAAGAGAAATTGATTCTGGAGTTATGCTCATACTTGAAAATCACATGTATCACCATAGGTTTGTGAAAATTATCATTTCTCCACAGCGTGAAACATGAAAATGAATTTAATCATGAGGGCTTTAATTAAAGGTTCAAATGATTCTGTGGCTTAGGGTCGGTGGTAAAATGATTGAAAAATGTTCCAAGCTAGAAAGAGGAGGTTGAACTTTTAAGTACAATGCATGATTAAATCAAGTGAAAACACAGGAAATTTCTCACTCAATACTGCTTGTAAATGTGAAAAACAACCCCACCCATCTTTATGACATGGTACATGAGCCAATAAGTGATTATAATGAATGATATCATCTAAGTTCTCCTCTTTTTTTTAAAGCTCCAGAAAGGCACAACTTTATTATTATTTTTTTTCTTTTTTTTTTCATAGAGGATGAGCTAAAAAATTGAATACAATGAATGAATGACAATTCATGCCCTTGATTTTTGGGAGGGACATGAGTCATAAAAGAATGTACAATGAGAATTCAAGCTCATCTCCATTTTTTTTCTTCTTTTTTTTAGGAGAAATGGATGAACCAAATAAAGCACAATGAAATGATGACACATGCCCAATTCTCTTGTTATCCACTGCCCAAAGTATTGACACACACCTCACACCACCCATAAATGATACACATACCAATGAACGCACACGGAAGGCCCTTCACCCACACTCAAACTTGAAATATCCATGCAAAAATACTAAAAGTGCAGGTAGGTAAGGAAAAATTGGCTTGTAATGTGGCTTAAAACCTATAAGGCAATTCATGGCATCTAAGGGATTACGAAGGATAAATGTAAAGGTGGGTCTCAGGATAAAATGTGGCTAGCCAATGAGATGCGTCAATCATTTTAAATACATTCCATGAAATCCAAAGCTTCGAAAGAGAATATTCACAAATTCTGGATCTCACACAAAATTCAAGTTTCCCTCAAGAAAGTGTGGGTATTAAGAAGAATATGTAAAAGTGGTTTAGAATACCTCACAGGATTGGAAAAAAATATTTTGAGTCATTTGTTTCATGGTCATGGATTTCAAAAATCAGTCAAACTCATAAAAATGATTGACATTCCAATTCAAGAAAATGTTTTCACATCAACAATCATTTAAAATCCATTATTTCAAAAATCATTTCAACTCTTTCAAAATAAATTGTTGTGTGAAAAGTGATAAGAATATTCATTAAAGCTCAAAAATCCTAAAAATATAATAATAAAAAAAATGAAAATCGCACGAGAAGAAATAAGAAGGTTGACTCTCCCCCACACTTAAATTTAACTACCCCTTATTTCAACTCAACAAAATATAAATATAAATATAGAAATTCAAAGGGAAGGAAAGATACAACCTGATATTATTTTAGAGGTGGATGCCTTGAGTTAAGCTCCTAGAAGCAGCCACTTTAAAACTATATGAAAGTAATGAAAATACATAAGAAAAATAAATAAAAAGAATGAGAAAGGGAAAAGAAAAGAGATAATGCTTGGTTTAGACCCCCAAGCGGGTGCTAGGTTTTTACTGCCCCTAGTCAGGCAGTTTCAGTGGATTATCCCCAATCAGAAGGTGGGTGTGGTTTCTTTGAGATGAACCACCACATGTGAGTTTTCTCGATATCCATGAATAAAACCTGAAAGTAGATAACCCCAAATAAGATTAGAATGTTCCCAACCCCCGAGAAAGAATAAAGAAAAATTTGAGGTTCGAAGTGGGAGGGAATAAAAGATAAGGATTCTCCCTGTTAACTTCAGCGGTGTCCTCCTCCATATGGTATACAAATTTCTGTTGAGGAGGTAGTCGCACCACCACCAGCTTCTTCAGATCTTCTTCCTCGATTACCACCACTTTGGTGGTATCATCATCAAAATCCAAGTCCTGATCCATTTGTGTTGTATCTGAAATTTCAGGAAAGGAGAATTCAGAAAACAATTCAGTTTGAATAAAATTAAAACATGACGAATCAATAAAGAAATCTTCCCTTTCAAGTAATTCAACTTGGTAATTGATCTCTTCAGGCACGAACATTGGAAACTCCATCTCAGCAGGTGCATCTTCTTTTTCATCTTCTCCCATCAGTGCATCAGTTGGAATGTGTAATTCTGGGACCTCCTTGAGCAATGGTTGAGTGCGGGATGATGTGATAAGTTCTTTTAGAAGTTCTTTCTCACCCGCCTCAGGTTCTTTATAAAATTTGATCGGTGAAATCTCTTCTACCACTCGTTCTGGTTCAGGTTCAGGCTCAGGTTCAGGTTGTTCTTGGGATGCGCGTACATATTCTGCAATCAATTCTATTTGGCCCTCCAAGTTTTTCACTTTATCACTAATCCTATGAAACTGCGCATCTAGTTCATTGTAAAAATTTTCTTGCAGTTGAGATTGATCAGTCCATGCATAATAATCATAATTTGAATACATCATGAACAAAGAAGATTTTTTTTAGTTTTTGAAATTTATGAATTTTTTTGTTGTTTTTTATAAATGAAAGGAAAATTATTTACACAGTGTGAATAAAAATAGTGAATGAAAACCACTTGGCTCCCCGGCAACGGCGCCAATTTGACGAAGCGTTGTCGTGCACGCTCTCAAAAATATTTATAGCTAAGTGCAGCACAGGGGCTGACCTAGGTCGTTCTCTTGAGGAGCTTTTGTGGTTAATAAATCACTACTTCTATTCCACCTAATCTAATTCTTTTTTGTTGTTTAATATTTTATGAAATAAATGTAATTTAATAAAATAAATGAAATTCATAAATCATAAGAAACTAAAATTTAATTATAAATTACCATGCAATGCTAAACAGAATGTAATTAGGGAAGAAAGGAAGTTCTCCCGAGAGAATATTCAGGGAGCACCTTCATTGGCCAGCTTCAAATATTCTTAGTTTACACACTCCATCGTATGTGTGCAAACCTTATTCTACACCGATTATGAATGAAAAGTCTACTTAGCGATCACCAAGAACACCTTCCATCCACCTCCTCAATCGAGGGAAAATGGTTGTAGATTAAGAAGTTAATCTTTAGACAACCATAGTGAGGATTACACCCACTATAAATTATCCTTAGAATTAACTCAAAGAATATTAAAAACATGGTCTTGGGTTCAAGAACCTGATTACTCCCTCGGGATATTCCTCGGATTAGTTACTCATTATCATGAGTATTATAGTTCACGATGGTAAGATGAGAGGAAGAAAAGAGGGTGAATCGGTGGACAGAAAAATAAAAACAATGCATGAATTTATTAGAAATCTAAATTACAATTAAAAACTAAAAATAAAGAAAAGAAATAAAATAAAAAGAAATGTGGAAGATTTTAGGCCGGCCTTCCTCGGTGGATATCTCCTCCTTGGTGCCTTGAAGAAATGGATGGAGAATGGGATGCTTTGAGGAGGAGGTGAGGGCCTCCTTTTATAGGCAGAATTTGTCCCTCAAATGTAGACGCGTTGTAGACCCCTTTAATGAAATATTCACGTGTTCCACCCTTCATAAATGTTGTTGATAAATGTCTTGGCCGTATCCTCTCAAAAGTTCAGGTAATTTGGAAACCGTATGTAGGAGTTATTAATTTTACAATCTCGGTTTCTGTTTCTGGACGAAGCATCCAGGAAGGTTCCTCCAAAATAATGTCATTCAATAGCCTCATTAATGATCTCCAACATCCTCCAAATTTATTTTAGAGACGGCCCTATCTTCCCTCGAGGTATCCCAAGTGGAAACACATCATTTGGATATGTGTAGGCCGTGTTTGATGTCCGTTACTTTGGGTGGGTCCATGCTGTCCGCCCGGAAAAATTCCAATCTTCAATGATTTTTTAGACCCTTTAGATGACCGAATCAGCTCCTGGTCCAGAAGACAAAAATTAAGAAAATAAAATAATGATTCTAAAAAAATTTTAATCAGAAAATTTGGAATTTTATTTTTCCTGAAATGACCAAAATACCCCTGACGTAAAATTCTGTCAAAAATCCAGAATTAGTCGTTTTTCACATTTGGGTTCAAAATAACATTAAAACCTAAAAACATGATAATTACCCATTCAATAACACTTTTGTGGGATTATAAACAATGTTTTACAGTATAAAATATATGAAAATGTGAGCTTCATCACTCCCCCACACTTAAACATTGCACTCCTAGGCAATCATCTTACATCCAAATCAAAATCCACACAACAATCAAAAATGAGAAAATATCAATGATTTTATCCAAAATAGAATTCCATCATGTCTCATTTATGAATAATAATTCTCTCATTTTCATTTCAATCATTAAAATCTGTTCAACCTCATAAATCAATCCATGGCCCAATCACAACCTACCTCACATTGATTTTTATGTGACTCTTCACTCAAGAGAAATTGATTCTGGAGTTATGCTCATACTTGAAAATCACATGTATCACCATAGGTTTGTGAAAATTATCATTTCTCCACAGCGTGAAACATGAAAATGAATTTAATCATGAGGGCTTTAATTAAAGGTTCAAATGATTCTGTGGCTTAGGGTCGGTGGTAAAATGATTGAAAAATGTTCCAAGCTAGAAAGAGGAGGTTGAACTTTTAAGTACAATGCATGATTAAATCAAGTGAAAACACAGGAAATTTCTCACTCAATAATGCTTGTAAATGTGAAAAACAACCCCACCCATCTTTATGACATGGTACATGAGCCAATAAGTGATTATAATGAATGATATCATCTAAGTTCTCCTCTTTTTTTTAAAGCTCCAGAAAGGCACAGCTTTATTATTATTTTTTTTCTTTTTTTTTCATAGAGGATGAGCTAAAAAATTGAATACAATGAATGAATGACAATTCATGCCCTTGATTTTTGGGAGGGACATGAGTCATAAAAGAATGTACAATGAGAATTCAAGCTCATCTCCATTTTTTTTCTTCTTTTTTTTAGGAGAAATGGATGAACCAAATAAAGCACAATGAAATGATGACACATGCCCAATTCTCTTGTTATCCACTGCCCAAAGTATTGACACACACCTCACACCACCCATAAATGATACACATACCAATGAACGCACACGGAAGGCCCTTCACCCACACTCAAACTTGAAATATCCATGCAAAAATACTAAAAGTGCAGGTAGGTAAGGAAAAATTGGCTTGTAATGTGGCTTAAAACCTATAAGGCAATTCATGGCATCTAAGGGATTACGAAGGATAAATGTAAAGGTGGGTCTCAGGATAAAATGTGGCTAGCCAATGAGATGCCTCAATCATTTTAAATATATTCCATGAAATCCAAAGCTTCGAAAGAGAATATTCACAAATTCTGGTTCTCACACAAAATTCAAGTTTCCCTCAAGAAAGTGTGGGTATTAAGAAGAATATGTAAAAGTGGTTTAGAATACCTCACAGGATTGGAAAAAAATATTTTGAGTCATTTGTTTCATGGTCATGGATTTCAAAAATCAGTCAAACTCATAAAAATGATTGACATTCCAATTCAAGAAAATGTTTTCACATCAACAATCATTTAAAATCCATTATTTCAAAAATCATTTCAACTCTTTCAAAATAAATTGTTGTGTGAAAAGTGATAAGAATATTCATTAAAGCTCAAAAATCCTAAAAATATAATAATAAAAAAAATGAAAATCGCACGAGAAGAAATAAGAAGGTTGACTCTCCCCCACACTTAAATTTAACTACCCCTTATTTCAACTCAACAAAATATAAATATAAATATAGAAATTCAAAGGGAAGGAAAGATACAACCTGACATTATTTTAGAGGTGGATGCCTTGAGTTAAGCTCCTAGAAGCAGCCACTTTAAAACTATATGAAAGTAATGAAAATACATAAGAAAAATAAATAAAAAGAATGAGAAAGGGAAAAGAAAAGAGATAATGCTTGGTTTAGACCCCCAAGCGGGTGCTAGGTTTTTACTGCCCCTAGTCAGGCAGTTTCAGTGGATTATCCCCAATCAGAAGGTGGGTGTGGTTTCTTTGAGATGAACCACCACATGTGAGTTTTCTCGATATCCATGAGTAAAACCTGAAAGTAGATAACCCCAAATAAGATTAGAATGTTCCCAACCCCCGAGAAAGAATAAAGAAGAAATTTGAGGTTCGAAGTGGGAGGGAATAAAAGATAAGGATTCTCCCTATTAACTTCATCGGTGTCCTCCTCCATATGGTATACAAATTTCTGTTGAGGAGGTAGTCGCACCACCACCAGCTTCTTCAGATCTTCTTCCTCGATTACCACCACTTTGGTGGTATCATCATCAAAATCCAAGTCCTGATCCATTTGTGTTGTATCTGAAATTTCAGGAAAGGAGAAGTCAGAAAACAATTCAGTTTGAATAAAATTAAAACATGACGAATCAATAAAGAAATCTTCCCTTTCAAGTAATTCAACTTGGTAATTGATCTCTTCAGGCACGAACATTGGAAACTCCATCTCAGCAGGTGCATCTTCTTTTTCATCTTCTCCCATCAGTGCATCAGTTGGAATGTGTAATTCTGGGACCTCCTTGAGCAATGGTTGAGTGCGGGATGATGTGATAAGTTCTTTTAGAAGTTCTTTCTCACCCGCCTCAGGTTCTTTATAAAATTTGATCGGTGAAATCTCTTCTACCACTCGTTCTGGTTCAGGTTCAGGCTCAGGTTCAGGTTGTTCTTGGGATGCGCGTACATATTCTGCAATCAATTCTATTTGGCCCTCCAAGTTTTTCACTTTATCACTAATCCTATGAAACTGCGCATCTAGTTCATTGTAAAAATTTTCTTGTAGTTGAGATTGATCAGTCCATGCATAATAATCATAATTTGAATACATCATGAACAAAGAAGATTTTTTTTAGTTTTTGAAATTTATGAATTTTTTTGTTGTTTTTTATAAATGAAAGGAAAATTATTTACACAGTGTGAATAAAAATAGTGAATGAAAACCACTTGGCTCCCCGGCAACGACGCCAATTTGACGAAGCGTTGTCGTGCACGCTCTCAAAAATATTTATAGCTAAGTGCAGCACAGGGGCTGACCTAGGTCGTTCTCTTGAGGAGCTTTTGTGGTTAATAAATCACTACTTCTATTCCACCTAATCTAATTCTTTTTTGTTGTTTAATATTTTATGAAATAAATGTAATTTAATAAAATAAATGAAATTCATAAATCATAAGAAACTAAAATTTAATTATAAATTACCATGCAATGCTAAACAGAATGTAATTAGGGAAGAAAGGAAGTTCTCCCGAGAGAATATTCAGGGAGCACCTTCATTGGCCAGCTTCAAATATTCTTAGTTTACACACTCCATCGTATGTGTGCAAACCTTATTCTACACCGATTATGAATGAAAAGTCTACTTAGCGATCGCCAAGCACACCTTCCATCCACCTCCTCAATCGAGGGAAAATGGTTGTAGATTAAGAAGTTAATCTTTAGACAACCATAGTGAGGATTACACCCACTATAAATTATCCTTAGAATTAACTCAAAGAATATTAAAAACATGGTCTTGGGTTCAAGAACCTGATTACTCCCTCGGGATATTCCTCGGATTAGTTACTCATGATCATGAGTATTATAGTTCACGATGGTAAGATGAGAGGAAGAAAAGAGGGTGAATCGGTGGACACAAAAATAAAAACAATGCATGAATTTATTAGAAATCTAAATTACAATTAAAAACTAAAAATAAAGAAAAGAAATAAAATAAAAATAAATGTGGAAGATTTGCGGCCGGCCTTCCTCGGTGGAGATCTCCTCCTTGGTGCCTTGAAGAAATGGATGGAGAATGGGATGCTTTGAGGAGGAGGTGAGGGCCTCCTTTTATAGGCAGAATTTGTCCCTCAAATGTCGACGCGTTGTAGACCCCTTTAATGAAATATTAACGCATTACACCCTTCATAAATGTTGTTGATAAATGTCTTGGCCGTATCCTCTAAAAATTGCAGGTAATTTGGAAACCGTATGTAGGAGTTATTAATTTTACAATCTCGGTTTCTGTTTCTGGACGAAGCATCCAGGAAGGTTCCTCCAAAATAATGTCATTCCATAGCCTCCTTAATGATCTCCAACATCCTCCAAATTTATTGTAGAGACGGCACTATCTGTCCTCGAGGTATCCCAAGTGGAAACACATCATTTGGATATGTGTAGGCCGTGTTTGATGTCCGTTACTTTGGGTGGGTCCATGCTGTCCGCCCGGAAAAATTCCAATCTTCAATGATTTTTTAGACCCTTTAGATGACCGAATCAGCTCCTGGTCCAGAAGACAAAAATGAAGACAATAAAATAAGGATTCTAACAAAATTTTAATCAGAAAATTTGGAATTTTATTTTTCCTGAAATGACCAAAATACCCCTGACGTAAAATTCTGTCAAAAATCCAGAATTAGTCGTTTTTCACATTTGGGTTCAAAATAACATTAAAACCTAAAAACATGATAATTACCTATTCAATAACACTTTTGTGGGATTATAAACAATGTTTTGCAGTATAAAATATATGAAAATGTGAGCTTCATCAATTGCACTAGTGCATTCCATCCTTATACATCTTAAAATCAAGACTCTATTTACTGAATACGTTTGATGATTTGGGGAGGAATGAAATATTGGATAGGATTATGAATAGGGTTAATAACAGGTTGAGACAACTGTGGATATTCTGCCTGTAATTGTGATGGGTAACCTATAGGTGATGGCCTATTAGGATGCATCTAACCTAGATCTAGTTTTATCCCTGATAGGGCGAACTTCTGATATCTCTCCACTATGGGTTCTAAGTATATTTCTTTTGTCAATATCCCATATAAAGAAGATATTATGACTCTACTTCAATTATTATGATGAATCCTCATTGCTGAGGTAAATTGGCTAGCTGTGTGAGATGAGGATCTTCTTGGAGAACATATCCAGAAAGGATATTTCCTCAGAGTAGTTCCACATTGAGTTTTCTCTAATCCTTTATCTCTTACTCAAACTAATAAATTATTTACTCAATCACGAGAGGTTCAAACTATTTTGGAAGCATGTGAGACATGACCCCACCTTTACCCTTTTCCTTGGAAGATGTTCACTGAGGAGGTTGTAGTGGATCAATTAAGGGAATCACCAAATTTTTATCCAGCCTTTAGTTCTTGGTAAGTAAAAATTATGTAGTCATTTCCATATGGATTGTATTTTATATTGAAATATCATCCACATTTATCCTACATTTTATTCATGTTCTATATCATCTAAAGGGGTGGTGCTAATGAAATTCAACAATGCGTAATGAATTATATGATTCACATTAGTACATTAATGACATGATGTTTGGTCAGCCAAAGATTATTTGATGAAAAAACTAAGATCTTTATTAGTATGTCACGACCCGTCCTCGGGGCCCGTGCCGTGACTACCCCAAGCCCGCCTTCCATAGGCCAGGGGCTGGCGACTAGAACCAAGGCGTAAATCCCAACAAAAAGGGAAGGCATTGCCTTTGAAAAGTAAACAAGCACCACAGAGTAAGCAAGCGGAAAAGTAAACACTAAGTAAAAACTGTACAAGCTGTGCTGAAAGTAAAAGGGGCCGGAAATACAAGCCCAACTGTAAAGTACAACTGAAAGGAAAAAAAACAACTGAAAAGGGAAAACTGCAGCGTCGAGCCGTCCTTTGGAAGTCCCACCTGAAGGGTGGGTACAGATAGCCTCCACTTCTCCTCGGGTCCACCTTACCGCTCCGAGTACGTCCCGCCCAGTGGTCCACCTCCAGGTACTGTCCTGCTCCGCACGCCTCCACCACGGTCAGCGCTGTCCGTCGTCTGCAACCAACACAACGTAGTGCGGGCAAAGCCCGTACAGGGGTGAGTATAAGCTACTCAGTAGGGACCCCGAGACCCCCGAAGGTCTCCCGAAATCCACAAAGGATAATCCACAAAGGAAAGATACAATCACGAAGTAACATCTGATACGGCTTAGGTATATGCCCATACATATACCTAAGTCATCAATTCCCGTTCGGCTCCAACGCCCGAGCCCAAGCACAACCCAGTCCACACAGGAAAGCAAAACGTATACCCACATAGGATAAATCAACACAAACCACAAAGGAGAGTAAACAGTAAACCCACACAAGATAGCTCAACACAATCCACAAAGAAGAGAAACACAAGATTCAGCTCACACAGGTATACTTCTTCGGATGACGATAAAGATGATCACTGAACCATCTAAATCGTCGGACCCACTAAGGATCGATAGGTACTAACCCCGCAGTGACCCACACAGGATCAGACCTACACAAGATCGGGCCCACGCAGGACCTGTAGGTGCTGGCTCACACAGAACCGCTGAGCGCTGACCCACACAGGATCAGACCAACACATGATCGGTAGCACTGATCCACGTAGGATCGCTGAGTGCAGTAGTCGTCGCAGTCCACTGAGGATCTCTGTACAGTCATCGCCGCAGTCCACTGAGGATCTCTACACGGTCGTCGTCGGAGTCCACGGAGGATCTTTGCACAGTCCTCGCTGCAGTCCACTGAGGATCTCTGCACGGTCGTCGCTGTCGAAGAAGCAGTCGCAGCCAGCACTAGGGTTCCCGCACACAGCAAGCTCGTTCGGGAGGGTCCGCTCCACGAGCCGAGAGGCTGATACATCAACTGACACAAAGTCCGAAGTTGATGTATCCAAAAGTTCCGTATCGACAACAGGAACTCAACGTCGCAGACGGCGCGTCAATCGGACGCCCGGTCTGAGAGTTATTGGCTTTTTCGTCCCAGGGGCCCGGTTGGTTTTTAAGGAAAAACCAACCCGACCGTACTCCACCTGCGTCCAAACCTCGGGCGGAGTAAGCCAAAAGATCCGTCTCACTTAGAGGAAACTAACAAAGCTTACGGCACGTCAATCGGACGTCCGTAGCTCAAGATATGAGTGTTTCCGCTCCGAGGGCCCGGTTGGTTTCGTGTACGAACCAACCCGGCCGAACCCAAAGTATTCCGAAACTTTGAGTGCGATAAACCGAAACGACCGACTCGCTCCAAGGATTGCGTTGCCGCTGACGGCGAGTCGTTTGGAGGTCCGTAGCTCAAGTTACGGGCGTTTGAACGAAAGTCGTCCGAAGAGGGGGGGTCCGGGCCCGGGCCGACCCGGCCCGACCCCCCCTGGTTGGCCCGAACCGGGTCGGGTCTGACCCGGGTGGCCCGGCCCAGTCCGGCTCGGCTCGGCCGAGCGGCCGAGCGGCCGACGCGGGGGAAAGCCCCCGCCACGCGTGACACCCCCGCGGCACCCACAGGGTGTCGGCCAGACAGCCGGACGCGCCGCGTGACAACCCCGCGACACCCGCGGGGTGCCGCCCTGGACACCTGCGGGGTGCCGCGGGGTGTCGAGCTAGACACCCGCGGGGTGCCGCCGCCTCCGGCCGCCGGCGCCGCCGCGCCGGCAACCCGCGCCGCCACCGGCTTCCGCGGGTCGCCAGAGTTGCTCTGGTGGCCCGTTTTCCTTCCCGTCTGTGCCGTTGTTCATCCCGGGTTCCGTTCTTTACTGCGAGATCGTCAAACATCCGTTGCGGCACGTTCCATCGTCGCCCGTCAAATCCGCACAAAATGAAGAACGGCGGAGGGTCGTCGGGCCGTGTTCGTTGGCCCGCACCCTCTGCGTTAGAGATAAACAGCGGGAGGAAAAATAAGTTCAACACATGAACGCATATCCGAAACAATTTTTGAAGAAATAAAATTGTTTCATAAACGAGAATAATAAAAAAGGGGTAATTCCCATAAAAAAATCCCTTCCTCGCTGATCGTCGCGCGCGGACGTTCTTCGCGGAAAAGCTCGTCGCAGAAGAGAGGGATCGTCGCGTCGTCGCGGGGAGGCGTCGCGTTGTCGCGGAATCGGGCGTTGAGTCAACGAGCTCAACGGACCAAGAACAACAGATTTAAATTATCAATAATTAAATCTGTGTTTAAAACCAAAAGGAAAGAACCTTGTGAGGAAATCCGAAATCACTCACCTCAAACGGTCGGTGATCGGAGATCGGAGATCGGAGATCGGAGCGGGGAGGAACGTCTCGGACGGAAGCGTCGTCGATTTCCGGGTTCGGCGTTCTTCGCGTTCTTCGCGTTCTTCGCAAGGGAGAAGAAGAAACAAGGATGCTCTCAAATCTTCTCAATGCGCAAGTAACCAGAGGTCGAGCGTTGGCCTTATTTTATTATTACGCCAACGAATTTCAAAACTGGTTAAGAAACGATCCATCAATTCGTTGAATTAATTCAACGAAAGAAAAAACCCATTTAATTCACGAAATAAACCGCCCAATTAAATGGTCTGTTAAGATTTTAAGAAACGCGTCAGTTGACTTTCATTAAGACGGGTTTTCGCGGGTGCGTTTCTTAGCGGAAAGAAACGGCGGGGCTCGTGCGGGCCCCACCTCACAAATATCCTACCAAGGTGGGTAGGATATTTCTGGATAGCATCCTATCCGCTTCAACTCAGTTCAAGCCGCCTTTAAGTGGCTTCAAGTGTCTTCCAAGTGGCTTAAGCGAAAAAAAATAAAGTTGTCGCAAAATTATTTTATTTCTTAACTTTAAGCCCGAAAATTAAAAACCACACCCAAGCAAACGCAACTCCGGAAGAGGCGTTTCTAAGAGAATACCGGCGCTGCGATTTCATCGGAGCCCTCAGAATTTGATTCCGGGCACCGGTTCAAAAGTTAGAAAAACCCGCTCGTCCGTTCACTGAACGTACCCGAGCCAAACATCGGAAAATGATTTCGGGCACACCGGGCCTCGGAATCAGGTGCCGTCAGAAACTGCGCTCTTGTAAAATTCCAAAGAAAATTAAGAAAAAAAAATATCCTTGAAATTTACGGGTCTTTACATTACTCCCACCTCAGGACTTTACGTCCCCGTAAAGATACATCAAAAACTAGGGAAACAAATGTGGGTACTGAGCACGCATCTGAGCCTCCCGCTCCCAAGTGCTCTCCTGGAGGTTCCCGTGCTGCCATCTGATGCGCACAAGAGGGATCGATCGCCCACGTAGGACCCACTCCTGTCGATCCTCTATCTCCACTGGGACCTCCGAAAAAGTCTCCCCATCATCCACGTCTAGCTCCCCATAATCAATGATGTGCGTCGGGTCGTGCACGTATCTCTTCAGCTGGGATACGTGGAAGACGTCATGCACCCGGTGCAACTGAGGTGGCAGAGCCAGGCGATAAGCCACCTCGCCAACCCTGCTGAGGACCTGGAAGGGTCCGATGAAGCGTGGAGACAATTTTCCGCCTCAACCAAATATCCTCAAACCACGTCGAGGTGAGACCCGCAAGAAGACGTGGTCGCCATCCTCGAACTCTAGTGGCCGCCGCCTCCTGTCAGCATATGACTTCTGCCGGCTCTGAGCTGTCCTCATCCGCTCCTGGATGACCTGGACCTTCTCTGTCGTGGCCCGGACCATCTCTGGTCCCACAAGTGCTGACTCCCCAGGGTCTGTCCAGCACAAAGTAGATCTGCAAGGCCTGCCGTACAACGCCTCGTAGGGTGCCATCCCGATGGTGGAGTGGTAGCTGTTATTGTACGCGAACTCCACCAAGGGTAGGTGGTCCTCCCAGCTGCGACCAAAGTCGAGGACACATGCGCGGAGCATGTCCTCGATAGTCTGAATAGTCCTCTCCGTCTGACCATCCGTCTAAGGGTGAAAGGCGGTGCTCAGACGTAGCCGCGTCCCGAACGCCTCCTGCAACCCCTTCCAAAGCCGGGAATTAAAACGAGCATCCCGATCGGAGACGATAGTCGATGGCACACCGTGAAGTCGTACAATCTCCTGAACGTAGAGACGCCCCAAGATCTCCACTGAGCCCTGCTCTCGGATGGGTAAGAAGTGTGCCGACTTGGTGAGTCAGTCAACAATCACCCAAATGGAATCGTGACCTCTGGAAGTGCGTGGAAGTCCAGTCACGAAGTCCATAGATATCCCGTCCCACTTCCACTCCGAGACCTCCAAGGGCTGTACCAAACCTGCTGGAACCTGATGCTCTGCCTTCACCTGCTGGCAGGTGAGGCACCGTGAAACGAACTCTGCCACAACCTTCTTCATGCCCGGCCACCAGTGCTGTCGCCTGAGATCCTGGTACATCTTCGCCACTCCAGGATGTACCGCCAAAGGAGAAGTGTGAAACTCTCTCAGCACCTCCTCTCATAAAGTGACTGGTACCAAGGTACGACCTCTGAAAAGGACATCGTGCTCTGCTCCAAGGGAGAAACCATCAGGTGCTTGTCCTGAGGATATCTGTGCACACCGTGTCTCACAGTCAGCGTCCCCACACTGTGCCTCTCTGACCCACTGAAGAAGTGGAGGAGAGACTGTGAGAGACTGAAGGAAGGCTGCTCCGTCTCTATCGACGAAGGATATCTGCAAAGCGGCTAGCTGCTCTGTCGCCTCCTCAAGTAGCTGGATGCCCGTCCTCCTGCTGAGGGAATCAGCCACCACGTTCCCCTTCCCAGGAGTATAGACTATCTCAAAGTCATAGTCCTGGAGGAACTCGAGCCATCGCCGCTGTCTCAGGTTAAGGTCCTTCTGAGAGAAGATGTACCTGAGACTCTGGTGGTCAGAAAAGACTGTGAAGCGCTCGCCCATCAGATAGTGCCGCCATGTCTTCAGGGAGAAGACCACTACTGCCAACTCCAAGTCATGGGTAGTGTAGTTCTGCTCATGAGGCCTCAAATGACGTGATCCGTAGGCAATCACGGCCCGCTCCTGCATCAAGACACACCCGAGTCCGGTCCCTGATGCATCGCAGTAGACCACGTATCCAACTCCCTCCTCAGGAAACCTCAAGATAGGTGCACTGGTCAACCTCTGCCTCAGCTCCTGGAAGCTCTGCTGACATCTGTCTGACCAAACGAAGGGTTTCCCCTTCTTCGTCAACGCTAAGAGTGGGGCCGAAACTCTGGAGAAGTCTGACACAAATCTCTGATAGTATCCGACTAGGCCCAAGAAACTCCGCACCTCTGTCACGCTCTTGGGTGGCTCCCAAGCTAGCACTGCCTCGATCTTCGCGGGATCCACTGCAACTCCCGCCTCAGAAATGACGTGCCCCAAGAAGTGGACCTCACGTAACCAGAAATTACACTTCGAGAGCTTTCCATAAAGATGGTTCTCTCGGAGTGTGTCTAGTAAAACACGCAGGTGGTAGGCGTGCTCCTCCTCCGTCGTCGAGTACACCAAAATGTCATCGATGAAGACTACGACAAATCGATCGAGGTATGGCTGGAAGATCCTATTCATGAGGCTCATGAACACTGCTAGAGCGTTGGTCACGCCGAAAGGCATAACCAAGAACTCATAGTGGCCATACCGACACCTGAAGGCCGTCTTCTGCACATCCTCGTCTCGAACTCTGAGCTGATGATAGCCTGACCTGAGGTCTATCTTCGAGAACCACCGTGCTCCCTTGAGCTGGTCGAAGAGGTCATAAATCTTGGGTAGCGGATACTTGTTCCTCACTGTCACCTGGTTCAGGCGACGATAATCGACACACATTCGCAAGATCCTGTCCGCCTTCTTGGCGAACAAAATCGGGGAAGCCCAGGGCGAAACACTAGGTCAGATGAACCCCTTGCCCTGCAAGTCCTCCAACTGTACCCGCAGCTCTCGAAGCTCAGCGGGGGCCATTCGATATGCTGGAGTGGATATAAGGGGCTGTCCCGGGGTACAGGTCAATATAAAATTCTACCTCTCTGCGAGGAGGTAGTCCTGGAACGTCGTCGGGAAAGACGTCCGCGTACTGATCCACCACTGCAGGAAAACTGGGACTCCGTACGTCAACTGCTCCCAGGATGAGGCTAGCCAACTGATGAGTGATGGGATGACCTCTCCTCTGCGTGAGTCCATCCTGTGCTGCTAAGGCTCCCTTCTCGCCGGTGAAGGTGAACCTTCTCCCGTCGGTGCGCACACATCGCACCTTGCGCCTAATGCAGTCAATCTGAGCATGGACCGTAGATAACCAATCCATGCCCAAGATGACGTCATAAGGCCTCGACGCCGATACAAGAAGATCCCAGCCGAAGCTCTCGCCTCCTAGAGTAAGCTCACACTGCCGGCACCAGTGCGTAATCATCAAGTCTGCCCCCGTAGGAGTCTCTAGCCGTAAGGATCGAGCCAACGGCTCTGTCAGAATCTCCGAGCTCCAAACAAGGGCAATGGATATGAAAGAGTGACTCGCTCCTGTGTCTATCAGAACTGCAGCAAGGGTGGAATAGACACAGATCGTACCTCGAATCATCTCTGGCGTGCCGTGGTCATAGGCCTCCCCTGCCTGGAGTTGAGCCTGTCTCTGCCCGCCAGCTCCCTGTGGTCGGGGCGGGCCTCCTGGTGGTGGTGGTGGCAGAGCCTCAAAGCGTCGCCCACCACCTGCTACTCGGCCAGCTCCTCTGCCTCGTCCGCCTCCTCCCTGCAGACCGCCACGGTCGACCCTCTGCCTCTGCCTGGGTGGTCCCTTCACCGTCTGCTGTCCCTCGGTACGACGGGTTGGGCAGTCACGAGCCATGTGGCCCCGCCCGCCGCACTCGTAGCACTGCCTGCCTCTCGGAAGACTGGCTCCAGGCTGGGTGCCCTGCACTGCTGAGCCAGTGTCCCGAGGTCTCCTGCCGGAAGGTCTGGTCCGCCTGGAACCCTGAGTCATCTGCCGGCTACCAGCTGCCGAAGACTCCGCTATCTGCCGGCCTACGGTAGGTCTCGTTGTGGACTCAGCCAGGAAGCTCTCGACCAGGAGGGCTCGCTCCAGTACTCCTGTCTGGGTCGGGATGCTGAGGGAGATCATCGATGCCCTGATCTCGTGTCTCAAACCCTGCTCGAAGGTCCGGGCCCGGAAGAAGGGGTCCCGTACCATGTCTGTCGAGTACCGAGAAAGGTTGGTGAACCTCGCCGCGTACTGAGCGACTGTCAAGCTGCCCTGCCGCAGCTGAAGAAGCTCCTGAATGCGCACCGCACAGAGGGTGGCCGGAACGAACTCTGAGCGGAAGAGACCCTCGAAGTCCGTCCAGATGATGGTGGCCTCATCGTGTACCTGGAGCATCAGGCTCCACCATCGTCCTGCTGCTGCGTGCAGTAGGCTCGCCGCGAGGATCACTATGAGGTCTGCTGGTGTCCTCACTAGCCTGAAAACTCGGACGACCGCCTCCAGCCAGTCCTCGGCTGCCTGGGGGTCCGACTCCCCACGAAACCTGGGTGGTCGCTGGTGCTGGAACTCGTGCAGAGCTCCGAGGCGTCGTGCGTCGTCAGCTGCCAGTGCTGGAAGCATCGGGGGCTCGGCGGGTAAAGGTACCGCCGGTGCCTCTGCTATCAACGGGCCCTGTACCAAGGCCTCGTCGCTCGGCGGGCTGTCGTCGCACACTACTCTAGGAACCCTAGCTGGCTGCTGTCGTCATGCCATCTTGAAAATGAAACAAGTGCACCATGGTCAGAACAGTATACTTGGTGAGCTGACACAAGTAATCACAAAGAAAACTTGAAACACACATGCAATCAATGTTTTCGTGCATTAAGTCGGAAATCAGAAGTCAGGGTCCTGGTGTATGGATATGTCGGCCGCCGCACCAACATAGGACTCCCTGGACTGATAACCACACTCAATACGCTAAACACTATTGCTTCACATAGAAGAAAGATCAGAGTCTGTGGTAGAACCGACCACCTCTGATACCAATTTGTCACGACCCGTCCTCGGGGCCCGTGCCGTGACTACCCCAAGCCCGCCTTCCATAGGCCAGGGGCTGGCGACTAGCACCAAGGCGTAAATCCCAACAAAAAGGGAAGGAATTGCCTTTGAAAAGTAAACAAGCACCACAGAGTAAGAAAGCGGAAAAGCAAACACTAATTAAAAACTGTACAAGATGTGCTGAAAGTAAAAGGGGCCGGAAATACAAGCCCAACTGTAAAGTACAACTGAAAGGAAAAACAGCAACTGAAAAGGGAAAACTGCAGCGTCGAGCCGTCCTTTGGAAGTCCCACCTGAAGGGTGGGTACAGATAGCCTCCACTGCTCCTCGGGTCCACCTTACCGCTCCGAGTACGTCCCGCCCAGTGGGCCACCTCCAGGTACTGTCCTGCTCCGCACGCCTCCACCACGGTCAGCGATGTCCGTCGTCTGCAACCAACACAACGTAGTGCGGGCAAAGCCCGTGCAGGGGTGAGTATAAGCTACTCAGTAGGGACCCCGAGACCCCCGAAGGTCTCCCGAAATCCACAAAGGATAATCCACAAAGGAAAGATACAATCACGAAGTAACATCTGATACGGCTTAGGTATATGCCCATACATATACCTAAGTCATCAATTCCCGTTCGGCTCCAACGCCTGAGCCCAAGCACAACCCAGTCCACACAGGAAAGCAAAACGTATACCCACACAGGATAAATCAACACAAACCACAAAGGAGAGTAAACAATAAACCCACACAGGATAGCTCAACACAATCCACAAAGGAGAGAAACACAAGATTCATCTCACACAGGTATACTTCTTCGGATGACGATAAAGATGATCACTGAACCATCTAAATCGTCAGACCCACTAAGGATCGATAGGTACTAACCCCGCAGTGACCCACACAGGATCGGACCCACACAAGATCGGGCCCACGCAGGACCTATAGGCACTGCCTCACACAGAACCGCTGAGCGCTGACCCACACAGGATCGGACCCACACAGGATCGGTAGCACTGATCCACGTAGGATCGCTGAGTGCAGTAGTCGTCGCAGTCCACTGAGGATCTCTGTACAGTCGTTGCCGCAGTCCACTGAGGATCTCTGCACGGTCGTCATCGGAGTCCACAGAGGATCTCTGCACAGTCCTCGCCGCAGTCCACTGAGGATCTCTGCACGGTCGTCGCTGTCGAAGAAGCAGTCGCAGCCAGCACTAGGGTTCCCGCACACAGCAAGCTCGTTCGGGAGGGTCCGCTCCACGAGCCGAGAGGCTGATACATCAACTGACACAAAGTACGAAGTTGATGTATCCAAAAGTTCCGTATCGACAACAGGAACTCAACGTCGCAGACGACGCGCCAATCGGATGCCCGGTCTGAGAGTTATTGGCCTTTTCGTCCCAGGGGCCCGGTTGGTTTTTAAGGAAAAACCAACCCGACCGTACTCCACCTGCGTCCAAACCTCGGGCGGAGTAAGTCAAAAGATCCGTCTCACTTAGAGGAAACTAACAAAGCCGACGACACGTCAATCAGACGTCCGTAGCTCAAGATATGAGCGTTTCCGCTCCGAGGGCCCGGTTGGTTTCGTGTACGAACCAACCCGCCCGAACCGAAAGTATTCCAAAACTTTGAGTGCGATAAACCGAAACGACCGACTCGCTCCAAGGATTGCGTTTCCGCTGACGGCGAGTCGTTTGGAGGTCTGTAGCTCAAGTTACGGGCGTTTGAACGAAAGTCGTCCGAAGACGGGTGGTCCGGGCCCGGGCCGACCCCCCTGGTTGGCCCGAACCGGGTCGGGTCCGACCCGGTTGGCCCGGCTCGGCCCGTCTAGGGCCGGTCCGGCTCGGCTCGGCCGAGCGGCCGAGCGGCCGACGCGGGGGAAAGCCGCCGCCACGCGTGACACCCCCGCGGCACCCGCGGGGTGTCGGCCAGACAGCCGGACGCGCCATGTGACAACCCCGCGACACCCACAGGGTGCCGCCCTGGACACCCGCGGGGTGCCGCGTGACAACCCCGCGGCACCCACGGGGTGTCGCGCTGGACCCCCGCGGGGTGCCGCGTGACAAACTCGCGGCACCCGCGGGGTGTCGCGCTGGACACCCGCGGGGTGCCGCCGCCTCCGGCCGCCGGCGCCGCCGCGCCGGCGACCCGCGCCGCCACCGGCTTCTGCGGGTCGCCGGAGTCGCTCCGGTGGCCCGTTTTCCTTCCTGTCTGCTCCGTTATTCCTCCCGGGTTCCGTTCTTTACTTCGGGATCGTCAAACATCCGTTGCGGCACGTTCCGTCGTCGCCCTTCAAATCCGCACAAAACGAAGAACGACGGAGGGTCGTCTGGCCGTGTTCGTTGGCCCGTACCCTCCGCGTTAGAGATAAACAGCGGGAGGAAAAATAAGTTCAACACATGAACGCATATCCGAAACAATTCTTGAAGAAATAAAATTGTTTCATAAACGGGAATAATAAAAAAAGGGTTAATTCCCATAAAAAAATCCCTACCTCGCTGATCGTCGCGCGCAGGCGTTCTTCGCAGAAAAGCTCGTCGCGGAAGAGAGGGATCGTCGCGTCATCGCGGAATCGGGCGTTGAGTCGACGAGCTCAACGGACCAAGAACAACAGATTTAAATTATCAATAATTAAATCTGTGTTTAAAACCAAAAGGAAAGAACCTTGTGAGGAAATCCGAAATCACTCACCTCAAACGGTTGGTGATCGGAGATCGGAGCGGGGATGAACGTCTCGGACGGAAGCGTCGTCGATTTCCGGGTTCGGCGTTCTTCACGTTCTTCGCGTTCTTCGCAAGGGAGAAGAAGAAACAAGGATCCTCTCAAATCTTCTCAATGCGCAAGTAACCAGAGGTCGAGCGTTGGCCTTATTTTATTATTACGCCAACAAATTTGAAAACTGGTTAAGAAACGATCCATCAATTCGTTGAATTAATTCAACGAAAGAAACAACCCATTTAATTCATGAAATAAACCGCCCAATTAAATGTTCTGCTAAGATTTTAAGAAACGCGTCAGTTGACTTTCATTAAGACGAGTTTTCGCGGGTGCGTTTCTTAGCAGAAAGAAACGGCGGGGCTCGTGCGGGCCCCACCTCACAAATATCCTACCAAGGGGGGTAGGATATTTCTGGATAGCATCCTATCCGCTTCAACTCAGTTCAAGCCGCCTTTAAGTGGCTTCAAGTGGCTTCCAAGTGGCTTAAGTGAAATAAAATAAAGTTGTCGCAAAATTATTTTATTTCTTAACTTTAAGCCCGAAAATTAAAAACCACACCCGAGCAAACGCAACTCCGGAAGAGGCGTTTCTAAGCGAATACCGGCGCTGAGATTTCATCGGAGCCCTCAGAATTAGATTCCAGGCACCGGTTCAAAAGTTAGAAAAACCCGCTCGTCCGTTCACTGAACGTACCCGAGCCAAACTTCGGAAAATGATTCTGGGCACACTGGGCCTCAGAATCAGGTGCCGTCAGAAACTGCGCTCTTGTAAAATTCCAAAGAAAATTAAGAAAAAAAAATTTCCTTGAAATTTACGGGTCTTTACATAGTAGCTGTACCCTTGATAGATCTCTCTTCTTTTCTCCCTCTATGGGGCCTTGTCTTATCCTTCAACCCCTTTGATCCATATGGATAAGTGTGTCCCAAAGGGAATTTTCTAATAGTTTTGTACTACATTTTAAGTTGAGAATGGAAGGTCATAAAACGAACCAAGTGTGAGGTTTCTTATTTTGGTATTTATCCTAATTAGGAAAAGATTGACCTTTTTTGGGGAGGAGATTGAGGTAAAAATTCCCCCTTCTATATAAGTTGGGGTTGTTCCTAATATACTATTATATATTTTTGGAATGAATTGGTTAGCCTTTTGGTGCTATGTTGAGTTAAAAATTACCCATTTCTATGGGATGGGGCTGATCATAAATTGATTCAACTTTTCATACCTAATCTTCTGTCTTTATCTTGAAGATCGTTGTTAAAGAATGATCTGGGTGCATCATATGGTCTACACATGAGATACTTACTTTTGGAGAAACTTTTTTTATTTGGAGTTTGGTATTCATTAAAAGAGAATCCTACTTAACCTTCTTGGATACCTAGTACAAGATACTTTTAGTGTCTTGTTTTGATCAGTCCTAAAAATTATGAAAAAAATTTAGGTATGATTCTTGCTTAAAATTCCATCTATTAAGAGAAGAGTTTGATTTTGAGTGGTGGCTAGAAGTAATGATATTTTTTGAAATCACTTCTCTTTGTCCCTATAGATTGGGGAGTGGGGTAAAATGAAATTATCAATGCTATAACCATCCTCTAATTTGGAAACTAGAAGGGGTCTATGTGATCAACTAGTGTATCTTTTTAACATGTTAATACATGCTCATTAGTGAAGCTCAATTATTTTCCCCAATTTTGAAAATCTCATATATACAAGGGTAGCTAAGTCAATTTTATGACGTAGTTCTTAAGTTATCTTGACATGATATTTATATTATTTATAAGTTAAAACATTAGTCCTAAGGTGATGAAGTGTCATAAATATGTTCAAGTGATTGTCATGCACAAATTATTATGAAAATGTTTCCAGAACGACATATCAAGGATTGGATAAAGGCCAAAACATAACTGGTTTATTATCTTCAGCCAATTTTCTCCTCATATGAAATGCATTTAATTCATCTTTTTCAGAATATTCTTCCACATGTTTTGAAAAAATATGGTGCATCCCAGATGGTTTACTCTATGAGGTGGATTTTTGAGGAATTTCCTATATTATGATGGAGGGTAGGAGATCCAAGGGTAGTTCGGGAGTTAACATTATGTTGGGATTTTGTCCAATAGAGATGGGATATCACTTGTTAATGATATTGAATGAGGCTTGACTGGCCTCATATTTTGAATCACATCATAATATGAGGGATTTTCCATAATTGATTCAGAATGGGTAGTAACATCTTCTCGAAATGGAATATTAACATGGTGAGGACGTTCATGGAAAATTCCATGTTGGGGAGGACTATTATCATGGTTTCACATCTGATTAAAATGAGTTTTTTTGCAGCATAAACCCTTGGGAGGAATTTATGGGTGGAAGATAGAATGTGGATAAAAATATTTCCCTTTTATCATCTGACCATGAGTATGGTTTACATTGTACTAAAAAATAGTATGATTCTGATGATCGAACATTTCATGAATGTGAAGGAGGGCTTAAATGTAGATATTCTAGGTAGTATCTCTAGAGTTACTGGTAGAAGTTTTTTGAGGAGGATATTCAGAACTATGACTACTTCTTATTTAATTTAGTAACATATTAGAATAATTTTGGGATACCACTGATAGATATTTTATTTTCTTAATAACTATATATTCATGAAGAATAGAATTGATGATCCACCCTTAATTTTTAATTTTATTTTAGTGAAACTTTCTTAGGTTGTCTCATTCAGGATATTAGATTTGTGTGCTATGGAAAATGACTTTTATATATTGGATATTCCCATAGAAACTCTATTATTACTCCCAGAATGTTCAAAACATTCTCTAGAGTTTTCATAGGGATATATTCCTACCCTAGAGTTTCCCTTGAAGAGGTATATTGGTCTCTACTTGGAATGGGTGTGTGTTCCTGATCATTTTGTCCATTTATCATGTGATTTTTAGAATACCCTACTAGAAGAAAGTAGTAATATATATCTTCTCTTGATTGACCATACTATCATATTGATAAAGCAATTCAAAATTGGAGGTGGGGATGAATTGTTGACTTCTCATCACTACTGACACAACCATTATATTCTAGAATACTTACATAACGCAGATGTGAATAAATTCTTTCCCTTCCATTTTTTATAGGATGTATGGGTTAAATTATATAGTTGGAATGGGAATATATTACCATTCCATGGTTTTAGTAAGAATGTTTCCCTGCTCCCATCCTCCATTTCTTGCTAGGATATATTGAAAATCATCATGTGTGGAAGTAGAGTAATGGGTGTGCCCCCTATTTTCTTATGGGGAATGCTGAAAGTTTTCTTGGATTACTTCCAAATTATATTGGTAGGCTTTATGTGTGAGGGAAGGTAAGTGTGACATCTTGTTGGATAATTATATATATTTTGTGTGAGCTTCTCTAGTAGTAATTTGGATGTGAGCCTATTAACAATTGTTTGATCATCAATCTCAGTGGGGCTTTCTAGGAACATGGGTTTGAGTAACCTAAGTTGGATCCCCATGGTGATATCCTCATAATGCTGAGGAATTGGTGCTTCATGGCTTGGTTAGGATTTTTTTGGTAGATACACTAGGGAATGACCCCTATGCTATTGAGATGTGGTCATCTCTAAACTTTTTATCCACCTATGTAAGGTAAGGGTGGAACTCATTGTGTTCTAGGGAAAGGATATTGAAATTATTTGAGACGTCAATATCTAACATCTATTTAATTTCCACCATTCATCGTTAAGTGTATGGATAGAAGATATTCATATATTGGAGAGATATGCTTGTGCAATACAAGTTTGGGACAACACTGTTAAAGTGGTATTAAAAAAACAGTGCATTCAAAACCCAAATTTGAAGATATTGGGTTTTTGATGGAATCCAATGGTTGATAAGGACCCAGAATGTGCAATAGATGATGTGTACATTTGTGTCAATTGGTAGTATTACATTGGATTGAAGATAGATCTGATGAATTTTTCTAGATGTTTGTATGACAAAAAAAAAAAAATAGAGAAATCAACAAAGAAACCTCAAAATAGATAAACACATGTAAAATTTATTAACTTAAGAGATCCATGATCATCCCACTTTCACTTTATAAGAGTATGAAAGGGAATGATAGGTGGGAAATGTAGTTATTTTTCTTAATAAAAGGTTTCATGTCATGTTAACATTTTTTCTAATGAAAATTGTGTATGATTATTGAATGTGTGTGTGTGTGTGTGGGGGGGGTTCTGTATTGTTGCAGAATCATTCACTTCGGGTTCAAAATTTTTTATTTATCACCCATTCACGGTGGGTTAGTTTCCAACAAGGTTTGTTCACAGAACTAGAAATACCCAATGACTCTCACATCCATGATGGATCATGGGAATTCATTCCAAAGGTAGGTTATTGTTGGGGTTCATAACCAATGATGATTAGGAACTCACATTGGTTGAGATGATATGATGTCAAGATAATCACACCCTTTGGGGGGGAATTATTTCCTACTATGAGCCTCTCTTATTTATTTAATACATATTTATGAATCCCATTTAAATTACAAATATGGAACCAATCACACCTATGTATTAAAAATTAGTTATAGACATGTATTTAGGGGAAACCATATATATTTATATGATGTAATCTATCCATAGAGACCATGTTTATTTATCATAGGTTATCTATCTTAGTTATATTTATTTCATTATGATGATATTTTTAAGCCAACTAGTTAGGTGACTTAAGATTTATTGTCATCCAGGAAGACAAGATTTTTTTTGATATTGGGATCGATCCCATGATTGGGGATTCTCATGTATCCTTGTGAGTGGAATCAAAACTCACATAGTTCAGTTCCACTTAGTGGGACATATAATACCTTTTAGGTTCATGTGATAAGGACCAAGCCATATAGTTTAATGTCATGATACTAGTACATCTAGGTAAAAGGGTCCTAGAAAATGTTGGTGTGGTACCTACATAAAAATGACCCTTTATAGTTGATTTTATGGAGAATATGTCCCTATTTTGGGATGACCTAACCTATAGATTTAAGTAGATGAGGATGAGGTAACATGAACCTGGAAAGAATATAGCCTCCTAGGTGGGGGTTTGACCTTACTGGAAATATGACCCAATAAGGATGATGATCGGGGGGGGGGGGATCTAGATGGAATATGTCCCTCCATGTTTTATATGACCCTATCAAGAATATATCCCAAAGAAGATCAGGGTGAGTTTGGGGTGTCATGTTTGAACCTTAGAGAGGCTTCCAACATCACCTTTTTGTAAATAAATCAAAGACCATATTGTTCGGAGTGTTTGGGGATTACACAGATTAAGAGGCCCAATTGGTTGAAACTTGATCATGCTGATGACATGATCACCACTAACCTATAAGACCCCGTGATTCATTATTGGTGTGAGAAACAATATGAAGTGTAAGATATGGAAATATAAAAAATACCCTTCATCCATTGGTGGATTATGGTAAGGGTATGGAAGGCCGGGGAATTACCCATAGGAAATAATAGGGCTATACACCAACAAGGATTCTGAATTCCTAGTTTTCGAGTGGAGTAGAGAAGGATACCTTTGTATCCCTCATCAAAGGGAAAAGAATGTGGTTCCACACACTTTCTGAAGTGGGGAGGTCCCTGTCACCGACTCCAAGGTTGGGTTAATTATTAACGAAGGGATACAAAATTGTAAAGATCTCGAGGACCTTATCTATTATATAGGATAATCATGAGACATATTTTATTGAGGAAACATACAATCAAATGAGAGACACACTATTGTTTCTTATGTTCTAATCATGTAAATTTTGGGTCCATTGTGTAGGTTTTGACTTGCTCCCCCTTGGATGTGGTTCCCAAGAAAATAGATTCCCTCCCATTGATGATATGATATAGGGATTAGAAGGTACTTCACCCAGGTGATACTTGGGAGAGTTAGAGGATGCGACAACCAAGTGATACCTGGGCATAATAGCTTTGACTTCACAAAGGTATTTCTTCAGAAGATTAGGGAGATCTTATTGTGACCACTCCTAGGTATTTCATGGGAGACCTAGACATGACCTTACCCAAGAAATTCTTAGGCAATATGATTTATCCCATATGAGGCATAAGCGGACTAGAAGGATATTTCCCAGGTGCTACCTGGGTGAGTTTGGTGGGATATCACCCAGGTGATACCTGAGCGATCTAAGGTTGACTTCTTAGGTGAAGAACGATCTGGGAAACCATATATGTGAGAGTCTATCCTATGACCTCCAATGGTATCCTCATATGTTATCATGTGGGTGACGCTCATGTTTTTATCCAACTAAGGGCCCTTCTACTTAGTATCTTCAGACTTGGGTGGAGCCTCCTCAAATGAGGATTATGTGTTCTTATGAATTTGAAGATTTCAAATCCCTTGGATCTTACTAATTCCCTCTACTTTGGTGGGATTATGAGACTAACTTGAGGTTTGTGGGAAATGAATCAAGGAATCGGGAAAGAAGAGCTTTGGGATGAATCTTTGTATTATAGTCATCATGAATGGGGAGCCCAAGGGTCCTATTTATAATCATTATTATGAAACTATGTGAATGAGGTAATTTCATAAAGGCCTCACTCCCAAGTGGATCATATAGGTGGTTTTTGAAGGATGGTCCACATAGGTTCTCCATGTAAGAGGATCTAGTAGGTTCCCTATATAGACTGGTCTATGTAGGTTCTCTGCAATCCTAAAACTTGCAAGAGAGGGTCTGAGGGAGTTTCATAAAAGATATTTTTGAGATATCGAATCACTTTATAAAACATAATGACTTATGAAAACTATTAATTTTGATCCGTATGTCCCTTTAGGATTCACAACTAGTTAAATTAAATACTTTGATGTGAACTATACTCTTGGATATGGTGTATACAGCCTAAATATGGGGTTTCTAATGCCAAAAAATTCCAATCAAACCCTTAATCATTTATTTTATGGAATCAACACCATTTTATCATCATTTTAAAAATCAATAGCCTACTCCATGAGGGAGGTTCAACCCACCATGCTGCGAGATTGTGGAAAATTTCTAATGATTCTTTATCCCATAATATAGAGAATTATTATAGAACATGGAAATCTAATCTTCTTCTTCTACTAGAATAGAGATAAAATTTTACTCAAACATGAAACGTGTTGTCTATGTGGGTGTCTCATCATGATTCATTCATAACAGTGCATGGAACCATTTTTGTAATTCTAGTGTTGTTACATGATCATGTATCCCTTTGAGGGTTATGCAATCACATAACACAATCACATGACCCTAAAATTGTCATGTGATCTAGGCATCAAGTAAGCATCCTATTCATCTCCCTTTCACCAAAATAGAATTTGTGTATTTAGTATTTTACTAACTCCAATTTTTCTAACATTTTCTAGTGGGAATCACCATATTTTAAAACAACATATACTTCAAAAAACATAAGAAAAACTTCAAGTGAAACCTAATCTTGATTGAACTCATAAAAAGGATTTTATTTAAAACATAATATGAATTATAAATAAATTTTTAAATAATTTTAAATTACCTTATAAATTAAGGAACCATTTAAAAATGTCTTCATAAAATATATTTTTTTTTGAATTACCAGAAACCCTATAATTATAAATGAAGTCTCATGAATATTACAAAACATTACAATAAAAATGATGAGTTCATATGTATGATTCAATTCATGCATCTAAGATTAAATTGAACACTACATGATATTAAATATAAATGGGGTAGCATAATATTTACTGGGATAGTTCACATGTTTGAATAAATCCCATGAACACACCAGCATAAGAGGAAGCTACCATTATTGAAACTTGCATCAGAATAAAAATCCATTCAAGAATGTGCTAGATAAACCACATCAGATTAAACAGATGACTATATGATATTATAACCAAATAATAGGATGAATTGAGAGTTTTAATAGAAAATAAATTCATCTAAAAATTTCACCAAATATTCTATAATACATTTGGACTTTCTACCAAACTAGTTCAAAAGATTATTTGAGTTTTCTCAATCGAATGAGTGTAGTTGATACAAGCCCCTTCACCCAAGAGTTCCAATTCCTAATGAATTTATAAATAATTTCCCAAAGTGGTTCTACTTTTCAATCCTATTTTAATCAAATGGAAGTATTTACCTAAATTATTATATGTGGAAGAATATTTAAGTTGGGGATTATTTTCATATATGTATATTATTTTAAATTCAAGAAGGGGAGATGAATAATAATCTATTTAATGGGAACATGATTTTTAAAATGTTGATTCCCACTTGATGGTATCATTAAATATTGATTCTCATTTTGATATTATGTTGATAAAATTATATTTTGTTCCTCTAATTTCATGTTGTTATCTTCTCTTATCCCTGAATACTTCATGTGCCACCCACTGTGAAGTTTTTGTGATATTATACTTCATGATAGTGAAGTGTTAACCTACTATGGGTGGTCCAAAGTATAATTATAATGGGTTTTATGATTTTTTTATATTTAATTTCATATATGAAACCCTAATTATAGAGTGGTAGTGGAGATAACGAGTATTTATGGCCCCAAATTAGGTTCCACATACCTGTGCACTAATCTGGTTCATCACGTATCCCTAAGTGCATCTCTACATATGGTAGAGGATTCCGACTAGTGGCGATGGTCTAATATGATACATGGAGAGTATTTTAAATCATTTTCAAAGTAGAAAAAATATCAAAAATAAAAATATCAATAACTAATATAATAATAAAAATTAATCAATTTTTACATTGACATCACATTATAATCCCAAAACAGAGAAGGATAACCAAAACCAAAGCAAAAAATATGTCATTCTATGTAAGTGTCAAGTGTCGAATCAGAATACCAAATAAAGACACACTAATAACTACCAAGAGTATCCTAATATCAGGTCTGATTCCATCATCTATTCCCCATATAAAATCCCATATCATCCATCTAATATTGGGATCCTTCCCATAACCTATCCTACAAAGAAGAAGTCTACATAGGTACAAGTTAGCAGATTGAGTAGGGTGTGAGTACAACTTAGTAGGACACCACCAATGGTGTCTAATGAAATACCTAGTATATAATAGTCTATGAAGTTATATAAAGAATAAAATAAAAAATGATAAAATAAAATAGGCTTTGGATTTATTATTCATTAGTTAACAACATTAGACCTCAGGTTCATGGTGACATCCAAGACAATCATACCTGCTTCATCCCCTGTCCGAGTCTGAACCATACTCCATAGGGATTTTAAAATTTATTTATTAACTAGTCTTTCATTATTAAAATTAATTACTGTTTCATTTTGGTACCTTGAATTATTAGTCCTGGAATCATTATCATGGATTCTAGGAGCATCAGTCCAACATTATGATCTCAGGTACTTAGAGTTTCAGTCGAGCACCAATATCAAATGCACTTAGAGCATTAGTTTATCACCAAAAGCATGGGTACATGAAGCATATTCGGAACACCAATTGACATGAATACATCAGGTTACTAGAGAATTAGTTTATCCACCCACATATTAGGAGATTCAGTCCAACACCAACACCTCATTGTTCACATTTTCATATCAACGCTCAATATTAAAAACCTTTTTTTATCATCCACTCTCATCATAGATCAAAAATTCATTTTTCAATCATTTTATTTAACATAATTTCAATTCTTTAACCATTTATTCTGATTACCATGAATCAATTATAACTCATTAATCATTTGAGGTTAACTTGATAAATAATTATAAAAGTTAACATGCCAACACATTCACAATGGGTTTAATTTCATAAACCCCCTAATCACACCATTTTATTCGATCAATACCATTTCAAGGAGAATTTTCACATCCCATGGGTTGAAATAATTACCAATATCATAAACTCCAATGGACCAATTGAGATCTAAGAAGGGTCTCTCAAATTCATGGGGATTTAATTCACTTTTCTAATTTAAATGAAATTTAACAACATGGAAATGCAATGATGAAACTAAAAATACAAGATCATTATCAAGACTATGAGAATTAACATATATAATACCCACCAAAGGGTTTTTTATAAACACTAACCCAATATTATCTTTTAATTCGATGTATAATGTCTGAAATCATAACAAAAAAGAATATTTATAAACAAAACCAATCATTAAGATCCAACAAAACAAAATCCACTTAAACCTAGACCTATACTAGAGAAAATGGAATAATTCATCCCTCTCCAAAGGGAGAGAGAAAAATTAGAGAGAGGAACCTAATCAAGAATCTTATCGCATACTAGAGAGAGGTTGATTTCTTCCACTAGATCATAAATTCTCAAAGGAATGTGTTTGAGGAGACAAGGAATCCACTCCAGTTCCTCCAAAATCCAAGGAAACCATTTTAGGCCGAGTGGGGGTGATTAGGGATATAAACCAAGGGTTTGAGAATTTTTAATTATTTTTTTTGTTCTTTTAATAACCGTTTGACATGGTTTGACGGAGAGGCCGCACAGTTAGGAGTAACCATGCACCTTAACTATGCACCCTATCTAGATTTTCTATTTGGGGTGCACAGATTGTATGCATGGTTAATATAAACCTCAAACAACTGTGAATCACCCCTCTTTCCAAGGGTGCATGGTTGGGGCGTGGGGTAGCCATATGGTTTCTACAAACTATTCTCCCCATGCAGTGGCTCAACATGGGGCACACAATTTTCTGGGGAAAACCGCATGGTTTTTCTAAATCATGCACAACCCGTTCAACACCCCAATAGCTTCCAAAATTCTCCAAATTCACCACAAATAATAACTTGGAAAGGATCTACCAAATTATGATCAAAATAAGGCTAAAATAATAAATGAAAATGATTACGAGATGCCTTAAGAAATTTTGGGATATTACAATATCTTCACCTTATAACAGCTCATCCTCAAGCTGCACTCCCAAGCATCATGAAGTCTCCAAAGTTAAAAGGTTGGTCCACTAGGACCAAATATATACTACCCTTTCCCTTTTTTCCTCTTTAAAATGAACAAGATACCAAAAAAAATCAGACCATTGTCACAGTTTTCACCATGAAACTCTCTCACGACAATCCATAACATAAATTAGATTATCCTTAAAGGACACATCCACCTCAAGATCAACATCATTAACATATATCACATGAGAATGGTTAGGGGTAATTCAAGATCCGTGACACATGAATTACATAATATATAGAGCTATATCTCTAAAGAAGATACAATCAGTATTCCACCATTCTGATCCTCTCCACAATCCCTAAGGGTCTGAAAAACATGGGCATGCAATTTCCATTCTTCCGAATCCAATGGTGACCCTATATCAATGAAACTCATTGTGGCACACAAACAACCACTGTAAAATCAAGAGGTCGATGAAATAAAATAATAATAATAATTATATCTACTCTATGTTGTACCCATACATTTATGAATTAATTGGAACTATTCCAATGTCTCATGCATGATACTTGGTCCCAACATCTCTGAAACACCTTCTTCCATCCAAAATAAAGATGATTTGCAGGGAATACCATAAATAACCTCATATGGTTTCATTTAAATAGTTTCTCAATAACCTTTTCTATAGGAGAACTCAAACATCACTAAGTGCTTCTCCAAAGACCATCCAAAATCTATAATTCATGCCAATAGCATGTCCTCTAACACCTGAATAGTGTGCTCTTATTTCCCATCCATATATGTGGGAAAATATATACTCAAAAACACTTGAGTACCCAACACATTTTTCAAACCTTTCCAAAAGTGAGAAGTAAAATGCAGATCATGATCTTGAACTATAATTTGTGGAACCCTGTAAAAATTCACTATATCCTAAACATACATATCACCAAACCAATAAACTGTGAATGTATCCCTATTTGGAAAGAAATGGGACAATTTTTTTAACTGGTCTTCAATCATCCATATCACATCATTATTCCATGTGGTCCTCAGAATACCTACCATAAAGTCCATGGTAACATCGTCCCATTTCCACTATAGAATGGAAAAAGTATGTATAATCCTGCCAAGTTGCTGATGATTGATGTTCACTTACTGATAAGAGTAGTATCATGTCAAAAAAACCTAAAATATCCTACTTCATTCTCAGAACCTAATATTTTATACAAGTTTTATGGTACATTTTTTTTTCAAACTAGGGTGAAATTACTATTTTGAGGCATGGAATTGACACATCAGCTCTCCCTGCATACAAGTAGGAATAACACCATGGTACCAAACATAGATTATATCTTACTCATATGTAGTCCAATCAAGAAGTGGATCCCCACCTTTAGAACTTTAACTCAACTTCAAACTCTCCAGATTCTCATACTGACTTTCCTTGATCCGGGTTAGGAGTGTAGGATCAAAAGATAAGGATAAAAAGGTCATTTATTTCATCTCCTCTTGAACCTCCATGTTCATCTCAGCCAGTAAATCCAATATTATCCACTCATAAATGGACTCCTATACTTTCTAAGTATGTGTATTTGGAATTATAGAATGAAAAACACTATTCCCCTTCTATATTATACAAGACAACTTTATGTCAAATAATTTCATATACTTGACTCGTACCTATTAAAAATGATTAAAATATCACTAAGAAAAGATGTACTTTAAACTTTTTTGGTTATTATATACAATAAAACTTTTACCCCATAGGTAATGAGACTAACTCTTTAAGACATAAATCACCATGGATAACTCAAGGCCATGTATAGGATAATTTTATTCATGTAACCTTATTTGGTGTGATTCATATGCCATGAACTGATCAATTGGAATAACCACATCCCCATGTATGATCCTGAATGCATAAAAAACAATCTATAATCCTCATCATCTTGAGTAGGATGAAAATCGGTGTGACAATAAAACACTAATTTAACTAATAGAAGGAATTATCTTATGATCCACACCATTAATAACATCATACCCTTCTCATTCAATCCCAAAAAATTGTTCTTCCAAGAAAGATAAATCTTAAATAAATCTATAACAATGGCCCGCTAAACCAAAAAATCATCATATACCCAAAACATTTTTTGGATTCCCCCCCAAAAAAACAACCCTAACATTCTCTAGGTCCACTGACACACCTTCCTTAGAGATGATGTGACCCAAGAAATTTAACTTGTCAATCCACAATTGAAATTATTTTATCTTGGCATATAACAAGTGATCTCTCAGTGTACTCATGGTGATGTCAAGATGTTTGGAATGATCATCATGAGTTTGGGTAGAAACCAAGATGTCATTGATGAAAACAACCACAAAATTATCCAAGTTTTACTGGAATATTCGGTTCATTAAGTCCATAAAAAAATGATCATTTTTTAATCCAAACAACATTACAAAGAACTCATACATGTTATATATTCCTTTGAAAGAAATCCACGGTATATTAGAATGTCTCAACCTCAAATAATGATACATGGCCTTGAATTGATATTGGATAAAAAACACCCATAACTATTCAAAAATATCATCCATATGAAGAAGAAGATATCAATCCTTTACCATCATCGTATTTAACTTCCTATTATAAATGCACAAATGCAAAGATCAATAAGTACTCTTAGAAAAAAGACTAGAGAACCCCATGTTGATGTTGTTGGAAAGATGAATCCCTTATCCATTAGTTCTTCCAGCTGAGTCTTAAGCTCTTGAATCTCTTCTGGTGCATTAGATAAGGAGGAATGGAAACTTGATCATCTCTAGGAATTAATTTAATCATAAACATGGTATCTCCATTAGGTGTCATTCCTAAGAATTATTCATAAAACATGTCATGAAACTGATCCACTATGTGTGGGAATACATTATGCTACCCACCCTCATAATCTAACAAAAGACCCACAACCTTGTTGGTGAGCTCCCCCCAGTTGCTAATAAAATGACCCCACATGGAATTCCTTGATATCTCATTCTCTATTATGAACATATTGGTCAACCTGAGTAGATGTAAAATTTTCTTTCCTATGATCACAATTGATGTGTGCTCTATATGATACCAACTAGTCCATACCCAAAATAAATTCAAAACCTGACATCTCATGTATGTATAGATCCAAAAGGAAATAGTACTCACCAACCTCAAGGTCACACCCTTTTTATAAACAACTTTCCTCCAACCATACAACCAATGTTTTGTCGATTTCCATAAACCCACACACAAACTCTACTATCTGGCTCTAACCATTAAAAATACGAGAAGATATACTAGCATATGAGGCTCCTATATTAAATAAATTTCTAGAAACTGTAAAAGATATAATAATTGTACCTCTAACTATTTATGAACCAATCTTGCTATCAACATGTGAAGGTTGAACTACATGAATATGAACTATCCCTCTTAACTATGATCTACTATGAGTCCCCTATATTTCACTTCTTTTCTAAAATTATTACTTTTTCTATAAAGTACCACGTCCACCGCCCCAACTAACACAACTAACAGAACTCCAACTTCCCAATTGGAATAGGGTTGAAGACCCCCATCCGGTGCTTTGGTTTGACCAAGAACCTCAATAACTACCCATAAATTAAGGGTTCCTATAGTACCTCTATATGTTTCCCAACCTACCAAACTATCAAAACTTCACTGGTTGATGGGTACACAGACTACGAAAGTGAACCATCCTACACACTAATAAAAAAACACTCAATTAAATCCATGAAAAACTGATATTTCCCGATGAATACTATATTTTCCATAATATGGTGAACATTATCATAATGAAACTTCTTAAAATTGGAAGACATTCCACTTGGTCACCCAATAAAACCACCTATCCTACCTTAGAATACTCCTTTAGGTTCCCCTAAAAAATGAGATCCTAATTCACTACATTAGTAAACTGCTTAAATCTAGAGATATTAACCTCTAACTTAATATCACAATTAAATTCATCAAAAAATGTCTCACAACTAATTCCTCATCTCTTATCATTTTTGGAATAAAGCTATGTAAGTTGGGGAAGTGACCAGTATAGTGAATAACCGACATGCTTACCTAGGACAACTCTAGAAACACTTCTTCCCTCTACCGTATCTGTGTCATTAGATAAAAGTGTTCCAAAAACTTCCCTTGGAAGTACTAACATAACTTTCCCTCCAACACCTCCTCCCATGCCTGGATATCTCACCAGTACTTCTATTACCCTCATAACACAAAGCCATTTAATTTGACTCTATTCTCTATATGAGTCTCAAATATAATCTGGGGTTGTCTTAATAGAATTAATCTAGAACACATTTTCCTTAGGTCCATCCTCTCTGGTGAACATCGAAGGGTGATGAAACTAGAACTCCTATGTTAGATCAAAATTATTTTAGATAGCCTTCCCTTTGTCACTTTCCATGAACATAATTAAGGGAGAAAATTTATCATGAGACTACTATTCTACCCATTCACTTGGAACTATTAGAGCCTATTGTAATGAAACTAGAAGAACTTTTTCAGCAGTTTCCTCCTATCATCCTACCAAAAACATTATTCTTGGAGACATGAATCTGCAATTCCATGAAAATTTATGAGGAAAAATAACACATCATTTACACATTTACATAAGAATAATTCACATTAAGTTACAACAAGTTATCCCATATACACAAACCCATAGTCAAAACCGTGGTACTATCACTACCCTCAACCATCCCCAACCTAGTCCATGGTTAACAAAGGGTATAAAACAATTCATATTTATAATTTTTCAGTTAGAATCCCTTTTTCACCATTTCAAATTACCATAATTAATAGTTTTAACACTTATATTTTCATTGTTTAGAACCATTTGCTTTAAATTAGACAAGTAAGGTAGATTATTTTATTATCCCACAACTCACTCATAAACTTCTCTTCGGTTCCTGCCTAAAATGATGCATGCCATATTTATCCATGACTACCTAGAATTATTCATACATTCTCAACTATCATTCCATACCGAGGCTTAAGTAAAATAATAGAAAATAATAACATCACAAAAAAATTTCATCACCCGATGTGAAATAAAATTGAACTCTAATAATAGACATCATGAATAACAATCCCACCCTGGGAACAAGGGTTTCCCCTACCAATGGGTTTTCTATTCCCATGAATAATCCAATAACCAAGTCCTAATTCATCATAGTCACCTATATAACTTTCCTATATTATAAAATCACAAAAATAAAACCTCATCTAATACCAATTTTCAATGAGCCACCCCAGGTTCCATATAATAGTTCCCCAAGATGTTTTGTTACGAGACATCAACTATGTTCCCCCATATGCTTGAGGATACTGACTGGTATCAATGGTGTAATATGATATGTGTAGAGACTATGTCCACTTTTTCAAAGTAGAAAAATAGTGGAAATAAATATATCAATAGAAAAGATAAAAATAAACAATAATAAATGATGACCTAGGAATTACACAATAATCCCAAAATAGAGAATGATGAAAAAAACCAAAGATTTTAATATTTTATTCCATATAAGAGTGAAGTTTAAAATGAAAACCCAAAATAAAGACACACTAAAAAATACCATGAAGGTCCTAAAATCATTTCTAGTTATCTTATACATACTCCATTCCAAATCCAATCTTAGCCATCTAACATAGGGCTCTTTTTGTTATCCTATCCAACAAACATGAATTCTACTCGTGTACCAATCGGTGACCCATGTACGTTGTGAGTATAGATTAGTAGGCCACTACCAATTATTTATCAAGAAAAATCTATTATATAATAGTGTATGAATATTTATAAACAATAAAATAAAAAATTATAAATTTAAATAAGTTTCACATTTATTATTCTTTAGTTAACTACATTGCCCTTGAGTTCATAGTGACACCCAAGACAACGATACATTATTCGTCCTATGCAAGAGTCTCAACCATATGCGATAGGGATTTTAAAACTAAATCATTCAATGGTATTTCATTATTTAAATTAATTATAATTTGAAACATCCTTGTTCCAGAAGCCACCCAGAGGCGCCCCGTACCCGGTTGGTCACATGGACTCAAGCACATTTCCCCAAATGCCAGAGGCTTCCGACTAGAAGCGAGGTCCTTGGGTGTGATAGTGGGGAAACTATGCCCTCATTGGCAGAGTACACAGTGGAATAAAAACATTTATCCAACAGTAGAAACCGTAACCATCCATACAAGAGTAAATGATAAACAGCAGAAGACTAACAGTAAACAACTGGAGCACACACACATGTATATAAAATGATGCATGATACATATATATAGGAAATCATCCAAACAAGTCATAACGCTAAATACAATACTAAACCAAAGTGAAAAATAATATAGGTAAACTCCTCAGCATCGCAAGCCACATCTTGGTCCCATGCTCTCCAGCTCCACAGGAAGTCAAGTACCTGAAGTAGAAGGGCGCTTTCCCTTATCTATACCTGCAACAATATAATCTATTTGGGCCTAAAAGAATGGCCCAAATAGGGTGTGAGATAAGGTCCCAGTAGGCATCCACCCAAAGATCTGTGCCTAATAGTCAGTGAATACATGGCAGTAAAAATACAAGAAGCAGTAAACAGGAAAACACACACAGCAGCTACAATCCCCAAAGTCTAGAATATAAAGTACACAAGTAATATCCAATCAACAAGAAGAACAACAGGTAACCCCCTGGGTAGTTCTCATAGCCTAACCCTTATGGTTTAACCTACAAGTACTAGCAACCCTCTGGGAGGAACACACAGTCTCACCCCTCTGATTTAGCTAAAGAATAGACTCTTTAAGGAAGCACTCATCGTCAATTCCCCATATAGTCTCGTATCATACTAAAGGCTCTCTGGGGTAGAACTCAATGTCAATTCCCCCTATGGACCACTTCAAGAAACTACACACTCTCTGAGGAAGCACTCAACGTTAATTCCCCCTGTGGTCTCGCATCTTAAAATAAAGACACTCTGGAAAAGCCCTTACGTCCATTCTCCCCATAGTCCACTACACTAGGTTCTCTCATCCCTGTGTAATAAAAACATGCATAGCACACGTATCGCCCCAAGTAAACCTCAAGAACTACTTGGATATCATTCTAAGGCACAACAGTATAACAGTACAACAGTTCCACTATTCTACGACTAGGCATGGAAACTGGAAAAATTCATAACAAGAAAAACATACATGGAAAAACATTTAGAGAACAACAGAAATTACCCTATTCACAAGAATTTACCTCTACTCAAACAATCTAGCAAAGAAGTCAACAACAGGGAAAAATAGGAAACACACACAATTCCCTGTTTAAGGGAATTGGTGGAATTGCACAAAATATTCAAAGACTTCCTACATAAAGGAACAAACCACCTACCTTGATGCTAGGAGATCGATATACTTGAACCTAGATGATTTATTCTCCTTAGAACATTGAAGATCTGAGAAAACTTCCAAAATGCTCAACCCACGATATCTTGAGAAAGAGAAGGAATTGGAAAACAAGGCTCTAGGAGAAGGAAGAACTCACCGCTGCGGTTCAAACACAATCGATAACGGCTGAAACAAAGATCAGACGGAAGCTCGGTGGCTTGGAGAAGATCCGCGGCCGTATGGAACGCTCTCGGTCGAATGAGACCTAAAAGAAGTGTGTTCTGTCCTTCAGGCGTGACCCTGGTCCGTTTAATTAAAAAAATACACGACGTGTAATTCTGGGGTACACGACATGTACTCTTTTTTCCGTACTTCGCTTTAAGCGGCCTCCACATCACCCCACACACCCCGTGTGTGGCTCGGACATAGACAACACACATCTTCGAGTGGAAAGGGAGTACACGAAGTGTACTCATAATGTACATGGCGTGTACTTCAAAAAATTTCCAGGAACAACTCTTTTCTCAAAAACTCTAGAAAAAAGAAAGACATACCAGAAAAAGAAGATCCGGGTTCTTACAAACTTCCCCCCTTAAGGAAAATCTTCCCCAAATTTCCCTAGCGAGGCATAGAAGAAGAAACCCCGAACAGCTCCGACCACTGTGATCGGACATCGGCCTCCCTCTCCCAGGTCTCGTCCTGTACTCTCCCATGCTGCCATAGAACCCATACTAGAGGAACAGACCACCCATGGAGAACCTTCGTACTGTGATCGACAATACAGATAGTATTATCCTCAAACGATTCATCCACTTCGAGCTCAAACTCCTCGGGCTGAAAGACATGAGACAGGTCTGAAAAGTAACGTCGGAGCTGAGAGACATGGGAGACGTCGTGCATGGCCTGATACCTCTGAGGTAACTACAACTGATAGGCAAATGGCCCAAGTCTCTCCAATACCTCAAATGGCCCGACGTACCACAGTGAAATCTTACCCTATCTTCGAATCATCTTGTGTCCCAACCTCGGTGTGACACGCAGGGAAAACTGATCCCCGACCTTGAACTCCAGAGGTCATCTCCGCTGATCAGCATAAGACTTCTGTCATGACTGTGTTATAGCCATCCTCTTCCGAATCAACTATATCTACTCTGAGGTCTCCTGAACCAAACGAGGTCCTAATAAAGCTGTATCTCCTGCCTCCAGCCAGCATAAAGGTGATCGGCATGACCTACTGTACAAAGCTTCATAAGGTTCCATCTAAATAGTCTCCTGAAAACTGTTGTTGTAGGAGAACTCCACAAGAGGGATATTCTTCTCCCAAGAACCGCCAAAGTCTAGAGTACAAGCTCGAAGCATATCCTCAAGCACCTGGATCGTACACTCAGACAGACCATTTGTCTAAGGATGGTATGCTGTACTCAAAAGTACCTATGTACCCAAAGCCCTCTGAAGCCCCTGCCAGAACCAAGAAGTAAAGAACGATTCTCTGTGTGAAACAATGGAGTGTGGAACTCCATGCATACATACAATATCTCAGATGTATAGTTTCCCCATATCATCAACAGTGAAGGTCTCCTTGATCAGTAAGAATTGACAAACCTTCGTAAGCCTGTCGATGACAACCCAAACAACATCATTCCCTCAAGGTGACCTCAGAAATCCAATCACGAAGTCCATCACGACATCGTTCCACTTCCACTCCGGAATGGGTAACTGATGTAAAAGGCCTATTGGTCGCTGATGCTCCGCCTTCACCTGCTTACAAGTAGAAAACCTCAAGAGGAAACCAACAACATCTCTCTTCATACCTGGACACCAGTACTGGCAATGAAGATCTCGATACATCTTGGTGACTCAAGGATGAACTGCCCAAACTGAGGAATGAAAATTACACATCATCTCCTTGCGTATGTCTACGGGCACCCATACGCGTCCCTGGAAATTCAGGATTTCATCCTCGCCCACTGTCCATCCAGGAAGAGGGTCATCTCCTGACACACTCTCCCGTAAGACTAAACCTTCTGAGTCTTATAGCTGCCTCATTTGTACTTGATCAAGAAGTGTAGAGGTAACAACTACAGAATATAGGAAAGTTTATACCTGTCTGTCATGCACCTCCAAATGCATCTCAGAGAACAGATCCATAAGCTACCACTCACTAATGGATTCCTGAACTGGCTGAATCTGAGTTCTCCTGCTCAATGCATCTGCCACTACGTTTCCCTTTCCCAGTGTATAGGCAAGCTCGAAATCAAAATACTGAAGATACTCAACCCACCAGCGCTGTCTTAAATTCAGATCACACTGAGTGAAGATGTACTTGAGACTCTTGTGGTCGGTGAAAACCACAAAGTGCTCTCCCATAAGGTAATGTCTCCAACAGCGCAAGTCATGAACAACACCTGCCAACTCTAGATCGTGCATCGGGTAATTCCTCTAATGTGGCCTCAACTACCGAGACCCGTATGCAACGACTATATCTCCCTTCATAAAAAAACGCCCAACCCGATACCTGAAGCATCATAATAAATAGTATAGCTCTTTCCTGGCTCTGTCAAGACTAGTATCGGTGTTGATGTCAACATTCCCTTCATCTCCTGAAAGGCTGACTCACAAGAATCTGACCATAACAACTTCTCCCCCTTTTTGGTCAGACCTATCAATGGTGCTTCTAGGAATGAAAAGTCCTGAATGAAGCTTCTGTAGTATCCATCCAGCCCTAGGAAACTCCGTACCTCAAAAATGTTCTTCAGATGCTCCCCGGAAACTACAACTCTCACTTTCTCTGGGTCAACAGATACTCTTTCCTCTGAGATGACGTGACCCAGGAAGTGAATCTGATCCATCCAAAAGTGGCACTTTGAGAGTTTAGCATAAAGCCGATGCTCTCTCAGTGTACTCAGAATGATCTCAAGATGGGTAGCATGGTCGTGTCGAGTGTGAGAGTACACCAAGATATCGTCCACGAAGACCACGATGAAAGAATCCAAGTTAGGAGGGAACACTCGGTTCATCAGTGCCATGAAAACTGCTGGCGCATTTGTGAGACCGAACGGCATGACCGTATACTCATAGAGACCATACCTGCTCCTGAAGGCTGTCAGAGGGATATCTGATGGTCTAACGCGCAACTGATGATAACCAGACCTCAAATAGATCTTCTAGAACAAACGGGATCCTCGAAGCTGATCGAAAAGATCATCAATCCTTGGAAAGGGATATCGGTTCTTGGCCGTCAACTGGTTCGACTTCCGATAATCCACACAGAGCCTAAGGGTACCATCTGCCTTCTTCGCAAACAGGATAGGTGAACCCCAAGGAGAAGTACTGGGTCGGATGAAACCCTTTGCCCACAACTCCTCCAACTACTTATTGAGATTATGTAACTCAGTTTAGCCATCATATAAGGAGGAATGGACACTAGTTCCACTCCTGGAACAAGTTCAGTAGAGAAGTATACCTCACGCTCTAGAGGAAAACCTGAAAAGTCCTCTGGAAAGACATCCCTGAAACGATCCACCATAAGAGGAAAGTCTTATTGTGAAGTCCCCTGGTCATCCAGATAAAGACTAGCAATCTAGGCCGCAACCCTTCCTATCCCATGATGCTCGAGCCCTACTCGACTCGTCCAAACATCCCATTCACCTCTATGAAGAAAAGATTCACCCTCTGGTGAAATGAAACTCACCATAAGACAATAACAGTCGACAACTGCCTGGAAGGGAACCAACCAGTCCATCCCGAGAATGACATCATAACCTGTCATCTCTAGGACATAGAGATCCCATATGAAATGATACCCTGCAACCTTGAGAGGGCACTCTCTACACAGACATACACTAGATGTCCTCGTCCCCAAAGGTGTGTCTAGTGTCAACAAGTCGACAGAAGAAAAGATACAGAGCCGAAGTCTCTCCACAACAGTAATAGAGATAAAGCTATGCATAGAACCAGTATCGAAAATAGATGAAGATAAAACTGAGGCTACTAAGATTGTGCCTCGAACTGTAGAAGGTCCGAGATCCTGCTCTTGTTGGGTCTGATCCAAAGCAAAGGCCTGACCTGTACCACGACCCTGTGGCCCTTCCTGACTGCACTGAGCTGATCCGCCCTACTGTCGCTGATAGACCGGCGACTGACCACCCCGACCACGACCTCCACCTTGGCCTTAACTACTGTAAGAACTCCAGTTCCTAGATTGGTGAGAAACTGGTGGCGCTTCTCCTGAATGAGGAGTCATAGAAGAACCCCCGTCACCAACTACTGGTGAGAAAACATGGCAGAAATGCTGAAGGTGACCTATCTTGCCGCAATATCGGCACTCCACTGGGTCTCTCTGGCACTGCGACCTCATGTGCCATGCCCTTCCACAATGGTAGCATACTACCTGGATACTTGAAGATGTATCTCGCCTCCTCGGATCACCACGTGTAGACTTTCTACAGCGCTTCCTGCTGTCAACTGGAGGAACACTAGCTATGGAAGTGGAACTGCCCTGGCTCGCAGATCCAGAGTCTCTCCGATTGCGCTCCGCAATCAGTTCTTGGTTGACGATGGAAGTGATGGAAGTCAACTGGAAGATATTCACCTGCAAAGAGGATCTCCCACCTGAGACCATCCTCAAACTTCCTTGCTAAGAACACCCCTTCTCTACCCTGGAGGGGTGTGAAATGCTGTAGCTCAGTGAAACGAGAGGAGTAATCCATTAGAGAAAGAGTACCTTGCTCTAGACTCATGAACTCCCGGGGTCAATCGGCCCTCAGGGTCTCCTAGTAGAAGTATTCATAGAACACGCGCTGGAACTCCTCCCAAGCCATAACCTACTGATGAACCGCCTGTGAGATCATGTCCCACCACCTATTGGCGGAGTCTCACAGCATATATGTAGTGATCATAACCCGCCTCTTTAGAGGCATTTTAGATGCTCAAAGATAGTCAGCATGGCTTCCATTGATGACTCTGCAGCCTGTGGTCCTCCTTCCCCCGAGAAAGTAGGAGGATGCTGCAGCTGGAAAACCCGCGTCAATTCTGCCATAGACTTGGCAGGAGGCGGTGCTCCCTGAAAAGTCAGCATAATCCTCATAAATCCTTCCCTGAACTACGCATTAGCGCCTACAACTGGTATGACAACCAATGCCAAGGTTGGAACGACTGGATGATCGGCAGGAAGTCCTTGATCAGCCATATCTGGTGTCTGATCACCATCCTACTACTAACGCACAATATAAGGATGTCTCGGAGGCATAACTCTGAAGATCAAAAGCATACATTAGATTAGGAATATCAAGGATATATAAAGAATGAGTACAAAATGAGAATAATATAAGGAAACACTAAATTTTTATAAAACATGAATACACGTCATGTAAAAACTCTACACGACGTTTACTTAACTCTATTCCCCTGCCTGAGTCTCCTTGCACGGCTAATACACACGGTCTTCTTAAACAGAGACTACACGGCGTGTTCCCTGTGGACACAACGTGTAGTAGACAAGGTTTCAACGACCCGTGTTGTTAGTTACATGGCCGGTTACACGGTTGAAACTACACGACATGTTCCAAACAAACACAGTGTGTACTTGAAGACTTTTCCTGACCCGTGTTGTTGGCGACACGGCCGGGTACATGGCTGACCCTTACACGGCGTGTTCCGAACAAACACGACATGTATAGAAGGAGATAACATGATCCTGTGTTATTCGTGACAGGTCCGGGTACCGAGAACAAGGCTACATGATGTGTTCATACAAAACACGGCGTGCATTACACGAGCTTCCCCGAACCGTGTTGTTAGTGACACGGCCGGGTACACGACTCACTACTACACGGCGTGTACCTACCGTAAACAACGTGTTCATGGAGTTTTTTTTTCACAACCCATGTTTCTTCTCACACAGTCAGTGACACAGTTTTAAACTACACAACATATATATATAAAGTACATGCTGTGTATTCTGGTTTTTTCCGGGCAGTAGCTCTGAAACTACACCGAAGCCCAAAAAACACTGAAAAACAAGCATGAAGGTGCCAAATTCGGATTCATGAGGGCCCATACTTCCCACGAATCAATGATTGGCATCCAATATAGTCATATATAAGGGAAAACATGTCAATGATGCACCAATTTCTGATTCAAGAGTGCCCATAAAACCTCAAGAACCAAAATTTGGCGTTCATTTAAGCAAGTAAAATACAAACAACATCTCTATAAAACTGCAGGGATTCTATCAAAGTATCTACCACAACAACATGCATAATCTACACAACCTCTATCAAAATAACATGCAATTTCTAATGAACCCTAGATGGCATGGCAAGAATGTATGGCATGTGATTTCTAACAAGTGCCTATATGATGCATGAGATGGCATACCCTCATCTCATCGGATTGAGACAGAAATAGAACCAGAATATCAACAAAAATAACAAAACAAGGCATGTGAATCACTCTAGGTGAAATTAGACCAACTGTAACATAGCAAAACCATAAAACTATAATAAGCGAGGTAGATTGGCTTTTCCCTGTACACGGGTTAACTACTCTCAAGCACAACTTAATACCAAGTACCTAATCTTTCATATCCCTGGATAAAGGCTTAAAATAGTAAATCAAGAGAAAATAACTCATCTAATACCACTTTGTAACGTCCTGGTTCTGAAATCGACCCAGAGGCACCCCGTACCAATTGGTCACATGGCCTTAAGCGCATTTCCCCAAATGCCAGAGGCTGCAGACAAGAAGTGAGGGCCTTGGGTGTGATTGTGGGGAAACTATGACCTCATTGGCAGAGTAAACAGTGGAAGAAAAACATTTAGACAACAGCAGAAACCGCAACCATCCATACAAGAGTAAATGATAAAGAGCGGAAGACTAACAGTAAACAACTGGAGCACACACACATGTATATAAAATGATGCATGATACATACGTCTAGGAAAGCATCCAATAAGCCACAATGCTGAATACAATACTAAACCAAAGTGCAAAAGAAAACAGGTAAACTCTTCAGCATCGCAAGCCACAGCTTGGTCCCATGCTCTCCAGCTCCACAACAAGTCAAGTACCTGAAGTAGAAGGGTGCTTTCCCTAATCTATGCCTGCAACAATATAATCTGTTTGGGCCCAAAAGCATGGCCCAAATAGGGTGTGAGACAAGGTCCCAGTAGGTAACCACCCAAATATCTGTGCCTAATAGTCAGTGAATACATGGCAGTAAAAATACAAGAAGCAGTAAATAGGAAAACACACACAACAGCTATAATCCACAGAGTCTAGCATATAAAGTACACAAGTAACAACCAATAAACAAGAAGAACAACAGGTAACCCCCTAGGTAGTTCTCATATCCTAACCCTTATGGTTCAACCTATATGTACTAGCAACCCTCTGGGAGGCACACAAAGTCTCACCCCTCTGGTTCAGCTAAAGAATAGACTCCCTGAGGAAGCACTCACCGTCAATTCCTATTATAGTATCGTATCGTACTAAAGGCTCTATGGGGAAGAAATCAATGTCAATTACCACTATGGCCCACGTCGAGGAACTAAAAACTCTTTGAGTAAGCACTCAATGCCAATTACCCATGTGGTCTCACATCATAAAATAAAGACACTCTGGAGAAGCCCTTACGTCCATTCTTCTTATGGTCCACTACACTAGGTTCTCTCAGCCCTGTGTAAGAAAACATGAATAGCGTGCGTATCACCCCAAGTAAACCTCAATAACTACTTGGCTATCATTATAAGGCACAACATTATAACAGTACAACAGTTCCACTATCCTACGACTAGGCATGAAAACTGGAAAATCACTTAACAAGAAAAACATGCATGGAAAAACATCTAGAGCATAGTTAAAATTTCCCTATTCACAAGAATTTACCTCTACTCAAACAATCAAGCAAAGTAGGAAACAACATGGAAAAATATGAAACACACACAGTACCCTGTTTAAGGTAATTGGTGGAATTGCACAAAATATTTAAAGAATTCCTATAGAAAGTCACAAACCACCTACCTCGATGCTAGGAGATCGATATACTTGAACCACGATGATTGATTCTCCTTATAATGGCGAATATATGAGAAAAAGTTCAAATTGATCAACCTACGATATCTTGAGAAAGAGGAGGAATTGGAAAACAAGTCTCTAGGAGAAGTAAGAACTCACCGCTGCGGTTCCAACACAATCGACAGTGGATGAAACGGTGATCAGACAAAATCTCAGGGGCTCAGAGAAGATACATGGCCGTACAGAACACTCTCGGTCGAACGAGACCTAAAAGAAGTGCATTCTGTCCATCAGGCGCGACCTCGGTCTGTTTAATGAAAAAAAAGGAATATACACGGCGTGTACTTCTGGGGTACATGGCGTGTACTCGGCTTTCCATACTCCTCTTTAAGGGGCCTCCACATCATCCCCACACACCGTGTGTGTGTGGCTTGGACACGGCCAACACATGGCTTCGAGCGGTAAGGGAGTACACGGCGTGTACTTCAAAAATTTCCAAAAACTCCTCTTTTCTGAAAAAAACTCCACAAAAAAGAACGACATACCTGAAAACGAAGATCCTGGTTCTTACATAATTTCATCTCAGTACCTTAGAGCATTAATCTTGGTAACATTATCATAGATGATTGTAGTGTCAATCTGACATCATTATCTCAGGTACATGGAGTGTTAGTCTAGAAAAAATATAATGAGTACTTAGAGAATCATTCTAGCACCAAAATATTGGGCACTTGGAGCATCATTACATCAATAGTTCACATGAATTCATTTGGGGCCTAGAGCATTAGTTTGACTAGCCACATATGATGAGAATAATTTAAACACCCATACAATATTGTTCACAGTTACATATTATGGTTTAACATTAAACACCCTTTTTATCAACCACTATCAATACAGTGCACCATTTCAAGGATCTATCATTATATTTACTCTCATTTCAACCCTTTATCTGTTTATCCAAATAAAATGAATCAATCATAACTCATTAACATATTGAGGTTAAGCTGGATAATATTTATACAAGTTAACATTCCAACACATTCACATTTGGGTAAATTTGATAAACCCTATAATTCCCCATATTCATTTCATAACTACCATTTCATGTAAAATTTTCACACCCCATGGGTTTCTACAATGATCGGTCTCATAAATTCCAATGGAAAAAATGGGATCCGAGAAGGGTCTCTCAAAATCCTGGAGAATCTAATTAATTTTCAAATTAAAAATAAATTTCACAACATGGAAATGAATAAATAAAAATAAAAACACATCATTATTATCAATACTATGGTTATTAGAATATAGAAAAACTACCTTAGGGCCGTTGACGAATTCTCATCCAACCTTATACCTTAATTCAAGGTATAACAACTATAATAACAATGCCGAAGAATATATAGGACCAAAACCTAGGATTAAGATCCAATTAAACAAGATCTATTAAAACATTGATATATACCATAAAAAATATAAGATATTGTCCCTATTTAGAGGGATAAGAATATGGGAGAGAGAGGAACATAACAAGGATGATATCAGATACCGGAGAGAGGTTGATTTCTTCCACTGAATCTTCTATTCATAAAGGAAGGTGTTTGAGGATCCAAGGAATGAACTTTGGAGCATACAAAAGATAACGAAAACATATTAGACTATATGGGGTGATGAGGGATATAAAAAAGGGGTCCTATAATTTTTAATTAAAATTTAGGAACCTTTAATACTCATGCTCATGGTTTTTTTGAGAGGCTACACCGTTAAGAGTAGCCATGTACCTTAACCATGTCCCTATACAAGGATTCTGTTTGGGATGTATAGTTTTTCCATACAATTATTTTAACCATCAACCCACTATGAATCACCCCTTTTTCCAATTTTGTTTGGTTGTAGGGGGATAAACACAATATTTTGATAAACTATGTGATCTCTCCTAGTGGATCAACAATGGATTCATGGTTTTCTAGAAAAAAACTATATAGTTTTCTAGACCTCTGTGCTAATGGTGCACAACCCCACTAGCTTCTAAAATTCTCTAAATTGACGAAAAAAACCCTAGGAAAGTCTCAAAAAAAGAATGATCAAAATAAAAGTAAAATAATACCATCAAAAGAGTACAATATGTCCCAACAAAGGTCAGGATATTACAGAGTGGTAGTAGTGATTATTAGTTCTCATTCCATTAACAATGAAACACTCTTTCATTTTTTGAGCTTCATAACTTCCCATTTATTAATTCAGTCACCATACCTATATAAGTTAGTTAATTTAGAGGCTATATGAAATGAAATCCCTGCTAGGTGTTTGAGTAGGATCAATTTATTTATTGAGGAGTGATTGTTTTCACCTACAAAGGAGGGAAAATGAGTTTCTAGTTTTCTTGAGTATCCTTGAGAAAACAAGAATTTTAATAAATTAAAGAAAATATTAGGTTAGTGCATAAATGATATTGATTATAATTATTGAGTTAGTTGATTTAAAATATTAGGAAAAGAGGATGTAACTCATTGGAATTCACATAAGAACCATCCACACTTTTTTCCAACTTCTGTTTTTTTCCACTTGTTTTAATTTTAAGAAAATAAAATATTAGTAACAAGACATTAATTTTACATGATTTTATTCCCAAAAAAATTAAATAAGTTTAAGGGATAATATGTGATTTATTTTCATCTTCATGAGAAATATCTATGGTTTTTTTCCTAGCTATATTCATGATTGATTTAAAATACTAATTGATTGGAAAACCATTATACATGGTCTATATCCTATCAAAAATGGAACCATTACTTGGGGAACCAACCACTAACTCATTGTTATTTTTACCACTTATAAATGAATTTAATAATTTATAAAGAAAATATAATTTTTTTTATAATATTTTGAGCTTACCCTTTGATTTTAGTGAAATAATGGCCTTGTTATCATAAAAAAATGAGGATAGTTTGAAGAAACATTAGTAGGGAAGAGGTTTTCATGGAGTAACTAATTTATATCAAAGAATAATTTGAACAATAATAACTTTAGTTTGTGACTATAGAACCTTATGATCTCTTAGAATAATTTTTGGAAGTACAATATGTGATAGATGAACCTTAACGACCATTCCATTTCCCACCATTTCATGAAGAATATATCAAAGAAGTTATGGATGCACTTGGGGAGTATGAAATACCTATCTATATTGATTAATTTTCTTGGGAACTCAAAAATTAACATAGGATTCAATATAAACCCCTTAATGTAGATGATAAAGAGTTAAACTCTTGCGTATTTACTTTTTAAAATTTTTATGCGATTCATTCCCACTACTTTGATTACATAGATTCAACCATTAGGGATTTTCCATAGAATAAATTATAGAAATATAGAAAGTAATATTTAATGAAAGGAAAAAACATCCACTAACTTTACCTATTTATGGTTTCTTAGAGTCTTTACACATGGATTATGAAGAGACTACTAATGTAATTGAAGTATATTTTCCTCTTTTGAATATAATATATATTGATTTTCTTAAAATTCATCTTGATTTTGACATCCCAGTATTTTATTTATAATATCAATACCTTAAATGGAATATCTAATAGATTTTGATGATTGTGTGATTTAATAATAAATGCATGAATCTAAAGAAAAGATGGTGGAGTTTATGATTCTTATATAGAAAATGTTAGGTCCACTAGGTCAAATAACATGAGGGGGGGGGGTGAATTAGGGTATGAAAATTTAAAACTACGTACCATTTGGATATTTTTTTCATTAAATAATACACACATATCTATTTCTCCCATCACAATATATGAATAGAAATGAAATGGTTCATAGGGCACAAGGATTTTTACATGGTTCACCCTCACTTGTCTACGTCCAAGGAGCATGCAATGAGGATGTACTGATGTAGAAAATCCAATAAATCTCACTTACAATTATATGGTTTTGTATACATCTTCTATTCCCATGATCACATCCTTTACAAGGTTTAGGTTATGCTCCCTAAATTCCCAAGGGTCACTCCCTATGTCACATTCTTTGGCTCACTACCGGTGGAAAGGATCACCGTATTCCTCTTCCTTTTCTCACTATGCTTGGAAGGGACCCACTCAATGTTTATGTACTTTTAGGTCCCTTAATTTCCATGAAAGATAATATCCTAAACTATAGGATGATTCTCTATTGAACTCCCTTTTTTACTTATAGATGAAATACTCTTTTCCGCGTACTCTTAGGTTAAAAAAATTTTCTTTCGCGAACTAGTTTTTAGCTTTTGTAAGATTCATTGAGTCCTCTACGAACCACCTAGCTTCCTCCACATTCCACCTTGATTACTACATGTACTGTTCAGTGGCTTTGGTTTTCGGATCACCACTCCTCAGCGACCCATCTCTCCTCTATGTACTGTCTCTGCTTCACATACTGTCTATGCTTTTGCGAACTATCCCTTATCTATAGACTACCTATATTATAAGGACCATATCTTCTCTGCGTACAAGGTGTTTATCCTCCATGAACCAAATCTTCCTTTTCCTTGTACCACATCCTTTACAGGGTATATTTCCCTACATAAACATTCAGTGGAATTGCTTCATGCAAACTACTTCACCCTTTTAGGAATTCCTCCCCGCGAACCTCTTTCGGAATTATCCGATTTCCCAGAGAAAAGATGTTTTCTTTTTAAAATATCTATCCTTAATGATTATATAATCTCTCATATAATAAAATAGAACAGAAAGACCCACCAATATGAGATTTACCAAATCATCAATGTGGTACTATCTTCACCGTGTACCGTGCATATTCTACAAACCATAATCATCCCACGAACCATTTCCCCTATGTGGTTCTCATACTACCCTTCCTCCTTTGTGACAACCCAAATCACCGTCACATTTTACCAAACAACACCCTTCATAGATTCTCAAATACTCGACTTGTTTCCATGAATGAGAATCCATCCCATGTACCACCAGCCTCCCATGAACTGTTTTCACCTTCTGCATTCTGTGAGTTTTCCTATGAACTATTTTTTATTCCAAAAACCATTTATACCCCACTTTCCTTTTCTTATACGCGGTACATGTACCGTGCTTAATGGTCATCATAACATCCTTCACGATCCATGTCCAATTCCCTACTTATACACCTACATTCAGTAAACACCAACCATATTTATTCACAGTCATCTGGCTTTGTCAACAAAAACAAACACACCCAAATCATACCAAGAGGACACCTTGAAGGATTTTTTTCTAAAAATAACACCCTTTAGTTTTTTTTGAAAACCCTTCTATAATTTGATATCTCATTAAATATTCCCCCAACTTCTTATAGCATTTTCTTCTTGTGATAAAGATAGAAATCAAGGATTTACTCTACACATACTCTAAGCCCACATGATCTATGCTCTACATGAGAAACAAGAGTATAATAAAAATTTCACCAATGAATCAGTTAATTTCATTCAAACACCACTTTTATCCTTTCATCACAAACCTTCATAGTTGTGATATGTATCCTTTGATCGATCATGTCTAGAATAATCAGATTTAAGACCCCCCTTACATAGCTTCTCCCCCTAATAGCTTTTACTACCCCTATATCATTGCTCCAACTAGAAAATTCTCCCCATGTATGGACTAATACATTTTATCCCTTTTAATTTCACAATTTCTCCACCACTATCAATGATCCCAAAGATCACTCCTTTATGGTCTGGAACAAGGTAAATAACACATGTCAGTATATTAGGGAAAACACACCATATCTTGGGGAGAGGGGGTCATTCCATACACACACTTTTTCAAGTAAAGGGATTAAACTGGCCTCCCAGAGTCAGTAAATTCATTTCAAATATTTCTTTGGGTAAGACCTTTGTCATAATATCTTTAAATTGTTGTTCTATAGGCAGATAATTCAACATCACTATCCCATTACCCACCTTCTCCTTGATAAAATGATATTTGATTTCAATGTTCTTTGTCCGTGGGAGATGGTCTCGCTTATTTCTAAGAATAATAGAATTTGAATAATCAAAATGGATTTTGATTGGAGAATTCCCTTAATCTCCAATATCATGAAGTTGCTGCTTCATCCACCATAACTACGTGCATCTTGAGTAACTGAAATATATTCATCTTCTATGGTTCTAAATAAAATGAAATATTTTTTCTTACTTAGCCAAGAAATATAAAATACACCGAAATAGAAAGGACCTCTGGGTGTTGATTTCCTGTCATCTGCTGAACTGACCCAATCTGCATCTATATATCCCAATAACTCCTATGAAGATTTGTCACTGTACATCAAACCGAAATCCACTATTCCCTTGATATATTGAAGTATTTTTTAGTACAATAATTTGGCTTTAATGATTATTACATTGATACAACGCTACTTGACATGTGGAAAAAACAATATTAGGTCTTTTCAATATTAAGTACAGTAGACTACTAATTATTTTCTTATATTCTATAACATTAACTATATTTCCTTAATCATCCCTTGACTGATTCATCCAGGTAGCCGCCAGAGTCTTCCTATACATGGAATTATTCATTAAAAACCTTCTCAAAACTTACTTGGCATATTTATATTGATACATGATTGTGAAATTATTTCCTTTTTTCACATATAAACCAAGAAAAACTTCAGTTCACCAATCATTGACATTTTGAACTCACTTTTCATGAATTAGGAAAATTATCTACATTACTCTTCATATAATACCCCAATAATTATTTCAATGACATATATAAGAACCATAATCCTTTTATTACTATCTTCGATTACATATATATCGTAATCAACTCCACCATGCTGAGAAGTGAGATTCTTGAGAAACTAATCTAGACTTGAATACCATGCCCTTGGTTCTTGCTTCAAACCATATAAAGCCTTCTTTAGCCAAAAAACTCTATTCTCATATTCATGAATGAGAAAACCATATAGATGCTCAATATAGACTTATTCTTCTATAACCTGATTCAGAAATGTAGATTTGATGTCCATCTGGAAGACATTGAACTTTTATTGCACTACTATTCCCAAGAATAATCAAATTTTCTCTAGCCTCACAACAGGTGAAAATGTTTCACCATCATCAATACCCTCTATCTGGGAGAATACTTTGCACAATATTTGTTATTTTTTTTGAATCACAACATCATATTCATTCATTTTGTTGTGAAAGACCCATTTTTTCCTGATGACATTCTTATCTTTTGGCCATGAAAAAATATCCCAAGTCTGATTTTTCTCAATTTAGTCAAGATATTCATTCATTGACTAATAATAATTATCACCACTAGCTGATTAAAAAAACATTTAGGCTATACATATGATAAATATGAAAATTACTATTGAGTCTTCATCCCCCTTGTCTGCAGTAGTGCTGTTTGATCACTAATTATGTTTTTTCTATCAATTTCAGCTTGTCTCTTCTGTCTTTGTGAAAATACATATTTATCCTCATGACTCTCATCATTTATGTATTCTTTTGAATCATCCTCTAGAGGTAGAAAATCCCCTTATCTGCATATTTCTTCAACAGTATCATCCTAAGACTGATCATGAATTTACTGAATATTCTGCTCATTTTACACTATAGTTACATCATGGATTTTAACAATATTTCCAACCCTCTTGTTGAAACATTTATATGATTTTATTTTATTTGAGTAGAAAAGAAACACCCCTTCAATTACATGGGGTTCAAAATTCCTATGTTTCTCCTTTTTGAGAATTAAGCACTTACTTATAAAGATTTGTAAGTACTTTAATGCTGGATTCTTTCCATATCATAGCTCATATAGAGTATTCTGTTCTTTTATAGATAACAACACTCTGTTTTATGTGTATAAATCAGTCATTATTTATTCTTTCCATAATTTCACATGAATGTATTTCTTAATGAGCATTGTTCTAGACATGTTGTTGACACTTCGATTTCATCTCTCAAATACTCTATAATGATGTGGTGTTCTTACCGCTAAAACATGATTCTTTATCCATTGTTTTTCCAGATAATCCTCTGGTAAGAAGTTTGTGAATTATGTTCCCTTATATATTGAGATCTTCCAGATTTTTTGACCCATAATCTTCTCGAATTCCCTTAAATAATTTTTTATGCAATTGAATACCTATGATTTTTGGGTGATGATTGAAACCCATTCCATTCTACAATAACCATCAATGAAGAGAAAATAATATCTCCTCCCATCAAGAGATATTGGTGAAATTGGTCTACACACATCTATATGAACCAACTCATGAAATATTGTTGAAATTTTCACTTTTTCCTTATATGTATTTCGAATGATATTTCCTTGTTGGAAGACATAGCATGTATGTGTATGATCACATGATAATCTAGAGAGATCTCAAGAAGCATCATATTTCACTAGATCTTCCACGGTCATTTGACTTATGTGGACTAGATTTTTATGAAAAAACTTATTTTCTTCTTCCTTAGAAAGAAAGAACATATCTTCTTCTCTACTCAAAAGTTCGAGATTCCCTTTTGTGCTCTTTCCCTAGAATAAAAAAAACACCATATTTTTCCTTGACGACACATAATTTCTTTGAAAATATTTTGGCATGTACTAAGTCACACAATTGACTTAACCTTAATAATTTGTGACTATGACATTCAAAAACCAATAGATCTACACGTCTCATATAGTTTCCCTCAAACATTGCTTTCACAGATCCAATGATTTTGATCCCTTATTATTTCCAAATCTCATGATACCTTTTTTATCGTACTTGATTCCCATCACCAGATCCTTGTTTCCTATCATATGGGAGGTGAATCCACTACCAATGATCCATATCCCAGTGTGATCTGATGCCTTGAATGAAATTTTTACAACCACTTCATTATCAGATGTTTTCTTTTTTGATCAATTTTTTTGAATTCATTCATGGTATGGATTGATACTCTTGAAATTAATCAAAATATGACAGATCAACATCATCTTGTAGGGATGAAAATAAATTTTTCATTTTCATCTCATTTGATGATAAATTTTTATAGTTCTTATAACCAACCACAACCTGCTTTGATACATTCATTTATATTGTTGATGAACAATATCTTTCCATGTGTTTGAATCCTCCACACCTGAAATAGTGAACATCAAATGATTACATGGAAAATTGTGCTCTGTATGGCTCCCTATGTTATTTTTTACCTTTAATATCACATTTGTATGGAACAAACATTCTGTGTGTGTCCCATCATTCCAAAACAAGAGCATCTTATGTGGGGTACATTCCTGCATGGAAATACTGCACCACTATTTCTCCCTTGGGTTCTCTAAATTTTATGATTTTTCTTTTTACCCATATCAATCTTAAATCTTGGAGTAGGTGTTTTTGGTCTGATTTCAACTATTACTTATTTATGTTTTCAATCAAGCACCATACCCACCTTATCATTGGAATTTGATTGTTACTTTAGTTCTGCTAGAAAACCATGCTTCACTATTATCTTTTCCGTTGTCTGTGTTATCTATTTTCCTTATGATGTTCTGTGGGTCAATAACTTGTCTTCATCCTTAACACTTCATCATAGACCAAAAACTTCCACTTTATGTTTTTTTATGTTTGATAAGATCCTTTCTAGTTTTATTCCAAATATAAATCTCCCTTTTCTGTTCCTCAATTTTGAGTTTGTACTCAACCACCTTTTCAAGCTATCTAGCATTAAAGACTTCAGTTTTTCAATTTCTTCATTCAGATCAGAATTATCTTATTCATGATGCTTCATATAGAGTTGGGCATCACAAACCACTTTGTTAACTTTATTTTTTTGGCTCTCCAAACATCTATTTCATCAAGACCAACTTCTAATTCATCATGAAGGTCAATTTTTCCTTCAACTTCTCATTCTATATTGTCCCTTTTTTATTTTGTTAATTAATTTCCAACAACTGCTACCAAAGCATCCACTTAATGATCCCAATAGTCCTCTAAATCTTCTTCCATACATTCTTCTATAATTTCATCTTCTTTTGAACAAATATTCTTATTTTTGAATAATTTTCTCTTATTACTTTTCTTACCTTTTTCATTAGCTGAATACTTGCTTCAAGGATTTACATCATTGTTTTCATTTTCGTCTTCAATCTTCTTAGGGAAAGTTGCAGAAAAATGCCCAATCTTTCTGCATTGAAAGAATGAAAATATAAGTTTACCTTTAAAAATTTCTTTTCCTCATTAGATATTTGAAGAGATAAATGACATAACATCATCCAAATTGTTTTCCTCATAAATATCTTCAACAGAGATATTCTTCATGGAATTGAAAGCCACTTCTTTGGACTTCCCCTATTCCACTGCATCGTTACCATCATTTCTCATTTCATATGAAATGAGAGTACTATGCAAGTTATCCAATGTCATATCCTTTGTATCTTTATCTTATAATACCGTTACTTTTGGATTAAACTGAGGTGGAAGTTTCCTCACGATATACTTAAAAATATTCATATATTCAATTACTTCTCCAAGACCACAAATTTCTTCCACTAAAACATTCACCCTATCAAAGAGTGCATCAAAATATTAATTTGAGTTTGTTCTTAGACCAACAAACTTGTTCCAAAAAACCTATAGTTTTTCTTCTTAGACATTTGAATCTCCATCATAGATATTCAACAGCTTTTCCCACATATAAAGTGATGTTTTACATGAAATCACATTTTTATAAATTTTATTAGATAAGGATCCCCTAAAATCATTGATCCCTTCAACATCGACATCCAATTATCTTCTTTCAGCTTCTGATAAAGCACCACCATTAATATCTGCTTATATTCCATGAATAGCCAATATGAAGACATCCATTCCAAATGATCATAAGTAGTGCTGCATCTGATTCTTCTATAGTTGAAAATTGTTTCTGTTGAAGATCATAATTCGTTTGTGATTGACCAACTTCATTTCTTCTACTGAGAGAGAACCATTTACTTTTTACCATTACCTCTGATACCAAGTGTTAGGTCCACCAGGTTAAAACCCCTAGTGGGGGGGGGGGATGGGGGGTGAATCAGGGTATGATAGGTTAAAACTACTACCCCTTCAGATCTTGATTTTTCATTAAATAAAACACACTTCTCTCTTTCTCCCATAGTAATATATTAATATAAATGAAATCATGCAAAGGACACAACAATTTTTACTCGGTTTACCCTCACTAGGCTACTTTCAAGGAGCATACCACACCAATGTGCTGACGTACCAAATCTACTAAAGCTCACTTCCAATTACAAGGTTCATACTAGATCATTTACGCATAGGATCGCTGCCTTTACAAGGTTCAGGTTCTCCTCACTACATTCTCAAGGGTCACTTTGTATTTCTCTTTCTCTAGCTCACTACTAGTTAAAAGGATCCCCATTTTCCTCTTCCTTAACTCAATACTCTTGGAAGGGATCCACTCACAGTTTTTGGACTTGTAGGTCCCTCCATTTTGAAGAAAGAACACATCCCAAACTATTGGTAGATGCTTTGCTGAAGTACCTTTTTCAACTGTAAAAGAAATCCACTTTTTTGTGTACTATTAGTTTAGAGGATATTGCTTTAGTGTACAATTTTTGAGCTTTTGTAATCTTCCTTGAGTCCTCTGTGAAGCACCTATATTTCTCTGCATACCACCTTGCTTACTCTATGTACTTTTTAGTAGGTATGGTTCTCAGATCACCTATCCTCTGTGAACCATCGTACATCCACATATTGTCCCCACTTCATGGACTATCTTTTCTTCTGCGAACTATCTCTTGTCCGTGAACTACATCTCCTTATGCAGACCATCTCTTCTCGATATACTGGGCATTTCTCCTCTGTGTACCATGTATTCCTCCTCCTCATAACGCATCTTCCACCTCTGTATACTGTGTCCTTTGTAGGCTATAGTTCCATTCAAAAACCATAATCTGAATTGCTTTTGTGCGAACCACTTCACCCTTTGTGGAATTCTCCATCGCAAACCTCTTTCGAAATTCACCAAATTCCCAAAGAAATGATGTTTTTTATGAAAATATCTCTCCTTAATGATGATATTATCTCCCCTTATATAAGAAAATAGATCTGAAAAACCCACTGATATGAGAATTAACAAATCTTCAATATTGCACTACCTTCACAACGTATTGTTCATCTTCTGCGAACTATAATCCTCTTGAGAAATATTTCCCCATCATGGGTTCTCATATTGACTTTCCTCCTTTGAGGTTTCCCAAATCACTCTTATGTTTTCTCTAACGATTCCATTCATATACTCTCAAATATTCTCGTCGTTTCAGGGAACGACAAGTCATTCCGAAAACCGCAAGCCATCCTCAAACTGTTTCTACCTTCTGCATACTGCGAGCCTTCCCATGAACCATTTTTCATGTTGTGCACCATTTCTACCACGCAAACCATTTCCCACATACAGTCAGTGTACCATGTTTCACGGTACGTGTACCATTCCTCACGATTTGTGAATAGAACCCTCCTTAAACCCCTGATTTTAGAAATCACAAACCATACTTATTCACGGTCATCTATCTTTCTCAACAAACAAAAACACACCAAAATCATACCACGAGGACACCCTAAGGGATTTTTTTCCAAAATATAATATTGTGGGGGTCTAAAAAAAAACCAATCCCAATAACATAATACCATGTTTAACCAAAATGGATGAGAAGTCACCCTATGAGAAATTATAAATCATTTAATGGGATATTCTTCTCCTCATACAAAAGATAAGGATACTAATTTATTTGTCCAACACTCATAATGCATGGTAAAAATAAAGGTAAAGGGGATGGATACACTTATACTCATTCAAGGGGTTCCCCATTTGAAGTGAAAAGTAAGGCGCATTGGGATGAAGAGGTTATTATAGTTAAAATCACATAATTAACATCCTATAGAAAATGAAGGATGGAACAAAAACTATCTAGATGTGGTTAAGAAAAACGATCACCTCTTGGGGGGGGGGTGGAGTGGGGTTATACCCAAACCTTATTCCCTTCAATAGTTTTTTACTTCATATCATTTAATTTTTCGAATAAAAGTTTTTTTGTGTTTTTACTTGTAGTTTTAAAGGCATAAAAACTTACAAATCACTAGAAACTGAAATTCTACTACTATAAAAAATAAAAATAAATTTTTTTATGATTTTACTACTCTTTTTAGTGAAATAATATGTGTTTTTGTTTTATTTTTTGGTAGAAAAATGTTACATCATATTTTTGAAAAATTGAAACATATTGGGGGTTATTACATGAGCTTTAAAATTCCAAATATGGATCAAATTATATCTATATATTTTATTAACACTATAACAATCAATTGTTTTAATTTTTTTTAATTTTTAACATCAAATAGATAATTAATAGAGGAAAGAGTGTGAAATAAGTGCGGGGGAAGGAATCTAATTTGTTAGGTTTGACTATTTCACGTGTTTCAGTTTGTTTCTATATCTTTATTATTTGTTTTTAGGAACACATTAATATTACATGGAATATCTATTCACTTTTCAAACAAGTGTCAATGTTTAGAACAAATTCATTCATTATTTTGTTTTAAAAATAGGTGTAAATGGGTGTCTGTGTGAAATTTATATCTATATTTTTCATCTTCGAACATTCTTAGGATTTTGATAAATTTTTTAAACCCATGAATAATTAGTAAATACCCAATTTTTTCCCATACTGAGTGGTAATCTAGACTCAATTATCATCTTCTTACAAATTCCATAAATTCTTGAGTAAACTCATTTTTTTTCAATTATAGCTTTATTTTATTGTTTATAAAATATTTTGATAATGAAAAATTGTACTTGTGTGATTGATATATTTATTTTCCATAAACCCCTATTTTATTAATTTTGTGACCTAAACTTACATTTTCCCTTTTTAGGTCTCAAAAAACTATTAAATTATTTATAGGTTATCCAAACTGAAATCATATTTTTCATAACTTCCCTAACTCTTTAATTTATTTCATGATTAAATTTAAAATTTACTTTGTACATTTCAGGGGGGATAAGGCAATAAATGTGTTATTATAGGGATAACTAACATTATATGGGAGTGCTTTGGATTATTACCATTTACGGTAAGGACCATAATTCATGTTTCATATTGTAATTTATTTAATTACTCTTGAAAAAATGATAACAAATGGAAATGAAACAATGAGAGATGAGAATGGATGAATCATTATGCTCATGTATATGGATCATGACCTATATATGAAAAAAAGGTTGTATGTCATGATTTATTAATTATATTTCCTTGTCACCATATTATCTAATAAAGGAATAAATAAATAAATTTTTATAAAAAATGAGAAGAACGAAATTCGATGAATGTATTTTCATTAAACTTCATTTTTCATAACTTGTAGTCTAGTTTGGAAAGGGGGAATTGAGTGTGTGACTGATGTATAGGTATTTTGCACGAAGAATGAAAATTTAGTTTTGATTTATTGATAATGATTATATTTAAATTGTGAATCCTTATGTTTTTAGTGTAATTTTTTAAATATTAAACCCATGAACCCTTAGAGTTAATGAACACTTATGAGAACCCTGGCTATTACTGAGAAATTCTTTTCCTCTTGTGCATAGAGTTATGATTATACTAAGTCTATGGTTTTACTTGCATAGTTTTAAGATGAGAAATTTTATTTCATTTACCACACTTTAGAGGTGAGTTACATGAATTTATTGTGACGTAGGTTGCAACATATGACATGGGTAAATTAATGAAGTTAAAAAATATGGATGTGATAAAAAAATTACCAGAAATTGATTCTATATATGAGACATGATAAACATCACCTTGAAAATAATCTTAGAAATTTTCTCACCATTAATTTTATTTGTATTGTGAATCAGATAATTACTTTTTCCCAGGAGTGTAGAAGTGAGGGGGGGGGGGAGTGATGTTAGCCAAATTTACAATATTTTTCATTGAAATTAATTATTATTTATCTAACATTTTAATTATCATTAATAATTAATTACATTTTTATTTATTGGTTAAATATTATAAATTAATTTAAAATTAATTTATATTAATTATTTTAATTGAATATTTCATTTTAATTTTTTGGAAAAAGTATGTACCTAAAAGGGGTTATTGATTATTTATAGGTTTTATTTATTATTAAAATGAAAATTATGTCAGAAGAATGTGATTAAATAACAATTTTGAGGTTTTCTTACGGTGATTTGGATAATTTCACACACATTGTAAAAATAACTATTGGTTAAGTGAATATGTATGATTTTATTCTCATGAGAAGGAGATATTTAAGATTAAATAGATCACAACATGATATTAAACAAAAGTGACTTTACAATAGATTAACTATATGGAATCCCTCCAAATGGAGACCACTCCTTAGTGTCCTTGATAGTGGAGACATGATACCTCAGGTACCCTTACCCATACGTCAGTTTCTATAAACTAGAAAAATGGGTCTAAGTTGGTAGTGTGGGTAGTGTATCCCAATATATATGAGTGAAAAAATATTAGAACGAACAATAATCCTAAACATCAAGAAAAAATTTATAAAAAACATCACTATAATTTCTAATAAATAATCACAAACCATGTTAACTAAAATTGATTGATATACATTTTAAGAACTCATACATCTGAATTCATGTCATATACATCAATATACCTAGAAGAAAGAAAGAAAAAAATGGGTAACTCCACAAAAAAAGGTACCAAGTGATAGCCTTGTCCCAATCTTCGAAGCTCCATCCTACTTATCCAAAACCAAGCATCAATCACAGAGCAAGATTTCTTTTCCTATTCTCTGACAATGATGTTTTATTAGTTATAAAATGGAGGCATGAGTAGGGTGTGAGTATGAATCATTATCTACCACCAACAACATCTACAGAATATCTATTTTTAGTTTATAGTGCATGAAAATGTGAATAATAAAAAATGGTACACCATAAGTAATAAAACCATCATCAATCCTAGGGTTCCATGGTGACACTGCGGTTTATCCATACCTATATCAAAATAATCCAAATATCTCCGCATAAAATATTTCATAGAGGAATAAATGAATCCACAGAGAACATACCCAAGGAATTTTAGACTAAGAGTAATTAATTCGAATCAAAGGGGATTAATACAAGGTATTCTAATCAAAGTTTCACCAATTTGAGTCCCATGGGGATTACCTTAAGGCATTCCAAAGTAGTAATCACAATTCAAGTCTATAATAAATTTACTCATACATTCTTTTAATTCAATTATATATGTTTTTAAAAAGTAAATGTGTTCATTGGATTATAGAGAATGTACAATTCATCCCTAATCACATAGACAAGGTTATATCTTAATTAAAAGACACCCCTATAGTCACCAATTTAATTTCTTAATTTACATTCAATGCAAAGACCCTGACCCCAGTAGCTCAGAGCCGGTTCCTTTCTTCATTACATTGGTACAAATTATAAGTGATCACACCCCAAATACCAGAAATTTTTATATCTTTTTAAAACCAAATAAAAACATAAGTATTACATTACAACATGAAATTAAATACAACATAGTAAATCCATTGGAAACACCCCTACTATACAAGACTATCCCAGAATAAAAATCATAAAATACATCTTGGCATCCTTGGAAAAAATAATACATAATAAAGGGGTGAGCTCACATGCTCAATAAGGGTAAGTATACACTGGAAGATAAATAAACATAAATAATAAGGTAAAGTGAATAACTAAAATCACCTGCTATTAAAACATAATCATGAGAATAATATGGAAGGAATAAAAGTTGATCAAATAATTCCATATAAATTATCACATGAGAATGAAACTCAACCATAAATACTATAATAGTTTAATAATCCCATTGATTATCAATAACTAATATCATAATGAGGGAATTCATAATGAGAGACATCATAAAAATATTACCAAGGATTCATCTAAGAAACCATACATAATAAATAATGACATTAGCCAATACCCAAACTAGATTCTATCATGAGACCTACCAATGCATCAAGGGGATATAGTGAGGCCCTCTCAGCACTTACTAAGTCCAATTCTTTACTTATATGAAAGGGTTGAATCATAAAAAACATATACATTAATATTGACACTATCAAATGAAAAACCTTTCCCCAAAAAATAAACATAATCTTAAACCATATAGTGTAACATGATGAATGGAATTAAAATAGAAAATCCATAGTCAAATTAATGATAAAGAACTCAAGAAAATATGGTAGATAGTATCATAAGAGATCAACCTAAATTAAGCATATGATCCAAAAAGGTGTTGATATATATGAAAATAATCTAATAAAATCATTGAGAAATCATGGTGATAAATACCACATTACTTTAAAAAACATTATTTTAAAAGATGCATAATTATAAAATAAAAACATTTCTTTTAATACAAACTTTTAACATTTCATATGATTCTTAAATAAACTATGGATTCATAAAAACTGGGAAAGTCTATCATGTTTTATATCTTAGAAAACAACTCTTCTTATATTTTGAAAAAGAATCTTTTAAAAGAGTATTTTTAAATGAAAATGTGAACATTAACCAAATCAATCGATTTTGTGTATCAGCAATAAATATACATAAAAAAGTGGACATAAAAAATAAAAAATCAAAAATATTTTCACACATAATCATTATAAGTCCCCAGCCTTAAACATTATATAATCTTGAGTTAACTCAATAATTCACATTGATAATTTTTTTGGTTTATATTTTTATAGAATTAAGACATAACTATTACATTAAATCTCAACATTATAAGGTAAACACTTCCACTCTATCCAATTTTTTTTCACAATAATAAAATTACTTAATAAAACGAGAATTATTTTATTGATATAATTATTTTTGAATTCTTCCTTTCTATTACCCTTACTTATACCCTATGAAACACATTTCAAAAACTTGGGATGAGCATAAAAATCTCAATAAGGGATATAAAATAAGGAAAGAAAATATTAGTCCATCAAAACATAAAAATCAATTAAACCATACTTTTCATTCATAAAACATATATTATTTAACATAACTCATGAAATCATAAGATTTATTAATAACACACAGAAATCATAAATCATAATGGTAACTTGTGGAATCTATAAAATACTTAAATTTTAGCTTCCATATCTACCTAAAGAGTTATGTTTGGAATACCCATCACAGTATATTCCCTAAATCTCTTAGGAGAAACATTAACATTTACTTCTATCATGTTAACCAATGCATTGGAGATCCATCTCGGGATCTGCTACCTATGGTTTATCGTGGACCAACTTGTTTATTTATAAAATGCCCAAGAACCATAACATAATCATAACACATAACACAAGCATAAAGAAAAGATAACATTTCCACATTACAATCACAATATATCATTTCAATATATTGACATAATCAATCCATTCTCAAAACCATTTTCAATACCAAAATATGTTAAAAGGGTATATGGTTTTTATTTTCCTTTTAAAAATTTTACTAAATTCTAAGGAATCTAACTTTCAAATAATGCTCATGGCAGTGGAAAGGTCATTGTCACCACGTACGTTAAAAAGAAACATTCATTTTTTTCATTTAGTAAAACATTTCTTAGAAAAAGATTTCGTTTGAAAATCATTGAATTAAATTAAAATTAAAAGTCTATAATTATACACTGTATAAAATAAGGTCGTGTATTAACCAAAATATGCCTCAATGAAAGGAGATTGAGATGAAGTCCCTTACAAAGATTATATCAATGACGTAAAAATTTATCAATGGGGTGATTATGTGTAGAAACAGTATATTCACACAAAAAAAGTGGAAATTACAACATAAATAAACAAAAAATGATTCCACACATAAACATGGAATATGATAATCAAATAAGTATGCGTAAAACCCAAAGAGTGGAAACTTAATTTAGAAATTCCCTTATGAAAATTCAGCAGCCTAACGACGTCGGTTAAAAATTCAGAAAATGAGTTGATGAGAGAGAAAAGGGTGTCTTATCAATTGGAATGAAAATTTACAGCAATAAGGATATATAATAATAGATCCTAACATAAGAAAATGGAAATTAAAATACATTAAATAAAATAAGTCTTTGAATAAAAGAGGGGGGGGGGGTGAAAGGTTCCCTTACCTTGAGTTCGACTCGTCACGTATGCTCCTTGTTCTTCCTCAATAATAAAATAAAGTTATTTTATACTTAATTCCGAACCTTTTTCAAGTTTATTATTCCTTTTATATCACTTATTACAATGTTATAAACATTACATAATTATTTAAGTTAATATCAGCTGTCTTGTCGATATTCGATACTTGAGTCAAAAATGAACTTGTTATAATTACAAATTGTCAATGTGGTCAAAATTCCATTTTCTACAAAATCATATTCATGATTTAAATATCATATTAATCTAGTATACATGTATTTATATCCTATATATATGTATTTATAATATTCTATAACATTTGGATATAAGAAATAAAATGTACCGTTTATGAAGATGGTAAGCCGTACGTACCCATGAACGTTACTTTCATTTATTTTTCATATTTAAAGGAATGAAAAATAAATGATACATTGGTATATTATGATTATATTATAATATAATATTTTATATATGTTACATAATTTCAATAACACCATCCTTTATACGTTCCATGTATGGAATGGATGAGTCATATCACGTTCAGGGGGCGGTAGTCCGCACTTGCTCAAATGAAATTATCGTATTTACACATTATGGAAAGAATAAAGGTATAATTTTAATAAAAAATAGAAACATAGAGACAATATAGCTATAATATAAATTATATATAAACATATTTCTATCATACTGTCCACCATGAGAGGTGGCAGGGGAAAATTGAACAATCATCGTTTCGTAAGGCAGTAGTTCTCCGTACATAGAAACAGTATGTTCGTATCCATTAGATAGAGGTGTGTGTGAGTGTAGGTCTAATAATTGGAATAAAAACATACTAGTATTTTTATTATACATTTTTTTTAAAATAATTTAATTAAAAGATTTTAAGTGGTTGGAGAAGGGAAGATAAATGAAAGAATCTTGAGAGAAGACATTACCTCAAATCAGGTAACTCCTTTTGATTTAAGAGAGAAGGATTTATTTAATTTAATTATGCCCAAAGTAAGGATTCTAGGAAGAATATAGGGATTTTGGTAGATTATTTTCATAGATTTTGGACAAGCCAAAGGGCTTGAGAGGTGTGATTAAATGGGTAGAGGTGATTCTCTTTTATAAGAGGGAGGATGAGCACTTTAGGAATATCTTGAAAGATTATTTTATTATAAACTGAATTTAGATTTCAAAAGGTACAAAAATAATTTAATTATAATATAGGATGAGGATTTTTATAAATACACTCAACCAAAAGGTTTTAGACAAGTTTAGATCTCAAATTTAACCTTACCTTTTAGCTTTAACCATTAGTAATCTAATTTGACTCTTACCATGTCTTCTTGTATATTCATACTATATGGTTAATATAGTTTTTATAAAATTATAATAGAATATAAAGTGGTTAATTAATGGAATTTTAAACATTATAGAAGTTACTTGGCAGAATCTTATATTTTTAGGATTATTATATAATTTAATAAAATAGTATTTTTTTTAAAAACTCATTTATGTCAATTTTTATTATATTCATTCTTGATTTTTTAAAAATTCTTAACAAATTTATTCATTCTAAAAAAATTCATTAATTAAAACATAACAAGTCATACACATACATAAAATTCATGTATTGCATAAAATGTTTTAAATTAAATTTAATTTTTTATTTTTAATCTCATTTATTTAAACCATTCATTAATATGAAAATCACTACATCATCGTTGTTTCATAAGTAAATCTATTTATATTATTTCTAAAAATTATTAATAAATTACCATTATACAGGAAATAATATTATATTTCTAATTACTATTTATAGTCTAATACATCACTTATATAACCCCATATAAAAATTGTTTCAATAAAAGATACATGTTTATGTTATATTTTTCTTTACTTTTAATTAATTTTTATAAAATTTCATTTTCACATCAAAGTGGCTCTATGGGGTCCCAAAATCTTCCCAAGGATGAAAATGGTCATAAATATCTCATACAATAGGATTAGGATACGTTTTAGGTTAGTTTATTATTTTTATAATATTAATTTTTACTGTTATTTACTAGATTTACCTTTTAACCATGGTAAATAAAATAATTACGTATGTTACTATTCATAATGTCTAAAGATAAAATCAACCTATTTACAAAATTTGGACCTCATTATTCCAAATATGGAATCCATTTTTTTCAAATTCTAAAAACAAAAGTTGTAGTAATTAATTTAAAATTAATTCCTATTGTCAAAACCAAAAAACAGGTTGTTAAAAAGTAATAACTATCAAAAAATTGACATGTGTTTATGTCCAATTAAAATATGAAATTAATTAAAATTACCATAATTAGATTAAATGATAAAAATATTACCCAATTATACTTTAAAACTAATTAAAATGACAATATAACTATATAAATAAATTAGATGAAATGACAGTTTTGAATTAAAATGCAGTATTTTTCACTATTCATTAAAAAATGATCTTTTTCAGAAAAATAGAAAAATTTCATCCAAAGAAAATTTTGATGTCCCTCTTCCGAATAAAAATTATATTTTTTCAAATAGGACACATAAAAATTAAAAAAACTACATTTAAAAAGGGTTCTCTATCAAAAGGCGGTAAAATGGACTTTTAAAAAAATTATAGTTTTTCATGCTTAAAATAAGATTCATTATTATTTTAAGCCTCTATAATTTATTGGATAAATGTAAAAATATTTTAAAAATATATATAATCCTAATTTAATTACTTATGTTCATTCTTGGAAATATAACGACTATGTGTTAAATACCATTTAAAATAATAATTATATTATTTTATTTTTCGGTATAACTCAATGTTGTGTGTAACCTAATATTTCATAGAAACCCATTGTTGCGTGTTGAGTATGATATTGAAAAAAGTGTCCTCTTTAACATAAAACTAATATCTTATTGATAAATATTAATAGAAATGAAAAAATATAGTAATCTATAAATACCAGTGTCATTACATCCTTCCCCCCTTTTAGAAATTGCATCCTCACAATTTTAAATTTGGGCTGGGAAAACTCATTGAAAGTAACACATCGGAAAAAGAGTCTATAAAACTAACACTTTAAAAGAAAAAAAGATAAGTACAAAGGTCACCCGAGATAACCCATACTAGGATTCCATGTACGGAAACATGGATATGGAATATAAACTAACCATCATGTTCTAATGGAGAGTGATAGGAAACATGATTTAGAAAAAGTTAACCACTAGAAAATCACAAAATTGTGATAGGATAAATAGTCTTTAATTCCCTAGCAGGAAGAATAAACATACAATGTTTTTTTGTTTTAAGTTCCTTTTCCGGAAGTTGCAGAATTTATTTATGATATTGACTAAGAACATAAGGAAATATATTTACTTTTCAAGTAGTGTTTCATCCTTTAATAAATTTATTCCAAAAACTCTACTTTTCTCCAAACGATGATAATTGAAGATGACTTCGTCACACCTGAAGTTCTAGAATCAATTTATAGAGAATCACATAATCCACAAAAGATGAAATATATATTTCTCCTTTTTTTAGAAATTAACCAATACCAAAATGGTTATTGCAAGATCAGATAATACCCCCCAAAAGATAATCCTATATAAAAATAAATACTACTCTTAATATCTAAAATTGAACAAACAATCCCCAAAGATCAAGAAAGACCATTAAATACACAATTGTCCTTAAAATTATTCCAAATAATCCAAACTAATTTTGAAACCCAAAATTTAGAAGGATTTGATCACATAGTCTTCCACAAAAAAAATCTTAACATTTATCTCCAAATAACATCGGCGGCTCTTAATGTCTCTTACTGAAAATTAATTAACCTAATCACATATTCTCTATGATAGGTTAATCATTTCTATAAATAAGAAAAATCACTATAAGTCCACAATAAAAACAAATACACTTTCAAAATAAAATTCCACCATTAATCAAATGAAATCTCAAAGTATTCTATTTTCCTTAGGCATATAGTGTTCCTAAAAGAGCGAATATCTTCCAAAATAACATTTATCACTTAATCACCAAATCATTATTCTATACTAAGGATATCCATTTGAAAAATCATAAGTTACCTAAATCAAAATATTTTTGATCCATGAAATCACTTAACTAAAAACAATTAGTCAAACTAACTGGAGACTTCGTGTAGTCTAGTGGTAGGTGATAAATCCTAGTCACACTTTGGTTTTGGGTTCAATTCCCACAGCTTTGTCCAACGCAATAGGTTGTGACACAGTATTCATGTTATCATTTTCCAAAAAAATATATAATTTTATAAAATTCCCAAAATTGAGATAAAATCCATAAAAACACCCACAACATGTTTTAACCACAAAGGTTACTTCATACCTCACAATTTTCATAAAAAAAACTAATAACCCATAATTTCCTCAAATTCAAGGATCATACAATCCATAATGAGTCTTTTATAAGTATATCCACAAAAGAAAAGATAATTCTTACTCAATTAAAATTTTTATATAAAAAACTTAAGGGTTACAAATACTAGAAGTCTTCAAAAGTAATCCCATCATTGATACATTTAAACAAATCATCATCCGTAGATCCAATATAACTCTTAAATTCCTAAAATGTAGACATCTTAATCATTGAACATTATTCATGATCCTTTGTCCATGTTTTTCAATCTTATTATTTTATAATTGTTTCCTACAAACAAAATAATGCATAATGTCTTAAGATTTCAAAAATATCAAAGCATTAGTTAAGAAATAATCCATATCTTTCATAGGTCATTTTTAGTTTCTTCATCTTCAATTGGAATGGAAATAGTTATTGGTAAACATATATTTGTACGTTCCTAAAAATCCCATTCTAGAACCTTCTTCATAGGAAATCTATTTTCATAATGACCATGCACACCACATTTAAAACATTCTATTGATCCCTCAGAATGAACTTATTTCCTTTTCATGGAGTTAAATAAACACTTACTTTTTATATGTTAGATTATTTCTTTATGACATTCATTACCACATATTTATTATCTTCCCATACCATTGAATCATTTTCCTAGATGCTTCTTTCCACATCCTTGACACATAGGTTTTTGAATATACTTACATTTATGATTATTACCTGAACCTATATAGGGATTCTTTTCTAGAATATATGATGACTTAGAAAAATAAATATGTTTAAGGTGGTCAATCATGACTCCATATAGTTGGTTGATAATAACCACAATAGTTCTCATTGAAAGTCCCATTTCATTCAGTTTCTTATTCAGAAAACATTCCCAGTTTCCTTCACATCCATTGTAACTTTGGTGCCTCCGAGATCCATCCATTTACTCTAAAACCAAAAAGGCCAGTGTAATTATATCTGTAAAATCATCATATAATATCTTATGAGGATGGTAAACAATAAGATATACTTATTCTTATTATCTAAAACTCATTCACTTTATCTAAAATAACTATGTCTCTTTCTAATATGCTAACTATAGGGTTATGTCACTTATACTTAAACAACATCTAAACCTCAAAAGGTATCTAAACCTCCCTCTAATACCAATTGTAAGGACCTAGCCTTAAAAAGTACATAATCTTGAGTTAATTAAAGAGTTCACATTAAGGATATTTTTAGGTTTAGAGTTTTAGAGATTTAGGCCACAACTATTACATTACATATCAATATTAAAAGGTAGACACCTATACTCTATCCAATTTTTTTTCACAACAATAAAAATACTTAAATAAAACAAGAATTATTTTATTTTTATAAATCTTCTTGAATTATTTCTTTATCTTAACATTCCTTATATCCTGTGAAACACATTTCAAAAACATCGGATGAACATAAAAATATCGGCAAAATATATAAAATATGGAAAGAAATTATTAGTCCATCAATACATACAAATCAATGAAACCATATTTTTCAAAAATAAAACATAAGTTCTTTAACATACATCATGAAATAATAAGATTTATGAATAACACAAAAAAATGATAAATCATAAAGGTAACTTGTGGAATCCATAACATACTTACATTGTAGCTTCCACATCTACATAGAGAGTTACATTTGGAATACCCATCACCGTATATTTCATAAATCTCTTAGGATAAATATTAACATTTACCTTCATCATGTTACCCAATGAATTAGATAGCTATATTGGGATCAAATTCCATATGTTTATCACTTAACCACTCATATATGTAGACAATTCCCAAGAAACATAACATAATCATAACATATAATATAATGATAAAGTAAAGATAACATTTCCACATTGCAATCACAATATATCATTTCAATATATTGACATAATCAATCCATTCTCAAAACCATTTTCAATACCAAAATACGTAAAAAGAGTATATGGTATTTATTTTACTTTTAAAAACATTACAACTTTTTAAGGAATCCAAGTATCAAAAAATGATCGTGGGGGGGGGGCAGTTCGTTGTCACCATGTATGTTTAAAAGAAACATTCTTTTTTTAATTTAGTAAAAAATTTCATAGAAAAAGATTCATTTTGAAAATAATGAAAGTCAATTAAAATAAAGAGCGTATAAATATACACTGTATAAAATAAGGTCATGTATAAACCAAAATATGCCTCCATGAAAGGAGATTGATACAAAGTCCCTTACAAAGATTGTATGAATGACGTAAGAATTTTTTAACGGGGTGATTATGTGTCGAAAAAATATATCCACAAAAAAGGAAGTGGAAATTACAAAATAAAAAAAACAAGGATTACACACATAAAATTTTCATATGATAATAAACTAAGTATGCGTAAAACTCCAAGAGAGTAAATTTAGTTTAGAAATCCCCTTACAAAAATTCAGCAGGCTAACATCGTCAGTTAAAAATTCAGAAAATGAGTTGATGAGAGAGAAATGGGTCTCTCATCACTTGGAATGAAAATGTACAACAATAAGGATATAGAATAACATATCATAACATAATAAAATGTAAATTAAAATACATAACATAAAATAAGTCTTTGACTATAAGAGGAGGGTGAAATGTTCCCTTTCCTTGAGTCTGAATCGTCTTGTATGTTCCTTGTTCTTCCAAAATAATAAACATTAGTTAATTTCTAATTTCATTAGAACCTTTTCAAATTTATTATTCAATTTATATCCCATATTACCATGTTATAAAAATTATATAATTATTGAAGTTAATATTGGTTATTTTGTCGATATTCGGTACTTGAGTCAAAAATGAACTTGTTATAATTACAAATTGTCCATGTGGTCAAAAGTTCATTATCTCCAGAATCCTATTAATGATGTTAATATCATATATATATATATATATTATATATGTATTTATATCCTGTATATATGTATTTATATTATTCCATAACATTTGGTGATAAGAAATTAAATGCACCGATCATGGAGACGGTAAGTCATACGTACGCATGAACGCTACTTTCATTTATTTTTCATTTTTAAATGAATGAAAAATAAATTATACATAGGTATATTATAATTCCATTATAATATATTATTTCATTTATGTTAAATAATTTCAATAATTCTATCCTTTATATGTTCCATGTATGGTATGAACGAGTCATACCACTTTGAGGGGTGGTAGTCCACACTTCCTCAAATGAAATTACCATATTTACACATTATGGAAAGAATCAAGGTATTTATTAAATAAATAACAGAATAATAGATACAATATAAATATAAATATAATATATAAATATATATCCATCATAATGGACATCATGAGAGGTGGTGGGAGAAAATTAAACAATCCTCATTTCGTGAGGCAGTAGTTCGCTGCACACAGAAACAGTATGTTCGTATACATTAAATGGAGGTGTGTGTAAATGTGGGTAAAATAATTGGAATAAAAAAGTAATAGTATATTGAAGATACTATTTTAGTTATAAAATAATTTAATAAAGAGAGTTTAGTGGGTTGGAGAAGGGAAAATAAATGAAAGAATCTTGAGAGAAGACATTACCACTAATCGGGCAACTCCTTTTGATTTAAGCTAAAAAGATTTCTTGAATTTCCTTGTGCTCAAGGTATGTCTTCTATGAGGAATATTGGAATTTTGGGATCTTATTTGGGAAGATTTTTTACTATCCAAGGGTCTTGAGAGGTGTGAATAAATGGGTATAGGTGATGCCCTTTTATAAGAGAGAGGGGGGCAGGTTAGGAATATCTTGAAAGATTATATTATTATAAATTAAATTTTGATTCGAAAAGGTCCAAAACACATTTAATTAGAATATAAGATGATTAGTTTTATCAATAGACTCAAAAAATATTTTTTAGACAAGTTTATGCCTCAAATTTAACCTTAACTCTTATCTTTAACCATTAGTTAACTAATTTAACTCTTATCATGTCTTCTTGTATATTCATACGATATGGTTAATATATTTTGTATAAAATGACAGTGGAACCTGAAGTGGTTAATTAATAAAATTTTATACATTTTATAAGTCATTTTTTAGAATCATATATCTTTAGGAATATTATATCATTTAATAAAATATTATTTGTTCTAAAAACTCATTTATGTTAATATTTATACTATTCATATCATGACTTTTTAAAAATCTAGAAAAACATTATTATTTAGATAAAACATCATTAATTAAAATATAGAAATTAAAAATAATCTTTAAAATTCTTGGATGGCATAAAATGGTTTAAAATAATTTTTTTAATATTTATAATCTCGTTTATTTAAATCATTCATTAATAAGGTAATCACTACATCATCATTGTGTCATAACTAAATTTATTTACTTGATGTATAAAAACTATAAATAAATTACCATGATATAGGAAGTATTTTTATATTTATAATTACTATTTATAGTTTAATATATCACTTATATAACCCCATATACAAATTGTTTTAATAAAAGATACATGTTAAGGTTATATTTTTCTTTACTTTAAATTAATTCTTATAAAATATCATTTTCACATAAAAGTGGATCCATGGGGTCTCAAAATAGACCCAAGGATGACCCTAGTCATAAATATCTCATACAATATGATCAGGACACGTTTTAAAGTAGTTTAATATTATTATAATATATTTTTTACCCTTTTTTACCAGATTTACCCTTTAACCATGTAAATAAAATATTTACTGAAGTTACTCTTCATAATGTCTAAAAATAAAAGGTACCTATTTACAAAATATGGACCTAAAAATTAAAAATACAGAATTAATTTTTCCAAATTCAAAACATAGAAGTTTCAATAATTAATTTAAAATTAATTCTCATTTTCAAAACCAGAAAGATGGGTTTTAAGATGTAATACCTATCAATAGATTGACATGTGTTTATGTCCTATTAAAATGTGAAATTAAATCAAATGACCATAATTGGATTAAATGATAAAAAATATAATCCAATTATACATTAAAACCAATTTAAAAGACAATATAACTATATAAATAAATTAGATTAAAAGGCAGTTTTGAATTAAAATGCAGTGTTTTTCACTATTCATTAAAAAATTAATTTTATTAGAAAAATAATAAAATTTCATCCAAAGTAAATTTTGATGTCCCGATTCTAAAGATTAATTTTATTTTTTAAAATAGAACATATAAAATTAGAAAAAACTATATTTAAAAAGGGTTCTCCATCAAAAGGCGGTAAAATGACTTTTTGAAAAAATTTGAGTTTTTCATGGGTAAAATCAGATTCATTATTATTTTAAGCCTCTATAATTTATTGGATAAATGTAAAAAAATTTAAATAACATATTTAATCATTATTTAGTTATTTATGTTCATTACCCGCAATAAAATAGCTATGAATTAACTACCATTTAAAATAATAATAATAATATATTATTTTTCGGCACAGCTCAAAGTTGTGTGAAACCTATGATTTCAAAGAAACCCGTTGTTGTGTGTTGAGTATGCTATCAGAAAAAGTGTCTTATTTAACATAAAATTAATATATTATTCATAAATATTAATAAAAATTAAAAAAATATTATTCTATAAATACATGGGTCATTACAATCATAGAATGACATAATCAAATGAGTAGAAGTTTAACATAAAGAATGGAAATTGGGTTAAGAATTCCCTTTCCAATTTGTTAAAATTCAAACTGTATATGTAAAGACCCGTAAATTTCAAGGGAATTTTTTTTCTTAATTTTCTTTGGAATTTTACAAGAATGCAGTTTCTGATGGCACCTGATTCCGAGGCTCGGTATGCCTGGAATCATTTTCCGAAGTTTGGTTTGGGTACGTTCAGTGAACGAACGAGCGGGTTTTTCTACCTTTTGAACCGGTGCTCGGAATCAAATTCCGAGGGCACCGATGGAATCGCAGTGCCCGTATTTTCTTAGAAACGCCTCTTCCGGAGTTGCGTTTTCCCGGGTGTGGTTTTTAATTTTTGGGCTTTAAGTTAAGAAATAAAATAACGTGGTACGACAAAATTTATTTTATTTCACTTAAAGCCACTTAAAAGCCATTTTAAGCTGCTTAAGCTGAGTTGAAGCAAATAGGGTAGAACCCAAAAATATCCTACCCTCTTGGTAGGATATTTGTGAGGTGGGGCCCGCACGAGCCCCACCGTTTCTTTTCCGCTAAGTAACGCACCCGTGAAAACCCCTATTAATTGAAAGTCAACTGGGGAGTTTCTTAATCTATTAAACGATCCTTTTAATTGGGAGGATTTATTCATTGAATTAATTCTATGAATTAATGGGTCGTTACTTAACTTATCTTTTTTCGTTTGTTGGCATGTTAATAAAATAAGACCAACACTTTTCTTCTTGTGTGTTGTTCGTTGAGAGGATTTGACAGAACCTTAATTCCTTCATCCTCCTTCATGAAGAACGCGAAGAACGCGAAGAACGCGAAGAATTCCGGCCTTCGACGAAAGGCGACGAAAAACGCCGAACCCTCGGAGATCGACGACGCGACGCCGTGTTCCGTGATGCCAACGATTCTTCTCCTGTGACGTTCTTCTACGACGTTCCTTCTTCCACGACAAATCTTCGAACATCTGTTTGAGGTAGGAGATTACGAATCTTATAAATTCCTTTGTGGATTTTATACTTGACATGGATTTAATTCGTGTAAATTAAATCTGTGTGTTTTCTTTACCCCTCAGAGATCATCGACGCAACGCCGTATACCGCGACGACGCGACGCCCTTCCGCGACGCGACAATCCTCTTCTTCCGCGACGATCAATTCTGCGAAGAACGCACGCTCGACGACTACGGCGAGGTGGGGATTTTTATTTGAAAATAATATTTTATTCCCATAGTTGTTTCCTTCTAAAACAAAGAGCCCGAGATCAAAGTGCAATATTAATTTATTAAAATTGTATCTTTTTATGATTTCATGTGTTGATCTTTTTTCCCGATTGTTATCACCTAACGTGGAGGGTGAGGGCCAAACAAACACGGCCCGACAACCCTCTGCATTTATTCGTTGATGTGCGGAATGGCGGACGACGACAAAGTGGGACACAGAGACGATTTGTTGATTCCGCAGTGAAGAACGGGACCCGGGAGGAGCTACGGCGCAGACGGAAGTGGAATCGGACCACCGGAGCAACTCCGGTGGCCCGCAGACTCCACCGGCGGCGCGGGTCGCCGGAGTGGTGGCGCCGGCGGGAGGCGGTTCCACGGACGCACGGAACCGAAGGCAGGGACGCGGCGGCCCGACCGCGTCCGGTGACACCGAGCAGCCCCACGCGGGGCTGCAGCTTCGTTTCACGCGGGGGCAACACGCCCCCCGCGGCTTCCTTTGCTCGGCCGCTCGGCCGAGCCGACCCGCCGACCGGGTCGCACCCAGGCCGGGCCGGGCCGCCCTGAACGGGTCGGGTCGCGCCAAACCGGGTCGGACCCGGACCCAGGTCGGTTCGACCCGGTTCGGGCCGACCCAAGGGGGGTTGGGCCGGGTTGGTCCGGGCCCAGACCCCCCGTTTGAGCTTCAGATGTCCAATTGATGTGCCGTCGACTTTGGTGGATTTCTATAAGCGAGACAGATATTTTGGCTTACTCCGCCTGAGGTTTGGATGTAGGTGGAGTACGGTCGGGTTGGTTTTGCCTTAAAAACCAACCGGGCCCCTCGGACGAAAAAGCCAATAACTCTCAGACCGGGCGTCCGATTGATGCGCCGTCTGCGACGTTGAGTTCTTGTTGACGATACGGAACTTTTGGATACATCAACTCTGGACTATGTGTCAGTTGATGTATCATCCTCTCGGCTCATGGAGCGGACCCTCCCGAACGATCTTGCTGTGTGCGGGAACCCTAGAGCTGGCTGCGACTGCTACTGTGATGACGACGACTGTACAAAGATCCTCAGTGGATTCGACGGCGACGAATACAGCACTCAGCGATCCTTTGTGGGTCAGTGCTACTGATCCTGTGTGGGTCCGATCCTGTGTGGGTCAGCGCTCAGCGGTCCTGTGTGGGACAGCGCCTACAGGTCATGTGTGGGCCCGATCCTGTGTGGGTCTTTGCGGGGGTTAGTTACCTATCGATCCTTTGTGGGTCAGATCCTTTGTGGGTCATTGCGGGGGTTAGTACCTATCGATCCTTTGTGGGTCCGATGACTTAGATGGATCAGTGATCATCTCTATCATCATTTGAAGAAGTATACCTGTGTGAGATGAATCCTGTTTACTTTTCTTTGTGGATTGTGTTGTGCTATCCTGTGTGGATTTAGGTTTTGCTTTTCTGTGTGGACTAGGTTTTACTTGAGTTCGGATGTTGGAGCCGAGCGAGAATTGATGAATTAGGTATATGTATGGGCATATACCTAAGCAGTGTCATATGTTACTTCGTGATTGTATCTTTCCTTTGTGGTTATCCTTTGTGGATTCTGGGAGACCTTCGGGGGTCTCAGGGTCCCTACTGAGTAGCTTATACTCACCCCTGCACGGGATATGCCCGCACTACGTTGTGTTGGTTGCAGACGATGGACAACGCTGATCGTGGTGGAGGCTTGCGGAGCAGGACGGTACCTGGAGGTGGACCACTGGGCGGGACGTACTCGGAGCAGTTGGCTGGACCCGAGGAGCAGTGGAGGCTTTCTGTACCCACCCTTTAGGTGGGACTTCCAGTGGACGGCTCGAAGTTGCGGCTTTACTTTTCATTTTCTGTTTTCCCCTTTCAAGTTGTACTTTACTTTCAGTTTGGGTTTGTATTCTGGCTCACTTACTTTTCTGCACTTACTATTGTACCGGTTTTTCCTTAGTGTTTACTTTTTTCTGTTTTCTTACTCTGTGGTGCTTGTTTACTTTACAAATGCAATGTCTTCCCTTTACCGAGATTTATGCCTTGGTGCTAGTCTCCAGCCCCTGGCCTATGGAAGGCGGGCTTGGGATAGTCACGACACGGGCCCCGAGGTCAGGTCGTGACAAATTGGTATCAGAGGGAGGTTGGGTTATACGGCAGACTCTGATCTTTCTTCTATGTGAAGCAATAGTGTTTAGCGTATTGGGTGTGGTTATCAGTCTAGGGAGTCCAGTGTTGGTGCGGCGGCCGACGTATCCATATACCAGGACCCTGACTTCTGATTTCCTACTTAATACACGAAAACATTGATTGCATGTGTGTTACTAGTTTTCTTTGTGATTACTTTATATCAGCTCACTAGGTATACTGTTCTGACCGTGGCACAACTGTATCTTTTCAGGATGGCCCCACGACGACAGCCAGCTAGGGTTCCGAGAGTTGTACGTGACGATAGCCCGCCGAGCAACGAGGCCTCGGTACATGGACCTTTGACAGCAGAGGCACCGGCGGTACCTCTACCCGCCGAGCCACCGATGCTTCCAGCCCCAGCAACTGACGATGCACATCGCCTTGGAGCTCTGCACGAGTTTCAGCGCCAGCGACCGCCTAGGTTCCGTGGGGAGACGGACCCCCAGGCGGCAGAGGACTGGCTGGAGGCAGTGGTACGAGTTTTCAGGCTAGTGAGGACACCATCAGACCTCATGGTGATCCTCGCAGTGAGCCTACTGCACGCAGCAACGGGACGATGGTGGAGCTTGATGCTCCAGGTGCACGATGAGGAATCTCTTCTCTGGACGGACTTTGAGATCCTCTTCTGCTCGGAGTTCATCCCAGCCACCCTCCGTGCGGTGCGCATCCAGGAGCTTCTTCAGCTGTGGAAGAGCAGCTTGACGGTCGCACAATACTCGACGAGATTTACCGATCTCTCGTGCTACTCGACCGACATGGTACGAGGCCCGTTTTCTGAGCCTGAACCTTTGAGCAGGGATTGAGACATGAGATCAGGGCATTGCTGACCCCCCTCAGCATTCCGACTCACGCAGGAGTACTGGAGCGATCCCTTTTGATCGAGAGCTTTCTTGCTGAGCCTTCTTCGGCAGCGAGACCTACCGCGGGGCGGCACGTAGTAGAGTCTTCCGCAGCAGGCAGTCGACAGATGAATCAGGGGTCTATCCAGACCAGACCCTCACGCAGAAGACCTCAAGACACTGGCTCAGCAGTGCGGGGCACACTGCGTGGAGCCAGTCTTTCGAGAGGCAGGCAGTGCTACACATGCGGTGGGCAGGGCCACATGGCTCGTGACTGCCTGAACCACCGTGCCGAGGAGAAGCAGACAGTTGAGGGGCCACCTAGGCAGAGGCAGAGGGTCAACCGTGGCGGTCCGCAGGGGGGAGGAGGACGAGGCAGAGGAGCTGACCGAGCAGCAGGTAGTGGGCGACGCTTTGAAGCTCTACCACCACCACCACCAAGAGGTCCACCCCGACTGTAGGGAGTTGGTGGGTAGAGACAGGCACAACTCCAGGCAGTGGAGGCCTATGACCACGGCGCGCCCGAGATGATTCGAGGTACGATCTGTGTCTATTACACCCCTGCTGCAGTTCTTATAGACACAGGAGCGAGTCACTCTTTCATAGCCGCTGCCCTTGTTTGGAGCTCGGAGATTCCGACAGAGCTGTTGGCTCGATCCTTACGGCTATAGACCCCATACGGGAGCAGAATCGATGATTACGCACTGGTGCCGGCAGTGTGAGATTACTCTAAGAGGCGAGAGCTTCAGCTGGGATCTTCTTGTAGCGACGTCGAGGCCTTACGACGTCATCTTGGGCATGGATTGGTTGTCTACAGTCCATGCACAGATTTACTGTATTAGGCACAAGGTGCAATGTGTACGCACCGACGGGAGAAGGTTCACCTTCACCGGTGAGGAGGGAGCCTTCGCAGCACAGGATGGACTTCCGTAGAGGAGAGGAAAGCCAATCACTCATCAGTTTTCTAGCCTCATCCTTGGAGCAGTTGACGTGCAGAGTCCTTGTTTTCCTACAGTGGTGGATCAGTATGCAGACGTCTTTCCCGACGACGTTCCAGGGATACCTCTTCGCAGAGAGGTAGATTTTTATATTGATCTGTACCCCGGGACGGCCCTGATATCCACTCCAGCATATTGGATGGCCCCCACTAAGCTTTGAGAGCTACAGGTACAGTTGGAGGACTTGCAGGGAAAGGGATTCATCCGACCCAGTGTTTCACCCTGGGCTTCCCCGATATTGTTCGCCAAGAAGGTGGATGGGACATTGCGACTATGTGTCGACTATCGCCGCCTAAACCTTGTGACGGTGAGGAACAAGTATCCGCTACCGAGGATTGATGACCTCTTCGATCAGCTAAAGGGAGCACAGTGGTTCTCGAAGATAGACCTCAGGTCAGGCTATCATCAGCTCAGAGTTCGAGACGAGGACGTGCAGAAGACGACCTTCAGATGTCGGTATGGCCACTATGAGTTCTTGGTTATGCCATTCGGCGTAACCAATGCTCCAGTGGTGTTCATGGGCCTCATGAACAAGATCTTTCATCCATACCTCGATCGATTTGTCATAGTCTTCATCGATGACATTTTGATATACTCGACGATTGAGGAGGAGCACGCCTACCACTTGCATGTTGTACTAGACACAATCCGAGAGCACCATCTTTATGGAAATCTCTCGAAGTGTCAGTTATGGATACGTGAGTTCCACTTCTTAGGACACGTCATCTCTGAGGTGGGAGTTGTAGTAGACCCTGCGAAGATCGAGGCAGTGCTAGATTGGGAGCCACCCAAGAGCGTGACGGAGGTGCGGAGTTTCTTGGGACTACCTGGATACTATCGGAGATTTGTGCCGGACTTCTCCAGAGTTTCAGCGCCACTCTCAGCTTTGAAAAATAAGGGGAAACCCTTTTTTTGGTCAGAAAGATGTCAGCAGAGCTTCCAGGAGCTAAGACAGAGATTGAACAGTGCACCTATCTTGAGGTTGCCTGAGGATGGAGTAGGGTACGTAGTCTACTGCAATGCATCAGGGACCAGACTTGGATGTGTCCTGATGCAGGAGCGGGAAGTGATCGCCTATAGATCACGTCAGTTGAGGCCACATGAGCAGAACTACGCCACCCATGACCTGGAGTTAGCAGCAGTGGTCTTCGCCCTGAAGACATGGCGACAATATCTGATGGGCGAGCGCTTTACAGTCTTTTCTGACCATCAGAGTCTCAGGTACATCTTCTCGCAGAAGGACCTGAACCTGAGACAATGGCAATGACTCGAGTTCCTCTAGGACTATGACTTTGAGATAGTCTATACTCCTGGGAAGGGGAACGTGGAAGCCGATGCTCTCAGCAGGAGGACGGGCATTCAGCTACTTGAGGAGGCGACAGAGCAGCTAACTGCTTTGCAGATATCCTTCGTGGATAGAGATGGAGAAGCCTTCCTTCAGTCTCTCACAGTCACTCCTCCACTACTGCAGCGGGTCAGAGAGGCACAGCGTGGGGACGCCGACTGTGAGACGCGGCGTGCACATATATCCTCAGGACAGACACCTGATGGCTTCTACTTTGGAGCAGAGCACGACATCCTTTTCAGAGGACGTACCTTGGTACCCATCTCTTTATGGGAGTAAGTGCTGAGAGAGTTTCACACTTCTCCCTTAGCGGTACATCCTGGAGTGGTGAAGATGTACCAGGATCTCAGACGATAGCACTGGTGGCCAGGCATGAAGAAGGCTATGGCAGAGTTCGTTTCTCGCTGCCTCACCTGCCAGCAGGTGAAGGCAGAGCATCAGGTACCAACAGGCTTGGTACAACCCTTGGAGGTCCCAGAGTGGAAGTGGGACGACATATCTATGGACTTCGTGACTGGACTTCCACGCACTTCCAGAGGTCATAACTCCATTTGGGTGATTGTCGACCGACTCACCAAGTCGGATCACTTCTTACCCATCAGAGAGCAGGGCTCAGTGGAGATCTTGGGGAGTCTCTATGTTCAGGATATTGTACGGCTTCACGGTGTGCCATAATCTATCATATCTGATGGAGATTCTTGCTTTCCTTCCCGGATTTGGAAGGGGTTGCAAGAGGCGTTCGGGACGCAGCTACGTCTGAGCACCACCTTTCACCCTCAGACGGATGGTCAGACGGAGAGAACCATTCAGACTCTCGAGGACATGCTCTGCGCATGTGTCCTTGACTTTGGTCACAGCTGGGAGGACCACCTACCCTTGGTGGAGTTTGCATACAACAACAGCTACCACTCCACCATCGGGATGGCACCATACGAGGCATTGTACGACAGACATTTCAGATCTCCTTTGTGCTAGACAAACCCTAGGGAGTCAGCACTTGTGGGACCAGAGATGGTCTGGGCCACGACAGAGAAGGTCCAGGTCATCCAGGAGCGGATGAGGACAACTTAGAGCTGGCAGAAGTCTTATGCTGACAGGAGGCGGAGGCCACTAGAGTTCGAGGATGGCGACCACGTCTTCTTGCGTGTCTCACCTCGACGTGGATTACGGAGATTTGGCCGAGGCGGCAAGTTGTCTCAACGCTTCATCGGACCATTTCTGGTCCTCAGCAGGATCGGCGAGGTGGCTTATCACCTGGCTCTACCACCTCAGTTGCACCGGGTGCACAACGTCTTCCACGTATCTCAACTGAGGAGATACGTTCATGACCCGACACACATCATTGACCATGGGGAGCTAGACGTTGATGATGGAGCGACTTTTGCGGAGGTCCCGGTGGAGATCGAGGATCAATAGGATTGGGTCCTACGTGGACGTTCGATTCCTCTAGTGCGCATCAGATGGCAGCACGGAAACATCCAGGAGAGCACTTGGGAGCGGGAGGCTCAGATGCGTGCTTAGTACCCACATTTGTTTCCCTAGTTTATGATGTATCTTTACGGGGACGTAAAGCCCTGAGGTGGGAGTGATGTAAAGACCTGTAAATTTCAAGGAATTTTTTTTTCTTAATTTTCGTTGAAATTTTACAAGAACCCAGTTTCTGACGGCACCTGATTCCGAGGCCCGGTGTGCCCGGAATCATTTTCCGAAGTTTGGCTCGGGTACGTTCACTGAACGAACGAGCGGGTTTTTCTAACTTTTGAACCGGTGCTCGGAATCAAATTCCGAGGGCACCGATGGAATCGTAGCGCCGCTATTTTCTTAGAAACGCCTCTTCCGGAGTTGCGTTTGCTCGGGTGTGGTTTTTAAATTTTGGGCTTTAAATTAAGAAATAAAATAACGTGGTACGACAAAATTTATTTTATTTCACTTAAAGCTGCTTAAAAGCCACTTTAAGCTGCTTAAGATGAGTTGAAGCGGATAGGGTGGAACCCAAAAATATCCTACCCTCTTGGTAGGATATTTGTGAGGTGGGGCCCGCACGAGCCCCACCGTTTCTTTTCCGCTAAGTAACGCACCCACGAAAACCCCTATTAATTGAAAGTCAACTAGGGAATTTCTTAATCTATTAAACGCTCCTTTTAATTGGGCAGTTTTATTTGTTGAATTAATTCTATGAATTAATGGGTCGTTACTTAACTTATCTTTTTTCGTTTGTTGGCATGTTAATAAAATAAGACGAACACTTTTCTTCTTGTGTGTTGTTCGTTGAGAGGATTTGACAGAAACTTAAGTCCTTCATCCTCCTTCGCGAAGAACGCAAAGAACGCGAAGAATGCCGGCCTTCGACGAAAGGCGACGAAGAACGACAAACCCTCGGAGATCGACGACGCGACGCCGTGTTCCGCGACTCCAACGATTTTTCTCCTGCGACGTTCTTCTGCGACGTTCCTTCTTCCGCAACAAATCTTTGAACATCCGTTTGAGGTAGGAGTTTACGAATCTTATAAATTCCTTTGTGGATTTTATACTTAACATGGATTTAATTCGTGTAAATTAAATCCCTTTGTTTTCTTTACCCCTCAGAGATCGTTGATGCAACGCCATATACCGCGACGACGCGACGCCCTTCCGCGACGCGATGATCCTCTTCTTCCGCGACGATAAATTCCGCGAAGAACGCATGCTCAACGACTACGGCGAGGTGGGGAGTTTTATTTGAAAACAATATTTTATTCCCGTAGTTGTTTCCTTCTAATACAAAGAGCCTGGGATCAAAGTGCAATTTTAATTTATTAAAATTGTATCTTGTTATGTTTTCATGTGCTGATATTTTTTTCCTGATTGTTATCACCTAACGCGGAGGGTGCGGGCCAAACAAACACGGCCCGACAACCCTCCGCATTTCTTCGTTGATGTGCGGAATGGCAGACGATGAAAAAGCGGGCCGCAGAGACGATTTGTTGATTCCGTAGTGAATAACGGGACCCGGGAGGAGCTACGGCACAGACAGAAGTGGAATCGGACCACCGGAGCAACTCTGGTGGCCCGCAGACTCCACCGGCGGTGCCGGCAGCGCCCCGGCGCGCCGCCGGATGGAGCCGCCGTGGCGGCGGGAGGCGGTTCCGCGGCCGCGCGGAACTGAAGTCAGGGACGCGGCGGCCCAGCCGCGTCTGGTGACACCGAGCGGCCCCATGTGGGGCCGCGACTTCGTTTCACGCGGGGGCAACACGCCCCCCGCGGCTTCCTTTTCTCGGCCGCTCGGCCGAGCCGAGCCGGGCCGAGCCGACCCGCTGACCGGGTCGTGCCCAGGCCGGGCCGGGCCGCCCTGGCCGGGCCGGGTCGCGCCAAACCGGGTCGGACCCGGACCCGGGGTCTGGTCGACCCGGTTTGGGCCGACCCAAGGGGGGTTGAGCCGGGTTGGTCCGGGCCCAGACCCCCCGTTTCCAGACCCTTTTTGGTATTTTGCTCATAACTTGACCTACGGGCCTCTGAATGACGCGCCATCAGCGGCGATGCGATCCTTGGATCGAGACGGTCGTTTTGGTATATCACACTCAAGGTTTCAGAATACTTTGGGTTCGGCCGGGTTGGTTCGTACACGAAACCAACTGGGACCTCGGAGCGGAAACACTCATATCTTGAGCTTCGGACGTCCGATTGACGTGTCGTCGAATTTGGTGGATTCCTCTAAGTGAGACGGATATTTTGGCTTACTCCTCCTGAGGTTTGGACGCAGGTGGAGTACGGTCGGGTTGGTTTTTTCTTAAAAACCAACCGGGCCCCTGGGACGAAAAAACCAATAACTCTCAGACCGTGCGTCCGATTGACGCGCCGTCTGCGACGTTGAGTTCCTGTTGACGATACGGAACTTTTGGATACATCAACTCTGGACTATGTGTCAGTTGATGTATCAGCCTCTCGGCTCGTGGAGCGGACCCTCCCGAACGAGATTGTTGTGTGCGGGAACCCTAGAGCTGGCTGCGACTGCTATTGTGACGACGACGACTGTACAGAGACCCTCAGTGGATTCGACGATGACGACTACGACACTCAGCGATCCTTTGTGGGTCAGTGCTACCGATCCTGTGTGGGTCCGATCCTGTGTGGGTCAGCGCTCAGCGGTCCTGTGTGGGCCAGCGCCTACAGGTCCTGTGTGGGCCCGATCCTGTGTGGGTCTTTGCGGGGGTTAGTTACCTATCGATCCTTTGTGGGTCAGATCCTTTGTGGGTCATTGCGGGGGTTAGTACCTATCGATCCTTTGTGGGTCCGACGACTTAGATGGATCAGTGATCATCTCTATCGTCATTTGAAGAAGTATACCTGTGTGAGCTAACTCCTATTTACTTTCCTTTGTGGATTGTGTTGTGCTATCCTGTGTGGATTTACGTTTTTCTTTCCTGTGTGGGCTAGGTTGTACTTGAGCTCGGATGTTGGAGCCGAGCGAGAATTGATGACTTAGGTATATGTATGGGAATATACCTAAGTAGTGTCGGATGTTACTTCGTGATTGTATCTTTCCTTTGTGGTTATCCTTTGTGGATTCTGGGAGACCTTCGGGGGTCTCGGGGTCCCTACTGAGTAGCTTATACTCACCCCTTCACGGGCTATTCCCACACTATGTTGTGTTGGTTGCAGACTACAGACAACGCTGATCGTGGTGGAGGCTTGCAGAGCAGGACGGTACCTGGAGGTGGACCACTGGGCGGGACGTACTCGGAGCGGTCGGCTGAACCCGAGGAGCAGTGGAGGCTTTCTTTACCCACCCTTCTGGTGGGACTTCCAGTGGATGGCTCGACATTGCAGCTTTACTTTTCATTTGCTGTTTTCCCCTTTCGAGTTGTACTTTACTTTCAGTTTGGGTTTGTATTCTGGCCCACTTACTTTTCCACACTTACTATTGTACCTGTTTTTACTTAGTGTTTACTTTTTTCCACTTGCTTACTCTATGGTGCTTATTTGCTTTACAAAGGCAATTCCTTCCCTTTACCGGGATTTACGCCTTGGTGCTAGTCGCCAGCCCCTGGCCTATGGAAGGCGGGCTTGGGGTAGTCACGACATGGGCCTCGAGGTCGGGTCGTGACAGTATAACCCATAAAATTAATTATCAACTAATGAAACGTTGAATTCCATGAATATAAATAGATTCATGAAATGTTATATTAATTGTGATTATGTACACGACAAACATGAAATAATGGTTTAATAAAGAATATATCTCACAAAAGTAAAAGTGAGATGGGAAACCCTTACCTTATGTCCGAAAGTGTTCTGAACTTGTACTTAATGTCCTAGATAATCAAATTATATTCATTATTACTTAATTAATAACAAATTATACATTTATTTTATTTATTATAATTTTATTAAGTTCATTTATGGCCATTTAGATGAGTTATAATGTATTAATTTATTTACTTTGAGGTCATTCATTTCATGGATTTTTGGTCCGTTCCCTTGAGTATACAATATGGGAGTAATTTTAAAATGGTAATAATTTCTCTAGAAGTGAAACTTCTAAGTATTAACGAAATTACATAAGTTTATATTATCTCATATCTCTTTTGGTCATATGATATGACAATGATTCATTGGAATAAATGATGATGAAAATGTCTTAATTTATTTTAGCGGTTTCTACGAACACCACGAACTTGTGTCATTTTATTTAATATTATATAAATATATTTGTTTCAAAATAATATATATTGATATTAAAATCAAATTTAATCATAATATAGGTTTTATGACCAGACCAAAAGGAGGTAATGGAAAATTAAAACTCATTGTCCACGAAGGTTGTGAGTCGACACATCATGAAAGCTGTTTTCATTTTAAAAAGAAAAGGCGAGGAGATGGGATTAGATGATGGATAATACATTAGCATAAAAAAATCAAAGTATATATATATATATATATATATATGATAATAGAGTTACTATTCCTCTTTGTATAGGGGAGGTGAGGAGAGGATAAAATTGTAAATGAAATTAAATGAGAAAAAATGAGGATTTTACCTCTTAAATATTGTCTCCTTTAGAACATCCTTAAGTCACTTGGATTTGGTATTTTGGTAATAATATTAGGTATTGGATGTGTATAAGAGTATTGGTAAGGTAATTGGGTATAATGTATATAATATAAAAGGATTAGAAGGTCTGAGGAGAAGGGGTGGTATTTATAGGGGAGGATAGGGGCCTTTTTTGATTATTTTATTCATTTAATTATTATTTTTTCTCAATACTATCAATAGTGTTGATTATTATGAATAATTACAGTATCTAGAGAATTTAAGTTAAAACTAATGGGTGATTACTTCATACATATATCATCCATTACCCAATAATTCATTTATCTTGTTATAATGTTAAATACCGTATTTCACTATTCATTAAAAAATTATACTATTTTAGAAAAATACCAAAAATTAACTCTTACCATTTATAAATGTGTAGATTTAAAAAAAGGAATAAATTTTATGAAAATAATTTTATAAATATGAGAAATTTAATTTTTAAATAATATCATCATTTATTCTAAAAATACCAATTTTAATATTATAACTGATTTTATGACAAATTGAAAATTTGATATGGCCTCATAAAATTATCTTGTAATTATAATGAAAAAAATATTAATTTATTAGTATATTTTTCTAAAATATTTTTTATATCATTATATTAATTAAAATATTGTAGTTAAACATTTACATTTCACAAAAAATACCAACACTTAATTTACCATTTTAAAAACATTTTTTTCTTATTTTATGATATAAATATATCATATTTTCATTTAAGAGATACCTAAATTTCACATATACATTTATAGGTGAGGTTATCATTCTAATGGCCAAATTAGTATTCCTAATGATCGAATTACTATTCCAACAGTCATGTTAATATTTAATAGTATATCACGGTTCATTTAAGCATGGTATTGTGTGTACGAAAACTAATAAATTGAATTTATTTAAGAAGATACCTAACATAAAATATTGGGGTGTTATATTCTTCCCTCGTTTAAAAAATTTCATCCTTGAAAATTTCACGAGTAACACCTTCTAAAGATATGAGGGTGGTTCTTCTTCATAATATCCTTAGGTTCCCACATTAGTTCTTCCAGTTTTTGGTTTCTCCAAAGAACTTTTACCATTAGAGTCATCCAATTTATCAATAATTTTTTTCTTGTGTCATGAATCTCAATAGGTTCTTCACATTAAGACAAATCAAGTTCCAATTATATTTCTTCAAAGGTGAGTACATGCGTTCGGTCTGGCATGTACCTTCTTAACAAAGAGTTGTGGAACACATTATGTAACTTAAAAAGGATAGGTGGAATCCACAAATGATAAGACAAAACTCCAATTCTATCCAAAATTTATAAAAGTCCAATGTACATAGGGATGAGTTTCCCTTTCTTTCCAAATATTATAACACGCTTCCATGGAGATACTTTTATAAAGACGTGATCTCCCACTTAAAACTCTAAATACTATATCCGATTATCAACAAAAATATTTTTCCTACTTTTTTTATACTTCAATATGGGGTTGAATAGTATTTACATTTTTTGTTGTCTCTTTATTATGTTATGGGCCTACAATTGTTCTCTCACAAACTTCATCCCAACAAGTTGGTGTATGAAATCTCTTTTTTTATAATTCTTGATATGGTTCCATTTGAATACTATAATGAAACTATTATTGTATGTGAACTATAACAAAGGTAAATACTGATCCCACATACCCTTAAAATCAAGTGATCATGATATCAACATGTCCTATAATGTTTGTATATTCTTTTTGGACTTTCCATTAGTTTGAGGGTGATAAACAGTACTCAAATGCATTTGAGTATCCAAAGGTTTCTAAAGTATCTTCCCAAATATTGATGTAAAATACGGATCCCGATCAGAAACAATTGATAGAGGTGGACCATGAAGTATTATGACTTCATTAATATAGTCTTATAAATCCATACTTTGGGAAATCATTCCTTATTGCATGGAAAATGTGAAAATTTGGTAAGTGGATGAAAAATTACCCATATTTCATAATCCATTCTTGGAGTCTTTTGAAATCCAGTGAAAAAATGCATAGTAATTTCATCTAATTTCACTGAAGAAATAGGTAGAGGTTTCATGAATCCTCTAGGATATTACCTTTCATCCAATAATTATTTAAAAACTAAACATATTGATACATATTCAGAAATTTACCACATCATATTATCCCACAAAAAATGTTCCTTCAAATCACTATACATCTTAATACTACCAAGGCGTATAGAGAAATTCGAGCTATGAGCATCATCCAATAATTCCCTTTTTATCTCCGTTATAGAGGGAACAAAAATAATTTTCCCAATTTTTAAATTTCCATCATTATATATGAAGTCTACCAATTTCCCATCATTCAAAACATTAATTTTATTTTAAAAATTATCATCATTAGACTGAGAACTTTTAATCTTTTACAATAACGATGGTATTGCAACCATTTGAAAAAGTAGTGATGTTTCACCTTCCTTAATAATTCCCATATCCATATTTACTAGATCCATGTACACATGATCCATATCAATCCTCATTTTGTTCAGAACACTATGATCCTTCCTTATCAATGCATATGATACCTTATTTTCCTTCCATGGATGGTTGTGTATTGAACAATCATAATCCTTGAGTATCTTGAGCATTCTCCTTTCTTCATGCTAAGTTCTTTCTATGAGGTTATATATTTAAAACTCTTGTGATCAATATATATCTCACATCTTTCACTATAGAGAGAGTGTCTCTATATATTCAGAGAAAGGATTATAGCTTCTAACTCAAGATAATGAGTTGGATAGAACTATTCAGGAGATTTTAAATGCCTTTATTCATAATAAATAACACTATCATTCTGTATAAAGACAAAACCAACTCCTTTCTTAAGTGAATCACTATAAATAAAAATTCTACCATTTACCAATGCTAGAGTCAAGATCAGAGCATTCAAGAATCTCCTCTTTAATTCTTCAAAGTATTCTTCACATTAAATTTTACAAATAAAATTAACCCCTTATGAGTAAGCTTATTTAAATGGTTATATAATTGGGAAATGTTATGAATGAAAAAATGATAGTAACCTGCTAATCAAATGAAACTACGTACCAAAGTTATGTTCATTGGTGTATTCTATTCCTAGACTACCTTTGTCTTCACAGAATCAACTTAGATTCCATCATTGGGGGACAATATAGCCAAAAATAAGACATATTTTGAAGCCCAAATTCACACTCAACAAAATTTTAATGTAACTATTTTCTTTTAAGAGTATCCAGAAAAATCAAGAAGTTGTTCTCATGGTCCACGTAGCTTTTGTAGTACACAAAAAAATCACAAATAAAGACCAAAACATTATCAAGATATTCATTGAATACTATGTTCATTAGATATATTAAAATAGTTTGTGGATTATTCAGTACAAATGGAATTACTATAAACTCTTAATGTTCATACAATTTGTGAAATAAATGTTTTGGAATATATCTTTTCTTTACCCCCAATTGATGATATCTACAATGAAGTTCAATCTTTGAAAAATATTTATCTTCGTGAGCTTGGTAAAATAATTTATCAATGAGAGGAAAATGATACTTATTATTTAATGAAATAAAATTGACCTCTCTATAGTTAATTCACTACCTCACAGATCCATCTATATTCTTAATGAAAAACATAAGAGCTCCCCAATGTGAAACATTAGGGAATATAAATCTTTTACCACTCAATGCCTCTAGTTGATTCTTTAACTATATTAAATCCACAATGGGAATTCTATATAGAGTCATTGATATAGGACTTTCATTAGGGATTAAATCGATATAGAACTCAACTTTCCACTATAGAGGATTTCCACGTAATTCCTCTAGAAATAAATCAATTTATTCCTATACAGTTGGTAAATCCTCAACTTGAAGATAACTTTTCCATCAATAGGTTTTATCTTCTTTTCTTCTATAGGAATCTCATTTAGAAGAGCTAATTGAGGTGGATCTACATATGAATCATATGATTAAGTCTCTCATGTAAAGATAGGAAATTTAATATCTTTATCACGAATCATAATTTCCTTTTCTTTGTAATAAAAATTTACATTATATTTTCAAATCCAATACATACCACAGATTATATAAAAATCAACCATAGGTGTAACAGACCGATTTTTTTCAAAGTTATATATCATTTGGATTTTATTTTGAATATTTATATTAAACATGGTAAAGATACACTATGGACTAAAGAAGGCCTGAGGATCTTATGGGGATGGTTTAGAGCCCAGAAGTACAAAAAAAATGAGATGTAGGCTAGGCTGCACAGTTTGTGTAAATCATGCAGATATAGAAAATAGAACCTGAAAGTATTCACAGTATGTTTGAAATCATGCAAACCAAGAACATGACCATGAAACCTTCTATAGAAAGTGGACATAGACTTTATGAATGGTTTGTGAATAGCTGGTAAACCGTGTGCATAAACCGTGCACATTGGGTCATCCGAAAAAAATATTGTTTCCCCCTACTTAACCTTAATTATATTCTTCTTCACCATTACCTTATATCAGAAGAAATAGAGGGTTCCTCCTCATTGATATCAAGTACTCCTCCAAGATGTTCTTTGAGATAGAGGATTCATCTGGTGTCCATTCCATGATCCGTTACTGGCGTTGGATCCCCTGTGGTAAGGCTCCCGAGTCTCTATGCTTCTGTCTTTGTTATTCTTTCCATATATTGCACTACATAGACTTACAATCATATGACATATTCTTAGGGTTTTACAGTAAATCTAAAATGTCTTCCAATGTAATTCAAGTCTGAGTTCGATATCAGGTGAGGCATCATCTACATCCCTAAGGTAGGTGGTCACATAGTTTTCCATTTGAGTTTTTTCCCTTTCATATTTAATCCTTCTTTCTGTAAGTAAACCCTTGTCAAAGTCCCTTGATGTGTTGGTTACTTCATGTATAAATTACCGTAGTTCCTTTCTATAGGTTAATTGGTATTTTTATGGGTTTAGAGACCACCCATACTCTCTATGTACCCCAATAGGGGTGCCACATTGAAAATGGCATTTTTGGCCAAGTGGTTTAAATTACATGGAACCCAATTTAGCTACTAAAATGGATTTTAAATTAAATAGAAATTGTAAAATGTGTAATTGATGTGTTCTAAGGTTTTACAATACCGATTATCCCCGTTTGAATTATAATTGTCCAAATTAGAATGTGAGTAATTTACCTTGGAACTCTGGACTTGACATGTTTCCCTGAAATGGATTTTCTATGTTAGGGAAATTGGATGGTTGGATTTGTAGGTTGGATAGTATTAGATGAATTAATCCTAAAATATGAATTTTATTTAATGTAATGGTTTAAAGGGATGGAATTTACTTCCCCTTTTCATGATTTATTATAAAGGCATTACATGAAATGGTTTGTTTGTTTAAATTGAAATAATATAAGATGGGTTTTAATTATGTTATATGATGTGAATGGTTATGCCACTACTATAATGATAAACTATGATATACATTTATGCGTGGGAGAAAGTTTTACCCCACACCAGATATGATATATGTGTATGGGTGGGAGGCATTTTTACCCTTTGCCAGTTATAATCTCTATATGTGTATGGGTGGGTGGCATGCATGCCCTATACCAGTTAGATTCTATGTATACATGTATGGATGAAGAATATTATTACCCCATGCCAGTTATAGATATATATATATATATATACACACATATATATATATAGTTACTTGATCAGACATACCAACTATGATCTGAAGCTGTTAGACCCTCCAGGGAACCTTTAGGAAACTGGGTAAAAGGTTAATTATTTATTATACATTTTTTTACTTTCCTACTATTAGATACACACTGTTTACTTATGAGAGCCAATATTGATTACACATGGAGAAAGTTGGTAGTGGAATTCTTAGATGTTTATCTCACACCCTACTCAGACATCCTTTATCACCCGAGAAAACTATTTTCTTATAGGTGTGGATAGGGAAAACACCACTCTTTGGGCTATTGATTTATATTTCTTAGATGGATCTTATGAGAAGAGAATCAGGCTTAGGCTAAAGATACTACATAGAATATTTTGGATTTTGTTCACTTTTTCACTTTTTTGTTCAACATGAATGTTTTCGGTATCATGTTTTATTTTATACTTGCATAAAATGAATACTTGTTTGTATTTGAAACTGTATATGAGGTGTTTGTCATGCTATTTAGTTATTCATTATTCTTCTTCATCTGTTTGTTCTTTTTCTTCATCTATTTTTTTATTCTATTTATTGTTTCTGTTAGTTATATATGATACTACTACTAATTACTATTCATTGTATCCACTAGGTTACACTAACATGGGGGAATAGTCTCCCCTATATAATACCTACACAACACACCTATTAGTCAGCAACACCTGGATTATGGGGAGACACGGTAGGGGCCATGTGGCCATCCATGATTGGAAAATGGGTTAAGTGGAATCCCGGTCCCAAACTCCACAATAGGTATGATAATAAAATCAATAATTAGAGCACATTTATGTGTCATAATAGGAACTTCTTGAAAAAATTTTATTTGCAAAAAGGTTTCCACTAGCAGTTCTAATTGAAGACTCCCTTGTTAAGGTGAATTGGAAATATCTAATTTTTATAGTAAAATGGAAAGAATCAAAAGAATGCGATGATGCAGAATAAAATAGACCATTAGCTAAATTTGTGAAGATGGTTAAAGTACCCCCAGACATAATTAAGAACTTCAACCTCAACTGTTTTGACTATATAAGCATGAATTTATTCCCTTGTCTTTTTTTTAGAAAACGTTTCCTTGCCATCAAGAAAAATCATGTTCATAGGGTCCCATATCCTTATAGCTAAATAATTACACATTTCTAACTTATTTGTTTCCCTTGGAATCACAAGACTAGTTTAATTTTTCTATAAACTTGTATCAAACTCCCATTCCCAATAGGCATGATCCATGAGGTTTCTGTAAACATTTATTGAAAGTTGAAAATTATATTCTTCCCTTCATCCCTTTTAATTATGACCATTTATAGAGTACTCAACCATAATCTTATTATCTTACATCCCTTTTAATCCATATGTCTTGGAAAATTTGTTCTCCATATTCATGGAACTTGATACTATATCTTCATATGATGAATATTTTTAGAAGACTAGTTCCCTTCATAGAATTGGATTATGACCATCAAAGAAACAGTCTGTCTTTATCTTTTGATTATGTATATAGTCTGTGACATTCTTTTATAACCTTGTAAAGTTGGATTCATAATATCAACGTTTTAATAATATTTATATCTCTTACTCAAGAATTTTCTCTCCATATCTTCTCACTGTTCACGAGGGAATTTTTTTCCATGAAAATTTCCTTGAAATCCTTCCGTTCCATATTTTTAATTTCTTCCTCCTTTGTATTTTGAATTAATGACCATAATTGATATTCATCTCCCAAGAGATAATAAAATGGAATAATAACAATCTTTCTTTAATTACATCCCAAAGAGAGAAATATATTTTATAAGGAACATATCTATTGCTCATCTACAGATGGGGTTGAAGTCCCATTTAATTATTAGAGTTGTTTACACATGAAATAATTTAACATTGTTACACCGCATTGTGGATTAGATTCCTCCATATAATTAAGGTTATTGATCATAACCTAAGTCAGTTTTCATAGTATAATTATATGTTTTTGAGCTCCAGTCTTACCTCCAGACCCAACATCATTATTGTTCATAGGAGGGAAATATATAAATGGAATACATGTGTTGATACAGTTTTCATTCCTTTTAGCAGGTTCCATTTCTAAACAATTCCATACACTAGATTAGATTATGAAATCTTAAATCCAGAGGAACACTTAAAAAATGAAGTATAAGTAGTCTCGAAATCATAATCATAGTTACATTAGGAATATTTTCAACGTCAGTTATAGGGTTATATGTCCATAATATAATTTTTATAAATCTAGTTTTCAATGTTTATACTAAACATCTATGATACCAAATGCAAAGAACCAGACCCCAGTAGCCTAGAGCTAGTACCATATGTCATTACATTAGTAGTAAGTACAATATATCACATCCCAAAGTACCATTTAGTTTAGTATATTTTAAAAAATAGATACAAAAATATGTATTACATTACAACTTGTAACAAAATATAATATAGTAACTCCATTAGAAACACCCCTATTTTCCTAGATTATCCCTGCATGTCAATCAGAATATGCATCGTGGAAACCTATAGAAGCATTAAACATATAAAATAGGAGAGATCAGATGCCCAGTAAGGGATAGAATAAAACAGAAGAAAAATAAACATAAATAATGTGGCAAGGTGAACAACTAAAAGTACATTTTAGTAAAACAAAATATTGATCATAACATGAAGTGTATAAAAGTTGATCAAATAAATCCATATAAATAATAAAATAAGTATAAAACATAAACAAGGAAATTATTATAGTTGAATAATCACATGGATTATCAATAAATAATCTCATAATGATGGAAATCATAATGTGGGACATCATAATCATACCATCAAGTCTTTTTCCAAGAGACCAAAGATAATTGGGAAATACATTAGCCAATACCCAAACTATTTTGTCTCACCAGACCTACTGACACATCGAGGGTCTATAGAGGGACCTTACCATCACATACTAAGTTAAATGTATTGTCAATATGAAAGGATTAAAACCAAATCAATGTATACATTCATATTTAAACTACTATGTGAAATAAATTTCCCCAACTATAAAACATAATCTTATACTATCCAGTGTAATATGATAAATGCTATCAAAATTGAACATCCACAGTCAAACTGATCATAAACAATTCAATAAAATTTCGTTAATGGTATTATAAGATATCAACCTCAATTAAGAATAATAACCATCAAAGGGTGTTCACATAGATGAAAATACTCTCACAAAATCATTTATAAATTAGTGGGAGAAATACCACTTTCCTTGTAAATAATTTATTTAAATAGGTTCAAAATTATAAAAGAAAAAATATATTTGAAAATAATCTTATAAACTTGTAAATGATTCCTAAATTCATTAATTAATCATTAATGTGGGAAAATATGCACATTTTGTATAAGTCAAAAAAACTGTCCTTTTAAATTTTGATAGTGAATCATTTAAAAGAGTATTTGTAAAAGAAAGCGCGAGCATTAAAAAAATTAATTGATTAGGTGTATCAAATATAAATCCACATAAAACAAGTGTAAATAAAAAATACGATAATTAAAAGTCATTTCACACATAATAATAGGATGACATATTCAATGGAATATAAGTTTAACCCAAAGAATATATATTGAGTTTAGAATTCCCTTACCACTTTGTAAACAGCGAAAATGTTTTCCCTATAAAATTAATGATCATAAAATAAAACATTAAGCTGAATTAAGATATATAAATTCAAGGTATGATATATTAAATGGTGTTATGTACACTAAACACATGAAATAATGGTTGAATAAGGGAAATATATCATAGAAGTAAAATCAAGTCAAGAAACCCTTACCTTATGTTCAAAAGAGTTATGCACTTATACATAATGTCCCTTATAATAAAATTATATTTTTAATTACATAATCTAAAATATCTTCAAAATATATCTAATTTTTTTATAATTTTATGATGTTCATTTATGGTTCATTCGATGAGTAATAATGTTTAATTTTGTTCTTTTAGGATCATTCGTTTAATGGTTTTATGGTTGGTTCCATAGAGTATAAAATAAATGAGTTATTGTAAAATGGGAGTAAATTACAAAGAATTGATTTTTTTTTAGTATTAATTATATTCTATAATTTTATAAGATCTCGTATATCATTTGGTTATATGGTATGTGGAGTATTCATTTGATAAAATGTTGTTGAAAATGTCTTAATTTATTTTGGCGGTTTTTAAGACCGTCATGAACTTGTGTGATTTTATTTAATATTATATTAATATATTGGATCCTTAATATGAGATAAGTATATTAAAATATTATTTAAGAATAATAATGGTTTTATGACTATACATGAAGGCAGTAATGGAAAATGAAAACTCGTTATCCATGAAGGCGGTGAATCAAAAAATCACAGATGATGTTTTCATTTTTAAAATAAAAGGTGGGGGATGAGATTTGATGATTGATAATACATTATCAAAACTTAGTTTTATTATGTATATGATACTCGAATTAACATTACACTTTGTATAATTAGGTGAATATATGATAATAAAATAAAAGAAATTAAAAGATAAAGAAGGATGATTTTACCTCTTGAATATCGTCTTCTGGGAACCTGACCAAGACACTTGGATTTGGTATTTTGGTAAGAAAAGAAGGCCCTAGACATGGGTAAGAGTCTTGTTAAGTTAATTGGGAATAATTTAGATAATATATAGGGAATTTAAGGTGTGAGAAGAAGGGGTGTCGAGGGGAGGTATTTATAGGGAAGGAGAGGGGTGTTTTTTATTTTTTTATTCATTTATTTATTATTTTGGATCAGGATTATATAATTTTGACTATGTATTGAAACTAGATAATTTGGGTATGAAATAATGTGTTTATACCACATCCATATATTATCCATGACTCAATTATTCATTTATTTACTAAGAATGTTAAATACCGTAAATTATCGTATTTAACTATTCATAAGAAATTCAAATATTTTAATAAAATACCAAAAATTCCCCATAAAATTTATAGGTATCTAGATTTAAAAAATTTAATTCATTTTATGAAAATAATTTTATAAATAATTTAAATTTAATTTTTAAATATAATCATAATTTATTAAGAAAATATCGATTTTAATATTATAACTGATTTTACGACACATTGAAAAATTAATTATGACATCCTAAAATTAGCATATAATTATAATGAAAATTAAAAATTTCTGAATCTATTATATGAAATTAAATTTTCTTTTAAATCATTATATTAATTATAAAATTTTAAATAAACATTTACATTTTATAAAAATATGAACACCCAATTTATCATTTTTAAGCATTTATTTACTTATAACGTGATATAAATATATAATTTTTCATTTATGAGATTCCATAATTTTATTTATACTTGAATAGGTGAGTTTATTATTCTAATGGCTACATTACTATTCATAATGATATCATTACTATTCCAACGATCATCTTAATATTTAATATTATATCACAGCTTGTTTAATCTCAATATTGTGTGTAAGATATCGAATAAATTGAATTTATTTAAGAAGATACATATCGGAAAATATTATGGTGTTATATTCAAAGTCATGAACAACTCATGGGTTGAAAAATGATTTGTCTAAATGTTCTAATGAACTATTCATTCCCTATAAAGATGTTCCATTTCAGGATTAATCGATAAAAAACTAATTATAATCACGGTCAAGGGTGAAGTATGTCTGTGTGACCACACATAATGTAGACTAATAAAATAGAAATACATTTAATGATAAAATTTAAGTCCACAAACTTTATTCTCATACACATATACCAATTGAATACAATCCTCTGATTTAGTCCCAAGATGTAGAAATTCCAAAAAAAAAATAAAAACATGTTAATAAATAATTACAAATTAAAACGATATGATGTATCATAGAAGTGAGTGAAACCAACACAAATAGAAGATATAAGTATATACTCACCTATTTATTCCTATCATAATGAATTCTTTTGATTATTACAAAAAAAGGAGAAAACTAGTTAGAAAGGGAGAGTTAGGTGGAGAGGGAGTTCAATTCATGTACAGTACAAAGGGGAAACACCATTTTTAATTACAATACCCCTAGTAATAAAATAAAATAAATAAATAAAAAATTTCATATGAATAATTCATTTTATGACCATTCAATTCATGATGTGAAATTTTCATGGTAGGGTGACCTTCCCTCTACATGATCTATTCATGTTTTGATGCATAATTTCCTGGAATATATGTCTACAATAAAGGGTTTTTAGCTTCGTTGCTTCACTATCCTCTTGTAAATTATGGAAAACCATTATCAAACCCTAAAAAATTTAGTACTCCCTATAATAATTAGGGTTTAGTCTAAATTAAAAGGAATTTTCCTAAAAAAATATGGTTTTTATAACAACACACCATATCTTAGTTCAACCTTGAGTTTTTATTTAAAATATTACTAGGACTCATCAAGAAACATCAATAGATAATTAGATAATATATCTGACTCTCATTCCTATATGTCCTCCTGAATATATCTATCCTACCACTATACACATACATGAAGAATCTCTTTTCCATGATGATCCAATTCAATATGATCAACTATGAAAAGTAGATGGTCATCAAAGGAAACATCAGCCTCAAGATCAATATCATTGGTATAGAGAACATGAGATGGATTTGGATAGCATGTTCAAAACTATGATATGTGGAGTATATCCTCCATGAAATTGAAACGTTAAGGAACATCCAACTGGTATACCACTAGACTGATACTCACAGCTACCTCAAATGACCAAAAATACTTAGGCACCAACATTACTTGTATCCAAACCCGATGTTGTCCCAACCTTAGTGGAAACAAAACTATGACGGGGTATGGTAAAAGAAAATTTTATTTTCTTATAAAAAAAAAATCACTGACCTGGGTCATCTCACATGAGGAGTTTCTCAGTTTCTTAAAAACTAAGTGTAATTCACCTAAGAACTAATTTTTTAGTGTTTATATTATTTTTATAAAAAATGATAATTTTGGGTTTTTATTAATGGAAAAAATATATTAAGTTAAAAAATAAATCTATACTAATGTGAAATATAAGATATAATGAAGAAATTATATGGCCTTTTTAGGGTTTGATTTGGCTTCCTTACATTATTCAGGTTTGGATGATTAAATTTATAATGATAATTTAATTGTAAAATATCACTCTTGAATTTCTAGTATATTATTTAGTGATTATGAAATATTTAATTCACAATAAAACAAAAAACCACCTATTTTTATAATCAAGGTTGATGGAACACCTCAATCAAGAGTGTGACTCCTTAAAATTCCCAACTCCATCGTATGATGTTTCATCCCTTGAACTTCCCAACTCCATCATGTGAAGATATTGTGTTCAAAGGATAGAAGGTAAAAGATTTAAAAAAATAAATAGAAATGTGTTCGAGTTCCATGTAATGGTGGGAAAAGGAAACACTCATACACTTCACTCATTCTCAGCAGAAACATAAATGAAAAATTTAATATTGAAGAACAAAATTTAGGAAACCCAATCCTCCCCCGAGGCAAAGCATCGTGTGAACCAATCATTTTTGAGTGCCAGAGGTTGCGGTGGATGAGATTAAAGAGTAGAATTATAGAATATTAGAGAGTCTATTAAGATCATGTAATAGTGGAGGAAATATGATTAAAAAAACATTCATTAAAGGAACATAATTTGTTACATTAATTAAAAAAATTAGAAGATAATTAAAAATCAGTAAAAACAGACCATCCAACAGTAGTCCACTATTTATCCTCTGATCTTGTCCCCCTGTATTAGCATCATTTTATTTATATAGGGTTTTAACCTCTTTATCTCACTTGATTGAATCTTTCATAATCTTAGAAGATGTTGAATATATTTTTTTCAATGATATTCTGTGTTAAATCTACAAAATTCTTGAGTATTTACAAATTTCAATGCTGAGTTGTAATTTCATTGTGATGGTAGATCACACCCACCATTTTCTATATGGTGGATCACATATACCTTTAGTACAATGTTGGATCACACCCACCACTGCTCCAATAGTGGATCCCAACCACCCTTGTTAACAACCAGTATTCGATATTTTTAATTCATTCTAAGTTCTTTTTTCCCCTTCATCCCTCCTGATCATTTGTGTTATCTACTACATTGATTTAATCATTGTAAGATCATGTAAGTGGTGTTTCTATCTTCCTTAGATGACTTATACATTACATGGTACGTGGCAGCATACCACTACCTCAACTTCATTTTTTAGTTTGTGGCAATTCCATTGTAGCTGAAGCAATGTCTGTTTTCATGGGTTGCATGGATTCATGGTGGAAAACCCATTCTTTATGGAGAATCCATGTATCTATGGTAGTAGAGGATAAGGTGATAATGGGTTGAATAGTGTTTAGGTATTGGCCTTAAATCTCATGTTGGAAATTCATGGGTTTTTGTAGTGGTGTGTGAGAGAAAATAAGGTGGATCGTGTGGGGTAGTGGTGGAGCAGCGGTGACACCAGACATCATGAGGTAGCAAGAAAGATCACAGTGAGAATAGAGGGTGGCTAAAAGTGTTGATAAAGAGCATTGGTGAAGGTGGTGGTGGTTATCCATTGTGGTGACTGATATTCTAAGTGTGGTAACAGTTGTTACTGATGATGATATTGACAACAGATGGATATGGATGTAGCGACACCTCCACATGACACCATTGGCCCAATGGTGGAAGGTAAAATCGTTTGTGTGAAGGGTAGAGGGTGAGACCATTGGTGCCTACAATGGAATGTACAGTGATGGAAATAGCTCCTCATTTACATTGGACTTCTTGAATGAAAAGGGGTATTGAGTAGAGCTTCACGGATTTGGAGATGGTGATCTATGAGATGGACGCAGATATTCTTCATGGTTATTAACTGTAATGGATGCACATGGTTTGTGGAATCAGTGAGGTAGTGGAGACATCCTCTAATACTCTATCCATTAAAGTTCTATTAGGGATCTTATAAATGGATTCATGGGTGTTATAATAATAATATAAGGTGATCCATGGAATCTGGGTGCTTCAATAGTGAAGAAAGAACTCGAGTCCAAGCATTAGGGGTGTTAAAAATGAAGATTCTTAGTGATTGCAAGGCCGGACAATGGAGTCGGGTGATAAGATCTGTTCAAGGACTGGGCATTTTGAAATGGAGTGGGAAAGTTCCATTTTTATGATGATGAATAGTATCAATATTATACCTCATCACACATCAGAAAAAAATAATGGCTCGACGAGCATTTAAATATCAACTTGTGGCGCGCCCACTATAATGAAGTTGGATGGGGGACGAATAAATCTTGTCAGCCACTTTACACAACCCCATATCAAATATATACTCATTATGTTGCCTCATGGTGTTTACCACCACATTCTAATGCTTCTGGATTCTTCCCTGCCAAAAATTTCCCCATATTCATCCCCATGGGCCCTTGTACGAGCATGATCCCCTATGCGGGCTCTACCATTGGTGATAGATTTCCCTTGATCCTCTAGGGCTTGGTATCCCCTTAATAGATTCCTATTTGGAGTGTGGACCTTTAGGTAGAGGGATGACCCAATTGACCTGATTTTTCAATAAATAATGAAAAATAATAATAAAATTACTTATCAAATACTGAAATAGATACCAAATTTAAATTATTCAACAATTTATTTCATTTAAATTAATTTCCATCCCACATTTGAAATTTCCCATAATATATTAAAACAAATAAATCCATGTAAATTATTTAGTAAAATACCTCAAACATCATTTAAATAATGTTAACAATTATTCATGAAAATTTGGTGCATCAAATACCCCCATAATTAAACCATGCTTGTTCTCAAGCATAAAATCTTAACATAGAATTACAGAGGGCCTAAATTTTACCATTATTTAAATTTCAAATCCATAGAAAAAAATTATTATAAAGGATAAATTAAAATTTCAAAAATACACATAAAATATCAAATTTAATTTCTAAAATTTTAAATAAATTAATCAATCCAATCATTTTAATTTTTCCCATTTTAAAATGATGGTGCTTTTATTATCATTTATTAAATATCCTAAATTCATTATTATTAAACATTCAAAATAGTTATGCACCTATATTGAATAATTTCACTTATTACTTTGGATGATAATTCAAGTTGATTTATGCTCACATCATGGGAAAATTCTATTTATCTATAGGCTTTCAAATGTAATATTTTCACCACATTGTAAATAAGAAATCCACATAGAATCATGAGGGATTTGAAATTACGATTCTAATGAATCAAAGTCTTAAAGTAGTGGGAAATGATGTTTGAAAATTAAGGCTCAAGTATCAGTTTTATCTCTCAAATTATAAATCATGATTTTAAAAATAAAAGCACAATGAAATTATCTTATTCAAAATAATAACTCTCACTCCACAAGATCAAAGTAAGGTCATGAATAATGAAATAATAATGAATGATTTTTTGTGATTTTAAAGTTTTCATCAACTTATATACTCTATTTTTTCATGACTTTTTTTAGTTCTTCGAAATTAATGCTTGGAATAAACCTCACATCCACCACCTTGCCACATATGATAAGAATAATTGGTCTAGTTTTGGTGATTTTTTATTCTTCTAAGTCACAAACCATTCCTAGTTTTTTTATTTTCATTTTAATAAGGGAGAAAATTGAAATTACAATGTATGAATCAAAAATAATTTATCTTTACCCAATTTTATAACCCCAACCTTTTTATTTATAGGGTATATCATCCCTTCCACCATGACTCGCTTCACCCAACACTTCATCTTTAAAATATCATGAAAAATACTCATATGAGTATTAAAATAGACAAAAATATATTGAAAAACAGATCATTACTAATAAGGGAAATCACCGTCTCTATGGGATAAACGAGGATTAATGTAAATGTGGTATTCAAGGATAAGGGTTTTTCAAAATATTCCTTGATCATTTTAAATGTGGTTTTGTACAGTCATAACTTTGAAAAGTTCAAAGGAATGTTATATAAGATGGAATACCCCAAGTTATCTCATGAAATATAATTAATATAAAATAAGAATTACTTGGTCTATAAATTATCTAGGGAATGTGACATATGGTTTTGGGAAATCACTCTTATTATGAACCCTAATAATGATTCAATTCACATAAATTTTAAGAAGTCAATGTGTAAAAATGGGATGGAAAATTCATTTACATGAATCAAGTAAATATCTCAAATAATGAGTCCTCATTTTAATATCCATTATTAACTTTAATAATTCACTTTTGAATTTTACTAATTCAATGTCATTAACCCTGAAATATAAAACTTGGAATCACATGATTCATAAAAAACTCATGTCACTTAGATAATTCAAGTAAAGCATAAATTCATGTGTGGGCATTTAATTTCATTCTAAAGCTCAAAAAAATATCTCATGAAAAATTATAAGGAGTTTAAAATTATTAAATGAGGGAATGATATCCCTATTTAATGAAAATAGTCCTCTTTCCTCCATGGATATTTAGGGACACCCTATTCCATCATACAACTAAAAAACAGTTACTGAATAAAATATAATGATCATGTCATTAATGCCAAAAAATATAGGGTATTAAGAAACATGATGGATTAATTCACAATATTGAAATTTAAAATAATAAAAAGAAATTAGAAATATAAGACTTGGTTTAATATCCTATGTGGGCCTTGGATTTTTACTTCCCCCAGAAGAGAAGAACCAACTGTTATCTATATTCTGATGGTGGGTGGAACTTCTTGGATTTGAACCACCATAGGTGGATTTTACTATATTGAACTTCGTATTTATTGGTGAGTAATGATACATGGATCGAGTAAACCAAATCCGAACCCTTTACAGTTAATTATATCTTTCATAGAGGTGCATGATGAAGTATGGATCGTCTTCCTTCTTAGTTTCTACTTTTATAACTTCCAACTTATTGTCTAGTATTGGATCAACATGGGATTCATTAATTGAATGATTAAAGGGAAAGTAAGCATTTATTTTTTCTTGAATAAAAATTGAAATTAAATTAAAATTATCGCATTAATAATGACCGGCCAGTTTATTTCTTTCATTATGATCAGCAAACTGGACTTCCTCATGGGATTCAATAGATGCATGTTTAATAAAATCATGGAACTCTGTGTGTTCCTTAGTGGGTGCTTGTGTTTCTTCTTTATCTTACTCTAAGGAAAATAAAGTATTGACTAAAAATAAAAATTCAAATTAGTCAAGAGAGATACTCAAATCATACATAATAGAATAAAAAAAGAAAGAACTCGAAATAAGATAAAATCCCAAAGTTGTTTCTAGTTTAATCACTTACTCAAAGGATTGTATTTATTGAAACCTAATATTAGTGGATGGATCTATGTAGTTAGGCTCCTCCATAATTTCTTAAAATTCTATCAATTGTGTGGATTCATAAAATTCCATGTTTAGGTATAAGTAGAGTGGTGCTGACTCTTTAATTTGGTATGGAATGGAGATAACATGTTGTATCTCATACTTATACCAAAAAATTATCCAGATGTTATTGATCTCCCACATGTATCTCAACTACTAAGTCTTCCACATTATGAATCCACTCTATATTATCATGATAATCTTGGTTCTGGCTCCTCAAATGATTTGGATGTTTATGGTCTTTGATGTGGGTTTCAACTTCTTCGATGTATTGAGTAAAATTTCGTAGCTTTAGATTCACTTCCTCATTGGTCTCTAGTCTTTGATAATTAATTTTTACATAAAAAATCAACTCTTTTAAATATTGAAATAAAATTATAGATTCATTTCCGTTCATCATATTATTTCCCATGTTAGTGAGTTAATAAAGAAATTATAGGATATCCTTATCTGCATTTTGTAGTACTTTTGGTTGATCTGACACCCATGTGTTCATTGAATTGAAGAAAAAACATTTTGGAAACATCATGAAATTATTTTTATGGGGGTTTAAGGGGTAAAAAATAGCTATTGTGTGTGAAAAATAAAAATAATAAGTGAACTACTGATTAGCTTCCTAGTAATGGTGTTAGTTTTGAAAGCACACCTATCACAGGGTGTGGAAAAAGAACATTTTATTTTTATAGTTCATCATAGTGGCTGACTGGGGTCTTCTCACGTAAGGAGCTTCTTAGTTTCTTACACACTTAATCTAATTCACCTAACAACTACTTGTTTTTCGTGTTTTTATTATTTAATGAAAAAAATGAAATTATTTTGTTTTGATTAATGGATAATATAAAATTATGTGAAAAAATAAAACTAAACTAACATGAAATGTATGAAATAATGAAGAAACCACTTCTCCTCATTGGGTTTGGATATGGGTACCTTACATTTGGTTTGTTAAATTTAGTCTGATAATTTAATTGTGAAATATCACTCTTGAATTACTATTCTTTTTTTACTGATTGTGAAATATTGAATTCTTAAGAAAACTAGATCTCACATCCTCCTATAATCATGTTTAATGGAACACCTCAATAGAGAGTACGACGCCTTCCAGGACCCACCTCCATCATATGTTGTTTCATCCTATGAATGTCTCAACACTATCTTGTGAAGAGAGCGTGTTCAATGGATCGAATGAAGGAAGGAAAAAGATTTTTATAAATTAATAGAAGTGAGTAAATGTTTCATGTCATGGTGGGAAATCTCCATAGTTGTACGCTTCACTCTTTCTCACCATAAACAGAAATAAAAAAAAATCATAAATTAATGAATAGAATTCAGGACACCCTATCATTCCCTGAGACTATGCCTCAGGTTTGTCACTAATTTTATTAAGAAAGAGGTCATCGTGGATGAGATGAGAAGAGTAAAATGAAATAAAACATGAGATAATATTAAGAGAATTTAATAGTGGATGATATATGAAATATAAAACACTTTTATTAAAGGAACATATTTAGTTACCTAAATTAAAATAAATGAATGAAGAAAATTAAAAAGAAACAAAAATAGAGATTCTTGGAGTAGTTCACTCCCAATATTTTGATCCCCTCCCAATGGATATGCATCAATGTATTTATAGATGGAGGTAAAATCTTTATATCACTCTCTTAAATATTTCCGAATCATATAAGAAATTTAATATATCTTTTTAGTGATATTATATGTTTACTATAAACAATTATTTGTTATTTCTAAATTTCAGTGCTGAGTTGCAATTTCTTTTTTGATGGTAGATCACATCTACCATTGTCTAAATGGTGGATCACATCTACCATTAGTTCAATAGAATATCAGATCCACTGTTGGTACAACAGTGGATCATGACCACAATCAACATCAAATAACATGAGAAATTTTTTATTCATTCTAGCTATTTCATTCTTCTTCAACCAGACTGATCAGCAGTGTTATCTGCAACCTTGATTTCATCCTTAGAAGATCATGATAGTGCTTCTTATCTCTTCGACATAGAACTCCTGTAGTTCCTGTGATATGTTAACATAACATTTCCTGAACTCCATTTTATAGTGTGTGGAAGTACCATCATGGCCTAATAAATTCCTGTTTTCATGGGCTGTATGGTGTAATTGTTTCACACCCCTTATTCATGATAAATCCTCAGATTAGTGGTGGTGGTGGTTAAGTGAACATGGTTTGAACAATTGCGAGGGAGTGTGATTCCCCTTCATGCATGGAATTCATGGGTCTTAGTATGGGTTCGTGGAAGTGGAAAAGGTGGATCATTCAGGGGAGTGGCATAGAATCAGTGATTGTAGGCTTTAGGTTGAAGGAACATGGATCCTAGTGAGAATAGAGGGTAATCCAAAGTGTTGAGAAATAGTAATGGAGAGTGTGGTGATGGGAGGCCACTGTGGATACTGAGCTTCCATAGGTGGAAATGGAGGTTATTGGTGATGATAATGGTGGTAGGAAGACGTGGCATCATCAACTCCTCAAGATGATTCTATTGTCCCAATGGTAGCATGTGGAATTATTGGGCCGAGGGTGGAATGTTTCACCATTGGTTATAATAGTATAATGTGCGGCCATTGGTTCCAATAGTTGAATTTATAGTATAGGTGGTGGATCCACTTAAATTGTGTGTCAGATATGGTGTTCTACGGGTTGGTAGCATGGCTTCTTAAAAGAGAAATATAGTGATTAATGCACATAGGTTAGTGGCATCGATGAGTTAGTGTAAGAATACTCCAATCCTTCAGCCTTCACATTAGTTATAGGGAGATTCGAAATGTATTGATTAGTGTCTTAATAAGCAGACGAGGTGATACATGGTGTCTGGGTGCTTCGAAAGTGGATAAAGAGCTTGAGTCTGATCTTTGGAGGCATCAACATTTGAGATTCTAGGTGATTTCATGGGTGGATGACATAGTTGGGTAGTTGGATCTATCTTTATGATGGGTGTGATGAAATAGTGTTGGAGGGAACTATTTATCTTGATGATGAACAATACCCATATTATACCTCACCCCCCATTGGAAATTAAAGGATAAGAGGTGAGAATTTAAATATCAAATCACAGCTCCCCATGTAGGCTCTACCTATTGTGCTAGGATTCCCTTGGGCCTGCAAGGCCAGGTGGCCCCTTGTGGGTTGCTTATGTGGCATGCTGCCCCTTAGGTAGAGGGATGGCCCATTTGAACTCTTTTTAGTAATCACTAAAATAAAATAATAAACATACTTAGAAAATAATTAAGTAAATACCCACTTCAAATTCATCAACAATTTCATTCAGTTTAAATCATTTTATTAACATATTTAAAATTTTCCACAATTTAGTAAAAAATTTAAATATATGGAATTTATTCATTTAAATTATTCAACATCCTTTAAAAAATTATTAAAATAATGTTTGAAAATTGAGTGAATCACTTTGAGACACATGTATGAATATTTGGTCACCCACCTGAAACTCAATATGTCAGCACAATCTATCTTTATAAGTTATCTACCTAGTTTGGGAAGTTGTTATTTATTTTAGGATGAACTGGATATTCTTTGAAGTCTCCAGTATGAGATTCAGTTCTATCATCACATCCTCACAAGCCTCCCACCATGACAGAGTCCAAAAATGTGGTATACCATATAAATCCGTATAAGGTTCCGTCTTTATAATTATTAAATATTTGTTATTTTAGGAATATTTCACTAATTATAAGTGGTCTCCCATGAACCAAAAAAAAATCCATGATATATTCCCTCATAATTACCCCTATTTACTATATATTTCACTTGTAATTTCAATCAATATGAAGATGACAGGTAGTAATCATATGAAATTATGTACCCAGTGATATTTATAGACCATGATAGAAACATTATGTGAAAGGAGAATCTCTTTCTGAAATCATACTATCATGGAACCCATAAAAACATACAACTTTTCAAACATAGATATTTCCTATCTCATCTATGGAAAAGGTCTCCAAGATTGGTATAAAATGTACCACTCTTACCCATACAACATTTCTACCGAAGTGTGTCCTTGGTAACCCTATCAAAAAATACATGGTGAAGAAATCCAATTCCCACTTCAAAATGGGTAACTAATATAGAATACCAGAAGGATATTACTACTCAACCTTCACCTACTGACATAGGGATTATATTGTAACAAAAACCATGATACCATTCTACATACATGAACACCAAAACAGATAGTTCATGTAAAAATACATCACAGTTATTCCTAGATATACCTCCGAACTTCAGGAATGTGAATCCCACATAATCTATGTGTAGATGTACATGAGAACCAAGGAATAAAAATGATTATGAAGGACAAAATTATCATCGAGGATCCAATCCAGTGGTTAATCGACACCATATGTACTATCCATCATGGATAAAAACTATAGATATGACATTAGAATCACACATAGAGTAATTCCGCTCATCTGGAATTAGTTTCCTAAAACCATTCACAACCACATATTCTCTTTACAACTATATTTTCATACACAGATATTATATATTTTTAGATGAAGATTAGTTCTATTTCATAAACACATTATTGATGACTATAGTAGTTTAATGCCATTGGAATCTTAGAACACAATATTCTAATCTAGTGAAATATTATAAATGTTTCCCATAAAGATCTTCCAATTTAGTACTATTCATAGACATACCCTACATAAAAAGTTTCTTCATAACCCAGGGAAAGGAAACATAATAATGGGTGATCTCAAATGACCAATAATGCTAAAAATAAAATACAACATTATATTATCATATGAATGAATAATATATGCATAAGGGTATATGATAAGAATAATAATTTATGATGTTATTACCCAACCTATCATAGATCATAAACATGATTTATGGAATAAATATTAGCAGTTCATAAGACATGAATCATAAGGGAATCAAAAAACATGATCCATTAGAGCATAAATTTTTTATAAAAAATTGATTCGTGGAATACACATAAGCATAGAAAATCATATGTTAAGGATAACCACCAAGACATTAGCAACATTTTAGTCTTGAGATAACCACCCATGTACCTCTTTTGGGTTTGGTATAACCACTATTGTACCCTATTGTTTTGTGCTTGGTCTAAACACACGTGTAACATCCTTTTCAGGATTGGGATAACCACCTGTGGACCCTATTTTAGGGCTTGGTATAACCACCAGGGTACCCTCATTTTCAGGGTTGGGATAACCAACCATATCACCTTTGATTCCATAGAACATTTATAATTATCTAATAAATTGGATGGGGATATAAGTATCACTCTTCACATAATGAAAATCATGCATATCTGTTCCAAAAGATCAAAAAACATTCATCATATCACAACATATGAAAAAATGGATTTCATAATCATTTCATCATATCATTACATGTGTAAATGAAGTAGGTTTCATAATCATCATAGTATAAGCTATAGAAAAAGAAGTGGGTTTCAGAATAATCATATCATGGTATATCCCATGTAATAGAAATAGGTTTCATAAACATCATCCGATAATAAAAATAAAACATTCAGAGAAAGAGTACGAATGATATCATTAGATCATATCCTCAATAATGCATAGTTAAAATAAATATATGTAATCTTATAAGGAAAATTATTTCAATAAATATTTTAATGCAATTCTTGAGGAAAATAACTTTTCTTTGAAAATAAATTTTAAAACATTAATTATTTGTGAATATTTATTTATTTGAAAATAATATTGAAATATTATAAAGGAATATTTTAAACATCATTTAAAACATTTCTTGAGGAAAATAACTACTATTTGAAAATATTTTTTTAAAACACAAAACCTTTTTAGCCTCTATTTCTTCCACAATAAACATAGAATAAAATAATGTAATCTTTTAAAAACCATTTAAAAAGTTTTGAAGGAAAATATAATTTTTTTATTTCAAAATTTTTAGGACATATAATGTTGAAAATATTTTGTTTGAAAATAAACTCGAAAACTAATAAAGAAATAATCAATGAAAATAATTATCATGATTATAGGATGATTCCTTCATTACATACATGCTAAAAAAATATTACTTTCACATTTTCAAAAAAGGCCAAACATGCATAGTTTGGAAAATGAGATGAAGATTAACTTAATTTTTTTAAATAGTCAATCATATCTAAAAATTTATTTTAAAAAACATATAATAATAATAATTTTTTTTGAAAACCTTTTTGAAAACAGGGTTTTGTAAGAAAATGGATTTTTTGACAGAGGATAAAAATAAAGTAAGATATTATTAAAAACATTTCCTAAATTATTTTAAGTACCAAAGAGTTATAAACAGGAATTAGTACATGAAAATATAATTAATTACCATAGGAGAGGAAAATTCGTGATTTTATTGAGAGATGGATCATAATATTTTATCATTATAAAAATAATCATAAACAACCCAAATAAACAATGAAATTGTAACATAAAATCATTACCACAATGTTATCATTGAATCATAATCCCCAATAACGAATAAAATATAATAGATCATTAAATATCATGAGGATAAATAAATACATTATATTACCTTTAAAAGGGTATTTATATAAACCACTTGAAAGTTATAGGTGCATAACACAATATATGCCTCAAAGATGGAAAATTGGGAAGAGAATCACTTACCACTTTTGGCATATTTTGAATCGTAGTCTCCAATAAAGAATAACATAAAATGAAACATTAAAAATAATGAAAATAAGGGTACTAAGGATATAATATGTACACGAGGAATTATATACAACAAAAAGGAAATGAGTGATGAATTTACATATGACTCCCAAAAATAAAAAAGAGAGTATAATTGCCTTACAGGTCTGGTAAAATTTGAATCATAAACCCCATGAAAGAGAGATAATAAATTGGATATTAATATTTAAATAAATTTAAGTATAATAATTAGGAAATAAATCAATGGGTAGTTTTTCACAACCTAAAAACATATGTGATGAATTTGGAATAAATGTCACAGAAATAAAAGTGAGAAGAGAAAACCCTTACAATAAGTATAAAATTCCTACATACTCATTAAAGCTTCCTATAAAATAAATAGAAGTTTGTTATGAAAACATTATAGAACCATAATTATATATATCATACAATATATTATATACTTATATCCTTTTATTGTTTTTGTAAGAACCCATTTTTTATCCTAGGTATGGATCCTTTAAATTTTGGTCTAATTATTTATTATGGACATAATATGGATGCATAATGAGTTCAAAAAGGTTTTGGGGGTTTCTTGGTATTTTTTGGGGAATGTAACCTTGTAAGGTGGAGAAAATAGTAGTCTTAATGTTTAGTAGAAACCATGTGACCCATCCCACATGGACTCTCTTAACCATGAAGGGCTAGACCGTGTGGTGAAGCAGGGAACAGAGTTTTCCATAACCATATGGTAGGGGATGAACACCCATGAAAAAACTAAAATCATTTTATTAGAGGTGATTTTAATGGTTGGCACATGGTTATTCTAAATGTGTATCATAACAGTGTGGGGTTCCCCCCTTTAGTAGTGATGTGAGAACAATTTGTGCATGTTTTTTCCAACCGCGTGACCAAACGATGAGGCTCTGGAATTTTTGGGTAAAATTATGATTTTTTCCTTAAATTATATATTAAACATACCTCTCTTATTTCTATTAAAATTGAAAGAACACATATTCCTCTTCAATTTTGAGCACCCAAAGCCATTATCATTAGGTTTTGACCCCGTGCTCCAATTCAAAGTCCAATTCAATCCCCTATTATCACTTTGGATGAACATAGGTAATTAATCAATTGATCTCTAGACTTTTTTCATTTTTATAATGATTCAAAATTCTATTTAGATATACGTTCATATGACGTATTTTTAGGGAATTCATTAATTCATTATATTTCTTATGATCTAGGCCAAACTAAATGTCGATACTGGACAAAGAGAGTTCTACAAGTATGATGTTGGTGGTTTATAAATTATCCCTAATGTTGTTTTTTGTTTTATAACATGTTAAGTTGTGCCACATGATAGTTTCACTTTGTGTTTCACTAAATTGTAATTTCCTTGAATTGGTTTCCTGGATTGGAACATAAAGACTTGTTTTAACCAAACCTTTTATTGATATGGATAATCCAAGAGTGATCCATCACTTTTGGGTGTCCGCTCAAATATTCCTAGTTGGTATGAAGATCTTATATCCAAAAAACCAAATGGTGGTTATCCTTAAATTAAAATGATGACCCCAAGTTGATACAGAATGAAAGTAGTAGAATATAATGTATAATTTACTTGAAAATTATAATGAATTTAAATTATTAGAGGTTAGTGTTAATCACACTTCACCTATGAAAATGGAAAATGGTTATTCCATTTTCATTATTAAATATATTTGTGTTATGAATTATGCCTTCGATCATGTTAAATATATTAGATATTATTTCTAAGGATGTGTGGGAATGGAGACCCTATTTAATTAGGAAATATGGGAACTTTTACCCTTATACATGTTATACCAAATGGTATTGACGTCCCTCTTTATTTATACTCAATGGGCATGTTGACCCTATTTAATTATTATAAAAGGGAATAAATACCCTTAATAATTATACTAAATGGGCGTGACAACTCCTAAATATGTTATATCAATATATACATAGTGACACATGTATAAATGTGATACTATACCATCATTACATCAATTTTGATAATATTGTGATACAATATGGGAATATAATCCCGAGTGATTGTTTATAGGAATGGTGTCACTTACAATACTGTTATGATACTATACAAACATGGAATCCCTATTATGTGATAATGGGAATGACATCCCTATTTAGTGATAATTGGAAAAACGTCCTTAATCCATGATACTAGTTGTGGAAAGCCTCTTACTATTGTGATACTGGAGATGACATCCCCTATTAATGTGATACTGGGAATTACGTGCCTTGATACTTGTTCAGATTTATTTTATAATGGGTCGAAGCAGGTAGTGTCTGTTTTTTCCCTTCAAGAACCAGAGCTAACCCATTTATAGTTGTCATTCCTACATTACTTTATTATATCTACACACTTCCATGTTATATACACATAATGGGTATTTATAGATTTCATTGGTGGTCGCCTAGATAGATTTATGTCACACACTTTCTGGGTTCCTATAGAACCCATAAAGACTGTATTTATGAAGGTGTAGATAAGGGGAAGCGACCTCTTATGTATTTATGACTTCATTCATGTATTAAGATAAATATTGGTAGCATATGATTAGGTTGGAGAATGAGATGTTGGGATTTATTTCTACCTTTTGTACCTTTTTTATATTACTAATGCCTGTTTTTTGTTTCCCTGTTTTCCTAATTTATAGACACATGACAAACATTATCATCCTTTTTTAAATGATTCAGTCTCTAGTTATCAGTTGAATATTATTTCTTGGTTGTTTATATCTGTTTCCTTTATCTCATCTATTAAACCTCATTTTCTATTTATCTATTGATTCTACCACTGTGTTACTCTGGTACTGAGGGAATAGTCTCCCCACAGATACACCATATACCCTTGTTGTTAGTTGGAAGCCTGCGCCATTTAAGGAGATGTGCTTAAGGCCATGTGGCCCACCAGGATCAGGACACATCTGAGTGTCACCCAGGTTCAGGATGTCACAAACTGGTATTAGAGGCTTTCTTTATATGCATTACTATTTTTAGAAAATAGTAATGATATTATGAAATTTATGGACTTTGGTAATGATATGTGCCTGGGATTAGCTAATCCATGTACAAGGAAAATCCAATTTTCCTCAAACGGAATTTTTTGTTTTATACTTTTTTCTTATTATAGATGATTTGACCCCACCATTGAGTGATTCACTTAAATTGTGATATTACTATTGATATTAATTGGGTTTTATCATTTATCCTTGTCCTGATGAGATGAGGGAATGGAATCATTTATCTTGCATCATATTAATCACCTTATAATAAATTCATATGCCCTACATATGACATGCCATACAGGGGCATTGTGATATTTACATTACCTATGATTTCCATGAGTGAAGATAATATTATATATGGAATTATAATCATTTAATTTTTTTAGGGGATTAAGAAAAAAAATTATTTAGAGTTCCTTCCATAACCTAATAGTGATTTACTACATAGGCTATAAGAGACACCCTCTGAAGACAATTATGGAATGTCGATTCATGGACCATTGGTTGCATTGACTGAAACATGTTATGGTGTTGATTGACTGGATTCCACATTTAACTTTTTAAGGTGTATATACCCTTATTAATCAGAAGTGGTGATGCATTCGGTTAAACCTTTTAAATTGGATTGAAATGTAACTATCTGTTAAAATCAAATTTAAATTGAAAAACATGGAACATGATCCAGTATTGTCCTTAATTGTGGGTAGTAGGTATTGTATATGTTGTTATGTAAAATTTTTTCTATCACCAAGACCAGCCTCATTGAGATGGAAGAGGTGTGTTACTATTACCTAGAAATACATTTTACTTATTGCATTTATATATGTATGGCTAATTCAATTTTCCTTCTTAATATGAGGCATGTGTTTTGTAACAACCCATTATTTTATGATAAGTATTATTTTTAATTTATTTTATGTCATGTGTTTTATGCTACAACAAGATTATCTTGTGCTATACGAAACAACGTATTATCTTGCAGTATACGCAACATTATTCTTAGATTGCGTTACACACAATTTCAAGTTCGTTTGATAATAGTCATTCTATGCAACATTGAGTGTATATATATATATTCAATGTATAAATGAAATATGGTTGGATTATGTTATATGAAACAAAAAATGAGTCTTGCACAACACGCAACCCTAACTTGGCTTTCATTACACACAATCACGACCTTCCTCGATAGCGTGTGTAGTACGCAATACCGGGTTTCACTAAACAACGATATATTGTTATAATATTTTTATGGACTAGACGTTATGAATATTATTAACTACATTTTGAATTATATAACATTATTATTAATCTTAAATATTTTCTAGAACATGGTATGAGAACAAAATAAATTTTTCGGGTAAAATAAATATTTTTCAAAAAATGCAGTTTTGCCGCCTTTTGATGGTGCACCCACTTTAAATATAGTTTTTGAAATGTTTATAAGTTAAATTTGACAAAATAAAATTCTTCCTTAGATTTAGGATATAAAAAATTTACATTGGATAAAGTTTTGATATTTTTCTGATAACTTTCATATTTTAATGAATAGTAAAAACACGCTATATTTTAATTAAAAACAAATTTTTTCATCGTAAAAATTTATATGGTTAAATTATGATATTTAATGGTTTTAATGTATAAATAGAATATATTTTTACCATTTAATATAATGTATTTCATTAGAATTGATTTTATCTTGAATTCGTAGGTTAAAGCAATTCAATCTTTTGCAATGTTTTAACAAAAAACCCATTTTCTTTCGACAACGGGATTAATTTTAATTTAATTCCTGAAACATTTTTCTATTGAATTTGGAAAAATGGATTCCATATTTGGAATCATTGGGTCCAAATTATGTTGATAAGCTACTTTTTATTTTTTGGGCATTATGAATAGTAACTACGATAAATTTTATTTATCATAGTTAAAGGTAAATCGGGTAATTAAGGGTAAATATAAGATTATAAAATTACCCCAAAACCTTCAAAAATCCTATTGGATGACTACAAGTAGACCCATATCACCTAAGGGTCAGATTAGATTCATTTAATGGTATTTTGTACATGAAAATAATTGAATTATTATTAAAACCAAAGAAAGTGACAACATGTCACTTTCTTAAATCTTATAAGAATAATAATTTTAGTTTAGTGATAAACTTCATGAAACTTAGGATATAAATAGTATCCAGAAAGATAATAAAATTATCTACATTATATGAATTTATTTAGAATTTTTAAGAATTAAATAATTATCATTAATGGTGACATAATAGTGATGTTGAAATTATTTTATTAAGAGAAATATCAAATAAATGGCTTTAAAAATATTAAAATAAATATTATATGAACTATTTAATGTGATTAAATAATTTTCTAGAAAAATATGACATGTTTTGAATCTATTAAATCTCTTATTTCGAACATATCTTCTGTATATTGTTTATTTAAAATCAAATAAATGAACAGTGTCAAAATTGACACTATTGTTATTTTATAAAAATAACATATTATAAAATTGTTTAAAAATCACAAAAATATTTAAAAATTATAAATTGAAATTTATATGGTTGAAAATTTCATAAAGTGTCAAATTATGGAAAATTCAAAACAAATATGTAATTATTTATAATAATTTAAAATTTAGAATATTATTACCACAAATAAAATTAAATTGATAAATAAACATAAATCAAGTTGATAATGTTTAAAATTAATTCCTAACATGTCTAAATTTTATTGTTTGATGGAATTAAAACACTATATCTTCTAATATTCGGATATGAGTCATTTTAAAGGTTTTTAAGTGGGGTTGGGATTTAATATAAATTAATGATTCTTATATTTCCAAAGGTGCTCCTCTCCTCCCTTATAAAAGGGAATCTCCTCCCTCTCCTCCTCACACCAATTTGAGCCTTCATGCTCAGCCAAACCCTTCCCATTTCACTTCCCCACTTCCTTATAAACCTACTAGAGGTACTGGGCTTCTCAAAAGACCAACTCTAGTGCCCTAAGAGAATGTTTAAAGAAGGCACTTCAAGAAAGAGGTAATACCTTCTACCGTTTTCTTCAGGTTTCATTCTTATTCTACTCCCTCTTCTTTAGTTGTTTCATTATTAATTAATAAAATAAGTATCCATAATATGATTATATGTTATTATAAAGATGAAACAACCCTATTTCAGCTTCTATCCATCCTACGGAAAACAAAATCACCGCGCGTGCATACGTACGGAATACCATCTCCACGCCGTGGTGTAATCTGTTTTTCCACCAACACCTTACATAGATGAGTATAATGGTGTAAATAATAACTATATATGGTTATTATAAAATCATAATTATTCTGATATATTATACCATCCACTCCAATTCTATTCAATAATTATGGGAATGATATCATCGCTCGTGCGTACGTACGGACTACCGTCTGCACGACGCGATGAGATTCATTCTCCATGTTAACCATACATGAATGATCATAAAGTTTATATAATTAATAATAATGAAATATATGAAATAATAATTCTACTTTATTTATGTATATATATATATATATATGTTTTCATCTATTTAGTTTCATTCAATTCAATAAGGAAACAAAAACAGCGTTCATGCGTACGTACGACCTACCGTCTCCATGAACGGTGTATTTCATTCCTTTTACCGATCTATAATATATATGTATATGATGAATATATATTATATATAAATAATGTTTTACATTCTGGAATTAATTAAATCAGGATATAAGTAATAATATCAAGAACAACAAGTCCAAACATGTACGATAAATAAAATGATTTTACCCAAAACGCTGCTTTAACATGGAACTTAGAAAAGAACGGGTAGTATAAAGTCATAAGTGAACCATATATAATATCATAACAATGAATATGATTCTGTAATAAGTCAATGACATTATTTAAATCATTATACAGGAGTTTCAGATACGTACGAAACATATCGGACCTAAGGTAAGGGATAATTTTGCAAATCTCATTTTTATCTAAGATTGTTTATTTGTAAGTATTTACTGGGGTTATTTCTATCATCCATTTCCATATTTTATAAAAGTGTTTTCATATATGTTTAAAGACCTTTTTACCCATTTTTTACTTTTAATACATGGTATGTATGGAATCTTTCTTTTTTTTACGTTACGAGGTACTTTTTTGACTTTTCCGGCAAAAGAACAAGATGAATGTTTTTTTAACTTATACGGAATGAAAGGATTTTTACAGTTTTATAAAGCCTTATTTTCATGAATAATCCTCCAAAATATTTCGTGACTATTTCCAAAAAAATCTCTTTCTTTTAAAATTTCATGACGTTTTGTGAAAAGAAATTGATTTTGAAGAAGAAAGGATATTTTCCACAAGAATTCATTTCAAGTGTTTTATCAAAACCATTTTTCCATCTAAGATGACATTATTTCATATGTGTATGTTTGAATTATAATGTCTCTATGATTTACATGGTTTCAATTTTCTTATTATGAAATGATATCCATTTATTTTATATAGATTATGTGATGATGGGATGATGTTTTTGAAACCCATTTTATTCGTTGGGTTATTATGAATGATGTATATTTATTTTGTGGCACAAGTAAGAATGGTTTCATTATGAGATGGGTGGGACCTATATCTCCCTCCAATTAATTGGGTAAAGATTTAAATCTCATGATATAGATATGGATGGAATGGTAAGTTAATCCGGTTCAGTAATACAGGACTGGAACGAGGAGTGAACTCGATTCAGAAAGGGACTTTGTCAACTAAGATGGTATTGGAAGAAATGTCTTGGCTACTATGGAAATCATATCATGTGCTTAATGGTTGCCACAATCACATGTTTTATTCCCATGCTATTTTATAATGGTTAATGTTTCTTTATTATCTATTCCTTATGTACTTCCATGTTTTATGTCATTGCCCAAGATTTTGATGTTTAAACATTATGTTCATGTTTTTAAGTTCAAATGTATATGATTTGTTTTATTTTATCCATGCTTACCCTTACTGAGCATTTGAGATCACCCTTTATATTTTTTCTTTTCCCCAGGACTTAAAGAAAGGTTTTAGGTAAGACAACAAAAGGGGACGATCTTTATGGGAGATGTTGAAGATCATTCACCACGATTAGAAGATTATTTTTTTCCTAGTTTCCAAAGACACTAAACTATTAGGGTCCTTGTGTGTCTATTTTTTTTATGTATTAAGTATTCCAAAAAAGTAATGTAATGTACATGTACATCAAGATTTGGGTCTCTATAGTTGGTATCAGAGTAAAGGTTTAGTTAACCTTGGGAAACTAGGATGCGAAAACTTTAGTAAGATCCCTAGAGATATTTATAAGGTATGTCTAGGGATGTCCCTAAGGTTAAGTATACATATAGGTTATAGTCCTAGAATTGTGCTAATGATATTAGAATTAAACCTAAGATGTTAGATATTGAAGGTACTCCCCCTTTATTATGTTGTTTTCCACGCATGATTTTCTCCTCTCACACTATTCTTTTTGGGTTTTAGAAAATGGCTGGAAACATGAAGATTCACGATAATGGAGGATATGACGGACAATGGAATGATATTATTCATGAGAAACCAAATGAAATTGGATCTGGAGGTCCACATATAGTTATTATGCCTAATCAGAAATCTCATAATATGATCAATAATCTCAACTTTGGTAAGTTTCATGACTCAGCTAATAAGAGAAAGATGGAGTTTCATGATGATCATAGAGGAAAGAAAGTTTAATTTCCCTCATATAAGTCATGTGGGAAGAGGCATCAAGGGGAATGTTTCAAAGGAACTGGAATATTCTTTGGTTGTGGAAAAGAAGGACACAAAGCCAGTAATTGCAAATGAAAAGGATCAGTTAACACCATGGACAAGGATAATGGTATTGCTAAGACATCGACAATGGTAAAATGTTTTAAATGTGGAATGTACGAGCATTATGCAAACAAATGCCCTAAGGGAAAATCTCATGAAGAGAATCAGCATAGGTGTATGGGTAGTATTTATGTTGATGATGATAAAGAGAATACAAATGATTTGTGAGATGAAAGAATTGTTGAAGCTCAGTCAATGGTTTAAGAAGGTAGTGGAATGATTTTATGTTTATCAAGAGTTATGTTGTATAGTTAATGGTACTATGGGATAAATAATTATCTAAGGATTGTTACACTATTTTTTTCCCTAAAGTATTTGAAAGTATATGGTACCGGTAACCATGAAAGGTTATTCAGATATTTTTAGAAAGTAGATGATATGCGCATAATGAAGGGATAAGAGGATAATGAGATGTTTGATTGTATTCATGAGCTCATGACTGATATAAGGACTCAATGATATTATGGTTTGAGTATATAGAATTTTTGGGATTTTGGTATGTGGAAAGTGTTAAAATTTAACAAAATTCATGTTTTCACTAAGGTTCAATGGGTATTCATTCTTCAAGAGAATACATGATTAAGGTATTCACATGTTTGTAATTTGACCAACAAGATATATCTTATGATATATTAGGGATCAATGATGGCATTCACGTGATTGTTATGTGACATTTCAAGTAATAATTTTCTTTATACTATGAGCTTGGACCGAAGTATTTTAGATAATCCTAAATATTGGAATGAATTATGTTGGACATAAGTTAGTATTGTTTAAGGATAGAACTTTTTTCGATATTATTGATGGGATGATATAGTAATGTAGTTTTAGAAAAAGGACAACCTGCATGACGGACGACAACCCATCACGTCAGACAAGGCTGTGGGAATTGAACCCACAACCGAAGTACGACTGGCCTTTATCGCCTACCACTGGCCTACAGGAAGTCCCTGGTTAGTAGAAACTAGTTTTATTTTATTAAGCGGTATTATATATGAAGTATAAGTTCATTTTTGGAACCATATACGATTAATCTAACCATAAGATGGACTTATAACTTTTGCTAACCTTTTTTTTGAAACAGATGGAATGACCCATCATTCTATCACATGATCTGCTAACACATCACAAATAAAAAATTCAACTTCATTTCTTTAAGGTATGAAGTGGAAATTGTTCAATTCACGAACAACAGTGAGATTGTACCAAAATCATGTAAGTATTACTTTTAATTCATCAACTTTAGGGAAATGATATTGAAAACCAAAAATTTTGTCCTAGTTCCCTTATATCTGATGAATCAGATGGTACCTTAGATCATCACAAATCTATGGATTTATGATTGTTGGATTTCTCATAGCCATGTTCTCTACCACTCTCCATCAGAACATGATGCTCAGATTTCTCTTCCATATCCATATTTTCACCTATGTTCTCCTATGTGGAAACCCAGTGATTAGTTAATTTGGGTAACCATTAAGTTTCATACTTTAACTTTTAAAGTTATGTTTTGGTATTCCATTTTACGATGTGGGTTTCAATTAAAGAAACTTTCAAGTAGAAAACCATGTATAACCCCGACGAATTTCGAGGGAGAAATTCATTTTAAGAAGGGTAGAATGTAACAACCCAGTATTTTATGATAAGTATTCTTTTTGATTTATTTGATGTCATGTGTTTTATGCTACAACAATATTATCTTGTGTTATACACAACACCGTATTAGCTTGGAGTATATGCAACACTATTCTTAGATTGTGTTACACACAATTTCAAGTTTGTTTGATAATAGTCATTCTACACAACATTGAGTGTGTATATATATATATATATATTAAATGTATAAATGAAATATGGTTGGATTATGTTATATGAAACAACAAAGGATTCTTGCACAACACGCAACCCTAACTTGGCTTTCATTACATGAAATCACGACCTTCCTCGATAGCGTATGTAGTACACAATACCGGGTTTCACTAAACAATGATATATTGTTATAATATTATTGACTAGACTTTATGAATAGTATTAACTAAAATTTGAATTTTATAACATTATTATTAATCTTACATATTTTTTAAAACATGGTATGAGAACAAAATAAATTTTTCGAGTAAAATAAGTATTTTTCAAAAAATGCAGTTTTGTTGCCTTTTGATGGCGTACCCACTTTAAATCTAGTTTTTGACATATTTAGAAGTTAAATTTGAAAAAATAAAATTCTTCCTTGGATTCAGGATATAAAAATTTACATTGGATAAAGTTTTGATATTTTTCTGATAACTTTCATATTTTAATGAATAGTAAAAACACGGTATATTTTAATTAAAAAAAACTTTTTTCATCGTAATAATTTATATGGTTAAATTATAATATTTAATGGTTTTAATGTATAAATAGAATATATTTTTACCATTTAATATAATTTATGTCATTAGCATTGATTTTACCTTGAATTCGTAGGTTAAATCAATTCAATCTTTTACAATGTTTTAACCAAAAACCTGTTTTCTTTCGCCAACGGGATTAATTTTAATTTAATTTCTGCAACTTCTGTGTATTGAATTTGGAAAAATGGATTCCATATTTGGAATCAGTTGGTCCAAATTATGTTAATAAGCTACTTTTTATTTTTTGGGCATTATGAATAGTAACTATGGTAAATTTTATTTACCATAGTTAAAGGTAAATCGGGTAATTAAGGGTAAATATAAGATTATAAAATTACCCTAACACCTTCCAAAATCCTATTGGATGACTAAAAGTCGACCCATATCACCTAAGGTTCGGATTAGATTCATTTAATGGACTTTTTTCAATGAAAATAATTTAATTATTATCAAAACCAAAGAAAGTGACAACATGTCACTTTCTTAAATATTATAAGTATAATAATTTTCGTTTAGTGATAAACTTCATGCAACTTCAGATATAAATAGTCTCCAGAAATATAACAAAATTATCTACAACATATGAATTTATTTATAATTTTTAGGGATTAAATAATTATCATTAAAGGTGACATAATAGTGATGCTGAAATTATTGTATTAAGAGAAATATCAAATAAATGGTTTTAAAAATATTAAAATAAATATTATATGAACTATTTAATGTGCTCCACTAATTTTATAGATAAATATAACATGTTATGAATCTATTAAATCTTTTATTTCGAACATATCTTCTGTATATGTTTTATTTAAATTCAAATAAATGAACAGTGTCAAAATTGACACTCTTGTTATTTTATAAAAATAACATATTATAAAATTGTTTAAAAATAAAAAATATATTTAAAAATTATAAATTTAAATTTATATGGTCTAAAATGTCATAAAGTGTTAAATTATGGAAAATTAATAACACATATGTAATTATTTATAATAATTTAAAATTTAGAATATTATTACCACAAATAAAACTAAATTGATATATAAGGATAAATCAAGTTGATAATGTTTAAAATTAATTCCTAACATGTCTAAATTTTATTGGTTGATGATATTAAAACCCTATCTCATCTAAGCTTCGGATATGAGTCATTTTGAAAGTTTTTAAGTGGGGTTGAGATTTAATATAAACTAATATTTCTTATATTTCCAAATGTGCCCCTCTCCTCCCTTATAAAAGGGCATCTCCTCCCTCTCCTCCTCACACCAATTTGAGCCTTCAAGCTCGGCCAACCCCAGCCCATTTCACTTCCCCACTTCCTTAGAAACTTACTAGAGGTACTGGCCTTCTCAAAAGACCAACTCTAGTGCCCTAAGAGAATGTTTAAAGGAGGAACTTCGAGAAAGAGGTAATACCTTCTACCGTTTTCTTCAAGTTCCATTCTTCTTCTACTCCCTCTTCTTTAGTTGTTTCATTATGAAGTAATAACATCAGTATAACTCATATAATGATATGTTATTATAAATATGAAACAACCATATTTCACCTTCTATCCATCATAAGGAAAACAAAATCACCGTGCGTGCATACGTACGGAATACCGTCTCCACGCCATGGTGTAATCTGGTTTTCCACCAACACCTTACATGGATGGGTACAATGGTGTAAATAATAACTATATATGGTTATCATAACATCATACTGATTCTGAAATATTATACCATCCACTTAAATTCTATTCAATAATTATGGTAACGATATCATCGCTCGTGCGTACGTACAGACTACCGTCTCCACGACGTGATGAGATTCATTCTCCATGTTAACCATACATGAATGATCATAAAGTTTATATAATTAATAATAATGAAATATATGAAATAATAATGCTACTAGATTTATGTATATATATATATATATGTTTTTCATCTATTTAGATTCATTCAATTCAATAAGGAAACGAAAACAACGTTCATGCGTACGTACGGCCTACCGTCTCCATGAACGGTGTATTTCATTCCTTTTATCGATCTATAATATATGTGTATATTATGAATATATATTATATATAAATCATATTTTAAATTCAGGAATTAATTAAATCAGGATATAAGTAATAATATCAAGAACAACAAGTCCAAACATGTACGATAAATAAAACGATTTTACCCAAAACGCTGCTTTAACATGGAACTTACAAAAGAACGGGTAATATAAAGTCATAAGTGAACCATATATGATATCATAACAATGAATATAATTTTGTAATAAGTAAATGACATTATTTAAGTCATTATATAGGAGGTTGGGATACGTATGAATCATATCGGACCTAAGGCAAGGGATAATTTTGCAAATCTCATTTTTATCCGAGATTGCTTATTCGTAAGTATTTACTGGGGTTATTTCTATCATCCATGTCCATGTTTTATAAAAGTGTTTTAATGTATGTTTAAAGACCTTTTTACCCATTTTTGACTTTTACCACATGGTATGTAAGGAATCTTTCTTTTGTTTACGTTACGAGGTACTTTTTTTGACTTTTCCGGAAAAAGTATGAGAAATTGTTTTTTTAACTTATACGACATGAAATGATTTTTATGGTTTTATAAAGATTTATTTTAATGAAGCTTCCTCCAAAATATTTCATGACTATTTTCTACAAAATCGATTTCTTTGTAAATTGGATGACGTTTTGTGAAAAGAAATTGATTTTGAAGAAGAAAGGATATTTTACTCAAGAATTCATTTCAAGTGTTTTATCAAAACCATTTTTCCATCTAAGATGACATTATTTCATATGTGTATGTTTTAAGTATAATGTATCTATGATTTACATGGTTTCCCTTTTCTTATTATGAAATTATATCCATTTATTTTATATGGATTATGTGATGATGGGATGATGTTTTTGAAACCCATTTTATTCGTTGGGTTATTATGAATGATGTATGGTTATTTTGTGGAACAAGTAAGAATGATTTCATTATGAGATGGGTGGGACCTATATCTCCCTCCAATGAATTGGGTAAAGATTTATATCTCATGAGATAGACATGGCTGGAATGGTAAGTTAATCCGGTTAAGCAATACAGGACTGGAACGAGGAGTGAACTCGATTCAGAAAGAGACCTTGTCCACTAAGATGGTCTTGGCAGCAATGCCTTGGCTACTATGGAAATCATATCATGTTATTAATGGTTTCCACAATCACATGTTTTATTCCCATGCTATTTTATCATGATTAATATTTCTTTATGATATATTCCTTATGTACTTCCATGTTTTATGTCTTTGCCCAAGATTTTGATGTTTAAACATTATGTTCATGTTTTTAAGTTCAAATGTATATGATTTGTTTTATTTTATCCATTCTTACACTTACCAAGCTTTTTAGCTCACCCTTTATATGTTTTATTTTCCCCAGGACTTAAATAAAGGTTTTAGGTAAGAAAAAAAGGGGATGATCTTTATGGGAGATGTTGAAGATCATTCACCACAATTAGAAGATTTTTTTTTTCTGAGTTTCCAAAGACACTAAACTATTACAGTCCTTGTGTGTCTATTTTTGTTATGTATTAAGTATTCCAAAAAAGTAATGTAATGTCTATGTACGTCAAGATTTGGGTCTGTACATGTTTTGGAATTATAGGTTAATGCCACCATGATGTTATCTAGCTGTGCAGATGAAGGTCCGTGAAGACAATAACATAGAGGTGGTGGGCCCTGAAATTCTAGTTACACCTCTAGTATTTCTTCCTATAGCACCTCTTCTTGTTCTCAATGTGGGATACGATGCCTAGTTTCTAGGTGATTTCCAGTGGCTTATGCACACTTTATAGGGAGCTCCATTGTCTTCCCCTTCCATGGGAGAGTTGAATTGGGAGTTTCAATAAAAACATCCATGAAAATTTTGAGTGGATGGTGGACCAAAGGCTTTAGAGTTATGGATTGGGATGCTCATGTATATATCAAAAGAATCTTGAGACACCTACTGAGAGGAGAGTGAAACTCAATACATATATGCTACATGGATCTGGAAAACACCGGTGGGATAAACTGAATCAGGATGGTTATTATTATAAAGCAACATAGAGGGACTTTAGTTAATTTTTTTTGATTTTTTATTTCCTGAGACCTTGAGGGATGATTGTTCTAGGGAATTAATAAACCATCAATAGGGTTCTTTGAAAATCATTGACTATTCAACTCATTTTATGGAGCTTCTATGCTTCACACCTATCTATACTACTAATGACAAAGAGAAAGAGAGGTGATTTGAGTATGGTATAAAGAATAATATTAATTATCAAGTAAACATATTTCAGTTGGCCATCATATCTGAAATTTTGAACAATGCCCTTATCACTAAGAATAACCGCAGGGAACAAGACAGTGTGAAACATGACAGTTTATGAACCCGACAGAGTAGTGGTTCTACCAGTAGTCAAAAATTATGCTTTAAGTATTTTCACATGAGAAGTTGAATCTAGTTGACACCCAAATATAGTTATGTGTTATGCCACTAGTGTGGGAAGTCTGTGCATAACAAGCCCCTGTATCCCAGATACCCCATAGAGTGTTGAGGTTGTGGAAGGTTGGGGAATCTTTAGTGTTTCTTCTCAACCTTCCTGGCTATTCTGAGTGGGTGATGATCCATGATAGCTCCACCATCAAGAGAAGGTTCATAAACACCTCTCCAGGATGGAAGAGTGATCACTTATGGCCATATAAGCCGATGTGGAGGTGATATTTGTGGCAGTCAGACTTCTTATTTATAGATCCAATAGAGAGGAATTTCTTCGAGTAATTAGGATACAACCCAAGGCTGTGGATCAGGCCAAATATATTCAATTTAGCCTATAGCAGATGAGAAGGATGTTGGTCCATCTAAAGTTCTAGGTACTATTTTAGTAGCCTTTACTATTGTTTCCAGCTTATTTTATATAGGTGTATCACACTCTTTCATATATGTGAATACTATAGAGAGTATGAGACTTCATGTTGTGAACTCTTTTGGTGTGATGACACTAGATACACCATTGGTTATACTGTTAGAGATAATATTCTACTACATGTATTTTCCTCTAGATATAGGCAGCCGTCATTTTTCATGGAACCAATTTTTCATTTAGATAATAGGATTTGACGTTATTCTTGGGATGGGCTGGTTAGATCCCTATCATGCCTATGTGGATTGTTATCTCAAGAGGGTGTTGTTTACATCACTTGAGTGTGGTACATATACACACAAAGGTTAGTGGGATGTCCTAGATAGTATATATGGACCAACACATCTTGGTATAATTTGAGTGAATAAAAAGATTTCTAGACTTTATATTAATGATCAGGAACAACATAAGATCGAGTTCCCTCCTACAATTGATCGGTTTAGGGATGTTTTCCTTGATGAATTCTCAGGACCACCTCTTGAGAGATATGTAGAGTTTAATATAAAGCTAGTCCCTAGAGTTTCACCTTTATAAATTTCTCCATACATGATGGGTAATATTGATTTGAAGTATCTCAAGAGGAAGATATAGAATTTATAGGCCTATGGTTTTATATGGACCTATACTTTTCCTTGGGTATTATTATCCCATTACCCTTTGAAATTGGATGGAACCCTCAGGATATGCATGAATTACCAAAAATTGAATCAGATTACAATGAAAAAATGGTATATTTTACCTTACATAGATGATCTTTTTTACCATCTCAGAGGAGTGAGGGTTTTCTCAAAGATCAAACTGAGATTGGGACATCATAATGTTCATGTTAGACCATCAGATATTCAACGTATGACTTTCCATAGTCATTACAGATCATATGAGTATCTTTTGATGCCGTTGGGACTTACAAAAGCAATGACAGTCTTCCTTTTTTAGATGAACAAGGTATTCCATATCTATCTAGATTCCTTTTTCATGGTATCTATAGATGACATATCGATGTAATATTATACTCAAATTTACCATGCCACTCATCTTGGTATCATTTTGAATACACTGAGGGATCACAAGTTGTATACTATGCTCAGTAAATGTCATTTTCGAATCGATAATTTACTCTTCATGGGTCATATTGTCTTAGAGGAAGGAGTTTCAATTGACCTAGAGAAGGTTTGATATGTGGTTACTTAGGATCAGCCCCAGGACATCTTCGATATATATAGTTTCTTGGGGATATATGGTTACTAGAGGCATTTTATACAGGACTTCTCATGCGTAGAAGATCATCTTATTGGATTTACTAAGAAGGGTGTGAAGTTTATATGGTCTAAATCCTGTGAGATATCCTTTCAAGAGTTTAAGGAGAGATTGACTTTAGAACCATTCAGTATTATTCTAGATTCAGGAAGGAGCTATACAATCTATTGGGAGGTATCAGTTATGGGGATATAAATAGTTATGATGAAATAAAATAGAGTCATTAATTACGGATCGTGAAAGTTGATGCCTCATGAGTGGAATTACCCGACACACAACCTTGAGTTGGAAGCTATTGTACAGGCCTTACAATGTTGGAGGCATTACACAAGAGAGAATTTTTTAGTGTTTCCAGGAAAAAAGATCATTTGGTATATATTCAAAAAAGTGACTTAAATATTAGGAAACTAATATTGGTTTAATATATACAGTTTTTTGATTTTGAGCTTTCCTCTATGTCTAGGAAAGACAATGTTGTTGTCGATGTGCTGAGTAGGAGAACCAAGATTCATATGTTTATGGAGGCCAACAATGAATAACATCTTATGGATCTTTTTTCTGAGATGCACATCAAGGTTTAAAAATATCATGTACATTCTATAGTGGAATCATTATCAATAACCTCTCCAATTTGGGAGAAGGTGATGATGAGGTAGGTTTCAGATCCTGAGGGCTTGGTCCTTTGAGAGGGTATTTCATATGAGGATCTTCCTTTAGATTTGATGATCATTGATGGATAAATATTTCATATATATGGGTGTATATGTGTTCCCACAGACATGAGATAGGAGTTTATGAGTGAGACACATGCTTCCCAGTGTGTAGTTCACCCTGTTATCTCTATGATGTATCATGATATTTTTCAACAGTATGGGTGTTCAGGGATGAAAAGCCATATAGGAGGTTTGATCACTATGTGTTCCACTGGTAATTAGGTGAAGGTGTAGAACCAATGATCTTTTGGCTTGCTATAACCGTTACCAATTCTGAAATGGGAATGGGTGGATGTAACAATTTATTTTTTCATCTTACTGAGGTCACTTCGAGGTAGATATTTAGTTTGGATTGTCATGGAAATGGGAGTTGGCTACTTTCATCAGTCATACCACAAAAGTAGGGTGTAAAGTTTTCCATATCTATTCACCAAGGGCCACACACATGTGAAAAAACTGTAGACATTTTTATCAAAGGTGTTTTGCATAGTTGGAACACGATTCCGCTAACCATGAGTACTAACTATGAGGTGTGGCCCCTTTAAGAATATAAAGGTGTATAGTTGATACATGATTTGGAAAACCATGTTTTCAAACCATGAGAACCATAAATTTTTGGATTAATTTATGGGTTTTTGATTTAATTCTAGTTTAAACACACTTCTACTATTATTTCCCTTCAAGCGGAAAAACACCTCTTATTCACCGATTTAGAGATACAAAATCCGTCTTCCATATGTTTTGAACACCAACTCTGATCTGAAGACTAATTCAATCCACATTCTTCATGTTGGATATACATTGATAAGTACTTGATTCATATTGTGCAATTTTTCATTCTTCTTCTTATATATAATGCTATTTATATTTAGGATCATATAACCTCTTTTTAGGGTGATCATCTATTATTTATATTTCTTTTGATCCAAGGAAAAGTAATGTTGATACTATATGAGGAGAGATATACGAGTATGAGGTAAGTGGTTTATAAATTATCCTTGATGGTTTGATGATTTATAATATGTGTTGTTGTGCCGCACACTGGTTTCACTATGTATTTCCCTAAGATGTACTTTCTTTGAACTAGTTTTGTAACACCCCAAAAATTTAAAAATAGATTTATTATATAATGTATCAAACACTAAGTCTCTACAAAACACCACTTTGTTATAACCTAGTTAAGTAAACATAATTTTTCCACCTCTATGTTTTGAATTTTGAAAAAACTGACATACACATTTGCGTTCAGTAAGATATTTAGTGTCTGATAAGACAAACTTAATTTTTGGTGAATAATAACATACCATTATGAATAGTGACATACCCTTATGACTAGTAAGGAATAGAAATGAATATTAAATCATATAAAAAAATAGAAACTTCACCCATGAATGTATAAATACAATTTAGACATCTTAAAAGTGAAAAAATGATCATAGTATAAGTATTGGTATTTTAGTATGACATAAATATTTTAGTTGCAATTTCCTAATAAGTTTAATAATTTAAAATGAAAATTTATTTTCATAATATGTAATAAAAAATTGATACTTTATTTTCTTATGATTATAAGATAATTTTACAGGACCTTGATTAATTTCTCAATGTCAAATAAAACGAGGTATAGTTTAAAAGTGGTTTTTTGGAATAAATTGTGATTTTATTTAAAAATTAAATTAAAAATATTTATAAAATTATTTTCAAAAAATGGATTTCATTTTTTTATTCTACATGTCAAAAAATGGTGATGGTGAATTTCAAGGATTTTTCAAAAATGCTTGAATTTTTGTGAATAGTAAAAATAATGTTTTGAGTTTTTGGTACTTTAATAAAATTATAATGAAATAATAATTAAAATAAAATCTTGGTGGACTTTGGTATAGTAAAATAAGACATTATGTGTCCCAAGTGGCTAAAACCATGGGCAAATACCCTGGTCAGGGCCATGGTTTTTTAAACACCACTAATGAGGTGTCCCTTTGAAATTATTAAAAAAACTCTCTCTATTTTCTATAAATACCCACTCATCCATTCATTTTATTTAATTTAAAGTCCCTCATCCTCAAATATCAGGTTTTTTTACCTCTATAGGTTTCCTCCCAAGGTTTCCTTAATCTCCCATGGTCCCAACCTTCAGGTTCTAGGAGTTACTCTACAAGGTAAGGGAACCTTTCACCCTCCTCTTTTATTCAACACTTCTTTTATGTTATCTCTTTGATTTTACATTATAATATGTTGGGGATTGATATTATGTATTCCTATTACTGTAATTTTTATTTCAATATGATTAGATACCATTTTTCTCTCATCAATTCATTTTATGAAATTTTAAGTGACGCCGTTAGGCTGCTGAATTTTCTTAAGGGATATCTCAACTTTCGTTTTATTTTCAAGTTCATCTATTTTCTTTTTCTCTACTCACATCCTCAGTAAAAATTTCCATGATAAATCCAGTATCATCTATACACTATAATTATATCATGTTAATGGAAGAACCATCACCAATATTCTTACTCCCTCCCTTTAATTTTTTTAAACGAAATCAACGTTCATGAGGTTCCAATTTATAACCTTCTTGAACAACGCAGTTTCAATCTTCAATTTACCCTTCATTAATGGTCATAAAACCATTTTTATGGTTGAACCATACTATAATATATGTATTATAAACTAATTAATATTCAGGAACCAGTATATGTACAAAATATTAAATCACATGACCAAACTATTTCCTAATAATCAAAATACCACTAAAATAATCTAAGTAAATGTCATTAATATTTCATCTAAGGATTAATCATCATTACATGTAAAAAATTATATAAATGACCATTAAAAATTCTATATGTTATTAAATAATATTTAATTTCAATTCTAGACATTTACATCCATTCCACATGAACTCCATTACTTAAGAGCAAGTGAACCGATTATGAAAATAAAGAAAACAAACACTCCGGAACGACATAATTCAATATAATAACTATCAATAAGGGAATAAATGAACTAAAAAAAATTATTATAAAATTAATACATATCTAATAGGTTCTGAATTAATTTATTAATGATTATAAATTCATATTACAGGACCTTAAGTTCAAGAGCGGAACACAATCGGACTTAAGGCAAGGGGTTCCTTCATCTCACTTCCATTTTTTTTGAGATTTTCCATATTCAATACTATTACTTGTGTATGTTTTATGTATTCTTACCATTTATGTTTCATATAATTAACCTTTTTATTTTCATGGTATTAAATTTCTATTTTAATGATTCTTAATTTGGGGGAATTCAGATCGATTGATTACAAAGTGATGGATGTTTTCCACCCAAACCTCCATTTTTCATTCGGGTTGCTCTTATTCTCTATTCACCTCAATGAAATTATTATTTATTCTTATTTACTCCTCATATATTGTGTGTTAATTTCCTATATATGTGTACCAATAATTATCCTTATTTATTTTGTGGTAAGTTACATGTTTAAAATAATCTTTCAAAAATTCTTCTGAAATGCAAGCTTGATTCAAGGAACTTCTAAAATTATTACCTATTTTGATGTTCACTATATAATATGTTTTAAGACATATTTATCTTTTTAAATCAAAAATTTTAAAATCTATTTTGGTTCATTTCTGGATTTATGAAATAAAACATGCCTTTGTGCTTTAAAATCTCTTTAATTAATTCTTCAAATAGCCCTAAAATGTTTTAATTCCAAAGATTCTTTAAAATCAGTTTTTACATGATTTCACTTCATTGGGACATTATTTATCCCTAAAATATAATTTAAATGTAAGAGTCTTTTATTTTCTTGTATATTAATTTTTACAATATGATTTCATGGAAAATATAAATGATTTCCCAAAAGAAATCTTCTTTCCAAAGTAAAAAGGATTTTTCTCATATCACATTACCCTTTATGAGATATATTCATTGTTTACCACTTATTTAATTATTGTGGTGTATGTAATGCCCTTTGTTATATCAAATAAATAGTCTCCTTATTCTCATTATAGTATAAGGGATTATGATTTTAATGTTTCAAGGAGTTATGGGACACTTTGAAATGTTTAAGGATTATTTCCTCAAGAATTTTTCAATGGTCTCATTTAAAAGTATCTTTATTTATGTCAACATCCTTTGATGAATATGTATCCTCAAATATATATGGATATATAGAAGGAAAATTTAATTATCTTAAATCTATGTATAAATAATGATTTGGACAAGCAACAGTTGGTGGGGGTCTGCTATAGCCCCTCGATGCATCGACATGTCACATGAGACAAATCAGTTGGTGACAAAAACTTCGAGTTTTTTTTCCAAAATTAGACGGGTTTCTACCCATAGACTTAAAAGGTCTTGATGGTATTGTGGTATCATGTTCTAGATACATGAATTACAATTAATTAGCATTCTCTTTATTAATTTTTAGTTATTATTATCCAAAAGGTTTTCACTTTGACAAAACCTATGGATGTAGTTTCACTCTCAGTTTATTAAAGGCATGTGTTATTCATTTACTCACAATTCTATATTGAATATGCCTAATTGTTTATGATTTAGTTATTATTGATTTGTGAATACTATATTTGTAACCCTTACTGAGCATTTGAGCTCACCCATTTCATTTTTTTTCCTTCAACAGGTTATGACGAGGAGACTATTTATTGAGTTCTCATGGATGCAGTCTATTAGTTTTTATTATGTGTTGTATTTTGTTACATTTCCCAATGTAATATGAGTTACATGTATGTATCTAGTTTCTTCAAGACTACTTAAATACTTGGTCCTTTGGGATTTGATTCCTTGTAATCATGCCAGTGTAATTAGTAATGCACCGGCTTCAGTCTAGAGGGGTTAGGGCATTACAGTTGGTATCAGATGATGTTTAGTAGAAACCTTGGGAACTTGATTTAGAAAACGTAGGTTAGGGAACAAATACCTAAGATGGTCAATGAGGATAAATAAACAAGAACATCCTATAATTATGGTAAAGAATAGATTATGTTGATATTTCTAGAAAATACATCCCTGTCTGGATACAAACCAGTAGAGGTGGCTCTGGCACAGATGTATCTATGAGTGAAAAATCAGACAAGGAGTTTTGGGCTTAACCTGGGGTATCCTGGTACACGACAACGATCCTTTCTTCACTCTTGGTTTGACACTCCAGAGGGATATACTTAGGATAATCCAAATTTTACTTACTGATAATTATGAAGTATTTATACCCCAAAGTGACCAAAGAATATGGTTCTAGGATTTACAATGCTTAAATTTATGCTATGTGTCATACCATGTTAGAGCTATAGAGATTTCATAATTTTATGAGCCAATATATAATATGAAAATTGATTAGAAATGGAACCTATAAAAAGGAATAAAAACTTCACCAATTCATGTGATGCGAAGCATAAGAAAGATCATATCTCTAATGGTATTAAGCCATCTTTTCAAAGGAATATTGTCTCCCAAGTATCCTCATCATATGAGGAAATAATATCATGTGCTAACAAGGTATGTAAATAATTCTCTTAGTACTGTGGATTTGAAGGGATGAATAATAATTAAGGGATGGTAGAGAAATACGACGTTAAAGGGAATAAGGGAAAGAATAGTTTTCCCACATGTAAAAATTGTGGAAAGAATCACCATGATAAATACTTGAAGGGAATGGGAGTTTTCTATAACTGTGGAGAAAAAGAACACCAATTTCATGATTTCAATGTCAAGAAAATGGCTTCCAGTGTACAATGCTTCAACTTCAAGGGGATGAGACATTATGTGAATCAATGTCCCAATCATCAAAGGAATACAAACCACAGGATGATTTTGGATAATGATCAAGTTATTATGATACCAACTATGACGTAGAATGATTAATATTCCTAGTCAAGAATCATGTCATTTGAATATTTTTTTCAGTACTGTACTAGTTGTAAAAATTATGACATTTATAATAATTATACTGTATTACTATTCTATTTTAGGATTTGAGGTCATATGGTGAATGATAAAAAGAAAAAGTGATTTAGTATAAAGTTTAACATTTTAGAAAACACATGATCGAGGGAAAGAACACCCTTAATATATATATATATCTCATGTTGAGATAATGATGAAGAAATGATTGATTCATATAAGTACTGACTACCTTGGAACTGATTGTTGAATTTCCTAGAAGTGGTCTATGCTATCATCTATGTGGTTTACAAAACATTTGGATTTAAGGAATATATCCAATAACATGTATCTTACTTATGGAATACAAAGGAATGCATGTTTCCAATGTCATTATTATGGAAATTCATGTTATTTCCATATTTCAAAAAGATACATGATGATGTTATTCACATTTTTGGAATGTTAATTTTAGAGCTCATTCTTATTGATTAAGGGTTAATGATAAGTTCATCTTGAAAATTTAGAGGCCTTCATTATAATGTGTTGAATAATTATATTTTGGAATTTTTAACCATTTACGAAATGATTCAAGTTGATCATTATATGGGTTTTTTAGTTTATTTTCACTACATGATGGTTTAATTATTATTCCTTGACCATGTTGTCCAATTAGAATGTTTTTTTAGTAATGTATTAATTTCCCCTTCCTCTTATTAAGAGGATATTTTAACCATTTTCTTGATGAGGGTTTCTCACAAGGTAATTTTCAAGTATCAACCATTAACTTTTGAAGTTAAATTTAAAATTTCGAGGTTGAAATTTTTTTAAGGAGGGAATAATGTAACTCTCCAATATTTTACAAATAGATTTATTATAGAATTCATGAAACACTGAGTCTCTAAAAAACACTAATTTTTTATAACCTAGTCAAATAAACATAATTTTTCCACCTTTGTGTTTTAAATTTTGAAAAAACTGACATACACTGTTGTATTCAGAAAGATATTTAGAGTCTGATATAAAAAACATAATTTCTGGTGAATATTAACATACCCTTATGAATAGAGACATACCCTTATAATAGTAAATCATATTAAAAAAATATAAACTTCACCCATTAATGTATAAATACAATTTATACATCTTAAAAGTGAAAAAATGATCATATTATAACTATTGGTATTTTTGTATGACATAAATATTTCAATTACAATTTTCTGATTAATTTAATAGTCTCAAATGAAAATGTATTTTCATAAAATATAATTAAAAATTGTTAGTTTATTGTCTTATGATTATAAGATAATTTTACAGGTCCTTGATTAATTTCTTAATGTATTATAAAATGAGTTATAGTTTAAAAATGGTTTTTTGGAATAAATTATGATTTTATTTAAAAATTAATATAAAAATATATAGAAAATTATTTAAAAAAATGGATTTCATTTTTGGATTCCACTCTTAAAAAAATTGTTAGGGTGAATTTTTGGGATTTTACTAAAATACTTGAATTTTCATGAATAGTAAAAATACAGTTTTGAGTTTTCTATTTTTAAATGACATCATAATCAAATAATAATTAAAATAAAATCTGGTCTACTTTTTTATAGTAAAATAGGATATTATGTGTCCCATGTGGCTAAAACCATGGACAAATACCCTAGGAATCCCATTGTTTTGAAAAAACCACTAATGAGGTGTCCCTTTGAAATTATTAAAAAACTCCCTCTCTTTTCTATAAATACCCACTCATCCATTCGTTTTAATTCATTAAAAATCACTCATACTCGAAGATCTGGTGGTTTTACCTCCATAGGAGTCCTCAAAATGTGTCCTTAATCCCCCAAGGTCCCAACCTTCATGTTCGTCGAGTTACTCTACAGGGTAATGGAAAATTTCACCCTCCTCTTTTATTCAACACTTCTTTTATGTTATCTCATTGATTTTACATTCTCATATTTTGGGGTTTGATATTATGTATTCTTCTTAATTTAATTTTTATTTCCATATGATGAGATACCATTTTTCTCTCATCAATTTCTTTTATGAAATTTTATGCGACGCTGTTAGCCTTCCGAATTTTCATAAGGAATCTCTCAACATTCCTTTTATTTTTAAGTTCATCTATTTTCTTTTTTCTATACTCACCTATTCTATACAAATGATCGTGATAAATCCAGTATCATCTATATACTGGAATTATATCATGTTAATGGAAGAACCATCATCAATATTCTTACTCCCTCCCTTTTATTTTTATAAATGAAATCAACATCCATGAGGTTCCAATTTATAACCTTCATGGACGACGAAGTTTAGTTCTTCAATTTATACTTCATTACTAGTAATGATACCATTTTTATGGTTGAAACAGACTATAATATACTTATTATAACTTAATTTATATTTAGGAACCAGTATATGTACATAATATTAAATCACATGACCAAACTAGTTCCTAATAATCAAAATACCGCTAAAATAATCTATGTGAATGTCATTAATATATCATCTAATGATTAATCTTCATTCCATGTAAAAAAATGATATAAATGACCATTAATGCTTTTTTATGTTCATAAATATTATTTAATTTCAATTCTAGAAATTTACATCCATTCCACATGAACTCCACTACTTAAGAGCAAGTGAACTGATTATGAAAATAATGAAAATGAACACTCCAGAACGACGGAATTCAATATAATAACATATCAATAAGGGAATAAATGAACTAAAAAGAATTAATATAAACTAAATACATATATAATATTTTATTAATTAAGTTATTAATTATTATAATTTCATATTCCAAGACTTTAAGTTCAAGAGTGGAACACATTCAGACTTAAGGTAAGGGGTTTCTTCATCTCACTTCCATTTTTTGTGAGATTTTTCATATTCAATAATATTACTTGTTTATGTTTTATGTATACTGAACATTGATGTTTCATATCATGAATATATTTATTATCACAGTATTCAATGTATCATTTGATAATTCTTAATTTTGGGGCATTCAAATCAGTCGATTACAAAGTGATGGAGGTTTTCCACCCAAACCGCTATTTTTCATTCAAGTTTCTCTTATTCTCTATTTACCTCAATGAAATTATTATTTATTCTTATTTACTACTCATAAATTCTGTGTGAATTTCATATATATTTTTTCCAATTAGAATCCTTTTTTATTTTGTGGGAAGTTACATGTTTAAAATAATCTTTCAAAAATTCTTCCGAAATGCAATCTTGATTCAAGAAACTTCTAAAATTCTTACCTATTTTGTTGTTCACTCTATTATATGTTTTAATCCATGTTTATCTTTTTAAATCATACATTTAAAATTCTATTTTGGTTCATTTCTGGATTTATGAAATAAAACTTCCCTTTGTGCTTTAAAATACCTTTAATGAATTCTTTAAACCACCCTAAAATGTTTTAATTCTAAATATTCTTTAAAATCAGTTTTTACATGATTTCCCTTTAGTGGGACATAATTTATGACTAAAATATAATTTAAATTTTCTAGTATTCTTTTCTAGGATATTAATTTTTACAATATCATTTCATAGGAAATATAAATGATTTTCCAAAATAACTCTTCTTTCCAAAGTAACTTGGTTTTTTCTCATCTCACATTAACTTTTATAAGATATATTCATTATTCACCACTTATTTAATTCTTGTGGTCTATGCACTGCCCTTTGATATATCATATCAAGAGTCTCATTATTCTCATGATATTCTAATGGATTATTATTTTAATGTTTAAAGGTGGTATGGGACACTTTGAAATGTTTAAGGATTATTTCCTAAATAAATTTTCAATGGTCTCATTTAAAAGTATCTTTATTGATGTCAACATCCTTTGATGAATCTGTATCCTCAACTATATCTATATATTGAGAAGGAATATTCTACATGTATTAAATCTATGTATAAAAAACACTTTGGACATTTAATGGTGGGTGGGGCCCGCTATATCCCCTCGATGCATTGACAGGTCTCAGGAGACAAATCAGTTGGCAACAAACCCTTAGAGTTTGTTTCCCAAAAACAGATAGGTTTCAACCCAGAAACTTAAACCATTTTGATAGTATTGTGGTATCATGTGCCCGATATACGACGTCCAATTAATAATCATTCTCCTTATTCATTTTTAGTTATTACTATCAATGAGGGTTTCACTATGACAAAACCAATGGATGTAGTTTCATTCTCAGTTTATTAAAGGAATGTGTTCTTCATTTACTCACCATTCCATATTGACTATAACTAATTGTTTATGATAATGTTTTTATTGATTAATGATTCCACTATTTGTAACCCTTACTCAGAATTTGAGATCACCCCTTTCATTTTTTTACCTTCAATAGGATATGAAGAGGAGACCATTTATTGAGTTCTCATGGATGCAGTCTATTAGTTTTTGTTTTGTGTTATATTTTGTTACTTTTACCAATGTAATATGAGTTACATGTATGTATCTATTTTCTTCAATACTACTAAACTAATCGGTCCTTCGTGATTTGATTTCTTTGTAATCATGCCAATGTAATTAGTAATGCACCGACTCCGATCTAGAGGGGTCAAGGAGTTACAAGTTTTCTTTCTTGGAACCTAAATACTTGATAAAACCCAACCTCTTATTAATATGGATAGCCTAGGAGTGATTCGACCCTTTGGGTGTGCCCTCCAATATGCCAGTTTTCCTTAAGCTCCAATGTCCAAAACACCAAATGGTTTTTGGACATAAATTAAAATGATAAACCATGTTGATATGGAATGGATGCAGTGGAATAGAATGGCTAGTTACCTTGACAAATATAATTAATTGAAGTTATTAGAGGTGATTTGTATAACCACATCACCTAAGAAAATGGAAAATGGTTATCTCCTTCACACTATTAAATGTAATTTAGTTATGAAATATGACTTGTCTCATTTTAAACCAAATATATATTATTGCTAAGGATGTGTGGGAATGTCGACCCTATTTAATTATGAAATATGGAAACGAGGACCCATATAAATATTATACATAATGGTCATCGCATCCCTCAAACATTATACCCAATGGGCATGACGACCCCCATTAATTATACTAAATGGGTGTAAATATCATTAATAATTATAATAGTTGGGAATGATGGCCTACAAACATGTTATATCAGTATGGGCCTGAATACCCCTATATAAATGTTATACAATACGGTAATGACATCCCTTGTGAAAAAATTGTGACACTATATTGTAATGGCATCCCAAATGAAACTTTATAGGCACATGGTCTGTTGGGATAATATTGTGATACTATACAGGCATGGTGTCCCTAATATATGACACTGGGAATTGCATCCCTATTCTATATACTGGGTATAGAGTCTATATTGTGTGATACATAGAATGACTTCCCCTTTAATATTGTGATACTGGGCATGGAGTCCCTTATAAATGTGATACCGGGCATTCCACCCCATGATACTTGTGCATAGTTATTCTAGCAAAGGATGAACTAGGTAGTGTCAGCATTCTTTCCATTTAGGAACCAGAGCCAACCCATTTATAGTTGTTATTCACACTTTACATTATTATCTTTCCACAATGTCAATATATATACAACGACATTATATTTATAGATCTTGTTGGTGGTGTCCTGCTATGATTTATCTCACACCCTATTTGGGTCACCAATATCTCCCAGCAAGACTATATGTTTACAGGTGTATATAAGAGGAAATCAACTCTAATTGATTATTGACTTATTTCATATCATTAGATGGAACATGGTAGTAGATGACCATTCTAGAGCTCAGGATGTTGGAATAGATTTTTCCATTTTTGTACCTTTTTGTAAGGTACTAGTGCCTGTTATTTGTATCCAGGTTTGCCTACATTATAGAAACTTGAAATACGTTATCATCATTTTATATGATTAATTATCCAATTATTATTTTATTAATATTTATTGGTTGTCGTTATATATTTATTTTGTCCCATATTTTAATCATCATCTTCTATTTATCTATTGATTTTAGTGTTGTGCTAATCTGGTAATGAGGGAATAATATCCCCACGAACACACCATAGGTCCTCATTAGAATTAAGAAGTCATTTTTATTTATGAGGATGCACTTGAGGTGATTTTTCACTAGGATTTGGTTAGCTATTAGTGGGACTCATGTTTGGGGTTTCACAAGATTTTTATTGACCATTCTATATGATAGTCATGTTTTTGGTAATATCCATTTTTTACGTATATGTTTGGTTTATTATTTTTGGTTCTCCTAATTTGATCACGGTTCTATCATATCCGTACGTACACACGAATGACAATATCACTATTTTAATTTTAAAATTGTATGTAAATATATGGTATATCATATATACAGAATCATTGACATGTTATATTTATTATTTACATCAATTATGCATCATTATTATACCCATCCAAATGTATTGTATAACAACTACACCACGACGTGGAGACGGTAAGCCATACATACACATGTACAATGAATTTTTCATTCATATGATGGATAGAATAATGAATATTGTGGTACCATTTTTATAATAACATCACAGTATATAGAAGATACTAGAGTTATTATTTTAGAATGAAAAAAACACATAAATAGGAAGTGGAAGAGGAAAATAACTTGAAAGAGGTGATGAAATATTTACCTTTTCTTAGGGTTCTTCCTTTTGATTTGATCAAAAGGTATCTTTAGGATGGCTTTAGGACCAAAGGAAGGCCTCTATGATGAAGGGAGGATATTTTAGAGTATTTTTGGGCAGGTTTTTTCTGAGACAAAAGGCATTGGAGGTGTGAATTTGAGAGAAGGGAGAGTTCCCTTTTCTAAGAGGGGTGGGGGAACCATAGGAAGAGATTGAATTATTATTTTATAATAAATTCATATTCAGTTTATAATGTCTCCAAAATGATTTATTTAGAAGATAAGGTGGGGATGGGTCGAAATCATTTCAACCAATAGGTTTTATATTGGTTTAGGTCACCATATTAACCTTATCATATATATTTAACTCTTAGTTAAATAGTTTGGCATTTACCTTGTCTCTTTGTATTTTTATATTATATAGTTAATAAACATACTATAAACTACCAAGAGAACCCCAAATGATTAATTATTGATATATATGACCTTATATAAGTCCTTTTTCTGATCCTTATATTTTTAGGAATATTATATCAATTAATAATATATTATTTGTTTTAACAACTCAATTATGTCAATTTTGACACTATTTGGTATTTTGTTTCTATGAAAATAATAACAAAAAAATTACTTGGAATAAATTTAATTAAATCAATCCTAACATGTCATATTTACCTATAAAATTAGTGGAATTTATCAGAAGTCTCAATTTATATTTATTTTTTATTTATAACATCAATTATGTTAATATTTCATTAATAAGGTAATTATAGTATCGTCATTATGTCGTAAATAAATTAAATTGTTTAATGTCTAAAAAATATAAATAAAATACCATTATGTTGGAAATTTTTTATCTTTCCAATGAATATTTATAGTCTAATTTATCTTATTTATACCCTTTATTAAAAATGTTTTAGTTATTAAACTTTGAATTTGACACTTTTAACTATTATTTAAATAAAATAATAATAAATATCATAATCTAATCCAAGTGAACCTAAAGGATCATATTTTATTCCAAAGGTTGTTTTTGGTCGAAATACACTTTTCCAATAGAATTAGTACATGTTTTAGGGTAATAATAATATCATTTTTAACTTTATTTACCCTATTTACTTTTAACTGTGGTAAATAAAAGTAAAAAGTTACTATTCACCGAAAATTATTTTCATCTTATTGAACCAAATTTTACTTACTGATATCAACTGTTTCTTTTTTATTTTTGAAATTCAATTCATAAAAGCGGTAAAATTATGTTTTATGCAAATTTGCAAATGCTCTTAAGAGGTGGGTAAAAGACGGTAAAAAGTTCAACAAAATTTTATATATCTAAACTTATTATAAAATGACTCCAAATAATTACATTGAACTTATATAGGTATTACATATCTATTTTTACATAATATAAATTTAAATAATAAACTAAATATTTAAATAAAAAGTCGGTTTTAACCAATAACACTATTTTTTTCACTATTCATCAAAAACTGAAAGTTTTCAGAAAAATACCAAAAATTCACCCTATGCTAATTTTGATATTCGGAATTCAAAAATGAAGTCTATTTTGAAAAATAAAATTTATGAAATTTCAAAAAGTGGGTATTACTATTCATAACGGCTAGTTTGATTGGTCGTGGTGTGTTAAAATCTCGAAGTTGCGTACAACGCAAGCTATTGCATTACATAAATGGAAACATACCGTGGAATCTTGGGGTGTTACATTATCCCATCCTTAAAATAATTTATCCCTCTAAATTTCTATTATACTACTGCACAAAAAGATTCGGGTGGTTCTTCATCATAAGTTCCTCGGGTTCCCACGTTTCCTCTTCCATCTTATAGTTTCTCTATAGTACTTTTACCAGACGAGTCGTCCGATTTCACAAAACTTGTTCTCTAGTATCCAGAATTCTAATAGGCTCTTCGTAATAAGATAGATCGGGTTCCAGTTCTAACTCTTCATAGGTGAGAACATGCATTGGGTCACACATGTATTTTCTCAATAGTGATACGTGGAACACATAATGAACTTTGGAGATACTTGGAGGAATTTATAAACAATAAGCTGCAACTCCAATTCATTCTAGAATTTCAAAAGGTCCGATGTACCTGAGACTCAATTTACACTTATTTCCAAAACTTATAACACCCTTTCATGGAGATACCTTCAAGAAAACATGATCTCCTACTTGAAATTACAAATCTTTCCTTCATTTATCGGTATAGTTCTTTTTCCTGCTTTGAGAGGCTTTTATGTGGGTTTGGATAACCTTCACCTTTTCTATCGTTTCCTCAGCAAGTTATGGGCCACTGATTTTTCTTTCACCAACATCATCCCAGCACATTGGTTTGCAACATCTCTTTCCATATAATTCTTCAAATGGTGCCATATAAATACTTTAATGGAAGCTATTGTTATAGGAAAATTATTTCAAAGGTAAATATTTATCCCACATACCTTGAAAGTCTAGTGAGAAAGATCTCAACATGTCTTCTAAGGTTTGAATAGTCTGTTATGATTGTCTATCAATTTGAGGGTGGTAGGAAGTGCTCAAACGAAGTTCAGTATCCAGGACCTTCTGAATAATTTTCCAGAATCTTGTTGTAAAATGAGGATCATGATCAAAAAAAATCTATAGGGGTACACCATGGAGTCTTAAAAATTCATTAATATATAGTATTTCCAGACGTTCAAGTGGTAAATATTTTCTTATAGCAATAAAATGTGATGACTTAGTAAGATGATAAAAAATGAACCATATTGAATCAATAAATCTAGGAGTCTTTGGTAGCCCCCTGACAAAGACCATCTTAATATTATCCCGTTTTCACTCAGGTATGGGAAGAGGTTGCGTTACTCCTCCAGATTGTTACCTTCCAGCTTTCACTTGTTGACAAACCATACATCTTGACACAAAATCAGCAATCTCCCTCTTCATTTAGTCCCACCAAAACTATTCTTTCAAATCTCTAAACATCTTGGTGCTCCCAGGGTGTATAGAGAAATTAGAGCTTTGAGCATCACCCAACAATTCATTTTTTATATCAACTATGTTTGTAACACAAAGACTCTTCCCAAATTTCAAAATCCTATCTTCATATACGAAGTCACTCAATCTTCCATCATTCACTACTTTAATATTCTTTTGAAACTCCTCATCATCAATATGAGAACTCTTTATCCTTTTTAGTAAAGATGGTTTGGCATCCATTTGAAATATAATTGATGTTTTACCTTCCATGGTTATTCCCATATCCATATTTACTAGATCTGTGAAAATAGGATCCCTTTTAACTCTCATTATGTTCAAAAATCCATGATCATTTCTGCTTAAAGCATATGCCACCATATTTTCCTTCCTCGGGTGGTAGTGTATAATGAAATCATAACCCTTTAGTAGTTCAAGCCATCATATTTGCCTCATGTTGAGTTATTTTTGAGAGAAAATATACTTCAAACTCTTGTGATAAGTATAAATCTCACATTTTCACCATAGAGATAGTGTCTCTAAATTTTCAGAGCAAAGATTTCAGCTGCTAACTCAAGATCATGAGTGGGATAGTTTTTCTCATGATTTTTTAGATGTCGTGATGCATAGGAAATGACTCCATCATTCTGCAAGAGGACACAACCAATTCCATTCTTTGAAGAATCACTATAAATAAAAAACCCATCATTCCCCGATGGCAGAGTCAAGATATGATCATTGACTAATATTCTATTCAGTTCTTCGAAACATTTTCACACTATTTTGTCCAAACTAATTTAACCCCTTTACTTGTGAGCTTGGTTAATGGGTTAGCCAATCAGGAAAAATTCTGGACGAAGCGACGATAATTACCTGCTAAACCAATAAAACTGCGTACCTCAGTTATACTTGTTGGTGTTGGCCATTATTGTATTGCTCTTGTATTAGAAGAATCAACAGAGATTCCATCCTTAGAGACAATATGGCCAAGAAAAGATATCTCTTGATGTCAGAATTCACACTTGCTAAACTACTAGTATAATTCATTTTTCATGAGGGTTTTCAGAATAATGCGCAAGTGATTTTCATGATCTTAGTAGATTTTAGAGTATACCAGGATATCATCAATAAATGAAACTACAAAGTCATCAAGATATTCCTTGAAAATTATATTCATTAGATCCATGAAAACAGAGGGTGCAATAGTCAATACAAAAGGCATTACTGTAAACTCGTAATGCCCGTACCTGGTTCGAAATTCTTTTTTTGGAATGTCTTTCTTCTTCACGCATAACTAATGATATCCAGATCGAAGTTTAATCTTTGAAAAATATTTAGCTCCATGAAGTTGGTTGAATAAATCATCAATGCGAGGTAGGGGATACTTGTTCTTTATTGTAATAACATTGATCTCCCTGTAGTCCATGCACAACCTCATAGATCAATCTTTCTTCTGTATAAAAAGAACGGGGGTTCCCCAGGGAGAAACAATAAGGTGAATAAATCCTTTATTACTCAATTCCTCTAGTTGTTTCTTTATTTCCACTAATTCCATAGTTTCCATTCTATAAGGGGTCTTCGATATGGGCCTTGAACCAAGAATTAAATTAATGGAAAAATCAATTTCTTGTCCTAGAGGATGTCCAGGTAAATCCTCTGGAAACACATCAACATATTATTGGAAAATAGGTACATACTCTATTAGAACATTCCTTTACTCACCCACAGTTATTTCATTCTCTTCCGCCCCAATTATTGAATTTAGTTGAGCTAATGTGGGTGGATCTAGATTAGAATCAGGTGGTGATGCTTCTACTCTAAAGATAAGGTACTCTTTATCATCATCGACAATTGTAACCTCTTTCTTCTTACAATAAATTTTCGCATCATGGTCTGAAATCCAATCCATACTGAGGATTATATCAAATTCAATCATGGGTATGATGATGATATCAGTAGATAAAGAATAATTATATGCTCTAATAAGAACTGATTCACAAAACAGTGTTGCAATGATACATCCCTTAGGAGTTTTGACTGACAACTACCTTGTTAAATAAAATTGTAAATATCTAATTTTCCTAGAAAAATGGGAAGATATGAAATAATGTGATGATCCATAATCAAATAAAGCATTGGATAAACTTGAGGAAACCATTAAATTACCTGCCACCATGTCTTTCAAAGATTCAACCTCAACAGTAGTGATCACATAAGATTTTCCTTGATCCATTAGCCTTTTATGAGTTAATTTTCCTTGACACATAGAACATTAAGTTGCATAACACACCATTTCTCTACTATTGTAGCATTCAGCATTGATATCCACTTTCTTCCCCTTGCAATCACGAGCTTGGTGGCCTTTTTCACTACACTTGTAACAGACACCAATTCCCTTCAGGCAAGTACCATGGTGTTTCTTCCCACATTTACTTTACGATGGATATTCAACATTTCCCTTATTCCCCTTATTTCCATTTTCAAAGTGATCAGTAGATATCTTCTTCTCTTTCTTTTCCTTAAAGTCATAAGACTTAGAGAATTCATTTTCCATCTTGATAGCACATGATATAATATCTTCATATGACCAGAAAGATTATGAGACTAATTATTGATGGAGAAATGGTTTTAAACCATCAATGAATCGATCAATATTTCTTCTTGGGTTACATATATAATCTGATGCATGCCTTGATAACCTTGTAATTTTATCCTCAAACTTGGCGACATTATCATCCTCCTTTTTCCTCAGAGTCAGAAATTTCCTTTCCATATCTGCTTGATTGTCACAGGGAATGTATTTTTATAAGAAAAGTTATTTAAACTCCCTCAATTCCATACTTTATTATTCTTCATCTTACTTTATTTTTTGAATCAATGACCACCATTGATCTGCATCTCCCATGAGGCGATAATCTTCCATGAAATTGTTTTCCCTTTCGCTACTCCCCAAATAATGAAATATTTTCTCTAAGGAACTTATCCATAGCTCATCTAAAAATGGATTTTTAGACCCATTTAATGCTGGTGCTTGTTTCCTCATGAATAGGTCTAACATTGATACTCCACATTGTGTATCAGGGTGCTCCATACGGGTAAGGTTATTATTCATAACCTAAGTAAGTTGACCCAGTATGGTGATAAGATGATCGGTAGTAGTTGCATCACCAGCTCCACTATAATTATCTTGAGTAGGATGGAAATACTTACATGGATTATGTGCGTTGATGGGGTCTCGATTCCTTCTACTAGGCACCATTTCTAAACAATGGCATACACTAGATTATGTTATGAATCGCAATACATAATCCCAAACTTGTAAAACACTTAACATAAATTGAACAGTTTATGGTTATAATCTATAATCATAAAAATGTTTTCGTTGAGGAGGTATATACTCATAAATCCTTAATAATGGTTTGTAAAGAAAATTATAATTATCTTAAGCATATCCCATGGGAGTGTTGTAACCAAGAGTGCTACAAGGCCCGTTGTCGTGCACCAGTTCCTATTCGAGTCTAGATCAAAGTGGTGTTTTCGGGTTTTACCCCTAGGTACATCTGTGCTAGAGCCACCTATACCTGCTCATATCTAGGCAGTGATGTATTTCTTGGAAAAATCAAAAAGTCTCTACATTACCAAAATTCTAGGAAATTCTTCTATACTAATCCTCAAAGTCTATATTAGGGTAATGTTCATTAATCAGAGTTTATCTAAATCTAGTTTCCAAGGTTTGTACTAAACTTCCTATGATACCAACTGTAATGCCTCGACCCCAGTTACACAGAGTCGATGCATTATTACATAACATTGGCATGATCACAAGGGATCAAATCCCAAAAGACCGACCAGTTTATTATCCTTGGAAGCACTAGATACATTCATAAGATTTAGATTACATCATGAAATAGAACATAAATAACCTTTTTTCCCTTCTAACACACTTATATCCTTATCCAATCCCTACAGGTCATCCATAAAATACTTCTTCACATCCTTGGAAAATAAAACACAGAAAGGGGAGAGATGAGATGCTTAGTAAGGATAAAAATATAGAGGAAAATTTCACAAATAAGAATAAACATTAAAGGAAATGTGTAAGACTACAACATAGTCCCTTTAAACATAAAATTTAGTATAATATGGGAAAAATAAATCAGATAATTCAATTTACTTATTCAAATGGATATTCTACTAGTCGAATAATCACATGCAACATCAATGGACAATTTCATAATGATGGAATGTATAATTCATAACCACGTAGTCAAGGCCTTATGACAAGACTACAAATAAGATTTTGTCAAGGCCCTGTGACAAGACACTAGTTTGTCTCATTAGACCTACCGATTCATCGGAGAGCTATAGAGGGCTCCACCCATCACATACTAATTCCAATGCATTCCTCATATGAAAAGGTTTAAACATAACATAAAAATTCATATTAAAACTAGCATATGAAATGTAAATACTTTGTCCATAAAGCGTGAATGGTATAAAATTAACACATACATAGTAAAACATATCACAAAACCTTCAATACATTGTGGAATATTTTTATCATAATGAATCAACTTTAAAAAAGTGTAAAATTCATCAAAGGATGTTGACATAGATTAATCAAAACTATTTGAGATAAATGTCTCTTATTTTTTTGAAATCATTCAAAAGTCACATAATTATAAAAGAGAACATTTATTTTGAAAATATACTTATAATCTTATAAGGGAAACTTCAAAGGTTTAATAATGGCAGATAATAACCACACCCTCTTTATAAGTTAAAAAAGTCATTCTTCCCTTAATTTTGTCGAAAAGGTCATAAAGTACCTTGTTTAGAAAATGACAGAAAGATTCCTTTCAAAACATATAAGTTCAAATAAGGGTATAAGTGACTTTAACCCATATTAAATTAAATAGTAAAAATTATTTTAAATAAATTTTTAAGAAACATGGATGTGGATGATAAAGAGTTCCCATTAGATATTTACGTAAAAACAACCTCGGATAATAAAAAGATTGTGAAATTAAATATTACTTTGTACTTTTTCTTGGTAGAGGGTAGGTTAAAATCCTGTATAATGGTGAAATCATTATTATTAAATTATAAATGAAATATATTCATTAATATGATATCATATATGATCATCTAATACTACTTTGTTAATGATATTTCAGTAGTATCATTGTTTCGGGTGTTAACTGATTCGTTTTCCTTTATATGTTTTGTTATGTAAGACATGTTTATTATGGATAGGATTTATCTTATTCATATCAAGAACGATATAAAGTCTTTAAAAATTATATTTAATCATCAAATGAAAATTAGTCTTGAACGGTTACGATGGGGAAATGAATCTTATCGCGTTCATGGAGACGGTAATCCATACGTATGCACGAGCGACAATATCACTCTCTTAATATTAAAATCGTATGTAAATAGATGGTATATAATATATAAATAATAATTAACATGTTATATTTACTATTTACATCAATTATACATCATTATTATACCCATCCAAATGTATTGAATAATAACTACACCATGACGTGGAGACGATAAGCCGTACACACGCACGTATGGTGACTTTGTCATTAATATGATGGATAGAATAATGAATATGGTTGTAACATTTTTATAATAACATCACAGTATATAGAATATACTAGATTTATTATTTTAGAATGTAAACAATAAATAAATAGGAAGTGGAAGAGGAAAAGAACTTGAAATAGGTGATGAAATATTTACCTCTTCTTCAGGTTCTTCCTTTTGATTTGATCAAAAGGGCACCATAGGTTGGATTTTTGACCAAAGGAAGGCCTCTAGAATGAAAGGAGGATAGTTGAGAGGATATTTGGGCAGGGGTTGGCCGAGAGAAAAGGATTTTGAGGTGTGAATTTGAGAGAAGGGGGAGTGCCCTATTATAAGAGGGGTGAAGGGCACCATAGGAAAAGATTGCATTATTATTTTATAATAAATTCATATTCGGTTTATAATGGCTCCAAAATTATTTATTTCGAGTATAAGGTGGGGATGAGTCTAAATACTTTCAACCAATAGGTTTTAGATAGGTTTAGGTCACCATATTAACCTTATCATTTATATTTAACTCTTAGTTAAATAGTTTGGCATTTACCAGGTCTCTTTGTATTTTTATATTATATGGTTAATAAACATAATATAAACTTCCAAAAGAACCCCAAGTAATTCATTATTGATATATATAACCTTATATAAGTCGTTTTTTCGAACCTTATATTATTAGGAATATTATATCAATTAATAATATTGTATTTGTTTTAAAAACTCAATTATGTCAATTTTGACACTATTTGGTATTTTGTTTTTGTGAAAATTATAACAACATGATTACTTCTAAAAAAGTTAATTAAATCAATACTAACATGTCATATTAACCAATAAAATTAGTTTAATTCATCATAAGTCTCAATTTATATTAATTTGGATATTTAGAACATCAATTAGTTTAATATTTCATTAATAAGGTAATTACTGCATCATCATTGTGTCATAAATACATTAAATTATTTAATGTGTAAAAAATATAAATAAAATACCATTATGTAGGAAATATTTTTATCTTTTTAATTAATATTTATAGTATAATTTATCTTATGTACAACCTTATGTTAAAAATGGTTTAGTTATTAAACTTTGAATTTAACACTTTTAACTCTTCTTTAAATAAAATAATAATAAATGTCCTAATCTAATCCAAGTGGGCCTAAAGGTTCATATTTTATTCCTAAGGTTGTTTTTGGTCGAAATACACTTATATAATAGAATTAGGACATGTTTTAGGGTAATAATAAAATCTTTTTTACCTTTAATTACCGTATTTACTTTTAATAGTGGTGAATAAAAGTAAAAAGTTACTATTCACCAAAAATTATTTTCATCTTATTGAACCAAATTTTACTTACTGATATCAACCATGTCTATAATATTTTTTAAATTCAATTCACAGAAGTTGTAAAATTAAGTTTTATACAAATTTGCAAATGCTCTTAGGAGGTGGGTAAAAGACGGTAAAAAGTTCAATAAAATTTTATATATTTAAACTTATAATAAAATTAATACAATGAATTAAAATGAACTTATATAAGCATTACATATCTATTTTTACTTAATATAAATTTAAATCAATAACTAATTATTTAAATAAAAAGTCGGTTTTAACCAATAACGTAGTGTTTTTCACTATTCATCAAAAATTGAAAGTTTTCAGAAAAATACAAAAAATTCACCCTAAGCTAATTTTGATATTAAAAATTCAAAAATGAAGTCTATTTAAAAAAAAATACTTATAAAATTTTAAAAAAATGGATACTAATATTCATAATGGCTAGTTTGATTGGTCGTGGTGTGTTAGAATATCGAAGTTGCGTACAACACTAGCTATTTCCTTACTCAAAGGGAAACGTACCACGGTAGCTTGGGGTGTTACAATTTTTACCTTTCTAAAATGGTAAAATAACAAAGAAATAGCTTTGATTCTACTAAGTGACACCTCATTGGCTATATACCACTGATTTTTGTCTCTTCTAGTGTAGCCATGGGACCTCAAGTTCCCATCCATATATACTAATGGTTTCCAACTAGAAAATATGGTCTAAAATTGTATGGTGGGGAGACTATGTCCTCATATCAAAGTGTAATGATAATGGAAATAATGAAAATCACAAACATCTAGGGAAATAAATAACACGCGTCATGATAAGTTCTAATAAATATTCACAACCATGATATATAAAAATGTACTATATACATGTCAAGTATTCATATATCTCAGTGTCGTTCATATACATCAATATATATAAAAATATAAAACTTGTAAAATACAAAAAAAAGGGTCTAGAGCCCTAGGCTATTCCTAATATTACAAGCTCCACCCTAGCTACCGAAATCAAGAATTAGTTTAGGGGAACTTTCTTTTTTCCTATCCTGTAGCAATAAAGTTTTCTTAGGAACCAAATGATGGGCCATGTAGGGTATGAATACCACTTATTAGAAAACTACCAATGATGTTAAAAGAATATCTAATTTGAGTATATAGTGAATTATGATGTGTATTATAAAACAAAGTCATGATCAAAATAAAATTATCATGTTTAATCATCGATTTCCAGGGTGAAAATAGAGATTGATTATAACTACTTTCACCCCATCTAGATCTCTCTATCCACAGAACCCCATATATACACAAAAAAAATCTAATGGGTTCTCTTTAAAGGGATTCGAATCCATGATTCATCAATCCAAATTCAATGGGGATTTTCCCATGGAATTCAAAACCAACTTATATCATTTAAAATCCCATAGAGAATTCTTAAAGGCATTCTAATCCAAGTTTCATCAATCCAAAACCTTGTGGAATTACCACAAGGAATTTAAAAACAAATATCATTAATTAAAATGAATTGGTATTACAAAAACCCATTCCAATCCAAGTGTCATAAATCCAAATTTAATGGGGATTACCCCAAGGCATTCCAAACCAAGTGTAATAAATCTAAATCCAAGGGGGGTTTCCCAATGAAATACAAACCAATTAGAATAATTTATGTACATTATAAATTTACTCATACATCCCCTTAATTCAATTATACATTGTATATCAAAATAAATGTGTTAATTGGATCATAGATATGTCATAGACATCCCTGATCACACACAGACGGTCACATCATATGTCCAAGGCACCACCTAGGTCACCTATTTAATTTACCAATTCAATTTCAAATCCAATAACACCTAATTGGTGGCTATATATTTGGTCTAAACTCACTAATATACTTATTTTTCAACATAAAGATTTTCTATTTCAGGATTTATGGTTAAATAAATTTTAATTATATTTTTGGTCGAGGATGCGATAAGTTTGTGCCACTACACATCACAAACATTAATAAATTATTGTGACTTTGAAAATAAGTTTTAGATCACGAACCATATGCTCATATTTTTCTACTAGATGAATACTAGCCTCTGAACTGAGCTCAAATGGTAGAAATTTGATAAAACAATAACACCCTAAAAATAGATCATAATAGATTAAAATCACATGATATTTATTAATAGTGAAATAAATTTGGGAAAATTTTAGAGAGAAGGATACTCTCACAAATAGATTAATATCACAACAAATTATAGTCGATTAAATCAATGCAATTTGGAGAAAACCACATATAAATGGTGATCCAAGGGAGTGTTTTCCATGTATTAGCTAATTGGGAAACCCCACTTTTAATTATAATAACCATATTGATGGATTAATAAAATACACAAATCATGTTTCATGGAATGACCATTTTATTGAATCTATGAAATAGTCGAGGCAAGAAGGCCTCCACTCTACCTAATAATTTCACTCTATGATGCATTACATCATGCCATGAATGGTCACAGTCTGCATATTTTTTTCTACAATCCTACATGGTCCTCCCAAAACTGACCCCATGTCATTACCAACCCCTAAAACATTCAAAACCTGATTAAACAAATGGGGTTACATAGAAATTAAAACAATTATTACCTCAAATACTATTTAGGTCTTATAAACCCTACCAATGAATGTGTATGAATACATCCTATTCCATTAACCTTTATAAAAGTAACTAATAATGGTGGATTAAAAAGTCTTAATAAAATTCCACTCATGACATATATAAAAAAAATATCAAATTAAACTAATGAATGAGTGATATAAAGAAACTGAAATTACATGATAAATTTGGGGTTTTAACAAAAAAAATAATCCATAAATTCAAAAGAAGCATCTTTGATCCTTATTTGATCTACTCCCAACCCTTTATATTTAATGAATCAATTCAGGTAAATCAACTTAGCAGATTCGATACAAAACCATTTTTACATGCTTTCTACTTCAATATAAAGTAGGGGAGGCCTTCCAGATATCATATGGAGGTGTTATTTTATCCTTTGAGTCTATTGTAACCAAATGGATGGATTTACCTCATGCAGTTCATGTGGGGGAAGATTAATAATTAAAATTATATTTAGGTATGAATATTCTCATAATTTTAAAAAGGATTGTATAATTTTCATTCTATTTATGGGAACATTAATGTTAAAATAGGGACTCCCACTTGTTGATATCCCCAATTAATGAATTCAATTTTTTACCAAAATTTAGAAGTATTCTTCTTATTTTTTTTCTTCAATTATCTTCCACCATACATATTTACTTCATGTTTCACCCATTGTGATGTAATTGTGATCTCAAACTCACGATGGTGATGTGATAACATATTTTTTGTGGTCTAAATGAAAATCAAAGTGGTGTCAATTATTTTTTATATTTAATTCTCAATCAATTACCTAATTATAGTTTTATAGTATAGGTAGAACAACTGGAAATCTAACCTTTACCAACGGTTTGAAACCGTTGGTATAGGCCTCAAAACCGTTGGTATAGCCTATACCAACGGTTTGGAGAACCGTAGCCAAGTAAGCCGTTGGGATAGTTCTATACAAACGGTTTTCCAAAAACCGTTGGTATAGTAATATGAAATCTATACCAGCGGTAATGGAACCGTTGGTATATAAATTCAAAAAATAAAACATCTGCTGGGATTTGATCCCAGGACCCCTCGTTTATAATTGAACGACTCAACCGCTAACCTAACATGGCTATTGTGATCATAATTATATAAATATATATATGTATTCTCATAAATATTTTAAATTTTTATTTATATAATGTTCTCGGTATGAAGGTCCGATAAAAAATGAAAGTACCTATACCAAAGGTTTTAACAACAGTTGGTATAGGTCTTTGGTTGTGATTTTGATTTTGTGGAGGATGTTGAATTTTGGCCTAATTTTCCCAACGGTTTGGCCAAACCGTTGGGAAAGGTAGACCTATCCCAACGGTTTGGCCAAACCGTTGGGAAACGTGGCATATTTTGGGACCTTTCCCAACGGTTTGGACAAAACCGTTGGGATAGGTCCACCTTTCCCAACGGTTTGGCCAAACAGTTGGGAAAAGTGGTATATTTGGGGACCTATCCCAACGGTTTGTCCAAACCGTTGGGAAAAGTGTCCAATTTGAGGGCCTTTCCCAATGGTTTGGCCAAACCGTTGGGATAGGTCTACCGTTCCCAACGGTTTGGCCAAACCGTTGGGAAAAGTGGCCAATTTGGGGGCCTTTTCCAATGGTTTGGCCAAACCTTTGGGAAAGGTGACCTATACCAACGGTTTTTTCAAACCGTTGGTATAGAAGATTTGGGAAAGATCTAATTTCCAGTAGTGTAGAGAGTTGAGGAAGAAATCATCACTTCATTTCGATAAACAATGTAACACACTTTCACTATTTTAACTTCGCAGATTCCTAACTATTTATTAAATCACTATACTTGTATAGGTGATTTAATTGAGAGGTATAATGAAATATGATCACTAACATGTGTTTGAGGTGGTTAAGTATCTCAATTGAGGAGTGATATTTCCCAAAATAAAAGAAAGGAAAATGATGTACTTGTGTTATTGAGGATCCTATAGTAAATTATATTTCAAATAATTAGAGATTAATGGGAAGTTAAAAGAAGAATGTTATTAGTTATAAATATTCAGTTGGGTAAGTTAGAATATGGAACACATTGGAATTCACATAATGTTTATCCACAGTTCTTGGTAACTTCATGTGTGTTTTGATTCCTTTATTTTTAATTTCATAAAAAGTAAAAACCAAAATACACCCCCATTACATTTACATGATTTAATTACCAAGAAAATATAAATAAACCTAAGGTACATTTAGTGAATGGGATGAATCTTCATAATAGAAACCTATGGTTAGATATCTATTTGTATTTATGGGTGATTTATAAAACTAATTGATGGTAAAAACCCTTCAATAATGTTTTTCCATATTTATGCATATTTTAATCACATTAAAATACATCCATTTTCCCATATTATCACCTTATTTATTTATAAAAAATTATTCATTTGAATAAAAAGTTGTGATTAAAACCATCAAAAAATATAACATTATAATAGTTTATTTTCCTTTAACCATTTTTACAACTCCAACAGCACTGATCATTAATAAAAAATCATTTCAAAAGATTAAAACTCATATTGTATACCTATATTATTTTACAGGATATTTAAGTCACCTATCATGTTTTATGCAGAACCTATATAAAAAATATATTGATTCTTAGTTTTTCATACCTTTAAAGAATCTTTAATAATGTGTACTTTCTATATGAATTTATATTCCTTTCAAAAAATTCCATAATTTCAAATTTATATTTATTCGAGCTAGTATAATGGTGAGACTATCATTTGATGTTTACCCCTCTTGAGCTTACCTTCCACAGATTCCCTTCAGTTTATCCAAAAACAATTATTCACCTCAATATTCTTCTCAATATATTGAATAATTTTTACTAAAATTTTACTATTTTTGTTTCCCCATTTTCTCATGTTATATTATTTGTATAGTTTGAGACATATTGTATCAAAAACTATAATATTTTTTGAATATAAAGTACAAAACATGTGGTATCCTTGAAATATTCTTCTTTGATAAACATGTTGTGACTTTTTATGATTCTTTATAACAATATTTTTAGGCCTATAATATGATAGTTTCATTATAAATTTTTAGAGACTCTTATTTGTATATTTTCAGATGGGATATAAATTTTTTCGTATTTTTTCTCCCTCAATATTAGAGTAAATTTTCACTTCTCTTCCAAATTGTTAGCTAGGTTAATAATATGTTTTTCTCATGATTCAACAACAAGAATGATCTTCCTTTGAGTTATTTAATTATTAGAATCCATTATATCATATCCATGTCCCTATGTTCCAAAAAATAATGTACATTATTGATTAATACACAGGTTTAAATAAACTATAGAATTTATATAATTTTTAAATTTTTTGGAGGATTTACAATACAGTTTGAAAATATTTCTATAATTAAACTTGAATTTATCCATATACTTATCATTATAAACAATATTCATCTTCTACTTCTAAATATATTCATCTTTATGTTTTATAGTGTATGTAACATTATCAACAATAATCTTTATCTAAATTATCTCTTGTTTTTATTTTTAATTTCATTTACAAATTATTATTTTCAATTTTGGATTATCTCGTCTCTATCATATTTTTATTTTAAATGTAATTTTTCATCTCTTGTCATTACAAAATTATATATAAACATATTCATCTCAATTATTATGGTGTACTCTTAGATTTTTCACCTTTTAACGGCACAAAACTCATTATAAAGTCTAAAATCAACCTATAAATAAAAAATTTATTCATATTATTCGTCCATATAAACCTACTATGTAGTTTCATTGTAATTTACTTCATCATAGAAAAACTCTTCACTTTTAGACACATCTTTATATATATTTATAAGGATTATTTTGAATAATTTGTATGAAATCTTATTCTTCCCTTTTATATTGATATATAATTATATTGGAATAATCTCTTTTCTTAAGGGATCCCTTGGATTTTTTATCTTCCTTATCATTAATCATAATCAAATGAAAATTTATAGAATATTTATCCATTTTACCCCAAATGAAAAATTTATAATGTATCATGACTTGATACTTAACTCTTCCTCTATTTAAATTTGTTTATTATAGGGATGAGATTTCATAAAATGCATTTGTGTTATCATATTCATCCAGACCAACATGCTTATATTCATATATCAAATTTTTGGGAGAGATAAATGAAATATCAATTTTCTTATTCACATTAATTTTAATATTACCTCATTATCTAATACCATAGGTTCCTAATATTATATAGAGTTTATAAATAGTGATGGATAAAGTATATCTATCTTGAATGGATGGTATCATGTCATCAAACTCATCATGAACAATTTTAGTCACTTTCTTTACAGTTGGAGAATCTACAATAGTTTCTCTATGTAGTTTTATAGTGCTAAGAATCATATTAACTATATTAAATAATTCAACAATTTTTTCATCTTTTATCAATCTCACATATTCAAACGAAATTCTATAAAGTTATAGTTTTTCTACCATCACCTTTTTATCTTCTTCACAATTACTATTATTTTTTTTAAATATTATTTTCAGTTTTACATCCTATAACCATTGTAAACAATTTATTAGATAATGAATATATCAATTCATTACATTAAAACATATTTATCTTAACACTCTTCATAAAATATATGGATAAGTAATACATCTAAATTTGAATATTAAAACCTTGAATGGAGAATTCATGACTTTCCAGTCTACAAAATATGAAATTTGGAATTATTCATTCCTTATATATTTGAAAACCTTTCAAATTTAGATTTATGATTCCATTTTCATTTGATAAATTTTGATGAACCATGGATATATTTAAAGTTATATAATTTATGGGCCACATGAGAATTTATAACAATTTTAGGGATTATATTAGTAGATAAAAAACACTAGGAGGAGGGTATCCAGAGGGGGGGGGGGTGAATTAGATTCTATAATATTTTTCTATGTGAGAATATCACCATCATTCTTGTTTAGTAATAATATCTTAGTTCACATTAGTGCAGAATATAAAATATATTACACAATATATTTAATAATGTTTATCTTCACTGTAGATGACTACTTCTCTGGTGTATTATGATTTTCAACCCCCACATATTCTATTTTTTATTTCTATGATGAAAGAGGAAATGGTATATCCTTGATATAGATAAATTTTTTGCACTAACTATTTAAATCAAGAGCCATATTGTTAAAATTAAAGAATTATGGAGATTCTATAATTATGATCTCTATATAAATCATAATTATCCTATTGATAAGAAACATATGATCCTTTTCCCCACTTTTGCAACATACTCTTTTATTTTGTTAGCTTCCTATAACAAAATAACTTATAAAACATAACTTTAATCATATTAATAATATTTCTTTATTTTAATTCTGAAATATAATGGAAATATTATCAGGATATTCAATATTTATAATTGGTCAAATCTTTCCCAAAAAATCATATAGATTTAATCATCAATGTAATGAATTAAATTTACTATTTTTCCGTAAATCCTTATTATTATTATTATTATTTTAGGATAGTATTAAATCATTGTGGTATTATAATTTAATTATAAATGTAACTCCTTTTCTCTTACAAATTAAAAATCAAAAAATTATATAGATCTTTTACGCATCTGCATGAACATAAGAAAAAAATAATTATGGTGAAATGTTCTCACCTGATGATGGATTCTATCACTTTCAATTTTATCAGAAAATATATTATCATAAATCATGACCAATTCTACAACATTATGATATTTTAAACATGAATAATAATATAGTATCATCATATTTAATATTAAAATTATCATGGGAAAAGAAATACCAATCTTACATGGCCCTTTTTAAGGTTCATAAATATTCTATTAAAATCCTAGTTTACACTTATATAACCTAAAATGTAATCTTTCTTAAGACATAAAGCATTTGAGTTATTCTTATGTATCCCTAGATTATTAGTAAATGTGAAGTGTATTAATCTCAGATACCTCAATGTGAGATCAAATATATTCTTATAGATCCAAGTACTTCACTTAATCCTTACACTATAACATCATTCAAATTCATTCAACAACGAAACCAATATTATATATTGATTAGATATTTTTAGTTAATATCATAGTATAGTAAAAATCCATGTAAATGTTATGTAAAAAGAACTTTGTATGAAATTCGACACCTACATTGTTTTTAAACTCAATTATGGACATCTTAACTTATCTACAACACCCTTGAATGATACCAATCACATGTAAAATGTATTGAACCTCAAAAAATGTTTTTAAAAAAGATAATATCAATTTCCATGGGATAAACAGAACACAAAATTGATCTTTCTTGGTATTATTTAATAAACCTTGAATAAACCCCCAACCGTTAATCAATATCTCTATAGATTAAAGTGTGTTATTAATGTACTGAAACTCAATCTTAATTAGAAATATTTTCACACATTTGTATCAATAGTAATAATAATCTATTTCTCATACCATATTCTTCTATTATTATATCTTACTTTTCTTTAATATCTATTGTATGAACTGAGACATACCTATAATAAATAAAAATAATAATAGAATTTCCATGAAATTACACAATCCATTTGAATATTTCATCATTTTAAAATACATAATAGAAAACTACATTCACTTTCATATAAGAATGTAGTTCTACAGAACACATAATAATATAAGGATCCTTCATAATCTTAAACTCTAGAGGACCGTAGTCGGAAAAGAATGAAAAATATATAAGAAAAATTACGATTATAAAGAAAATAATATGAAATTTAATTTACATGATATGATAAATAAGTGATTTATATGAGTTATTTTAGAAGTTATAATTAATTGTATTTATAATGAGTAATTTGACCATTTCAAAAGAAATATGGTTGTCAGAATCAAACCATTGTGCATAAGAATGTTGTAAAATTAAGATAACTAAATATAACTTAATGGTAATAAGGGATAAATAATAATGTTTTATATATTTTTATGACGTACTTTAAATTCCTAATGTCATGTAATGTTAATTTATATATGTAGTCACCTGAGACTACTAAACAATTTGATTATATATATTATGATCTGTGTATTTTATGACATTATAATAAAATGACAATATACCTTAGGTTACTAGAATTGAGATTTTATAGTTGGAATTAGAGAAATTTTAGTCGGAACATTTTTAAATATATATTGAAGAATATAGTTAAATAATGGAACCCTATTATTTTTTTGAATATTCTGTAAATTTTTATAAAATTGATAAAACACACTATTTTAATTTGCATAAAATGTATTATAATAATATTTTTTGATTCATAATTCATAGTTTAATATTTATCTCAATAATTATAGGATATTTTTTAGAAAATGGTTATTAAAAAAAGGAAATAAAACACTATGGACACCCATAATCAATGTTAGGATTTCACACTCAAGAAAGTTAATAAGGTTGGTGTTGGAGATGAGTAATTTACCACTATATTAGTACAATTTACTTGGGGTAATACAAATAAAATTTCTATTATATATTAACCTATATCACCACAAAATGTTATGAAAACTATGGATAATTTCATGAGTTAATAACCTATAGCTTTGAATTAAACCCCTACTTGATTAGTAGTGGAGTAGTGGGTTATTAATTTTGAGAAGATATTCCTCACATTTGGAGGTAATGAATGAGAGAATGTTTTCATGATTTTATTATATATTTAGAGATACTTATAAATGGTGGTATTCGATTCAAAACACCAAGAAGGGAGAGGATATAAAAATTATAAAGTAGAATAATTTTAATGTTATATTCCATAAGAAAAAGTTTCCGCAAGAAAAAATATTTTATGGAAACGAAATTATAGAATATAAGGTAAAATGATCAAAAGACTAATTCTTAGTATGAATATAACTTTACAAGGTAACACATATTTACTATCTATTATTTACAGTACCCTAAAAATAGATTGATCAGTTTTTTTATTGATTAATGCTAAGTCATATAATGGAATTATTCTATCAAATATTTTTAATTTACAAGTTCCATAAATGCTACTAAGGAGTTCTCCAACTATTATATTTTCAAATGAAATAAATAAAATAAGAGTATGAATGATTTTTATACTAATATAAATTTGAAAAATTATACAAATTTAAGGATAAAATTTAGAAATTTTAATAATTTTATATAGAAAATCTTTGTTTCATAATTCGAGGGATTGAGAGTTTGCTTCAAAAGTGTAGATAAAGGCCATTAAGCTAATCCATGTAATGGTAAGAAAGAATTCACTAATTTCAAATTCTTCAATTGTGAGGATATGAGACATTATTCAAATCCACACCCAAATAATCATGAAAACGTACCCCAAAAGAGAAGAAAGAATCTTTTAATGGAATATGCAATCATAATATGAAAGGATGAGGTCCTAAATGATGACATACCTGTTATATTGATAATAAAATAAAATATTTCCAATAAGTTATTTTATTTTTTATCAAGACAATATTATTTATCTTGTATGTTTTCTAAGTAAATTGAATCATATCTTGATGAATTATAAAATTTTTTTTATTTTAAAACACCGAGGGGAAATATTATTTTAATGAAAGCATACTGGTATGTATTTATTAAAACAATGGATGTTATTTATTTTTATACATTATTATTATAATAATTTGAATTAAAATAATTATTGGGAAAACATAGCTTTCAATATATAATGAATAAATTTATATTTGAGAGTAGAGAATTATAATATGTGAGGTGGGAATGGAGTCCATTATTTTTCATGGAGATATTTCATTGCACTTGTATCATTTCGAACCACATCTAGTGGATTATCATAATGAATTTATTAGAGACTATTAAGAAATAAATGATAATGATATCCTAATAATAGAGAATATATTTGTTATATGTTATTATATTGATTTATTCCCCAAGTAATTGCCCAGATATCTACCTACTCATGATATTTATTTTTTTATTCATTTTATCCCTAAAGTAATAACAATATATAGGCCCCCATATAGAGTATGATTTATATAATGAGTTCAATTAATGAATAAACTAAACAATTTGTGTCATAAAGGATTCATATTACCTATTGTTTGACCCTAAAGAGTAGATATCTTATTTCAAGAAAATAAGGATGCGTCTATGAGGTTTTTCATTAACTATAGAGAAATTAATGCCATTAATATTAAGAAAAAGTAAAATATACCTAACATTAATGAATTCAATGATCAAATTCAAGGGGATAAATACTTCTTAGGGTTTTATTTTCATCTTAGTAATATTCAAATAAAATTAAAGAAGCATGTAATACCAAAAATGGATTATTTTAAAAGGAATGGGAATTGTGAGTTGTTAGTAATGTTTTGATACACAAAATTTAACTTTCCCATAATTACATGATTTATATAAAATATTTCATTACATAAAATCCCATGAAATTTTATTTTTATAGATTTAGAGAGTTAAGAAAAATTTTATCTAATAAATATCATGTCTTTATGAACTAATGAATATACTTCCTACTATATTTTTAACTTATACATACATAACAAGTCTCAAAAATGTCCAAAAAATTATATATGCATTCTATTATTCATGGTTTATCATGTTTAATATTTTTATTCATATCCTGGGTAAATGGAAGAATAATAAGGGTAAGATCAAAAAATCAATGAGGGACAACATATATTAGAATCTATCAACTAATTAAGAAGACACAAATAATATTGTGGGAAATAAATAATAATAAAATAATTGTATATAGCTGATCACATAAGATTAATTGAAATTAATGGAAGAAAAACAAAATAAATAATCCTATGGATAATAATAACTGGTTTTAGAGTGACAAAATACGAAATGATAGACATTTCAAGGCCTTGTGACAATATATTACAAAATATTTTTTCCTTTTTCTAAGAAATATACATAATGTCAATACTGTAACCTAGAAATATAAATAAATTAAAATAGATACTTCAAATAACCCTTCTAGTTTATCTCATGAAACCTATCAATGCAATAATGGGTTATTATGGGCCCCACCAATCACTAATTAAGTCTGATGTATTCATCAATTCATGAATTTATAAAATATGAAATACATAAACAACATGAAATACTAATCAATAAAAATTTGTACTGAAATAATAATTAAAAAAATTTCCAATATGTAAAAAATAAATAAATGGAATAGATTTCTATCTAATCGTCCCCAAAATAACATCTTATAGGGTAATGTGTATATGGTTAGGAATATAATTTAAATAATCAATAAACAGAATTATATGATTATAATCCATATTTAAAAATAAGTTGGATTATATTATAAAGAAATATTCCATTTGTAACATTAAAAAATTGAAGGATATTAATATAAATGAAAACATGTTTCTAAGAACAATTCAGAGGGTATCACAATAGATGAGAACATGAATTAGATTATTTGGTAGGGTAAGTTTAATTTTCCAAAAGAACATAGTAAATTATTATTTAAAAGTAAATCCATGAAGCATAACTCTAAATTATTAAAAATACTTTTAATATAAATGTGAAAATTGACGCATAATCATAAAGTGTGTTTTTATGAAACATTATTTAAAATGATCTATAAATGTGATGTTACAAGTTACTTTAAAAAGTCATTTTAAAAAATGTAACATTATAAATATTTTTTGAAAACTTGTTTAAAAAAAACCAATAATAGATACATGTAAATGAAGTACAAGTTTTCTAAAGGAAATGTGGTATGAAAGATAAAACATACAACCATGAAAGGAATCCAATTTTTAATAAATTCTAAAACAATTATCTAAAACATAAATTATAAAAAGGGATAATAAAATATTATTTTAAAAACATGGAAAAAGGGAAATGTAAATGTCATATGGGAGAACACATAAATGTGTTTCTAATAAAAAGGTGAACATTATTGTGAAAGGAATATATTCACGATGAGGGGAAACCAATTCTTAAGAGATGATAATTATTCTAAAAAATGATATACGATTTGAAAAATAAAATCATAATGGTATTTTTTTGGAATTTAAAATCTCTTATCCCAATAAAGGATAAAAAAAATACCAAGTGATAAAATATTTGGGTTGAATAAGCCTATCATAGAAGAATGAAGCACATGGGGATGCATTATAACTAAATGAAGGAACTCGAGTAAACAAAGAGCATTACAAATTTACTATATGCTTAATTGAAAGGAAATCAAAAATAAAATTTCAAAAGGATTTATAAATACCTAATATTTAATGAAATTTATGAAAAAAATAAATCCATATCCAATACATAAAACACCAAGGGATACAAGTGGTGCATATGTATCATATCTAAATGAATGAAAATTTGAATTGTAAAAAATATTCTTACCTAAGGTCTGATTCATTCTGCACATGTACCCAACATCTTGAATAATCATATTAATTTTACTAAAAAATTTCAGAAGATAATTTTACAACTATATTTCATTTTTCTTGGTTTATTTATTATTATATGTTATTTAATAATTAGGTAGTTTATTTCTTATGATAGTTACTTGAGGTTGTTTGGTTTATTTCTATAAAAATACCTCGGTATATTTATCACGAATAAATGTGTTTTAACATAGAATCACAATTTAAATGACTGTGTAAATTTATGTATTTTATTATTCCATTATAAAAAATTTTAATAGTTCCATATTTTTTCACAAAAAGGATTCAAATTAAGAAAGGATCCTTGATATATTCAATTAAGAGAGTTTGGTTTTATATACACATTTATAATTAATATCTCTTATATATTTCCCCAAATTATATTCATAGATTTTTAATATTTTCATAATTTTGTTTACTTTAAATTTTTTTTAATGTCAACCATGATAGGAATTAATAGAGATGAAATATTTCATTCTGTGGAGGCGGTCGTCCGCACGTACTCACAGATGACACTTATTTTATATAAAATGAGAGGGGATAAATGAATAAAATAATTCTAAATTCTAAATATGTTATAAATATTATATATTTTCATTAAATAACTCTTTTTATCCAACCATGAATGGTTCGAAATAGTACACATCGTTCAAGGAGGGGGGTACTCCACACATATGCATGCCAACATCTTCATTTTCTAAATGGTTTTGGAGGAAGGTATAGAAGTTATATTCCATTAGTGTAATAACATGTAAGTATATTAATAATAATTATGTTAGTAAAACCCCAAGGTTTAGAAAATAAATATTTAATGAATGAAATACTGAGTGCTAACAAAACAACACATTTTATAATCTAGCAGTTAAACACAAGTTTTCCTCTTCTATGTTTTGAATTTAAAAAACTGGGCATTTAGATTTGTGATCAGTAAGTCATTTAGAGTCTGATATAACCAACGTGATTTTGGTGAACATTAACATACCCTTATGAATAGTAATATGAATCTTATGAATAGTAAATAATAATAAGATTTTATTTTCTTAAGGTAATAAGATAGTGAGATCTTAATTAACTTTTCAATTTGATATAAAACTAACTATACCATTAAATTTGATATTTTTCAAAATAACTATGATTTTATTTAAAAATTAAAATAATTATAGTTGGGAAATTAGTTTTTAAAAATGGTGTTAATTTTTAAATTCTACTAGTCCAAAAAATGGTTAGGTTTGTTTTTTAGATTTTTCTAAAATACTTGAATTTTTCGTGAATAGTAAAAATACAGTTTTGAGTTTTCGGTATGTTTAATGATATCATAATGATGTAATAATTAAAATAAAATTCTGTTATACTTTTTTTACAATAAAATAATATATTAGGTGTCTCAAGTGGCTAATACCATGGGAAAATACCACGGGCAAGCCAATGGTTTTACAAAAACCACTAATGAGGTGTCCTTTTAAATTAATAAAATATCCCTCTCATTTACTATAAATACCCACTCATTCCTTCGTTTTAATTCATTATAAACTAATAATCCTATAATATCTAGTATCTTTAACTCCCTAGTAGTCTTAACAATGTGACCTTAAGCCCCCAAGGTCCCAATCATCAAATCTTTGGAGTTACTCTATAAGGTAAGAGAATTCTCAACTTCTCTTTTCCATTCAAGTTTTCTTTTTTTGGTATGTATTTAAAGTTTTCATACCATTTTATCATTTCTATATTATTATGAACCTATAATATTTATGGGTATTTTATGAATGGGTGACCCTATCCCATCTCTTTAAAATGTTTTCTAAAACTGTGTTGTATAGCCGCTATGCTGCAGGATTTTGATAAGGGATCTCTCAACTTGTATTCTATTTTCAAGTTCCTTTATTTTATTTCATTCCTCACCTCCTTTCATCCAAATTTTATAATATCTCAATTAACTTACATTTTCTAGATTTTTTTGTGATAATGTAATAATACATCATCATCTCTCTTTTCCCATTATTTTATACTATAAATGAAAACACCATCCGAGATGTGTTAATTCATCACATTCAAGGATGATGTGTTTTCAATTTCTATCTTCATCTTAAATTATGGTAATTAAAAAATTTTGATGGTTGAAATAGACTATAATATATGTATTATAACCTATTTAATATTCATGAACCAGTATATGTACATATTATTAAATCATATGACCAAACTAATTCTTAATAATCAAAATACCGCTTAAATAATCCAAGTGAATCTCATTAATATTTCACATAATGATTCATCAAAATTTCATGAAACTAAATGATATAAATTAACATTAAAACATATTTAAGTTCATAAATAATATTTAAATTCAATTATGGAGATTTAAATACATTCCAAATGAACTCCATTACTTAAAAACAAGTCAACCGATTCTGAAAATCAAGAAAACGAACACTCCTGAATGACGAGATCCAATCTTGTAACTAATCAATAAGAAAATAATGAACTTAATAAAATTATTATAAAAAAATAAATGTCTAATTGGTTATGAAATAAGTTATTAATAAGTTTAATTTTATATTATATGACCTTAAGTTCATGAGCGGAACAGACTTAAGGTAAGAGGTTTTCCACCCAAACCTCCATTTTCATTCGGGTTACTTTTATTATCTTGTTACCACAATGAAATTATAATTTATTATTTTTTTATACTAATAAATTATTTTGGAATTTAATATATATGTTTACCAACAAGAATAATACCTTAGTTTTTGTGGAGTTTTACGTTTTAGAAGGAATATTCAAAATTAATTCTGAAATACAAGCCCGATTCAAGGGAATTTCTCTAAATCTTACCCACTTTCAATGGAAGTCTATAATCTGTTTTTAGCAACCATTATATTTCTAAAATCACTAATGTTATTATGAAAACTATATCTTACTTTTGTTTTGGTTTTATACAATGAATTTTCCAAAAGAACTCTTTATTTCCAAATAAAAGAGTATTTATGTCAAGAATTACTCGATGATTTTAGAAGATTATTTTTCTCAGTTTCAACACTCTTGTTTATTATTAAGTAATGTTGGGATTAATATTTTTTGATATCATCTAATTGGATGGTTTATTAATAGTTTGATTGTGGATGTGCTATCCAAAAACCAATCATCAATTTTCTCGGAAGGGTTAGTGTTTATGCTTAATGTTTGTGGAATGTTATTTACATTTCATATGTAATTTTAAATATGAATATATATGTTATTTATGTTTATCCTAGATCATATAAGGAATTAATTGGACTTATTATGTAATAGGTGGGACCCTCTATAGCCCCTCGATGCATTGGTAGTTCTCATGATACAAATAGATGTGGACTTGGCCAAGGCCTTGCCTGTTTTGAGATATGGTTTTGGACGAGGCCTTAATGATGTTTTAGACGTCCTGGCCGAGGACTTGATGGTATGTTTCAAAATGTCTGGATTATGTTCTTACCTCATTATGAATCTATTAATTGAAAGATCATGTGGTTATTCAACTAGCAGAATACCAATCGTTATGTTTTATTGCGACATTATATACTTAGATCATATTCCTAACATAATGAGTTCAAGTTTATTATTTGGAGTGCATTTCAATTATTCACCATGCCTAATGTTTATGTTTAGGATATGTTATGATGTATTGATTACTCTTACTGAGCATTTGAGCTCACCCCTTTCTTATGTTTCATTTTTGTACAGTATGAATAAGTACGTTATGAGTGACTTTTAAGAATAATCTAAGAAGCATGGATGATTCTAATAGAATAAATTATTGTTTTATTTCCTTTCATATTTTAATGCTAAACTTATACATGTAAATTGTTTAAAAAAGATACAAAACTACGTGGTCCTTCGAGATTCATATTTCTTATTTATATACAAAAGTAATAAAATAAGGCACCGACTCTGGGAAATTGGGGTTGGTTTCTTGGATTTGGTATCATAAGAAGTTTAGTATAAAACATGGGAACTAGATTTATAAAACAGAGATTAGGGAACAACTCCCTATGATATTATTTGAGTATAAGAATACACGATCATCCTGGTGTTTTGGTAAGGAATATATTATGTTGATCTTTCTAGAAAAAAAATCAATGTTTGAATATTACAAGTGGATGTGGTTTTGGAACATATGTACCTAGGTGTGAATACACTAACTAAGAGTTTCGGGCTTGACCCAGTGTATCCTGGTACTTGACAACAAGACTTACTGGTCACTTAGTTTGACACCCCCATGGGATATGATTAGGATAATTCACATTTTCTTTACAATCCGTTATAAAGGATTTAAAATTTTATTTTTTCCTCAAAGAAACCATGTTAGTGATTGTGGGAATAGTCATTCATAGGATTTCAATTTATGCTAAGAATTTTTCCAAATTATAATTATACATTACGATTCATAACCAAATCTAGTGTATTCCATTATCTAGAAATGTCACCTAGTGGAAGAAATGGAAACCGCATGAACATGCATATCAAATGTAGGGATTTCCCTCTGATGAAAGATACTGATGTTGGCTATGGTGATGTGACTGGTGTTGAGTAGCTTAAAACTATACCGGGATAACTTACTCAGGTTATGAACAATAACCTTACCCGTATGGAGCATCTGGATCCACCACATGGAGGAGCTTTGTAAGATCTATTTTTTTGTGAAAATAACCTCCATCATTCAATGGGACTACAACCCCATTTTTAGCTGAGTAGTGGATAAGTTTCTTAGAGAAGATATTTCTCGCCTTGGGATGTAATGAAAGAGAGCAGGTCTTCATGGCAGTTTATTGTTTATTGGGAGATTCAGATTAGTGGTGGTCATTAATCCAAAACACAAAGGATGAGGAAGAGATATAAGTGATGTAATTGAGGAAATTTAAGGAAATATTCCTTGTGAAATAATTTCCTCATGAACAGCTAGCAGATATAGAAAGGCAGTTTCAGAATTTGAGGAAAAATGAAGATAAGAATGTAGAAATATATGAAGCTAACTTCACCAGGTTATCAAGACATGTTTCTAACTACATATGAAATGCAAAGAGAAAAATTCATCAATTATTTGATGGCCTAATACATTCCTCTTATGGGAACTGGTATCCCAATGTTTTTCATCATATGAGGATATAGATTCATGTTTTATCAAGACAGAAAAGTAATTCTCTAAGTGTTATCAATTTAATGGAAAAAAAGAGAATAAGAGGGCTGCTAAAATCTATGGGATAGGAAATAAGGAAATATGGAATAAGGGAAGAGTTGAATTTCCACCCTTTGATAACTGTGTAAAGAAACACCCTAGTTACCGCTTAAAAAGAAAATGATTATGCTAAAAATGTGGACTGAAAGTCCATCTTACTGGTGGTTTCAAGGGGAAGAAAGAAGCTATTAATGTTCAATACTATAACTATAGGGAGATGGGACACTATGATAATGATTTTAAAAAGTGTCAAGGAAACATGGCATAGAAAAGGACAAGGGAGAAGTTGTAATCTTATGCGATCACAATTACGGATATTAAGGTTCTTAATGAAGTGTTGGAAGGTACATTAGTAATTTCCTAAAACCTAGTCAATGATTTATTTGATTCTAGATCATCACATTCTTTCATATCTTCCCAGTTTTCCCAGAAAATTAGATATTTCCAACTTGATTTAATAAGGGAGTTGTCAGTCAAAAATCCCAAGGGAAGTATCACTGAAACAATGTTGTGTTGGGTAGTCCCCATTATGGAATATAAATGTGCTTTATCTTCTGATTTGATTATCATACCTATGATTGACTTTGATATAATCCTTGTTATGGATTAGCTTTCAAACCATGATGCAAAAATTTATTGCAAGAAGAAAGAGGTTACAATTTTTGAGGATGATGTGGAATCCCATATCTTTTGGGCAGAAACACCGCCATATTATTCTCATCTAGATCCACTCCCAGTAGCTCTATTGAAATAAATTATTGTGGAGGAAGTGAATGCGAAGAATATGGTTGAGGAGAATAACGTTAAGATAGACAAAGTACTGATTGTACAAGAATATGTAGATGTGTTTCCAGAGGACTTACCTGGACATCCTCCAGAGCATGAAATTGAGTTTTCCATTGACTTAATTCCTGGTTCAAGGCCCATATAAAAGACCCCTTATAGAATTTACCCTGGGTAATTAGTGTAACTAAATAAAGAACTAGAGGAATTGAGTGATAAAGGATTTATTCTCCCTAGTTTTCTCTATGGGGAGCCCATGTTATTTTTGTTAAAAATAAATATAGATCAATAATGGTGTGCATTGACTACATGGAGATCAATGATATAAAAATAAAGAACATGTATCCCATACCTCTCATTGATGATTTATTTTATCAACATCATGGAGATCAGTATTTTTAGAAGATCGACCATTGATCTGGATATCATCAGTTGGTTGTGAGGAAGGAAGCTATTCAAAAAACAACATTTGAACTAGGTATGGGCATTAATAGATTACAGTAATTCCTTTTGGATTGACTAATGCACCCTCTATTTTCATGGATTTAATGAATATATTTTTCAAGGAATATCTTGATGTCATTGTGGTGGTATTTATTGATGATATCTTGGTATAATATAAAATCTATGAAGACCTGAAAAATCACTTGCGCACTAATATAAAGACTCTTAGAAGAAATGAATTATATGGGAAGTTCAGGAAGTGTGGATTTTGGATTCAATCAGTTTCCTTTTTGGGACACATTATCTCCAATGATGGAATATCTGTTGATCCTATAAAGACCAAGTATGTGTAAGAATGGCCTACTCCAATGAACATAACCGAGGTACATAGTTTTATTGGGTTGGAAGGTTATTATCAGCGTTTTGTTTAGAAATATGCCTATTTAGCTAACCCAATCACCAAGCTTACATGTAAATTGGTCAAGTTTGTATGGAAAAATAATGTGAGGACTATTTTGAAGAATTTAATAGGAGGTTAGTGTATTCTCTGATCCTAACCCTACCATCAGGGAATGATGATTTTTTCATCTATAACGATGCATCAAGGAAAGGAATTGTATGTGTCCTTGTGCAGAATGATAGAGTTATTTCCTATGCATCAAGGCAGTTAAGAATTAATAAAAAAACTATCCTACTCATGATCTTGAGTTAGCAGTGGTAATCTTTTCTCTGAAGATATGGAGAATTGAGATCTATGGTGAAAAAATGTGATATATATACGGATCACAAGAGTCTGAAGTATATATTTTCAATGAAATAACTCAACATGAGGCAAAGGAGATGGCTCAAACTACTCAAGGATTATGATTGTACCATACACTACCACCCAAGAAAGGAAAATAGGGCAGCTGGTGCATTGATCAGGAAGGATCATGGATTTCTCAACAAAATAAGGATTGGCAAGGATCTTTTGTATATGGATCTAGTAAGGATGGACATGGTAATTATCAAATAAGGTAAAAAATCATTACTTTTTCAAATGGTTTCTCAACCATCATTATTAAAATTAATTAAATCTTCTTCTCCTGATGATGAGAACCTTCAAAATAAAATTAATGATGTGAAAGTTGTGAAGATGGCAAACTTTGGGTGTGAAGATGGTGTTCTAAAATTTGGGAAGAGGCTTTGTGTTCTTGATATACCTTAGCTAAAAATGGGAGTTATTGGATGATCCCATAGTTAAAATTTCATTATACATCCTGGAATCACTAAAATGTATAAAGATTTGAAGGAACATTTCTGGTGGGGCAACATGAAGAGGGAAATTGCAGATTATGTATCAAGATGTTTAGTCTCTTAATAAGTGAAGGCTGAAAGGAAACATCGAAAATGAGTCATTAAACATCTACCTATTACTATGTGGAAAGGGGTTGACATCACCCTGAATTTTTTCATTGGAGTACCCAAAAATCCATGGAGGAATGATGTGATATGGGTAATTGTGGATCAACTTACGAAATCTGCACATTTTTTCACCATAAGGGAGGGTTTTCCAATAGATTTCTTAATAAGAATCTATATCAATGAAGTTGTGAGAATGTATGGAGAACTTCTATAAATTGTTTATGATCGTGACCCACGATTTACATCAAAATTATAGAAACAATTTCAGAAAGATTTGGATATTGAGCTTTGATTTAGTACTGCTTACCACCCAAAAACTGATAGGCAATCAGATAGGACAATCTAAACCTTTAAGGACATGTTGAGAACATATTCACTTGAATTTAAAGGTATGTGGGATCAATATTTTTAATTAGTGTATTTTTCTTATAATAATAGTTTCTATTCAAGTATTACAATGGAACCATATAAAGCATTGTATGGAAAGAGATGTCGTACAATAACTTGTTGGGATGAATTTGGAGAAAGGATAATTTTGTTACCTGAGCTTGTGGAGGAAACAATAGAAAAGGTAAAGACTATTCAAGACCATATCAAAGAATCTCAAATCAAACAAAAGAACTATTCCAATAATCGAATGAAGGATATGGAATTTCATGTGGGAGATCACATTTTCTTGAAAGTATCTCCATGGAAGGCTGTTATAATATTTGGAATGAAAGGGAAACTAAGCCATAGGTAAGTTGGGAATTTTGAAATTCTAGAGAGAATATGAGCTGTTTCCTATCATTTGGTTGTGCCGCCTAGCCAGTCCAGAGTACACAATGTGTTCCATGTCTCATTGCTGAGAAAGTACATGCCAAACCCAATCCATGTCCTCACTTCGGAAGGTATAGAGTTGGAACCTGACCTATCTTACCATGATGAGCCTATTTGGATCCTAAAAACTAAAGAACAAGTGTTAAGGAATCGAATGACTCGTCTGGTAAAGCTACTTTGGAGAAATCATAAAATAGAAGAGGCAACATGGGAGGTTGAGGATCTTATGATGAAGACATACCCAAATATTTTTGTGAGGTAACATTCTTTGAATTTCGAGGATGAAATTTTTGTAAAGAAAAAATAATGTAACACCCCAAGATTTTTAAAATAAATATTTAATTCATGAAATACTGAGTCCCTACAAAAAACCACATTTTATAATCTATCTGTTAAACACAACTTTTCATCTTCTATGTTTTGAATTTCAAAAAACGGTCATCTAGAGTATTGATCAGTAAGTCTTTTGGAGTCTGATCGAACCAACTTAAATTTTGGGGAATAGTAACACACCCTTATGAATGGTAATATGAATAGTAATATGACCTTTATGAATAGTAAATAATAATATTATATTATTTTCTTAAGGTAATAAGATAATGAGAACTTAATTAATTTTTGAATTTGATATAAAAATAACTATACCTTTAAAATTTTTATTTTTCAAATTAACTATGATTATATTAAAAAATTAAATTGAGAAATATTTTGAAAATTATTATTGAAAAATGGAGTCCATTTTTGAATTCTACATGTCGAAAAATGATATGGGTGAATTTTTGGGATTTTTCTAAAATACTTGAATTTTCTGTGAATAGTAAAAAATATAGTTTTGAGTTTTTGGTATGTTTAATGACATCATAATGATGTAATAATTAAAATAAAATTCTGGAAATTTTTTTTATAGTAAAATAAGAAAAGAGGTGTCTTAAGTGGCTAATACCATGGGAAAATACCATGGGAAAACCCATGGTTTTACAAAAATAAATAATGAGGTGTGCTTTTTAATTAATAAAAAAACTCCTTCTCATTTACTATAATTACCCACTCATTTATTTGTTTTCCATTATTTCAAACCCATAATAATCTAATATATGGTAGCTTTACCTCCCTAGTAGTCTTCCCAAGGTTTCCTAAATCCCCCAAGGTCCCAACCTTCAAATCTTAGGAGTTACTCTACAAGGTAAGATAATTCTCAATTTCTCTTATCCATTCAAGTTATCTTCTATGTGGTTTGTATTTAACGTTTTAATAACATATTCTTACTAATAAGTCTAATTTCATATTCCAAGACCTTTAGTTCAATAGTGGAACTCATTCAGACTTTAGGTAAGGGTTTTTCCACCCGAACCTCCATTTTCATTCAGGTTACTTCTATTATGTAATTACCTCAATGAAATTATTATTTATTTTTATATAATCCTTATAAATTATATTTGAATATTCTATATATGTTTACCAAATATAATACTACTTTATTATGTGTGGAGTTACATGTTTTAAAAGAAACATTAGAAATTATTTCTGAAATGCAAGCCCGATTCAAGGGAATTTCTCGAAATTTTATCTACATTTGAGGGAGGTATATAATCTTTTTTTAGAAACCATTATCTTTAAAAAATAAGTAATTATATTATAAAAACACTGTATTACTTCAGTTCTGATTTTATACAAATACATTTCCAGAATAACAATTTTTTTTCAAAATTAAGGAGTATTTATCTCAAGAATTACACGATGATTTTATAAGAGTATTTTTGTCTGTTTCAACACTCTAGTTGATTAATATGTAATATTGGGATTACTTTTATTATTATTTGATCTAATTTTATGGTTAATTACTAGTTATATTGTGGTTGTGCTATCCTAAAACCATTCACCAATTTACTCAGAATTGTTTGTGTTTATGCTTAATGTTCGGGGAAAGTTATTTACATTTCATATGTTATTTTCAATATGAATGTATATGTTGTTTATATCAATCCACTATCATATGATGAATGAATTGGAATTAATATGTGATGGGTGGGGGACACACAATCCCCTCGATGCATCGGTAGGTCTCATGAGACAAATATACGTGGACTTGGCCGAGGCTTTTCCCATTTTGAGACATGGTTTTCACCGAGGTCTTAATAATTTTTAGACATATTTTCTGAGGCCTTGATGTTATGTTTTAGAATGTAAAAAATATGTGGTTACCTCATTATGAAGCCAGTAATTGAAATCTCATATGGTTATTCGACTATTATAATACTCATGTTATGTTTTACTACAACATTATTTACTCAGCTATTCCTTCCATAACGTGTTCATGTTTATTATTTAGCATGAGTTTCAATTATTAACCTTGCCTAATGTTTATTTTTATGATATATTCTTCTATATTTATTACTCTTACTAAGAATTTGAGCTCACCCCTTTCTTATGTTTAAATTTCCCAGGGTATGAAGAATCAAGTTATGATAAATTTTCAGGCATAATCTAGGAGGAATGGGTGTTTCTAATGGAACAAATTAGTGTTGAATTTCCTTTAATAATGTAATGTTGAACTTATATATGTATCTTGTTTCCAAAATCTATAAAAATAATTGGTCATTCAGGACGCATATTCTTTGTTTATATGACAATGTAATAAAATAATGCACCAGTTTTGGGAAATTGGGGTCGGGTCCTTATAATCATAATTTAATAAATAAAATATATTTGAGAGGGATGAAGTAGAAAATAATTATGAGAGATCGTTTGAGAATATTGAATCTCTATTTGGACGTTCTCCCTTGGGTAAAACCTGAAGGATACATAGATTGGTCATTTGGAAATACCAAGGATTATAGGATGTGAGTAGATACTTGAGGAGAGACCATGTACGATTTTTGTTTCAGAAAATTATTTATAGTTGGTGGATAACTAGCTTGTAGGTGTGTTCTTCTTATAAGTGTAGAAAATGGAGTTTTGTTAAATACCCATTAATATTTCAATGTTGAAATGCCACTATTCAAGGGTAAATGGATCCAAAAAAGAGAAATAATGAGTTTTCTGGTAATATAAGGAAAAGAAATCCTCTAAAATTATTTTAAACAAGTATTTTAAACCAAATGGAAGCCTTTTATAATGTTTTTTTTAATATTTTCCCATTTTTTTCATTGGAAACTATATTTTACCCAATTAATTTATATTTTATTAAAAATATAAAGAAACCCATCTTACAAAATTTTAATTTTATAAAACTAAATTTAATATTCATATAATATAATTCAATTTCTATATAATAGAAAATATACTTATAAATTAAAACATTTAGTTTATAAAAAATTTGGTCTATATAATTTTTTTTTTCATTAAGGTTTCATAATCAGATTTAGTTGCAATGGACCGGACCTCCCTAGTCTAGTACTATGAGAAAATATAGTTTTTGAGTTGTTCTGGGAGGTCACAATGGTTCATTTCAAGAGTTTTTTTTAAAATCCAGTGTTTCCAACAATATCTCGTCTCATGGAGAGTCATCCACCGGTAGGGGGAAATGGTAGGTCACACCTGTGAGTTAGGACCAATGAGTCAAAATACTAAATCACACCATTGAATCGCACCGATGACTTGAAATGGTGAGTTTCTGTTTGTGGGGCAAGATGGTAGGTCTCCAATTATGAGTTAACCAATGGTGAATCATCCACCAGTGACTCGCAGTGGTGAGCCACAACAGCGAGTCACTGACGGCAGGTCACCTGTGGTGACTCGTGACAATGACTCGTCCAACGGTGACTAATCCAACATCGACTCATCCAATGATAACTCATCCAATAGTTACTCATCTAATGGTTAATCATACAATGTTAGGTCACCTAATAGTGAGTCATTAAATGGAATGTCATCCACCAGTATGTCATTTCCAACATTTTTTCAAAATTCCATTTTTCTCCAATTTTCCCAATTTTTCTGGTTTCACCCATTTAAAATTTTATTTGATGAAAAACGAGTTTAAACCCATATTTATGTGGTTTTAGTCCATTTATATGGATATAAAATACATCCTTAAATTCTTAACACTAGGGAGGCTCCTAAACGACCAAGCCACGTGGTGTTGGACAAGATCCGCCATTAATGGCATTTATAATAGTTTCTTCCATTGATTTAGGATCTAGACATTCTAAAGACAATATACTTTTTCCCTTTTGCACTTCAATTTTCTTTTGGTACCAGAAATCCCTAGAACCTTTCTTCCCCGAGGGGTCTTATGTGGGTGCTGTAATCTTTTCTTTATGTTTTCCATGGAGGTTGATGTTAAATGCACACCCTTCTTCTTTGGCTCATTAAGGAATTACTAATAATTTCTTCTTCCATGTAGGGATTCCTTCATGTATCTTTTATATTTTTATCTTTCAGTGTAAGTGTATGAATTCCTCCATTGTGATTATTTTTGAATACCAACTGAACGAAGATAATTGAATATTTTGAAGATTAATACGAAGGTTTGAGAAAAGTGATATGCCTTACTTTGTTATTTATTGATATTTTGAATTTATGAGCTATATGACTATTAAAAATCATAGTCATTGGGGTTCCTTGGTTGGGAACCAGATGTTTATGAATTCATGTTGTTTTTCTTATGGTTAAAAAATACATGTAATATATTAACCACATTTATTTACCTAACATAAATGGATCCCCTAGGATTATACAGTTTATGTGATAATGCCCTAAATTTAGTAGAATTAAATAATTGACACCGTTTTGAATATGGAAGCATGTCTTTCTCTATTATTTCATGTAACTTGTTCATGGACATGATTGTGTGATGTGGGTTGGAACATGTGTTATAATGAAGTGAATATGAATGTGTTGTGATATGTCAGGGTAGTGGATGAGATGTCTTATATAATGGGGTTTTGTTTGTTATAATGGTACATATGGGTGTACAATGGGGTTTTTGATGGTTATTGTGTGGATTTTCAACAAGGAAATAAAAATAGGATGTGGCTAAAAATTGGTGGTGATGTGGGATTGTAGGAAGGAAAGTAATGGGTTATTGTGTGGTGCTACTTTATTTGTGTTTGTTACTGTATTGTGTGAATTAATTATAGTTCCTAGGGAAGTATGGAACTAAAATGGTATATCTGTTCTTGAGAGTAATATGGGAAATGGTTTATTTGAAATGGAATTTGGAATGTGAACATGTAAATATTGAATGATAACATGCTGGAATTTAATGAAAAAATGTGTTGTTAATATGTGATTATTCAATATTTTTGAAATCTGTTATACAGATAAATGTGGGTTGAAAGTGTAGTGTGACTTGTGTCCAGTGTTCTTCTTGTATGGTGTAGTGTTTATGCTATGTGGTTGGTTATGTTATATCTACCCAAATATTTATAGAATTATTACATTGTTTTACTAAATTGAAATGGATATGTTAATGAGGAAATTTAATATGGGTTGTATTTTTTAACTTATTAATGTTTATATATAAAGAAACTGGATGGCGAATGAGTTATGTTTTTGGGCCGTCTTGTGGTCATGCATTTAGAGGTGGAATAAAAGTTGGTTGTGTTGTTCGTGATGGTTTTTTGATTGAAAACCCATAGGCTGGGATGAGTTCTTGGTATCTATATATGTATATACTATGTATATTTCTTTATGACTTCTATACGTACCCCACCCTAGTTGTGAATTATGTTCTAAACACCCCCATTTTCATGGGGAGGGTTTCTTTTCCCATCATCTTAGTGGGAGGATGGATGACTGGTTATTGGATTTTCCCTAACACCCTCCAAGAAATCGGTATCCCAAGACTCTTCAGGCAGGTTGTGGTGTGGTTGGGAGGACCACGTGTCTGCAAGTGACATGTGCTTTCCCAGGTGTCTATGGGATGAGATGTTGTGTTCTTTCCAAGGTGTATTCAAGATGAGGTATGGTTGTGGCTGAGGTGTCTATGGGTGGGATGTGGTATAGTTGTGGCCCAGGTGTCTGTGGGAGAGATATGGTATGGTTGAGGCCCAAGTGTCTACAGGTGGGATGTGGTGAGATTTGTTTTCCCATGTTACGGGACTACCTCTGAGGCCTAGGTGTGTGCAGGCGGGTTGTAACATGGGGCTTGTGAAAGAGTGTGAAAGCGTCAAGAAATTTTCTGTTAGGGTATGAGCAGTTAACAAGTGGTAAGTGGTGTGGGTTACACAACCATAGATGTGATTATTATGTTACATTTCTTATTTTCATTCTTTGGTGAGCATGCCTTGGTGAGGTTGGGATGGTTAGTATACCTATTCAGGTGCTGTTTTGTTCTACTTCTTTCACATCGGTGCATTAGTATTCCCTTTTCACATGTACATGAGAGACTTTTTTTTCTAGTGAGTATACTTGTATGCTCACCCTACATATATGAAAATACTTTTCAGGTTTTTAGGGGGACTTTGTGGACCGTGCTGGACATTTTTGGTTCGAACTTTTGGATTTGTCGCTGTGTCACTGCCTTAGCTTTTATTTATTTTTTCCTTCCATTTGGAGAATTTTATATATATCATTTTATTTTTATTAATGCATTATGTGTTGATTTTTCTTCATTTTATACATGTTATGGAGCTGTTTATTATTGATTCATCCTATCTAACAAATTTTTTTCCTTATAATGGGTAATTCCTCCCAATTTTTAGATCTTTGTACCCTTTGTGCTAGTTGCCAACCAGGGCCCACTATAGGTAAGACTCGAGGGTCATTATATCCCTTTCTTCATTGCTATCATGTGAGGTATATCCTTGGGGGGAGGGGTTTGGGACATTAGTGTTGATTAACATTTTAATTATTGTTAATATATATATATATATTAAAAAAATTATATTTCATCCATTAATATAAATATTAACATATTTTATTTTATAAAAATTATACAATCTAAATAAAACAATTCTATGGGAATAACCCTTATATCATTATCATAGTCATTGACATAAATCATAGTAATCCTTTTTTTGTTACTAAAATGAAATGGGATTTTTATATAATTTGTACTTTATGATTCCAAATATAAAGTCATTTTTTTTAAAATAAAAATTATATGTGTAATAAAAATTAATTCTAAAATATGTACATGTAATGCGTAAAAGCATGTTTGTATAAAAAGTGTATGTCAAAGCACAAATGTGCTATTTAGGGAAAAAATATAAATGTATTTTTATTTTAATGAAACTAATTAGTTTATTAATAACAATAAAATATTTAATTTAATTTTAAAATACAAATACCAAATTTAACCTTGTGAATGTTTAATTAAAAGAAGAAAAATGGGTTTTTTGTTAAAAAATATTGCTTAATTTTAAAAATGTTAAGAATTCGTTTCCCAAATCAAACATAGTATTTTTTAAATAAATATATTTACAAAATAAATTTATATTTTATTATTGAAATATTCTTATAAGTATTTATGTTTTACATATTTCTTGATACAGTCATAAACACACTAGTTTTCGTAAAACTTTCATTTTCACTATTGACCTAAAAATAAATTATTTCAAAAAAATAACAAAAAATAATATTACTATAATATTTAATTATAAATAAAAAATGGAGTTTCACTTTCTCAAACTAAAATTCTAAAATTTATGTTTTTATCATTTATACAAAAATATAAAAATATAATGGAATTTTTTTTCATAGGAAAATAACTTTTTAAAATGTTAACTATTCTTAATTTTATTTCCTATAAATACCATTCACTTTAGAATTGATATTTTATCCACATAAATAATATATATTATCTATAATATATTTTGTTTCTTTAAATATATATCATAAAATTCTAATTTTAAAAATATATATTCTTTTCCCAAAATGACCATGTTTGTTATTTAGCTTTCCAAATTGAATTTCATCAATGAATTATTATTAAACATGACCTTTATTGTTATTTATAAATATATTTTGTATTAAGGTTACCTATATTAATACCTTCCAATTAAGTGACTACTTTAAAATGGTTATATCATTTTACATTATTCGTCTTGGTTTGGAATTTTCTATAATCCAAGAAATAAAACACATTAGGTTTCAATGGAAATTATAATTTAAAAAATTGGGGTATTAAATTATCCCTCAAATAAATAAATTTCACACTCAAAATTATAGTTATAACATACTAGTAAGATATATATGGGTATCCAAAAGATATTCATGGCATTAGATAATTTTTTTAAAAGGCATCAACCTCACTATCCTATTAATGCCAAGGAAAAAACTCTTTTTGTAACATACCAGGTAAATAAATAATATGAAAATTTCATATTTATTAATATTTGTGAATTAAATATTAATTTTACTTTATAGGGGATCCTATATTGGATGGAGTACCTGACACACAACAATGGGTTTCTCCGAAAATCCCATGTTTCACATATGGCTGAGTCATACTGAAAAATAATAATACAATAATATTTTAAATTGTAGTTAACGCTTATCCGTTGTTTTCGAGGTAATGAATATAACTAATTAAAATATGATTATATATATATTTTAAATGTTTTTACATTTATCCAATAAAAGTTAGGGGCTTAAAATGTGAATGAATCCAATTTTAAGCATAAATACTCTAATATTCTTTAAAAGGTCGATTTAATGCCATTTGATGGAGAAACATTTTTAAATCTAGTTTTTGTAAATTTTGTATATTCTATTTGAAAAAATAAAAATTCTTCTTTAGAATCGGGACATCAAAATTTACTTTGGTTAAAAGTTTGTTATTTTTCTAATAAATTTCATTTTTTAATAAATAGTGAAAAATAATGCATTTTAATTCAAAGCTACCATTTAATATAATTTAGTTATATGGTTAAATTAAACTTTTAATTGGTTTTAAAGTTTAATTGGATTATATGTTTACCATTTATTCCAATTCTTGTCATTGGATGTAATTTCACTTAGAAATTGGACATAAACAAGTGTCAACATTCGGATAGTTATTATTTTTGAAAAACACGCTTTTTGTTTTGACAAAGGGAATTAATTTTAAATTAGTTTATGAAACTTATGTTTTTTGAATTTGTAAAAATGGATTCTATATTTGGAATCATAAACTCCAAATTTTGTAAATAACTAACTCTTATTTTCAGACATTATAAATAGTAACTCCAGAAAATATTTTGTTTACCATGGTTAAATTGTAAATCCGGTAAATAAGGGTAAAAAATAATATTATAATAATATTAATTTACCTTAACACATATCCTAATGCTATTAGATGATACATTCCCGACCATGGGAATCCTTGGGTTAATTTTGGGACCCCATGGTGCCACTTGGGAGTGATAATGTCATTTTATATTAATTAATTTAATGTAAGGACAAAAACAACATAAACATATATCTTTTAGTAAAATAATTTTATATGAGATTATGTAAGTGATCTATTCAACTATAAATAGTAATTTAAAATCTAAAATGATTTCGTATATCATGGTAGTTTATTTATAATTTCTAGACATTAAATAATTATACTTAATTATGACACAATGGTGATGTAGTAATTGCTTCGTTAATAAAGGATTCAAATAAATGATATTATAAATATTAAAATAAATTTATTTGAAACTTTTTAATCCATCCCTTAATTTTAGGGATAATAATGACTTGTTATCTTTGAATTAATAATGTTTTTTCAAAAAAATCAAGTTTATATATATATATTTTAAAAGTATTGATATGAATAATTTAGAAATTGACATAAATGAGTTTTTAAAACAATTAATATTTTATTAAATGATAACATAATATTAAAATTATAAGATTCATAAAAATGACTTAAATAATGTTAAAAATGTCATAAATTATACATTTTGGGTCTCTTGGAATTTTATTGTAAATATATTAACCATATAGTTTGAATATATAAGAGGACATTGTAAAAGTTGAAAAAGATAACAAAGGATTAAATAAAAAAGATAAAGATTAAAAAATTTCCAAATCCTATCCAATTCTTATTGTATGATTCTATTTAGACTTATATTCTCCTTATCTTATAATTAAATAAGTTTTTGTCATTTTGAAAATGAAAATAATTTTATAATAAAATTATAATTTCAAACTTTCCTAAAGCGACCCTCCTCCCCCATATAAAAGGCCACCAACTCTAACCCATTACACAAACCTCACAAGCCCCTTGGCACATCCAAACTCTTCTAAAAGAAGTTCCCAACATCCCTATATTCCACTTAGATTCCTTACACAATGTAGATGGAAATTTAAGATATCCCTTTGGTTCAAATCAAAAGAAGTTACCTGATTTAAAGGTAACGACTTCTCTCAAGTTCTTTTCTTTTATTTTCCTTATCCAACCCCTTAAACTCTATTTATTCAATTATTTTATAAGAAAACCAGTATCTTAAATATACTAGTATGTTTTTATAATGAGGATTATAACTACACATCTAAACACCTCCATCTAATGGATATGAACTTACTGTTTTGATGGACGACAAACTACTGCCTCACGAAATGATGATTGTTAAATTATCTCCTACCACCTCCCATGGTGGCCATTATGATGGAACTATATTTATATGTGATGTATATTATATTTATATTTTCTCTATTATTATGTATTTCTCATTTATAGCACACCTTTATGGTTTTCATAATGGGTAAATACTATATTTTAATTTGAGTAAGTGTGGCATACCTCCCCCTCAAAGTTATATGAGTCGTTCAGGCCATACGTGGAACATATAAAGGATTGAGTTAAAGAAATTATATATGAAATTATACTGTAATTATAATATACCTTTGTATCATTATGTTTTCATTCCATTAAATATGAAATAGAAATAAAAGTAGCGTTCATACGTATGTACGGATTACCATCTCCATGAATGGTGCATTTCATTTATTATGACCAAATGTAATGTAATATTATAAAAACATATATATATACTAGATATATATGATATATATGATATCTAAATAATTAATATCATTCTATAGATAATGTAATTATGACAACATGGACAATTTGAAAGTGCAAGAAGTTCATTATGGCTCAAGTACCAAATATAAAAAAACGACTGTTATTAAGTTAAAGGATTATTTAATTTTCATAATGTGGTAATAAGTGATATAAAAGAATAATAAACTTGAAAAATGTTCTTAAGAAATAATAAATTAACATTAGTTTATTACTGAGAAGATTAAAGAACAAATGAGTCAAATCGGACATGATGTAAGGGAACGTCTTAACCCAATTTCCATTTTTTGGGTTAAACTTCTACTTTTTGATTATGTCGTGATGTGATTATGTGAGAAATGAATTTTGATATTTTTTTTTGTATTTATACTTTTTTTTATGAGTAATTATAGTGAATACACATAATTTTTCTATTTTATTTAAAAAATGATCTTTGTAAGGGAACCTTTCAACCTCTTCTTTTAGTCAAAGAATTATTTATGTTATGTATTTTAAATTCCATTCTTCTTAAGTTGGGATATGTTATTCTATATCCTTATTTCATTCCATTTTATGGCCATGTGATGAGATACCATTTTTTCTCTCATCAACTCATTTTTTTAATTTTAATGTGACATCGTTAGGCTGCCGAAATTTTAGTTGGGGACTTCATCTCAATCACTTTTCTTTGAGGAATACTTTTATTTATCCACAAATTTAGTTTATACGGTGTATAAACCCCTTTGAATTTTCATTTAATACAAAGTAAATATTTTCTCTACGTACTGTTTTACTAAATGGAAAAATATAATTTCTCTTTTTAACGTACACGGTGACAATAACCTTTCCACCACCATGAGTATTATTTTATATTTGTCTTCCGTAACAATACCTAGTGTTTTTTAAAAGAAAAATACATACCATATAACATTTTTACATATTTTATTATTTAAATGCTTTTTAGAAAGCATTGATTATTTCAATATCTTGAAATTATATATCGTGATTTTAATGTGGAAATGTTATCTTTCCTTTATTCTTGTTTTATATGTTATGGTTCATAGGAATTGTTTACGTATATTGGTGGTTCTATGATAAACCTAGGGTGGGTGAGCCCGAGATAGATCTATAATGTATTGGGTAACGTGATAGAGATAAATGTTGATGTTTCTCTTAATTTATTTAGGGAATATACCGTGAAAATTATTCCAAATGTAACTCCCTATGTAGCTATGAAAGCTATAATGTAAGTCTATTATGGATGCCACAAGTTACCTTTATGATTTATGATTTCCATGTGTTATTCATAAAACTTATTATTATTTTTGGTATTTTAAAGATTTAAAATTATGATTTCATCGATTTGTATGTATTGAAGGACTAATGTTTTCTGTCCTTGTTTTATAACCCTTACTGAGCTTTTTATGCTCATCCCATGTTTTTAAAATGTTATTCACAAGGTCTAAGGAAGGGTAAGAGAAAGTAATAATTCATGAAGATTTATATCAAGAAAAGAATTCTTTTTTATTTAAGGAGTTTTACTATTGTGAAAAAATTTGGGTAGAGTATAAGTATCTACTTTGAAATTTTTGAAATGTAATCTAATAGTTACAGCCTAATTCTCTAAAACTCAAAACTTGAAAAGATCTTCAATGTGAATTATTAACTTAATTAAATATTATGTAATGTTTAAGGTTTGGGCCTTATAATTTTACTCTTAATAAACCTAAGTATTATTTCTATTTATCATAATAAATAATGAAAAATGTGGTTTATTAATTAGATGATATAAAATAGGGGATTTTATAGATACACATTTCATATATTCAGTCTCATGATACTTATTCCATAAAAATAATAAAAACAATATGGTTATGATAATTTCCTATAAAATCATAGTAAAGTATCATATGAATATGAAAAACAGATACTATAAGACCTTACACTATGATACATCAACATTAACATATAATGAATTGATTTCATATAGTTATATTTAAAAACATTTCTCTTTTCCTTGTAAACCTAATCCTAAATTTTCCCCCAAAAATTACATTGAACAATCTTATAATATTCAAAATCCAAAAATCATTGATATTTATGCTATAAAAATTCAACATACCCTTTATATATGAAAATATATAACAGTTTTTATATACCCAACTTATTAATATCTAAATTTCAATATTTTTGATAAATGGTAATTTCCTATTAAGTAATATTAGCTAATTTTTTATATTTTCAAATCCTTCATAATGGTTTATAAATAACATATGGATTTTTCAAAACGAACTCACTTAAGAGTGACTAGCCAGGTGTAAATTCCTAGGCCCACTCATCAAGCACTGAGTGAAGAACAATTTGATGGTCTACCATCATTTTTTAGGGTGATTACTCCAAGGTGAATCTAATATATAACAACATCCTATTTCTAGTATCCTGGAAGAGAAGAAATTTCATTTAAAACCACACACTCCACGCATTTCCAAAATATAGGATGTTTTCCTATACTTAGAATCATCCCTAGGGTTTTCCCTAATGTAATATATACAATATAAAATACTCAATATCACCTCCACCAAACTAAAGTGTTAATTATTTCTTTGGAATCATGATCAACCATAACATATCAAGAAATAATGACATTTATATCTCTTATGTTATCCTCAACTATTTAATTCCTAATCTCTAAAGATATCAAATTCCAACTATGGTACCAACTATGGCACCTAATATATAACTAAACCAAAATTACATGATTTATAGAACATATTACATTACATACCATCAAAAAACTTTTTAGATTGATATTTTTGAATAACTAGTAAAAATAAGTAACTAATAAATCCAATTTATTTCTCAACTATTAGATATTTTACACTATATTAGGAATAATTTACTCGATAATAAATATTATAAATATACCAAAAATTGTCTACACATTATATTATTCTAGATATATCTTGTTTAATAAAATAATTTATAACTTAGGTAAATGGAAACATAATATCGGTAATTTTAAATACTCATTAAGGGACAACGTATAGTAGAAGATATCATAATTAAAAATGAGATAATAACACAACATGAAATAATTTACAATGAAATAAATTATAATGAAATAGTTATATATAACTTATCCCATGATCTTGAAATAATCCCATAGATGGAATAATAATATAAATAATCACATGGATAATAATAACTAGTTTCATAGTGATAAAATGGACATTCTCAGACTTTTCAAGGAATTATGCCAATAAGTTACATATTGTGAAGGACTTATGCCAAGACATTAAGTTTCAATCCATATTAATAGGTAATCATACCCAAAATACCCTATTTAGTTTTTCTTAGGAGTCCTATCAATGAATTGAGAGGATATTGGGGCCTCTTCCAATCAGAAATTAGGTCAAATGTGTTTATCATTTGAAGGAATGAATAGTATTTAAAATAAATAACTAACATTCATTATTAATCAATAATCATATATATTGAAATAAAAAGTATATATATTTCCAATATTTCCCCACTCAATAAATGGAATAACATTCTATGTAATAATCTCCCAAACTAGAACAGTATAGAGTAATGTGTATATTGTTACATCAACAATTTTCATGATCAATAAATAAAATTATATGATTATAATTCATAAAAATAAATTTGTCGGATTGTATTATTAAGTAATATCCAAAGTGTAATATAATATCATTGAATTATTTTGAGATTAGTGAAAACACGTTATTAATAAGAACACTTCAAAATTTCATATTATAGGGTAACATGAATTATATTATTTGATATTAGAAGTTAAATTTAAAAAATAAAAATAACGTGAAATGATTTATAAGTTAATCCATGATAATAGAATCAAAATTAGGAAAAAACCATTAAACATATAGGGGTAAATAGATGGAAAATCCTAAATTTGTTTTTATAAAACATTTTTAACAACACTATTTAAAAGAGAAGTTACAAGTCAATTTTAAAAGTCATGTTTGAAGAGGTAAATTTAAAGGACTTTTTGAAAAACATATTTTAAAGTAATACTAGTAATAGATAAATGGAAATGAAATACTAGTTTTCCAAATTAAATTTGGAGTGGAAGATAATAGATATGATCATGAAAGGAATTTTCTTTAATATATTAAAATACATTTATTGAAAACTTGCATCATAATAACATATAATAAAACCATTTTTTTTAAAATATAAAAAAGATAAATATAAATGAGATATAATATGAAACATGATATGGTTTCCAAATATAATACATAACATTTATGGGAATTGAAAATATGGACAAGGAGGGTAAAACATCCTTAAATAAGATTAGAATTATTCTCATCAAGGATATAATTTATGTGGAAGGAATTAATCAATGTAAAATCATTGAATAAAATGTAAATTATCTATAGTGAGAAATATAGATAGAGTAGTGTTAAATAAAATCTTAGCATGGAAGCAAAAAATCTTGGAATAAGAATGTTTAATGAAAACAATTATAATCCAATGAAGGAAGATCAATTAACATACACCATTACAATATTAGTATCATTTGAAACAAAATACGAAGAAAGGTAAAATGAGAGATGGATTTTTGAATCCCTTAAATTGAATGAAAATTACGAATAAAATTAATCTATATCCAATATATACACCTTATAATGAAGCATGTGATGAATATGAATCATATATAAATGAAGGTGATTTGAGATGAAAAAACCCCAACCATGGGCCCAAATTCATTCTGTGTGTAAAACTAATATTCTGAAAAATCTGATAATGTTTATTAAAAACTTTTACAAGAATATTTTAAATCAATATTATATTCTATAAGGCCTACATACTATCACATGTTATGAATTTGTTATATATGTTTCTATTATGTTGGTTACATGAGGTGGTTTGGACCATTTTTATAAAGCATCCACTATATTTCGATCGTGGAAAAATATTTTATAAAATTGATTCATAATATCTATAATTTTAGAGTTTTATTTATTTTATTATTATATTATCTCAAAATTTATATATTTTCATAATTTTTGACAAAATATACTCAAATTATGAATGGTTCCTTGGTTTGTTTATTTAAGGAGGTTATATTTATTATGAAAATTTAGTTATAAAATTACTTATATAATAACTAATATTATATTTATGAAATATTAATACTATCATAAATAAAATTTTATAAATTAATAACATTTTTAATTTCATCCATGTTAGCTGGTTGTGTAAAATGAAATATGTCATTCTATGAAGGTGGTAGTTTGCACGTACACACAGGTGAAGCTCCCATTAGTTAAACTCAACTACCACCACTACCAGAACATAAAACCCTCAATGTTGATACCACCAGATAATTAACAATTATAGAATCTATCATCTATCATTATTCTATTAAATAGTACTACATCCATGTTGTTCTACCGCTAGGTGGATCTACCACCACCTTTAATACTGGAAGCAACTACGACTCTGAGTTCATGAAGCTACCTTTAGAACATCTACTTCCATGTGATGCTACCAACAAAAGAGCTACCATCAACTATTTAATATCAAAAATGTTTATAATTAGGTTTAAACTTAATTCTAACAACATCTAGATTATGTCATTGTATTCAAATCATAGGAACATGGATTTTATAATAATTATTCCTAAATAACTGCATATAATTTTTGAAGTCATGTCTGAGTTTCCATATCTGTCTCTTAGTATAAAGATTCTACTTAATCTATTATTATCCTACAAATGGATAATAGAACTATTTGTAATGCTAAAAATTCTGAATAACCCTCGTGTTCTTAGTGTGGAAGTTTATACAGAATGAATGACACACATATATAGAGATATACATGTGTCTAGAAAACCCCTAACTAGCCAACTATTTAAGAGAAAAAGTGTTTCCAGGACTACAATGAAACTCTATTTTTATGTACTTTATGTATAAATCTAGTTCATCCTGTTCATGTATTGATTCAAGGAAACTTTAATGACTAAATCAAATCAGACTGAGATGCTTCAATTATTCAAGATACATATTCTTTTCTCTCTCTGTTATAACATACATATTTATAGGTGTTTTTGTTTACAATATTTATCTGAAAACACAATATTCTGCACTAAATTGGGGAGTTTTAGACACTATCTTTCAATTATTTTATTGTTACTCCCATAAAGAACTATGTAATATGTTATGTGTAACATGGAACCATTTAATCCAATAAATAATGATGGTAGATAATTTTATGTAATCATAGACTATATTAGTAAAATTTGTTCTAAAACCCAATCCAAGATATGGATTCGTTTAATTTTTTATAATATTCTTGGATGTGGGATATTCCCATGTAGAGGGTATTAATTATTTGAATAATATTTTTTTTTTTTAATTTCTGTCATGTGTTTACCTATTTTTTTCTTGGTTTTATGTCAATCCCATTTTCCTTCTAAATAGTACTCTCAAAGTTGAATTTTACATGTGTTTTATATAATTTGGTTTTTATAAGTAGATTATTTTAAAATATAAAGTGTTTCACAAATTAATATAACTACATTTTTTATTAAAAAATTGAGTACTTTATTGAAAGAATTTTTTTACCATTATGCGTTTTAGTTAACAAAGTGTTTTGATTAAACGTGGTGATTTTGGTTTTAAAAAATTTGTAATTTTTTCATCGGAAACACCATTCTCCCCTATCACGTCTTTTCCAATCATACAATAATTTTTTCTTAGTGAGTTTTTCAACATTATTTTTAATATGATCCAGTGGTATTAAATGATATTTAATTTTAGTTAGTTCTAAAATTTAGTCATTATAAATAATTATAGGCAAGATAGAACTACCACTAATTAGTCTCTTTATTTTAATGGGACTAATTATGATCAATGGAAGATTAATATGAAAATTTATATTGAGATCATGAGATTTGATATTTGGACTATCATTGAAGACAAATATAAAACACCCAAATATTTTAGATATCAGTGGAGTGATGAAAATATGGATGAATATGATTACAACTATAAAGCTATGAATGGATTATATTTTTCTTAATGAAAGAATAATTTAACAAACTATTTTTCTATCCAACTCCTTTTTAAATTGTGGACACTCTTGATATATCTCATTAGGGATCCTTTTTTTTGAAATTGATAGAGTTAACAATGGTCCAATACCATCTATATTAATTGGACTAGGAGTAAAAAAAGTCTGAAAGGACATAATAAAACCAAACTTATCAAATGAAAACAACATAAAGTTGAAATTGTCAAAAAAATGAGAATGCCCAACATTTTTCAACCACTAGATTCTATGACTCAGCTTTAATGCCCTATTATACATATTCCATAAGAAGGTATTCCACATGTATGGAGACCATGCTTCAATTTTTATCTTTCTTCCTTCCATGGATCAACTTCATTAGAAGATGATATTTCTCCTATAAGATCACTTAAATGAGAGCCCATTGTGAGGCCTGCATTTCAATTTTTTAGGACTTTTATTGAAACCAATAAAATTGTACAATATCGTTGAAGAGTTTATTATATGATTAGTAATAGGATAAGGGGATCCTATTTCATCAACAATATCAGTAGGAACCTTCGAATGTTATTCGATCATTGAAGGATTACTCACCTATGTAGGATTAACCAAAGCAGCCTCTATGGTGAGGCCTGCCAAGCCAGTCACTTCAGAACTGGATTTGAGATCAACAATATTATCCATTATTTTTGAAGTTCTGTTCACATGATCAAACATATCACATGAATATTTATCTTTATCAACATAAATAATAGTATTTAAGAGAGTATTCATTCATTGGACCCATAATGATTATTCCAGCCTTTAGTATGGGTATATCAATCTGTCTAGATGAAATAAACTTTATATCTTGAGGGGTAATCCCCCAGGGATTTGTCTCAAGTTTCATTTCCAAGGAAGAAACATAATCATAAGTAGAGTAAAGAAATTCTACATTCTTAGAATTTTTTATGAAATTATCATTCACATAATCAAATAAAGAATTATTATATTGGAAATTGTTAATAAATCTTTTGGTAGGAAATCTTGTCTTCTGATGGGGGACTAATTGAAATTCCCATTTTTCATTGAAAATATATTTTCCTTTGACCTTACAATGATTGGATGCAATTTTCTTGTCATAATTTTCTTTTGATTAGCAAGGTATGGCACAAATTATTCAGCAATTTCCTTATAATAATGAATTATTTCAATATTCCCTTTCTCAACTATGGTTGAGCTATTTTTACTTGATAGATGAAGCTGCAAATAGTCCTGATCATCCTCCACAAGTATAGTATCCATGTAACAACAGTGAATTATATCAATTGAAATTACCTTCTTATAATTATTTTAAACTGTATAATCCCTTAAACAAAATTAAAAATAAAATAAAAAGATTATAAATGAATAATTAAAGAAATAAAATGTATTTTTAGAAGTTAAGGAACATATACCAAAGGAGTATTAACTTTACCATCACAATTGTAAAATGCCACTTATGAATAGTCAACTAGAAAATTAAATAGTAACATAACCAATGAAATTATAAATTAAATTTACACATCTTATAAGTAGAAATATGATATAATTATATCATAGTATAAGTAAATAAATAGTTTGAAACTATTAATTAAGTGTTAGTATTTTTGTATGTCATAAATATTAAATTATAATTTTATGAATAATAAAATTTATTTTCATAAAATGTATTCATAAATTAGTATTGTGATTTCTTATGATTATAAGATAATTTAATGAGACCGTAGTTAATTTTCTCAAAGTGTTATAAAACAATTTATAATTTTAAAATCATTATTTTTCAAGTAATTTATAATTTTAATTAAAAATAAAATTTATCAGATTTATATAATAATTTTAATAAAACTAAGTTCATTTTTTAATTCCACACATTGAAAAATGGTTACGGTGATTCTTTGGAATTTTTCTGAAATACATGAATTTTTGGTGAATAGTAAAATACTATAATTTATAATAAATGATAAATACAAGAATTGTGGAGTCATAGATGATGTAAGGATGATATATTAAAAAAAATAACAATCCTTATTTATTTTAATATTTTTTTTTATTATTCTAAAACTATTCATAGTCTTGAGCCAAATAATAATCTAATGATTAAAATAATGAAAAAACACTCCTCTCCTCCACTATAAATACCAACCCTCACCATATCTTATCCTCACACCTCTAAAGCCTTGTGCCTTGTCCAAATTACGATAAAATATCCTCCCAATACCCTCCCCCTAATACAGGATGTTTTGGTCTTTATATAAGACCAAAACTGATCCCATAAAGAGGTTCTCAAGAAGATGGAATCAAGAGGTAAAACCCTCTTCCTTTTCTTTTAATTTATTTTCATCTTCCTTTCTTTTCTTTTTCTCTCTTCACCTACCCTAATATAAGTGGTATGATATATCTATTACCTTATAGATAATTGAATGTTATTATTCTAATAGAACATTTCAGCATCATCTCTCTTTCCCCCTCCTTTAAAAAAATGAAAATATCATCTGAGATGCATTAATTTATCACATTCAGGGACAACAAGGTTTTCAATTTATATTATTGTATTAAAGGCTGGTCATTATACCATTTTAATGGTTGAAATAGATTATAATAAATGTATTATATCTTATTTAATGTTCTAGAATCACTTCTTACACATGATAATAATTTTTAAAACAACATGAGTTCGTTGTGATCAGAAACCGACAAAATAAACACAAATGATTATCATTATCTTTTTATCTATTGATTCATCCTCATTTGATAAATAAAAATGATAAATAAGACAAAATTGAACTATATAAGATCATTAATAAAATTTAATTTCTATTCTGGATAATTACCCTAACTTTACATGACCCTTTATATATGTATACGAGTAAACCAATCCTGAAAATCAGGGAAACCAACGCTCCCAAATGACGAAATTGAATATCCTAACCCATAAAAAAGGAATTAAATGAACTTAATAAATTTATAATTAATCAAATACATATATTAATGTTTTTAATTAATAATTAATAAACTTAATTTGATTATCCAAGACATTAATATCTTGTGAAGAACACTTTTAGACTTAAGGCAAGGGATTCTACCTGAACCTACAATATTATTTCAGGTTATTCATTATATATTTATGAAAAATAAATTATCTTTTATTTTTATGTATATATTATAAATTCTGGGTATATTTTTAAATCTCATGTATCAATATCTTTCCATCTTTATTTTTTGGGGATATACATGTTTTTAATAGATTCCCTACTCTCTTGTTTTAAATAGGTAAACCCAATTAAAAGGGACTTCAAAAATTCCTACCCATTTTCATGTTACCACCATAATTTATTTTGATCAACCATGTTTTTAAAAAAATCCCTCATTTTATTATAAAAAAATATTTGTTCACTTCTGGTTTATATAAAATATTATTCCCTTTTCAGTTTTAAATTCTCTTTAATATTTTCCAAAAACCGCACAAATGAGGCTACATTCTAATCTGTCCTAAAGACTGTTTTAAAATTTTTTCACACTATTTGGACACCATTTATAATTATCTTTGTATGTTTTTCCTTTATTAATGTCCATGTATGTTCTAAATCAATTATTTCATGTACACTTTTATAATATGCACATTTCTAATGCCTTATGATATTCTTATGATACCCATTTCTTTCCATGGGTCCCCCTTATGTTATGTTTGATTCTTTATGCAAGATTATTCATGTGTGACACATATTCATGAACATGTTATGATGGGTTAACATCGATATCACTCCAATGCATTTTGTAATTATTTTCTCAAGATATTCCATGTGCAACAGTCTTGGTGGTTAGCCTTGACTCGGGCTCCATGTGCAACGGTATTGGTTATTATCCTTGAATCCCGATCCCTCATGTGACATGATCGTTGAATCAAGATTATTCCATGTTGTATGTTTTTTCAACATATCCTATGATACAAAAATTACATATTTTATTCTTCCTTATGTATATACATGATTTTTATGTAATCTTATTTTTCCTACTAACCCATGTGCTATGATTTATTCATATGTTTACCCCCTTATTGGGATTTATTTATCGTCCCTTTATTAATGTTATCCCCAGGTTATCCTATGAAGTTATAGGAGCTCAATAGAAGTTAGTAACTCATTATAGAGTTTAAATAAAACATGTTTTCATGATGTTTATTTATGTACCTAACCTTCTAAATACACTAGACTTCGCATTCCTTAGATTGTAATAAGATGTTTAATTATTCCTAAAATAACATAACGATATGTGTAAAAGGATAGGGTCACTATAGTTGGTATCAGAGGATGGTATTTTTATTTTTGGATATTAGGAATATATAACTTTAGTAATAACCTTAGGGACAAGTCTATATCCAATAAAAAAAATCTAAATTTTGGTAAATATAGAGTAGGTGGATTATCAAGAAAATACATCCCCATCTGGATACTACAAGTGGGTGTGGTTTTAGAAAAGATGTACCTAGGAGTAAAATTATTGAAAAGGTGTTTGGGTCCTGACTCTTCATAAACTGGTACATGACAATAATCCTTACTGCGCACGTGGTTTGACACTCCTTCGAGATATTCTTGTGTAAATGCATAATCTTATTACGAACCATTATTAAGGGGAAAAATTTCACATAAGAAAATATTTGTTAGGAAATAGTTCATGGTTAACATATTTGGAAACCCAAATAATCCAAAGTTAGGATATGATTTTCCTTTAAGAGTTTATACATTCATTTTTAATGTTTCCATTTTATACTTATTAGTTAAGTATTCATGACCCTTAATTGAAATTTATTCTTCATTGATAATGGAGGGAAATAGAAGAACACATTAGAACAGTGAATGTGATAGGAAATGTTATATTTTCCCTAATTATGTTTCACATATGATGGGAATGTGTTATAAAAACATTATGATAATACTTGCTCTACTGGATCAAGTTATGAATAATAATATGAACCATGTGGATGGCCCTCCTTCTCTAAAGAAATAGAAAGTTACTATTAAATCCTTCATATGAAAAAGGCCTCCCATTTTTAGTTTATATTTCATTCTTCTCCTCACAGAATAGTAGATTATCTCCGTTGAAAAGAAATTCTCTAGCCTCTAGTGCTTTAAAGAAGATAATTTTGTGCTGACTGGCTATCGTTTTGAGGGGGAAGCTGATCAGTGGTGGGAACTAATAAAAAAATGAAGTTTAAGGAGGAAATTGATTCAGATTTTTTGTAATTAAAGAATGTTTTTTTTCAAAAAATATTTTCCACAAAAAATTTATATCAATATGAAAGGATGGTTACTAGGACTTATGGAGAAGGAAGATGAGTTTATGAGGGCTTATAATAAAAAATTTACAAGGCTTGAAAGATATGACTCTATATTTTTCATGACCATCGAAAACAAGGTGGATCACTTATTTAGTGGACTAAATCCATGTCTACAAAAAGAGTTGGTGATTAAAGAAATTGAAAATTATTATTATATTGTCTATTGTGCCCACAAGGTTGAAATGGATATTGGAGACTCTTAATGGTCTTGTCGGCCCGGTGAAAAAAAGTTGAAATTGAAGTCTAATATGGGTGGATCACTAGATAAATCCCCTGATGGAAAGAAGAATGAATATTCCACATGTCAAAATTGTGGTAATAAGAATCCTAAAACCTATCTAAATATGACTAGGAAATGATCCAATTGTGGATGAATGGGACATATGGCTATGAACTCCCAAAGGGATATTAATAATCCCACTAACATGGAATAAGATAAGATGTTTTAGATGAAAACTCAGCATATAGTGCAGTGTTAAAAATACAATGAACAAGGGAATTATGAAAACCATTTCCCTAATCAAAGGGTTGTTGAAGGAAATCATCAAAACGTCTAAGGAAACAAGAAAGGGATTATGAATTCACTACTACTGAGGTGGATCCAGACAATGATGTGGTGAAAGGTATGCTCTTTATTCATTAAAGAATAATAAACGTACTATTTGATTTTGTTTCTAGGAATTATTTCACATATTAGATTTTTAGTCGAACTATTCAAACACCCCTAAAAATATGGAGGTTGACTTAACTATTAGAATGGATATTAGGGAAATTATTGCATCCAAAGTATAAAACTCCTCCCAGGTTAATGTTTGTGGAATGATCCTCCAGGAAAATCTCTTCATACTTTTTTTGGTGGAGTTCGATGCTATATTTGGAATGTACTGGCTATATTTATACAAAACCAACATCAACTATCTAGAAAGGGAGATCACTCTTCACATAGAAAATCATCTTCTAATTCATTTCAAATGTATGGAGGAAGATGAATCTCCTTCAGAATCATCATCTCAATTTTGGATATTACTACCTTATGGGAAATAATATCTTGATCAAATGATTGAGAGAAAGGATATGATTATGGTCGAAGACATTTACATCCTAAGTGATTACACCGATGTGTTCCCTGAAGTATTTCTTAATTTTCCACTCGATCAAGAGGTTGAGTTATAAATTAAACTAATTCCTATATCTCAACCTATATCAAAAACTACTTTTAGAATTTCCACATTTGATCTAGAATAATTGAATAAGTAGTTATAGAAAAATCTAGACGAGGGTTTTATATGTCTGAGTTATTCACCATGGGGTATAAAGTTACTCTTCATCAAGAAGAAATGTGGATCAATGCACCTCTATAATTATTATCATGAGCTCAACAAAATAATGATAAATAAAAAGTATCTCCTTTCTCAAATATATGAATTGTTTGATCACCTATGTGGGTCTATTTATTTCACTATGGTGGACCTTCAGTTGAGATATCACCGAATAATTGTAAGGAAGGAAGATATTCCCAAGACTACCTTTTGAACGAGTTATGGACACTATGAGTTCATAGTGATGGAATTAAGACTCACTAATGATGCAAAAAATTTCATAGATTTAATGAATATAGTCTTTAGATTTTACCTTGAAATATTTGTGGTAGTCTTTATTGATGATATTCTAATATAGTTCAAGAGAAAGGAGGAACATGTGGATCATTTTAACACTATGATGAAGACTTTGTGAAGGGAGATGCTATACAAAAAATATAGTAAATGTGAGTTGTGGATAGAATATGTATTATTCATGGGGAATGTTATCACTAGAAAAGGGATATCTATAGACCCTTCCAAGAAAAAGGCAATTGAAGAGTGGTCCAGAAAAACATCTATAATAGATATCCATAGTTTCTTTGGCCCATCTAGGTGTCACCAATGATTTTGGTAGAACTTATCTTGTTTTTAAATCCTAATTACCTTATTTACATTGAAGGGAGTGAAGTTGTTTTTGGAATAAAGAATCTGAGGAAATATTTAAAGAGCTCAAAAAGAGGCTTATCACTATTCTAGTACTCACACTTCCAAAGAGTGGATAATTATTTGTGGCCTACAGTGATTCTTGAAAGAAAGGTTTAGGTTGTGTATTGCTGAAAAATGATAACATGATAGCCTAAGACTCAAGGATATTGAAAATTGTTGAGAAAAACTATCCTAAACATGATCTAGAGTTGGAATTTGTAATTTTTTTCATTCAAAATATACATAAATTATCTCTATGAGGAGAAATGTGAGATATATACTTATCACAAGAGCCTATAATATATATTCACAAAGAAGGAGATTAATATTCTCTAGTGAAGATTATTATATCTCATCAAGGATTATTAATTCTCAATCGACTACCATCCTGTAATGAAAATTGGGTTGAAAATGATCTTAGTATAATAAATCATGCATCATTATGAACGATGAGAACAGAAAAGGATCCAATATTATTAGACTGAAAAAGGATGAACATGTGAATCATTAAGGGAGTAACATCAAAAACAATTTATCAAATGATTTCCCAACTATCCCTTATTTAGAAAATAATGGATTCTCAATGAAATTATTTTGAAATTTAGAAAAGTGTGGAAGATATTAGAAATGGAAGATCCTCTGAGTTCAATATTTAGAAGAATGTGGTCAAAATATTTGAATCACAATTATGCATACCATCTAATCTAGAGATATTGAATGAGCTTCTGAATGATCAACATAGCTCGACGATCTCTATTCACTTAGAGATCCCAAAGATGTATCAAGATCTCCAATAGAACTATTGGTGGGAAAATATGAAGAAGGAAATTATTGGATATATATCAAAGTTCTTGGAATGTAAGCTAGTGAAGGATGAGAGGAAAAAGTATAAAGGGTTGATGAAACAATTATCCATACCAACATGGAAATTGGAATACATCCCCATGGACATTTAAACTTGAATACCAAAGATATCTAGAGGGAACGATGCTATATGGGTTATTGTGTATTGTCTTACAAAGAAACCTCACTTTATCAAAATTTGAGAGGACATATGACTGGATAAACCTAAAAAGATATATATAAATGAATTGGTATAACTTCATGGAGTACCACTATAGATTATATCGGATCAAGATCCCATATTCACCTTGAAGTTCTAGAAATGTTTCCAACATGATCTAAGAACTGAGCTGAACTTCAATATGGATTATCATCCTCAAATTGATGGCCAATATGTGAAAACAATTCAGACATTAGAAGACAAGTTGAGATTGTTTTCTATGGACTTAAAAGGATGATAGGACAAACATATCCCTGTAATTGAGTTATCTTATAATAATAGTTTCTACTCTAGCATCCAAATGGATCCATATTAATCCCTTTATGGGAAAAGGTGCATAAAACTGGATTGCATGGATGAAGTTAGTGAGTGTATGCTAGTAGGACTTGAAATGGTAAATGAAATGGTGGAAAAGTTGAAAACAATTCAGCATCATATCAAGGAAGCCCAAAGTCGATAGAAGAGTTATCCAGAGAATCATCTATGGGACCTTGAGTTTAAGGTTAGAGATATGGTATTCCTCTTCATATCTCCATTTAAGAGTATCATGAGATTTTGGAAGAAATAAAATACAAGTCCTAGGTACATCAGCCCATTCAAATTCCTTGATCATGTAAGAGCCATGAAACATCGACTAGCACTTCTACCTACCATTTTTCAAGTGCACGATGTATTCCATGTATCCCTCTTAAGGATGTCATTCCACACCCCTAACATGTATTGAATTCAAAGGTGGTACAGTTGGAAAATGATCTCTCATATGTGGATCATCAAGTGGAGATCATGGATCATAATGATAATGTTTTACACAACTTGACTACTCTCATGGTTAATGTACTATGGAAGAACCATAAGTACTAAGAGGAAACATGGGAACCTAAGGAATATATGAAGGAGAATTACAGAAGCCTATTTTCATCATAGAATGTAAAACAAATTTTCAAGGGAAAAACTTTATAATGGGGGAAGAATGTAACGACCCTAAATTATATCAATGAAAATTCCCATCGTATAATTATTATATATATTATAATCACATAAAATCACATTGAGAACACAATATAAATAATATAAATAAATAATTAATGAAATAAAAGGCATTTTTATAAGTTTAAGAACATATACCAAACGAATAGTAACATGAAATTTGGAATACTAAAATGAACCTTATGAATAGTAAGACAACCAATTGAATTGTAACCACACTCGTGAAAGAATAAAAATAGTTTATCCATCTTATAAGTAAAAATATTATATATTTACATCATAGTATAAGAGGATAAATATTTCGAAAAATATTAATTAAGTGTTGCTATTTTTGTAAGTCATGAGTATTTAATTACAATTTTATGAATAAATTAATAATTGAAAATAAAATTTATTCTCATTAAATGCATTCATAAATTAGTATTTTCATGTCTTATTATTATAATATAATTTTATGAGACCTTAGTAATTTTTCAAAGTGTTATAAAATCGATTATAATTTTAAAATTTGTATTCTTCAAGTGAATTATGATTTTAAAGAAAAATTAAATTTATTATATTTAGAAATTTGTTTTCATAAAATGGATTTCATTTTTTAATTTTACACATTAAAAAAATGCTTAGGGTTATTTTTCAGAAATACTGGAATTTTTGGTGAATATTAAAACATGTTAATTTATGATAAATGCTAAATACATGAATTACAGAGTCATAAATTATCTAAGGCTGATTTAAGGCCTAAATCCCAATATAGAATTCCATTTTTTATATTTTTTATGAAAAGTCTCAAAATATTCCATTTATTAGTCTAAAATAAAAAACTTATGATTAAAAAAATTAAAAAATACACCTCTCCTCGACTATAAATACCAACTCTGACCACATATTCTCCTCACAACTCTCTTCCATATGCATTTTCTGGATTCTACTTAATTCTTCTCCATAGACCCTCACCCACATCCATGAGATTTTTTTCTTAATGAAAGACCAAAACCAATCCCCTAAAGAGGTTCTCAAGAATTAGGAATCAAGAGGTAAAACCCTCTTCCTTTTCTTATAATTTATTTTCAAGTTCCTTGATTTTTTTTCTTTCCTCACCTCCCCTATACAAATGGTATAACAACTCCAGAACCATACGTATACTGGAATTTTATTGTGATAACTGAATAATTCATCATCATCTCTCTTCCTCTCACCTTTTATACAAAAAATTAAAACATCATCCGAGATGTGTTAATTTACCACATTCAAGGATGACGAAGATTTCAATTTCTTTTACAGTATTCTAGGATAGTCATGAAACCATTTTTTGGTTGATCTATATTATAATATATGTATTATATCTTATGTGATGTTCTGGAATCATTTTGTACACATGATATAAATGTATAAAACAAAATAATTTTGTTGTGATCGAAAAACGCCAAAATAAACACAAAATATTATCATTAACTATTTATCTAATGACTAATAAAAAGGCCATAAAACCAAATGATATATAGTACCAATTTGATGGTTCAATTAAAAATATTTATTTGTTTTTATTTTTTTCTAAATAATGAAATAATTATTTTAAATCAATGAAATTACACCAAGGATCTTTAAATACATTTTTTATAAACAGTACTAAAGGTATTGATACTTCCATGATAACACGTTAAAAACTAGATATCTAAAATTATAGGAAACTCATTGATCAATAAATTAATAGATGCATGATAAGAAAATTACTCTACTAAACCGCCAGCTGAATAAATATTATGTTTGGAGTGTGCATGTGCGATAAATTTTATTCAAATCCAAAAGACCCACATTTAATATATGTTATTATTTTAAATAAATACAAGGTACAACCTATTTTGGAATCTATTATTCTAGAGAATGTGAATTGGATTTAGTGAGTCATTATGACGTATATTTTTTTGACTATAAGTTAGGTAAAAATATTCACTTGAACATGTCACTTTTTAGGCTAGTATTTATATTCACAGTGTTGTAAGAAATAAAATTATATTGGATTATCCAATTTTAACATTGAGTACATATATGCATATAGTTTATGTGCACATATCCTATGGATGAAACACACATTACAAGAATATGAATATCAGTTTTGACAAGCCCCTATAAATTGTAAAAATATAAGTGCGATAAACATTTATAAGAATCCAATGTCCCAATCCAAGACAAAAATACTCATATAAGACATCAATTTTTGAGTGATAATTTTAAAAATGTTGGTATAACACTTTAATTCATCGATACTGTACATTATATTACTGAAATATTCACAAATACATTAAATTTTCAGAGAATGAGCTATATTAGACATGAACATGGAATGAAAAACTTTTCTCATTACATTATTCTTGAGATTACATTATACTTGGTTGAGGTAAGTCACAAACTCCTATTACCATATGGTTCTACCATATATATTCAACTAGGATTCCTTGATACCACAATTATGCTACAATTGAAAGCTATCAATGGGATCATACTGTACCTTGAAATTGTTTGGATTCTACCATGTGTATGCTACCATTGGCTTGCTATCATGGAATGAAACCATTGTGTATTACCATAATGACCTACCTTTTGGGTCTTACTATTTGAATTTATACAACTTAAATATATTTTTAATTAATGTGATTACTTTCCTAAAATTCTCTATCTACCCAAAAAACTTCATCTTCGACCACAAACCCCAAAAACTATGTAAAACTAGTATGAGTAAAGCATCCTCATGTATCTCTAAATGAGCCTCATTCTTCAAAGAATTATAGAGGATAGTTGAGTCAGCCTATTAAGTATAATAATCACGAGCTTGCATCACGAGTTCTTGTTTTTAAGATGGTATTCGATTCTATATAGTTATATTCAAGTAAGTATCTTCTTTATAAGGTGATTCGAGACCTGGGATGGGAATAATGGTTCTCAATAAATGATAGACCATTCTACCCTAGGTTGATTGGTCATTTATATATGCATACTGAGTATCAGTTTAAAGATAAGATCGATGTTATAAAAATAGTTTTATATAGAAGAGATATATTATTATATTTAAATAAATGGGATAAATGTTTGAAATTTCCTTATAAATAAATATATATGGATTACCAAGGTTTTATTCCAATAAATTGTGAGAACATTGTAATCATGGATTCTCTTCTAGAGCTCGCTAAGAAGAAAAATTTTTAAAGACATGAAGTTGTTGAGTTATATAAAGAATGAAAATTTCTTTTTTTGTTCATTACGTATATTTTGAGACCTAGGAAGGGGGAATTCATTATTATGAGGTATAAATATATTTAATTTATTTCTTATGAAATGTGGAGAAAAAATTAATCTTTACAGATAATTAATGTTTCACATGATGGGGCTGTGAAAACTGACCTTATGAACTCATTCACTTAATTAACTTCATATTATTTATTCTCTTTCAGAAGATTGTGGCATTTTTCTTTGAGGAGAGTAAAAAGTAATAAAGTGTGATGGGTTTATCTTATAAAATTCACATTCAAGATAATGAAAGTCGACATGAATTCTTAGTTTAAAATGTAGGTAATGGATAATGATAAATTGAATGAGAATTTCAACGCAGTAGAGAACCATTCAAGACCAAGAAATTTAGATAATTCTAGATTTGATAAAGATAAGGTTGTAGGATATTCTTCCGATTAGTAAGTCGAGTATATTTCTTATGGTAGTGTTTTAGAAGGTGTAACTACAGATGAAGAAGATGAGTCTATTTCTATTACAATAGAAGAAGGAAGTAAAAAAATACATTGTTAAATGTTCCAATGTGGAATATTGACATCTAATTCCACCTCTATCACTTCTAACCAAAGAGATACTTCTAGAAAAATAATGTCAAGGAGAAGATAATGAAGTCTTTAATGGTGATCTATTGGAAATACATACCTTATAATGTATAGAGGATCTGATTGATCTATATGATGATTTGACTATGAAGTTGATGGAGAATATAGAGATAATGAATCAAATATTTCCCATAATCATTCTTAGTTTTGTAATTATTCTCTTAAAGAGTGAAAAAACATCCCCTAATATTCTTCTTAAATTCAATATTCTAGAATCCATGTTGATCTAATTACTTTATACAAAAATTAGGGTGATACACCATCTAAGGGGTGAAATCTCTAGGATGTACTATTACTAGTTTAAAATTTTCAAAAAATGATGATAATGATGTTGATGATGATAATGATGATGATAAGGGTAGTCACTACATAAAGGTGGAAATTCTTTCTCAATTTCTCAAAAATAAAATAGGGATCTATTGTGGAAAGGATTGATGAAGAAGATTGTTGGAGGATTTTACTTCTAGAGAGCTTGCTATTGAAACTGGTCATAAGGATGTATCAATGAATAACCAAGATGGGTATTCAACTCCACCTTATTTTCCTCCTAAACTGAGTTATCTTAAAAGAGCTAATGTAGATTCCATTAAACTAGGTTTGTTATCAGATCACAGTTATATAATCAAGTCTTCTTATTTCATTGATATGTAGATAAGGGAACATAACACCGCTTTGATAGTATCTTTGGTAGTGGATAATATCCAACCAATAATATATATTAAAAAGTGAAATCTGTAAGTATAGAACTAGTGGTTAATAGAGTAAGTGAATTCCTTGATTTTGACTATGGGAGAAATGAGAGCTTGTTTCACTTAGAGTGATTTATCTATTCTTGAGAGGTTCAAATCATTTCCAATTATTGTAGTTTTTTCTTCCAAATATGTACATACCTTTCCCCTTCTTATCTAAATGTTGAAATAATGAGATCCATTGTCAGAGAAGTGTTACAATATGTGATGGGTGATTTATCTTCTTCTCATCAGGATGAGCTTTGATAGATAATATCTCATGATGAGAACATTGAAAATCTATTTAGAGAATTTATAAATGAATGTAGAAGTTATAAATCAAGAATAACTAAATATATTTTATACTATCTCCCTAGTAATTTTACCAAGAATGATCTTAATTACCATTTTATGTCAATAGATGAGAATATAAGGATACCTATTATTTGCAGTGCCTTCATAGACTGAGTGAATCAGTTGAAGACTTTGGCACCCATGATAGACCTGTTTATGGAAGAAAATAATTTTATATCCATGGAGGATGGTGGTAGGGTTATTACCCAGTATATTGAGTTGATAGATCTATTTATCTATAAAACTAGGACTACTATTATTACACCTCAATCCGTTCCTATTAATACCTATATTTATTCACCCTTATCATCACTATTATATTAAACTTATGTTATTGTAATTCATTTTTGATATACTCTTATAGAAGATTTTATTAATCTCAGGCTAGTTGAATTTTATATAGTATTAAGTCCTCTTGTACCCTCTTCCACTCCAAATATTAGTAAAGTAGAGGACCAAATGGATCATACCTTTACTCACACTGTAGAGAATTATTTAGACTCAAATTTTGATTTTATAAGGATTTTATTTTTTAATTCCCTTTATTAGGTATTGTATAATATTTATATTTAATAAAAATCATGTCACTTTATTCATAACTATATCCCTTTCTTCCATTAATATTATTTTAGATATTTTTGATAATCCTAAAATAGGGAGTAATTTTGTATGGAATTTATATGGCATAGTGACTATGGATTAGTAAAAAATGGAGAGGAATATTTTATTCATTTTATTCATTCATTAAATTATTTTTTTATGATTATGAATGAAATGATTTTTGTATCATAAAAAGGGTGGATATTATTATCATTTTCCAAGAACCACTTTATTTTAATGATATAAAATCACATGTATTATGTTTCTAATAAGTTTCATGTTTTATAATAGTCAATATTTTGGATTAAATAATCAAATTTATCTTAAATCTATATCTACCATTTCGAGGTACCATTGGTTAAAGTCACATTCTTCCATCTTCAGAATATCTATTGCTTAAGGATTCTACCACTAGATCATTGACTACCAGAGCATATACCATCAAGCATTCTACTGTTAAATTCTTCTACCACCATGTTCATTTACCATCAGATGATACAAATACTACTAATAAATGGATATATTTTTAGAAGCTAATACAATTTCTAGTATACGAATATACCATCAAACATTTAATTCCAAGTGGTGTTATATCCATAAGTGCTACAACCAGTTATTTTCTACTATATTTGATTAAAATTATGATCAAATTTAATGCCTCCAAAACCTAGATTTAGGAATTCAATGAAAGGAATAGGTACATGGATTTAATAAGGATTATTCTTACACTACTCCACATAAGTTTTAAAGAAAATTCAATGTTTTTGGATCTAACTCTCAGTATGAAGATTTTACTTGTTCTATTATTATCCTACAATAGATAATTGGAGTAGCTTAAATTATATAAATGTAGATGAAACCCTCATGTGTGTGTGGGTAGAAGTTAATAAAAATATTGAAACACTATATAGAGATACAAATGTGCATCAAAAAACACTGTCCAATCAAGTTACTATGATAAAAAGATTTTCCATATAAGGACCCGACCTTAAACATAAAGTAAACTTGTATTTTAGTCAATGATTCAGTTTCTTTAATTTTAAGAATTTTTCAAGGTATAGAGTTTTAGAGTATTATTTTATATATCATACATAAAAAAATAATTTTACAAAGTGGACACTTCTAATCAATATCAATTTTTCCAAGAATATAAATATCTTAAAAAGAAATTTTTTTCTTTTCATGAAAAATATCCCTAATTACAACTTGACTTATTATTTGTTCTTTACCACCCTTAAAATCTATGAAAAAATTTTTAAAATATTTTATGAGCACAAATAACTCATTAAAGTGCATAAAAAAATAAATAAATTCTTCATTCCATGAATACTTATAAAAAAATTTCTTTTCAAAGTAATATTTTAGATAATAATAAAAAATTTTCTACCCATGAAATCTCACTCTATATGCAAATAGTTTCAGTACAAAATTCAAATGAAAACATAATGTAACAATAAAAACCATAATTATTTATTATAAAACATGATATACACATGAAACCTCTTTCACAAACTTATACTTTTCATCCATAAAAAGTAGTAAATAATTTAGTTTGAAAATAAGATAATTTAACACTTTTTTATAAATCAAAGGATTAAAATAAAAACCATAGAAAGCATTGATAAAAAAGATAGGTATCTTGAGACATAATTTTTCATATCACTATTACAAATGTAATAACTATACGGTCCAATTCCATACCCAACGCATTAGAGGGATATCACACACTCACCCATCATTGGTTCATAACACAACCAGACTTCCTTGGTTTATAATGTAACACCCATCCTTGGTTAATATGGTAATCATGTATCATTGGTTAATAACATAACCACATGTCATTGGTTTATAATAGAACCCCCCTATCATCATAAATAATGTCCAATACCCATAACAAAATCATAACATGTAAAATCATTAAATTTTTATCATTACACTCATAAAATATTCATTTCACCCAGAATATTTAAATATCCATCCCATTTTAAAACCCATTTTTAATACCAAAATACCCAAAAAATGGAAATATGGTTTCTATTAGAAGAAAATTAAAAATATTATAAATGAATAAAAACCTGAAATAATTGTTCTGATAGTGGAAAAAATCATTGTATCCTTATACTTTAAACTTGAACAATCCTTTTTTATTTTATAAAGAAACTCAAACATTTTATAAAAATATTTTTTTTAAAAACCATTAAAATAAACAGAAAATGTTCACAATAATGCTTTCATGTCCATACACGTACATTAAAAAATCATTTTAAAAACATGGGCATTGAAGGGAAAGGCTTTGAAAATAAATCACAAAACCATTTAAAATGGGATTTTATATTAAAGTCTCCCGGACCTCGAGTCTGATTCACCACATACACTATTTATCTTCCATAATATCAAACTTATGATAATTATTTACCTCCTTGAGAAAAATTTTCACATTTATTAATCATATTATTTAAATTATTAATATATAAAATTACTTAATCAATTAATTTTATGATGGATACTTTGACAATATTTGGATTATATTTCCAAAATGACTTCGATAGGCTGAATATGATCAAAGTGGTCATTTATGAATAGATGAAGAATAACTATCTTGAAATAATTAATAATTTTATACATAAATTAAACTTCTAAAACATATCATGAATATTTTTCATGAATAATGAAATAAATTACAATTATGTATATGGTTGGTCTTACGTACACATGAATAACATTTCAATTTTTAGCGATCATTATGGAAATATGGTTGGAAATATTTTAATTTTATAGAATTATCTTTATATAATAAAGAATTATTTTTCAATTTAAATATAATTATTGTAACATCCCAAGTAAGTAATTAATAATAGATATTTTTATCTATGTCTATTAATGAATTGGATAGTGTTTTAGCGGCTTAAAATGAAAATAAATCCAATCTTAAGCATGGAATACACTAGTATTTTTAAAAAACTGTTTTACTGTCTTTTGATGGAAAACCATTTTTAAATATATCTTTTGACAATTTTATAAGCTATGTTTTTCAAAATAAACTTATTATTTATGATTGGGACATCAAAATTTACTTTGTGTGAATTTTTGGTATTTTTCTGGCAATGTTCATTTTTTAATGAATAGTGAAAAATACTGCATTTTACATCAAAACTGATTTTTAATATAATTTATTTATATGATTAGATTATCTTTTGAATTGGATTTAAAGTGATATTAGAATATATTTTTACCATTTAATCCAATAGTGGTCATTGGAATTAATTTCACTTTGAAATTGGACTTAAACTAGTGTCAATCTTTTGATACTTATTGTTTCCTAAAAACACGCTATTTGCTCTGACAATGAGAATTAATTATTAAATTATTTAATGAAACTTATATGTTTTGAGTTTTTTAAAATATACAAAATGTTTTTATTCAGAATATCAAATATAACTTAGGGTGACGTTTTGGTATTTTTCTGAAAAACTTCAACTTTTGATGAACAGTGAAACCACTAAGTGGAACTTAAAAAACTGATTTTTCGTTTAAATGAAAATTTACCACCTCTGTGTTTTGAATTTCAAAAATTCGACATATATGGTTGTCATTAAGAAGTAAAATGTGGTTCAGTGGGACTAAAATAAATTTTTGGTGAATAGTAACTTTTATGTTTTTAATCGTGATTAGTGGTAATTAGTGCAATTTAAGACAAAAATGATATTATAATAAAATGAAAATACCTAGACACATGTCCTAACCTTATTGGATGTGTCATGTCCGACCACGACAATCCATGAGTCAACTTGGGGACCCCATGGAGCCACTTTGGTTGGGAAATGTCATAAATAACTTTTTATTTAATGTAAAAGTAAAAATGACACAAAAATGAGTTGTTTTATCAAAATTTTTTTTACATGGGGTTATACAAGTCATATTTTTGACTATAAATATTAATTGGAAAGATAAAAATATTTTCTACATCATAGTATTTTTTTATAATTTTTAGACTTTAAATAAATTAAAGTATTTATGACATCATGATGATGTAGCGATTACCTCATTAATAAAGGATTTAAATAAAATGGAATGATAATGTAAAATATATGACCTACACATGTCCAAAACCTATTGTATGGGTGGATTTAGAACTCTTATCACCTTAACCTCGAATTATATCAATGTGAGACCTTTTGAATCCGAAACTCATTTTAAAATAAAGTAACATTTCTTTATTTTCCAAGAGTGCCTCTCCTCTCCTCTTATAAAAGGCCCCCACCTCTACCTCCATACCCACACTTCCAAAGCCTTTGGCTCGGCCAACCCCTGCCCATTTTGTCTCTACAAATACCTCTCTTACTCCTTGAAGCCTCAATCTGGGAAGGATTCTTCCCAAGGAAGCCTTTGAGCTAAAACCAAAGGGAGTTACCCGATTTTAAGGTAATGTCTTCACTTGAGTCCTTTTGTTTTATTTTACTTCTCCTACCCCCTAAACTCTTTTTATTCATTTATTTTGTAAAAAATACAGTATCTTAAATATACTAGGATGTTGTTATAATAAGGATTCGATCTAAACTTACACACACCTACATCTAATGGTTAAAGAACATACTGTTTCCGTGGATGGCGAATTTCGGCCTCCCGAAACGATGATTGTTCAACATTCTTTTAACACCTTAAAATGTGGCCATTAAGATGAAACTATATTTATATATGATATATAATATGTTTATGTTTTCATTAATCTTCTGTATTTTTAATTTTGGGCATACATTTATGGTTTCCATTATGGGTAAACACGATATCTTCATTTAAGGAAGTGCGGACTACCGCCCCCTCAAAGTGATTTGATTCGTTAATACCATATGTGGGACGTATAAAGGATGGAGTTATGATATTATATATGATATTACACTGGAATTATAATATACCTTTATATCATTATGATTACATTTCATAAAATATGAAATAGAAATGGAAGCAGCGTTCATGCGTACGTACGACTTACCGTCTCCATGAACGATGCATTTCATTTCTTACCTCTAAATGTTATATAATAATATAAATGCATGAATGTACTAGATATATATGATATATATGATATATAAATCATGAATACCATTCTGGATATAATGTATACATGAACAACTTGTAATTATAAAGGGTTTATTTTGGCTCAAGTACCAATGACCGTTAAAACGACCGTTATTAACATAAATAATTACATAGTGTTCATGACATGGAAATAAGTGATATAAAAGTAATAATGAACTTGAAAAAGGTTCTTAAACAAGTATTAATTAAATCAAGTTTATTATTCCGGAGATTAAAGAATGAACGAGACAAGTTGGACCCGAGGTATGGGACTTCGTCTCAATATCCTTTCATTGAGGGATATTTTGTTTTATACACAACCTTCTTTTATACGGTGTATAAACCCCTTTGACTTTTATGCTTATTCAAAAGAAATATTTTTTTATACGAAGCGTTTACTAAACGACAAAAGGGAATGTTTTTGTCATACGTATGCGGCGACAATGACTTCTTCGCCGCCATGACCATTATTTGAGTTTCAGCTTCCTCTACAAGCCATACCTTTTTTAAAAGAAAAATAAATACCATGTTTTACTTTTCTTTTATTTTGGTATTGGAAATGGTTTTCATAATGTTTTTATATCAATGTGTTGTATTGATATCTTGTGATTGAAAGGTGGAAATGTTATGTTTCCTTTATGCATGTTTTATGTGATACGATTATGTTGAGGTTATTGGGAATTATTATGAAGACGGGTGGTTCCGTGATAAACTAAGGGCAGGTGAGCCCGATATAGCTCTCCAATGCATTGGGTAACGCGAAGGAGTGAAACGTTAATGTTTCTACGAAGAGATTTAGGGAATATACTCTGATGGGTATTCCAAACGTAACCAAGAGGGATACTCCCTACGTAAGAATGTTATGAATGCATCAAGTTAGCTTTATGTCTTATGATTTTTATGATTTATTCATGATTTGATGAGGTATGTTAAAGTGCTTATGTTTTATGGGTAAAGTATGATTTCATTCTTATGTATATATGAAATCATGTTTACTTTTCATATTTTTATAACCCATACTAAGCTTTTTATGCTCATCCCATGTTTTTTTGAAATGTTTTTCACAGGTCAAGGGAAAGGTACATGATATGATGATAGTGTCGAGGAAGTGTCAAGAAAGAATCCATGTTTTATTTTAAATATGTTTCCTTTGATGGAAAAAATGAATACTATCTTTTATGTAACCACTTTGTTTAAATGTGGAATGTAATGCAAGTTTTTGTTCTAATTATCTAAAACTCTAAACCTGAAAAGATCCTCAATGTGTAATATTGTAATAACTCAAGATTAAGTAAGGTTTAAGGCTGGGGCCTTATAGATGGTATCAGAGGTCGATTTAGATAACTTTAGGAGTTATAATTCTATTAAATGATTATCCAAAAATATTTTTTTATGGTCAAATTTAAATGATATAGCATTTGAAGATTACCATGTTTCTTCATCTAAGACATGTTTGTTCAGAATGGTTTTCTGTAGAGGAAACATGGAAGTAGTGCTAGGAAGGCATGCAGAAGGAAATAACCTTCCGAATCGGCATCCTGAGATGGTCGAAATTGGAACTGAATAGTTTGTTGCAGTAATGGCGCAGTTGACTCAAGCGATAAATGGTGGTGGTATCCATGCACGAGATCAGCCAGATCAACCGCATAGGAACATGTCAGTGGTGGAACATTTCATGAGGCAACATCCCCCATCATTTAGAGGATCATCTAACCTTGTGTTAGATAAAGGGTGGATTAAAGAACTGGAGAATATTTTTGATGTCATGGGGTGTTCAAACAATAAAAAGGTTAGTCTTGATATTTACCATTTGGAGGGTGAAGCAGATTAGTGGTGGTCGTTGGATAAAAATATCAGGGACGCCGATGAGATTGATGCTCTCGACTGGGATGAATTCAAAGGTATGTTTCTTGAAAAGTATTTTCCTAAGGCAGTTCGACTTAGGATGGAAAAACAATTCTTGGAATTGAGACAAGAGGAAGACTCAGTGGCTACCTATGAAGAAAGGTTCACTCGGTTGGAAAGGTATGCTCTAAATTTTATCCGAGACCTTGATAGTAAAATAAATCGTTTTTACTTAGGATTAAAACCAAAATATCGAAGGGCATTAGCTTCTCATGAGTTTAAAAGTTATGAAAAGCTTGTTCGATGTGTTGAGAAGGTGGAAATGGAGTTTGCCGATGATCAAGTGTTCTATAACAACCAGCAGAAGAAGAGACCGAGGTGGCAGGATAAAGGGAAGAATTCTTCAAAAAAGTCTAATGGTAAGAAAACTAAGTTTCCAGTTTGTGATAAATGTGGAAAAATGCATGCTGGGGAATGTCTTCTGAATTCTGGAATGTGCTACTGATGTGGTAAGATGGGACATAAGGCTCATGATTGCACTGAAAAAGATCATGGTGATGGTAAGTTCAAATTTGATTTACAGTTAGTGAAATGTTTTTAGTGAAATGAGATGGGTCACTATGCAAATGAGTATCCGACAAAGAGCTCGAGTGATGGTAAGCAGTTAGACTACAAGCAGAAAGGGGTGGTGAAATCCTTTGCAACTACTTCAGCCGATGTCAGGCCATCAAATGAAGTTGTATCAGGTACTTTGTTTTTTTTTTCAGATTATTCCAGTGTGTTGTTTGATTCGGGGTCTACACATTCTTTCATATCTGAAAACATTTCTAGTAAAATGGGAATACCATATCAAGAAATGACTCCTGAACTTTTGGTAAAAGCACCTGGGGGAAATGTTGAGGCAAAACAAATTTATAAGAATCTTCCTATCCTTATCTGTGGAAAAAACCTACTTGCAAACCTTATTGTTCTACATCTATTAGAGTTTGATGTTATCCTGGGTATGGATTGGCTCTCTATTTACCATGCTAATATTGACTGTAGAGATAAAGAAGTTTCTTTTCAGAAAGTCATTCAGTTTGTGTACAAGAATGAACCCTTACTGTTGATAAATTATCAAGAGGCTGAGAAACTTGTAAAATATGGAAATGAATGTTACCTTGAACATATTGTTGAAATTAAGGGAACTCTTCAGATTAATGATGAGCTAGTGGTAAATGAGTATCCTGATGTTTTTCCTGATAAGTTGCCTAGAATAATACCAGATCGGGAAGTTGAATTTACTGTTGACTTAGTTCCTGATGCTAAGCCAATTTCAAAACACCCTTATCGAATGGCTCAAATTGAACTTTTAGAGTTGAAGGAGTAATTGCAAGATTTATTAGACAAATGTTTCATTCGACCTAGCACATCACCCTGGGGTGCTCCTGTTTTATTTGGTAAAAATAAAGATGGTTCTATGAGACTTTGCATTGATTATAGAGCCTTGAATAACATCACTGTTAAGAACAAATATCCTTTACCTCATATCGATGATTTGTTTGATCAGCTCCAGGGAGCTCAGTTTTTTTTCAAAGATTGACCTGAGATCGGGGTACCATCAGTTGAAGGTAAAGGAGGAAGATGTTCCGAAGACTGTGTTTCGTACAAGATATGTCCATTATGAATTTGTAGTAATGCCTTTTGGGCTAACCAATGAACCTGATGTATTCATGGACTTAATGAATAGAATTTTCCATGAGTGCTTGGATAAGTTTGTGGTGGTTTTCATTGATTATATTTTGGTGTTTTCTAAAAGTAAAGAGGAGCATGAAAGACATTTAAGGGTTATTTTGCAAACCTTAAAAGAAAAGAAATTGTATGGTAAATTCAGCAAGTGTGATTTTTGGTTGCAATAAATTTCTTTCCTTGGTCACATTGTTTCTAAAGATGGGATAACTGTTGATCCTGCAAAAACATAGGTTGTTGATGAATGGACAAGACCCACAAATGTAACTGAGATTTGTAGCTTCCTTGGTTTGGCAGGCTATTACCGAAGGATTGTTAGAAATTTTTCACAGTTATCTAGTCCAATGACTATGCTAACTCGGAAGGGTGTTAAGTTTATCTGGACAAAAGAATGGGATGATTGTTTTCAGGAACTGAAAAGAAGATTGGTGAATGCTCCAGTTTTGGCACTACCTTCCAGGAATGGTGAGTTTGTTATCTACAGTGATGCTTCATTGAAAGGACTTGGTTGTGTCCTAATGCAGAATGATCAGGTAATTGCTTATGCTTCACGATAGTTGACAACTCATGAGGTAAATTACCCTACACATGATTTGGAATTAGCTTCTGTTGTTTTCGCTTTAAAAATTTGGAGGCATCATTTGTATGGAGTAAAGTGTGAAATATATACCGATCACAAAAGTTTAAAGTATATATTCACTCAGAAAGAATTGAACATGAGACAAAGGAGATGGCTAGAATTAATCAAGGATTATGATTGTACAATTCATTACCATCCTAGAAAAGAAAATAAAGTGGCCGATGCTTTAAGTCGAAAACGTAATTCTTCATTAACAGTGTTGCATTTGGAATGTGATCCTTTGGTTAAGGATTTGATGAACTTTGGCATAGAAGTTGTTGGAGCAGGAAGTTCGTATGTTTTGTTTCAGGTATCAGTGAGATCATCTCTATCAGACAGAATCAAGCAAGCACAGAAGCAAGACAGTGAGTTGCAAAAAAAGGTAGAGCTGGTTCAGAAAGGTAAGTTTCCTGAATTCAACATTGATAATGATTGTGTTTTGAGATTTGTGAAGAGATTGTGTGTTCCTTGTGATTCACAGTTGAAGAGAGAGTTGTTATGTGAAGCTCGTAGTTCTCTATTTTCAGTTCATCCTGGCAGTACTAAGACGTACAGAGATCTGCAGGAGTATTACTGGTGGGATGGAATGAAAAGAGATATTGCTGATTTTACTGTGAAGTGTTTGACATGTCAGCAGGTTAAAGAAGAGTGGAAGTTACCGAAAGGGATGCTTCAGCCTTTACCAGTTCTAGAGTGGAAATGGGAGAATATATCCATGGACTTTGTTGTGGGATTACCGAAGACATCTCGAGCTAATAATACAATCTGGGTTATTTCTGATCGCTTGACTAAATCTTCTCATTTCCTTGCTATACGAGATACCTTATCTCTAGATAAACTTTCCCATTTCTATCTTAATGAGATAGTAAGGTTACATGGATTTCATCTCTCCATTGTATCCGATCGTGATCCCAGGTTTACTTCTAACTTTTGTAAGGGCCTTCAGAAGTCGTTGGGTACTGAATTAAATTTTAGTACAACTTTTCATCCTCAATCAGATGGGCAGTCGGAACAAACAATTCATACCTTGGAGGATATGCTACGAGCTTGTTCGATGGATTATAAGGGAAGTTGGTACCAACATCTTTCTTTGGTTGAGTTTTCATATAATAACAGTTTTCATTCCATTATACAGGTGGCACCATTTGAGGCGTTATATGGGAAGTGGTGTCGAACTCCAGCTTTCTGGGATGAAGTGGGTGCAAGGAATTTGATGGGACCAGAATTGGTAGAAGTGTTGGCAGAAAAAGTTCAGCTGACACAGAAACACATGAGAATAACTCAGAGTAGGAATAAGAGTTATGCGGACAACAGGAGGAAGGATCTCTCTTTTGAGGTAGGTGATCATGTTTTTTTCAAAGTATCACCATGGAAAAGTGTGATGCGATTTGGTAAGAAAGGAAATCTAAGACCAAGGTTCATTGGACCATATGAAATTCTGGAGAGAGTTGGATCAGTTGATTACTGAGTGGCTTTACCTCCGAGTTTATCTCAGGTACACAATTTTTTTCATGTTTCGATGCCGAGAAAGTACATGCCAGATCCATCTCATGTTTTGAGTCAAGAGGTAGTTCAGGTGGAAGAGAACCTATCTTATGAGGAACGACCGGTCCAGATTCTTGACCACAGGAAGCAAGTGTTACGGAATAAGATGATTAATCAGGTAAAAGTTTTGTGAAAAAACCACATGATGGAAGAGGCAACATGAGAATCTGAAAATGCATTGAGGGATAAGTACCCCCATTTATTCGATAAGTAAATAAATTGCGGGGACGCAATTTTCTAAAGGGGGGAAGGATGTAACATCCCAAGTAATTAATGAATAATAGATATTTTTATCTATGTCTATTAATTAATTGGATAGTGTTTTAGAGGCTTAAAATGAAAATAAATCCAATCTTAAGCATGTAATACACTAGTATTTTTAAAAGATTGTTTTACTGCCTTTTGATGACAGACCATTTTTAAATCTATCTGTTGAAACTTTTATAAGCTATTTTTATCAAAATAAACTTATTCTTTATGATTGGGACATCAAAATTTAAATTTTGTGAATTTTTGGTATTTTTCTGACAATGTTCATTTTTTAATGAATAGTGAAAAATACTGCATTTTACATCAAAACTGCTTTTTAATATAATTTATTTATATGATTAGATTATCTTTTGAATTGGGTTTAAAGTGAAATTAGAATATATTTTTACCATTTAATCCAATAGTGGTCATTGGAATTAATTTCACTTTGAAATTGGATGTAAACTAGTGTCAATATTTTGATACTTATTGTTTCATAAAAACACGCTATTTGCTCTTACAACGGGAATTAATTATTAAATTAATTAATGAAACTTATATGTTTTGAATTTTGTAAAATAGACACCATTTTTGAATTCAGAATATCAAATATAGATTAGGGTGAAGTTTTGGTATTTTTCTGAAAAACATCAACTTTTGATGAATAGTGAAACCACTAAGTGGAACATAAAAAACTGATTTTTCGTTTAAATAAAATTTCACCATCTCTGTGTTTTGAATTTCAAAAATTCGACATACATGGTTGTAATTAAGAAGTAAAATTTTGTTCAATGGGATTAAAACAATTTTTTGGTGAATAGTAACTTTTATGTTTTTAATCGCGATAGTGGTAATTAGTGCAATTTAAGGCAAAAATGATATTATAATAAAATGAAAATACCTAGACACATGTCCTGCCCTTATTGGATGTGTCATGACCGACCAGGACAATCCATGGGTCAACTTGGGGACCCCATGGAGCCACTTTGGTTGGGAAATGACATAAATAACTTTTTATTTAATGTAAAAGTTAAAATGACACAAACATGAGTTGTTTTATTAAAACAATTTTTACATGGGGTTATACAAGTCAGATTTTTGACTATAAATATTAATTGGAAATATAAAAATATTTACTACATCATAGTATTTTTTTATAGTTTTTAGACATTAAATAAATTAAATTATTTATGACATCATGATGATGCAACGATTACCTCATTAATAAAGGATTTAAATAAAATGAAATGATAATGTAAAATCTATGACCTACACATGTACAAAACCTATTGGATGGGTGGATTTAGAACCCTTATCACCTTAACCTCAAATTATATCATCGTGGGACCTTTTGAATCTGAAACACATTTTAAAATAAAGTAACATTTCTTTACTTTCCAAGAGTGCCCCTCCTCTCCCCTTATAAATGGCCCCCACCTCTACCTCCTTACCCAGACTTCCAAAGATTTTGGGTCAACAAAACCCTACCCATTTTGTCTCTCCACATCCCTCTATTACTCCTTGAAGCCTCACTTTGGGCAGAAGTCTTCCCAAGGAAGCCTTTGAGTTCAAACCAAAGGGAGTTACCCGATTTTATGGTAATGTCCTCACTTGAGTCCTTTTGTTTTATTTTACTTCTCCAACCCCCTAAACTCTTTTTATTCATTTCTTTTGTAACAAATATAGTATCTTAAATATACTAGGATGTTTTTATAAGAATTATTCGAGCTACACTTACACACACCTACATATAATGGTTAAAGAACATATTGTTTCCGTGGATGGCGAATTTCGGCCTCCCGAAACGATGATTGTTCAACATTCTTTTAACACCTTCAAAGGTGGCCATTAAGATGACAATATATTTATATATGATATATAATATTTTTATGTTTTCCTTAAGCTTCTGTATTTTTCATTTTGGGCATACCTTTATGGTTTCCATTATGGGTAAATACGATATCTTCATTTAAGGAAGTGCGGACTACCGCCCCCTCAAAGTGATTTGATTCGTTAATACCATATACGGGACGTATAAAGGATGGAGTTATGATATTATATATTATATTACACTGGAATTATAATATACATTTATATCATTATGATTCCGTTTCATAAAATATGAAATAGAAATGGAAGCAGCGTTCATGCGTACGTACGGCCTACCGTCTCCATGAATGGTGCATTTCATTTCTTACCTCTAAATGTTATATAATATTAAAAAAACATGCATTTAATGGATATATATGATATATATGATATCTACATCATGAATACCATTCTGGATATAATGGATACATGAACAACATGTAATTATAAAGGGTTTATTTTTGACTCAAGTACCAATGATCGTTAAAACGACCGTTATTAACTTAAATAATTACATAGTGTTCATGACATGGAAATAAGTGATATAAAAGGAATAACGAACTTGAAAAAGGTTCTTAAACAAGTATAAATTAACTCAAGTTTATTATTCAGGAGATTAAAGAACGACCGAGTCAAGTCGGGCCCGAGGTATGGGACTTCGTCTCAATCTCCTTTCATTGAGGCATATTTTGTTTTATACAAAACCTTCTTTTATACGGTGTATAAACCCCTTTGACTTTTATGTTTATTCAAAATAAATATTTTTTTATAAGAATCATTTACTAAACGACAAAAGGGAATGTTTTTGTCATACGTATGCGGCGACAACGACTTCTCCGCCGTCGTGACTATTATTTGAGTTTCGGCTTCCTCTACAAGACATACCTTTTTTTTAAAAGAAAAATAAATACCATGTTTTATTTTTCTATTATTTAGGTATTGCAAATGGTTTTTATAATGTTTTTATATAAATTTGTTATATTTATATCCTGTGATTGAAAGGTGGAAATGTTATGTTTACTTTATGCATGTTTTATGCGATACGATTATGTTGAGGTTCTTGGGAATTATTACGAAGATGGGTGGTTCTGTGATAAACTAAGGGTGGGTGAGCCCGATATAGCTCTCCAATGCATTGGGTAACACAAAGGAGTGAAACATTAAGGTTTCTCTGAAGAGATTTAGGGAATATACTCTGATGGGTATTCCAAACGTAACCAAGAGGGTTACTCCCGACGTAACAATGTTATGAATGCCTCAAGTTACCTTTATGTCTTATGATTTATATGATTTATTCATGATTTGATGAGGTATGCTAAAGTGATTATGTTTTATGGGTAATGTATGATTTCATTCTTATGTATATATGAACTCATGTTTCTTTTCCATATTTTTATAACCCATACTATGTTTTTTATGCTCATCCAAAGTTTTTTTGAAATGTTTTTCACAGGTCAAGGGAAAGGTACATGATATGATGATTTTGTCAAGGAAGTGTCAAGAAAGAATCCATGTTTTATTTCAAATATGTTTCCTTTGATGGGAAAAATGAATACTATCTTTTATGTAACCACTTTGTTTAAATGTGGAATGTAATGCATGTTTTATGTTCTAATTCTCTAAAAATCTAAACCAGAAAAGATCCTCAATGTGTAATCTTGTAATAACTCAATATTAAGTAACGTTTAAGGCTGGGGCCTTATAGTTGGTATCAGAGGTCGATTTAGATAACTTTATGAGTTAGAATTCTATTAAATGATTATCCAAAAATATTTTTTTATGGTCAAATTGAAATGATATAGCATTTGAACATTACCACGTTGCTTCATCTAAGACATGTTTGTTCAGAATGGTTTTCCGCAGAGGAAATAGGGAAGTAGTGCTAGGAAGGCATACAGAAGGAAATAACCTTCCTAATCGGCATCCTGAGATGGTCAGAATTGGAACTGAACAGTTTTTTGCAGTAATGACGCAGTTGACTCAAGCAATAAATGGTGGTGGTATCCATGCACGAGATCAGCCAGATCAACCACAGAGGAACATTCCAGTGGTGGAACATTTAATGAGGCAACATCCCCCATCATTCAGAGGATCATTTGACCCTGTGTTAGCTGAAGGGTGGATTAAAGCACTGGAGAAGATTTTCGATGTCATGGGGTGTTCAGACAATAAAAAGGTTAGTCTTGATATTTACTATTTGGAGGGTGAAGCAGACCAGTGGTGGTCGATGGTTAAAAATATCAGGGACGCCGATGAGATTGATGCTCTTGACTGGGATGAATTCAAAGGTATGTTTCTTGAGAAGTATTTTCCTAAGGCTGTTTGACTTAGGATGGAAAAGCAATTCTTGGAATTGAGGAAATAGGAAGACTCAGTGGCTGCCTATGAAGAAAGGTTCACTCGATTGGCAAGGTATGCTCCAAATTTTATCTGAGACCTTGATGGTAAAATCAATCGTTTTTACTCAGGATTAAAACCAAAATATCGACGGGAATTAGCTTCTCATGAGTTTAAAAGTTATGAAAAGCTTGTTCGATGTGCTGAGAAGGTGGAAATGGAGTTTGCCGATGATCAAGTGTTCTATAACAACCATCAGAAGAAGAGACCGAGGTGGGAGGAGAAAGGGAAGAATTCTTCAAAAAAGTCTGATGGTAAGAAAACTAAGTTTTCAGTTTGTGATAAATGTGGAAAAAGGCATGCTGGGGAATGTCTTCTGAATTCTGGATAGTGCTACCGATGTGGTAAGATGGGACATAAGACTCGTGATTTCACTGAAAAAGATCATGTTGATGGTAAGTTCAAATTTGATTTACAGTTAGTGAAATGTTTTAAGTGCAATGAGTTGGGTCACTATACAAATGAGAGTCCGACAAAGAGCTCGAGTGATGAGAAGCAGTTAGAATACAAGCAGAAAGGGGTGGTGAAATCCTTTGCAACTACTTCAGCAGATGTCAGGCCATCAAATGAAGATGTATTAGGTACTTTGTTTTTTCAGATTATGACAGTGTGTTGTTTGATTCGGGGTCTACACATTCTTTCATCTCTAAAAACTTTTCTAGTAAATGGGAATACCATCTCAAGAAATGACTCCTGAACTTTTGGTAAAAACACCAGGGGGAAATTTTGAGGCAAAACGAATTTATAAGAATCTTCCTATCCTTATCTGTGGAAAGAACCTACTTGAAAACCTTATTGTTCTACATCTATTAGAGTTTGATGTTATCCTAGGTATGGATTGACTCTCTATTTACCATGCTAAGATTGACTGTAGAGCTAAAGAAGTTTCTTTTCAGAAAGACTTTCAATTTGTGTACAAGAATGAACCCTTACTATTGATAACATATCAAGAGGCTGAGAAACTTGTAAAAGATGGAAATTAATGTTACCTATCACATATTTTTGAAAACAAGGGAACTGTTCAGATTAATAATGTACCAGTGGTAAATGAGTATCCTGATGTTTTTCCTGATGAGTTGCCTGGAATAATACCAGATCGGGAAGTTGAATTTACTGTTGACTTAGTTCCTGATGCTAAGGCAATTTCAAAACACCCTTATCGAATGGCTCAAATTTAACTTTTAGAGTTGAAGGAGCAATTGAAAGACTTATTAGAGAAACGTTTCATTTGACCTAGCACATCACCATGGGGTGCTCCTGTTTTATTTTTTAAAAAGAAAGATGGTTCTACGAGACTTTTAATTAATTATAGAGCCTTGAATAACATCACTATTAAGAACAAATATCCTTTCCTCATATCGATGATTTGTTTGATCAACTCCAGGGAGCTCAGATTTTTTCAAAGATTGACCTGAGATCAGGGTACCATCAACTGAAGGTAAAGGAGGAAGATGTTCTGAAGACTGCGTTTCGTACAAGATATGGCCATTATGAATTTGTAGTAATGCCTTTTGGGCTAACCAATGCACCTGCTATATTCATGGACTTAATGAATAGAAATTTCCATGAGTTCTTGGATAAGTTTGTGTTGGTTTTCATTGGTGATATTTTGGTGTTTTCTAAAAGTAAAGAGTAGCTTGAAAGACATTTAAGGGTTATTTTGAAAACCTTAAAAGAAAATAAATTTTATGGGAAATTCAACAAGTGTTAGTTTTGGTTGCAATAAATTTCTTTCCTTGGTCACATTGTTTTTTAAAGATGGGATAAATGTTGATCCTGCAAAAACAAAGGTTGTTAAAGAATTGCCAAGACCCACAAATGTAACTGAGATTCATAGCTTCCGTGGTTTGGTAGGATATTACCGATGGTTTGTTAGAAATTTTTCACGTTTATCTAGTCCAATGACTAAGCTAACTCGGAAGGGTGTTAAGGTTATCTGGACAAAAGAATATGATGATTGTTTTCAGGAACTGAAAAGAAGATTGGTGAATTCTCCAGTTTTGGCACTACCTTCCAGGAATAGTGAGTTTGTTATCTACAATGATGCTTCATTGAAAGGAATTGGTTGTGTCCTAATGCAGAATGATCAGGTAATTTCTTATGCTTCATGACAGTTGAAAACTCATGAGGTAAATTACCCTACACATGATTTGTAATTAGCTGCTGTTGTTTTCACTTTAAAAATTTGGAGGCATCATTGGTATGAAGTAAAGTGTGAAATATATACCGATCACAAAAGTTTAAAGTATATATTCACTCAGAAAGAATTGAACATGAGACAAAGGAGATGGCTAGAATTAATCATGGATTATGATTGTGCAATTCATTACCATCTGGGAAAAGCAAATAAAGTCGCCGATGATTTAAGTCGAAAAAGTAATTCTTCATTAACAGTGTTGCGTTTGGAACATGATCCTTTGGTTAAGGATTTGATGAACTTTGGCATAGAAGTTTTCAGAGCAGGAAGTTCTTATGCTTTGTTTCAGGTATCAGTGAGATCATCTCTATCATACAGAATCAAGTAAGCACAGAAGAAAGACAACAAGTTGAAAAAAACGGTAGAGCTGGTTCAGAAAGGTAAGTTGCCTGAATTCAACATTGATAATGATTGTGTTTTGAGATTTGTGAAGAGATTGTGTGTGCCTTGTGATTCACAGTTGAAGAGAGAGTTGTTATGTGAAGCTCATAGTTCTCCATTTTCAGTTCATCCTGGCAGTACTAAGATGTACAGAGATCTGCGGGAGTATTACTGGTGGGATGGAATGAAAAGAGATATTGCTGATTTTACTATGAAGTGTTTGACATGTCAACATGTTAAAGCAGAGCGACATTTACCGAAAGGGATGCTTCAGCCTTTACCAGTGCCAGAGTGGAAATGGGAGAATATATCCATGGTCTTTGTTGTGGGATTACCAAAGACATCTCGTGGTAATAATGCAATCTGGGTTATTGATGATCGCTTGACTAAATCTTCTCATTTCCTTGGTATACGAGATACTTTCTCTCAAGATCAACTTTCCCATTTGTATCTTAAAGAGATAGTCAGGTTACATGGATTTCCTCTCTCCATTGTATCCGATTGTGATCCCAGGTTTACTTCTAACTTTTGTAAGGGCCTTCAGAAGTCGTTGGGTACTGAATTAAATTTTAGTACAGCTTTTCATCCTCAATCAGATGGGTAGTCGGAATGAATAATTCAGACCTTGGAGGATATTCTACGAGTTTGTTTGATGGATTATCAGGGAAGTTGGGACCAACATCTTTCTTTGGTTGAGTTTTCATATAATAACAGTTTTCATTCCAGTATACAGATGGCACCATTTGAGGCGTTATATGGGAAGCAGTGTCGAACTCCAGCTTTCTAGGATGAAGTGGGTGAAAGGAATTTGATGGGACCAGAATTGGTAGAAGAGTTGGCAGAAAAAGTTCAGATGATACAGAAACACATGAGAACAACTCAGAGTAGGCAGAAGAGTTATGCAGACAACAGGAGGAAGGATCTCTCTTTTGAGGTAGGTGATCATGTTTTTCTCAAAGTATCACCATGGAAAAGTGTGATGCGATTTGGTAAAAAAAGGAAAACTGAGTCCAAGGTTCATTGGACCATATGAAATTCTGGAGAGAGTTGGATCAGTTTATTACCGAGTGGCTTTACCTCCGAGTTTATCTCAGGTACACAATGTTTTTCATGTTTCGATGATGAGAAATTACATGACAGATCCATCTCATGTTTTGAGTCCAGAGGTAGTTCAGGTGGAAGAGAACCTGTCTTATGAGGAACAACCGGTCTATATTCTTGACCACAGGGAGAAAGTGTTACAGAATAAGATGATTAATCAGGTAAAGATTTTGTGGAAAAACCACATGATGGATGAGGCAACATGTGAATCTGAAAATGCAATGAGGGATAAGTACCCCCATTTATTCGATAAGTAAATAAATTGAGGGGACACAATTTTCTAAAGGGGGGGGGGGAGGATGTAACATCCCAAGTTAGTAATGAATAATAGATATTTTTATCTATGTCTTTTAATGAATTGGATAGTGTTTTAGAGGCTTAAAATGAAAATAAATCCAATCTTAAGAATGGAATACACTAGTATTTTTAAAAGATTGTTTTACTGCCTTTTGATGGAAAACCATTTTTAAATCTATCTTTTGACAATTTTATAAGATATTTTTGTCAAAATAAACTTATTCTTTATTATTGGGACATCAAAATTTACTTTGTGTGAATTTTTGGTATTTTTCTGACAATGTTCATTTTTTAATGAATAGTGAAAAATACTGCATTTTACATCAAAACTGCTTTTTAATCTAATTTATTTATATGATTACATTATCTTTTGAATTGGTTTCAAAGTGAAATTAGAATATATTTTTACCTTTTAATCCAATAGTGGTCATTAGAATTAATTTTACTTTGAAATTGGACTTAAACTAGTTTCAATCTTTTGATACTTATTGTTTCATAAAAACACGTTATTTGCTCTGACAGCGGAAATTAATTATTAAATTAATTAATGAAACTTATATGTTTTGAATTTCGTAAAATAGAAAACATTTTTGAATTCATAATATCAAATATAACTTAGGGTGACGTTTTGGTATTTTTCTAAAAAACTTCAACTTTTGATGAATAGTGAAACCACTAAGTGGAACTTAAAAAACTGATTTTTCGTTTAAATGAAATTTCACCACCTCTGTGTTTTGAATTTCAAAAATTCAACACACATGGTTGTCATTAAGAACTAAAATGTGGTTCATTGGGATTAAAATAATTTTTTTGTGAATAGTAAGTTTTATGTTTTTAATCGCGATTAGATTTAATTAGTGCAATTTAAGGCAAAAATGATATTATAATAAAATGAAAATACCTAGACACATGTCTTACCCTTATTGGATGTTTCATGGCCGACCAATAAAATCCATGGGTCAACTTGGGGACCCCATGGAGCCACTTTGGTTGGGAAATGACATAAATAACTTTTTATTTAATGTAAAAGTAAAAATGACACAAACATGAGTTGTTTTATTAAAACAATTTTTACATGGGGTTATACAAGTAAGATTTTTGACTATAAATATTAATTCGAAAGTGAAAAAGATTTCCTACATCATAGTATTTTTTTTATAATTTTTAGACTTTAAATAAATTAAATTATTTATGACATCATGATGATGCAACGATTACCTCATTAATAAAGGATTTAAATAAAATGAAATGATAATGTAAAATATATGACCTAGACATGTCAAAAACCTATTGTATGGGTGGATTTCGACCCCTTATCACCTTAACCTCAAATTATATCAATTTGGGACCTTTTGAATCCGAAACTCATTTTAAAATAAAGTAACATTTCTTTACTTTCCAAGAGTGCCCCTCCTCTCCTCTTATAAAAGGCCCCCACCTCTACCTCCTTAACCACACTTCCAAAGCCTTTGGCTCGGCCAACACCTGCCCATTTTGTCTCTCCATATCCCTCTATTACTCCTTGAAGCCTCACTTTGGGCAGAAGTCTTCCCAAGGAAGCCTTTGAGCTCAAACCGATGGGAGTTACCCGATTTTAAGGTAATGTCTTCACTTGAGTCCTTTTGTTTTATTTTACTTCTACAACCCCCTAAAATCTTTTTATTAATTTCTTTTTTTAAAAAATACAGTATCTTCAATATACTAGGATGTTTTTATAAGAATTATTTGAGCTACACTTACACTCACCTACATCTAATGGTTAAAGAACATACTGTTTCCGTGGATGGCGAATTTCGGCCTCCCGAAACGATGATTGTTCAACATTCTTTTAACACATTAAAAGGTAGCCATTAAGATGAAACTATATTTATATATGATATATAATATGTTTATGTTTTCCTTAAGCTTATTTATTTTTCATTTTGTTCATACCTTTATGGTTTCCATTATGGGTAAACGCGATATCTTCATTTAAGGAAGTGCGGACTACCGCCCCCTCAAAGTGATTTGATTCGTTAATACCATATGTGGGAAATATAAAGGATGGAGTTATGATATTATATATGATATTAAACTAGAATTATAATATACCTTTATATCATTATGATTCCATTTCATAAAATACGAAATAGAAATGGAAGCAGCGTTCATGCGTACGTACGGCTTACCGTCTCCATGAACGATGCATTTCATTTCTTACCTCTAAATGTTATATAATATTATAAATGCATGCATTTACTGGATATAAATGATATATATGATATATACATCATGAATACCATTCTGGATATAATGGATACATGAAAAACTTGTAATTATAAAGGGTTTATTTTTGACTCAAGTACCAATGATCGTTAAAACGACCGTTATTAACTTAAATAATTACATAGTGTTCATGACATGGAAATAAGTGATATAAAAGGAATAATGAACTTGAAAAAGGTTCTTAAACAAGTATAAATAAACTCAAGTTTATTATTCAGGAGATTAATGAACGACCGAGTCAAGTCGGACCCGATGTATGGGACTTCGTCTCAATCTTCATTCATTGAGGCATATTTTGTTTTATACAAAACCTTCTTTTATACGGTGTATAAACCCCTTTTACTTTTACGTTTCTTCAAAAGGAATATTTTTTTTATACGAAGCATTTACTAAACGATAGAAGGGAATGTTTTTGTCATACGTATGCGGCGACAACGACTTCTCTGCCACCGTGACCATTATTCGAGTTTCAGATTCCTCTACAATCCATACCTTTTTTTAAAAGAAAAATAAATACCATGTTTTACTTTTCTTTTATTTTGGTATTGAAAATGGTTTTCATAATGTTTTTATATCAATGTGTTGTATTGATATCTTGTGATTGAAAGGTGGAAATGTTATGTTTCCTTTATGCATGTTTTATGTGATACGATTATGTTGAGGTTCTTGGGCATTATTATGAAGACGGGTGGTTCCGTGATAAACTAAGGGCAGGTGAGCCCGATATAGCTCTCCAATGCATTGGGTAACGCGAAGGAGTGAAACGTTAATGTTTCTACGAAGAGATTTAGGGAATATACTCTGATGGGTATTCCAAACGTAACCAAGAGGGATACTCCCTACGTAAGAATGTTATGAATGCATCAAGTTAGCTTTATGTCTTATGATTTCTATGATTTATTCATGATTTGATGAGGTATGTTAAAGTCCTTATGTTTTATGGGTAAAGTATGATTTCATTATTATGAATATATGAACTCATGTTTCCTTTCCATATTTTTATTACCCATACTGAGCTTTTTATGCTCATCCCAGGTTTTTTTGAAATGTTTTTCACAGGTCAAGGGAAAGGTACATGATATGATGATAGTGTCGAGGAAGTGTCAAGAAAGAATCCATGTTTTATTTTAAATATGTTTCCTTTGATGAAAAAAATTAATACTATCTTTTATGTAACCACTTTGTTTAAATGTGGAATGTAATGCAAGTTTTATGTTCTAATTCTCTAAAACTCTAAACCTGAAAAGATCCTCAATGTGTAATCTTGTAATAACTCAAGATTAAGTAAGGTTTAAGGCTGGGGCCTTATAATTGTATATATCATCTAGGTTATTTTGTGAAGAAAAATAATCACATCATTTCTTGGATGAGGTATTCAACATATATGCACAAATGATGCTATCATTTTTCAGTTAGTTGAAAGGTGAGAAGGAAAATTATATATTATCTTTTAAGAATGAAAAATACTTCATGAATATCATAATAATTTCACACACACACACAAATATATATCAAATATATTTATTAAATTTATCTTAATTTTATCAATACTTTAGAAGTGATGATGAAAAATTAATTACATCCGTTCGCGAGGTTGTAGTCTACCGTATAAGCGAATGATGGTTTCATGTCCCATTTGACGAAAGAGGAGATGTATTTATATTATTAAATTTAATATAATAACAATTATGTATTTGGGATATACTAGTGTTATTATATCATAATTTTTAATAACTATTTTATGGAGGTTGAAGTATAAATGAACTAAACTTGCTTGATTAAGTACGATACCTCTTATTCAGACTGTCTCCTGAGGAAAGAAAAAAAGTATTATTAGGATGGTTTGATGAGATAATAAGGACTCTAGGTTTTGGGGAGGAAGTTAAGTAAGGTATTTGGAATTAGATTTTCCCGGATAAAAATTGGTTTAAGGAAATACTAGGAGAGGATATGGGAAAAGCTTTTATAAGTGAGGGAGAGGACACACTTATAAATTTTGAAAAGAAAAATTGATACCCAATTTTTTTGCAATAAAAAAGGATAAAAAATAGACCATTATAATATATTAGATTATATAAGGTTTAGATATTTATATCCAATAGATTTTATAAATTTTTTAGGTCATTTTAATAGTTATCATTTTAGTTTGACCCCCCCTTAACGAAGTTTTCACCTTGACCACAGTAAAATAATTATAATGTTTTAACTATTAATTATGACAAAAAATTATGTCAACATTATTATATAATATGAATTATTATGATTTCAAATATTTTATCAAATTTACCAAATTAAATTCACATAAGAGGAATAATTTAATTTTAACTAAAACCCAAAGACAGAATGAAATATTGGTATTTTAAGAGATGTATTTTTGAAGGGTGAGATGATATTATATTAATTTTGTGACTATTATTTATCATTACATGAATCTAAAATAATTTTTATAGATATATAATATATAAATTTCATCTATATTTATCCTCATTATGGGTTTTTAAATTAATTAACTTGGAGAAACATAATTTATATTAAACCAATTCTTTGAAAACATCCATTTTTAATCCAAAAAATATATTTACAGTAAAATATTTTATAAGGATGATTAAAATAAATTATATTAATTAAATATAGGTAAATAATGATATTTTTTAATTAAAATCAAATTTAAATAATAAAAGGCCTATTTTATTTAAAACAATTGATAGTTTTACAAAAATTGGTAATTTTCACTACGGAATGATATATAAATATTTTTATGAAAATTCCAAAATTCAACACACAGTTAATATTGAAACAATTATTTAAATTATGAATTAAATTTTATCAAACAAATTTTATAGAATATTAATAATTTAATTATGTTATATTCTCAAATAAATATATAAAAACTATTTTTGTTAAAAACATATTTTTGATGAATAAAATTACATTACAAAAAAATAGATTGATTATTTACTATGAATTTATCAACAATTGTTTAATAAGAAATTTATATCTTATTAAATTTATTTCATATTTTATTCTATTCTATTGATACCTTGTAATTTAATACACATATTACAACATTGATATCTAAAATATTATTATTTCACGGTTCATTTAAGATTGGTATTGTGAGTCTTGTACGATATTGATCATATATTCCTTTTTTAAAAACATAGGGTGTTAAAATATCTCTCCCTTTAATAAAATTAATCCATATAATTTAAACATAAAATATGTAATCAATGGTTGGACATTTAAAAATACCTTTGTTGAAACCCCAAATCATAAAAAGGGTTAGTAAAAAATCATTTTGATAAGAGAGAAAAGGATGATCGAAGGTGATCTGTAATAATGAATAACTAGGTTTCCGAATAGGAAGAAGTTGTTGGAAAGTCAATATATGGACATTGATGAAATAATTAATTTCCAAATAAAATTGGAGAGCGATAGAGATAATTGATTATAAGAAAGTGAATGATAATTAGGAAGTTAAAAATAAAAAACCATAAACCAAATAGGCGTGAAAAAGACAATAATCTCAACTAAAATGAATGTAATAAGATAATTTTTTTTGTTTTCAAGATCCTTTTCATAGATTTGGTTAATTTCTTACCATCTATAATGATAATATAAGGATAATATACTTACATTACATGTGTAATTTCATCCATTAATAAATTTCCACAAAAACCTATTCTTTTGATCCAAACGATGAGTATTCAAGGTGAATTTTCAAGCATGATACACTAATATCAACTTATAATAGAAAAACTAATCCAAAAATCATATAAATATATTAAAATTATCATTAAAATAACAAAAACCAAATTATTTTTGCATATGGTAAGATATTTCCACAAATTAATAAACCTTCAGATCATTAATCTCCAAAATTCAAAAATAACACCAACAGTTCAAAATAAATCATTCCATAAAATTCTATACTTAAAATTCATGAATAATATTGAAACAAAAAATTAAAAGATTTTGAACACAATTTTTTCCAGGATTTATTTAACATTTATCTTTATGTAACCCCAATAACTTTTAAAGTGACATGCTAAAAACTGTATATTATCTAATCATACAATCTTTAAGATATAAGAATCATTCCCATAAATAAATTGAATCACCAAAAATCTATTATAAAATCATATATTATTCACACGTATAATTCAAAAACTATTCCTAAAATGAAATCCCATTATGTTCTGTCTACCTTAATCATTTAATGTTCATAAAATCATGAACATCTTCCCAAATAACGTTAATCACATAATCACCAAAGTACTTTTCTATCCCAAAATTATCTATATGATAAAAATAATATCTGAAAATAAAAATTATCATTATATTTAAAACAGTTTTATAAAATGATTTCATACTGAATAAGAAATCCCATTGACCAGTGGTAGGCATTGCACCCTTATCGCCCATTACTTGTGTGTTCAAGCCCCCGACCTTTCTGGATGTGACATTTTTTCACCTGACCTGTTGGTCTTCCATTTTATAAAATCATATAATATAATTCATATAAAATTATTTTAAAAAATTATTAACATCCTCAAAATATCATTATTCATCAAATCACTATTTTTCCTCTAAGTTTTTCCACACATGTCATTTTTCTACTAAATAATATATTATAAATTGACTATTATTTCGTTTACATTAATCAAGTTTTAACAAAAATGTTTAATTTACCCTGAACCTATATTAAAAAAATATTACCCTTCCACTAAATAACTATTTTAAAATATTTATTATATCCAACAAAAGTTTTCAATGTTTGAAAAACAGACCTACAACAGAAATAATCTTTAAGAGTTTAATAATCCTCCCAACATTTTGAATATTCCAAATAATAATCACATCCTTCATTTAATACCCCCCTTAGACCTTTATACTTTCAATTCATAATATTACTTAGGAATAATATTTTAAAATTTTAAATATGAATTAATTCATTCCTGATTCTGATTTTAAATTTAAGAAAAATAGTTAGAATAATTCCAAACTCTAAAATGGTGATCACCATTCATTCTAGTCCCAAATTTTTTTATCTTTGGTCCAATGATATGATAGGTTGAATTCCTATGTTATCATAATACATCAATACATTTTTAATTTCCTCCTATTATTTAATCCATTAATATTTGTTAAATATTAGTTGATGTTGATGTTGACAGATATCAAAATTTATAAACAATCAAAAAATTTTAATATGAAAATTTGTAAAATTGTCCAAAAATTATTTTCCATAATATATTAGGATATTGTATGTATTTATTTTTTTTAAATGAACTGTAACCTATGACAATCAAAAAATTCAAATAATAATGGTAAAATATATGGTGTTGGAATATCATTATATTTCTCAGCTTAAAAGAGGGCTGACATTTCTTTTTTAGGATCGTCCACTGTAGAAACATGATATAGTCACATATGATTTTCCCCAAATTAGAATGATGGTAAAGTTGATTTTTCAAAAAATATACATATGTATACCATGGTCCATCATGATAGAAAAGGATAGAAGAGGATATGATAACTTATAAAGCGTTATTTCTTGAATGTTGAATGATAGAAAATGTTTGCAAGTAACTTGAACCATCCTTTTCAGTTATCATTTCTAGAGAATCCTATGGAAGATAAAAGATGAATTTTTTATTTTTACCCTTCATTATTGATAAAAAATCCTAAATACCTTGAAAATAACATCATTAAAATATGAGATGAACTAAAAAATTATAATTTTCACTCTGAGTAATGACAACAACAATAGAAGTTATTCAAAACATTAAAGTTTAAATCCTTTAATCCCAAGTTTAATATCCTTCTCAATACAATCTATAAAAATAGTAACGATACTTCTCCCTTACATGATAAACCCTAAGGTTATATAATACTACTAACTTGTGATCCGAAACTAATGTATTAACCCCAGAAGTGTTAATTCTCTTTATCGATATTCCAACCTCAAAATTTATCTAAACCAGCCTCTGATACCAAATGTAACGATGAAACCTATGACATAACATAATCTATATTTTTAGTAAAAAATTAACTTTATTTAATTTTTAGGGGATTTTTAGGTTTATATTTATATTGAAATAGGTCATAACTAATACATAATGAAAATACAATTTTATAATGGGGACACTTCTAATTAGTAACAAATTTCCCTCAATATATAAGGAAGAAAAACATTTTATTTTCATGAAAAATCTTCAAGAATTTTAGATTGACTTATTCTTTATTCTTAACCATCCTTAAACCCTATTATTTTTTCAAAATATGGGAATACCACAAAATGATCAGTGAAGGACATAAAAATAAGAAAGAAATAAATCTATTATTCCACGAAAACTTATAAAAAATTTCTTTTCAAAATATTCTTTAGGATCAATTTTTTTTTCTCACCCATGAAATAATCTTCTGTACCTTAATATTTTCATAAAAAAATTCAAAATAAAATCGAAAGGAAAAATAAAAATCATAAATATTTCTTTTAAAACATGATTATCTCTTGATTTTTATTCAAATTTTTTTATGTTTCACCATTAATAAGTAGAAAATAATCTCATTTGGAAATAATATCATTTTCTATGATTTTAAAAGTCATAGGATTACCATAAAAACCCATAGTAAGAATAGATAAAACATCTAGGTATCTTGAGAAATCATTTTCCGTATAACTCTTACAAATAGAATAACCCTATTGTCAACATCCATACACAATTATTTGGAGGGATATTAGGGACCCACACGTCCTTGGTTTATAACGTAACCACCCATCCTTGGTTTATAACATAACCACCCATACATGGAAAATAATGCAACCACACATAATTGGTTAATAACTACTCTAAATTGGTTTATAATTTAACTACCCATAATCATAAATAAAGTATCAGAACAAACACAAATTCTTAACAGATAAAATAATTCAATTTTCATCATTAAACTCATAAAATATTCCTTTTACCTATAAAGAAAATTTGGATATGAAAACATCCATCCCATTTAAAAACATATTTTGAATACCAATATACTAAGAAAAACGGAAAGAGAATTTTTCTTTTATGAAAAAATGAATTATTGTAAAGGAATGCAAAATTCAGATAACGTTTATGATGGTGGAAATAGTTTTTGTCATCGTATATGATAAAAGATAACATTCTAGTTATGTTTTGAAAGTAAAATCAAACATTTCATAAAAATATTACTTCTTGAAAATGATTAAAATATAGAAGAAATTTCCTTTTTAATACTTTTATGTCCATATAATTAGATTTATAAAATATTTTTAAATGCATGAATATGGAAATGAATGTATTTGAAAATAAATTTTTAAAATGTTTAACATGAAGTTTTAAGTTAAATTTTTCCTTACATCGAGTATAATTCTCCACATATGTTATTTATCTTCTTGAATAACAAAATTATTTTAATAATTTAATTTGTTAGTAATTTTTTTAAATTTTATTATTCCTTTTATTTCAATTATTTCAATATACAATTACTTATTCAATTTTATTTATGTCATATGTCGTGATGATATTTGGATTATATTTATAATATGACTTTGGTAGGTTGACTATGGTCAAAGAGGACATTATTTCAACTAATCTAGAATAATAATAATATTATTTAAGTAATTATAATTTTTATACATCAATTATAAATTTTAAACCAATCATGAATGTTGGTTATTAAAAATTAAATCTGTTACATTCAGGGATACTGTAGGACGTAAATAGGCATGAGTACCGTATACATTTTTCAATGATCATTATAGAAAGATGATAAGAAATATTTGATCCTTATAGAATGATCATAATATAAAAAATAAAAATTTTTTTAAATATAATTTTATAAATATCATCTATATGATTTTTTGATGAAAAATAATCACATCACTTGGTGGACGTGGAAGTTCACACGTACTCACAAACAATGTTAACATTTTTCAGCAAGTTGAAATGTAATAAAAAATGATATATTATAATTAAAGAATTATAAATATTTCATTAATATTATAATTATATCATATATATTTATATCACATATATTCATTATATTTATCCTTATTATGTTCCATGTAAAGAGTTAGTGAAAAATGGACCACATCGTTTTGCGAGGTGGTAGTCCTCTGTTCTCATAAGTGATGTTATCTTATCCACTGTGGAATGAAAATTAAGAAGGTATATTTTATACGATATCACATGATGTATTTAACAATACATATATCATAGATATAATTTAAATTTATCATTACAACAATCCTTTATTGGTGATGATGAAAAAAATTGCATTAGTTCACAAGGTGATAGTCCGTCGCACACTTGAATGATTGTTCAATTTCACATTTTATAGAATAAGATAAGTATTTATGTTTTTAAAAATATATTACAAAATATTCTTAAAAGTTAGATACTATTGTTATTATATCCTCATAATTTAATTCAATTTAAAGGATGTGGAAGAATAAATAAAATAAAAACTATCGGTTAATCATGATACCTCTTCTTCAGATAACTTCATTAGGTCAGCAGAAAAAGCCTTCTAAGAATTATTTAATGATAAAACTAGGGGATCTATATATTTAGGAGGTAATTAATGGAGGTATTTAATCAGGAATTCTCCAATATGAAATTATTTTATGGTGTGGAGTGGAGGGGAGAGGGGGTAATGTTTAATAATTGGGGGAGAGGATACACATGGATTTTTTTAATGAAAAATTGACAACCATGTTTTTTCACAAGATAAAAGGAAAAAATAGATAATTATCTTGAATTAAATAATATAAAGTATCAATATGGACATTAAATAGATTTTATACTTTTTTGAGGTTATTTTTACCCTTATCGTTTGAGTTTAACCCTTAGTAAACACATTTTCTCCCTAACCAATGTAAATGATTTTTATTATTTTCACAATTAATTATGAAAAAGGATAAGTTGATATTATTTTATAATATAAAATATTCTAATTGAATTTTTGTAATGGGATTTATCAAATTCAAATAAAATAATTTGTAAAATTTAATTTAAAATAAAACACAAACACATGATGAGAATGGGGTTTTTTCGAGAGATGTATTTTTTAAGCATAAGAATATTTTATATTAACTATATGACTAGTAATAATCATTATATGAGTATAAATTCATATTTAGATGTGTATAATAGATAAATTTAATTTAAAATATTCTTTATTCGGGTTTTTTAATTAATTAAAATGTATATATATTATGTACATTGTAATAGTTTTAAAAAGACCTGTTTTTAACCCAATAATAAAAATATAAAAAAACTAGTTTAAATATGATTCAAATGTAATTCGTTGGATTAAATAAAACTAAATTATAATATTATTTACTTGAAATAACATTCAGAGAAGAATATGACTTAGTTTATTGAAATTAATTGAAACTTTTACAAAATTGGTATTTTTTTACTATTTACTGAAAAATGAATATTTTCCAAGAAATTAATTAATTTCACCCTTTATTAATTTTGATTTTATGATTTTAAAAATAAATTTAACATTTTCAAATAAATTTCCCAAAATTGATAGAAAATAATTGTAAAATTTTGTCACAAAAATCTTTATTTTTTTAAAAAAACATATTCATTTCAGGAATATAAATACATTGGTAAAACATTATTGATTATTTACTAAGAATTTATCAATAAATTTATATTTAGTATGATATATATATATAATTAATTTTTCAAAAATATTCATACTATCCAATTTAATAGCTAGTTTATAACAATCATATTTAGAATTATATTAATTCATGGTTCTTTTATGTTGAGTGTTTCATGTATAGTATGCTATTGACCATAGATTTCTTGTTTAAAATCACATCAGGTTTTATTTCAATACATCAATGAAACTCCATTTTTATTCACTTTCTATACAAATATAGTTGATCCTTTTCAATGATTCATTCAAGTACACCGGAATGAACATACTAGATCAGAATAAGCTACATCAAATATTCAAACTCCTTATACATTATACTCTCTCTCTATTTTTAAATACTTATTGAGATTTGGTTTAGTTTACTCTATTTATCTTTAAAAAAAGTTTCATTTAATCTACGGTAGAGTGTAATACAGTCTCTTTAAAATCATTTTTTTATTCCTTTGAATAATTGTGGAAGATGTCATGTTTAACTTGAACTCATTTTATCCCATGAATAACTACAGTAGAGGCTTCTGTATAAGAATAGACTATTCTAGTACATTTTTTTATGAAAACCCATTCTAGGTTTTGGATTAATTTATCTTATAATAAATTGATTATAAGTAGTATATTTAGATGTCTCAGAGATTAGGTATTGTCATAATATTAAACCCCCTATTAAAATTACACTATGTGTTTAATTGTTTTGGAATATTGGTTTTAAATTGAACCTATTAGTGTTTTCTAAACATTACCTTAATAGTTTACCTTTACTTATGTTATATATATGGAGTTTGTTACTACTAAATTAGTTTCAAAATTTATTGTTTATTCAAAATTACTTTATTAGAGATTTCATAAATGTAACACCCCCGAATTTCATATTATGTCATTTCTTCAAAGTAATTCAATAACTTGTGTTACACGCAACACTGAGTTCGAGCGCACCACGAATTACCAAAATAGCCGTTCAAAAAGAGGTTTTGAATAGTATTAACTGAATTTTTAATTTTCTATACTACATATAATTTTAGAACCCATATTATGTGTTTCTTAGACATAATATTAGAACAAATTCATTTTTCATATAAAAGAAGTATTTTTTAAAAAATGTAATTTTACCGCCTTTTAATGGAGAACCCTTTTTAAAAAACCATATTTTACACTTTTATATATTAAATTTAATGAAATTAAAATTTTATTTTGAATTGGGACATAAAAATTTAGTTTCAATAAATTTTTGGTACTTTTCTGATAATATTCATATTTTCATGAATAGTGAAAAATACTAAATTTTAATTAAAAACAACTATTTTAATCAAAATAATTTATAGTGTTAAAATATAATTTTGAGTGGTTTTAAAGTATAATTAGATTATATTTTTACTATTTAATTCAATATATGTCATTTTATGTATGTTCACATTTAAACTGGATATAAACAAGTGTCAATCTTATGATAGTTATTATTTCTTAAAAACTCACTTTTTTGTTTTGACAGCGGGAATTAATTTTAAATTAATTTCTTCCACTTATGTGTTTTGAATTTAGAAAAATGGATTCAATATTTGGAATCAGTATTTAAAAATTGTTTAAATATGTAAATTTTTATTTTTAGAAATTTTAAATATTTACTTCAGAAAATATTTTATTTACCATGATTAAAAGGTGAATATAGTAAATAAGGGTAAAATATAACATTATAATAATATTAAATTACCCTAAAATGTGTCATAAAACTATTTCATGATACCTATACGACCATGGGAATCCTTGGGTCTAATTTTGGAACCCATAGAACCACATGAGAGTAATAATGACACTTTATATTAATTAATTTAAAGTAAAGATAAAAATGACAAAAACAAATATCTTTTAGTGAATCAATTTTTATAAGAGTTTATATAATTTATCTGGTATAATATAAATATTAATTAGAAAGATAAAAATATTTCATACACCATGGTATTTTATTTATAAATTTTAAACATTAAATAATTAAATTTATTTATGACCCAATAATGATGCAGTAATTACATTATTAATGAATGGATCAATTAAGTTGTATTTTAAATATTAAAATAAATATAATTTCAAAGTTTTTATGACATACACAAATTTTATAGGTAAATATGACATGTTATGGTTGATTCAATGAATTTTTGTCTAAGTAATAATGTTGTCATGACTTTAACAAAAAATAAATTATTAAATAATGTCAATGGTGACATAATTGAGTTTTAAAAAAAAATACTATATTATTGGTTGATATAATATCCCTAAAAACATAATTTTTGCCCAAAGGGCCTAAATTATTTTATATGTTTCATTAATGAACCTTATGGGGGTTCTCTTGGAAGTTTATGGTGTGTTTATTAACCATATAATATAAAAATACTAAGAGACATGGTAAAAATAAAACTATTTAACTAAGAGTTAAATCTAAAAGATAATGTTAATAAAGTAACCCAAACCTGTCTAAAACCTATTGGTTGAGAGAATTTAGACCCAAAACCACCTTATCCTATAAATAAAACATTTTTTATCCCTATTATCCTAAAATTATTCTATTATAAATTAATATTTCAAACTTTTTCTAAAGTGACCTTCACCTCCCTTATAAAATGCCACATTCCCTTATCTTAATATCACACCTACAAAGCCTTTTGGTTCGGCCAAAACCTACCCAAATATCCTCCCATATTCCCTCACCTCATCTTAGAGGCTTTACCTTGGTCATAAATCAAACATAAGGATACCTTTTGATCAAATCAAAAGGAAGAACCCAAAGAAGAGGTAAATATTTCATAACCTCTTTCAGGTTCTTTTCATCTTCCACTTCCTATTTATTTGTTTTTAACACTATAAAATAATAAATCCATAATCGTATATATACTTTATTGTAATTATAAAAATGGTACAACCATGTTCTTTATTCTATCCATCCTATAAATGAAAAAGTCACCATACATGTGTACGTACGGCTTACCGTCTCCACGTCGTGGTGTAGTTGTTATTCAAACACTTCATTATTTGGATGGGTATAATAATGAGTATAAATGATGTAAATAATAAATATAACATGATAATGTCTCTGTAAAATTAATATTCCATCCAATTCCACACCTTTAAGGAAATAATATTGTCCCTCGTGTGTACGTACGGATTACCGTCTCCGCGACGCGATGAGATTCATTTCCACGTTAACCATTCATCGATGATTATAAAAATATATATATTTAATGAGTATGTAATATATGACATAATAATGGTACTATATATATATATATATGTATTTATGTACTTACATATATCTTATTCACTAACTTCCGTTCAATACGATATGAAAATAGAAACAGCGTTTATGCGTACGTACGACCAACCGTCTCCATAAACGGTGTTTTCCATTTCATATATCTATCTATTATAAATATCTATATTGAAAATATATATATTATATAAATCAAGGTTTATATTATTGAAGTATATAATCATGATCAAAATGATACTATCAAGAATAACAAGTTAAAACATGTACGATAAAGAAAGCAATTATTACCCAAAATGTTAAGTTAACATATAAATCATTATTAAATGGGTAGTATAAAGTAATAAATGAATCCAGTATGATATAATAAATATGAATATGGTTCTGGAATAATTTAATAACATACTATGGTCATTATACAGGATGTTAGAGGTACCTTCAACCAAAGGAAAGTGCAAGGTAATGGTTAATTTCACAATCTATTTATTATCCGAAGTTATTTTTACGTGAGTATCTACTGGGATATATTTATTATCCATGTCCATGATTCATAAAATAATTTTCAAAGGTATAATTTTTAAGTTACTCTTTTAATAAAACATCATTTTAAATGTTGTAAATATTTATTCTTCTAAACCTTTATCATTAATGTCTATGTTTTCAAAATGGTTTTAAGGATTTATTTATATGGACATGAATGGTTTAAAATGTTAATTACTTTCAAAATATTCAAAGTGGTATGGGACACTTTGATTCGAAACTTTATCTTAAATGACTTACTTTATAAATTATCATACTTTTAAATTATTTCCTGAAATAGGTTTATTTCTTTCAAATATTTTTACTGATCATTTTCAACTATACCAACATACATTATGGGATATTATTCTTGATTGAGGTTGATTTGTTATGATACAAGTCTTCTATATTTTATTGAAGGTTTTGAGAAATATTTGACTGTGGATGTTTTATTTTTATACCATTCATGGTTTATGGGTAAAGTATTGACATTTCTTATGCTGGTTTTAATATGAATGTTTATGTTATGTTTCAAAAATTATCATTTAAGGAATGTATTAGAATTAGTAAGTGACGGGTGGTGCCCGCCATAGCTCCTCAATGAATCGGTAGGTCTCATGAGACAATTATACATGGAATTGGATGAGGGATTTTCCAATTTGATATATGTTTTTTTCCGAGGCCTTAATCATTTTTAGACGTCTTGGCCGAGGCCTTAACAAAATGTTACAGAATGTCTGGCATTATACATTCCCTCATTATGAAAATAATATTTATGATTCATGTGGTTATTCCACTAGTAGAATACACAAGACAATTTTTTATTATGTAATTATTTACTCAGCTCATATTTCTGTCATAAAGTGTTCATGTTTATGATTTTTAAAGGCATGTGTTTTCAATTATTCACTTTGCCTACTGATTATGTTATCTTCCACTAAATTATTTACCCTTAGTGAGAATCTGAGATCACCCCTTTCTTATGTTTAATTTTCCCAAGATTCCAAGAAGTGTTTTATGATTAAGATGCAAGGTTAAGCTAAGGGAACAATGACATTCTCAAAGAATTTTTTATGCTGTGTTTTATGTTAGAAAGTGTAATGTAACATTCATGTATGTAATATATTTTCCAAGACTACTAAACTGATCAGTCCTTCAGGACATGATTCCTTGAAATCATGCCAATGTATTAAAATAATGCACCAAATCTGGGAAACTAGGGTCGGGGCGTTACAATTGGTATCAGAGGAAGTTCAGTAGAAACCTTGGAAACTAGATTTAGATAAACTCCGATTAGAGCACATTACTCTAAGATAGAATTTGAGGATTAGTATAGAAGAACATCCTAGAGTTTTGGTAATGTATATAGATTGTGAGTTTTCTATGAAATACATCCCTGTATGGATACGAGCAGGTATAGGTAGCTCTGGAAGATATGTACCTAGGGGTAATACCTGAAAACACTGCTTTGAGCTAGACTCAAACGGGAACTGGTGCACGGCAACAGGCATTGCTGAACTCTTTGTTATGACAATCTCGGGGATATGCTTAGGATAACTTCATTTTATTTAAAAACCAATATGAAGGATTTATGAGTATATACCTCCTTGGAGAAAACATTTTTATGATTATGGACTATATCCAAAAATAGTTCAATTTATGCTGGGTTGTCCAATTTATGCTTGTTATTTTACAAGTTTGGAATTATGAATTGAGATTCATCAACTAACCTAGTGTATGTCATTGTTTAGAAATGGTTCTTAGTAGAAGTATTGAGAACTCCAGCAATACGCAAGATCAAAATATTATGAATGATTATATATTTCATGGTATTAAGCCACCATTTAGAAGGGAAATAGTCTCCCACACATTATCATCATATGAAAAAATAGTATCATGTGTTAATAATATAAGTAAATAATTCTCTGAGTCCTATAGATTTGATAGAAAGAAAGAGAAGCAAAGGATGGACGAGAGAAAGATGGATAAAGGGAATAGGGGAAAGAAGGATTTTCCCATATGTGATAACTGTGGAAAAAATACCCTGGAACTTGCCTAAAGGGAATGAGAGTTTGTTATAAGTGTAGAGAAAAAGGACACCAAGTTCGTGACTGCAAGATTAAGAAAAAGGTTTCAAATGTACAATGATTCATTTGCAAGGAGTTGGGACTCTACGCGAAGCAATGTCCCAGTCATCAGAGTATACCGCAAATGATGCTATTGGATAATAATCAAGTTATGATACTACCATAGATGTAGATGAATGACTAGTGTTATATTTTTATTAAAGAATTATGTCATTTCAGTGTTGAATAGTTGATGTACCAGTTATATGAATTATGGAAATAAATAAGGATTGTACTGCAGTACTATTTCATTGAGGATTTGAGATTATATGGTACTATGAAAAGTGACTCAACAGTAAGTTAAAATCTTTTGGAAAATACATGGTTGGAGGAAAGATAAACCTTAATATGGCCCTAATACTGAGATAGTAATTATTGGAATATGAGATGGTTGATTTGGATAAATTATTTTCGATATTCTTGACTACTTTGAACTAATTAATTGTTTGGTTATTCCATTTTTGTGGGAGTATACAACATTTTTGGATATGAGGAGTATATCCCATATTATATAAGGAATAAGGGAGCATGAATGTAATAAAGAAGTTTTTATGGTAATTCGGGGTATTACCATGTTTAAAAAAATACATGATGATCGTATTCACATGTTACTACGTGGAAAAAAGGATCTTCATTGTGTTTACATTCCTTATAAATTTTGGACTGTGAGTTTGGATTGAAGTATTTTGGATAACTATAAAGGTTGAAATGGATTATGTTGAACTTTTGATAGTATTGTTTAAGGTTAAAAAATTTCTTATGATTATTTTTGGAATATATTATAATACTATAGTTTTAGGAAAAGGACAACCTGTAGGTCAGGCGATAACGCATCGCGTCAGATAAAGCTGCAGGAATCGAACCCACAACCATAGTGCGACATTCCTTTATTACCTAACACTAGCCTACAGGAAGGCCCTGGTTGATACAAAATATTTTTCTTCATTTAAATGGAATGTGTTAATATTTGGAACCTTATATGATTAGGATAAATATAATATTTTAAAGTTCTATTATATTTTAGATTGAAAGATGAGTTTGTGGTAGAAATCAATTAAAGGATGTAACTATTCTTGTCAAGTAATTTTTTTATTATTCTATGAAGAAATTAATACTTAAAATTTAGGGAAGGGATATTAAATCCAAAAATTTCTTTTCCTAATACCTTATATTTTGTTGAACTGATGATATTTTGAATCATCATAGGTTGATGGCTTTAAGGACCTCAATTTTACAGTTATTTATGATTGATGTACTCAATCACTCGCTATAAATATTTACGTTTTCCCTCCAATTATGTATCTATGTTTTCCACCAATGTTATTCTATTTGAATCCCTAATTTGGATGTGATAATTTAACACCCCAATATTCCATATTAAGTTATTTCTTTAAAGCAATTCAATAACTTGCGTTACATGCAACACCGAGTTCGAGCGCACCACGATTTACCAAAATAGCCGTTCAAAAATAGGTTGTGAATAGTATTAACTGAATTTTGAATTTTATATACTCTATATGATTTTAGAACCCATATTATGTGTTTCTTGGACATAATATAAGAACAAATTCATTTTCAGATAAAACAAGTATTTTTCAAAAAATGTAATTTTATCGCCTTTTAATGAAGAACCCTTTTTAAAACCAATATTTTACACTTTTATATATTCAATTTAATGAAATTAAAATCTTCTTTAGAATTAAGACATAAAAAATAATTTGGGATAAATTTTTGGTATTTTTTTGACAACTTTCATATTTTGATGAATAATGAAAAATACTAAATTTTAATTAAAAACAACTTTTTTAATCAAAATAATTTAAAGTGCTAAAATATAATTTTTAGTGGTTTTAAAGTATACTAAGATTTTATTTTTACTATTTAATACAATATAGTTCATTGGATGTAATTTCACATTTAAACAAGGCATAAACAAGTGTCAATCTTTTGATAGTTTTTATTTCTTAAAAACACGCTTGTTGTTTTGACAGCGGAAATTAATTTTAAATTAATTTCTACTACTTCTATGTATTGAATTTGGAAAAATGGATTCCATATTTAGAATGAGTTGGTACAAATTGTGTAAATAGGTATCTTTTTATTTTTAGGCATTTTAAATATTTACTTCAGTAAATATTTTATTACCTTGATTAAAAGGTAAATATAGTAAATAAGGGTAAAATATAATATTTAATAATATTAAATTACACTAATATGTGTCCTAATCCTATTTTCTGATACATATCCGACCATGGGAATCCATGGGTCAAATCTGGGACCCCATGGAGCCACATTGATGTAATAATGAAACTTTATATTAATTAATTTAACGTAAACACAAAAATGACATAAACAAATATCTTTTAGGGAATCAATTTTTATATGAGGTTATATAATTGATCTATTAGACTATAAATATTCATTAAAAAGATAAAACGATTTCATACACAATGGTATTTTATTTATAATTTTATACATTAAATAATTAAATTTATTTATGACACAATAATGATGTAGTAATTACCTTATTAATGAAAGAATCAAATAAATTGTTTTATAAATATTAAAATAAATATAATTTCAAAGGTTTCATGAAATCAAAGAATTTTATAGGTGAATTTGAAATGTTAAGGTCGATTCAATGAATGTTTTTTGAATTAATAATGATGTTATGACTTTAAAAAAAATCAATTATTAAATAATATCAAAGTTGACATAATTGAGTTTTTAAAACAAATACTATATTATTGGTTGATATAATATTCCTAAAAATAAAAGTTTCATCCAAAGGGCCTAAATAATAATATATTTTTTATTAATGAACCTGTTGTGTGTTCTCTTGGAATTTTATGGTGTGTTTATTAACCATATAATATAAAAATACGAAGAGAAATGGTTAAAGTCAAACTATTTAACTAAGAGTTAAATCTAAATGATATGGTTAATATAGTAACCCAAACCTGTATAAAAAATTTTGGTTGAGAGGATTTATACCCAAACCCTCATTATCCTAGAAATAAATCATTTTTGAGCCATAGGAACCGAAAATTATTTTATTATAAACTAATATTTCAAACTTTTCCTTAAGTGACATTCACATCTCTTATAAAAGGGAACTTCCCCTTCTCTTAATTTATCACCTCCAAATCCTTTTGGTTCGGCCAAAACCTGCCCAAATATCTTACCAAAATCCCTCAATTCATCTTAGAGGCCTTACCTAGGTCAAAAATCCAACCTAAGGATCAATTTTGATCAAATCAAAAGTAAGAACCCGAAGAAGGGGTAAGTATTTCATCACCTCATTCATGTTATTTTTATCTGCCACTTCCTATTTCATTGTTGTTTCCATTCTAAAATAATAACTCTAGTATCATATATATAAATTGATGTTATTATTAAAATGGTACAACTATGTTCGTTATTCTATCCATCCTATAAATGACAAAGTCACCATACATGCGTATGTACGACTTACCGTCTCCAAGCCGTGGTGTGGTTGTTATTTAAACACTTTATTATTTGGATGAGTATATTAATGACTATAAATGATTTAAATAATATATATAACATGGTAATATATCTGTAAAATTAATATACCATCCAATTCGACACCTTTAAGGAAATGATATTGTCGCTCGTGCGTACATACAGATTACCCTCTCCACGACGCCATGAGATTCATTTCCACGTTCACCATTCATCGATGATTATAAAATTATATATCTTTAATAAGTATGTAATATATGACATAATAATTCTACTAGAGAGAGATATATATATATATATATATATGTATTTATTTTCTTACATATATCGTTTTCACTTACTTCTGTTCAATACGATATGAAAATAGAAACAACGTTTATGGGTACGTATGGCATGCCCTCTCCATAAACGGTGTTTTCCATTTCATATATCTATCTATTATAATTATTTATATTCTAAATATATATTATATATAAATAGTGGTTTATATTCTGGATGTATTTAAATCATGATCTAAATGATACGATCAAGAATAACATGTTTAAACATGTGTGATAAAGAATGCGATTATTACCTGAAATGTTAAGTTAATATGGAAATCATTATTAAATGTGTAGTATAAAGTCATAAATGAATCATGTATGACATAAAAATATGAATATGGTTCTGTTATAATTTAATAACATATTAAGTTCGTTATACAAGAGGTTAGACGTACCATCGACCAAAGGAATGTGCAAGGTAAGGGTTAATTTCAAAATCTTTTTATTACCCGAGGTTGTTTTTATGTGAGTATCTACTGGGACATATTTTTTTATCCATGCCAATGTTTCATAAAAGAGTTTTCAAAGGTACTATTTTTAAGGTACTCTTTTACTAAAACACCATTTTAAATGTTTTAAATATTTATTCTTCTAAACCTTTATCATTAATGTCCATGTTTTCAAAATTGTTTAAAGAATTTATTTAAATGGACACGAATTTTTTAAAATGTTAATTCATTTGAAAAGTTTGAAAGTGGTATGGGACACTTTTATTAAAAAATGTATCTTAAATGAATTCCTTTATAAATTATGTGACTTTTAAATGATTTCATGAAAAAGGGATATTTCTCTCAAAGATTTTTACTGATCATTTTCAACTATGCCCACATCCTTTAAAAGATATTTTTATTGATCGAGGTTGATTTATTATGATACAAGTCTTCCATATTTTATTGAAGGTTTTGTGATATATTTGACTGTGAATGTGTTATTTTTATACCATTCATGGTTTATGGGTAACGTATTGACATTTCGTATGCTAGTTCTAACACGAATGTTTATGTTATGTTTCAAACTTTTCATATGAGGAATGTATTAGACTTAGTAAGTAATGGATGGAGCCCGCTATAGCTCCTCGATGCATCATTAGGTCTCATGAGACAATTAGATGTGGAATTGGCTGAGGCCTTTCCCAATTTTATATATGGTTTTGGCCGAGGCCTTAATCATTTTTAGACATCTTGGTCGAGGCCTTGACAAAATGTTTCAGAATGTATGGCATTATACATTCCCTCATTTTGAAAATAATATCGATGGATCATGTGGTTATTTTACTAGTAGAATAACCATTACTATGATTTATTATGAAATTATTTACTCAGCTCATATTTCTCTCATAAAGTGTTCATGTTTATGATTTGTAAAGGCATGTGTTTTCAATTATTCACCATGCCTATTGATTATGTTATCTTCCGCTAAATTATTTACCCTTACTGAGCATATAATCTCACCCCTTTCTTGTGTTTGGTTTACCCAGAATTCCAAGAAATGTTTTATGATTTAGATACAGGGTTAATCAAATGGAACAATGATGTTATAAAAGGATTATTTATGCTGTGTTGTATGTTATAAAGTGTAATGTAACATTCATGTATGTAATCTATTTTCCAAAACAGTTAAACTGATTGGTCCTTCGAGACTTGATTCCTTGTAATCATGCCAATGTATTAAAATAATGCACTGACTCTAGGTAACTGGGGTTAGGGCATTACAATAAATCTACTGAGAATATTTTGTAAAGGGAAACTAATATAATTATACCATTCTAATCAACTTGTTGTTTTTAATAAATTTAGGGATTTATGTTTTTATATATTTTTAATAGTATTTTTCGAAAACCAATTCACCTCTATTTTAACCACTCCACTCCAATGAGAACTATCATTAGAAATATATTATTGTAGATTATATGATATTATAATATTGAAAATTGAAAGGAAAATTAATATGGACACCACTGATATGAAACTGGTACATACAGTCAAAATTATAAAAATATGATATGGAAAATCAGAAGAATTAATATAGAGAATGAAAAATTATGAAGAGTATGAAAGATATTAGATGGTATTATGGTTTTTGGTAATTTTATTAAGATGTACATATTTTTTATAAAATAGTTTAAAGTTTCTTCATGGATGTTAGGATCCATAGGCAGGGGCTTCAGTCTCACTTTAAGTACATTGAGACATGCTTATGTTATACACCTTGTTTTCTTTTCTTTGGTGTACTTAACACCCAATTGTAATATATAAATTATTATTCTATTTTATTTATGATATTTAATATCATATATAATCTTAAAATTATCATGTCATTTTCGTTCCAATGTACTATATGTTTTATTGGGTTTTCTTAATTTCCCCCCGATCTAGAAAACTATTGTATTTATGAACCTTATTTAATTTATGCAGTGTATATATTTCTTATTTGATATATTATATCACATATTAAAATTTAATAACGGTATTTAATTTCAAATTTAAATCCCTGTATTTCAAGGGGTTTTGATATGGAAGTTTCTAAGTCGTATATTATTTCGTGGTCTCAATTCTCATTCCATGAGACATAATACATTTTACAACCATGTTCCATTTTTAGGGTGTTGAACTGATTTAATATCCCATGAATATTGTATTTTATATTTCAGGGGATTTACTATCTAAATAATGTTCCCATATTCAAGTGGAATACGATTCAGTTGATTCCCCAGAAACAAAGTATTTTTCTAACTCAATTTTTTTTTATTGCGTAATAATCGTTTTTTGAACATATTTCATATATGTTAGATAAATTATCCTCATTTATTGTTTTATATTTTTTAAATAATTTATTTTATATGTATATACCATCCTATCACATAATCTCTTCAATAAATATTTCTTACTCCATGAGGTATGTTACTTTAAATCCATCAACCTTCTTTCCCCAAATGGATTATGACCATGCTATTCTAGTATTGACTAGTAGTACACCCATTTATCTATACGTTCAAAACATCATATTTTTAAAAAATATTATTAAATTATGTTCAACTATAAGTTATGATATTCTATTGACATGTGGTAGGGTTTTGGCATTCTAATATGAATTAATATTGGTAATTTTACTATGTAATGTTTATCCATCGACTATATTACCCTACATGGGTTATGATCAAGTTACATCATTTATTGAAATGGGGAAATCTATGTGAATTACATATAGTTTTATTTCAATATGTATAAATTTTGTAAAGTTTGATTATTTATTTTTATTCATTTTATCTCATGGTGAATGCATTAGACTTAAACAAGTGACATGTGAGAATCAACATTATATTTGATCCCTATGCATAAATGTGTATCATGGGAAAAACAATTATGGGTTTAAATTTATTACACACCCCATTATAAGATATAGTCTTAAAAAAACATTGACAACATGATATCCTTACTAATTCATTGTCCATAGGTAAAGTTTAATGGAACAATGCCTTGATTGCAGGATTTTGATGTCTAAACTTATGCATTTTATCATTATGTTAGAAGTATTATTAATATCCTTGTTTTTATTTATTATCATAGATATTGAATTTTTTTAGTTTCATGTTCATTATGGATTAATATTGTTTACCTATTCTTACCATATAGTTTATGCATTGATTGTTTCATTAATATATTTCCTTAACCAAGAATATGGGCTCACCCCTTATTATATTTCTATTTCCCTAGGTTATAAAGAAATGTAGTAAATGTGATATGTATATAGGGAAAATATGTATGAAATAATTGTTGGGATATGTTAATGAATTTTCATAAACTATGTAGTTTTTTATATACTGGGGAAATTGTCTATTTGATATGAAGAACATGATTTTTTTAGTCTACGTTGTGTCTTAATGTAACAAATCTATCAATTTGAAAAGATCCTTTATATGTAAGAGATTAAATATCATTTTTGGTCATTTTCATTATGGTTTATTATATACTATCATTTACATATTTTGTGAAGATATTATGTAAAGTACATGTCTTTGAGAAGTAGATCAATGAATGATCGTCTAGAAAATCCTAGTCTGTATCAAATTAAAGGTTTAGAAAACATTATTGATTAGGATGTTTTTTGAATATATTATCAGGTTTGATAATTTTGGTTGATCAAAATTTCTATGTTACAGATAACCATTTTGAATTATATAGGATTTTTTAAGTTAACAATTTAAATCTTATTTATGGGTTCTATTTTTATAACCCTAGTAAACACCCAGGGAATTAGTCTATGTATTTGAAAATATCTTGATGTTTTTGTAAAATATAGATAATGAGGTTTTTACTTCCAATATATTGATGTTGGGATATTAGAAAGTTGATGAGGATGTGTCAACGATAATCTTAGGGGTACTCCACCCAAAAGGGATGGATGTGCATATAATAAATCATAACTGTGATGCATGATGAGTGGGCCTAAGACTGAACACATGCAGAGACACTATTTAAGGATATTACATGGTTAATAAAATTCTATTTAGGAACCATTGTAAAGGATTTAAGAATAATTCTAAATAATTATATTAAATAATATAATAGGGAACTGAACATGGATGAATTTCCCAAATGCCTTATATTTTTATTCATTTTTTCATAATACACCTTTTAAGGGTTGAGGGGGAACCCATAAATGGAACATAGGCTTTGTGAAATTAAATGATCCGAAGGCTTTAGAGGAATTTATCCATGACTATGACTATTGGGAATTGCCCCTCCCCAGTGTCAACATAGTGATGTCATATCTCCACCTTCACATGTCTGTTCGACTAGCTATCATGGGTAGAGATGCTCATGCCTAGTAATGATGGAAATTTTCATACCCTCTCATTATTTAGAATATGTTATCTCTACTCTGGTGAAATAACCTTCTCTTAATCCTCATCTAGATCTTTCCCCTTGTAGAGTCTATCCAGTACTTCAGCACCACATGTGGCCCAAAGGCCTTGAGGTGTCCCAGAGGCCTTATGGTAACTTGAAATACATATTAAACTGAAGGCTCATGTAGCCCAAAGGCTATGAAGGACTCGAGGACCAAACCAATGACCCGAAGGCCCAAGAATATGAATAATTACTACTTCTATAGTACAAAACATTACCTACAATAATGCAAGAAACAGTACTGCTATTAGAACCCTGAAATATTCTTCTTCCTGGATTTTATCCTAGGTCTTGTGGATTCACTTAGAGAGTCCTCACCAAACAGGATAAGGCTCATGTGAGTAAAAAACTGACCATGGATATCCAAGGATTGAAACAATTGGGTCATAGGTTGATATGGAAGTATCACATGATAAGAAAAGGTGTCATAAGGGAAGAAATATTTGGATTGATGTTTTCATATTCATCTTTTCGATATTAGAAACACCAATTTTGGATTTGGTATTTGGTTGAAATTATATTATAGAAATGAAGCTAATAAAGATATGTACCTTGGAAACCACTCTATCTTATAACCAAATAAAGGACAATACTTAAATAGTTATTAATTATAGTATGTTCCTATTATGATGGAAAAACTGAGTTTCCTAGTCTTACCAAAGGTGGTCATATTGATATAATCTTGAAACTCTTATCTATTTTCAGTGATAAGTATTTTTCAATGATATCATAGTATAATCTAAAAATTATTAGGTTTATGTTAAACATCTAAGGATTATTCTTCAGTTGATTTAATTTAAAGGTATAGTGATACCTATTTAATGATATAAATAACATTGAAAAGTGATTTGATATCAAGGTTATGATTTAGGGAATAACTATTGGTGAATATGTTATTGAGGTATATATAACTCTTATGTTTAATATACACATGATGTTGGGATAATAAAGGATGGATTGATTTTGAATATATAAGTAGGATAATAAATGGTAAAATTGGGATTGATAATTGATTAATAATGTTTTTATAGAAGTACATATCATTTTTTTAGAATATAATATATAGAGACTAATGTGTGACATTTTAAACTAATGGTTACTACTATTTGAGGGTTAAATATATATTTATTTTTTAGAGTACATTGTGGTGTAATGTATTGGTTAATTGATTAGGTTTTGGGAAAGTTATGTTATTAAGATTATATGATTATGAAACACACACATAGTTATATGATTATAGGAATTATTACTATTGTTTGAGGGAAGATATATTGGATATTTAGAGCATATATTTCAAATATTACGAAGTTTATAATATTTTATGAAAATTCACTCTAATTTAGGATATCTATTTTAAGGAATAATTTATATGAATGAGAACCCAACTCAAGGTAACCTATTTTGAACTAATATTTATATATTAGTGTGATATAAGATTAACTAAGTCTGATACCAGTTGAGTTGTAAGAATTATAAGATAACATGATAGTGTTATAAAGTGAGATATCATGAGGTTAAATATTCTTATAGTTATTTTTGATAATTCAATTATAATAATTTTTACTCATGCTAACTCTTTTGGTTTTATTATTGGATGGAATTATATGGATTCATGAGTTAAAGGGACACTACAAGGATAACATTGATGGATAACCCCTATGAATTGGATCTAGACTGAGAAATATTTTGATTATGAAAAAATAACTATCATGAAATATGATTAACAAAGAAAACAAAGTCAAAGTCCCAAACCCTCAAAATAGGGAAACATATAGTCACATGGATGATCATGTGAGTGAGGTCATAAGACTATGAAATGTAAGGTAATGAGAGAATCTATAAAAATACATTTCATCAATTGAAAGTGAGATTGGAATTATCCGACTCAATGATCCAATCCAAGGTTCGATAAGGGGGATTATTTCAAAAAGTAATGTGAATAAGAAGAATCCTATGAAACTAATACAAATAAATCTATTAGTGGTTTTTAAATTTATATTTTATAGAGTATTATGTCATTTAAGAGTTAACCAACTACTTGATATTGAATTATAAAAAACCATAGTGGTATGAATGTCAAATAAATCATTTTCAAGTATGGGTGATATTATTCCATATAGATCTAGATCAACACACCTTATTATAATTTTTATGAAATTATTCATCGGTTATCTAACATTATAATGTTCTTATAATAATTTTTCAAACTAATAAATCTCATTCTAAATCCAAAATAAACCCATGATACTCTAGTTGTATGTGGCTAATTACGTGTTCTCTAAAGGAATTACTCCAATCTAGTGAGGAAAATTGTGAGGAAAAAATTTATTGAATGGTGTGGGGGGAATGTAACACAAAGAAATTATAATAAATTAATAACTTTAAACAAGTTAATTTGTTCTATATTTTTCTCCACATAAAACAACAAACATAAAATAGATCATGATATATTTGATAATATATAAAAATTTAATTGCAACCATTAAAACCATTACATTGAAATTAAGGTAATTAATACGAGTCAAAAAATTATGAAATATAATTATAATTAAATTAATTATTACTTTTAATATGTGTGATAATTAATTAGTTTAACAAAAAAGATTAATAAGATCATTTATTCTTTAGAAGAGTATTTCTCTAAAAAATTACATTTTTAAGATACAAATTTATATTTCAAGAAATATATGATTAATTTTAATCCATTTTTATGTTATAAATTTGTTAATTTTTTTGTTAAATGTTATGAAATATAAATATGTTAGTTAATATTTTAAATTTCATTTTTTCGATAAAAACAAGTTTTCATTCTATTTTATAATTTTACTGATAAAATGAATTTATTTTCTTTGTAATATAAAATTAATAAAAATTAGCTTCTTATTTTAATTCCTCATATCATAGTTGAATTATTATGAATTTATGATAATTTTACAAGGAGGTGTAGTTATTTTCAAAAAATACAGAATTTTTGAAAATTATAATTTCCATGATTTTATCACTAAATAAGAATAACCTAAAATATTTTTGAAAACATTTTTTAATAAAATATAGTTATTTGGAATATAATTATTCATTTTAAAATATACTTTTAACTTAAAATCCCTATAGAAATTTCTTTTATAACTAATCAAAATGTTACTTTAATATAAAAACTATTTTCCCACTTATATAAATTAAATATTTTAAAGTTGATGTTTTGTTTTTTGCTTCCATGTATGTTTAATAAGATTTATTCAAATATTTATAAATAAACTTATATCATTATTATTAGTAAACATGATAATTTTATATTACATAAAAATTTAAATCATAAAAAAATTATTAAAAAAAACTATTTTGTTGTATTATTCTGGTTTATTTTTAAAATATATTTTCATTACTTTAAATAATATATTTTGATAAAATTATTCTCAAATTTTATATCATAATTATAAAATTATGTACAATGGTCATTATTAGTCTTTTACATTAAAATTGATTACTATGGTTAGAAACTAATTACCAAGGGAAAAGAAAAATAAGTAAATTAAGAATAACCTAGTGAAAAATGCCCAAAAAGTTTATAACATGTTCCTATAATTTATTTTTTGATATTTTTATAGATCAATAAATGTGTCCCCAACCATTTTTTCCAATTTTGATTTATTTAACGTGGAATAGAGTCATGTAATTCTTGAATAATGTTTAGGTGTTCTGAAAAGTAATATTTCATTCACCTTTAAAAGGGTAATATATTCCCTAATTCGAGGAACAAATTACATTGGAATTAATACTTTAGACTATTAAATTTTTCAGTAATGATAATACTCTCCCAATAACATAATCTTATTCTATTCATAGTTACCCCAATCACTTCAAATTCAAAGTGTCTTTCAAGGAAAATCCAATTCCCCAACATGAGTATTATCAACTACTTAGTTTACTTATATCTAAAATTTATTTAATAAAAACTAATATAATTATATTGTTATCATTTTTATACTTTAATGTTACTATATTATGTCTGTTGTCATTATTTTTCATATACCTCATCAATTAAGAAAAACAAAACCCCCATTAGGGGGTTTCATAGACTACCACCTTCAAAACATATCATGTTTTGTTTTAAATTACAACCATAAAATGTTTGAAATACGGATGGTATTAAATTATTTTTTATTTTCATGATATAATTGAGATTATGGTATGAAAAATTAGAGAATTGATTAATTTAAGGATCAATAAATGATCATTATTAATTTAATTAGTGCTAAGAGGATAATCTTTTATTCAATTAGTGTAATGTTTTCATATCCATATATTCTTCTTATACATCATTATAATACTAATATAATAAAGTAATAATCACCATATAATATCATTATGATTCTAGTATAATGATATTATAACTAAAACACCTCATAATCTTTTATTAAATCATAGTACTTTCTTGTTTGGGTTTGTTTTACCATCTAATCGAAGAATACTATGAATTTATGTCATGGATAGATTTGATAATTAATTAGCTGGTTTAATATTATAGAAATAAAGAAATATTTTTTTGGTTCATGTAATTTTATATAAACATTTAACTCAATAATTAAAAAACCCCCACTTTTCGTTAAGAATCACCGAAAGATGATCATCATTGATTTTATTTTCACATTTATTAACAAAAAATAAAATTAAATGAATTTATATATTGATAAAATATTATATAAAATATATTATAATTTCTTAGATGATAAAATAATTATCAACATTGAATAAATATTAAACACATACACCACTTGAAGAAAACTTGTAAAACGATCAAAACTATCAACATCCGATGTTGAAAACTAGAAGAATTCATGTTGAGAGTGAAAAATTATGAAGATTATAAATGAAAATTTAAATTATCAAAGTTATAAATTAAGTTATTTTGATAGATATTATTTTTCATAATTTTAAATTACATTTGTATAATTCTGGAATAAGTGGTAATCGTTTTAGTCTCAATTATATATCATTATGAAATGTTTTTTTATACACCAAGTTTTATTTTGTATGGTGTAGATACCACCCCAATATAATATTTATTTTATGATTCTACTATATCTCATGATATTAAATTTTACATTTCATGTTAAATTTCTCATTGTATTTTATTTCAAATTCTGTTATATTTTTAAGGTTTTTCATCTTAATTTCCCTTGACTAAGATAAACATTGTATTTATCAATATAATTTAATATATATATTGTATATATTTACTATTTAAGGTAAAATATCATGAAATTAATTTCAATCATGGTATTTTATGTTCAATTGTAATATGTATCTTTCAAGTGGATTTGATTCAAAAAAATCTATGTTGTAAGGCTTTTATTGGTCTCAATTTCCATTCCGTTAGACATAATGACTTTTATGAACCACTTTACCTTTATTAGGTGAAATATTGATTTAATATACCATGTGTTTTTATTTTCTTTTATTTCATATGATTTAATATATATATCATGTTCCAGTATTCTAGGTGATAGTGATTTTGTTATTTTTCTATTAGCGAGGGTTTTTTGTAACTCAATTTTCAACCATTGAGTTACAATCATTCATTGAACTTTCTTCATATAAGTTTTATAAAATATTAATTTTTTTATTTTATTATCTGGTATTATTTAATTTTTTTTGGTGATATAACTTCCCACCACATAAACATTCTGAAGAATATTTAACATTTATTGGTATATGTTATTTTGAAACCATCAACTTTCTTTCTCTATATGGATTATGATCATGTATTTCTAGTATCATCTTAGTCATATAAACATTTCCCTATATATTGTGGAAATAAAATTTTACATACCTCATATTATTTTATTTTCAGCAACAATTTATGATATTCTATTATCATGGGGAAAAGTATTGGAATTCCAATACAAATTATTATTGTAAAGTTTAATATGTATTGTTTATCCATCCATCTTATTCCTTTAGATGGTTATGATCATGTTATCCATTTTATTGACACGAGGAATAACATTTTGATTCAATATGTTTTTATTTAAATATAGATGATTATTAGAAAGGATAATTATGTATTTTTTATCATTTTATATTATGGTAACTGCATTGGAAATAAATAAATAAATTTGGGGTCTGATATTATTTAACCCCTCGATGAATCAATAGGTCTCATGAGATAAAACATTTTGGGGTTTTGGGTATTCCTCTTCCTATAAACCGATATTATCTAGGAACAAATCCTTGAAAGTAGGATCCTTGACTATGGTCTCAAAGACACATAAAGTTTTTTCTTCAAGCCCTTCATAATGATTGTTTAATGTCTTACATTATGTATTCTATCAGTATAAAACTAGTATTATTAATATATGTGTTTTCATTTATTATCATGTATATAGAATGATTTTAGTTTCAAGTTGAATATGGATTCATACTGATTACATATTCTAACTAGATTATTTTATTGCATGATTGATCTAGTAATATGCTTCCCTTCCTGAGAGTTCATTCTCACCACTTCTTATGATTATATTTCCTTAGGTAATGCTAAAAAATAGTATATGTGATATGTTTTTAAATTTAAAAAGTGTAAAATAATTTTTGATAGATGAAGATGATTTGTGATGAATTAAATAGTTTTGTATATAGTGGGAAATATATCCATTCGATACAATGAACATTGGGTTTATTAGTTTTTATTACGTCCAAATTATACAAATCTATAAACCATAGAAGAACATTAGGATTATATTTTTGAAATATTAATTTTTTATTTTTAAATTATTGTTAGTTATTTTTAGTATTTTATATCTTGTGTCAAGAAAGTATGAAAATTAGGTGTCTATAAGCACTAGATATGAGAGTCTTGGTCCATGGAGTCAATATAGAAATTATATAGAAATAAGAGACTGATATGAATGATTTATGACAAAGAATAGATTGTATTTATAAGGTGAATAATTTTACTATTATAAGGGAAATGTTACTATTTGAATCAATCTATTGGGAATTAAAACATTGTAATAGTAATAGTACTATTATACAATCAATTTACAGTGCCTATGTCTTGTGAGATTCCTCAGAGGGTGAGGGGTAAATCAATGGTACTTTTCCATTCAATTATTACTTCTTTTTTAATAAACTTATATTATATGTTAAACCCTGATACCCCATTAATTATTTCACTCAGCCTTTCATGAGTAATGTAGCAAACAAAGGTAAGGACATAATAATTTAAAAGTTTTGGTATATATGTGATTATACACCATTGTAGTTATAGGTGACCAAGATTATCCACTATAAATCACAATTAATAAAAATTAAATATATATATTGAAAATAAAATATGTAATCTCTAAAAAGACCAAATATATGTTATACTAAAATATATGGCCTCTAGTGAATAAAGTGTACCTTCCCCTCATATGTACTTTATTCTATTTCCCTACAGTTAAATCTATCTCCCAAAAATATTTTTTCTCTTCTTGGTGGGTTCTTTATACAACCAACTAATATTTATTCAAGGGTACCTCTGAAATCATCAATTAAATATATATTCAACAACTCCTTAAAAGTAGATAGTCATCCTTATCCTCCTTCAAGACTACACATCATAAATTTTTATGGATTTTTTCCCTTGAATACTTTCACTATGAAACTAAATTCCATGGAACCATCTTCTCCTATCACCTATTTATTCTTCATTTATCACGTAGGATCTCTTTTATTCTTTAGGATACCTCCTTCAAAATAGAATTGAACTTCTTCTATAAATCAATAGTAAAATGGCCTCTATATTTTTCTCTTAGAGTAATATAAATATTTATTCTTGGCTCCTATAGTTTAAATTCTAACCTAATAATTCATTAATATATTCTTATTTTGAATAATTGAAATACCTTATTTTTTCAAAGTAGTATATATCAACTTTTTAAAACTAGATATCTTTTCACATGGGCCAAATCTTTTCAATATATTGTATTACGAAATCCCCTGATTGGTGAACAATTACTAGGATAATATAAATCCAATAGATCACCCATAATTTTACATATTTAGTTATTGTAATTTTTTTATACTTATTTAAAATTTGTATTTAAATATGAAAAATCTTGCAATGACGCACATCAATACTTATTTTGGAAACCCGGGGAAATTTGAATTTCTATTCCTGAGTGGTTAGAAGGGGAAAATCGAAATTCCCCCAAAGGTAGGATCTTAGAATAATTTTATGAACATATTATTGGTATCACAATAGGATTTTTAAGATAGTGTTTGAGTTTTGTGGATTTCCATGACATTCAAATTTTCATAAAATATTTAATAGTTAGTTAATTATTAACTATTACCACATTTGACAATTTTATTTATCTAGAAAATATTTTGGGAATGAAATTTCAACTTTTTTGGTTGATATTGGAATGGTGTATTTTTACATTGTGTAGGGTAAACTCACAACGATTTCCATATCTCAAATCGATCATTTTATATTATTTTATATTATTTTTAATTTTAATTATAACGTTTTAGGATTTCTATTTTCTTTCCTCCCTATTTTGGATTTTTTATAAGTATGAGAGGGGGAGGTATTATCCCCTTTTATAGGTTCATTTTTGGATTGGGGTATAGAAAAGTATTCAGAGGTTGGAGGCTTCAAATTAATCATATTGAATCAGGATCGAGGTGAAATAGCTTTTAGGAGCGGATCAAAGTGTAAAGTGTCAGTGTTTTTACCCAGAGATAGGCCTTTTATTACTTTTCAATTATATCCATATAAATTACTTTATTTTATTTATTAAATATTTATATAGTCTTTTAATATCCCCATAAAAGACTTTTTGGGTTGATTTGGGGATAAATAAAGGGTTTTGAATGATTATAAGTGATTTCCATTATAGAAACCCTACTATATGGTGTGTAGTTTTTTAGAACAAAATATGTGTCTTATTAGGTCCCACATATGGATAGAAGAAGGTGACGAGATGAATTATGTGTTTGAGACACACCTTGTAGTTCTACAGAGGGTGTGTATGAGTACTCAATTATACACCCAGTGTAGGTAACGAGGAACTGTAGGTTACTTGACTAAACCGTGTTTGAAGTAAATCACCGGATCCCATGTTGGGAACTTGGCTAGAGTATTTATGAAGTAAGTGGCTTGGTACCCCATATATAGTACATTTCATGTTTGTTTGGTACACACCTTATAATTGTCAAGTACATTCTAGGTCCAGGTATAGTAAATGGGGAGGGATGAATGTTGGGGGTACACATCATATACATTACTCCTGAGAGAGTTATTTTTTTATAACCTAGGATGCATAATTGGATTAGTGGGTTGTCCAATATGAATGTTTTTTTCTTTATAGGTATGTTTTTATGAGGTTATCAATGTGACCAGATCTTATTGGTGAGATGTTTGGTCCTGGAAAAGGTATGGTGGGAGGTTTTCCCTAAGTTGTTGGATAAAGATTTTTATGATGGGATTTATAGTTTAAGGACACAGTGAGGGTTGTACCTATAATATATTAATTGGATTGGGGTATACCAATGTGTTAGATTAGTTTTATTTGTTAATTTCATAGAAGGAAAGATTGATTAATTCCTTTGAAGAGTGGTTGAGCTTCCCTTGATACTTCTTTGACCTCAGGCCCAATTTCACAAGGTTTGAGTGGAAGGGTTCCATTGAATAATTACTTTAGGACTATATTTTCTAGACCAATATGGGTTGGGATGGAACCATAGGGTGTTGGGTGTGGCTAGTTTCCACAATGTTGAGGTTTAGATGGAATGAAGATACGTACCTTTTAGGATTCTATTATATAATGTTTAATGATCAAGTATTGAGTTGTGTTTCAGGGAGGCTGATTGTAATTTCTTGTATTGGGTTTGACCACTAGAATTGAGATGTGGTGAAGGATCCCCCATGTAGAGAGTATTTTTTTTACATGGTTTAGGGTATTTTTGATAGTGCCTTGTGTTTTTTGGAACTTGGAGAGGGTCAGCAATGAGGATTCAATGTAGATGATGATGGGTGTAAGTGTTGGATGACCCAATTTTCTACGGATCAAGGCTTGAATGTTAGATGAGTTTTTTACTAAGGAGTAAAATTCGAGGGGAAACATATATATAGTTATTATAGATTGATGTGATGAACCTGATATTATTGGATAATATCTTATGTTTGTATGATGTTAGGAGGGTTTTAGTAGAAAATAGTTGTTATAGACGAGTGTACACATATTAGCTTAGTATTAAATGCAAGAAAGGGGTTAATGGCATGTGAATTTCACAATTCTATCATGATAGATTATATAATCCATAGTTTTTTAGTATACACTATCCATGAAGAGTATCCTTTTTTGGTAATGTTTCACTGATGAGATAGATTATCGATCCCTGTTAGTTCTGCTAGAATATCCGAATTTTGGAAGGTTATTTTGTTTTTTCCAAGGGTTACTATGACATGTTCAAATCATGGTATTCGATTCTTAGAATTTTATAGTGGTTCATATCATTGTTTTGAATTCCTATGGTTATATCATATGGTATGACATTTAATCCTTCTGGTGTGTTTGTGTGTTGAAGATCTCTTATAATCATACAAAATCACCTGATGTTATATGGCTTAGTGAGTCACAAGCGCTATAGGTTTTGTCTTTGGGAAAATTGTTTTTTGTTGATATTGTGTTCTTTTAGAACTTTAGGGTTGATGTGGGACTATTAATTTATGAATTTTATTTGTTATTAATTTTTAGGAAATCCATTATTATTTGACTAGGCTGGGAATATCCAGCATGCATGATTTTTTTGAGGTTATAGTCTCCCATTTTTTACTCTATATATGAGGTCGACCAAGTGGGAGATCAACTTTTGTGTACTAGCATGTCAGCGAATCTATTTATAATATTAAATTTAATAAAACGTGATCTTATTTTATTTATTGCAAATTCTATAATGTTTATGTACTGATAAATTCGGTTATTTTACATGGTTATTACACTATGATTTGAGGATATTGTCTCCCATTGGTATTACATTAGAACCTTGTCACTAGTCAATATCCTATGGATTAGGGGGAAATGTTTTAGGTCTTATGGTGAGCCAGATCAGGTGACATAATGGGATAGACCACAATTAATCGATGTTAAAATGATCAAATAATATTTTTTAATTATTATATATATTTAGAAAATTTCAGAAAAGTGTTTTAGGAATGTGTTAGATCTTGTGATGGACCTCATACTTGGTCATCATTAATACCTTTCACATGATAATTATTTTTTACCTGGGTGATGGAGTAATTGTTCTTGGATTTTCATGTTACATTTTGGATATTTAATTTATTATAATGTCTATTTGATTTTTTAATTTATTTTTTGTGCTTGGAATATTTGAAAGAGGAATATGAATGTTCATCATACCAGGCATATTGGATTCACATGACGTGTGCATGTGTATCATTCCATTGGTGATGAAGGTTATTTTGTTTGAAGAGTCTACATAAACTTATATAGAACTATATTATATTTCATCATGATGGAATTCTATTAAACTAAACTGTATATATTTGTTCCATATATGAAATTTCATGTCCACCTTATGATGAAGCATTATATGATGATGTAAATATAGTCTCTTCACTGAGGTACATATAGAAGATCCTAAATGAAAAGTAAAAGATCTAGGATTCCCTGATAGTGGTATAATGAGGTCCAGGATTCCTTAGATTTGTCTAAATTGGTCATGAGTTACCTTAATGTTTGGGTTTTTCTAAGAGGTTTATGTGGTTAGTCATGTAGATGTGTTGGGATTTAGATTTATTTTTGTATTCATAATCATGATCCAACTACATTATAGTTTTTATTTAAATTATCTTTAAGGATTTTAATATTAATACTATATCCCTAGTTGACTTTTCTTCTATATAATATTAATGTGAAAATTTCCTAGAAAATCTATCACATTGAAAGGGTAAATGTATTTCCCTGAAATGATGAGAAAATTGAAACTCCATTATAATATTCTAAAATATTGTTCTACAATCGAATTACATTTCATGTTAGCAAACACAATGTATTGACTATTAGGTGTGAGTTTTCATAAGTATATGTGGTTTTATCTCATTAATATTGCACTTGGTAATGTATAATAAGGGAAATTAAGAGTGCATTCCAACCTGTAGGAATTCGCCATATTTATGTGTCATCATATATTCTTATATGTGAGAATATGTAATGTTATTTAGACATTAAGATAATAATTAATGCATGTAAATACCTTTTTTACTTATATTTAATATTGTAAATCATGAAGGGAAAATTCATGGAAAAGTTTGGTACATTAGGTGTGACATTAATTAGGTGTTATTAATAAAAAAATTTGAGGAAGGAAAAATCCATTCCACATTTATTGAGAGATAATTTCTTATCCCTTTGATTGAAATTGAACTATCACATTAAATTCCATGGTTATAGTGTAATTGTTTTGATAGTTAAGATAGAAATATCAAGCATATAGGTTAATGACATGGGTGAGTAACCTACATGATGGTATATCCCGAAAAAGGGAATCTGTTACAAAGTGAGTGTTTGTTTGTGGTTGTTTTTGTTGGGACATATCCACTTCCTCTATTGGTGCCTTGAACTATTACTAGACACCAATCGTGGACACTAGGAATGCTAGACTCATGACACTGAGGAAGCGGATTAAGCCGTAACAAATAAAAAATGCTTCCATTAATCTCAGTTAAATAATATATTTAATAGTTGGAAATTATATTACATTCTATACCATGAATTAATATTTATTTATGTTTTATTAATTGGAAAAAAATATTAAAAGAAATATTTATTCTTAATGAATGTATTTAATTACCTAAATATATAATATTTATTTATCTATTATTATTCACAAAGTAATAAGTAATTATTTATTATTTAATAAATAATTTAATTAATTTTCCAAATATCAAAATTAATAATATATTATCTAGAAAGTGAATATAATATTTATTTATTTATTGAATTTATAACACATATCACTTTTTATCATGAAGGTAATAAATAATTATTTATTAATAAATATTTTTTTAATTATGTGAATATTAAAATAAATATTTTATTCATCAGATAATAAGAATAAGATTTGATTATGTTATTTTTTTGGAAATACAATAAATGAAAATGAATATGGGTGAGCCGAGTTATTGGTTTGATGATAAGTATTTATTCACCAGACTATAAATATTATTTCTCATTGAGTGGATTAGTGCACAATAACATCCTAAATCTAGTAACCTAGTTTCAGTGTTTACATTATTATATTGGAACAAGATATAAGAGATCTCAGTATTCATTATTGATCAGTTTAGTAGTCATAGAATGTGATATAAATATATATTACATTGGAAATATAAAAATGAAGTGTAGGAAACATTCTTGAATCCTTAAAATCATTTAATATACCCCTATTCATATCTTATTGAAAGGGAAAAAATAAATGGTTATATTATATGCTCAGTATGGGTTACATACAACAGAGGTTATCATTAGTAAATAAGGAATAATAAATATAGTAGAGTGGATACTCAAAATACATTCAATTTGATAAACCATTGGAGTTCAATATACATCCATGGACAATAAATACATATCAATCACATGGATAATGGAAACTGAATTCTTAATAAAAGAAATGAAAAATATAGATATTCATGATATAACCATTATGTATGTGGCCAAGATATCATGAATCCTACCATCAAGGCCATGAACAATGAATCATTTTAATAAATTAATAGGCGTAAATTAAATAAAAATGTAATATAGAATGACTGATATTTTCCCCATGAGACCAATTAATGAATTAATGGGTGATCTATAACCATTCCCCACTAATTACTTTCACATACTATTCGTTCATCATATATTGAATTATCAATATAATTCATTTTAAAAATTCCTTATAAATCCACATTTAACAATATTGATTCATGAATAAATATTATTTTTCCATTCAATGAAATAAAATTATAAATAAACCCACTTCAACTAATACCATATGTTGAAATGGTATATTGTTGAGACAACATGAATGCGGTAGAAGTTATACCATTTAAATACATGATACTTAAAATATGGACATGGTGGATAATGAAATGTATAATAAAATAATGGATCATTAAAAAGAATGTGATCATGGGAAATTTAGTGAAAAAACCATGAATTAGTTAAGTATGAATAAATAAAATACATTCATCATAAATGAACATTATGTAGAAAAACCAATCCATTATGAAAGAAACCAATGAAGAATCAATTCCTTAAAAATTATTTCATTTTAACTTTTTTTAAAGAGGAAGTTATAACCCTCTTTTAAAATTCTTTTCATTCCCATAAAAAATAATATATATTTTGTTCAATATCTATAAAATATAAAAATTACCAAAATATTTAGAAAAAAAATTTCATTGAAAATAATAATGAAATTTTTTAATTTAATATTAGAATAAAAAAAATTCAAGATTTTGGGAAATTAATTTCATGAAAAAGACATTAAACTAATGGTTATTTTCACAAATTTTTTAAAAGAACCAAAAAAATTATCTAATAAATAAGAAGATTCATTTTAAATTTTTTTGAAGAAATAAAATTATGGTTGAAAAAGACATCAAAAAATAAATGGATTTTAACAAAGATTGTGAAATCCTCTTACATTTTTTTGGTACTCCAAGACCCTTTTATTTGTTTATTATTTTACTAGGTTTTCTCTTGGGTTTCTTCTGGTGGAATTTCGGAAATATTAGAAAACTATAGGTTATGCACGGTTGGCGGAAAATTTTCCCAAATTGTGTGCCCACCTAGTGTAATGTGTACAAACATAGGTAGTGGCGGTTTCCATGGTTGGCGCATGATTTGAAAAACTATGTACTCAGCTAGTATATACCTTATAATCCATCATAGTGACACATGGTTAGGGAATATTTTTTGTTGAATCATGCTACCATACCCAACTTACCACGCACATGTTTTTTTATTTTGAATATTATTTTAAAAATTAAAAAATTACTATTTAACCCCCACTCGCCCTAACTCAGTGCATTTCACTTTTCTAGGTGTTGGGGTATCTAAGGAGTCATTTTTATCTCCTCCAAACCCCTTTCTAGGTTGATTGAGTCTTGTCAAAACTCATTTAATCCATTTATGGTAAGTAATCTTCTCATATTCCTTCCCTCTAGATCCCTCTTTATTTCCACTTTAGGGTGTGTAAGATCATAATAAGTTTTAATGATTGGAACTAATTTTTTTATATCTTGATTCAAGGTTTGTTTTTGATGTATCATATTTCATCGTTCATTATTAGGAAAACCTATTTCTGGTGTTGTGTTATATGATATCATTGATAAAGTTAGGTGGTTCTCTTGAGTTTTCCATATAATATAAAATTTATTTTTTTGACCATATTGTATTTATTTTTTATTTTATTTAAAAACATGGACTTGATATGATTTGATTCTTGATTTGAAAGGGGTATCAAAATTAATAAAAACTCTAATTTAAATGGAATTCAAATTATGGGATGAATTTGTGAAAAATGTTGGCATATTTTGGAAATCATTTTTATGGAAATTATTTAATTTTGATATTTGAAAAAGGTTCAAATTTAAAGATATTTTGAAATGGCATGAAATAATGAAAACCGATTATTAATTTTAGAAATGTGAAGGTATGTTTAAAATTTAAATATGAGAAATTGTATTTTAATGTGTTTTAAAATTATTTATTTATAATTTTTCCATAAGTGGGACATTATTTAATTTTCCCATTTAGTGGGTGTGTATTTATTTTTCTCTTAGGTGGGAGTGGAAGAAATGTTTCCTTAAATGGGAGTAGATGTAATGTATCCTTGACTGGGAGTGGATATAATTTTTACCAAGGTGGGAGAGGATTCAATTTTTTATTAAGTGGGTCTGTATTGTTTTTGATTTTCAAACATTATGATGATTTATGGATATTTTTTATTAATTCTAGCTGATTTATGTAAACTATTTTATATAAAATGTTCATTTAAGCCTATTTTACTGTTGTTTGATATATCTTCCATTCATTTGAAATTAATGTACATTTTGGATATAAATATGAAATTGTATTACAATGACTCTATTATTTAAAATTAATATAATAAATTATTCTATTTATTATGGATTCGTATCATGTAACACATGGTGATACCCTTATGGTATTTTAGATCACATCCTACCATTGAATTCATCTATTTCTAGATTTTCTTCTACCATGTTTCATTAAATGGAATGCATCTCTTGGAAGAGGTTCATGTTTTTGAATCTTTTGGATTGAAGTGTTGATACCTTTGGGATTTTTGAGACATCTTTTCTACCTTTTATTACATTGATTATGTACTTCTTGGGTTTTGATTACCTATTTTTTGGGTACCATATCCTTTGGGAGATTTCATAGAGCATAATAATATGTATCTTTACCTTAAGTTGTTCTTGTAGAAAACTCATTCCCTTTTTTTATTGTATGATTCATAGTGCTAGTTGGTAATCCTCATGTATTGGGAATTCTATTCAGGATATGTCAATTCGGACTTAGGTATCAGGGTACTAGGGTATCTAGCCTGGTTCGTGGTAAAGTGGTATCAAAGGTGTATGTTATGCATCATTCCTTGATGTCATTAGGTAGTTGAGATATATTTTCGAGATGTAGGAGGAACTTATGAGTGAGTGCCTATCTAGTTCTCATCGTAATGATCCTTAACTCACCATGTGTGGGTTTCAATGGTGTCTTGAGGATTAGATCTAGTCATTTCCCTACATTAGATTTTTACAGGTAGAAATCCAAATCTATTTATTAATATGATGGGATTAATTTCCAAGTTTCTCTTATTGATTTACTAATATGAATAACCTTATAATATATTTGATGATGTGTTTTGATGTTTTTTTGCATCCTGACATTGAGAATACATATTAATAAGATCTAGGAGGAAGCTTTTGTGCGTTCTATTCAAGATCTGAGACTGAAACCTGCACTCGTTCCCAATCAGGCTCGAGTTTTGGAACCTCATAGGGATGACTTCTAGAGACATGATCAAGAGTTATTTATATAGAAACCAATATCATTTGATTTCTCTAATAATACTAAATTGGCTGAGGTTTGGTTGAGTAGGGTTCATATTTTTTTCATGGAGATTTCTTGGTGAGATCAAAGTAAAATGAACCACCTTCTAGATTGAGAGATATAACAAGAGATTGTGTGACTCAATGGTGATGGAGAAGAAGCATGATGTATTAGAGTGGATGGAATTTAAAGTTATTTTCAATGACTAGATCTATCAAAAGGCTATGGTGATGGCTAAGGATATGGAGATTTTCAAACTTGATGAAGATGGTTGTACTATGATAGAATATTTGAATGGATTCATTGAGATTGAACAGTTTTCATCTGATATAGTATCAAATGAGAAGATGAATACTTGGATGTTAGAGATGAGAGTTCTATTTGACAATTTTTATCAAGTTTTCTTGATGAAGCTCTCCTATTATGCTGATGTGAGGGATAAAGTGTTAATGGTTGATCTTGATCTTCCTGGTATGTATGGGTTGATGAGATTTCCCTTTTCTCATAGAGGAAGTTATGTTAATTCATTCAATGGAAAGAATAATTTTTATGAGTCTCATGGTGGTTACCGGCATCAAGGTTCTTCTAGATCACCAACTGTTCGTGGAAGAGTCCCTATGACTTGATTCCAATGTGGGAAGCCTAGGAATTAGAAACATGTTTTCAGTAAAACACCGAAGATATGTGGTTCGTGAGGAAGTGAAGGTAACTTGGAAAAGTTCTCTCATATATATTATATTCCAAATAGTTTCATAAGATTATTAACACAAAAAAAGTAATATGGAGGAATATGATGCTTCATGATCTATTGGGTTCTAGACACATGCAACTAGAATGATGTTTTTTCATGTTGCAGAGGATTCTCTAAAGAAAATAGATACTGATCCAGTGATTGGGAAATGTTCCATCACTATAACTTCATCTATAATGACTAATTTATTTGATACTCATGCATCTCATTAACTTATTTTGACTCATACTATGAATATACCAAATCTTTCTAATTATTTTTTATATTATTTTATGGTTATCACAACACCACTAAGAAAAAAAGGAGAATGCTAATCATTTTCCTTCTTATGACTTCTATTTATCAGAGGTTGATCTTTTTGGGGATTTTATTGTTCTTCATATAAAACCTCCTGATACAATTTTTAGTATGGATTGGATCATTTCTAATAAATCCTAAATTGATTTTTATATTCAACAAACCTCATTTATGGATCCCGATGGGGTGTGTTTTATCCTTCAGGGGTAATGGGACCTAAGGTTGAGTACATCCATACATTTATATATAGAGTTAAGGAAAGTAATAACAGTGTTTTACTTCATCATGGAGTCGGAATCCTTGAGTGATGTTCTACCTCCAGTTATGGTTGAGTTTCACGATGTTTCCCTTCTTACTTCTCTGGTTTTCTCAATGGTACATGAGGTATAGTTTTATAATGGTTTAGTTCCTAATAATAAACTAGTGATTATAACTTCTCACCATATGAAACCAACTAAAATGAAAGAGTTGAAGTCATAATAGGTTGACCTTATATAGAACAGATTTATAAAACTGAGTGTGTCACCTGGGGAGGCGCTTATGGTTTTTTTCAATGAAAGATGATGGAACACTCTTCATATGTATTTATTAAAAAAAAACTCAACCATGTAATGATATTGAACAATAATATTATTCCATGGAATGATGATATGTTTGACCAGTTGAAAGGTGTGTAGTGGTTCTTGAAGATTGATCTTCGATTTAGTTATCACTATTTGAGAATAAAAGAATCTGACATTCAAAAAACCACTTTCGGGAGGATATTTGGCCATCATAAATAGATTTTCATTGAAGTTTGTCTAACCAATGCACCTACTGTATTTATGTATTTTACGAAAATGATCTTCCATTAATATCTTGAATCATTGATTTTGGTATTTGTGGATGAAATCCTTATTTACTATAAGAAAGAGGATAATATTGTGAATCGTGTAAGAGTAGTTCTCAAATTGTTAAAAAATCACCAACTTTATACGAAGGTTTGAAATTAAATTTATGAATTTGGTAAGTGATTTTATTGGGAAACATGGTCAAGAAAGATGGTATTTTAGTTGATCATAATAGGTTGATACGTCTTATGACATGGGAGAAATTGCGTAATGCTTTTGAGATTCAGATATTCTTGGTTTTAGTTGGATATTATGAGCAGTTCAAATTTTTTTTATCAAATATATCTTGTCAGATGACATATTTCACATGGAAGGGGGTAATAATTTATTGGGATGGGAAATGTCAGATCAGTTTTGTTGAGCAGAAATTTTTATTGACTTCTATATCGGTGTTGACTCCTCTAGAGGATGGGAAGGGCTATGTGGTCTTCTGTGATACCTCAGGTTTAGGTTTGGTATGTGTTCTTATATAGTGTGATTAGATCATTACCTTCGAAACTTGATATCTAAAGACACATAAAAATAATTAAAAAACCATAAAATTTAATATAAATTTTTGATTCATGTGCATATGAGTTGGTGACATTAAATTTTCATTGAAAGGTTTACCAGGTATTCTGACCATAATATCTTGAGTTATATATTTGCTAAAAAATATTTCAATCTCTATTAGAGGCATTGGGTGAAGTACCTAAAGTATTTTGATTTTGTCATTTCCTATACACTATGAAAAAAATTGTCATTGCAGATTTTTTGAGTAGAAAACTTCAAACCTAAGCCATAAAGGAATAATTAGAATATTGGAATTTGAGGTATATTTTTGGAATGTTTAATATTGGAGTTTAGAAAAATAGGGATGATGTTTTATTGGCCAGTGTTTAGTTGATTCCTAATCTTATCAACATGATTGTTTGGAAACTGCAAGGTGATGATGAATAAATTGTTTTTAGGAACTCTGTTTATCGTCGGGATAAAATTTTAGAGTTTTCGTTCTCCATGGAGGGTACCATATGTTTCCAGAACTGGTATGTTGTACCTTTCCCTATATGGAAATAAGTGAGAGAGGATTTCAAAAATTCCACGTAGTTTGTACACCTAGGGACCAGAAAGATGTTCTATGATATGTGGCCACAATTATGATGGATAGGTATGAGATGTGGAATTTCTATTTTTTCTCTCATTTTTATACTTTACAATAGGTAAAGGATTGAGAAATAGATACATCATTTCTTGAATCATCCACTACTAGTTCTTAATTTTAAGTGTGAGGTGATATCTATAGACTATATGTTTTGGTTTCCATGTACCCATAGAAAGAAGAAAGTGATATGAGCGGTGATCGACAGGTTGACCAAATCAGATCACCTTATACCAATTCAAGATATAACCAAAGGTAAGGATCCAGGGAATATATATATATGAGAGAGATGTCTCATTTTCCTATAGTTCTATTTGAGATAGTCTCTTATTGGGATCCCTGTTTTACTTCTCAGTTTTGGAGATTCCTTTTAGAGGCACTGAGTTCTCAGGTTTGTTTGAGAAAGACATACCATCTCCATGAAGATGAAAATACAAAGAGATCTATAAAAATTCGTGAGGTTATGCTTCATGATGGCATCCTCAATTTTGGTGGATCTTGGGATAACCATTTAAGAATGATTGAGTTTTCTAATAATATTAGGGACAAGTTTTCAAAATGAGTAGATCCTTTTGAGTTATTGTATGGCCAACCTTATAAATATCTATTGTATTATACTTTGATCAGTGAAATTTACTTAGATAGAAAAATCATGGTCCAAGATAAGACCAAAAATATTTAGTTGATTCATTATTGATTTTGGAGGCTTAGATCCGGTATAAATCATATGTTAATCGTCACCATAGAACATTGTAATTTTCTGTTTGTGACTTGGTATCCTTGAATATTTTACCTCATTTGGGTCATCAATGTCTTGGGATTAAAGAGAAACGATATCTTCAATTTTTTAGAGCTTTTGAGTTTTATGTTTAGGTGGGGAAGGTGTATTATCATTTATCACTTCTTACATAGTTTACGTCAATAAATAATGTGTTCAATGTATCCAATCTATGGAAATATCTTTCTGATCCATGTCATTTTTTTAGTTGGAGTGATCCCACTATTGAACCCGATTTATTAGTGAAATCAAATACCTTCAAGATTTTTGATTCAAAAAATAAGTTACTTCTTTGTAGGATGATACATTTCGTGAGAGTGCTATGGTAGAACTGTCATGATATGCATAAGATGTGAATGAGAGAAGAATTGATGAGAGAGCAATGGCCTCATAATTTTTAAATTGATTCTTATTGAAAATATTTATAGGTATATAAAGTTTATATGCCTGGTTGGTTTGAAAATCATGTTACTATTTTAGTAAACTCCTTGACTCTCTTTTTTGTTCATGCTTTGGTTGGGGTTCATACCGGGTTGTATTTGTTGAAATTTTTAAAATTTTGGAAAATTCTAGACTATTAAAAATTGGCACATGGTTTTCCCAAGTCATGTCCCAACACAATAATAACCATGAAATCCCAGGTAGTTAGGGTATAAAATTAGGTGAATGATTTGAAAAAACATGTTCCACCTAGTAGAAATCATGTACCCCATCAGAGGGGTGCATGGTTAGGGTGAACCATTTTTCTAACTGTGTGGCTATGCCCAGCTAACCATGTGCATTGGTTTTTATTATTCTAAAAATTGTTTTTGAAATTCCATAACCCCCTTTAACATCCCTATCTACTCTAACATGGAGAATTATCTGTTCTAAGGTCTTGGGATCTCTCAAAAAAAATTTGGTTCCTCCAAATGCCTTCCTAGTTGGATCAAATCTTGGCCATACTCATTAATTCCATCTCTGGTAAGTGATCTCATCTCGTTCCTTATATCACACTCTCTATTTATGTTATCCTTAGAGTTTGTTATATCATCATGAGTTTGATAGATCTAAACTACTTTTTTGAAACTTTATTAAATTTTCATTTTTGAGATCTATATTTCTATCCTTCATCATTAGAAACACCTATTGCAGGTGTCGCGTTACATGACCACTATGATAAATGAAGGTGGTTCCATTGGTTGTTTCCTTATAATAATCCCATTTATTTCAGGAAATAATTGAATTGAATTTTTAATTGATTTAAAAACATTTAAGTTTGACAATTTGAAACTTAATCTTATAGGGGTATGGAAATTGGTAAAAACCAAAATGTCAATAGAATTGAAATTGTGTGATGAATTTGTGAAAAGGGATGGATCATTTTTTAAATCATTTTAATGAAAATTATGTTATATTGGTCTTGAGAAAAATTCATTAATTGAATTATGTTTTTAAATGGAATAAAATGATGAAAAATGATGATTAGGTTTGGGAATGTGGGGGCATGTTGAAAATTGAAAATTGAACAATAGTATTTTGAAGTGTTTTAAATGATTGATTGAAAAATTTACCCTAATGTGGGATTTGATGCAATTTACCCTTAAGAGTGAGGGGATTTAATTTTTATTTAAGTGGGAGTGGATTTAATTTTTCCTTAAGGGGTAGGGGATATAATTTTCCCTTGAGTGGGATTAGATGTAATTTACCCTTAGGCGGGAGTGAATGTAAATTACTCCTAAGTGGGAGTGGGTGTAATTTTTTCTTAGGTGGGAGTGTATGTAATTTACCTCATGTAGGGGTGAAATTGTTTGATTTTTTATAAATGATATTGATTTATGTAACTATTTTATTCATGATATCTTATTTATATAAAATATGTTATATAAAATATTCATTTAAGCCTCTTTTAAAGTTGTTTGATATATCTGACATGTATTTGAAGTGAAAGCATGTTTTGGTTTGAAATATTCAATTGTATTTACATGCCTATCATATTAAAAATTGAACTCATGATTTGGAAAATTTATTATGGAATATTATTATGGAACACTTGGTGAGAGCCTTTTGGGAATTTAGCTCTCACCCTACCATTTCCCATGGAAATTTGTATATTTTCTTCAGCCATGTTTGATTAAAGGGAATTCACCTCTTAGAGGATTTTGTTGTTTTAGACCCTTAAATTTTTAAGTGTTGATACCTTCAGGATGTTTGAGATTTATTTTATGGTTTTGAGTACATTCATGATATAATTATTGGATTATTATATACCTGTTTGGTTTCTAATACTATCTACTCTGGGAGGTTTCATTGACAAAACTGATATGTATCTTCATATTATCCTTTTCTTATTGAAAACTCATTCCCTATTTATATTTTTTTATTTTAGGTTCTAGTCGACAAACTATGGGTATCGAGAATTGTCTTAGGGCTATGTCAGTTTCAGTCTAGGTATCACGGTTCTGGGGTATCCAGCTAGTTCATGACAATGAATACTCTTGTAAACATTTAAAACAACTCTGACATGGAATAAAATGAGTTTGGATGGAAATATTTAAAAAATAAATTTTATAAGAAAGGCTATCACATGTAACTTATTATTGAATCTTTATCCAACACTAGAATAATTTTAAAATAAAAATGAAAACCCAATCATAACTAGTGTATTTGAAAATAGATAGGTTTTACCATTATAAAATATTTATAATTGAAATATGAGCTTAAATAAACTCAAAATAAAATGACATTGTTATATAAATCCCATACCATGAATATTCTATTAGTATAATGTGTTTTATCTAGATGTATAACAAATTTAAATTTATTAAATACTTTTAAAATATATTTTTTTCATTTATATTCCATTTTTTAGTGTCCTTTTATAATTATTTTAAATCCCTTTCTAGAATAGTTCTTTCTTACATCGATGATTTAATGTTTCATAGAAATTTTATCTAGTATAAAAATGCTATATTTTATATGGTAAAGGTCTAATGGAATGGATACATCATCTCTATAATGATACTAACAATATAAATATATTTTTTATTCAGTATATATGATTTTGGAATCATCCATTCATGGTGGTAAAAGAAAAATAAATCACATCTCTTCGTGTATGTGATAATCCACATGTATGCACTAGAGACATTATCATTTCACAATAGACGGATGGGTAAGAGGGTAGATGATATATTATATTAGTAGAATAAAATTTATGTTATATTTTTCATATATATTAATTAATATAATCTTTATAACCATACAGGTAATGTGATGGTGAAAAATGAATTACATTGCTACATAGAGATGGTAGGCCATACATATGCATGGACAATGTATTAATTTTCTATAAGATAGAAAATAGATAGAAAATGTATGAAAACTTAACATGAAAAAATATAAATATGGTTAATATATAGACCTAATTATGTTAAAATGGTGGTTGAATATTTTGAGGAGGATTAATAAGAAAGTAACTTAAAAATAAAAATTAAGAATATAGACCTCATGTTCCGGTATCCTTCTTAGATTACATATTAAACACTTTTAAAGTGTTATTTTGGAGGTAAATATACCACGAAGTAGGAGGGATAGATATTTGGAAGGTATTTTTGTAGTGTTTGGTTGATCTAAGTTGACCATGAAGTGTGGATAAGAGAGGATCTGGGGTATTCATTAATAATTGAGGTGGGTGAGAAACTTGTAAATACTTGAAACAATATAATATAATATATTTCATACTAAAGTAAAGTGAAACCAAATTTTCATAGAAAGTACAATGATAGGTATAAATTTAAAATCCTTGAAACTGATGAGGTATAATTATCTGTTCTCTTATCTTGATGCCTTATCACTTTATTTTAACCCTTTTAACTCATTTTAGCCTTAACAAAAGTGAAAAATATTTACCATGACTAATACTCAATATTACCAAAGAAATAAGTTGACCTTATGACCTATTATTAATTACAATGATTCAGACTATTGAATCCTATTTCAAAGATAAAATTTCTACAATTTGTTAAAATTAATTTTAATATATGTTAATAATATAGAATAAAAATTGTTTTTTGAAAAATGACTATTTTATGCATAAAAATTACAATAGAAATGATTGGATTATGAAAAATAAAATGATATGTATCTGTTTGTCATACCAAATAAGAAAAAAAACTTTTAAATATATTATTAAGATAGAAAAATTAATGTTTTTATTAGAAAAAAATATTACATAGATTTTAAAAATGTGAAGCATATATTTCTAAGTTCAATATTATATATTTATTTGAATTATATTAATAATTAATTATTTTTTATTATATATTTTTCATAAAGGTTGAAACTATTTTTATATAATGTAATTCACATGATAGGTTTTTTTAAATCTAAATTTTTCTCTACTCACAAAAAACCAACAATTTCATATAATTCTCAAAACTTTTATGTAAGAAAATTTTGAAATATTTAATTTAAAGATTAAATTCATCTAATTAAATTAAAATTATAAAATTTGATAATTTGGAATTTAATCAGAATCTTGAGAAAATATATGTGCACTATATTATAGTATCATTATAATGAAAATCATACTCAATGTAATTAAGGATCGAGAGATACATTCATACGTCCTTAAAAAATTTGATCATTGGAATTTATTGAATGTAACCTCTTGAATAGATGTGTATAGTTATGAATAATAAATTCTTCATATTACCACATTTCCTGTTCTATTTTATTATATCTTTGAAGATTCTTTACCAATAAATTCATTCAATTTTATAGGATTTTTTCTCTAGTGTCAATATTTGGGATAAAATCTTCATGGTAAGATAAATAGGGTTCCAATTATATTTCCTTAGAGGTGGTCACCTAAATTAGGTATGGTAGGTAATTACATAATAAATATATATGAAACACATTAATAACTTTATAGATTCTAGGTGTCATTTCCAAATAAAAATCAATAGATCTAATTATTTCAAATTTTTTAAATTGCATAATGTACCTGAAAATTGGTTTCTATTTCATTCAAAACCATTGATACCATTCCATAGATATAGCTTAATGAAAATGAGATCCCCTACTTGAAATTATATATACATCCAATGGTTATCTACATAGATCGATTACTTTTTAAGCTACCTTGATTTAACTCCGAATATTTATCACCTTCACCATTGTCTCGTCATTATGTCATGAATCGAAAGGATTACTTTTACTGATGTCATAAAAAAGTTTCATTTGAAACATATTTTTCTTTAAAATTCTTCATAAAATTCAACTTTAAGGATTTAATGGAATTATTATTATAAAAAAATTTCCACAAAGGTAAATAATGATCATACATACCTTGAAAGTAAAGTGATCAGGACCTCAGAATGCCTTCTAATATTCAAAATTTCCTTTTGAAATATCCATAAACACTACAATGGTATGAAATTACTCAAAATATAATTATGTTTAGATAAATCAAAACATCAATTTAAATCACTGATCCTGATCAGATACAATCAAGATTGGTACACCATAAAGTCTCACAACATCATTAATATAGTGTCACATGTTGTTCTAAATAGGTTTATATTCCATTATAGTGTGCAAATGCATGGAATTGGAAAGGAAATAAATAATACCCATTATGGAAACATTCTTTCTCAAATTATTTAAAAAACCAATGTGTCAATTTCCAAATTAATATCTTCTAATTTCTATATAGGAATTAGTAGAGGCTTTATAACTCCTTTAAGATTTTTTCTCTCAGAAATTACCTAGAGAAAATCAAAACATCTGGATAAGTAGTTTTCAAGTTACCATTTCATATTATACTATTAAATTTTTCCTTTAAATCATTATACATTTTGGTTCTTTCAAGGGATATAAGACAATGTGAACTATGTGTTCTATCTTGAAATTTATTTTTTATCTCAGGAATGAATAAAATACATGGCATATTTCCTAATTTCAATTTACCATATTTATATATGAAATATAAAAACATAACATCTTTCGTGTGTTTGGTTTTATTTTGAATAATATCATCATGAATATAAGAACTTTTTTAATTTATACAGTATGGATGGTTCGGTAATTATTTCCATGATATGTTATGTTTCCCCTCACTTAATGATTCCCATATATAAGTTTTCTAATTCCATGAATATACGATCTTCGCCAATCCTCATTTTATTGAAAACTCCATGATAATTCCTACTCAATGTATCAACCTTCTTATTTTCCTTCCCAAGGAAATAGTTTATTTGGGAATCATAATCCTTAATTATTATGATTTTGAATAAACTATCACCTTGGGAAGGAAAATAAGAAGGTCGATACATTGAGTAGGAATGATCATGGAGTTTTAAATAAAATGATGATTTATGGAGATCATATATTCATGGAATTATAAAACTTGTATATGGGAATCATTAAGTGAGGGGAAACAAAACATATCTATGAAATAATTACCGAACCATCCATACAGTGGGAATTTAAAATGTTCTTATATTGATGATAATATTATTCAAAATAAAACCAAATACATGAAAGATGTTATGTTGTTTTATTTCATATATAAATATGGTAAATTTAAATTGGGAAATATACCATGTATTTTATTCATTTTTGAGATAAAAAATAAATTTCTAGATGAAACACATAGTTTGCATTTTCCTAAATTGATTTTTATCTTCGACAAACCTCCTTTATGGATCCCAATGGGGTGTGTTGTATCCTTCAAGGGGAATGGGACCTAAGGTCGAGTACAAACATACATTTATTTCTAGATTTAGGGAAATTAATTTCAGTGTTTTACTTCATTATGGAGTGGGAATCCTTGAGTGATGTTCTACCTCCAATTATGGTTGAGTTTCCCGATGTTTTCCTTCTGACTTCTCTGGTTTTCCCACTAGTACATGAGGTATAGTTTTCTAATGGTTTAGTTCCTAATAATAAACTAGTGTTTATAAGATCTCACCATATGAAACCAACTAAAACGAAAGAGTTGAAGTAATAATAGGTTGACCTTATATAGAATGGATTTATAAAACTAAGTGTGTCACCTTGGGAGGAACCCATGGTTTTTTTTCGAAGAAAGATGGTGGAACACTCTGCCTATGTATTTATTAAAAAAAATCAACCATGTAACGATATTAAAAAAGAATATTATTACATGGAATGATGATATGTTTAACTAGTTGAAATGGGTGAAGTGGTTTTGAAGATTGATCTTCGATTCAGTTATCACTTTTTGAGAATAAAAGAATCTGACATTCAAAAAACCACTTTCTGGAGAATATTTGGCCATCATAAATACCTTTTCATTACAGCTGGTCTAAACAATGCACCTACTGTATTTATAGATATAATGAAAATGATCTTCCATGAATATTATGAAACGTTCATTGTGTTATTTGTGGATGAAATCCTTATTTTATATAAGAAAGAAGGTAATCTTGTGCATCATGTAAGAGTAGTTCTCAAATTGTTGAAAAATCACCAACTTTATACGAATCTATTGAAATAAAATTTATGAATTTGGTAAGTGATTTTAATGGGAAACATGGTCAAGAAATATGGTATTTTAGTTGATCCTAAGAGGTTGAGTCCTCTTATGACATGGGAGAAATTGCGTAATGTTTTTGAGATTCATAGATTCTTGGTTTTAGTTGGATATCACGATCTATTCATAAATTATTTATCAAAGCTGACTTGTCAGATGATAGATTTCACATGGAAGGGTGTAATAATTTATTGGGATGGTAAATGTCAGATCTAATTTGTTGAACTAAAATTTTTATTGACTTATATGCCGTTGTTGACTCCTCTAGTGGATGGGAAGGGATATGTGGTATTCTGTGATACATCAGGTTCAGGTTTGGTATGTGTTCTTATATAGTGTGATCAGATCATTACCTTAGATACTTGAAATCTTAAGACACATAAGTGGAATTAAACAAACCATGAAATTTAATATAAATTTGTGATTCCTGTGCATATGAGTTGGTGACATTAAATATTTATAGAAAGGTTTACCAAGTATTCTGACCACAATATCTTGAGTTATATATTCGCTAAAATATATTTCAATCCTTATTAGAGGCATTGGGTGAAGTACTTAAAGTATTTTGATTTTGGAATTACTTATACCCTGGGAAACAAAATTGTCATTGAATATTTTTTGAGTAGAAAACTTCAATCCTAAGCCATAAAAAAATAATTAGAATATTAGAACTTGAGGTATATTTTTGGAATGTTTAATATTGGATTTTATAAAAATAGGGATTTTGTTTTATTGGACAGTGTTTAGTTGATTCCTAATCTTTTCAAGATTATTATTTAAAAAGTACAACGTTATGATGAATAAATTGATATTAGGAACTCTATTTATGGTCAGGATAAAATTTTAGAGTTTTATTTCTCCACAGAGGGTACCATATGTTTCTAGAACTGGTATGTTGTAACTTTCCCTATATGGAATGACGTGATAGGGGATTTAAAAAATTCCATGTAGTTTGTACACCGAGGGACCACAAAGAAGTTCTATGATATGTGGCCACAATTCTGATGGATAGGTATGAGATGTTGAATTGATATTTTTTCTCTCATTTTTATACTTTAAAATAGGTAAATGTTTTAGAAATAGATACATCCATACTTTAATCATCCAATTATTGTTCCTAATTTTAAGTGTGAGGTGATATCTATGGACTATATTTTTTAGTTTCAATGTACCCATAGAAAGGAGAATGTGATTTGAGTGGTGATCGACAGGCTGACCAAATCAGATCACATTATACCAATTCAAGATATAACCAAAGGTGAGGATCTATGGAATATATATATATATATATTAGAGAGAGATATTTATTATTTTCCCATAGTTCCATTTGATATAGTCTCTTATAGGGATCCCTATTTTACTTCTCGGTTTTGGAGATTCCTTTTGGAGGCACAAAGTTCTCAGGTTTGTTTGATTAAGACATTACATCTCCAAGAAGATAATAATACAAAGAGTGATATAAAAATTCATAAAGACATGATTCATGATTGCATCCTCAATTTTGGTGGAGCTTGGGATAGACATTTATGAATGATTGAGTTTTCTAATAATATTAGGTACAAGTTTTCAAAATGAGTGGATCCTTTTGAGTTATTGTATGACTGACCATATAAATATCTATTGTATTGGACATTGATCAGTGAAATTTACTTTTATAGAAAAATCATGGTCCAAGAGAAGAAAAAAATATTCAGTTGATTAATTATATATTTTGGAGGCTTAAATCTGGTATGAATCATATGTTAATTGTCACCATAGATCATTGTATTTTTCTGTTGGTGACTAGGTGTTCTTGAATATTTTACCTCATTTGGTTCATCAATGGATTTGGAGGAAAGAGAAACTATATCTTCATTTTGTGATACCTTTTGAGTTTTATGAGTAGGTGGAGAAGGTGTATTACCATTTATCACTTCTTCCATAATTGATGCTGATGCATAATGTGTTCAATGTATCACATCTATGGAAATATCTTTCTGATCCACATCATGTTTTTAGCTGGAGTGATCCCACTATTGAACCAGATTTATCAGTGACATTAAATACCTTCAAGATTGTTGATTCAAAAAATAAGTTACATATTGGTAGGATGATACATTTTGTGAGAGTTCTATGGTAGAACTATTATTATATCCATAAGATGTGGATGAGAGAGGAATTGATGTGAGAGCAATGGCCTCATAATGTTTAAATTGATTCTTATTGACAGTATTTATAGGTATATAAAGTTTATATGGTTGGTAGGTTGGAAAATCATGTTAATATTTTAGTAAACTCATTGACTCTCTTTTTTGTTCATGCTTTGGTTGGGGTACATATCGGGTTGTGTTTGTTGAAATTTTAAAAATTTTGGAAAATTATAGACTATTAAAAATTGGCGCATGGTTTTCCCAAGTCATGTCCAAAGACAGTATTAACCATGAAATCCCAGGTAGTCAGGGTATACAAGTTGGTGAATGATTTAAAAAAAATGTTCCACCTAGTAGAAATCATTTACCCCATCAGAGGGGGTGCATGGTTAGGGGAAACCATTTTTCTAACTGTGTGGTCATGCCCAGCTAACCACGTGCATTGGTTTTTATTATTCTAAAAATTATTTTTGAAACTCTATAACCCCCTTTTAACATACCTAACTAATATAACATGGAGAATTATGTTTTATTAGGTCTTGGGGTCTCTCAAAAATAAAATTTTGATCCTCCAAATGCCTTCCTAGTTGGATCAAATTATTTCCATACTCATTCGTTCCATATCTGGTAAGTGATATCATCTCATTCCTTATATCCCACTCTCTATTTCATTTATCCTTAGAGTTTGTTATATCATCATGATTTTGATATATCTAACCTTCTTTTTTGTAACTTTATTAAATTATTGTTTTTGATATCTATATTTCTATCTTTCATCATTAGAAACACCTATTGTGGGTGTTGCGTTACATGAACACTATGATAAATGAAGGTGGATCCATTTATTTTTTTCCTTCTAATAATCCCTTTTATTTCAGGAAATAATTGAATTGAATTTTTAATTTATTTAAAAACATTTATGTTTGACGATTTTAATTTTAATTTTATAAGGGTACAAAAATTGATAAAAACCAAAATATCAATGTAATTGAAATTGTGTGATGAATTTGTGAAAAGGGATGGATCATTTTTTAAATCATTTTGATGGAAATTATTTTATATTGGTCTTGAGAAAAGTTCATAAATTGAATGACTTTTTTAAAATGAAATAAAATGATGAAAACGGTGATTAGGTTTGGGAATGTGGGGGCATGTTGAAAATTAAAAATTGAAAAATAGTATTTCGAAGTGTTTGAAACGATTGATTGAAAAATTTACCCTAATGTGGGAGTTTATGTAATTTAACCTTAAGAGGGTGGGGATTTAATTTTTCTTTAATTGGATATGGATTTAATTTTTCATTAATGGGTAGTGGATATAATTATACCTTGAGTGGTATTGGATGTAATTTACCCTTAGATGGGAGTGAATGTAAATTACTCCTAAGTGGGAGTGGGTGTAATTTTACCTTAGGTGGGAGAGGATGTAATTTACCTTATGTAGGGGGAGAAATTGTTTGATTATTTATACATGATATTGATTTATGTAACTATTTTATTCATGATATCTGATTTATATAAACTGTGTTATATAAAATATTCATTTAAGCCTCTTGGAAAGTTGTTTGATATATCTGACGTGTATTTGAAATGATAGCATGTTTAGGTTTTAAATATTCAATTTTATTTACATGCCTATCATATTAAAAATTGAACTCATGAATTGGTCAATTTATTATAGAATATTATTACGAAACACTTAGTGGGACCCTTTTGGGCATTTAGCTCTCACCCTACCATTTTCCATGAGAATTTGTATATTTTCTTCTGCCATGTTTGATTAAAGGGAATGCACCTCTTAGGGGATGTTGTTGTTTTAGACCCTTAAATTTTTAAGTGTTGATACCTATAGGATGTTTGAGAATTATTTTATGGTTTTGAGTAAATTCTTGATATAATTATTCGATTTTTATATACTTGTTTGGTTTCTAATACTATCTACTCTGGGAGTTTTCACTAAAAAAACTAATATATATATTCATCTTCTCCTGTTCTTACTGAAAACTCATTCACCATTTATATTTTTTGATTCTAGGTGTTAGTCGACAAACTATGGGTATCAAGAATTTTCTTAGGGCTATGTCAGTTTCAGCCTAGGTATCACAGTTCTACGGTATCCAGCTAGTTCATGATAATGAACACTCATGTAAACATTTAAAACAATTGTGACATGGAATAAAAAGAGTTTTGAGGGAAATATTTAAAAAATAAATTTTATAAGAAAGGCCATCACATGTAACTTATTATTGAATCTTTATCCAACATTAGAATAATTTGAAAATAAAAATGAAAAGCCAATCATAACTAGTGTATTTGAAAATTGATTGTTTTTACCTTCATAAAATATTTATAATAGAAATATGAGCTTAAATAAACTCAAAATAAAATGAGATTGTTATATAAATACCTTACCATGAATATTCTATTAGTATTATGGGTTTTATCCACTTGTATAACAAATTTAAATTTATTAAATACTTTTAAAATAAATTTTTTCATTTATATTACATTTTTTAGTGTCCTTTTATAATAATTTTAAATCCTTTTCTAGAATAGTTTTTTCTTACATCGACCAATTAAGGTTTCTTAAAAATTTTATCTCGAATAAAAATGGTATATTTTACATGGTAAAGGTGTAATGGAATGGATACATCATCTCTAGAATGATACTAATAATATAAATATATTTTTTATTCATTATATACGATTTTGGAATCATCCTTTCATGGATGAAATGAACCAATGTATCATTATGTTTAGATACATCAGAATACTATTCAAAAACATCAATTTAAATCAAAGATCATGATTCGATACAATAAAAATTGGTACCGCATATAGTCTCACAACATCATTAATATAGTGTCACATGAGGTTTTAAATAGGTTTATCTTCCATTATAGAGAGGAAATGCATGGAATTGGTAAGGAAATAAATAATAACCAATATAGAAACATTCTTTCTCAGATTATTTATAAATACAGTGAAAATTTAAAAATTAATATCTTCCAATTTCTACATAGGAATTAGTAGATTATTCATGACTACTTTATGATTTTTTATCTCAGACATTACCTATAGAAAATCCAAACATCTTGATATATAGTTTTCAAGTTACCATTTAATATTATCCTATTAATTTTTTTTCCTTTATATCATTATACATTTTAGTGCTTTCAAGGGTTATAGGAAAATGTGAACTATGTGTTCCATCTAGAAATTTATTTTTTATCTCAGGAATGAATAAAATACATGCAATATTTCCAAATTTCAATTTACCATCTCTATATATGAAATCTAACAACTTAACATCTTTCATGGGTTTGGTTTTATTTTTAATAATATTATCAACAATATAAAAACTTTTTTAATTTCTATAGTATGAATGGTTCGGTAATTATTTCCAAGATATGTTATGTTTCCCCTCACTTAATGATTCCCATATACAAGTTTTCTAATTCCATGAATATATGATCTCCATCAATCCTAATTTTATGTAAAACTCCATGATCATTCCTACTCAATAAACCTACATTCTTATTTTCCTTCTCAAGGCGATAGTTTATTTGGGAATCATAATCCCTAATTATTTATAACCATATCCTTTTCACCATGTTAATTTCTTCAAAACTATTTTCATGGGATTTATCTATAGGGAAACCCATACACTGAATATTGATGCTGATTCCATTCCACTCTCTAGTGGAAATTTTTGAAAAATAGAAGAAACTGAGTTATCTCATAATTATTTTAAATAATGAGCCTTAAAATAAAAATCACTATGATGGTAAATGTTATCAAATACACTAAGTGATTATTATAATTATTGGGATATCAAGGTACATTTAGAACAATATTCCCAAGGTTCTTACTAAACATCCTTTGATACCAACTTTAACACCCCAACTTTAGTAACCCAGATTCAAGGTTTTCTTTTTAGCATTGGTACAATATACAATGTATCTAAATATATATAATTGATTAGTTTAGTAGTATTTGAAAACTAGACACATAAAATATTCCTATATTACAATGTAAATATAAAAAGTAGCATATGAAACATTATTACATCTCTGAAATCCTTCAATATATCCTTCTTTATATCTTAGGGAAAGGAAAAGAAGTACATGTTGATTTAATATTCCCATTAAGGGATAAATATAATGAAATCTTTCATTAGTAAATAATGAATTATTAATATGGTAGAGTTTACAATCAAAACACATGACATTATATCGAAAAAATGATTTTAATGAAAATTCATATATAATATAACCATTGAAATAATATGGATAATGGAAAATAAATTATAAATAAGTTAAATTCATAAACTCAAATATTTATAATAATACCATAAATTTCTTAACCATGATATCATGAAACTTATTATCAAGGATTACCAAGACATCATTATTAATAAATGGGTAACTCTAAACCAAATATCCCTATAATATGGAATGCCTTCTATTTTTTCTCACAATACCTATTGATTCATTTAGGGGATATCAATTACTTGGACCCACCTATTAATTTCACTTCTTATACATCCCTCATATATTAAATGATAAATACAATTCAATCTCAAAATTAAATATAAATCACCATTTATCCATAATGAATGAAGAATTTAAAATATTTCCTTAATGGAGATAATTTTTTTAGTTAATAACCTTCAAATGAAAACATATATAGAAATGGTATATATTTAACACAATATCAATGTGGTTTAAATGGTACCATTTAAATCCATGGTACTTAAAAAAATATGGGCATGGAGGAGAAAAACATTTCTAAAGAAATGATGGAGTGTGAAAAGAAATGTGATAATAAAAAAGTAAATTACTGTAAAACAGTGAATAAATAAAAAATAAATAAAATACCATTGTAACATCATGACCAGAATCATAGGGTCCAATCCAAAATGCTACATAATCTCATATGTACCTCCCCATACACTAGAGCCTGTCGACCAAAAATAACGTTCTAAGGTGGAATCAAGGGAGACTATACCCTTAATCAGAGTACAAAATAACCAATAAATAACTAATCATGTCAATATTATACAACACCAGTAAGAAGAAATAAAATATATAAAAACTATATGAATTTACAAATAAAAGACTCAAAACTGAGTACAAGGATATGATCACCAATAGGACGATCACATATACAAATATTAGAAAGAAAAAAAATACAAGGAAGGATATCAAAATCCTACCCTCATCTCATCCTAGTCTCCATACTCAAAGCGATCAATTTCACTACTTGATCAAACTTGGGCCTCACCCCAAACTGTACGAGAAACAAGTGAGGGATGGCCATGTACCCAAGTGCCATGGTCACCCAAGAAGGGTTGATTATAGCTCTATAGGACACCACAAAAATTATCCAGTACCCAACCAACAATATATTGTGTTTGAGAAAGAGATATGTTGAGTAGAAAGTAAATAGAGAATACAGAACTATACAATTATTAAATAATTTCCGAAATAGAGAACAAGAAAAAGAAATCATATACTAAGAGGTCATGTTTTTACCAAGCCACTATGAACCCTACTATAAATTCATTGATTCTATTATAGAAGAATAGTTGAAACAAATTTTAGGAGTAATCCAGATCATGATATAAGGCTTGTACAAAAGGTACTAAGACACATGTCACTTGACATCAGCAATGCAGTGAGTCAATAGGTAACTCAAAATCCATACTACATCGATATTACATGTCACTAAGAGTCTACAAGGAATGGAGATAACATGTCACTCTCCATCCATATTGAATTAAGTTAACATTATACATGTAATTTTCAAGGGATAATGAGTACATATTACATGACATTCACACTCTCGTTTGGCGCCAATGTTTTTATCACGAGTTTGGCCCAAATGACTCCATGTCCCTCAACTATGATCAGGTCCATATTCTCCATCATTGCATGTCATGCACACTCACCCAATGAGGGTAGTAATAACATGATGTTTAACTTGTAATCAATGCTAGAACAACACCTCCAAGTAATGATGAAATATCACACAATAGGGAAGAGCATGGATATCTGTCTAAAATGGTCCAATATATCATCACGACTACTAGTAGTAACATAAAAATACATGTGATCAACATTAAACATTAAATAAAAATCCAAAAATAAATAATCATGTAGTAAATAATCCTAATGTGTCTCATGGTATATACATACATCCACATGTGATAAATACCAAGAATAGAAAGAATGTCATGCCAATATAGGTGTCGTATTGAGGAAAATAAGAGTGAAGATCTAAACAGACCATGGAATATCATAATGAGTCATAACATCTACAAATGTGATCAAACCATAAATCTTATAGTAGGAAATATAAGAATTATCATTGAATAAAACAACATTCACAATATCAAGGACTACAAACACATAGACGAAACAACTCTTGGTGTCCAGCCAATTTAAGACACACTTTGCTGATAAAAACTAAGGAATGAGTAGTAGAAAAAATCCCACAGTATAAAGGTCCATTGTTGTACATGACACATTGTCTAATTATATGAGGTATAACACTTTATTAATTAATTCAAATTAAAAAGTAATAAATTAATAATAATTATTAATTCAGAAGGTAATATAAATTTTGGGGTCATTCTCCTAATGTTATGAACCTCATTTTTCATGATAATAAATAGGCATAGTACTATATGGTAGAGTATAAAGATTCACCTACCTCTAATGGTTTCAATATCTATACATAAAATATCTTGATAGTCTAAAATCACACCTAGTTTAGTTATGTTTCATTAGAATCGATTGAATTCAATACATGAGTTTAAGTTAATAACAACACCTCATTCCTAATTGCAAACCAAATCAATGGATCTTTACCGATTAATGTAACTAGAAAAAAATGACCATTCCACATGGTCGCAAATTATTTTTAAATACATCATTTATAACTGATATGACATGTTTGATGTAGTTCAAACCCACTATATTCAGTTTCATGTAGAAACACTAGTTGATATATTCTTATCCTTCTTCCTATAAAGGTTATCGACCAAAAAAATCCAAAATCCATGAAGCTATTTTTTATGATTCTTTTAGAAATAGAGGAACTATTAAATTAATGTAATATTCTAACTGATTTTTGAACCGACATTGAAGGAATTTCCATGGTTGTTTCACCATCCACTTGCACCAGCCACAAGAATATCTATCGTGCATCAATACACCAATTATTCAAACCCCACTCGGTTCTCAAATATTATTCTATGAATGAAAATCCAAAATATGGTCTCCATATAGTGGTACTTATAAATCTAATATCATGAATTCTTTATGTAACAAGATACTCATAGGCCCACTTAACATCGGTATTTTAGATTCATTCCAATAATTCAATGGTTAGTCATACTCAGACCATGAACCTTCTAAAAGAGAAGTCATTTTTCACAAAAAATTGGTGGATTCTCTACATTATTGGTGTATCCTTAAAGTTTTATCATAGTTATCACATTAGTTTACTTGGACACCAAAACGTCCATCGCCAAATGTAATGACTGAAGGTGACTATACTCTCTATACGATTTTTAAGAAAAACACCACACATGGAACACTAATATATTTCATAGAATGCAATCCAATGTATTCAACAAAACATTATCAACATATTTAAATTCTTCATGTACCATAGGAATGGGCTATGCCTTCCATTCACATGGTTTCAACCCCTTATGCAATCCACTAAATCAAACAATGAAATCTACACCAATGAAAAACTAAACTAACTGCTTAATGGTACCTTAATCCATTGACCATTATTTCTTATTCAGAGGAGAAATATCTACTCACAAAAACCACAAGGCTCTAATTTCATATGATATTCACTGTAAATGCATCAGTTTTAAAAACAAAGTTTGACCTTGAAATTAAAATATTATTAGTCTACCACAACTACCTTATCTGGGATCATCCACATATGTAAGATCATTCTCAATGGACCATACACTACCCTACTTCCATGGTTGAACCAAAACCATGCACAAAATAATGTATAAAATATTACATGTCTTGAATATTCCCATGAATGAATGATAATAAAACTCTTATTCCAATAGAGTTATTTTTTCCACAAGTCATGTTCCTTTGTGTCTGAACTCACTTTCCTTATCATTAATCTATACCACAAGATGTCACCACCACCAAAATTAGAACTCACAAAACTACTATTTATATAAGAACATATATTTTTTACTATGATTCACAATACTCTACCTGATACATGTGTGGTAGTTAAAGATGAGTTTTGTTCACCCACGCTATAGCCATCCTAGGATTGATTATCGAGGAAAGTCACATTCTAAACAGAAAGAGTTTCATTATAAACTAATGGGTTGGGAAATCCCAAAGTCCATCCCTCTATTCTATAGACACCAAAGAACTCTGAAACCCCACCTTATATCATGAGTACAATCACAAAAGGTGATAAATGATTAAAGTGGGTTCCCCAGATAAACATTATGATATAATTTGATTAACACTACATGTATATAGTCTGATATATATACATGGGTTTATTTTACAAAGATAGGATCAATACCCCTATGTCCACTATATTTATGGAAATTTCCATAGACTACGTGTTATATTAAATAGTTATAGAGGATACTAGACTTTAATGAGAATATACAGATACTATCACAGTAATATTTAAGTAATGTCCTATGTTACAAAAACATCATTATAATAAGGAATAGATGATGTGTCACAATACAGTGATGGGGGATCATACACACTTAGACTTGTTCCCATGAATTTTGAACATGGCAATCTTTAGTAGTTGAGATCATGAGTGAAGACCATACAATAGAAACACCAACTATTTTAGGGGTCTTTGGTTGTTCCTATCTACAAACATGTGTATTGGTATCCTGACTTGAGATCATTATCAATGAGTTCTATTTGATTGTGTACTTTGGTGTAAGGTTAAAACCATAAAAATGTTGTCATGGTGAGGTTGTTTGTGTTGGGTTGGTCATTGGTGTTATGACATTGGTTGAATGATAAAGATGATTTTTCATCTCCGATTCGAGGATGTGATATATCAGACCTAGTAGATTCGGAAGGTAGTTCCTTCATGAATCCATGGCCATAGTAGTTGAGGGAAAATCCATCCAGATAGATCAAAAAAACAATAAGTCAAGATAGGACAATGAAACAATTGTGAATTCTACATTATGGTATATCATATTACAAATAGATTATATTACACAATGCCTATTTTTTGGATGGTTTTCTGTGTTATGAATTTTCTTTATCTCTTTAGGGGATGTTATGGGATGCTGGACTCTCCTCTGGGTATCTTAACATTGTTCAATATAATTGATATAAGGGCCTCGAGGGTTACACAAAATAGTGTATTCAAGAATATGAGCTATTATGGTGAATATGAATATAGGAGTTGGTGGGCCCCACCACAGGGTTTGAGTGTTGTCCATTTTTTTAAGATCATTGATAAATAAAGAAATTCATCACTATTAAAGTAAATATTAATTGTTTTGAATTTATTAAATTTATTTACAAGTGATAAAGTAAATAAGATCATTAATATTATACTGACGAATACTATTATAATATTCTAGGTTCTTTTAAAATTATCAGGAGTGATGCGTTGTGTTAATGGCTCGTGTTTTATCACTTAATATATTTAATATATATATTAAATGCAGGTGATAAAATATAAATAAAATTTATGGCACAATTAATTCTTCATAAAAATTATATTTATCACATTTTTAGTGTAAGTTTAATGCAAGAGGGTCGGAGAACCCTAACAAGGTATTTTGACATCCAATATATAAGTGTATAGAAGATATTTCCAATCAACTATTCACTCTATTAAAATTGATATAATATCTATCCTTCTAATTCATAGAGATAAAATTGCTCAATTGGAGCGTACGATCAATGTTTTCCTTCACGGATTAAAGGGAGAGGATCATGATTATTGTCACAGGGTCAAGATGATCTTTGGAGTTCCATGATAGCTCTAAGAATATGATGAAACATTTATGAAAAGAGTCAGATTTAGATTTAAATCCTTCAAGAAATGGTCATTGATGACTTGGGAGAGAAGTGATAGCTTAAATTCTGCATGAGGGGCTCATTCAATGATTTTTGATGCTTCCATTGAAACATACAATATTTTTCCAAACGTACCTCAACATGGATCCCTAGAGATAAAAATGTTTCATCACTATGGTGAAAAAAAATCCTTAAATCCCCAGATCACTAGCTTCCACTGCATGCGCTAGTACAAAAAATTAGTACCAAATCTATTATGTGGTTATTCTGAACAAAGATAAATCATGTCTCTTAATATTAAAGTGGAGTGTGTTAAATTTGTCCCAACAAATGAGAATATGTGCTAATATGATTGTAGCTGTCCTTTGAAAATGTTTATTACCGATAATAATGTTGTTTATCATATTTTTAGATTTCAGATGTTACTTTCTTGAAGAACATGATATATATATATATATATATTCCATTTTTACTTGATTTCAGCAACACAGAAGTGTTCCAGCCAGGGTTCCAGAAGAAAAAATGATTCCGATTGTAATAATTGTTAATAGATATTAATGTGATTAATTAATATTTTGAGTTGTTAGATTGATTTGGTTTGTGGATAAATTCACAAAAAATAAAAAATCATAATTTTGGTGGTTGTTGAAAATTACACTAGTGATAGTATTTTTTTCATAATTCAAAAGTTGGATTTCCATTTCTAATATCCTAAAACATGGGTTTTAAAAAAATAAATTGGGGATCCTTATGGGGTATCCTTCATTTATCCCTCTCTTCCTATTCCACTAATACCTCTCCATACCATCTGAGACACACAAAAAACCTCATTCGTTATGCTAGCCAACCACTCGGCAGCTCCGCTCACTACTGGCCGCAAACATCACTACTGGACGTCGACCTCTCCCACACCATGGGACACCACTGTCTCCAACACACAAACTAGGACTATGACCTCCATCTCCTCTTGCTTGAGGGAACCACCTCTAGTGATATCTTCTATCAACTCACATGGATTAGGAGAATGCACATTCTCTTATTGTTGTTCTCTTAGATTGTCATTCTACCCCACCTCATTGGGGACACGAAGCCGCTGAGCACAAGCCATGATCCACTAGACACTACATTGAACAAGGATCACCACTGCTTATTTCCACTGACCGCACACACCACTATTAGATGCTTAACCATATGAAGATCGGGAAAGCTGGCCACCACTCGTTAGGACCCATAGTTGGACCTCCTTCTTCCCACTTGAAGCAGTCTGATAGCACCCCCTATGATAGATTCAGCCAACATATTCCTTCCACATGATGTCTAAACTTCTCATTTACCCCGGAATACATCCTCGAGGTCCACATGAGCGAGTGAACCCCTAACATGGGTCCATCCAGACCCGATCTTCCTCTCTATGGGAAGAGGTGGGTCTGCCAGAACCAAAACATGAATGGGTAGGCCTTTGGGGACCAAAATAACCTGACATTAGATTTTACCAGCCATAATGGGCCTCCTAGGTTATGGTTCATCCTATAAAGAGCCTAGGAGGGGTTATTAGGGCCATGTTAATATAATATAAATTAATTAAATTGAATAATTAAATTTTAGTTTTAAATTAATATATATTTTTTGAAATTCTAAATAATTCAATAATCCAAAATTCTAATTTAATTTAGTTTTTAATTAAGTAATTAATTTCATTTAATTTTTGGAATTAATATTAAATTCATTAAAAATGGTATCAAATAAAATTGATTATTTCAATTTATTTAAATTAAATTAATTTAATTAAATACCACTATAGTTTTAAATTTATTACAGTTTAATTTTTATCACACATTAATATACTAAGTGGTTATGATAAAATTGATCGACCCTGTTCATATGATAATGTTTTATTTAATTCAATATGAAATGTATACAATGATTTTAAAAAGTAGTCCATTAAATGATGGTCTTCAAATCATCTTATTTTCCTTCATTATGTATAATAGCCTTAGATTCCATTGTATTTGTTTTATATTGCACCATAGACCCCCTCACATGCATGTGTGTACATTTGTACATGTATGATGACATTTTCAGGTGCATACCCCACCAAGATATGGTGGTACACAAGATGATATGTATATATACTAGATTGAGGGAAAGATGTGATATGAGTTAGGACATGACTCAGAAATGAAACCACATAGGTTAAGATTAATCTGTTATTTTAAAATGGTTCAATCACAATTATATGGTCAAGACCATTGGAAAAAAATAATTTCCTTTAATAATTGTTTTTATTTTGTGTGTGTACTTGTTTACTGAGAGATCATATAGAATAATAAATAATATAAAATGCATAAAAATACGACATATGTTTTTCTATTAATCCAGGTTCATTTCTAAGCATGCAAACATATATTGACCGTATTTAACAGATTTATTTTACATTATTCAAGAGAAATAAGAAAATTCCTCAATTATATATTAAGTTTAAATGAAATTTGTTGCTCAAATTTGAACAAAACCGGGTATTTCGGGTACCGATCAGCCACATTTGAGAGTGCCTCTTTTTATAAGAGTATTATTATGAGATTAGTAGGATGAATTAATTTTGTTAGGCCATTATAGATTAGCCATTTCTATGTTTATATCACATTAAAAGAAAATAATTGTGGGAATCAAGGTAACTATTTTGATAAGTTAGGACTTTACTCAACATATCAAGGAACCACAAGTAAAAGTCATGGTCTAGCATAAAGCCTACAATGAAACTCTACGAGTAGTGGCATAACCATTGCTTGAAAGCTCTGAGGGGACGTTTAATATATCATTTCTACTAGAATACTCAACCAAAAGAGTATTACTAATCTAGTATTGAGGTCTATTAAGAATCTATAAAATAGTTTGAGATATTTAAATGATATAATAAATAATTAATCTATAATGTATAAATGGTAATAATGATAATTTAATGACTGCGAAAATTTATTATTTGTAAAAAATGGAAATCACCAACACCACTGGTACATTATGATTGGGATCTATATTGAATAATGAAAATATCCAGTCAGCCATATTTTCCAAGATTGGTACATGAAATTGCATATAATACTATTCCAAGAGAGGATTCTTTAAGTGATAGAGTCCTTACTTCCTGATGATCCTCCTTAGGGAGCATGAATGGTAGATAAAGATAAATGTAAAAAATGTGCATATGATTCACTAGATGTTCAGTGCATTATGTTTTCATAGATGGGTATTAAATTGAAGGAAATAAACGAATATGAGGAGACCTACAAGATGCTTACTAATATCCAATTATATTTAATAATATTTCAAAAGGAGAAGTGTATCTATGAGATACAAATTGTGTGAGTCCAGAAGCCTTGTCAATGTTAGATTACCACCATAATTTTTATAGTTGTTTTGTAATTGTATTAAATTATTTTTATTATGTAATTTTAGTTAGAATAAAAATAATCCCAATGTCTGGTATATACATAATGAGATTTTATTTAATGTTTGGAAATAAATATCTCTTTTATAAGGATAACATGTGTTATGGTATGCCACATCTTAACAAAGGATGGTACATACATGAACACGACAAATGGGTAATGAAAATTAGTGAAAAATCTAGAAAACATGACTCATATAAAACCTGACTATAGAACATCAGGATTGGTTATGTAAATGAGAAGAGACAACAAAAATCACCTGAAGCAAGATATTTAGAATCATTTGGGTTTAAAAAACTGGTTGTATGTCTTTCTTTTTAATAATGGAAGTATACCAAATCACCCTTCTCTGGGAAGTTAGAAAGATCCATTGAATTGCTAGAATTATTTTATATGGATGTATGTGGTTCATTTCAAGTAGACTAAGGTGTTATATTTTTGTACATCATTACTTTTACCGATGACTATAGAAGTTATGGATATAAATTTAATGTGGTATAAGTCACATTCCTTTTAGATGTTTAAGGAATAACTACATGAAGTATATTATCATCTTGGTAAGAATATTAATTCACTCCACTCAGATCAAGGAAAAGAGTATCATAACAAATATTTAATTAATCACTTAATGGAGTGTGGGATTGTAGATGAACTCACTCCTTATACACCACAGTGGAATAGTGTTAGTGAATTGAGGAATAGGACCTTGCTTGACGTGGCCATATTAATGATGATTCATGAAACTAATCCATTATCCTTTTTGGGATACAACTTATAGACATCGGCATATACCCTTAACTGATTACCAAATAAATCTTTATTTGGGATCTTATATGAATTTTGGTTTGGAAAGGAACACAGTCTATCAAAAATATGTGTATTGGGATGCAATGATTTTTTCAATACTATGCCTAAAAATTTTTTCATCCCAAAGCAAGAAGTAAATAGTTATAGGTTATCCTAACGAAAGAAAGGATATAACCTATATATCCCTTATGATAGAAAAGTTATTGTGGAATGAATAGACACATTTCTAGAAAGTCAACACATTTCTAGTTGAAATAGTTGGAGAAATATTGAATTTGATGACTTCAATTCTCCAAATGCATATGAGTTGGTACGGGAACAATCACCATAAGAGATAGTGGGAGATGAAGATGTTCCTGAGACATAAGTACTATATAGGCATAATCAATAGTTTATAGAACTAGAGAGTTACGGTTTTCTTGTCACCATGTCAGGTGACACATTACTCCACGAGGATGATGAACCTCTAACCTACAAGGAAGGAGTATAAGGTATGAATGATGTTAGATGGAAATATTCAATTCATTTTGAGATAGAGTCCATGTAGAAAAATCAATATTTGATTTGGTTAAATCATTTAGATGATATAAATCCCATTTTATGAAAATGGGTATTCAAGAAAACGATGGAAATTGATGGTAAAGTCAATACATATAAATAAATACATGTAGAAAAGGGTTTCAGATAATATGATGTAATCAAATATGACAAAAACCTTCTCAGCAGTATCAATACTGAAATCTATCAGAATATTTCATGAAATAACATCCTTCCATGATTACGAGATTTGGAAAATAGATGTCAAAAAGTATTTTCTAAATGGGTATTTGGTTGAAGACATCTATATGACTCAACCCAAATGGTTTTATGTCAAATAATTCTAAAAAGCGTGAAAGCTATAGTGATCCATTTATGGGTTGAAACTGGAATCAAGATAATAGAATGTTCATTTTGATGTGGCCATAAGAGAATTTGGGTTTTTCAAAAATAAAAGCAAGAATTTTATATATATGTAGGTTAAATATAATTACATTGTTTTCCTAGTATTAAATTTTAACGAAATATTAATTATGTGAAATGAATTTAAATTGTTATAGTTAGTTAAGACTTGGTTAAATAAATGATTCTCAACGGAAGATATAGGTGATGAATCCTACATTCTAGGGATAAAGATATATCAAGATTGATCTAAGTGGAATATCGGGCTACGTGAAAGTACATATATTGACAAGGTACTCAAATGGTATAGTATGGACAAATCAAAGAGAGGGTTGTTTCCTATGTGACATTGTGTCAATCTCTTTATGAAAATGTGTCGACAAACATAGAAGGATATTGAAATAAATGAGTTGAATATTTTATTCCATATAAGTCAGATCTATCATGTATTCCATGTTATGTAATTGGATTGATGTTTCATTTCCTTATGAATGGGGGGAAGATATCATGATAATCCAGGAGAGAAACATTGGTTATCTCTCAAAACAATCATGAAGTACTCATGCATACAAAGGATTTTTCCTTGGTTTATATAAGATATGGGGAACTAGATGTGATAGGATACACAAATTCATGTTTCTAGATAGAAAATAATGATATGAAATCATAGTTAGGATACATATTTTTCTATAATGGTGGTCTAGTGAGCTATATAATCTCAAAGAAACCCATGGACATAGATTCTACAGTGAAATCCTAGTATATAGCAACGTAGGATGTAGTTTTGATATGATTCTCTATCTCAAACATTGGTATTGTTCCTAGAAGTGCAGAAAATATTCTAGTTTATTGTGATAATTATGTATTAGTGGTTCTTTCCAAAGATCCCAGGTCACACTAACAGAAAAATCATATACTTTCGATGTTTCATCTCTTGAGGAATTTTAGTCAAAGAGCTGAAGTTGTAGTTAGAATAGTATCCATTGAGGAAAACGTGGAATAACCCATGACTAAAGACATATTCTATTCAAATCATGATTCTCATGTGAGAGCCAAAATATTGATAAATATTTTCAATTGTCCCTAGTACTAGTTGGATTGTTGAAAGTGAGTTCCTTAGACCCAACTTATGATATAATTTTATTACAACTACATTTATTTAGTTTGATATATCAATAAATGTGTTTATATTATCATTATAGTGTCGATACATCTACATCAAATACATTTATGGTAATATAATTTGGTTGTGTGTTGAATCAAAGGGTTATAGAAGATCCTAAGATGTAATAAGAACCTAGAGATACAATGATAGAAATCTTAAAGTAATTTCCTATGGTCTAGATAAATCATACTGATATGGTATAGATGATGTGAAACTATTTGGTGATGGGGGATTATAAGAATTGAGACATCTTATCAATAATTTTGTACTTTTTATTCTCTAGTATTTTAGATCATGAGGATAAACCTACCAATGTAAACACCATAATTTTTTTGTGTCATTGGTTGTTCATATCTACAAACATGTGAATTGGTCTCCTAACATTTGATAATTATGAATGGGTTCCATTTGATCGCTTACTTTGATGAAAATCAAAAACCATGATACTAAAGTCACATTGAGGTAGTTTGGGTTTCATGTGCCATTGGTTGAATTATTATTTTTGTAATTATCAATTTTGGATTTGACACTATTGAGTTGAGGTTATGATATCTCGATAATGATTGGCCAGGATGGTAGAATATTCATAAATCCATGAACATGGTAGTCAAGGGTAAATCCATCTAGATATATCAAAAAATAATAAATAAAGATAGTATGACTACACAAGTCTGTATCTTACTTTATGATATATGTTATGATAAAGATATTATATTAAATAGTGTTTTTTCATAGGTTTATTTTCTTTTCTATGAATTTTACCAATCTATTTAGGGTCCTTGTTGGTTTGTTAGACTCCACTCTTGGTCTATGAATATTATTCACTCATCTTGAGATAAGGACCAAGAGGGTCACAGACTATAGCATATTTGAGAATATTCTTTATTCTAGTGAATAAAAATATAGGACATTATGGGCCACACCACTACGTTCAAGTGATTTCCATGTTTTATCAACCATTAATAAATAAATAAATTCATTATTATTTAAGTAAATAATAATTGGTTTGAATTTATTAATATTATTTACATGATTTTAAGTAAATGTGAGGATTAATATTATCTAATTGAATAATATTTAAAAATTCTAGAATCATTTAATATTATCAGGATTTATATGTCGATTTAATGGATTAGGGTTTTTCATGTAATGTATTTAAAATTAACTAAAAGTATGTGATAAAATATAAATAACATTTGTGGCACTATTAGTTCATCAAAATTCATTATTTATATCACTTATTTAGTGGAAGTTAAATTCATGGGCGTTGGGGAACCCTAACCGGTTATTAGGAAATTCCCTATGTAAGTGGAGATTATCTCCTTTAAACATAATATTAAATTAGTTGGAATTTGTTTCATCTATATCATCATGATTATTAAAGATATAATCACTATATTGGATCATATGATCTATGTTTGCCTTCTTGGAATAAAGACAGAGGGTTCTAGTGATTGTCACAGTGTCAAAGTTATCTTCGGATCTCTATACTAGAACACAGAATCTAAAAAAATAATACAAATAGATTCAATAATATTATGTGGATGAAATATAGTGATCTGACATCAAATCATTAGAGAAATGGTCACCGATGAATTATAACTGATATGAATGCTTCAAATCAGAACAAGGTACTCATTATTTTTTCTTTCTTATTCTTTGATTAAACCATGTGAGATCAATAGACCATAATTGGGATAAGATCGTTGGAAAATATGATGTTTTATTACTTTAGTGATAAAAAATTTAAAATCTTTAGCCCATGGGATTATTTTTCTTTCTCGGATTCCAGCACTCCATACCGCCAGGTCAGAAGATAACTTGCATGGACTTCGCTCAGTCCATTAAATAGTTCCTCAAATTCTCAGGGAATTTCTAGCAATGAAAAATTTCTCTCAGCAATGACTATGAATTTCTTTCCACAAGTAATATCCTCACTAATGTTACATACAATTTTAACAAGACCCCAACTTTCATGTAACATGTGTCACATCGAAAAACCCAATGTGTTCCATAAATCCCACATAATTTTTCAGTAGGGAAAAAAACTCATGTAATATCACCTAGATTTATATATCTAGTTATTCAAAGATGGATTGTCTCTTAGACCAACCACACTGAGAATCCATTTCTGCTAAGTTAAGATAAACAACATGACACTAGGTTCTATATGGATAAATCCACATATACTATAATTGGAAACATAGTTAACCAGACCATTCACGTGGATAATTTCCCATGGTTCATTAATTGGGCTGTTGACACCTTAAAATGACATATTCAGGCACAATGTACTCTATGTGCATAAAGAAACTACAAAATCACCATCATCATCTTCATGACTATCATCAACACATTAGTTAACCTCACTATAGTATCAGATGATTTCCTATCATAGGTAGAAACAAGTAGTGATTTATCCAAATAGAATGTCACTATTAAATCATATGTAAAAACATATAATAAGTTGTTGAAACTAATAAAATTATTCCTCCATCGTCCTCATAATCACACAAAGGTAACATTTATGTCTTGGTAAACCTATGTGCAAAATATTATGCATGTGATGAATATTAGAAATACAACCAAGATACAAATATATATGAATTTAAAAACCAAAAAATCTATTTTTTTTCATATGAAGTTAAGTCATATACAATGGTAACATTGAAAACCGAGAACATTAATCCCCTATCCTAGAAACCTATACTTATTCATAGAATGATGTTCCTGATGTCCCATTTCTAGTTTTATTTTAAGATATGAAAAATTCTGATGTCACCTATATACTAACTTCTTAGAAAAGAAATAACAAGATAGTCTATGCTCTGATACCATTTCATTACATCATAGACCAAATAACTATGTCGGAGTAAGAATTTCACATGACTAGGCATGTATCCCCTTTTCCAGAGGCTACTGTCCATGAGTCTGGGTCAAAGGTGGAATCACAATGAGAATACACCCTGAATCATAGAAAAAGATAAACAATAAATAGTAATAAAATTTATAAATACCATAACATTAATTAGATTCTAAACACATACCATCTGTATGAATGAGGAACTAAAAGACTCAAATCAAAGTACAAGGTTATGACCATCCACTGAGCTGATCACATATACCAATAACAGAATGAAAAAAGTACATATATGTTCATGTTATTCAAATATGCAACTCATACTAGTATCTAGACTTATAAAAATATATCCCACTAATCTATCAATCCATGTCCTCAACCCAACATGTTCCTACAATAGGTTAGTGTTCATCAGGTACCCAAGAGATATAGTCTCCCATGTAGGGAGTGAGTAAAAATTATTATGAAATAAAATACCAATTCTAGTACCCAATATGTAATATACAGTGTATGAGAATGTTATAATATTATTATAAACTAAATATATAATACAAAACTACATATTTAAAATGAAATATCACCAAGAACAAAAAAAACTATCATGTTCTAAGAAGTTGTGCACTTACCAAGCCGCTATAAACCCCAACCCTATGTAATGTTGATTCATGTAGTAATGATAATAATATTGAATCTCGGGTTTAATCTAGAATAATCCATATGGCCATTAACAAGGAATCAAGACACATGTATCTTGAAATCCACATGGGAAAAGTCAAAACATCACTCAACATCCATTCGATATTGAGGATACATGTCACCCGAAACCTACAAAGCACTGAGACAACATTACACTTGGTATCCATGTTGAATAAAAAATATTGTCACTCATAATACCTAATGAATAGAGTGAACATATTAATGGACTTCCAAATGTTCATCATTCCCCAGAGATATTGTCACATGTTTGGCCTACATGCCATCATTAACCTACCCTATGCTAAGGTCAATCATTTCCATCATCAAAGGCCTTGGCCACTCACCCTCTAATGGCATACATAACATAATGGTCTATCTATTATCAATACCAGAACAATACCACTATATAAACATGAAAATTCACACAAAAAGACTTATAATGAATATAATTATATCATGCTAGATCATATCATCATGAGTACTTATTAAAACATAAAACTACATGTGATCAACATAAAACATGGAATAAAAATCTATACAAGAGTACTCTTGGAATAAACCATAATAAATGGTCTCATGGACAATAGAAACAACCACATAAAATAACCATCGTTCATGGTCAACATGTTATTCGAATAAAAGTATCACATCAAGGAAAACAATAGTGTACATATAAACAATCCGTGGAATATCATCATGAATCACTACAATTACATATGTGATCATAATAAAACATTATCTAATTATCTATTGAAGTTTACACATGGCATAAAATAACATACAAGCTATCATGGTATAGACACACACAACAAACCTAATGGGGTCCATATAATTTAAGGAACTAATTAGTAATCAAACCTCAGTATTCAACTACTAACAATAAGACAATACACAAAGGTCCATTGTGACTCGTTTTACTTTGTCTAATTACATTAGGTATTTTCCTATAATTATTTGATAATTAATATTAATTAATTAGTTAATAATTATTTAGTATTCATAAATCAATATGAATTTAGGGCTTGTTAACCCAATGTTTTGAACCTTATATGTCATTATAATAAACATAAATAGTCCAAAATGTTGAGTACATGGGACCACCAACCTCAAACAATGTCAAGTCCTAACAATGAAAAGCACAACACCATTGTTTGAGTCCTTACAAGTCCATCTAGTGTCCAATGATTTCTACATGGTCCTTCTCAAGACAAGGAATTTTAATTAATAATTAATAACTAAATTATAATTACGTAAATGATTATGAAGAAACCCACCGTAAAACATGAAAGTCATATTTGATGAAAGACTAACTAAATAAAGATTCCCAGTCAGAACCCTGACTAACCATCCATGGATGAACCGTTAGTACTTTAATCATTGCTAAAAAAACTCTCTTTCCCGGTGACAAGATATTTTTCAATTAATATATTTAAATTGGAAGCTTTAGTATATACCAACCAAATGATGTACCTTAGCCACAATATCACCCAAAAGAGTTCGAGCCACAATTAGTGACCTCTATATTGCAAGATGAGAAAACTTTCCAAATAAATTCAATGTCCGGATGGCTAATTTAATATATGTTTACAAAAAAGATGTCATGGTTTATTAATAAACACACCTCTATCCCAAATCCTTCAACGATACAAGTTCTTCATTATAGAACATCCTTTGTTAATGATGATATATAAATATGTTAATATCAAAAAATTACATCATGATAAACTTGAATTTTTATCTGATAATCTATTTTAAGAAAATTAAATGATCAATAAAAAATAAAAAATATCGATAATAAGTGAATTTGAAGAGGCAAGAGACATAAAAAATAACATAGATATAAAAATAAAAATAGGATCATCTGTTAAGAAGAATAACATGATCAACCACTTTAAAATAATTAAAGATGACAATATTATTTGGGATAAATGAATATTTCTTCAGTTCACCATGAAACGACATTAAAATTCATCCTATATTAAGAGGAGGTCTTTATGGGAGGATTATTGGAGAGCACGAATGAAATGCACTAAAACATTTGATCCAATGGTGGTAACACTAAGGAGGATCTTGTTGAAAAAATAACCTAAAGGAAATTTGTAAAACCATGATTAGTACACCCAAAAAGTTGGCAGGTTCATGATCCTGAACAAACAGGTTAGATATGCTGGGAAGTAGGGCTACTTCTCAGCCCATAGGCTTTCTAGTGGGGGTACATTTTAGTCGATGAACCTAGAACAACTCGGCTAATCCATATCTAATAAAATAAAAGTATGGACTTTTATCCACCCTATATTCTTATATTAATGTCTAAAAATTATTCTTCAGGATATTTGTACACGAATCACCATCGGTCGACACACAATTAGCTAAAAATTTCAACCACCATAAGAAATTATTAAATTACATCTAAAATTAAAAATCATAATGTCATGGGAAGGTACAAACATCAATTAATAAAAAAATAAAGGTTTTTAGTAAAATAATTCCATTTGGGAATGAAAAATAATGTGTAAACAAAATAATAAAACATATTCCTTCTAGATTTTTGTAAAAACTATGTTTTAAATCACTTTAAAAATTAATTTCATTCATTTAAGAAAAAAATAACCTTTTAATTTGGTATCTTTTAAATCTAAAAATTATATAAATATTGAGGGAAACATTTTTTGTTAAAATTATAATGGAATCATTTAAATGAAACATTAAAAAAATGGTTACAAAGGAAGAAAATTGAATCAGGTTGTTAATGTTATCAAAAAAAGCCCTATCACACATTCAATAAAAATTCCAAAAATAAATCCTTTATAAAATTAAAAGAAAAATCATTTTATATTTTTTAAATAAAATATAATATGGTTCAATTTTAATTTATGTAAAAATCTAATTCAAATAAAAATATTCTTGAAATAATTTAAAAGAACCTATAAATGGATTAAAATGTATTTGTGAGGAAAACTATAAAATATGATTTTTATATGAAGACCCATATATGTAACTTATTGAATCTTTTTGAAACAAAAAATTTAAAATAAATCATAAAACAATCTAAATAGAGGAGAATTAAATATATGAGTTTTTTTGTTATGTAATTTTCCGAGAGAAAATATATATATAAACAATCACTAAATAAAATGAGATTTTAACAGAAATCTCTTACCTAGGGTATTCTCTTAGCCATATATATTTTATCCTCATGTATAATACATTAAAATTTATTAAATAATTTATAAATAACATTTTCATCTATATTTAATTTACTAATATTCTTTTATAATAACTTGAAATCCATTTAAAGAATCATTCTTGCCTATGTCGACCATATAATGTTGTTCAGTTAATTTCTCTAAATTTACATTAGTATATTGTTCGTGGTTAAAGGTGTTATGAAATATATCCATCATCCATATAAATTTAATAATTTCATTAACATGATTTTTATTCATTATATTTATCTTTAGAATCATCCATGAATGGTGGTGGTAGAAAAATTAATCTAATCAATTTGTTGTGGTGGTAGTCCAGACATATGTTCGAGCGATGTTATCATTTTCTAATGGATGGAAGGGTTAGAAGGAAGATGATATATTATAAATAACAAAATTTAATTATGACATAAATATTATATATATTACTTAAATTTGTATTTGTAACTATCTAAGTAAAGTAGTGATGAAAAATGAATTACACCACGACGTGGAGATGGAAGGTTGTATGTTTTTCCAAGCGATGTTCTGGTTTTACATAGAATAAAATAGAGATAACAAAACTTTTTTTCATTGACATAAAACAAATAATAATGGTTTATATAATGATAACTTATTTTAATATTTTTATTAATGTTGTAAAGGATGTTGAAGAAGAAATAAACTTGAAGAAGATCTATATGAACATATACACATTCATTCAGAAATGTCCTTTTTTCATACAAATTAACCTTATTTAAGTTGTTTTTTAGTGAGGCCATGACCAATATAAAATGAAGAAGGATATTGGGAAGCTATTTAAATTTTTATTGGTTGAGTTATTTTTCTTAGGTAATGTAGATGATTGGGGAGACATGGTTCCCTTTTTTAAGTGAGGTGGGGGAAAACTTATAGTTTCTTGAAACATTATTATATAATATATGCATCTCCAAATTAATGTGGAAAAAGAACTGTCATAGAAAAATATGTTTTAAGTGTAAATTAAAATTAAAATAATCCAACATGTTTTATATAATTTTTATGTGTTTTCTTTAAGCCTTAACCCTTTATTTTAACCATTTTAACCCATTATACCCTTAATCAAAGTGAGAAATATTTAGCATGGATACAATTTATTATGAATAAAATTTAGGAATAACATATTATAAACTATTAATTATTTTTTTTTGAAAAAATGGAATCCATTTGAATAGATTAATTTTATAAAAGTGGAAATAATTACATTTAATATATGATCCTAAAAAATAATGAAAAACATTTTCATAAAATTGATAGTTTTAAGAAAGAAAATTATTTTACGAAAAAAAGTATAATGATTATTCAAAAAAGTAATTATATCATGTTAAATAAAATGATAATTTTATGTCTTTAAAAATAAATCTAAATAGAATATATCCTTTTAATACTTGATTAGTAATGAAAACTAATAACAATGTGTATTTGAACAAAATAATTACTTAGATATTAAAAATGATTAGCATACATTTCTATGTTCATCATTATATTTTTTTTATAAATTATATTTATTATTAAATATAATTTTTTTATAAAATCCTATTTTCATAGAAAATAAATATATTCTTATATAATTTTATAAAAGTGTGTTTTTTTGTAAAATCAATATTTTCCACTATTTGAAAAAATATCATCTAATTTTAAAAAATTCCAAAATTCACTATATAAAATTATGAAATAATAATTTCAAAAATGAAATTCATTTAAAAAAATTAAATTTATAAAATATGTGAAATTTTGTTTCATTAACATCCTAGAATAATGCCTTTTGTATTATGTTGTAGTTTTTTAGAATGAATTGCTTACATTCTATAATTGATTTTCAGGTGTTACATTGACACCGTGAAATAATATAATAATATTATTTTTGATGGAATGTAATTCCAATTAAGATTTATATATTATTAATAACCTTTAGGTAATTAATTTATATGAAACCATAACCCTAGGTCTATACATACGAAATTAAGAGAATTTTAAAGGGTTCATCACAATTCCCAATATTTTCCTCTACATAGAATCTATATTAATAAATAATGAAACAATTGTTTTCTCTTAATCTGGAGATATTTTCTTATCCCCCATTTATATAATGTTGGGGTGATCAAGAGATTAACCTTTCTATACTGAAGGTTTCATGGTTCTAACGAAGAGAGAGACTCAAAATGATTGGTACCTTTGTGCTAGCACCCATAATACAACATACAATGTTATGATATAAATGTATATGTTTGGATCATATTGTGATTGGATGTACTTTTGGTACTCATCCAAAAAATAAAAATACAACCAAATGAACTTTCTATGATATTCACCTACATCAAAGATGAACTCAAGACCAATTTATTTCATTATCCTATTAAAATAATTTTATGTTAACCAGAAAACAATACTTTATTCATAATGTTTAAAATATTTGTCTATATTATTTATCAAAAACATCATTTTCCTTGAATTCATGCCATATACCATGTAGATGATACATTAAATCTGATAAAATTGAATACCTTCATAGGCCCAATAAGAACATATGCTATGATTGGAACTATCAAGTTGTATTAGAACGGGTCACATTACATTTATAATTATTTATTTTTTAATAGTTTTTATATGTAACACTTAGTTTTCTATTCAAGAAATAAATTATTATAATATGATCATTGGTATATCTTATTACCCCATTAGTTTTAACTTATTTAATAATTATCAGATTAAATTTTTATAAATAAAAACCAAAGTTTCCATTCAGAGGTTATAACAAACCAAACCAGGACGACATGAAACACCACCCAAGATGGCTCACCATAAGGTAGGTATCAACAAAAAATCCAAAATATTCTTCAAGTGTAAAATAAATGATAAAAATAGTCAGAGTACAATGCTGTAGAAAATTACACAATCATAAGATATACAAGGGAAAGCTAAAATGAAAAACCTAGAAAGAAAAACTAAACAACGCGAAAACCATGCCTCATTTTGACCATCCATCACCACCAACCCAACTCACAATAAATATTAAATCATCAAAGAGACGTAGTCGAGCTACATAATTCTCTTCCCATTATCTATGTCTTACATAACAATATATACGTATTCCCAAAGACATATATAGGGTGTGAGTGAAAAACCTAGAAGTAAACCACAATTTATATATAGAATGTATATCATCATGAAACCATTAGTTATATATTTTAATAAAAAGTTCATAATGAAATTTCCATTGAAAACATTCTATATAAATCATTTATTTATTTTTCCTTTCAAAATATATCATATTTAGAGCCACTAGAATATGAATAAAAACATGAATTAAAATATATAGGGTAGTATAAAATGCATCCATATCTAAAAAGAAAAATGTGAGACACCAAACATGAAGAAAAAAATCAGGTAAAAAACCAAGCACATGTTGGGATCTAACCTATGGGGCTAGGTACTGGGAAATATTGAGGAACACTAATATTGTGTAACAATAATCAAATAAATATCTAGTCTTGAAATAATATATCATTATCACAATCATACCCCTAGTTCCCCGCACACACTAAGTTTTTCATATGTCCATAACCTGAAACACATAATATTCTCAATGTTCCCGGTTCTCTAAAACATTATGTAATCCAAGATCACTATTTGACAAAAAAAATCACAAGTGAATCATCCACACTCCCATTCTTGAAAATAAATTTTATAGTACATGTTTAGTGTATATAAATGTTTTAATGAAACCACATTTTTAATGAAACTCTAGATACAATTCCATAAACAACCCTTAATTGATATCAAATCAATCACATTCACAAAAAATGAAAATTAATTTTGAAGAAACCATTGTAAATTAAGGGATGGAAGCATTGAATAGAGAAACCTACCTTGCCAATAGAGTAAAACTACTCACCTTTGAGAAAAAAGAATGGAATTGTGGAGATCTGATTCTCACAATACTAGATTCATAATAAACATCATAAATTTCCCATAAAAACATATATATCTGACAATCATAGCCTAATTGGGACTAAAAAATAAATAGTAAATGAGATCTTGTGTAGATCAAGAATGTCATTGTAAAAATGGGAGAAAATATGAACATTCCATGAAGATATCTTCAAATAATGATGGATAATAACCAAATATCTAATTAGAGAACCCTATATAGAGTCAAAAAAGGATTTGGTTAGGATAAAGAGATATTATGGGGAGATTAGTATTAAAATTCACCATGGGAATTTAAGTAATTTCCCAAATTTGTGAATTTCATATAGGGCACATGGTTTGGCCACATTGTTAGGCACACTGTGTGCTAATTGTGATGTAGCCACTATCCCATGGAAAATGATCCAAAAAGTAACTTGGAGATATATGTACTATTAGATAAACACATCTCAAGCCATCTAACATCCTCTAGACGAAACCCCATTCACCTGCATGAATTTTCTGGTAGCTTTAATGGTTAGAAAATTTATTCTAAAACTATGGAAATCAAAACTAGATCAAATTTATCTATTCTCCTTGGTTACCAAATCATTAACATTATTTATGATCCTAATATATACTCTTAAATAGTTTCCTCCAAATAGATGAATTTTTAGGCCCGACTACTAAAAACCTTTTTAACCATAAAAGAGAAAAACCAAGATAAAAATTAAACATATTTTTGACTCAAAGTGTGTTACAATTATCCCCACCATGAAACCTTCAATCCTATAATGTGATAAAGATTCTAGAATTAAAAAAAGAGAACAAAATTACATCCTCAACAATTATTCATTCTCCCACATATTTTAGATATCAAATCAACACTTCCAAATAAACATAGACCAATGAAATTTATTTACCATGCAACAATTTTTCCAAGAGATAAATAATATGAACTTTCTTCTAAACCATAGAGGTGTTAGGATCAAGATCACAATTTTCCCATTCAATCGTCTGGGAAAGGATCCAATTATACCTCTTTAGTTGGTATACATGAAATACATCATGAATCAACTTTATATGAGATTGAAATCAAAATTGATTAGAAGCATTTCCCTAATTTTCATCAATATAAAAAGGGAAAACAACCCTTAGGTCCATCTCAACATACTTACCCAATCGATAATATACCAAGAAACGTGAAACTCTATGAAAAATCATATCCCCATCCTCAAACTCTAATAAGAAATAATGATTCTCTACATATGATTTATTATGACAATGAGCTCTCTCAAACATATTTCAGAGTTACTGCACATTTTTTTCATCTCTTGAACAACCCTGAGTCCAATGAAAGAAATTTCTCCCAACTTTGACCTATTGAAGGGCGATCTACACCGTTGAACACACAATACCTTGAAAGGTTCCATTTTAAACGAAGCCTAACAACTATTGTTATATGAAAATTAAACCATGTAAGATTATTATCCATGAAACATAAAAATAAATCAGGCATTCCTAAACCATATCCTCAAAAATATGAATGGATAACTCAGTCTTCCCTTACATATAAGGGTGACAAACTATGATTAATTTTGATTATGTGACCATTAGTTCTAGAAAACCATTATAGATCATGAATAGAAAATGTCTGTCATAGTCCAAAAAATAGTAATAAGAACACCATGTAACTTCATGACCATTCAGACATATAGATTCTAGATATCTTACAACTTCATCTTATCATTAATAGGAATGAAATGAGAGGATTTTTTAATTTTATAAATTGATAGTTGAAATGATTATCATAGGGTGGTTTATAAGATAATTTTTTTTCTTAGTGTAGCAAAGGGGAAGACGAAGGTTATCTCAGTTAAAGAGAATCACATTATTCAATCACCATTCAAAATTCAATTATTATACTTTATTTTTATTTTTATTTGTTTATGAAAACAAAGTAGAGATGGGAAATGAAAATGAGAATGAAAATATAAAATATCAAAACATACAGATGAAAATCATAATAAAGATAGAAAAAAATGGTCATGGTCCTAGGGTTTGGTTACTCAAGTTCCTTCATTATTCATTATGTTTATTTAAATCCAATCTGTCAATCTATCTCATCGTATAAGAACATAACTCCTCCACCATGAGTGTGATTTTTCTCAGGCTTAGGATATCTTTTTGGTGCACCAAATTTCATTTCCCCAAGTAGAGAAGTTAAGATAAAAAACTTGATGAAGAATGTAATAAATTCTAAGACCTGCATCAATCATATACTGTCTCATCCCTCAAGAATCATCATATCCATCATATGAATATTTTACCTTGGGTAATGGGAAAAAATGTTTTGGTAAAGAATATGGATGATTTAAAAAGTTATGTCATGGTTGATGATCGTCGTACCCATACACTTCGATCTCATTCACCAAAAATATATTGATTTTTTTAATAATATAAGCACAGGAATTTGGGAACACCATGAGACATCCTCCATAGACAAGCCTCAGGCCAGTCACACACCATCATGAGTGTAGGAGATCATGGAGGAAGATAGAAAGTGAGAAAGATAATATACTTAAAATGTAAGAAGGAACACTTTAATATAAATATTAATATTTAATTAAATTTAAAATAAATGAAACAAAAACCTATGAGATAATATGGAACATCTAGAACCCCCATCCTCAACAAAGTGATCGATTACATATTTTATGATCTAGATCTATTTTCCAATCTCCCCAAGCCGTACATATATATGCCTAAATGTACCCATGGGGCATCATAAATAACCAAATAAATTGTCTTTCTTCTTACCCAATCACAATGGGGAAATAAAAGGAATTTCAAACATTGATAAAATCAAAATTTTCTCATTTTTGGGTCTTTCCAGCGTGGTTCATAGTGTGACATGATGTTTTATCCCATGAAATTTATTATTTTCCTCCAAGGTGAGATTTTTAAAATTTTTCATTTACATTTTGTATTCCCTTATAGGTTCATATCCTAAATAGGATATTCACGACATGAATGATCAATTTCCAACATTTATGGATTTTTTCTACTTGATTCTTCAAATTTGATCCCTAAAAATTGTCATTCACTTATCATATTTTGTGATAGATCATTTTTATCATGAATATATCACTATTGATTTTTTTCAAACGATTATTTTTTATCTTTCCATAAATTTACAAAATAATCTCATATTCACAAGGTTATGAAATTAATTTTCATAAAAATTGTGTTTTATATTAAAATAATCTTGCTTAAAATTTCCCTATAAATTCCCCCAAACATATAACTTGTTTAGACTCAAGCATGTAATAAAAAACACAATAAATTAATATAACTCTAAAAAGATTTAAATATAAATAGAAAAAATGTAAATCATTTTCAATAGAATAATGAAAATTAAAATATTCATAAAAAATAATTAATCTAAGTCCCCACACATTAATGAAACCAATCCCATCCTGAAATTTAAAATTCCTCTTTTAAAATAACAATGTTATTATTTATTTTATATTAAATATCTGAATTCATCATTAATATTCCCCCAACATGCAATGTATCTTTCATTTAAATTATTTTCACTTGTGAATGAAGGTAGTAAATTATGTAAGGTTTTTATCATACCCCTAGTTCATGTAACATACCATTGGTATTATTGGAATAAAACATATCATTTAGGTAAAAATAGATATCAAAATTAATAATGATGAATTTGAATCAATGTAAAAATTTCACTAAGTGTAGTATCCCAAATTTTTAATGTTTTTTGGATTTTAAATAAATACAGTAATTAAATGAAACGTCAAATTTATATCAAGATGATTTTTTTTATTAATAATACTTTTAATTAATTCTATAACAATATTTTTGAAAATAGTTCACTAATCATATTACATGCACTGGAAATAAAAGTGGACATGCTCAAATAAACAAAAAACACTAAAATTAGAAACCACCTCAAAAGAGTCATCTATGAGAAGAAAAACAAAAACAAGTAATATATAAAAAATGTAGAGATAAATAGGATAAATAAGAACTATTTTGACATATGAGAAAAATATTCTTTGAGGAATTTGTCTTGTTGGAATATCTCTAAGGAATGGAGTAATTTATAGAAGTATTAATTCTTATAATTGATAGTCAGCTGGGGTAAACATTTTAAATAATATTCAAAGTTACAACAATAATATATCCATTAAAGGTGAATCATTTTAAAATTGAAATTGATATTCAAAAATTAATTTGAATAATATCTTATATTATGAAGCATATATTAATACTATGTTGTTGTTAAACATTAAACTTTAAAGGCATAAGTAATGCAATTTGAATATTTAATGTTGAAATAAAATATGTAATTTAAGTAAAAAATATATATTTACATTTAAATTGGATTCTAAAAAATAAAATTTATTGAATATGTGAATATTATTTTTATATCAAATATTTAGGCCAACTCATGATCAAGCTGGGATATGCACACCAAAGATGAGGTGTGTAGGCTGATCAACCATCCATTCTCATGAGATCCAAAAACATAGCAAAGCACCTATATGGAATGATAGAGGGGCTCAAGAGAATGGTAGTTCCATCGTGTAGGGTGACTCATAGGTGTAGGATCTGACACAAGGCAGTGCCAGAAGGGACTGGGAGTGGACGTCATTACTCAATTCTCCCATTTTCAAGGGAGAAGTTAATATAAATACAAGGGTTCAATCACATGTTTCTTCAATATGGTATTCGAGGGTTTCATTAGTGTTAATATATTTTTAAAACACTTGATTATATTATTTTTGTTCGATTAGATCAACCTGAATCATTTAATATTTTCATATATCATCTTATTTTTCCTACATACAACATAAATTAAAAACCATCCACACTGCTGTATTTCTCATCATCTCCATCCAAATGTTTCTCATGCTTTTTCCAGGGCCACCTTCATGTGTGTTAATGTGCGTTGCAGTACCTGTTTCCCCACATTACTTCTTTCCAAACATGGTTGGATTTCATCAAATTGTTTGGTGAAGTCTACTACTTGATTAAAATGGGATGATGGGATATCCGTTCCTCCTTTAATGGAATCCTCCTTTGAACTTTTCATCTAGTTCGTGACTCACCAACATAGTCATGTCATGTTCATGGAACACATTCCTAGTGTTGTCTCTTTATGGATGTTAGTTAATTACACTAATTGATTCTGGACATTATAGTGGGTCTTGATAGGTTAGCCTCCTTCAATCAAGAGAGTAGTAATACTGGGAAACACTGGCATGTCTGGACACTGGGAACACTGGTTAAATTCATTATTCCTCATAGGAGGAAATCTCATGGATTCATATTAGGTGTAGAACCCAAGTCATCCCATGTTGATCACTCAGTATCTAACACTAGAGGAATATATCATTTAAGGATTTAACCTTAGTAATCCAATGTTTTTCATCGGGTAGATTATGTCGTAGGTTTATATGTTCTATGTATTTTACCTTAGGAATCCCATGATTTCCACGTGGTATGTAATTGGGATAAAAAATTTAACATCTTTTGGAGAAAATGGGTATTGATCAAGACAACCCATAGTGGTTGATTAGGAAGGTTAATCCCTAGGAGGGAAGAAGTCACACCTGGAAGATTACCAATGGATGGATCAGAACCTCCTATAGAGAAGGATCCTGGAGTCCATTCCCATAAAGATAAGGCATCACACAATAAAGGTGGATAGATTATTACCCAATATGGGAGTGATTCAAGGATTTTTGTCCCATTAATGGAAGATGTTAAACCATTAATGTTGATCAGAGAAAATTTGGAGGCGGATCATATAGGTACATCCCATGAAGGGAGCACTTAGGCTTATCGATGGTTAGGATTGAACCTTAGTGAAGAATCTAATGTAACTTGTTTAAAATAAAGGGATAAAAAACCATGTAGTTTCATGATACAATTTATGTTTGTGTGATAGGATTGGTGCACATAGTTTTTCATCATTTAGTAAGAATGCTTACGCTATTAAGGGAGAATCAACATGTGATGGTGTGGGGCATAAACGTGGAATAATTCCATTGCAAGAGGATTTTTCTTCGTTGGAGTTGGTGTGGGGTTTATGATTTTATCTTTGTACTGGACCAAGATGAGATATGGTCTCATTGGTGAGTTCCATGATCTTACTAGGGATATGACTTGAAGAAAACCAGGATGGATGTAGATGTTGGGTTTGGACCTTTGGGAGGCTTCCGATGTATCCCAGATAGTTGGGAATAGAACCCCACATAGTTCTAAATGGGATGGGGATTGTACCTAAGGAGGATACCCTTATGGTGAGTATGAATGTTTGGGATTACACATAAGAATTCCCCATGAATGAATATTAAGGTTTTCGTGGATAAAAGTCTTGAGAATGTCCATATGATGAGTATGGTTATGGATTACATGTAGGAGAAAATAATTTTAATGTAGATTGGGTTTTATATCTATAAGGAAGGACCCTTGGGTGGATGCGGGGGATTTTATGGTCCATAATAACCTCTATTCCCACGTGAATCTTGCTCCAGGTGAGATGTAAGAGGAAGCATTAGACCTGACACTCTTGTTATGAAAGGAATGACAATGTGAGATGGTATATGGCTTATGCATAAAAGCATCCCATGGAGTATGTGATTCATGTGCGGAGGATATCATTCTATGTGAGGATGATCTCATTCCCTGTGAGGCTGGGTGATGTGGAGACCACCCCATTCCACTCACACAAGGATAATCCTATTCTTTTGGAACAGGATATGGTCATAGTTTAACATCATGTGTCGAGGATGCTAGGACTAGGTAGTTTCACGTCATGCATCTCGTACATGGGGGAATCACTACTCACCATTTGGCCTACATGACCACATTTTGATGCACAGATAGGTGGGGAATGACCTTAGTATTTCTAAGGTGTAATGACATAGAGGAGTGGTCAATCACAAGGTCTAAGTTAGTGCACCTATGATGATATGAAACATGTATTAGTATACCTACACTGAGAAGAAAAACATAGGTGGGAATCTCAGGAAAGATATGAAATCTGGGGGCCACAATAATGGGTGGATCAGTTCACATTGGGAATTTAGGTGAAACTGAACTAATCCTGGTTGGCTGTGAGGTATTTGGGGACCCATCCTTCATGAATAGGTGTTAAAAAAATTTGAGGAAGCCTAAAGCGGTCTAGGATATAGGTTTAAAAAATACCAGGTCATCATAGAGAGGTGTTTCATGAAACTTGGGTGCTTCATGGAGGTCATATGATACTTGAAGGAGTTGGATTTTTGAAGTATGGGGACCTTGCATCAGGATGAAGTCCCAGTTCAAGAATAGATTGAATCGTGAAGGATAAATTCTACATGGATACTCAAGTTGCTCATAAGGAATTCTTCCTTTGTAATGGGCATAAAAATTTGAAAAAGGTATCTTCAACTAGGGTGGAGGATTTCAAGAACACATTATTGGGGGATTTGTGAATCCCAAGAACCTTAGATGACACATTTTTGGTACAGTTCACAATGCTCTGGAGGTTCTATAACAGGGATAAATTCATATGATGTATGGTCCTACAACCATCCCCCTAATGATAGAAGGGCCTATTTATAGTCAAGGTGGTTTTTTAAAGATTTAATGAAGTTTGCAATGGAACTGTGTGATTCATGAATGGGGATTCCTCCGTAAGACTCATGAAACACATCGTCAACCCTTCGTGAAGTCGCGAAGTGTTTTCTGAATCATAGATGACACCATCATTCATTCACATTGACATGAAGCACCATCTAACTCATGGGGGACACCATAAAAGCTTCATGTGGTCACGAACAAGACTTCTACGTAGAGGAGCTTTATGAGATCTAGACATTTGAAAAGCAGTAGGGATTCATGAAATAGAATCCTTGAGAGGGTTTTGGGTTTTTTTCTAGATTGAATTTGAATTATTCATTACGTCTTCGCTTATTCCCATGGAACATATTGTGGCTCCATCAACTGATCCCCCCATATAAGGGGGTTTAATAAGAAATTCAGGGTTGAATTATCAGAAATAATCATTGATAATGAAAATATTCTCCATTTGGCGAAGCTTATTCATCATGCTCACACATGATAATGACATGAGATGGTCCCTGTTATGAATGTCATTACGAAGCCTAGGTCAGCCATGCACCTTTAAATAGAACAGTGGGGGTTTTTCAAATAAATTGAACCTTCATTAGAATTTTTTTTGAAGCTATTCATATATAAAAACATGATCCATGAACATGCCCTTAATAGACCATTCATTTATACATTTTCTCTGCAAATTTTATTTAGAGAATTAGATTTCGTAAACAAAATATTTGCAAAGAGAGACCTATAAACTAGTTCCTCTCAAAACAACTCCTCAAATATCATTCATGGGTGGCCTTTGAGAACTAGAATCATAAAAAATTTAGGAATTTAATGCAATTGATTTTCAAGAAGTTGCTCGGGAAGTCAAAACAAATGATTCTTAGAGGGAAGACATGGAGAACAAAATCCTGATTAGGTAGTGTGTCCGAAGAGCCCCAGACCATGAAACACAATTGGTACTTATTTCATAGGATCTTGAGTAATATACTTTTGTAAAATGATACCTCTTTATGAAATCATCTTGAGATACAATGTATTTATCCTGATGGTGAGTAGGGAAGAACCGGATTACTAGTTTCGGGGAATACTAGGGAATTACTAGCATCACATGGATACTGTCAGCCACATCTAGAAATATCAAGCACCGATCACTACTGACTGCCTGTAAAACCATATCAATAATGTTGATGGGGAAAATATGTAGGATGAGGAATCCCCGCTATAGTATCAACTGATTCTCACAGAGTTTTTGGGGGATCTGTAGAAGGGATAAAATGACAGATGAGATTTTTACCATAGTTAAAAATTCACATAATAGTAGTCCTGGGCCTACTCAACATGCAATTCATGTAGATATTATGAGGAAAATATGATCCCCATAGAAATTTATGAATTAAAAATGACTTATTTGTTCCAAGTTTAATGGCCACTTGATATCATGCATGATCTATTGAGAATATGGTCACTAGTGAACAATACATTCTACTTTGTTCTTAGGGAAGTCGGTGTCAGCCTCTGGGACCTTCACCAAACCTCCAAGATCTAGGTCTTGTGGGTGTTGTATGAAAAATTTCCCCCAAAATAGAATTTATGGGGGGAAAAGAGTAATTTATGGACTTAGTTAAGGCACTTTTGGATCTGGTGTAGGGAACTAGTGAATAGATACTAGGGATGAGAGACATTCCCCTTAAGAATTGGTTTAGATAATTATTGAACGCACTATATTTGGGGCCTACGGAGCGAGAAGAGACAAAAAATAAGTGGTCAATGAAGCCACACACATGATCCATGCGATACTAATGAGAAAAAGAGATATCATACTGGTATATTCTAGAAGGGATCTAGTGGAATCTATGGAGATATTGTGTCAAGAATGAAGATCAACCCATAGTTAGGCTATAGAGATTCATCTCAGTGCTCATTTTTGTATGGATGATCCCAAAAAGAGATGAGAACATGTGGGTAAAGATGGGAAACAACATAACAGAGGTGATACTGGTAATGGGGAACACATGAATTTGAACGTTATGGTGTTGGATAAATTATACAATGTACTTCGCCACATCAGTGAATGGAAACACCCGATTCATGTGCGTGTGTGAATTTTGACTTCGATTATAGTCTGATTTTAGAACACATGGGTGGTTATGTGTACCCACACCCCATTTTCCCTCCATCAATAATCTTATAGCCAGCAATTTCGAGCATAACTTAGAGTCATACATTTATGTTGGGTATGGGAGAAGTGGTGGATATGTTTGGGTTGGTGGATCACTTCATCTTTCACCTATTATCACTGTCGATGGGGGTGGTGACCGAGGATGAAACATGGACGAAGTATCATAGATCATACCAAATGGACTATCAAGGAGGGGTACAACTAGAAATATTCGTCTGTGATTTGTTCTACAATCTATACAATCCAAACAAGTTTGAACAATATTTCATGTGTCTCCATAGGTTGACCCCGATAGTGTACATAGAGGTGCATCATGAGTTATATTCTTCAGTTATGTAGAAGTTATGGTTCATGATCATGTGCAATGATATAAAGATTCATAATGAGTTTTCACCACCCATTGCTGTGTATGTGATCACTCATTAATATGTGAAGATTTGGTAGAAAACCAATCAATTTTACATTTTAAAGAAGTAGGAAACCCGAGCCAATGAAGGTGTGGTCCCTCCACCGCAGGGCTGAGGCCGAATGGTGGCTGGGGGCACCATGGAGGTAGACCTGGTATGGTGGATTTGAAAACATCAGCAGGTCAAGAAGTCCATGGTCCTAAATAGAAAGGATCTACAGGGAGATTAATAACAAAAAACTTAATACTCCTAGGTATGTTGTCATGGGAAGATAGCAGGACCTATGGAGAGATCCCGAGGGTGGACGTTCAAGGACCAGGGAAATTAGCATGTCGCCTAAATGATCCTAGTGACAACTTTAATTCTATTTCCTAGGAGACTCGATGAATTCACAAGATGATCAACACCCCTCAAGTGTTGTGGTAGTATCAAACTATCAATGAGATATATCTCACCAGTCCGGGCCTTGCAATGAAAAAAATTCCATGCCACCCATGCTAAGGTGATGAAATACATGGTAGAGTTGGAAGATCAAATTCACTATTGATATACTACATTAACTTTGATCGATAATGTGGAGATGATGTTATAAATATCTTCCCCTACCAATTCTATTAAGAGTTTTGGAGCTTCCAATGAAACTAAATTTAAAGAAATAGAAGACTCTTGGTGGAGTGATGCCTACCAGATACATGAAGGGGACAAGAATACTGCTGCCGATAAGGTAAAACCACTAATATTTTCATGAATTTGAACATAACTTAATCCTCCATATTGTCTCCTGAACAAAATGTAATTATGCAAAGATTGACAAGAACTATATAAGGGGAGGTCCATGATAGGCCTCATGTGAAGGGCGTGGGGACATCAACCCATGAAGGGTTGAGAGTGAGGACCCTTCCCCATTTTTTGGTCGTGGTTGATCAATCATTGGTTCCATTCACTAAGATAGTGAATGAAGAGGTAGATATGAAGGCAATATAGGTCTATATTCCAATAGAAATGGCCAGGAGGTACTGGTGGTCAAACCAAGCATTAAGATTCCATTAGAGTGGAATTTTGAGACCACATCATTGATAGAGGGGTTCGAAGTAAGGCCCTTAACAAGGCTACCCATAGGAGAAATACTAGTTGAGTCGATCAAAAAGGTGCCACTATAAGAAGATGATGGGTGTGAAGTTGTGGTGGAAGAAGCAGTGAGTGCACTAGAGGCCACATTAGCCATGGAGGTGGCATTGGGTTGCTTGTAATTGAATTTCCACCAGCGGTTGTTGTGGGAGATGTGGCTAATTTTGTTCCACTAGTATGAGTAACTAGTGGAGCTTGGTTGATGGAGTCCATCCCTGTGATGCCTCCAGGTGCAGTAGAAACCTCTTTCATATGAGAAGAGGTTAAGGATCAATTGTTCATAGGGATAGTCACCCAGTTGATCATGCCTACAGATGAAACAGTTTACCAGACAATAAAAATTTATGGCCAACACCTAGAGGATCAAAATGAAAATATATTGGTGAAATTTTCTCCTCCTGATCATGTGCCACATGTTGATTTCAAGGATTCTAGACTAGAGTTCACCAAGTATAACCAGTATGACCATCATAAGACATGATGAACATGAAGAACCCAATCACTCATATCTAGATAGATGAACTGCAACAATGGGTTGGGTATCTCTACAATTGATTATTCAGTTTGGGGACCAATGAGGTGAATTCCAGCACTCTTGTTGTGTTAGCCTGAGTTTTTCTCAACGAGTGAGAATTTTTATAATACATGCTTCTGGATATATCCTCGAGGAAACACAAGGATAAGGTTTTTTTAAGAATTTAGAATGATGGGAAAGAAAGTTTCTCTCTGGAGGGGATGGAACATGAACATTCCATGACCCCTACTACATAGGATGATATCACTAATAGTTTGAGGGATCAACTAGCAGTGTACGAGGCAAAGGAGGCTGAGATCAAGAAGGTAGAGGCCGAGTTCCAGAAAAAGAAGAAATAATAGTGGATCAGGGTTAAAGATGTTCCCTCCAAGGCCAATGAATATAATTATGAACCTAAAGTGTGGCATTAGTTCTTCAAGACCACTCAGTGGATGGTGACTGAGCTCAAGCACTTGATCATTATGCTGAAAATGTAGGGGAATATTTTGAAGAGTGGAGGCTAGGATATGTGGATCAACCCCCATAAAAATATTTTTTTCTAAATTTTACTTCTTGAATATATTTCCGTTCTTTATTATCTTACTTATATCATATTTTTGAGACAACCATCCACCAATACATATGATAATTTGGGTCATGCCTAGTGTGAGAAACAAGGGATGGCCATGTGATTTAATTTCATGTGAGAATGATAGAAAATAATCAAGAACCCTAGTTATGTTATTATTAACTAACAATTAAGAGTATCTGAGATGAGAGTGTCTATTTCTAGACAATGAGCCTCTCAGAACAACTGAATTTATTTTCCAACATTATTTAGATCACAAAAATGATAATTTTAGGGGAATTGAATCTGATAGAAACAAAAGGGAATTAATAGGTTTGAATTACGATACCCAAAATCTAGAATACATGGAGATTGAAATGGTGACACATGATAACTTTTGACCATGTTTTAAAAAAAACATCTATACCGTTAGCTAGGAATGGGTACAATAAAATGAGGTTCGACTGGTGACCATGTTCAAAACATGGAACCTATCTAAAAATTTCCTCTAATGTCTTCTGGAATGTTATCCTAGTACGATACGTGAGATGGTATGACATGATACCATTATGATAGGATCCCCACTCAAACATGTAGGAGGATTAGAATCCCAAAAAGGGCATGTGATGTGTGTAAATGGAGTGATGGAACATTTGAATGGATTTCAACACTCTCAGAAATATGAAATTGGAGATTAGAGAAAATTAATGTAAGTATATCAGCCTAAAAAATATCAAACCCATCTTCTAGGGGAGCATAATCTCATAGGTAGATAGAGAACTCAAAATGTGAACAATGTTGTAGATGTGCAAAATTAGGGGTGAAGACCTCTCAAGAGAGGGCCTATGAAGTTTTTTAGTTTTACATCATGCAAATAAGGATGATATTCAAGTCATTTAACATCATATATTGAGGTTGATTCATAGTAAATTTTAATGTCGTGTCATGAAGATGTGTACCATAATTTGGTTTCATGTGACTGGGATATTTCACATAGTTTAAGGTAGTGTGGCCTACACCATGTCCAACAATTTTAAGTCGTGTTGCATAAACCATGGAAACCCAGTTTAAATTCATGACATGGGGACTGCAGAAGTGTCTATTCAAGGAGGTTTTTAGAACAAATGAAATAAAACTAATTTGAATTATCCGAAAGAGGATTTTGAACCAAAAAATATATAGGAAGTAGACAATACACTTCTTAAGAACACATATCTTGTAATTTAGGGGATACAAATAATTTAAGGTCATAATGCTCAGAAAATGGTATGCTTAAAACATATATGTTTAGTGTGGTGAGTTGGAGAAACTAATTTGAATAAAGATCAAGGAGTCCCAACACCACACCACACATTACTAGTAGGATCCACACATAGTTTAATTTTATAATTCTTTGAAATAGACTCATAGTTTAAGGTCATTGATTTGGGAGCACATGGCTGCTTTGTAAAACATTACCACATTGGTACACACCCTACAAAAACTCATAAGGCCACATGTGTCATGCTCAGTGTGGGAAACAAGGAACAGTAAGTGGGATTTACTAACATGTGGAAACACACATTAGGGTTGTGGAGATACTAGGTTGATAATTTCCCATTGAAAACATAATGTTTACCTGACACACACAAATTCATGAAGTGGGTTACATGATTGGTAATGGAACTCCACCATGATAGAGAGCGGTGTAAATGAGGTTAATTAAGACTTTAAAGATGTGGATAGAGGGGAAAGGTTGAGTAGGGATTGATTGTTGGATATATTTTAAACATAGGGGCCAAAGCCCTACTAGTTAAGGCGGTTGGAAAAAAATTAACGATCAACTGCTGACCATGATCAAAACACAATATCTATTGTTTTTTGCAATATATCCATTAGGGGATTGGCTAATGATGGGAGGTGATCCAAAATATCAAAAGACCATCACCATTAGGGGTCTATATGGAATTTAAAGATGATATAAATCCACACCCTGAAATATTCAAAGTGTGAAATTGTGTATATTGTTAATTGAGATTCAAATCTTGATTTTTCATATAGTTTAACCTTGTATTACATAGAAAATGGCTACAAGTTTCTAGTTTTAGAGATCATAAAAATATGTGGCCAAGGGGCTGAAGGAATCTAGGAATGTGCGGTTGGGATTGAAGATGAGAATCTTGAGAATCTAGATATATCCTACGAAGATGGGAATCAAATAACATTTTTTTCTAGAAGGTAAAAAACATAGTTTAATATCATATGGTCTAAACCCTGGTGGCCAGTTTAGAGTTATCTCATTTGTACTAAAGGGGAAAAACTCACTCCAAGGGTTTATTTATATGAAATTTAAGAGTTAATGCTAGATTTGAAGGAGGGAACGAAGGATTACACACCACAACCACACCTTATGAAGAACTACGTACAATTTAAGTAAGTAATTCTTAGACCGTAAGGGGTCAGTGAAAAAAAAGTTTACTAAATTGAGGTTTTGGCTAGAGATGAAAAGTATGGGAATTGTAACATATCCCATAAGGATAAGAATCAAGACCAAAGTGATTCTAACAAAATTGTGTAGTAATAGACCAATACTGATATTGATGATCCTCTCCGATGATGGAATTGGAGGCATCCCATAATTATATTGGGGAATCCCATGTACCTGTAATGATGTAATTTTTTTTAACCATTCCATACATATCATAGGAGGCATCCTGATTTAAAATAGGATAAGAACCGATTGTTACTTACAAGGCATCCTGAACTTGTACAGGGTAAGACAACAGTTTAGTGTCATGTTATGAATACCATGGGGGAAGAGTTTTAAAAAATGGTGTTATTTGTGAGATAACAATAACCTAACATGAATGAGGACAAAACAGGCATGTTTCATATAACATACTCCCATGAAATTCTTGAATACAATTTTATTTCATGATTATTTAACATATAATCCTAGTATAAGGTCATAGATGTTAGACCATAATGGGTCCAAGGGGGTGAATGATTTGATAAATTTGCAGATTGGCTCGGAGATAAGTAGTATGATTGCCTCTACGTATCCCATAATGATGGTAGCCAAACAACAAGTAGTTCTAGAATATGGTTTCTAAGAAGAAACCACACTAGTGAAGATGATCCTCTCAAGAGAGGGAATTTGAGGAATCCCATGGTTACGATGGGGAATCCCACGTTCATGGAATGGTTATGCACATCATATAAGGAATCCATGGTAAAAAGGTGTATAATCCCAGCTTAATGTCATACGTTGAAGACATATGATCCAAGTTTATGGTCATAGATTGGGTACATATGGGGTTGGGTAAAAAAATTGAACATGTGTCATGTGGTGGAATAATAACCCCAATGTGAATGAGGGCTATGGAGGCCCACCTCCATATGACAAATTCTAGAGAGAAACCCAAATATAGATTAATGTCGCGAAGCTTAGAATTTATATGAACAATTTATGGTCATGTGGAATAGAAAATAGGGTGGCTATTGTTTTAAAGACTTAAAGCTTGAACCAAGATAAAATGGGAGATCCTCAAGAGGATATGTGTACTATGGTGTAATAAAAATATGATGTGAATGAGGGCCTTAGAGGCCCAATGTCGCACTACATATTTTATAAAGGACGTGAAAACAGTTTATAGTCATATTGTTTAGACAATAGGCTCTCAATTAAAGGTCATGGAGCTTAGACCAAAGAGGGGAATTACTTTCTAAGAATACACTTAGGGTGATGGAGTAACAAAAAAACATGAATGAGGGCCTAAGATGAGCACCTCCCCATGAGACATCCTGAAGAAAACCCACATACAATTTATATTCATGATGATGGGACTTGGATTTTGAGTTTAAGGTCATGGACTAGTAAAATTTTCCAATATTTTAGGGTCTTGTTTCTTGGACCACAATATTATTAGTTCAAGGTAATATAGTCTGAAAATAGGTAATGATGTGTCAAAAAATAGGAATATGTGGTGTGGTGGAGCGACAAACCCAATGTGAATGACGGTCTAGAAGCTTCATCGACAGACCACAGTTTACCAAGAAATTCTAATTTTTTTAAAAGTCATGATTCTTGAACTGAGATTATTTGTTTCAAGTCAAGGATCATATAAAATTTTCCAATATTTTAAGGTCATATTCCATGGACCATATAGTGGATATTAGTTTATGTTCGTAAACCTTGGACTAATAGTAAAATTTAATGTCATGTGTCTGGGATGTGGAAACGTAGATTGACATTATTTGTTAAGGATTAAATGTGTTACACTTTTTAACATCATGAAACTAAGACGCAAGTACTAAGTAGTATATCACTGTGTAGATGGGATGCTTGTATGTTCCTTTTAAGGTTATATAGAGAGGACCACTGATTCTACATAGTTTAATGTCATGAAACTAGGATGATCGTTCTATTTAGTTTTCATAGTGTGGATGAGATGATGAATTTTACATTGTTAACCATAATTCAACTAGGATGATGGGGGCCCCTCCCATGAATTAATACTTGAGAAACTTTGCAACGGTAGGAGGATTAATGTGCTCTTAATCTATATTGATTAAAGAATATTTTCTTTTGTAATATCATTATGAATTATAGAAGGTCCTTCCAACATGGGATCTAAATATTGTGGATTTATTTCAAGTATCATTACTATTCTATGATCCAATACTGCTTATCCTTGGAAAGAATGAGCATTGGTGAATATTTTGGTTGAATTGCCTATCTATATTTTTCTAGTTCCTCTATAGATTGTGTAGGGAATGAATCCAATTTTCATTGTGTAATCCATCTCAGCCGGAGGGAATTCTATTATTATTTCAGGCTTCTTTTAGTGAGAATCAATTATTCATAGAGATGGACACTATATCTCAATTGTTCGGACTGCCTGTATTCCATACTCCACAGAAAATGGAGTCACTTGGGTGTAATTAGATCAGATTCTAATAGGCCCAAAGGGTCTTGGGGAGATTATCCAAACAAATATTCTTGTTCTAACCCCCATCTTCTGTAGAATGTTTGAGATGGTTTTATTGAATGCATCGATATATATCTTTACATGTACATTGTTTGAGGAAGTATTTTTGTATAGGATAATGTATTTGAAAAAAACACTTCAAATCATCATACTGGAAGTTAGTACCATTTTCAGTGAGAATAGCATGAGAAAATAAGAATCCTTTGATGATATGAGATCTAATTTTTTTAAGGACCAGGCCTTGGCTTCCTTGATAGTAATTTCAACTTTACACTATAATAATAATTTCATCGGTGTCAAAATGAACCTACTCTAGTGAGATGTTTCTAGTGGGTAGGGTCCCACAACATCGAGTCCGCAGACTATAAAGGTCCAGGAATACTTTGTGGTTTTGAGGGACACTGACAATAAATGCACAAATTTGGAAAGAATATGACATGTGTGACACATCTTGGTATACTAGATGCAGTTGTGGACCATAGTGGGATAGAATTAGCCCAATATTCGAATATGGTGGGAGAGCATCAACCCTGCCTTATGAGCACCGAAAAACCCCACACAAACTTCAAAAAACCCCATGAGAATATCATATCCTTTAATACAACAGACGGGTATTCCATCAAAACCACATTTGTAGAGGTTATTCATGTGTTTAGATCCACTCTAGATTGTGAAATGTGTTGTAAAATGATAGATTATCTCACGTTCAGATCTTTTTAGAGGGAGATCACTGCTCTAGAGATACTAAATGAAAGCGGTTTTCCAATTAGAGGATTCTTATGCTATACGAGGACCTAGGGGTATTGATATTGAAGAACTATAATAAGATTGTTTACCAACTGGCTATCGTCATCATCTAGAATGATGAGAGCGCTGAACCTATGATGATCCACATGAGTGAACAGGTTATCCTAGCCAGGATCTACAAGGGAGCTCTCTAGAGTGGCTATAGTGGTAGCTTGACCATTATATGACTAGGGAACATCAGTCACCTCTATAAAAGAAGGGAAACTAGTCCATTAGCACGTGATTGTGCTACAAAAGGGAATGATCCCCATATTTATGATGATATATTCACTATTGATATGTTTGATGACAAAATTGGAGTCCCCCTTCGCACAAAAGAAGGGTAAATCAATCTCAAAGAGAAACTTGAAGACACAAATGTGATCCTGATACTCTTACTCATTGTTGGTGAAACCTTCTTATAACATGAACGAGGAGAGAAGAACATCATGTGTAGGAGTGATGTGGAGGTTCTCCAGGAATACTTTGTTGAGATTGGGATTGTTGATCATTATACGGGTCAGAATCTTAGAGGAACAATTTAAATCCATCTTCCAAAAGAACATAGAATAATACACTAATAGGATAGCCTTGTATAAAAAATTGACATCCAAAGGAAAAATTTTAAGTGCCAAAATTGTGGCTAGAAAGTCATCCAACTCCTAACCCTTGATGAATTTCTTCAGGATAAATTTAATTTGGAACTTCAAAAGGATCACTACCCAATGTTCAATCCATCCATTGAACATTAGGTAATTCATGATCTACATTATAAGGTCTACTCGGGAAACCATCACTATCTTGTAATGATGAAAATAATACACAAACTTCTACACTGTGAAAACCAGTATGAGGCATCTCTTCTCAATAAGATAATATCATGTCATTGTGTTGAGGAGGATGCAACTGAGAAAATATAAACAATTCTATTTACCATTATTGTTCTTCTGGGTAACTAGGGAACCAAATGTTAACTCCTAGGTAGTCACATAAAGGACTAGAGGCACCCCTATGATTCATAGCATCAGAAACGAAGGATATAACAATAACTACATGATTTTCTCGATTGTGTCCTAATACTCTTCATCCCACTGGTATATGGTTCTTTTATTCACGATCCTAGAAAAAGGATTTCACCTTCCATCCTGATTCATTATGAATCAACATATATAGAATAAGTTTCCTTGAAGGTCTTGGATCTCCCACAGATTGTTTGGGTGATGAATTTTTTATGGCCATTCTATTCTTTGGGTTGATCACAATTACTATGTATCTGATGAAGAAGATGAAAAAGTTCCCTGAGGTAACCCTAAAGTAACACTTTAAGGGGTTTATCTTCATATTTCAATATCATAGGAATGAAAACACTTTCTTGATATCTCCAATATGGTCCTGACATTAGTGGGATTGACCACCAAATCATCCACATAGCATTACACTAGCATCCATAGGAACAATTTAAGGATTTTGTGCTTGGATTGATGATAAGTGGATCCTTCATACTTCATGAAAAATGAAATACCTAATATAAAAATGTTATTTTCGATGATCTAAAGGCTGTAGACTCCTCATCTTGGAGGCCATTTAGATTTGATTATACATGGAATATCCATCCATAATGGATAGGTCTCGGAAATCATTGGTGGAATCGAACAACAAATCGATCAATGGAAGGGGAGATAACTATTTAGATAATGGAAGTTTAGATCCTAAAAGTAAATACATACATTGAAATAAATTTTATTATATATGACTGTAATGCTGTTGTAAATCCACTAGGGGTTACGAACATCCTTGACAAAGTTGGATTTGATAAGATTATCAAATTCGTCCCGACCATGTGACCATGAAGTGGGTGAATTTATTTGGGAGGCCATGTAAACCTAAGATGACCCACTTGTAGACCAAGACATACGATGATGTTATAAGGGTATAGTTCTATAATATCATCATATCTCTAAGCAAAGACATCACGATACTATTTAATGAAATCAACATAATACTTTTGTTTCTTCGGAAGCATAGATTCATTGATAATCATTAGCCTTGGAAATATCTTTTCCCATGATTCACCTGAACCGACTCATCAAAGGTGGTGGGGAAACCCTATTCAAATGTTGGAGGAGCATCTTACAAATATTCATCATCATATGAGGTAGCGAAACCAGTGGGAGTATATAGTTCACCCAAGCTGACTAATTCTGGGCGAACACTATTTATTGCTCGAGAAAATATAAAATCTAGGTTGGGGGACTCAAGATTTTATGACTCCATGGTGATACAGGGTGATGTACCAATCCTGTAAAGCCTTAACCCATGTGGTTACATGGTTGATATCAAATAAATTTTTCTGGGTCATCTTTTATCGGAACTACCTGGCTTGGAGAAATAGGCAAGTTTTATGCACAATGGTAACAATGGGGTGAACATCTTAGTACCTCACAAGGGTTGGGGATTTTGGTATCAATCAGGCATGGAATATATATTAATATGAGGTAATAATCCAATGTTCCTTTTACTTAGGAACATGAATCCATTTCATCTGTGAAATAAAAAATAAACCACCCAACTCTGGTGTCGTGGCATCCAATTGGTGAATCGGGATGATGAAGGCATCGTCTAAATCATCCCATAGGCTTGCTACAACAGTGGTGTAGTCAAATTCATCATACTAAACCTTATTATCATTAATCATGAAACAACTAGAATCTACATAGAAAGATTCATATGATTCAATGTGGGACACATCGCCTTGAATCACGCCTACTCGACCATTTATGGAGTACTTGAGGAATTAGTGATACAAAGAGAGGACTGCTATAGGAAGATGAATCTAGGGCCTGCCAACAAACCTGTTGAAGAAATTATCTTATGAGATAACCCTGAATTCAACACATTATACCAAGCCTATAAACTAGGTCTTCAAATGGATTCTTCTATATGGTATCTGGTTGATCCTATCATAACCCGGAATCTTCGGGTTAGAGGGACACAAATCTTCTTCAGTGAATCCTTGCTTTCAGTTTTCTCAGGTTGGGATGAGATTGATCTGGAACCTATGTCAACTATAAATTTATGGAAATATATGACATTTAACTAGCTTTTTATTTATAGTGGTTGGATATTCCCCTACCCGAAGGATCACTCTTCTTCTTTGGAGAACGAAATCATATCATGTAATTCTTCTTTCTCAACCTCACATGCATAGTAGGCTTCTACAACATCTACTATAGCTTCAAATAAGAGGGTGTTCTCAAGGAATATTTGAGGGCCTCACACATTTCCATAGACAAGGGGAGGGTATTTAGAATCGATATAATTTCTGGTATGGGGGAATGGTGCATCAACACATTGTACTTTTGTGCTAGATACACATTTCATCCTACAAGGGGTCACTCTTTGGATTGAGACATAACAGGTACCGATCATACCATTAGATTATGGATGGAACTATAAATAACCCTATAATAATCATCTAACTCACACAAATTTACTATAAGTTGACTATTGGATGGTTAAGGACTGGATTTAGATGGATGCTACTGATCATGATGTGGCTGTTGTTGTTTTGCCTAGTCAATTAGCTGGGTATGCTGTGGTGGCATGTCTGACGAAGAAGACTGAGAAAACTATGCCCATTGATCTTTGAACAAGACTTGTTTCCATGTCATAGTATCATGAAATAAATGTCTTGAAGAACTATCTTGATCATATGTTCATATTTCATACCTTCAACCATTCCTTCGATGTTGTTGGTTGAAGGAACCCTATGGGTTTTCCTGGTGCTCGTCATCGCTAAGGACCATGAAGGGATCCACTAACTCAATGGTGTTCGGAGAGGCATAATTTTGGTCATCATTAAATGAATCCTTTAAAGATGGGTGGACCCTAGGAGTGATACCCATCTATAGAGGCATGAAATAATTGATAATATGGGACATATTTGGAACTGAAAAGGGAATCTATTATCCCTTTCCCCATCGATGCCAACTCTTATGAGATGTAGAAGGACAGAAAATGGATGTGGAAATGGAATCCAAGGATATAACAAAAACATTATGATGCATTCACTAGCATAATAAGGGGTGGATGACACTATTGGTGTGATAATATAATCTCCAAGCCAACCAATCATAATACTACTTAGTTCGACTATTGGACACCTACCGCCATTTAACTTCACTATTTCTATCTAGGTCATTAGATATGTATGCCACAATTAGTGGGATGTTTTTTCCAACTTGATGAGACCGTTGTTCATTAGGTCGTGGAGAAAATCCATGACCACATATATTTTTTTGATTGTATTTCCAAGGATCATATGGAATGGAAAAATGTTAGGGAAATCTGTACTATTTGTTTCATGGGGCTTCTTCCACTCTAGAAGCTTCAGAATACCCTTCCCCAAGGAAGTAAAGAAATAATCAGGATCGTGTCCATCTTTAAAAGAACATGTAAACTTTCTCATGTTTTTGGAAGATAAATATGGATTCCTGGACCGTAATATGGGTCTAATATTGATGAGGGGTCGTAGACACATTCTCTTATCTAGGTATCTATGCTTGGCAAAGCAATTCCTACCGATTATACACTATGTTAGGTTGTTCTTGATGTGGATGAGGTACTTGGTGAGGCTCTATTAGCAGAGGGGAAAACAACTCTAGTGGATCTGGGGGCTCTACCTGTACAGAAAATGAAATCACAACTTTGGGGGGTTTTCTTGTAGGAGTTGAGAGAGGCAATTGATGTGCCTTCCTGGCATGTTAAAAGGCTTCCTCCAAGAGTTAGGTCCTATTATAGAAATCATAGAACCCACCAGTGATGTTATGATTGATGAGGACAAAAAATAGCTCAGTATTGATGTTCCCCACACACATCACCAACAACTTTTTTGGAGTCAGTGACATATTGAGTGAATATGTGAGGCCCCTCCACTAGGAAACAAAATCTACGACAAGAACATAAGGAAGCTTCATACACATTTTGTTGTCTGAAATTATTGTGTTGTGTGTGGTAGAGATGACATTTTAGATAAAATGCCTATGAAGATCCTCCAAAACAGTGATATACCAAAATGGTATCCAGATATACCAGACGAAAATAGGACCTTCCAATGTTTTAACAAAACATCATAGATTAGGGAACTCCTTCTTCTCTAGGACTCCCATCACGGGCTCAAAACATGGGAAGAGGTTGTCCAAATCTCGTAGTAAGGAAACGATTCCATTTAAAGGGGAAAGTATGGCGTTCCTAAAATCTAGGGGTGCTCTCATGTCATATAAGCATATCAGATATGACTTTCCTTCTGGTGGTATCAAAACTTTTCACATCTCAAGGTGTTTGAGGTGATCAATGAGAGAAACTATCAGATTTTCTTGGCATGGGTTCCATTCATGTTGAGGATCCCCAACCAACAATGTGTTGAGAGGCTCATGAACATGATAGGGAGGCTTAGTGGCTCATAGAGAGGCTCGATCTGGGTCCCAAGAAATGTTATCCAATTTCACGTGTGAATTCTATGACTCATAACATGGTTTCATTCCATAAACTCTAACCTATTCTATATCAGGATGTCAGGGATCACTGATCTTGACTAAGAGCAACTGGATTACTATAACATGTGGATACCCTAGAAGATGAGGAATAATGTCTTATCAAGGAGCTTTATAATTGGGATTCCTCTCATTAAGGATATCACCGATGATCCTTTTCTGATTTAGGAATTTATAGATAAAATAAATAATAAATGGACTAACTTCTATCTTTTATGCAAGATTGGATGGATCAGAGGGGTCAAGAGGTCCCTTTCCCTTATTAGTGTTCTGAACGATGGGAAATGACACAGTTGGATCTATGAGGTCAAGTTTCAACCTTTGTAGGTGAGTGGAGACATTTGTTTTAGGGTCCACAAAATAATTCACTCCTCAGGGGGGTGGGTTTCCTCTGTCATTCCCTATGTTTGTGCCCCCATCATTGGATATCTCTAGAAGAAATATATTTACCATCATGATTCCCATAAGAAATAACTAAATATCAATGCTTAGGTTATGTTGTCATGGGATAGGGTTGAAGTGGAGAGAAGCTTACACTCCGTAACCATGGATCTGCACATGTAGAGATGCATCTCCCATGATTCCGTGAAGAACTATAAGGCTCTTAAAATATCACTATTACAGGATCTAGTGGAAGCTGAGTGAAATAGGGTGATGTGCCATTAAGAGTTTTTTAAGGCCAAATAATGATAAAAGGTTAAATTACTAAATGATATGACTCATGTCAACAAGGCGAACATTCTTTTGTGGAAGCCTACCAGATTAGAACTAAACAGTTAAGAATGCTTGTCCTGGAGTTGTGATCAGGATGGGTGACCTTTTAGGAAGTTTCCCAGGGTGTATGTGAGTGAGTAAAAAGAACACTAGAAAGGAAATGTGTTGTCATGTAGGGACTTTGATTAGTCAGATGACCCATTTGGGCACGTGGGTGGGCCCTAGGGTGGGGACCACGTGTCTATGGGGCAACTGGTGGTACATGGTGGGCCAGGACCTGATGACCATGTTAAGGCGGGGTGGCTATGCTGTCACCAGGACCCAATTGTTACATTTGGTATCCGAGGAGGGACTAACCCTTATGTGTGGTTCACTTCTTGGGTTGAGATATATGGTCAACAATAAGGACATTATTCTCTAAGGGGGTGGGGGGGGGGTGTGAATGTAACACCACTGAATGATAATTTGTTAAATGACTAAAAATATGATCTATGTCAACAAGGTGAACCTTTCTTTTTGAGAGCCTACCAAATTATAGCTCCACAGTTATGCGTTGTTGTCCTAGAGGAGTGACCATGATGAGTGACCTTCTGGGATGTTTCTCATGGTGTGTGTGAGTGAGGACAAAGAACACTGGAAAGGACATGTGTGTGCATGTGAAGACTATAATTAATCAGATAAACCGTTCTAGTACATGGGTGGGCCCCAGAGTTGGGACCACGTGTCTGCAGGTCAACTAGTGGTACCTGGTGGTCCAGGAATCAATGTCCATGTTAAGGTAGGGTGGCTGTGCTGTCCCTGGGACCCATTTGTTAAAAGTGCTTTCAACTCAACAAGTCAGAATTTCTGATCAATGTCATCAACGTTCTCCTGAATACTAGGTAAAAACAATGATTGTCATGGAGGCAGTGTAGTGTCACCGAGTTATTCTAGATAAATCATGATATTATCCCTCAGTTATGGACTTCAAAATATTGAAATTGGATGCTTCATTCATCTAAAATACCACTAAAAATTGATCTTCAGAAAGAGCCTCCCATAAATTTTCTTTCTTAGAAGCAGGGACCTACCCTTGGTTAGACTAAGATATTATCGATGATGGCCATGATATTGGTGGTGAAACTTATGTGGATCAGTGTGGTGGTTGGTTAGATTATGGATGAGTCACTGTAAGAGTGGGATGACTTCTACACACTAGGTCATCTCTTGAAAGAGGCACCATCCAAAACATCATGTACTTATAGGAATGAGTGTTCACCATGGAATCATGTGTAAGGTCAACAAAATTCCTTGTTGGCCCAACTAGACTCTCGACACTTATCCAATTCCATAGATTTTTTTTTATTCTAGGTAGAGGTAGAAAAAGAAACAAGCGATAATAGAGAGGAATGTACTGTGAGCCTCTGTAAGGGAGCCACACATTCCTCAAACAACATGTACATATAGAGGGATTTGTGGTTAATGTGAATATACCCATCTATGATGAAGAACATCACCTATCGGGTTCCTACCCCAAACTCTAATGTTGATGATGATAGAATGGATTTCATCATGGAATTGAATTATTCCTCAGAATATAAAAGGTTAATGTGATTGATGTTTAATTGGCGCCTCAAGAAATTTCTCTGTTAGTGGAGGTGGTTCATCCTTATCCCCTGGGACTTATCTTCAATTCTAGGTAATTATTCATCCAGGGGAGGTCCCCAAAGCTGGTGGGTGATAGCATGAAGAGGAAATTCCATTTTATTAGTTTTTATATGCGTAGGTCTACTACATTGGCTGTTGTCGAAGTGGGTTTGACCTCAGCTTTGACTATTGTATGAGTGGGGATGACATACAATTTGGTTGTTGATGATGTAGTCAGGACCTATGATTTTTTGATGGGGACATGTGGAGGATCTCCATGATGAAAAGTATTAATGGCATGGGGAGGACATCTGTATTGATGATTCAAAGCACGGGGAGGACCTTCACACTAATGAAAATGGATACAGGGAGGATCTCTATATTTTGGAGATGGAATATAGAGAATACATCTATAATTTTTGTTGATAGTGTGTGGGGGACCTCCTATTTGATAGGTCAGAATATGTGGAGGGCCTCTATGTTGATTGCTTATGGAGTGGATAAAACCACCACTCTAGTTTTTTATAGCATGGAGAGGATATCTAGGTTGGATAATGGTTATAAAACTCGGAGAAACTCTGTATTGATTATCGATGAATCATGGAGGATTTTCTATTTGATCGATGTTTGTGGGGAGGACCTTTTCTTGATCTAGGAATGGAGTGAGGAGGACCTTTTTAACTTTTTGTCTACAAGATGGTGAGGGACTCCAAGTTTATTGGTGGTAGTGTCATGGGGAGGACCTACTTACTAGTTTCAAAAATGGGGAGGACCTCAACATGAAATAGGAATAACCTGAGGAGGAACTTTATGATGAATATGGGAGTAGGGATGACCACCTCTTAGGTTGGTGATGGAACGTGATAGACTTCATCACTGAAACTCATCATCCTGGGTTGGCCCATAATGATTGTTTGTGGTTCATGTGATTGATAGAGTCATCCTAGTCTGCAGACAGGGTGGATGAGGTCTCAATTGAAACTGGGAATGGTTGGATCCTTTCTAATATTCTACATGAATATTTTGTAATATGCATGTGGTGGTAGGGAACACTAGAGTGGTGGGAGATGATGTCCCTTATCAGGCATTTTCAAGGGACTGTACTCAACGTTGAGGCCCAGTTTAATGGACCAGGGCCCATGGAGAAGCTGTATAGTTCACCTGTTCATCCGCCTGATGGATCTTTCATTGTTGGAACTGATGGGGCCTAGTGGGTGACCATCTTTGTGGGTCCCATATATTAGTCACATCTGAGGTGACTCAGGCGTCCCTAACCTCTTTAGTGTAGGGTATCATGTTATATCATCACAACGGTGAGAGGATTCTAAAGTGGGTCATTGTTGAAATGGGGAGTGGTTTCTCCCTAGACGACCCTTGTAGGAATTAGTGTTAATGATGAGATAAAGTATCCAAGTCCTGAAGGGACATGTCTGTTATGGTAATAACCCTATCCAGATTTTACCGATGTACAAGGATGATGCTCAACATCCTATGGATGATCATAGAGGGTGAGGTGAGGTGTGGATACCTAGTAACTATGGTCATTGTGGAAGTCCTGGTGAATGTGGTGTCATGAAGGATTATCGTATTAACATTTCTCCTACCCCTTGTATCTTTGAACATTGAGTGGATGGTTTCCTATAGATTCAACAATGTAAATAAGGTAATTTGACCTATTAGTACAAATATATGGAATGAAATTCCCAATTTTTTAGCATTATCCAATCATCCATGGTCAGAGAGAGAGAGAGATCCCTGCTGAAAATGTCGTAGACCAGAATTAATAATGTTTATCTACCACAATTTCTTATGAGTTTCATTTTAGGCCCAATATTTTCATAGTGGGTCCTAAAACTTTATAGATGGATCTACTTACATGTGAATTTACATATGTCTTTACCACTACTAGTACCCTTATTGAGGAGAACACTTTCATATTGTATTCACCATTTCTGTTTCTGACTATTTCTCCAGGGCCACCGCCATGCGTTTTATTGAGCACTGGCATGCTTTTCCCCCATATTCTGTCATTCCAATGGAATGAATATTTCACCACATTCATCAGTGATGTTTGATCCTTGATCAAAATGGGATGATGGGATGTTGGTTCTTCCTTCCATGGACTCATCCTTGTATCTTATCACCTCGTCCGGTTCTCCTCTATAGTGTTAATTCATGTTAGCCGAACCTACTCCCTATTGAATCTCTTTGTGGATGATGGTTAATTAAACTGCTTCTATCTGGACTTTCTAGTGGGTCTATATATGGTAGTAACCTTTGGTTAGAAGAGAATTAATGTTGGGCATCACTGGAATGTCTAGATGTTGGGAACATTTGTCACCTATATTCTTCCTATTAAGAGGGCATCTCATGTAGGAATCTTCGGAACAGAAAACAAAGAATCTTATGTCGATCATGAGTTCTCTAAAACAGGAGGCGTATATCATTGAAGGTTCTCATATCATACATACCAAATTTTTTATGAGGTATCTAACAATGTCAGTGAATATCTTCAAAGTATTTCACCTCATGCATACCGTGTTATGAATGAGGTTTGTATTTAGGATCAAAATTTTAATGCCTTGTAGAGATAGAGCAGACTGATCAAGAAACCCCATAGAGGTGGATCAGGATGGTGCACACATAGGAGGGAAGATACCAAAACTAGAAGTTTATTGATGGATGAATCATAATTACCTGTTTTGGAGGATCTAGGAGGTGTTTACCATAAGGTAAATGTGCCACACCATGAATGAAAACACATAAAAACATTCTTTAGGAGTAGATATAGGGGGTGTGTCCCATAAAGGGAAGATGTCACACTATGAAGATTAATCGAGACAACCTTGGAGGTGGATCAGGGAGTTAAATACCTAGTATTTAGCACCTTGGATTTACTGTTGGTTGGGATTAAATTATAGTGAGGCTTCATACATATCCTATTTTGAAGATAGGGATCAAAACCAAGGTAGTTCAAGGATACTATTTAAGGTAATGTTATAGGAAAAATCCATAATGTTTAACATCATGTGGTGTGGATGATTTTGTTGTGAAGTGAGTGATAATGGGGGATTCTGTGAAGATTAGGCATTAAAGAGGCCCTTCACTAGAAGATCTTTCTAGATTGGGGTTGGTGTGGAGCTTACACATTGAGCTACCCGAATGACCTAGTGAATTTATCTAATCCTAGGTGGGTGGCATAATCATACAAGGTTTGTGACTTGGAGAAAATCAGGATGGATGTGGATTATGGGTTTGGACATCATGGTGGATTCCCACATATCTTATTTTGATGGAATAAAAGACCACATAGTTCTGAATGAGCTGGGGATTATACCTAAGGAGGACGCCCATAATATTTGAATGGTTGTTGGGGCTTACACATAGTAGTGGAATGTGGGGGAGGAGTGTGGCTGTCAGGGCTTACACTCAAGCAGATTCCCATATGATGAGTATGTATGGGGATTACGTGTAGAAGAATCCTATTTGAATGGTGGTTGGGGGATTATATCTATAGAGAAGTCACATTGGATGGATTTGACGGTTGCTACTATCCTGTATGACCATGTGAGTCATGCATAGGGTGAGAAATATTAGAAAGAAGTAGACCTTAGGATCATGTTGAGAAATAAGCGTCAATGATAGATAGTGTGGGTCTTACACATAGAAGACGCCCAAGGAGGATTTCATTACCTATGGGGACGATCTCATTTATTGTGAGGGTGATCTCATTCCCACTAAGATTAGGAAGTTTTGAGACCATCCCATATCACTCACCCAAGGTTCATCATATGATTATTTATGGAATAGGGTAATGTCATATTATAACACCATGTGTTGATGATGTTAGGACTAGTTGGTTTTACTACCACCAACTCAAATGTGGGGCATTTACTACTCACCCATTTTTCTTACATTATCATTGATCATGAATCGATAATAGGGGCATATATCTAGCAATGTGAGGGTGTAATGAAATGGAGGAGTGGTCAAACCTGAGGCCCACATTAGGGTGCCTATGTTGAGAGGAATAATATGTTAGAATACATATTATATGAAGATAATTTAATGTGGTAATATTAGGCTGTACTTTCAATGAATTGGGCCATAGGAATGGTTGGGACATGTCACATATGGACTTGATGTGGAGGAGAACTGATCCTGGATGGGGGTGGGGGTTTATGGAAGTCAACCTTCATGAAGAGGTGGCAGAAGAAGGGATGAAACATGGAGAGGTCGAGGAGATAGGTTTAATAAAGACTAGGGCCTCACAATGAGGTTATTTATGAAGATAAAGTTATTTACAGTGGTTAGGGATTTCAAAAAGTAGTAATCTTCATAAAGCATGGTTACCCTGCCCCAAGATGAAATCCTTTCTCAAGAAAGGAGTGGTTTATGGATGTTGAATGCTTTTTCAAGCCTCAAGTGCCTCATTAGCCCCTATTTCTTCCCAAAGGGCATACGAATTCATGAAAAGAATCTCCACCTAGGGTGAAAGATTTCAAGAACACCTTAAAGGGGGTTCCATGAGGCCTAGGTACCTTGGATGATCCATTTGTGGGATGGTTTGAAATGCTCATAAGGTTCATGAATTGGGAGTAATTCTGATGTTGAAAGGTCGACTAACCATCCCCCAAATCATATAATGAGGGGGGTTATTTATAGGAAAATGGGTTTCAAAAATATGGGAAGAAGAAAACATTGAAATTGTGGGATTCATTAATGGGAGAAACTCTATCAAACTCGTGAAGGTCACCACCAACCCTTCATACGGTGACAAAGCACCATCAAACTTGCAAAGGATACTATTAATCATTCAAATGGTCACAAAGATTCGTCAGAATCATGGAGGATACCATCATGGATTCACATGGTCATGAAGTGGAAGTCTTATCCAGGGATATTTGTGAGATCCATAAATTCATGAAGAGTTAAGGATTCATGAAACCGACTCCTTAGGAGGTGTTTTGGGATGTTTTAGCCTGGATTTACATTGAATCATTCGTGCCTTCCTGGACTATTCCGATTGAACGTATTTTGGCACCAACACCGAAACTTGTGAAAATATTAACCATGATAGAATGGGTCAACTTGACATCAAACCTCGACTATAGTTTCCTGATGATAGGACCATAAATCCTAAAAACATTATATAATAATTATGAGCCAATAAATCACTCAATCCACATTAAAAAAATCATGTGGTTATATTGGATTACATAATGAATCAAATAATTGTATCATATTTAATATAATTCATAATGAATATTTCAGAACTGATCAAGATGTGTTATAATATAAACATAATATATACATCAATAACTGTCTCATTAAAGAGGATGTTTTGGGATCTAGATGGATTTATCTCCACCAAATTATATAGCGACATTTATAAATATAAAACCTATATTTTTTCTATCAATCTTAAATGAGAAAGATCCTCTAATGGATGAGATAGATTATCTTGGTCCATTTAGTTTCTTTGTTTCACGAGTCGATATATATATATATATATTAATTCATATATATATATATTGTATCATCTCCAGTATATTAAACCTTTATATATGAGGTGTCTTAATAGAAAATCATCCATGGTTGTTTTTTTTTTGTTTTCTGACTTTTTTTAAAATCTTAGTCCGTTGAAAATCAAGTTACATTTTGAAGCATGATATGATATATATATATATATATGATGCATCATTATTATAACACTAAAATATATTCCATATTCTCAAATCATTTTCAAATAAAAAGATTAGAGATACGATTTTCTATTTTGACATGCATTTATTTTTATTATAGACTGTGAAAAGAAATTATATAAAATAAATAATATATATAAATCCCTCACCAAAAGGAACAACCTAAAATAAAATAAAAAATATCTTTAATTTATTTTTTACACCCATTGAGTTCAAGAATTTGGAAATATGATTCTTTGGTTCATTTTAATGTAAGGAGATTATTTTTTAAAATGTTATTTATATAAAAGATGTTTTATTTGGAGAATAATTTTTTTGTTTCTAATATACATGTATATTTTTTTAAAAAAAACCTTTTATATGTTAGTCATTATTTACAAATTTTATATTTATATAGTAGAAAATTTATTTTCAAATTCATGTAAAGGAGGTTTAATTATAAAAAATAAAATTTTAATTTCTTTCTAAAAATAATCCATTTCTGTTGATTTTATTATTTTGATATCCATATCATTTTAGGTAAACAATTGATTCGTATATCAATTAATTCCAACATGATAGTAGATGTTTCCATATTCTATAATTTTTCTTGAAATTTTATAAATTTTCCTAAGATCGTTTTGTTTTAATTTAATATTTTAAGTATATCAACATTGAATTTAATGTATTCTTATAGATTTATGGATTTCAACTAACTCATAGATTTTTTTAATAATTGATTTACCAATATACAAAAATATTTTAAATTATTTTATTCAATTAAAATAATATAAATAGTTTTGAAAGGTTTTAATGGGTGATGAATGAGAAATCCATGTTTGATAAAAATGTTCTGTTAAATCTATTTTATCTACTTGGGTATCTAATGACATGCTGAGGTATGCAGAGTGAACCAACGGCCATAATTGAATGTTTTCCTCTATATGATATTGCTAGTGGCAACATGGTTTTCATATGGTTTTCCAAGTATAATTTTAATCCACAATTGATATTATTTTAACAAATATTTTAATAGAGAAGTCCAAGTTTAGTTTTGAAAGGATATTTATTTAGGAAAATTAATTTGGTTTCCAAATGATTATAATTTTCAAATGATTTTTTAAAAGTATTTTTCTATGGATTTTTATTTCATGAAAACCATAAACAAATATTTTGGAAACGTGTTTAGGTATCATATTAATTATTTGATAAAATTGTTTCAACGGATTTTTATAGTATTTAAAATAATTAATTTCTTAATTGTTTTAAAATCGCATTCTGGGTAAATTTTTTTCTCACATAATGTTTTTAAATTTTTTTCATAAGGTCCTTATTCTAATCAATATTTTTTATTTTCTACCAAGGAACTAGAGTTATAAAAATAAATTAGTTTTTATATATATTATTTCTAAACAATGTATATATTTTAGGATCATTACAAACCATATAATGAAATATAACATTGGTTGTGTAAACCATTTTTTATTTTTCAGTTATCTATTATAAAAATAACAATGAAAAATATATTTGTAGTACCAAATATGGAATTATGGTTCTAGGATGAGATGTTTCTATTAGAGAAAATAAAGGAAACGTATCCTTGGGAACACTCACGTGTAAGAGTTGGATGAAACATAGATCTCCGCCTAAGGGTATCATGAAGAAACATAATCTATTGGGGATGGTGGTGTATCCTTATATGGATTACTATCCACCTATAGAGTTCTTAATAGGTATCAACTATAGTCCCCTAAAAATAATTCCAAACCATTGTAGTCTTATCAGAGCAACATTCAAGAATTTTTTCAAAACTTGGACTTTTTCTATAGGACATGTGTAATATATTTTTTGTAAATATGTATTTGTTAAATTTTCACATCATAAATAAAATGGAAGGATGAAGAACACAAATAACTCTTTTACATATTCTTGTTGAGATGCTTGTAATGACTAGTCTATAATAATGCTCAGATGATTTTGAAACCTTTTAAAACATTCAACTCACTTGTAAATACCTTATGAAATATCCAATACACATTCTAAACTCCGTTTTATTTAGGGGTTAGGATTTTTTCTTTGGAAGAGTCTTCATAGTCAAGTTCCTCACTATGTATGATGAGGAAAATATTATGTGGTTCTTTTCAAATTCTGTTCCATGTCTATTGGATATGAAATATTCTTAGATTTTTTTGAAGCTGCTGAAGGGGTGAACTTCTCTAATAAATTATGTATCAAATTTTATGTTCAATTTATTATAGAGAAATAAAATTCAATTTCAAAATATTAGAAGATGATTCTGTAAGAAATTTTTATAGTAATCAAGTTAAAAATATGTTTAAAAATTTTATACTCATCATACCCCTATATTGACTTCTTCTTAGTGTCTCTATCAATGAAACAAAAATTTCTCAAGTTGCATATGGGAATGAGGAATCGAAGAAATCAAAAATTATTTAAGGATTAGTTTAATTGAAATAACCCATAATTTTAGTGATAGAAGTAAACATTGAATATTTTAAAAAAGTAATAATTTTTTTATGTGAACAAGTTTTGTGATAATTAATAACATTAATGTTATTTCTACAAACATGTCATGTTTTAAGAACAAATTTGATATGAAGAATTAGGGCTTATATATGAAATAATAACGAGGGATCAATTTATTTAGGTGGGGGGGGGGGGGTTGTAACATGCTATAATTTTTATGTATTTTCTCTTTTAAATAAATGAGGTAAACAAATAAAACATAAAATTTATGTCAAGATGAAGAACATTTTATTACTAATACAATAACTTGATTACAATACAAGAGTCTTCAATAAGTAAACTAAAATATGTAAAATAACCATTAATACAAGTGTGCAAGATCCAATAAACAAAAAAATTCATAAATTATTACGTACCATGCAAGGGAAAACTATGAGTCGAAAACAACAACAATGAAGATAAAATAAATATAGTGATGAAGAGGATAAAGAAGAATAATTTTGGGAATATGAGAGAAATTGACTTTATGAAATTTTATTTTTTCAAATATCAATATGGAATGGAGATATTTATAGTAGTTGTTTTGAAAAATGTATAGTTTTTTTAAAAGTTTTCAAATAAATTTATAATGACAATAATAAAATATCCATTGAAGAAGAATCTTTTTAAAATGGAATATTGGAATTAATAAATATTATTAATAATAGTGTATATTATGTAACATATATTAATACCATGTTATGTTAACCATTTAATTTTTGAGGATAAAGTAATTTAATTAGAATATTAGAGGTTTAACTAATAATGTATTGCAAGTAACTAATAAATTCTCTATATAATTGGACTCTAATATTTTTTTTAATTTGTAAATTTTATTTTTCTATAAAAAATTTATGCCAACTAATGAGTAGGCTAGGAAATATGCACCACTACTGAGGTGGTTAGGCATACTAAGAAGCCATACCCATGAGGGCATGCAGAAATAGTAAGGCACCTGTATGGATGAAAAGAGGGGTTCAAGAGAATTGGTGTGCCAACGTGTAGGGTGATACAAAGGTAGAGGATAGAGAACGGGGTGGTGCTAGCAAGGACTGGATTCAAACCTCCTTACTCACTTATGTGGTGTATCCATGGGAAATTAATATAAATATAATCATTAAATAATTTTTTTCTTTTGTGGGGGATTAGTGGGGGTAGTTTCTTATAATATGTTCTCAAAACGGTTGGTTATATCATATTCGTTCAATTGGTTCAACTAGAATCAGTTGATCTTTTCACATATGAACTTCTTCCTCCCACCAACAGCTTGAATTGAAAATCCTATACCACACTATATTTATCGTCATCTATATCAAACACTGGTGAATATATCAACCTTGATAGGATGACTTGGATCAACATTAAACCTCTACTATCATTCCTTGATGATAAATCCATAAATTTTTAAAATGTTATACAATATAAATGAGACTCTAAATATCTCATTTTACATGAAAATTAAAAGACATAATTCATACATATATATAGGATTATATCAATATTCTAACTATTATATTGTATTTAAGATGACTTATAATGAATCTTGAGGAACACGTCCAAATAATTTATATATATATATATATATAATGTGTACATTAATAATATCTTAATTAAGAACAATGTTTTGGGTTGAGGCTAGTTTCCCTTCTTCCAAAATATACATTAAATTTTATGATTTTCGTTTCTATATTGTTCTACATTAGTAAAAAATTAACATTATACTCAAAAGGCAGGGATAAATTATCTGGGTTATTTTGGTTTCTATGTTTGTTGAACAAAGATATAAATCCATGTATATATTTTGTTTCATTTAGATTTTAACAAACCATTATATATACAATGTCTTAAATGGTAATCATCCTTGGTTGGATTTGGTTTTTATTTTCACACCTTTTCCAAAATCTTTTTTCTTTTAAACATAAGTTACGGTTTGAAACAAGATATAAAATATAGATATTTTGAATCATGATAATAACAAAAATACAATCCACATTATCAAATCATTTTCAAATATAATGATTGAAGTTATGATTTTATATGGTGATATACATTTTTTTTCAGTATGGATTTTGTAAATTAAATATATTGGAGAAATACTATATATAAATCACTCACAAAAAGGTCCTGACTCAAATACCCTAAACACCATATTTCATTTTTCTCAAACATTCAGTGAGTTCACTAATCTAGAGATAGGCTACATTAGTACATTTATAGGTAACAATATTATTTTGAAAATATTATTTTAGAAAGATATTTTAAATTTTCAAAGGAAGATTTTAGTTTCAAGAACACATGTTGATCATAAATAAATCAATTTATTTCTAAAAGATTATTTTAAAATTTATATTTAAATATGATAAAAGTTACCATCAAGTTATTTTCAAGGATGTTTTATTAATGAAAAAATATTAAATAATTTTTTTTAAATTCACATATTTGAATTTTTTTAATTATGTTATTAAAAGTTGTAATTTTGTTTTTAAAAAACGGGTTTTTATCCATGAATGTGATACAAGATAATAGATATAACCATATTATATAATTTTTCTTTAAATTTCAAAAATTCTGACACAAAATTTGTTTTAGTTTCATTTTTTTAAGTGCATCATCTTTTATTTCATTTATTTTTCAAGAAATATGGATTTCTCCAAAAATTATTTATTTTTCCTAAAAATTCATTATACCAATTCATATAAGTTATAATATTATTTTCTTCTTTGAAAAAAATTCAAATATTTTTGAAATTTTTCAATGGGTGATAAAATCTGAATGGAAGGCCAGATAATTTTTTTTTATTAAACGAAATTTTATCACTTGGGTATCGAATAAGATGATTAAGAATGCGTAGTTAACCCATGACCTCAATGGGATGTTTTTGTACTTGTGACACTATTAGTGGATAGATGTGTTTATATGATTTTAAAGGTATCATTTTGATTCATAGAAGAAAATATTTTAAAAATTGATTTAAAGGAGAAATCCTTTATTAGTTTTCAAAGTATATTTATTTATGAATATTTAATGGGTTTCCAAAAGGATATATTTTTCTAAAGATTACCCAAATGCATTCTTCTTTTTATTTTTTCAGTGAAACCTCTAAAACTATATTTTGGAAATGTATTTACTTATGAAATGAAATATTCAATAATTTTTTTTCAAATGAGTTTTATATTATTTCAAATAATGAATTTCTTAAGGGTTTTAAAAACCATTAATTGGAAATTTTTATAATGTCGTTATGTTTCAAAAAGGGTTTTCACTAGGTCCATAGTCAAATAAAAGGTTTTTCAATTAAATTAAAGAAATAGAGTGAGAAAATGCAATTATTTATTTCATAAATTTATTTAAAGCCTATATGAATGTAATTATTATTAAAAAATTTCCCAAAACTAGACTGAAAAGATCCATTATTGTGTAGAAAATTGTGAATTTTTCAGTTATCATTTAGAAAAATGAAAATAAAAAACATGTCTTGAGTACCGAATCTTGAATTAGAAGTTTGTGATGTGATGTTGGTATCTAATAAATGGAAGGAATATGATCCTTGTATACAATCAAGTGTGATCATTGGAAGAAGCATGATTCTCCTCCCAAGGGATTCATGATGAAAGGTATGGCACTGGGGTTGGTGGTGTATACCGCCCAAGAGGTGTATCTTCCCAAAGAGTGCTTTTATAGGTATCAATTATAGTCCCCAAGAAATAATTCCAGACTACTATAGTAATATTAGAGAAAAAAATCTCCAAACACTAAAAAATTATGAATTTTTTATCGTTTAAATGTTCCATATTTTTAGTAAAATGTTATTATTTAAATTTTTAGCTCATATATAATGAAAGGATAAATAATGAAAAAAATTCTTTTATGTCTTCTAGATGATCTACGTGAAATGACTATTAAAAAAGGGTGCTCTGATGATATTGAACCCAATTATAATATTCAACATACTTGTGAACAAATTTATAAAATATCTAATAGACGTTCCATAATCTGTTTCTTTAGGCAGGTCAGGATTGGTCTGCTGTAAAAAATTTATAATCAACTACTTTACCATGTGAAAAAAATAAAACATTATGATGGTAGTTCAAAATTATTTACCCTATCCAACCAATATTTAATATTTTTATAATTTTTTAAAGATATAGATGGTGTTGACCTATGCACATCATATATGTATAAAATATTAACCTTTATTTCTTATAGAAGAATGAGAGATGATACATAAATATTTAAAGGCAATTCAGTTAGACTACTTTTTAAGAATAAAGTTCAAAAATATGTTTCTAAATTATATGCTCCTCACACAACTATATCAACTGGTTATAGTTATTTTTATCAATTTTACCCAAATTACACAAATTTCATATGGAAATGATAAATATAAGAACCCTAAAATACACTAAGGATCACTTTATTTGTAAGGAAAACTTATTTTAGTGAGATATATCAACATTGTATATTTTGAAAATTGTGATAATTATTTTCTAATTACTAATTTAGTGATTAGTAATAAAAGTGAAGTAATTTTTTAGGAGCATCAAGTTTCAGAAATGTAGTTGGAATTGAATATTATGTTTATGTGTGAAATAATTGTAAGTTATCAATTAATTTAATTGGGGTGGGGGTTAAAATCTAATAAATTTAATGTATTTTTTTATTTAAGTAAATTATTTAAATATATGGAACTTCAAATTTATAGAAAGAAGAATAATATTTTATTAATTACACACTAACTTCACTACAACAAAAGAGTATTCAAATAGTTTTGTAAATATATTACGTGAAATAGTAAAAAAAGGTTTAAAAGATCCAATAAACATTAAAATTTCTAAAATTATATCCCATATCTCTATGGATACCCATGATAATAAAATAACCAACAAGGAAGATAACAAAAATATCTAGAGAAAGATGAAAGAGAAGAACCATTTTTTGGTATAACAGAGAAATGGACTATGCGTAATTTTGTTTATTCAAAATATCTCTATGGAATGAATATATTTATATGGGTTATTTTCTTGATCACTGAAAGTCATTAATTTTTAAAATACTAAATAAAATTGATGGTGATAATAAAAAATAGATTTTAAAGATGAGTCATTTTAAAATGTAAATTTACATTTAATAAACCATAACAACAATATTTTATAATATGGAATATATATTAATACCATGTTATGTTAATATTTTAAATTATGAGATGTATGTAATTTAATTTGGAATATTAATGATTTAAAGTAAATATATAATGTACGTAACTAATAAAAATTTACTTTGTCATTGGATTTTAAAAACTAAAATTTTCTAAATATGTGAATATTATTTGTATATAAAAAATTAGATTAAATCAAGATAAGCATAGGATATTTTCAAACCTACTGAGGTGGGATGTAATATAAAATTTCAATGACCATGATAGGAACTAACATTGTAGATCACATGAATAACAGGCTGGAAGAGTTTAGGAAATTAGCAGGGCCACCATACTGGGCAACATGAAGGCGGAGGACATGACACATGACGATGCAAGTTGGGACCTTGAGCGGACTACAGTACTATATTTTGTTGTGTATAGTGGATTATTTAATATAAATACACTAGTTTAATCTCTTATTTTTCGAATTTGGGATTTGAGTGTGCGATTTCTCTTCATCCATTTTTAAAACGGTTGATTATATTCCAGTCGTTCGATTGGATAAACCTGAACCATTCAATATTTTCACATGTTATATTAATCCTCCCACCACCTTCCAGAATTAAAAACCCTCATCCCCACGATATTTCTCATCACCACCATCCAACATTGGTGGAAATTTCAACATAAAGATAACTTCTCATCTTAACAATAACCCACTACTATCATTCCCCATTGGCAGACCCTTAAATCCACAAACCATTAAACAATTAAAATGAACCTAAAAATCTCTCATTCTACATGAAAATCCATATAAAAAATTCAGGTTGATATAATGGCTCACATCACGATTCCAACCAATGTGTCATATTTTAGATAGACCAAAAAGAAGCTTATGGAACTAATTCATACATTTTATAAAATATATATAATGTAAACACAGACAACCATTTCATTGAAGTTGATGTTTTTGGTTGGGGATAATTTTATTTATTCAAAACTCTAATGAGATTTTTAAAAATATAAACACTAAATTGTTTTCCATCAATCATAAAAGAGAAATATTCCCAAATGGATTGTATATATTATCTGAGATTTTTTGGTTTCCAAGTTATGTGACCCAATATATTAATTTATGTATATTGTTTATCATATTCAGTATACTGAATTGTTATATATATAGTTTATTAAATGAAAACCATACTTGGTTGGTTTTGGTTTTCATTTTTATACATTTTCTGAAAGATTCTTTCTTCCAAAGTAAATATCCAGCTTGATGTCTGATACTATATATACATATATATGTAGTATCATGATAATAACCCAAATGAAATCAATATTCTCATATCATTTTCAGACAAGAAGTTTAGATATAAAATTTCATGTGTTTACATGTATTTATTTTATGTATGTATTTCCTAAATAAATTATATACATATATTAATATAAATAAATCACTCATTAAATGGAACTGACTCACATAACCTAAAAAATTTCCATCAATTTTATAAGTCATCCAGTGAGTTTAAGCATCAATAAATATGTTTCCTTAGTTCATTTTGATGTTATGATATTTCTTTGAATGTATTATTTATCCAAGAAATTTGATATCTTCAATGGAAAATTTTAATTTCTAAAATCCATAATTATTTTCAAAAAAATCATTATATATATATATATTTTAGTTTAAAAACATATAATTACATAAAAATAGTTAGTTCCAAATTCCTATGAAAGAGGATTTATTATATGTAAACAGCTATTAAATTATATTTTTCAAATTAAGCTTATTATTATTTTTTCTTTTGTTGAAAAATGATCTCATATTATGTTAGAATAGTTTTTTTATATCCATAAATTTTATACAAGATAATTGATATGAAAAAATTCTCTATTTTATTAACAGGTCATACATTTTTATATAATCCTTTTTTTAATTTAATGTTTTTATGTATATCATCATTGAATTTATGCATTCCTTCAGAATTATGGATTTTTACTAACTCTTATGGATTTTTTTTTTCAAAAAGTTGATTATTCAAAATATTAACAGATATAAAATTATTTTATTCATTGAATATAATTCAAATAGTTTTGAATGGTTTTAATGGGTGGTGAATGATAAATGATAGCTTGATAAAAATGTTTTCTTAAAATAAATTTTGGCACAAGGGTATTGAATGAGATGATTTGGAATGGGGTTTGCACGTATGACCCTCAATTGGACATTGTAGTAGAAGTGATACTACTTATTGCCACATAGATTTATTAATGGTTTTCAAGTAGAATTTTAATCCATAAAAGTGATTATATGGAAAATGGTTTTAAATAAAAAATCCATGTTTATTTTTCTAAGGATATTTATTTATTGTAATTAAATGGGTTTCCAAAAGGATATATTTTCCTAATTGTTTTTAAAGTATTTTTTCTATGATTTTTTTCATTAAAACTATAATTATATACATTGTAAAGGTATTTACTTATCAAATTAATTAGTTGACAGAATGTGTTCAAAAGTGTTTTATATTATTTGAAATAAATAATTTATTAAGGGTTATAAAATACCTTATTGGGAAATTTTTGTTCTCACACTATGATTTTAAATTATTTTCATAGCATCTTTATTGAAATATAATATGTTTAGTTTCAATTATGAAACTAGAGTGTGAAAATCCAATTAGTTAATTTATAATTTTTTGTAAAAAAAAAGAAGTATGTATGAATAATTCTTAATTTTCCAAAACCATGACTGGAAAATTTCATCGATTGTGTAATATATTTTGTAATTTTCGTTATCTTTTATAAATATAAAAATATATAGCATATTTTTAGTACTAATTCTATGAGTGCAGGATCAGGATGTTGGCACTGAGGATTAATGTATACATGCTTTTTATAAAATAAGGAATATATATGAGGATTTACTCTTATGAATTATTCTTGATATAAAAATTTAAGACCAATTTAATACAACAACAATAAGGAGTAAATCATATTATAATTCCTAAAAGCTGAAATTGGGAACGTGATATATGTAGGTATAATGAATGAATTGTCCTATCATACTTTTTTACTTCTTTTTTCCCCATTTTTAAATAATTTTTCTTATGGAAAATATCACAATGACCATCTGGCACCACAAGATGAAAATATCTTCTCTATGATAATATTGATTTATGATCCTCCCCACACACAATTGTTTTTTAATTTTTTACTTTTTTTCAATTCATTTTTTTATTTTTTTTCTAACAAGAGAGGTTAATAAGAACACACAATGAATGATAACAGTACCTCTCTCAAAATTTCATGACCTCAAAAGTAACTTAAATGAAGTGCATCTCTATACAACATGTTCATCCTACGCACCCACATTTATTACTTTTAATATCATGTAACACACTGATTTTATGGTAGAAAAGGATATAATAGGATTGAAATATAGTTATTTTCTTGTAAATTAAATTCATGGATTATATGAGAAACCGTAGGAAGCAATTTCACAGTGGGTGCAAGGATAATTGGTTAAATAATAAAATGAATAAATCAAATTAAAAGTGACAATGTTCAGTAAAATTGTTGATAATATTCTAAGAAATTAATGAATATGGACATCTCTGAGTCTATAAATAAATATACTATAGAATGAATGAGATGTATTGGTTTAGAAATTCACTCAAGAATAAGAATATAATGATGGGAAAATTATTCAAGGAAATTAAAAAAACAATAGTTAATCAATATAAATTTCATAAATTCAAAACATGATAAATAAAGGAATAATTTCATGCCTGGAAATTAAATAATTCCCCAAATTCTTGATTTTTCAAATTCGCATCCTCATGAATAACTTTACTCATTCAATTTCAATTTCAAAAATCTAATCATGTCAATAATGAAATTTAAAAATATTCATAATGATTATCCTATAAAACTTATTCTACGTAGATCAACATTAGAGTACAAGAGTTCATAGTGGGGAATTCAATTTCTTTTTAAGACTAAAAATCTATACAAAATATGGCTGTAAAATAAAACAAATATTTGGAAATCATACTCCCATAACAATGGAACATAAATTTCATTTTCTGTTGTTCAGTTTATAGTAGTTGATGATCTAAAAATGACTCTCACAATTTGAATCACATACAAATATCCACTTCAAGTCCATTTTCACTTCTTGGTGCCTTATTGTTAAACCTAAAAAATAAAATCAATAATAAATGAAATTTAATAATATAATTAAATTTTAAAAAGGAGAGGGAAATAAATAATACTACCTAATATATCTCCACAACTAATAATACTACCTAATCAAAATTTCTAGAATTAATATAACTGAAAAGAAAGATAATTATTTGTTTTATACACATGTGGTGCTTCATTTTTTACGTCCTCTAGAAGGAAAAGACATGATTTCATTAGAAATCTATTTGTTGGTGTAGTTTCATTGATTTGAATCACCACATGTTGTTCATTCTATATTTCATTTTTTATTCCTATTTTTTTTGGACTTTAGGGATAGAGTACAATAAATTCAATCTAATGGAAATGATATGTAACATGAATGGAGGGGGTATAACAAAATATGAGTCCTATATTTTCTTATTTTCTACTTGTATAACCACTCCTTGAATGTACAATAGGTTTTAATGATATATTTTATCAGGAAAATAATCAATGGGAATGTTAGAATATAATTAAATTTGAACAAAGTTAAACATGAATAATATATAGTCAAATCTTTCCTTTCATTTTATGAATATTTTTAATTTTTTTCATCAGGAAGTGCCACATAGAAATCCTCATAGTCTATATACAATAAATATTCAATTTTTTTGGGGTCTTCATGTGATTCTCAATCGGTGCATCCAACATTTTTTATCTTACTAATAAGCAGATTAATAGTATTACAGTTCCATAAAATTTAATCAAAGAGAAGTAACATTCATTTTAGTATTATACGAGATTCATTAAATTTATTTCAAGAAAGGATTATATCTTTTATTTGGTTCAACATGAATTTAATCTTCAATATAATTTTACTTTTTATGTTGAATGGTACTTGGTAGAGGAAGGATTTTAGGATCCTCTTATAATAGCCCTAATCTTTCTTACAAACTTAATCATGATTTATTACATAATCTTGAACTTAATACAACTCTAAGGATTGAGAGGTCTAGTGTCTTGTGAAATTAAGAACATTACATGACAGCTTACGATAGAAAATACAACATCTTTATTGAAAAAATATTTTATATGACCACAACATTCCGTCATACATAAAATTGCATGGGATAACCTGGGGACATACATAAGAAAAGGGTGAGATAGAAATCCTAGTAAGGGATGAAACAAGGAATAAAATGAATAATAAAATACATGTTAGGAAATAGGTATATCAATGGAGCATAAGAGAAACATGAAAATAAAGGCACGATATAACATGATTATCATAACATGGAGAAGTTGCAACAACATTTAACATGATATTAGCATGATACAAGGATCATTGCACATGGAGAATTAGTTAACCCTCATTGTATTTTAATTGGAATCAATAAAACCTTAGTTCACATGGCGTAACAAGATACCATTCTTTTCCCAATGCATTGGAGTTCTATCAGGGGAACCCTTATTAATCATTTCATTTCATGTATAAGTGTTCAACAAAGATCATACCACATAGATTCATTAAAAAACATCATTCTTTCCATGAATAAGATATGTTGAATACAAAAATTTATGTCCTCAATAAACAAGTACATGTTCATAAAGTTGAATACCCTTGATAGATAAATGAGTTTGGTATTCACTTACACGGTGATTTTGGCATGGGATTTTTTGTGTAACTTCAGCAGCATAACGATGTCAAATAAAAATTTTAAAATGGGTTTATGAGAGATAAAGGGGTGTCTCAATATTTATACATGAAATAGATAGTAAGGGGGTCATGGAACATAATATACCAACATATTTAATGGAATTTAGATTCATAATATAAAAGAATTTATTGAATCTGAACAAGGAGAGAGAAATCCCTTACGGAATTTCGGCTTGGTAACAGATGTACATGGGAGACATTAATGAGAGAGAAAGGGGTCATTCATCATTCAAACATAAAGAGAATAGTATAGGGGATGTGAAAAATCATATCCCAATATTTTCAATTGGGAATAAAAGAGAATAACAGTATAAGGAAACTTGTACATAAATTAGGAAGAAAAACAAGGATCCCTTACTTAGAAGCGTGATCCCAATGGCTTGGAAGAGGCTTGATAGAGGATTCTTGGGATCTTGGGGTACCGTGGGAGGATTATAGAGAGAGGAGGGTAGAGGTTGTTTAAGATACAAATGGTTTTAGTGAAGAGGAATTGGATATTGAGTGATTTTATATAGGAAAGGATATGGAATTATTTATTATTTATCATTTGGACACTACACATTAAACTAATCCAAACCACAAACAATCCCATGGTATTTTCCCATGGTGTTTTCCAAATGGGAGTGGAAGAAATTATTTTATAAATCCAATGGCCGAAATTATAAAAATATTAGGATTTCGTATGTGTTGGTGAGTCACACTGTCAATGAAATCATTATAAAAAGAAGAAAACATTAATATATATGGACGGTCCTCTATGGCACAATAAAATTAATCAAACAAATCTAAAATCACATTATTTTAAATGTAAAAAATATATTGTACGAATATCACTTGTATAGTATTTTATTACATCACTATTGTGTCATTATGATGTTATAAAAAAAATTATATTTAAATGGTATTTAGTTTTTACCCAAAAATTCGACTTTCTCAGAAAATTATAAAAATTTCATTGTTAGATAATTTCAACATCATTAATCAAAAAAATATTTTTATTTTTAGTAAATAATTTTATAAATATGTTAATTTTAACTTTTAAAATAAAAAAGGACATTTATAAAAAATTCATGGGTTTTTGAAAAAAAAAACAACTTTCAAACATTAACATATTGAAACTCAGCTTGGGCTTGGTCAAGAGAGAATCTCAGTGATGCTACCTCCTTTTGGAGATCTCAAAAATGGGCTTTTATGGAGCAATTTTATTGGATGAGCCCATTTCTTCCTTTGTGTGAGTAAATTGGATTTGTTGAAGCCCTGTATTTATACTAATCATGTGATCACTGTTCAATGACTATATTAGAAATGATAACAATTCTTAAAGATATTTTAATGTTCAGTAACATATAACTAAGGAATTTCATTTTTTATGTATCCATTTTATATAATTATACATTTAATTAAATCAATAGAAATTTTCATTAATAAAAGTACAGGCCGTTAAAATCTTCTCCCCTTAAGAAATTTATCCCTCGATATTTCCTTTCTCCCATAGTAAAACAAATGAGGGTAACTATGCTTCATCCCTTCATATGATTCCCACATTGTTTATTCAAACATGTGGTTTCACCACAACACCTTGACAAGGGGAATTCTCTTATTTGGTATAAATTTTTCCCTATGATCTACGATCTTCACCAAATTATCTTCATACGAGAGGTCATTGTCCAATGGTACCACCATTAGATTGGGTACATGTGATGGGTCAGGTATGTACTTAATCATGAGTGATACATGGAATACATCGTGTACTTGAGACATTTTTGCTGAGTACTAGTCAATAGGCCAATGCTCCAATGATATCAAGGATCTCAAAAGGGATGATGTACGTTTGACTATGCTTTCCCATATTCCCAAATCTCACAACTCTCTTACATAGTGATATGCGGAGGGATACCATGTCTCCAACATCAAATTCTAGGTCTCATTAACGATTATCAACATAGCTCTTTTGTGGACTCTCGGCAGATTTAATGTGCTACTGGATGGTCTAAACCTTATCCACCTTTTCTTCGACCATTTCTAGGCATATGTGTTTTCTCTCACCAAATTCATCTGAACATGCCATTGTTCTGCACCTCTTCCCATAAAGGGATTCATAAGTATCCATTTGTATGCTTGAGTGAGAACTATTATTGTAAGAGAACTCAACCAGAGGAAGATTTTGATCCCATAATCCTTTGAATTCAATTGATCATGATCTCAATAGGTCCTCAAGTGTTTGGATAGTCTGTTCATATTGGATTTCAGTTTGAGGATGATAAGCCATACTGAAGTTTAGATCAGTATTCTGAGCTTGTTAGAGAATCTTACAGAATTTAGTGGCGAATCTTGGATCATGATCAGATAAAATAGATAGTGGTACTCCCTGCAGCCTTACCCCTTCTCCAATGTATATTCATTCTAGTTTATCCAATAAGAAATCCTCTGAAATTGTAATTAAATGTGTAGTCTTTGTAAGATGATCCAAAATAAACCAGATAGCATTGTTTCCTTTGGATGTCTTTGAAAATCTGGTGACAAAGTCCATGGTGATGTTTTCCGATTTCCTTATTGGTATGGGTAGTTTTTCATCATCCCCTTAGACTTATGCATCTCAACCTTCAGTTACTGATATACGAGGAACTTTGATGTATATTCTGCAATATCCTTCATCATGTTATCTCACCAATGATGCTCTCAGTGATCTCAATACATCTTTGTGTTTCCTAGTTGAATGGAGAAATTTGAACTATGTGCATAATCCAAAAGTTCTATCTTTAATTCTGGATTTGATGGAATGCATAGTCTTGACCCAAACCTCACAATTCCTTCTTCATTAACATTTAACTTTGAGGATATCCCTTTTTAGATAGTTTCCACTTTCTTCTAAATTCCCACATCATCCTTTTTAGAATCTTTTAACCTTTTTAAAAGAGAAAGTTGATAGATAATTTGTGAAAGGATTGATGATATTCCCTTCTTTATAATCCCCATGACCATATTCCTCAAATATAAGAATATTAGATACTTTTCAATTCTAATCAATGATAGAATTTCTGGGTCCTTTCAAAAAAGGGAATCTACCACCTTGTTCTCTTTCCTAGGGTGGTAATATGTTGACCAGTCATAGTCTTTGATCAGCTCTAACCATCTTCGTTGGCGCATGTTAAACTCTTTCTGTGTGAATATATACTTGAGGCTTTTGTGATACATATATATTTTACACATCTAACCAAAGAGGTAATACCACTAAATTTTTCAAGAGGAGATTGTTGTAGCCAACTCTAGATCATGTGCAAGATATTTTTTCTCATGAAATTTCAATTTCCTTATAGCATAGGCAGTGACTTTGTCATTTTTCATCAACAAACAGCCAATAACCTTCTTCGAAGCATCACTAAATACCATAAAATGTTCTCCACTTGTGGGTAATGTGAGCACATGAACAAAGATACTCATCCTTTTCAACTGGTATAAGCTATCTTCACATTCATCAATCCATGAAAACTTGACTCGCTTCCGAGTTAGCATAGTACGAGGGTTTGACAATCGTGATAAATTTCTCACAAATTTTCCATAATATCCAGCTAACCCAAGGAATCTACAGATATCCATCACATATTTTTGCATCGGCCATCCCTCAATTACATTTTTCATGGAGGTATGCACAGATATCCAATTTCTTGTGATCATATGACCCAAGAATGAGACCTATTTCAACCAGAACACACGCTTGTTGTACTTTTCATACAGCTTCTCCTTTTTCAAGGTCTCTAGCATACTGCTTAGATTCTCCTCTTGATCCTCCTTGCACTAAAAAATATTTTACATTTTCCAATAAGGACATATCTGTTGGTAAAAGTGTATTATCTGTTGGTAAAACGTTTTACCAACATATATGTCCTTGTTAATAAACTGTTGGAAAAAACTCTGTTGTTAAATGCTTTTACGAAAGATAAAATAGTTCTATTGCAAGTATAATAATGCCAAAAAATAATATATATGTTGGTTAAAGTGTTTAGCTACTGGTTTTGGTGAAAAAATTATTTGTTGGTAATAATATTACCAATATATAATATTTTATTATAAATTACATTGAAATAAAAATTATAATTTTTTATTGCTAGTAAAATTTCATATTACATTTATTAATATATAATATATAATACATATGTTTTAATTATTAAACCAAAGAGGATTTTAACACGTTAAAAATGAGAAAAGTTTATATTATATTAATAATGAAATTCATTACAAACATAACCTATTGGATCCCCACCCTTCCACAATTATGCCCCCCTCCATTCTGTCACTGGAAAACCCTGGCCCCCTCCACACTTGATCAACCACCCCTGCAGCTCCAACACGTCATCTTAAACAACTCTAGCACCAGTATCTCTAGACTATACATGTATGCTCCAACCCTAGAAGCTTCGTCCATCCATGTCATCTCAAGCTCCATCCCATTCATACCAGCTCCAGCCCCATCCATGTCAGCTCTAGTATATGTCACTTTCATCTCCATACCATCCATGCCAGCTATAGTCTATGCCAGATCCAACTCCAACCCCATCCATGTCATCTCCAGCCTCATCCATGTTACCTCGATCCTATGAACAAATAGATGAGAAAACAGATGAGAAAATACCTCATATGGAATCGAGGGATGTACACAAATAAGTGACATCAATACACTTACACCATAGGTAATTGAGGGAGGTAAACAGACAAGTAACAACGCATCATATCTATTCAAAATATGAAATTAAATCTCATAAGTGTGAATCCAAATTCCTCAAGAAGATAGATCAACATAAAATATGAGGACCATCAACTTCCTTTATTGCAAAATCCATGTGAAAGATGTTGAGTCTTAATCTCAAAAAGCATTGTCTTGAGAGTTCAAAAACACCTCAGAAAAGGTAAAACCTCGTTCATGTAGCCTTCATGTAGGCTCAGACTATGATTTATGAAGCCCATCTGATCTCGTTACCACCAAATCTAGAAGAAAGTGAAATGAATCAATTGAAATTTTCATTAATCCCATCCCATCCCGTGACCACAAAATCCATAAGAAATTGAAATGAATTGATTGAAATATGAAGTATCAGAAGCTCCATTGGACAGAAAAAAACTCCCATCATACATGAAGCAAAAACCAAAAAATCCACACATAATGAAAATTGAGAAGAAAACATAAGTGAAACCCAATACCACAAAACAGGCTAATACTAGTTTAAATAAATGTAAAAAATATTGTCAATAAAACATTCAAGGAATTATAGCATCAAATACAAGACCCATACAATTAAAATTTTATAAAATGAGAAACTTATTTTCTACTATTGAATTAATTATAACTACTATAAAAAAACATCAAACATCTCTAAGAAAGACATCAAGACTATCAAATGAATTCCTTCAAGAGCTTCCGGCATCAAAAAATTTGTTCCTCACATAAACAGATGAGAAAAAACCTCATATCTATTTTTTAAAAGCTAGTGATATGAGCTTGTTTCCCATCCCATATCCTAAAAAATTTATTAAAGAAAAATAATGATAATGTGTACACATGATGTGTGAAGAGCTTACACCATATCAAAATAAAATAAAATAAAAAATTCAATGCAAAAAGTTCAATACTAAAAATCATAAAGCCAACCTCAAGATGTGCACACTATACATAGCTGAAATCTTGAAGAAGTTATCTTCTCTCCATCCACCCTATAAACAATTGGCAGTATCCTCCATAGCAATCCTTTCCACCCATAATAAACATCCTTCAAATTCACCTTCTAGTGGACCTTTAAAACCCTAATCAATATCATCAGCTCAATGCCATAAGAAATTAGACCAAGTGTGAAGGAGAAAACCCATACAGACGGTTAGCTAGAATCTGATCACAAACATAGTCTGAAATATTATCCCAATAAAACCATCCCAAAGTTTAGAAAGCTGCACAAAGATAAGAGAAATCCATCTAATGAAATCCTTAAAAGTAAATTATATTTAGGTGTAGGACATCACATTCCCATTATAAGTGCACAACAGAATTTATAAAATGAAGGATACACCTTCGAAATAGGAAGATGATGATGATAATTAAATGAACCAATCTCCAGATGCAGGCGATGAGGTACTAACCAATCCAGCTTAAGAAAGGAACTCTCAATCATCAGAGTGCATAAAGAGACTTATTTCACAAAGTTAGGAAACTAAAATCATCAGGTTCTCTGTAAATCACCAAACTACTCAAGCCTCAAAAAAAACATTGAAAAATGTGTTTCAAGAATCTCATAAACACTTTCATCATTTTTACGCAGTCATAAGAATATAAACAACACAAAACAGAGAGTTCCAATAGATACAACCAACCAATAAGACTTCAATTTGAAAATTTTGAACAAATGATTATTTTAAAAACTCTGAGAAGGTCCTCTCAAAATCACATCAATTGAATTTGCAGCTTCCCTTAATGGTGATCCAAATAACATCATATATATCAAAATACAGTAGACTATATATACAAATCATCAACCAACACCCAAAAATCATGCCTAAATGCCCTAAAATTCAAAGCAGTCAACTCAACTGAGTAGTCTGGTAACCCACTTCATACTTGTTAAATAACACAACTACATGAAAATGCTTCAATGTAACTATTTATCATTTTACAGTTTTTCAAAGTCATTGTAATGTTTTCTTAATGATCATATTTAATTTTAAACTATTTTTAAAAAAATTTATGGTAATATGTGCTATTATTTCTGAAATCTACTCAAAAGGGGTGGTTATTTGTTATAGAAAGTAACATGATTCCTATTTTGAAAAAACAATTGTTATGTATTTAAACTTTGACATGTGTTTAAATACAATGTTATAATTTTTATAATCCTTGTTAATGATTTCTTGATGATCATATTGAATTTTAAACCATTTTAAGCAAATAATTGGTTGTAATAAGTGTTAGAATTTATGAAAACTACACAGAAGGGGTTGTTTGGTTAAAAAATTAGAGTGTTTGGTTTATTAAATGTTAAGGTGATATTTTCATGAGTTTAAGGTGGATCAATGGGAATTTTGGTTTTTTGTTTTCCCCTTTAATTAATAGTAATGGAATAGAACATTCAATTTCTTAAAAAAGTTAATGAAAAATTTCATAAAACATTCTATTCCTCAAAAAGACATGATATTTAAAAACTTTAAAAGCATTTAACTACATACAATATACATAAATTACATTATACAACATCATCTTGTGCTTCCTCATATTACCATGTCTCCGGTGACCATCTTATCAAATATACCTCAGTAATTTCCATGAAGAAACCCTGTCTGGATTCAACAAAAAACAAGTCATCCACATGTATCTTGAAAGAGTTTTTGAGTTTCATGATTATACAAATGGATGCATATTGGGCATGAATATGAGGTGAAATTGATATATTTTATTTTTATGTTTTAAGAAGAGTCCCACTGAGCCAACTATTCTGTTTACTTGATGTATTAAACTTATTTGGGATTTTTTATTTAATCCCATTTAGGATCTCCATCCATCCAAGGTAGTTGATGAAGAAGTATTTAGAGGGTGCAACTTTAGGAGTGGGTTTACGCACAGTGGACCTCTACTTTGAAAGCTTCTAAACTAGTTAGTGCTGAGACATACCAAAAAAATTCATGTAATTTACCAAAACCTTATTTCATATAAATCTAATCAATGATTTGACACAATATATGGTTGCTTCCAAATGAATGAAAACATACCGGTAATGTCATGCAATCACATCACCAGTACCAATGTTAAGTAAATTTGAATGTAATAAACATACAACCCATGGAATATCATAATTTAAAATTTCCTAGGGTACTCACAAGAACAAAAACCTATATGGAAAGAGATCAAAAATCATAGCACAAAGAAATTTGATCTTGGTTAGAAAAGAAGGGTGATAGTTTGTGCACTATTGATGTGTGAATTTAATGATCAAAGAACGATGATAGTTAAAATTTAGATAGACAATAAATAAAAAATAATAGAATTAACAATTTAAGAAAATGTTCATGGTTAGTATACAACTAAAAAAATGATATAGAAAAACTTGAAGATACAAAAATCAGATGAGGTGGAGGGATTTGTGAGAAGGATGTGGGATTAAGTGATGCAATGAAATTTAGGAAATGAAGGTAACTACGGTGTGATATTGTGGGTTCATTTGGTGATCTGAACAACATGAATCCTTCAATTGAAACTCCACGCATGTAAAAACCTTATTTGTGTGAATGTCGTACAACCCAAAATAGTTAAAATGAATTTTCCAAGCTTGGAATGAGTGTAAGAGTAAACTGTATGTAACATTAACTTATATATGGGTCATGGAGTTGGCTGGTCAGAACACCGTGACCTCATTAGCATCCCTTCCTATCTCTTGTTGGATGTGGATCAATGAGGCGGACATCTCGAATTATAAAAAAATCCTGAAAAAACACTTATTTGGATCTACATAGGAAAATAGTAAACCATCAGCTAAAAACATATCAAGTATTTTTAAGGGTTTGAGGGAGTTGGGACTGACTGAAAGAGGAAAGTGTGAGGGAAATATTTTCATGGTAAAGGGATATCTTTTCAATCAACCTCATCTTACTGGAAGTTAATTAGGGGAAGCCATTTGATTATGGTTTCAAACCGTTCGATACGATGGGTTGGACACACCAGGAGAATGGTGATTTAAAGATTGGTCATGGAAGAGGTGAGGATAAGATGAAAGATCAGGGTTCCAGATAGATAATGTGAGAGGGGAGGATGAACTCATGGGAATAATAAGAATATTTTGGTGCCACTCTTGGGGAAAAGAATGGGAATCAATAGGGTTTCATATGTAATTATTGGAGGAGATGAAAGGGAGTCGGTTCCACTCACCAGGGTTTGGATGGGACTGGAAGAAGGTTATTTTGGTGCTTCTCGTGGGTAGATTTAAGTGGAAGAAACCTCCACGGTGTAGATTCAGGTGTTGAGTGTCTGTGTTTTTTTACCTCATGTAAGACACTAGAAGAAACAAACCAAGCCATCTCCAGTACTAGTGAGGAACCTCAAGTCACTGCTATGCCACTCTTCAGCTCCATAATCTACACCACACACAACCAGAGAGCATATCCAAATATCTGTGAAAAATATCTTCATAAACTAAAACCAAAATAGAAATAAATTAAAGTGTAATAGGAAGAGAGAAAACAAAGAAATAATGTATACTAACTATATTTGTTTTTCTTATTCTTTCAATTTCCTTAAAATAGTGTGATCTTCTAGCTTGGAAATCAGGTTAAAAATCAAGAAGTTGAATAAGGGGAAAGGAAAAATAGTGCAGCAAAGAACTAATGAATGGTTGTCTTCCAGCTAGTAGCCATAAAATGTGAAGAAGTTGTTACCCCATTATATGTGAACTCATCGCCCTTTCCTTCTCATATGATGTAAATTTCAAAGCCAAATAATCAACCATGACTTTCCCAAAGTAAACAAACCCATAAATTATTAGTCAATGTTTAGCATAAGAAATCCTTTTCAATAGAAATGGAAAAAATAAACAAGAATGAATTATCCCTAGTTTACTTGGTATGAATGGAAAATGTGTGATAAAATATGTTAAAAAGATAAATATTAAAGAAAATAATACATAAAATCATAGATAAGGAAAAAAAATAAAATGATGAAAATATCACCGTAAAGAAGGCTCAACATATTCAAGTTACATTTATACCAAACACAACTTTAATGAAAGTGTCACTATAGTTATGGGAGAATAATTATTTATGGTTCAAGATAATTTGATGTAAAAAAGAAAACTCAAGAAGAAAAAAACCTAATTCACACAAAAAATGTAAAAAAATAAAGTCATATTCATGAATTTGGGTACTTACAGTGCTTTAGACGAGAGGAAAAAGTGAGTACCCCCACATGCACCAATGTCATACCATACTAGAATTTGAAAGGTAGGTGGCACAGTTCCTAAGGGACCAAATCATAAACAACATTATGGTAGAAATACAGATACAAATAACTAGTTGAAGTTAAGTATATAACCATGGACCCGTATTCAAAGCCTAACACTTGTAGTTGACAATGGTTTAATTTGAAAACACTTTCTCAAAACTACTTAACACATAACTTATGATGGAATACATTTACCTGGGCTTTTAGTAACCATAGAGTTATCTTTCTTAGATCGTTTGAGATAATGATGAGTTCCTCTTCCATCATTACATCAATTTTCATCCTAATATAAAATATAAAAAGTGAAAAAAGGGTTCCATGTCATGAAAAACCAAGAAAATGAAATCAGAATGAACCATAACCGAAAACAAACCAATCAAAAGAAACACAACAAAACAATGTGCTCTATATTTTGAATGATTCAAGTATGGTTCAAAGCTTATATAGATTCAAAAACTGCCCAAAGTCCTTCACTAGAACCTACATAAAAAAATAAGACAAGCATAAAAAAACTAAAAAAATAACCTCACACTAAGTGATCGGAAGAAGGTGATCATCCCCAATTCAGCCCCAGGTGGCAATCACATTAGGGGAGAGATCATCCCCAATAAAATAAGCGGGTCCTCTGTCTTGAACTTGATCATGGAACCAGTTCATCACCAATCTCACACTAGTAGAAAAAAAATGATATGGGTAATATAAATTAGCAGTAGGATAGATTCCTATAAAATAAAACACATCAATACTCTGGGAAATTTCTCCTCCCTCATGGAAAGGGATGCAGATTAAACTTGGATCTCTTGTTCTATGGTTTTAATTATCAAGTCATGTGCCCCTTGATTTTCTGATGGGAGAAGAAGGCCCAACCATCAATGGAAGTATATCAACATCATCTAAACATGAAGGAGAAGATATACCATATTATATAGTTTTTTTATCAGTCAGTATAACATTTCAGTATTCACAAAATATCAATATTTCATCCATGGAAAAACATTAACATTTAGATTAAAAAACATTCATTAATTTTATCAAAATTCATAAAAAACCATTTTTTAAACAATACTGGTGTAAAATGCATTTCATTTAACAACCCCTGCATAAATCAAAACAACCAAATCCAAATGCAAATATGCAGGAAAAATATAAAATTACTAAATGAAGGTCTTACCAAAGTGTAATTAATAACAAAAGGATAGAAATGAATACAAAAAACAAAAAAATTAATTAATAAATAAATAAAGGGTGTTTGAATGAATCCCCAGTAACAAGGCATTCAAACACCATGCCGTTATCCAAGATAGCTTCCTATAAACCCCAAAAAAGGAATCTCACTTTACCCAGTATCATTTTGGGACTTAGGATCCAACAAAAACTAACCAGTTTAATCAATAATAAATCTTCATATTTCACATGAAAATTCAAGAAAGACAATTCACTCTAAAGAACATCTCCCATATTTTAGACCCATCAATCCAATACTTGATGCAAAATCACCAAATACCAAGGGAAATACAATGTCACAGGCTGAGTTGTAATTCAAATACATGTATTCTATGGTAATAAGGACATCACTGATCAAAGATCAAAGTTGTGTCATCCTTATGGAAACAAGTATTGAAACCGCAAGAGCTTTGTAGAGACACTATATTGGATACATCCTTTAATGAAATGAATTGACCAATATGGTGAACTTACCACTTTCAACAAAGGTAGTTCCATAACAATAGGGAGATGAACCTTAAAAGACAAATTTGATTTATAAACAATGTTGACTTCGAAATAATAACTTACAGGATTTGAAAGCATCGGTTCCTCACAGATCAAATATTGGCTTTGAATGTAGACTTGTCCTTTCCCTATTCATAACATTTAATCCGTGAGGAACCACCGCTTTTCGGGGGATGGCGTGGGTCATGCGATGAAGGAAGGTGGTAGGGGTTGAATGAGGACAGTGGAGGTCATTAGATTGCAATGAAAATGACGGTGTGACGACCGCTGAAAGAGGACGACAAGCCACGGTCAAGGGGGCCAGTAGTGAAGGCAAAGGGTTGTAAAAGAGGTGGAGGGGGTCGCGGAGGAGGCGGGTGGCATCCGATAAGTGTGGTTGGGGATGCGGCGGGGGTCATAGAGGGTAACAGTGGTCGCTGAGGGTGGTGGTGGTCACCGAGGGTGGCAGCGGTCACCGAGGGCAGCGGTGGTCACTGAGGGTGGCGATGGTCGTAGCGGGCAGTGGTGGTCACCGAGGGCGGCTGTTGTCGTAGGGGAACCAGGGGGTCATAGGGGAAGAGGTGGAAGCGGTGGGATCACGTGGTGAAGGGGGTGGGGGTAACCTATGGTTCGGATAGGTTATATATATATTAATATAAAATCAAATTTATAAAATTAAAAATATAATTCATTTTTTAAAAATAAAAATATATTACATAAATATATGTATGGTATAACTTTTTATAAAAAATAATAATTTTATTTTATAATATGAAATAAAAATTCAAAATGTGGATATCAATTATAAATAAAATAATATTACTCAATTAATTGTTATTTTTCTCATTTGTTAAATTTAAATAATTAATTTTTTGAAATTATTTTTGTTATATTTGATTATGTTTATTAAATATAAACATTAAAATTAAATTATCATGTATATATATATATATTATCAAACATATATCTAAATATATCAAATATCGTAATTAGTTAAATGTTTATTAAATGAACAACATTAAAAAATATAAGCACTATTGATATTTAGATAAAATTAAAAATTAAAATAAATGAATCAGATATTTTTAATAAGACCTCAAAAAATTGATACTGACTTTGGTAATAAAAATAATAATATATAAAAATTTGGTTTCTATTAATTGGTTACTAATAAAATATTTTTCGTTATTTTTGTAACATTTTTTTATTGATGGTAAGTTGTTTTTTTGGTAAATATTAATAATACTAACAAATTAATGTGTTGGTAAAAGAAATTGATGGTATTAGTATGAGAAAGAAATAGATTTAACTATTGGTAAAAGATGTGTTGGTATTGAACTATCAATATAAACATATATATGTGTTGGTAAAAAAAGTGTTGGTACTTAAAATTAATACCAATAAAAGTTAATATCTGTTAGAATTACCTGTTTTTACCGACATATATATTATCTTTCAATAAATTTCTGTTGGTATAAATCATTTTTATTGTAGTAATGGTTTTTAAAGTATATTAGAATTTAATCTATAAAGACTACCAAAATTTTTTAGGGTAATATATAAAGACTCTATTCATTAGGTCCATGAATATTTCTGAAGAATTAGTGAGTTCAGAAGGCATTAATATGAATTCATAGTGCCTTACATTGTACGAAAAGTAGTCTTGGGGATATCCTCCTTCAATCTTAATTGGTAATATCACAGCTATATTTCCACCTTGGATAAGTATTCTTCTCTACAAATCTGATTGAAGAAGTCATGATTTCGGGGTAGATGATTCATTTTCTTTATTGTGATTTTATTGAGCTCACAATAATAAATGCAAACTTTCATTGACCCATCCTTTTTCTTGACGAGGAGGACGAGTGCACCCCGTGACAAATCACCTGGGCATATAAACCCTTTATCTAGATTCTCATGTAGTTGTTTCTTTAGCTCCTCAAGCTCCACAACATCCATTATATATGGATTCTTTGATATTGGAAAATCCCTATGTATAAGATCAATCGAGATTTCAACGTCTCCTCTTGGAGGAAGACAAGGAAATTCTTTGGGAAACAGATCAGTGAATTCCCCCATAAGAAGCATTTATTCAAGGATGGATGCTTCCATAGACTCAATCATATGAGCTAGATAGGCATGATCATAGGGTAGTAATATCCACTCTTGATATTATAGTGCTAATGTAGATTCATCCTCTTCCTTGCACTTGTACAGAATCAGGGGTCGATTCTCCATATGGAGAGTGATTTCTCTCTAACAGAAACTTTTGTTCGATCTATATATGTAAAGACAATCCATGCCCATAATTTCATCAAATTCCCCCAAAGGGAGTATGAAGAGGTTCATTGGGAATTTAAATCCACAAATTATGACCTGGTAGAAGTTATATTTATGGGATTCAATGATTTCCATGTCTTCCATTCTCACCAACTTCACTACATCCATGATTTGTGGTGGTGTTGGTATTGTTCTACTAAATATTGAGGATATAAAAGAATTCATAGGACCATAATCAAAAACTATGTTCACTTTTCTTGAATGAATAACTATCGTACTTATTACCACTTTGTTCTTGGGGTTCGCTTCAGTGGTAGTGATGGAAAAATCTCACCCTTTCATCCTTGAAGGTTCTTGGTTGCCTCCAAAAACACTTGTCTTAGGGAACTCATTTTTGAAGTGCTAGTTCATTACTGTTGATGAGATGAACAATTTTTTGTGGACTGAACGGAGAATTTGTCTCCTATGTCGGAGTATCGGGGTTTTATCACTGATAGTTAATGGATAGGTTCCCTTATCTTCCACACCTAAATCATTTCCTCGTCCTGTTACGGAAATTTTGGGGGCGCTTCTTTCCTCACCATTGGAAAGTGGGGTGATGGAATTTCGTAGAAGCATTGGATTTATCCATCAGAAAGATAGAAATAAATTCCAATTTACTCTTATTATCCCCATGATACCCCTGAGATTCACTGATCTCCATTTCACCTTTGAGGGCACATCAGACAATTTACACATATCTATCGAAGTCACGGATCACTAGGGATTTTCATAGGCCAGGTTTTAGCCCACCAAATAAGATTTAAACCTTGAATTCGGGGGTAGAGATAAAGATAGAGGTTTATGCTGCAATCCTTGTGATGTTTACCTCATATTATCTGATGGAATCATCGTCTTTTTTCTTGAGGGAAAAAAATTCCCTTTCCATCTTAAGTCAGTGGGTGTGAGGAAAATATTAATCAGTTTTTTTTCAGAAATCCTTCCATTCCAACCCCTCGATATCTTCCCTAGGATTCATATTTTTTATCAATGTCCACCATTGATTAGCTTCACCCTCCATATGATAAGAATCCAGAGGAACCTTCTCTTGTTCAGAACATTGACGTATGGAGAAGATCATCTCAATAGAGTGGATCCATTGTTCATTGATTGAGGGATCAAATGATCCATAAAATGTAGGTGGACATTGTCTCATAAGGATCTCTATTTTTACTTGTTCCTCCATGGGGGGGGACCTTCCTCTTGACCAATGATTCTATTCAAAACATTAGTTAACTAAGAGAGTATTGTGACAATGCTTGTGACTCCCACTCCCATCAAATTGGGAATCTCATTATAATAGTCATAACATTAATCTTCAAATCAGTTGTTAGCTCGAGTCCTCATATTACCGGCCATTGGCTTGAATGAATAGAACGTTATGGGTAACACATAAAGGGGAATCCAAAGACAAAAAAAGATAACTTATAAATTAAATGTATTTCCTTAACTCATGAATTTATAGCCTTTAATATATGTTATCCATGATCTACTTCCCAACTTATTTTTTTACGGGAATTTTTTTATTTCCTCAATAATGGGTCATACTATTCTTATGAGTTTACCAAAGCATATCCCCCAAGAGTGTCATAACCAAGAGTGCAGTAAGGCCTGTTCTCATGCATCGGTTCTCGTTTAAGTCTAGTTCAAAGCGGTGTTTTCGAGTTTTAACCCAAGATACATCTATCCCAGAGCCAAATCTACTTGTTCGTATCTATACATGGATATATTTTATTGATAAACCACTCAATATATAATCACCAAAATTTAGGGATGTTATATATATACTTAGTACTATCCCTAAGGCATTCACCGCGGTTTTCTAATCCTAAACCCAAAATAACTAAACCTATACTTTGATACCAACTATAATAACCCTGATCTTTATTACACACATAAACATGATTTATTACATAAACATTCCCTTAATACAACTCTAAGGATTGAGCGGTCTAGTGTGTTTGGATATTACTAACATTAAATTACAACTTAGGACATAAAATACAACATCTTTATTAAAAAATCCTTTTACACGACCATAATATTGCTTCATACATTGCATCGAATGGGGTAACCCGAGGAAAATTTAAGAAAAGGGAGAGATATAAAGACCAGTAAGAGAGTAAACAAGTCATAACATGAATAATATAATATATATTAATAAATAGGCATATCAACAGTGAATAAGAGAAACATTAACGTAAAGGCACGATATAACATGATTGTCATAACATGGAGATGTGGAAACAACATTCAACATGATATTAGCATGATCCAAGGATCATTGCACATTGATCATGAGTAAACCCTAATTTCACTTGAATTAGCATGAGTAAACCATCATTGAACATGGCGTATCATTATACCATTTTTTACCCAATGTATTTGAGAGCTATCAGGGCGCACCCTTCATAATCATTTCATTTAATTCATAAGTGTCCCACATAGATCATACAACATGGAATCATTACACATCATAATTTATTCCACTAATACAAGATATAGAATACATAAATTTATGTAATTAATCAATAAGTACATGTTCATAATGGTGAATACCATTAATAATTAAATGGGTATGGTATTCACTTATACGATGACTTTGGCATGTAAATATTGGTGTAACAACGGTAGTATAAGGACGTCAAATAGAAATCATAAAATGGGTTGATGAGATAGAAAGGGTGATCTCCCCATTTATACAAGAAATGGATAATAATGGTGTCATGGAACATTATATCACAACATATTCAATGGAGTTTAGATGAATAATATAAAATAGTTTCTTGAATGTAAACGAGGAGAGAGAAATCCCTGAAGGAAATTTCGGCACAGTAAAGGGTGTACATGAGAGGCATTAATGAAGGATAAAGGGGTATATAATCATTAAAACACATTTAGGGATATATATGGAGGTGAAAAATCATACTCCAACATTATTAATTGAAAATAAAAGTGCATAATAATATAAGGAAACTTGGACATAAATAGGGAAGGAATGTGAGGATCCCTTACATGGAAGTGTGATCCCAAAGGCTTGGGAGAGGCTCGAGAGAGTCTTCTTGAAATATTGGTGAGACTTGGGAGGATTATATAGAGAGTAGAGAATAGGTTGGTCAAGCTCTAAATTGTTTTAGTCATCTGTAATGGGATATTGAGTGGGTTTATATAGGAAATGAGAGGGAATTCTTTATTATTTTGGCTTTTCACACTACACATTAAAGTAATCAAAAACCTAAACCATCACATTTTTTTCCATTGGTTTTTTCCGAATGGAAGTGGAAAAAATTATTTTATAGTGCCAAAGGAATATCATATAAAAAATATTTGGCTTTATTATATGGAGGTGACTCACACTATCAAGGAAATCATTTTAAAGAGATAAAAAAAATATATAATTCTTGGAGGGTCCATTAAGCCACCATAAAATTAATAAAACAAATATTAAATCATATTATATTAAATTTAAAACACATATTGGCAAAATAACTCTTTTATAGTAATTTATTACATCACTATTGGTTCATTATGATGTCATAAATCACATTATATATTTAAACGATGTTTAAGTTTTACCCAAAAATTCGACTATCTCATAAAAATATGAAACATTAACAATTAGATAATTTCAACATCCTGAATCCAAAAATAATATTCATTTAATCTAAATAATTTTATAAATATGTTATTTTTCACTTTTAATATAAAAACAGACATTTATCGAAAATTCATTGGTTTTGACAAAAAGAGCTTTGAAAACCATAATAAAAATTACAATTGTATTCATAAAAATTATACGATCATTTATATTTAATAAAAATTAATTTAGTAATAATATTTTATTAAAATTTTATTTAATTCAAAAATATATTAATTCCTCAAAATAGATTTCTTAATTGAATTTAAATATTATCTTAAAAAAGATTTGTGCTTTAAAAAGCATTTACAAAATAACAATAATAAAATGAATGTATATTCTTCATTATATAAAAAATAATGCACATAATAATAATGAAAGGGTATTGTTACATTAACCTTTATAACACCTGCATAATACTTAAGGGTAAGGTACACGATGGTGACAGACTCTTGGGGCGGCTCAAATAACATCGCTTGAGTGGTAATCTCTATTTACTTCAACTTCTACTGTAGGAAGTTCCATTCAAGATTAACATATTAATGCTCGACTTGGTCTTGGTCAAGAGTGAAACCTAGTGATTCTAACTGCTTTCTGAGCTCAGAAAAATGGGCTTCATATGGAGAAATTCTACAGGATGAGGCCATCACTTCCTTTGTCTCAGTAAATTGGATTTGTTAAAGCCCAATATTTATAACTATCATGTGATAACAATTCAACGACTATACTTGAAACGATAAAAATTATTAATGGTATTTTAATATAAAAAAACCTAAAACCAATGAAGTGAATATGTTTTATATATCCATTTTATATAACAATACATTTTATTAGATCAAGAGGAATTTTCATTAATAAAAGTATGGGTAGTTACACCTCTATACATTCTTTTAATTATACTACTTGGTTTTCTTTTTAATCATCCATATCTTGGGATAGGTAAAAAGGTTTTGATTCCTCTACTTAGTAGACAGGGAGATCATGTTTCATTTCATAAATTTTCCTATTATTATAAAATTGATCATGGACCCATTGATCTCATATATGTATATCCACATGCGAGTCTTCATTTTCACTCTTTAGCTCTTCATGGTAGGTCTAGATTTGTGTAATGATATATTTAGGTTGTTGAAATTAATATATTGATCCCTCATCCTATTGGATTACTTTAAATGAATTTAGATAGAAAAAGGTAGACCCTCTTTATCCCCCAACCACTTAAGAAAACTATTTAAAGAAAAATGAGGACATATTCGGTTCATGGGACATGACTTTAAAAAAATTATTGTATACTAACCCTATGTCATGGTATAAATTAATTGAAATTCCACTCTCCAAAATATTATTTCCAAATTATATCATCTATCTAGAAAACAATTTAACACAATAATCCATATACATAGGTGATTTGAACAATTTTTAGAGTTTTTAATAAAATAAATAATTATTAACAAAATGTTAATATAAAAAATTAATGATCGACCACCATTATCCTTCTAAATGACGCAATCTATTGACATTATTATCATAGGATGGTGAAAATTCTAAAATTTCTATTGTAGTATTTCATAGTTAATAACTAGGGTCATCTCACTAGAGATGCTTCATAGTGGTTCAATTAGTATTTATAATTCACAAATGATACATTCTTCACAAATTTCATTATTTTATTAAAACAAATTAATGATTGAAAATTTTAATTAGAAATAAAATCTAAAATATCCTAACATGAATATGAAAAACAAAATGACTTTATAAAACAATGTTATTGGTCCCAGGGTTTGGTTACTCTGGTTCCTCTATTATTCATTAACTTTTTTAATTCACTTTGAAAATTCATCCCATCATACATGGACTTATATCACCTTAATTGAGTGCAATTATTATAATTCCAAGGATATATCCTTATAATAAAAAAATTACACATCGACCAATAGAAAAGGTGAGTCAAACAGTTCAATCAAGAACATAATACCATCAAAAACTCGGCATCATTGCATGCTATTTTTAATCAAGAACCCATATGTCCATTGTTTGAAGAGTTTTACTATGATAAAGGGGAGAAAAATGTTTTTAATGGTAATATGGATGATTTAATAATTCTTGTTTTGGTGGATTTTATTCACTCCATTATACCTCTCTCATTTTACATAGAAAGAAATAAACATATTAATAATTTTAATGAGAGAATTTGGGAATGTTATGAAACCCCCACCATGGACATGACTCAGTTTAGTCACTCACCATCATGAGTGAAGTAGATAATTTCAGACTATATAAATAGAATATAATAATGGAATAAAAATTTAACAAGTAAATTAATAACAAATTATATGAAAAATAAATAAAACAAAAACCAATAGTAGGAACAGAAACATCAAAATCCCAATTCTTTAGCAGAGTGGTTGATTACTTAATTACAAATATATATCACTTTTCCAAGACCCCTAGTCTTTTATAGAAAGGTTTAAACATAACTCATGGTCCTCATAAATCACCAAATTAATGGGGGTTTTCAGTCCCCAGTCATAATTGTGAAATAAAAGCTAGTGTATACATTGATTATGTCAAGATCTCCCATTTCTGTGTTTGGGAAACATGGTTCATGGATTTTCGACTAGTGTCACATGAAATAATTTCATATTAACCTATAATGTGATATTTTCAATTCCCTACATTCATGTATTTTATTACCTAATCAGTAAAAAAGGTGAATATACCATTCATGACATGAATGATAATTTTTTCAACAGTTCTATATTCGTTTTCACGTGATTCTTTAAATATAAGCTACCACATTTTTCCTTCACTTGTATTATGCCATGGGAAAAAATTTCATCATGAATGGATCACTATTTATTTTTTTTGTAATTTTTTTATGATTCTATAAATTAGAAATTCAATAAAATATATGCAACATTAATAAATTACAAATCTGAAACAATTTGTTTAATATTAAAATAAGCATACCTAAAATTGTACTCTCATCACACAAATCAACTCACTCCGTTTTGGAGTCCATGGTAAACTAACGATGATGTACATTTATGCCTCATCTAACATTCATACTTGAATGAGTAATGGTTGAAATAATAAAATAGGTCTTTGGTGCCCCACCTTGATCATCAAGCAATTGAGGCATCATGAAATGAAATATCTAATAAGGCCACCATATCTCTATCCAAAAACACCAATGTCTTATGTCTTAATACATATTGGTAGTCGCACGGTTTAAATACCAACTAGACTAGTGTGAAAAAAACATAAAATATTTCCTAAGAGATATTAGATTGACCAACCTACCTTAGTAACATAAAAATCTAATGGGTTACTGAGACCAATAACCCAAGGAATATCCACCATTAAAAAATTTACAAAACATTTATCGGTTTTTTTCCTATCTGAGTAGAAACTGATCATAAATCGATGAATGAACCTCCAAAAAATAAAATCACACATACCCAACTACCTCTTCCACTTCCAAGATCATATTAACAAAAAAAACACATTGGATACCACTCCTCAACTGATTCATTCAACTCTTGAGTTGGTAAGATCATAATCAATGTGTATTTGACCACATTACATTTTTTATGTGTGTATAGAATATCAAAATCATTGTTTTAAAGATAATAAAACCAACATATCCATCTCAAAATTAGATCCCTCTATGTAAAAAAAATATTTTAGCTATTATAATATAAATATTCCATAAATCACTCCCAAAAGAGATAGTGGTGCCATGTTTTGAGTTCCTTCATCATTGATTCCAAATATAGGGTAATGGTATGATATTTCTTCTCTAGAGGGAATAATTGGAGAGATCCCTAGGCTAGAACCAATTTTCCTTACATCAAAACACACCCAAATACCATACATGTGGAATAGAAAACATCAATACTAGTTCTAAAAGAATCAGAAATGGACACAATGTCAACCCTATATTCAGTTCCCTGAAATATCTTTGAAATTTATCATTTCACTGAAACATAGCACCTATATATGTTAATTATTTCATCAATGATATGGAATTTTATATATCCTAAAAACTAAATTTAATGTCATTACATGACCAATTATCTATAAATTTCAAAAAAATTATTTCATTGCTCCCATGACATCACCAATAAAATATATTCAAGTCCAATGAGATTCCCATCATTAAAATTAAATGGCCATGAGACATCACTTATTTGATATAAAATTCACATCTATAATTTATTCCGTACTGAGTATGTATGTTCAATATTATAAATATGATATCCAAATGATCCATGTGATCTTCTTATAACTCATAATACACTAAAATATCTTCCAAAAAATGAATGTGAAAGAGTCTAAGAACTAATGAATGATTCATATCATTAGTTCCATAAATACAATGAGAGGATTAGTAAGACCATGTCAAATATCTTGGAACTCAAAATAGTCACACTGGAATATGAATTATGTCTTATTTATATCATACTCTCAGACACATAACTAATGGAAAATTGAAAATATTTCAATCTTAGAAAACCAATTCGATCCTTTGAGTTTATCAAATAAATAATATGTTTTGGGAAAGGGTTTTTAACAATCTTCTGGGTATGATTTCAATAATCATCAAAAATAATGAGAATTACATATTCATTCCTTGAAATGAGTATATCAAAAGACCATGGTGATACACAAGGATTTATAAATAAATTTTCTTTAAGGACAATAAGTTGGTTTTTATATTTATTTAACCCAGAAATTTATTTTTGATATAATGGAATTATAATGAGCCCCATCCATGGTAGTCAGTCAACATTTACTCGATATTCATATAGGGTAGTAACCCTTAAAAATCATTAGGAAAAACCATGTGGTATTAACTCACTCCTGAAAGAAGTAAAATACCCAAATACAGGTCAAAAAAACCATGAAAAATATCTATCAACTGGAATTATTTTATTAAAGTATATGGAACAACATGCCTTTCTCTTCTTGGTATAGGGAACCACTCACCATAGAATACACGTGGGACCCCATTTGGAGATAGAAACTATAAATGATAATGATAAAAATAGTTATGTTCCTCAAAAGTTAACATCAAATACATTCTTATAATATGGTTGAAGATATGAAAATCAAGGACTATGAAATCCCATACGACTTTGTTGTTGGAAATCAGCAATTCGTACTCAAGAAACTTTCAACCTTTCTTATTCCAAATTCTTAAGTGAGTGGAAAGATCAATTTTGAATTAAATAATAACTAAGAGTAATCAAACCATTTAAATCATCTTACATGATAAAAAAATAATAATATGAACTTATATAAAAATAATATAGGACTATAAAAGATGAAATGAACATTTCATCTCTCATAGTAGGAGAACTTGCTTTAAGTTCATATGGTGCTACACCACTTCCTAAAAATATCTATCATAAGATCCTTAATAAGATTTCACTTAACGTTTGAGTATCCCCCTTGATAAGATAATGAGATCTACCACCCTTTTCTAAAACTAAATGAACAAGAGAGACTTTGTTTAAAGTAGATCAAGTTTTACTACCTCAGGTCACCCTTACAAAAAAATGATTGAGGTTACCATATTTTACACAATGATGGAATTTCCACTGTTCTTCAATATATTTAGGATTAGTATGGACATGTATACAATAATGATAGAAACCCTCCTGATTCTATCCCAACTAATCCCATGAAACCTCTCTTTGTATGAGTAGAGAACCCTTACTATGCTTCCATTGGTGGCCTGGAAATATACTATAGATACCTCACACTATAATTGAAAATCAACATTAATTCAACTTTCCCAAGAATACATTCTTGAATATTATTTATGTAATATCTTATTGTAACAAAGGTTTCCTAATGGATTACCACAATTTCCATCCTTATCCTTGAATAATTTAGGTTTTGAAACAATCATTGGATTATTTGAGAGTAATCAAGAAATGAATGATACTCTCAACCCCTTTAAGAAACTCTTTATATTCATGTGGTCCTTTTCAACATTAAATACATGTGGATTCTATTTGGTAAATTTTGAACTATGTTTCACCCATAATTCCTTATTTCTAACACCCACGCATCCCTGGTTCTGGATTGTCTTGATAATTGCCTCCACCAAATAAGGTTATACCAGAGGATTATCCTATAGAAGATGTATCATAGTTTCCTCTCCTAGATTTCAAATATCTATTCATGTATAGATTTTACAATAAGCACAAATTAAATCATATAATTCTCTTAAGTGAATAACTATGAAAAAATAGAAATATCATGAATAAATATTCATGCCTTTAAAAAACAAGAATTTAAAGCATCCTAGGATTTAACAAATAAGAGATGAAACAATAGAAAAGAACGTGTTCATCTACATAAAACCAATAATCAAGTTCAACTAAATATCACAAAAAATCATTCACAAATCATGATAAAAATCTCTAAACACCTAGGGTAACTTGAGATATGACATTGAAGTGAGCTAGCCAAATACACTTTTACACATACAACCTGAATTATGATTCTTCAAACCCATGTATACTAGAAAATATGAACCAAAAATAGGTTGTCTTGTCATAATTCCTGTTGGTTATTATCTCCATTAATATTTTGTAAATAACTAAGCTAGGTCAATATGAAACATCACCGAAGATTACCCACCATAATGTGGTGGTCTTAAAAAACCCAAAAGATGTCTCAAGTGTAATAGAAGTGAGAAAAAATTATGATTATAACATGGAAGAAAATTATATACACATGATTCATACAGTGTTAATCCAAAACGGTAAAATCAGAAATAGAACTAAATAAGAAAAACACCATGTCTCCTTTTGACCATTTTTCACCACCAACCCAAATCACAATGGAAATAAAATTAATAAAGAGAATCATGTGAGATATAAGTTTCCATTCCATTCACCTATTTCCTAAAAAACTATATATGAATAATCCCAAATACAGATATAGGATGTTAGGAATATTCCCAGTATGATACCCCCATGAATCTACATAATTTATACCATCATAAAATCATTATTTAGAGATTTTAATGAAATCATGTTTCACAAGTCCATTTATTTTTATAGAATTCTACATAACACATCATTATATTTATCCCATTAAAAACATCACATTTTCTTGGCCAAAAGAACATGAATAAAATTATGAATGTTAATATAGAGGGTCATACAAAAAACATTTATATCTCATAAGATAAATATTTTTAAAACCAAACATGAAACAAAACCTTCTTATAATAAAAAAAGAACATGTTGTGATTTTGCCAATGGGAATACATAGTTGGATATTTAATGGAACACTAATACAAGATAATTTCAATCCTACTGATATGGAGTCCTAAAATAGAATAACCACATATAAATCATACCATAGTGGTGCCACACTGATTAATGTTTACCTATGTCTATAAGCAAACACACCCACAGTTCCCAATGTGTCGTGTTTTTCAAAAACATTAAATAAACATTGATAAAAAATTTAAAAAAAAAATTCACAAGAAATGAATCATCGCTCCCATGCATTAAAAACCATTTTAGAGTCAATAACATATTTTATGAATTTTGATGAATAAGTAAAGTAAATAGAATATTTATTAAATAATACCCCTTTAAAACCATATTTTTCATGACACACAAGATCCAATTTTAGATACAAACCTTCATTGATATTTAACCAATATGTTTCAAAAATAAAAAAAATTAATTTACAAGAAAATAATGTAAATCACTCTTTAGAACTATTTCATTGATACTCCGACCCCACCAATGAAATAAAACTAGTCACCTTTGAGAAAGGATATTGGAATCACTGAGATATGGTCCTCATTATCATAAATCCATAAGAAGCATCATCAATTTCCCATACAAACATTTTGATCTCAAAATAATAGCCCAATTGGGTTCATATGTATCAAGTGGAAAATATATTGAGGGTGAATTTAAAAGGAGGAGGAAAAGGATCAAATAAAAACATACCTTGAAAAGATCAACCAATAATTAAAGAGAATCACCAAAGAACAAATCAGAGAACCCTCTAGATTGTGAAATATGGATTTGGTCTAGATAAATGTAGATTAAAACTAGAATATACTTAATAATCACAAAGGAAATTAAAGTAGTTTACCTAATTTATGAAAGTCAAACAGGGGAATTTTTTTATGCCACATGGTTAGGAAAAAATGCATTAATATAGAGGTATCCATTTACCATTACAAAAAAACCTCGATGATTTTATGGGGATATCCACATGGCTAGAAAAACCATGGTCAATCCATGGGACAACCTCTATACCAAACCCCATTCATCTACATGGTTTTTGGGGTGACTCGTATAGTTAGAAAAACCATTCTAAAAACATTTAAGGATCCATTGGAACAAATATATCCACTCTATAATGTAACCACTTAGCATGAACCTAGACTCTTTTTACAAAATCTTAAAATTTTCACCCCCGACTCTCAAAAGAATTTTCAACCTCAAATGATACAAACAAAATTTGACCAACAGGGAATCGTAGAGGTGATCTCTATAACAACCCTGATTTTTATTAAACACTTAAACATGATTTAATACATAAAAACTTCAATTGATATAACATGGAAGATCAAAAGGTCTAGTTTCATTGTGTATTTGGAACATTAAATATTGACATAAAACATGAAACACAACATCATTATTGAAAACTTCTTTTACATGACCACAATATTCATTTATACTTAGAATCGAATGGGAAAACCAGAGGAAATAATTATGAAAAGGGAGAGATATAGAGACAATAAATAGAGTAAACAAGGAATAACATGAATAATACAATACATGTTAAGAAAAAGGCATATCAATGGAGAATAAGTGAAACATGAACATAAAGGCACGATAAAGAATTATTAAGAAAACATGGAAATTTGGAAACAACACTTAACATGGTATTAGAATGAGCCAAGGGTCATTGAACAAGGGGCATGAGTAAACCCTCATTGCACTTGAATTATCATGAGTAAACCCTCATTTCACTTGACGTATCATGAAACTAATCTTTAAAAAAATGTATTGGAGCACTATCAGGGTTCACCCTTCTTAAATATTTCATTTAATGCATAAGTGTGCCATAAGACCACACAACATAGATTCATTAAACATCATAATTTATTACATGGTAAAATAATGTTTAATTCATACATGGAACTCTTCCATAAATAAGTAATTGTGAATAAAGGTGAAAAAACTTGATAGAGAAATGGGTATGTTATTCATTACACAATGATTTTGTCTTGGAAAATGGCAGTGCAATTTCGGCGGCATAACGATGTGACATACGACATCATAAAAAACTTTATGAGAGAGAAAAGGGTGTCTCATAATATGCACATGAAATATAATGTAATGGGGTTATATAGATACATGTTCCAATAGAATTAATGGAATTTGGATTCATAATTCCAAAGAATGGATTGAATGTTAATGAGGAGAGTTAAATTACTTACGGAATGTTGGCATGGTAATGGGTGTATAAGGGAGGAATTAGTGAGAGAGAAAAGGGGTATATAATTATTCAATCATAAATAGGTCAGTATGGGTGGAGGTATGAAATCATACCTCAACATTTATAATTTAAAATTAAAAGGCATAAAAATATTAAGAAACATGGATAAAATGATAAAGGAATGAATCCCTTACCAAATTTTGGCAGGGTAAGGGGTGTACAAAGAAGGCATTAATGAGAGATAAAGTGGTGTCTCATCATTAAAACATAAGGAGGTAATTATGGGGAGGTGATAAATCATACCCCATCATTTATAATTTAAAATAAAATGGCACAACAATATTATGAAACTTGGATAAAATGAGAAAGGAAGGAATCCCTTAAAAAATTTCAGCATGGTAACATGTGTCAATGGAAGGAATTAATGAAAGATAAATTAGTATCTAATAATTCAAAAATAAGTAACGTAGTATCAAGGAGGTGAGAAATCATACCCCAACATTTATAATTGAAACTAAAAGGGCCTAACAATATTAAGAAACATGGATATAATGAGAAAGGAAGTAATCCCTTACTTGGATGTGTGATCCCAAAGGCTTGGGAGGTGCTTTATAGAGTCTTCTTGGAAGCTTGGGGAACCTTGCGAGGATTATAGAGAAAGGAGGGTAGAGGCTGGATGAACTCCAAAGACTTTGAGTGAAGAGGAAGTGGGATACTGGGTGGGTTTATATAGGAAAAGGGAGAGAATTCATTATTATTTAGGTTTGGGACACAATACATTAAACTAATAAAAACCACAAAACCACCCATGGGTTTTGCCCATGGATTTTTACAAAGGGTAGTGGAAAACATTAGTTTACAAGTTCAACTTCTGAACTTCTTAAAATACTAGGTTTTCTTATGTGGAGGTGAGTCACACTATTAAAGGAATCAATTTAAAAAGATAAAATGTTTTTTATATCTTGAAGGATCCACTAAAGCTTTTTAAAATAAATCAAAAAAAACTAAAGTAACATTATTTTAATGTTAAAAAATATATTGGATGAACATAATGTTTATAGTATTTAATCACATAACTATTGGGTCATTATGATGTCATAAAACCAATTATATATTTAAACGGTATTTAATTTTTTCCCAAAAATTCGACTGGCTCATAAAATTATGTAAAATTCACAATTGGATAAATTTTACATCCTGGTTCCAAAAATAATATTCATTTTATCTAAACAATTGTTGAAATATGTTAATTTTAAATTTAAAATTAAAAACCAACATTTATCGAAAATTCATGATCTTTTGACAAAAATAGCTTGCAAACCTTAATAAAAATCAAAATTGCATTCATAAGAATTATACGATCATTTATATTATATAAAAAGTATTTTATTAACAATATTTAACTATAATATTATTTAATTCAAAAATCTATGAATTCATAAAAATAAATTTCTTCATTAACTAAAAATTGTATTTTTTATTTAAAAAAACAATTTACAAAGTAACAATAAGAAAATGAATGTATATCCTCTATAAAAAATAATTTACATAATCATAGTAATATGGCCTCGTTACATACCCCCTTATTACAGCTGCATACGACCTAAGGGTAATGTGTGCGATGGTGAAAGACTCTTATGGTGTCTCGGATAACATCGCTCGAGTGGTAATCTCTATCAACATCGACTTCTCCCGAAGGCGGTTCCATTCGAGATTTACGTGTTGAAGCTCGGCTTGGGATTGGTCAAGAGAGAATCCCAATGATTCCACCTCCTTTATGAGGTCTGAAAAATGGGTTTCGTATGGAGAAATTCTACTGGTTGAGGCCATCGCTTCTTTTGTCTAAGTAAATTGGAATTGTTAAAGCCCTATATTTATACTAATCATATGATCAATGTTTGACGACTATATTAGAACTGGTCAAAATTTATGATGGTATTTTAAAATCCAACAACATAAAACCAAGGAAGTGCATATGTTATAGAACAATATTAAATATTAAGACATTTAATTAGATCCAGAGTAATTTTCATTAATAAAATTTTGGGTCATTACAATCTTGATTCTGTTTGGATACCCCCAAATTACTTGATGTTTATCCCAACAGTAATCAAAATGTTCTTCTTTTCAACGACTTAAACTGACTCTAAAAATAATTCAAATTGTTATGCATTTAATACACATAACATCCATTAAATTAACACATTGATTTGACTGAGCCTGACTGGGACACGAACTGCTGATGTACGCATTGTGTAAATCAGATACACAATATCTATCCCATATGTTTTTTAGTGAAAAACACATGGTCCAATCCATTTCATGAATTTAATACACGATACGATGAATGGAAAGTAAATAACAAGTAGATGACATGGCTTGTACATATTTTTTTTAACAGAGAAGTGTCTATGCAGAGACCCACATCTAGTCCATAGATATATAATACATATGATGAGTGATATACATGACATATTAGTGGATGTACACACAGTGTACGCAACCTATATTTAACGAAATTTAAATTAATTCATTACTCTATAAACCTCATCCTTATGTGTTTCTTTGGTACTTTATTTATTACTATATAATATTTGATACGTTTTATATAATTTCAAAACTATAAATAATTTTTTACAAAAATAAAATCTATATAACATGTAAATTGGCAATATTTCAACTTTCTATTCACATTAAAAGAATTACATGAAATGCTAATTAACATGTGTTTTACCCATCATTTAATTGACTTTTATATGCCATGAAATCACATTATAAAACATGTATGATAATTTTCACATGGTTAGACTATATATGATCTTAATATATACATATTGTTTTTAATTCAAACATTACTAGGTAATTCCATGTACATGATTTTTACTTATTATATTAATATATATATATATATGTATAATTTAATTTATTTAAAACAGATAGTATTTGTATCTCTAAGATAGATTGGATAGAAATTAAGATAAGTTTAAATAATTGGTGAATTAGATAATTACTATAATTAACTTACATATGTTTTTCCTAATAAAATAATAAATCAAAATTATTGCAAACAAGATATTTTAAATTAGAATAAATTATAGTAGAGAATGATCATTAGATTAGAACAACCTGTATGTGTGTAAGATTTCTTTTTTTAATTAATGTATGGGGGTTTTCAATTAGTTTGTTAAATTAAAATGATGTTCAGAGAGTCTTCCACTACCATTTTTTATGTATGGACTGTTGTTACCATGGTTTATTTTAAATAAAACCGAATTATCATTCCCTTCACCCATATGTTAACTAAAATCATTATAATGGTCGATATCCCACATGAATAGAGTTCTATTGATATAGAGTTGAGGCAAAACTATACCAATGAGACATAAATGGCATAGGTAAAATACAAAAAACGTGTTCTTGTAGTGTCTCAAAGGGTTTTTCCAACAGGGTATCTGATTTTTTTACTTTATACTCATTTAAAAACAAATAAATATATATCAGTATCATTCCATGATTTTTTTTATTTCCATCTGATTGATGATTTATTTTATCGTTGTAAGAACACGATCATGTAAATTAATGAATTAACATGAATATAATGAATTAAAATAAATGGATAATACATAATTTTGGAATAAGTACACGGTAAATCATATTTTTAATATCCACATAATCATAATATGAAATTTAAAATACAAAATAATAAAAGCTATAAAAAATAAAAAATACTTTAAGTTATTATTAATTCATTAATACTTCCATTATCTATGTTAAGATGGATTTGTAGTTACTGTTTCAGTTTAACACATTTTCAGCGGACAATTATTTGTTTGGAAATCTAAAAAAGGTAGGGGTTCACTCAATTAACCATTAATTGGATATAAGTTTTATTCTTAGTTCAGTAAATAATATTGGGGGTAGTGTTGAGGAAATATAATTCCTGATTTAATGATTGGTGAGTACACTCAATGGAATACAGATAATCAAGCTAGCGATTGGAAGAACCGCCTACCTAAAAACCATAATATAATTTTCATGGTTTTTCCTAGATTATAAAAAGTTAAATATAGATCCTTTCTACTTTAATTTATAAGGTTATGGAAAATTTTCTGTTTAATGGTGAGGGTGGCTGCGACATTCTTAAACAGTGGGAGACCAAATAAAAAAATTTAATTATTTTATCTCACTTATTTTGTAATCAAGTAAAGTACTAATCATCAGTTTTAATTATTATAAAAGTAAATATAAAGAAAAATCATTAAAATAGTGTCACATTTAATTAAATCTAGAATTTACCTCAGAAGTATAAATTTCAATGAGTGGTATTATTGTTTTTCACTTCCGTATAATTGAAGAATTTTTACTCTGTGCTAACATTCGGTAAACATTATCATATTTCCACTAATAATAGGTGAAAAGTATTCCTAAAATTGAAAGATGGAGGGTATTTACTCAATGATATTATGGTGAGAAAAATGGAAGAAAAGTTTTTAAATCCAAGGGAACATTACATCCTATGGTGTACTTACATCATCATTCAAAGAGGAAAAGGAATAAAAGGGATGTAAATGAACTAAATTCTATTTGGTTATCAAATAGGAGAATATTGTTATTGGAAGAATTAAAATAAAATAATGTATAAGTATTTATAAAATTCAAGAATAATCATCATTGAGTATAATATTTCAAATGGAATTCATGGAATTTAAATTAAATATGTTTAACATATATTATATTTTTAATAATAATAGATATTTGAAAACAATGTAATAAATATAGTGAATTCTCCTAGGGGATGAGGTTTCTTGATTCCTATTATATTGGTGATAATAAAAAAATTATAATTTTCAAGAGTGTATTGATTTAATATTTTAATGAGTGTAAAAAACATTTATCTTTGTTTATACATAGGCACAAAAAAACATTATTTTATAATTATAATAAACATTATCAATATAGTCCATAGTAAACAAATAGTTCCACAAATTTTTAATCATATATATCCATTAAGAAATATGTTGAATATAAAATATATGACTATTAACTATTTGTTGAAATATAATTAATTTCCAAATAAAACTAAAACCAGTTGACTTGTTTATACATATGAAATTATTTTAGTCACCTTTTTTCTAAGATACTAAATATAATAAAAAACTAATTATCATGTTTTAAATAATAATCCTTTAAAAAAATGTACTCCACAATTATTTTAGTTATATATTAACAAGGAAATGTGGATATTCTAAATATTAAGGTTAATTCATATACTTCACAAGATTTATTTAAAATAATCTAGAAAATCAACGAGAAGTAAATGTGTACATTTGTTAAATGTAAAGGAACCTCTAAGATGTCTTTTTATAGAACATCATATCAATGTAATCATTGATCATACAGGTGAAGTAGATGTATTCTTAAACTGAAATTTCCTTATATACATCAATATTGTATTGTTAGTAAAACAAAAATAATTTATGAGTTATATAAAAGTTTCAAATACACTATAATTTCTTCAAATACATGTTTAAAAAATAGAATCATAATAACTAATCAAATTCCAACTATATTTAACAATATATAATATATATTGCGATATAATTGGAGTCTATTAAGATACAAGAATATGTTTTTATTTAAAATAATTTCTTAAAATCTAGTTTTATATATAAACATGTATCAAAATACTCAGGGAATCTCAGTTCATAATCTAATAGACAATATGGATACTAACTCCTATTCAAGACCAAGAATGTTTCAAAAATGGAAAAATATATAAGGATAATTAAAGATGACTTAAATTATATGTGTTATGGATCTATATTCACATGAGCTTGAATATTAATGTTTGGATCCTCAAAGTTTAGTAAGATGTGTAGTTACAAAGAAAAATATTTCATAGGATATCATAACCAAATAGGTGGTTCATGTTCCCCATAAGGGGTGATACATATATTATTCATACAAAGAAGTACTGAATGATAAAATAAAATTAGTTTGAAAAGTATATATGAATTCAAGTAATGGATTCAATGTATTAAAATTTAAAAACTCCATATTTTTTATATTTCTATGACTTGACACAATTTTTTAGTATTCATGTTAATTTAGAAATAGATCATACAAGCCTGTACAAAAAAAGAATGATTGATTACAAATATGTTTTTGCCTATGACAGAACATATACACCAATCATCATAAATAAAATCCATATTATTTATACTTACTAAATCATACTTTAATGATAATCATATTGTAAAGATTATTTTTAAGGAAACCTCATTTAGAAGATAACTTATGGATAATGTTTACTTGATGGGTCCAAAAGTGGACCCTATGGTGTATGTATAAAAGGAATAAATAGAAAGGGACATTGACTCAATAAATCCCAATATGAAGCAAATATTTCATAAATTCGTTGCAGATAAATCCTATATAGTAATCATTGATTTTTTTTAAATTAATGAGTTCAATGAATCTCTAATTGGTTTGTTGGAGGTCAATAATATTTCATGATAGATATGTTCATAACATATTAAAAAATGTTATGTATTACCAATTTGATATGTTTAATGAATAAATTTATTTATGAATAAATTTAATTTGAATACATTTTCTTGGTAATAATATCTAAAAAAATAGATCCATGGGTTTTCAGAATCAAATTAATGTATATATATTCAAAATGTATTGGAAAATACATGTTGAAACTGTTTGAGAATGAATTTTTGTTGGAATATAATGTTTCAAGTAGAAAATGAATTAGAATAGGATGGGATTATTTATATTAACTGAATTTAAAATTCTTATATTCTAGTAATTTATCTTATAGAAAATAATATTTACAAACATTTGATATATCTGATGCATGATGAATAACATGTGAATATCGAACAGATCCAATATAATTAAAAATTCATGCTGTTTGAACTATCTGAAAACACTTGGAAATGTCAAAATGGATGAGTTCATGGTGCCTAGATGAATGATATTACTTTTTTTAAAACCCCATTATTTTAGTTTATATTTTATCTTGAAAATAACACAACTTTCAATTGCCCAAAACATAACAATAAGCTTAACCAACACATGTAATAATATTATTTGTATATGACTATTATAACCTTGTTATTTAATTGATATGTATAAATACATATAACTATGATATGAAATATACATATAAAGTTCGTAGCCAATATAAATTTATTTATAAATTCATAATAAATAATAACTCAGTTTTTAGTAAAGTCATTTAATTCTTCAAAAACATATTTCCACAAAAAAGGGGTTAATTAATTTTTGTTTGAAAATATTATAATTAATATTTTAATATATTATAAAATATATTTAATAAAAATTTTACTATATTTTAAATGGGAATATAAAAATTATTTTGGGGTGAAATTTTGTTAATTTTCGAAAAGATTCATATTTTAGTGAATATTGTAAAATTAAAATTGTGTAAAAATTCCATTATTTTTAATTAAATAATGATATTTACATGTGTAATTATTATTTTTATTTTATAATATATCTAAATAATATTATTTAAATCATAAATAAAATAATAAATTATATAGTAAGGAACATTATATTTTATTTTGGTATATGTGTATTTTTTCTAAAACACAATTTTAAAAAAACCAATTTTCACCTTGTATTGAAGGCATATTTGAAAAATAATTTTTACCACTTTTAGAAATTTAATTTTATTTAAAGGATTTAATTTTTCAATTAAAAAAATTTATCAGGGTACTAATTTATCTTATTTTTTGGATGAAATTATAATTTTTGTGTATTGCTAAAAAATTATGTATCTATGAAATAATGTATCTCTTATTATATCTTGAAGACATTAGTATGGTATTAAAATTTATGAATATTATATAAATACTCATTTCTGATATTATAATAAAAAACAATTCATGAAAAATAAATTTGAATATATTTCATGAGAAATAAGAATTCATTTTTGGTACCGACGCACTACTTACACAACATTGGAAAAGTCAAATTTTTTGTGCTAAAGATTATTTTTGAGAAGGAATAATTATTTTGATGACATTATAATTAATTTTTTTTGAGTGATTATATTTACTAAAATTTATTATTTCAGGTGTTATATATGAAGAAACCTATAAAAATACTAGTGGAGTTCCTGCATAAGGTGAGAAATGTAACAAAACAGATTAAATACATTTATATAAAATAGAGGTGGGTAAATATACATTTTTAACAAAAAAAATTCATGATGAAGTAAAATAAATTATTTTTAAGTTATTATTTTTATTGATTTTTAATTATTAGTAAAATTATATAAAACATGTAATCTATAATGCCATAGTGTTTAGGGAAATAGAAATAAATAAGAAAATTATATTAAAAGAATTAAAAAAAACATTCCCGAAGTTTGGACATCCAAAATAATTTATAGTTATTTAGAAAGTATTAAGCATAGTATACGTTATTATATTTGAAATTTAGGATGTCAATTTTTTTTTTAATTTCAAGATAACTTGATCAAAATATAAATCACATTAATGGTATTTTATTTTAAATATTATTATATTAAATGATTAAAAAATCATTAAAAACATGAAATAGAAAAATAAGGATGTAATATGGTTTAAAATTAAATCCTCTGAGATTTTTTGATTCAATTATTACGTTATAGTTAAATTTATAACCCTTTGTTACAGAAAAGTTTGTTACAATGATTAGTGGTAAAAGTTTGTTAATGATGGTGTTAAGCATAAAATTATGGTTTAAAATTCCTCATAAACCACCAAAAAATTTCTTTTTTAAGGGGTTTAGACCATAATATATATTATATTTTAATTTTTACCAATTTTATTAAACATTTGTAGGAAACATAATTTATTATATTTATAAATTTTAATTAGTTCTATGTGTGGTATTTCCTTGACTACTAAAAGACACCACCTATCCTCTATTATTCACACCACCTTGAGAAACATATGTAAAAAACATGAGACTATCTCTACCCAAATTGATTAAATAAATTTTTTATTAGAAATTTTTCTTAAAATTCCATCCCTAGGTCCCTTAAGGGGATATCCAAAATAGTTTCCTCTAATTGGAGGTAATCATCTTAAGTGAGCATTTTAATTGTACAAATTCTTCAACATCGCTGAAATCTTCTAGATCCATTTTCTTATAATATAATAAGTAAATCTTAAATATTGATATAATATTATTCTAGTTCAAAAATCCATATTAATTTTCTTTTCCATTCGAGGAAAAAAATTAAAAAATCTATCATTCATATGTACAACTTAAAGTATTCACATAATGGTGTAATTTGTTTTCATGGTCACTTTACAAGGATCATTATACATATGGAACTAAAAAATATATATGATATTTAAGAAATAATAGTTATTAATGAAATATAATATATCATTTACAATCTTCCCCATCAACTCATTAATAAATGATAATGTTGTTTTGGGGTATGTGAGGACTACCACTTCCACAAAGCGATGTGATTCATTATTCATGTATACCATTTAAGGACGATTCAAATAAAAATTATATAATGAATATATATGATATATATATCATTTTTAACATTAAATATATGTGTGATCCATGGTAAATACTAAATGAAAAATCTAATACTAAAGAATACATGAAAAATGAAACAATAAACACTAAAAAACAATGATTGTACTATTGATATATTTTTACAAGAGCCTCAGCCTTGCCGGTGAGGACTCAAAAAGTGCATCTAAGAGATTTTTGATCAAATGGGGGTAGAGAAATAATTATGGGATACTATGGTAGTACTGTAGTAGGTTTTGTTTGGTACTGTAGTAGCCGAAAATATTCACCTGTTAGGGCTTTTGGGCCACCGATTTGGTCCTCGGGTCATTCAAGGACTTTGGGCCACTGAAGGTCTTCAGGTCACATTAATGTCTTAGGGCCACCTCAAGGCCTATGAAAAGTATGAAATTGTTCTTAAAATAGATCATGAATAATCTACAAGGAGCATACTCTAGATAAGGATTCATATAAGGAGTATTCACCAGAGTAGAGCTAATGGATTTTGATGAATGAGAGGGTATGTAAATTGCCATCAGGACCATACTATGAATTCAAAGGAAGCCTTTTTGAACAACCACGTGAAGGTGGTGGGATGAAATCTTGATGTAGACTCTAGTGAGTGGAAAATCCAAGTATTTATAGTCTGGATGAATTCCTCTAAGACCTTCGGGTCAGGTAATGTCCGGAATCCTACGATCCATGTAAGAGTTCCCCTTCAACCCTTAAAAGGGGGATTTTCAAAAATGAATAAAACTAGAAGGCCTTCAGGCCTTTCAGAAAATAACTATTTATTAATAAGTGGATTCTAGAATTTTTTTAGTAGATCAAATATGAAATTATAATTATATATATTTATCTGGTATATAGGTATAAAAAAATTAAATTTATTATCAATGAGGATAAAATAATATACAAATAATGTTAAACTAAGTTAGAGGGTTATTTAAAAATCTCATTGTTAATTAGTATCGTTTGTTTCTATGTTTTGTTTGAGGGACTTATATGTTATTTATATCTTATAGCAAATAAATTTTCTTCTCCTTTGGTAATTTCTACAAACTATAAGTTCTCAATTCATTTTTTTCTCTCGATGTACTCAAAATTCCAAAAACTATTTTAAGTGCAAATTAAATTTCTTTCCTTTCAGTAGAGAATATTTTAATTCAATATCCCTGTTTTATTTAAAATGTTTTCATGAAATTTCCTCCTTTTCTACAATTATTTATTAATGTAATTTTTACCATGATTTTATGAAAACCCATAACATTAATTCACCTTATATAATGGTTTATTACATAAAAGGACACATTATATAATCTCGGAAGATCATGAAGCGTAGTTGATTTTTGAAATTACATATTTATAATAATTAAAAGAATATGAAATAAAACTTCATTAGTGAAAAATACTTAAAATGATCCTAATATTACAACATTATTCTAAAACATCAAGGGATAACCTAGGGACATACATTAGAATGGAATGAGATATAATTAAAAGTAAGTGAATAAAAATTAAATAGCTTATGTAAAAGAAGTAAATGTGATCCAAGAGGAATATAAAGGAAATTCAAGAGGGGTGAGAATAATAATATTAATCTATAAGGAATGATATAACATGATAGAATAATGGAGACATGATAATGTGGTGACAAAAGTTAACATGAAATCATAAACACAAGTCAATGAAAACAGGAAGGAAATCGTAACCATGTCGAAAAATTCCCATAATGGATTATAGTTACTCCCTAATTAAATAAATAATGTCTCATTAGACTAAAACATTACCCAATGCATTGGAGACCTGTCTTAGTGTATCCATATTTTTCAAATCATGTACATGCATAAGTATTCTTTAAGAAATATACAGCATAAATATGAATTTAATCAATTTTAATATAATTATATATGATTGATGGTTAAAAAATGTAATTAAGTAATGAAATATGTATTTTTACAACTAGGATAATTCTAATCAATGGAAATATGGGCGGGAATTCACAAAAAAAATGGCATGAAAAAGTAATTGGATAATTCATACAATATAATGGAGGTACATAAAGGTTCATCAGATGATTAATGAGGGATAAAGTGGTCTCTAATAACTTGAAATCATATGTGTAGTAATGAGTTTGTGTTATGTAATATCTAATAAAAACAATTGGAAAAAATATAATAAGAAAAATGTGGCACTTGACTAAAGAAGAGAATGATATGATCCCTTACCATGAGAGGGTGTTTCCCAAAGACTGATAGTAGCTTCTAATGTGATTGGGGACACTATGGTAGGGATATATAGAAGTAAGTGAAGAGTAATGTCATGATAAATGGGTTTTGAGTTAATATAAAATGGATTTTGGTTAGATTTATATAGGAAAATAGTTTATAGGCCTTTATTAATTTCCAAACATAACTTTTGAACACTATAAGTTAATATAATAAAAATCAAAGAACATAACACATTGTTTTACTAGGGACAACTTAAAACCAATTTTTTAAATTATTTTACATGTTTATGAACCTATATAATTAGAATATTACCATTGGTTATGTTGTGGTGAGTCATGTTTAAAAATAATTTATTTTAAAAACAAAAAAATATAATATCAGATTTGGAGGATTCATTAAGGGTTAATAAAATTAATCAAACAGACTAAAAATACACTAGTTTAATGTGAAAAAATTTATATGGTTGTGGATTCCATTTATGGCCTATATTATTTCACTTTTGGGTAATTATGATGTCCAAATACACAATTTATATTAATACAGTATTTGATTTTAACTTGAAAAAGGACTTCCTCCGATTTATTTCAAAACAAAACCAATGATGGACAATTTCAACATGTTGATTTAAAAATTAAAATTTATTTTATCAAAATAATTCTATATGTATCCTAATTTACACTTTTTTAAATCCACATTTTTTTAAAAGTAATGGGTTTTTGTCAATAAATGTTTTCCGACCCTTATATAAATAAATTTTTTATTCATAAAATTAAATTATCATTTATATATATAAAAATTATTTATTAATAATATTTTATTAAAAAATAATTTTTTTAAAAAAATACTGAATTTATTAAAATGATTTTCTTGATTAAAACAATATATTTCTTAAAAAACACAATTTTTGTCTCATCATATCAAAATGCAGTTTTTATCAATATCGTTATTTAATCATTTAAAATGTAATATTAAAAAGGGATAAATAAAAGAATTATATTATTGAAATAAAATAAAAAAATTCATAGTGTCAAGTTATAGATACATTTCTCTTTGTTATACATTTGAAAACCATAAGGGTAAGGTGTTCGATAGTGAGATTTTCATGGGGTGGTTCAGTATATAGGGTTTGGGTTATGATCACTATGAGATTAAAAACCTCCCCTGATGATTTGCTTTTGGGGTTTAGTTTTTTATTATTATATTGGGATTGATATATGGAAAATACCAGTGATTTTATCACCCACATATGCTTCAATAAATTGGCTTTATATTGTATGATACTTCTGGTTGAGGTCATCACTTGTTTCATCTATGTGAAAATGAATTTATCATAACCCTTAACTTACTAATATTAATGGTCACTATACAATAGCTATATTAACTACAATTATTTTTCCTAAAATTATTTTATATTTAAAACACCATAAAACTATTCGGAATTTCTAAATTAGTGCATGTACTTCCTATAACTTCTTTACAGAATGAGGAATCTATTCATTGAAACATGTAATTTCATTTATAAAATTTTGGTCCATTTCATTTTTCCCCACATTCTAATTACATCCTCAAAGCATTAATTTCATAAACTAAAATTGATGATGGAATTTTTTTTCATCACCTCTTCCACTTCCGAAGTCCCTTCTTTCAAACTTATGGTTCTACGACAACTCTTTGACAAGGTGAGTTGTCTTGTGTCATGGAACTTTGTATGTACATTCTATGTTCTTCCCCAATCTCTCTCTATAGGAAGTATCATTTTTCAATGTTAACATATTTTGATTCAATAAATGTGAGGGTTCTAGTATGTACTTTATCAATAGGGATACATGGAATACATAATTATTTTCATATAGTCTAGGTGGGAGTGTTAGTCGATAGAACAATTTACTAATATGATAATGGTTATCAAAGGGGCGATTTATATTGGTATAAGATTTCCCTTTTTCAAAAAAATCTAGAATTTATTTCTTGGAGATATATAAAGAAACACATTATGTCTGACCTCAAAATAGCAGTCTTGTCTATGATTTTTTTCATAGCTTTTTTTTGACATTGTAAAAATTTCATTAGATATTGAATGGTTTGAATATTATCTATAATTTCTTGTATAAGTTTAGGTCCCATAATATCCTTCTCAATAACTTCATGCCATAATTTTTGATACTAACACCTCTTCCCATACATATACTCATAAGGTTACACTTGAATTCTATAATGGAAACTATTGTTATATGAAAACTATACTAGGGGAAGGTGTTATACCCAACATCCTTGGAAATATATGGAACATAATTTTTCATATCATATAGATTTTGAAAGTTTATTTCAAGTTGACCATAAATATGAAAACGATAAAGTGTCCTAAAGCTCAATTTTATCCAATTATTGATGAATACTTATCCAAAACCTTTAGGTATACCTCAGATCTAAATGAAATACAATAGAGAGTGGAACTATATGTTGTATTACAACTTCCCTTATGTTTACCTTGGTGATTTGGTCAATGTTTAAATATTCCTTGATTTCAATGAAATTAACTAACTTGGTAAGGTAATAAAATATCACCTAGATGGCATTGTTACCTATAGGTTTCCTGATGTGTCCTATGATAAAATCCATGGATATTTCTTCCCATTTCTATAATGGCATGTGAAATAGTTTCGTAATACCCCTATAATTCCATTTCTCAGCCTTAAATTGTTGGAATACCAATCATTGAGATTCAAAATTTACAATAAATATTTTTATTTTATCCGACTATAAATATTTCTTAATATATTAACATATCTTAGTGAGTCCTAGATTAACATAGAATGATAAGATATGTACATCATTACATATATCCCTCTTTCATTTTGGTTTTTATGGGACACCTAATAACTCAACATTCAACAATGTTTAACTAAAAAAAATTCACTACCTTCTTCTATATAAATTCATCATTTTTTTAGTCCTCCTTGATCCTCTAAAGAATTGATGTGTGAGAAAATGTTTGATAAGGTATGATTAAGATCCTTTTATTATTACCATTTCCATCATTTTCATGACTAAGAAGATTGGATCCCTCACATTCATCATCATGGATAGGGTTGCAAGATCCATTCAACAAAAATAATTTTCCACTTTTTTTCCTTGCCAAGATTGTAATTGATAAAAAGATTCTAATACTTTATCTTCTCTAACAACCTTTCCTGACACATATTGATCACCTTCTGTGAGGATATATACTTGAGGATTTTATTTTCCACATATATGTCACACCTATCCCCATAGATATAATGCTGAAAAGTGGTTAATAATATGGTCACCACAACCAATTATAGATAATGCATTGGGTAGTTATTCTCATAGATATTGAGTTGGGAAGAGGAACATGAATTCAATATGTCATCTTCCATGAGTAAAAAAATGAATCCATTATTGGATACATCATTTCTCTTCACAAATCCTTCCCACTAGTGGGATTTATGTGCACAAGTTTAGTTATTAGCTTCTTCTTCAACTCATTAAAATATTCATTGAATTCAAAAATGAAAAAAATCTTGACTCCCTTTCAATATATATTGCTTAGTGGTACATAAAATCAGGAGAATTTTATAATAAATCGACGATAGTACCCGTATAATTCATGGGAACTATGAATATCATTCATAAAGGTTAGTCTGAGCCATGCTTAAATTGTCCCTTTTTTTAATGTTCCATAGATATCCCATTGATAGTGATAAAATTAACCATGAATATAACTAGGCCAAACGATTGGTTTCACTTATTTTTCTATGCATAAATCTTTTATTTTTCTGATGTCTTTAGTATAGTAGTCAAATGAACCTCAGGTTCATCCTTTCCTACAGAGTAGATAAGAATATCATCTAAAAGAATACCACATATTTATTGAGGTAATATAACAATAATCTATTCATCCCACCAATGAATATTTTCATAGCATTTGTGAGTCCAAATGGCATGAATATGAGCTCGTAGTGCTTATTTCATGGCCAAAAACAAGTCATGGGTATATCCTTCTTATTTAATTTTACATGACAACATCATAATCGACAATACACCTTAGTGAAATATTGGGATCCACATAGATGACTGGTCAAGTCACTAATCTATGAAATATGATACTTATTCATTATCCATATCATTTTGAGCTCAATATAATCATGGTGAATTTATATTGACCCATCCTTCTTGTTGATGAAGAGGAACAATAATACCCATAGTGAAGCTCCTGGGCATATGAACCATTCACCTTGATTATCTTATAGTTGTATCTATAGCTCAAAAAGTTCAAAAAAATCTTGTCTATATTGAGTCTTGGATATTTTTAAATGTCCATGTATAATTTCAATTGAAAATTCAACCTCTCAGGTAGGAGGAAGAATTGCAATTTTTTTTATGAAACCCATAAGTGAATTCCTTTACAATATGAATTTAATCAAGGATGATCTTTTCATTAACCTCAATCAATTGATCTAGATATATTTTATCACAAGGAAATAGTATCCTAACATTATATATTGGTACCAAAGATGATTCATCATCCTTCTTTAACCTATATTGAATCAAGGGGTGGTTCACGATACCGAGGGAGATTTAATTCTACCAAAATTTTATTTTGGATCTATATATGGAAATCCAATCCATGTTCATAATATAAATAAATTCTCAAAAGACGAGTATCAAAATTTTCCTTGTAAATTTAATCCCACAAATTTTGATAGGTTAGGATATATATAATTTAGATTAAATAATATCTTAATTTTATATTTTCACAGATATCTCTACTTCCATGATTTTTGGTGGTGTTTGAATATATCTAAAGGATATGTATGATTTGAAACATTATGTAGAACCGGGGAATATAATCTTGAATTTAAATATTTCATTATATTTATAATCAATTACATTACCCATAAAATACATTTGGATGAGAAATTTCAAAATATTATAAAAAGGTTAACTATGAACATTAATGGTATAACTCATAAATGAAATATATTCAGTAACCTATAAATATCATGGTTTTAATCTATGTTATCACTAATATAGTTCCTACCATAGAATATTTTGAAAATTCATAATTCCCCAAAAATGGTTCACAAAAGTATTATAAATATACCAATTCATACACCATGTTAGTATCAAAACGGGTGAGCAACTTGCCATGTTTTCATGTAGCAGGTAATGATCAATTCTATCTCAGTGAATGTTTTTTGGGTTTATTATCTCTATATATGCCTATGCTTGAGGCACATCATCTTGAAGAATGATGATAAGGTTTTTTTAGGGAGACTAATTAATCTATACAGTACCAAAATTTCTGGATTTTTTACTTTTTTTAGTCTATCCATAAGGTATTTAATTGATCTTTTAAATCCTAATACCTAAAAACAATTATACTTTCCTCTGATACTGACTATGAAAACCCTTGTATTTAATACATTTTATTTCGTGATTTATTACATAAATGAAAACATAATAAAATACTCAAAAATTGTAAATCCTCGTAATTTTTGGGAATTAGATACATATATTAACAACATTAAAATGATATCAATATCATTAATGAAAACTTCCTTAACATGATCCAAAAATTCCATCATTATTTAAAAACTTCATGAGATAACATGGGTATGTACATATGAAAGGAATTATTTAGAAATCTAAATAAGGGAATAATAAAAGAAAAGAAATAGGTAATGTAGTGTATTTGATCCAATATGCATATTAAAGTAACATAAGAAGGGTGAGAATCATAGTCATGAATAATAATGAATGACATAATATGATAATGTAAAGGAATATTTGGAATGTGGTGACAACATTAGACATGTCATCATAGCAATTGGTCAAGCATAACCACCAAGACATCATAACATGGTGGAAAACATCCCATATTGTATTATATTTATTCCATAATACCATACATGATATAACATGAGACTGAAACATTACCCAATGCATTGGAGATCTATCAGGGAGAACCCATCATTTTCATATCATGTATATGTATAAGTGTTCCATATGAATCATGCAACATAATTATTACTTAAATATATTTAAATTTATTATCAAGGAGTATGATTTACGTAAATGTAATTACCCAATAAATGATGGTTTGTTAAATCTATGTGAATACTCTTGAGTGTAAATAAGGACGGGTACTCAAAAAAATGATTGGCATGGACAAGTCATAAGATTATTCCATCAGTATAATGGGGGTACGAAATGGGTCATTGGTGGGATCAATGAGACTGAAAGGGGTCTATAATCACATTCAATCATATGGTAAGTAATATGGATGTTGTAAATTTTATCCTATCATGAAAAATTAGATGAAAATGTATTAATATAAAAGAGGTTCTTGAATAAAGGGGAAAAATAGAGGATTCATTATCATGAGAGGGTGTATCCAAAATCAAGGGAGGTGTTTCTTAAGATAATGAGGAAACCTTTTTAGGGATCTAGAGATTTAAGGGAAGATTATTGTTGTGCTCAATGGTTTTTGAGTGACGGTAAATGGGATTTTATGTGGTTTTATAAACAAAAATAGATGAAAATTCTTTACTAAGTTTTGAACATATGTTTTGGATTCTATATTATAATTAAATAAAAAAGAAAACCATACCATATTTTTTCTATGGTATCAAACAAATTGAATATTTGCTCACTATTTTACATGTTTATAAACCGTAATCATTAAAATAATATACCTGGTGATGTAAAAGTGAGTCATGTATAGAAATAACTGATTTTAAACCATAAATTATAATATAGGTTTTAGAGGATACATTATGGGTTTAAAAAACAATAAAACCACAAAAAACAATATTTTGAGGGTTAAATAAAATGTTCTCATGGATACCGTTTTTGGAATACAATAAATCACTTTTTTTTCAGTATAATTACATAATACACAATGCATTTTTACATAGGTTTTTATTATTACACAAAAATATCATATATCTCCAAAAATTTTCTAAAAATATATTAGATAATTTTGACATGTTTATATAAGAAATAATAATTCATTTATCCAAATAATTCTATAAGTACGAAAATTTACACATTAAGTTAAAAAATCAAAACTTATTGATAAATAATATTATTTTACAATAACATTTTTTGACCCTAATTAAAATTATTATTGACATCATACAATTATATTACCATTTTTATTTAAATTATATCCTTTAAAACAATATTTTATTAATATATCCTGTATTTTAAAAATTTTGGAATTTATTTAATGGGGTGTCTTGATTGAAACTATATATTTCAAAAAATTAAAATTTTCTTTTCATCATATTAAAATCCAATTTTTATCAAACTCATTATTTGATCATTTAAAAATTAATATTGAAATGTGATGAATTTAATCATTATTTTATTGAATGAAATTAAAAAAATTAGTACCATTCCATTCTAGATACATAGTTCTTTATTACCCAAGTTAAATCCCTAAGGGTAAATCTTGTTATGGTGGAATTTTATTATGGTAGTTCAGCATATATGATTTGGTAAATGATTTCATTGAGATTGAAATTGTTTTTTGAATAGTTTCATTAATTCTTTAGTTTATGAATAACAAAATGGGATTGATATAAGGAACTTTCTAGTGATTCTTTTTCCCTTAGAACCTCTAAAAAATTTTCCTCACAGGGCATGATCCTAGCATTCTAGGCCATGACATCTTTCATCTGTATCAATTGAACTTTATCCGAACACTTAATATACTAATATTAATAGTCACTATAAAATGGATATATTCTTAATGGTAATAATAAATAACAGTGTTTTAAATTTGACATACCATATAACTTTTCAAAATATCTAAAGTAGTTCATTATTTTCTTATAAAATAATTACCAAATGAAGACTTATTCTTTGAAAAATGTAATTTCAATTATAACAGTTTAGGACACCAGAGGTTGAATTTTTTAAAAAGGGTTAAAAAGAATATTCTGATCACTTTACAAATGAGTTACTTTTTACCAATGCATTGAAAGAAATGTTATTTTTAATGTACTCTTCACAAAATTTATTTTTTACTATCATTAATAATAATTTATTAAATGATTCATATACATGTTTCCATATTAATTTCAAAATAAAAATTTTCCAAAATATTGTTGAATTTTTTTGATTTTATAAAAGTTATTTCAAAATAAAAATGGCATTTTCCTCTAGAAATATTCAGGTGATATTTTAATAGAATTTTTTATCTTTTTTTAATAACCGTTGATGAGTATTATTATTTACTAGTGTTATACTCTAATGATACAATTCATCGTATTTATCATGATGGATTATGATGATTTTTGACTGGTGAAATTATTGGGATTCCCTATATTAGTTTTTCTAATAAAGACATGTATTGATTGTTAGTATATGTTTATTATGTTTTATTTTCTATTTATATGATTAATGTACTATAATTATTAATTGATTTATGGGGATGATGATTTAATTTCCCCTTTGTACCTCCATAGTTAACAAGAGACAAAATAGGTTGGGTATTTGGACAAGACCATACATGTATTAATAAAATGTATTCGAATGAGTACTTGATAGTATGTTTAAGAGGTCTCTAATTATACATTCCACCATTATGAAATCATTTATTAAAATTCATTTGATTATTAAAACAGATATGATATCTATGGATATTATTAAAGATCAAATTAATATTTATATAGAATAATTTTATCATCAATTGTACTTCCATTATTATTTATAACATATTTATTCAATATTAGGTTCCACATTATGCATTCCTTTACTGATCATCTATTCTCACATGTTTATTATTATTTTTATTCCTCTTGGGTCAACGGAAGAATAAAATAATTGATATGTATGGATGTGTTAGAGGGAATAATATTTTTTCTAATTAAAATACAATGTTTTATTTTATATTTTTTGATGTAATTTGAGATCGTTGAATGTTTATAGTTTTCTAGGACTACTAAACTATTGTATCCCTCGACATGTGATCAGTATTTTCTAGTTCTAATATAATAACGTAACCACCAAATTTAGAATACCGGATTTGAGTTATTATATTTTGTTTCAAAGGAAGTTATGTGGGACCATTGGAAAATATATTTAAGAAAAAATGGATTATAGAACATAAAACTATGAATGATCAGAGGGATAAATATATTTATAGGAGAATATTAAAATGTTTTGATAAATTATATATTGTGTTTTTTTTCAAGATAATACATTCATGTTTAGATACTGTAATGTGTATATGAGTGTGGCATAGATTCACCTTGAGGGTAATAACTCTGAATGTTTTTTTGGATATAATATCAATCTTCACCGATGCATGATGAGTGGAACTTAGACTGTACACCTATCTAGAAACTCTTAGGGGATATGCTCGGGTTATTTAAAATTTTATTCATAGAACATTACGATGAACGAGGGGATAAAACCTATAGAATCATATGATGTAGATGAGTGATATGTGATAAACCTAAAGATTCATGGGTTTATAATTATATGGTTGATCATAAGTTTTAATACCCATTTTGAGGTTAATGTTATTGGAGTTTCATATGATTATTGTTATCTTTGGATACTTTTATGTTAATTAAACCCATTTATTTAATAGAAGTTTTTGTGAAAATATTAATTACAGAAGAGTGATTTTATTTTTTCTTGATATAAGTTAAATGCTATTGATAAACTTTAGGTTTATTATGTGTTTTTGTGTTATTTTGGTCAGTTTAGATAAAATGGTTACCATATTTTGGGAACATATATTTTTTCAAATAGATAATCATTGGAATAAAACGAAATTTGGTATCTATGTAATTAATGTTATTTTTATAATGATCACAATATTTTGAGAATTATATGATTTAGGAGGATGCAAATAATTTTGGGAAATATGATACCTTATTTGAATAAAAATGGGTCAGTATAATTTTTGAGGTACATATGGAAGATCTAGGGTGTTTCAGGTTATTCATGGGAAAGGTTATATTATTTTAGAGATTATATGAAAGGGAATATAAATTTTTGTAATTTTAATTTATGAGTGAATAATGTTTTTAGAGAAAAATTTTAAATTGATCATAGAAGAAAATGTGATCAAATCATTCTGTTTTTGGGTGTTAATTCTAGTTTGGATTATTTTCTATCTATATTAAAGTTAATATTTTTGTCTAACTTTGGGTGTTATTATTGAGGATTTGGAGACTAATTATTTATTTAATAATATGACAATTTATTAATGTTTGTTATTGTTTTATCATGTGAAAAAATTCTACTTTAGATATGATGAAAATAGTTTCATCATTATTGGGAAGCTATCTCAATCAAAGGATGATTTTTGTTCTTTAGTAATGGAGAATTCGTCATAATAATGATGATTCACATTTGAGGAAGAAATATGATTACGGAATTGGATGAAATAAAGTAAGTAAATTTCATCATTTTTTCTATCATATTGGTAATATAATTACTCAAACTCAAGAAAAATAAAGATAAATCCAACATGACTTTTTTGGTAAGTAATAATCCACTACCACTATATACTTTTAGAAGATTATTTTCAAGTATTATTCTTATATATATAAATTCATAATAGGCTTCCTTTTCATAATCGAGAATGTATAATTAATGATAAAACCAATATTAGATATTATTACCATGTTATATTTAGTTTCAAACAAATAATTATAATTTTTTGGATGAAATATATTTAAGTATGGGAGAACATTATACAGAATTATTTTATTTAATATTTTCTATTAAAGATAGCACTATATTCAATAGTGTGTAGTACACGCAACACTGAGCATAATCAAATTGAAAAAGAATATTATTTAAATATGACTTTTATAACCTTGTCATTGAATTGGGGGTGGGGGTTATGAATAGGATACAAAAATTATGATATATATATATATATATATATATATTAATCTCCAAATCAATAAAATCTTATTTATTTGTGATTAGGAAATAAGCACTCAATTTGTAGTAATGTCATCTTATGCTTCAAAAATATGTTTTCATCAAAAATGGTTTTAATTATTTCTATGAGTAAATAATATAATTAATCATGGAAACATTAAGAAATTACATTTTATTAAAAGAATATATTTTTTAAATCCTCTTATTAAAATTATCTTGTTGTAAAATTTTGGGAAATTTGTGAAAGGATTTAATTTTCAGTTAATAGTTACAAATACCGATTATTTATAAAATTAAAATTTTTTATTCATTAAATCAACTAATTTTAAGGAATAATTTTTTTAATTTCATTTTATAGTAACATATGGATAATTTGTCTAGAAATATATTGACCTAAAGAAATAGGGCTCTCTTGGTAGGTGTCAAGCATGGTGTGACAACCTCGAGTCTAAGTCCAATAGGTTAGGGGATGGCGACAAGCATCAAGAAGGAATATTCCCAAATGGAATGAGTTTTCAAATTTTATTTGTATCCACACACACAAATATCTCTTTGAAAAATTATTGCGTAATAATAAAAAAACCCCTAATATCTAGAGTATTCCCTGGCATGAAATAACTTCTATTGAATAGATCAGAGTATAAAAATATAAACAAAAAGAATAATGAAAAAAATAATGACCAACTAGAATAGAAGTATAAACCAAATAATAACAAGGAAATATAAAAAATAAGACAGCCCGACTCTTGATATTGGGTTTTCCAATGTATACAGTCAATAAACTCAAGTATCACTAAGATTCACTAATTTCAGCTTCAATATTATTATCATCTTCACATGACATGATATATTTGGGTAAATCCCATGAATGGGTGAGTATATGCATACCTGTAAAGATTCCCTAAAAACCCAAAAAGTGGAAATAATGAGATACAACAAAAGATATCATAACACACATAGGAATTTCAATCTGAACACTAGACAAAAAATAATAACCCATATATTCTCAATAAGAATCCCAAATGAGAGAGAAAAATGGAAATGTGTCTCCACAACTCATCTATGAATGATGAGTACACCAGATGCACCAATAGTCTATCATCAATTCCAATCATCTCACATGTCCATATAAGGAATCATGTTGAGGGAACACACATCATACTCTATATAAACATCATAGGGGGCTATATATATTGGTGGTTCTAAATAACACATTAGATATAGAGTGAAGGGATTTCTATTATCCCTAGGGAATCCTAGCCAAGAGAGAACTATCTTTAGTCCATGAATCTCCTAAAGACTCACAAGAATTAGAGTGGATGAATCACACCTCCCCACTACACTCCTCATATGAGGGGGTATAATATCATATCGAGCACCATAAAGCTACTATGATTGGTGTAACACTATGTAGATAGAGGATCCATTACCTTGTTAGTTAGGGGAGTCACACTTAGCAGATAGAGATCATATTCCCTAGTTCATTAGGGGGGGGGGGTGATTTCTGTAGATAGAGTACCCACACCATGTCGCATCGGGTGGGTCCCAAATAGGTAATAGTGGAACCATTCCCTAGTGAGTCAATGGGGTAACACTAAATAGTTATAGTACCTACAAAATGGTAATTTAGCGGTGCCAACAATCCTAAATAGTTATTATGGGGAAACCCGAACCTTGGTCTGATGTGGGGTGGGGTGATTGTTGACCCTATGTATCTCTCTAATGATCCTGTCCAATCACTACTATCAGTCAAGCATCAACTGAATAAGTATCACATCCATAAAACATTATATAGTATAATATATACCCCAATACAGGATACCATCACAATATATGTGAAAAAACACTCATGATAGGATAATCATGGTCCAAAATATGATTCTTAATGATGGACATATGAGTGTTAGATGAGTATGAGGGTGGTATGAGATGTGTAACTTGGGTCATAAGAACTGTACCACCTCATGGACAACTACACATTTCCATTCCCACAAAAAACATAGAATTATAGGTGGAATGATATAGAAATTTTTTTCAACTAAATTTACATTGAATTTAATTGTATTAAACCCAAAAAATTGTTACCCTAAGATGAAATTCTTCATTTTTATGATATTTGGGTTATTTTGAGCTGAACAGTAAAAATGGCCCATTTAGGAATGTTAACTATTTTAAATTATTTCTTTAGTTTGGCCATAACATTTTCTACACTAATTCAAATTGAAAATTTATTTCTTTTCTAGATTCTACACATCCAGGGATTCATTTCATCTCTTTGGACAAAAATCTGAATCAACCACATGGAAGATGAAAAAATCTCACAAGTTGGCTCAAGAAAACTGTTTGCAGTTCTTCCTTGTTTTGTTATAGGGTCCATAACTCATTAATTGTGGGACCCATTGTTATGAAATTGTGTGGGAGAACGTGAAAGGGGTTTTGGAGAATCCTTCATGAAGGCAAGGCCACGTGAATTGTCTGTTTAAGGGGTCATTAAAGCATCATAATTTGGAGTTTAGTGTTTTGGAGAGTCTGACTAGACCAAATAAATGGTCTGAGTACAACGATCATAACTCTTGAAATACTTGTCCAAATACATTGAGATTTTGCATAGATTCGACCAAGATAATTATAAACAACATTCTAGAAGTGTGTAGCGCATGAAGATGTCATTTAATAGGGCTACAACACGTCAACATTTGGGAGAAAAATTATGGCTATAAAAGAAGGATATTTCCTCCCTCCCAAAGCATCTCTCATTCCATCCCATTCCATCTTTGTCCCCAAGAAAGAGAAATTTTCGTCTTTATTTTTTATTTCTTTTTCTTTTCCATAGTTTTGTAATGCCTTATTCTTACCCATTCACCTTGATTACACTTACCATGGTGGGGTAAAAATTTTGAGTGATTAGGGAAGGGTTGGTTTTCTATTTTGTAATGCTTGAGTTTTTGGACGTAATTGAATGAAATTTCTTTTTTTTCAAAGTTTTTTTCAATTTAATATATTAAATTTTAATATCAAGTGCGATTATTCTAGAAATTTAATTCCGTTATATATTTTTGCCTTGGAAAAATAATCATTATATCTCTCCACTAATTTCTGGTTTATATACGATAGAATAGACCAAGGATTAGTGGTGAAGTACTCGATGATCATCTGTACGTGTAAAAGAGGTAATGAATGTTCTTGATTGTTTGGGATAAAAAAGACCCAATTGGGTATTTCCAATGTCAATTGAGGAAATTCAATACAACTATTTTGCACATGGAAGGATAATCGACCAAACCGAGATCTTGGTAAGGTTTTCTCTCACCATCATAATTTCACCAAGGACGTAAGAGGAAATGATTGTGGAAACTCACTTTAATCAACTAAGAAGAAGTGGTTTGAATTAAATTGAACAAGTATAAAATTACAATTGGGAAACAGACCCTGACCTAATCACCCGTTTTTAATCATTTGATTTTCAATTTTCATTTCAATCATTATATTATTAATTTATTCTAAAAACACCCCATTTTTACCCTCGTTTTAATGTGACAAACTATTTTTTGTGCACTCCTCTTTAGGAGACATCCCATGGTTAATCAATAGATTACACTAGGTAATATATAAAAAATTGTTTTTGCACACCCTAAGACAGGCGTGCATCAATCTTGGCTCCATTTCTGGGGAGGCAGTGCCATAACCAAATTATAAATACTTGAATTTTTCTAAAAAAAAAAACAGTTTCCATTTTGTTTTGAAATGACTATTTCTTTAATTCATGGAACAATTACCCACCGATAAATGATCCAATTATAGACTCAACCTTTTCCACATAGGATGGTGTTTCTTATTTTGTTAGATAGGTGAGGTTATTTTGGAAGACAAATAATGAGAAGAAAACATTCAAATAATTCATAGATGGACTAAGGGAGGACATGAACAAAAATGTTTTTAATGCGATGGCCCGAAAGCTAACTACGTTATCCCATTATTTTCCATAATTTTATGATGCTTCCAAGGTCCAAGAATACCCCTAGTAATCCTTTATTTTTATAAGGACATCCATAAAATTGATAAGACCGACTACTTTCCTCTATCTGCTACTACTCAACTCCACGATGTACTTTCCTAAAAAAAAAAGATAATGAAGATGAACAAACTCAGGGAGATAATCTTTTCATGAACTCATTATCTTTAGATTTTGCAGAAAATGAATTGAGTATTACCTCCCCTTGTTTTAAATTTTCAGATTCATCCAACACATGTATTTCCTTAGAGGAAGATGATGATAAAGAAGATTCATCTAAAGAGGAACATATGGAGCTCCCTGAAATTGTAGACCATTTATTAGAGGGTGTTCATGAAGATATCAAAGTGTATTATCCTAAGGAATATGAGACTCAAGTTATAGAAATTGAAAGGGAATAATTTGATGTTGAAACTTCATGCTTAAATTTTGTTCAAATATAGTTATATTCTGACCTTTCCTTTGATTTCTCCACTGATATATCATACCTTCAGAAACCATTGGAGAATAAAGAAGATACTATGAAAGTAGAAACCAATAAAGATGAGGGATCATTCATTTTACTAACCCCACCATACATGTTGTATCTCATTATAGTGGGGGTGGAATTGTTATGAAATATCTATGGATTAATTAATAAAAAGGAACAAGTTCATGCTGAAAGAAGAATTTTCATTGGTTCACGAGCAAGAAACATCACCCACCATCAGATTGGAGATAACCAATTAGAACTGCCCCTGGAGGCAGTCAAAACCCATGGCCCACTTGGGGGATTAAACAAAGATTTAACCTTCTTTTCTAATTCAAATTCTATTTTCATTTCATTTATTAAATTTCTTATGTCATATTTTTACCTTTTTAGGTTTTCAAAGAGCAATAGTTAGGAGCCTAACCTAAGGTTGCATTGCCAATAAGTCAGGTTGTACCTCTCCGTTACACTTGAATTCTTGTTGTAATTAATTTAAAAATATGATTACATGTTAAATCTATTTGAATGAATTGAGGACACCACATCATTTAAGTGTGGGTGAGGGAACCTTTTTAGTTAAGTATTTTCATTTATACTTTGTTTTAATGTTTAATTTGTTTTTCAAATTTTTGGGTGTTTTTAAAATTTTGTTTGTTTTCGAAACATTTGAACTAAAATGATTTTCATTTCAATTTTTGAAACCCATTTCAAAGAGTAAAAAAATATATTCCATCAAACCGAGCTTAAATGAATGCTAAAATGACTTTGTTTCAAGTTCAAATATTTTGGGGATTCATTAAAAGTACACTGATTATTAAATCACATGCCATATTTCACTGTCTATATCTTTGAAATAACTTTTCTGTGAGACTTCTGAACCATTTTTTCATATTATTTTCATTCACCTCATTTCTTGAGAGAAACAGACCATGCTTTCATTAACCAAAATTTGATTTATTTGTTTCAAAACTCGAGGGTTTGGGGTACATGTGTTTTAAATGATTAAGACATTTATTTGGTTTTCAGCCCCATTGTCAAAATAATCTTTTCCATTATTGAATACCCTAAATTAATCATTATAGCCCTTAGTTTCCATGAACATAATGTTATTTTTGCCACATTACAAGCCAATTTTCCATATCCAACTTTCTCTTGAAGGGAAATTGCATGATCTTGTTGAACTTAAGTGTGGGGGAAGCTGTCTTGTGTTGTGCTACCTCATTTGGTGAATATTTGGGTGGAAAATCAAATTTTAACGTGAAGTGGGTGCTGCTAAAAAATTATTCTGTTGAATGATGTGCCTTTTCTGGTGCTTTCATGATAAAAGAAGCTGTGACTTTCTGGAGCTTCTGATATAAAAAGAATGTTGTGCCTATCTGGAGATTTCAAGAAAAATTGTGTTTGAAAAGATTGAAAATTTTCGCTGCTGAAATCCAGAGCAGATTGAATGATGATGGAGCCTATTTTCTACAAAGGGGAGGATAAGGAGACCATGTTTGAGTGAAAATTATAATCTTTCAATTTTTCTTCCAAAAGAGCTAAGCACTCCTTTTTTGGCCTCATAATTTTTACCATGTAAATCCTACCAATCGAAAGCCATAGAACAACCCTGAAAAGTTCTCATGAGAAACACATGTCCTTGACTCACATCGGTTGGAGAAGTAGGAATTTATCAAGCCTATGGTGACTCTTGTGTGAGTTTGGATGAGAAATTCCTTGTTGAACATTTACATTTGTGATATGAGAGAAAATTCATGTGAGGTATGTGTTTTGTGTGTATGGGATAAGAAATGAAGTGGAAATATATTAAATAATATTAAATGGGGAACTTGAAATAATTATTTTTATGAGGCATGATATCTTTTTGTTTCTTTGTATTGATTTGGTAGATCTCATTGTTATGTGTTTTGGATTTGATTTGATTTGTTTTTTACTTGTCCAAGAGTCCAAGTGCTAAGTGTGGGGGAATTGATATAGAAAATATTTTCAACTAAATTTACATTGAATTTAGATGTTTTAAACCCAAAAAATTGTTACTCTAAGATGAAATTCTTCATTTTTATGATATTGGTCTTATTTTGAGCTGAACAGTAAAAATTTCCCATTTCGGATTTTTAACTGTTTTAAAATATTTCTGTAGTTTTTCCATAACATTTTACACACTCATCCCAATTGAAAAATTATTTCTTTTGAAGATTATAAGTATATATGGATTCATTTCATCTCTTTGGACAAAAAGTTTAATCGACCACATGGAAGCTGAAACGAAGCTCACACTTCGGCTCAAGAAAACTGTTTTCAGTTCTGCCAAGTTTTGGTGTGGGGTTCATAACTCATTCATGGTGGGAGACATTGTTGTGAAATTCGGTGGGGGAACGAGCAAAGAGTTTTGGAGCATATTTCATGCTGTCAAGGCCGCATGAATTTTCTGTTTAAGGGGACATTAAAGCATCCAAATCTGGAGGTTTTCGTTTTAGAGATCCTGACAAGATAGAATAAATGGTCTGAGTAAAACGAGCATAACTCTTGACATAATTTTCCACATATGCTTTGATTTTGAAGAGAAACGCCCAATATAATTATGAACAACATTCTAGAAGGGTGAAGACTGTGAAGATGTCATTTAATGGGGCTACAATGCCTCAACATTCGGGGGGAAATTATGGCTATAAAAGGAGGAGAGGTCCTCCCTCTCAAAGCATCTCTCATTCCATCCCATTCCTTCTGGAACCCCAAGAAGGAGAAATTTTCATCTTTCTCTTTAATTTCTATTCTTTTCCATATTTGTTTAATTCCTTATACTTCCTCATTCATCTCGATTACCCTTACCATGGTAGGGTAAAAATTTTGAGTGATTGGGGAAGGGTTGGTTTTCTATTTTGTAATGCTTGAGTTCTTGGACATATTTCAATGAAATTTCTTTCTTCTTCATAGTTGTTTTCAATTTCATATAGATTATTTTATTATCAAGTGCGATTGTTCTTGAATTTTAATTTCGTTATATATTTTTTCCATTTTAAAATAATCATTATCTCCCTCCACTAATTTCTGGTTTATATATAATGGAATAGACCTGGGATTAGTGGTGAAGTACTCGACAATCGTCAGTACGTGCAAAAGGGGTAGTGAATGTTCTTGATTGTTTGGGATAAACAAGACCCGATCAGGTATTTCCCTTGCCAATTGAAGATATTCAATGAAACTATTTTTCACATGGAAGGAGAGTTGACCAAACCGAGATCTTGATAAGTTTTTCTCTCACCATCATTATTTCACCAAGGAAGTTAGAGGAAACGATTGTGGAAAATCACTTTAATCAAATAAAAAGAAGAGGTTTGAATTAAATTGTACAAGGATTGCATTACAATTGGGAAACCGACCCCAACCTAATCACCCATTTTTAATCACTTTAATTTTCATTTTCATTTCAATCATTATCAAATTAATTTATTCTAAAAACACCCCATTTTTACCCTCGTTTTAAAGTGACAAACTATTTTTTGTGCACTCCTCTTCGGGAGACTTACTAAGGTTAATCACTAGACTACACTACGGTATATATAAAAAATTGTTTTTCCATGCCCTATGATAGGAATGCGTCATGGAACTACATGGAATATAAATTTTATACTCAACTTGTATTAGCCACATGGGACCTTCCAATGTACTATATCCCATGCCCATGTACTTTTGACCACACATGTTTACTTCGGGTTGTGCCCATGAACTGTGACCATGTCAGGGTAATGGGACATTCCCATGAACTCATAGACATTATTGTGTGCATAGAAATTCTCATGCATATGAATTCATATATTACACACCATTCCACTAGAACATTGGAACACAACCTCTAATGTCCATGCAAAGCATGTGATCGTCATCTTAACCCGAATCCCTGGCCGTAGTGCCTGGGGGACTTCATTGTGTGTGGTCATTAGACTACACGTAGTGTAGTAAAAATTATCATAGAATCCATGTTACTCAATGTGGATTCTAGATCCACAATTTACACCACCCTAATCCCTATATTGACCTCAAAAATCTAATGAAATCCTAGGAACATCCACTAGAGATCGATTCCCACCCTCCTTTGTCATGAAATTGGGATTAAGATTTCTAGTGTGGGAACCCATCATGATTTTGATAACACTTTGGATATTTAATTCACAATGAATATATTTCATCCCACATCATATCTCATCATATCCCAAATCTAGCGATCCATATATCATTCGTCAAACCACCACAAATTTTAGGGTTCGATCGTGCTCAAACACACTTCATCAATGTTGAATCGAGACTCTATGTACGAACATCAATGAATGTAATGAATTTTGGGGAAAATAAAAAAATATGAATAAAATCCATCACCAGCTAATTAAATCATGTCCAATAATCACAATTCTGGGAAAACATGGGTATAACATTAAAAAATGAATAAAATATATAATTCGGATCTTGTGAAGAACACCAATATCAAAAAATACAAAGAAGATAAGAAATATATTATTAACATTTATAAATTGGTAAAAACTATTAATAATGATTCAAACATTGATTATAGATAGATTAATGTTACAGATAATGATCACTAGTGATGAAGAAGATTCACTGCATTCACTTCCTATCTCTTAATTCACCTCAATCCAATAATCGATTTACATCCTTGAGTTTTTCAGTGGAATTTAATATCACTCCTCTCAAACCCGCCAATTGTTAAAGGGATAAAAAGGGAGGTTTTCCATAGAATAATATTTATAGTTTTATTATTAGGTTAGTCCATTTAATTAAAATTAAAAAATAATTATTTTATTAAACATGACCACAAATAATCACACCCCATAAATTTTTTGATATCGACGATCCTTTGGTTGCACCATAGAAAAACCAAAAATCCTAAGGTCAACCATGGGGTTTTATTACCCATCTGATGTCACAAAAAATAAGAAAACTATTTAAGCCTAAATTATTATTGTGTATTTATTAAAGTATGCTAATAATTTGTATATATTAATTTTGAGGTCCCCAAATAATGAAACACCATGGCGGATAAGGATAAATGAAAATATACATATGGAATTATTCAAAGGGAGAATCCATCAAAAACAAAGTTGTAAAATTCTCCCATAATTAATGGGTTTTCACCCTAAAAACCTATGTAAATAAAGAATTGGTAGTTATGAGTCTACATCTAACTCTTACACTCCAATGAGGATTCCTACATGATACTATTCTTCAAAAGGGCATGGACTGACAGAATTATCCATCTATACAAGAACCTCTCATGCTGATCCTCAATCACTACCATGTACATAAATAAAGGTAAAACTACCTCGGATGTCCTGATCACTATGGTGGACATCATACAATGATTCCATTACATGTCTCATCATTTTGACTTGCATAATACATTGGGCACATGATCTAACTATAATCAAAATGTTAAGAGGTATTCCATCTTGTTATCCCAACATAGTAACTAGAAAAATATTTAATAAATCTTAGGAATATCCTTCCCCCTTTTACAAATCCCCATACTTTAGGAAAATGGAAGGTCTCTTGGAAAACATGATCTCCTTGTAAAATTAAAATTTTCTCTTTAATGAGTCTAAAATAACTCTTGACATTATGGGTTACTCCTAATATGTATATGTATTAACTGTTCCTTTTATAACCATCTATAGAACCAAACCTAGGCCTATAAGTGTTATCTCCCACTATCACTAATAGGTACAATAGTGACCTACAAGGTCTCCCGTACATAGCCTTAAATGATACTATTGAGATGGTGGAGTGGTAGAAATTATGACATATAAACTCCACTGATGGTAGATGATCATCCCATATATGGCCCAGAGATATCATGAAATCCCTAAATCATATTCACTGGTACCCATATAGTCCACTTTTTTAGCCATATGTCTAGTATAGAAAGACTATGATCCACTGTAACCAAGAACCACATGCCTCCTGAATCCCCACCATATTGATGATTTGAACCCTGAATCACAATATTAAATTATTTTTTAGGTAAAAATACAAATTTTTACTACATACAACACTCATAGTAATCCTAAAATCTCCAATATTATCTACCCTCATATAGTGAAGAACTGGGGGAATTTGTTGAGTTGGTCAATGATCACTGTAATAGTGTCATGAAAACTCATTACTCATGGAAGCTACTTCATGAAAACAACAATGATATATAACAATTTATAATTCTATCCAATCAAATCAGTCTCCACCATAGGCAGGTGAGACATCAAGAGATAAACTTTGAAACATTCTAAAACATCTTGGAATATATAACCCATTTCCAAAGGATCATGGTATTTCCTGTCATCACCTGGATTAACTACCAATGTAAAACAACATCTTCCGCACCTTATCTCATGATATGTGTGATTTCATCATTCTTCCTTGAAAAAAGGATGATGTTCTACCCACTTTTAGGAAATCCTTGAGGATAATGTAAATTGGAAATATCATAATGTGATATCTCTTAGTCAGTATCTCAAACTAAGCATCCCTTACATGATGTTGATGTATATGGGTAACAACCATCGAATAGAGTGAACTACACCATCCTCATCCTCAGGGGTGAAATAACTAGAGTTCAATAATTTTTTTACCACACACTGTAATAGAGAATTGAAATATACAATTTTAGGAACATATAGGTTGAGAAAAACATTGGGTGGCTCTTAATATATCACTACCTCAACCTTCACTGGTTCTAATATCCCTCACATTTATAAAAGTACATATCTTAGGAAGTGGAAATATGAAGTCTAGATCTGAGTCTATGAGAGATTACAATATTCCTGGTACTCTCAGATCATGTTTTGAACCTTCCCCAGGTGTCTCTCATACTCTATCATTGACACTAAGTACACATGGATGTCACCACACAAAGATTCCATGAAACAATCCTAGAATGTTTAAGTATCTAGTTTATAAGTCCCACTACGCTTCTAGGTCACCCAACATAATGAAGGGTATCACCAAGAACTCAAGGATACTATAGTAGCTGTAGGATGCCACACTTGAAATATCATCATCCTGAACCTAGAGTTAGAGACAACATGTCCTAAGGACAAGCTCTAAGAACCACTTCTCCCCTCAACACTAGTATAAGAGGTCATCTGTAATATCCCATGTAAGTAAAGAATTATTTAGTTTCATATATATGTCTATTTATGAATTATACAGTGTTTTAGAGGCTTAAAATGAGAAAAAAAAATCCAATCTTAAGCATATAATACTCTAATATTTTTTAAATGATCGTTTTACCGCCTTGTGATGGAAAACCTTTTTTAAATCAATATTTTGAATATTTTATAATCTATAATTGTCAAAATAAACTTATTATTTAGTATGGGGACATAGAAATTTACTTTGGATGAGTTTTTGGTATTTTTCTGACAATGTTCATTTTTTAATGAATAGTGAAAAATACTACATTTCACTTCAAAACTGCTTTTTCATATAATTTAATTATATGGGTAGATTATATTTTAAATTTGTTTTAAAGTTTAATTAAAATATATTTTTACCATTTAATCCAATTTTGGTCATTGTAATTAATTAAATTTGGAATTGGGGAGAAAAAAGTTTCAATCTTTTGATAGATGTTGTTTCAAAAAAACCCGCTATTTGTTCTGACAATGGGAATTACTATTAAATTAATTACTTTAATTTATGTATTTGGAATTTGGTAAAATTGATTCCATATTTAGAATCATAAGGTCTAAATTATGTAATTAAGATTCTTTTTTGTGTGGACATTGGCAATAGTAATGACAATAATTATCTTTAATTATTGTGATTAATCAGTAATCGGGTAGTTAAGGGTAATAAAATAATATCATAATAATATAAAATGACCCTTAAATGTGTCCTAATTCTACTGGTTGTGTCATGGAATACAATGGGATTCCTTGTGCCAAACATTGTGACCTCATGAAATTACTTTAGTGTGATAGTGACCTTTTATTATATTATTTTTTTAAAAGGAAAGTATAAATAATGTAGGTTACACCAATGTAAAACAATTTTAGTTTTTTCTTTGTAAATGATCTGTTAGACTATAAATATTCATTGGAGAGATAAAAATATTTCCTACATCATGATATTATTTTTATTATTTTTATACAATAAATAAATTAATTTTCTTATGACACCATGATGACGCAACGATTACCTCATTAATAAACGATTTAAATAAAATGAAAAGATAATGTAAACTCTAAGAATTACACTTGTCAAAAACCTATTGGATGGGGGGATTTAGAACCATTATCACCTTATCCTAGAAATATTTATTTTTCGGACCTTTAAAATCTGAAAAAAAAATTTATAATAAAGTAACATTTCAAGAATTTCCAAGAGTGCCCCTCCTCCCTCTTATAAAAGGCCCCCACCTCTACCCCCTTACACACACCTCTCAAGACATTGTCTTAGCCAAACTATGCTCATTTTATCTCCCCACATATCTCTATTCAACATAGAAGTCTTACCTTAGGCAGAAAGATCTTCCAGAAAACCTTTTGTTTCAAACCAAGGGGAGTTACGCGATTTAATGGCAATGTCTTCTCTTATGTCCTTTTGCTTTATTTTTCTTCTCCAACCCCCTAAACTCTTTTTATTCCTTTATTTTGTAACAAAACCAGTATTTTCAATATACTAGGACTTTTTTTGATAAGGATATGATTTACACTTACACACACCTCCGTCTAATGGTTAGAGAACATATTGTTTCTTTGGATGGTGAATTTATGCATCACGAAACGAGGATGGTTCAATTTTCATCTAACACCTTTCATGGTGGCCATTAAGATGTCACTATATTTATATGTGATATATATTATGTTTATTGTTTCCTTATGATTCTGTATTTTTCATTTATGGCATACCTTTATGGTTTCCATTATTGGTAAACACGATAATTTCATTTTAGGAAGTGCGGACTACCGCCCCCTCAAAGTGATTTGAATCGTTAATTCCATATGTTGGATGTATAAAGGATGTAGTTAATGATATTATATATGATATTATACTGTAATTATAATATAACTTTATGTGATTATTATTTCATTCCATTAAATATGAAATAGAAATGAAAGTAGTGTTCATTCGTACGTACGACTTACCGTCTCCATGAACGGTGCATTTCATTTCTTACCTCTAAATGTTATGTAATGTTATAAATGCATGTATATACTGGATATATATGATATATATGATATCTACCTCATGAATATAATTATGCATATAATAGATATTTTACCACATGAACAACTTGTAATTATAATAAGTTTATTTTTGGCTCAAGTACCAATGATCGACAAAACGACCGTTATTAACTTAAATTATTACATAATATTCATAACATGGTAATAAGTTATATAAAAGGAATAATGAACATGAAAAAGGTTATTAAGAAATTTGAAATTAACTCTAGTTTATTATTTATGAGATTAAAGAATGATCGAGTCAAATAGGACACGAGATAAGGGACTTCATCTCAATCCCCTTTCATTGAGGCATATTTTGTTTTATACACAACTTTCTTTTATATAGTGTATAAACCCCTTTGAATTTTAATTTTATTCAAAAGGAATATTTTTATACGAAGCATTTTAATAAAAGAAAAAAGGGAATGTTTTGGTCTTACGCATGCGGCGACAATGTCTTCTCTACCGCCATGACTATTATATGAGTTTCTGCTTCCTCTACAAGCCATAAATTTTTTAAAATGAAAAATAAATACCATGTTTTACTTTTCTCTTATTTCGGTAGTGAAAATGGTTTTGTTAATGTTTTTATTATATCAATGTGTTGTACTGATATCTTTTGATTGAAATGTGGAATGTAATGCATGATTTATGATCTAATTCTCAAAAAATCTAAACCTGAAAAGATCCTCAATGTATATTCTTGGAATATCTCAATATTAAGTAATGTTTAAGGATGGGGCCCTATAGTTGCTATCAATGGTCGGTTTAGATTAATTTAAGAGTTAGAATTGTATTAAATTATTATCCAAAAATATTTTTTATGTACAAATTGAAATGATATAGCATTTGAAGATTACCATGTTGTTTCATCTAAGACATGTTTGTTCAGAATGTGTTTCCGTAGAGGAAACATGGAAGTAGTGACAGGAAGGCATACAAAAGGAAATTACCATCCAAATCAGCATCCTGAGACGGTCAGAATTGGAAATGAATAGTTTGTGGTAGTAATGGCATAGTTGACTTGAGCGATAAATGGTGGTGGTAACCATGCATGAGATCAGCCAGATCACCCGCAGAGGAACATGTCAGTGGTGGAACATTTCATTAGGAAACATCCCCCATAATTCAGAGGATCATCTAACCCTATGCTAGCTGAAGGGTGGATTAAAGAACTAGAGATGATTTTTGATGTCACGGGCTATTCGGACAATCAAATGTTTAGTCTTGTTATTTACTGTTTGGAGGGTGAAGCAGATCAGTGGTGGTCGATGGTTAAAAATATCAGGGATGCTGATGAGATTGATGCTCTTGACTGGTATGAATTCAAAGGTATGTTTCTTAAGAAATATTTTCCTAAGGCTGTTCGACTTAGGATGGAAAAACCAATCTTGGAATTGGGGCCAGATGACGACTCAGTGGCTGCTTATGAAGAACGGTTCACTCGATTGGAAAAGTATGCTCCAAATTCTATCCGAGACCTTGATAGTTAAATCAATCATTTTTAGTCAGGATTAAAGCCAAAATATCGAAGGGCATTAGATTCTCGTGAGTTCAAAAGTTATGAAAATTTTGTTCGATGTGCTGAGAAGGTGGAAATGGAGTTTTCTGATGATCAAGTGTTCTATGAAAACCAATAGAAGAAGAGACCGAGGTTGCTAGAGAAAGGGAAGAATCTTTCAGAAAGGTCTGATGGTAAGAAAACTATGTTTCCAGTTTGTGATAAATGTGGTAAAAAGCTTGATGGGGAAGTTATTTTTAATTCAGTAAAGTGCTACTGATGTGGTAATATGGGACATAAGGCTCGTGATTGCACTGGAAAAGATCAGGGTGATTGTAAGACCAAATTTGATTTACAGTTAGTGAAATGTTTCAAGTGCAATGAGATGGGTCATTATGAAAATGAGTGTTCGACAAAGTGCTCGAATGATAGGAAGCAGTCATACTACAAGCAGAAAGGTGTGGTGAAATCCTTTACAACTACTTCTGCAGATGTTGGGCCATCAAATGAAGGGGTATCAGGTACTTTGTTTGTTTTTTCAGATTATACCAATGTTTTGTTTGAATCAGGGTCTAGACATTCATTCAACTCCAAAAAATTTTCTAGTAAATTGGGAATTCCATCTCCAGAAATGACTCCTAAACTTTTGGTAAAAACACCTGGGGGAAATATTGAGGCAAAAATAATTTATAAGAATCTTCTTATCCTTATCCGTGGAAAGAACCTACTTGAAAACCTTATTGTTTTACCTCTTGTAGAGTTTGATGTTATCCTGGGTATGGATTGGCTCTCTGTTTACCATGCTAAGATTGATTGTAGAGATAAAGAAGTTTCTTTTCTGAAAAACTTTCAGTTTGTGTACAAGAAGGAAACCATACTGGTGATAACATATCAAGAGCCTGAGAAACTAGTAAAATATGGAAATGAATGTTACCTTGCACATATTGTTGAAAACAAAGGAACCATTCAGATTAATTATGTGCCAGTGGTAAATGAGTATCCTTATGTTTTTACTGATGAGTTTCTTGGAATAATACCAGATTTGGAAGTTTAATTTTTTATTGACTTAGTTCCTGATGCTAAGCCAATTTCAAAACACCCTTATCGAATGGCTCAAATTAAACTTTTAGTGTTGGAGGAGAAATTACAATATTAATTAGAGAAAGTTTTCATTCAACCTAGCACATCATAATGGGGTCCTCCTTTCTTATTTGTTAAAAAGAAATATGGTTCAATGAGACTTCTCATTGATTATAGAGCCTTAAATAACATCACTGTTATGAACAAATATCCTTTGCCTCTTTTCGATGATTTTTTTATCATCTCTAGGGAGCTTAGTATTTTCCAATGATTGACCTAAGATCGGGGTACCATCGGTTGAAGGTAAAGGAAGTATATTTTCCGAAGACCATGTTTCGTAAAAGATATGGCCATTATGAAATTTTTGTAATGCCTTTTGGGTTAACCAATGCACCTTATGTATTCATGAACCTTATGAATAAAATTTTCCATGATTTCTTGGATAAGTTTGTGGTTGTTTTCATTGATGATATTTTGGTGTTTGCTAAAATTAAATAGGAGCATGAAAGTCATTTAAGGGTTATTTTGAAAACCTTAAAAGAAAAGAAATTGTATAGGAAATTCAGAAAGGGTGAGTTTTGGTTGCAACAAATTTCTTTCCTTTGTCACATTGTTTCTAAAGATGCAATAACTGTTGATCCGGCAAAAACAAGGGTTGTTAAAGAATGGCCAACACCCACAAATGTAACTGAGATTCGTAGTTTTCTTGGTTTGACAGGTTATTACCAAAGGTTTGTTAAAGAAATTTCACGGTTATATAGTCCAATGACTAAGCTAACTCGGAAGGGTGTTATGTTCATATGGACAAAATAATCTGATTACTATTTTCAGGAATTGAAATGAAGATTGGTGAATGCTCCAGTTTTGGCACTACCTTCCAGGAATGGTGAGTTTGTTATCTACAGTGATGCTTCATTAAATGGACTTGGTTGCGTCCTAATGCAGAATGATAAGGTAATTACTTATGCATCACGTCTGTTGAAAACTCAAGAGGGAAATTACACTACACATGATTTGGAATTAGCTGCTGTTTTTGTTGCTTTAAAAATTTGGAGGCATCATTTGTATGGATTAAAGTGTGAAATATATACCAATCACAAAAGTTTAAAGTATATATTCACTTAGAAGGAATTGAACATGAGACATAGGATATGACTATAATTAATCAAGTATTATGATTGCACAATTCATTACCATCCGGGAAAAGAAAATAAAGTGGATGATGCTTTGAGTTGAAAAAGTAATGCTTCATTAACCAGGTTACGTTTGGAATGTGATCCTTTGGTTAAGGATTTGATTAAATTTGGCATAGAAGTTTTTGGTGCATGATGTTCTTCTGTTTTGTTTTTGGTATCAGTGAAATCTTCTCTAACAGGCAGAATTAAGAATGCACAGAAGCAAGACACTGAGTTGCAGAAAAAGGTAGAGCTGGTTCAGAAGGGTATGTTACCTAAATTCAACATTCAGAATGATTGTGTTTTGAGATTTGGGAAGAGATTGTGTGTGCCTTGTGATTCAAAATTGAAGAGAGAGTTGTTATGTGAAGCTCATAGTTCTCTGTTTTCAGTTTATCCTGGAAGTACTAAGATGTATAGAGATCTTCAGGAGTATTACTGGTGGGACGGAATGAAAAGTGATATTGCTGATTTTACTGTGAAGTGTTTGACTTATCAATAGGTTATAGAAGAGCGATAGTTTCTTAAAGGGATGCTTCAGAATTTACCAGTTCTAGAGTGGAAATGGGAAAATATATCCATGGACTTCTTTGTGGGATTACCGAAGACACCTCGTGGTAACAATGCAATCTGGGTTATTGTTGATCGCTTGACTAAATCTCCTCATTTCCTTGCTATACGAGATACTTTTAACCTTGGTCAACTATCTCATTTGTATCTTAAAGAGATATTCAGGTTACATGGAGTTCCCCTCTCCATTGTATCTGATCGTGATCCCAGATTTACTTCTATCTTTTGGAAAAGCCTTCAGAAGTCGTTGGGTACTGAATTAATTTTTTTTACAGCTTTTCATCCTCAATCTGATGGGTAGTCTGAATGAACAATTCAGACATTGGAGGATATGATACGTGCTTGTTCGATGCATTATCAGGGATTTTGGGACCAACATCTTTCTTTGGTTGAGATTTCTTATAATAACAATTTTCATTCCAGTATACGGATGGCACCATTTGAGGAATTATATGTGAAGCAGTGTCAAACTCCAACTTTTTTGGGATGAAGTGGGCGAAAGGAAGTTGATGGGACCAGAATTGTTAGAATAGTTGGCATAAAAAGTTCAGTTGATACAGAAACACATGAGAACGGCTCATAGCATGCAGAAAAGTTATGCGGACAACAGGAGGAAGGATCTCTATTTTGAGGTAGGTGACCATGTCTTCCTCAAAGTTTCACCAAGGAAATGTGTGATGCGATTTGGTAAGAAAGGAAAGCTGAGTCCAAGGTTGATTAGAGCATATGAAATTATGGAAAGAGTTGGATCAGTTTCATAACCAGTGGCTTTATCACCGAGTTTATCTCAGGTACACAATGTTTTTCATGTTTTAATGTTAAGGATGTACATGCCAGATCCATCTCATGTTTTGAATCCAAAGGTAGTTCAGCTAGAAGAAAATCTATCTTATGAGGAACAACTGGTCCTAATTCTTGACCAAATGGAGAAAGTGATGCAGAATAATTTGATTCATCAAGTAAATGTTTTTTGAAAAAACCACATGACTGAAGAGGCATCATGGGAATCTGAAAATTCAATGAGTGATAAATATACCCACTTATTCGATAAGTAAATAAATTGCGGGGACACAATTTTATAAAGGGGGGAAGGATGTAACATCCCAAGTAAGTAAGAATTATGGATTTTCATATCTATGTCTATTTATGAATTAGATAGTGTTTTAGAGGCTTAAAATTAGAATAAATCCAATCTTAAGCATAGAATACTCTAATATTTTTTAAAAGATCGTTTTTCCGCCTTGTGATGGAAAACCTTTTTTAAATCAAAATTTTGAAACTTTCATAAGCTCTATTTGTCAAAATAAACTTATTCTTTAGTATGGGGACATCAAAATTTACTTTGGATAAATTTTTGGTCTTTTTCTGACAATGTTCATTTTTAATGAATAGTGAAAAATAGTTCACGTCACTTCAAAACTGCTTTTTCATGTAATTTAATTATATGGATAGATTATCTTTTTAGTTGGTTTTAAAGTTTTATTAGAATATATTTTTACCATTTAATCCAATGTTAGTTATTGTAATTAATTTCACTTTTGAATTGGGCATAAACCAGTGTCAAACTTTTGATAGATATTGTTTAAACAAAACCCGCTATTTGTTTTAACAACGAGAATTATTTTTAAATTAATTACTGCAATTTCTGTGGTTGTAATTTGGTAAAATGGTTTCCATATTTGTAATCATAAGTTCCAAATTATTTAATTAATACTCTTTTGTTTTTTGGACATTGTGAATAATAACGACGGTAATTATCTTTAATTATCGTGATTAATTAGTAATCGAGTAGTTAAGGGTAATTAAATAATATCATAATAATATAAAATGATCCCAACATGTGTCCTAATGCTATCAGTTTTGTCATGACCGACCATGGGATGCCTTGTGCCAAACTTTGGGACCCCATGGAATCACTTTAGTGTGATAGTGACCTTTTATTATATTATTTTTTAAAATGGAAAGTATAAATAAAGTATTTATCACCCAAGTAAAAAGAATTTCGTTTTGTCTGTGTAAACGATCTCATAGAATATAAATAGTCATTGGAAAGCTAAATATATTTCCCACATCATGATATTTTTTTTATAATTTTTAGACATTAAATAAATCAATTTATTTATGACACCATGATGATGTAGTGATTACCTCATTAATGAACGATTTAAATAAAATGAAAAATATAATGTAAAATCTAAGACATACACTTATCGAAAACCTATTGGATGGGTGTATTTTGAACCCTTATCACCTTATCATAGAAATATATCTTTTTGGGACCTTTAAAATCCGAAAATAATTTTATAATAAAGTAGCATTTCAAGAATGTCCAAGAGTACCCCTCCTCCCTCTTACAAAATGCCCCCACCTCTACCCCCTAACCCACACCTCTAAAGCCCTTGGCACGGACAAAATCTTCTGATTTAATCTATCCACATATATCTATTCATCATATAAGCCTAACCTTAGGCAGAAAGCTCTTCAATAAACCCTTTTGGTTCAAACTAATGGGAGTTACCAGATTTAAAGGTAATGTCTTCTCTTATGTCCTTTTGTTTTATTTTGATTATCCAACCCCCTAAAATCTTTTTATTCCTTTTTTTTGTAACAATAAAAGTATCTTCAATATACTATGATGTTTTTGTGAGAATGATTTTATTTACACTTAAACACACCTCCGTCTAATGGTTAAAGAACATACTGTTTTTTATTGATGGCGAATTTCTGCCTCACGAAACGATGATTGTTAAATTTTCTTCTAACACCTTTCATGGTGGCCATTAAGATGTAACTATATTTATTTATGATATATATTATGTTTATGTTTTACTTATGCTTCTGTATTTTTCATTTATGTCATACCTTTATGGTTTCCCTTATAGGTAAACACGATAATTTAATTTTAGGAAGTGTGGACTACCGCCCCCTCAAAGTGAATTGAATCGTTAATTCCATATGTGGGACGTATAAAGGATGGAGTTAAGGAAATTATATATGATATTGTACTGGAATTATATATACCTTTATTTTATTATGATTTCATTCCATTAATTAAGAAATAGAAATGAAAGTAGCATTCATGAATACGTATGGCTTACCATCTCCATGAACGGTGCAATTCATTTATTACCTCTAAATGTTATGTAATATTATAAATGCATGCATATACTGGATATATATGATATATATGATATCTAAATCATGAATATAATTCTGGATATAATGAATATTTTACCACATGAACAACTTGTAGTTATAAGAAGTTTATTTTTGGCTCAAGTACTAATGATCGACAAAACGACTGTTATTAACTTAAATAATTACATAATGTTAATAACATGGTAATAAGTGATATAAAAGGAATAATGAACTCGAAAAATGTTCTTATGAAATTAGAAATTAACTCAAGTTTATTATTCAAAATATTAAAGAACGATCGAGTCAAATTGGACACGAGGTAAGGGACTTCGTCTCAATCTCCTTTCATTGAGGCATATTTTGTTTTATACACAACTTTATTTTATACGGTGTATAAACCCCTTTGAATTTTACTTTAATTAAAATGGAATATTTTTATATGAAGTTTTTTTCTAGACGAAAAAATGGAATGTTTTTGTCTTACGTATGTGGCGACAATGACTACTCCACCGCTGTGACCATTATTTGAGTTTCTTCTTCCTCTATAAGCCATACCATTTTTTATATGAAAAAGAAACACCATGTTTTACTTTTCTTTTATTTTGCTATTGAAAATGGTTTTGATAATGTTTTTATTATATCAATGTGATGTATTGATATCTTATGATTGAAATGTGGAATGTAATGCTTGATTTATGATCTAAATCTCTAAAAAACTAAACCTGAAAAGATCCTCAATGTGTATTCTTGATATATCTCATGATTAAGTAATGTTTAGGGCTGGGGCCTTATATCATCATTTTTCATGGGTGGATACTCCCTCAAGATAGTCTCCAGCTACATGTAACATTAATCCACACCTTCCCTTAAGATCTCATCCATCTATTAGGGGAAAAACATAGGGTTTCTCATGATGGAAGACTAGGTCTAACTTATCCCTCATCTACAGACTCCCTAACCATACCATTATCTCTCATAGCTACATGGGTTCATTGAATATGTTAACATATATATCATTCCATTCCTGGTGCATGTCTAAGTTGAAATAAATCTTAATGGGAGGTAAACCAGATAGAACCTCATGAAGGAAAGCCTCATACTCTTCCACCATCATAAGAAACTGGAACCTCATAACATCTACTGCTCCAAGGGTTACACCATAAAACTAATAAGAAATAAGATATATCCTCGTTAAAATTAGATCATCCTCTACATCTTGGAATTCCACATTACTAAGAAATGGAATATCATTTCTCGGTAACCCGAGTACACCGAAAAAACTTTTGGCAGTAGTCATAATGTCATGCATTGTTAGAAATAAATTTATACTGATGAAAACATCATAGGGCCTCCCCTATATCTATGGAAAGATTATATGTGAGGATATCCATCCCCATAGTGTAGGGTTACACAATTATTAAAATTTTGAGATCCCATATCCACAATACATGAAACTTTAGACATAGGGGTTAATATAAAATTCTCTACTGGTATCTTTATTCCTCAAATAGGGGATACATCCATGGAAATGTGGTTTGTTCATATGAACTAAAACAACATTAGGAATAGAGAAGACACATGTCATATCAAGATCACATCCAGAGCCTCGTAGTCACATTACTCTACTACTTGAAGCTATATTTTACCTTGTATGCCTGTCATCCTTTACCAGGACCCACTATAACACAATAACACATCAAAGAAACCTAAAACATACAAGTAAATGTTACTCATCCATTAAACCTCAGCAATATCCACTTTGGGATGCACTAAATCACCTAAATGGCTTTATATAATGTCCCAAGAATATTTACTGGTGGGGGAATTGTACCTCTTCCATTTATGTCAACATAAATGTCATGAATCAATGAAAAAGGTATCCAAAAAACCAGTATTACCATGGATATTTATCACCTTTAAGACCACAAAAAAGATGTGTCCTATCCATGTTGGACATTAGCACCACACGATCTCACCATTCCTATACCATCTTAGAAGGGGGGTGGGGTGTCTCACTCACCAAAAAACAAGGTAAGTATATATATTTGGAAATAATGATGTGAAACAAACATAGGTTCATAATATGAAGGTACCATAAGAACCAACTGATACTCTATAGAGAATACAAGTTACGAACACAACCATCTGATTGGTCAGGGATCCCATAAGATGGAAAACATGGAACACCACCTCAATCCCATCATCTACAACCTAAGGGTCTATATTTCCATGAATCTATACTGAAACATATCTCTAGAACTCACATTCCACACTAAGACTACACATACCATCATCGTGTCCTATTAGAACCATCCACTTATCAACATACAAAACATCACCTGCCTGGACCACTAGAGATTGGTCCGTGCAATGATCAACTTTTTATATCAATAATCTGTGTACACCTAGTTGAAACACCTCGTAAATGGATCCCTTAGCTAATGCTTAATTTGAAAAAAAAATCACTATATTTAAAATCTATCGAAATAAAATGTGGAAGTAATCATGGTCATATCTTTTTAATTATAAAGACGTACCATTTCCAAATAGCATATCTGGGAGATAACTCAAGAAGGGAAGTAAGATGACTCATTTTTATATGATTTATTTCTAAATGGTTCCAAGTAATTTATTTATTAGTATGCCAAGTTGACATGATTATAGTTAGAGTCCTAATAATTTGATATGTCAGATGCTACACCAGCATAAGATTCAAAAGCCTAAAAGTGTCATTAGAGACACTCAAAAACATGTTTCCCAAAATTCCCATCCCATCCTCACCATGGGTCCCACTAAAACACCGACCCAGGGATGAACTAATCTGATAGAAATATATCATTAAATGAACCACTGGGTCTTTCTTATATGTCATGATATTGGATGTGGAAACTCCAAGTCTTCATAAAATATGTTAGAGGTTAGAAAAAAATTGTCGTGTAGGAATATATAAAAATGAGTGGCTTTTTCATAATTTACCTTTATACACCCACATAACCATCTCCATAAAAAATTGTAGATAAATAATAAAAAGGATTGAAATAAAAAGAGTATATACATGAATAAAGTATACCCTATGGAATACATTACAATATGGAAATATAAATCCAACCAATAAATGGGAAAAATATTCATGCAGCGAGAACAGAAGTCCCAACCTAACAACAAGTAGAGAACATGAAAACTGAGAGATTATGGCTCTGGATCTCCAAGTTTGTATGTCATATATACTCAATTCATAGATGTATACAAAATATTCACAAATTTCCCCACAAATCTTTTTATCATTTTCATAAGAAACATAATGTCAAGGAATATCCCATGTATGGGTGAGTATATACATACCTAGAAAGATTCCATGAAAACTATTAAGGGAGAAATAGAGAGATATAAAAGATGTCATATTACCCAACAAATGTCTATAAATAATAAAATGATACATAAATATAATATCCTAGATATGTTAAAAAATAATTCAAAATAAGAATGAAAATGGATGTCAATCATTATATCTAAGCTAAGAACGATGAGTCTTCCAACAACTCCAAAGGTCCATCTCTACTACCATGTATCTCGCATGTTTGTACAAAAAATCATGTCTAGGGAACACACATTTCCAATTATCTCAATACTATATGGGTGATATATCTAGTTAGGGTTCTATATAACAACATAAGATAAATATTAGAATAATATCTCCTCCCTACTGCACAAACTAGATAAGGCAGAACTAAATGATGTCCATACATCCCTTTGTAAAATCATATGAATTTGAGAGGAGGGATCACACCATTACACTATGATAATTAGCCAAATGAGAATAATATTTAGAAGAGGACCCACATCCTAGTGTAATATGGCTAACACTCAGTAGATAGAGGATCTACACGCTAGTGCATCATGGGTTTCGAATCGATAGATAGAGTACTCATACCCTGGTGAGTTGGGGGGGGGGGTCAACCAAAAAGATAAAGGACCCTCACCCAGGGTAATTAGGGGGAGTCACATAGAATATTAAGGGCCAAAGCTCTAGTGAATCAGAGGGGTTCCCCAAAGAAGATAGCGGACCTTTTCACTAGTGTTATATGGGGTACCACTCATCATGAATATAGAGTATTCGGGACTCACACCCTATTATAATAGCTGGTTTACTATCATATTATTATCTATAATGATCATCTTTGATCTTTTACATTAATATTTAATCAAGGTAAGAAGGACAACACTTAAAACATAAAAAATAATATCTTTTATGTCACAAAAAATTATACCATCAATATCTAGACATAAAACCACTCAGGATACGGTACGAATGGATTAAAATCTATGTCCTGAAGAATTTTATATGATAGGTAGAAGAGTTTGAGGGAGGTACATGTTGTGTACATAGGGTCGCACAATGTGTACCATCACCTAGACACATAGTAGTGTCCCTAACTACAAATAGATCAGAAGGAAATGTTTAACTACCATACAAGTTGTTGTGATATATGATGTTTCCTATCTACCTTGGTATTTCTGATGTACTCTAGCTCATGACTATGTATATTTGGATGTTCTTATATACTTAGGTCCATGACTACATACTGTGGGAGGGTGTAGTTTATAGACCTTTTCCATGTAATCACGGCCAAGCCCATTTTCCTAGACATTCCCTAGCCCATGTACTCCTAGAGTAGACACCAATCCACCATCATAGGGTCAAACCAAGTGTAAGATCTATACACATGGTGTAATCCTTATCTTCTCCCAAAACCCTATCTGAAGTGGTTGGGGGACAAAACCATTTTTTTCTTTAGACTATATGTCGTATAGTCATGATCCTTTTTTCAAAAACCATGTTTCTAAACAATGATAAAAAATACACCATTACATCTGATTTTGATGACCAATTGACCTATTGAATCAGTTGAAATATTAGAAACACCACAATCCATTGACTCGTGGCATCAGATGGCCGGAAATCAGGAATCTGATTGCCCATTGATGTTTGGACCCTACTACTAAATGTCTTAAATGCATAAAAATCACTTTTATCGCACATATAACAAAAAATATTCCCCAAACTATTGATATGTAAATAATTTACAGAAATTCAATGAATATGGGGGTTTTATCATGCTCAAACACACACTAACAACATTGAAATGTGACCACATGGGCCAACATAGAAGAAAATATATAATGTTAGAGGAAAATCACAACAATGTGTTGAATGAATTATTATCCAAGAACATCATTTCCATTGATCATAGGGTTGGGGAAATAAAGGGTAGAGCAATGTAAAATGAATAAAACATACAATCGGGGTCGTGGAGAGAGTGTTAGTTGATGGAAAAAGAAAAAAGAAAACAATTAAATACCTAATCTTTTTAAAATGGGTGGAAACCAAAAATAATGATCACTAAATTGATTATGGATTACTCTATAATAATGAGTTTCTTCCCTTTTGATGAGGAATATTTGCTGCATTTTCTGTCTACCTCTCGATTACCATCGACCCGATCATCGATTAGTATCCTCAGGGTTTCCAACATTGACAAGGAATGCTCCTCCTCTCAAACCCTACTAGGGTTATACAGATAAACCTAATGATTTTACATAGGCATATTTATATATCTAGTATTATATTAAGTCATTTAATTAAAATCAATAAAATAATTTTTTTTAAAGGTACATGTTAATGGTTACCTCCCACAAAACATCTAACATCGAATATATATTGGCTACACCTAGGGTAAACACTGTATTCAAAATTCAATTGGTCTATAATATTATCATATGAGGTCCTAAATAGTTGGAAAACCATTTAAATAGAAATTATGAACACAAATTCTTTAAAATATCTATTTTTAATATATTAATTTTTTTTATCCCAAGACAATCAAATACCACAACTATATCAAAGATAAATCTAGATATAAATTTAGAAATATCCAAGGGGATAATAAAATAAGAATATAGCCATTAAATAAATAATATATATAATTACATAGTAATAATCATTTTACCTTATTTTGGTATAAGTTAATTTTTGGGTTTAAGAAAATAATTTTTCTACAAACTATACTCATCGTGTTTTATGGGTTTTTTTGAAATTTATTTTTATCACATATCAGAATCTAATTTTATGTAATTGAACCATTTTTGGATTAACTTTTCCAATTTTATCCAAGGATTATTTTTCTGATATTTTTCTGAAGATGTTAAATTTATGGAGAATAGTAAGAAAAAACTATTTTTTATGAAATATTGTATCTCTTATGATATCTCTAATAGATAAAAATGAGATTAAAATTTATCAAAAATATGGAAATACTAAAGTAAGATAATATAATAAAATTAACATAAGATAATAATTCAATACAAATAAATTAAAATATATTTATTGAAAAATATGAAAATCATTTTCAGTGCTGATGAAATGATTGTATATCACTGAAAAAATAACATTTTGTGTCCTAAAGATAATATTTTTAGGAAATAAGTATTTAATTGGTTTAATTTAATAATATTTTGTTTAATTGAATATATGGACTAATATTTATTAATTTTATTTTCATATGACACGAAACTTCTCTAAATGCTTGTGTCGTGCTTCCACAAGGCATGAGAAATAAAAATAACATATTAAATAATTTTTCACGAAATATATATATGTAAATATACATTTTGAATGAAAATAAAGAGTTATAATAAATTAAAATAAATTATCAATATATCTATAAATTTTTTAATGTTTATATATTATTATAATTTCATGAAACATACGTGAAACAGTGGTATAACATTTGGGAAGACTAGTTACAATTAGAAAAATAATTTTAAAAATATAAAAAATGAGAATATATAGATGAGTTCAGTTATCCCAAGGATTTTAAAGATATATAAAAAATATATGGGAACATTTATGTGATAATTTTTGATACTGCTGACTGTAATAATATTTTTAAAGATAATATAATATGATTATAATGAAAATGAATTTAATGATATATTATTTTAAATAATATTATATTAAATGATTTTAAAATCATTAAAATCATAAAATAGGTAACGAGGGATGGGATACGGTTTTGGATCTATCTACGTGAAAATTTTTGAGATACTTAGTAGCTTAAATGTAAATTTATAACCCTTTATGGTGGAAAACATTGTTACTATGGTTAAGGTTAAAATAGTTAAACGAAGGGGTTAAACCAAAAGGCTTGTTTTACAATTCAAAATAAAAGTAGAAACATTGTATTGTTCAAATGTATTTAAACATTAAAATATGTTAGATTCTAAAATTTGACCACTTTTTTCAAAAATTATATGAAAAATTATTTATTGTATTGATTTTTCCCATTCAATGTGTTTCCATTCCTTCATTATAAAAGGACACCACCTCTACACTATTAATCACACCACCTTGGAAACTTATCTTGAAAAAAGCCAGAGAAAACTCTCCCAAAACACCTTATCTACATTCAAGATGTTATGTTATTCTTAATAAACAAATCATATGTTCCTTACGGAAGGATAAAATAGAGGTTCATAAAAGTGGAGGTAATCACCCTAACTAAGAAGTTTAATTTTACATATTCACCTACCTACAAAAAATATTCCATAACCAAAGTTATTTAAAAAACCGAGTATATAAAATTAAATTAAATTTCATTATTACATTTGAATAACCCATGTTCATCCCCTTTCTAACCTATGGAAAAAATGAAAGCATCCCCCATGCACACATATGACTTATCATCTTCATGTAGTGGTGTAATTAATTTTCCATGGAAAATTTAATTTAACTTTTTTAAGTTATAAATAATTAAAAAAATACTATATTAATTAAATTATTTGAATTATATGAATTAAATATATTATTTACCTTCTTAATATTCCACTCACTAAAATATGACAATGTTGCTTGTGTGTACGTGTGGCATACCACCTCCATGGAGAAATATGATTTATTTTTCCTATCCATCATTCCATGATTATTATAAATATGTTTATAATGAATATATATTAAATTTATAACATGATTAAAATTATTTATATGATGTATCCTTGGAAAAAATTCTATAATTGAATCTAATGAACATAATCTTACCTAAAAAACGGAACAATTAACACTTGAAAATGATGAGTTTAATAAAGAATTATTAATAAACTTGTGTTAAAATTTTATATATAGACCATATACGATATTAAATTATTTACATGTTTTTATATATAAGAACAATAAAATTTAATTTATTATATAGAAGACTAAAATCATTTTTTTAAATTACATAAGGATTTATTTCAAAATCATCGCATTATTATGAATTGTTTATGGTTATATTTTTGTTAGGGAAATTATAAAATCCGTATATTTCAAAACCAATATATTATATTACCCTTTGTTTATTTTGTAAATTGAAATATTTCCTTTCATTTCTCTCTCTCTCTTTATACTCAAAATTTTGAAATATTTTTTTTAATGAAATAAGACATTGTTTTTATTTTGTCCCAGAATACTTCCCTTCCCTATCAATGTTTTCATAAACAAAATCAAGAATTTATTTTATATTACTTAATTATTGGTTAATTTACTTTTTATACATGTTCATAATTTTTTTTAAAATGAATATTCTTTTCTTTTTTTGAATGAGGTTATTTTTTATTGATGCTTTAAAGAAAATATGTGTTAGAATAAGAAACACATGAATGAATTTTCCAACCACTATGGCTAGTATATTTATTGAATATTATTTTAGATATTTTCATATTTTGTTCCAAAGAAATCGTTTTCCCTAATTTTTTGAATTATTTATACTTTAAATAATTAAATTCAAAATTCAGAATTAGTTTTATTCAAGAAATATTCAAACTATTTTTTAGAGTATTTTCATCAATTTTGAGATCCTTTTGTGAATCACATTCTTTTCTAAGGTTATACTCTAACGATACTATTAAACATATTTCATTGGTTGTCTTTGGATCTTTTTGACAAGGGATATATTGAAATTCCATATTATATTTCTTCTAAAATAAAAAATTATTAATTATTATGTTGCATTGAGTATGTTGTACTGTTTATTAACATAATGAATAAATTGTACAATGTAGAATTTTATAGATTACCCATATTATTCATTCCATTACAATGAAATCTGTTATATACATTCATGCAATTATTTAAAATCATGTGGTATCTGAAGATAAAATTCACACTAATGTGATTATTTATTTTTAATTAGTTCATCGCCATTTATTCTATCGATATTATTCATTATTTATTAATTCAATAATACATTTACTATAGAAACTCCATCATCGAGCATGTTATCTGAAAATTTTATTTTTTTCATTCTCTAGGATGGTAGGTAGCTTCATATTATTTATATGAAATGATCTTCTAGAAGTAATAATAACTCACACATATTTTTTTTAAATTTTACATTATAAAATGTAATGTGAAATCAAGGTAAGTATCTACCTTTCTAAGACTAATTGAAAATTAAATCCCTCCGGATGTGATCAATTTTATATAGTTCCAATGTAATAAAGTGACCATTATCTCTATGATACTATAGGTGGGGTGTTACACTAGTGGTCATGAGAATTAAACATTATTCTTTATTTAGTTCAATTAGATCTCGTATTATAGAAACGATACAGTATTATTCATGAAACACTTATTACATCTTACAGATTACATATATATAATATCCAAGCATATTGAGGATTCAGATGAAACTTACGAAATCAATTATAAATTTGATATTAATATTTTTTCTATATAAAATATAAAAGTTTTAATTATTATTTTGATAAGATTAAACAACGTAATTAATATAGAACAGAGGTGGGTACCCAGTAATATAAAAAATTTGTGATGTCATGGAAAATAGATTGGCCACATTTTTATGTGGAAAATCTAACCCTTACAACAAAAAATAGTCATCCTATATGCTATATCCATACTCTTCAAAGTCATGTTTAATATGTGGTAACTAACCAATCATTAACAATGAGTTCAATTTCTATTAGGATTTTGTTGGAGTTGGTTCCTTAGGATGGATTACTTTGTATGTTAGATTAGATATGAGAAGACACAAACATAGAATACATAAATATAAAATATTAATTGAAGAATATTCATTACATTACATAATTATACATGCTCAAATCATTTAAGAATATTACCTTTATAAACATGGACACAGAAACAACCATCCAATATGTGAGCTACATCATCTCCCACAATGTTCTTAATAACTAGAATACATATTATAAATATATTACATAATACATTTAATCATTACCTAAGGGAAGGAACCATAAGAAAGGGTGATTTTAGATTATCATTAATGGTAAACAAGGGACATCTCAACATATCATGAGCACAAGGGTATGAGAACATGAGAATAACAATGGAAAACCATACAATTCATATAATATATCAAAAACATAAGTCATGGAATAAATATTGGCACTTCATAATACATGAATCACGTGGGAATAAAAAAAATGAATTCTGATAATAGAAAATTAACATAGGGAATAGATTATTGGCATAAACATAAAAATAGAAAATCATTTCCTTAGTAGTTTACGTCTCATTGCGAAGACTATCATAGTAGAATTGGTTCACACCCTAATACATCATAGTAGTTAAGGTTTATTTTCAAGGCTATCATCGTGGACAGATTCCTATAATTAATTGGGTTCACTTCCCATTTCATTTCACATTATCACATGAGATATCAGTATTTACCCAATTCATTGGAGGGAGATATAGGTCCCACACATAATATAATAAAATTCATACAAATGTGTGAAAAACGATCATAAAACACTCCTAATATATTTAACCATAAAAAGTTATGGGTTTTAATAAAAATATATTCATATCATAACCAATGTAAAAGAAAAAGTTTTCATAATCAATTCATCAGTTCCTCAAAGCCCAATCTATGATAAAATAAGTGGGTTTCATAAGCATTTTATCATGGTATATCTTGTGGAAGATAAATGTGTTTTATAAAAAAACATCATCATAAAATTATAAGATCAATAGAAATAATATGAATTGTATCCTTGGATCATATCAATAGTAATTCATAAGTAATATCAATGATTTCAACCACAGAAGGAAAATAATTTTGAAATATCACTTGGAACATTTCATGAGGAATATAATTTTTCTTTTATAAAAATTTTTCAAAATAAAAATTGATAAAATATTCCGGAAATAGTTTTCATTGATAATAGACAAGAAAATTTATAAAGGAATATTTATAGCATTGTGTGTTCATGATGATGGAGAATTCCATAGCTATAGTATAGGTCAAAAAAATGATTCTGTTATCATTTTATATAATTTCTAAAGGGGACTTATTTTGAAAATGAAATTGATATACATTACAAAAGTGTTTTAAGAAATTTAAAAATGTGTAAAAATATCATTAATAAATCAATATGACATTTTTTTAGAAATTTATGAAATTATTTTTTGAAAAAATGAGTTTGGATGGAAAATGGTTTTCTGTGGAAGAGAGAAATAAAATATATTTTCATAAAGGCAATATTTTTAACTCATGTGTACATAAATAAGGAAAATTTAAGCGAAAAATTTAAATTATTGAATTAACCAAATGAGAATAATATTAATGTTTTTATTTATAGGTGGATCAATATATTTCATCATTAAAAACATATTCCTAAACAATCATGGTAAATGATGAAATTATATCATAAAACCCATTCCACTTTTGTAAAATTGAACCATAAATCCCATAAATGATTTAAATTAATTGGTGATTAAAATATCTTGTGAATAAATTAATTAATTATATTACACATCCAATGGTCTGTATAAAAATCTCCTAAAAGAAGATAGGTTTATAACATAACATATGTCTAACAGAAGGTAATTTGATAAAAACAATCCTTTTATGATTTTGTAACATTTGAACCATAAATCACGTGAAGTAGATATCCTAAAATGTTTAAGTAAATAAATATATATTTCTGTAAAATTATCATAAAATACATTCTGGTGAAGTATATACAAAAAATATATAAAAAAAGGTGAATACGATAGGTATCTCTTAGAAATTAATAGTGAGAGAGAAATCCATTTCCTTAACTCTCTAATTTCATCATTTGTAACACCACAATATTTCATAGTATGTTATTTTCTTTAATGTTATTCAATATCTTGCGCTACATGTAACACCGAGTTCAAGCACACCACGACTTACCAAACTAGCTATTAAAAATTTGGTTATAAATATTATTAACTAAATTTTGAATTATATATACTCCATATAATTTTAGAATCCATATAATGTGTTTCTTAGACATAATATAAGAAAAAAATCATTTTTTTAGATAAAGGAAGTATTTTTCAGAAAATTAAATTTTACAGCCTTTTAATGGTGAACCATTTTTAAATCAAATATATGACAATTTTATATATTCAATATGACAAAATAAACTTATTCTTTAAGATCAGGTCATAAAAATTTAGTTTTGATAAATTTTTAGTGTTTTTCTGATAACTTTCATATTTGGGTGAATAGTGAAAACTACTAAATTTTAAGTGAAATTGTTTTTAATCAAAATAATTTATAGTGCTAAATTATACATATGAATGGTTTGTATGTACAATTAGATTATATTTTTATCATTTAATATAATGTTGGTCATTATAAGTAATTTCACTTTTAAATTTAACATAAACACATGTCAATCTTTTGAGAGTTTTCACTTAAAAAAAACATTATTTCGGTTTTGACAATGGGAATTAGTTTTAAATTAATAATATCCACTTATATGTTTTGAATTTGGTAAAATATAATTAATTTTTGAATTCATAATATCAAAATTAACTTTGCGTGAATTCTTGTTATTTTTCTGCAAACATTCAATTTTTTATGAATAGTGAAAACACTGCGTTATTGTTTAAAACCAACTTTTTATTTAAATAATTATTTATTTTATTTAAATTTATTTTAGTTAAAAATAGATACATAATACCTAGATAAGTTCAACGTAATTCATTGGATTCATTTTATAATAAGTTTAGATATTTGAAAATTTTATTGAACTTTTTACCTTCTTTTACCCACCTTCTAGGAGCATTTTCAAATTTACATAATATTTAATTTTACCACTTCTATGAGTTTAATTTCAAAAATTCGAGAGACACGGTTGAAATCAGTAAGTAAAATGTGGTTCAATAAAATTCCAATAATTTTTGGGGAATAGTAACTTTTGACTTTTATTTTTCACGGTTAAAGTTAAATAGGGTAATTAAGGGTAAAAATGATATTATAATTCACCCAAAACATGCCCTAATTCTATTTGATAAGTGTAATTCGACCAAAAACAACCTTAGGAATAAAATATGATCCATTGGGTCCACTTGGATTAGATTAGTACTTTTATTATTATTTAATTTAAAGAAGAGTTAAAAGTGTTAAATTTAAGTTTTCATAACTAAAACAATTTTAATATAGGGTTATACATAAGGTAAATTCTACTATAAATATTAATTAGAAATATAAAATGATTTCTTACATAATGGTATTTTATTTTTAATTTTTATACATTAAATAATTAAATTTATTTATTACACAATGATGATGCAGAAATTACCTTTTTAATTAAAGGTTTAAATAATTGATGTAACAAATATCCAAATAAATTTAATTTGAGAATATTGTAGAACTAAAAAAATTTATCGGTTAATATGACATTTTAGGGTTGATTAGATAATTTTTTTAAGTTATAATGTTTTATGACATCACAAAAACAAAATACCAAATAGTGTCAAAATTGACATAAATTAATTTTTAAAACAAATACTATATTATTGGTTGATATAATATTACAAAAAATCTAAGTATTAGAAAAATAGAATAAATAATATTATATATTTAATTAAGGATCCACTTGATATTATCTAGGAAGTTTAGAGTATGTTTATTTACCATATAGTGTAAGAGTTCTAGAAGACACATTAAAAGTTAAACTATTTTACTAATAGTTAAATTTAAAAGATAAGGTTAATATGGTGCATTAACTTATCTAAAACCTATTGGTTGAGCGTATTTAGACCCATACCCACCTTAGCTTATAAATAAATCATTTTTAGCCTTTATAAATAGAAAATAATTTTATTATAAAATATTATTTCAATATTTTCCTAAAGTGACCCTCTACTCTCTTATAAAAGGGAACATAGCCTTATCTCAAAATCACACCTCCAAAACCTTTTGTCTTGGATAAACCCTGCCCAAATATCCTCTCAACTATCATCCCATTAACCTAGAGGCCTTCCTTTGGTCATAAATCCATCCCAAGTGGCCATTTTGATAAAGTCAAAAGGAAGAACCCGAAGAAGAGGTAAATTCATCACCTCTTCCAAGTTCATTTCGACTTCCACTTCCTCTTTCTTTGTTGTTTTCATTCTAAAATAATAACTCAAGTATCTTATAAATATTGTGATGTTATTATAAAAATGGTACAACCATATTTATTATTCTATCAATCATATGAATTACAAAGTCACCGTATGTGCGTATGTACGACTTACCGTCTCCACATCGGGGAGTAGTTTCTTATTCCAACACTTCATTATTTGGATGGGTATAATAATGGCTATAATTGATTTAAATAATGAATATTAACTGTTAATGATTATATATATATTTGATATTTCATCCAATTACATACTATTTCACTATCAATATAATGATACTGTCGCTCGTGCGTATGTACGGATTACCGTCTCCACGAACGAGATGAGATTAATTACCCATCATAATCATTCCCGAATAATTTTCATTTTATGATTAAAAATAATGTTTAAGAACTTAATATCATTCTGGATACCAATAAAATAAATAATATCCATAACAAACATGGCATACCTCACCAAGCATATAAAGTAAATGTAATCAGTAAACACCTGAAACCATGATACTACTGAAATATTATTAACAATGAAATATTATAGGATCATATATGATATCATATTTATGTATATAGTTATTTAATAATATAATAAAAATATTTTAACTATCATACATGATTTTAACACACCATTAATTAAGGAAACATACAAGGTGAGGGTTAGTTTCACAATCTCTTTATTATCTGAGGTTGTTTTTATGAAAGTATCTACTGGGAAATATTTATTATCCATGTCTGTGTTTCATAAAAGAGTTTTAAAATGGATTCTTTTTAAGGGACTCTTTTACTAAAACATCATTTTAAATGTTTTAAATATTTATTCTTCTAAAACCTTATCATTAATGTACAGATTTAAAAAATGTTTATAAGGACTTATTTATATGGACATGAATGTTTTAAAATGTTAATTTCTTTTCAAAGTATCAAAGTGGTATCAGAAACTTTGATTCAAAACTATCAATTAAATTAATTACTTTATAAATTATGTGACTTTTAAAAGATTTCATTAAAAATTGATATTTCTCTCAAATATTTCTACTATTTAGTTTAATCTATGTCAACATCCTTTATGGGATATTATTCTTGATTGTGGTTGATTTATTATGATACAAATCTTCCATATTGTATTGAAGGTTTTGTGATTTTTTTGACTATGGATGTGTTATTTTTATATCATTCATGGTTTATGGATAAAGTATTAACATTTATTATTCTTGTTTTAATAAAAAAATTTATGTTATGTTTAAGCCGTTCCATATGAAAAATGCATTGGAATTAGTAAGTGATGGGTGGAGCCCACTATAGCTCTTCAATGAATTGGTAGGTCTCATGAGACAAACTAGTGTCTTGGAACAAGGCCTTGAAAAAATATTATTTTTTGTCTTAGAACGAGGCATTGACTATGTGGTTATGAAGTATGGCATTATGAATTCCATCATTATGAAATCAGCTATTGATGTTGCATGTGATTATTCGACTATTAGAATATCCATGTAAAAAAGTAAATGAAATTATTTGATTTTTCTTTTCCATATTATAAATAATTTTAAGTTTAAAAGGATTATGTCTTAGTGTTATACATTACCTTAATTGTTTATGCTTATTTATGCAATTTTCCTTTATATTGTTATCCTTACAGATCATCCGAGATCAACCCTTTTTAGTTTTAATTTTTCCCAGGATGCGAAGAAGTATATTTTGAATGACCTATAGGGATATTATAAGGGATATGAATGTGGTTAATGGATAAAATGTTGTTGTTGTTTTTCATTTTTTAATTTAATTTAAAACTCATGAATGTATCTAGTGCTTTCAAGGCTACTAAACTGACCGGTCTTCCGGGACTTGATTCCTTGTATCATGCCAATGTTATGTAATAATGCACGGGCTCTGGGCTTCTGGAGTCAGGGAATTATAGTAGGTATCAGAGAAAGTTTAGTACTAACCTTGGATGCAAGAATTAGAAAAACTATGATTAGAAAACACTACCCTATAATAGACTTTGAGGATTAGTATAGTAGAACATCCAAAATTTTTGGTAATGTAAATATTAGGTGAGTTTTCTAAGAAATAAATCCCTGTATGGATACGAACAGGTAGAGGTGGCTCAGGCACAGAATTACCTAGGAGTGAAAAACTTGACATAGAGTTTGGGGCTTGACCCGGGGAATCCTAGTACACGACAATGGGCCTTACTACACTCCTGGTTACGAAACTCCCAGGGGATATTATTAGGATAAATCAAATTTTTTTACAAACTGATTTTAATAATTTTAATATAAGATGAGAATAAATAACCTTAGGTACTCTTAAGGTTTTTTAGATTGAAAATATGGTGTTATGATATTCTCTAAATGATTCTATGACTCACACTATGCTTTCTTGTGTTAGTCAATGGATTCCAAGGAATTAATAGTAACATTGAACATGATGTACAAGGTGTGAATGATCGTGGAATGAAATAGAATGTTGATAGGTGTAAAAGATATCATGTTCATGAAGAATAATTTTTCCAAAAATATGATCAATAACATATATATTAACCAACTCCAAGACTCAATAAACAATAGAAAGGTGGTGAATGATAAGAGCTCTAGTAGTGGAGACCATGGAGAAAAGAAAGCTCAATTTCCATCATCCAGGAAATATGGAAGGAGACACCTAGGAAAGTGTCTCAACAGAACAAAGAAATGATTTATGTGTGGGAATGAAGGATATAATGTAATTAATTTCTAAGGAAAATTGAAGAGTAATATGGAAGAAAATAAAAATAATACCAAGAATCCATTTACAATATTTTTCTGTAAATGTGGGGGACCTGGTCATTACTCGACTGAATGCTCTATTCTATAGGATAACCTCTTGGTCAAGGAAGAACCTATGTCAAAATAAATTCATGGAGAAATGTTTAAAAGTATTAGTGCTCTTTATTGATGGGATTACTTTGGAAGACTTTTCTCTTGTATGTGTAACGTTGCAGTTTGTTATGTGAAAGTGCTATTTTAGGAAGAATTATCTTTTATATTGTGGAAATATTTATAAATAACCATTTGGGTTTATATGATCCTTAAATTTGAGGAAATTACAAGTTATTAAATTTTGGAATGAAAATGGGAAGTATGAGATAACCTTTGCGGTGAAATTATGTTATTGTTATTTTGACGAATTTATCTCATTTTGGGAATGTTATAAAATATAGTTTTTGAAAAAGGACAACACACACACACACCGTGTGACAACCCATCACTTCGGATAGAGCTGGGGGAATCGAACCCACAACCAGAGTGCGATTGGGATTTATGGCCTACCACTGGACCACATGAAGTCCCTGGATATTGTGACTAATTATTTTTAGTTAAATAATTTTATTGATCAATAATAAGTTATTTTGGGATCTTATGTCTTATCAAATGGATATCCTTAGTATAGGAAACTTATTGTGTGATTAAGTGATAAATTTTATTTTGAAAGATGTTCACTCTGTTGGGAACTCTATATTCCTAAGTAAAATAGCATACTATGTGATTTAATTTGAGGGGTAATGGTGGATTTTTATTGTGGACTTATATCGATTTGTGTTAATTATGGAAATGATTAACCTATAATAGAGAATATGTGATTAGTTTAATTACTTTTAAGTATGTGACTTTAAGGGTTATTGATGTTATTTTGAGATACAATTTAAAGTGGAAGACTATGTAATAAAATTCTTCTAAGTTTTGTGTTCCAATATTTGTTTGGATGGTATTAAAGTATTTTAACGACAAATGTTTATTGAATGTTATTAATTGAACTTTGGTTATAATTGGTTTAATTTTTCAAATTAATAATATTATTTTTTCTCTCTAAAATATTATCCTTTTTTTGGGATCATCTGATCTTGTACTAACCATTTTGGTTTTTTTAATCTCTAAAGGAAAAGGAAATAAATAGTTTATCCTTTGTGGATCATGTGATTCTCTAGAAGTTGATTCTAGCGCTTCAGGTGTGACCCAGTCATCTTGAATACTCATCGTTGGAAGAAAAATGAGTTAGTGGTAGAAATTTATTAAAGGATGAATCTATACATAGAAAGTAAGTACATCTCTTTATTTTCTTAGTCAATCTCAAAAATAAATTCCTCAAATTTATGAAATAAAACTTAAAAAAAACTTTATCCCTTTACATTTCCTACTGGGAAACTAATTACTGTTTATTCCATCACAAGTTTGTGATTTTATTATTGTTAACATTATCTTGATCATGTTTTCCATCACTCTCCACCAGAACTTGACATTTAGTTTATCTTTCATATCCATTGTTTCCTACATGGAATCATAGTCTGGGTTATCCCAGGTGATGTTTGTACTTCTCTTTCTTTCATTTAAGGTGATAGTTTTATTGAATCTTTTTCTAATATGGGACTTTAAATGATGTTCCCATGCCAAATTTTAAAATTGTGAGGATGTAATTTCCAAAAGGGGGGAATAATGTAACACCTAAAGACTTCATAGTAAGCTATTTTCTTTAAAGTAATTAAATAGCTTGTGCTACACACAACACCAAGGTCAAGTGCACCACGACTTACCAAACTAGCCATTCAAAAAGTAGTTATGAATAGTAATAACTAAAATTTTAATTTTATATACTGAATATAATTTTAGAATCCATATTCTGTGTTTCTTAGACATAATATAAGAACAAGTACATTTTTTTTCCAAATAAAGGATTTATTTTTCAGAAAATGCAATTTTATTTCCTTTTAATGGAGAACCATTTTTTAATAAAATATTTGAAACTTTTATATATTCAACATGACAAAATAAACTTCTTATATAGAATAGGGATATAAAAATTTAGTTTTGGTAAATGTTTGGTGTTATTTTGATAACTTTCATATTTGGGTGAATAGTGAAAAATAATACATTTTAACTGAAAACAACTTTGTAAATAAAAATAATATATAGTGTTCAATTATACATTTGAATGATATGGAAGTGTAAATAGATTATATTTTTATCATTTAATAAAATGTTGTTCATTATATGTAATTTCATATTTAAATTTGACATAAACAGAAGTCAATATTTTGATTGTTTTCACCATATAAATAAAACCCATTTTTTGGTTTTGAAAACAGGAATTAATTTTGAATTAATAAATGAAACTTCTATGTTTTTAATTTGATAAATTAGACTTAATTTTTGAATTCATATTACCAAAATTACTTGAGGGTGATGTTTTTTTATTTTTTAGAAAAATTTCAAATTTTGATGAATAGTGAAAAACACCACGTTATTATTTAAAACCGACATTTTATTTAAATAATTATTTTTTTATATATATTTATATTAGGTAAAAATATATACATAATACATATATATGTTCAATGTAACTCATTGGAGTCATTTTATATTAAGTTTAGATATATAAAAATTTTATTGATCTTTTTATGTATTTTACCCACCTTTGAGGAGAATTTGTAAGTTTGCTTAAAACATAATTTTAGCACTTCTGTGAGTTGAATTTCAAAATTCCAAGAGACACAATAGACATAATTATGTAAAATGTGGTTCAAAAGAGATGAAAATATTTTTTGGTGAATAGTAACTTTTGGCTTTTATTTACCACGGTTAAAAGTAAATAGGGTAATTAAGGGTAAAAATGATATTATAATTACAATAAAATATGTCATAATTATATTAGATTAGTTTAATTCGACCAAAAAAACCTTTTGAATAAAATATGATCCATTAGGTCCACTTGAATTACATTAGGACATTTATTATTATTTAATTTAAAGGAGAGTTAAAAGTGTTAAATTCTAGTTTTCCTAACAAAAACCTTATTAATATAAGGTTATACATAAGATAAATTCTACTATAAATATTAATTAGAAAGATAATAAGATTTCCTGAATAATGGTATTTTATTTATAAATTTTAGACATTAAATTATTAAATTTATTTTTGACACAATGATGATGCAGTAATTATTTGTTAATGAAGGGTTAACATAATTGATGTTATAAATATCCAAATAAATGTAATATGAGACTTTTGATGAATTCCACTGATTATATAGGTTAATATTACATGTTAGGGTTGACTAGAAATTTGTTTTCTAAGTGATAAGGTTTTTATGACTTTCAAAAAAACCAAATACTAAATAGTGTCAAAATTGACATAAATTAATTTTTTAAAAAAATACTATATTTTTGGTTAATATAATATTAATAAAAATCTAAAGTTAAAAAAAGGCTTAAATAATATTATATATTCCATTAATGAACCACTTGATATTCTCTTGGTTGTTTAGAGTAAGTTTATTAACCATATAGTGTAAGAATACAATAAGACATGGTAAACGTTAAACTGTTTAACTAGTAGTTAAATCAACATGATAAGGTTAATATGCTGACCTAAACTTGTACAAACCTATTTTTTGAGATTTTTTAGACCCATACCCACCATAACATTGAAATAAATAAATTTTGAGCCATTAGAAACCGAAAATAATTTTATTATAAAATATTATTTCAAGCTTTTCCTAATGTGACCCTCACCTCTCTTATAAAAGGGAACTTCCTCATCTCTCAAAATCACACCTCCTAAGCATTTTTTCTTGGCCAAAACCTACCCATATATCCTCTAAACTATCCAAAATTAATTATAGAGGCCTTAATATGGTCATAAATCCATCCTATGGAGCCCCTTTGATCAAATAAAAAAAGAACCCAAAGACGAGGTAAATATTTCATCACTTATTTCATGTTCTTTTTCTCTTCCAATTCATAATTATATGTTTCTTACATTATTAAAAAATAAATCCAGTATCTTGTATATAATGTGATGTTATTATAAAAATTGTACAACCATATTAATTATTCTATCCATCATCTGAATGAAAAAGTCACCATACATGTTTACGTACGACTTACCGTCTCCACATCATGGTATAGTTTGTTATTCAAACACTTAATTATTTGGATGAGTATAATAATGAATATAATTGATTTAAATAACAAATATAAAATGTTAATTATTATATACATATGATATACCATCCAATTACATAATATTTCCCCATCAATATAATGATATTGTCGCTCGTGCGTACGTACAGATTACCATCTCGACGAACGCAATGAGATTCATTCCCGATCATAATAATTCAAGATTAATTATGATTTTATGATTAAAAATAATGTTTCAGAACTTAATATCATTTTGGGTATGAATAAAATACATCTTATCCATTAAAAACATGGTTTACATAACCAAGCATATAAAAGAAATAGAATCATTTAGCACCTGAAATGATGATACTGCTGAAATATTATTAATAATGAAATATTAGAGGATCATATATGATGTAATATTTATGTATATATTTCTTGTATAATTTAATAAATATGATTTAACTATTATAAAATGAGGTTCACATACCATAAACTAAGGAAATGTACAAGGTAAGGGTTAATTTCACAATCTCTTTATTACCCGAGGTTGTTTTAACATAAGTATCTAATGGGACATATTTAATATCCTTGTCCATGTTTCATAAAAGTGTTTTCAAAGAGATTATTTTTAAGGAACTCTTTTAATAAATCATCATTTTAAATGTTTTAAAGATTTATCCATCTAAACCTTTCTCAATAATGTAAATGTTTTAAAAATGGTTTTAAGGATTTATTTATATGGACATGAATATTTTATAATGTAAATTTCTTTCCAAAGTTTCAAAGTGGTATGAGACAATTTGATTCAATAATTTCATTTAAATTACTTCCTATAAAAATTATGTGACTTTTAAATGATTTCATGAAAAAATAGATATTTCTCTCAATGATTTTTACTAAACATTTTCAACTATGTCAACATCATTTATGGTATATTATTCTTGATCGTGGTTGATTTATTATGCTATAAATCTTTAATATTGTATTAAAGGTTTTGAAATATGTTTGACTGTGGATGTGTTATTTTTATACCATTCATGGTTTATAAATAATGTATTGTCATTTTGTATGCTAGTTTTAATACAAATGTTTATGTTATGTTTAATCCTTTTCATATGAGGAAAGCATTGGACTTAGTAAGTGACGGGTGGAGCCCACTATAGCTCATCGATGAATCAGTAGGTCTCATGAGACAAACTAGTGTCTTGGAACAAGGCCTTGATAAAATCTTATTTGTTGTCTTGGCCCGAGGCCTTGAATACGTTGTTATGAAGTCTGGAATTATGCATTCCATCATTATGAAATTGGCTATTGATATTTTCATGTCATTTTTCGACTAGTAGAATATCCATGTTAAAGAGTAAATGGAATTATTTCATTTATATATTCCATATTATGTTTATGTTTAAGTTTAAAAGGCTTATGTTTTAGTCTTTTACATTTCCATAAATTTTTATTCTTATTTATGAATGTCCCCAGTATATTGTTATCCTTACTGAGCATCTGAGCTCACCCCTTTCTATGTTTCATTTTTCCCAGGATGCGAAGAAGTATATTATGAATAACCTGCAGGAATAGTCTAAGGGATATGAATGTGGTAAATGGATACAATGTTGTTATTGTTTATCATTATTTAGTGTAATGTAAAACTTATGAATGTATCTAGTGCTTCTAAGGATACTAAACTGATCGGTCATTCAGGACTTGATTCCTTGTATCTTGCCAATGTTATGTAATAATGAACTAGCTACATGATTCTTGAGTCGAGGCATTAAATAGTACATTTTCAAACCTCATATATAATAATTATATGTTTACTAAAAATTTATCAATTAAACAAAATTATATAAATAATTTGATATATGATTTATATTTGACCATTTTTTCTCTTTTATTAGAAATTACATGTTAAAGTCAGGTTTCGGGCAGTAACTACATTGTTTTTCATGTATGTTCTGATTTGTTATTTTTGGTCATTTTTCTTTTATCATGGTTACATTATATCCAAAAATTTATCCATAATATAAATATAATATATATTCTCTAAATATGAATTTATATTAATCCATAAATATTATAGATATAAAATGAAATACACCATTCAAGGAGATGATCGACTATACGTACTCATGAACATTATTTCCATATTATCAATGTATTGAAAGAAAGAAAGGACAATAATATATTATCATTAAATAATTTTTTTAATTTCTTATATATAAAATATTTTTAGAAAAACTATCTTTATTACCTTCTTTGTAAATCATGAAGAAATCACATCGATTCATGAGGCGGTAGTTTGTTTTACACAAGAGAGACACTATATTATTCTCAATGAATGGAAGGTGATGATGTATATTTAATATAATAATTAAATAAGAATAATAATATAACATGTATATTATATAACTATTTTAATCCATAATTATATCCATCCACGAGTGGTGGTGATGGAAAATGAATAACATCAGTTCACCAGGCGGTAGTCCACCATACACAGAAATGATGATTTCGTATCCCAATTGATGGAAGAGGAGATTAATATAAATAATGAAATTAACGTAATAAAATATCTTTATTTTTTATATAATGGTGTTATTATATCATTATAAATGAATAATATGTTAAGGAGGTGGAAGAGGAAGTAAAAAACAACCCATGTTTAAGAATTTAACCCTTCTTTGAAGAGCTACATTAGGTTTACACCTAAAACCCACTAAAAAGGGAAACATAAAAAACAAGGACTCTAGGATTTTTGAAGGTAATAATTTATGTAATTTCGGTTGGATTATTTGGAATCAAATGGTTTTGAAATTGGGAAGAGGATAACAGAGGGGCTTGTTGGGTCGGAGAAAAACGGGAAGGATGGCAAGAGGGGGGGGGTGAATTGCCTTTTTAAAAAATAATTAACAAATTAAAATCAAAGTTGAAATGCAGCGGAAATAAAAGAGGAAATCACACAAGAAATTGTTAACGGAGTTCGGCCAAAACCCGGCCTACGTCTCCGCTCCCAACTCAACCGTTGAGAGATTCCTACCGCTTGCTTTTCAATGGTTTTAGAAAGAAACCCACTAGGCTTTGAGGTAGCACTAGGACCTATTACAGCTTGCTTTTATTGGTTGAGCAAGAACCCACTTACTTTTAATGGTTGAGTAAGAACCCACTAGCCTTTTTAACGGGTGAAGGCTAGCTCACCTATGACACAAGCCTTTTAAAAGGAAATGCTTGAAGAAACCTCTTCACACCTTAATGGTGATGTGAAACCCAAAAGAAAGAGGGATGAAGAAAGAGTTTGGGGTTTGTAGGCACAAACCCAAATTTAAAGCTCAAAATAAATAAAACAAGAAAAACCGTGATTGAGGATGACTTGGGCGCCAAAGTATGATGGAGTTGATGTAGCGTGCTCTCCCAAGCTTCTTGAGGTGCTCCTTGGATTGGAAATTGGTTGGAGCACTTGAGGATCCATGAAGGTGGAGCGCCGGAGGTTCTCCAAATGTTCAAAAATATGTCCGAGCGCTTGGTATATGATCCGCTTTGTGTCCGGGGCTTCCTTGGCCTTTATTTATAGGCAAGGAACCCTTTTGGAGTCTTCGGAGCCGTTGGAGAGGCTTAAAGAGCCGTTGGGAGCCAAGTGGGCCAGCCTGGTCAAACTGCAACGGCTAGTTTGACTGGCTCCACCGGTTGGCCGGTACAGTCCCACCGGCTGGCCGGTGCTTGAGGAATTTGGGAGATTTCGAGTCTTGGCTCCACCGGCTGACCGGTGGATGGGCCACCGGTTGGCCGGTGGCTTGGCAGTAGCTGAACCTTCTTTTCCAGGCACCACCGGCCGACCGGTGCCAGAGCCACCGGCTGGCCGGTGGGCAGACAGTAGCTACCACTGTTTGCCTGGATGCCACCGGCTGGCCGGTGGCCAAGCCACCGGCTGACCGCTGGAGCCTGGCAGTGGGCAATGCCTCTGCCAGGTCCACCGGCTGGCCGGTGCTGTCACACCGGTTGGCCGGTGGACTGAATTTGAGTCCAATTGATGTGCTTCATGGCCCATTTCCTTGGCAATCTTTTGCCTATAAAACAAAAACACTTAAAACAATGTTAACCACATATGAAAGTGATTGTGATCATGAAAATCAAAGAGTGTGGGGTACAACAATCTCCCCCTATTTTGAGGATCACAATCACTTATCTAAGCAATGTAAAAACTTAAAAGAAAGGAATGCTTTAAATGATAAATTGAAAATAAATACTAAGAATGAGAGAAAATATTCTCCCCCAATCAATCAAGAAATTTCTCCCCCTTTGTGATTATCAAAATAGCTTGGGGCATAAAAATTTGATTGAGGGAAAGGGTTTGAAAAGCTAGATATGAGAATTGAAAAATCAATTGATATTTTTGAAATTGAAATGAAAATTTGAATAACAGTTTGAATTGAAAGTTTTGAATCAAAAACCAATTGAATTTTGAAATTTGAAACCAAATGAAATTTTTGAAATTAAAGGATTGAATAACAGTTTGAATTGAAAGTTTGAAAACAAAAAAAGAAACTTTCTCCCCCTAAATGAAACAAAAAATCATCGGGGAAAGGGGTTTGGAACCGAAACTAATTTTGGGCTGGAGAGACTTGCCAAAAGAGATTTTTCAATCCAAATTTGTTTCATGGCAGGTCTTCTCCTATAAAACTCGTCCGAATAAAAAATAGATTTGGGTTGACCGTACCGGGCATTTTTGCAATCACACTCATAAATGAGGTGCCCAGGTTTTTTTCAATAGTTACAAAATTTAAAACTTGAGCTCCCCCTTACAAAAACAGTGGGTGCATGGGAGGAGGAAGCTATATTGGTGTAGCCAAGTCCATTGGTGGTTCTAGATACTCGTTGAGAACCTAAGAGTTTGGACAAATTTTGTTCACCTTGGGTGAACTTGGCTAGGGATTTTCTAAGGTCCTTGATGGTTGATTCCAAAGAATCAACATTTGGGAAATTTTGGATTTTTAGGGAGAGTTCCTCCTTCTCTTTGAGAAGTTGGTCTTTTTAGGAGGAAAGCTTTTTGAAATTCTTTTTCAAAGCAACGAATTTTGACGAGAGTTCATGAAAACCATTTTCAAGTTGGTCTCTAGCGTGTGAGAGTTCTTCATAAGATAAATGATTAAATGAATTAGAAGAACTAGAGGAGGAAGAGGAGGAAGAGGAGGAAGATACCTCATGTTTTTCCATTAGGCAATTATTACCATTGTCGCTCGAGGAGAAAGAAGAGAAGGAGGAGCTATCACTCCAAGTTTTCTTTAAAGCCTTCTTCTTCTTCTTCTTGGCCCTTTTCTTGTGAGGTTGGAAAACGGGCTTGATCTTTTCGTCGGGTTCTTGCTTTTGATCGGATTCTTGCTTTTGAGCCATGCTAGTACCTTCATGGGTTAGCTCTAAAAATTTCCAAATATCATAAGAGGTAGTGAAAGAAGAAATACAATTAAATATATTACGGTCTAGCCCACAATGTAGAGCATTCATGGCTTTTCCATCAAGCTCGAAATTTGCAATGTCAGCGGGGGTCCATTTGGATTCGTCGGGGGAAGACAAAGAATAACCTTGCATGACAATTTTGTAAATAGGATATCCTATGCTTCTTAAAAAAGTGGTCATGCGGGTTTTCCAATAATTATAGTCGGTCCCATCAAAAAATGGAGCCCGACCCAATGAGTAGCCCTCGGGGGCGAAAGAGGTAGATGCCATCACAAAGGATCTTTAATTTGAAACCGGTTAAGGTATTACTCAAATTTTCCCTTTGATACCAATTGTTGGGTCGGAGAAAAACGGGAAGGATGGCAAGAGGGGGGGGGTGAATTGCCTTTTTAAAAAATAATTAACAAATTAAAATCAAAGTTGAAATGCAGCAGAAATAAAAGAGGCAATCACACAAGAAATTGTTAACGGAGTTCGGCCAAAACCCGGCCTACGTCTCCGCTCCCAACTCAACCGTTGAGAGATTCCTACCGCTTGCTTTTCAATGGTTTTAGCAAGAAACCCACTAGGCTTTGAGGTAGCACTAGGACCTATTACAGCTTGCTTTTATTGGTTGAGCAAGAACCCACTTACTTTTAATGGTTGAGTAAGAACCCACTAGCCTTTTTAACGGGTGAAGGCTAGCTCACCTATGACACAAGCCTTTTAAAAGGAAAGGCTTGAAGAAACCTCTTCACACCTTAATGGTGATGTGAAACCCAAAAGAAAGAGGGATGAAGAAAGAGTTTGGGGTTTGTAGGCACAAACCCAAATTTAAAGCTCAAAATAAATAAAACAAGAAAAACCGTGATTGAGGAAGACTTGGGCGCCAAAGTATGATGGAGTTGATGTAGCGTGCTCTCCCAAGCTTCTTGAGGTGCTCCTTGGATTGGAAATTGGTTGGAGCACTTGAGGATCCTTGAAGGTGGAGCGCCGGAGGTTCGCCAAATGTTCAACAATATGTCCGAGCGCTTGATATATGATCCGCTTTGTGTCCGGGGCTTCCTTGGCCTTTATTTATAGGCAAGGAACCCTTTTGGAGTCTTCGGAGCTGTTGGAGAGGCTTAAAGAGCCGTTGGGAGCCAAGTGGGCCAGCCTGGTCAAACTGCAACGACTAGTTTGACTGGCTCCACCGGCTGGCCGGTACAGTCCCACCGGCTGGCCGGTGCTTGAAGAATTTGGGAGATTTCGAGTCTTGGCTCCACTGGCTGACCGGTGGATGGGCCACCGGTTGGCCGGTGGCTTGGCAGTAGCTGAACCTTCTTTTCCAGGCACCACCGGCCGACCGGTGCCAGAGCCACCGGCTGGCCGGTGGGCAGACAGTAGCTACCACTGTTTGCCTGGATGCCACCGGCTGGCCGGTGGTCAAGCCACCGGCCGACCGGTGGAGCCTGGCAGTGGGCAATGCCTCTGCCAGGTCCACCGGCTGGCCGGTGCTATCACACCGGTAGGCCGGTGGACTGAATTTCAGTCCACTTGATGTGCTTCATGGCCCATTTCCTTGGAAATCTTTTTCCTATAAAACAAAAACACTTAAAACAATGTTAACCACATATGAAAGTGATTGTGATCATGAAAATCAAAGAGTGTGGGGTACAACAGGGCTGTCCTTTTATAAGTGAGGTGAGTGTCAAATTTGTAATGTTTGAAAAAACAGTGTTCCCACATTTCCCACATTCCACATGGTTCCCAAATAAACCATTATCTATCCCTATACATTATATTGTCTAAATATGTTCATAAAATGGATTATTTAAATGTTTTTGGTTAATTTTACCCATATGTTTTATGTTTAATCTCCATGTAAACCCATTTTTTACCCTAACCCCGATTAACATTTTTTACTTTTTACTATTCATTATAGTATAAATTTTTTTTGAAATTATTATATAATATTAATTATGAAAATTTTAAATTTGGAATCCATTTTTTCAAATTACATTTGAAAAATTGGATAATTTTAATCTAAAATTAAACCTACAGATGCGATGAAAAATCTGTTTTAAAATAGAAAATGTTAAAAAGTTTAAAAAGTTTTAATATCAAAAATTTATAGGTAAATTATTAAATTTGAATAAATTTAATTAATTTGTATATAAATAAAATAATTTTAACATTAAACATATTTTGAAACAAAACTTAACCTTATAATTTCATTAATTGAAAATATTTTTGTTCAAAAATACTCCTATTTTACAATATTCATCAAAAATTTATTCTTCTATGAAAAATATAAAAAATTAACCCAAACTAATTTTAAATCGATGATTTAAAAAAACGATGTTCATTTAATGAACATAAGTTAATATAATTGTGATTTATTTATTTTACCACTATTTATAAAATGAATTAAAAAACTTTTTTTGAAAAAATATTATTTTTGAAGATGTACAAAGACTTTACCAAAACATAAATATTTTTTTAAAAAATATTATTAATATATATAAAACCATTATAATTAATATTTAATTTTTTTCATTAATATTAATATCTCAATGTTTAATTACCAGGTAATTATAGAAGGTTTTAAAATAATAATAATAATAATAGTTTTCTAAGATTCATTAAAACTCGATGTTGCGTGTAATGGAAGGTATCAATATATATATATATATATATATATATATATATATATGGGGAAAAATTATTTCATAAATATAAGTTTTTTATATCCTACCCCCTTAAAATTAATTTCACTCTTGAAATTCTTGCACTCTGATACAAATGGATGTGGAAACTTATGCCTCATTATACCGAGTTCCTATATTGCTTTCTTAAGTTGGTGGCCTTCCCACAAAATTATGTCCAAGTGAGTGGTCATATTTCATAGAACAGTTTATATTTGAATCAAACTCTCAACCATTTATTCCTCATAAGAAAATACTTCATAAAAAATTATAATTTACGAGTTTAGTACATGCGAAGGGATAAGATTTTAATTATTATAGAGAGATACATCGAATACATAGTGAAACTATGAGAGAATTTTTGGATGCATGAATCGATAGGCTACCATCCTAATGAAATAAATAATTTTAATGTAACCAATATAACTAGGGATTATTTTTCAATCATTTCAAAATATCATTAATCTTTTTATATTGATAAATTCATAGAAACAAATTTTCTCCATCATTAAATTCCCAACCACAACAATGATTCTAAGAACAACTATTCTTCAAATTCTAAGATATCGTCATGTGTTTCTGAATGGATCAAACAATTTATTCTATTTCAATAGCTATTGTAATTCCTAATAGAATTATCACTCTAACTTCATTACATCGTGAAGGAGATATACATTTTCTTCTATAGAGGAATTTAAAAAATCAATCCGAATACTTGGGTGAAATTGAATGTTTTGTGAAAACAGAACAAGGGGATGTTTTTTATCCCAACTGCCATTATAAAACAGAGTATAAGATCTAAAAATATACTGTAGGGTTTTAATTGTATTCTAATACGGAACCCCTATTTGAGGACGATACATAGTGCTAAATCTAAAATCAATATACATAGAATGTTGAAGATATCACCAGAACATTAAGGTAGTCCTCAAATCGCGATCCAAAACAATTGAATGTGGTAATCCATGAAACCATACCAATTATTATTATATAAATTGTAAATATGATATGGGGAGAAATATTATATAATAGTGATAATGTTTTCATTCATTTTTAGTTGATTGACTTCAATCCATGTAGTATTATGGTATTTAGATATTTTGGGGAGTTTGATGAAAAAATCAATGGTAATGTTATCAAATTTCAATCATTTTTTAGGTAATGAATGTAACACCCCTTAGGGTTTTTACCTTACTTTAACTTGTAGATGTACCAGCATCCAAGATAATAACTCTATAATATCTCTCTCCATTTCATCCCAATATATGTACTCTTTAAATTCTGTATAAATATTCATATTTCCATGATGAATAAGAATAAAAGACTATGTGATTCATATAATAGCACCCACTTTTAATATAGGATGAGAAAAACACACACAAACGCATGATTCTTGAAAATTATAATTACATTATGATCAAGGATAGACTCATGAACTATTGAAACCATCCTTCTCCTCCTCTTTAATATATAGTGGCATATATGGTTAAACATTCAATCGAGAAAGATTTTATTTCCCCACTTCCTTCTTTATTTCAGGATCCATCATTTTTTAATGCAATAATATTGGATCTTTTAGGATCCCTGTCATATATAAGCTATCCTGATCTTGTAATAACCCAAAGTTTGACGTACATGGACATTACATTACTTTTGCAGAATACTTAATACATAACAGAAACCAACACTCAAGGACCGTAATTGTTTACTGTCTTTGGAAACATGGAATATAAACTTCTAATCATGTTGAAAGATCATCAACATCTCCCATAACGATCTTTCCCTTTTTTTTACGTACCTAAAACCATTACTTTAATCCTGGGGGAAAATAAAACATAAAAAGGGCAAGCTCTAATGATCAGTAAGGTTAATAATGGAGAAAATAAAACAAACCATATACATTTGAACTTAAAAACATGAATATAATGTTTAAACCTCAAGATCTTGAGCAATGACATAAAACATGGTAGTACGTAAGGAATAGATAATAATGGAACATCACTCATGATAAAATAGAATGGGGATAAAACATGTAATTGTGGAAAAACATTAAGCACATGATATGATTTCCATAGTAGCCAAGGCATTGATGCCAAGACCATCTTAGTGGACAGAGTCACTTACTGAACCGTGTTTACTTGCTGTTCCATCCCTGTATTACAGAACTAGATTTACTTGTCATTCCAGCCATGTCTATCTCATGAGATATAAATCATTACACAATGTATTAGAGGGAGATATAGGTCCCACCCATCTCATAATGAAATCATTCTTACTTGTGCAACAACATAAACATAAATCATTCATCATAACCCAAAGAATAAAAATGGGTTTTATAAACATCATCCCATCATAACATAATCTATATAAAATGAATGGATATCATAAGATAAATCAAACCATGAAAAAAATAGAGACATTATACATGAAACATTAACATAGTAAATAATTTCATCTTAGATGGATAATAGTTTTGACAAAACACATGAAATGAATTCTTGAGGAAAATATCCTTCCTTCTTCAAAATCATTTTCATTTCCCAAAATGAAATGAAATTTTAAATGAAAGGTATTTTTTTTGAAAATAATCATGAAATATTTTTGAGGAAGCCTCAGGTAAAGATGGTGTTATGAAATCGTATAAAACCATTCATCCCCATATAAGTTAAAAAAACATTGTTTTCATACTTTTTTCGGAAAAGTCATAAAGTACCTCGTAGGGTAAACAAAATAAAGATTGCTTCCAAACCATGAGGTAAAAGTTAAAATGGGTAAAAATGAATTTAAAAATACATGAAAATATTTTTATAGAACTTGGACATGGATGATAAATATAACCCCTGTAAATACTTACATATAAGAAATCTCGGATAAAAAAATCGATATTGCAACATTATCCCTTACCTTATGTCTGATATGCTTCATATGTATCCGAAACTCCAGTATAATGATTTAAATAATGTCATTGACTTATTATAGAATCATATTCATTGTTATGATATCATATATGGTTCACTTAGGACTTTATATTACCAGTTCTTTTGTAAATTCCATGCTAAAGCATCGTTTTGGGTAAAATCGTTTCATTTATTGTATGTTTTTTGACTTGTTGTTCTTGATATTATTACTTTTATCCTGATTTACTTAATTCCAGAATATAAAACATGATTTATATAAAATATGTATTCAGAATATACATATATATGATAGATCGATGAATGGAATGAAATACATCGTTCACGGAGACGGTAGGCCGTACGTACGCATGAATGCTGTTATCGTTTCCTTATTGAATTGAATGGAATTAATTTGATGAAATATATATATATAAATAAATCCAGTATCATTTTTATGTCATATATTTCATTATTATTAATTATATATACTTTATAATCATTCATGAACGGTTATCATGAAGAATGAATCTCATCGTGTTCGTGGAGATGGTAGTCCAAACATACGCACGAGCGATGATATCGTTCCCATAATTATTGAATAGAATTGGAGTGGATGGTATAACATATTAGAATTAGTATTATGTTATAATAATCATATATAGTTATTCTTTACACCATCATACCCATCCAAGTAAGGTGGTGGTGGAAAAACTCATTACACCACGGCGTGGAGACGATATTCCTTACGTACGCATGCGCGGTGATTCCATTTTCCATAGGATGGATAGAAGGTTAATTGGTGTTGTTTAATATTTATAATAACATATCAGTATATAAGTTTTACTTAAGTTATTACTTCATAATTAAACAACTAAATAAGAGGAAGTAGAAGAAGAAAGAAACTTGAAAAAATCCGTAGAAGAGATTACCTCTTCTTTGACGCACCTCCTTTAAGCTTCCTCTTAAGGGACTAGAGTTGGTCTTTTGAGAAGACCGTAACCTCAATAATGTTGATAGTAAAGTGGATAAGATAAATGGTTAGGGGTTGGACAAGATTAATGGCTCAAAAGGGTGTGAAGAGAAGAGGGAAGGGGTACCCTTTTTATAAGGGAGGAGAGGGGAACCTTTGGAAACATAAAAAATATTAATTTATAATAAATTTAATCCACACTTAAAAACCACCAAAAATGACTCATTTTCTAATATTAGATGAGATAGGGTTGTAATATCATCAACCAATAAAATTTAGAAATGTTGAGAATTTATTTTAAACATTATCAACTTGATTTATTCTTATTTAATCTATTTAATTTTATTTGTGGTAATCGGATTCTAAATTTTAAATTCTTATAAATAATTACTTATGTGTTGTAAATTGTCCATAATTGGATAATTTATTACATTTTAGAACATATAAATTTTAATTTTAATTTTTTAAATATTTTTGTGATTTTTAAACAATTTTATATTAGGTTATTTTTATAAAATACAAATTGTGTCAATTTTGACACTATTTATTTACATGTATTTAAATAAAATCCAGACCAAATATATGTTCAAACTAAAATATTTAATAGCTTCATAACAGGTCATATTTATCTATAAAATTAATTGATAACATTAAACATTTCATATAATCTTTATTTTAATATTTTTAAAACCTTTTATTTGATAATTCAATCAATAAAATAATTTCAACATCATTATTGTGTCACCTTTAATGATAATTATTTAATTCCTAATAATTCTAAATAAATTTACATGATGTAGATAATTTTATTAGATTTCTAGAGACTATTCATGTTTGTAATTTCATGAAGATTATCACTATATTAAAATTATTGTACTTATAAGATTTAAGAGAGTGATATATTGTCACTTTCTTTGGTTTTATTAATAATTATGTCATTATCATGGTCAAAAGTCCATGAAATTAATCTATTCCGACCCTTATGTGATATGGGTCAACTTTTATTCATCCAATATAGTTTGGTCAGGTGTTAGGGTAATTTTATAATATTATATTTACCCTTAATTACCCGATTTACCTTTAACTATGGTAAATAAAATTTACCGTAGTTACTATTCATAATTCCCAAAAATAAAATTTATCCTATTAACTAAATTTGGACCCACTAATTCCAAATATGTAATCCATTTTTTCAAATTCAATACACAGATGTTACAGAAATTAAATTAAAATTAATCCCATTGTCAAAAGAAAACGGGTTTTTGTTCAAAACATTGCAAAAGATTGAATTAATTTAACCTACGAATTCAATGTAAAGTCAATGATAATGAAATAAATTATATTAAATGATAAGAATATATTATATTTATACTTTAAAACCATTCAATATTATAATTTAACCATATAAATTATTACGATGAAAATATTTGTTTTTAATTAAAATATAGTGTGTTTTTAGAATTCATTAAAATATGAAAGTTATCAGAAAAATATCAAAACTTTATCCAATGAAAATTTTTATATCTTGATTCAATATAAGATGTTTATTTTATAAAATTTAACTTATAAACATTTCAAAAATTATATTTAAAATGGGTGTGCCATCAAAAGGCGACAAAACTGCATTTTTTTGAACAATTTTGTGTTTTCAAAATCATTTCCCCAAATTTGATGAATTAAAAGAAATACTTACAGGATTTTGGCAAAATCTCACTATTGTTCATGCCCTGAACAATTTCCACTTTATCTCATAAAGAAATGGAGTTGAATTTGTTATTCGTGAAGTGTTAACAGATCATGCGATAGAATGATAGGTCATTCCATATGTCTCAAACATAAGGTTAGCAAAATTTATATACATAAGTCCATCTTATGGTCAGATTAATCATATATGGTTCCAAAAATGGACTTATACTTCTTATATCATACCGCTTAATAAAATAAAACTAGTTTATACTAACCAGGGTCTTCTTGTAGGCCAGTTCTAGGAGATAAAGGCCTTCCGCACATTGGTTGTGGTTTCGATTCCCACAGCCCTGTCCGATGCGACGGGTTGTTGCCCTTCCTGCAGGTTGTCCTTTTTCTAAAACTACATAATTATAACATTCCATTAATAATATCGAAAACAGTTCTAGCCTTAAATAATACTAATTATGTCCAACATAATCCATTTCAAATATTTAGGCTTATCCAAAATACTTCTATCCAAACTTATAGTATAATGAAAACAATTACTAGAAATGGCATATACCGAGAATGTGAATACCATCATTTATCCCCGATATATCTGGTTGATCACATTCCAATCATGTGAATACCTTAATCATGTATTCTCTTGAAAAATGAATACCCATGGAACCTTAGTGAAAACATGAATGCTGTCAAACGTTAACTCTTTCCACATACCAAAATCCCAAAATTTCTATATAATCAAACGATGATATCACTTTGTCCTTATATTAGTCATGAGCTCATGATTACTATCATACATATTATTTTCTCCTTATCCCTTCACTATGCGCATTACATATTCTTTCCAAAATATTTCAATAAATTTTCATTGTTATTAGTACCATAAAATTATTAAAAACCACAATGATCCAATATCGTAATCCTGTTACATAAACTCTAATTCATTCCACAACATCATTGTCATACTCAATATCAAAAATTATAAGCTCATGTGACTTCCCTTTATCATTTTCCTTAATAGGTTTCTCACGTAGATCATTGAACCCTTGGATTAGGTCATTGATTAGCATAATACCCCATTTCCTTGCACTTGAAGCATTGAAGTGTTGGTGGAGCGTTCTTGGTAGTCTTTTCTCTATTCTTGTCATTAGAAACCTTTTTCCCATTACATTGGTACTCAGCTGCTCGATGTCCTTCTTTTCCACACTTGAATCATTTTTAGTACCTTTTAGACAATCTCCATCATGCTTCTTTCCACACTTTGATCATAAAGAAAAATTCATCTTCTTTTCACCATTGTTATGATATTTCTTTTTGAACTCCATCTTTCGTTTCTTGTCAAAACCATGAGATGGATATGTAACACCAACATCCAGTTCTACCTTGATAGCACAACGCGCAATTTCTTCATAGCTACTGATGTCTCTTATAGCTAATGCCCTTCGAAGAGTGGGTTTTAAGCAACTGAAGAATCGATCAACTTTACTTTCAGGATGAATGATAAAGCTAGGTGCATAGATTTAAAGCCTTGTAAAATTCACTTCATATATAACAAAATATTCATCATCCTTTGGCATAAGCTCAAGGAACTCTTTTTCCATCTTTGATTGAAGAATACGAGGGTAGTACTTATTGAAAAATTAGTTATTGAACTAATCCCACTCCATGGATTTAATTTCATCTCGGGGCCTCGTATTCTTAATTAGAGTCCACCATCGATCTGCTTCACCTTATAAATGGTAAACAAACATAAATAATTTTTCATGTTCTGAACAATGAAGTATGGAAAATATATTTTCAATGGTACTGATCCATTTTTTAGCAACAAGTGGATCAGAAGATCCCCTGAAAGATGGTGGATGTTTCCTAATGAAGGACTCAATAGAATATTGTTCTCATCTCTGCTCATTTGGAAGTCCAGAATGATTCATAGATTTTGTAGGTATATCAATAAGATTTTTTACTCCATGTCTCATAACATTGGTTTTTTCTAGAGGACAATCATTGCATTGTCCATTATATTGTTCAACATGGTTCCTTCGGGTTCCATCCATCGTCTAAAACCCAAAAAGAATAGTGTAAGAGGAAAAAATCATGCTAGGAAAACAACATAATAAAGGGGGATTACATTCAATATCTAACATCCTAGGTTTAATTCTATGATTGTTACCATAATCATAGGACTATAAACTATACTTATACTTAACCTTAGGGAAATCCCTAGACATACCTTAGAAATATCTCTAGGGATCTCACTAGCGTTTTCGCATCCTAGTTTCCCAAGGTTAACTAAACCTTTACTATGATACCAACTGTAGCGGTCTAGAATTATGTATAGTAGACTATAATTGATACCTATCAGGGCACTCCATGGGTGGCTACACCCCCAAGGGGGGACACACCACCATCCCCAGCGGCAACCATTTCCTCATGAAGCCCTTGGGTAGAGAGCCATGCTTCACCCAACGCTCACATGTGAGAGTTACCAAGGATTGGATTCATTCCTACCTTATTTGCCTCTGATACCAACTGTAATGACCCAAAGATTGATATACATGGACATTACATTACTTTTTCAGAATACTTAATACATAACAAAAACCATCACTTAAGGACCATAATAGTTTAGTGTCTTTGGAAACAGGGAATATAAACTTCTAATCATGTTGAAAGATCTTCCACATCTCCCATAACGATCTTCCCCTTTTTGTTTCCTTACCTAAAACCTTTCTTTTAATCCTGGGGGAAAAGAAAACATAAAAAGGGTTAGATCAAATTCTCAGTAAGGGTAAGCATGGAGAAAATAAAACAAACCATATACATTTGAACTTAAAAACATGAACATAATGTTTAAACATCAAGATCTTGAGCAATGACATAAAACATGGAAGTACGTAAGGCATAGATCATAATGGAACATAAATAATGATAACATAGCATGGGAATAAAACTTATAATTGTGGAAAAACATTAGTCACATGATATGATTTCCATAGTATCCAAGGCATTGCTTCCAAGACCATCTTAGTGGACAGAATCCCTTACTGAACTGAGTTTACTTGTCGTTCCATCCTTGTATTACTGAACCAAATTTACTTTCCATTCCATCCATGTATATCTCATGAGATATAAATCCTTACCAAATGCATTGGAGGGAGAAATAGGTCCCACCCATCTCATAATTAAATCATTCTTACTTGTGCCACAACATAAACATAAATCATTCAATATAACCCAAAGAATAAAAATGGGTTTCATAAACATCATCCAATCATAACATAATCCATAGAAAACAAATGGATATCATAAGAAAAATAAAACCATGAACATAATAGAGACATTATAATTGAAACATAAACATATTAAATAATGTCATCTTATATGGAAAATAGTTTTGATAAAACACTTGAAATTAATTCCTGAGGAAAATATCCTTTCTTCTTCAAAATAATTTTATTTTCTCAAAATGAAATTTAATTTTAAAAGAAAAGTATTTTTTTAAAAAAGTAATCATGAAATATTTTAGAGTAATCTTGAGGGAAATAAGGCATTAGTAAACTGTAGAAAACCATTCATTGCTGTATAAGTTAAAAAAACATTCTTTTCGTACTTTTGTTAGAAAAGTCAAAAAGTACCTCGTAAGGTAAACAAAAGAAAGATTCCTTCCATATCAGGAAGTAAAATTAAAAATGGGTAAAAATTAATTTAAACATAAATGAAATCATTTTTATAAAACTTGTACATGGGTGATAAATATAACCCCAGTAAATACATATGTATAAGCAATCTCAGATAAAAAATTTTTAGATTGCAACATTATCCCGGACCTTATGTCCGATATGATTCATATGTATCCAAACATCCTGTATAATGATTTAAATAATGCCAGTGACTTATTACAGAATCATATTCATTGTTATGATATCATATATGGTTCACTTAGGACATTATATTACCTGTTCTTTTGTAAATTCCATGCTAAAGTATCATTTTGGGTAAAATCGTTTCATTTATCATACGTGTTTCGACTTGTTGTTCTTTTTATTATTAATTATATACTGATTTACATAATTTTAGAATATAAAACATGATTTATATATAATATGTATTCATCATATACATATATATGATAGATCGATGAATGGAATGAAATACATTGTTCATGGAGACGGTAGGTCGTATGTATGCATAAACGCTGTTTTCATTTCCTTATTGAATTGAATGGAATTAAGTAGATGACATATATATATACATAAATCCAGTAGCATTTTTATTTCATATATTTCATTATTATTTATTATATATGCTTTATAATCATTCATGAATGGTTATCATGAAGAATGAATCTCATCGCATTCGTGGAGATGGTAGTCCGTACGTACGCACGAGGGATGATATCGTTCCCATAATTATTGAATAGAATTGGAGTGGATGGTATAATATATTAGAATTATTATGATGTTATAAAAATAATATATAGTTATTCCTTACACCATTATACCCATCCAGGTAAGGTGGTGATGGAAAAAATGATTACACCACGGCATGGAGACGGTATTCCGTAGGTACACACACGCTAGGATTTCATTTTCCGTAGGATGGATAGAAGGTGGAATGGGGTTGTTTAATATTTATAATTACATATCCGTATATGAGTGATACTTATGTTATTACTTCATAATGAATCAATTAAATAAGGAGAAGTATAAGAAGAAAAAAACTTGAAAGAATTGGTAGAAAATATTACCTCTTCTTTGACACACCTCCTTTAAGATTCCTCTTAAAGGACTAGAGTTGGTCTTTTGAGAAGAACAGAACCTCAAGAATGTTGATAGGAAAGTGGAGAAGAGAAATGGGCAGGGTTTGGCCAATCTTCGAGGCTCCAAAGAGAGTAAAGTGAAGAGGGAAGTGGTACCCTTTTTATAAGAGAGGAGAGGGGCACCTTTTGAAACATAGGAAATATTAATTTATAATAAATTAAAACCCCACTTAAAAACCTCCAAAAATTACTCATATTAAAATATTAGATGATATTGGGTTGTAATATTATCAACCAATAAAATTTATACATGTTGAGAATTTATTTTAAACATTATCACCGTGAATTATCCTTATTTAATCTATTTAATTTTATTTGTGGTAATAAGATTCTAAATTTTAAATTGTTATATATAATTACTTATGTGTTTTTAATTTTCCATAATTGGATTATTTATGACATTTTTGACCATATAAATTTTAATTTTAATTTTTTAAATATTTTTGTGATTTTTAAACAATTTTATATTATGTTATTTTTATAAAATAACAATTGTGTTAATTTGGGCACTATTCATTTGCTTGAGTTTAAATAAAATACACACCAAAGATATGTTCGAAATAAAATATTTAATAACTTCATAACATGTCATATTTATCTATAAAATTCATGGAGAACATTAAATATTTCATATAATATTTATTTTAATATTTTTAAAACCATTTATTTGATATTTCAATCAATAAAATAATTTCAACATCAATATTGTATCACCTTTAATGATAATGATTTAATCCCTAAAAATTATAAATAAATTCACATGATGTAGTGAATTTTATTATTTTTATGGAGACTATTAATGTTCTATATTTCATGAGTTTTATCACTATATTAAAATTATTATACTTATAAGATTTAAGAGAGTGATATATTGTCACTTTCTTTGGTTTTATTAATAATTATGTCATTTTCATGTTCAAAAGTCCATGAAATTAATCTATTCCAACCCTTATGTGATATGGGTCGACTTTTATTTATCCAATAGAGTTTTTGTAGGTGTGAGGGTAATTTTATAATATTATATTTACCCTTAATTACCCGATTTACCTTTAACTAAGGTAAATAAAATTTACAGTAGTTACTATTGATAATTCAAAAAAATAAAAAGTATCCTATTAACGTAATTTGGACCCACTTATTCCAAATATTGAATCCATTTTTTCAAATTTAATACACAGAAGTTTCAGAAATTAAATTAAAATTAATCTCTCTATCAAAAGAAAATGAGTTTTTGTTTAAAACATTGCAAAAGATTGAATTGATTTAACTTACGAATTCACTATAAAATAAATCATAATGATATAAATTAAATTAAATGGTAAAAATATATTATATTTATACTTTAAAAACATTCAATATTATAATTTAACCATATAAATTATTACGACGAAAAAAGTTTTTTTAAATTAAAATATAGCGTGTTTTTACTATTCATTAAAATATGAAAGTTATCAGAAAAATATCAAAACTTTATCCAATATAAATTTTTATTTCCTGATTCAAAATAAGAAGTTTATTTTGTAAAATTTAACTTATAAACTTATCGAAAATTATATTTAAAATGGGTGCGCCATCAAAAGGCGGAAAAACTGCATTTTTTTAAAAATACTTATTTTACCTGAAAAATTTATTTTGTTCTCATACCATTTTATAGAAAATGTATAAGATGAATAATAATGTTATAAAATTCAAAATATAGTTAATAATATTCATAACGTCCTGTTTATAATATTATAACCCTATATCGTTGTTTAGTGAAACCTGGTATTGCGTACAACACACGCTATCGAAGAAGGCCGCGATTGCATGTAATGCAAGCCAAGTCAGGGTTGCTTGTAGTGCCAGACTCCTTTGTTGTCTCGTATAACAAAATACAACCATATTTCATTCATACATTTAATATATATATATATACACTCAATGTTGTGTAGAATAACTACTATCAAACGAACTTGAAATTGTGTGTAACACGATCCAAGAATAGTGTTGTGGATACTGCAAGCTAATACAGTGTTGTGTATAGTACACGATAATTTTGGTGTAGAGTACAACACAAGAAATAAACAAAATTAAAAGAATATTTTTCATAAAATATGAGGGTGTTATAGATCCAATTGACTCAAAGCATCATCCAAATTTTTAATTTCCCTCAGCATTCATCCATAGAGAACTACTAAATTTTAATCTTCTCTAACCATCTTCTTTGGCGCATATTCAACTCCTCATATGTGAATATATACTTTACATTTTTTTATCAGAATTTATATCACATTGCTCTCCATAAAGATAAATGCTCCATATCATTAATGATAAAATTTCCACTGCTAACTCCAAATCATGTCTTGGAAAATTTTTCTCATCAAACATCAATTATTGTGAGGCATAAGATAGTACCATTTCATTATACATAAGAAACATCCCAATACCTTGTTTGATGAAAAAATATAGACCAAAAACCCTTATTTACTACAGGTTAATGTAAGACCATGTGTCATGACTAGTCTTCTCATTAGTTCATTTAAATTTTACTCACAATAATTGATCTAGAGAATCTTGACTACCTTCATAGTTAATATGGTGAGTGGATTAGAAATTCGTGAAAAATTATCCAAAAAACATTGATAATATCTAGTAAAACCAATAATAATATTGATCCTACTCATCATGGTTGGTCTTAGAAAACATTAAATGTCTTTTTTATTTGATAAATCTTATAATATTCCCCTTCAGATTATATAACCCAAAAATGGAATCTTTTGCAGGCAAAATTCAAAATTTTAAAATATCTCATGTAGTTTTTCTTTCATTAGGCTATTTAGTAAAATTAAAAAGTGATTTTCAGGCACTACATTTCACTCTTAGCAGATATGAATATGAATTATAAAGTCTATAAAAAATCTATTCAATTTAGTCTCTAAACACACAAATCATTAAATCAATGATGATAGATTGGGAATTTTTAAGGCCAAGTAGATTATCCACATATTCGTAGCGTCCATACCATGTATGAAATTTTTTCTTATGTATATCATACAGATTGACCCTCCATTTATGATATCTATAATGAATTTATCTCTTTGAGTAGTATTGAGATCTGCAGAATTGATCAAATTGGTCATCAATGCGGGCTAAAGGATACTTGTTCTTGATCATAATATTTTTTATCTCATGATAATTAACGATGATTATTGTCAATTCATATTCATTTAAAAAAACAACACGAGTTATCCAATATGAAAAACTATCTTTAATAGATCCATTTTTATGTTTCTTATAGTATTGCTTCTTCAATTCATGAAACTCAATCAGAGAAATTCTATAGAGAATTTTGGAAATAGGCATGGAACATGATATGTGCTCTATTGAGAACTCAACTTCACATTTTGGTGTAAATATAGATTTTTTTTAGAAACTCATAAAAACTACCACATAATAGTCATATCATCAATGTTCTATTTCTCCCCAATAATTTGAGATAAAATCCCCTCTGAAATGGTAATCAAAACCCATACAATGGATGTGATTTCCATCAGAAGATCAAATCTATCATTATAATTAGATATGATTATAGGTTGGTTTGGAATATGAAATGTGACTTCCCTTTCATATCAATTAATGTGGTTTTTATATAGATAAATAAAATATATTCTTAATATAACATCAATTTATGCCAGAGGTAGAATGAGAGATTTATAAGAACCACATTATCACAAACTTCAATAAGAGATTAATCACTTAATTGAGACAAGATCATCCCACCATTAGAAGATTCATTAATAATTTCATATATAATCAATTGGGTGGCCTCTCGATACCCATATAAAGTTATTCATGTATGAAATAATGGGTATATCTAGAGTTAAATAACACATTAACAATTTTAGAGTGGATGGTACATGTATATTTCACCACATCATTATCACACCCCTAATTTGAAATAGTGATACCTCGTGGTTTTCATTTCCATCATATTAATATGTTAATAACCTCAATAACAGTCATTAACATTCAGGTTTGGGAACTAGGTATCATATTTCCCATACTCCATTCATTTGAAATAGTGGAGTGTGGGTGGTTCATTATTTGAATATTTCTTTGTATTTTCATCATTAGATATCTTCTTCCAATAAGACTAGAATTTTATTTTTAAATGACCTTACATTAAATAAAAAAAATATTTACCAGTCACCTTAATTAAGTTTCCTCTATTCTTGCTTCTATACATTGAGTATAGTGGAATGCTCATCTCGTAATCTCTCTATGGTCTTATGAATTTCATTTTAAATCCATATTACTATTATCCTCTAAACCATGAGATTTATGGGTAAATATAATATTCATTTCCACCATGAGAGTACATTAAACAATTTATTTCTACTGATGTCCCTTAAGTTCATCACCCTTCATTGAATTGGTTTTAATCCACTGATGAATCAGTCAAACTTACTTTCTAGTTGGTTGATAATTTCAAAATCATACCTCACAAGTCTTGTAAAATTTTTCTCACATATATCAATAAATTCTTCATCCTTATTCATTATCTCAAGTAATTCCTTGAACATTTTTTTATTATGAATATAAGGAAAGTACATAATAATAAATAAGCACATAAAATCATCCAACTTGATGGAGAAAATTTCAGCATATTCCCTTGTATTCCTCAAGAGATTCAACCATTGATTCGATTATCCTTTAAAATGAGAGACAAACAAATTGAGTTTTTTTTTTCCAAACACTGAAGAGTGTAAAATAAATTTTTAGTGAAACAAATTAAATTCATAGAAACAAAATTATTTGTAGTTCCACTATTGGAAGGTGGATTTTTTCTCATGGAATCAATAGAATGTTGTTCTCTCCTTTTATCATTTGGATGTTTAGTAAGATTCATGGATTTATAATGTTGTGTGAGAATATATATGATATTTTTTATTTCATGTCCAATAAAAATTTTATATATAGGGGGGAATCATTAAATATTCTGTCACAATCATCATTAGCACGGTTCCTTTGGCATCCATACATTGACTGAAATAAAAATAATAGTGCAAGATACAATAATCTAAGTGGGGAACCACATAATTCTAAAAAATATTATAAGATATCTAAGTCTTTAAAACACTATGAAACCAAAGATTTGTCCTTCCTTATTCATATCTATATTATCATTAAATCCTTCATGATGGTTCATAATTTTTTTTTGAATTTTGAAAGAATATCCCCTTGGAGTGTCAAACAAGGTGTCCAGTAATGCCCATTTTCAGGAATTGGGTGATGGTTTAGTTCTTATCAATGTGAAAATATTAATGTTAATAAAACAAGGTACCTCTTTTTTAGATCCACATTAACTTTTAGTAACTAGAAAATGATTATAAAGAGGAAAAAATGAAGAAAAACATGTATTGAAATGTCATAAATAGAGTATAAGAATATTCAAGACTTTATTTAGTTATTTTTAATAGGATTTCATCATTGAAAATAAAATCATAAATAATCTAGATAAATGATGACATTTTATGAAAAAAAACTATTACTAATCTGTCAATGTTGAATCATAATCCCGACAAAGGAATAAAATTAAATGAAAATTAAAATATTATGATAATTAATAAATTGATTATATTACATTTCAATATGTTTTTTATATAAACTTAATTAAATATGATAGGTGCATAACATATGATATGTCTCAATGAAGGAAAATCGAGACCAAAAATCCCTTACTGTTTTGGTATATTTTAAACCATAAGACCCAAGAAAGGTAGATCATAAAATTTATAATTAAATCATCATAATTAATAATAATAATAAAATAAATTGAATCAAAATTCATACATCACATAAATGAAACATGTGTTGAATAAGGCACATGTCTCATAAAAATAAAATTGAAAACAAAAATCCCTTACCTCAATTTTTGAATTCCTTTATACATGTTAAAACATAATAGATAATAATTATATTCATATTATATATATATATATTATATAAATATAATTATAAATATAATACCATATATTATCTTTTTAGGACCTTTTATTCCTCATTTATTAACTATTCTATGTTTGAGTCATGTTCTGGGCAATAACTAATTTGTTTTTCATGACTATTTTTATGGGTTATTTTTAGTCTTATTAATATGATCATGGTTCAATTATCTATATAATTTTATCCATGATATAAAAAATATATATATTCCATATATATTTATTATGAGTAATGCATATACTATAGAGACATAAAATGAAATATAATGCTTATAGAGATGGTTGGTCGTACAAAAACATGAAAATATGTTCCATTTTCTCAACTAATTGAAATAAATAAATCTATGTACTATATTATCACTCCATAATCAGTTTTTTTCATTTATATCATATATTTTTATTAAAATTATCCTTATTACCATCCGTTTAAAGTGTTGATGGATCACGTCGCTTCCTGAGGTGGTAGTCCATCGTACATGAGTGACGTTATTATATTCCCACAGAATGGATAGATAAGAGGTATATGTGATGTAATAATTATATAAGGATAATAATATCATATAAATAATAAGAAACAATAATCCATCATTATATTAAGATTTTATTGGTGGTTAATGAAAAACAACAACATTATTTTGCGAGGCAGTTGTCCGCCATAGTCATGAATGATGATATCATATCCCATTTGATAGAAGAGGAGATGGATATAGGGTATGAAATTAACATAATAAATAATAATTATAGTGTATATAATTCAGTTTTTATATCATCAAAAAATAATAATATCTGAATTAGGTGTACGGATAAATAAAAAAATATATGTTTATTAATTTACCTATTCTTCAAAGAGCCTCATTAGGTTTATACAGAAAGCCTTCATTGGATGTGTTCATAAAAAATAATTTCTATTTCATGTGAAAATATAATTCTGGAAATAATTTTTTTGGGATATGATCAAAAAAAATTGTTTTGATAGTGTGAGTATGATAGGATAGGTATGGTGTTTTATAAGTTAGGTGAGGGGCATAGTAGTAATTTCAAAAAATAAATAGGTGTAACCATTTTTTTTATATGGAAAAAAGGATAAAAAAATAGACCATTATTGAGATATATAAAATATAAGTTATAATTATGTTAATAAAAGTTATTTAAAAAATTATTGGGTCATTTTTGACCCATTTATTTTTAGATTAACCCCTGATAAATTCATTTCATCCTTAGCCACGCAAAAATATTTAATACTGTTTTACTATACCTTTTTTTGGAAAAATGATTTGACCTCTTAGATAATAAAATTTATACTGATTCTAAATATGGAATCCATTTTACATTTTTACATTCACATAAGTTTTAAAAATTTAATTTAAATTAATCACATGGATAATAAGAGAAAGTATTTTTCCAAAGTGAAAATGTGTACAAGAGTAAAAAAAATAAATCAATATTCAATACGAAAATTATTCAAATGAAATATATGGGATTAATTGATATATAGTAGTGATAATTTGAATTTTGAGGTCATTTTAAAACAAAAATAAACCCCAAAAATTCTCTAAAAAAATGTAAATTTTCATTAAAAATGAGTGTTTTCACCATTAATCGAAATAACAATCATTTAGATGATATAAACAAATTCATTATATGATAATTTTGTCCTGATTACTAAAAAATGAATATTAATATATTAAATAAATTTTATAAAATTTTCCAAAATGAGTTCTATTATTGTTCAAAAATATAAATAAGATATTTTTTTTTCAGAAAATAGAATTTTTGAAACGTATAAAGACATTACCAAAAAATTTCTTTTTTATCAATAAGTTTTATTCATATAAAAAATTATACATAATATTTAAGAAAAATAATTTATATTAATGACACCATGTTTTTTGGTCATGTAATAACGTTTGTGTTAAAATATTAATATCAAACATTAGTCGTTGTTCTTTACAACCCATGGTTTCATGTAACACAAGCTGTTGAATAAATAAAATTTATTCTATAAAGAAAATATTTCATAATTTTTTGGTGTTATAAAATATATATTAATAGATTTTATTATTAATACCTTATAAAATATTGATTCTTTTGCTACATAACATTAATTTAATATTGTCTTAACATATACGCCACATTGAGAATGACATGGATGTTCCCTTATATAATTAGAACCATCAAATTGATTGATGATATTCCTAAATATTTTTTTATGATCAGATAAAATTCTATGTTTGGACACATAGAAGTCTTACGATCAATGGAGAGTAATGATAATAATACGAGGCTTTATATAATGATGTTTGGATTGGGTATTCCCTAAGATGAGAGATTATGAGAACAATTATGCATATAGGAATACCACATGTTTATGTGTCATTGGATATTATTATATATGAACCCCAGTAAAGTTCCTTAGAAATTAATATTATTATTAACTCATCTTATGAATCACGAACATAAATGTATTATCATAAACCATTAAGATATAGTTCATGGTGATGTGTGGTACATTGGGTGAATAAAAAATTATGTTTTATTAATGAATAAAGATGAGGAAGGATATGTCCCTAACATATTTATTGAAGATTATATCCCAAACCATTGATTGAATTTGAATAGCCATGTTAAATTACAATGGTTTGGTATAAAAAGTGTTTTTTTCATATAGTTAGATTTATACTATAAATCATATAGTTTGATAACATGGGTGTGAAAACTTCTTGATCTAATATTGAAAAATAGGAATATTTTTCATAGGGATCAATCATTTTTTTATTATTATTACAGTATATCCACTTATTCTATGGTTCATATAACCCATTAATAGATAGTAATCCTAAACTCTAGGCGAGTATTCTCAATGAAACTGTGGAGGAGTCATAGAAAGTAATACACAATATGTTTCCTTTGATATCAAGTAAAATTTTATATTTAATAGTCAGAATGAATATAATTCTCTACACTATGAAGTAATATTTATTGATGATTTATTATAGTATTTCAAATAATAAACACTATTAATTTAAACTTTAATTGTTTAATTATATGAACATATAATATAAATTTTCCTATTTATATTCAAAATGTAATAAATAATTAATACATCATTAATAAATAATATATTTAATTACTCAAATATGAAAATAAATATTTTATTCACCAGACTATGAATAAAATATTAAATTTATTTATAAAATCTGTAATATTATATCTTGTTTTTCATAAGGTAATAAATAATTTATTTTTATAATAAAAAGTTAAAATAAATATTTTATTCACTATGCATTGAATAATATATTTAATTCTGATATTTACTAAAAAATTGAATATATTTCATAGAGTACATGCAGACCCGGTTATTGGTCAAGTGATAAATATTTATTTACCAAACATTAAATAATATTTATCATTGCACTATTAATAAAATTTTATAGAATAAAATTATAATATTATTCTTCATGGAATGGGGATACTTTTGAGATTAAAATATTTTTAAAATAAGTTGTATAATTATTTATTATGAAGCCATAACTATGGGTTTATAAATATATAATTAAAGGAATTGTGAGGGGTTAGTCGCGAGGAACCATTATATCCTCCCTAGAAAATTCTCTCTCAATGACGATGGACTCTAGGGGTTTTCTATAGCTCAAGAGATTATCTATTCATATATTTATCTCAAGAAGAAGAGATCAAGAGAAGATTTTCTCTTTTATGAGGGGATAATGGTTGCAATTAATGATGAAATGATTGATGATCAGTACTATCGTGTTAGCATCCAATGTATATTCTATGATATTCTGATAATAAAGAAGAAAATGATGATCACCACTAGAGGGAATGTAATTTGTGTTTTCATCAATGTAACAAAAATAAAAATTTAATGGAATCTGATTGATCAATAGATTCATTTAATAAGTAATACCTAATTGATTTATTTAATCATACTATTAAATTAATTATAAACTAATGTTAAAAATATCATTTCTTGGTTCTAGTGAAAATATTAGTCAATATTATTTTAAAAAATATAAATGGTCATTTAATTCACATCATACATGTCTCGGATGATTCGTTGAACCTAAAAGGATCCATGTTTCCTATAGGGACTTTAAGAGATTTTACTACAATAGAATCAATCAAGTTAGATAGCTTGGGGTGATTTGTAATGGAGGCTTGGTTGAGAGGGTAGGTTGGGAAGGATGATTGTCCTTTATGGGTTTGGATGAGACTCTAGTGGAATAGTGGAAGAACGGTAAGATTATCTGGGTTATATTATGGTTTTTGATTGGTAAGTAGCCTTATGATTAGTCTTAGTTTGAGTGAGATGCCCAAATTTTTTAGAGAGGTTTACTTAGGATGCTTTGGATAGATGGAACTAATATGTGAGAAAATCATGGTAACTTGTTTTATTCATGTCAGAAAAGGTTTCATTGGATTTGACTCATGTTATAATGACTTAAGTTATGTGATCATGTTGGGTAAGATGGTGGAAATGTTATTTTTTGGCGAGACTAGGTATGTTTTTGTGTAAGATTTCATGAGTAGTTATTGAAGAATTAATATAACTTTTGGAGGAGGGTGGTGGATGGAATATATTTTTTGTAAAAGGCCCCATTACATGGGGGAATAGAGGATATGGTTATGTATGGTGAAATTTGGTTCATGGATTGGTGGAGTGGACAACCTGTGGGTTTATTGAGAATTGATTGGGTCTTTCAGAAAACTAAGTGGTGTAGCCATGGTTTACATGTTGTGTTTGATGCTCGAGGAGTGGTGTATGGAAATAAATATGGATGAGAGGGTACAAAAGGACATTGGAGGTTTTAATACTTATTATAGGTTGTTTATAGACCATGGTGAATGTTGTTCCTGATGATTCATGAATGAGGGATGTTTGGTGTTTTCTGCTGGAACATGGATGAGAGTAAGTGGTCTAGATCAAGGAATTATGTTTGTTAGTGGGTATAGTGTGACCATATAGATTAGTGTTTTATTCATAGGGAGATAATTTGGATATTATAATGGTTATTATAATCATATCAATTCTACAGGAATGAGTTTCATGTTAGGAAGGTCATTGTAGTGTGAGATATGTCAGTTAATAATAGTGGGGCCATTAAATGATAGTGAATAGGTAAAATCCATATCTATCAAGTTTCATGAATGGAATAAAATTATGGATATGTACAGGAATATGGAATGGGATCTGTTCTGAGGTAGAAGAATCTAAATGAATATAATGTAATATAAGAGTATGTGGGATTTGAGATGTGTTGGTGATTGGGGTGAAATCATGTTAGCTAGTTGGCCACCAAGATGGATTGTAACATCCCATGTCATTATCTATTGGTGAAAATAGAGGAAAACTAAATTATTATTTATTGAATTTTTTAGTGTAATATGGTAATATTTTCTAGATATGATCTCATAACAATTTTCTGACCCCTCTAGTGGTCCCAGAAAAGGATGTTTACTCTTGGGTTGGATTTCGGTGGAATTTTTAGCCATTTGTATTTTCTAGAAATATTTATTTTTTATTAAACTAAATACTATGTTATAATTTTTATTTTAATGGTGATATATCTTTAAAGGAGTGTGAAGTTGAAAATCTTAATTTATAGTCGATTCTAGAATAGATGAGATTTTTCTTATCTAAGGAGTAAATTCGCTTCATGTTCTTGGGCTCGAGTTGAGTGTTTTATTTTATATTACTTTTTTATTACCTTTATTTTTTTTATTTTTTATTTCCTTATACCCCCTTATATATTTATTCATATGTGTGAGAGGAGGAGGTATTATCCCCTTCTTTATGCACAATGATAGAGAGAGAGGGAGGGAAACAGAGATAGGGAGAAGGTATTGGGTTAATATGACTAAACCAGAATCATCGTACAATGGCTCCATGAATATATATATGGTTAAAGAGTAAGTATTTCCACTATGTGGTAATATATTTATTTTTTCATTTTTTTCCAATAAATTAGTTTATTTTAGTTTTAGTGCCTTATATGTACTTAAGAGATCCACTAAAGGGAGGTTTAGGGTTAATTTGGGGAGAAATGGTCTATTTAGGATGGTCATAAGGGAATTTCATTCAATAAAAATTAATAAAATGTGTCTAGTTTAAAAGAATAAAAAATATATTTTTTACATATGTAATGGTTGAAGATGGTTACTACATGTTTTTTTGTTTAGGAAACACTGACAATAATGATTCAAGGTGTGGTTGTGTCATTGACCATACATCTTGTGTAATGTCACATGGCTATATAGGTTATAGAACTAGACCCCAAGTGAAGTACATTGATATGGACCAGACCTATCTGGTCTATTCTATTGAGGTAATCTAGTGTTTGAGGTGTTCTTGGAGGTTAAGGTGACTTATCCCCAACACATTTACAAATTTATAGTTCTGTGAACAGTTTTTTCAAAATGATGATTCCTTCAAAATATTTTATTAAATTTCTAGAATGGTGATTCATCTAACAATACATATATAGTGTTTCTAAAATAGTGAGTCATTTCGAACAGTTTTTCAAATTTCCATATTTTTCCATATTTCCCAGTTTTTACCTTTTAACATCATTCTATCACATAAATCAATTTGACTATCATATTTAAGAAGGATTCAAGACGTTTCACAGTCTATAAATCATATCTTTTACTTTCTAAAAATCCAGAGGGGTTTACTATGCCAAACCACATGGTTTAATGTGATCCAAATTATTGGAAATTCGAAGCTGTTTCAAACACAATCAGTATTGGATCTAATCATTAATTGTCGAAAACCTTACCTTATTTTGTTCCTTCTCTTTCATCTCAGTGTGAGGTTCCCTGATACTTTCTCCCCATAAGAGTGGTGTGATCAAACTATAATCCTTATATCGATTCCCTTGAAACTTTATTCTTCCTTCATGCACACCCCCTTTCTTGGTGCATCCATGAAGTGTTGATCAGTCTTTGAAATAAGTTATGTTCTACCTTCATCTTTTTTTGTTCCTTAATTTGTTTCCTCTCATGTATCCTTTTCATGTTATGTCATATGATCTCCATGTTTCTAATGGATACTTCTTGGGTGTTGGTTGATGTCTTCGTGCCCCGACATCTTCAGGTGAATGCAGTCTTTGCCAGAGTGGTGATCGTGATTTGTTGTGTTGGACCATTCTCATGAAAAGAACATTAACAACCATTTTTGGTAGGGGATTCTTGTATTATCTATTTATTTACCTAATGTATTATAGTTATCATGATTTATGCCAATTGATCACCATGAAATTTAAATAATAAATATTTGAAGTGGATTAAAGAATTGGTATCAATTTCTTAGCAATGTTATTTCCGCTTGATTTTGTAGATTGTGTGTTATCCATTATTTTCTTGTTTAGCATGTCATTCTTGATGTAAATCGGTAAATAAGCTAATGATAGGATTAATTGTAAATTATTTGGTAAAAGATAAGGATTCATGTAAATACATCCAGTTGTTATTGAAAATATATGTTAATCAAATTATGTAGAGGAGAATGTTTTATTTAATTGATTGATAAACCTAAACCATGACGATTATTTTTGATTAACGGAATGTAAATTAATTTTTTAATTAATTTGTGATAACTAATATAGATTTTTGATTAGTTTCACTTAGTTTGAACCCACTAATAAGGAACCAGTTAATTTAAAAATGATTAAAGAACCAGTTTTTTGATCAAAGATAATTCTTGGTGGGGTTATGAGTTAACCTCTATCTTGTAAAGACCAAGATTCTTATTACTTGGAGCTATGAGTAGTCATTTTGTATAAAGGTTGGATTCCTTTTAAGGTCCTAGTGCCCAGTTTTTGTGATGTTCGTTTCCTACATCTTGTGTTTATATGTGAGACTGGGATGGAAGAGTGTGGAAAGATATAGTGGTATGTGGGGGTAGGGATACCTAGTGGTTTTTGTGGAAAACACTGATGCCTAGAGTAGTGAGATTCATTGAATTATGCATTCATGTCTCAGGGAGGTCACCAAGGATGATGAAATAGGTTAGATGTAAATTTTGGATGTTTGTTGGATCTTATTGTTTTTTTATTTACATTACTTTCCTCACTGATTGGGACAGATGGTATTGCATAATCTCTTACCAAAATATGAAAATATACACGAGGTATGCCATGTTCTTTCTATGTTTAACATCTCCTGGATGGATGGTCCTACACTCCAACTATTTTTGTAATGGAGTCGACGGGTAGTTCATTAGCTAAACATGTTGAGCCCCTTGTGTTTGTAAGATTAGAATTGTTTTTCTAGAATACCTAGAATTATGGAATAGTGATAATTATATTGTTAAATGATTGAATAAATGATTTTGAGCCCATTGATTTGGATATTTATGGGTGGAATGTTGTGTTACTTGTGAGGATTCGTGGACTCCGTGTGGTTATAACTGGAGGGAAAGTGACTCTGTGGTGATTCTAATAGAATATAAAGTTGGAATGATAATGTTTAATTAATAGATAATGAATTAATTAATGTGAAGTTAAACTAAAAACAAGGGATATGTTACATAATACATCTCTTATAATGTTTATGTGTGTATAGGATATCTTGTCTTTGTAGTGGCATCTAGGAGTTCGAGAGACTGTAGCTGTAGTTGAGTCTAAGAATAGGGTTTTCACATAGTGCGGTTGTGAGATATATTATATCATGTACTTTTTTTGTTTTTATACACTACCCCTCTATGTCGGTTAAGGCGACTGACACCCCGAGTATTCTATGCCATGAGAGGTGTTTTCCAAACATTCTATAGGGAGAATGGATGGATGACTACCCCATTTTGAATGACTCTCTTATCTTTGAAGTTACTTGGGATGGTATGCATGAAAGATAGTTTTCCCCATATATGTGTTTATAGGGCTGTAATAGATTATGTTAATTTTCCACACATATATTATTTATATAGTTTCCCAAGCGATACTATAAGTATAACATGTATAGGTTATGATGGCTTGAGGATCCATACTTGGTGTATGGGTTGTAGCAACTTGAGGTATGATACCTGACATTTGATACACATTAATCAGGTTTTGGTGGCTCCCGGAAGCTACCTGGTTACTTCTGGTTGTGAGGATGTTGTGATGCTTCTTCCAGGTGTCTATGGAAATGATTTTGTGTTGAAAATGGTTCATATTTTTGCGTTCACCCAGGTATCTTTGGTCTATAATTTTTGGAGAGAGATGGCTTAGGACGTGCGCCATTGAAGAAAAATGGAAAACCAGTTGGGAAGTTTTAGTGGTGTACCCTTGAGGGTCATTAATATATTATATAGTATTGTAGGAGATACTTGGTGAGAGTATCCATGGTGAGTCCGGGAACATATTATATCTATTTAGATGATGTGTTAGTATCAATTGTTTTTCACTGTGCTTTATCATGCTTTCTTTACATTTGCACGAGAGGCTCTATAGGGGATCCTACTATGTATACTATTATACTCATCCAACATTATATAAACTATTTTTAAGGTCACTTAGATTAGGTTGGAGATCATGCTAGTTACTACTTGCTTGGGGTTTACAAGAGTTTTTCTGTCATCGTGGTTGCTACTGTTTTACTTTATTTTGGTACTTTTAGTTTTCCATTTCAATGGTAGTAGATTTTTCATGTGATTACATACATGTACTTGGGTTTATTTTATATTAAAGTCTATGTTGGAGTTTTTTTTATTATATCTTATCACATTATTTCACATGTGTTCTCATATATGGTAATGCCTCCCATCAATGTATTTATTATACCCTCAGTTCTAGTCACCATCCTGGGGCCTTGTAAAGGTGGGACTCAGGGGGAATTATATCTTTTCTCACTTTTCAATCAAAGGAGGGGTACACTTTGTGGGGAGGGGTTTGTGACAGAGTGGTAATAGAGGTCAAGTTGGGGGACAAGATGGAGTTTGGAGTAAGGCACAACTTAGGAAGAATGGGTTAGTTTTTCTACAATATTAGCTAAGTTTACAAGCTCTATGAACACTAGAGACCAGATGAGATATAGGATTTTAGCCCCCCATATGATCGGATGTACATAACATTATGTTTACAGTGTCTACTAAATGAATTGATACATGTTACCAGGTATTGGCCTAGGAAAAGATCATTCTGCATTCTTCTATGCACATGTGTTTGAATGGGTAGACCTTGGGATAGGTTAACCTAGTTGAATAAATGAAAACAATTAATTAATGTTAAATTATTCCATGTTATATGTTTAGGAGTTATAACTCTTTTTTCATTTGCAGGTATGGCTCTAGGTCACCGTCTTTATCAGGTTCATGCAGAAGATGTCTAGTAGGCTGCGCCAATAGATTGTCGTGGAGTAAAGGTTGATGGTGATGAATCTTTTAAGAGGACACTCTGAGAGTTTCAGAACTAGATTATGTAGAAGTATGAGGGATCCATTTTACATGCAGTCACAGAAGACTGGTTGGAGGAAGTTGAGATAGCCTTTTACTCGATCTGTGCATGGAAGGAGAACTGGGTGTCACTGGTTTTGATGTTGATGAATGGGGCAGTGAGGTAGTGCTGGTTCTTGATCCTTGGGTAATTCTAGGAGTCAGCAGTGTCATGGGAGGAGTTCGGAGACTAATTCAAAGACAAGTTTCTAGCATTGACTGTGAAGGTAGCCATTCGCCATGAGTTGCATACCCATTGATATTGGTGATCTAGTGTGTGAGAGTTTGGGATCTATTTCAATAACCTTTAGCAATATTATTTGGACCTTTTTCCCTATTAAGAGTCTAGGTCAAGGAATTTCAAGGAGGCTTTTGTCCAGAGATCCAGTGCCAGGTCACCCCGTTTAGGATGAAGATGTATCTCGAGGTGATGTCAAGGTAGTGGTTCTCGACAGGACATTATCTGAAAATAGATCATCACGAGAGGTGAGTTGTCAAGATTCCTCACGAAAAAAATCCATGGTTTGAGGTTTCTAGTTTTTAGAGTAGAAGAGTTTCCATTCAGCTGGGTAGGTCCCAACACTTAGTATCTTGTTTCTCGAGAAGCAATAGTTCTCATGCCTATGCCAAGGGATCATGCTCTTGTTTTTATTATGGAGGATGAGGTCATCAGCAGTGAGAGTGTCGGTACTTTTATAGTATTCAGTGTGTAGTAGGTGTTTTTCTCTAGGTTCCTCAATAGAGTATGTTCCAACCGAGGTAGCAATAGCAAGTAGCACCAGGTTTGGATCAGAAGAGATGATATGGGTAAGTTAGAGGATATCCCAAGGATTCTACCCATCCACATAGAGTATAGGGCAGCCATGGTGGTGGGTTTCATTAGGGTCATAGTTTCCATAGAGCATGTCATGGTCATCTTTATGATTTAGTGTTTCCAAATCCAGGTGAGCCCGACGTTAATCTAGGTACCCTTTTTTTGTTTTATACATGGGTGTATTCCTTTTTTAACTCAATATCATTGCAATCCAACATATCACATGCCCTTTTCTATAATTTGGGACTTGATGGAGAGAGCCATTTAGTGCCCTTGTCCATGACTATGCTAGTTGGAGGCTGAGATGACTTTTCTAAAGTATGTAGAGACTATGAGCTAGTACATGATAAGCACCGGTCTTGGGCGGATTTCCTTTATTTGTGAATAAAACTATATGATATCATCCTTAGGATGGATTGGTTGTATTTAGTGTAGGATATCTTGGTTTTCTTTCGAAGGTAGGTGGTGTTATTCTATGTTTATGGAGAGCTAGTTGTGTTTGTTGGTGAGTAAGACAATCATATGGGTTAGAGATGTGTTCCTTCCATGTCATCCATAACGGATGAGTAGATGTTAAGTCTTCGGAGGTTTAGATGATAGTGTTTCTCATGGTCATTAAAAAGTACTCTGATTTCTTTCTGGAAGAGGATGTGTCCTTACACCCTTGATAGGAGATCGGGTTTGAGATCAAACTACAACATGTTGTGTCTCCGATCATGGCGTCTCTATATAGGATGGAACCTTATGTGTTGTGAGAGATACGTATATAGCTCGTTGGATTGTCCTAGTGTGGTTTTTTGGGTGATTGTGTCATCGTGGGGTGAACCATTTTTTGTGTGAAGAAGAATGGAAATAGTTTGTGGTTCTGTGTCAATTTTCATCACTTGAACAATGTTACAGTAAATAACCACTATCCTCCTCCACATATTGATGATTTATTCTATCAATCGATGGGTGAACATTGATTATAGAAGATTGAATAATGGTTCACGTATCATCAAATGTGTGTGAAGGAGTAGGATATCATGAATAATGATTTCCAATGTCATCATGGGAATTATGAGTTCATGGTAATTCCATTTGGAGTGACGAATGATCTATCCATGTTCATGGGGTTGATGAATGTTGTCTTCTGTGAGTTCCTAGATAAGATTGTGGTGTTTTTCATCGATGACATCCATATATACTCCTTGTATGAGGAGGAGAATTCAGAGCATATGCATGCCATTTTTGGATTTCTTCATTGACAACACCTATTTGGAATGTTTTCGATGTGTAATTATTAGGCTCGTGATATCTATTTCTTAGGGCATGTTGTCTCCCAGAAGGGAGTAGATTGGATCTGTTAATGATCTAGGGAGTTATGTATTAGTAAGATCCCAGGATAGTGGAATAATTGTGAAGTTTCCTTGGTCTCATGGGATATTTTAGGAGGTTTGTGTATGATTTCTATTAGGTTGCGACTCCTCTGACAATGTAGACCAGAAAGGATGAGGTGTTCATGTGGATTGAGCAGTTTCAGGAAGCATAGGATTGTCAAAAAACATGTGACGATCATATAAGAAGACCTTTGGAGTTTGACATTGGGGATCATGTGTTTATTAAGATGACCCCCCATTATGGGAATCAAAGGTTTTATCATGGGAGTAACCTTTATCTCTAGTTTTTTTGGGCCTTTTGAGGGGTTGAATCGTGTTGAAGTTGTGGTTTATCAGGTAGCACAGACCCCACAAATGATCTGGATACACAATGTTATTCATGTGTCACAACATAATCATTATCTTAATGATGACCCTCACACCATAAATTGGGGTGAGATCAATGTGGATGATAATTCAACCTTCATGGAGATGCATCTAGAGATCCAGGACCATAAGAATAAGGTGTAGCGCTGGTGTGTTATCCCGTTGTTTCATTTCATACGATGGCATGGTGGCACATAGGAGTGTACCTAGGAACTTGAGTCACAGATACGTTCTCAGTACCTCGATCTATTTGATTTTTACCTATTCTATTTTAATGATGTTTGTTTTTGGTTGTAGACCTTTCATGTTTATGATATGTGTTTCTCTTGTTTCTAGTTGTGGCTTGATCTCTTTGGCAAGGTATCTCCCCTAGGAGTGTGGTTAAGGATTAGTTATAGTTTTCTCATCAGTTTTTTATGAAACTTTGAAGAAGTGGTTGAGCTTCTTTAGTTGTAGTATCGTTGAGAGGTATCTCGTGGTGGGGTTTTTTCATACCATTTTTTTCTTTTTCCTATTTGGGTTGGTTTTGGATTCTTAAGGATAATAATGTTTTGAGACATATTTGATGTAATGGATTGGTCCAATATGGTCCTTCCTTTTCTAAAACCTTGTATTTGAGGTGTTCTGGTAGGTCAAGGTGAATTATCCCCAAAAATTTTCTAAATTTCCAATTCTATGAATAGTGTTTCCAGAACGGTAATTCATTTCCAACTATTTTTCAAATTTCTATATATTTATATATTTCCTAGTTTTTTCCCTTTTTATGTCTTAATTTGATGTAAACTGAGATGAATTCTATATTTATGTGGGTTTGATTCTAGTTTAAGGTCTATAAATCATATATTTTATTTTTTAAAAATATGGGAGTTTTTAATTGGTCCAATCATGTGGTTTCATGTGATCCACATTAATGAAAATTATAAGGCATTTCAAATTTCATTAGTCCCAGATATAATTCCACAAAGTCTGGAACCTTACATTCTTTCATTCATTCTCCATTCTCTCGGTGTGAGGTACCTCGAGACTTCCTTCCCATAAGTGTGGTGCGATCAAACTGTAATCCTTGAATTGTTTCCCCTAGAAGATTCTTCCTGTTACATGCGCACCCCCTTTCATGGTGCAACCAAGATGTGTTGATCTGTATTCGATATAAGTTATGCCATACCTCTGTCTTCTAGGTTCCTCGATCTATTTCCTCTCATGTATCAACTCCTTGTAATGGACTATGATATCCTTGTTTCTAAGGCATACTTCTTTGGTGTTGGTTGATGCAGTCGTGCCCCAACATCCTCGAGTGAATTCAATCATTGCGGGAGTGGTGATTATGATCCATTGTATTGGACCATTCTCATGAATAGAATATTGGAATCCTTTTGAGGTAAGGGATTCATTGATTCTCTATTTATTTACGTACAGTAGTAGAGTTAGCATGATTTAGGCCACTGGATCATAATGGAATTGACATGATAAACATTTAAACCAGATTAAAGAATTGGTATAAATTGAATAGTGATGTTACTAACTCTTGATTTTCAAGATAGTGTGTCATATATGATTTCATTTTTAGGATTTCATTCTTCATTGAAATCGGAAAAGAATGTAAATCTAATATTTGTTAAAATTAGTTGGTCCAAGAAAAAGAGCCATGTAAATGAATCTGGTGGTTGTTGTAATTTCATGTTAACAAAATTGATGCATAGGATCATGATTAATTGAAATTATTGATAAAACTAAAGCATGTTGATTCTTGTTGATTAAAGGTTTTTCAAATTAATTGTTTAATTTTATTTGTGATAAATTTCTAATTAGGAATCCAATAGATGGAACCTAATAATAATGAATGAATTAATTTATAATAGATTAATGAACTAATTGTATGATAAACAGAAATGCTTGGTAGGGTTATGAGTTACCCACATGCTTGTATTGTCGAAGAGCTGTATGATTTAGAGCTGTGAGTGCTCATTATGTATGAAGGATGGATGCCTTGTTTAAGGTCTGAGATCCCACTTTCTATTATTTTTCTCGCGCTACTTGTGTTGTATTGTGAGCATGGGAATACTGATACTAGAAGGCTGTTGTGGTATGCGGGTGCAGGGAGGCCCAGTGGTTGAGGTGGCAGCAATTTACAAATAGAATGGAAAGATTCATTGGTTTTTGCATGTGGGTGTCACGTAGGACACTATTGATGATTAAATGGGTATGATGTGAATGATGTATGATTATTTAATCTCTTTGTTTGTTTATCTCATTTAATATCCCCACTACTTGAGTTAGATGGGTTTTCTTACCCTCCTTCCAAAAGAGTCAAATATGCATAGTGTATGACACATTATTTCCTTGTATAGCTTCACGAGGATCGATGTATTTACACTCTAGAAATAGGTGGAATGTACTCGATGGGTATTTAGTTTACACACCGTGTTGACCCCCTTGTGTTTGGAAGAATAGAATGATTTTTCTAGAATACATGGAATTATGGAAAAGTGATAATGCAGTTAATAAATGATTAAATAAATGATGTTGAACACATGTTGTTGGAGCTTGTTGTGATGCAATGTTGTTGTTACTTATGAGGATGTGTGGACTCGGTGTGGTTATGCATGGAGGGCATGTGACTATTTTGTCATTCTAATGGAATATATGTTGGGAATGATAAGGGTTAATTAATGGTTAAAGAATTAATTTACATAAAGGTCAAATAATAAATAGGGATATTTAACTTAATGGATATATAATAATGTTTGTTTTATTGTATGATATATAGTCTTAAAAGTGGAATTCAAGATTTTGAGAGACAATAGATGCAGTTTAGTCTTAGAGTATGTTTTTTCTATAGTGTGTTTGTGAGCTATATTATATCTTTTACTTTTTGTGTTTCTATATTCTACCCCACCCTATCGGTTTGGGCAACTGACACCCTATGGTGTTTGAGCCCTGTGGGTGTTTTCCCTAACATTCTGTTGGGAGGATGGATAGATGACTACCCCCATTGGCATTGATGTCTTCTCTTGGTCGTTACTTTTTATATTATGCACGATGGTTAGTTTTCCTCATATATGTATTTAGATTAATGTAATGTCTTGTGGATATTTCACAGACATATATTCTTGATATATTTTCCTATGTAATACAATTGGTATAACGTGTATAGGCTGTGAAGGATTGAGGACCCTTAATCGGTGTATGGGATGTAGTTGCTTGAGGTATAATACCCAACATTTGATACACATTATACAAGATGTGGGGGCTTTCAGAAACTATATTGTTACTTTTTTTTGTAAAGATAGTGTGCTGCTTCGCCTAGGTGTCTACGAGAAAGCCTTTGTGTTTAACGAGGTTCATATTGTGGTGCTCACTCAGGTGTCTTTGGGCTAGACATTTTGGAGAGAGATGGTTTAGGATGTGTAACATTAGGGAAAAGTGGGAAACCACTTGGGAAGTGGGAGAATGGTACCCCTTAGATTTTATTGTATATTATATAGTCTTTTATGTGATACATGGTGAGACTAGACAAGGTGAGTTTGAGAACATAATATATGTGTTTATATGATGAGTTAGTTTCACTTGTTGTTCACTGTGATTTAGCCTGAATTATTTACTATTAAATGAGAGGCTCCCAGGAGGATCATACTAAGTATAATGTTATACTCACCCTATATTATATAAATGTTTTTCCGGTCACATGGTGTAGGTTGGAGATCAGGCTGGTTACTACTATCTTGATATTTACAGGAGCTATTCAGGATTCATGGTTGCAACTATTTTACTTTATTTTTGTACTTGTAGTTTTCTCTTTCATTTCTTGTAGGTTTTTCATGTCATTACAAACATGTATTTTAAATTGTTTTATATTTCATTTTGAGTTGGAGTTGGTTGATTTCTATATTATCTCTATCTTTATCATGTGTTCTCATAGAGGGTAATGCTGCACATCTGTGTGTTTATTATACCCTTGGTGCTAGTCACCAAGCCATGGCCTACTGTAGGAAGGACTCAGGGGTTCGTTATCTCTCTTCTCACATTGGTGGCCTAGGAGTGGTACTCTTTGTGGGGATGGGGTCCTGACATGCATGACAAGAGCCCATGTGTAATGTCACCAACCCAAGTTTTCCAAATATAAAGGGTTATTTATTAAATTATGAAAACATTAAAAGATATTACATTATATGGATCATGGTGTTTTAGTCTTTAAGTGACCAAATAAACTTTTATTACATTAGAACTAGATAATTAAAAAAATGTATAATTTACAACATTTAAGTACCAATTTTTATTCCAAAATATTAGCCTTGGGTTGTTTAAAAATTTTATTTGACTACATAACCAAGGTAAATGAAAAAACAATGTAAATGTGTTGATATTAAATGATTATTAGGGGGAAAACAATCAATAGAAGGTAATAAAAGAAAAAAATTTATACATAACTTTGTGAGTTTTATTTCATCCAAATAAATGAATAAACATGTATAATTTATGGAAGAAAGTGAAAAACATAATCAAATGGATCATAAATTAATATTAAATATTAAATGGAAAATTTTCAGGTATCATTAAAACATCATCAAGGTTGTATGAAATTAAATTATACAAAAATATTATGTATACTCTTATTTCCCTATCTTAGTCATCCCATAGGTCCCAGTAGTACACTATGTGGATATTTAATTATATTCCCCACCTTTAACATAAATTTCAAATTCTTTCCATCACATAAAAAATAATTTTAGGACATTCTGGGAATACTATTAGAATATGATCAATTTAAAAATACATGGAACATATTCCCAATACAATTTATCATATATGGTCTCCCCATATAGAAAATGGATTATATAAGTAAAATTTTTATTTATTAATTAAATTAATAAATAATAATTTATAAGAAACTCTTTCAACCCATATAATTAAAAATTAGGGATAATTTTTTATTCAAAAGTACTAACAATTAAGAGATTCATTCTAATTTAGATAAAACGTGAACTTATATATATTAAAGATATTCAATGTAATCATAAAATTTTATTTGAAATGTATTTAGAAAAAATAATCACATTCATTATATAACATAATATTAATATCATGATTTGGTTTATAAATAATATGATACTGGTTTAAAGCATATCCACTAGGAGCTTCATACTAGGTACGTAGTACAGAACCAATCTCCATGCACCAGGATTATAAACAAGATATATCTAACTAACTCATTTCATGGTTATCCCATCTCGAAGAATCTATTGAAAAACCATTCCCACTTTTAGAAACAAGATATGTATTAGGTGACCATTTAAAGGTTCAATGAGTTGAATTTCATGGAAGCATTTATTCGTTATTTTGTTCTCATAATTTCCTTTAGTTCCCTATTGTTGACATTATTCTCTAACACCACCATTAGTTCCATAATATATTTATTCATGATGAAAAATTGAAATCTAAATTCTTTTTCGAGTCATTTTTATATAAATATAATGTAATATATATATTATTTTACCATACTCCACCATTTTACCTTTATTTTACCAATTTAACGAAAAATTTCCTTATTTGACCCCCTCAGATACTTTCAACATTCTGATTATAAATATTACATCAATTTTATCAATTTAATTCTATCATTACAACCATTATAGATTTTATTTTATGTTGATATATTGAACAAAAATAATGTATAAGATTATAAATCCTTACAATTTCATTGATAATTTACATTTTAACACAACTCAACACCTAGAAAACTAAACTCTAATTACACCATCATATTCCCTATGTGTAAGGTGTGATGTGGTGGTAATTTCAATGTGTGGTCTTGTTGAAATTTATTAGGTTGTTATCTATACTAACTTGAAATTATACTGCAGACGATTATGTGCCAACATCAGTTATTGGGGCTCTACTTCAACATGGTTTAGGAAGAACCCCAATGATTAAACCTTATTCCTAGAATTTGACTAATTAATATAATAATATTATTTTCCTCCAGTATAACCCATATTTACTCCTATCCATGATAACTATATTTTACCTTTTCTTGCAATATAGACAAATCAAACTAATCTATTCTTAATCAATATACCACCTGTAGTTACGTTATAAAATATTCATATTGAGCAACAATTGTAATCATAAATGGTAATATTAAGTAGTGGACATAATTAACTATGGTTATATTTAAATAAAATCATATTTAAACTTTTATATACATCAAAATATAAATCCATTTATTACATTATCTATGTTCTTACACCATATCAATTCAAATGTTTTATTTATTCTTCTTAATAAATATTTTATCTAATATGTATATTTCTCATATTTCGGTACAATCACCATTTTATAACATTAAAATGTCTCTACACATTATTATATGATGGATGGAACTATTTTTACCATCTGTTATAAATTTAAATACATATTTTTGTCGTTTAGTCAGTATGTTTTTTTAATAATATGATGAAATTGTAAAGTTTTCACTGTGAAACAATATTTTGATGAAAGGTTTATTTAGTATTAAAAAATATTGGTTATTCAATTCTCCCCAGATGAAATTTTTTTTCCTTTAAATTAAAAATCAATTTATTGACAAATGTGGATAGGCCTTTCCCATAGGTTCATCTAGATCCTATGTTGACTCTTTGAAATGATGCTTCTTCTGAAGAATATTCACCAGCTTCTTTGTTATAGTTCTTTGAACTTGTTCCATTTTATCAAGAATATAAATTAGCTCTTTTTCAGATGATATGTCTGGAAATATCTAAATTAGATCAACGTTTAAAAAATGTGCCGAGTCTTACATATTATTCTTTGGAAGTTACATCTCGAAGACATCATGATCATATGATTGGTTTGATGGAATGTCCAACGAAAATTCCACTAGTCATATATTCACCAATATTTCAAGCATACCAATATATATTGCAAACAAACACTCTTTATTTCCAAATATCATAGACCCTTTCAATGGAGATATCTTCAAGAAGAAATAATATCCTACATGGAATTCAAGATCCCTCCCTCAACTTCCACCATGTTTTTTATACATTGGGATACCATGATATGATTTTGGATAGTTCCTACCATCTCAATTGTCCAATCCACAAGTTCTTCACCCAAAATCCTCCTTTACTCGACTTTATCCTAAAAATAAATGTTTGAAATATATTTATATACTAATCTTCAAATGTATTCATATCAATGATGGAGTGGTAAAATATTATTACAATAAAGATATACAAGAGAAAAATATTGATCCAAACTTCGTTGGAATTAAATAAAGAATGACGTTACAATGTCCAATAAATATCAGATATTTCATTCAAAACACACATTCATTTGAGTCAGATAGTCTATTCTAATATAAATATCTCTATTTTAATCCTTATCTAGTGCCCTCCCTAATTTTTCTCTGAAAATTCATTAAAGATAAAATACTATTGATATAAGTATTACAGGAAGTCTCAAAATATAATTTATATAAAACCATTCATTGTGGTATAGATAAATATATTCTCATATTTTAAAGAAATGTTCTTTATTTGTGAGATGACCAATAATAAAACATAAATAATTATTTCCATTAAATGTATTATGAAGTTGAGTGATGACATATAAAGTTATATTATACCACATCCATTTTCTCATAAGTATAGGATTCATCAATCCATTGTAATGATCCCTTTCAACCTTCAAGTTTTGGCATACTAAGAATCATATAGTATAATAATTTTTTTATCTCATCCTATTTTCCCATAAGAAGTGTTCTCAAATATCTCAATACATCTTGGCACATCCAGGATGAATAGATAAGTTTGATATTTGATCCTCTTCCAATAAATCCTTAAAAAAACTAGTAAGGATTGCATACATAAACAAATACCAAAATATAAAACCCCATTATCACTAATGTTAAACTATAGTAATTTTTCCATAATTATATTTTCCATATTATTTTAGAGGGATTGATCACCATTCTAATTTTTCTTAATCCTCTATAATTAAAAGTTTCATGAACCAGCTCGAGTACATTAGTAACACTATAAATAAACCAGTCCTAACATAGCCCAAAGGACATTCCCGATCTCCAAGGGGTGATGACTTGCACCTTTCATCATACAAAATGGAAGTTGGAATGATTTTTTCACTCAAAAATTTGATGTAAAAGAGATAAGTTCATAATTTATACAAAAAAAATCCCTTAAAGAACTGTACGAGAAGTCAAATATGAATAATATCCTAAAGTACTATGACAAAGTATAATAAAATAATAAAAAACTACCCAAAACCCAATAGAGACAACTCTCCAAGTCCACATGTTAATAGCATGAACCACCTCCAAGTGGTGAATTACCCTAACTCCAGCCTCGAAGGAGATAATCTACAAACACATGATGGAGCAGGCAGTGTATGAGATAAAAATACCAATAGGATCTCACCATATATTCTTTGACTAGAAAAAATATCAAATTAACCAAATAATGTTGTTTTAATTTTCAAATAAACAAGGTTGGAATTTCAAATCATAATTTAAAATAATTCATTCTACACAATTTTAAATGATGAAAATATTTTGAGAAACAAATTTACATTATCAATGATGAATATTTCTCAAATAATGGATCTTTTCACAATTGGTTTAAATAAAAACTTTTATATAAAATAATTTACAACAATGGAATATATTTATATAAAATAAATAAGAGTGAGTAACATGGTCATTTTACTGATAAGGTATGATAATTCCAGGTTATAGGGACTCCACACTTATGGTGACATGAAAAATATTTATATACGCCCCTTTGAACTCAGGCCAAAGATGACTCATCACCATCACCAAAGGGATGCTGTGTGCTGATATGATGTTTTAGGACATTGTAAATTATAATGTTTCATCCATCTAACTTACTCACTACCCGAGGTTTACATTTCCTTTAAAAAACAAATATGGGAAATTTATTTCATGATATCATAAAATACAATTCATCCAATTATCCATTTAAAATATGAAAATATTCTACTTAGAAAAATAATGGGGGTCAAACAAAATTCCCTTTACTAAGAATGAACCCTATGGTTTTAATCAAACCCATTTTTTTACATTTTCCATATAGGTATTTTAAATCAATTCACAATTCAATTTCATAATCCATTTTCGCAATTTAAACTCAACAATTTAAAATTTCATATTTCCACAAATTTAACAATAAATTCCCAATTCAATGGAATTTTGGTGTTTTACAACTATCCCTAAACTAAATTCTCCACAATTAAATTCCACAATTAAATTTAATAAATTTCATAATTTAAATTAAAAAAATTAAATTTAATCATTTTCTATAAACACGCCATAATTCAATGGGATTGGGGGTTTTCCATTTTCATTCCATGAAACCATATTTAAAACCCCAATTCAATGGAATTGGGGTTTTCCAACAAACCAATTGAAATCATTTTAATTAAATACAATCAATTGAATTTAATTAAAAATAGTTGAAATTAAATAATCCAATTTATGATTAATAAAAATTGAGCATCATTACAGTACAACTTACCTTTGTCCCAAAAATAGAAAGCTCACAACTGAACCAGAAAAGAAGAACAAAGGACCAGAAGATCATGTAACCCATCCTAGGAATAATATCCAACAACATGGGGTTTATATTTATCAATCCTATGATGATATATCAATCTCCATGGAGAGAAATTTAAGGATATGAAGAAACATGGATAACACTTACTCAAAAAGTTACACCATAATCAAAGCCATTACAGGTTGATATATGAAATGAAAATAAAGGGATTGAGGGATCCAAATATGAATATGAAAGGATCTTGGGTAAAGGTAAAAGAAATATGGAATGGTGTAAATAGTAATTCAACTGGCCATCCTATTAAAAAACAATAGTAGGGAGTTTACTTGATTTGTAACCCAATTACACATTGTGTAATTGAAAAATCCCAAATTCGCTAAAAACCATCACCTTTTGATAAAATCAGATTTATTATCATTTTAGAACTTATACATCATGTAACTATATTTCATGGTGTGTAATTCATTAAGAGACTACGTAACCCACATGTTTTATCTTATAAATACAACAATTATATGACTTCACCATCATAGGTATCCTCCTAATTCTTTCTTAGACAAACCTAGACAATTGAAAAGGAAAACAATGACTATGATTAAAATGTACCTGTACAAATAGAATTGGGATTTTACAACCTCCCCACCATAGAAAATTCTTATCTCAAAAAATCCATTTAATAAAATTCCATTCAAAAAAGATGAGGCCATTGGTCTCTTATCATTTCCTCAAGCTCCCACATATGAGGAGAATCAGAATCCTGATGCAACAACATGTAAATCAATGTTTTCATCCTCCCACAATGTACCTTGGTTTTATAATCAAATATCATGACTATCTATTAATTCATAGATAAATTTGGTTCATGCTCAAGATCACACCATCTTAAAATATGAGATGGACTAGATAGATTCTTTCAGAGCTGAGTTACATGGAACATATTATTTATATATTCTAGTTGCGGTGGATGATATAAATGGAAATAAAATTTAACCGGACACTCAACAACCTCAAAAGGTCCCACAGAATGAGGAAAAAGTTCTCTTATCTCTCAATACATCGATGACCCAACCAAGATGAAACATTATAGAATATATGGTCAACAAATAAAAATTACAAAGGTATATGATGACGTTCAACACAAAACTTATATCAGCTGTATTCGATCATCTTTCTATGATGAATCAACTTAATATTTGATTTCATGTCTTGAACCATTCTTGGTCCAACCAAGGAAATATCACAAATATCCAGCCAACACAATAGAGACCCACACAGATAGCCACACAAAGCCTCAAAATGATCCATTCTGACCATAGACTAGTAAATGTTGTTGTAATAAATCTCAACCATACCCAAATGATCATCCCAAGCTACTCCAATGTCTAGAACACGAGTGAAATTCGTATACTAAAGATTCGGTATAGCTCTTTCTTTCTGGCCATCCGATTGTGGATTTTATTCCATAATCAAATGGATGTGAGATCCCAATTCCTCCTAAAGGGATCTCTCAAAAAAATGTGACCCAAGGATCTCTGTCAAAAACTATAGAATATTGAAATATCTTCAAACAAACAATCACATTCATATAGATATTTTCTAACTCATCAAATTGGGTTGTATGATGAATAGGTAAAAGGTGTTCTAATTTGGTGAGCCTATCAATCAAAAATCATATCACAATATTCATTCTCTAGGTATGTGGAAATCGAACCACAAGGTCCATAGATATCACTTCCCACTTACAAGTAGGGACTTAAAGTGGTTTAAGGAATCCCAAAGGTTTCTAGTTCTCGACATTAACCTATTGGAATGTATATTAATGAGAGGAAAAATCAACAATGCACCATCTCATGTTTGGGCACCATAACTTCTACCACATGTCATTGGACATCATCATTGATCCTAGGTGCACTTACTAATGGGAACTATGGAAATCCCCTATTATGTTATTCTTTAAAAAATATGGTAGTAGAAAATGGTTCTGAAAGCATTTGATTCCATCTTCGGAGAATTATCAATAAAGAATGGTCTCCACAATAATAAGAGAGTCTCTAATTCTACAGAACATATCCCCAAGATACTATTTATGAAGAATCAGATCGATAATAGTTGATGTCAACTGAACACTGGTCAAGGAATCAGTAACCCGTTATTCGAGGACCCCTCTATTCAACTATGAAAAGAGAGTCATGGAGTTCCAGAATTCTTATGATTCTTTCCCTACCTGGGTCAGATGTTTTCTTCTCAAGGAATTTTCACAACATTCCTTTTCCCAGGGGGTATAGGCAATGTTGTAGTCGAATGACAATATGTATTCAACCCAACACATTTTTTAAATATTTACATATTTTTTATAAAGCATATAACTCAATTTTTTGGGGTCATAATACATGGTAAAACTTTCCCCATAATGGTAATGCCTCCAACATTTATGTTCATGAATAACAACCACGTTTTTTAGGTCGTGGTTGGATAAATCTTCCCATGTAGCCTAAGTTGATGAGAGTTATAAATAATTACATGATCACACTGCATAAGTATACAACCGAAACATTAATGTGATGCATAAAAAAACAACATAACTATGCTATGCCTCTAGAAGAGTCAACACCAGCACAATATTCGAATGAAATTTCAGTTCAACAAAATAATTATGACATTTATCATCTAATGAAGACATTACTCCATATGGTTTGAGTGTAGCCATCAGAGATGCCAACTTTTAGAAGTGTATAGAAAACTAGTGAAAATATCTAGCTTAGCCCAATATGCTCTGAATCATCATTAAATTATGTCATTGCTCACATGTTAGACTAGCCATCACCTTCTCAGGATCAACTAATATTTCTTATTCAAACACCATGATTCCTATGAAATTCATATCCTAGATCCATAAATAGCTTTTTAAATACTTGGCATAAAGTCAGTGATTTCTCAACAAACAAAGGACTATTCTCATATGTTTCACATGATCCTTCCTTTTAATATTGTTAAAAAGGGTATCATGAACAATGACTACAACGAATATATCAATATACTCGTCAAAATCCTATACATCGACACCATGAAAACCTCAGGAGCATTGGTTAGAATAAAGGGAACTTAATGGTTATCATAATGACTCTACTATCTCTAAAAGGTAGTTTTGTAAAGTTAGATTGTTTTAACCTCAACTGATCATAACTTGATCGAAGTTCGATATTAGAAAACCACTTTTCCTTTTTCAACTAGTCAAACAAATCATCAATCATTTTGTAAAGATACTTGTTCTTTACTATAACTTGGTTGATCATTAGGTAATAAATGAAAAGGTCAAGTGAATCATCAGTTTCTTAACAAGGATAATTCTTTCCACCCATAGTGACACAATATAGAGTATAAAGCCTTTCTATCGAATATCATCCAACTTGGAATTTATCTTATTCATTTTAGGTAGACCATGTAGTAAGAGGGAATAAAAATTGTTTGAGTACCTGATAATAACTTAATAGAAAACTCATAGTCCCATTCTGAGGAATGATAGAGAAGTTAATGGGAAACGAGTAAGAATTATTGACGAATACTTTTGGGAGATAACCAAACAACTATTCCCACTACAGATCAAAGGAAAACACTAATATCACTTTATATATCTCCGAAGAAGAAGGGACAGATCTACTCGACCTTGGGTCCCATTACTCTTGGAAGACATGAAAAACACTATCAGGTGTAGTAATATAGACCCATATAGATAAAAAACAATATATGATTCATTGGAAATGACACAATTTATACCAAAAATTATTTAAATAGGTTTAATTTTGAGAAATATAAATATTCAAAAATATTGACATCTGATAAACATAAAACGCAAGATGGACAATAGAGGCCCAACTCTCTCTTCACACCAAGGGGTGTTGTAATATCCATTTCAGAAGATAAAATCTCTATAAGAAGATCGATATTATTTTTAATACATGTTGAAATCAACGGATGGGATGCACCAATATCAAATACAGTAGTCACTAATGAAGAAGCTATAATAATGGTAGCCCTCCTGGTCATGTTGGAACCAAGGTTGTTGGTTGCTGAAATGTGTGATCTGAAAGCAGTATTGAAGGTGGAACTATTCTCTAGTGTTTTCCAATTTTATGGGCCTGAAAATCAGAAAATGGAGAAATGTGTTTTTGGAAAAGGAACGTGTGAGAAATATTTTAAGTGTGCACGAAAGATTGTTTTTTGGCCTACAAGATTGAAGGTGTTTTTGGATCTTGCACACAAGACATGTTTCAGGATCCGAATGTCAAAAAATGGAAAATTCATGGAGTGCTTGGAAGAAGATGTTTCATGAAAGGATTTTCACTCCCAATGAGATGTGAAAGGGGGTTTTTTGAACTCAACATGAAACATACACACACCAATGAAAAGGAGTCAGAATATTGCATGAAAGGTCTTCAAGGGCCTATAAATATATGGCTACCCCTAAGGAAGGCTTAAGAATTTTCCAATGAAAATCTGGTTTCTCATCCGCACGAATGATTTTCACGCAAAAGATAGGAATAGAGTAAATATTTCATGCAAGGTGTTACATTAGTATGAGAAGTCTAGTTGAACCCCTCGGTGTAGTTGAATGAAAGATAAGGGCTGTGTGGAAAGCAAGTGTTGCGCGAAAGACATATTTCGTGACAATTCTCGAATCATGTGCACAAGTTGGGGTGTTGCGCGAAAGTGAAGTGTTAGGAATCTGACCGACTTTTTAATATTTGATGTGCATGTTCTGTGCTTTCAAGTGAATCAATATGGGACTTCGATGCTATTAGTGTCTCATAATTAATTGAGACAAAGACTTCAATGAAAATCTATTGATGAGACCTTCATGTCGATAAACAGAGTGGGTATTCAACCAAGGCAGTGAGCTAGCAGGAGTCCACGAGAGTGACCCAATGGAAGCAGCGAGCTATTCTTGATCCTTTTTAAAGGAAGTGTTCCTAGGATATAGTGCCTATACACGAACATTTTAATCCACATCTAGTGAAGTTTAGTGGGATTAGGTATGACAAGAAACCTGTCGGTGTATGCTCCTTGGACGTGGCCCTTAGTAGTGAACCAAGTAAAAACACCGTGTGGTTTCATTTCTTGTGTTTGTTTGCTTTCTGTTCACATAAGTCTTATAGGTCTAAGGAATTACTACCTCTATGGGAACAAGATCATTATTTTAAAAGAAAGAGTTTGCACCATGATTCACCCATCCCCACTCAGGGTGTCCTGGGGACCTACAGGTCACTGGACCCATATCTGCTTCCTCTAGGGACTCTTACAGTGCATTCAAAAGATTCATTCTAGATACCTTGGGATAGATCCCTTTTTATGGGTATCATATGATTGTGTCATAGTATTATAAGTTTTTGATGATCCCATTCCACTTCATGGAGTGCAATAAACATGAAATAATCTCTCCAACCGACATGATAATTTTCATGAGAAACAGTTGTCGGGTGCCTTAGTGAGAACCCACATTGAATGTACTTGCTTTCCACACTGGTAACGAACTAAATTACCACTTCATAGAACTCTAGGTGGGTTATAAAAACCCTTCTATTCATAACCACCATGAGATTAATCACACTTCCTCTTTCCCTTATAGGAATGCACAATTCCACTTAGAGATAAAAAAACTCCTAATAACGCAGACCTACTAGCCAAGTCCATATCGACCATCAATGCTCTATCTAGTACATCAGTATAAGATGTAATATTTAGCAATAAAACATGATAACGAATATACTGAACAAGTCCCAACTCAAACCTTCAATCGTTCATCTTTTTATTTTATTCTATATCATGTGGGATATGCATGATCTCAGAAAAATAGTTTGCATAATCCTTCACGGTACAATCATCCTACCCAAGTTATAAAAACATCGTTTTATTGTCGATGAATATGAAATATTGATTGTAATGGTAAGTAAAAATATCCTTGAAGTCTTTTCACTATAGTCCCTCAGGTTTCTTCACCAAAACCATTGTGTCTCACCATCTCCTACTCGACACTTCCATTAAAAAGATAACTCACAGAAATGTTATTTTTTCATGTTTTTTCAAGAACCCTAAAACACTATCCATTATTATCAACCATTCCTCATCTTCTTGAGGATAATTTAAGCTTTTGAACAGTGGTGGATTCTGGTGAAGGAACTCTTGAAAACAAATATTGAGAACTTCCCTTTGACCTTCCACATCTTGAGTTTGAATGGAAACTAGAGATGGTGCCTCTCCCATATCATAGACAATATTCACAATCCCATCAACCATATTTGAGTTCAAAATATAATTCACTCACTTAGGTTTAGAAATAGATTCCAGTTCGATCAGACTCAATTATCTCTATAGAGTCATGATGCTATAAAAAATCACCAGAAAACAAAGAAGACATCTGATTATCACTCAAAAAGGGAAATAAGGGAAATTAATCCCAACCAATTGAAAAATATGATGTTAATATCATCATATGAAAATAAAAATATGTAAAATATTAGACCTAATCAACAAGATTGCTTTACCTAAAAATCCATAGTGACAAAAGGTTCATTGCAGTGAGAGCTAGTGAGGAAATCAATCACAAATTACACATAATTCCCAAAAATATTTCATTAATGAATTCTAATTAAAGATAAAATATCACCTTGGAGCTCTAATACCACTTTTTCAAGAACCAACTTGGGTAACAAGGTAACACAATAACTGATCCAATCCTGACATATTTAAAAAGGTGTCTCGGATCCCCATGGGTCGCCCACCGACACCTGGCATCTTATAACGTGGAAGTGAGAATATTTTTTCCACTATCAATTCTGATGTAAAAGAAGTAAGTTAGTAATTCATACAAAATAACCACCATTGGGAGAACTATACCAGAATTCAAACATGAATAATAACCCAAAGTACCACAGAAAAGAAAAAAATGGAAAACAGCCCAAGATCCAATGGATGAAACTCTCTAAGTCCACATTTTAGTATCTAGAACCTCTTCCAGGTGGCACCTTACACCTTCTCAAACCTAGAAGGGGATAATCTACAAACACATGAAGGAACATGTAAGGAATGAGAAAAAAATCCATTAGGGTCCCTAAAAAAATTCCATAACAAATTTCAATATAAAATTATCCAAATATAGTTATTTCAATATTCAATTAATGTTGGTTTTCATTTATAATCATAAATAGAAACAATTAATGATACACATTTCAAATGAGGGAAATAATTTGAGAAATTTATTTTCATTACAAAAGAGGGAATATTTCTCAAACAATAGAACTTTTCACAAATGGATTAAATAAATATTTTTATATAAAATAATTTATATAAATTGGAAGTCATGTAAAATTGCTTACAACAATGGTATGCATTCATTTAAATAAAGAGTGAGAAAAATGGTCATATGAGTATGAAGGTACAATAGTTTTAGGCTATAGAGACACCACAGTCAATGTAACAACGAAAATATGTACATATTCCCCTTTTAAGTCAATCCTAATAAAACTCATCACCATCACCCATGTGATGTGATGTAATAATATGATGTTTTAGAATGATATGAATCATAATGTTATGAACAAATAACTCATCAACTACCTATGGATTTCATGTTCTCTAAAAATATAACAACGATGGAAAATTCATTTCAAGACTCCATAAAATTAAATTCATCTCATTCTCCATTTCAAATAATTCAATTTTTCGTTTAAATACCATAATGGTTTTCTAATAAACAAACATGACTTCTACCAAAATAAAATCATAAGTTTTCCATCAAAACCATTTTAATACATTTTCAAAAATTGGGATTTGAAATCATTTCAGAATTCAATTTAACTTTTAATTTTCAAAATTTAAATTCAACAATTTAAATTTTCAAAAATTCCATCAATTTTATGATAAACCCCCAAATAAATGGAATTGGGGGTTTTCAAAACATTCCATCAAATACTTTTTCAAAAATTAAATGAAAAATTCTATTTAAATAGTTTCACAATTTAAATTAAAAAATTTAAATTTCAACAATTTCCATAAACAAACCCCAATTCAATATAATTGGTAGTTTTCCAATTTAATGCCAAAAATAAATTTTGAAAACCCCATTTCAATGGAATTATGGTTTTATAACTAAACGGTTGAAACTAATTTAATCATAAACCATAAATTTCTTTCTATTAAATATAGTTGAAATTACAAAAAGTAATTTTGGGTTATAAAAATCAGGCATTGTAATAGGAGCACCTACAATTATCTTAGAAATGAAATAGTGACAATGGATCCCACCAACCAGAACAAAGGAACATAAGACTTAGGAACTCAAATAGAAACAAGAACAAAAAAATGGGGTTTAGATACATAAATATCTATATTATCTATCAAACTCCAAGTAGAGAAATATAAAGAGATTAATAGAGAGGGATAATCCATACCCCGAAAGTCACACCGCAATCGCAACCATGACCCATTGATGAATGAAACGACTTGAAATGTTTTGAGTTTTCTAAAGCACCTGGGGAAGGCTCTTAGGCCGAGAGAAAATTAATATGGTGAGGAGGAAATATCAATTCATCCAAGAATCCATTTTAAAAACAAAATTTGTGACTTAATAAGACATGTAACCCAATTACACGGCTTGTAATAGAAAAATACCAAATTCTCTAAAAAAACATTCACATTTTAATTAAATTAGATATATTCTTAATTTATAACCTACACACCATATAACCACCTTAAAAGACTTGTAATTATATAGAAAACTATAGAATGAGAATGTTTTTTTGTTGTTTGTTCAACAAATCATTAAATTCACCATCATAGGTGTAATTCTAAATCATTTTCGGCCCTACCTATAAAATGAAAAATAAAACCAATGAGTAGGATTAAAATGTACCTATTAGAAGAGTCAATGGATGTTACAACAATGTTTGGGTAATTACAAATAATAATATTGATTCTTTCCCTCCTACTATAATACAGAAGTCCATCATTTATGGGTCTCTGAGAATTAGATCATTCTTTACACTCACCATGGAGAATACTCGATGGTGTTTTCTACTCAAATCATATTTTACCATATTAAATTTCCCTTTATGATAATGCATTTCATATTTATAATCCATGAATAGTATTAACAATATTCATTTCCTTACTATAATAAATTTTTATGTAAAGAAATATTTAAAACTCATGTGGTTTGTGTATATACCAAATTTCACTATATAGACGCAATGTATCCACACTATTTGAGAAAAAATTACTAATAGATCTCGAGTATCTGGGTTTCTTCCCTTCGTTCTAGGGTTTCCCCAGTGCATCTAATCGCTCCCTTTTGTCACACCCTCATGGTTAGATATCCATCTGACTTTCCTCCTCTTTTCTCTCATCCCCTTTCTCGGCAGCTTCTAGAGTATCCCTTTCCCTCCCAACTCTCTATCTCTCCCGCGGTTGGTATGATATTTTCCCCGTTCTATGATTTCTCTCTAGTGAAAGCACTGTATTTTCCTCCCCATCCACCGAAACCTCACTATATCCTCAAATTTTAGCACTCCTCTCCATGTCGGATCTGGAGTGATGGATACCCATAGGTTTTGGTCTTAACAGTTTGGCGGTCTTGGGTCTTCTTGGAGACTTATTTCCTTTTCATTTAGGGTTTCAACCCCTGGTTTTAACTTTGTTTCATCCTTTTTATTCTATGATGAAGGTTTTTTCTATGATGAAATTTTATTTGATGGTGGTTTCTGTGTTCGGTGGCATGGCTTTTGTCTTTTGGCATCGACGGTTTCTGGTGAGTCTCACCGGTGTTATGACCGGTCTCCATCCCCTTGTTTCTCTACTCTTTTCTACAGAACTCTACTGCTTTATCCATGGTGGATCTACGTAGTGGTATTGATGTTGACACGCGTCATGATTTTGAGGGTATTAGCGTCATGGTGATCTCACCGACATTAGTTCTCTTGTAGATTCTCTTCTCTGGTGTTTCCTGTGATGACCAGATGGTGATGTTGAAGGTACTGTCTTTCTAGCGACATGAAGATGTAGTGACGAGCTAGGTTTTGGATCTTCATTGGATGTTTGATAGCATTGTCACATTTATGTAGCCTCGAGAAGACTTCAGTGATGTTTTGGTGTTACTGGTACGGTGCAACGATTCCCGTGATGATGGTGTCAACATCTACATCAGTGGCGATGATGATGGCCTGGGCGGCGTGTGGCCTCAAGTCGTGCAAGGCACAGGGATCGAGGTGTGATACAACATTGAATTTCAAATTTCAAATGTGGATTTTTATGGGATATTTTTAATTTTGAATTTGGATTCTAGGATGGGTTCGAGTTCAAAATTGGTAATTTTTAATGGTTCCCACTTCTCCTTAAAGTGTATATTTTGAAAATGAGAAAAAAATCGATTTGGTGGTGGTGAGAAAATATTACTGCCACATATTATATATAATGTGAAGTATAATTGATCTCATATGGTTTTTGATATCATTATTCTTTGGCCAAAAATCTATCATTTTTCATGAGAACACATCCAAGACCTTTCTTGAAGAATCACTATAAATAATAAAGCCTTCTTTACCAGATTAAAGGGTCAAAGGAGTCCCATTCACTATTATTTTCATTAATTCTTCTAAAAATTATTCACATTCCTTTTTTATATGAATTTATCCCCCTTACACATTATCTTGTTTAATAGATTATCCAATTTAGAAAACTTGTCGACAAATCACCGATAGTATCCCACCAACCTAATAAAAAACTGTATTTTATTATGTTGGTGTGACTTTGTCATTCCTTGACAACAATAATTTTTTGAAGGATATACAGATTTACCATCACTGGACACAATATGACTAAATAAAGAATCTTGTTGAATAAAAAATTCATATTTAATTAGTTTAGCATAAAACATATTTCTCCTCAACACCTTAATAGAAATTTTTCAATGAGTATCATGATTCTCATAAATTTTACAAAATATATGAATGTGTTCAATAAAATCCAACACAAACTTATCAATGTTGTCATAGAATACTATGTTCCTCAATTCCACAAATACTGATGGATAATTTGTTAATCCAAATGAAATTACTGTTAAATCATTTATATTATTACATTTTTGAAAATTTATATTTATAATATCCTCTTTGATAACATTTAAGTGCTGGTCTATATAATGAATATATATCATTGAAAATAAATTATCCCCTTAATATTGATCAAAGTGGTCATAAATATGAGTTAATAGAAACAAGTTCCTTATTGTAATTCCAATAATTTCTCAATAATAATTTAATAACCTCATTATCCAAACCTTTTTCCTTGCTAAAAACATAGGTGATATACAAAGTGAAACACTTATATGACCTAACCCTTTATCATATAAATATTGAAATTTTTTATAACTCAACTAACATCAAATGATTCATACAGTATGGTATCTTACATATTACATTAACATTGGGGATGTGATCAGTGGATAATTCAAGATCTCAATCAATGGGTAATCCATGTAATTCTTCATTATATACATAAATATATTTTTTCACAAATTGAACATACTATATTCTATTAAAAACCATACCCAACATAGATTTAATTCCATCTAAACCCCTGCAAATATATTTTTTAATGTTGTGATACGAGGGTATGTCTGTGAAATTTTTTAGGTATTGAAAATTCTCTTAAATAACATGTAATTCCTTACTGACCTCGCCGGTTTTAACTTATTTCTTCTAAAAAAATCATTATTTATAAATAGATAAAAAATTAATTCCTAATATGACATAAAACTCCATGATAGATATGATGATAAGATTTTAAACTAAACAATACCCATGAATCATAATTTTAATTTCATGGTTTACCATGTTTTTAATCAATTCACCACTTAGTGTTCTAAAATATACACCTTTTCTTAGTTTATTAGGGGTTAATGACTATTATTTACAAAAAATAATGATATAAAAGGATTACTAAATATTTCATCAAAACATTTATTCACTACCATTGAATATATAATGAAATTAATTCTATCAATTAGTTTGGATCATCAACTTCATCTATTGTTATTCAAAGGAATGACCCTGATCTACAATCCTCTAATATGGAAGAACACCTCGGTGCCTAGGGAATTTACTAGAGAAATGATAAATATCATTACATGTAACCAATTTCACATTGGTTTATTCCTTTTTAAAATTTCACTCAGAAGCTTGATAACATTTCTCTACACATTTGATACATACACCCAATCCCAATAAATAGTTTCTTAGAAGTTTTTTCCTAAATTTTTTACATATATAAAACATTACTCCTACTTTTTAACACCAAAATCACTATTTTTGAATATTTATCAAATATAAATTTATTATTTTTATTTCCTTTAAATGAAAATAATTTAGAGAATATTTTTTAGAATCGACATCTCTTATTATGATTTCCTCATATATTGAGAAATTTTGAGATACCATTGATCTTCAATGAATGGCATTTAATCCATAACGGAACTCATAAACATTCCTTTCTAGGTTGTACATATATTCCAAAAAAATCATTTATAACACTGTAAATTTGGCCTTGTACTCAGCTACCATCTATTCTTATTTTTTTTCATAGAATCACTAAATTTCATTCTATCACTTTATGTTTCTTTAAAGAAAAATATTTATAAAAAAAGAACATTTAATTCCTTCGATTCCATGTTAAATACCACATTTTATTCCATATTATTTATAATTAAGGACCACCATTGGACATCCTCACCAATTATGTGATTCACAACCATAATGTAATTTCCCCTCTAAAATAATGATAAACTAAAGAATATTTTCTGGAGTGCCCTAATATTTTTTTCTACATCCATTCCATTAGTTATTAAACCAATTAGTGTAGGATATTTATTCATAAAATATTAATATTGGTTAATCCCTGTGATGGGGAAAATAGATTCTCTATCCATGAAAGTTTATTATTCCTAACATGAGTAATTTATCATATAATTTTCATAATTTTCTCAAGGAAAATATTAAATTCATCATCCTAATTATTTATATAGTCATATAATTGGTCATAGTTATTGGGAGGGTTCACGATTCTATTAGAATATTTCATTAACTAAATTAGTTTTTTTTGATTAATTTATAATCTTATAAATTTTATTATATTTTATAATTAAAAAAATCGAAAAATAATTTTCTGAATTTCATTAGTTGGAAAATATTTGTTCTATTCTTATGTTTTCCTCATCTAGTTCTAGTTGATTCTACTAAATATTAATTTCATACCAACATTGATTCCCCCTACCCTGGATTCCTAGAGATGGAAGGTTATATATTACATCGAAAATAATGCACTAGAAATTACATTCCATGGATCAAGCTTTAGTCGTCCTCATGAGACTAGATAAATAATGATTACATTATAACTAGATATTTTACTATATAGAAGAACCCATAGTTTTTCCAAAATTATACCCATATTATTTTTTGATTAGATAATTCCTATTAATTACATGGGAAAATGAAAAAATAATCAAAATGTTGTGATATTAAATGATTGTATGAGAAAAACATACAATATAAGCTAATAAAGGATACATATAAAATGAGAAACAATATGAGTACAATTTTTTCCATAGAAATGAATAAATAAGTATAATAAAAAGAATAAAGAGAAATATATAATCACATGGTTTACTTAATAATCTAAAATGTGTAATTGAATAATTTTCATACAAAAAAAATATATTTGAGGCCTTATTCCTAGAAAATATACATAAAGGGAAAGGATTCTCGCATTACCCTACCTTATTTGTCCCACATGACCTACCCATGAACTAGAGGGCTATTAAATCTATGGCCCCTCTAGTCACATAAAATTAAAATGCATCCAATTATATGAAAATTGATTACAGTATGTACCAAGAAATACAATTAACCATGAAAAAATTATAAATAAAAGTCACATTTTCCCAATGAAATTTATCATATGTTACCATCTTTTATGTAATAATATATTATATGGGTTATTAATAACTTTTCGAGTCAATGTGTTAATAATAATATCTTAGTTAATTCTATGATCACTTATAAGAAGTAGTGAGTGATTCATATTTTTAAAAAATTACCCAAATTAAGTGATTCATATAATCTTATAGCTAATGGTTTCTTATTGAGAAAAAGTATCTTCAATGTGTTTAGGAAATTGTATTTCAATGGTAGGAAACCAAAGAAACACATGAATTTTATACCACTATTATAAAAAACCCTTTTCAGTATTATTACCACAAGATGCATCTCTATGAAAACCAAGTTTAGTTTTAGTATTTATATAGAGAAATATTATTTATAAAAATTACAAAAATATTACCTAACAAAAATATAATATTTCCTTGGCTATAAGGAGGTTTATGAATAATAAATATATATGAATTAGGAACAATGAGAGTGAATGGAATGATCACATGGATGAGATATCATAATTTTTTTAAAATGAAATCAAATCCACATAGTAATGGGATAACAAAATTTTGATTAAAAAGTGTAAGATAGTGGAAATGTAAACAAGAATTGTAAAGGGAGAGAAAGTCAACCCTGACATTAGAATAATAAAAGCATACAAAAAGTGTATAATGTAATGGGTTTAGGTAATGTGTCGATTATAATAGTTCAATGGTGTTATAATGTGGATAAATATCATGGAATCACATAAAATGAAAATTTAGAAGATATTAAAAATAGTGAAATTAAAATAGGAAATGAAGAGAGAGAAATTGAAACACTTACATCTATCGGGTTTGAGAGATTGGAACCTGACTTTAGGTCCAAACAAACTCATCAATAATACAAAGAGGTATAGTGGAGAAAATCCTAGAGATAGAATTGGATATGGTACTTATAATTGTTTGTGTAGGAATGAAATGTCAGGGAGGTTATTTGTGTGTGTTGTGAGTGTAATTTCATGGAATAATTTTTTGATGATTTACTTTTCTACTTTCTATAGTGCACCACTATACCCATTTTACTCCTCAAACACCATTAATTCCCCAATATTGTGTTTAGTCCCATAAATAGGGAAATAAAGTTTCATTGTCTAAATTTAGTAATTAATACATGAATATGATATTACAAAAATTGTATTTAATGTATTCTAAAATATCCACCATTTCCACTATATTTTACTATTCTAACAAAAAAATTACCAAATTTAAATCCCAGAATAATTTCAATATATTTATTCAAAATATTAAATCAATTTTATAAATTTAATTATCCAGTTAACAACATTATTCCATTATTTATAGTTTTACATAAGTAAAAAATAATATATAATAGATAACATACTTTTAATTTCTTAATGAATATACAAAATAAAAAAACTCAACTTCTAGATAAATAACCTATAATCAGGCGAATATATTTCAGAATTATAATCAAAGAAATAGTTGTATATAAATGGGGTGTTTCATCCAACATTGATTGGGTTGTGATATCCAATAACTTGAACATCTCTCGCAGATGGTTTTATACTAACATCACTTATTAGATTTCTACTTGGGGTTGGTCAAGGGTAAGCCCCAGTGATGATACATCCATCCTAATATCTAATAAATAAAACTCATAATGGATATTACAATCGTTAGAAGAATTATTTACACCCTTATATTATAATTAACATCAAATATTAGGCATAATATAGACTAGTACTAAGAGTATATTCTTAATCTTCATACCACCAATGGTTATGGTGACCAATAACCATATTGAAAACATTCTTAAATTTAATCAAAATTATTTACCATATCACATAATGACTATGTTATATATTAAATGACATTAATATTGATCTTTATATACACATGAACATATAAATCCTTTCATAAAATTATCTTTGTTCTTACAACAAGTGAATGCCAAAGTTTATGGTTTTATTCTTAATAGATCTTCATCTCAGATTATTGTAATTATTTTTATACTAAGAACAAAAATATTACAATATTATGTTGTCTCTGCATGTTGTCACATTCTTTATTGTAGTATTTTTATCTTCTATTATAAATTTAATTTCTAAGGGTTTTTGTTATATCAATTTCTGTTGTACTCTTAGGATGAAATAATGAAGTTTTCATTATGAATCAATGTTTTGATGGATTATCTATTTACCACTACATATTTTTGTGAATTACATCATGTGAGGTACTTGGATAATGTCTATTTGAATTACATTCTAATGTTTCCCATTTATAGTACAAGTCATGTGTTTTTGGTACACATCATGTACTTTGTATGTACAAAACAATTAATTGGAAAGTACGCACCATGTTGGGATACATTATATGAAATAGGAAGGATGTTAGGTGTACACACTATATACATGATATACATACTATATACCTTCCACCTAAAGGTGTTTTGGATGTTTTATCACCCTGAAATTAGAATTATACTTTAGATTGTCTATTATGAATGTTTTTTCAACATAGGATACATTTATGAGGACTTTCTGATAATCATAGGCCATTGGTGGGATTTTTAGTCTTAGGAAAGGTATGGAAGAATATTTTCCATGATTTTTTAGAATAATAGTTCTCTAAAAGTAGTTATGGTTTGAGACCCATGTTTGGGTTGTGATATTGTTGCATGACTTTAACTAATATTTCAATTGGTTAATTTGGGTTAATTCAAACAATTCCTATATGATTTTATTGATTAGTTTTATGGAGGAGTGGTTGAGGTTCTCTTGATGTTTACTATATAACAGGACTAGTTTCTTTGAGGTTTGAGTGTATCAGGATGTTAGATCAATATCATGATGTTTATATTAGTTAGAGACCTTTGGGATAGGATTCCACCATTCTCTATAACGTATTAATGGGTGGTTCTATGTAATGGACTTCATGGGTTTATGGGATACATGATGATTCCATTGTAGGAGATTTGAGGACCATGGATGGGTTTTTGTGCTACACATGATTAGAGAAGATTCTTGTATTGGGTTTCATCCATGGTTTTTATAAGTGTTTAAGGATCCATGCCAGTAGAGAGTCTAATTTTTGGGGTGGTTCAAGGAACCGTTGAGAGTGGATCATATTATATTGGTCAAAAATAGGGATGGTGATGGGGATTCAAAATTAATTATGATGGTTTTAGGAATCAGCTAACCCATGTTTATTTGGCCAATGGATTCGTTGTTTAAGGTTGTTTCTCATTGAGGTATAAAAGGTGTGATGAGATATATGGTTATTATTTATTAATGAGATGACCCCGAGATTCTTGGACAGTCTCCCATGTTGGCCATTGTTATACGAGTCTTGGGAGCTAATAGAATATCTGGATGATTGTTCCCCTCCATGTTAAGGATTATATTTTGGGTAGGGATTAGTTTCCCATGGATGTAAACACATTATTAGCATTGGTGATATAATTCATATTTTATGATTATGATCTTGAAAAGTTATATTTACTAGGTCATACATTGTTTCACTTATGGGATAGGTTATTGGAAATAATTAGTTATATAAGACTATCATGGATTTGATAAGTTATCTAATTTCACTATGTAGTTCTTGTATCTAGTTCAGATAATTCCACAATATTTCTAGAATCTGGTACTCTTTAACGTCATGGTGTTGGACCCCTATGCTGACTTCCATTGGTCTGACATTAATGAGTAATAGTTTGTTTGTTTCTTAGAACTCCATTATGTCATAGAAGAAGGTCATGTCTTTCTATGGCGTGGTTATTTGTGTCCCCTATAGCTCCGAAGTCTAGTAATTGGGGTATGATATATCATTGGTTTTCTTAAAACATGAGGGTCGAAGAGGGTCTCTTTATTGATTTCCCTCTTAATTTATTTATTTATCTATTATTTTTTTCCTATAATTATTATTCTATTATACTAGTATTATCATGTGTGAATGCAATTTTTATTATTTAATATATTTGGTATCACTATTATGGGTGACATATAATGAATTATAATCTCAATACATGAATAGGAAATAATGTTTACATATAGAACAAATGTTTTAAATCTAGTTCAGAATGAGATGTACATTAGATTTAATAGAGGAATAGTGTTTCATGATCAAACCAGAACACTCAGATAAAGTACAAAGATTGTGTTGGAGTAGCTCAACATATGATAGAGGAAGGATTTGACGATTATATTGAAGTTTATAGTACAAAATATTTTAAATATTTTTATTTTCTTTATTATATATATGTGGCCATCCTTGTGGGAATCATTTGATGTATACTAGATTGACCATCAGTTTTTAGGTATAATTTAACATATTATAGCATGGTCCTATTTTATTTATCATGTGTGTTATGAATTTTATTAGTGTATATGTAATTGGTTATTTTATATTGTTATTTCACAATTATTTGAGGGTATATTCTCCAAAGGTTATATTTATAGACCTTAAATATTAGTTGATAACCTCTAACATAAAAATAGGTGTTCTTGTGGCCTTTTGGCATGCCCGTTTGGGTAAATTTTCTAGTCGGTTGGAGTTAGTTTGTTATACTTATAATCACATAAAATCAAAAAAATTGTAACCATTTATTACACCATTTCAAACATAATAAACACCCTAAAGTTTAATTGCCAATGTTTTCCACAAAATACACAACATTTAATCATATTGAATCTTAATCTATATGCGTATGGTTTTAGGTACAACAATGTTGAACTGTATCTTATGGGAAAAAGAGTATTCCTCTTAACACCCAACATCACCTCTCTTTGGTTCACCTTCAAACTCATCATGGATAATAATAAATTTAAATAATCATGATGTTTTAAAACATGTTTAATATCACAACAATGCGATCATAATTTCATTCCACAACTAATTTGGAATAAATCAAATTCTAAAAATTAAAAATTTTATCACCATTATATAGGTCCATTTATATTGAATGTTCTTTTATATACCTCATAAAGATGATTGATTACCTTTATTTGAGATAGTATAACCTTTATATATCCCTTTAATTTTACTATTTACCTTTATATTGGTTCATTTAACCATTAAATGGATCTGAATCACATTTACATATATCATAGAGTCATATGATCTAAATCAAAATTATAATTACTTGATCTAAATGGCTAACTCTATTGGATTTACTATTTTGTAACTTAGATCAAAATTATATTTAACACTCAAGGGCATATGATGAATTCATACTATATAATGAGGAATTACAATCTTCTCAAATAACTAAAATCTAGACAATGTCTTATAATTTTTGGACATCTATTAAATAAATTCGACACTACTTCAATTTTTGATTAGTGAATTTCAATCACTCAAATATACTTAAAAATAATCTAGGCATCGTTCCAACATCCAAAAACACTTTTTATTAATCCCTTCACGGATTATTTCATAAATAATCTAAATTAAATGATGATTCCTCAAATAAATCCATGAAAATAAATTCAGGTGAAACAATTTATTTTTAAACAATGTAGGATAATCACTTTTATTCAATTCATATTGATACCCAATTATAATACCGAAAGCTTACCTTGTTGAAAAAAAATCTAATAATTGATACAATATAACTGTCTAACAAAATACATAAAATAAATTTTCAATAATATAACTAATAGTTAATAAAAATATATAATGACCAATGACTAATAATATAATTACACATATATATTTTATAATAAAAATTTTATTTAATAAAAATATTTTTTTTATATTTTAATTCAATGACTTTATATTAAAATAAAAATAGATTTATACTTAACAATTATATTTATCATTTATAAAAAAATTATCTTAGAAAGAATTAAAGTTTATATAATTATATTGAAGTTATCCATCATGGAATTTTTCATAATTTCTTGAGATGATAATTTCTTTAATAAATTGTAAAATTAAATATAAATATATTGTATGTATTATGTTTTAATTATGATGAAATTATGTATTAATAATTAATATAAGTTAATTATTAACAAAAAATAATCTTTTTTTATATAATTTATTTTAGCAAGAACTCAATTTCCATACCTATAATGGACATTACAATGTTAAAAAAAAAGGTATTATTTTCAAAATTATATGGTTTTTTAAAAAAATGATATTTATATGGGAAAAGTAATATTAAATAATGAATATATATTTTTAAAGTTAAATATGTTTAAGACCATGATTAATTTGTCAAAAAACATGTTTTAAAACCATGAGTAATCCTATTGTTTTTAATTTTTCACCACATTTATTTTAAAGGCATAAAATTTAAATTTAATAAACACTTCCACCTCATTTTTTTGTAAATAACCACAAATTTCCCATTACATGTAACTAAAAAATTATTGAGCATGTATATCCTCTCATTCTCAATATAAAATAATCATAAATATTCATTGAATGATTTAGAATCATTTTTATAAAAAATTATTTTCAATAAAAATTAATGATAGTAATCAACATTGAATATTTTTAGTGAATTATGTATTTAATAGACAAAATGGAAAAAAATTTCCCCAAATTCTTCTGAATTCATCGTAACACTTATACCATCTCACAATTTATCTAGAAATTATAATTATTTGGAAGTTTGTACTCTAAAATTATATTATTCATGTCTTTATCTCTACAACATAGTGAGAATCATAATATTTTTTTAACTTTTAATTATTTATTTGTTTTTATTTTTAAAGTATCACCAGTGCATTAAAAATGAATATAACATAGTGCTTTACAACAGTATGTACATTTCCACATTAATAGATTCTTCACCACGTTATAATAATTTTTTATGGGATCTAAAATACACCTTTATTGATTTATTTTATATACCTAAATATTATAAATTAAAAATAACTTTCTCTCCATTTTACGAAAAAATATATTCCCATGTTTTTTTCTAACAATTATATCACTCCTCAATTGAATGATACTTTAAATTTTAAAATTAATTTCTGTAGTATTAAAAATCTCATTTTAGAGTTTAAAAATGAAAATATATAAAATCAAACATAGATATTTTTATTTCATTTCTCCTCCATTATATTTATGTTGAAACTTATTTTATAGTTGGTATGACCATTTTGATAGTTAAATTATTCTTGATTATTGATTACATGAAAATATATAGGGATATCCAAATACCATTTTTGTGATACACATTAGGATTATACATAGAAAATTCCGTGATTCCCCAATGATATGAATGTATGCACTCCATGCGTGTATTCCATATAAATTATTCAACCTTGCAAATAACCTCTATTACTTGATTATTTTTTCCATCTACTTTATTTCCTATGTAAATCCGCCTACTATGTTGTTCCTATTGGATAAACTTGTATAAATTACACATTAATAATGAATGAAATTAAAAAAGAATACGGTTATCCACTATAATATATATTATAATTATCTTTAATGATGCCTATTATAAAACATGGTGATCATAATTCCCTCCAATTTACTTGATGAAAATCTTCAGTTGAAGGGAGTAGAGCCTTTGGACACCAAACTGTTTGTGCCTTATATATGACCAATCAACCCCAATGTCACCAAAATATTTATTTCAATAATTCCTCTATGAAAATGGAATCTAAAATTTTGTTGTGGTAAGGAGTCATATACAACATATAAAAGTTAAACAGCAGTGAAATATAAATTGTTATCTTTAACCTCAGTTATTAAAATGACTATATTATGAATTAAATTATATAAATATCTAAAATTTATTATCTTTTAAAAAGAGATTCATGATTCAAAGTTCCTATTATTATATTTTCATTAATTAAATGATACTTATTGTAAATATAAATTAATATAGAGTGTTAAAATTTATTATTTAAGAAATTTATTTGACTTTAATTATCACTAATGTTCATCAATGGAAAAATAATTATAAACTTTACAAATCCATATTTTTCATTCATTTATGTAACCTATTTTTATGTTTTAGTAATTGTTTTACCAAGATTCATTAGTAATAAATTGTCTAAAGTTTTATTGTTTTCTATTTCATCCCACATAATTTCCTCCTAGTAGGAATAGTCTTGCAGGTGAAATTTAATGGGATATATATTTTCTTCCAAGTCTACATCAAGGTTTAATAATAGGTTATTCATAATTTTATTTCATAAATTAATTGTAAATTTTCAATACTTGTGACATATCTAAAAATTATTTTCTGAAAACATGATGTTGGATTTCATAGAATCACATTGAAATTATATTAATACCGTCTCCCATGTGAAATTATTTGTTCTTACTTTTTTCATTTGCAATTATATTATAATAATGTTAATATATTATCTTTGATTAAAACAATAATTCTACTCTTCATTATTCAATTTCACACCTATTATTCAAAAATATATATACAATTTTCCAACAACATAAATATCATTATTGATTAAATAATTCTTTATTTGTGTGTTTTTGAGTATTTATGAAAAATAAAATTTTCATGTGTATTTTATTTGATTTGGATATTTCTTAAATAAACAAATTCTAAATAACTGCGTCATAACTACATAAGGTAACGATTAAATATTACATGTATTGGAAAAGATAATCCATAGATGACCTACAGTAGGACCAATGTGATTATGACACAATATAACTTGGTGGGAATTTGAATTGGGAGAAATAATGAGGATTTGATGTTGTGATCAATCCTCATATTTCTTAACCAATGATAAAAAGGAATTTATCCTATATTTGTGAGGAATTATCTTTTTCCAATAATTTGAAATTTTAATAGCTCAACTTCGTGATACTTAACAGACTTTAGATAAAATATTTTTTTATCACCATTTTTTGTAAACAAATTTGTGGAAACATATCATGGAGTAAGCCTATGTACAACACCATGAATATTGGGTGATAAATTATATGTTAATGTTAATTGTAAACAAGTCAGTGTTATTAAAGAGGAGTATATAATAAACTTTCATTTACAACCAAAGTGAATGAAATATAATTATATCATGTTTCAAGAACATGGATCACATCTTCATGTAATAAAATGCTAGAATATTTTTAATTATATTCATAAATTTCCATTCTGTGAATGAAATGTTTTATATGTGAAGTTAAAGACACATAAGGTTACTACATTTTCTACTAGATGGGGGAATGTGAAACTACCAAGAAAAAATTCACTATTTAATATAGGGTCATAAAATGGTAGAATTAATAGATTTGGGATACTAAACATCACACTATAGAATCCAATTTATTACAAATATTGTTTTGGGGTTATTAAATCTATTAAAGAGATGTCCATGAATAAATGACGATTTCACTCAGATCTTTTGGGTAGTTAAAATTTTCATTGAAAATACTTTTTATTCCATCAAGGATAAACCCTTTGTCTCATTAATACACTGAATACTTAGAAAAAAATATGTAAATTTATTACATCATATTGTAATATCATTAAATATACCTAGGATATTTCAAGACATTTATATTATAAAATCTAGTAATATTTGAGAGGAATTAGTTTTGGGATTTTATTTTTGGGTGGAACGGTTGGTAAAGGAGAATTGAAACTCAAGACAATTTTTTTAAAGTACCTCACGATTTTTTTTGGAAATCATTCCTTTTCTTAAATCATGCTTTCTATAAGAGATCAAATGGTGTGTAATAGTATATTTTCATTAATTTTACACTACAAATGGTGTTGTTTCTATCATAATTGATATGATTCATCCATAACTAATGGAACATATTTCATTTATGATAGTTAAAAATTCCATCATGAATGAGATATCCCTTATAGGATAGTGTAACATGATTAAATGAATTTATCTTCAATATAAATTATTAATTTTTTTGTGAATAACATGTGTTAGATTAATATAAAATAGGGAAAACATAAATCATATCACATAGTCTAACAGAAATAGTGATAGTGCTTAGGGGATAAACCCAAAATATATATAGGCAAATGCTGATGTGAGATTCATTATTAATTATACATTTCCCATTGACATAGTAATTTAAAATTATATATATGACAAGTTTTTCTCATCCATATTATTTTAAGGGGCATAGTTATTTTTTATTTTTACTAACCATGTATAATTAATTACACCATGACCCATAATTAATTGACCATGGTAATTCACAAATGGGTAAATAATAACAATTGTTAATTATTCTTTAAAATCATTCAAATATATATATTTTTCTTCGGAGTTAAAATTAATACATGATTTCCATTTTCTCTTCTGTTATCATCTATTTGTATTTTTTCAAATTTTATTTTTAAATTTTTTTCTTTATACCTGTATTATTGAATAAACAATCATGAATTTTTTTTCTAGGTTAAGATCCCCATTTTCTTAGTGGTCCAATCTCAAGACTCTCAACTATTTTGTTATTTTTTGTACTTTAGTGATTAGAATTTTATTTTTATAAACTATAATTATAAAAATTACCACTAGGAGACCGTAAAACAAGGTTGTGTGTCATGTTATTGGAATAGTTTATAGGGATCCTGATAAAAAACTAAATCAGGTTTATATAACTGATTTAATGGTTTACTATTTTCTTTTATTTTACTCATTTTTTTATTTCGTTAAATTTTACATGCATGGGTGTTTGTATTTTTTATACCTATTTCATGTGGTTAGGCCACACTAAATAGAGATATTCATTAATATTTATAATAATATTTCATTCAAAAATAATATTTGAAAATTTATGGTATATAACATGTTTCTAAATGAGTTACTCCCAAATACAAAAAGAATTGGGGTCCCGGAAATATTTTTGTTAATAAATGATATTTATTAGGGGAATAATGGTAACCAAAATAGAATCATCAAGATAAAGGTAGTTTCTCTATCACTTGGTCATTTAGATATTATACCTCTAGAAAGGCCCTTTGAAACTAAATATCGAGTGTGAAATTTATATCAATAAATGTAAAAAAGTTATTTGGATAAGAAGTTAAAAACTGATAATAGTTGTATTATAATTAGTGGAATGATATTTAAAGTATACCAATTGAATTATAGAATATTTCTTAGGGATGTAATAAATGATAATCATTCATTAATGCATTCTAATTTTGTAAATAGAGAATGAATAAGTGGTTCTAAAAATTCATGGATGGGATTGTAGTTTTTACTATGAAATCTCTCATTAACATTAAGAAATGATGTTTGATGTCATGAGTTGGAGTGGATGAAGTATAATTTGATCACAATAATACTGTGAATCAGAGATACAATGTGGAGGATTCTCATATTATAAAAAAACTAATGGAGGTTATATATTTTTAGCTACCAATGATAATGAGGAATATGTTTTTGTTAAATATGTTTTTGATAAAGAGGATGAAAATTGTAGAGAGTTAAATAATGGAATGATTTCAGGTCATAAAGAAACATTCGATGGATTATTTTCCTAGATTATCTACCATGATGGTTAATGAATAAGTAGAGAAGTTAAATCCACTTCTATGTAATTGGTAATACATACTCAATGAATAATGTGAGGCACAATAATTTTTTGAGATTTAAACCCTCTTAAAAGGACATAAAAATTGATGGGTTTTATTGCTACAAAAAATAATTAATGAGATAACATATAAATTTGAATACATTAAAGGAATTATATCTTAAGTATACACCCACAATGTGAGACAAGAAGAAGGTTATAATCCTAAATGATATCCAAAATGTATGTAAACTCCATCAAATAAATATTCCATGAGAAAAATGTGATGAAAAATATGGATACATAAATTATATATACTATTACACATAACAAATTAGAAATCCTTATCCACATAGATACGATAAAACGATGAATGATAGGAGTAAATAAGGATGATTATAAAATTTCCACCCTAACATTTGTTATATTAAGTGTTTCATATGATTATATATAGTTGACTTATATAAGAATGATTCTCATTTTTTACGTCCATTCATTGATCAGATGTTTTAGAGACATTCCAAACACTAATACTACTATTTTTATGATTATTATAATGGGTATAAAAAAATTCCCCTGGAACCCCAGAACTAAACAAAGATTACATTCACATGATGATATGGAAACAATTCCTATTGAAATATGTTCTTTGGATGTGTACAGTTCCTTTAAATTTTCTATGGTGAATAACACATATTTTTTATAGTTTAAGGATGTTGTTCCTTGATTTTTTTATATATTTTTAGTCTAATGGTGTTCATTTTATGTATTCTTTGGGAATATTGACATAGTAATTTAGAATACTGAAGGGAGATTCATTTTTGTTAACTAGGGTAAATTAAATTGTATAGTAATAAATGGAATTATGCATTGACTCTAAATTTTAAAAGAAGAAGTTGAATTTTACTTTACCAAACTCAGTATGATTAAGTAGCAGAATGAGATTGAAATTATAAGGGGATTTCACTATTTTTAGGAAATATTTTTTTAATGATTATTTATAAATGTTTTTTTTTAAAAACTAACTCACATTAAATTAAACGTTATGGAATTTATATTTGATATAATATTTAAGGATGATTTCAATGATTTTAAGACACAGTTGTTCACTACTCCAATTATTCCACTAACAAATTAAAAAGATCAATTTTAATTGACGAGGTATTAATGTGGTTAAGTAGTGAAATAATTACTTACAAAGTCTAGGATAAAAATTTATAACATATATACTATTAAAAAAATTAATGGAATCTCAAAGAAACTACAACATTATAATGGATGAGTTAATTAAAAAAATATTTTCTTTTGATATGTTTTTGTCGTATCTTTTTCTATAAAATATGGTGGTCCTAACCAATCATGTATTGTTAAAATATTTTTTAATGATTATGGATTATAAACTATACTTTTTCTAGTTTATTATTTATTTATAGGTGTATGATATTGAGGAATGATATAAAAAGGATTGAATGACATTTTTTCTGATCATATTTCAAGGTTGGTGTTAAAACTTTTTTGTAGTGAGAATGAACTAGAGATGAAAGATGAGTTCATTTACAAACATTGAATTTCAATTGAAACAATTTCAAAATTTTGGTTCATCAATATATAGAAATAAATGGAATCTTGTACAATTTTCAATATTATTCTTACATGTTGATGAAATGTTTCATAGAATACTCATATCACTCTTTTTTAGAAATTTCATTTTATTTTCATGTAGTTTATGGATGGGTTTGTTTAGATATACATTATTGATAGGAAAAATGAATATCCTTTAGATTTATTTCAATCATCAAAAACCATAATACACCATGACTGAACTATACTTGGTTTAAAATCTTATAAAGTGATTTTTTTTGGCTATCCCTCCACTGGGATGAAAAAATATTTATTGTACCATGAAACCATTTCCAATTAACATGTATCATTATAAAATTTATGGAATTATATTAAAACCAAACACAGAATATTATTTTTCATGTATAATTAATTAAATTCATCATATATTTACCCCACTCATTTGGTAACACATATGTCAGGGTGTGTTTTTTTATGTGTCCATGGTGGCTGACACCAATGTTACTACATCAGACATGAATTTTTTTTATTTTTTAAAGAAGAATATAATTTATAGATTTATAGTTCCAATTTTTTTTATTAGTGATCGAAGAACCCATTTTAATAAACATCACTTAGGAGAGGATCAATGAAATAATGGTTTTCTTACATCACCAACACCCTGTATCATCTACAAATGAGGATGAGTGGAACATTCAAATATATATTTAATGAAAATTATAAAAAATACCATGAAATAATGTCATATGGATTTTTCAATGAAACTTGATGAAGCTTTGTGGTCCTATCATATAGACAACAAGGCACCTTTGGGTATTTCTAATTCTTATTGGTGTAGGGGATACCAATATAAATTTTACTAGAGTGTGTGATAATTAAATTTTCTCCCTAAGGCAATTAACTAGATGGTGGGTGATGTTGGAAGGGAGATATCAATTTGGATGATCTTGAGGATACCCAAAGTAATGCGTATATCACCATTGAAATTTATAATAAAAATACTAGGATAAGAAGTGAGTGATACTTCAGGAGGAATGATATATACTTATATGACATATTTCATTTATTTATTTTATGTTCATGACTGTTTCCAATGAATTTATGGATATGATAGTCTTTTTTATTCCTGATCATGCATTTTTTTCACATGGAGTTGGTGGGATTCAAAATGATGGAAAGCCACTATTCAATGTGAATAGATATTGCCTCAACCCATATATAGATAAATCTCATGTTGGGAGTTTCTTATAACCCAATTTTGAATATGAATTGAACATATATCTATATTTTTATTATAAATAAATAGTTGAAAAGAAGGAATCCCAGGTAAGTTTTCTACTTCATTGGGGTAATTTTTGTTTTTCATGTCATATAATAGATGTCTTTTAGGTCTCATTGTCTTTAATTTTAGCAAACAATTTCTCTCCCTTGGCTCCCCATTGATCGTCTCAAATCTCTTATAAATAAATAAGTAAATCTATAAATGTAGTGGGAATGAATAATTGGACGGTACAACAGAACATCCAATGTAATGTTGAAAAATTTCATAATGATAAGGAGACAACGTAAAGGAAATGTTTAGAGAGATTTAAAATACCATGTTATGAAAAAAATTAAGTACACCCTGAAAAATTTGAAGAATGAAAACATTGATCCCTGATGCATAAAATATGACTAATTTATACACTCATGGTCATTTTAGGACCTCCACGATGGAATGATATGCCTATTTTATGAAAATATTTTAGAGTATTTTTGTATAGTGATTTGTGTATTTCAATGATAAATCATTCCAATTTTGGAATTAATTTTCTTGTTTTGTTTTCTTTGGTAGGAAATAACAGATTTATGAAAAAGGAATGAAAAGGTATGGAAATATGTGTGGAGTGACCCTTCACACCTCTTCACTTCGCTCACGATGCGACAACGGATTTGTGGAGATAAAGAAAAGGTGGAAACTAAAGAAAAATTCATTGCATGTCGTGTACCATAATTACACCTCATGACCATTTCAAGTGAAAGATAACTATCAAGGACAAGTTGTGATGGAAGAAAATGCATTGAAAATCAAGTAAACATCATGTACCACCAATACATGAGTGACAAAAATCGAAACCAGCATACGATATTTTCACAAATTCGACACGATGAAGGCAGATCAGAGGTAAACGTCATGTTCCCAAATTACTTGTCGTGTAGGTGTCGATGCATATGGAAAAATTAGGCAGTGTGGGCCACAATATTCGATGAGATAATACTATAAATACCGCCTTGTACATCTATTCGATGACTCTAAGGCAAAGGGTGACATACAATGCCGACAGAAGGTCTCCAAATGAAGGAGTGATGATCTGTGGTCCTCTGACTCCACCTATATTCTTCAGGTGCCCCTGATTCTCTCTCTAACCATGAGGGAGTTGTCCCCTTTTTTTAGGTGATGTGATAATAGGGGGATGTGTCCATATGGATTATTTTCTTTTATCTTATTCATAATTTGGATTGCTACAACTCACTCCTTCAATTAAAAATCTCATTGTCTTTGCAAATGCATGACCATTATTTTTGATTTGAAGTGTATTATTTAATTGCATCCATTAATTGAACTATTTTGTGTATGACCATTACACAACATACCCTAGTTATTTTTAATCATGGTTTTGGGTCACCTATCCATGTGAATGAATATATTAGATGACCATTCCAATAGTCTAGTCATTGGAGTAGGGCAGGATACCAATCCAAAGATCTCGGCTGGACCAATTCCGACCCAAAGTCTAAATAAAGAAACTTTCAAGTAAATCCAAGTCAGACAAACCTAAAAATTACTAATCATGGCATGCATCCAACATTATATTCAAACCCTAATCAATCCTTATATTGTTTCTATTTTCTTAAAAAAATCAATTTAAATTTAAATTTCCTAATTAATTTGGAACATATGGATCGTCCTTGTGGGTTAGAAACTTGAAAATACCATGTGATACACTCATAGTTAGGTTGTATGAGTTCTCTAAATTTTGTTTTTGAATAACACCATGGGTAACTAACAACACCCTATGGGGATGATAAGGAAGAAATGTACCATTCAATGAAAAAAATAATTTTTTTGTAAATTTTTGATCTTCCATAGGAAGTATCATGTGTTAGATTATGCTCAATTCTGTGGAACTAAAATAAAATAAATATTAGAAGTAAATATTTATATATGTACACACTAACCCATAAATAGGATTTTGGGAATTAATAACACAATGAGCTACCACGACACATTGTTCTTTTTCACACAATAGTGATAAGGCATAGAATATTGGTTCAAGAAATCATGGAGAAAGGGTTCCAATATTTCATAAAATTTTGTTTAGATCCATGATCAAAGAGTTATGTATTCGGGAAAATTTGTTACTTCCCTACCACAACAAGTAGGGAATACCAAATTGTAAATTTAAATTTTGAAACTAAATGTAATGGAATTCCACATCAATGTCTCAAATGATGTTGGATTTCATATTTTTATAATTCAAAAAGTATGTGATAGAAAATGTGAAACAAAATATATTTCCATGTAATAACAAATTAAAAATCAATAAAAGTGTGTCTGAAACCATAAAATGATTTTATAACCCTTACATCCCTTTATATAGATATATCTTCATTGTTATGACACAACCTATCCATCCTCTATTTGCAGTGTTAGAAGAAGGTAATAAATTCATAAATTTTCCATATAAATTATTTCCCCCACCTATGGTTGTTGTTATTACACTTTCCCTTCATAAATTTCATTGTATTATCTACCAACTCTAATTGCCCTAACTGTCACCCCTTCTCTAACTACCACCCAAAAAAATTAATAAATCTCATTCCGAAATTAATCATCCCATTCAAATCTATCCATAATGGTGTGAGTTAAGTGTTCCTACACCTCACCCACACCATCAATTGTCATATTAACCCTCAACCCAATCCATTCCTCCATTTTCATAGACTCTTCCCAAGACCAATTCACCACTATAAAAGTAAACAAAACCAAACATAAAACCCCACCAGATAAATGAGATGTTTCCCTATAGTGTAAAAATACCACTCTCTCTACTGATCCCACAATTAGTTCAACCAATATTCATTCTATTCCCTTAAAAATCGTTAGGACAATTCCCCAATCCAAATCCATGTATTATATGCCTTTGAAGAATAATTAATTCATCATAAATGATTTTAATTCAAAAAATATTCTCACTACATGTGGTGGGAACAATTTCCATGAAAACTACTTCAAATGACTGAGACAATGGATTAATTTGTAATGCAAAAAATAGGTATAAAGGCCAATAATTATACATACCGAGGAGGCCACATATTTGGAAATTATAATTTAGGAGAGAAAAAAATTCATTTAGAGAATTAAAGTGGTATTTTTCCACAATTATATTTCCAAGACTAGAATTTATCTAATTCAAATTAGTTATAAGGGATTTTTTTATCAGTCATTGAGTAAGATATCTACATTGGAATTTAAATTTTTTAGTTTATTGAGACACTGAGAAATGTATAGTGAGGTATTGAGCCTAGTCCTTCTCATGTTCATGAGATGTTTAATTTTCGACCATTGATCCTGCATTCTTATGTGATGAATCCCTGAAAAATCGAAAAATAATTATTTCATATACTATCATTATTATCAAGGAACACACCACCCATTCATGGATAGAAAATGGTGATTCTTATGGATCCATGATCTAAATGGACATGATAATTTTTTACCCTATTTACAAGCTGATAATGTTGAACTAGGAATGTAAGTGTTCACATTATTTTGATGGAAAAAGGAAGAAGAAGGAAGTAACACACAAGGTGTTAGGGGGAAATATGAAAAAAATATCTCATTAGGTATAACTAAGACCAGCAAATAAATCATCTTTTTGAATCACTTGAAGTTCCATTGTAGAAAATTATAACAGAAAACAATTATTGGAAGTTCACGCTTCCCCCACTGACTATGTATTCCAGAATATGTAAGTCCTTTAATCCTTCCCATATTAAAATAACCACCATAAATTAACCTCACTAGAAACAGACATGTAAATAAAACAATGATAAATTCAGTAAACAAGTATACATGAAATGAGAGTAAATAAAAAAATAAATGAACACAATGGATTAATATTATTTGGATATGTTTCTTTATGTGAACATGAGGAAAAAATGTGAATTACTTTTATTATCAGTTTAAAAAATATTATATTAAATTGACATAATAAACTAGTGTGTATTTATTTCATAGTGACTTAATCATTGTAAAACTCTAATTCACAGTGTACTTTTCACATGCACTATGCATGATTTTTATTCACAATTCAACTATTATACCTTCATTCCCAATATCAACTTATAGGAAAATAAATCAATTACATCAGTCATATATCCATCACACATTAATGATGAGCCTCCATATGGAATGTTACTATTCATTTTTAGTAAAACCATTAACCTCAACCACATGAATCAGTAAACACATTTTGAGTCTTCCTTTTAGCATGTTCCTTCAACAGACGTTAATAAAATTTTGGACCTTTTAGTATCTACCAGATGATCAGAACTTATGATGGTAATGCTACCATTGGAGAGGAAAAAATCAACTAAACAAAACACCATGCCATTACACCTTCCAATGAGTGAAATTATATTAAAAATATTTTTTGTAATTGAATTTTTGATGCTCTAAGACGAGGTTTTATATCCATAAAATTTTACACTTGATGAAATGTTTTAGGTAAATACCTATGATGAATAATTTTAAAAAACATCCTTCCATCCCTACTTTATTTTTATGAAATTTTTATATATCTTATTTTATTCACCCACTTATATTCGAGGAATTCTTATCCATAAAATTTTCTTGAAATGACACTTTGGTGAACTAATCCATCATATTTTGACTACCAACATCCTTATAGATATGTCACACCATCTACTCTATTGTTTTTCTAATTAATTGGTACATTAGGTTTATATGTTTTGTTCTTGTATAGAAAATAATATCTTGATCCATGTGATTATAAATTTACCAATCATAAAAGGAATTACTTCTTCCGAAATTCTTTCAAATTCCTTCAGTAATTTCTTCTTCCAAACCATTTCTTTTGTATATTCTGTAAAACTACAAAGTTAGATTCTGTTACACATAATGTAATTATATTCTATAGTGATAACATTAAACTACCAACTATTCTTATATAATTAAATAAAAATACTCTTGTACTCATTAAACTATAATAGTCCCTAAAAAATACATAATTATTAAATAATTATAATAGATTTACCTCCAAATAAATAAAATTGTACCTTTAAATCCTTTCAAATGCCTAATGGTTTATTTTACACCTTCCTAGTTTTTCATTATTAGGTTAGACATAAATCTTCTCACAAATCCTAATTCAAATAAAATATCTAGTTTTGTACAAATCTTAATGGCCATTAGACTTCCAACCACTAATGAATAAGGTACTTTCTCTATGTACGTAGACTCTTCTTTCATTATAGGTTCTTAAGAGTTTTATTTTTTAAATTTACTAATAAGAGGAGTTGAGATTTTTTTCATCAAACCATCCAAAAAATTTAATTGATTTTTATGATAATTTTTTATGATAGAACCATGTTTTTACTTTTCTTATCCCTCTCGATACTCATCTAATATATCTACTAGTATTGTTTGAGATATTTTATGATGAAAATTATAGATAATTGATTTTTTAATTTCTAAACCTTTCAGTCATTCGGTCCAACCAACAACATTTCATCAAACTATATTTAGAAAAAAAAGTGATGTACAATCCTCCTATTAAATTTGTAAATAACAGTGATCAATGTTACATCTACTAAATCATTATTTTAACATGAATCCACAATAAAATTTATTCTAATGTCACGGGGAATTCTTAAACTTATAAAATATTATCTCTAATTTACATACCAAATGAATTTTTTTTTAATTTATACTACACATAATTTCCACATTATATAAATTTATTCCACAAGCTAACATTGAAGTAAAGATGTCTTGAAATTCACATATTAAACAAAAATATCTTCCACTAACACCATTATTAGAAATATTATATAATTTTTGAATTCCAGTGAGAATATTTATGTCAAATCAAGTCATTCATTCTGTTGAAAACCCTTCACAAGAATCCATAGTTGGTAAATTTTATTACCATCATTATATACTTCAATCTATTAAACCCACTAATTTTCATGTGTCATTCAACAACTCATATTTTTAACAATCACTCAAGATCTACTAAACTTAAATGTATCCATTTCCTTATTTATAACAATGCCCCACTATATTTGGTAACTCAGTGAATCTCTTTCCTCTAGATTTACAGGTTCTACTATATCCATTTGTAGTAGAAATATTATATTAACACCAAATATATGAACTGAATTTATTTTTATGATTTATTTACTCTAGTATAATTGTTGAACTAGACTACATGGATTTAATCTTAATTTGAGTACCCATAATTTCTATAATCTAACTTATGGAGGGTATATATTGGGTTCTCTAAGTAATGATTCATCCATGCATGAGATTTCTTGTTTTTATGGTCTTAATAGTGGAATGCTGGTGATTTTACCAACATCATCCATATCTATAGAAGTTTTTATATTCTTGTACCCTTACTCTAATAAACCAATACATTAGTAGATTATTATCCATTAACTGCATTCTTAGAATTGTTATAATCATTCTATAGAAGCATTTTATTAATAAAAATGGCTCTAATACTGATTATTTGTTTCATTTCATCTTTCATTAACCGATATCCAAAATTTTAAAGAAAATATTCAAATAAAAATATAATTTGGATTTTACTGGAGTTTATATCATTCTGTAAAATTAAAACACACAAAAAAACAGATGTTAAAATATCGATGATTCTATGATGTTGATCATTTCATCATTTTCTTGAGCAAAATTCCTTTAGATGTTCCTTTTGAATCATTAATACCAGACATATTTTTATGAGATATTCCTCGGTTCTTAGTTCCTCGGTTGAAATTTCTATAAAAATAACAATAAAAATTATCATACTTGGATCTCTATCTGTTATAGTTTCATTCATTATTTTAACCAATCAATTAATCCATGGATTTCTTAGAAAAATATTAACAGTACTTATTTCTTCATTTTGGTAATTTTTTTGGATGTTTCATCTAATGTACTCACCACTATTACCAATCATGATGCACTACAACTTTCAATCACACTCCCTTTCATCCAAATATTTACATCGAGTAAAAACCAATAATAATTCAGAATTATAGATCAATATTTAAAACTTTAAATTCATAGTAGAATAATCATTGAAATGAAAAAAATTAAAGGTAACCACCAAAGGAATAAAAAGGGGAAGGTCCCCAAACATCAATTTGTATAGGAACCAACTTACAGTTCTTGGAAATCAAACCACCTAAATTGAATGAAACTGTTTTCTACTTTCCCATCACAAAATATCCAAACCATTAAATTTCTATTTTATCATAATTGAATATACTTTTTTAATGAAAACATTCCTATAATTATCACTGAGGGTACAAAACCTACCTTTCCATACATCAAAACCATCATAGGTTGTAATTATGGAAACATCATTCATAAATGAATTTGTGGAAATGTAGAGGGTCCCATTTGAAATCCCTTTTCAACACCCATTGATCCCCATGTTACCTTTAATACCCCTTTTAAAAAACTAGTAAAAATAACCAATTTCATATAATTATACAATATAAATTATATGTTTTATTAGGTCAGTGATGATGAAGACTTATGCTAGATTCAATAATTCCATATTCATCATCTATAGGTTGAACTGTCATTTTTTAATATCATACAAGGCTTCACTATCCACCACATACACCTTCCCAAATGTCCCTGATATATAATTAAGTCACGTATATTTAATATCCAGTTTATTGACTGAATGAGCCAACATCAATCCCTCAATAAAATAAATTTTTTATGTTTTGTTAAGATATTATAAATTTAATTATCAGATGATGATGTTTTTTTGAGTGTTCTCCCTGAAATATTTTCAATTCTTTTTTATATGAACATTCACCCCAAAAATCTGACAGATAAGTCTTGGGAAAAATAATTTTATTTAATTCATCTTGATCCTTATATATATACATATGAACATATAAATTACTTAATAACATTCTCTATGTTATTACAACTTGTGAATTCCAAATTTAAATGTTTTATTATTAATAGAAATTTATATCATATTCTTCTTATAATTTCACTACTATGAACTATATGATTACAATATTATGGTGTGTCCACACATTGTCACATTATTTATTGTAGTAGTTTTATATTTTATTATAAATATACTTTCTAAGGGGTTTTTTGTATCAATATGTGTTGTAATATTATAAAGAAATAACAAAGTTTTCATTGTGAAAACATACTGTGATAGACAATGTATTTACTATTACATATTCATGGGGATTACCCCATATAAGGTACATGGATAATGTCCATGTTAAGTACATGATAATGTTTCCCATGTATTGTACAATTCATGTGAGTTTGGTACAAAAAATGTAATTTATAAGTTGTGAAAATTTAATTGGGATTTACACACTAGGATGGCATATATTATATAACCTAAGAAAGATGTTAGAGGTACACACTATATACATGACATACAACCTATATAGTTTCCACTCGAAGGGTTTTTGGATGTTTTATCACCCAAAAACTAGAATTTTACTTGTAGATTGTCTATTATGAATGTTTTTTCAACATAAGATACATTTATGAGGACTTTGTGATAATCATAGGACATTGGTAGGATTTTTAGTCTTATAAAAGGTATGACAGAATATTTTCCATGATTTTTTGAATAGTAGTTCTCCAAAAGTAGATATGGTTTGAGACCCATGTTTGGGTAGTGATTTTGATAAATTAATTTGATTGAGATTTCACAGAGTTAATTTGGGTTAATTAAAACAATTCCTATATGATTTGATTGATTAGATTCTTTGAGTAGTGGTTGAGGTTCTATAGATGTTTCCTATATACTAGAACTAGTTTATTGAGGTTTGAGTGGATTTTGATTTTAGATAAATATCACGAGGTTTAGATAAGATAGAGTCATTGGGATAGGATTACACCACTATCTATCAATTATAAATGGGTGGTGATATGTAATGGTCTTCATGGATCTATGGATATTTAATGATTCCCTTGTAGGAGAGTTGAGGACCATGGATGGGTTTTTGTACTACACAGTATGGGAGAGGATAATTGTATTATGTTTAAACAATCGTTTTTATATGTTTTTAAGGATCCACCCTAATAGAGCATCCTATTTTTGAGTTTGTTCATGGTACCGTTGAGGATGAATTGTATTATATTGGCCCAAAATAGGAATAGTGATGGGGATTCAAAATTAATTATTATGGTTTCTGGAATAAGGTGACCCATATTTATTTGGCCTATATATTCAACGGTTAGGGATGTTTCTCAATGAGGTATCAAAGGTGAGATGAGATATGTGGTTATTATTTTTATTGAGATGGCCCCAAAATTCTATAATACTCTCCCATGTTGGACATTATTAGATGAGTCAGGGGAGCTAATAGACTAATGGGATAATTGTTCCCCTCTATGTTAAAGATTATATTTTTCGATAGGGGTTCGTTTCCCATTGATAAAAACACATTATTAGGATATGTGATATAATTCATAGTTTATGATTCTAATCATGAATATAGATATTTACTAGGTTTTACATTGTATCACTTATGTGATAGATTGTTGGGAAAGATTATTTTTAAAAGACTATGAAGGATTTGATATGTTATCTAATGTCATCATTTAGTTCATGTCTCTAGTTCAGATAATTCCATTATATTTTTAGATTCTGGTACTCATTCACATCACTGTTTTAGACACCTATGGTGATATCCTAGGGTCTAAAATTAATGTGTAATAGTTTGTTTGTTTCTTGGAAGTCCATTATGTCATGGAACATGGTCCTGTTGTTCTATGGCCTAGTTATCTGTGTCCCCTATAGCTCCCAACTATAGTCACTAAGGGTTTTATATATCATATGTTTCGTTAAAATGTGAGGCTTTAAGAGGGTATCTTTATTGAACTACTTCTTAATTTATTTATTTATCTATTTATTTGAATGCATATAATTATAATTCTACTATACTGGGCATATGATGTGTGCATGAAATATTTATGATAGTATATTTTTTGTATTACTATTATGGTTGACATATACAGAATTATATTATCACCACATAAACATGATATCATGTATACATATAGAACATATGTTTTCATTTAGGTTAAGAAGGAGATGTACTTTAGATTTAACAGAGGAATATTTTTTCATTATCAAACTAGGAAACTCAGATAATGTCTGGGGATTGTGTTGGTGTTTATCAATGTATGCTAGAGTAAGTATTTGAGGTTTTTATTAGAGTTTATAGTAAAACCTATTGTATATCTTTTTCTTTTGTTTATTATATATACATGGCCATCCAAGTGGGAATCATATGATTTATACTATACTAACCATGATTTTTTATGTATAATTGAACTTATTATAGAATGTACCTATTATGTTTATTATGTGTGTTAGTACTTTTACGAGTGTGTATGTGTGTGGTTATTTTCTATTGTTATTTCAATCATATATTAGGGTATATTCTCAACAAGGTATATTTATAGAGCATCAATATTAGTTGATATACTCTAACATAAATAGAGGTGTTATTGAGGCCTTTTGGCATGCTAGTATGGGAAAACTTTTTATTCGACTGGAGTTAGTTTGTTATACTTATAATCACATAAAATCACAGTACTCTTTTTCAAACATAGTTAACATCCTCAATTTTATTTCTCAATTTTTTCCAAAAAATAGAAAATATTTAATCATATTGAATCTTAATCTATATGAGCATGTTTTTGGGTACTACAATGTTGAACTATATCATATGGAAAATATCATTCATCATAACACCCAACATCAACCCTAGTTGGATCACATTCAAACTCCTCATGGATCAGAATAAACACCAATCATTATGATGTTTAATCCATGAAGAACATCATGACTATATCATCAAAATTTCATTCCTCCACAAATTTGGAATACATAAAATTCAAAAAGTCAAAATTTTATTACCCTAATAAAGGTCCATTTTCTATGGAATGACCTTTACATATCTCATAGAAATAATAGATTACCATTTATTAAAATAGGATAAAATTTATATATCCCTTTATTTTTACAACATACCCTTATATTGGTTCAGTTCAACATTACATGTCTCTAGATCAACTTTACATTTCTCATAGATTCATATGATCGAAAGTAGATTTTTCATGTCTTGATCTAAATAGTTCACTCTGATGGATTTTCAATTTTGTAAATTAGATTAAAATTATAAGAAACACTCAACGACTTTTGATAAAGTCTTATAATGTATTGAATAATTAAAATAGTCTCAAATACCTAAAATCTTGACAATGTATTATTATTTTTTGACTTCTATTATATAAATTCAATAGCACCGTAGTTTTTCTTTAGTGAATTTCAATGACTCAAATATACGTCTAAAAATATATAGACAATGTTCCTTAAACTGAAAACAATTTTCATTGATTATTTCAAAGATTATTTCCAAAATCATTATAATTAAAGGATTATTCTTCAAATGAATCCATGCAAATCAATTCTGGTTAATCAAATTATTTTCCAACCATCTTTTCCACATATAATATAGGAGACTCACTATTTTTCAACACATATTGAGACCTTATCATTATACTAAAAGGTTACCTTATTGAAAAAAATAAATTCTAATAATTGATACGATATAACTATGTAATAAAATATAATAAATAAATTTTCAATAATATAACAAATAATTAATAAAAATATATAATGATCAGTGAATTGTAATACAATGACAAATTTATGTTTTATGATAAAAAATTGATTTAATAAAAAGTATTTTTTAATTTTGTTATTCTAAACAATTGATATTAAAAAAATATATTTATATTTAATAATTGTATTAAATATTTATGAAACTAATTATTCTATAAAAAATTAAATTTTATATAATTACATTGATTTTATCCATCGAGGAATTTTTCATAAGTTATTAAGATGATCATATTCTTTAATAAAAAGTAAAATTCAATATGTATATATTATATGTATTATGTATTAATTATGATGAAATCATGTCTTGATAATTAATATAAGTTAATACATAAAAAATGATCTATTTTTATATATAATTCATTTTTGTAAACAATCAATTTACATACTTAAAATGGACTTTCCAATTTCAGAAACAAATTTTATTGGATTCAAAACAACATGTTTTTTGACAAATGATATTTATATAGGAAAAGAAATATAAAATAATGAATATCTATTTTTAAATTTAAATATGAATGAAACAAAGACTAAGGTGTCAAAACCCACAGTTTAAAACCACGTGTAATCCAATTGTTTTCCATATTTCACTGCATTTATTTTAAAGGCCTAAAATTGAAAATTAATAAACACTTACACCCCATTTACTATAAATAACCACCCATTTCCCCTCCCAATTAACTAAAAAAATTATTGAGCATCTCTATCCTCACATTTTATTTCTTAACGATCACCTAGAGGGGTTTTAAGGTTCTAACATGTTGTCTCTCATGCTTTAAAAAGTTACATTGTAAGGTAAGTGTTCCTTATATCTTCTCTTTTTTTATTTGTATAATACTATCAAATTAATTTACATTTCCATATGAAATGAAATGATAAATCATTTATATAGTTTCTTTACTTTATTATTAGTGGGTGATCATAAATAAATCTCATTATTTTATCTTCATTAGCTATTATAATTATTAAGAATTATCATATTAAAAAAATCAATAATCAAAAGTCATATACTTTCTGTGTAATTTTGTTCACCAAGATGTATTTTCTCTAGTTTGGTGGTATTTATATTTGGAAATATAATGATGATGTATCTGGTAGATCCAATATTTGGTCCCATGTGGATTAAAATTTATTTGGGAAGATGGTTACATTTTCCATAATTTCATGTTTCCATGTAAGTCTTTAATTAATGTTTTTATATTCCTAATGTGTATCAAATATATGTGACAAACACTCAATATTTTAGGAGAGGTATTCTATATCCTCAAATCAAAAAACAAAATGTGAAAACGTTTATATTTAATGGATATTTATTATTTATATCCTTGTACCATGATATACACTACCCTATTACTTCAATATCATTGTTTTGAAAAGGTTATTTTAAATTTCATTGCAAACATCCTATAATTTCTATGTTGATTTTTGGACATTCACCTCAATTGTTACATTTTTAAATTTATTAGGGTAAATACTAAAATTGTGTAAAATCATTATTTCCTAATGGATAAATAATTAATTACAAATTCCTTTTTTGTAAGAGGTTATTTAGGGGACATGATGATATGTGTTTTTAGCCATAAAATTCTCAAGACAATAATTATATAATGTTTTAATGATTCAATAGGTATCATTATAAAACTTATCTTGGATATTTTTTGTATGACGTGACAAATTATGTATGATGTTTTGGAATAAGGCCTTGAGTATATGTATATGATTTCTATAATTTTGGATAACATCACAATGAGAATAGTATTTGTTATCCATGTTATTATTGATTATTATATTATTAAAAGATTTTTTTTCATAATATATTTCATTAAGGGATTAATCAATTATTTATTCATTTCATAATATATATTCCAAGATTGTGGTATGTTATCTTCTTCAACATAGTAGTCCTTATCGAGAATTTGAGTTACCCCATTTATATTTTTTCCCAGTTTCATAGGAGAACATAATTATTAATATAGTAAACGTAAGAATAAATAAGGAGAAAAAATAAAAAAACTACCAAAAAATTTATTTGGATTTCCTATTTAATTAAATATTAATTTATATTTCTAATTTCTTTTGTATACTAAACTATTGGATCATTTATTTTGTAATAAATTTTTTTAAAAATTTTGGGGCTGAATTCTCCTTTTATTATTAATGAAAAGACCAATTTTTATCTGGGAAGATGAAGACCCATTATATATCTCGAAGGCCCAAGGCCAAGTGGCCTGCAACAAGCCTTGAAAGCCCATTTATTGACCAAAAGGACTCTTCAGTGAATAGTTACACTACAGTACCCAGGCTGATACAGTACCTACTACAGTATTGTCACCACTACAGATCCTTCTATAGTTCCTCCACCACTACAGTGCCACTACGGCTATAGCTCGCCGCTTCTAAAATACTGCTATAGTGCTGCTATAGTACCCGGAAATTTTTCCCTGCCCGGATTTGATCGGGGGTCTTTTGGATTCCAAGAAGGAGATAATACCACTCAGGTACATGAACATTGGTATATTGTGATAAATATATTGGATTCCAATGTAATAAAATAACCATTGAATTTCTGTTTCATGATACATTGTTTTTTTATATCTTGAAAAAAAAAATTTAATGAATAATCATACAAAAAAATTTATTCCAAAATATTCGAAATTTTTAAAAAATTTGTATCTTTAACATGTTTTCAGTTTCCATAATTTAATATAAAAATGAATATTTAAAATCCCTTGAATATTACATATAATTATCATCTCATGTTTATGGTTCCATTTTACATTATATATGAAAATAAATTTCTATATTTATTATTAAATAATTTTTTTTAAAATTTTATCAGGCTTCTGAAAAAAACCAATAAATAATTTAATTCATTTATCATGTAGAATATAGATTATACATTGAATAACATTATATTTTGGTAAAATAATTCATTTTATTATTTTGGTTAGATATGTCAACATTATTGAAATATACATTTTTGTGTGTGCATGTGTGTATATACAATGGGTAATTATAACAAAATTATTTGAGTGACAGAAACACTTTTGAAAAATGAAAATATTTTCTCAAAGGGTCTATCACGTCAATATCAAAACCCATCCCACAAATCAAACTACCCTGAGTTACTTTCTCATTTATTTGTTATTTATTTCTTTATATATGTGTTTTTATATAAAAAATATATTTTTATATTATGAAACACTATTCATTTATCATATAAGTTTTTTGTGTCCCCCACATATCCACATTCATGGATTCTTCATCCCATTAGAATAAATATTTTTCTAATGGGATCTCCAATATACCCTTATTGATTTATATTAAATACCTCAATATTATAAATAAAAAACTAACTTTCCCACCATTTTAAGAAAAAATATGCTCCCAAGTTTCGTTCAAATCATTCTCTCACCTCCCTAGTTAAATGATACCTTATATTTTCAAATTAATAACTACATTATTAAAAATCACACTTTAGAATTTAAAAATGGAATAATATAAAATAAATCACACATATGTATATTTCATTTCGCCTCCATTATAATTTTCTTGATACTTATTTTGTAGTTGGTATGACCATTATGAATGTTAAATTATTCTGGATTATAAATTACATTATAATATATTGGGTGATCCAAATATCATTATTGTGATACAAATTAGGCATATAGATAGGAAATTTCTTGATGCCCCTATTATATGAATTTATGAACTCCTTGTGTGCATTCCATATGCCATTATTTAACCATAATGATAACTTGTATTCCATGATTAGTTTTTCACTCTGCTTTATTTCCTATGTAAAGTTGCATTCTATGTGATTCCCATTGGACCAAACATATATAGAGTCCACATAAATAATGAATGAAATTAAAAAATCATATTTTTATCCACAATAATCTATTTTAGAATTATCCTTAAGGAACCATATGATAAAACGCACAGGTCACAATCCACTCAAATTTAATTGATGAAAATCCTCAGTGGTAGGGAGCAGAGCCTTTGGCCACCAAAATGTATGTTCCTTATAGAATACCAATAAAAAATTATTTCAATTAAATATTTATTTAAAAATTTCCTCTATGAAAATGTAATCTGAAATTCAATTAAGGTAAGGGGACATATACATCATATCAAAGTTATAAAATATTGAAAAATAAATTTTTATCTTTAACTACAGTTATTAAAATCACTATATTATGAAATAAATTATAAAAATATATAAAATATACCATAATTTAAAAAGGGATTCGTGATTTAAAATTCCTATTATTATTATATATTAAATGAAATGATACATATTATTAATATAAATTGATCTAGAGTGTGAAAATTTATTCATTAATAAATTTAGTATACATTGATTATAAATAATGAACCCCAATAGCAAACTAATTATAACATTTTCAATTATATGTTGTTAATTCATTTATAAAACTTATTTTTATATTTTAGTTAAAAAATATAGCAAGATTAATTAGTAAGAAGTGGTCAAAATTTTTATTGTTTTCAATTCCAACTGAATCAATTTCTTCCTAGAAAGAATGGTCATGCTGATAGAAATTTTCTATCATATTTATTTTACCAAATAAACATCAAGGTTTCAAAATTGTTTCTTCTAAATTTTATTTCATAGAATAACTGGAACTCTACTATACTTGTGACACATATAAATATTTTTTTTAAAAACATGATGTTTTCATTCATAGACTCACATTGAAATTACAGGAATGGTGTCCCTCCAATGAAATTTTTTATACTTAATTTTCCTATTTATAATTGGATTATATTAATGATAATATATTACATTTTATTAAAATAATAATCATACAATTCATTATGGAATTTCACAATCATTAGTTAAAAATATATATACCATTTTTCCACAACATGATAATCATTACTGATTAAATACTGCATAATTTGAGGGTTTTTTGATGATTTATGGGAACCATAATATTTAACTATATTTTTGGGGATTTGGATATTTTTTAAGGTAAAATATTCTATATAATGTGGTTGTAACAACATAATGTAACAATTGAATTTTACATGGATTTGATAAGTAAATCCATAGAAAGCCCCAAAGGGGGCCCATGAGACAATGAGACAATATCTCTTGGTGGGAAATTGAATTGGAAAAAATGATGAGGATTCGATGTTGTGATCAATCCTTATATTTCTTAACCAATGATAAATATCAATTTAGCTGATATATGTGAAGAATTATCTTTTTCCAAGAATTTCGAAATTTACATGATCAACATTGTGATACATAACAAGCATTAAATAAAATATTTTTTATCACCATTTCAAATAATTAAATTTGTGAAAACATATCATGGAGTAAGCCTATGGGCCACACCATAAATATTGGGTGATAAATCATATGTAATAGTTCCTTGTAAACATGTGAGTGTAATTAAAGGGTAATATGTAAGAATAATTCATTTACCATCGTAGTGGATTAAATATAAACATACCATGGTTCAAGCACAATGATCACACTATAAAGTAATAAAATTATAGAAAAAAGTTAATTATATTCATAATTTTCCATATTGTGAATGAAAATTTATATATGAGATGTTAGAGGTACAAAATAGTAATAAATTTACAACTAAATGGGGGAATGTGAAACCAAAACATAAAAAACCCAATATGTCTTATAGGTTCATGAAATGGAAGAATTAAGAGATTTGGGATACTTAACATCACACTACAATATCCCATTTATACCATATCCACTTCAGTGGTGATTAAAGATACAGAATAGACATGCAATAATACATGAGGATTACACCAATATATTTTGGGTAGTTAAAATTTTCAATGAAAATACTTTTTCTTCAATCCATGATGAAACCTTTCTGTCATTATGCCATGGAATACTCAGAAAGAATATTTATAAATTTATTGCATCATATTTTAATTACATTAAATAATCCGAGGTTATTTATAGACATTTATAATATAATATCTACCAATATTTGAGATGAATTAGTTTTTGAAATTTATTTTTGTGGGGAATGGTCACCGGAGGATGACTCAAACGCTTGAATAAATGTTTTGGGAGTAACTCGAGAATTTGTTTTGGAAATATTTTAATTTGTGAAATCATAATTTTTTTAGTAGATCAAATTGTGTATTATAGTATATTTTCAATAATATTACACTATGAATGGTTTTTTTCCTATCCAAATGATTATGATTCATCCATACCTCAAGGAAACTATTTAATTTATGCTGGTTAACCATTTTCTCAAGAATGACTAATCGCTTAAGGAACAATAGTCCATGATTAAAGGAAATTTTTATTTACTATAAAATTTTCATTTTTCTGTGAATAAAATGTGTTTGATTAATATCTCATAGGGAAAAATCAAATCACATCACATAGTATAATATAAATAGTTATAGTGATCAAGGTATAAACCCCAACTATATAGAGGGGAATGGTGATGTGAGATCCGATATTAATTCTTGATTTCCAATTGAGATTATACTTCATAAATCTATGTATTACTAGTTTGTCTCAACCATATTAATCAAAGTGGAATAGTTATTTTTTATTTTTACTATCAAAGTCTAATTTATTACCTTGGGTCCCACAATTAATTGACCATGGAAATTCACAACATGGGTAAATCAAATCAGTTTTTAATTATCATCTAAAATATACCCATCATATATCTTTTTATTCAGAGTTCACATTAATAAATTATTTCCATTTTCTCTATTTTTATCATCAATCATTATTTCTTCCAAATTATTTTTCCCAATTTGTCTATGTGTGACTGTGTTATTGAATAAACAATCAATAATTTTTCTCTATGTTAAGATCCCCACTTTCCTAGTGCTCCAATCTCAAGAATCTCAATGATTATGTCAATTTTGTGTAGTCTGGTGATTATAATTTGATGTTTATAAATACCAATCTATAATAATTACCCTTAAGAAATGAGAAAATGTGGTTATGCATCATTTTATTGGAACACTTTATAGGGATCATGATAAAAATCTAAAGCATGTTTATAGATTTGATTTAATGGTTTTTAATTTAGTTTATAATACTTATTTTTTTTATTTCGTTAAATTTTTTATGCATGAGTGTTTGCATTTTTTATACAGATTTCATGTAGTTAGGACACACTTAATGCACACGATTGAGGATTTTTTATTTCAAATAACCCCTTTAATTCAAACTCAATATCACGTTTTACCATACCCATTAATGAAATATAATCAATAGTGAAACCAAGATCTCACCCAACATGTTATAAGCTTGATAAAATCATTAAAAAGGTCAACAACCATAGTATAATTGGTGTTAATGGGATATAGACTTCCATAATATTATTCAGCTCATATATATATATATATTTATTCAACCAATTTCATCCAAAAACATGAAGATGATGGTTGGTAATCTATGATTGATTTCGAATTTGGTCTAGTTTAGAGGCATAAAGAATGATGATCCACATAGTTATTTTTTATGAATTTTTGATATTTTTGAAACATTCACAAAAAATAGAGTCATTGATGATACCAATATACCTAGATATTTACTATTTTAATTGGCGAGGTCAGCCAAGGAATGGTTGAAGCCATAACTAATATGATTTATTTCAAAATGGGATGTAATAGCTTTTTTTTATGGGAAAAATGTACCACTAACGATTAAGGGAAAGTATAGATGTGATATCTTGAATTTCATGCAATAGGATATGTAATATCTCTATTTGGAATTGGAATGCCTCAAAGAGAGGATATAGAGATTCCCACATCAAAGAGATGTTATGTGGATATAGTTGTAGAGTTTTTATTTTTTTTAAATATCTCTAGGGTTATGGTTGATTCAACCATAAGAAAAATAATCAATGATGAATATCTCCTTAAAAGATAAATGAATTCTAGATGATATAGTTAATTACATATTGATCAATATCTATGAGAAGGTTAAATATAGTGGATAAGATGACCAAGTTGGAATCTCAGATGGAATCCATGTAAAAAAAGATAGTAATAGCGATTACTATTAAAAATATAGAATCAACTTCCACGCCTCATTATGTTTTATAATGGAAAATGTGTAAAGTACCAGAACACTTATAATATTTTAATGTATGAACTAAAGATACCTAAATTTGAAAATTAAGTGTTCTGATATATATTATGAAAAAACTATACTATTAGAAGTAATTATTTCAAATGGGAAGATGACTACTCCAAATAAAAGGTGTAGATTATAAGGAAAGAAAAATAAAATGTATGCTAATGTCTATATAGTGTTTCCCCAAGAACAAAAATCACCCCTTACCCTTGAAAAATAATTTGAAACCACCCAACCAAATTATTTTGTCACACATTTTTTAAAAATATTTGAAACAATACCAAATCATTTTCATGTATTTCATGATAATGTACATCAAGAAAAATGGCAAATACCTTAAAAATTTTGTGAAAACCATTTATGATTATGATAACTATTTGGTGAATCATTTGGTGTGGTTGATAAAATAATGAGTTAGTTGAGATATATTTTTGAAAATATGTACTTGTGTGCACTTGTTGTTTTCCCAAGAAACAAAAAAGTATTGAGATATGTGTTCAATTACAAAATTTTATAAAGTATAATAGTGATTTATAAAAATAATAAACCTAAGATAAAAGAATTTATGGTTGAGATAAAACAAAAATTTAAAGAAGTGATTGAGATCAGATTAGATGGGAAAGATAGAAACCAAAACAAAGCATCCCAAGAAGACTAGATAGCTTAAAAGTATGTCATGATTCCTAAAGTTTGGTCCTACCACCCTCTATATCCATTTTCAATATAATGCACAATGGGATGGTAGAAGATAAATATATAATATTTATGGAGGTATTCATGAATATTTAAATTAATATTACATTCACTAAGTCTATTTGACAATTTATATAATATAACAGGTTTCGAAATGAGTTACACCCAATTAAAAATATATTATGGGGCCTGTGAATATTTTTTTAAGAAATAATTTTTATTCATGGAACAATGGAGAACCTCATAGAATCATCACTATAAAGGTAATTTCTCTATTCATTGTACATTTAGATATTAGACCTTTAGAAAGGCCCTTTGAAACCAGATATCTTGTGTGAAATTTCTATCTCTCAATGTAAAAAATTTCAATAGGTTAAGATGTTAAAAATTGATAAGAGTTGTATTATAATTAGTGGAAATATCTTTAATGTATCCCAATGGATTTTTAGAAGATTTCATAGTGATGTAATAAAGGGTAATCATTCCTTAAAGCGTGTCTAATTTTGTAAATTGAGAAAGAAGAAGTAGTTATAATAATTCATTGGTGGGATTGTATTTTTTACTTAGAAATCTCCAATTAACATTAACAAAATATGTTTGATATTAATCATTGTAGAGGAAGAAGTATAATTTTATCTTACCAATACTATTAATTATAAAGAAAAAGTGGAGGATAATCATCTTATCAGAAAAAATTAATGAAGGATATTGTTTTTTAGTGTCCAATGCTATGGGGTATTATGTTTTTGTTAAATACGATGTTGATAAAGAGAGGAAAAATTGTAGAGAGTTAAATAATGGTATGAATTCAGGTTATAAATCAACATTTAATTGAGTATTTTCCTAAATTATCTACCATGATTGTTAATGAATAAAATGAGGAGCTAAAACCACTTCTATGTCATCTGTAATACGTACTCACTGATGAAAGGGAGGCACTATTAGTTTCTTGAATTCAACCCTCTCAAAAGAATATTGAAAATTATTTATTATATTTCTATAAGAAATAATTAGTGGTATTACATAAATATAATAATAAATTAATGAATTTATATGGAAAGTATACACCCACAATATGAGACTAGAATAAGGTAATAATACTAAATGATATCCCAAAAGTTGGTCAACTCCTTCGAAGAAGGATTACTTGTGAAAAAATGATGAAATTGATGTATAAAAGAATCATATATACTATTTCAAACATCTATTTGGTAAGCCCTCTCCACATGGATCCGATAAAATGATGGATGATATTAGTGAAGAAGCATGATAAGAAAATATCCACCTTAACCATGGTGATATGAAGTGTTTATAGGTTTATTTGATGTTTACTTATGTAAGAATGATGATAATTTTTTTACTTCCATTCATTGATTAGATGTTGGAGAGACATTCCAAAAATTAACACTACAATTTCCATTACTGTTATTAAGGGTATAAAAAATTCCATCGAACCCCAGGACCTGAAAAAGAATAAATTCACATGATGGTATGAAATACATTCTTATTGAAATATGTTCTTTGGATGTGTGATGTTCCTTCCAATTTTTTATGGTGAATGAGATATATATTTTATAGTATAGTGATGTGTCTCCTTATTTTTTTTTCTATTTTTATCATTTTAATCTGAGGGTGGTCATTTTATGTATTCTTGTACGATCATGACTTAGTGGTTTAGAGCAGTGTATATTGATAAATTTTTATTAATTTGGATAAATTGCATTGTATACTAGTAGATAAAATTGTCAATGAACTCTAAATTTTAAAATAATAAGTGGAAATTTAGTTTACAAAACTCAGGATGATTATGTATCTGAACAAAATAAAAATAGTAAGGGGGATTAATTGTTTTTAGGAATTATTATTTTTAATGATGATTTATAAGTGATTTTTCAAAAAAAAATACAAAACCGCAATCACCATATAGTAAAAGATATGGAATTTATTTTTGATTAAAATTTTAAGGAAGATTTTAAAGAGTTGAAGACAAGGTTGATCACTAATCCAATCATTCCACTAAGAAATTATAAATATCCACTTTAATTGATGATAGATTTATGTGGTTACGTATTGAGATATGTTGTTAAAAATTTGGGGGATAAAGATTTATAAATTATTTACTATGAAAAAAACTTAACAGAAGTTGATGGAAACTACACCATTAAGGTGGAGAAGGTACTTACAACAATATTTTCTTTTTATAATATTATATAGTATATTTTTCTCTAAAATCTGGTCATCCTAACTAATAATTTATTATTAAAATATTTATTGATGATGATAGATTATAAAAAATAGATTTTGTAGTGAATTATTTTATTATAGTTTTATGATTTTTAGGTCTAAAATAAAAAACAGTTGAATTACATTTTTTCTGAACATAATACAAGGTTGGTGTTGAAGCATTTATGTGGTGATAATGAACTAGAGATTCAATATGAGTTCATTTTCAGACATTTAATTTCAATTGAATCTAAATCTAAATTTTGGTCTATCAATATGTTGAAATAAATGGAATATGGGACAGTCTACCGATATTATTCATACATGTAGAAGAAATGTTTTTTTAGAGGACTCCTGTCACTATTTCTAGAAATATCATTTTATTTTCATATAGTTTAGGGATTGGTTGATTTAGATATTCATTATTGATAGAAAAAATGAATTTCCATTAGATTTATTACAATCCTCGTAAATAATAATACACCATGTACTAGAGAGGAATTTATTTAAATTAATAAAAAGTGGATTTCATTGGCTATCCCTACATAGAGATGAAAAATTATAAATGGTAGCATGCTAACATTTCAAATTAGCATGTATCATTATAAAAGGTAATGAATTATATAAAAAAAACACAGAATAATATTTCTTATGTATAAAGAATTGAATTCATCACATATTTACCCAACTCATTTGGTAACACATATATCAAAGGGGTTTTTTATGTATCAAAGTTGGTTCATGCCAATGATACAACATCAAACATGAAAAATTGGAAAAAAATTAAAGAATAATATAATTAATATATTTAAAATTCCAAAGTTCAGGATTAGTGATCGATGAACCCATTTTCATAACCATCACATAGGAGAAGTAAAAATAAATAATGGCCTTGTTACATCACAAGCACCTCATATCTACCACAAAAAGTGGATGACTGGAACATTCAAATTGAGATTTAATTTATGTTCTAAAGAATACCATGAAATCATGTCAGATTGATTGGTCAATGATACATGATGAATATTTTCGGGCCTATCATATAGAATACTAGACACCTTTGGGGATTTCCCCAGTCTTATTTGTGTAGGGGATACAAATATACATTTAACTAGAGTGTGTCCATAGTTCATTTTTTTCACCTAGGCTATTAACTAGATGTTGGATAATGCTGGAAGGGAGAGCTTAATTTGGATGATCTTTAGGATACCAAAAGGAAAGTTTGTGTCATTATATAATTTTATAATAAAAATAAAATGATGTGTAATAAGTGATACATAAGGAGGAGACATCTAAACATAGATGAAATAGTTTATTTATTTATTTTATGTCTATGATTGTTTACAATGAATTTACGGATATGATTGTCAATTCCATTAATGATCATAAATATTTTCCCACATGGTGTTGCATGGATTCAAAATGATGGAAAGACACTCTACAATGTGATTAGAAAATTTCTTGACCCATATATTGATAATCTCATGGTGGTAGTTTCTTATAACTCAATTTTTGAATATGAATTGAACATATATCTATATTATGAATATAAATAAATAGATGACTAGGAAGAAACCCTGGTAGGTTTTCTACTTCATTTGGGTAATTCTTATTTTTCAAGTCATATAATAGTTGTTTTCTCGGTCTAAGAGTCTTTCATTTAAGATCAAAAGTTCTCTCCATGGGCTCCCCATTGATCATCCAAAATCTCCTAGAAATAAATAATTAATTCTACTAATGTAGTGGGAATGATTTATTGGAAGGAATAATAGAATTTATAATGTAAAGTTAAACCATTTCATAATGATAGGGGCACACCATAAAGGGACAATTTAGTGAGAATTAAAATAATGTTTTAAGAAAAAATTAAGGTCACCAGGAAAAATTGAAGATTTGAACCATTTATCCCTGATGCACAAAATATGATTAATTTATACATTTCATGTGATATTTTGACCACCATACCAGAACAAATAGACCATTCGATGAAAAAAATAATATTATAACTTTTTGATGTTCCATAGAAAGCATCATGTGTTAGATTATGCTTAATGTTGTGGATATCTAATAAAATAAATAATAGATATGAAAATTCTATATGTATACTCTATCCTAAAAATAAGATTCTGGGAATTCAAGATACTATGAGCTACCATGACACAATAGTCTTCTTCACACCATAGAGCTAAGGAATAAGTTAGTAGATCAAGGAATCAAGGTGAAAGGGTTTCCAATATTTTATAAAATGTTTTTTAGATACTTGATCAATGAGTTATGTTGTCTGAATTTTCATTTACTTCCATACTATAGTTAGTAGGATATATATAAATCTATATTTAAACTGAAAATATAAATATAAATGAATGCCCCAATAGTGTCTCACATGATATTGGATTTTGTTTCTTATAATTCAAATATTATGTGATAGGAACCGTGAAATAAAATACAGGGACATGTATTAACAAATTATATAGCTATAAAAACGTGGTAGAAACCATGAAATGATATTATAACCCCTAACATCCCTTTCTCTATATATATCTTCATTGTTATCACACAACCTATCCATCCTCCATTTTCTATGTCAGAGTATGGTAAGAAATTAATCACTTTTTATCCTATAAATTTTTCCCCAACCTATGTTTTTTTATACACTTTCCCTTCATCAATAGTCCTGAATCATCTACCCACTCTAATTTCCCGGACTTTCACCCCTTCACTAATAGACATGCGAAAAAACATCATAAATGTCATTACAAAATTAGCCATCACATTTAAATCTATCCATCATGGTGTGAGTGAAGTGTTCCACCACCTCACCCACTCCATCAATTGTCATATAGACCCTCAACCCAGTCCATTCCTCCCTTATCTTAGATTATTCCCAAGAGACATCCTCCTCTATAAAAGATAACAACACCAAACATAAAACCCCACTATATAAATGACATGTGTCCCTATAGTTTAAAAATATCACTTCTTGTAATCATACCACAATTAGTTCACCCCATCATCATTATATTCCCTTAAAAATTCATAGGATACCTCCCATAACCAAATCCATTTACTATATGCCTATGAAGAATAAGTACTTAATCATAAATTATTTTAATTCACACATGATTATCACTACCTGTGGTGGGAAAAAATTCCATGAAAACTACTTCACATGACTAAGACACTGGATTTAGTTTTAATGCTAAAAAAATCCATGGAGGCCAAGAATTATTGATACCCAAGAGGCCACAAATATGTAAACTATAATTTAGGAGACATAGAATAAATTTAGATAACAAAACTGATATTTTCAACAATTACATTTCTTGGATTAGAATTCATGTGATTTAGATAAGTTATAAAGGACTGTTGGTTATCAGTCACCAAGTTAGAGATCAACATTAGAATTTATAGTTTTCAGTTTTTTGAGACACTAACCAATGCATAGTAATAGGTTGATCTAAGTTGGGATCATCTTCATGAGATGTGTAATTTTTTTGACCATTGATCACAAAGTCTTATTTGACGCTTTAAAGAAAAATATAATAATACTTATGTCCGATCCTATCAAAATTATCATGGAACACACCACCCAATCATGGATTGAAAAGGGATATTTTAATGGATCTATGATCCAACTAGACCTGTTTAAATATTACTCTATTTACAAGCAGATAATGTTGAACTTGACATGTAAGTTTTAAAATTATTTTTACGAACAAAAGAAGAAGAATAAAGGAACAATCAAGTTGTTAGGGAGAAACTATGAAAAATAGATATCCTAAGGTATCAGTAAGACCACCAAATACTTAATCATTTTGATTGAATTGAATTTACATTGTAGGTAAGTACAGAAGAACAAAATTACTAGAATTTCATGCTACCCCCACCGGCTATGTAGATGGAAAGTTGGAAGTTATGTAATCCAACCCACTTTAAAATATCAACCATAAATTAACCTCACCAAAAAAATAAAGGTAAATAAAAGAATGTTAAAATCTATAAATGAGAATACATGAAAAGAGATTACATAAAAATTAAATGAACACAATGGATTAATTTTATTTAGATATGTTTCCTTATGTGCACAGGAGGAAGAAGAGTGAATTTTATTATTAGATGTAAAAATATTATATCAAATTGATATATTAAACTAGTGAGGTTTTATTAAATAGTTATTTAATAATTATAGTAATCTAATTCACAGTGTAAATTTCACATTCACTATTCATTATTTGTTTTCACCAGTCCACTATTTTCCCTTTTTTCCCGATATCCATTTATAGGAAACTCATTCAATTACACATGTCATATATGCATCTGAAATTCATGACATGACTCCATATGTAATGTCACTATTGATTTCTAGTAAACTCGTTAACCTCAACCACTTGAATCACTACACAGATTTGTAGTCTTCCTTTGAGTGTGTTCCTTCAAGAGTCTTTGATAAAATTTTAGACCCTTTAGTTACCTTTAGAAGATCGTAACTTATGATGGTTATTCTACTGTTAGAGAGATGAATATCCACTAAAAATACCATCCCATTCCACCTTCCACTGAGTGAAATTATGGTACAAATAATTTTTGGTAATTTAATTTTCAAAGCTATAAAACTAGGTTTCACATCCCTGATATTTTCCACTTGAAGTAATGTTTTAGGTAAATTCCTACATAGAATTATTTTAACAAAATTCCTTAATTTCCATCATCATTTGTAAACAAATTATATATATCTTATTTAATTCACCAACTTATAATCGAGGAATGGTGCTACCTTAGTATTTCTTGAAATGAAACTTTGGTGAACAAATCAATCAAATTCTGAAAACCAACAGTCTTAAAGATATCTAACAAAATCTTTTCTACTATGTTTATAATGAAGTGGTGCTTCAGGTTTATATGTTTTGTTCTTATACAGAAAACAATATATTTATCCAAGTGAATATCAATTTAAAAATCATATAATGTAATTCCTCCTTCATAAATTATTACAATGTTTTTCAGTAATTTCATCATCCAAACCATTTCTTTTGTATATTCTACAGAAATGCATAGTATGATTTTTAACACATAATGTACCAATATTCTCTAATGATAACATCAAACAAGCTACTATTCTTATATAATTAAATAAAAACATTATTATACACTTTATACTATAAGATTTTCATCAAAATAAATAATTAACAAATGATATTAATATATTTCCCTCCAAATACATAATTTAATACCTTTAAATCCTTTCAAATTCCTAATGACCCATTTTACACCTTCATAAAGTTTCATTATTGGGTTAGAAATAAATCTTATCACAAATCCCAATGAAATTCAAATATCTAGGTGAATAAAAATCATAACCTACATTAGACTTCCAACAACTAATGAATAAAGGAATTTCTCTATGTATCAAGACTCTTAATTCATTATTGTTTCATGAGATTTTTATTCTTTAAAGTTACTGATACGAGGAGTTGATATTTTTTTCATCAGATCATCTGAAAAAATTTAATTTTTTTAAGATAATTTTTTTAAGATAGAACCAAGTTTTATATTTCTTTTCCCTCTCAATACTCATCCACTATATATGTTAGTATTGATTGAGATATTTTATGTTGAAAATTACAAATAACTGATAATTTAATTTCTGATTCTTTCAACCATTCGGTCCAACCAACAATATTTCATCAAATTATATTTAGAAAAAAAGTTATGTCACATCCTCCTATTACTATTGCAAATAATAGTGATAAATGTTGCATATACCAAATCATTATTTAAACATGAATCCATCAATCTTTTTCTTCTAATTTCATGATACATGAATCAACCCATATAATATTTTCTTTATTTTACATACCAAATGCATGTTTTTAAATTTCGAAACACCTAATTTCCAAGTTATATAATTTCATTCCACTAGTTAACCATGATGTAAGAATTTCATGAAATCTGTATATTTTACGAAAATATCTTCCATTAAAACCATAGTAAGAAATACTATTATCATAGGAATTATAGCATCTATTGAGAATATTTATGACAAATCAAGTCCTTATATCTATTTAAAACCCTTCAATAGAATCCATACTTGGTATATTTTATTCCCATCATCATATTCCATAATCTATTAAACTACCTAATATTCATGTGTCTTTTACCATGCAGAAGTTTCGCCATCTCTTAAGCTCCATTAAACACAAATGTATCTATTTTCTTATTCATAACCATGTCCCACTATCTTGACTAACTGAGTGAAGATATTTCCTCTAGATTTTAAGGTTCCCCTACATCAATTGGTAGTGGAAATAATATATTAACCCCAAGTATGTGATCTGAATTTATGGTTCTGGTTGATTTACTCCACTATATTGGTTGAAATGGACTACTTGGATTTTCACTTTATTTTGGTACCGAAGATTTTGTTAATCTAGCTTCTGGATACCGTATATTAGGTTCTCTAACTAATGGTTCATCTATACTTGAGCTTTATAGTTTTTCTTATGCTCTTAATAATGGACTTTTGGTGAGTTTTCCACCATCATCCATGTTTTATTGATGTTTTGAACTTCTTGTACCCTTACTCTAATGAACCTATACTTTCCTAGATTAGTATCCTTCATCTACATTCTTAGAATTGTTATTATCATTCTATAGAACCATTTTATTAATGAAAATATTTCTAATCTAAGTTATTTGTTTTATTTAAACATCCATTAATTGATATCCAAATCTTTAATGCATGTTTTCAAATAAAATAGTTTTTGGATTTTCCATTGAGTTTATATCTTTCAGTAAAATTAAAACACAATCACACAAAAAAAACTGTTAAACTATCGATGATTCTATGATTTTTATCATTCCATAATTTTCTAGATAATAACTCCCCTATATGTTCCCTCTTATCTTTTAATACTAGACTTATTTTGATGAGAAATGCAACTGTTCTTAGTTCCTCGATTGATATTTATATCAAAATATCAAAGGGAAATATCATAATTTGAACTCTCTCTATTATAGATTCAATCATTCTATTAACTATTCCATTAATCTATAATGTTCTTAGCACAGTATTCACATTCATTATTTCTTCATTTCAATGATGTTTTTGGATGTTTTATCTAATATACTCACCATTACTATCCGTCTTGATGAATTAGAACATCTAATAGTACTCTATTTAATCCAAATATTTACATAGAGTAAAAACCAAAAATAAATCATAATTATTGATTAACAAGTAAAACTATAAATTCACTGTAGAATAATCAATAATTTCAAAAAATTAAAGGGAACCACTATGGGAAAAAAGGGGATGTTCTCCAAACATCTATTTTTACAAGATCTAACTTCCGGTTCGTGGGAATCCAACCACCTAAATTTAAGGACACTCTCCTCTAATTTCCGATAACAAAACATCCAAACCATTCAATTTCAATGTTATCATGATTAGATATGTTTTTTACATGACAAAATTCATATAATTATTACTGAGGATACAAAACCGACATTTCTATACATCCAGATCATCATAGGTTTTAATTATGGAAACTTCTTTCTGATATGAATTATTGGAAATGTAGAGGGTCCCATCATAAATACCATTTTCAACCACCAATGATCTTTAGGTTTCCTTCAATACCCCATTTCATAAACTAGTCAAATAACCAACATCATTATATTATACAATATAAATAAGATATTCTTATAGGTAAGATATGTGGAAGACTTATGTTAAATTCAATAATTCCATATTCACCATCTCTAGGTTGACCTCTCATTTTATTAATATAATCTTGGGCATCACTTTCCACCATATGGAAATTCAAAAAATTCCTAGATATATAATTAAGTCACATATCTTTAATATCTTTTCTATGGAAATAATAATCCAACATCAGTCCCTCAATAAAATAATTATTTATCAATTGTTAAGATGATGAAAATTTAATCATCTGATTATGAAGTTTTTTGGAGTGGTCTCCCTGAAATATTTTAAATTATTTCTTATATGAAAATTCTTCCCAAAACACTAAAATATAAGTCATGGAAAATACAATTTTATTTAATTCCTTTAATATGAATTTTATTAGATTAGTTTTTTTAAATTTGTGTTGGGGTGAGCTTCTCCTCCTATCATTATTATGGGAACTATTGGATGGCTCTTGAACATCCCTCTACATATTTCGTTAATTTAATACCAAATTCAAGATATCATATATTTTAAAATATGTTTTTCAAATGGATTTACTAAATATAATAACCATAACATCCTTGCTGTATACTATTCGAGATAAAAGATTCAATTTTCATACATCATAACAAAAAGTTACCATTGTTGATTTGGTCTACCCAAAGATCATATTGAATTCATTCACATGATATATCATGGGTCTTACTAAAAAAAATAATATAAATGACATTCAAAACATGAAAACATTATTAATGGTTTTTTTAATTTTCATACATATCTTCCATGGAAATAATATTATTCATTTTGTTGTTTTTCTATTAAATTTTGAAAGAAATATTTTTTTCTAGTGCATTATAAATAGTTCCAAACCATTTTTAGTTAGATTTTCCTATTCTTCTATCTATATTCTTATAGAATTAACACCATTTAGCAGTACTTCAAATACAATATGGTTTATTTTTTTACATTCATTTTTATGAATGAAAAAATTATTATGAAGAAAGAAATTTGGGTAACATAAAGTATCAAAGAAATATAACATAAGTAATGAAATATAGTTCAAGGGATCTACATGATACACTTATGAAAAATAAGACTAGTGGATGTTCTTCCTGTGAAACCCATAGCGCAGCCCCTACGCTAAGGAAATACATTGAAGACATGTGTGGAAGTATAGTTTTTGTATCCCTACCTAGGGAACCTACACTGTGGAGCTATATCGAAGACCTACATAGACAACCTTTTTTTAACCAGCCCCCAACTTTCCTAAAAATAGGACCCTTTGGCTCACCATTTTACAGACTGAAAAATTGGAAGAACCTATGAAGCTCCCATTGCATAACTCCTTTGGCCAGGTCCCCCAAATTTTCTCAAGTAGCTCTCAAAAACACGAGAAAAGAAATAATTAGATTGGATATGTAATATTGAAGTCCATTCATAGTTTTAAATAAAAAACATCTGATTAAGGACCCTACTTCCATAAAGAATATGTTACCTACAAAAGGCTTATTCTCTAATGACCTATGTAGGGCTCTACCAAAGACACCAAAGGAGACCCATGGTTCATATATTTATATCTCACCCAAATTTTGTATCCTTTATAGTCCATTTTCAAGATATCATAGGCTACATTACCATGTGTTAATCATTTTTCAGTCACTCTTATGACCTATGCATTAAACCTACGTGATACACCTATGTGGTACACCTATGTGGAAGACCTACGTGGACCACATACATAATCAATAATTGAAGGTATCTTTTAATACACATTTTGGCGGGACAATCCTTCCTTCAATCCCTTGTCTGAAAGGGATGAAGTTGAAACCTTGACAAAAATATCCTAACATACCAAAACATTGGAAAAGACACATTAGTGTGTCTCGCATTTGAGTTTGTATTTATACAGTCAGAGGATTCCATAAATTTTCTTTATAAGGAATTGGGATACTTGGGGTTTCAATGTGTCTGTATATATATAGTCACAAGGAACCTTACCCTAGGGAAAATTTTGGGAAGTTCCCAATTTGGAGGATTAGGGTTTGGGCCATGTCCCCCCTTTTGGTCTCTAAGACTCAGAACCTGGGGTCCCTGATAGGGAAGTTATGGTTCACACATGAATTTCCTTTTTTACATAGGGAATGATAAACTCCATCTAGTATAGGACCAATTTTAGGGAATCCCTCCAAGATTAATCCCCTAGCATTTTGAGTAGAACCTAATTACCTTCACTTTCATTCCACATGGAATGTTTCATTTCTCTGCACCCTCATCCACCATCACCTTGGCTTCTTTCACCATAGGCCCATCCTCGACCATCAATAGAGGAGAAATCATGGGGTTTTTTGAATCTTTCAGATCCTCTTATTTCTCACACTGATCATGAATCACGTGGGATTAGATATTTTTTATGATCACACGTCCACAAAATCCACCTCACTTCATGATCTTTGAGAACTATGATTCCCACCAAAATTGGTATACATAGGAACCCTTCACCTAGGTCTCGAGCTCAATGGACACCCTTCTTAGGAGTCAAACCCTAATTCCTATAGTTTGGACATTTACTTTAGGAATTATCCTTGAATTAAGTCCCCCTTGAATTTCCATGTGTTAAAACATTTCTTGTGGACCCTGTTACAAGGGAATCCCCTTTAAGAGTAAGCCCCATCCTATTTCTATCAAAAGGATATATTCCCCTGTGATACATACTGAAATTTGCGGGATTTGATTCCAATCCATGTGGGATATTTGTGAAGCCTCCCTGAGGATCAATACCAACAATCCAAAATAAACCATGTCATTTGTGGTCCACATTACCATCAAGATCTATTAAATCATGGAGACTCATATCCTTTCTAGTTTCCTTTTCAAGTGTAGGCATAAATCCCACATCAATATTTTAAAAGGAATCTTACACCTAGATTTTCTTTACCTCATGACATTAAAAAATATAGTTAGGTCCTTATCATATGAACGTAAAAGGTATTATGTGTCCCATTAAGAAACACCAAACTATGGGGGTTCTACTTCCTTCCATGAGGATACATAGTTATCCCATTAATGAGTTTTATCTCAACATCAAAAAAAACTTCAGTCTCCCTCGGTGATGATAAATTATAGAGTACCACACTGAGTGGCTTAAAAACTAGCATCATCGTAACAATCCTAAATATTCCCTAATTAGTATATGAGAGATACCATTTATGTAGAACCTCAAATAAAAACAGATATCTAAACTTAAAAATAATATCGAATACATATGAATGATTCTGAATTCCAAAAATTCTAATAATTAGTTGAATAATTCAATGGAAACCTACATTATTCTTGTTAAATTAATAAGGATTCATTAAAATATCATAAATCTATAAGAGAGCTATGGAGTAGGGAATAATTCCCCCTAAAGGGTGTGATAAAATAACATCCCATACTATTGGAAAATGTGAGTTCTTATGTATCATTGTCCAAAAATCCAAACAAACACCTTCATTTGGAATATTGGTTTCTTCAAAGACAGAACCATTGGGTGTTTCAGGTTCCATAAATATATTTGATGGAAACCATCCAGAAGTAGTGATTCCAGACTAGAACACACATTCCAAGGTATAAAATGGTGAAAACAATGTAAATACTTAACCATGGTGATAGGTTACCTAATGAAAAAAAACTCTATAAAATAGACAGTTTTATTCTCCCTTGGTCCATTTTGTTTTCACCCATACACAAACACAAAATGGTTGACCCGAAATGAATCCTTAACCATGATGATATTTTTACACATATGTTAGGACCCTATCAATTGATAAAAGAGGTCCAGATAAGGGAATTAATCACAATTGTGTTCATCTAATGAATGATGCTTTACTAGAGTTCATTCTTTCTATTTGTCATATATACAAGAATTTTCCATCCAGGAACTCCCTTTATTCCAAATGGCTTCCTTCAACTTTTATTCGTTAATTCTCCAGCTGCTTCTCAAGATGGTTCCTCGTTTGCTTGAAGGATGTCATCACCAACTCAATATTCTCAATTCTAGGTCTCCAGCGAATTGATCATAGATTACCACCAACATGGAACTATAACAACCTTTGAGACTGCCCGACATTCCCTCCAAATTATGAATAAACTCTGTTCATATGGTCAACGATGATCGATGGTCCAGAAACATATGGTTTCAACCACTGTATTCAATCATTTTAGGAGTCTATACCTAGAAAGAAATCATCAATCCCTATCATATTGTACGATGGTCAATTAATGGGACACTCATGAACTTAACCCGATAGCTCCTTCCAATAATCACTTCCACTAATGTCACACGGTAGAAAACCATCAACATGATGTGGGTGTTTTCCTTAGATCTCTGGCCTAGGTCCCTCAGACCTGGGCACACAAGAAAAATCACCAATAAAAAAACCATCCAATTGGGATATTATTCATACCATTTAACCCATTGTAGAAGTATATCATCCAATCCTGCTGGACAAAAATAGACACATACACCCATCTTCCTTAACTCCACCAGCCAACAGACTGGTCGAGAGGTGCCCAAATAATCCCTACATTCAAATCCAATGGAGTACCATGAGTAGGCACATTCACCTACTAAAAATATATCATCCGGTCAGCAGACACATCTGGCTGCATTCAAGGAATCCTACCAACCAGATGACGTTGAAATTATCTGGCAGACACATATACCTTCGAGTATCCATCAAGCCTGCCACCAGTTTCGTTTAGAAGAACTCGGAAAAGTCAGTCGAAAATCTCAGAAGAAAAACCTATGGCATACTCAAATATCTTCCCCCATACACGAGTACTATCAATATCCACTAACATGAAAGGGAGGACATGAGAAGATACACACACATACTATGAATACAGAACGGATCTATATTACCGTTCCAGCTGATGAATTAACCAAACTGATTTTAATAACGGTGAAAGGGAATTCAAAAATTACTGCTCATATCATGGATGTTTTCTTGAATATCGTAAAGACAACTTCAGCAGTACCAGAGTAAAAAACATAATTCTATCCCCATACACAATTTGACTCATCAACATGCCATCCCTAATCAGATACAAACATCTATTCCTATCCAAGAGGGTTATGGGTTATAGTCACCCATATCATATGGAAATTAGATCAGGCACAAGTACTCATTCCAACTGGAGAAAATCAGTATGTTCTGACAACCACTCCAAATCATTCACACACACCTTCTCATGATAACCACTTTTCCAAGCATGTGGCCCCAACTACATATAAGAAGGCATCTAAGAAGAAGTCTCACCCAGAATAGTCAGATAATGTGGAGTGGATCTGTTATCTGGCTCATCTTAATGTTGTAGCTATTGATTCCATAAGACATTTATCTATTGTAGATCAAGATATTACCCTCCCATTTTCAAATTATGGGAGTAGTAGCAGTAATTTTGAGGTTCCTCATTGGAAAATTCATCACGATGTCTTTCTTCTTGAAAATTTGGTCAATCTCAAGAACATATCTTTGGATGAGATCCACAGAAGCTCTCCATATGGCCCGAAGATTAGGGAGTGAGAGGATTTATCCCTTGCTGTAATCCACCATGGTTTTCCTCCCTATGACATCATTTATTTCGAATGTTCTCTCTATATTAGTTCTTCTCATTGTTAAAAAAATCTCCAACTGAATATGTATTGATAAGAAAACCCATTTATATTGAGTCACATTCAAACATAATGCTAGTCATATATGATGCCTTATTACTGGAAGGTGAAATACATTCTCAGTCCGAAGTTATCCCAAAGTGATGTTTATTCTATGAACCCCCCTTGGGATATTTTCCTTCTAATACAGCAAAGGAAACACCAAGTGATCTCATTTCTTTTGATAAAGTAATCAATAAGCATCTACTATGGTCGAAAAAAGTTGAGATACCACCACCGAAAGATGAATAGGATATATTGAATATGAGAAAACAAATGGCTAAGGGTGAAATACAAGTCATGTTCTGGCCTTTGGGCACCTCTCAAAATAATATTCTATGGATGTTGGAAGAAGATTGTATACATGATATTCACCTCAACATATGGAAGACTCTTTATGATTTGAGAGCCAAAGTATTACCATAACATGAAAATCAGAATCAGGTCAGGGTAACAGAAAGGCTGACCACCAAATTGATATGGAATCTCTTCATGTTTCTCGACATCCAAAGACTAAGAAGAAACAAGAGTCCCTTCAGTGTGCATTCCTCAATGAATTAAATAGGTTACACCAATTGATCATGGAATCCACATATGGTGTTCATATCAAAAGATGGGGTTCATAAGGATAATTTCATTTCAATGTGATCTAAAATCAGTAAATCCGACCAAAAGTGGTCTCCTGAAATGTTATTTCCCTAGGCTGGCTACATCAAAAAAAATTCTGTTCATAACCAAAGAGATGCTCAACATGAACAAGCCTCGATCAGTTTTCAGCAAAGTCAGTCCCAAAGAGAGAAATATGTCAAGATAACTGTACATAAAGAATCCGGGAACATTGAGAAAGCCTCCCACCTAGAGTATATTATCCATCAGATGGCAAAAGTTTCTGAAATAACATAATGGTCTTCTAAAATAGGGGATTTTAGTGGATGTCAGATAATTAATCAATCCAATGTTTAGACCATAATTCATAAAATCAGAAGAGAAGTTGTTTTAATATCATCCATAGAAGTTTATGATTAACCACAACCCACAGGTCAGGGGGATTTTATAACCTTACATTCAGAAACCACAAACCGATCCCAAAGGGTTGATGATGAAAAAAAATGAATAGGCCCGACCTACAAGGATGGGGAATTTTCCTCATCTAGAATCCCATTAATGGAAGTCAGTTTTCTCCCGATTAGGGAAGAATCCACAAAGTGAAAACATACTAGAAATATTTGAGAATTCCCTCTTAATTACTATATGTAAGACAGTTCCTGTGGAACAAAAAAATTAGAGAACAGAGTCTCACGGGGGAAGAAGGAGAAGGCGATTTCACAGAGATACTCATAGAATGTCATCAATGTATTATGATCTAGTAAATATCATTAATTATATTGTGGAAGATCCTCTATAAATTTATTCCTGTTTAGGGAAATCATAGGATGAAATTCTAGTTTTTGATATGGTCCATACCGATGAAAATGAAGGAGGTGTGCATACCAGAAATCAGAAGATTTCCCAAAATCAAAGTGTTCCCTCAAATAATCCACTTAAAAATTTTCATAAGAAACCTAACAAAGAGAAAGTTAAAGGTCAAACCATGTTTCACCTTACCTCTATAAAAGGATAACCTTTTTCTCTTGAATAAATATTTACCCAACAAGAGGTGGAAATGAATCAATTGAGAAGACTCGATGCAAAATTATTTCGAAGCAGTATTCCAATCAGACATTCTCTGCAAGTAGATCCTCAGCTTGTGCTTATAGTAATACATCATCATCAATGAAGGTTTTTTTCAAATAATTATGTGGATAATGAATTACCTGCATTGGGTACACAACTAAAAGAGGGGAAAGTGCATCCTTACATGCATTTCCCCATAGGATATCCAAGAAAAATACCAGAAGCACCACAACTGGTGGTTCTACCTGTTTTCACAGCAATTCTGGCTCCAACTTCTATATCTATTTGGATTGGAGATCATTTATACATTCTTCAAATGCATAGGAATACAATTGAGTCATTAAAAACTTGATTAGAATCTATAGAATGATAGTGCACACTGATAAAACCATAAAAAATCCTTACCCCAAATGGGTAGATCCAAGCCCTCCCACACCAAACATTGTGAATACCAGATTTCATATCATTAACGGTTTTGGATATCCAAAGTAGCACTTAATTCCTTTTGTTTCTCATTTTGATCCTATGATTGGGGCCCCTAAACAATAAGAATTGGTAAAACATATTTTTTTTTCAATCACTATAGGGGCTAGCCTTTTCCTATTACACTAGTTTTAATTCTTGATCAATTATTAGATGGGAAGACCTCCATCAAAAATTCCATTTCCAATTAATCTCAAATATGGAGAAGACATGAATATTTGATCTTACAAAGTAAAAAAAATGTATTGATAAAGGGTTTTAGATTTCATTTCTTAGTGGAAAGGATTATCATATTCCTTAATCCTACCACTGCCTCAAGAAGACTTGTAGACATTCTTTGTAGAGAAACTTTGTGATGAGATATGCAAGCCACAAATACCTTTGAAATACACATGAGGGTTTCGAGACCTTACATCACTCGCCCAACAGGTGGAGAATTACATTATAGAAACAAAAGATAAGTCTCGTATAATTCCATCTACTCTAGGAAGGAGAACACAAAAGGAAGAGACAATTATACTAAATAAAGAACCTGTAACTGCTACTACTTAAATTACATCATTATACAATATGGATCCACCTCCCAAGCATCAGAAAAAATGACATCGACATCAGGATGATAGAAAAGTTCAAAGGAATAGATTGTTTAAGGAGCTAAAAAATAATGTATGTTATTTCAAAAATGACCACATCCCCTGTTACTTCATCTTAGTTTTGGAAAACTATTTAGTTATGTTTTAATGGATAAAGAAACTGAATAATGAAGGTGGTGGAGAGATCCAAAACTATTTTCCCTTCCATACAATTTTTTGTCTCCCCATTTAGGAGTGTTTGGTTTTCATAGGTCTCTTGCAAAATAAGGTGGACTCTGGATAAGTGAAATTAAAAAGTTAATCAACACATGTCTCATGTGTTACGATTACCGATCCAGAGGAAGCATGCGAATGAAAGACAATCAAAAGAAAGAATGCAAAGAAGTTTTATGTTTGTATGGTTAGAAAAATAAATATTCAAACTAATTCCATTTTACCATATTAGTTGAAACAACTGAATGTGACTCCTACCAATCCCGCTACAACGAAACCATATTCATCAAAAGATTAGTCCTCCAATTTTCAATCCTCAAGGAAGGAATATCCACCACTACAGATGAACTCAAAGAAAAATATATGTGCATAAAAGAAGATCCACACCCCACTTTGATTAGTTCGACCATGAATTTCGAAGAGAAAGAGTTGAATACATCATTTCTAAAGAGAAAACAAGATAGGTTTGCTTTTAAATATATATAAATTCCGGTCTTGGATCCTGAAATTTACACCCATCATTTGGGTTTTATAGAATTGCATTTTGGATTTAAGAAGGCAGCAAGAAGAACAGTCCAAAATCATACCTCTAAAATTGAGGCTGAAGATGACAAGATTATCACAAGGGTTTTACCATGGAGGTGAAATATCAGAAATGGATAGATAATATTTTCCCAGTGAAAAATAAGGATGGGAAAATCATAGTATTCCCTGATTTTAGATATATCAATAGAAATTGTCCCAAAGATGAATCACTAGTTCCAATCACATAAATATTAAATGATGAAATAGATGGCTATGAAGATCCATCATTCAAGGATGGATACTCTGGTTATAACTAAATCTTAATGGACCCAAAAGATGATAAATATACATATTTCATAGGACTTTAAGGCAAATTTTTTTATCAGGTAATGCATTTTGGTTTAATGATTGTCGGTGTGATATATCTGCATGCAATGCACCACATTTTCAATCCATTCTTGGGGAAATTCATTTAATGCTATGTGGATGATCTATTTGTTATGTCCATACAATGTTATGATCATTTGAATGACCTAGAGACCATATTCATCAATATTTAGGAACAAAATATCATGTTAAGCCCCTTGAAATGTGTTTTGCGGAAACCTAGAGAAAATTTATCTATTTCTTTACTCTATCGTGGCATCGAAAATGATCCCAAAATGATTAAGGTTATCCTTGAAATTTCACCTACTCAAAACATGAATGAGTTTAGAGTAATTCAAAGAAAATTTTGTTATATTCAATACTTTATATCTATTTTTCTAGTAAAGTGTTTTCCCTTCACCAACTTCATGAAGAATGGGGTCACTTATCAATGGACCAATGAACTCCAAGAATCATTTTATATCCTCCAGAAATACCTCTTGAGCCCACTGGTATTGATGCCGCCTATTGATGGAATGCCACTAAATAATTATGTGACAACCCTGGAGAGACCTTAGGGTGCCATCCTTTTACAGAAGAATGATGCTAGGAATGGAAACAACCTTTACTATCTCAGAAAAACCGTGATCACTGAATATACTTGATATTCATAAATTTAAACAATATGACTATAATTAATCATTGTAGTTCCAAAATTGAGACACTATTTTCAATATCATGATATCAACTTGGTATCTCAAAATAAAAAACTGAAAATTATCCGCAGTTGTCTTATGCTTACAAGATTTATGGAATGATGGGTTGTTATTTTGGAACAATTTAATATACTTTTTCCGCCTCAGAAAGAAGTAAAATTCCTAGATTTAGCAGTCTTTCTTGATGAACACCCATATGCGGAAGAGACATCATGGAATACTGAATTTCATGATGTTGAAATCTTTTATCTTCAACAAGGTCCCGAAATATGATAAATTTAATTTGATTGTGCTTCTATAATTCCATTGGGGAAGAGAATGGAATGTCCTAAACTCAACAATGTTGGGTTAGGAATTGTGATATTCTCCCTAAAGAAGGTAGTGTTTTCATATTGCATTCTATTGATAAAAGGTGGAACCAACAATGAGGTATGATATCAATCTCTCATTTCTAGCATGGAATTATCACTCCAAGTACCATAGGATTACATTAAGGTGATAGGTGGTTTATAATTTTTAATCAAAAAAATAATGGGATATTTCACCATTAGAAATGAATAACTAATTCCACATTATAATTATGTTCAAGGGTTAATTGAAATATTTCCCTCAGATCTAATATTGTCTTACGTCTTGTGGTCGCAAAATGACCAAGATGATGCATTGTAAAATGTAGCCACAGTCTTAGAAGATCCATGTCAGGACGAAACAATCAAAATCATTTCTCACCATCGATCAGTTTAACCTTTTTTCCAAATGAGAATAAATAATGTCAACAATGTATGATACATATATAAACCATGTTTTCATAACTCAAAATGGATGAAATACATCATGTAATATCTCCAAAATGGGGTACTTCAACCATAGAGAATTAAAAGAGAACAAATATGGTGATGAGCAGTTAATTTCACTCCTAATAAGGTCATAGATCAATAAAAGATCCATTATAGAGGAGGTTTAGATGGAATTCTTCTTAGATGCACTTATAGGGACAAAAATATATCTTTCATGAAATAATTACATGCATTAGAATGTGGTTCTCAACAATCTGGGAATAGTATTTCTGATCAAATTCGATGGCTTGGATACTTTTTACCTTAGATGACGTAAGATTTCATAGATTTCAATAAGAAGTGTCGTCCCTACCATATGCATTCTAACTTCATTAATCAACCCCTAAGAGTTTCTACATATGTAAAAATACTCCTAGCCATTTTCTATATGGGGAATGGATATATTAGGACCCTATCCTATTGAAACAACTATGAAGCTCAAGTATTTAATTACTACTACTGATTTCATCTCCGAATGGGATGAGAAAATAAATCTCAAGGAAGTCTAGGCCAAAAGCATTGTTATCTTTGTCAAAGATAATATCATTAAAATATCTCTTTTTCCTCATACCATATTGACTGACAATGGCACAAATTTCTATTCTATTGAGTTAAAGAATCTATATATAGAGCACAATATGAAATCCAACCATTCATCTCGCTCTTATGCAGCAGCCAATGGACAGATATAGACTTTCAACAAGACCCTATCGAATATACTTCAAAATATGATGGGTAAAAGTAAAATTTATTAGCCTAATAAGCACTTGGATGCCTTGGGGCTTAATAATACTACTACTGATACTTCAACACTGTCAACCCCGTATTCATTAGTGTAAGAGAAAGAATTAGTTTTTCCTATTGAAATTCGAATTCCTTCTCTCTCAGTTTCCATCTGTGACTAGTTATCTGCATAACTACAATCTCAGGAGGAATTTGATTTGATAAAATGATTATACGAAAATAGATTTCAAAACATGCATCACTTAGAATCCTATAAAAAAAGAATAGCATGATATTTTAATAATAAGGTTCACCTCCTCTCATTTTTCATGGAGAATCACAATTAGTCTTTCGAAATCAATGATACTAGGAATGAATCCTACAAATCTTGTGCCAAAGTGGGATAGACCTTATCCCATACATAAGTTCCACTCTAATAGAGATTATTCTATAATCTCAACGGATGGATAACTTATTGCAAGTCCAACCAATGCATGATTATTAAAGAAGTACTTTATGTAATCACACTAATTTATGTCCTATTTGCAAGACATTAAATTATAGATAAATCATATGAATCCATGTTGCATGAAGTTAAAATACATATAATCTTTGTCCTGGTCACATGATGATAAACTACAGGACATTATTTGTACTCGATATACAATAGTAAACAGTGTGGTTAATGTCTTCTTCATTTGATGTTATGAAATCCCCCATGATACCAAAAATTGGATTTCCTTGTGGTTATTTAAGAAAATTGAGTATATTTCTTTTGAATGAATTACACAAAAAATTACAACTCCTTAGTGGCACATGAACCCCATTTATCCCTATGTTTGAATCAGATCTTCATAGGGACCCCTTTTCAAAAACTAAGGGTGACTTGATTCTTTCCAATATCATGATATGTAGTGACACCTATGGATTATCCCCTGGTCTAGTATTAATGTTTATTTCACATCATGTGACTTACTTCCTTACTACAAGAACTTAAACTGTACGGTTCTTATATAACTAGGTATGGGATGATTCTCATTCCAATGGGATACATAGAGACACCCAGATCTAAAATATTGGGCCCAACCACAAAAAAATAAAAATACACCCAATCATTGTATTTATGAGTCAGATCTGCATAGGGAATATCATCTTCAAGAAATATGTGTAGCTTTATTCTCATTCAAATGAGATAGGTAGTGAGACCTCAATCTTCTATATCAGGTTCATGCATAACAAAAAAAATTACAACTTTATAACATAAAAACTTAATTAATGTGAGGAACCTTATCAAGAACTATGTTTGTCTTGATTCTCATTCCAATGGGATATGTAGCAATGCCAAGATATCTTATTTTGTGCCCAACCATGAAAAAAAAGACAATTCATTACCTATGTGTATGAAGAAAACCTATATAGGGAATGTCTCAAAAATAATGTGTGGCTTGATTCTTTCCACAATATGAAATGTAGTGATGCATGTATTTTAACGTAGGCTGAGCCGCAATATCTCCGTCTTTTCACATCATTTCACTTCACATCTTCACCACATGATGATAAATTTCAAGGACTAACACGAACTATGTGTGTCTTGATTGTCCTCCCATTATGATACATAGTGAAAATTTTGAATTAAATATTAGTCACATCCTTAGGATAAATGAAAATTCCCCATATTTCTCATAAAATGAAAAATTTATGTAATAGACCATTATTTTGGGTCCTCTCCTTAGAGATCCTCACTATGGAAACTAATGATATCCCCATTATACATAGGAGTTAGATCTATATAAGGGACTCTAAAGTCATGGCCAATATTGAACCAATATATATCTTGTGCATTTGATATTACCCCTTTTACATTTCATACTCCAAATATTGAATATTTTCAAACCATAATAATCTTTCTCTGATTTTTGGTGATGGAATATCTGATACCTAAGATCTCTTTTTTCTAACTATGCAGTACATTCCCCTAGATATCCATGAATATGTTTCCCACATATTGGGCCTAGAATCCAAAATATTTCACTATTTGGCTATACAAAACATGCCTTATTTATCCCTGCATAATACAGCCCCCATAACTGGGGTTTTTAAGAAATGGTAACTTCATTCATGAGAGAAGCCTCTTACATCCCTTTAAATCTTTGATGAAGGTATGCAAGAACCCATATTTTAATGTGGTCATATTTTGTATAGTTGTCCCATATCCTTCAACCTGGACTGAAAGACTCTAAGACTATGGTTTATGTTTTTTCCTTCACTTTTTCAATGCATACTAAAACAACTATAGATCATTTGACCAAATGTCATAATTTTTTCCATAATTCTTTAGTCCTTGTCATATGAGCTAAAAATACATGAACCATAAATTCTTTGTCTGGGACTGACCTTTGTAGAAATTATAATCATCTGTTTATTTAGAAATCATGATTATAAATACTCTATTTGAATTTAGATACTTTTCTCCACAAACCATACTCTGTGCTTTCGAAAATTTGAATCTCTCTAAAATTTATTTTGATTTTATCAATAGATTTATTGATACATAAGAGATATTGTTTCTGACAATGCAGTATGTTCCTTTAGGTGTCCTTGCATAAGTTACCCACATAGCATATGTATTATCCAAAAACATTCCACAATTTGGCTATGTAGCACATTCCCTAGATGTACCTGCATAAACCATCCTCTCTAATGGGTTTTTGAGACAATGGAAACATCGTTCTTGGAAGATACTTCCTCTAATTTCATTAGGACTCTTCCCCTATCACTTTTTAGATTTTAATATTCCCATGTAATAGCATACAATTCTTCCCCTATATACTTAAATATGGTAGTACATTTTGAAAAAAAAATTACCATGAAATTAATGATTCATAAATGTTTGGTGAAGGCTAATAAACATAAAACAAAACCTCATAATGTGTTTACTGCGTGCCTTGAAACTACACACCCCCAATTTTCTTTTCTACAAAACATTAAAATTCACATCATAATGTCCTTGATTAATGAATCTAAACTACATAAAAAAATATCAGAAATCCCATTTCTAAACAATGTACGTTCCTTTGCACACCTAATTCGGATGGGAATGGTTTCTCATTCATGGGATATGTCTACACAAATGGCGTTTTTTTATTAGATACCTATACTTGAAAAAAACTACAAACTATGGTCCTGAGACATCCAAAATTTGAACCCCCTTTTGTCTATCAACAATAGTATTTCATAATTCATGGGATCTCCTTTACCTAACATTCCAATAAATTCCCCAATTGGCTTTTCATCAGCTGGTCATATATCGGTCATGTTACCCAAAGGATGATAATGTTTTTCTATTCAACACATGCCATATTTGTCCATACATAATACACCCCCCATAACAGGTGTGTTAAATAGTGGCAACATTGTTCTTGGAAGAGACCTCATTTATTCTCATACTTTATGTTTTAGATTTGGTGACCATATAAACCATGACTAAAGATTACACTTGAGAATATCCAACGAATATCGGGACCTTCCAACCATAATGATTTTTCTGGGTTCTAATATCAAAATTCATGCTCAAAGATGTTAAACCTTGAAAATTATAATTACTAGTATATTATGCATGAATATAAACACACCTTAAAAAGAGACATGATACTCACCAGATTAAAAACCTTAGAAATTGATTTCTGAATAAAAGTGGAGTATCAGCTCATGAGATATATACGTTATATGATCTGGGAAATAATGAGAAATGAAAATATGGAAGGAAAAACATTTTTGGATGAAAACCTAAAAGGGAAAGCCTAAACGTAATCAAATTTCCCCCACTAATCCCCCTTCATATTGGATGATGAACCAAAAGACAAACAAAATTTATGTGTTTTATTACAACACTAGTAACAGTCAAACTACGCACACTAGGCCTCTTAGATAAGGTAAAAGTTAATGCACCCCCATGCAACGGCCCAAAGGCCTTAATTTTTTTTATTAAAAGAAACCCCTTTTAAGGGATGAATGGGGAAAACCCCTAAAGGTATCATCGTCTTAAAAAAAATCACGACCTAAAGGTTAATCGAGACCAAAAAAACTGACAACATGAAGCTACCCCTCCCTAGTAAATGAACGTGACAATGCTCTTCACCAGTGCCAGGAAAAATGGAAAGCAAGTGTCCTCTATCAAAGCACAGGCTTGATCTGATGGAAAATGCCATACCCTCTCAAACATACAAATCCATAAATCTCTGTAACGATGAACAACAAGCTCTGAAACCTCCTATGGGACCTGATCCATGTAGTAAAGTTCGACTGCATCACCATACCAGCAGACCTCACAAAATCTTTCACTATTTCGAGAGAACACAAATAAAATCCTTCAACAAGATTCATCCTAGACCAACCTTTATGAAATCCTTAGACCCTCACTACCGCAGCCACATAAACGCAGAAGACAATCCAAATAACATGAGTTCAAGCAATCATCACCTAGGACTGGATGGCCCAACCCGCACCGAGGGACTATCACCACTGAAGAAATCTGGATCATCCTGAAACAAAAACGCCACTCTGGCATGGATCTGCACCAATCATAACCACAGATACACCCTCATCAGATTCCGACCAAGCCACATAGGGAGGAAAGAATGAGAAGGACCATCATAGTGAACTAGGAAAACAAAACCAGATCCAACTAGTCAAACAGAATCACAACTCCAAAAGTAATGCCTGTAAGAAAAACACAGAACATGAACTAGAAAAACCTCCCCATCCCTATCACTAGAGATCAGCCCCTGAACCACATCGTAGAATTTTTGGATGCAAACCCTCTCGCCAGACTCTCCAAACAAAACAAACCCGTCGATCGGGGCCACCTCCTGCCTTGACGCCGTCAAAGAATAAAGACCACGCTGGGCCAACTGCCAAAGAAACTGTGAGACTTGGCGATGCCGACCCATGTAGAGATCCATGCCGAGCTAGCCAAAAAGCTCCTTCGAGAGCGACGCCTCCACACAACCATCTCCACGCCGAGGCGAACCTTAGTCGATCCACCAGTGAAGCTCCACTGAGATGTGACGTCGTTGCACGGGCCGAGCCAACCACCGATGCTCCACCGAGAGGCGATGTTTCCACATCACGCTGAGTCGAACCCAAGCTGAGCCCACAGAGATGCGACACCACCGCCCAAGACGATACACATCCACAGCTGTCACGAGTAGATCCCGGCCTGAAGGGGGAAGGAAGGAAGAGAAGGGAGAAACCCTAGTTCCGTGAGGGAGAGGATACCAAGCCTCTCTGAGGACCTCTCAAATTATTTCTAATGCACCCCCATCTTTGTTAATGTAATTATGATTATCTAACAAATTATTCCATGTTATGAAAAGAATATTCGATATTGAAATTACAGAATGAAATTATAGATAAAACCATATATATGATTAGAGAAAAATTCCTAATTCATTTATATGGAAAAATTTTAGGAACATCGACAAAATGGAGTATCTCTATCATATACAACAAAAATAATTCATCTTGACTCTTTAATTGTTGAATATAATCAAGTTCCCTAGAAAATTCTTACTAATGCTCAGTTAGTTGAGAAACTTCATCCTCCCTGGCCCGACGAAGTTTGTATTTGGATGTTGAAATAGACTTTACCCCTTATAATTGGGCCTCTCCAAACGAATGGTTCAATTTCCCAAGCCCATTTTGATCAGCATCCATTTTTGTCAGAAGATATTCCATTTGGTTCTTTATATCCTCAATTTAATGATCAATATTGGTTTCTCCTTGGATACTACACCTCAAAATCCCTCATTATTGGGGATTAGTTTGGCAGTTACAAGATCATTCTACAGTTTGTGTTCTTGCTCCCATCGGTTAATGATATCTTTCACCACATTGTAAATTTGGTGATAATAAAATCCAAAAAATATCATTATGCTAAAAAATTCTATTAGATATCCAAAATAGGAAGAAAAATAATCCAAAGGCTTCTCATAGATTATATCCCAAATGGGTCCATATGTTTTCTTCCGTGTAATTCTCAGAGAAAACTAAAGCTCTAAGTCCAAATCAGAATCACTACCATGAGGTAGAACATATTTTGGAATAAAATCACTCATGGAGGTTATTGGAACTGCTTCTTTAGGTGAATCAAGGTCTTTATCTTTCGTTGTTGGTTGAGCCAAGGTATTGGTATCATCTTCACACCTAACTGTGGGAACCAATGGCCCTAGAAGGTAATTTAAAATGATTTTTATCTCTATGTGTGTATCAAAAACAAAGAAGGATTAAGACAGTGAATGACATTTACCTAGTAATAAGTTAGATTATTGAGTAAATACTTCCCTAGTATTCGTAGCTTCAGTTGTTTGAGTAATTACATATTGGGGAGGGTAATTATATGGTGTTTTCCAAGTGACCGTAGCCATAAGATCTTAAGCATTTCCCAACAATGGATTTTCAGTTGGTATTTCTTCAATGTTAGTGGAATTAGGGTAGAGTGGTAAGCCCCATTCTTGAAGGGTATTTTGAAAATTATCTGTAGATAATGCTACATAAATTGATCTTTGATATGTAATTTCATATAAAAAGAACCATTATGTATGAAAAAATCAATAATGAGAACTTACGTTCTTTCAATTCCTCAATGAAATCCCCAAAATCCTTGATAGAACCTGGTATGTAAATGTCTCGATTAAGAGAAACCATCATTTTATTGTATATGGAATTGTAGTTTATATCATCCTCACCATTTAAGGTATCAAAAAAATATTGATCGATGCCCAAATTGGCTCTACTAAAATTTTATTTAGTAGCTCTTCAACTGGGGCAATGTCATCAAGCCTTACTAAATCAGGATCGACACAAATACCTATTTTAGATTTCCCAGAGACACGAGGGTTTCATCCTATGTGTCAATGGTTGTTCCTGTAGGCCCATATATTAGTGACTCGAGGACATTTATGTACATTCCTTATCTAATATCAATCTACAAAATGTAATACCATCATTATTAAAAATAGTGGATTAATGAGAAGAATTGAAAAAAAAGAAAAGGGAAATACATTATTATTATTAACATAAATGCCGCATTCACGTTTAGGGTGAACATATACCCCTTAACATATCCCTCGATCCATCATGTCAAATAGTCATTTTGAGACTTGGACTTGGTCATAAGTTGAAAATATGAAGGTATACAACTCCACAATATTCTATTGTACATTAACTAGATTACTATCTAGATGACCATCAGATGTTGTTCTAATATCACCCACTTCCGGTATTCAATGTCTAGATTAGAGAAACGACCATGATTCCATGAGTTCACAAGTCATGTTTTACTAGTACTGGATTTCTAATGGCCACTCATAATTTGGAATTGATATAGTTGGTTGTGAAGAAAACTCAACATCCGTTGATTGGGAGGCCTCTTAACACCTCTCTTATTCTCCATAATAATAATAATATGGAATTATATCTTATTTTTTTATGTCAACTAGATCAACTTGGTGTAGAAGGTGTTGTTTCCCTAGCCCGCGTCTTCTTAGTTGATTTTCTACAAAATCATTTTGAAGGTTATGAATCCTCTGAAGGCTCTACCACATCTTTGGCTTCAGATATTTTACCACAATTTCTATGAACAACAGTTTTCGTGTCCTCTACCCGATGTATTCCTTTTGTTAAATCCCCCCTAAGGGTATGAAGAAACCCATGATTTCGCATATCCATCCACTAACCCAATTGATTAATATGATAGATGTAGAGTAATTCACATTTAGGTTGTCTCTAAATCCATCATAATCCATAATTGCTGGTCTACCACTAGGTTCTTCTTGTTCATAAAATGTAGGAGAAAAAGTGCACAATTTTTGAAGGAATTTGAACTGGTGAGAAAATGAATAAAGAATATATTTCTCCAAGATGATTCCTTCATCAATCCTGGATGATATTACACTATCTCTGAGGACATCATGTGAGCCCTTAGCTCATAATTTTCTTCCTAACCATAATAAAAAAATGTTCCTATTGGTGGGTTAACAAAATGAATGAAGATGAATTATCCCAATGAATTTAGTGCTCTCATCTCTACATCAAGCTTCAGGTTCCAAGTTTGAATCATAAAAACATTATGAAAAAATAGTTTAAATCAACCATTGGGGATCTAACCAAATTTAACAATAAATATGAACAAAAATGTGTTGTAATCCATCCCCGCAATACTTGAAATGGACTTGAAAGTATAATTGGAGCCTTCCATTGTATAAATGCAATAAGACATTATATATTCTTGCTATTATAGGGGTAACCAACCCAATATATTTCCCCTCTAAAATCTTGGATGCAATAAAAAAGTCCCAAGTCTTACCCTATACTGCACTCATGGAATGGAGTCAGATAAATGTTGGGCCACATGGAAATGAAGCCGGCTAAGCATATCTTTTCATCAATATCTGACAAAACCTTGTAACCCCAATGTTTTTAGTAACATTTATATAATGTGGGGTAGTACATTCCTAAATCATCCTGATTATCCACAGTTGTCCAAAGAATAGGACATCTGCACATAAGACCCATATGTTTCATTGGTTCTAAGAAAGATTTCATCCACACATTTTCATGAATATCAGCCCTAGTGTCAATATCATTCTTTTCATTCAAGAAATTTATTTTCTATTTTGAACAATTCATTATCCAATGGAGGTTTCTTCTTAGTATCACACCATGTTAAAATTGGTGTAATTAATTCAACGTACATCTCCCATAGAATTGGATCTCTATATATTTGTTAGATATCCCATAGACTGATGCCAAACTCACCATTCATTAAGTGGAAAGAATTTGTTTGCAAATTACAATTTCTCAGTAATTTAAGAATGGATTAATTTTTGTAAACATAAGTTTTCCATATCTAGAAATAATCCTAAACGTGAAAACACATTATTTATTTTCGTAAATTTTTACAAGTATTTCATACCCTAAACACCACATCCATTCAAGTTAGACTCATCCTCCAGAAGAAGGTCCAAATCTTCCATCCAATCCTTAGATATATCTGTTTTTTGAAGCACAAATGGTTGAATCATAAGAATGTGGCCTTGGATCTACAACGCGATCCTTCAAATCATGAGTACAACCTCTATGATATAAGATGCATCTAATAGGTATTGTTCCATCACGAATAGGAATAACATTCATAGTAATATTCACACAATGAGAATTAAGGTGTTGAACAAACCATATTTATAGAAAATATTTTTAAAACACAGAATGTGGGAATATTGAAGTAGCCCAAGCCTGTACATAGGTACATATTGGATTCATGAATATTAATTTTGGTATGAAATCAAGCCTTTCACCAAATCAATAAGGGTACTCCCAACAACATCATAATAGTATGGTCCAATTATTTTCATCATTTCTGCATGAAAAACATTATCTTCCTGAGTCGAATTCATCAAGAGATCCATTTATTTCTAGAGAATTACCATATTTATTTCATTAAATTGGAATATTGAATTAAGGAAGTTCAGATTTTATCATAATGGAACTCTACAACTTGGAAAAGGAAAAGTTTCATGCAGCTCCTTCGATGAGGTCACCAACATATGTTATTTGAAAAGGTACCCATCACATGTCCTTCAATAAAATCCTTATGCATAGATCCTTAAATATTTTAATTATGTGTACCTCTATTGCTCAAATGGGTATACCATGAGAAATTTTCAAGGGACCTATGTGAGAGAACAACATGAGAGAGATGAATGAATGAGATATACATTGAGAGATGAAATATGAGAATGTGGGTGAAGAAAATAGTAATGGAATGGGGGTTTTATAAGATCCTATGACCTACGCCACCTACCTACACCACTTTACTAAATTTCATAGCTATACATTAGACATGTATGATCTAGGTATAATTCTCCAAAATCTTTTCCTCGTAATATTTCCTCAAGACTAGACCCTCTTTCCAATCAGATCCAATCCTGGGGGGGGGGGATTTTTGATATTCCTTGTTATGGAAGGAAAAACTATTATAAAGAAAGGACTATTGATATGTTAAATTATCAAATAAATTTAATTTATGTAAATAAGTATAGTTCAAGGGATATATGCAACACAGATACACACTAGAAGACCAGTACAAGTTATACATGTGCAACCCAGGGCACATCCCCTACGTTGAGGACCTACACTGATGACCTACGTTGAATATATGTGCGGAAATATAGTTTCAACACCCATTACTAGGGGACCTACACTATGGATCTATGTTGAAGTCCTATGTAGGAAACCATATTTCTACCACCCCTCCTTTCCTATAAATAGTTCCCTTGGGATCCCAATTTCATAGACTAAAAATTTGGATGAACCTTTGAAGCTCCCATTGCATAGATCCATTGCCCACGCCCCCCACATTTTCTCAGGTTGTTCTATAAAAAATGGGAGAGGATTAAATTAGAAGAGATAAGAAATATTTAAGTACATTTAGAGTAAAAAATATCTTTCTCAAGGACCCTTATACCAAAAAGAATAATCTATCTACACAAGGAATATTCCATAACGGCCTATGTGAGGCTCTTCCAATGACACTGAAGGAGACCAGGGGTGACTATATCTAAATCTCACCTATGTTATGTCTTCCCTATAGTCATTTTCGAAGATTACATAGGCAAAATTCCCTTATGGTTATTATCTTTTCAGTCACTCCTCGTTCAAGTGTGGTACACATGCACGATGAATTTATGCGCAAGACCTATGAGGACCACATACGTGAGAAATCTTTGAAGGACTCTTCTAATACACCCATAGAGGGGCCTCTCCTTAGATGATTTCCTTTTCTGAACCATGTTGAAACCTCCCTAAAAACCTCCTACCTTACCAAACCATTGGAAAATACACATCAACTTCTCTCCCATTCGAGTTTGTATTTCTACAGTCATAGGTTTCCCACATTTTTTGTAAAAGGGAGTCAGCATCCTTGGGGTGTTTGTGGGTCTGTATATTTACAGTCACATGGAACCTTACCCTAGGGATAGTGTTGGGTAGTTTTTGGTCTGGATGATTAACATTTAGACCATGTCCCCCCATCTCATCTCTATGACTCATAACCTCAAGTTCTTGGTAGGGAACATATGGTTCACACGTTCATTCCCTTTTGAATGAAGAAATGATATCCTCCTCCCACTACAAGACAAATATTAGAGGATCCCTCTTGGAGTAAGCCCGTATCCTTTTAGTACAGACCTAATATCCTTCAACTTCATTACACATTGAATGGTTTATTGCTTCGTGCCCTCATCCACTGTTACTTTGGCTTGTTTCTTTACAGGCCCGACCTCATCCATAAATAGAGGATAAAGTGCATGGATTTTTGAATCTTTCACAACATATTGCTTCTCACACTGAGAAAAACTCACATGGGCTTAGCGATTTGTGATGATCACACATCCACACAATCCACATCACTTATTGAACTACAAGAAATCTGATTCCCACCATAATTGGGATATGTAGGAAGCCTTCACATAGGTCATGTGTTCAATGGACATTCTCCTCAAGATTTCGACCCTAATTCCCTTCGTTCAGGCATCCTCATTATGAATAGGCCACAAATTAAGTACCCCATTGAATCTAAATGAGTTAAAAAATCACTTGTGGATCTTATTATAAGGGAATCCAATGTAGAAGTAATCCCCAACCCATTCTTCTCAAAAATATGTACACCCTTGTGAGAATTACCAAACTATGTGGCATTTGATTCCAATGCAAGTGGGAAACGTAGGAAGACTCCCTGAGGTTCAAATCTAACACTCCAATATCAATCTTCTTATTTATGAACCACATTCTTAGAATGGTCTAATCCATTTTGGGAACTCATATCATTTCCATGTCCCTTGGTATGTTTAGGCATAATTTCCACACCACGCTTTGACTTGGCACCTTCCGCTAAGATGTCCATACCACATCAAATTAAACAGTACAGTTAGTTATTTATCCCATGATCGTAAAAGGTATGATGTGTCCCATTATGTGGATCTAAAATATGATGTTTTAGATTACATTCATGATTATAGGTAGGTATCCCATTTATGGGTATGATCCCAACATCAAAAAAAACTTCTCTCTCCTTTAGTGTCAATAAATTCCTACGTTCCCAACTGAGTGGCATAAAAAAGCATCATTATAACCTTGATAAATAATATCTAAGTAGTTTATAAAGGGATAACATTGATGGAGAACCTAGAATACATATGGATATCTCCATTAATAAAGAACCTATAATACATATGGTTGTTCCTGTAGGCCCATATATTAGTGACTCGACGACATTTATGGACATTCCTTATCTAATATCAAGCTACAAAATGTAATACCATCATTATTAAAAATAGTGGATTAATGAGAAGAATTGAAACAAAAGAAAAGGGAAATAAATTATTATTATTAACATAAATGTCGCATTCCTTTTTAGGGTGAACATATACCCCTTAACATATCCCTCGATCCATCATGTCAAATACTCATTTTGAGACTTGGACATGGTCATAAGTTGAAAATATGAAGGTATACAACTCCACAATATTCTATTGTACTTTAACTATATTACTATCTAGATGACCATCAGATGTTGTTCTAATATCACCCACTTCCGGTATTCAATGTCTAGATTAGAGAAATGACCATGATTCCATGAGTTCACAAGTCATGTTTTACTAGTACTGGATTTCTAATGGCCACTCATAATTTGGAATTGATATAGTTGGATGTGAAGAAAACTCAACATCCTTTGATTGGGAGGCCTCTTAACACCTCTCTTATTCTCCATAAGAATAATAATATGGGATTATATCTTATTTTTTTTATGTCAACTAGATCAACTTGGTGTAGAAGGTGTTGTTTCCCTAGCCCGCGTCTTCTTAGTTGATTTTCTACAAAATCATTTTGAAGGTTATGAATCCTCTGAAGGCTCTACCACATCTTTGGATTCAGATATTTTAGCACAATTTCTATGAACAACAGTTTTCGTGGCCTCTACCCGATGTATTCTTTTTGTTAAATCCCCCTAAGGGTATGAAGAAACTCAAGATTTCGCATATCCATCCACTAACCCAATTGATTAATATGATAGATGTAGAGTAATTCACATTTAGGTTTTCTCTAAATCCATCATAATCCATAATTGTTGGTCTACCACTAGGTTCTTCTCGTTCCTAAAATTTAGGAGAAAAAGTGCACAATTTTTGAAGGAATTTGAACTGGTGAGAAAATGAATAAAGAACATATTTCTCCAAGATGATTTCTTCATCAATCCTGGATGATATTACACTATCTCTGAGGACATCATGTGAGCCCTTAGCTCATAATTTTCTTCCTAACCATAATAAAAAAATGTTCCTATTAGTGGGTTAACAAAATGAAAGAAGATGAATTATCCCAATGGATTTAGTGCTCTCATCTCTACATCAAGCTTCAGGTTCCAAGTTTGGATCATAAAAACATTATGAAAAAACAGTGTAAATTAACCATAGGGGATCTAACCAAATTTAACAATAAATATGAACATAAATGTGTTGCAATCCATCCCCACAATACTTGAAATGGACTTGAATGTATAAATGGAGCCTTCCATTGTATAAATGCAATAAGACATTATATATTCTCGCTATTATAGGGGTAACCAACCCAATATATTTCCCCTCTAAAATCTCGGATGCAATAAAAAAGTTCCAAGTCTTACCCTATACTGCACTCATGGAATGGAGTCAGATAAATGTTGGGCCACAAGGAAATGAAGCCGGCTAAGCATATCTTTTCATCAATAGAGAAAGTCCTATGTGTCAATGGTTGTTCCTATAGGCCCATATATTAGTGACTCGAGGAAATTTATGGACATTCCTTATCTAATATCAAGCTACAAAATGTAATACCATCATTATTAAAAATAGTGGATTAATGAGAAGAATTGAAACAAAAGAAAAGGGAAATACATTATTATTATTAACATAAATGTCGCATTCCGGTTTAGGGTGAACATATACCCCTTAACATATCCCTCGATCCATCATGTCAAATACTCATTTTGAGACTTGGACTTGGTCATAAGTTGGAAATATGAAGGTATACAACTCCACAATATTCTATTGTACTTTAACTAGATTACTATCTAGATGACCATCAGATGTTGTTCCAATATCACCCACTTCCAGTATTCAATTTCTAGATTAGATAAATGACCATGATTCCATGAGTTCACAAGTCATGGTTTACTAGTACTGGATTTCTAATGGCCACTCATAATTTGGAATTGATATAGTTGTTTGTGAAGAAAACTCAACATCCTTTGATTGGGAGGCCTCTTAACACCTCTCTTATTCTCCATAAGAATAATAATATGGGATTATATCTTATTTTTTTATGTCAACTAGATCAACTTGGTGTAGAAGGTGTTGTTTCCCTAGCCTGCATCTTCTTAGTTGATTTTCTACAAAATCATTTTGAAGGTTATGAATCCTCTAAAGGCTCTACCACATCTTTGGCTTCAGATATTTTACCACAATTTCTAGGAACAACAGTTTTCGTGGCCTCTACCCGATGTATTCCTTTTGTTAAATCCCCCCTAAGGGTATGAAGAAACCCACGATTTCACATATCCATCCACTAACCCAATTGATTAATATTATAGATTTAGAGTAATTCACATATAGGTTGTCTCTAAATCCATCATAATCCATAATTGTTGGTCTACCACTAGGTTCTTCTCTTTCCTAAAATGTAGGAGAAAAAGTGCACAATTTTTGAAAGAATTTGAACTGGTGAGAAAATGAATAAAGAACATATTTCTCCAAGATGATTTCTTCATCAATCCTGGATGATATTACACTATCTTTGAGGACATCATGTGAGCCCTTAGCTCAAAATTTTCTTGATAACCATAATAAAAAAATGTTCCTATTGGTGGGTTAACAAAATAAATGAAGATGAATTATCCCAAGAAATTTAGTGCTCTCATCTCTACATCAAGCTTCAGGTTCCAAGTTTGAATCATAAAAACATTATGAAAAAATAGTGTAAATCAACCATTGGGGATCTAACCAAATTTAACAATAAATATGAACAAAAATGTGTTGCAATCCATCCCCGCAATACTTGAAATGGACTTGAAAGTATAAATGGAGCCTTCCATTGTATAAATGCAATAAGACATTATATATTCTCTCTATTATATGGGTAACCAACCCAATATATTTCCCCTCTAAAATCTTGGATGCAATAAAAAAGTTCCAAGTCTTACCCTATACAGCACTCATGGAATGGAGTCAGATAAATGTTGGGCCACAAGGAAATGAAGCTGGCTAAGCATATCTTTTCATCAATGTCTGACAAAACCTTGTAACCCCAATGTTTTTAGTAACATTTATCTAATGTGGGGTAGTACATTCCTAAATCATCCTGATTATCCACAGTTGTCCAAAGAATATGACATATTCACATAAGACCCATATGTTTCATTGGTTCTAATAAAGATTTTGTCCACACTTTTTCATGAATATCAGCCCTAGTGTGAATATCATTGTTTTCATTCACGAAATTTATTTTCTATTTTGAACAATTCAATATCCAATGGAGGTTTCTTATTAGTATCACACCATGTTAAAATTGGTGGAATTAATTCAACGTACATCTCCCATAGAATTGGATCTCTATATATTTGTTAGATATCCCATAGACTGATGCCAACCTCACCATTCATTAAGTGGAAAGAATTTGTTTGCAAATTACAATTTCTCAGTAATTTAAGAATGGATTCATTTTTGTAAACATAATTTTTCCATATCTATAAATAATCCTAAACGTGAAAACACATTATTCATTTTAGTAAATTTTTACAAGTATTTCATACCCTAAACACCACATCCATTCAAGTTAGACTCATCCTCCAGAAGAAGGTCCCAATCTTCCATCCAATCCTTAGACATATCTGTTTTTTGAAGCATAAATGGTTGAATCATAAGAATGTGGCCTTGGATCTACAACACGATCCTTAAAATCATGATTACAACCTCTATGATATAGGATGAATCTAATAGGTATTGTTCCATCACTAATAGGAATAACATTCATAGTAATATTCACACAATGGGAATTAAGGTGTTGAACAAACCATATTTATAGAAAATATTTTTAAAACACAGAATGTGAGAATATTGAAGTAGCCTAAGCCTGTACATATGTATATATTGGATTCATGAATATTCATATTGGTATGAAATCAATCCTTTCACCAAATCAATAAGGGTACTCCCAACAACATCATAATAGTATGGTCTAATTACTTTCATCATTTCTGCATGAAAAACATTATCTTCCTGAGTCGAATTCATCAAGAGATCCATTTATTTCTAGAGAATTACCAAATTTATTTCATTAAATTGGAATATTGAATTAAGGAAGTTCATATTTTATCATAATGGAACTCTACAACTTGGAAAAGGAAAAGTTTCATGCAGCTCCTTCGATGAGGTCACCAATATATGTTCTTTGAAAAGGTACCCATCACATGTCCTTCAATAAAATCCTTATGCATAGATCCTTCAATATTTTAATTATGTGTACCTCCATTGCTCAAATGGGTATACCATGAGAAATTTTCAAGGGACCTATGTGAGAGAACAACATGAGAGAGATGAATGAATGAGATATACATTGAGAGATGAAATATGAGAATGTGGGTGAAGAAAATAATAATGGAATGGGGGTTTTATAAGATCCTATGACCTACGCCACCTACCTACACCACTTTACTAAATTTCATAGATATACATTAGACATGTATGTTCTATGTATAATTCTCCAAAATCTTTTCCTCATAATATTTCCTCAAGACTAGACCCTCTTTCCAATCAGATCCAATCCTGAGGGGGGGGATTTTTGATATTCCATGTTATGGAAGGAAAAACTATTATAAATAAAGGAATATTGATATGTTAAATTATCAAATAAATTTAATTGATGTAAATAAGTATAGTTAAAGGGATATATGCAACACAGATACACACTAGAAGACCAGTACAAGTTATACATGTGCAACCCAAGGCACATCCCCTATGTTGAGGACCTACACTGATGACCTACGTTGAATATATGTGCGGAAATATAGTTTCAACACCCATTACTTGGGGACCTACACTATGGATCTATGTTGAAGTCCTATGTAGGAAACCATATTTCTACCACCCCTCCTTTCCTATAAATAGTGCCCTTGGGATCCCAATTGCGTAGACTAAAAATTTGGATGAACCTTTGAAGCTCCCATTGCATAGATCCATTGCCCACGCCCCCCACATTTTCTCAGATTGTTCTATAAAAAAATGGGAGAGGATTAAATTAGAAGAGATAAGAAATATTTAAGTACATTTAGAGTAAAAAATATCTTGCTCAAGGACCCTTATACCAAAAAGAATAATCTATCTACACAAGGAATATTCCATAACGGCCTGTGTGCGGCTCTTCCAATGACACTGAAGGAGACCAGGGGTGACTATATCTAAATCTCACCTAAGTTATGTCTTCCCTGTAGTCATTTTCAAAGATTACATAGGCAAAATTCCCTTATGGTTATCATCTTTTCAGTCACTCCTCGTTCAAGTGTGGTACACATGCACGATGCATTTATGCGCAAGACCTATGAGGACCACGTACGTGAGAAATATTTGAAGGACTCTTCTAGTAAACCCATAGAGGGGCCTCTCCTTAGATGATTCCATTTTCTGAACCATGTTGAAACCTCCCTAAAAACCTCCTACCTTACCAAACCATTGGAAAATACACATCAACTTCTCTCCCATTCGAGTTTGTATTTCTACAGTCATAGGTTTCCCACATTTTTTGTAAAAGGGAGTCAACATCCTTGGGGTGTTTGTGGGTCTGTATATTTACAGTCACATGGAACCTTACCCTAGGGATAGTGTTGGGTAGTTTTTGGTCTGGATGATTAACATTTAGACCATGTCCCCCCATCTCATCTCTATGACTCATAACCTCAAGTTCTTGGTAGGGAACATACGGTTCACACGTTCATTCCCTTTTTAATGAAGAAATGATATCCTCCTCCCACTACAAGACAAATATTAGAGGATCCCTCTTGGAGTAAGCCCGTATCCTTTCAGTACAGACCTAATATCCATCAATTTCATTACACATTGAATGTTTTATTGATTCGTTCCCTCATCCACTGTTACTTTGGCTTGTTTCTCTACAGGCCCGACCTCATCCATAAATAGAGGATAAAGTGCATGGATTTTTCAATCTTTCACAACATATTATTTCTCGCACTGAGCAAAACTCACATGGGCTTAGCGATTTGTGATGATCACACATCCACACAATCCACCTCACTTATTTAACTACAAGAAATCTGATTCCCACCATAATTGGGATACATAGGAAGCCTTCACATAGGTCATGTGTTCAATGGACATTCTCCTCAAGATTTCGACCCTAATTCCCTTCGTTCAGGCATCCTCATTATGAATAGGCCACAAATTAAGTACCCCATTGAATATAAATGAGTTAAAAAATCACTTGTGGATCTTATTATAAGGGAATCCAATGTAGAAGTAATCCCCAACCCATTCTTCTCAAAAATATGTACACCCTTGTGAGAATTCCCAAACTATGTGGCATTTGATTCTAATCCAAGTGGGAAACGTAGGAAGACTCCCTGAGGTTCAAATCCAACACTGCAATATCAATCTTCTTATTTATGAACCACATTCATAGAATGGTCTAATCCATATTGGGAACTCATATCATTTCCATGTCCCTTGGTATGTTTAGGCATAATTTCCACACCACGCTTTGACTTGGCACCTTCCGCTAAGATGTCCATACCACATCAAATTAAATAGTACAGTTAGTTCCTTATCCCATGATCGTAAAAGGTATGATGTGTCCCATTATTTGGATCTAAAATATGATGTTTTAGATTACATTCATGATTATAGGTAGGTATCCCATTTATGGGTAAGATCCCAACATCAAAAAAAACTTCTCTCTCCTTTAGTGTCAATAAATTCCTATGTTCCCCACTGAGTGGCATAAAAAAGCATCATTATAACCTTGATAAATAATCTCTAAGTAGTTTATAAATGGATACCATTGATGGAGAACCTAGAATACATATGGATATCTCCATTAATAAAGAACCTATAATACATATGGATGATTCATAATTACCTATATTCTAGTAATTGATTGTAAATTTCAAGGGAAACCTATATTTCGCTTGGTAAATTAATAATAATTCCTGAGGACATATTAAATATATATAAAAGAGTCCCGGAGTAGGTAATAACTCCCCCCAAAAAGGGTGTGATGAGCCTATCATCCCATCCTCTCGACCAATGTGAGTTCTTAAGTATCATAGGTCAAAGAACCTAAAAAACACCTACCTTTTAAAAGAAGGCCCCTTTGGATATAAAACCATTGGGGGTTTCCTGTTCCATAAATAAATCTGATAGAAACTGTCTAGATGTAGTGTTTCCAAAATAAAACATAAATTTTTATTGGAAAAATGATTTAATCATGTATCATAATTATATAGAATCCCACATCAATTCCATCAAATTTATCAATCCCGATATTTCATTCATATTATTCAATAATTTCTCTTTTATCGATTCGAAAAACCATGTCCACTAACGACCCAAATATGATAATAATTATTTTTAACAAATAATGAAACGTTGATCAGTTGAGATACTATAAAATCCACTGAATACTTTATCTTATTGATCCACCAGATGATACAGTGAAGAGCATCATAGTGGATAAAACTGAACCTCTAGAAGTTCACTTCCTCTCATCTAAGGGTATCGGAAGTAGGCATCCAAGGAAACCTACCCACCACACAAATGTTTCAATGCAAGAAAATTTGTAGAAACGTATATTCATATAAAACCAAAAAAAATTAAAATTGTAAGACATGTAAGATGTAAGAGCCCAGACCTTCTTTCTAGGTATGTTTTTATTTCTGGTGTTTTGGGGAAAAAGAGGAGATTCTGGAAATTTCCTAAGTACACCCCGTGTTTTCGGTTACCACGGGTAGACATGTGATGGCTGTGTAGCGGCCTTGAAGACGACCGTTTGGGGTGGCTTAGAGTCCGCCTAAAGAAGATTAATGAAAAGGAAAGTATACACTGTGCCCTCATGAAGTACACGCCATGTATTTTGTTTTTTTTTTCATTAAACGGACAAGGGCCATGTCTTATCGAACGAAACGTATTCTTATTCAGTTTCTTCGTCCAAGAGAACCATACATCCATGGATCATCGACGATCACCTGAACGATCGTTCATCATCCAAATCGAACACCGTCTATTGCATTGGAATCGTATCAGTGAGCTCCCTCTTCTCCGAGAGCACTGTCCCTTGATTTCACTTCTCTCGTATGTTTTTCTCAGTTGAGTGTTTTGTGCGTTTTTGTAGATATTTGGAATTATAAGGATATTCAAGCCTTGAAACGAAACTATATTGATCTACCAATGCTAATATAGGTGGTTTGTGCCTTTCTGTTGAACGTTTTTGAGTTATATGTGCAAATATTCCCAATACCCTTGAACGGGGTGTTGCATGTTTACCGTTTTTGCCCTGTTGTTTTCCTGCATTGCTTTTATTCTTGAGTAGAGGTCAATTGAATATGATAAGGGTTAAATTACTATGATTTGGATGCTTTTCCCTTGCATGTTTTTTTATGACCATTTTGGTATAGCCTTTCCTGTTAGGCTGTAGTTGTTTCCCAGACCTAGTTTTATAGGATGGCGTGATTATCATTTCTGACATGCTGAGATGCTGTAGATAGTTATCCAAGTAGTTCTTAAGATTTACTTGGGCCGTTACACTTTTCAATACTTGTTGACTTACACAGGTCTATGAGAACCTGGTGTAGTAGACCATAGGGAGAATGGATGTAAGGGCTTCTCTACAGTGACTTTATCATTTACGATGTGAGAGAACATGGGGAATTGATTTCAAGTGGTTCCTTAGACTTTCTTGTAGTTTCTAGACGCAGGCCACATGGGGAATTGATGTTGAGTGCTTCCCTAGAGAGCCTTCAGTCCCGATACGAGACTATAGGGGGAATTGATGGTGAGTGATTCCTCATAGATTCTATAAATTAGCTAAACTGGAGGGGTGAGATTGTTTGCGCTTCCTAGAGGGTTTCCTATGCTAGTTTGGTTGAACTAGAGGGGATAGGCTGTGTGTACTTCCCATAGGGTTACCTGCATTGATTAGCTACTTACTTGATTGCTTGAGATGTAGGAATTGTTACTGCTGTGTACTTCCTTGTTTACTGCTTTATTTTTCTCATTACCTGCTATATACTCATGGACTGTTAGGCATAGATCTGTCGGTAGTTTCCTAATGGGATTCATTCTCACAACTTTTTTGGTTCATACATTTGGGCCCAAATATATTATATTGCTGCAGGTATAGATAAAGGAAAGCGCCCTTCTTCTTCAGGTACTTTAGTGCTGTAGAGCTGGAGAGAATGAGACCAAGCTTAGGCTTGCAATGCTGAGGAGTTTATATATTGTTCCTTTTTACACTAGTTTGGTATTTAATTTCATCATTATGACTTGTTTGGCTGATTTACTAGACATATGTATCATTCATCATTTTACACATATTTGCTCCATTTGATATTGCTTATAGTCATCCTCTTCTTATTGTTGTATGTATGTTTTCTACTTCCGATATTTTATATCTGTTTACATCCACTGTGTTACTCTACCAATGAGAGAATAGTTTCCCCACTATCAAAACCAAGGCCCTCACTTCTAGTCGGTATCCTATGGCGTTATGGGAAATGTGCCTGAGGTCATGTGATGAATCAGGTAAGGGGTGCATATTGGCAGCTTTCAGAACTGGGACGTTACAAAGTTGTATTAGAGGAGTTGTTTTATCTTAATTTACATTTTGGAGCCTATAGATTGGGATAGGACAGAATAGGTAATTTGTAAAAATATGTGTTTGGGATAAGCTACCCCGTGTATAGGGAAAATTCAATTTACCTCGATTGTTGCAATTTTTCTGTTTTTCAATTTTACAGTTGATTTGATTTCACCGTTGGCTGATTCACATGTACTGTGCTATTATTATTGATGTTATTGTGGTTATATTTCTGTCACAACCCAATTATATATGGGTATTACATCTCATGCATTATATATGAACTTTCTAGAAATCACATGTCATGCATTCTTGCCATGACATTTATGGTGCATTAGCGATTTCATATTATTGTGATAGAAGTTGTGTAAAATACGCATGCTGCTGTGATAGATTCCTTGATAGAATACCTACTTTTTATAGGGTATTATTTTTGTAAGTTTTTGTTTGGATGAATGTGAAACTTTGGTTCTTGAGGTGTTATGGGCCCTCATGGATCGTAATTTAGTGGATCATTTCACTGTTGTTCTTGTTATGACCTGTATATGATGCCAAACATTGATTCGTGGGGAGTATGGGCCCTCATGGATTTAAATTTGGAACCTTATTGTTCATTTTCAGTGTTTTCTGGGTTCTGGAGTAGTTTATAAGGATCACTGTCTGGAAAAACCCATAATACACGGCGTGTGATTTATGAACACATGTTGTGTGTCCTGCTATTCAAGAAGGAACAACATTTCTTAAGTACACGTCATGTACTGTATGTACATGATGTGTACTATATATACATGTTTTGTACTGTATCTACATGCCGTGTAGTATCTGACTATGGCGCTGACTGTGTGGCAGAGACAGGGGTTGGAAATCATTGGCAGCACACTCCGTGTATAGGATGTACACGCCATGTTTTAAGACCGCATCACCGGCCGTGTAACTAACAATCATGGGTCAGAAGAGGCTTTACAAATACACGTTGTGTCCATGTGTAACACACAGTGTAGTGAATGTCATGCAACTGGCCATGTATCTTACAAAATGGGTCAGCAGAGTCTCTTCTTATACACGCCGTGTCCACCTGGAACATGCCTTGTAGTATGAGCTATGTATCCCGCCATGTCACTAACAACACAGTCCTGTGGAGCACATCTTCTACATGCCGTGTCTGGAAAAAACATGCTGTGTAGTCTTGTTTTAGGGGAACCATGTGGGTTATCCATGTAAGGGGACTTCGGTAAGGGAAAATGATTCAAGTACACACCGTGTGTTAGGATAACATGACGTGTGGTTGGGGTGTTACACGACCGTTTGTGGTAGGAGTACACACCCATGTGAATGACTTAAAGGAATAGCCTTGTTAAGGACATACACGTCATGTAGTCATGTTTTAAAAAACTAGAATTCTTTCCTTCTTCTATTTACATCATTTCCTTCCTGTTTTCAGTCCTTAATAATCTGGATCTAAGGTGTGTTTTTGACCTTGCAGAGTCATGCCACTAAGAGGTCCTATGGTTGTATTCTAGTTACAGGGCGACGATCAGACACCAGATATGGCTGAGTTGGGACTTCCTGCAGATCCTCTTGTTGTGCCTGTCTTGGCACCAATAGTTATACCAGATGTAGGTGTTGATGCACATTTCAGGGAATGCTTCATGAGGATGATATAGACCATCCAGGGAGCACTGCCTCCTGCCTCATCTATGGTAGATTTGATGTGGGTTTTTCAGCAACAGCATCCTCTCACCTTCTCAGGGGAAGGAGGACCTCAGGCTGTAGAGTCATGGATGTAAACCATGCAGATGATCTTTGAGAATCTGGGGACACCTTCAGAAAGGTAGGTCAAGAATTCTACATACATGTTATGAGATTCCTCCATGATATGGTGGGACGTGATCTCATAGGCGGGTCATCATCATGTTATGTATTAGGAGGAGTTCCAGTGCAACTTTTATGATTAATTCTATCGGGAGACATTGAGGGCCGATCGTGCCTGGGAGTTCATGATCCTAGAGCAGGGTACCCGATCAGTTATTTAGTATTACTCTCTTTTAACCGAGCTTTTCATTTCACACCCATCCTAGTAGTATATGGGTTATTCCTAGAAATGATGTTTGAGGATGGTCTCTGACATGACATCTAATCGTAGGTGGATATCTTTAGGTTGACTTCCATCGCTTCCATAGTCTACCGTGGACTAATCACGGATCAAAATATGAGGGAATCTGGAGTTGTGAGCTTGGGCGGCTCAACATCCAGAGTTAGTGATTCTCCAGCTGATAGCAGGATGCGCCACAGGGAGACTTCTCGAGGAGATCCGAGTAGGTGGGATGCATCTTCTGGTAGCCAGGTGGTATGCTACCAGTGCGAAAGGAGAGGGTATAGGAGGCCACAGTTGCAAAGAGACCTAGTAAAGTGCTGATCTTGCGACAAGATGGGGCACCTTCAGCATTTCTATTAGGTCTTCTCACCAGCAGCTGGTGACCATGGTTCATATATGACTCCTCCTACAGGAACATCTCCACTAGTTTCTCACCAGTCTGGGAACTAGAGTTCTTCCTGCCATTCAGGCCAAGGTAGAGGTCATGACCATGGTGGTCAGTCACCATGATATCAGCGACAGTAGGTTGGATAAGTTCAGAGTGGTCAGGCAGGGTCATAGGGCCGTGGAGCAGGCCAGACTTTTGTAGTGGAGCAGATTTAGAAGGAGAAGCATCCAGAACCCTCTACAGTTCGAGGTATGATCCTAGTTGCCTCTGTTTTATCTTCTGTTCTATTCGACATAGGTTATTCCCATATAATTATATCTGTTTCTGTTATAGAGAGCCTTGGGCTCTATATCTTTTCTTCATCTGATATCTTGACACTAGAAACTCCGTTGTGGACGAGAACATCTAGTGTACATCAGTGCAAGGAGTTCCCTCTTGAGGTTGGTGGGTGTCACTTTAGTTGGGATGTATATGTCCTAGATATGACAAGATATGATTTTATTCTCATAATGGATAGGTTAGTTCCCTTTTAGGATGTTGTCGATTTCTATCACCGTAGGGTGAGTTTCATATCACCATAGGGCGAATCGTTTCTTCACAAGGGAGAATGGGATGTCCAGGAGAGAAGAGCGGTACTGAAGCATCATGGTTTAGGAGGAGTTATAGGCCAGATTGCTAGTCTGTATCTGGATGACCAGGGGACTTCACATATGGACTTTCCTTCATTGGTAGATTGTTTCAGGGACTTCTTTCTAGAGTAATTTTCAGGTTTGACTCCAGAGAGAGAGATATACTTTTCTATTGAGCTTGTGCCAGGGGAGACACCGATGTCCATCCCTCCTTATAAGATGGGTACACCAGATTTGTTGGAGCTTAATAATTAGTTGGAGGAGTTTTAGGAAAAGAGTTTCATCCGAACCTATACTTCTCCTTGGGGTTCGACTATCCTAATTACGATGAAGGAAGACGGTTCTCTCAGGCTATGCATGGATTATCGGATGTTGAACCAATTGATGGTCAATAACTAATACCCCTTGATAAGGATTGATGATCTATTTGATCAGCTTCAAGGAGCCTGGGTGTTCTGAATTATTTAATTGAGGTATGGTTACCATCAGTTCCGAGTTAGACCATCGGATATTCCTATTACATCCTTCCAGAGCAGGTATGGTTTATACGAGTATGTGGTTATGCCATTCGGTCTCATGAACGTGCCTAAATTTTTCATGGCACTGATGAACCTAGTGTTCCATCCAAACTTGGATTCTTTTGTGGTAGTCTTCATGGACGATATCTTGGTCTAATCTCGCACTCGACATTACCATGCAACCCACCATGAGATCGTTTTGAGTACACTGAAAGATCATCAGTAATATGCTAAGATCTCAAAATCCCACTTTTGGATGGATCAGATTCTCTTTCTAGGTCATGTTATCTCAGATACTGGAGTATTATTAGACCTAGAGAAAGTGAGAGAAATGGTTTCCTAGGAGAATATGAATAAATTCATTGAGGTGAGGAGTTTTCTAGAGATGTATGGATACTAAAAACGCTTCATTCATGACTTTTCTCGCTTAGCAGCATCACTGATGGGCCTGACTAAGAAGGGTGTGAAGTTCTAGTGGTCAGATTCCTGTGAGTCAGCATTTCAGGAGATGAAAGGTAGGTTGACTTTAGCACCAATACTAGTATTTCCAATTTTGGTAAAGAGCTATACTATTTACTACGATTCTTTAGGTATCGGGCTGGGAGATGTGCTTATGCAGGTAGAAGGAGTATTTGCGTATGGGTCTCGACAGTTGAGGCCCCATGAGAGGAATTACCCGATGCATGATCTTGAGTTGGAAGCAGTTGTTCATGCCTTACTCTATTGGAGACATTATCTTCTAGGAGAGAATTTTGTGGTTTTCACCAACCACAAAATTCTCAAGTACATTTTCACTCAGTGTGATCTGAATTTATGACAGCGAAGGTGGGTTGAGTACCTACAGTACTTCGACTTTGAGCATGCCCATATACATGGGAAAGGAAACGTAGTAGCCAATGCACTGAGAATGAGGACCCATATAGAAGTAGTTCAAGAGGCCAGTAGTGAGTGACATCTTAGGGATCTGTTCTCTGATATGCATTGGAGGTGAACAATAGACATGAGAAGACATTTTTTTCTTCTGTAGCTACTGCCTCCACTCATCTCGATCGAGTGAGAATGAGGCAGCTATCAGATTATAAAGGCCTAGTCCTATGGGAAATCCTGTCATGAGAGGACCCTCTTCCTGGTTGGACCATATGAAAGGATGAGATCTTGGGTTTCTAGGGACGCGTATGGGTGTCAGCAGACATGTGCGAGGAGTTGATGTAGGACTTTCATTATTCGGTTTGGGCAATTCATCTTTCTGTTGCCAAGATGTATCGTGATCTACACTGTCAGTATTGGTGGAAAGGTATGAAGAGATATGTTTTTGGTTTTTTCATGAGGTGTTCCACCTGTATGAAGGTGAAGGCGGAGCATCAGCGACCAGCCGAGCTTCTACAACAGTTACACATCCCTGAGTATAAGTGGAATGATGTCATGATGGATTTCTTGGTAGGGTTTATGAGGTCGCCTTGATGTAATGATGTGGTGTGGGTTATCATTGAAAAACTCAAAAAGGTTTCTCACTTCTTTCCAATCAAGGGGACCTTCAGTGTTGATGAGCTGGGATGGTTGTACATTTGAGTGATTGTACATCTACCTGGATTTACACACTCCATTGTTTCAAACAGCGATGACCATTTTACTTCTCGGGTCTGGAAGGGGCTTCAAAAGGATTTGGGTACATAGGTAACGTTGATTACAACTTACCATTCCCAAAAAAATGGCCATTTCAAGCGTATGATTCAGGTGATTGAGGACATGCTCCGAGCATGCATTCTGGATTTTGGAGGTTCTTGGGAGAGACACATACCACTTCTGAAGTTTTCCTACAACAATAGGTTTTAAGAATCTATCTATATAGAACCTTACGAGGCTTTGTATGGTAGGATATTCTGATCATCCTTGTGTTTTCTAGATGTAGGAGAGGCGGCTATGCTGGGACCTTGTCTTGTTCAGGACACCACATAATAGATAGAGTTGATTCTGAAGAGGATGGATACTACACTATCTTGACATATGTCTTATGGTGATCGACGAAGGAAACCTATAGAGTTTGAGGTCAGGGATCAGGATTTCCTACGTGTTACATAGAGGTTGGGACACAAAAGGATTCTCATACAGGGTAAGATTTCACCGAGATATGTCGGTCCGTTTGAGGTGTTGGAGAGAGTTGGTACAGTTGCCTATTGGTTGCAGTTACCTCAGAGGTACGAGGCTATGCACGACGTCTTCCACGTTTCATTGCTTCGATGTTACTTATCAGATCCATCTCATTTCTTTCATCCCAAGTAGGTTGAGTTAGATGTGGATACCTCGTCGAGAAGCATCCTATTCAGATTACTGATCTATTTACGATGGTTCTCTACGGCCGGTCTGTTCCTCTAGTATGGGTGCTACGACTGCATGGGTGAGTACAATATGAGACTTGGGAGAGGGAGGCCGATGTAAGTTTGCAGTGGCCGAAGCTATTCGGGGTTTCTTCTTCTATGCCCCCTTGCTAGGGAAATTCTGGGATAAAATTCTTTTAGGGGGAGTTTGTAAGAAACTGGACCTTGTTTCCAGGTATGTTTTTCATTTCTGGTGTTTTTGGGAAAAAGAGGAGCTTCTGGAAATTTCTTAAGTACAAGCCATGAAATTTATGAGTACATGCTGTGTACTCAGTTACCACGAGTAGTTGTGTGCTGGTTGTGTAGAGGCCTTGAACATGGTTGTGTGGGGTGACATGGAGGCCGCCTAAAGAGGAGTACAGAAAAGTCAAGTACATGTTGTTTACTCATGATGTACACGCCGTGCATTTTGTTTTTTTTCATTAAACGGACAGGGGTCACGTATTATCAACAGAAACATCTTCTTCTTCAGATTCTTCGTCCGAGAGAACCGTACAACCATAGATCTTTCACATGCTTCCAAGGGATCATCCGTCCTCCGAATCGAACATCATCGATTACGTTGGAATCACATCAGTGAGCACTATCTTCTCTTAGAGCTCCATCCCTTGATTTATCCCCTCTCATGAGTTTTTCTCGATTGATCGTTTTGTGCATTATGGTATATCTTCATCTTTATAAGGTGATTCAAGCCCTGAGACTCAAGTATATTGAACTCCCAATGCTGAGGTAGGTGGTCTGTGCCTTTCTGTTGAATGTCTTTGAGTTTAATGCGAAAATGTTCCCAATACCCTTGAACAGGGTGTTGCGTGTTTACCATTTTAGCCCTGTTGATTTCATTATTTGATTTTATGCCTTATTATAGGTCAATTGAATGCGATTAGGGTTAAATTTTTATGCATTGGATTCTTTTCCCATGCATGTTTGTTTATGACCGTTTTGGTCAAGCCTTGCATGTTAGGATGCAGTTGTTTCCCATGCCTAGTTTTATAGGATGGTGTGATTATCTTTTATGACATGTTTACATGTTGTAGACAGTTACCCAAGTAGTTATTAAGGTTTACTTTGGCCGTTACGCTTTGAAATACTTGTTCACTTACATAGGGTTGTGAGAACCTGGTGTAGTAGACCATAGGGAGAATTGATGTAACGGATTCTCCCGAGTGTCTTTATAATTTATGATGCAAGACCACATGGGGAATTAGTGTTGAGTTCTTCCTCAGAGTGTTTGTAGTTTGTAGAGATGGGCCATAGGGGGAATTGACGTTGAGTGCTTCCCCCGAGTGCCTTTAGTAATGATACAAGACTATAGGGGGGAATTGACAGTGAGTGCTTCCTCAGAGAGTCAATAATTTAGATAAACCAGAGGCGTGAGATTGTGTGTGCTTCCAAGAGGGTTTCTTGTTCTAGTTTGGTTGAACTAGAGGGGATAGGTTGTGTGTACTTCCCATAGGGTTACTATCTATGATTAACTGCTTACTTAATTACTTGGGATGTAGGAATTAAAACTGCTATGTACTACCTTGTTTAGTGCTTTCTTTTTCTTATTACCTACTATATACTCACTGACTATTAGGCACAGATCTTTTGGTGCTTTCCTAAAGGTATTTAGTCTCAAAAAAAATTTGGTTCATGATTTTGGGCCCAAATAGATTATATTCTTGCAGGTATAGATAAAGGAAAGTGCCCTTCTACTTCAGGTACTTGAGTGCTCTGGAGCTGGAGGTCTTGGGACCAAGCTTAGGCTTGAAATGCATAAGAGTTTATATATTGTTCCTTTGTAAATTGGTTTAGTACTATATTTCATTATTGTGACTTATTTGGATGCTTTCCTAGACATATATATCATGCATCATTTTATATATATGTGATCCATTTGATATTGCTTCTAGTCTTCCGCTGTTTATTGTTGTATGTATGTTTTCTACTTTTGCTATTGTATATCTATTTACTTCGGCTGTGTTACTCTGCCAATGAAGGGAATAGTTTCCCCAATATCACTCCCATGGCCCTTGCTGCTAGTTGGAAGCCTCTGGAATTTTGGGAAATGTACTTGAGGCCATGTGACCAACCTGGTACGGGGCGCCTCTTGGTGGCTATCCGAACTGGGATGTTACATAAAAAATTAAAAGAAAAGAGTAAATAAAAACCCAAAAAATAATATGACGTAGACATGTTGGCTAAAATCATGGGAGGAACCACTTTTTCATTCATATATTATTATAAGTACCAATATTAATTCCAATAAATAAAAATTTTCAGTCATATTTATTTATAGAGTGATTAACACATTCTAATTCTACGACTCACTATCTATGTTTCATGTGAACTATACATGATCATGAATCACCATTCCAAACATTTACATTGGTCACCACATCCTTTTATAGGAACCATATACATGATCATAAATCACCATTCAAAACATTTACATTGGTCACCACATCCTTTTATAGGAACCATAGATGGTTATACCATTAATACATGCATCCTAAATTAATTGAGGGCCTCCGTATAGAATGTAACTATAAATTTCTCCTAAAATCATTGACCACAACCACTTTAATTGGAAAACACTTATATGGTCTTCCATAGATATTGTTTATTCTATAGTATTTTAAATATTATATAACATTAAAATTACATTAGATGATATGAACATATAATGGTCTTACTGAATCTATATAGATGAAATTCCATTAACCACACAATGATCACTATCAACTGACACAGACAAAAATTCTAATGAACATATTTATGGGGTATGTATTACTAGAGAACTAAACTAGGATTTACATACCAAAACATTGTGGTAACATTGGGCCCTATTTAGATAATTATTTTAATATTTATGATGTATCTCAACCAGTATCCTATCTTAGAATGATTGTGTTACATGACCTACGTTTATGGGCCATAATGGTCCTATTAATAAATGATAGTGATCGGTATTTCTGAACCAATGAGTATTACTTTAATTCAGCCACCAATGAAGGTGAAAATAGTTTCATTTAGGCCACATAGTAATCTAGTGCTTCCCATGAGAGATAAAGTCTATTCACATCACAACCACTTATACCATCCATTCCATTGGGGGAGTGGAATAATTATTTTGAACTACATTTTTTTTAATATTAATTTTGATATTCCTAAGGGGTTCAATTTTTTTGGGATATCATTTGTACCACTATAGGCCACATTCCATGTAACACTTCCATCTCATCCCCAATAAGAACCTTTAAGAACTTTTACTTCCAATCCTAATATTGACCCTTCCCGCGGCTCAACATTTTCTACCAAGAGGAGCCCCCCTCATATATTACATGCTTATATTATAATTAATCCCTCGATAAGAACCACCTCATGGTTGTCTTTGTTATAAGACCAATCCCTCTTATAACTACTATATGAATCTCAGTTATTAGTTGATGAGAAAGGGGAATATGAATAACCCCCCTAAGTTCCCATTCATTTACCTTTCCACATACAATATATAATCCCTCTTAGTCGTGGATCTATTGTAGGTTTTAGAGAGTGATCCCACTTCCATTGAAACCTATTCATGGTCCATTATTAATATTCCCTATTATGAGTCCCAAAAATCTATCATAGATTTTGATACTCCACTTGATGATAATTATATATCGACAAAGAATGATAAACTAGGTGATTAGCCAAATCGGGTGTACAATGTAGCCTAATGTCATTCACAATGAATCTTTTATCCTATTAGGTCATTCATTTAGTTATTTATCTAATTTCTTAAACTCATGAACATTATTAATTTATTGAGTATCATTAAAATTTTTTATGTAATATTATAACACATATTTTTTAGAAGTACTCATATTTCGACACATCAGTTGAAATATCATTTTTTGTGAAAACCATGCCTCAGGTATAAGATTAATAATCTTTTGGAATATACCACTAACTCATCCATTGGTGTTATAGTGATTTTTATATACATGATTTAAGAAAAATTATTTATTTTCATGGTGTATTTTAATTTCATTATAATATTTTATAACATTCCTTAAAAAAATAAATCTTTCATTATATATTTATCCATATCAATTTATTTCTACACACTCGCGACAATGCATACTTTATCTATGGGGGAGGTAACGATGGACCTATTTCAATTTATTTTTCATTATGTAAATTGAGATACTTTATGACTATTGGGATTTTTTTGACTTTTGATAAAAATGGATGCATTTTATTCATTGATGAAGAATACATATCTAAAATAAATTAATAGACACATCATCATTCGGGTTGTTAAGTAATTATAAAATATTTTCAGATATAATTCCAATTCATTATTTTAATTATTATAAATTTTTACATTTTAAAATGATTATATATTCCATTCTATAACTCAGTTGACCAATTTATTTTAACTTTCTGTTTCCAAGAGGCACTACGGTATTTTTTTTAAATATTCATTTTTATAACATATTAATTTTAATATTATCTAGATAATCTTGAATTCATGAATTTTCTAATTGATATTTTTAATGTATAATATATTGTATCCACCCTAAATGATTAAATAAAAAAATTAAATTCTTTTAGACCATTTTAAATTTGGTCGTTGCCATTTTTAAAAAAATTGATAAGCCATTGATAACATGGATTTCCTTTTAGGAGTCCTTATAAAAAGGAATTTTTTGTTATCCAAATTGATTAATATAAATACATAATTATTATAGATCATAAAAATACCTTTTTTGGTAATTCTAATGTTCTATTGAAATTATTATACTAGAATGATGGAAGTTGAATTAGGCTCTTGATTATTTATTAAGCAGACTTACATATTTTTAAGTAACTAAGAATATATTGTATCCTCTATAATATTTTTATAAAATGGAATAAATAAAAAATTTAGAAAATGGGACACCTTGAATTTAACTAGTACAGAACCTATACACCTTCTTATGTTAACATTGAATAATAGTGTTAGTAGTAGATTGATGATGTGGGTCAAAGTCCTAGATTAGTTCTAATTCCATGTTTTTTGAGATTTTTACTTATACTGATTAGATTAAAAAAATATTAGAAAAATGTTGGGAGAAAAGAAATAAATTTTTCACTAATTTTAAAATCCCCAAGTGATCAAATGAGAAAGAGGAGAAATGATATAAAATTAGTTAACTATTGAAGGAGGAAAAGGAGGGGGAAATATTAATTAAATGTAATTCTATATTAATAATTTTATATTGATAATATTTCTTCTTTCTCCAACCTTGTAATAAATTTTGACACCATGGACTACCTTCATTAATCCCCAGAGTCAATTTATCATTAATTAAAGACTATATGAATTTTTTTGGGATAATATATACGTGGAGATTTGGATACCCAATAATCCAATGTATATCTCCAACTTAATATTCAGAATAACTGAAATAAAATAAATCTAAAATATTTAGTGAATGCATTTTTAAGATGGTTAATAAGAAATGGGATGTGAAATGGTGATAAGTTTAACTATGTGAGTGGAAGGGAAGATGATTCATATAATAGAGTGATAGACAAAGAATGATTTGGGACTTATTTAATAGATCAATTATGTGATTTTTTTTCAATTATTTTGTGAATTATTATTCATAAAAATAAAGGTTATATATCTTTCATACTAAGATATGATTCCATTATGTTTTGATGTTTATTTATTTTCTAAATAAACAAAAACATTTATTTTGTGGGGACATTAATTAGTTAGAAATATTCATACTATTTGGCATCAAATTTAGTTAAATTATTGAAAAAATGTTTCTACACATACATACTTTTCAATGAGTTTTTTGGAATTTTTTTGGTTGAATAATACTTTAGGGTATTTGATGTTTTTTGATGGAGAAATGAACTAAATTAAACCAAAATCACTCTATCATGTGATAATTTACCATTATATTTATTTTAGAAGCTAAGGTTGTAAAATATCCATGTTGGAACCCATGAGACTACACTACCATATCTCATTAGGGGAGTTTGAATTAGGATAATTGGTGAAGTATCTTTTTCATTGTGATAATTTTTTTACTGAACACATGAATACAAAAGAATAAACCTTGATATATGAGTAATTATAATTTTTCCAGAATTTTTAAAATTTCTAGATTTACTCCATGATATGTAACATCCCCTAAATGATACATAAAATTTTATCCTCTGGTAATAATTTATATTTTTTGAACACATCCCAACACAAGGCTATGAACTAGACCTTGTATGGAAGGAGTTTTATAAAATGTAAGAATAGATAGTAATCTCAATATGATACATTAAAGGGAATTTGAATGAATAGTTACTGTCCCACATTAGTGAATGAAACTACAACATTTAACTATACACACATAATTATCTAGACATGAAGTCATAAAATATAATAGAAGGAATATGTAAATTGGTAAGGGTCCATGATACTAGAATAAATATATTTATGTGGGAAGAGGGATAAACTGGAGTAATAAAGTTTCCACTAGATGGGGGAATGTGAAATCATTACACATCACATCAACCATGACATATAGTGTTGTAAAATTTGAGAACCAATGGATTTGGGAAACAAAAGTTTATGACATTGCATAAATACCATTTTCAAGTTAGTTAAAGGTTTTTTTAATAAATATCAATCAATGAACAATAATCCTAGAGTATCACTACATAATCATAGGGGTTATACAAATTCCAATACAAAATATTTTTCTTTCACAAATTAGTGAACTATTCAGATTGTAATGATTATAAACAATTGAAAAACAATTGAGATATTTTATGTATCACACTAAAATCGATTTAGATCCCCCATAGGGATTTATTAAACATAATTTTCTATAAGATATAGAACAGTAAAATATTATGTTTTTTGACATTAATTTTCTAGAGAAAAGAGATCTAGGGATGAATGATTATGGGGAGAAGTCATCCATCGTGTTACAAAAATATTTTGTTTAATGAAATTTTTTGTTTTGAATTTATAAATGTCAATTGAAGGTATAAATGTATATGTAAGTTCAATTTCATTACAGATACTCTATACCTTCATCAGTTTCACTTTTAATGATTTTACATATCATATACATAATGAAAGGTAGTTCAGTAGACAATCATTACTGAGAAGTATCTTTATATAAAAGGGTTTGAGAGTAATAGGATGTTTCATAAACATAAATGATTCCATTGGTTTATAAATATATTTTATTGGATTTATAACACATTGAACTAATCAAAATTTATCTCTTACTCACCTATCGAGGGTGATGAAGATTAGGGGAAGAACCACAATGTGATAGACGAGAATGAGGATGTGGAATCCAAATTTTAATATCATTGTGTCATTATGAAAAAAATTAACACATTGGGGTCACACAATGTCACCATGAGAACAATAATTTAACAAAATTATATATTTTTAATTATTACCAACAATTTAAAATTAAATACTTCTTGGCATCCATCAATTAATCATCCATACCAATTCATCAGTTAGTTAAATTGTAACAATTAAAAATAATTTATGAAATTGATATATTAATTCTATTCATAGTTTATTATTATTTTGAAATGTATATTTCTCTTTAATCCATTATCATTAACCATCTACCCATTTTCAAAATTCAGGTTTCCCATCATTCTCCATTCATCTGTGTCATCGTTTGAATAATAAAGAATTATTTTCAAAGTTATTATCCCCATGTTCCTAGTAGTTTGATGATAGGAATTAAAAATCATGTACTTAATTTTTATAATCCAGTGACTAGGATTCTATATTAATATATTATATAGTCTGATCACCATATTTGATATGTAATGATTCCATAAGGCATATAAAATAATATTGTAATAGTGTATTTGAATTTATTAGATCATTATAATCAAAAATCCATCCTAAGATAACTTTAATATTTATATTAATATAATATATATATATATATATAACTTTTTTTGTAACTAATAACAGCCAAAAAAAGACCCCTTTTGTACATTTATATCTCAATTATTTTCTTAATTTTTTAGAAAACAACATACACATATACCTCATTCCCTTGTGAAAAATTACATAAATATAAATAATTATAATTAGAGTATATTTTTTTCTATACGTTAAGTGATGTTTTTTTTCTATACTACTATAGTTGATATTCTTATATTATAAAACATAAAACAATATTTAATTCATAGTCCATAAAGATTCTTTTATGACCTAAAAATTCATTTTAAACTTTCATTCTCTCGTTATATAATAATTTAAAACAAAAACCTCTTGTTTGTAGATTAATAATTCATACTATTTCTCCTCATATAGTAATATAATTATATCTGCGGTTTATTTTTTATTTTAATTATTTTATGTAATAATTTATAATAAATTATAAGATTTATGGACCTTGAAATTGGGGGAATGATTTAATCAACATCAATTCCCACCAAATGGTTATACCCTTGGTCTAATGTCAAACCATGATAAGACCTTTTTTCCAAAGATATATATTAGAAGGTCTCAAGAAAAAATATTTGACAACAAGATTTAAGTGACTAGTTATAAGGGTCTATTGATTTTACTTAGGGAGCGATTCACCAGTGAAATGGTAAGTTAATGTCTCAGATTGTGTTTTGTTTTAAAAATAACAATAAAATTTATTATGTATTAAATTGAACGTTAGTTTTTTTGTTTTATCATTAATATATTTAGAGTGTAATTTTTTATAATAAAATACTATTTAAAAATAAAAATGGTTTATGGATGTTTTAAAATCCAAATATTTGAGGTAATAAAAAATTATTATTAAATTTTTTGTGCTTATGGATTTTTAATATCTTATGATTTGAGAAATTTATAAATTTTGATTAAGAAATATATATGGTTTACAATTTTTTTTATAACATATAATCTGAGAAATTTTGAAATACCAATGATTTTTAGGATTTATGAAATAATGATTAGGTATGAAATATAATAGTGTGAAATAACTTCCTAAATAGATGTTGAATGATTTTTAAATCATCTAAAGATGATGAATCTTATATTGATGAAATTAAAATTGAACCTAAATATTGAGGATTATTAATATTGGAGAATTTTATATATGTTGGACCTCAAATTTTCAGAGGAGAAGAAATTATAAGAATATAAGTAAAATGATGAAATAAAATAACGAGATCAGTTAAAATAGTCAATTCATTGATGTTTATTACACTCATGATTTTTTTATTATTTTATTTTTTTCAAACATATTACGATTGTGAGCATTAATTATAATATCTCACATTTTTCTTATTTTAACTATTTTTTAATGACCACTAAGTTGAGGTATTTTGGGAGTTTAAGCAAAAGATGATATTTCTGTTTGTAGAATTTGTGAATTTCAAATAGGGTTGATCAATGGATTCAATTTAATGATTTTGGTTTGGAGCATATAACACATTCTGATAGTTTTACAGTTGATGGATTATTTACTATGCGAAGAATTTTTTTTCAAAATTTTTATTGTTGAGGATACACTGTATTAGTTTTACCACCCCTATAAACTGTTGTTTAATGTGATTCTTATAATATACTTCAAGGGGTATTTGGTTTTATAATTGGTACTCTATTTTTTTAATAAAATTATTCGATTCTATATCTTTTATTGGCATCTTGAAAAATTCAGATGGTCTAAATTCATTCTATGTTTATTAACATTATCAGCTGTTATTAAATATAAACTATTTTACTACTTATAAAACTAATTATCTTTAAATCTAATTTTATTATTATTATATAAAATATTTCTATTTATAATAAATTTTATTACTTTTTCAAGGAAAATATTTATCGTTATTGTGATCTAAAATTGAACCCAAAATGTAGTGTGATTTCTTCCCATACATGGGAGAAACACATTTTATCCTAGAAATTATCAACATTTGAGATTGATTCTCAGATAAATCAAGTTCCTACATTACCTTACTATTTTTTAGTATTTTATTTTTCTTGCTCTAATTTATTATAGATGAAAGATATTTTATTTTTTAATGGTAATAATTATTATTTTTTTATTTTTGTAAATCATAAATCTAAAACGTACATATATTTTTGATGGAAATGATTTTAATAATTTGATAGATTATACATAATCATATTTTATAAATTAAAATGTTTTAAAATTTATTATACTCAAATTTAATGATGAACATTGGAAGAAAAATGTTCCTAATTTTTTTAAAATAAAAATGTAAAATTCCAATTAACATATATTTTCTAAAATAGTTTTCTATTTTCCACTAAACTAATATTTACTCTAAAGTATCATCAGGTCAGAGTGTTTGTTGAATTTTGAAATAGATTAAAGTTATTTGTTTTTGAACATCATATTTTCCTGAAACAAATCAATCCATACTGGGGATGGATTAGTAATGTCTTTATTTTCATCCTACTGTAGTAGTTTATTATATGAATTATAAAATTATGATAATTTTAAATATTATATAATCACTTGCATAAATTTACTTTCCAGAAGATCAGTTTGTTGAAATGTTTATAGAAATTTACCCCAAGAGTGGAAATATAAAAGGAAAAATGGTGATATTAAGAATAGTACAAAACTATTCCATGGTAGTGCTATTAGAACTCTCATAGAATACTATTTATGATTATATAATCATGATGAAAATGAGAAAAATTGAAATGAAAATTCATTAACTTCAAATACTATAATTTTAAATTATATAGTTTTTAAACCGAGTACATTTAATATAATTTCAATGAAATTTTGCAATTATAGTGATTTTTTAAAAAAATGGTGAACATTTTAATATATAAAGAAGAATTTTTAAATATAATAATTAATTGATTTATTATTTATAACGAAAAATAATACAATTATTCTATTGAACTGATTTATTATGAATATTTAATATCAACTCATAGTCATCTTAACGATCTTTAATTGAAAAGGAAAGTAATAAAAGTATAGTAAAAAAGTATTATATGAAGAAAAATATGAAAAATATGAATGATATGGATAAATATAGTAAAATTGAAGGTGATATGTATTATAATAGTTAATTAGAATATACTGACAACAATAGGGAAATTTCTATATTTTATTAAAATTCAAAAAACTATTTTATAGGATGATTCAATTTTGAACCATATACAAATATAAAATTAGATTCAAAATCTAATATTGAGTTTGACTGATATATTAATTATGAATTTCTATCTAATTCATAAGGAGAGGAAAAATTTCATTAAACATATGATGAAATGAAATCATTTGTTTCTAATTGGGAACACATGTATGAAAAATATTACATGAAATACACTAATATCAAAAAGGAAACCATTGACATAAAATAATTTGTTTGAAACTAAAAGACATCCTTACAGAAGATAGAAAGGATAATATAATATTTAAACATTAGTAGGATTTGTTAATGAGTATATTAAATTAGTTTTCATCTAATAACAAGGGAAACAGAATAGTATGTATATCAAAAATTTATAATGATTCAGATAATCAGATGACATGAAGTTAGAAAACTTTGAAAGGGTAGAGAGTGATTTTTTATTAAGATAATAATGAGGATTTAAAATTGAATTCTGGTATTGGGGGTTTAAAATTATCATGAATTATTTTACTACTGATAAATTTGAGTTTGAGAAGACACGTGACTAAATAAAATCGATAAAAACTATATCCAAACAGGAGGGAGAATTGTTTCTTACCCAATTAAAAATCCTTTAGAAGATCCTATGATTTTATATCTAGACCTCCAGATTCTTATAATAAATAAAAATTAATTAATTTATGAGTACCAAAGTTCCTCATCAAAAATATTGATGGGGATAAACAGTTATATCTACCACAAACATAATTTTTGAAGACATGAAGATGTTGTCCACTAACATGTAAACCCTTATTACCTATTCCTAGTAAGTCTTTTTATATTTACCAGATATACTATTTCAATATGTTACATGTTATATGTTGATAATATATTGAACCATTCCTTTTACACATATTATTACATTATTGTAATCATAATTACCAATGAAATAAAAACAAAGGGTTGAGAATTGAAGTGTACTTCGGAAAGCATGTACATATTTTGTAAAAATGAAACTATAATATAAAATTAATTTATAATCTCTATAATGTTCTTACAAATTAATTTTATCTATTATAACAAAAATGTACAACATGGGGAATACCTAAAAAATTATGTACTAAAAATTCTAGAAACAGAATAAACAAGGGAATACAATATAAAACATGAGTTAGAATGAATAACATGATAACATAAAAGGAATGTCACCTAAATAGACATATGAAATCAAAACATATAGAACATGGAATAACATGATCATTTCAATATTGTTTTTTTATGAAACATATAACATGACATAATCAAGAGTGAAATCTAACTACAAAGACTATATCACTTGGTGGAAAAAGTCCCATAATGGATTAAGATTGCTCCCGAATCTCATTCATGATATCTCATAGGGTTAATAAATATCCAATGCATTAGAAGAACTATATAGTTACACCCATCACAACATGTTCATAAATATCTGGTACACATAAAGAAATAAACATCTATAATAGATATAAGGGTTACCCTTAGAATGAAAAGGGAATTGTAATCATGTCATAAGGCATAACTCAAGGGCATATAACAATGGTATCCATGAAATAAGTGATTTAAATTATACATGTACATTCTTAACGTACCAATAATCATAGATCATGATTAATTATTTCAATCTAATGTGAAAAATTATACAATGTATTGTTAAATAACCTTGGAAACGGTCCACATAAGCGATGCTTTAAGAGAAGAGATAATAATTCATAAAAAGGGATAAGGGAATAATAATTTACATATTAATAGAATTGAACTATAATGGGTTTATAAGCATCAAGGGATGTATTTAAAAAATTTATTTATTTTTATAACATCTCCTTGACTGTTACTTTAAAAGAGACAATGAAAATACAGGGCTTCCCATTAATCAACTTTTTTAAAGGAATTATGAATGAAACCATTAATAAATGTATATCCCCAACAAATAAATATTAAATAATCATGGTATATATGTGGGATAAAAATAGAGAAAATATATATGAAGACTATGAAAATAATTAAATGGTAATTTAAGGAACATAGATAGATAACGTAACTTAATGGAAATATGGAGGATTAGATTGACCCATTACCTTATGTTAGAAAGTGTTATCCAATTGAACTTAATATCCTAGATAATAAAATTAGATATATTATTTAAATAATTAAATAAAATCTTATATGTATATTTGATTTATTATAATTTTATAAAGATAATTTATCACCAGTCAATGAGTTAAGATGTTCTATTTTGTTATTCTGGGAGTATTCGTATCATGGATTCATAGTCATTTCTCTTGTGTAAAATTATGGACGTTATTTTCAAATGAAAATAATTTTTTAGAAGTGAAATTTTATAGTATTAATGTAATTATAAATGTTTAAGTGGTCTAATATACAATTTTTTCTTGTTAAGATGATGATATGTTTGATAAAATGTTCATGGTAAGAATTTAGTTAATTTTTATCAAATTTTCTAACCATCACAAACCTGTTTTCGTTATATTTAATATTATGTTTATAAATTAGTTCCAAAACATGAAACATGTTATAATATACATATTAAAAATTTATTTTACAATAATAATATTTTTATGAGAAGCCTTTATGGTTGTAATGGAAAATGAAAAATCCTTATCACTGAAAAATGTTAACCACCATAATTTGGACAACTATTTAATTTTTTTTAACACGAGGAGATTAGAATGTAAGTTGACCGAATATATGCCATTATAAATATATCATTATAATATATACATGATACTATATTTTTAATTATTTTACCAATGAAGGGGGTGATGATAAGGTAGAATAAGGAATAAAATTAAAAGAGATGGGTTGAAAGAGTTGCCTCATGAATATCAAATCCTTGGAGGACTCCTTAAAGAACATTGAATTGGTATTTCATTGAAACCAATATATCATGGATTTTGTTAAGAGGATGGGAATGAAATTGGGTGTAAATTTGAGAAGATATAAATCTTATAAGATGTGAGGAGAAGGGGTGATATTTTTTTGAAGGGGTGGGTTGTTTTGATCATTATATTCATCAGTTTATAATATTCTATGAAGACTATAAATTTTGGTGTTTCCTATAAATAAATATATTAATTAGTGAATGAGGGTTATGGAGAACTGGTTATTAAATCTAACACGACTCAAAAAATATGGCAATATCTTATAATGCTAAATACAATAAATTATCATATTTCACTATTCATCAAAATTTCAACTATTTTAGAATAATTTGAAAACATCACAATAACCATTTATTGACATGTACTTTTCATAAAATATTCCATTTAAGAAAAGTAAATTTTTGGATATGTTGAATTTAATTTTGAGATAAAATCATCATTTATTCAAAAAATTACAATTTTAATATTATAATTGACTATATAACCATTTCAAAAATTATTTATGGTCACATAAACTTATATTATAATTATAAAAAAAATATTAATTTATGAATTTATTTTATGAAAGTAAATATTATTTTAAATCATTATATTAATTTTAAAATTGAAAATTAAAAATTATATTTTACAAAAACTCCAATATCCAATTTATCATCATTGATAACTTTATTTACCTATACCAATATATAAATATATCATTTCTTATTTATAATAGACTAAAATTATATTTTATAATTTTACATGTGAGGATTATATTCTAATATCTAGATTACTTTTCCAAACTGTCAGATTACTATTCCAACCATCATATTTATAATGGTGATATATGTTCTTTAATTCCTATAAATATATCCTATTTCATTCATTCTTCACTCAAATATATGTTCTCTAAAGGGTTTATATGTCCATTAAAAAAATGAATATTATATTATTGACCTTATATTTTATTTTTATAGATTTGTTCATTAGTGCAGTCATTCTAGTGGATCGAGCGTATCCATATTTTCCCATTCATGTTATATTATTTTTTATTTATTATACTGCAATAATAATTGGAATTTTATTTTTTTATTTTAAAGTAATGTATCATTATTAATTTTTGAAAATAAATTTTTCATTGGGTTCTCTATGTGATGTATTTTTTTATGAAATGAGAAGGAAAACTTCATTGATAAAATTCTAGGTCATTACATTCTTCCCTATTATGAATTTTTCTCCTCAAAATTTCGTTCCACATATTAAGGTTAAAATAGGTGTAGCAATTTATCCTTTATCTCTTCCACCAATTCACATGTTGCCTCTTTATACATGTTATTTTTCTATATTCTTATAACCAGGTGAGTTATCTTGTTACATAGAACCTTGTATATATAGTCAAAATGATCATCGATTGATCCTCATATGAGAAATCACTTTACAGCCATACCACCTCTGATCACATTACATGTTAGGAATTTGGTATGTTCTTCCTGATGATGGATATATGGAATATTTCATGTACTTGAGACATGGTTGGTGGAAGATCTGGTCCATGTTCCTCAACTCTGACATGATCAAGAATCTAGAAGGGGCTGATATACATGAGAATTATCTTCCATTTCCTCCAAAATCCTATGACCCTCGTCCGGGGACATATTTTGAGGAATAATTTTTCAACCACCTAAACATTTATCTCCAATTGACCATTATTGGGATAGATATTCTATTGACTTTGGGAAGACTAGATATGATGTTGGATAACCTTTAACATTTCTACAATTTCCTTGACTATTTCGGGTCTAAGTAGCTTCTGTTCACCAATGACATCCTTTCATGTCGATTTACTACATATTTACCCATAAAGAGCTTCATATGTATCCATTTTAATTCTTTAGTGGAAAATATTTTTGTAAGATAACATGGAAAATGGAAGATATTGATCCCAACCTATTTTGATGTACATTGAGCATGATGCCATCACGCCTTCTAGTGTCTGAATTTTAAACTTATATTGTCCAATAGTTTGGTGGTGGTAATCCATATTGATGTTAAACTTAGTATTTAGATCATGTTAGGGAATTTCAAAAACATGGCGGTAAATATTGTATCATGATCAGATATAATTGATAATGGAACTCAATGTAGACTATAAACCTCAAAGATGAGTACCCATGAATGTTGGTTGAGTGAGAAGTCCCATCGAATCGAATAAAGTGAGAAGTATTTGTATGACTATCCATAATGAACCATATATAATTATTTCATCAAGAAGTATTATAAAGTCTAGTGACAAATACCATTGTGATGTTTTCTCATTTTAATGTAGGTATAGAAAATGGTCACATCATTCCATTTTAAAATTTTCCCTTAGACCATAAATTTAATACATTATAGACACTTTGATATATATTCAGTGACCTCCTTCATCATATTATATCCACAATAGTTCGTTCAAATATTTAGATACATCTATGTACTCCATAGATGAATAGAGGATGTTGAGGTGTGTACATCATTCAAAATATCTCTCCTTATCACAACATTTGATGCAACACATAGTCATGACACAAATCTTATGAATCTGTCCTCATCAATATTGAACTATTGGGATTTCACATTTTCTTATAGATTCCACTTTCTTCCATGCTTCCATATTATTTCTTTGAGAATCCATTATCTTCTAAAAATGGTATGCTTTAGAAATCATCTATTAATTGAATCATAATGTACATTATTTTATGATTACCATATAAATCATTTTTAAGTATCATAATTTTATATCCTTCCCAATTCAAGTGTTGAGACTGTTATAGGAACCTTTCTACTTAGAGAATCTTCGAATTTTTTTCATTTCTAGGATTATAGTTAATTAGGTAGTCACAATCCTTGATGAGATATAACCATATTCACTAGTTCATATTAATATCCTTCTATGTGAATATATATTTAAGGCTCTTGTGAGTATTATATATCTCACACATCTCCCTATGGAGATAGTGCCTCCAGATTTTCAATGCAAAGATCAGAGTTTCTGATTCCAAATCATGTGTGGGATTGTTTTGATTATGAAAATTAAGCTTCTTTGAGGAATAGGCTAACAATTTATAAATTTTCATCAGTACATAACTAAATAACATATTTGAAGCATCACTGTAAAACATAAACAGTTCCCCACATTTTAGTAGTGTAATCAATGGTGCAATTATATGCCTCTTTTTCAAATCATTAAAGAACAATTCACCTTCACTGTTCTAGAAAACATTTACTCCCTTCAATTTTAGCTTTTTAATAGGGTTTAAAATAATTAAACATTCATAAAAAATCATCAGTAATACCAAGCTAGACCAAGGAAACTATGGATCTCCATTTTAGATGTTGTTCTAGGTTACTCCTCAATTTCAGTTATATTATAACAGTATATATATATATATATATATATCCTTTTTCTAGTGATAAAATCATCAAAAAAATGATAATTCATGTTTCTAGAAATAACATTTTCTGTATTTTCATATAGTTTCTCGATGTGAAATGTATTTAGTATAGTATAAAAATTATACTTGTGTTCCTCCTTTCCATTAGAGTATATTAAAATATCATCTTTAAGGACACCCAAAAATTCTTCTAGTTAATCTCTAAATAATTAATACATAAATGAAATATAAATTGATGGAGGATTAGTGAGTCTGAATGGAATCACTGTGAAATCTTAGAGTCCATTCCTCATTCAAACGGATTTATTCAGAACATCTTCCTTATTCGCCTTTAATTAGTGATATCCTGATTGAAGGTCCACATTAGAGAAATAATTTTCACCATGTAGTTGATCAAACAAGTAATTTTACAATGGTAGAAGATAATTTTTCATTATCATTATTTTTTATATCTTGGTAATCAATAATAAATGAATATTGATATATACTTCATGATGACATGGAATGGTGTATCCCACGGTGAATCACACCAGTGTATAAATCCCTTTCTATTGTAACATATTCTTTAGTTCCTATAAATCAATGGTGTCCAACTCATATTGATCCTTTTATATTGGTAGACATTCATGTATAATAACAATTGATAAAGAAAACTCTTGGTCTAGAGGAAGACAAACAAATTCTTCAAGGAACACATATTTTAGTCTATCATAATGAGGATGTCATTGATCTAGATCTTCCCATTATTTTTAATCATTTAATCTAGATATATTTTCTCATAAGGAAAAAATACCCACAATTGTGACTATGATTATGAAGAAGATTCATCATCCTTATTAAAATTATAAATAAAATGGGGGTTCCATAAGATGTCAAGATTGATCTCCCCTTCCTAATAGTTGATGTTGGATTTATATAATGATTTCCAATGCATGCCCAATACAACATCAAACTCTACCAAAGAGATAAAGACAATATTTTATGGGAGGCCTAGTCAAAAAACATTAAATGATGTGGTGTTATGTATGTTTTATGCCTTAATTTACTGACCCAACGTTCTCACGTAAAACTCAACCTTCATATTTTGAGATGGTGTTTGAACAGTTTTACTAAACTTGAGTGTTATAAAAGAACACATATGAACATATTAAAATAGTAATTTCATTATTATTGAATTAATAACAAGTTTACTTTTTACCCCATCATTTCTAAGCCACACCACATATGTAGTGATATAATATAACATTCTTTTTCACCTTGGAGGATGTTTTTATTGATTACCTCTCACAACTCTTTTCTTACAAAACAGTCTCACATAATACCCATCTTTGTTATAGTTGAGAAAAACACTATAGATTATGTGTTGATAGGAATCTTCATTTCATTGTCATCATTATTGGGAATCATAAAATCCCATTATCAATAATTATCCCAATTCCCCTCTCATTAACATTTTATGAATCTCCAGGTTCCCTTTAGATTGTTTTTAGGATTCTTCTTCCCAAGATTTGAACGTGTGGGATATCTTTCCTTCATGGGATTTATCTTCATGTCCCCACCATATTAAACTCCATTTTTTTCTTTTAATCTCTAATCCCATGAGACAAATAAGAGTCACCAAAATCCACCTCAACCATTATGAAACATCAGTAAATCTCCTCAGATCTATACATGTCTCAAATCTCCATGGATCTTCATAGGCTCATCTTTAATACACTAAATAAGTGATCTATCTTTCTTTCATTATTACTGAAAATCCAGTGGCATATTGTTCAATCATGATAATGTTTTCCTTACACACCCCAATACATTCATCTTATTCATAATTCAGTATGATCAAATCCTTCTCTATATTAAGGAAAAGAGTTCAAAGAATATATTTATTTAATTTTGTTTCATTAATAGTTCACATTCGATGAAATAAATTTCCTCTTAGAATTTGTGTTTCTGGTCATTGTCTGCCACTAGTCAGATTACATATCAAAATGATTAACTTCAAGTATTACATTTTCTTCTTCAGGACATTTAAGGAAGGAGAATATAATCTCAATAGAGTTAATACAATATCATGTGATGATGTGTTCAAAAAATCCCCTAAATATAGGAAGCAATTTTTCCATATAGGATTCAACCGCAACATTTTATTTCATAGGAGAAGTAAATTGTTCTTCAGGATTCATGTTAATAATTATAACAGGATTCCGTTAAGGTAGTACTTTCATGATGTTCTGAAATTCAATCTAATTAGATTTGGCACTACAATAGTGAAATCATCACATTGACTATGAATTTAATTTTTAGCAAGGGTTCTAATATTTCTATCCATTAACCAAACAAAAATAAAAAAATTAGGGTTCTTTAATACATATCTATTGAATTTACAAAAATGAAACTACAATCTTGGAAGGAGGAACTTATAAATGAAAATTTTATCATACCATATGATTCCCCAACATTTAGCATAGGTTATACATGGTGATATAGTAATAAAAATGGTTCTTACTAATGTTTTCTGGTCATAATCCCAAGAAATAAATTGACCATCCTTTGATACCAACTATAGATACCCAATTGTTTTAAACAAATTATAATATTATTTTAATAATAATTACCCATGAAATAAAAACTACACATCAAGAAGTATAGTCTATTTGGCAGACTAGTTACACAATTAGATAACGTGAAACTTAAATAAAATATCATTTTATTAATACCTATAATGTTCTCATGAATTCCATTTATCTCTAAAAACAACATATGATAGCATGGGGAATTCATAAACAAAATGTATGATCTAAAAATCTGAGTATGGTAATAAACATGTGAATAAAGCATTACACATGAGTTATAAGGAATAACAAGATAACATAAAATGTATCGATCAAGAATAAAAAAAATCAAATCATAATAGATAGATATAAGAATCATATGATCATGGTAATATTAGAATTTAATGAAACATAGGACATGGAATTGACATGATTCAATGCTATCTTCAATGAATTTATCACATGGTGGACAAAGTACCATAATGGGTAAGGTTTATTCTATAATCTCATACATGACATGTCATAAGACTAAGAATTAACCAATGTATTGGATCACTATATTGGTTCACACATCAATACATGTTCATGAATATTTGTTCCGTGTTAAGAATAAAACAAAAGGAATAAACATAACGGTAACCTACGGAATGAAATGAGTATCATAATATTACCATAAGAAAAAAATGGTGTATAATAGTGGTATCCATGGAAGATGGGATTTAAATCAAGAATTGAATTTCAAAATGGAAAAATAATCATAGAAAATGATATAGTACTTCTATCTAATGGGAAGACACGTAAAAGGTATTGTTAAGTAACTTTTTAAATGTGCATCTTAAGTGGAGTTTTAGGTGATGAGTTACTGTGTCTTTAAAAGGTGTAAGAGAAAAATAATTTACATATAAAATGAAAAATTCATTAAAATGGTTTTCAAAAAATTTAGGATTGTTTTTATATATCTTATTAGTTTTAAAAAATCCATTGTGTGGTACATTAAAAGAGACCAAGATAATATAGAAGTTCCTTTTATTCAAATTTTCATAAGGAATGAAAAACAAGTCCTTTAATAACTATTTATCCCAATAAATTAACAATTATTTAAACATTTAATATATGTTTGAGACATATATACCAGATATAGAAAAATAATTTATGAATAATGGATTGATATGTTGAGGTGTAATGAGAGAGAACATAACTTAAATGAAATATAGAGTTTCAGAGAGATCCCATATCTTATATTTAAATTTACTCTTCACTTATACTTAATGTAACATATAATAAAATTAGATTCATTAAATACGTAATTAAGAACCTATTCTATATGTATTTTATTTTATACAAATTTATTAATTTTTTTTATGACCATTGAATGAGTTTTAATTTTCATTTCTGTCATTCTGGGAACATTCGTTTCATGGTTTCATGATATGTTCGCTTGTGTAAATTTATGGAAATTCATTCCAAATGAGAAAAATCTACGGAATTTAAATTATGTATTTTTAATGAAATCTAACAACATGAAATGGTAATATATATCATTTTTCTATTATGAGTATGATTCAATTGATTAAATGGTAATAAAAAATATTTAGTTTATTTTTTGAGGTTTTCCATCCATCATGAACTAGTTTTGTTTCATTTAATATTATATTTAAATATTAGTTCAATAACATGAAACATGTTATAAAATAAATATTAAAATATTATTTTACCATAATAAATATTTATGGCCATTCTTGATGTTGGTAATTGAAAAAAAATAATTATCCACAGAGAAGGGTAACTTCCATAACATGGAAAACCATTTAATTTTTTTGAATAGGAGAAGATGATAATTGAAGTATAAATTAGTTATTCCATTAGAAATATAAAATTAAACTATATACATTATTTTGGTGTTATAATGACTTTGTGGATGAAAGATGTTAGGTGAATGTTGAACAAGAAATAAAATTAAACATGGTGGTTTGAGAAAGATATCTCCTGAATATCACCTCCTTGAAGGATGGATTAAAGAACTCTGACATGATCTTTTGTTGTTAAAAAAGATATAAGTTGGTGGGAAGATTATTTTGAAGGAAATTGGTTATAATATTGGAAATTCACAATCCTTAGAAGGTTTTAGGAGAATGGGAGTTGAGGGCTGGTATTAATAGTTGTAGTAGAAGGATGTTTTTTTATTATAATATTCATTAGTTTACATTTTTTGCTCAAGAATATAATTAGTGTTTATTCATATGACTAAATATATTTCATACTGAAGGAGGTTTCGATGTAAGTTTTTTATACATCACTAATGACTTATAAATTATTGCATTTATCTTATAATGATTAATACGGTAAATTATCAAATTTCACTATTTACAAAAAATTCAACTATTTTAGATGAATCTGAAAAACTTTCCCTAACCCTTTTTTAGGTGTAGACTTCAAAAATGTAATCAATTCTATGAAAATAATAATCTAAATCTGATAAATTTATTTTTTATATAAAATCAGCAATTATAAGAAATTTTATTATTTATATATTATTATAGTTTTTGACCCTTTGAAAAATTAATTAAGGTCACATAAATTTTTCTTATAATTAAAATATAATATAATCTTAATTTATTACTTTATTTAATTAAATTAAACTTCATATTAAATTCTTATGTAAAAAATTTTAACACCGAAACCTAATTTATCAATTTAAAAATATTTATCACTTATGCTATCATTTAAATATAGCAATTTTTAGTTATAAGAGACATAAATTTAGTTTTATAGTTTGATAGGAGTTGATACTATTATAATATCTAAATTACTACTCTTAGAAGTTATAATACTATTCCAATGGTCAAATTTATAAAGATTATATTGGTTTCATTAATGTATATAAATAACAATTTTTTCATTCATTATTCATTCAATTTTTCTATATCTCATGGTAATTGAGTTTCACAAAAAAATTAATATTATATTATTAAAATTATGTTTTTTCGACATATTTGTTTATGAGTGCAGTCATTCAAGTGGATTGATCATATAAAAATTTTCCCATTATTATTATATTTTTTTCCCTATTATAATATATTGAATTTTTATTGGATTATTTGTTAACTAGTTTATTGTTCTTAATTTCTGATAATAATGTTTTTATTGGGTTCCCTGTGTTATGTATGTGTTTTATAAAATTAGAAAGGAAATCCCCTTAATAAAATTCTAATTTGTTAGAGTTTCAATTTTATTTTAAATTTAATTTATATACAGAATTAATTCTCCCTTCTGAGGGGGGTTTTGTATTTATATATGAATAACATATAAAAATATTACTCTTAAACTTATTTTAATTTTATAAATTTAATACTATAATATACTGAGAACTATTATTGAATCAATATGATCAAGATGACATAATAATAGATAACTTCTAGAGAGTTGTTTTTTTAATTTATTAGGTTTTTAATCAAATATTTACCATACATATTATAAGTAACTATTTCTTGTTTATCATAATATATAATAATTTTAAAATAGAATTAGTTAAATAAATAAATAAATCCTAAAATAGAGATTAATTTATATGTCTTGACGAGAAATAATTCAACCTATTAGATCTGGGAAAATCAATAGACATTGATTTGAATATTTATTGTTATCTGGAACTTATTTAAATGTTAAGACCCAAAATTGTTTCAATAATTTCACTATAACAAATTTACTATAAATATTTTGGATTTTTAGATTACTATTCATCTTCTAAAATCATAATTCATTTTACCAGTAAACATGCATGTAGAGAGATTAATAGGTACATATTGATCTTCACGGAGCTCGTAGAGAAATATGAAATTATGATTAATTATATAATTGATTTTAAGGATGGAAATAATTAGTTATACCTACTGATTAATATTTTTTTATATCTAATACTCATCAGATAGTTCTATAAAACTACTATCTTCTTTGAAATTAATTGAATAAGGCACATTACTTTCTTTATTTTAGAATATATGTTTTCATTGACTAGTGATATTTTTTTGAGATACATTGAATGTATTACCCCATTATTATTTGAAATAATTTATTTTCCGAAATAAAATAATTTTTTGGTAGACTGTGTTACATGAAACAACAAGTTTTGATGAACATTAAAAAATTATTATAATTATTATTATCATTTAAATAGGACCTATATTACCTATCCGTTAAACATAGTGGGATGAATAGAATGGAAAATAGTTTAAATTTTTAGTCTAATGGTTTTCAATAAAGAAAATATATTGATGAATTAATAATTATTTTATAGAAATTTTTTTATATGTTTTCAAATAAGTAATTTCTCCCAAAAACCATTTTTTTAACAATAAAAAATATTTGTGAATCAATTATAAATATTATTTGGTAATATAAACATAATTTTTCAACTCATTATTCCAAAATTAGCTTGTGGTTATGTAATAATTCATATTTTCAATATATTATTTATGGACAATGTATTGATTATTTATGAGACTAGAAATAGAGATGAAATGTGATTTAGAGGCCTTCTGTACCAAGAATATGTTTTTGAAATATATTAAATATATTACAAATCAGACAAACATTGTTTTCTAAAGAAGTGTAATAACTTCTAAATGGGTTCTGGATTAAAAATATGGGGGAATTATTGACTTCTGAAGGTGAGGTTTTCCCAGGGTGTGACATAACCTTGGTCTGTGTGAAGAATTTGTGGAAAGGTCATTGTAGGTGTGAAATAAATAAAATAATTTATTAAATTATTATATTTTATTTCCATGACACATCAACCAAAACACATCTATAAATAAATGGTTATGAGTAGTTTCTTAGTTTATCTACAAAAACATATATATCTATTGGACCATTAGAGTGCATCGATTGAGATTCCATTGGAAGATGATGACCTGACCATAGATCGATGACCAGTGCGGGGAAAATTCAAAGGATCTCACCAATGATCATGGAACAACTCCGTTCTCCATCAAATATTGATGAAAATATATTTATAATGGTTGTTTTATTTCGATTCATTACCCATTCAAAATTCCATTGGTGAATTAAAATCAATAAACTAACAGATTGATATGTGGTTCGATCATTTTATGGGATGGGTTTATTTTTAGGGTTTTTTTGGGATAATTTATCTTTGAATTTTGATTCATTTATAGTCATTGTAATGAAAATGAATAGATTCTAACATGATCATTAGATTATGTTCATTATTCAAGGTTTTGGTGGTGTATTTCTCCCACATTACTTCATTCATTGTGGGTGTTCTTTATTTGGCATGTTGTTGATGCTGAATTTTGTATCAGGCCAGAATAGGGATGATAATGAGAAAAAAAATGTATTTAGAAGGAAGGCGAAGATTTCGCAACCCCAGAGGCATGTGTGTGCAAGATTCAAGGAATGCACCCAATATTTCCTCCAGTGTGAAAAATATTTCCCGACCAATAAAACATCACGGGAAGGCTTCCGCGGAAACCCCTTTGAAACCACTAAAGGAAACAATTCGCAAGGACATGGGGTTGCACGCAACACTCCTCCCGGATCGCAAAATCTTACACGCCCAATGCACCGTCAATGAGGCCCTTGCGTGTTGGCGGCCTTAAAATCTATTAAGGCCCAAGCGTGAAGGCACTCGATGGTGCGAAAAATCTTGCGCGCCCAATGCGATGTCAAAAGGAACCTTGCACACCCCATGCAACCTCAAACTATGGCTTCTGCGGGGACCCCCTAGAAACCACCAAAGGGGTTGGCGCAAAAAAGTTCATAATGCATGCCAAGATTCTTCCTGTGCGCAAACGATTGCATGCCCAATGTGTTGTTAAGCGGTCGTTTGCGTGCAACACCCCTTTCATGCAGCCTCCGAGGACTTTGGCTATAAAATGAATCTTACCCCTCACCCTCTAAGGATGGTGAAAGAAGATGAAGCGATGCTCTACTGCATGAAATAAACCTCTTCCACGACCGTGCAAAAAACACTATGGCCTCAAGGTGTTGGATCTTCCACGACTAGTCCATGAAGGGTCCTCCTTTGGGTGGGCCCTCTTGGGAATGATCCTCATCCATTTCCTTTAACCTGACATCATTCGTGCGTAAAAGATCCTTCTTGAATGTATGATTATCCCTGCATCGGACCCCTTTTGCGTGCAGCCATTCCGGCCTGCGCGCAACCTCTCATTTTGCGCACATCCTTCCGGTTTGCACACAACCTCTCATCATACATGCGAACCTCCTTGTGTGATCCATGTTCCATCCTTACCTTAAGACCCCATGTCAGATCCCCTCCTACACGCAACACACCCATTTCGTGCACCCTTTTCCCGTGCAACCCTCCAGGTTTGCATGGAGTAATTTCAAAGTCCCTTGGGTGGCGCTTACCATTGCTTTGCTTCGCCTCATGCCTCTTAGTATAGGCACGCTAATGACTATTACTTCTTTGCAGAGCTACAATAACATGGAACCCTCAATGGATCACTCCATAACACCCTCTCACCACTACATTGATGATTCCTTCCCTTCCCCAAGGGAGGGCATGTATAATTTATGTAAGTCCTAGGGGTGCGGATTGTAAGCCCAACGCCACATTCGAAACTACGGGGACTTTGATCTTTGCCAAGGCAAGGTATGTAGGACACCTCCCTAATGTTCAATCCCAACAACCATTGGTCTTGACCCCTTCATGTAGGTTCACCAACACCTCATTCTGAACAACATGGACATTTATCCCTTCCAAGGAAAAATACGTAGGACACCTCCCAGAGGTTTAATCACTACAACCCATGGTCCTGACCCCTTCACATCGGTTCACCAACACCTCATCCCGAACTATGTTGATTTTGATCCTTTACAAGGCAAGGATTGTAGGACACAAACCTTAAGTCCATGACCAACACCCATTGGTTCCGACCACTTCACAACTATTCACCCCATCCTCCGTGACATTAAATTGTATGCCCCCTTTTCCCCACATGACACTACATTGTCCCCTGTTTGCGCCCAAATTTACCCTACTGGTAAAAGCGGTCGTTGGAGTACAAGTAGGGATCGAATCCACAGGGACCGAAGAAGTAACCTTGAGACGCTATGATTTATTGATGGATTGGCTATGAAGTGTCCAACATTGAGGTAGATTTTAATTGAAGAACTAAAGATATAATTTAAATAAGATATAATAAAAAATGATGTGAACTAAAAAATTATTGATGGTGGGTTGATCTTAGGTTTTTTCATGGGGTTGATTGGATGAATTTCTTTTCTTAGAAAATTTCATTTCATTAATTCAAGACATATCCAAACAATGAGATAATTCTTCCAAATCATTCAACAATTTAATCCCTACACAATTCCAAGGCTAATCACTAATTCATTTTGAGGATCACATTAATGAGCACTCAAAGGAAATAGATCGTACTAGCACTCAAAATGTGTCATCATTAAAGTTGGCAAAGATGAGAAAGAATGTAACTCATCAAATGGATATCCTAAAATAACGAATAGATTTAAATATTAAGTAGATGAAATAACATTAAATCCCTGACCTTGATACTCCCTTGGATCAACCCTTAAGAGGTTAGCCCTCCATTTATTCTATTCTACCAATGGAAGTGGGATGTAGACTTATGGGGGCGGAATTGAAGAAGAAGAAAATTATTAAAAGAACGAACACTCCACCGTTGTGTGATTGAAATCACAAGTGCTGGTGTGAATAATTTCACACCATGACTAAACGGTATCAACGTGTGAAGAAAAAGAAAATAAAAAGTGATGAAGAAGAAGAAATTTTATTAATATAATAAACTTGAAATAAAAACTTACATGGGAAAACTTGATGATGCGATTACAAATTGAAAGCAAGAAATTGCAATTGAAAGAAATACAATGGATGAAAGAAAAACATGGATTCAAAGAAAAATGTTAGATGATTATTCCCTTCACCACCACCTTCTTATATAGGCATATTAGGAGCCTTAGGTACATCCCCCAACAATTAATTCACCCCCAACAATTAATAGAGTCAAATGGAGGGTGAATAATCAAAAGGAAATTGATGTTTTGAATTTGACCCGGAAAACTGTCCAGATTCGTCCACCATATTGACGTGTGAATTAGAAATTGAAGAAGGCCGACTCCGGATGGGTTGTAGAAGAGAAATATTTTCTTCAATGTGTCTTCTAGAAGATCTCAAAATTTCAGGAAATTTGGATCATCCTTTTGGATGTTATGGCCGAAATGGTGGGACGGATTTCTGTGCATTAATGACGAGTCCACCATTTAAATCTCAACTTCAGATCCCTTTAGCATCATGAAAACATCAAAATTAGCTCCGGCCACAGTTGAATAAAATGATACTCATATTTTTATCTTTATACTGTATAAATTTGAGCTTCATTGGGCTTGGTTTCTGGGCCCCACATTTGTTTGATGGGCCTTAGGCCCATTATGATGTTTCCAGCAAGTTTCTGGCTTCAGGCGCAAAATTCTCCATCTTCCTTTGGGATTCATCCATCGGATATAAAAGATAAAATGTTCCAAAAAAAGTGATAAATCATATCGAAAAATTCCAAATTCAGAAAATGAATATAATATTGTCAACAAACAAATGAATGATTGGGCCCAAATTTTCATTTTAAACATGAATTGCATTTTTGATGAGAAATGAAGTTCTATTTATGTAATGCACTAAAAAAATGTTTATGGACTTTGGAACAATGAATATAAAGATATTAACAATTAATATTATCCACTTTCAGTGACTAATCACACCCCCCCAACTTGAGTTTTTCTAGTCCCGAGCAAAATAAATTACAAATATGAAATTCAAATCCCCTTTTCCAAAAACATTTAAATACACATTACTCACCCAAATATCTAATACCAAAAAAAATTATGAAAACCCATCAAAATAATTTAAAACAATCTCGGTCCATAAGAATATCCCAAGCCCAAGCCCATTCCTTTGTTCAAATTCATCGCCACATTTCATCCCATTTCAATTAAGCATGATAAAGTGTTGTGCATCATAGAAGATATGGGGCCCATTTTATTGTTCAAGGGGAAAAATGGAAGCGCTAGGTGGGAATCACATTAAACCTTAAGATGAGTATCCTTTTTTTGATTTTTTTTTATTTTGTTTTATTTTTTTAACCACAATAGATATGAAAAGACTAACTCTGGGCAAGACAACTATGGAGTCACGATCCCCAAGTTCCGGACGCCACGCATTTGGACAAAACATTGCTCTATGTGGTCATTTTTTTGTTTTTTTTTTGTGTTTTTTTGGATACTCAAATTAAACTAAAAGTGACCCCAGAACCCTATGCTATAATGAAAGGGACCAAAGAACTCAAATTTACACCCATGATCTAGTAGACGTGTATTGTGGCATTTTTATTAAGAGGATGAAAATGTAAACTTTGAAAAATTACATCGGACAACTGCACTTTCCAAAAACTATGCTCATGAACTTAATCTTGCATTAAAATCAGAATCAAGGCATGCAAAATTTATTTGATATCCAATTTTAGATTTTTCAATGTGTGTTATCATGTTCAAGGTTAATGGAATTTTTCTTTTCATGCATGTTTTTATTCAAAAAAAACATTTTTTATCCCCCCCCAACTTAGAATAACACTGTCCCCAGTGTTTAAAGAAAAGAAAAGTTAGAAGGGGGTAGGATAGGAGTTCAAAGATGAAATTGAGAATGATAAACATGGAACAAATTCACCTGGTTTTTAAAGTTGAGGTTCATGATGCTCCAAATTAATCCTTTGATCTCTTTGGGGATGTAGGCACCTCCTTGATTGAACATGTATCACCCAAAATAGTTCCCGAACCATAAAAAGAAGGACAAAGAAGACAAAACAAACAACACAATGATTTATTTAATTCCAAGTACCATCATTTTCATGTTTTTTTTAAATCAAACTAATGATACATTATCTTCTTTAAATTTCTGGGTAAGGTATTACTCAGGGATCACACTGCGTGACATGGATGAATACGGTGCTCCCTTTTCATACCCATCCATACTCATAAAAGAAGAACAGGTCAAGAGTCTAATAATTTTTTTTAAACCTACAAAAGAATAAATAAAATAAACTGATGATACATTGTCTTCTTTAAATTTCTGGGTAAGGTATTACTCAGGGATCACACCGCGTGACACGGATGAATACGGTGCTCCCTTTTCATACCCATCCTTACTCATAAAATAAGAATAGGTCAAAAGTCTATGGTAATTTATTATATGAAAAAGAAAATGATTCAAAATGATTAGAAAACATGAAAACCATGGGTTTCCTCCCATTCAGCGCTTTTGTTTAACGTCATTAGCTCGACTTGAACCCCCCAACTTATCCAATTCCAACTTTCAAAAATTTAATTAACCCATCTTTCTCCACTTCAACAAGATTGAGATTGATTGTTTTTTTGAAATTTGTTTCGTATGAAATCCTATTTTCTAAAATGATTGGTAAAATCCAAGGAATATCTAAAATGTTTGATCGTGTTTTATTCGGATTATTTCCTATGATTTCAAGGTTCATTCCTACATGGTGAGATTCTTGATGAAAATTGATGATAATTGAATGGTCTTGGTTATCATAAATAGATGGATTATTGAGTAGGGAAGGAAGTATTAAAACATCGAGTTCAGTTTGATTGAATTTTCCTAAAGAAGAATGATAATTTGAATCAAAAAAAGTTTCTTCTTTAAAAACATTTGATAGAATTGGTTCCTTTTGAAAAGATGAATCATCCACAAAATTTTCCATTTGAATTTCATGAGTGGGTATAGACACAATATTTTTTATATCTCCCAATGGTTCAATGATCGGTGATTCTAAAAAATTGTTATTGGAGAAATATTCTGAACACTCAATCCATGAAGACAAATTCTCCCCTTGTGAATTAATTTCATCCTGATTTAAATACCCTTCAACATTTCTTTGATCTTGTTCAGTTATCCCATATCCAAATGTTAGTTCTTTTTTCAATTCATGGGAGGTTTTGGGGATAAAAGATTCATCTATCAATGATGAGGAAAGAACATCTTGAGTGGGAACGGGTTCCTCAAAATTCTTAAAGCTTTGTAGTTCTAATCTGAAAGATGAAACTTCTGAATTCATTTTATCCATTTGTTCACACAATTGTTCAATAATTTTTTCAGGATTAGGGTTGATATATGTTTGTACATCATGGACGTCCTCATTATTTATCTTTTCAATCATTCTTGATAGGTATGGAAATTGATCTTGTAAACATTCAGCATCCCATTGATTGTACATCTCATCTGGTGTGGTGTATTCAATTAAGGATTGGTCAATGAAATTCCCTATGTGAGGTGTTTCCCAATATTGATTTCCAACTTGATTACAACATTGATTTATGAAGGGGTATTTTGGAGGATATTCCATTGGAATTGATTGAAAATTAGTTTTGGGGTTTTTTGGACACACAGAAATAGAAAGGGGAAAAGAGAAGAGAAATTAGGGTGAGAATAGAGAATTTGGGGTGAGAAAAGAGGATTTTTTTGTCTAAGGAACTTACTTGGTCCCCGGAAACGGCGCCAAAATTTGGTTGCGCCCAAATTTACCCTACTGGTAAAAGCGGTCGTTGGAGTACAATTAGGGATCGAATCCACAGGGACCGAAGAAGTAACCTTGAGACGCTATGATTTATTGATGGATTGGCTATGAAGTGGCCAACTTTGAGGTAGATTTTAATTGAAGAACTAAAGATATAATTTAAATAAGATATAACAAAAAATGATGTGAACTAAAAAATTATTGATGGTGGGTTGATCTTAGGGTTTTTCTCGGGGTGGATTGGATGAATTTCTTTTCTTAGAAAATTTCATGTCATTAATTCAAGACATATCCAAACAATGAGATAATTCTTCCAAATCATTCACCAATTTAATCCCTACACAATTCCAAGGCTAATCACTAATTCACTTTTAGTATCACTTTAATGAGAACTCAAAGGAAATAGATCGTACTAGCACTCAAAATGTGTCATCATTAAAGTTGGCAAAGATGAGAGAGAATATAACTCATCAAATGGAAATCCTAAAATAACGAATAGATTTAAATATTAATTACATGAAATAACATTCAATCCATGACCTTGCTACTCCCTTGGATCAACCCTTAAGAGGTTAGCCCACCATTGATGCTATTCTACCAATGGAAGCGGGATGTATACTTATGGGGGCGGAATTGAAGAAGAAGAAAATTATTAAAAGAACGAACACTCCACCGTTGTGTGATTGAAATCACAAGTGCTGGTGTGAATAATTTCACACCATGATTCAACGGTATCAACGTGTGAAGAAAAAGAAAATAAAAAGTGATGAAGAAGAAGAAATTTTATTAAAATAATAAACTTGAACTAAAAACTGACATGGGAAAACTTGATGATGCGATTACAAATTGAAAGCAGGAAATTACAATTGAAAGAAATACAATGGATGAAAGAAAAACATGGATTCAAAGAAAAATGTTAGATGATTATTCCCTTCACCACCACCTCCTTATATAGGAATATTAGGAGCCTTAGGTACATCACCCAACAATTAATTCACCCCCCAACAATTAATAGAGTCAAATGGAGGGTGAATAATCAAAAGGAAATTGGTGTTTTGAATTTTACCCGGAAAACTGTCCAGATTCGTCCACCATATTAACGTGTGAGTTAGAAATTGAAGAATGCCGAATCCGGATGGGTTGTAGAAGAGCAATATTTTCTTCAATGTGTCTTCTGGAAGATCTCAAAATTTCAGGAAATTTGGATCATCCGTTTGAAAGTTATGGCCGAACTGGTGGGACGAATTTCTGTGCATTAATGACGAGTCCACCATTTAAATATCAACTTCAGATCCCTTTAGCATCATGAAAACATCAGAATTAGCTCCAGCCACAGTTGAATAAAATGATCCTCATATTTTTATCTTTCTACTGTATAAATTTGAGCTTAATTGGGCTTGGTTTATGGGCCCCACATTTGTTTGATGGGCCTTAGGCCCATTATGCTTTTTCCAGCAAGTTTCTGGCTTCAGGCGCAAAATTCTCCATCTTCCTTTGGGATTAATCCATCGGACCTAAAAGATACAATGTTCCAAAAAAAGTGATAAATCATATCCAAAAATTTCAAATTCATAAAATGAATATAATATTGTCAACAAACAAATGAATTATTGGGCCCAAATTTTCATTTTAAACATGAATTGCATTTTTGATGAGAAATGAAGTTCTATTTATGTAATGCACTAAAAACAATGTTTATGGACTTTGGAAAAATGAATATAAAGATATTAACAATTAATATTAGCCACTTCCAGTGACTAATCATCCCCTATGTACCAGTAAGACATTGTGAGGCTTACACATCGGTAAGTCATTATGATCCCCATTCAACGGTAATCTGTTGTCGTCCCTTCCGTTGGGACCCATATTTTTGTTACACCCCAGTGGTGTCAGACCATCTCTATCCTTCTAACCACATGTAAGAACCATTATATCATCGAGGCGTTTTCTTAAGCACACAACCCGAGTCTATGCCCCATTTTGAACTACTTGGACTTTGATCCTTGCCAACTCATGGTATGTAAGAAGCTTCCCTGGGGTTCAAGCCCACCACCCTGGTCTCATCTTGGTCTTTCCCTCGAGCCTATTTGTTTCGGGAAGGTCATTTCCCAACCTAGAGGTTCCACTTCCCATGGGTTCAATCCATACATGTCGCCTCCTTAGGTGTCTCGTCGCCTCACCGAAAAAAGTAGACATTGATTCCCTGCCACAGGGATATGTAGGAAGTCTCTTCGAGGCTCAATCTCAACATCACTGTGGCCTTCATGTTAGCTTCATCTCATTCCCCATCCTCTCTCAGCTATCCATATCCATCCCAATTCTTACCCGGACCGCCACATCTCGACGAGATCATGCCAATTCAACTCCTCACTACTTCTAGCAGAGACCGAGTAACTAACCACGGATTAGTCCCAGCATCAGTGTTTCCTCTAGGGGTTGCACCCATATGATCCACTCCAGTTTGTGTTCCAATCAATCTGATCCATCTCCTCTAGACATTATAACTGTGGCATACCCCGTACATAACATGAGAAGATAAGTAAAACCTCAGATACATGCATATGGAATATAATTCCCTGCATTATATGTCAGATTCCTCAGGGTTCTGCTCCCTTGAGAATCCCTATAATAAGAGGAGGAAACCCAGACATACCAGCGTTCCAGTGTCCAAACATGCTAGTGATGTGCAATGTGATTACTCCCCCGACCGAAGGTTACTTCCCTGAATGGACCCCTTGGAATTTCCCGACAGAAGTAGTGTAATTAACTGTCATCCATGAAGATATGACACTGGGAAGAGTTTCACGAACAATGTCTCCATCAATAAGGAAGACCCAGACTAGGTAACAAGTTCTCAGGAGGAATCCAAAAGAGGAATAACCAACATACCATCATCCCGTTTCGAACAAGGATCAAATGACCTTGAATTAGAGATAGATGTCACCTGCCTTTGGAAAGCGGGAATGCAGCGAAATAGTCAGCGCGTCCTTGTCCTCTGAAAAGGACGGATGTGTGCGCCCCAGTGAAATCATCGGAAACAGAAATGGTGAACCCAAAGTGATGTTCTTCTCCTCAATGTGGATATTAGTATCATTCGAGACATTAGTGGACTATAATTTCACCAGACCCAGTTATCCGGTGCCAGGTCCCTCAATGAAAATAGTGGGCCTGGAGTGAAACTCACCAGAAGTTAGGGCAGTTGAACGTTGGACATCCAAGTCTTCTATGTTGTCAGTGTGGATCTCTCTTACCAACCATGGAATATGGAATGGCACTGGGGCACTAGACATTGATTTCATTATTTCGGCACAAATGGTTTAATATCTCTACCTTATAGGACCTGAGCTACCGCAACAGGAAACCGATCACCGCTCATCCACCAACGCAGGGGAAGGGGTAGTGTCAATGCGGTAGTGCCGTGTGGATCCACTACTTCTACAACAACCTCAATGTCCTCAACTTTTTCCCACCCACACCCCATCTCCCCTTCTAAGTTCGTTCAATAAAGGGTGATAAACGACATCATCTGTCGATACGAGGAAGAATGGATTATCCCGACTCAGGATATGGATCGCTAGGATTTCGAGGAATTCATGCCTCATCACCATCGCCACCCCAAAGGGATGCGCAGGGGGCCACTTTTCCCCACTCGGATTCACAAAAGTTTGAAGAGCCTCTCCTCGGAATGTTTTGATGACTCTATCCCCTATGCCAATAAGGTTGGGGATGTCCGGGCCAGCCCGACCGGGATCCCGTTTCAGGGATTCTGGAGGAGGGCATCCATCAGGCCATGTCAGCACTGCCGCCTAGACCCATAGTTCGATGAGAAGGCAAGCTATGTGCCTGCACCACCAGCCCCAGTCCGGATGACCTGTCGCCAGCATCGGGTGGAGGCGGAGGAGGACGCCCACTAAGGGGCATCAATTCTAGCAACTACTGTAGCTCGGGCTACTACCAACATATATCATCTGCCCTTGTCTATGATGAAGAGGGGATGTCATATACCCAGTCTGAATCGAGGCCCCAACTGCCCCATGGGAAGGATAGGTCTAGTCTCCTGGATGCTGACGCAGGTAGTGCCTGACGTGGACCGACCCTCAGCAATGACACCCAGTACGGAGTTCCTCCCTGTATTGCCACCATTGAGAATGCAGGTCCTCCCCACATCCAAGCTAGACTTGAAGGTCTACCCCATGACACCTTCAATCCGAATGAGGGTCCTCCCCACAGAAGTGAAACTCAGTATAGAAGCCTCTCCCGTGCTCATTACATTGGTTATGGGGTCATTCCTTCTCCCATAGGCCGTCGATGTAGAGATGTTACACATCTAGTCAATCCCAAGAATGGGGTCCTCCCCCATATCAGTAAAGAGGCCGGAGAAGGTCCTCCTCGCCTCAGAAATCAGAGGAGTGAAGGTCAGCCTCGCTTCATTGGAACCCAATATGGGCACCCTCCTCACGATGACGCTGCCAGGGGAAACAAGCATAGAGGCCCTACCCATACTTCTATCCGCTCCAGTGTAGATCCTATCTTCTCTAGAAAATTCTGCAAGGATTCCCTGAACACCCAAGTTAGTGGATATAGAGGTACTCCCTATATTCCCTTCGACATATGGCTAGGTGCTCCTCACACCCTAGCTCCCTCAGGCAGAAATCCTCTCCGCCCCAGTACCTGTACGGCCGAAGGTCCTCCTCAGGCTGGAAATCTACCATGTCCCAAAGAACCATCCTGGGGCGGGAGGGTGGGTTATCTCCCCAATAAAACTAATACTGAGAAGATTTAGACTGAGATTAATCTAGTATTATTCTCAGATTATGAGGCGGAATATGACTTAGTGATGGAACCCTCACCTAGTTCCTCCATGTCAAGGGCAGGGGTGGGAATATGGCACAACAACATTATACTTCCAAAATGAGGGGTCCATCGTATTACCACATCCCTCCAAATGTACATCCAAGAAAACAAAAATAAAGCATTTCCCCAAGGTCTGATCACGCTATCGCCACCAGAATCACTAGAAGCACTCTACATCGACTATAGATCACAAATATCTATTATTGGGACCAATGGTGAACGAGAAGAAACATGGTTCATCGCCAGTATCTATAGTCCCTATGCCAAAAACTGTGGTTGTCAGCCCGTCTTACCGTGATGTCATTCCCTAGTCACTACACTCTTCATATGATAGCCCGAGATGTGGTGGTTTGTCAGCTCGCTCGCTGTATTCTCCACTTTCCATCCTGTCATCTCAACGGTCTGCATCATTACCACTATCATTGCCCCAAACATCTCCAATTGATGAGTGGGGAAATTAAGATCCAATCCATGAGTCTAGACCAAGGATCTTGTTTGAAATTCTCATAGCAGACCATTTCTAGGATATGTTTTTGTCAGTTGCAGCACCAAATTTCAGTGCACTGGAAGCACTCACCCAAGAAGAGGTTGGATGCTTTCGCCATACACTCTGGGTGATGCATTTCCGTCATCATCATTGATGAGTGGCCTACCCCAAGAGTCATGTGCACTACAAGGACATCAACCAAAAAATATATTTGGTTGATTTGGCCGCACACCCCGTGGCCCAATGCCCTGAGTTACCAGGCTACCATAGCACTCTCCAACAATGATGCATCCAGAGATTTAAATTTCTCTATAGGATAATCAAGGAGGCTTCTCCCCACGTGCAAATCTGTGGTTGGGGGCCGTAAGCAGCGCTCTATTTTAGTTCCATCTGGTGCTAATCCAATTTTTCGGGTGACATAGAGGATTTGTCTCTAGGAAGGGTTGTAGTTAACATGGACAATCTGTAGTGTTCTGAGAATGTGCTAGAGCTTCTGGGAGAGGACCTACTCCCCGAGGGAGTATCACACATATTAGATATATTGGAGAGGATTACTCATCAAAAGTGAAATCTATTGGGTCTTGTCATGCCAACCGAGACGTTGGACCTCATCCAAAATCCCAACAAGGTTAAGGAATACCTCAGAGCCATCAAACCCTCTAACCCATTTGGCTCAGTGTAGAAGGTGGAAGACGATCCTAAAAAATCCATGTTGCATCAGCAACTCGCAGAAGATAAGAAGATGGTCGACGACCTCCTTACTGAATGAACTGTGGTGCGATGGCCAGAATAAGGTGATCCTTGGCTAGGGAAGCAAGGGCAGACAAAACTTCCCCCAGAAGAATTTCCTATAGGAGACCATGATCGTCCCACCGCCACAGATTGGGCCAAATATAGAGTCTATGGAAAGAGGGCACATTATGTGTCACCAAATCCTTTGGAGTGGCGTGACAATACTCATGACCCAACTCAGGTTCCCCCAGCTCTCCATAGGTCGTTCCACCAGCCGCTCCACGAGTCGCTGGGCTTGTTTATCATGTTGAAGAACCTACGAAAGTATTGGCGGTTATGGATCCCTATAAAGATAGGAAACCCCACGTAGATGATCCAATGGCGGCACTCATCACTCATCTAGAAAATTTAGAGACTCGACGGGTGGCAATCCCGCCTGATGGCAAGCCATATCCAGCATGGGTGGTTCATATGATAGCTCCCCCGGTATTCAGAAATCCCACCTTTTATCATTTCAATGAGACAAGGGACACCCTATAGCAACTGTGCCACATTATCTCATGGTGTGGTCCTATTTTGGGAAATCCAGCATAGTAGGAGGCTGCCAAACTCTAACACATCATACAGACTTTGGAGGGGCCGACGTTCATGTGGTACAACCAGCTCCCCATCAGATCAGTAGCTAGATGGGAATCCATTCAGAGGAAATTTCTCTACAAGTTCAGTTCCACCCCTCAGAAGATTAGTATCGCAGACCTCTTCAAGTGTAAGGAGGGGCCGGATGAGCGCATTGCAGACATTTTCACCTGGTAGAAAGGGCTCACATATTCCCTTGACATGTCACTGACTCCTGATCAAATGCTGACAATGTGCATAGGAAATGTCAATACAGAACTGTTACCTTCCCTTATTACTCGGAATTACCCCAGGGGATTCCGAGACTTCTTTGATAAGGCCTAGCGCCTAGAGGTAGCCTTACAACAGGATGTCCAGGCACATCCGTTTCATCCTATAATCCCCACGAGAAGGGACATCAGGGCCGATCCCACTAGGGTAGCTCAAATAGAGCCCCCCAGGAAGCTAGAGTTGTTACCATTGGAGCCACCTTCATAGCCTCACATAGGCGCTCCACCTCATGTGTAGCATCTTGCCTAGCTAGGCCCACCTTATAATCGACAGGTTCCCCTGCGCAATGTTTAACCTCTGCCTAGGAGAGATAACTAGGAAACACCTCTTCGACATGCTCCAACATCCCCTCTTTAGGGTCTGGCTCCCAGGGCCCCCTTCCGAGACAGGAGAAATCAGACTACTTGTTCAAAAAGGCCTAGGTCCACAGTTATTTCTGTAGTGCCTCGGAGCAGGGGATTGTACGTTTTACTGAATGCAGGAGGCCAGAAGAGGAAAAACTCACTGATCTCCATAATTACTGCCAATTATCACTATATCTGGGGGAACACCGTCAAATATTTCTATGTGTTTAATGACTAGATTCAAGACCAGGTGGATACAAACATAGTCTGGTTTGGCCCAAACTCTGGCACATGTGGGAAGAGTCTTTGTGAAGCCAGATAGCGGCAACGACAACGAAGGCGAGTGGCATCAGGTTTCTCAATGCGGATCCTAGAATTGTGACAATTGGATGGCTTGTAAGATAGTCGCTTGTGCCCATGGTATTATCTATGCATGGGTGAATCGATCCAAACCTTACAAATACATCGCGCCATCCACCACCAATAATTCTATGTCAACGGCTCAACCATCCTCTTACGAGAAGGGAAAGCACTAGAGGCTCAAGGGAAAACAATGTCCACTACCGATGCAATCATCATCCCATACTATCGGTAACATCTGGCCCCTAGAGATAGATATTCCACCGAGAATCCATCCAGTAGTGGATGACTCTTCATGTAACAATCAAGGGTACAACTTGGTTAATACCGTAGAGTTGGTAAACCACTACATAGTTCATGACAACGAGGAGTGCCAAGAAGATCCTCTCAACGTCCCCAGCCATCGTCAGCGTCGACAGAGCCGTAAAAATATTGGTCATCGGAGTGCCTCAGTCAGTATTTCCATCCAGGTTGTGCATGCTACCGAAACCATAAAGCATGCCCAGTTCCGAGATTAGCATGTGAAACATTGGTGTCATCAGGTCCGCCTTCGCCACCATTCATTTTGTTGGATTAGGCAGAGCCACCTCGATCATGTCATGATCATCCATGATTTTATACGGACCTATCTAAATCATCGATCCCACATCCGATAGCTACTCCGTAGGATTTGACTAGTGAGAAGCGGGATATTCCTAGCACTAGTTAGCTTCCGGTCTAGTTAGTAGGGCCCAACATACCTCCTATCATAGAGCTACCTCCTGAAAGCATAAGTTCACACCAAGAATGGAAGTATTATTTCCTCATAAATCTTTCCAGAATTCCAGAAAGGCTCTCCATCCATGAGGCCCTTTTCCTATCAGCAGATATGCATGAATCCCTTGACGAGGCTTAATGAAGACCCCTCCAGTTTGAGACAAAGGTAGTATCCACAGAAGCCTTGTATGATGAGGTGGTCGAGCATGATGAATTCCAAGCCATCGTCTCATTCTCTGGAGAAGATGAAGGCTCCCCATTATAGAGGTACATTCACCCACTATACATCACCTTACAATTTAATGTCATGGAGGTTTGTTTTTCTCTTGTTGACACAGGTTTCGGGATCAACCTAATCCCTAATCAGACACTGCAAAAACTAGGGTTGTCCAAGGATGATCAAGTCCCTCTTATCTAAGATTTCAAGTTTATGACAGGACAGAACAAACATCGGTTAGCAAGATCCACTTGCATACACATTTTGGTGGCCTATTTTCTATCATCATGTTTATGGGTGTCTCCCAGGGCACCGCCTACAATGCATTGATGGGAAGGCCATGGCTCCACCTACATGCAGCGGTTCCTTCACAATATCACCATTGCCTCGGGTACTCCCTTAATGGTCGAGTGGTCATCATACAAGGTGAATTTTCTCCCTTTTCCAATTGTGAATACAAATATTTGTATGAAGTATACTAGAATAAAAAGGAAAAGAAGATTCAAGCTAATGAGGTCAAGCATGCCATAACAGCGACATACATGTGGATAGATCTAGTGGATTCCTATATCTCTCCAATCCATCGATTGGAGGCTACAACCCCATACATGGGACAATGCTTCGTTGTTTCTGGGATGAGGGGGTAACACCATCCTAAGTCTAAGGGACGTTGGAAGATCACACCATACTACTACACGAATCAGGCTTAGGTGGTCTCGGATCCTCCTACTCCCATAAGGTATCAGGATTTCCACCCCATGGCAACGACAATATGTCATACTTTCTTGTGTGGTCAGGATGGAATTAATCAGCTCAAGACGATGCACCACTTTTTCTTCGATACCATAAAGTACAGTACCTTGGGAAGAATACTAGATGATATTGGATTGACAACCTCTATCGCTATGGTTTCAGAAGAACAAGAGTTCCCCGATGCAGTATCCACTACTGCCCACACTAGTACCAGCCGCCCATCAGGATCTGTCAACTCAGAGGTTACTCCCCCCACCGAGGATCCCTCCTCCATCAATAAAGAAGAAGATTTATAGGATTATCCCCACACCATTGAAGAGGGTGTCTCCGCCACAGTCAAATAATTGGTATAGGTAAACCTCGGTAGTGAGGTAGACCAGAAACCCACATTGATCAGTACCACCATGCTCCTCGAAGAGAAACATCATTACATAAACTTCCTTAAACAAAATTGTGTTTTATTTTCTTGTAGTTATGATTAGATTCAAGGAATAAATCCTCAGGTAGTTGTCCACTGCCTCGGTCTCTCGATAAATCATCAGATGGTCATGAAACCTCCCAATAAGATGCACCCTTCTCATGGTTCCATGGTCAACACAGAACTTGACTAACTCATCAGAGCAACTTTTTTCAAGGAGGTCCAGTTCCCCAAATGGATGGCCAACATTATGCTAGTCTGTAAGAAGAAAGGATAGTTTAGAGTACGCATCGACTTACAGGATATCAATCGTCACTGTCCGAAGGATGACTTTACCCTTCTTGTGACGGAATTATTCATTAACACTACAGTTGGGTTCTAATCCCTCTCTTTCATGGATTAGTACTCCGTGTATAACCAGATCTGAATGGACCCTGAGGATGAGGAGTCTATAGCCTTCAGGGAACAATGAAATGATTTTTGTTACCATTTCATGCCCTTCAGTTTAAAGAATGCAGGTGCCACATATCAGCGGGCTATGCATCACATATTTAAGATGATCCTCGGAACGTTGGTAGAATGTTATGTGGATGATCCGGTGGTAAAATCTCACTGGTGTCAGGATCATCTCAAATACCTTGAGAAAGAGTTCGACTTCCTCCGTTCTCTCCACCTGAAGATGAACCCATTGATGTGTGCCATCGAGGTCACCTATGGAACGTTTCTCAGCTTCATTGTCAGATAAAGGGGCATCGAGATCGAACCAGAGAAGATCAAGGACATCATCTACATGTCTCCCCCAAGAAATATCCAAGATCTTTGAGGATTCCAGGACCACTTGGCTTACATACATCTATTCATCGAGAAGCTAGCCGGAAAGTGTAATCCATTTTCCCGGCTCATGAAAAAATGAAATGACTTCGAGTGAGATCACGAATGTAAGACCTCTTTGAGGAAATGAGGAAGTACATACTCCAGCCTCTAGTCTTAATTCCACACATCTCTGGAAAGCCGCTGGTCCTTTATGTGACCACCCTGGAATGGTCTCTTGGTGCCCTTCTCTCCCAGAAGATCAATGAGGGGATGGAGAACAGTCTCTACTATCTCAGTTGTATGCTCCTTCATACGGAGACCAGATAATCCCCTATTGAGAAGAGATTCCTTGCAATGGTATTCACAGTACAAAAATTGTGACATTACTTGCAGCGCCACGAGGTACATCTAGTGTACCGAATGGATCCATTGAAGTACATATTGAACCGCCCAATGTTAACATGACATCTAGCTCGATGGGCAGAAATGCTCTTGTAGTTTGACATCAAGTTTTCCCCTTAGAAGGTTATTAAGGGGAAAGCATTGGAAGACATCATTGACACTCATCCAACTTCTATGAACCAGTCCCCGGACCTTGATTTTCTTGATGAGTCGATTCTCTCAGTAGACCAAGCCATGCCGCTCTGGGAAATTATCTTCGATGGTGCTTCCCGGAGCCCCACTGGTAGAAGGCTCAATGACCCCAGGCTTAATAGAGTAGTCTTGGGTATTGTCTTAATTACCCCCTCACAATCCACTCTTCTGTATTCATTCCTTTTGTCAAAAGGCTTCACCAACAACAAGGAAGAGTTTGAAGCTCTCATTATTGGCCTTGTGCTGGCCCTCGAGATTGACATTCCCCATTTTCATGTGAAAGGGTACTCTGAACTAGTCATCAAGTAGATCAACGATGACTATGTCATCAGAAAGCTAGAGATCGTACCATTGTTGGAATGTAGTCTCCAGCTAATGGCCCAGTTCCCATCTCGGATAGAATTCAATCATGTACCTCGATCTCAGAAAGGTTGAGATGACACCCTACCTATCCTAGATACATCACTTGAAGATCCTAAACAGGATGAACTGATTATCCATGTGGAACATCAGAGATTCGTTTCTCACATCACTACAAACGATGATGACAACCCGCAGGTATGCCACCTTACCGCCGATGCCTCCATGTCAGGACACCCAAGTCCCCTGGATGCAGGGATTAAAGTGACTCCTGACTGGAGAACCTCCTTTGTCGAGTACCTCCAAAATGGTAATCTCTCAGCGGATCAGGCTGAGCGCGAGAGAATCTAGCACCGCACATTATAGTTTACCCTCTAGTACGGTCCTAGTTGCGAGAAAAACCTCTAATAGCATGGGTTTGATGGGGTTCTATTTCGTTGCATTCAAGGAGGTTAGATTTTCCATGTCATGCAAGATGTTCATGCTGATTCTTGTGGTGCTCATCAGACCCGGCCAAAACTATCTCACCAGATCTATAGACTGGGGTATGTGTGGCCCTCAATGATCGATAACTACTTCATGTTCACCAAAAGATTCCATGTGTTCCAAATTCATGACAACTTTATGCATCGGCTGCCAGAGCCTCTCCACACTACCAAGTACTCTTGGCCATTTGCGGTATGTGGACTCGATGTCGTGGGACTATATCCACCGGCGAAGACTCGCCAGTGCCAGTTCATTCTTTCCGCTACGGATTTATTCTCTAAGTAGGCAAAGGAAATTCCTCTCAAGGAGGTTAAGGCCCATTCCATCGTTGACTTAGTGAGCTTTAACATCATATACCGATTTGGAGTCCCTCACGTCGTCCTCACTGATAACGGTACGAACTTCCAGGAAACCGAGATGAAGAAACTGTATTCTATGTACAACATCCGTTCTAACCGTACCTCCTGTTATCACGTGAAAGAAATTGGATAGATCGAGACATTAAAAAAAACCTCTCTAACATTTTGCAGAAAATGGTTGGTCAGAACATGAAGTGTTGGCCGAACAATCTCCCCAACACCCTCTGGGCTTATCAGACGACGACTCGTAATTCCACCTAGGTGACCCCATACTCCCTAGTGTATGAAACTGAGGCTATCCTACCCATCAAGATTAAATTACCCTCATTCCACATAGTTATCTACGATCATAAAGTTCCAGATAAAGTAGTGGAAATCCATCTGGTTGAGTTGGAAGCGCTCGACGAGAACAGGCTTCATGCCCTGCACAATCTGGAAAGGAATCAGAACAAGATAGCTAGAGATTTCAACAAGAATGTTTTCCTCCACTCCTTCTTTCATGGTGACCTGGTATTGTACATGAAGACACCAATGATACCTATTAGGAAACCACTATAGTTAGAGGCCAAATGGGAAGTGACTTACATCATTCACAAGGTTTACTCCAAAGGCACATACACCCTAGTTACCACGGAGGATGATCATATAAATCCTCCCACCAATGCAAAGATCCTCAAGAAATAGTTTTCTTGAACGAAATGGGTCCTACATGACCTTAAACTGTTTGGACCTACATGAACTTAAACTATTTGGTCCTACATGAACATAAACTATAAAATATCCCACATGATGATAAACTGTATGTCGTCTCGCATGATGTTAAAATGTATACTGTCCCACATGACATTAAACAGTATGTCACCCTGTAAGACATTAAACTTTATGTCGTCCCTCATGATGTTAAACTCTCTACTGTCCTACATGACATTAAACTGTATGTCATCCTGCAAGACGTTAAACTGTGTGTTTTCTTGCAAACACTTGGATGCTTTATCTTGATACGAACACCAAGTGTCCTCTTTAACTATCCCCCATGGGTATATTTATCATGGAAAATCCTACATGGTGTAATGTAGTACTCTTTAGCCCCACTCATGTTAGGATCACGATGATTGCACCATGTGCCCTCTCTTGTTCTTCTCTCCTCACAAATCCTCAGCGCACGATGCTAAACTTCATGGCCTTCAAAACTACGTATGGATTGATTATCATCCTTAGGGGATACGTAGGAATGCCCAGAAATTTCATCCGTAGGACCAACCCCAAACATTGGGACCTCCCATTGGGTCGAAACACATGGTATGATGAAGGTTTTTTCCATCATTCTCGTCGAGTTCATCATGACCATACCATGCATCCCTCCCCATGAAGATCTCCACCTCTTCTACTGTCCATAATGACTTTAAATTGCATGGGCACATTTATTCTTCACACTCTACCTGTATTTGGGTTCCCATCATCTTTTACATCTAAAAGGGCCCCCAAATGGTATGGATACTTTGCCTATGGGCCCTCCTATTGTTTCGGGCCAACGACCTCGAGGTCCTCGAACAACAAGTTGATATATGTCTCGCGTTGCGAATATGTTCAGTGGTCGATGCTCATTTGTTGTTCCCAATTCAGGTGACGTGTTATGGATGATTTTTTTCGAACCTCGTAAAAAGATATCATATCTCATTTTCACCACCCCCATATGTCCCAAACATTGAGCATAGTGGTTCATTCTTCCCCGATGTCTCTTTAAGCTTCAGTCTTCCTCGAGCAGGAGTGTGATTCTAGCTGTCAGACCCTTATAAGATGGGGAGAGCCTAGTAATAATCATTGTTTCCTACACTGATCACTGCTCACTTGGGCTTAAGAGCTATGATAACGAAATTCCTACATGAGAGGTCATATGGCTACATTCAACCGGGACTACCATCCTCAGGTCTCTCGACCCTTTCGGCCCCTTGTCCCTTGTTCTCATTTAGGATTGTGTGGATTGGTTTTGACTAACATCCTAATTCATGCCAGGCTATTTTTCTGCACCACACATATACCCTTGATAAATCCTTCCTTTATTTATTTTCCATTCTGCGAGCCCAAGCCCTTCCATTCTTTGTGAGCCCCTTCATTTGGGATTTCATTATCTTTCAGATTCAAAAAGACCCATGAATGGCATGGGTGCTCGGCCCAAGGGATATCCTAACTTTATATGCCAACATCCTTGAGGTTTTCGAACAATAAAATGATACGAGTCTTGAATTGCGAATATGGGCATGGGTTGATGCTGATTGGATGTTCCCATTTCAGGTCACATGAAATGGATGATGTGTTTAGAACACAATTAGCAGTTATCCTCCATCATCTCACCAACCCCATCAAGCCTTAAATTTCAGTTTCATGATTCACATCATTATCCACACCATCATGCCCAAGTGGAATTTCAACACTCTTGTTACTATCCCTTAGTATGAATTTTCTCGTTATGAGGACAAAGCTGCGGTAAGGCGCAGTATGGGGATCTGCACTGACTTACCCTTTACATATATCCTATATGTTACAGAGCCCTCTTTCGCCCTTGTTTCCGACACCATGTTTGACTCATGTGGGATTATGAACCAAATCGAGGTCTGCGCTCACTTGGAAGAGTGTCACTTCTTCATGGTCTGAGCTCTAAGACCATAAACTAAGATATCCTTATATGTAACCTTATAAAACTACGGATGGATTCATTCCCATCCTTATAAGATACGTAGGAACACCCAGATATATCATCTTTGGGTACATCTTAAATTTCACAAATTATCACTTATGTTCATCGATTTCGGCCCCGACCCATATAGGAGTTCATGGTGTAGAATGTGGGGACTTATGTCTTCATTCATGTAATGCTTGTAAGAGCTTCACCATGTACTCCCCCTCTGAGATCTTGTCTCTCTTGCCCCCAATTCTCTAACCTTTTATGGCCCCTTTTCCCGAGGTTTATTTCTTGGAATCGCATGAGGTGTGATGTGGACCTCGTCCTCATTTACATTGAGTATCCTTTATCACGCCGTGCAAATTCACTGTTGACCCTCATCCCTTATTTTTTATGTATAATCCATATGACTTTAAACTATACTACCTAGTCCCACATGACATTGAACTGTTTCATATATTATGAACGATGTTAAAATGCATGTTTGGTCCTATCACATGACCCCAAATGGTGACATTATCATCCTGGCCGCACAAAGAGAAACAACATTGCATCGTAGTGTCCTCACTAGAGGGGACATCATGTTTGGTATCAGTCACCCACCATACCATTTTTCAAAGCCTGTATATGGTTGATTCTTGTGGTGAATCTTGTACTCTCTATCCTAGGTCGATCACTTCACAAAAAAACACACACATTAATCCTAAAGGAAAAACAAGACCTATCAAATGACGCTTCTTTTGGTGTGATGGCCAGATACGCACGACCTTATTATCTCTAGCATTGGTCTCTGACCATGCCACCTTCAGAACTACGTATGGCTTGATTCCCATCGTCATGGGATATGTTGGAATGACTAGGAATTTTGACTTCAGGTCTAGCCCCAAGAATCTAAATTCATACCCACTCTCTTTATCCCCTTGGTCTGAACTCTTCTGGGAACACGTGGTGTGAAGAGTACCTTTTGGTTTCTCATTCACATCGAGTTTCTCCCCAACCGCACCATGTGCGTCCCTTACCTTTTCCCAATCTAGTCCAAGTTCTATGACCCTAAACTAAGATATCTCTATGGGATCTACACGTCAGGTTTGGCTACTTCACCACCCTACGTAAGCCCAGAACACTTGTCCTTGGAAACGAGTTTGACTCCCTCTATCTGATACACATTATTGTCGTACACTGAAGCATTGTACCAGAGAGCTCAAAGTGTGGAATTTTCACAAGGAAATTACCTCATTCCATGTCCAAACTTCCTGAACCCGTTATTTGGATCCTCATCATCTTTCACATCTGAAGGAACCCCCTTTACGACCTGGTCTCATGCCACATTAGCTTACATACCATCTTGGTCCAACGTCCCTGAGGACCTCAGACGACATTTGTGATAGATCTCATGTTTCAAACATGGTCAGCGGTTAACCCACTTTTGTTTTTTCCCATTCTAGGATAAAATTATATGGATACTATGTTTCAAATAGTTTCAACAGTTATCCCTTATCATTACACCAACATCATTGTGGTCCAGATCCCGAGCGTCATGATTTACATTTTTCCACTTCATTATTTCAAAAAGAATTGCAAATTATTCAGCTTTACTCTTTCTCACATCTATGTGGGTTAAGTAGGCGGGTCATCATTATTGGGAAAACATTTAACTACTGTCCCATTTCCCCTAGCATGTAACTCCCTATGCTAGGAAAGTCCAATCACTACTCCTTGTTTCCCACATCGAGCATGACTCATGTGGGATTATAAGTTTTAGTAGGACGTGTACTGGTGTAGCCATGCCACATGCACTTTTCGCCCCGCATGAAAATAAAATGAACTCTCAGAACTACATATGGATTGATTCATATTATCATGGGATACATATGAATTCACAAACAACCTATCTCTGGCCCACCCTTGTTTTCACCTTCATCCCCTTAACCTAAGTATTTTCCTGTGTTTGTGTGGTGTGGCTTTGATGATTATGGTTATCTTTCATGTCGAGGTATATAACACACCACACATTTCCTTTTTAGGTATAAATGTCCTCAACGGATGACACTAAACTGTAGTTCTACCCAGAATAAGTTCAGGATGCCCTGTAATAATTATGGGATGTGTCAGTTTCCTCCCTAGAGAGGATCCTCGTACCCGCATTGGTCTCTATGATGTTCTTAAGAACTATGTTTGTCTTGATTCTCATCCTTATGGGATACGTAGTGATGCCTTGTCATTTTGCCTTGGGCCCAGCCCTAGGGTCATTAACCCTTCTAGCCCCTTGGCCCAGATCTTGGTCTGGGTAGTATGACCATTAAACTATTTGCACTGTCCTCACTATATGAAGTTTAAACTACATGTTTATTATCATCATTGGTATGATATAAAGCTATGGAGCATTCCAGGTCCAAACTAGAGTGCTCCTATTCAGAAGAATGTATGATCCCTAATCAGACCGATGTGCCCACCTAACATGTATTCACCACTGTGGTGTAATTTCACGAGTATTAAACTCCATTTGAATTACCCATCACTCCACCCTCAATGATTTGCGTACCCATTATTTGAATCCTCAACCTCTTTCATGTTTAACGGAACCCCCTAAATATATGGATGATTGGCCTATGGATCACCTAATTTCCTAGGGTGACATTCCAGAAAACCAAATGAAGACATTTCGAGTCAGGCCCTATGTTACGAACATGGTAAGCAGTCAGACCTTGTTTGTTTTCCCAATATGAGGCTAATGTTGTAAGAATACTGTTTTTAGAATATAGTGAATAGTTGTCATCCATTGTCATACCACCCATGAAACATTCCAAATTTTGGATATCGTGATTCACACTTTCCACTCCACTTCATTCGGGTTGGTTCTAACGCCCCTGGAGTTACCCCGCTCATGTACTAGAGTACATTGGGAAGGTGATAATTCGACTGTTCTGAGATCTTCATCCTCCAGTTAGGCCTTACCCTTTCTTCTTGGAAACCCGGATGGGTCATTTATGCCTCTGATACCTGAAAATTGGTTGGCATTCCCACAATCAAATGAAGTGGTGACATGACCAGCCTTTGTTTCTCACATCGAGCAGGACCCACGCAGGCTTAGGGATAGATTCTAAATTATTTCATGATTGTTTTTGTAATGCATTAAACAGAAAAAGGTGAATAATATGTTCATGCATGTAGTTCAGAACAAGCAGTAGTAAGGAAAAATAAGTTTAAGGGTTTGTCCAAAATAGGTCCCTTAAGGATAGACGTTTGGGATAGACTGTTCCAATGCTGCCACTTTCCGACTTGTGGACTCCAGCATCACTTTCCATCCCCTGAGATGATTTTCTTTGATAGTAGTGGTAGGGCATAACTCACTAGCCATGGAATGTGCCCGTGATTGTTCAGTTTACAGCTCAATAATTTGGAGATTCGCCTACATAATCCGTTCCTGAGCATTCTCCAACTGGGCCCTCAACAACTCGATGATCTCGGATTGGTTGTTAATGAACACCGCCCATTCTTTCGCTTGTTCATCAATGTGTCAGACCTCCTGATCCACCTCTAAGAAGGCCTGGTTAATCGATAACTCTTTCTGGCACCAAAAAATGTCTGAACGTCGGCTATCCTCTCGTATCTTCTCTGCCCTGTAATCACGGATCATCCCATGACGATAGAAAGCATCTAACCCTTCGGTGCAAAGAAAGAGTAGCCAGGTGCGGAGCAACCCCATCCGTCTTATCCATTCTAACTATGGCTGGGTGAGGAAACGTTTGATGCACTTCCACACCTTGAGCTGTGTCTTATGGATCTCTTTAGAAGTTTCAATGTCATAATCATTTGTTTCCTTGGGGTCTACAGGCTAGTATTCGTGGAAATTGGCAAGGAGGTCAGTGATAAGGTCTTCCTCAGGAACTCCTTATTATTCAGCGACTTCACCCTTGTCAGGCTAGAACTCCACCCTGATAGCATTTCCACCTTTTATTGCAACCTCCAGGTCATCAAGTACTGGGGCAGGGCCACTTATAATGGTTTTTTCTTCAAGAGTTGATGTGGTAACTGGTAGGGATCCAGCTGATGTTCTAGACCTAATGGTCTGTCGAGCCTCCTTCCTTGCGATCAATGCATAGGGAATCAGTATCCTGGTTAGCTGAATTTCCCAGAAAAGGTGAGATAGAATGAAATTATACTTTCAAGATCAAAGAGCAGCATTTTCCAATGCATGTGTCATGGTGGGATCCACCATCATAGGAGAGCCTTCAACACTTATCTACTCGATCAACGGCGTTAGCTCCTATTGAACAGTGGGAACGATGGGGTACTCAAAGGCCATCATCTCATCTCTTCCCTTATGATCATTTTCATCTACCCCTACCGTAACTAGTGCCCCACCATACTCAGTCCCGAGGATAGGCTCCTGATATTGCACCCTGGACTCCATAGGCACATCTTCGTCCCCTAGGGGATGGCTTCCTAGGCACCCTCGCCCATGTGTTCCCAAACAAGATGGAGTCTGGTTGACAGATTGGGATTGTGAAAAGATAGAGGCTAGTTAAGATAAGATTTAATGTTACCTCAAGCTATTCTGTCAGCTCTTTGTTGGAGCCTATGTTTTGGTTGCTCTCCCAAGATCGTTTCCGGTGAGCGGGAGCTTCTGAAGGCCCCTCACCACCAAGACATTAAACTTGGTCATCCTATTCTTCTTCATCTCTTCCTTCATCACCTTCTTCACCATCTTCCACTTCTCCCTCTTCTTCATCATCATCATCTTCATCTTCCTCTATACTTTCATCCCCGGATGGCAGCTTTTCTGGGTAATGTTCCTGGCCAAGAATCACTTTCACCAGGAGGTGCGGTTCTTCATACCGCCCTCACTGGCATGCGTACATTTCCATAGTTGTCAGGTATGTGTGCCAGTGATGAATTTTTACCCTATCCTTCATCTGGATGTGCCATTTTTCTATAAAATCAATCCCTGTGCATGCTAACCTCTGCCATATTTCTTCAGTAGACATAGACTACCATAGTGTTTCCCATGCGAAACATAGAGAAAGGAAGATGGCATCGACAGCTGGCTTCAAGAGGTACCTGAGTTGATTTCCTAGAAGTTCCCTAGCTGGCCCACGAGGCTGCATGCAGGACCCCCTTCTCCGGAAGGTGGGGTCACGTTCTCGACTTGCAATGTTCCGGCCAATGAATTACCAACCTATGCCATGCTAGATACCCGACCCATTACTTTCCTCACCCCTCTCATGGAACCTTGTCCAGCACCCTGCTCTTTGAGCTCTGTACTTGCCGCCTTGATTTTCCAGATGTGTTTCCAAAGAATAACCTCAAGATATGATTTGGTCTAGTGTTCGACATACTATGTTGACAGTCCTGCACTAACATCAGTATGGGGAAGAGTGATGATTTCACCCAAGCCTAATATTGTGTACATAAGCCATAGTTGGTGGTGAATACAAGGATACCATTCTTCACAATCCTCTGCATATACTTTTTCGTCATCTGTTTCATGAACCATAACTACCTCACAAACCTAGTCGAAACATATTGTTCGTAAGAGATTTTACCATCAATCTGGGCTACTAGAACACCACCCGAAATTCTTTGCAGGTACTTACTCTACTCTAATGTACCTCTCCCATCATCTACCATTTGACCGACCGACGTTTGGAATAGGTCAAAGTCGAAGTGGGTGTGTCTTCCAATCTTATGCTTGATCCCCTCTTCTCTGATTGTTAGTGGGCAGATTTCGGCAATGTTCAAGAGGGTTGGCCACATACCATTACTAGGGTCAAATGGAATTTGGGAAGTCATACCGGCCATAGTGGGCTGCGACACAACCTTGAAGAATCTGGAATGGACCACATATCCTCCTGGGTGTACTTCCCCTTGAAATACGCCCCATAATACCATACAGATTTTCCAATAATGGCACCCCCAGGATGACCTTGTACTTCACCGCCTTAATCCCGACCATCACTAGCATCCCTGGGAGGACCACCATCCTTGTTCCCCTCACTGTTAGTAGCCATCCACTCAAGAATCCTGAAGGAAACCCAGGATATCTTAGATTTGGGTCCCGACTCTCATTTATTCCAAAGCCCCATGATCGGTACTCTCCTGCCTCCAGGATCCTCCAGTATGATCCTACCTTTCCCCTATGAGATGTGTTCAGGAATTGATTCCCTTGGCCTGGAATTTTTAATGCCGTGTCCTATGTCAGAAAAAGAATAAACCACCCTGAATATGGTATTTTATTTTAGGATATATTTTATTTTCAACTCCTCTTTAGCCATCTCCAGCAGGTTCCATGATAGGATTGGGGTGTGTGTCCTATCCCTAAACATTCCCCATCGGGAGGAATTCATCATACTGGGACCCCTACAAGGGGGTTCCCTCGATTCAGGGTACATCCCATAGACCGATTCCCACCTCCACATGGTAGATGTGAAAGGTGTTGGTATTAGGGGACCAACGACTGAATAACTCTGCTACCTGATCCTGCTGTCGGTAGAAGTGGAATTAGGACGTCCAAATGGATTCAAAAATACCAATAGACTGAAGATATTGCCCAAATTCCATGAATTTCTAGTGTACCTAGTAATCACATACTGATTCATCTGTGAAGTTTCCCCTAAATACGAAATCCCATTCCTTCCAACCCTTCATCTTGTCAGTGATACTGCCTATGAAATTAGTGACATAAAGAGCGAGAGATTTCTCATGAACAAGGCCGCTTCCCACAACCGTCCAGGTCTTTGGGTTTAGGAAATAAATGGTTGTGATTTTTGTTTCCCTAGTAGGATGGTCGTTGTTTGTAACATGGTACTATGGGAGACTATCCTCGCGCATCACCCATGACCGTGGGGTATTCATCTCGAAATCGGGCATCAATACCTCCACCAGAAGGCTGAATTTCTATAATGGCGGGATATCACTCAGGAAATAATCTTTTTGAGATTATTTAAGCATGCCAAAAATAATATGGTTATCAGACACAACCCTCCTTGCATGAAGAATTTTATGGTTCATGATCATCTGAGTCCTTCTTGCAGCTGCAGCGTCTTCCCTCTTGACATCAGTCTGTTGGGTGGCCATTTGTGAAATTCCAAGGGATGGGTGCGAAAGAAGGAAGATTATATGCGCAAAATATGTGGAAACATTAAAGATATGATATGTTGCACAAGAGTGTCAATCTATGCGAAAACGTTCAGACAATGCGCCAAACCTGTAGTCGGTCACAGAACCTAACGCGCAAATCAAGATCGTTTCCACACACAAGAGAAAAGTTCTTTTCAAGCGGAAAAATTCATGGTAGTAGCCTATATGGTGTCCCTCAGCCTATTTATAGGAGAAAACATGTCTTCCGTGCACACAAAAGAGATTTAAGCACTGAAATCGCATTCTAGCGCGCATCGAACGGGCACTTCCCCGCTTTTCAACGTGACCCTTAGAACCCGACCTTCAGGTCCCCCTTGCGCTCCGATTCAGAGGGGGGGGGGATTTTTTATGCCAAAATTCGAATAGATCCATAATTGGGATAATAAAAAATGTATTTGGAAGAGAATGGGAAAATTCTGCGACCCCAGAGGCAGGTGCGCGCAAGATTTAAAGGATGCGAGCAAAATCTTGCTCGCCAATGCGACGTCACGAGAAGGCTTCTGTGGAGACCCCTTCGAAACTGCCAAAGGAAACAGTGTGCAAGGACGTGGGGGTTGCGCACAACACTCCTCTCCACGTTAAAAAGCTTGTGTGCCCAATGCGCCGTCAAAGGGGCCCTTGCGTGTCGGCTCCCATAGAATCAGTTAATGCCTAAGCCCGAAGGCACCCAACGGCGCGCAAATTCTTGTGTACCCAATGCAACGTCAAAGAGGCCCTTGTACATCCCATGAGACATCAAAGGAAGGATTTTGCGATGACCCCCCAAGAAACTGCCAAAGGGACTTGTTGCAAATGTTTGTAAGGTGTGACAAATTTCCTCTAGCGCGCAATCGCATGCACGCCCAATGCGATGTCAAGTGAAAGTTTGTGCGAAGCTCCCCTTGCACGGATAATCTGAGGACTTCATCTGTAAAATGAATCATACACACACCATTTAGGGATGGTGATATAAGACGATGTGGAGCTCTACAGTGTGAAAGACACCTCTTCCGTGCCCGCGTGAAAAACACTATGGATTCAAGGTATTGGATCTTGCACGACAGGACCCCGAAGGGTGCTCATTTCTGGTGGGCCCTCTTGGTTGTGATCCACATACATTTCCTTTTACACAAAGATAATTGTGCACAAAAGATCCCTATTTCATGAAAGATTCTCCCCACATCACACCTCTTTTGCACGCAGCCATTCCGGCCTGCACGCATCCTCTCATTTTTCTTGCATCCTTCCAGTTTGTGTGCAACCATTCCTTTATGTGTGCATCCTTCCAGTTCGTGTACAACAGTTCTTTTTTTCACGCAACCGCTCATCCTACGCATGGACCACCTAGTGTGCTCCATGTTCCATACTTATCATAAGGAACCGTGTTTGAGCCCATCTTACGCACAAGAAACCCTTGTCGTGCACCCTTTTCCCATGCGAACCACCTGGTTTTCATGGAGTAATCTCAAAGTCCCTTGGGCAGTGCTTCCTGTTGCATTGCATTGCCTCATGTCTCTTGAAATATACTGGATAAATACTATTCTTTAATCTCATTTCCATCATAATGTGGACCCCCAATGGATCACTTCATAACACCCCCTCAACGTGGCATTGCTAATGCCTTCCCTTCCCCAAGGGCGGGTTGGTATCAGTTATGTAAGTTCTAGGGGTGCGGAGTGAACCCACCTCGTTTGAGCTACATGATGTTAAAACTTAAAGCATATTCTTCCTTAGCACATGAGTTTAAACTATGACCTATCCCTATGCATCATACGTGGGTTGCCCCGTCTCGATCATTCTACCAACCCACTGGTCTCCGTGAGAGTGAGATCTTCCTCACATGGGATGAGATCCTCCTTGCTAGAACGAAGTCTGTCCGTGGGGAGAGGGAAGCCACCATGGTGTAATCCCCAAGCCGTTCTTGTTGGATGTAGAATCCCTAATTCTCCTATCATATTCCTGTACAAAGACTTGAAAGGGGGGATGGGCACTGGAGCCCTCCTCTCTTCTGTGCCAAATCCCTCTCCGGCTGGGATTTGTCGCCACTCTGGCCTCCATCCTAGAGTAAGTAATAATATACATCTCCTTGGACTGCTAACCAAGAATAAGACCTTATTTCCTTTTTGGGCCTCTAACCACGTGTAAGACCCACTTCACTTCCCACAGATGCACCTTTCGTGATGTGATCGTCAGGTCTTTGCTGCCTCTTGTTTCTCACACCGAGCACGACTCATGTGGGCTTAGAGTAATCATCGACTATGAAATCCTGTCTCAGTGTCCTAGAGTGTAATCCTAACACCTCATTCTGACCTACATGTACTTTTATCCTTTCCAAGGCAAGGTACGTAGGACACCTCTCAGAGGTTCAAGCCCAATAATCATTGGTCCTGACCCCTTCACGTCGGTTCACCACACCTCATTCCGAACTCTGTGGATATTGATCTTTTCAAATGCAAGGTATATAGGAAACCTCTATTAGGTTCAATCCCAACTACTATTGGTCCCAACCCCTTCACGTTAGTTCACAAACACCTCATCCTGAACTATGTGGACATTGATCCTTTCTCTGGCAAGGTACGTAGGACACCTCTCTCAGGTCCAAGCCCAACACCCATTGGTCCCGCCCACTTCACATTGGTTCACCCCCATTATCCATGACATTAAACTATATGAATCTTTTGCCACATATGACACTAGACTGTACCCTATTAAGCAGTATGAAATTGTGAGCCTCACACAGCAATAATCTTTTGTGATCCCCATTTGGCAGTAAGTTGTTATCGTCCCTTCCGTTGGGACCCATATCTATAGTCAGCCATAGTGGCATCAAACCAACTCTAGGATGATAACCCCATGTAAGAACTAGTATATCATCAGATCTTTTTCCTCTGAACACACCCCTACTCTATTCCCCATTTTGAACTATGTGGACTTTGATCCTTGTTAAGGAAAGGTACACAGGAAGCCTCCAGTGGGTTCAAGACCACAACTCATGTCTCATCTTGGCCTTTACCTTAATCCTATGTGTTTTGGGAAAGTCATTCCCCAACCTAGAGGGTCCACTTCCTCCAGCTTCCATCCATACGGGTCACCTCCTTAGGTGTCTCGTTGTATCACCAAACAACACAAACATTGATTCCCTACCACGGGGATACTTTGGAAGTCTCTTCGAGGATCAAGCCCAACATCAATGTCTCCCTCACGTCAGATCCATCTCATTACCCATCCACTCTCATAAATACATATCCTTCCTGATTTTTACTCATCCCCCACATCATGGTGATATCATGCTAATTCACCTCCTCACTACCCCTAGAAATGACCGGGTAACTATCTACACGTTAGTCCCATCATCAGTGTTCCCTCCAATAGTTTCACCAATCTGATCCACTTCATTCAGTGTTTCGATCAGTCTAATCCATCTCCTCTAGATGTTAAACCTACGCCATACACTATGGTAAACATGGGAAGCCGAGGAAAATCTTAGAGACATGCCAATGAAATATAATTCCCCACATTCGACGTGGGATGCCTCTTGCTTCCGCACCCTCGATAAGCCCTGTAATAAGCAGAGGAAAACAAGATGCACCAGCATTCCAGCGTCCAGACACACTAGTGATGTCCAACATGATTACTCCCTTGACTGATGGTTTCTTCCCTTACCAGACCCCTTGGAATGTCCCGATAGAAGCAGTGTAATTAATCGTTATCCATGAAGATATGACACAGGAAAGAGTGTCATGAACAACGTCTTAATCTAGAAGGGAGACATGGACAAGGTGATGAGTTCCGAGGAGGAATCCACGGAAGGAAGAACAGAAATCCCACCATACTATTTTGATCTTGGACAAAACGTCCCTGAGTAAGCGACGGATTCCACCTGCCTCTGGAAAGTGGGAATTTCGGGCAACAGTGGGCACGTCCTCGTCCTCTGAAAAGGACGGAAGCACGCACCCCAGTGAAATCCTCAGAAACACATGTGTTTCATAGTATACTAGAAATTAAAATAGAATCACCCAGTTATTGTGGAAATGTTTTGACATCAAAGATCTAGGCTTGGAACGACATGAATGTGGGGTGACAATAGGGGAGACAATGAATCAGAAAGCATAGATAACCTGTTTTTATATTCTCCGTCTTGCAAAAAAGTACACCATTTAGAGGAATTTTAAGAATAAATAGAAGGGATAAAACATGTTCTTCAATAATGGAGTGACAAATAGATATATGGTTCTCGGTTTTCCACTATTAAGATTTTTGAAAATGAAGGCTGGAGGAATGTATGAAGATATGGGATCCAGATATTATAATTTTGATAATTCTATTGTACACTACATGTAATTCAGATGGGCATGCCATGTAGGACCCTTATATAAGTGTCTACGATTTTGGGAAGAAGATAAGTATCACAAAAAATGTGACACTGTCACTTAGGTTGTGAACCCTCCTTGAATGCTTTGTGTGTACCTCTATGAGTACATAGACACCGAATAGATTACCCGAGTATGAGAAAAAAGTCTACTCCCACATGGAGACAACTTGGACTGGTGTACACAAACATACCCATTTGATGGTACATGAGACGAGTACATCGGAAAACATAATGATGTGTACTTTTACAAGAACATGGACATGGAAAATGTGATGTTTACATGGCCAGGACCCTGAGTCAAAGGGGTATTGAATTCAAACCTACTACACTCTATTTACTTCTTTAAAGTGGGATTGGATTCATTGTCCTCTATATCTTTGAAATGTTTTGTTAGGGTGAGTTCCTCGTATCCATTATCTAAGGGCTAGTATGGTATCACCTCATAATCAGAGGAAATAAATTTCTTCTGAATGGATTCGAGGATCGAGGTGTTGGAATCTATTTGTGAGGCCTAGAGTGACATCCACTATTCATCTTTGTTCCCTACATGGAGTTCTTATTATTATCATGATAAATACTATGTGGGAATCAATCCTTTACATAGACAATTAGTCATGATTGGGGTATTGGTATACCCCATACATTTTTGGATTGATCCTCATCTATGTATCATGTCTCTTTAATCATGAATTGTGTGCTGACTATGGGGAGACCCGACGAGAACTACCTCTTAGATGAACATTATCAGTGTTATCAGATTCTTGTTCATGTTCTACAGGATGAGGTCAATGTGGAAAAGTCAAGCCATAATCCTTGGATGGAATTATGGTGGTGACAAACTGTAATGCCTCAACCCCAGAATCCCAAATCTGGCGCATTACTCTAATACATTTACATGATTACAAGGAACCAATTCTTGAAGGACCAATCAGTTTAGTAGTCTAGAGAAATAGATTCAATACATGAACATTACATTACACATTCAAACATAAACCACAATATAAATAATCTGTTGAGAATTCCATTATTCCCCTAGCATCACCCTACATATCATACATAATACACTTCTTGGAATCCTGGGAAAATAAAGCATAAGAAAGGGGTGAGCTCAGATGCTCAATAAGGATAAATAATTTAGCAGAAGCTATAATATTTTAAGGGAAGATGTGTAACAAGAATAACAGTATTTTAAACATTAACCTGAACATAATATGGAGAAAATAAATCAAACATTAACATATACACAAGCACATTGATATTCTACTAGTCAAATAATCACTTGTAATAATTAATTTCATAATGAGGGAATACCTAAAGCCGAACATCATTACCTCATAGTCAAGACATTGTCCCAAGACTAAAAATAAATGTTTTTACAGCCTTGTTCCAAGACAATAGTTTGTATCATGAGACATACCGATGTATCGAGGTGCTATAGTGGGACCCACCCGTCACTTACTAATTCTACTTCATTCCTAATTATAAAATGTTGAAACATAACAAAATCATTTGTCTTAAAACTAGCATACGAAATTTCAATACTTAATCCACAAACAATGATTGGTATAAAAATAGAACATCCATAGTCAAACATATCATAACTCATTTGATATAATATGGAAGATTGTATTTTAATAAATGAACATTAATCAAGAATAATATCAAATAAATAATGTTGACATAGTTGAAAATGGCCAGTAAAACTTTTTGAGAGAAATATCCCTTTTTGTGAAATCATTTAAAAGTCACACATTTATAAAGGAAGTAATTTAAAATAGATTATTGAATCAAAGTGTCACATAGCACTTTGAAACTTTGGAAAGTAATTAACATTTTAAAACAATCATGTCCATATATATAAATCCATAAAACCATTTTGAAAACATGGACATTAATGAGAATGATTTAAAAGAATACATATTTAAATCATTTAAAATGATTTTTTAGTTAAAGGGTACCTAAAAATAATCATTTTGAAATGTCTTTAATGAATAATGGACATGAATAATAAATATATCCATGAAAATACATATACATAAACAATCGCAGATAATACTGAGATTGACGAATTGACCCTTACCTTGCAATTTCCTTTGGTTGAGGGTAAGTTTTGCCTCTTATAAAATGAAAAAAGTATGTTATTAAATTATATCAGAACCATATTGATTTTTATTATATCATACATGATTCATTTATGAATTTATAATACCCATTTGATAATGATTTCCATGTTAAATTAACATTTCTGGTAATAATCGCTTTCTTTATCATATGTGTTTTAACTTGTTATTCATCGAGGATCTATAGCAGGCTCCACCTGTCACTACTATGTCCAATGCATTCCTCATGTGAAAAGGTTGAAACATAACATAACCATTCCTATTAAAACTGGCATATGAAATGTTAATACATTAACCATAAACCACAAATGGAATAAAAATAACACATCCATATTCAAACATATAACAAAACCTTCAATATTATATGGAATATTGTATCATAATAAATCAACTTCAAACAAATGTAAAATCCATCAGTGGATGTTGACATAGATAAAATCAAAACTATTTGAGTGAAATATTACTTTTTATTTTGAAATAATTTAAATGTAACATAATAAAAAAATAAAACATTTAATTTAAAAATATTCTTATAAACTTATAAGGGAAGCTTCAAAGGTGTTATAATGGCGAAAAAAAGCCGCAGTCGCCGTATACGTTAAAAAAACATTCTTACCTTAATTTTTTGAAATGGTCATAAAGTACCATGTTTGCAAAACAATAGAAAGATTATTTTGAAAACATTTTATAAAAAGTAAAAAAAGAGTATAAATAACATTAACCCATATACTAGGAAATAGTAAAACTATTTTGAAATGAATTTTTAAGAAACCCGGATGTGGATGATAAAGACGTCTCAGTAGATACTTACGTAAAAATAACCGCTAATAAATAAAGAGATTGTAAAATTAAGCTTTACCTGGTACTTTCCTTTGGTCGAGGGTAAGTATAACCTTATGTATAATGACCATAGTATGTTATTTAATTTTAACAAAAAATATTAAAATTTATTATATTATACTCTATTCATTTATGGATTTATACTACCCATTTAATAATAATTTCAATGTTAACATAATATTTCGAGTAATAATATCATTCTTTATCATACATGTTTTAACTTGTTATTCTTGATCGTATAACTTATATCATGATTTATTTGATTCCAGATTATAAAACATTATATATGTATCATATAAATTCATAATATATGTATGTATAATATATAGATATTTGAAATCAAAAACACCGTTTATGGAGATGGTAGGCCGTACGTACGCATAAATGTCATTTCCGTTTTCATATCGTATTGAACGGAAGTAAGTAAATGAGATATATTTAAATATATATATATGTCTATATTTTTTTAGTATAATTATTATTTTATATATTACATACTTTTTAATAATATATATATTTATAATCACAATTGAATGTAGAATGTGGAAATGAATCTAATCATGTCGTGGAGACGGTAATCCGTACGTACGCACGAGAGAAGATATCATTCTATTGATGGTGAAATCATGTGTAATTGGATGTTATATTATATATTAAAAATCACTATAATGTTATATTTTTTATTTACAACAATTATACTCATTATTATACCCATCCAAATGAGAAAGTGTTGAATAACAAACTACACCATGACGTGGAGACGTTAAGCCGTATGTACGCAGGTATGGTGACTTTGTCATTCATAGAATGAATAGAATATTGAATATGGTTGAAAAATATTTATGATAACACAAAATTAGGTATAATTTATTGGAGTTATTATATTTCTATGGAAAGAAAATTAAATATTAAGTGGAAGAATAAATGAACTTTGAAAGAGGTGATGGAATTATTACCTCTTCTTCGGGTGCTTCCTTTTGATTTGATAAAAAGGGATCCGTAGGTTGTTTTATGATCAATTTAAGGACTATATATTGATGTGAGGGTAGTGGGGATGATATTTTAGTAGGTGTTGGTCGAGAAAAATGGATTTGGAGGTGTGATTTTGATGGAAGGGGAAGTACCCTTTTATAAGAGAGGTGAGGGTCACTTTAGAAAAAAATGAAATATTATTTTATTATACAATCATATTCGGGTTATAATGGCTTCAAAAGGATTTATTTCGAAGCTAATGTCTCTATAGGTCTAAAAACTCTCAACCAATAGGTTTTAGACTGGTTTAGGTAACAAAATTAAACTTATCTTCTAGATTTAACCTTTAGTTAAATATTTTCTCTCTTACAATGTCTTCTTGTATTTTTATATTACATTGTTAATAAACTTACTATAAAATTACAAGTGAACCCCAAGTGGTTCAATAATGACTTATCTATAATTTTATAAGTATTTTGGATGAACCTTATATTTTTAGGAATATTATATCATCTAATAATATAATAATATTTAAAAAACTCATTTATGCCAATTTCGATATATTTAGTATTTGGTTTTTTTGAAAGTCAACAAAATTTGATTAATTTGAAAAAAATAAATTAAATCAATCCTAAAATGTCATATTAAAATTGAATATTATTGGAATACATTAAAATTCTCAATTTACATTTATTTGGATATTTATAGTATGATTTATTTTAATCATTATTTAATAAGTTATTTACTGCATCATCATGGTGTCATAAATAAATTTAATTATTTAATGTATAAAAATTATAAATAAAATAAAATTACGTAGGAAATATTTTTAGATTTATAATTCATATTTATATTCAAATTTATCTTATTTATTACGCCATATTAAAAAAAATTAGTTATTAAACATTGAATTTAACACTTTTAACTATTCTTTAAATAAAAATAATAATTACAGTCCTAATCTAATCCAAGTAGACCAAAATTACCATATTGTATTCCTAAGGTTTATTTTGGTCTAAATAAATCTATCCAATAGAATTAGGATATGTGTTAGGGTAATTATAATATCATTTTAACTTTAATTACCCTATTTACTTTTTACCGTGATAAATAAAATTTAAAAGTTAATATTCACCAAATTTATTTTCATCCTACTGAACCAAATTTTACTTAAGGATTCCAACAGTGTCTCTTGGATTTTTGAAATTCAATTCATTGAAACGTTAAAATTATGTTTTATGATAATTTTCCAATGTGCCTAGATGATGGGTAAAAGACATTAAAAATTGAATAAAATTTTATACATCTAATCTTATTATAAAATGAATCCAATGAATTACATTGAACTAATATAGGTATTATATATCTATTTTTACATTAAAATAAATTATAATAATAATAATTATTTTTTAAATAAAAGTCGGTTTTAAACAATAACGAAATGCTTTTCAGTATTCATCAAAAAATGAATGAATTCAGAAAAATAGAAAAAATTTCCCTAAGATAATTTTGTTATTACAAATCCGAAAATGATTCCTATTTTACCAAATTCAAAAAACATGAGTTGTATTGATTATTTTAAAATTAATTACCATTATCAACACCAGAATGTGAGTTTTTAAGAAGTAAAAACTATCAAAATATTTACATGTGTTTATGTAAATTTAAATGTGAAATTACATCCAATGAACTGCTTATAAAGAAGAATTTAATTTCATGAAATTTAATATATAAAAGTTTCAAATGTTGGATATAAAAAAAATTCCATTAAAAGGCTATAAAATTGCATTTTTCGAAAAAAATACTTCATTTAACAAAAAAATGAATTTGTTCTTATATTATGTCTAGGAAACACATAATATGGATTATAAAATTTTATGAAGTATATAAAATTCAAATTTTAGTTAATACTATTCATAATTGTTATTTGAACGGCTTGTTTGGTAAGTCGCGGTGCGCTCGAACTCATTGTTGTGTGTAGTGTAAGCTATTGAATTAAATTAAAGAGATAACATACTCTGAAATCTTGGCGTGTTACAATTTTTCATCTCTTTATGAACACATGAGTTCTAAAGAATGTTTTTAGAAAAAATTACTTTCATTTATCTCTTCGGACGAAAACCATTTTTTCCAAAATCTTATTTAAAAAATATATATTCTAAAATGATTATAGGATTCTCCAACATGTTTATTGATGAAATGTTTACTCATGTTTGAATTTTTACAGTTTTTCTGAAAGGAATCTTAATGTCATTTTCCAAAAAAGTTCTGTTTTAACAAGTACGACGTGTACAAAATTTCACACAATCATGGAAGACCGATGTTTTAATGGTTAATTCATAAGAATTTTTGTTTATATCCAATGAATGGAATTTATAAAATATTTTATTAAATTTTAAAAATTATATACAAAGAATGTTTTTCTTCCTAAAGAAATGTTTCTTGCGATCTTTCAGAATACATTTCTATCTAAGAAGACATCCTTTTTTGATTCTAATGATTTACTAGGTTTATAATCCAATGATAAAATTAATATAATTTATCTATTTGGTTTATTTATATGATGATTATATTTTTAACCCCTTTCTCTTCCAAGGTTAATACAATGATAAAATTATTATGAAACCTACTTCTTCTTCCATAGGTTATGCTTCGATTGAATGAGGAAATGATTATTAATCAAATTTTATCTCCACATGTTATTTTATGAGGTATTTTTTTTTGAAAAAAATTTCTTTTCATTGTATATGATTTGATGATTTTTTATTAATGGTTTTCATTATGTGACACGTTGTTCTTTTATCTCCCTCAAGTGAATTGGGTAAAAATTGATATCTAATGAGTTAAATATGAATAGAATGGTGGAGTGAACCTAGAATAATAAGGGACTATATCCACTATGAAAGTCATGGGAGTGAACCAGAAAAACTATTATGGGATGGGGAGTTAACCCATTCCATTATTATAGTATTATAAATGAACCTTGGACTAGTCTGAAAATTATTTTATATGATTATGTGTATGCCATAAATATATGCCTTATGACAGTGTTATGTTCTCATAGATCATGTTCTTTTATTACATTATTATTCATGGTTTTTTTACTTCCATGACTAATTCCATGTCTCATGTTTATGATCCCTAACACGAGGGGTATGTTTTTAAATGGTCATTCTCATTTTCCCATACACTTATTTTCATGATATGTCAGAATCTCCAAGGATTATCCTTACTAAGAATCCGAAGACACACTTTATTATAATTCATTTACCCAGGTCGTGATGATAGGTGTTATGTGTGTTATATTGTGGAAAGGGTTTTTTTATGAGGAACATATTGGGGGATTATGTTTCACACTTATATACAAGTCATTTATCATTCTATGTTTCCAACAGAACTAGAACGAAATGAATCTTAAATGGATCATTGTGTTATGTAATGAATATTCATATATTAAGATCTTATATATATATATATATGTGAGGTATGGGTCATTAAATTTGGTATCATAATAAGGTGTAGTCAATGTTTGGAAACTATGATGAGAAATATTTATTGATATCCCTATGGATATGTTTAAGGATAAGTACAAGGATTGATCCAAGGATAATAAGATGTCATGTACTTTTGGTAATAGATAGATAAGTTTGTTTCCATGAAATTATATCCTTTTATAGATAATAAATGTTGAGGTGAATCTAGAATAAAGGTACTTATGGGAAATAACTATGAAAAAAGTTATTAGCGCTAGAATCAATCTTCAACTGGGGCAATATAATTGGTATTGTTTCACACATAGTTTGACACACTGGAGGTACATGCTATGGAAATTCATAAAGACTTTATGAACTATCATTACATATTTAAATATAATATTATTATGAATGACATATAAAAAATCTATAGTGTTAATGAATAAAAATATGGTTTAATTATTTGATATCATATATGGAATTTTTCATGATTATGTGGTTCCCCACTAATATCATTCTTGCCTACATTATAATTTTTTTGTAGTCAATAGAAGGAACTTTATTGAACAATGTTAATGTTGAGTGGGATATACAATTAAATTATTTTCCATCTATGTATCAACAAATATATGAGATTGAATGAAAATTATTTTATCTAATATTACACAACATTCTCAATACATGAATCATGGTAAACTTATGAATAAGCAAATGATAGAACATCATTATGTTTAGTACTTCCTGAGACAATGTTGACCTTCCTTCAGGGGATTTGATGATCTACTAGTTTATGAGAAATGGATTAGTACAATTGAAAAGATATTTTCCATTATCAAGTGTTTGGAACATGAAAAATTCTTTTATGTTGTCTATCATTTGAAATGTACATTGGATTAATTCTGGAATCTCATAATGAATAAAAGGGAACATGATGGCATTTTTTTCATGGAGGGAGATGACTTTAAGATCTTACATTTCAATAATCACTTCCTAGTAAATTTCATAAAAAAAGTGTAATGGAATTTTCTTGAGACTAATAATAAGGATTAAGACCATATTGGTACTTATTAGGAAATTGATATAAGACATATGAGGTGCACTTCAAGAATTATAATGCATTATTAATGTATGGTATATCAATTATTCATTGGATTAAATTGAAGTTTCCAATGGGTGTCAGGCATAAGGGAAATTAGTAGCTATGAAGAAATAATTTGATGTGATATCAAGGAGGAAATAAGAATCATAATTACCAATCAATTTAATGGGTTTGAAAAGAAAAGGATGTTGGAGTTCAATGGAATCTATATAACGATGGAGAGAAGAATACGAGATTTCATCCATGATCAATGTGTTCAAGGAAACATTCTGAAAATTTTAATTCAAATATTGATGTTTTTTATGTGTGTAAAGTAATCTCATAAGGAAATAAAAGTATGAAGTTGTGAGGAGAATGTAGTTAATGATTCAAATATAGAGAACACTCCCATTAATGACCTAACCATAATATGGTGTTTCAAATGCAAGGAATATGGGTATTAGGCAAACCAGTTCTGAAAAAAAAAATTATGACAATGATCAATGTAAAAACCTCTTATGCTAATTTATAGAGGAAAATACCATGAAATCCCTATTTATAATGAGGGTTGAGACAAATATGTGATGAAAAGTACACTTACCAACAACTACAGAATTGATAATTTATTATTTAACTCTGGATCTTCCCATTAATTCCTATATTAATAATTTTCTAAGGGTTTCAAGATGAAAACTAAATGATTAGATATAGAATTAGTAGTGAAAACCGAAATGGTTAGATTATTTCATCTCAACTTTATAATTCATATTCGATTGAAGTTTTTGATAATTTTATTCTTGAAAATATTATAATCCTTCATGTAGTTGAATTTGACGTAATCTTAGTAATTGATCAGTTTTCTCTATATAAATCCCACATTAATTTACAAGGATGGTAAGTCTCATTTTATATTGAAAACAAACCATTGATCATATATTATTGAAATGATAAATCCCACATTAATTTACAGGGATGGTAAGTATCATTTTATATTGAAAACAAACCATTGATCATATATTATTGAAATGATAAATATGAACATTTGATGGATATCATACCCACTGTATGGGATTTCATTCCAATTATAAAGGGGTGTTTATATCATATTTATGGGGATAAACTCCAGATCAATGATACATCTATCGTGCTGGAGTTTTTTTTATTTCTATCTAAAATATTTCCAATCCTTGGATGAAAACAAGATGTTGAGTTCTCAATATAACTTATACATAGGTCTAATATATTTTCAATGACTCCTTAAATAATAACCTTGAATGATTTTCAATAATTGAAGGAGAAACTACAAGATCAACTTTATAATCGATTCATCAAACCAAGTGATTCAAAATTGGGTGTACCTATTTTTTTCAGAATATATATGGATTAATAAAACTCTACCTTTATTATCATAAGCTATACAAGGTAATGCTAAAAAAAATTATCCACTATTATATATCAATAACCTATTTGATCAACCATATAGGGATCAATATCATAACAAGACTGACACTCATGCTGGATGTCATCAATTAAGGGTCATTAAGGATGATACACCCACAATAACATTTCATACATGGTATTGAGACTATGAATATATAATTCATCCATTTTGTCTTACATATTCCCCAACTATCATCAAGGATTTAATTAATATAAAATTTAGATATAAAATTTATCAATTTCATTAGTATTTTTATGTTTTATTCATATATATTGAAAGAGAAAAATTATAATGAAGATCACTTTAGAAATATTCTAATGAACTAAAAGAGAGAAAAAATATCTTAAAAATGTCCAAATTTTGAATTTCGACTATTAATGATTTACATTTAAGATTATATAATATCAAGGGAGGGTATATCATTAGATAAATAATAGACAGAGGCTATTTAATGATTTCCCAAACCTACCATGGCGATTGAGATCCATATTTTTCATGGTTTTTCTGTATATTATTAATTGTTTTTCAGGAATTTCTTAGGACAATATAATTCAATCAGCAAGTTAAATCAACGAGGATATAAGTTCATATGTATCTATTAATGTCAGAAAAACTCCAAGAACTAAAGAGAATATTAGTTAGTACAATTTTACATACATTAAATTATATTAGATAACGATTTGTAATCTATAATGATGCAATAAAGAAGTTTTTGGGATGAGTTATTAAGAAGAATGAAATTGTTATAAATTATGAATCATGATCCTTGATGGATCATGTGAAAAATTACCCTAATCATGAAATATATTTACATTGGTATTTTTTACATTAAATACATGGAGGCTATATCTTTATAGAGAAAAGTGTGATATTTATATTAAAATAAAAAGATTAATGTTTTTATTCATATATAAGGAGTCGAATATGGGATAGAGAACATGGTCAAATATGATTAAAGATTATTACTTCTAAATACATTACCACTATGGGAATGTACAAAAACGTGGCTGATGACTTTAGTCCTAATGATCCAAATCACTTATCCAGGATGAGGATAAAAATGATCCAATATTTCAATATTTTCAATGATTGGATATTGAAATCTTAAAGGAAGGTGATAAATCATATTGTTCTCAATTGAGAGTTCAACCATAAATCAATATGATGATTAAATATTAGAATAAGGATGATGTAGATTTGAAAAGAAGGTTATAAATGATCTTGAGTTTAACCTTGATCACGATGGAATGATAATGTTCAAGATCTGGGTATGTGTGCCATCCATACAAGATTATATGATGGATTTTTTATAGGAATCTCATAATTATTTAATCTCTATTTATCCATGAAATACAATTATGAATTGGGATTTGGAATATTTCTATTGGTGGGATGGCATAATGAGAGATACGATAGAGTGTGTAACTCGGTGCTCAGTATGTCAATATGTTATGTTTGAGAGACTAATGTCTATGGTGATGTTACATCCATTACCCATACAAAAATTGAAATGAAAATATATCAATAATGGTTTTTTAATTAGACTCCATGAAATGTCTAACGGGAAAAATTCTACATGGGTTAAAATCCATTTCTATAAAAATTATGAAAAATTCATAACTATAAGAGAATATTTATCCCTAGATAAGATTTCAGGGGTATACATTAATGTGGTGGTAAGGATTAATGGATTACACATTTAATTTGGTCTGATCGAGATCTATGGTTTACCTCAATGTTTGGGCATTGTCTTTAGAATGCTCTTGATAAGGAGATGAAATTCAGCACTTTGTATCATCCTAAAATAGGTGGTCAGTATGGAATAAAAATTTAATCCGCTGATGATAAATTATTATCTTATTCTCTATATTTTAATGGTTTTTGATATCAACACCTTGATCTAGAAAAGTTTTCATACAATATTTGTTTTTACTCAATCATTCAGATGGTTTATTATGAATAACTCTATGGAAATAATTTCAGTCCTCCAACATGATAGAATAAAGTTTGAGGATGAATGCTATTAGTAAATGATATAATTGATTAAAAGGAATTTAATTTTATAGTCATTCACTAACACATAAATGTAGCTCAATGTCAGCAAAAAATTTATGCTAAAAATCACAATTGTGATTTGGAATTTCATGTTAGTGATATGTTGTTTTTATGAATTTTCCATGGATGAAGGTTATGAGATTTGAAAATGAAGGGAAAATTAAACCCTTGGTAAATCCATAAATTTTAAATTTTTGATCATATTCAGATAGAAGCCTATCAGTTGGTTATCCCACCAAACTTCTCCATATTGAACAATGTGTTCTATCAATCTATTTTTAGGATGTACACACTTGACCCTTCATATGTACTAAACTCAGAGGTCATAATTCTAGAGTATGATATTTCTTTAGAGGAGAAAATGATGTATATTCTTGATCATATTGATAAAATTTTACAATACATGACCACTCACCTTGTAAAGGTTTTGTCACAAAACCACTATTTGGGGAAGTTATGTGGGAACAAGAGGATATGGTGAGGAAAAATCAGCCTCATCAGTTTTTATTAGACTGATGGAATTTTTATAGAAAATTTATTATATAACACCATAATATTTTATGAAAGATATATTTCATTTCTGAATAAATTTAATATTTCGAATATCATGGATTAGATGCAACATCATGTCTTAATGAATAATGAAAAACAATTATTGTTATTTTTAAAAAATAAACACTACCACCTAAAAATTAAACTATGAATAATTAAATATAATCATAAAATTTTAAATATTATATATAATTACTTTTAATAAATAAATCATATTTGTTAAAAATTACACAATTTTGTCTAAAGTCGTTATATGTTTTGAAAATTGCATTTTCTGAAAAAATAATTTTATTTCATTTTTATCAAAAAAGAATTAATTTTCTGCACTTGTAGAAAATTAAAATGATAAAATAAAAAATAATTTTTGAAATAAACTTTCTATAATTATTTGTGGTTTCATTTTTGGGGCTTTTCATAAAAAGATTAATTTTTCGATGAATATTGAAATTGCATGTTTTTATTGAAAACAACCTTTTCATTTAAAGAATATATAAGTTTCATTATTTCCCAAACGCTTTTAAAAGAAAAATTTTATATATAAATAAAATTTAATACAATATATCTCATTTGAATCATATTCATAAAGAATCTTTATATTAAAAATTTTAAAAATTTATTGCATTTTCTATTTAGTGAAAAAATGTCTCATCACATGTTCGAGTTTAATTTTAAATTAAATTTATCCACATATATGAATGTAATTTATAAAAATGGATCCAATATTTTAATTTATAATATTTAATATTATCAAATACTTACATCTCATTTTTTGATCATAATAAATTTTAAAAATAGTAAAAATAATTTTTCGTGGTTAAGGTAAAAATGGTTTACCAAGGGGTCAAACTTAGAATGTATGGGATGAAAATGATAAAAAAACATTTAAAACCCAATTATATGTCTATATATTCACCTTATAATGTCTATGTATCTATAATTGTCTCTTTTTCTGGCCTTTTGGAATTTGAAAAGCATGGGTACACCGTTTTCTTTTCAAAAATCACAAGCATGCCACTGTATTCACTTATAAAAATACACACCCTCTCCTCTACTATTCACATTTTGGAAACCATTTTTCATGAAATTTCCTACCATAATTATTTCCATTATTACGAATAATAACCCTAGAGGTATTAGTTTTATTAATAATCCCTCCTAATAATTCATTATTTATAAACATAACGTGGATGCCCGAAGAAGTGGTAAATTCTAATTTTTTTGTTTATTTAATTTTATTCATTCACATTATTTTTGTATTAATATATTGTAATCATATAATATCCCAATAACATATCATATACATAGATTCTAATATTTTAATTTTATAAACTATATCTATATACTCTTCAATGAAATGAGATACGAATTCGTTATTCATATGTACAGAGGATTACCATTCATATATGATATTTATATAAATTTATATTTTTTCTAAATTTATAATGTTCAACCTTGTGATGTACATCTCAACCTATATAGAAGATATAAATAATGGGGTGGTGAAAAAAAATAATTTATAATGTATATGATTCTATAGAAAATGTGTTTTAGAGATTCCAAATGATTGATTGTGAGGGGTTTGTATGTTCTAAACAACTCATCATTTCATGCTTACCATGTTTTCCTGTCATAGAAATTGTTAATGGTCCCTATATCCATAAATGAGTATAGACTTGATTTATAAATTCATACAGTCAAGTGGTCTTTTAGACCCAATGAAAAATAGGAAGTCACATTGGTCGGGTGGATATGAGGTCAGGATCATCATACCTGGGGGTGGTGATTCTTGATTACTATTGGGCTCTGTTATAGATTTATGATATGTTGATGAATCTCTTCTTAATCATGATTCTGGACTGGTTACCCTAATAAAATGATCAAATTATTAATCCTTCTATGTCTTGGGGGGGTCTACTAATTAGTCCATTTGTATATATCCAAGGTTCCTCATCAATTTCCCATTAAAGGGTTGCTAATTATATTTTAAATTAATATAACTAGGAAGTCAAGAGTTTAATACCTTCCAAAGAGGTTATTAGTCTCTCCAATATGGTATTGAGCCTTAATGTGGTATCCCATATATCTAGCCTATAAAAAGAATCAAAACCTACCAGGTTATTTGAAAACGTGCAATTTAAAGTAACGAGGAAGGGATTTATATGAGGTCACATCGTCATGGGGTATTGATCAAAAGCATTAGGATGATGTGCAGTGTATCCTTTTTATGGGAGGAATGATATTCATTGTAGTTTGATTACGCCCCTTGGACATACCCCTTGGTGGAATAACCTGTATAGTGATTATGATATCATTCCACTGAAGGGTTCTTACACACTAAGGTTTCTCTACCTCATAGATGTTAAGGATGTAATTGAGATGACCATTGAAGATCCATAATCCCACATGAGTCATGCTTGTAGTGAGAAACATGGGAGAAGCATGTAATCGGTCTTACAGTATATGGATGTTGGACTTATGCATTGGGGAATCCTTATGGGGTGTTTGATATGGATCTTGAGCCTACAGATGGCGTATGATGTATCCCGGTTATGGAATGAATTAGATTCATCATAGTTTAATTATATTCTCAATCAACTAGTGGATGTGGAAGAAACATAATACCATTTGATAAATTGGATTCCTATGGTTTGTATTTCAGAGAAATCAAGGGACTTACACTGAAGTGTTTACCTATTGGAGACTAGTCCTTATAAAGGCACCCTATATAACTTGCTTGTATAGGAATTAGTGTTCCCATAGTTCTGTTGGGGTATGTCCGAATATATGTATACTAGAAACTATTATCATGTTCTAGGATGTAAGCTTGTAATGTCCTCATTTCCTACTTGACATATCCTAATTGTCTGCCTGACATGTCTAGGGTATCTATATGTCATGTACGTGGATTTAAATATATGTCATGGTTTCCTAACAGACATTCCCAATGACAATCACATGATCCAATAGAATTTTATATAGGATTTTCATATTCTTAATTTCATATCAAGGGGATATCACTTGATTAGGGTTGACATGAACAAAGGGAGTAGTATGACCCTGATTACATGCATGGAATGTTCCATAGAATTTGGATGACATGTCTAGAGGAAACCAAGTGATGTGGAAGACATTTCTATAGGGTGTCACATTACATTGATTTCATCCCCTCACATAACAACAAACTTCCATCTCACTAGTTTTCATCCGACATACATTATGATCAAACAGTGATTTTTTTAATGGAAATAATTGGGCATTGTACAGTCTGAGGGGTTATCCAACATGTTGGATAACTCACCTCTGAGTTCACAAAGGTATGATTTTTTCCAACATCCTATTTATTGGTGTTATTCAATCATATTTTTCTCCTCCATGAATAATTTTAAAAGTGGATGCAGATCAAATTTGGACCTATGAACTAGTAAAAATTTCTCCGATGAATGGATGTATCCATTCTTGGTGAGACATAGATTTTCATAATTTTTTGATTAGGTAAATTCCATTCTATTTTATGAGGCCATATGGGTTTCTATGTTCATCATCTATCATCAATCATATTTTTGTAAATAAATATCTATCCACGAGTTCCATTGAACTAATTCATTCCATCTATTCTATGGTGAAGTATGAACCAGAATTTGGGATAACTACCAACGAGGTGGGATATATCCACTTGGAGAGATGTACAATGAGTTCATTCCTTCCATGAATGTATGAGATGTGTCTAAAAGAACCCCAGTTTTGGAAATGGACATGAATAACATTATGAATGGAATGGTAATGAAGGAGATGAATATACAATCACTTATCTCTTTTCAGTACTATTTCAATATCATTCTCTATCATAGAAGAGATTGTATGACTACTATAAACCCAATTTAGTTTTGTACATTGAAAGACTGTGATATCATAAATTCATATTAGGAAATCATTGAGGAGAGGGAGTTTACTTCATGGCGTTATCGAGTGAGACCAGAAATATCCCCAACCATTAGGTTAGCAGGTTTCAGATCCATGTTCTTGAACATGTCGCTTTTCCTGGCCATATAAGAACTCCAAAAAATTTGAGTGAGCATTTTATTGATGGTAGCATTATTAGCAGACATGAAGACTCTAATTTTAATCATACCAAATATTTCTCAAATCTAACATCTCATAGTCCGTATACAATAAGTGAACATTCACTATAAGATCAACAAACCTTTCCAGTTTTTTTAGATGGATGGGGAAGAATTTATTCATCTATAAATACCATATAAAAACTAAAATCACTAATTCCTTAGTCCACCCCGAGTTATTGTAAATTTTTGGGATTGAGGTTATTCCACTTTCCCTAATTATTTAGCTTGCATCTTCATCCAGTCCAAACTCTTCTACATTAATTCTTATCCTACACAAATTGGGAGAATTTTAGAAAATGATAGTGGATCTCTTGATGAAATTTCACAAAAGATCTTTCTTTGGAATGGGGTTCTCTCGGAATGTGTGGATGAGATGATTATATTGAAACAATACACAACCTATAGGTTATCCCTCCAATTATGTTTCATTTAAATGGTGTATCCACTTCCCTCAGCTTCTGTGATGGGAGAATGACATCCTGAGATTATCAGCCAATTTTGGATTATTTTTACATGTGTGGAAACAAACATCAAGACAACCATTCCTCTAATTAGTTCCTTTATCTACTTATATTATGGTTATTCCTAGGATAGGTTGGAGGAATATCTTAGTTTTTTGATTGACAGGGTTGTCCGTCACATGAAAAACCATGTGCATTAAAAACACCTATGCATGTAGAAATAATGGAATTGATTCACAATTCAGGTGAGAATTCAATGATGCTTCTTAATGCTTGTGAAGACCATTACACTACTGTGGAAGAGATTTTTGAGGAATAATGTCCTTAAATAAAAGTGATATAAGATGCATCATTTGAGAGAAGAATATATGGAACTTCATCTACTGATTCTATATTAACACATCCACTCATTCCCCCTTTTGAAGTACCCATCCATGATGTTGTAGAGAACCAAAAACATCACTGGCTAAAATTATAGAATATTCACAACATGATAACTAAGACTACCCTATAAAAATTTCATGACCAATAAGAACAACTTATATTCATTTTTAATGATTTGGGACATGTGGCTTTGATTTCTAGCTACTATATGACATCATCTAACATAGTTTACTGTCCTGGAAATAGTAGGATACAAGATATAGGGTCTTGTGTTATTTCAATGATGGTACTCCCCTTGAATAACTAATGAGGGAATAATTGAGTCAATAGAATAGAGAAATCTGATAATATATGAGTTAAATGAAAAAATGGATTCCTTGACCGTAGAGATAGAGATACGTGATGAAATATTAGCTGGATGAATATATGATCTCTTGACAGAATCATCCACATTAACAACGAATTTTATTTTTTAGTAGATTTCTTATCTCACTGAGGTTATGTATCCCCATGAAATGGTAGAAGAAGCTAGGAGGGTGGCCCTTAAGTGTTCAATTGCTGCCTCCTAATAGCCTCTACCCAACATGGAGAATTCATATAATCAAATCATAATTTATTCTGATCACTAATGATTTCCATTTTTATGGAATACCTAGTGAGCCTCAAGAATGTAGAGATTCATCCCACATTTTGTGGAATTTATCATTGAAATAATTATCAAAACATTATATATCGTTTTCCGGTTTTCTTTCATTCATGATGTGAATGAAATTTCATTGACCTCATTTTGTATGGATCAGCAATCATACCCATAATTTCCATAATACCATTTAAACCTAAAAGAATATTTTTTAATTCATAAATCATAGAAGATTATTTTATGAGTAATGTTCATGACTACCCACCAATAGGAAATTCCCTTTTGATGTACCTTCTCCAGTTTTCTTAAGATCACCTACTTTTCAAAAGGATAATTTGGGTACACATCATGTTCACGATGGAGATTATAGAATATGGTTCTAATGTTAGTGGACCTAGAATGTGAATCTTGATTTTTTATAGGGATAAATGAAGGTCAATACATATATTATATATCATTCATTACATTTCCCTAATTTTTTATTATGATTCATTTAAGGGAAGGGTTAGTGGGAATGAGATCTTATTTTTCTGAGGAAACACTCTTATATGTTCTTGGACTGATTGGTTTTGCTAATTTCCAATTTTATGAGTTCTGAATATTTCATAGAACATGAGTTGTACATGTTCAGCGAGTAGAGAAATGATTTTTTCCTAGGGTTCCCTTATATTATTTTCAATATGGAATGCATTATGTCATTTTTAGTGGTCTATTTTATGGTCTCATAAACTAGAAAATTGTTGTTTTTTAGTGTAGGGTCTCCAAACTTGGACCTTTTAATTCTAGTATTTTAGAGTCTTCTAGCACAGATTTTATATTATCATTAGTTGAGAGTATTCTAGATCAGCCTTTCTATCACTGGTAGTTTATATTCATCAACATCATACTTCTAGTTTTTGGAAATAAACCATTCTCAAGGAAATGTTCTCTATGAACAATAATTTCATATTATAAGGACATGTTCCTCAAATTTTAACATCTTGTGGTAACGAAATATTCCATGTTGTTTAGCATCATGTTTTGAGGGAATAAATATTCTATCCAGTTTAAAGTCTGTCTGGTAGGACATAAAATACTAATTTCATACTTCTTGGACATAAATAATAAATGTAGAATATGTGGAAGACATGATAGGGACGACCCAAATAACCCTAAGGTGATGATCATCGTTGTGGTGTTTCAATATCTCACATGGAGTGCAGGTATATATGTTCTAGTAGGAGATACCTCTAGTTAGTATTTAAAATAAATTATGAATCAATGAAATGTTCAAACATAGTTATCCCCTCTCTTTGTCAAGGGCTATGTTCTATTTTGGGTATGGTATTAGTGACGAAAAAAATAGGGAAGCCGAGTCCACCTGGATGGTAGGAATGTGGTTGGTGTAATTTAGACCCCCAATGGTCAAATCACCTAATATGGAATGGGTTAGACATACTGGGTACGAACCAAAACAACCTTAGGTGATGACTTCCTACATAGTTTTACTAGGGATCATTAGGATTATAGTTCCTTACCTGCAAGGAGGATATTCCAATGGTTTCTAGGTTAGAGTTTTTATATGTCGATATCATTGTAATATTGAGTTTTCCCCACTCTTTTAGAAGGTTAATGAAAGATTTGGGGGAGCAAAACACTTGAAAAATGAAGTGGGAAGTGTAATGAAATCTATACATGATGTTTTTAGAGCCCTAGGGAAGTTGATATCTTTATAGTGTGACATGGGACCTATAAATTATAATTTAAACATAGGTGGGGTGGTCCTTTAAAAGGATTGGGAATCAAGTCTCACATTCATACCTTGAGAAAGGGAACAAAAATAATGATGTAATATTGATGATATCAAATCTTCTTGAATAGTATGGTAATGGGATTGTAGATCATGGACTAATGTTCTTGTTTCATGATTAGTGATATGGAAAAATTATTCAAAGGATGACCTAAAAAACCCTAGGGTGATGAGTTCCACCATAGTGACATCATGGCTACACGGATTGGAAATCCCTTTTTACAATTTGTGACACATTTGGTTGATGGACATGGAATCATATTCATGAACTATGAGAAGACTTTAAAAGTTAAACAATTGGTATCTTGACTGTAGGGGACTATTTTAAGGGTTTTGGAAGGTTTTTAGTGACCCAATTAATTCAAATATTGAATTGTGGGTTATATAAATTTTAACACTGAAGAATGGTTCAAGCACCCTAAAAGTTGTGTACCCGCATAAAGAACACGTTATCACAATGAGGAGATTTGAAAAATCACTAATCTATCTTTTTCCAATAATAGGGGTCTAGTAATCATGATTTAGATTTTACATGGGCCACAAATTGGGCCTTATGGTATTTATGGATCATTTATATATTCTCTAACATTTTTCCTAAAATCTGGAGATAGAATTTATATCGAGGATAGGCATGACTTCTACCTAGGCCGACCTTTTCTTGTTTTCAAACTGACATGGTTTATATCTCTTTTACTAGTAGTTTTAGGGTATTTCTATTTAGACCATCAAAGGATAATTTTTAAGGTCGTAAAAATATTATCATAATGCATGCAGATTAAGGTCATGATGCACATGGACATGGTATAACATGAACTCTTCACAACTGCCTAAATAGGATACCCAATAAAAGGAGTAATCCAACTTCCTTTTGAGTACGAGATGAAAATGATTTAAATATTTTCTCATGGTTCTTGTTTTATGAGTAGTGATATGGGAAAATCGTGCTAGGGTTGACTCAAAACACTCTATGGTGTTGGGTTCCACCACAATGACCTATGGGATCATAGGGTTCAAAAAAACCTTTTTATAAGTTGTCTCCCATTTGATTGACAACTAGGTGTATAGATGAATACATTAATGGTTAAATAATGTGTCCCCTGAAATCAACTGTCATTCACCAAGAGCCGTGAAAGGATTGTGGAAACCTATGGTTCTCGAGGGATGAAGTGTGATTTGTAGGTTGAGGTTGTTAAATTATGATTAAATCACACAATTCGATAGTTGAAAGGGGTTATGATGTTGTGATCCATTGATATGGAAAGATGATAAGGGATTGGCTTCACCTTCTAACATAAAATAGTTGGGAATTATTTGATATGATGTTTAAAATTGAAGCGAACAATATGATGTCCCTGTAGTATAACAAGATGCAGGAGGATGTTTTCTCCTTTCCATGCAGTTTAACATCATTAAGCATGGATATGAAATGTTAACTAAATATGTTTGAACCATACACATGATGGGGGGAATTTGTTTTATGATGCATCTAAACCCAATATTGGAGATCTGGGTGTCACCATGTATCCTGTAATGATAGTAATAAAGCGACACATTGCTCATTAAAAAGAAACTCATCATGCATTCTGACCTACATATAGAGGGGTAATTGATCTTTTTTATTGATGTAGCTACTCCTAGTATTGTAGGTAAGAGAATCACTAGATACCATATGATGTAATAAATCAATTCAAATGTTCATCTTGAATAGGAATGTTGGGAATAAATCCCTCAAAGTAACATTGCAACATTTTTGGGTTGTTTGTGTTTGTTGACAATGAAGGATTCCATGGTGAATTGCTGACCTCCAGATATGTCGTTGAAAATCCATTTTGACAAAGAACCAATGACAAAGGAATAGAATACATTAACAATGTTGACGGTTTTCATCATGATTACAACAAATTGTGTGATTAGCGGAGTTGAAGAACATTGCAGCGGAGCTTTGCAGCAGCAGCAAAAAGGAATTGAAAGAACGCTTCATGAAAATGATGAACTCCGTGATCCAAAAATTTCCATGGTGCTTCACGATATAGTTAAAATTTTGGCAGATATTTTGGGGTTTTGTGATTTGAGTTGACGTGGTGATGACTATGCAGAAAAGGTTCTCGAGTTGGTGGAATCACTTATAAATAGGCCTTGACCCCTTTAGAGAAGGAGATAATTTTCCATGAAATTTTTTTTCTCTCAAATCAGGATGGAGGTTCACGGACGTAGTGTGATTTTCTAAAGATATGAACTTTGCAGAAACTAACCTAGCTCCACAAAAGTGGTGTGTTCCATGTTTGGTCAGTGAGCTTCGCGAAGGAAGTCACTTTTCGACATCTTAAGCACTGTGATGGCCTGAGCTCTGTGAAGGCTGTATCTTTGTGAAGGGTTGAGTTCTGAGAAGCATTGAGCTATGGGAATCAGTGAGTTCTTCGAAGGTGTGTTCTTTGTGAAGAGTAAGGGACTTCACGAAGGCTTGTTTGACCTTGGCGAAATAGGGAGATTCATGATGTAGGGTTCTTTTCCATGGTATTTACAATGGTTGTTTCCTTGTAATCAGAGGCAAAGGGGTATTAATCAGGGGATGTAATTTGGAATTCAACATAGCATCTATCTATAATTGATGATATATTCATTAGTGATAATGAATAGAACTACAAGTCTTGAAACTGTGAATGGATCTTCTGAAGAATCAGTGATATCACTTCAGTTGAGAGAGTAGTGAGTTCTAAAATTGTGAATGGTTTAAACTTGGAGGGATATTGAGTCCACTTTGACCATATAAAAAGCAGTACCCTTATAGTGGATTTGGTACATCATCACATCGCCAGTGTATGCTCCTTGTATGTAGCCCAATGAGGGTAAACCAAGAAAAAATTATTTGTCATGTACGTTCTTTAAGGTTCATTCATACTCTATATCGGAAAGAAGATAGAGAATATAGTTTTTGTTGAACACCAAAATAATATCAAAAGGGGAAATTGTTTTAATTTGTCATACCCTAATTTACCCCCTCTTAGGGTATCTAGCCTAGTAGATATGTCAATTGGTATTAAAGGGAAAGGATGATATCTATTTTTCTCTCTCAAATGGAGGTCACCAATCATAAAGGGATTCTGATGATCAAGGAGAAATATTTACAATTATGGAATAATAAGATGCAACACTTATTTTGGTCGATGGGAATGGATGTGCTTACATCAGCAATACATGGTATAACAGCCAATATTAATAGTGGTTCCTTATTGGAAGATAAGCATAGAGAATTTGATGATTAATCTAAGGGAATTTATTCTTTAGGGGGAGCCCTATCAAATAATATCTATATGAAAGTGATATCATGAAAAACATCACATGCCATGTGGGAAAATCTATTGAATATATATGAAGGAGATAAAAATGTTAGAGAGGCAAAGCGTCATGTAATATGGAACAAGTATGATGATTCAAAAATGAACCCAAATGGGTCTGTTGATGCATTCTTTGACAGGGTAAATATTGTTGTGGAAGATATGAGGGGTTTAGTAGAATTCATTGAAGACATAAATATTGTAAAGGAGGTCATGAGGAAACTTCCACCTCGGTTCAATCCAAATGTTTCAGTGTTGGAAGATTAATATCCAAAGGAGCTGACAATGGGCAATTTTCATAGTACCTTGGTTGCATATGAAATGAGTAACGATGATAATGAGGCTATGGAAACAGGGAAATCTATAGAGGTGTTATTCAATTCCTTGAAGAATATCACCACTGAAGATTCTCGGGTGGATGAAGAGATGGATGAGGTGATGTAATTTCATTCATATAAATTGATAAGAGGAAAAGGAATGTTTAAGGGGAAACTTCTAGAGGATTTTTTTTGATGTGGAAATGTTGGTTATATTGAAGAAAGATTTCCCAAAAAGTTCCATGAATATGATGATGTCAATGAAGTTGAAATTTCTAAAAAGAAGTATACTGCCTATGAGAAAGGAAAGAAACAGTTCAAAAGGGATTTCCTTAAGAAGAAGAATATATTTTCATATTAATGTGACACTTCAGATGAATCTATGGTTGTGGATGATGAAGAGATAGAGAAATGAAATGGCTATGGAGAAAATTATATGTATGCGGTTTTCGGTAGTACTCAGAAAAATGAAAAAACTGACTTTTATGAAGAATAATACGATGATGGAAGAGTTGATATGCAAGCTAAATTAGAGGCTTCTCTTGAAGAAATAGATGTTTCGTGGGCTAAAACAAAGAAATACATCAAATTTGATTATGACTCTAAACTCTATATAAAACTTCAAGAAGAATAGAAGTCTGAGTTGATGGATGAAATTGAAAAAATCAAGTCATAAATAGCAGAGGACTTGGAATCAGTTAGTATGTATAAAATCATTATTGAAGAATAGAAAAGGGTGATCGATGGTTTGAATAACACAATGAAATATAAAATAAAGCTTATCGATGAACATGAAGTATTATTTTTCAGTATGTGGAAAAAATTTAATAAACAAGAAATTTATCTTATTACCAGAAAATTATCGAGAATTCAGATCATTCAAAAGACTGAAAATATGAAAGCTATGACCATTAGTTCAGTAGGAAAGAAGTAGCAATTGAGCTCAGATGTGAAGGATGTTTCGAGGCTCGATTAGAAATAGAAAGCAGTCAGGGTTGAATTCAAACCACAAGAACCCATTCCAAGAATGAAAATTGATGTGGGTACAATGTGAAATCAGAAAATTTAAGGAACCGAAGGAAGTATTGGAAGTAAAAAAAGTGACACATAAGGTTTTTCCTTTCCTTAGGTGTTATTTCAGTGGAAAGATGAGACACTCACAAAATGTGTGTTCTATAGCCAGAAGATACAAAAGGGCATAAGAACAGAGGTGGCAGCAAAACAGAGAACGGTTCTCTAGAACATATTTCCAAGGACACTATTTTTGATGTGGAGGATTTGGGCACAAGGCTAGATACTATACATTGACCATACAAAGGAATGTTCTAAATCAGAATAAAAATGTTCCCAAGCAGCAAATCAATGAACCAACTGATGATTTGAAAATGAAAAATATATTTTCAGCATTTCAATGTGAATTCGGCCCATCATAATATAATAAAGATCAAAATTATCAATAAATATTGAGTGTGAAGAAAAAAATATTGAGCAAGAAGAAGAGAGAAGATAAGGCAGTGGTTTCTTAAATTTTCTTTAAATCATCAGACCGTTCTTGTGTGTGGAATCTAAAAAATGGATGTACATCTCACATGATAGGCATTGAGGATCTGGTTACTGGCATAAAATATGATAATGAAATATTTTTCATGTTTGGAAATGATGAAGTACTAAAGATAATCAGATCGGGGAAGGCCAGGTTTGGAGGAAAAGAAATAAGATGTGCTGATGATTTAGTTGTAGAAGCTCTCAGTCACAATGTTCTCAGTGTCAGTCAACTTTGTGGATCAAGGAATTCTACAAAGTTTACCAAAAAGATGTGTGTCATTAAGGGAATAGAGGGTAAAATGATCCTATATTGAAAAATGAAAACGGAGAATCCTTACATGGTATGTGGAGAAGAAGATATGTACTTGTTATTCATATAAGAAGAGAACAAGTTGTGGCACAAATTACATGGTCATCTATGCTAGTCATCCCTAGAATATTTATTAATGTATGATGCATCTATAGACCTCACGAAGCTCTCACAGGGTCATTATCACATGTGTGATTCATGCCAACAAGGGAAGCTGATCAGAAATAATTATAAGGAAATGGAAAATAAGTCAAAGAGTGAAAAAATTGGTGCATGTTGACGTTGGTGGGCCTATCAAACCAAGATAAATTGGTAGAAAGAGGTAATATGTTCTTTTAATTGATTAATATAGCATAATGGAATAAGTATTTGTTATTTCCCATATGTTTGATGTGTTCAAATGAATAAAATAGTACTGGAGGGTGTGAGAAAGGATGATTAGACAGAAATTTCTGATGTTTTTTTATTGAGAATGGTACAAAAATCAAAAACATTATGGTGGAATAATATCTCAAGAAGCATGGGAGAAGGAATCAAGTTTCCTCAGTAATCACTCAACAATAGAATAGATTGGTTGAAAGGAGAAATAAAATCATCAACAACTTTTCTAGAATGATTCTTATAAAAAAATACCTACCAGAGAGGTTCCAGAAGGACGTCATGTAGACATCATTCTACATTTCAAATAGATATCTATTGTGTCCGAAGGAGGGAAAGACTCCATATGAGTTGTGGTATGGAGAGAATGCAACAGTGAAATGTTTTTGAATCTTTGGGATTAAGTGAATCATTATCCACAAGAAAAAACATAGGAAATTTGAATCAGGTAGAGATGAGGGGATGTTTCTTGGCTACTCAAGAAAATGTAAATAATACAAATTATTTATCAAAAGTATGGGAATGTAGTTGAGAGAAATTATGTCACTATAGTGGATAATGAAGAGATAATTCATTATTATAGTGAACAATTTCATGATGAAAGTGATGTAGAGGAATGAAACATAGGGGGAGAAAAAGTGGTTGATGATGATTCAGAAGAAGATACTGATAATGATATTGATGAATTAAAATCTTTATTTTAACAGAAGCCAAGGAGTCGAGCTGAATTTTACAGGAATAATATCATTGGTGATCACGTATCTCCAATTTAGACAAGAAAAATGAAATCACTACTGCAGAAATCATTCCTGTATCAGGTAGAGTCTAAAAGATTTTTTGATACAACTGAAAATGAAAACTGGATTTAGGCTATAAATAAAGTGCTAGATCATATTGAGAAAAATCAGATGTGGGAGATTGTTTCGAGGCCAGAAGATAAGAATGTCATTGGGACTAAATGGTTCTATTGCAACAAGAAGACGAAGATGGCATAATTATTCAAAACAAAGCATGACTAGAATGCAAGGGATACTACCAAATAGAGGGTATTGATATCAACGAGACATTAGAACCTATTGTAAGGATGGAATCAATAATATTATTCATGGACATTGTTGTGCCGCAGAAGTTTAAGGTTTTACAAATATATGTCAAATCCGCATTCTTGAATGGGGTTTTAGAGGAATAAGTGTATATTGAGCATTTAGATGGTTTTATTATTCATGAGGATGAGGACTAGGTTTGTCTACTGAAGAAGGAATTATATGGGATGAAACAAGCACCAAGAGCATGATACTCAAGGCTCAATCAATGTTTGAAGAATCCTGGTTTCCATACTTATGGAGTTGATTGAAATCTCTATTTCATCAATGATAGTAATAAATGGATGATGGCGCTGGTTTATGTCGATGAAAAAATATTTGGCGGATTAGATGAAACTTAGTATATACAGTTTTCTGAATTCATGAAAAGTGAGTTTGAAATGTCAATGATTTGAGAGATGACATTTTTCCTTCGTTTATAGGTGTTATAGGGAAGGAATTGCAATTTAATTTCGCAATCCTCATTTGAAAAAGTGGTTTTGAGAGGATTCTGAATAGAAAATTCCAAGGATATGAAGACTCCAGTTGCTATCTGGATGAAATTATCAAAATATGGTGATGGAAAGATAGTTAATATCACATAATTCAGGTGATCTATTGTGTGTTTATTTTACAAAAAAATGATGATACCTGATATTAATTTTTTCACATGTTGACCAGTGTGATATCAAAACAATACCAAGGAAAAATACATGCCTTCAGTCAAAAGAATACTTAGATATATCAAAGGAACTATGGATTTTGGTTTGATTTATACTGAAAAATATTAGCAAGAGATGTTGGGATATACAGATGCAGATTGGCCCGGTTCAGCGGATGACTAGACATGAACATCAGGAGGTTATTTCTCTCTTGGTGGTTTGTGTATTTCATGGCTCAGCAAGAAGCAAGATTTCGTTTCATTGAGAAACGCAAAGGCTGAGTATATTTTCACCACTCAAGAATGCACACAGTTATTGTGGATAAAGCACCAGATTTGATGATATAGGTGTTGAAGAGAAGTCTCCAATCGGAATCTAGTGCAATAACTCAAGTGCTATGAATTTCATCAAAATCATGTCCATCATTCAAGGGAAAATAAAATTGAGATAAATAATCACATTATAAATTAGATGATTGAGAAGGAAATCGTGTAGTTAGAGTATGTTCCTATACAACAATAGGTTGTGGAAATTCTGACAAAGGCCATACAAAAGGAATATTTTGAGAGGCATCGACTGGCTGTAGGAGTTCAGTCGACTCCCTTCACTTAAACATGTGTGGATGTGGGACCCTCCCCTCTCCACGAGGAATGGTCTGTTTTTCCCTAAATTGTTAATCTGGGTTCTTTCCAATGTTTCAGACCACAAAGGAGTGACATTGGGGTTCGTTGACAAAGGGGGAGAAATAGTGACTCCTAAAGGGGGAGAAATTGTGGCAAAGGAAGGGAGAAAATGTATTAGTCAAAGACATGGGGAGAAGTAGAGAGGTTGAGATGTGAGATAGGGGAAGAAATGAGATAAGGTGGGTGTTTTAAATCTGACGATGATTGATGTAATCAATCAAATATTATATATATCGACAACTACTGTATGTGATTAAAGAAGTTTGTTAGCATCAGTATGTTAACAACAATTGGTGTCAGAAATGAAGTGATTCCCTAATGAACTTTTCATACTACATTTTTTTCTCACGTTAAGCATTTCTCATGTGGGACTAGAGTATGTGGTGAGTGAATATTTGGTCACAATCTGAATTTCAAGAGGAGAGGGATGGTATCTGATGGAAGGAGACTTAGTGTAGTATCATTGTGTATAAAATCATTTTGAGAAGAGTTGTCAACAAACGTAAAGGGGGATATTGTTGGGCTATAATCCCTCAAGGTAACATTTTAACATTTTTGGGTTGGCTGTGTTTGTTGACAATGAAGGTTTCCATGGTGAATGGTTGAGTTATAGATATTTTTTTAACAATACAGGATGACAAAGAACCATGAAAATAGAATGGAAGATCTAGCGGTGGTACAAAAAGAGAAGATACAAGGTGGCACCGTTTTTCAGAGTTTCCAAAAATTTTGGGGGTCTAAAATTTAGTGTGTGGTGAGCATCGCAAAAAGTGTATTTCCATAAAGATCTCATAAAAATATAGAAAATTCATGTGTTTTGTGAAGATGGGATTCTTGATGAGGATTTTGCGAAGCCATGAAAAAGGTTGACAATGTTCTCCGTGATTCTGTCAAGCTTCACGAATTGTGGACATGAAGAGCACTACATCGACGCTTGATGGTGGTGCCGCAAAGGAATTGATGGAATTCTCCGAGATTACGATTATCTCTGTGATCTTAAAATTTCTGTTGTGCTTCGCGATATAGAGATAATTTCCGTAGAAATTTTGGAGCTTAATGATTTGAGCTGATGTGGGTCTGATTTCACGGGGAAGGGTCTCGAGTCCATGGAATCACCAAAAAATAGGCCTTGACCCCCTCGAGAGAAGCAGAGAGTTTTCCAATAATATTTTGTTTCTCTAAAATCGGGAAGGTGGTTCATGGAGGTGGTGTGCTTTAAGAATGACAGGAGCTTCGCAGTGGCTACCGTAGCTCAGTGAATGTGGTGTGTTCCGTGTTGGCTCAGTGAGTTTCACGAATAAAGTTGATTTTTGAAGGATTGATATCTGTGACGGCCTATGCTCTATGATGACTTGAGATTTGCGAAGTCTGGAGCTCTGTGAAGTAGTGAGCTCTATGAAGGTGTGTGATTTGCAAAGTGGCTGGGATTTCATGAAGGATTGTTTGAGCATAGTGAAATTGGGATATTTGCGAAATAGGGTTCTTTGCGAGGGTATATCTAAAGGCTGTTTCCTAGTAATCAGAGGCAAAGGGGTATTCATCAGTGGATGAAAATTGGAATTCAATAGAGCATCTATCTATAATTGAGGATGTATTCATTAGTGATAATGAAGAGATATAAAGGTCTATAAACTGTGAGTGGATATTCTGAAGTATTAGTGATCTCAATTCAGTTGAGTGAGAAGCGAGCTCTCAAATTGTGAATGGTTGTAAACTAGGAGGGATAGTGATTTGACTTCGAATGTGCAAACAGTAGTGTGCTTATAGTGGATTTGGTAAATCAGAACATCGTCGGTTTATGCTCCTTGGACATAGCCCAGTGAGGGTGAACGAAGTAAAATTAATGTGACCTTTATGTGCTTTTGGGTACATTTATACTCTTTAATAGAAAGGAGAGGGATAATATAGTTTTTTCCAATGACAAAACAAGTTCATAAGGAGAAATTGTTTTAATTTTTCATACCCTGATTCACCCCCCCTCTCATGGTATCTCGCATAGTGGACCTAACCAGGAAAATATCGATGAAGGTATGAACCATACATAGAAGGGGAATGTTTCCTATGTTTGTTGTAGCTAGAACCAATACTGATGATTGGGGAATCACTATATATATCCTATGATGAAAAGAATCAATCCATACATTTTTATAGAATGGTAAAATCTCAACATTGGTCTAAACCTTAGGGAGAGGGATGATATTTTCCCATTGATTGTTGTATATAGACATAAGATTGGAGATCGTCACGTCACTACATATACTATAATGATAAGAATCAAGACACACATAGTCTTTACTAGGGAAACTCTATTCATTGGAATGAACCATACACATAGGGAGAATTGTTCTCTATGATTATTTTAGCTACACATAGTACAGGATATTTGGGAATGACAACATATTCTGTGGTGATAGAAATAAATACACAAGTATTTGAGGAATGGGAAACTCTCCACATAGGAATGAACCATACATAGATGGGGTAGTTGTTCTTATTTATTTTTATATTTGTATAATGGGTAAGATATCCTTGAATCACTATGTACATTGTGATGACATGAATCAAGAAAACTGTTTTTATTGAATGGTAAAATCTCAACACATGTCTAACCCATCCATATATGTGGTCATTATTCAAATTTCTTATTACAGTAAGAAGAATGATTGGAGATATAGACATCACTATATATCCTATGATGAAACAAATCCATCCACACAGAGTTTGTGAATGGGAAACTGTACACATAGGTCTGACCTATATGCGTAGGGTGGAATTGATTCCATTTGTTTTTATAGATGGACCTAGACTTTTAGATCATGGGGTCACTACATATAATGTGATTATGGAAAGCAAGACACCTGTAGTTATTGAATAGGAAACTCTGTATGAATGTTTCACCTATACATAGAGGTGGTCATTTCTAACATTAATTTTTGTAACTGGACTGATTATTAGAGATACGATCATCCCTATATATAATGTGAGACATGAATGAATCCACACATATTTATTTAAAAACCATGTAGTTTAATTTCATATGTTAAGGAAGCAGGAGAATGAATGTGAAATGTTAATGTTGTTTCTGGACCAAATACTATGATCTAATCATCACTATGTGTCCTAATATTTTAGGAATCAAGACACACATAGCTCATGAATGGAGGTATGGTGTGTGGACACCACCAATGATAGTGGTATCTCGAGTTAGTTCCATGGTAATTAATTGTTTTTTTCCATTCATGGGAAATCAAACATGCAGTTTAATTTCATAGGGAAGGGACTCATCGTGTGACTTTTAATGTATTTCATCTAGAACCATGATAAATATATCATGCACTAACGTGTATCTGTAATGCATGGAAGCCATTAACAATATTCCTAAGACCATGTGAGATATTCTATGTGTGAAAAACATGGAATGGAGATTAGTTATATCACAATATAGATATTTTTCATGAAAATGACATGGGAATTTTTCATCACAAATCATCTAGGAAATGATATAGGATCTATGAATCCCTACATATCACATTGAGATAAGAATAAATACATAAATTGTTCTATAAAAACATTGTATTTTTGTGCCTTATATCATGGACATCAACTATTATGTTTAACATCTAGATGTAATGACAAAGGTTACCCGATGTGAAAATGAAGGATTGAACATTGTCACATAGTTTGATATCTTATGAAAATGTCAGATAAAATGTATATGAATTCCTGATTTGGGATTCGGGTGTCCCTACATATCCTATTATGATATGACTCCATCCACGCCTAGTTATAAATGGGATATTCCCTATGTGGGTCTGACTCACACACATGGATGAGCATAATTAATTTTTTTATAGGTCTTAATCATGTGCAGTGAATTTTCAGTGAGATTATGCTTCCCATGAAGTTTAATGTCATATATTGAGGATGTCTCCCATGTAGTTTAATGTCTTTCAGTGATGATTTTTTAAGAACTTCAATTTAAGAAACCACTCATTTGTATTAATTAAGAAATGTCTCATTATTAGGGGGTTTAATGTCTTCCCCTTCCATCATTTACAATGATTAAGATCCATTTTTAAAGATATTATGTATGATATAAAGCCCTTAACATTTGGGCTCTAGCTTTGGAGGATTCCTTCTATGTATGATTGTTGTACTAATATCTTATACTAGTTCTCCCTGATAGAATGAATAAAGGAAGAACTTTTTATTGAAGATCCTAAAGATGTGATTATGATGGGAATTGAGGTTGTACAATGTCAACAACCTTCCCTCATTGATCCATTCCAATTCATTAAACCCTTTAGAAAATTCTCATCATTATATAGATTCCTTCATATGGATATGAAAAGAAAAAAACAGGACTTCTAATGGAAATATTATCATGGTTCTGAACACCAATGAATACATTACAGTTATTATAGTATAATTCCTGGTCATATGGTAGGCTCCAAAAACATGGAGAAGATTTTATGACCAATACATCTTTTTCTTATTCATCATATTATAGTGTAATTTTGATAGAGTCTATTTTAAAGCCTCTATTTTTCTATTTTCCATTTATTTATGGAAGAATGAATGGTTGGACTCATTGTTTTACTCCTTGTAAATTTAATTCCACATAGTAGCATAAAAATTGGATCCATTTTCCATCAATATCATGTGAGGGACTCTAAATATCATGATGGTATTGGACTTTATGATGTTGAATATATTATTCATTCTAACTTCCATGAAGGGACTTGGATCAGCCCATTTTTAAAAGTTGTCTGTAGAAGTTAGGATGTTATTAATCATTTCAGAAATGGATGGGGGATATGGAAAGAAAAAAAATCTATTTCCCACATGAAAAATGTCCATGAAAATTTAGTTTTATATAGAAATATTGTGGGTAGATGGATGATGTTTCCATGAATATGGCATGTATGAAATTTCATGGTGAACTCTACATAGTTTCGTATCATGTTTTTTCCAGTATTAACCATGCCTCCTAATTTGTTGGGGGATGTCTAGTCCTATATTGGTGAGAATATCAAGATAGTAGGTGGGTTTATTCTATTATTGTGGGAATATCTCTTTCTTCTATGCATCTGAGGAGGATTCTATCAAATCCTCTCTTATATAGTGATATTTTCTCATTTTGACCATCTAAGAGGGTATATATTAATGATCATAACCGAATATTTTCCATTATATCTTGTTCTGTAGGGAGGATCCCATTTTGGATATAATCATGCATCAGATTCATCCATTCATATGTGGAAATCAGTTCATTTTGATCGGGGGAGATGGTGATCTGATTTGATTTCATTCATGTCATTAACGAAGAATGATGAGGCCATCCGTTGGTGCACGATTTGAATGATTACTTTTTACTGATCAAGGTTGTCCAAAACAATGCATATATTATCTAGTGCATATATGTAAGAATTCTATGATTAGTTTATATGATCTAATGTGGGTTTAAAAGGGAAATATTCCACTATTCCTCCAACAGAGCTGGTGAGAGTATCTAATGAATCATTTTTATGGAATATTCTTCATTATTATGATTTATCACTAAATACAAATCCCCATTGATGTTAAGGTAAGATATCTATAACTATATGTCTAGTTCCATAATAGTGATTAGGGAATGGTATTTGGCCTCAATATTATTTCACCCTTTCGTTGGTGAAAAGGGTTATGGAAGAATTTCATTATCTAGAGATACAAATACAAAACCTAAACAATCCCAACTAAGTTATGGGTTTATCTAGTATATCAATGATATGTCTTCAAGAGGATCCATCAAAAAACAACTACCATGTTTTGGGAGTTTCATGGGTGTAGAAAACCTCCTCTTATAGATGTTTTGTGTCCACTAGTGTGATTTTTTAGAGGGATGTACTATAAGGTTGTTTACTAGGGATAATCCTTTCACTTCCATCAGTGACATGAAATGGCTATCTTATTGTTGCAGAATGATTTCCCATCAGGACCAAGGAAAAGACATTATAGGATGGAAAATTATGTACTTTATTGGATCAATATGAGGTTCCTTGTGAAAAAATGGGGCTTCATGTATTCTCTTATCCTTTTTATTGAAAAATTGGGTGTGAGTTAATTCTTCTCGATGTTAGGATACAAGGTCTGGTTCCTAGAATTATTTTTCTAATATAATGGAGACTTTACTCATTCTCTGTATCATTTTAACGGACGAAAAGAGTAGAAAATGATCATTACATGGTGGTCACATATAAGATGAGTGATTTTACTTCCACTAGAAGAATTAGTACTAGTTGGTACAAGGGGTATTTCTGAGACTCTCAAAGTATTAGTTGTATTTCTCATCCTATGATTAGGCCACATCAATTTCATTAACTTGGTGAAGGGGAGAGATTTTACTGCTAGGTTAGCTATGAAATGATTAACAAAGGTGCCTTGACCTTGGAACCCCTTAGCTCTTTGTGATGCTAAAAGGTAAATATAGTTTGAATTAAAATATTCCAATAATAGTGAACATCAAAGTCGTGGTGGCGGATAAAAAATCAGAGGAACTTACCAAAAGTTACCCCAAATGAAAAATTTTGTGGGTTAATTTTCAGATGTTGTTGTAATAAATTATCAAATACTATTTAGAGGTTTGTGAAGTGATCATGTTACTTCTAGGATATTACCACCATCTTGTCAACATTACATTTCTCATTCATTATAGAAACGACTTTTATATATGATTCAGGAAATGTTGATAGGTAGAAGTAACATTCTATAATAAAAAGGGGATGACCTTATAGAAAATGATATCTAGAGGTGATCTGAAGGAAATGGATTCCCCATTGGTAGGGGATATCTTTATCTGATTTTACCCTGAGTACCCTTCCATAAAGGGAATAACATCGAATTCAGTTTTTGTATCGATAAGGAGTTTTGTGATTAGTAATGAGAAATAAACTATTAGGATATGCCAATTAGGTTATCTAAAATTGATATAGACCCAAATATTCCCATTATTTTTCTTAATATGGATAATTTTTGGGGACCATCTGGGGTATTTCACATACTGAATATAATTGGATTTGATCAATTCGACAATGTATGAAACTACATTAGTAACATTGGAGGTGTGAATTATTGTGGATCCCTTATTGAAACCTCGGTTGTCATCTGGTAATCCTATGTGGCGTGTACCCACATATGGGTTCTGTCCTATAATATTATTATAATTCAGAGAAAACACATATCAAAGTTGATTTATAAATGTGATATAATCCTCTTTCTCTATAAGAGGAATGGAGATATTATTCAATATAGGATGCATGTCTTCTTCTATACCCATATTAATCTTCTTGACCTCATCAATGGTCTTGGAGAAGCCTTTTTCAAAAGAGATAGTGGCCTTATTGAGGTCATCCTCTACCTCTTCCATCTCTAAGACCATGGAGTCATTTTTAGGTGTGGTAGGCAATATGATGGCATATCTATCGCTATTAGGATGAGGGAGGCCATGGGAAGAGAAATTTTCTAACTTACTTTTATAGTCATTACAGATATATTTTGGTGTTGGTTGTTTTAATTTATAATATCCCTATAGACTAAAAGATCCTACATGTTTGGGATTAAGTCTATTACCATAATCATATTTATGGGTAAAAAATAATCATTATCATGCATACTCCAATGATTACTTAGGGTGGTAGTCAATCTAATTGGGGCTACAACTAGTATATTTTCACCCACTGTTGGTTGTTTTCCTTTGAATATATAGAAACCTACTTCATCATATATGGATTCGAACGACCTGAAGGGAGAACTTTCACTATATTGCACACTGGCCATCCCATCAATGGGGTATTTCAAGAATTGATGAAATGTTGAAGGTACTTCCATGTGGCTGTCATGACAAGGCCCCTGTAGAAGAAAATTATATACAATGCCTTCCTGGATAACCATGATCTCAATAATAGATGTGAGTTCCCCAAACTGACCCTTGAGCTTGATCATCTCAAGATTAATTTTCTTTATCTTATCATAAAAATGGGTAGTCACCTTTGAAGGGGATATTTGTAATTAGAAATATCCCAAATATGGAAGGGTATAAATCAAAATGTGGAAGAACACAGAACCATTTTCAATGTAGGACCTTTAGATGTTGACATTTCCATGCCTTCCAAAAATATATAGGGTTTTGATATGTCCCTGGATGACCTCTTCCTAATTCAACTATGAAAATAAGATGGAAACATGGAATTCTAATCGAATGGTCTCCAATAAATATACCATGAATGAAGTGATTTCTATCTCACACTACAGGGAATTTTGTAGGGTTTTGATGAGTTCCACTCATAGTTCTTTTTAAATATGTGGTGTACCCATGATTGATAGATTGGATGGGACAACAATAATTTATTTCATATTATTGTACTATTATTAAGAGATCAGATCTTACTAATTTGGGTTATCTCCTTATTATGAGGATATGGAGATGATTAATTTGAAGAAGATATTCCTGGTTCATATGAAGTGGTGTATGGATCATTATCTTCTAGTGGTGTAGGTCATTCCAACATTCCCAATTATATAGGATGACTAGAAAATCTAATCCCCTTCAGATGGTCATGTTAGATGACTAGGATGGGGAAACCACTAGAGGGATACGAGGAACCTCTTTGTTTTTTTTGAGATCACTATAGTTATTTCCCATGTGTCTCAGATACATATATATTCTTTGTGTGAATTTTGCAGAGATATTGCGTCCAACCACACCCACACTATCCCTTGTATCCCTGGCTCATACACCTATGACCTGTAACTCCATATTCAACTACTAGAACCTCGTACTAAGAGGAAAATTATGCATCATAGAAGGGTCCGGACAAGTGTATTAACTTAATATAACCATGTATGACCTCCTCATCTAATGAGTATTATATTTTGGGGGCTAATTCTCATGCTTCATATATTATGGGAATGAAGTTTGCAAGAGCTAGATCTTGCATCAGAGCTGAATAAGACTCTTTATATTTTTCCATTATTGTATCTAATGACTATGTCCACCTCTGAGATTCATATTTGATGTAACCTCCCTAGGTGATATGATAATTCTGGGTTTGTAAAGATGTGATCTTATGGTTTACCAAATTGTTCAATTAACATTCATGTCATCTAGTATTTGAAATTCTTCACGTGCCTACCTGAAACAGTTTTCCAACAACATCCTTATCCTAAATGGGTGAAATAAATTCTTATCACACGTTTTACAGAATTTTATGTCATTACCAACCCAGAATTGACCATTATTTATAGTTCATCATTGAAAAGAATGAAATCATGAATGGTTTGACCCATAATCCATCAAAAAGGGGAGTAGTTGGGTCAATCAATGAGGTTGATCTCATTGGGCTTCCTATTCAGTGATATTATTAGTAGGTTATTATACATATATAAAATAAAATAACATGGGACATATTCATTTTTATGATTCATTTTAATTTATTTTTTCCTCAATTCCTAAGGGGCAATTATCTAATTTTTCAATTGGATGAGGGAGATTTTTTTTCTACCACTTGATAGAAGGTGTTGACCAATTCAAGACCTTTATAGGTTATAGAACGGCAACAAAAACTAGTTTGAGGGTAACATAATCAGAAAATACCTTGGAAAATATTTTACCATGTTATTAGGGAATCCGTATAGACTTTGATTGATTTCTCTGAATGTCATCTTCAAAACATTGGGATATTTATGAAAACATATGGAATCTGCATGGATATTTCATTGGGATCAGTGGCATCTATAGCTCATAATGAATATGTTAAGCATAGAGTGCCTAAAAATTATATTGTGAGAGAGGCATTATGTGCTAATATGATACATATTTCTACCTAGATATGAAGTTAGACACCCTCTCATTTTCACACTGGTTACAGTTTTCCAGGTAAACAATTTTCTTTTTCCTTAGTGTATAGATGAATTGATAAGGGAACTAATGATGAACATATTCTCATAATAAAATTAGTCCTAATGGAATATTTTTGTACCAAACAAGGGTTGTAACTATCAAATTCTCTAAAAACACATCATCTTGGATGCCTATTGTTGTTCATAGGGACCCATCATCGAACCACAATGGGACATGAACTGAATGAGATGTTGTTCTAGATCTCTGGTGCTGTCAATGGTCGAGAAGGTTGGATTTAAGAAATTGGGTGGTGTAAATGTTTCATCCACCCATTAGGGATATATATTCTCCTCATACTATAAAGGTGTACGTCTCCCTTTTATCGATTATATTCGAGAGGCTAGGGAAACAATAGTATTGATTATTTCCAAAGTTAATACTTTATAAGTTTCCTTCCATCTATAGGTAGTGGGAAGGGCATGATGAGGTGCCCCCTATGTTTATCTCCATCAGATTCTATATTTTTTATAATAGAAAATTAATTACATTGTGAGGGATAGGATGTTACCATAATGTTTGGATGCCATGATCATATTGACATCTTTATTTCTGCAGATCGGATGTTGGGATATAGATCTGATCTGACTCTCAGATGCAACTCTTGTAGAAAATTTGGATACTTATTATTCAATGGGTGGAGGGATATTGTAATTATCCTAGAGAATTTACCTATTGGGAATATTTCGCCTTATTAGATGTTTGTTGAGTAGAAATGATTTGGTATTTTATCCTCATACTATTCCAACTAATCCTCTGTGGAAGAAACATTAGTTATTCTAGGCGATGAGTGGGATGTGGCTACTTATTTCCATTTATCCTTAGAACATCTTCACCAGAGAGTTGGTAACTCGATTCTCATATGTTCTTGATTTTATATCATTCTTTGGTATTGTGTATGAACCCTAAGTTGGTGTGTCCAAATCAACATCCTCTTGGTGTAACTTTTCCATATTTCATCCCTCTAAATATTCATCTTGATCAACACTATCCATTGTGTTGAAGGTGAATGAATTCATTGAGGTATATCAAGAAATGTTACTTCTCCAATTATTCTCAATGAAATAGAGTGATTCTTTCCATCCATCATCAAGGACATTTTTATAAACCCTATACATATTGGAATGTTTTTTTTCTTATGACACCTATGGGGTTTGATTTCCTTCGTCGCATGTTCCTCTTATATCAGCCTATTACTAGTGTTCTTAAGGTATATTTCGGTCATGATGGTTGAACTGTCCCAAAATAGTATAGGTTCACTTTTTAGCCGGAAGAAAAAATGGGATGTCAATAGTCAATATTTACATCCCATCCTAGAGAAGACTGATTCATCCATGGTGGTGATGATAATGAAAATTCACAAAGTCATGTGGGATTGAGACTATTAAACACCACAATTGGTATGTCATAATCATATTATTGAGGATATGATGATTCCAGTCAAGGTTTTGATAAATCCTCATATTATAATTATGATATAAATACCCCTATCTCTGCATGCTGGGGTTGATCTATAACCTCTACTGATTTCTATAGTACCCTCCTGGTGCGTGATAAACCTGGTGATGATGATTGTGATATAAATTACCAGGACATTTTTATTGGGTTGATTTTTAGTTTCCACTGACATTTCAAGATTCATCTCAAGGGTTTATGATCTTAGGTGTGTCAAGAAGTAGTAAATATTCCCCCTCTCAGTGGACGAGGATCACTCTTTGATGAATTCTATGGTAGTTGATACTGCAACCCTCTTGATTTGGATTAGTTGTTATTGTGTACAAGCTGGGTATAATGGTGTCCGATGATGGGAGTCATTCTTTAAGGGATGTTTCTAAGTTGACCGTAACATCTGTTTCATGTATTAAATGAGTTCTCGATTATTTTAGTGGCCTAGTTAAAAGATCTTTTATCAATCACCTACCTCCAGTCATGATGTCTTCACAACATTAAAGCATGGGAATTATTTTCTTGGGACCCACTACATCTTACATTACCCATTCCCTTGATTTAATCAAAGTCTATGGAATTAATTGTTATCAAATTTGGGGATTTTATCTATTTAAGGGGTTTAGTGAAGTGATACATTTCATAATTTACCAATCCTAATTATATATGCATGTAGAGGCTTTGGAAATCCATTGTCGAAGTGTTGGGACATAATAGAAGAAATTGTGTTGTAGATTTGATCTAGTATTTTTTCTTATTTAGGGTCCTCATCCATGTAGATAGATTACATGTGAATATTATAATAGATTATATTTATGTTCTGAAGGTGAACCTTGTATCATGTATAATGGTTCGATATAATATCTAGTCACAGATGAATTGACCACATATTATTGAATTTACAAAACATGAAATCCTTCTACATCTCATCTAAGACCTCATATATATATATATATGGAAATGTAACAAAATATGGTAGGATATTTTATCATCAATATTTTTCCATATATTAGCTTCAACTTTGAATTCATCAGATACACAAACCTCCACTTGGTAAGACCAAAGATTTCACTTCTTTGGGCCACTTGGTGACCATGGGAAGGGTTTTTGTTAGCCGATGGGGAACTATATATGATTCACCATGTTGTTCCATTCATTTCTTTATATAATAGAATATGAGTTTTGAGAATATTTTTATGAAGAGGTGTCTTGGAAATGGTAGGATTTACATGTTTTAGGGAGATATCACATTGAGGAGGATGGACTCACAGGATGTTTGGAGTAGGGTCCCTATGATCCATTTCCACACTACCATGAGGAGTAATATCATTGAAATTCATGGATTATTATTTTGTTGAATAGTCAATGAACCATTGTGGTATTTTAAATATGCATAAAACAGCCTCAAGGAAACATTCACTGAAAGGGTCATGGAAATGAACATCATTTTGAGTCATGGATAGAATATGTTGACCTGCCTTTTGGGGTTGAGAAGGGATATGAGCCTACTATATGATATCTAGAAAAATATATTGGTAAAAATTTGGTTATATGGGAATTTGATATAATATTTAGAAAGAATTGTTATATTACCATGTTCTTTTTCATTATTAGTAGGAATATTAGCCTCCTTACTGAAGGTTTTTAGAATATGATGATCAAATCAGGCTGAATTTTTGGTATGATCCAGATAAAAATATGAATTCATTACCGAGATATACTAAGGAACATCCAAAATGGGAGAAGGTATATGAGCCTCCTCTTATAGAGCCTATGAATTATACTGGTGTTCTAGTTTATCAATAAAATCAGAGATTTGAGCGTAGATTCTATGAGCTACTAGAATATTCAAGGTATCTTTATAGACAAGAATATGATCCTTCCCAACGACATGTGCTACTATCACACGAATAATACTTGTTGGAAAATGAATATGAGCACGGTACTGTGCATTTGGATTATTTCTACAGTCATTTCTGACTAGAATACGAGCCTTTCCCAAGGAATGTATCACCCTTACTTGGTGAGCCCCAGTTGGAGTGGGGATATGATCCCAATCAAATGCCTTTGATGGATGTCACCAAAATTGTTTTATATTAATGTTAACCTATCATGAGGAATTTTTTAACACACTTGGTGGGCCTTAGATTGAATGGAGATATATTCCTAGTCTGTTTCCCCATCCTTTTCAAGAATATATCAATAATACTCGTAAAATATAGCAAGAATTTTTTCTTTCTCTGGAGAAACCAATTGTTCAGGATGATCATAGTGTTGTGATTCCAAGGCTATAAGGATATGAATACAAACTTATCCATGTATCCGTACAATTTCCATAATATTCTAGTAATGTTTTTTCAGTTTTTTCTAGAATGTAGAGACTTTTTATAAATTGTGCAGATGAATATAAGTATGCATAACTAGTGTATCCAATATATTATGTAATATATCTTCAATTTAATAATAGATAGGAGTCAACTTATATATTTATTATTCCACCATAATAAGTTTATGATATTAATGCTTTAGAGGATGGATATATTTCCCCCAATGATTTAAACAAGAATATGCCCACATACATTCATTGAGTGTGCCGGAATATGTACATGCTCCCTGGTTATTGCCAGAATATTATGGTGGGCTTCATCAGTGGAAGCCAAGATATCATCCTACACCTAGTAATCCAAATATTTCCATGCATTCTATGTCTTCTTTGGTGCCCATTCATAGGTTTCAGAGGTGGAAATGTATCTGTTGGTTCCCTACAAAATCAACTGAGGGGAACCGGTGGATGATCCTTGGTGATGATATTTCACAAAAGCCCTCATCGATGTATCAAGAACCAAAATGGAGTTTTAGTTAACTATTTGATCAACCCACATCAGATAATGAAGTTTGTGATTGTTGTTATTTAGAGATAAGCTTCTGAAATTAATAACAATGGAAACCAGAACCACCTATTTGAATGAATCTTTTTTGGATGATACAGAAGTGTTGATTATATCATTTGGAGACACTTTCTTGTAGTTCCAATGGTTTTTATTGTTCCGTGGTAATGGTATTCACAAATCGATTCCTTCGATACCTATTGTTAAAGGTCTCAAGTGAGTGAGTCCATTCATTAACACCTAGGGGTTGCTAAAGTAGTTGATTTTCTAGAACGGTCAAAATATGAAGAAAATATACTGGGTTAGGGTGTTGTTTATTAATGTAGTATCTATAATCATGAAGATGAAAGATAAAAAAATCACCCATTAGTGCACCGTCTCATGTAAGATACATACTCAATCAGATATGCATAGTTAAGCCAATTTCCCATTTTTCTATTCATGGTGTAGCCATTTTCCATGCAATGACTTATTATAACAAGGATGAACATATTTTATGAGAAACAGAATAATATTTAGTAAATTTATTGTTTTTATTGTTAAATACCTTCACATTGGGTTCAAAATTAAGATTTTGTAGGAAAATAGGGTTTTGGAGATTCCCATTGATGGATTGTGATGGGGGTTGAGTACGCTGAACAATTTTTTACATCGATTTCACAATATTTTTAGTTCATAGGAACTCTCAACGGTTCCTATATTCGTCACTACATACAAACGTTCTTTCAAAAGGTAGGAGGTCAATTTTGGTTTCTGAACCAATGACACTTGAGAACTCATATTAGTTGATAGTTTGGGAGGTCAGGCTCATCACACCCCGGGGGGGGGGGGGGGTTCCTACTCCGAGAATATTTTAAATATTTAATATATTTTCATGAAACTTCTCCAAATCCTAATACATGAACAATTATGTGAACAATATGATCATGTTTTGAAACCATATTTTTTTCTAGAGGATCTGTAAATGAGTCCTATTGTATATATTATTGGCTGATCAACCATTTACATTTAATGGGAAACTGCCGATATTTTGATGTTATATAACATGGAACTCTAATGTTTTCTACCATCCTGGGTGGCGATTGATATCTTGATTTTAGGATTGATCTATTGTTACTAATCCTACATATCATTTTTATAACTGTAATCAAAACCCATATATTTAATTGGACCTAGGCAATTTAAAATCATGTGGAAAGGACATATATGAAGGATTATAGGCGTTAGGTGTTGATCTCATAGCTCAGGAAGGCATACTATACATCATGTATTTTTCATGGATTATATTCATTATTGTTCCTTCACAAACCCAGGACCTACCCCAGGGTGGATTCCCTTATATGTGGGACATCAAATCATGCTTCTAAATTGGTTTTATACACAAAGGTTTCCCCAGTTGGTAGATGTTCATGATGCATGAGAGATGAACATTGAAATCCCTAAACCCACACGATCCATAGTTGGTGTGAGAAATATGGGGGGTATCAAGTAATTAGTCTTACTGTATGTGGATATGGGACTTATTCATTTGGGTGTCCCGTATATGGAGTTTGGTATGGATATGTGGCCTTTGGAAGTCATCCAACGTATCTTGGTTATTGGAATAATCAAATTAATTATAGATCAAATGTCTTCTCAATCTGCCGATGGATGAGGAAGAATGATAATCCCATGGGGTATATTGGAACTCGATGGTTAAATTGTTGGATAAATAGAAGGAAATATATGGAACTAGAATCCTATTAGAGATTAAGCCTTTGAAATGCATCCTATGTATCCTGCTTGGATATGAATCAGAGTTCTCACGCTTTTTTTTGTGGGTATCCCAAAATATAATTCCATTATACAAGGTTTTCAAGCATGGGGACATATTCTTGATATGTCATGGTTTCCTACATGAAATATACTGATTTTCTACCCGACATACCCTGAATTTCTGTCTGACATGTATGGGGTGTCTTTATTACATTCCTATGTATTTCCGGACATGTCCTTGTTTCCGAATAGACAATCACAAGGAAAATATCGTGATCCAATTGAATTGTCTGAAGTACATTGCCTAATCTTAATTTCCTGATGCAATTACATCACACAATCAAGGATTACATGACTTGAGGGTGTCACTAAAACATATGACACATATGAAGGGTTCTGCATGACCAAGATAACATGTATGGAGGGTGTCTTAATACATTCATGACATATATAGAGGGTGTCATATGTCCTAGATAACATGTCTATAGGGTGTCACATGTCATGAATGACTCAAACCAAGGAAATTGCATGACCTAGATGACTTTTCTTAGTTCCACTGCATGACCTGGGTGACATGTCTTTATGAAATCACAAGATACAGTTTTCGAGAGAATTAGACCTCTGATGAAATGAGTGGAATTACTGGAGGGTTCCACAATACTTTATAGTCATGTCCAAGGGACATCACATGATCTATATGGAATGTTGAGAAAGTGTCTCCTAACATGGGAGACAATTCCTATTGGTAACCCATGATCATGGAAATCCATAAGAAGTGAAAAAACCATGGAATATCTATCTTTAAATAAGCCACAAATAATTTTCATTCTATATTCATTCCTTTAATGTATATTCACCTCATGTTTTCTGTTGTGTTTCCTCATTCTAGGTTTTTCATGTCCCAACAGATATGCTCGGCCCCCAACACATGACATAGTAAACAAACTAAAAGTCCTTCACATGATATTTATAGTGGTCACAAGAAGTACATATTCCAACGGCATCATCCCTCATGTCCGTCCCTATATTTTTACCTAGTGGGAGACCATTGCGACTGTATGACTAGTTTATCGAAGAAGTCTTCTCCTATCCCCACCCGTGTAGCGGTCACCCATTGGCCTATGATGGATTACTTATTATGATGAGGAGTAGATTTATATGGATCAAAACCTTGGTTTTGTACTGACTTGAGTGGAATTTATCCCTTTGGTATGATCCAGATTCGGTTGGGGTATTTTTGAATCAAAATCGTCACATGATCTATCAATGGGCCATAACTAAGCCGTATGATGATTGAGTTTGTGAAAATATTCTTATATATCCATTTATATTGGAAGTTGGTCGATCAAATGGATTTTGAATAATCAAATATTTGGTGTCAAAGTACCTCCATAGGGTTAGGCCAACATGTATTGGAGTATTCACAAGATTAGGATGCCAATTTAAAGGCTTTTCAAAATATCAAATGAAATTTTTATGGGGTCCTCCATGAGTCTAAGGATTCCTATTAGGGGGGATTTCATAGGATCATGATGAAATGTATAAACTCACTCCTGATATTTTTATAGCTTATAAAATGGGTCTCATGTGATCAATATTGATTGCCCTGAGCATATGACCCCTTTCAAGTGAATGTTACAACATCTTCCTCTCACAAGAGGCTTTCTAGTTTTCCCTTATTATTTCATTATTTATTCAATAGGGAGATGATATCTCATAATGTTGTGAGAAATTAGTAAAGGATAACCATTCCCCATTTTCTATATTACACCATACGATTATTGATATATCTTGTAGTAAAACATGTGTATTTCAATAAAATACCCCTCTACATGAGTGAGGAGTAGTAAGGGTGTCATATATTTGGTTGCATTTCTCTGAGTTCCTCCATAGGATGAAGGTGACACACCCACGTGATTTTTCATGACATTGTAGATATGTTTCCAAGGGATTACAAAGGTTTTATAGACCACATGAGAATGTCCCATTAAGATATAAATAACTCTCATTCACATGATGCTTCCACATTTATTTTATGGGGATGCCTTTTATTATTATAAGGCATCTACCAGTTGACAAGTAATGTGACTCAAGAAAACTCATCTAGTAGCCTACATAAGATCACCAATGCCTATCATGACACATTTTTAAGATCACATAGGCTTTTTAAAGGGTATCTACATGATCAAAATTAGATCATTCATTATGCGTTATGCGGTTTCAGGTCCCTTGGAAGGTCATATAATCACACTGACACTATAGGTTATGTGATCATCATGAGTAGGCCACCTTATCTTCATTTATTTTCAAGATAAAATAATATAGATTCTCTATGTATTTCTTCCACTATAGATTTTATGATGCTCATTTGGTGGGTTTCAACCATAACAATATTCTAAACATAGTTATTGTAATTCGATTTAATGTTTAAAATGTAACAAATCATGTTCATTTAGAGAAGATTAATGAAAACATTTTTAATATAGAGATAATATCATTGATGAGGATCACTTTTTATTTCAAAGAGAATAATTTTTTGAGGGGTTGTTTGTAAAACAATCCTCGGATTCAAAAAAAATTATTTTGAATGTTAAGGCTATAATAGAAAAAAGGAAAGAACCATATTTTCCGACTACTAGTTATTTACCTCAAAAAATGAAAAAAAAAATCCAGCGAATGAAATTTTTAGAAAAAATATCCATTGATATTAGGAAGTTATGAATACTTTAAAATTATTCATAAATACCATAGTCATATAATGAAGGAATAAATCGAGGAAACAAATAGTGAAATGGAATTATGAACTATAGGTAATACTTATTTTGTTTTTCACAAAGAATTATAAAAATACTTCATAGAAGGTGTTGAACATAATTTTGTGGAGATGAAACAGAAGAAAAAATATTCAATTATATTGAGGAAATATACAATTTATAGGTCCATCCAACCCATGGAAAAAAATTTAGATCATTTTTCTATGGAATTACTATTAAGGATAATGTTTGGAATATAAGTAAACATTGAATGAGAAAATGATAGAATAAGAACCAAAGAATTGTTCCTTATCTATCTCTCTCCCTATTCACCTCTCTTAGATCCTGGAGAACTAAATGAAGGAATTATGAACTTTTCGACTCATCGAAGTTTCCTCCCCGAAAAAATTATGAAAATTGTTTTGATGAAATTTCATATAGTAATACTATTGTGAAGGTCACCCTATAAAGTAAATATTACAAATATTAAGCTGATAATTTTATTAAATTTTCAAAAATCATATAATGGGTCGGGATGTATAACGCTAAATCTAGGAATGAAAATTATCTCACTAAATTGGTTCATCATATATTAGTTGTATAAACTAAGGTATCATATATGTTTTGTCAATCAAAGTATTTTTCATGCTCGAGCTCATTACATTTTTTTGTCTATGTGAAGAGACAAAAAATAATCAAATGAAGATGTAAATTGTTAAATATGAATAAACAAATATAGATATGATTAAGTGATTGATGATTCCAATTTTTCTCCTTATAAGGGATAAGGAGTAAAAGACTAGTTAAAAGAAAAAAAATATTAGAGGGAAGAAAAATATGATAGTTTATTAGAATATTAAATCATCCTAGGAAACAATAAAATGGATCAAATGATGAATTACCTATATAATTTTGTTGAGAAAGATGATAATGTTTCTGATAAGTTTCCAAATTCAATAAAAAAATTATTCTGATGAAAATTTGGATACCTAGTTTCTATGATTCCATGTGTTAAAATCAGTTAATTGAATCTATTTTTGAATTCAAAGGAAGGATGAAAATTTTCATGGAAGAATGTGAACATCATGACTAGAAGCTAAAAGATTCAAACAAATATGTTAATTCATGGAAAAAATACATTATTTGAATTGGTGATCATACTACTGCATTATATAATAATTATGAAATCTTTTATTAAGAATCTGAATAATGGGATGGTATTGTGAATGATACATGAGAAAAAATTGATGAAATATAAATTTCTATTGATGAATTTAAGTAACTGGTAGTAGCTAAAAAAATAAATTTCCTACATCTCAATTAAAAAATTTAAAAAAATGAAGAAATTATCCAAAAAGATTTATTATCAAGAATAACAGTTGGATGAGAAGACAAAGAAGATGATTTTGAAGGACGATATGTTCTCTAAAAAATATCAGTTTTTTAGAATTATGGATGTGAATTTTTCATAGAAATAAAAGTAAAATAAAATGATAAAAAATATTATTAAAATTTATATATTGAATGAAATATTTTTCAATTACATATCTTTTAATTTTTTTACGACTATTGACTAGACTTTGGAAGTCATATCCTATAATGTAATTATTCTACACATAGATTCTTAAATTAATGTTTACAATATTTTTCCTGTTAATATCTTCCTAATTTTTTTAATTATTATTTGATGTTTGGTACAACAAATAAATCAAATAACTAAATGATTCATATTAAAAAGTCCCTTGAATGGACTTTTAATTTTATGAATTTTTGACAAAATATTGATTGGTAATTTTTTTCTTTGTAATTTTTGTTTGATCATGAGGGGGGAGATTTACCATGTTTAATATTTGACTATTTTATTTTTAAAAATCAAAAATAGGGAAAAGTTTTAGGTGGAAATAAAAAAATATAATCGTAATTGATTTTATTGATTTTATTTGAATTTGAAGGTAGGATAATATATCATCATTTGTGGAGATTTATTATGATCATTAGAGGAATCACATGGAGTATTTATTTTTAAAATTTAGACATATTTAAATTTCCATTTATTTTATACTTTTCAAAAAAGGAGAGTTTGTAGAGTTTGTAACTCACTTTATCTTTTTTTTAAAATAAAAATAAAAAATTTTATATAATTTATTTAACATTATTTTTTATAAATAATTTATTTTGAATGAAAAATCATTGACTTCAGTATTTTTTACAAAATAACAATGGTTTATGGATTTGTGAAAATATGACAGTTTTAGGATTTTTGAAATATTGTTTATGAAATATTGATGTTTTAAAGATATTATAAAAAATAATGATGTTGCAAATTTTGAAATACTATTTATGAGTTACTGATGGTATTATTTTATTTTTTGAGATTTGATGATATGTAGTATTTTAAAATACAAATAGTTGTAAGGATTTTTGAAACACTGATTGTTTAAGCACTATAGTGGTGAGAAATAAAATCATCGATTGATTTGGTGATGCAATGAGTTCATCTAGAAATGATAATGATAATACTAATTTTAGTACAACATAAACCCAAGAATTTAGAATCTGATTATTTTTGAATGATCTATAAAATATTTTGAAGATATGAGGACATGAATAAGACATAAAAATACTTGTATAATAATTCTACAGAGGATATTAATAAAATTAATATTTAAACATATTTATTCAGAATTCTACAATTTATTTTTATTTATGAGTGTTTTATAAGAGAATGCAATTTCGAGGTCTCATTTCAAACAATCATAGTTTTCATGTTGTAATTTTTTTGTTACTGTCCATTGAATTAATGACTTTGGAGAGTATTTGATATTGGTATTATTTGAACTTGTAGAAGTGGTGATTTATATCTATTTCTGATTGAGGGATTTCATTAGGAAGATAAATCAATGTTCTCAGTTTGTATAGAGGACACATTCTGATAGGTTAATAGTGAAAGTGTTCTTATGTTTGGGAATAATGAACTTTTTTAATGGATTAATAATTAGTATACAAGTAAAAAAATTAAAGTTATCCCTTAATAATATAGAGTTAAAAGGGATGTTTATAATATAATTTATGTTGTATATGGTTTTTTAACTAGTACACTTCATTTTGATAAATTTCTACTTCACTATTTCTATTTAACAATATTTTAAAAAATTAAGATATAATGTTCCCCTACATTTATTATCATTGTTGTTTATCCAGAAATAATTATTGTTCTACAACAATAATAAATTTATTGTTTTTAATTATTTTATATTATTAATATAACATATCTTTGGGTTTATGATTATCTTTAATAATTGAATAGGGAAGCAATTATATTTGTTTTTAATACAATCCACCCACACTTATAATATGATTTCCATTGATACATGGGATGAATACTAATAGTCTATCACATCAAAAAAAAATTCATTCCATGAAAATAATATGTGGACAAAAAACTATATAAATCTCATTTTATCAAAACAAAATCCTATATATGACCACATAATTTATACTACCAAACAAGACCCAAAGATAAAAATCATGTACCAAATTAAGAACAATATATCTTAAAAGGAATGTAAAACATTATCTAGAAATCCCAATCCACTCAACTATAAATCCACATGAACAAGAAAAAATATGTATCCCTATAAAATCAATGTACTATAAAGGTATAAAAATATTATTTGAAAAATCATGTATATAATATATATATAATGAAGTTACATATATATTGAAAATGAGATTAAATTATAAGTGGAAATCATGGCAATCCCTAAAATAACATGGTTATTATCACTGACATATTTAAATAGTTAAAATACATACCATTTTTAAAAATATCATTTTTAGCATGAAATTAAATAAATTTGGTGAAAAACATGATGCCTAAAAAATATCACACATTCTTCATAAAATGCATAAATTTTTATTGTCACCAAACATCAATAAATTTATCCAATCAAATGATTTATAATAATATAGTTACAAACACATGGAATATAATTTATTTCTGTGTCATAATTTATTGACAAGGATAGAACATATAGTCTATATTAATCATACCATGTCTCAGCTTATCCTTGGGTTCCATACAGGTGAAAAAATTCCGATTCTTTTATAGAAAAAGAGTTAGGCGAAAATATATCTACATCACAATAAATTCCTCCTATCCCGTTAATATTTATCCCCATGTTATTCCACATGAACAACCCAAACACTTTATAATTTCATATGGAAACTCAAATAATCCAAAACGCAGTTGAGTGGTTAAATATAAAATTTCAATCACACATTCAACACCCTAATATCCCCATTTTTAGTTAAATTATCAAATTACATAATTAAAAACCATTGATTAACTAATTCCACATGCCACATTATTTTTATTTACATTAAAAGTAATTGTATGTTACATTCCAAAAGAAAACCAAACATAACATCATGAAAAAACATAGAATTTTAATAAAAAATAATATGAATAGAATATGAATTTATGTAGAAGTGAATCACATATAAAACATCAATATCATAACATAGATATTTCTTTCCACCAATATTTCCTCATTATTAACAATTATACTAATTCCATAATTCATTTCACAAATATCTTATTTATGTCAACTTTTTCCCAATGGAGTTCCATAATCCCATATATAAAATTATTACCAAACAACAAATAATACTAAAAAATTAATTAAAAATTATTCATTAATCATATAAATAATCATCCATTATAAAATATCATATTAAATCGTTAAATCATGAAATAACATACACATAACCTCAAATTACATGATTAAATGAAAAAAGATTCCATAGGTCACCTACCTGATACAAGATTCCTGATCCACACAAGTTACAAATCCTTAAATACTCTTATAAAATATAAAACTAAGGAAATATATGAACTATTAGAATAAAATATGAAACAAAATTATTAATGTTGAAAAACTTATTCATCTTCACACAAAATGATATTATTACCAAATATCTCAATAATATTGGGATACAACCACTAATGGATTAAGAATATGACTTGAAAAAAGGAGATATCACACCAATATGTTTTTATGAGAAGGAGAGTTATTTCAGAAAAGGGTATTCATCAAATGACCCCATATAATAAGTGAAAATTATATTAAGGACCAGATATCAAAAAAATATAATAATTGAAATTAATCAGTAAAAAATACCCCAATAGTTAATGATGCAATTTTTCTGTGGCCAATTTCTACCATGTTTCATGTCTAGGGTACCCCCACCACTATCATAACCACTAACAACATGGTACTCCTAGATAGTACCATATGGTCAATAGTATAAAATCGCCACAATTTATATATATAATCAATCTATTATCCTATAGATCACATAAAAAACTCATAGACAAATTAAATAAATATGAAACAATTTTGAGATATAAAAAATAAATCAAAACATTATATACAGACAAGGGTCATGAGAAACACCCCAACATAAGGCCTTTCATCGATGAGATACATCACAGATAATCCCTAATAAATAAATCGACGCACTAGAGAACTATTTATACACTTTTCAATGTGTATACTTTTTAATCATCTATACTTATATTGATTACATACAAGGGGTATCAATTTTACCAAAAATCACACTCCACTGTGATAAAAATACACTTTTGTCTCTCAATTTAAGATTTAGAGAGATATTTAATATTATCATCACATGAATTCCATGATATTGATATAATTAAAATATCATAATCTATGAAAATTAAAACATCTCACGTATATTATATTACATTATATATAAAACAAATCGATATGCTACCTCCCCGATATTCTAAAAAACCATACATGATGAAAATAAATCATTATGTAATGTTTATATTGTTTATAATTAGCTGATGTTCCAACATGTGTGATATGTGAAAGAAGGAATGATCCCTAACATTGATAACAAGAAAAAAACCATATGATAAATATAATAATTATTCCTACTTTGATGAGTCCCTTCCACACCCTAAATTTTTTGAAACATTTCAATGTCTAATGCACCAAAAAAGTGAGAATAATAGATGTCTCATCGACTACCATCATACATAAATGAGACTGAAATAGTATTTTTTTTAAATGGCATCAACGGGACCCATATTAATTGAAACATGTGAAAAAATGCTATAAAAAAATTACACCCAATCCATATTTTATCCCCACACACCACCATAATCATAAATACATGCATTAATAATATCTTAAAAAATCCAAAATTACATGTCCAATTTAGAATTTTTACTACTAATGGTAATCCTTTATAAACACTATTGATGAAACTAAATGATTTATAAATCCATTCAATAATTGATATGTGAACCATTAATTATAATTTGATAAAATATATTATGTATCACAGGTAGCCTCATAATCTCATTGAAATTAGAATTTCTTTATTATTTGACCATCAAAGTCTCTTAGATCGAAAAGAACATGGGAAAATATGATCAAAAAATAAATAGTAACCCAAAATACATTCCTACATATTAGTGATATCTGAAATTCAGTTATAACATATATGATGAAATTATCATATTTTCACACTAGTATAAGTAATAACTAAATCTTACCTATCAGCCTATGATTTTAAGCTTTAACCCAACAACATGTGATTCATCTCAATTAAAAATATGTTATTTATCTTTTCATACCAAGATAATAATAGTTTCTCCACAATCAAAAGAATATCATAGTAAAACTATGATTAAAATTTCATTAATAAATTTGAAAATCCGGCATCACTTATTCCAACTAATCTATTAGAAAAATACACATCCCTAAAAACACAAATGTGAATTCAAACCACGTACACATTCATACATATACTTCCCATTATATTTAATTTTCATATAATCTTGAAAATCATAATAAAAATCATGAGTTTATTTAGAAACACCATCAAAGATGATTCAAGGTTAATTATTTTAAAATAACATGTCCCTACTCCTTAGATATTTCATGATACAACTCTATTGTATGATATATAGGCTTTCAATCTAATCATAGATCACATACAATGTCTAATTGGGATAAATTAATCAATTAATCTAAATGAACTTTTCATTTTCCAATAGTACCGGTTATCTCAAAAATAAATAACTACATATATTCAACTTTATCATTTATGATATATTGAAATATCCTAAGAAAACATATTATTAAAACTTTTTTTATATCTGATTAACATCTAATATTTATAGAATATTTAATATTACAAACATTTTGAGAACATGATAGACTAATAAAAATTTATGATCTTATGTAGGGTAAATTTTTGATTCATCATAAGCATTCAAGAACCATATGCTAGTAACAACCCTTTATATATCATCCCACATCCCATACCTCAATAGTGTAATCAAAATACCCCAAATTATTTTCACATAGCTCTAAAAAGATAATTATAGTTTTTTGGATCAATATCTATTTCATCTACTAAAATTATCTCTTAAATGTTTTTCCCACTGAAACATCACTCACCTCCTAATTAATTCCCTCATTAACAGAACTATATGAGTGATGTATTTTATGAATCAATTATAATAGAATGTGAGTAAAAATCCTAAAATCCAATAATAACTCTATTTCATAAATAACATTCTTAAGAATCATCAAATCTCAAATATACAACTAACACTTCAATATCATAGAATATTATTGATAAGGTCTCAATTTTCATATGAAGAAACTGAAATACTCACCATGATTCTCAAAGGATTTTGAGTTTATCAATAAATCGTTGAAAAATATAATTAGTAAAAAAATTCTAATTACAGATTGAATATATATATCATTATAGAAATTAACATTATTAGTCCATTTTTCACCTTACATGACTTAAAAAAATAATTAATAATTGATATAAAGTGTTTGAAAGCATATCATAAGAACATAATACTCTCAAACACTTCTATATTGATCAAATAAGTCATTAATATATGGAAATTTTAATTTTTTTAATGTTAATATAATTCAACTAAAACTAGTGAGTGAAAAACTACAAGATCCCATCATCCATCATAGTAAAAAGAATAGTATTACTCCATTGGGTAACACATTTCCCAATGAATTCTTGGGATTCAATATCATCTGACTAATTCCATAACTCTATGAGATTACCTATATCTTTATATAATGAATTTAATTATATAGGATCAGTAATAGGTACTAAGTCAATCACAAATCCTACATCCCTCTATGGTCAAAATCCTATAAAATATATAGTTATTAAATCTAGATAGAGATTAATGACAAGTTATAAAATTGCATTAAAAATGGTGTAAATAATCTCACACACCATTGGTAGCAATTAATATGTTCTTAAAAAAGAGAAATCAAATACATCCCTATAATATCATCATAACTCTTAATATCCACTATAATGATACCCTTATGTTTTTTATATAAAAATATTAATGATATATGATAAACATCTTCTAATAGGCCCCTCCCTTCGACCAAATGGGTTTTTCATAACTAAAATTCCTGATACCAAATCAATTTCAAAATCCAAGTAATATAATAAACAAGAATACAAAAATATAATATAAATCACTCAAATCAAATATTAGACTGTAAAACATTGAGGTAATTAGTTTCATACCTATTATATTTGAATAAACCACACAAATATATAATTGATTCTGGACAATAACAAATGAATAAATTTAACATGTACTATGATACCTTACCTATATCTCATACCAAGATTCCATATAATCTCCCTGTTGAATATATTTTGGAGAACCTTTTCAAACAATATAATTAAAGATCATAAAAATTATATTTCTTCCACTATTATATGGTGCACTAGGATATGGTCAAAATTCATGCACTGATGATTAATCCTTATCTACACTCCTTTAAATTATCATTTAGAATTTTTTAAATGATGTGAATATTTTTTAAAAAATGGAATGTTATTTGAATATAGTGATTAAATAAATCAAGTATAGGAAATCTGTCTATGATGAAAAAATTCTAATGTCACATTTCCTGTTAAATAAAAATTAGAAAAGGACATATCATGATCAAAAAACACCCCATTCAATTTAATAATCATCCATATTTCCTTAAACTACATGATCCATCTACTTCCTCTAATTCCATCTTCTCTAATAAAATATTATCCTTGTTTATGATATTCATATTTTATTTATTCTAGAATATAATATAAAAGGAGAGATTAATTATTAAATATATATCTTACTTTAGAGTATTTGAAATTAATTATATTTTGAAACCACATCACCTCTAAATGGTGAGAAAAAAAATTAAATTTTCAAAAACCTAATGTATGGGAATAAAAGTTCTCAAAAAAATATAATCATGTAATATTTACTTAATAATCCTATGATTTTAATCTATAATGAGAATATGCATCATTAATTCTAGGATGGTCTTACACGATTGACAATAATGAGATTCACCATTATCCAATTTGAAAAAATATACTTAATGATAGTGTCCATCCCTTTCATCCACTGGTCATATACAAGAGGCCCACTACATATTTTAAATATAATTGGATAATATGGATAGAAATATTGAATCATATTGGAATCATGACATACTTTTTGAGGTGTTTTGACCTCCAAATTCTAGATCACATTCATCAAACTCCAGGTAATCATTTTATTTACCAATGTATTAGGCTCGCCAACCTTTGTAAAATGGTTAGGTTCCCCTTACATATATCTCTCCTAAAAACTCTCATATTAAAGCTTATATCATATGAGGATAATCAAATTGTTTCTAATGTTCCATGGATCTTTATAAATCCACACAATAGTCTTCAATAGATTATTTTTTCTACCAACCTATATATCACACATCACATCGTTCACATTAGAAGAAATTAATTATTCATATTTAACTAATAAAATTATTCTAGAAAATTAATTACACAAATCTAAATCAATTAATTTTTACTAATAATCTATTTAAGAAGACACAAATATTGTTATTAATGAATACATTGTTTTACAAGATCTCAAATGACTAAATTATCATAATTATATGTCCACACACACATGAAATGTCCCTAGGTGAAAAATAATGCATAAATAACTAACTAAATACTCTCATATCAAAGAAACTGAAAGGAAAAATAATCATTCATAAACTAAGAATATACAACCTCATACACCCTATATAACATAAACATACATTATGGTTGAAATTTCCATGCACTAAAACATAGTTTTCATACCATGTTCAAACTTCTAATTACTAACCAACCAAATACAAATTATCAGGACCATAGAAAAGATACTAATCAAAAACCATTTCATAACATCATATCCTAGTATTAATATTTCATTAAGAAATGTATGTCCTATATCCTAAAGTGCATTTCCATACCACCAAATTATAATGAAAACCACAGTTGATCTAAATATATCACAAGGGGATGTTATCTTTAAATTTTATACCGTATGAAATAATAAAAGTAAGATTCCAATTAAAATAAATTTAAGAAAACCAATAATAAAATCATAAATTTTCCATTATAATATTTTATATAAACCCACTTGATTTATTAAAATAAATTTGGATCAAAGATAAAACTCGAGTACCAAATGTATGAACAATTAAAATATAATCTAATCTTAAATAATTATTGGAAAACACTTCTAGTAGAATATCAAATCACAAAAAATTACTCTGTGGTCTCTCTAAAAAATACATAAAATTTAAATAGGACCATTTTCTTTACATGAACAAATATCTTATAATTTGTATTAAAAAAATATATACTAATATCAATTGAGAATATATCCTCTATGGGAACAATCACAACCATTAACATCCCAGTTATATTAAAATGATAATATATTAATTTTATAAATATTAATTTTTTTTAATCAGTATCATTTTTTTACTCCATTAAATATTTATGTTTTTAACAGGAAATATAAATAATATCATAATTATATTGAAAAATTAAGTTATGTTGACTGTTACTAGACATGGATCAGGGTAACTAAACATAGAGATCATAATCACCATATTCTATGACCATGTAATATCATTTATTTTCAAGACATAACTGGTATAGGATAAAAAACAACGATTATATATAAAAAATACCATGTCTCATCCCAAATCAAGTCTCCATGTAAGTGGCCAAATTTAATAAACTTTTAAAACATAATCATTTTGTGGCAAACATATCAATATCACATTAAATCTATAAAAACATATCAAAATATATCCTCACATTATTCTACATGAAATACTATTATAGGAACATTCACACCTACTCTTATTTTGTCAAAGAACTACTTTCCAAAAGAAAGCGGTAATAATGATGAGTTAAGAACAATATTAATTTCACATCAAAACCAGGAGGGCTATTGATTGAATCATCCCATGGTTATTATTATTTTTTTTAAGGACTTTCTTATATAAATAAAATATGTCACATATGATGTCAAGATTCTATCCAACATGACACCCAGACTATCCCATGACAATCCTTGAGAGGCATTTCTGATCCTCCAAAGCTAGTTATTAGCACTAGGTAAAAATATAAACAATATGGGAATTATTTTTTTTAATAAGGAAGTGAATATCAATAAATAAAAAGGATCCCAATACAAAAATAGCTAAAAATAGAATCTAAAATGGAACTAAAACCAAACTGGAATAAATGTGATCTCCATGTTACCTTATAGTCACATCAAACCATACAACCAACCATCTAAAAAAACACAAACCCAAAACATGAAGCTACAAAATAGATTGGGTGTACTAATGCTATTTGGAAAAATTAGGGTGTGATCATAAATAACAATTTATGATAGTACCATAGAGTCCATGAATTTTATTTCATGAGATAGTCTATAAATGGTATTTTCAATGAAATTATAAAAAGATTTTTTGTCATTTTAATGAATCAAACACATGGCCCAGTAATCTACATTAGAGAAAAACCCTGAAAACATTATTTTCGTTGAGAAAGTATTCCATTTTAAACCACCCAATTCAAGAATCGAATCCCTAAAAGAAACATAACATTGTGTGAAAAGAGCCCTAAAAAAGGGAAAATTGAAACAATAAATGTAAGTAGAAAATTAAAGGAATCCGAGTAAGAACGAACATACAAATAATAACCATGGTAATTTTTAAAACATCTCTAGAATAAATCCATGGAATAACTCGATTTGGACTCACCTTCTGGCATATGGTTCAACTCCATAGTCAATAACCAAATAGATGCAGTAAACAAGCCTCACTAGTGAAAACGATCTTCTATCCTCTCAATGAATCAATATTTAGTCTATATATTCTATACTAATATGAAAATACCATTCAATTGACCAAATAACGCCTAGGAAACTCATGGTAGTATTATAATGGAGAATGTTGATTTTATCAAATGCATAAAATAATCCAATAACCCACATGTACCACCATAAATACCTTTGAAAAACCATGAAAATAACTATACGAATTAACTCTCATTGGAAGGTCGACCATAGGATTGTCTTCCCACATCATTCCATTCATAAGGGCCAACTGGGCCTACACCTCATGTAAAAATAAAACCAATTCTAAAAAAACACAACATATGAACTAAGCCTTTACCATTTTCAAACCAATTACATTTTTCAAAACATTTCAAATCCCCTTTTGGAAATATAAAACATGATTGAATGGTGCCAATCTTTCTCATGCCTCATTTATTTATCAAACAAGACCACAATGTTCTAAACATGACAAGCCATAGGAATCACATTTGAATACCATGTTTGACTTAATTTGTTAATGAATTAACCATATAAAAAATAGGGTCTTGAGGGAACCGTTTGAGATGGGAAGGGCTAGGGAAAATAAGAAATATAAGATGTAATCTTTTGAAAATTGGTTTTAAAAGGGACATTTGATGCAGAAATCCAATATCATTAGTGATCCAATCCATACATGCACTTAGTGAACAAATGGATATTCTTAAATCCAAAGAAATAGTTGTTAATATTCATATATATACCAATGAATTTTTTATAAATCATGGTTAGAATTAAAACTAAATACAAAGGTCCACACAAAAGCACAAAATCAGGAAAGTCCCCAAAAACAACAAAAAAGACTTAATTTGAAATGAATCTCATCTTCTAAAACATATCCAAGAAAAAAAAACATTGATGATCTCAATTTCATTCTAATGTTCCAATTATCATTTTATTATACACTTTTAATAAAAATTCATATGGATATAATTAAGAAAACCCCCATTTAAAACCATTTTCATAAAAATTAAAAAAATGAAAAAACGAAAAAATTTATTCTAACACACCACAATCATAATTTTAACATTTAAAATCCATTTTGGAAAATATAAGAAGCTGTCGAAATGCTTCAGAAAGAAGATGAAAAAAAACCCACCAAAAAGATATCAATATATAATGAAAGCCATTTAGATGAAATAACAAGCCTCCAAAGACAATAATCACACTCTAGAATCAATTAAATCCTACCACATTAGCCAAACCTCACCCTACGGTTTAGAAAATAGAGAACCCCAGCAAGGAAGAACACGGAACAAGAAGCGAGAGAATAATAGAAGAGGAAGACAACCTAAAATCCATGAGAAACTCACATTAGAAGCTTAGAGGAGAAACCATAGTAGAGGATGAAGGACAATGTAGGGGCTTGGGATCCCCTGTCTTATTCCAAGGTTGAGAAAGAGGGATAAGGGGTCAATTTGGGTAAAAATTAAGGTGGGAAAAATAGAATTTCATATTCAATAGAACCTGGGAAACTCAAAATATTTGAATGTATGGTTTGAGAAATTGTTGACCAACTATGGACACCCTTTTTGAAGGGAAGGACACCCACAATGGGTGGCTGAATGTCTTGTTAAACCATGAGTAATAGTTCAATTTGAATATTTCCCTTCATTGAGCCATCCTGAATGGTGGCCACATGGTTTCCCCTAACTGTGTGAAGGTCGTGTGCCTTATCCTAGACCAAAAATGAATGTCACATGATTTCTCTTATTCCTCACACAGTTTGGACCAAACCTTGTTCATGACATGCACATGTCCAATAACCACCCTAAAACTCAAAAACTAAAAACTTATTAATGGTAACTCAATATAAATCTAAACCAAAATATTAAAACATAAGAAAAGAATAAATAAAAAAAATCATGCATCTAGGGTGTGATAATTATCTCTACCAAAAAAAATTTCTACACCCAGAAAGTCCATAATCCAAATGAGGGTAAAAAAATATCCTATAATTAAACGAGTCCAAATGAATCCATGATCCTTTGTATGACCTTTCAACTCAACACCTCACAACTGACCAATTCTAAGGAAAACCCCAATGATTAGATCCAGGGGAAATGGGGAGAGGGTTATCCCCATTATAAGAAACCAACCCTCTCAATGATAGAGACATGAGAAACCTAACACAATCCAACCTAGGGATTCCCTATATAGACCAACCCTCACCAAAAGGGCTCGAATGCAAAAAATCAAACCCGAGTTGCAAAAGAACCCACCATTCATCACTTACTAAAGACACACACATCTCCAAAAAACCACAAAATGTCTGACCATACACAAGAAATAATAACCAATCAAAGGCTCGTATCCAAAAGGAACAACCACAAGAATTACAAGAGAAGAAGATCATAGTGATTTTTATAATATATAGAATCTTACAAAAATAAAGAAAAATAATACAAAATAACTTAAAATTAATACACTTGGATGTCGTAGACAAATGTTGGGCAATGGATCCCTGCACTCAATGATTCATTACATTGTGAAGAGATTCACTCCCAAGCATATAGATGGATCATTAGTGCAATGAATCATATGATACCCACTTTCAAGAGATGGTTGCCTTTTATTGAGACTTCCTCTTCTAGAAACACTGCATTTAGAACATATCCAAATGACATAGATGGCCACATCACTAGAAATCCTTTAGTGGATTATGGAATGATGGATTTGAATCCACGATCCAACAAAATTAGAAACACATAAGAAACAAGTATAAAAAATGAGAAGTAGGACATGAAAAAGGTGACCCCTGAAGAATAGGATAATTTAGAACACCCTTATAACTAAATGTGGAACCATCATGAGAACTAAAAGAAAATGTTTCACCAACTTCTACTGACTATTCTCTATGATCCAGCTCTGCAAAAAAACACTTTTTCCACTACCTTCCCAATGTGAATATCCTTGTATGAGAGAACTCCCTACTTAACCTGTTAAAAAAGGAAAAAAGATAAACATTAAGACGATCCTATGAATAAATCTCTAATGAAAGGTAAAAATTTTCATTCAAATTATCAACATAGGCTGCCACTATCCACTAACCATACTAATCACCAACGAGAGCTGTCAATTTCATAACCTTCACCTTTCTAGGTATGGACCATAAAATAATAGTGATCTTAAACAATTCTTAAGACACACGAAGTTTCAACGACAATGGGATGATCACCCTCAAATTTTTTAAACCTAGCCCCTAAAATGAACCAAAAATAAAATTCAGTAGATTTAAGATTTACCAAAGAATTTAACACACATTATACTTCCTCAAACTACTATATAGCTTTGGATGGACCTATATTTCCATACAAAATTGACAACCCCTAAGAATAACTAAATCTTTTCACTCAACTAGGAGTATGTGAATGGAAAACAATTGGGAAAGACTCTATATAATGCTCTCTGACATTTGTGGGTGGAATAATCTAAACAAAACAAAGAAACAAAACCAAAATTAACATCATACTAAAACGACATAAAAGGTTCATAAAAATCACCAAAAAACTAAATACCAACCCATAAACCAATCGTCACAAACAAAATCCCAATTCCTCTTTCAAAAACATCAATTTTCTCACCAAATTTCAAATCTATTTTATTCTATGGACTCATTTAATAATATGAATTTCATTTTCATGAAAAATATAAACACAAAATACACCTTTTTAATTAAAACCACGATTCCAAAAAACATTTAATAATTTGAAAACCTTTTCAAAGAAACCTTTTTCCTTTTCAATATACACTGAAACCTCCTAAATCCAAACCTAAATAAAAATCATACCTAACACATATAATTGCGAAATAGTGACCATGAAGAACCTGAAAACATTTTTTTGCAGAACATGCCACAATAATGCCCCAACAACTATATGAATCATGAGATATTCACTTAGGATCACATGGGACATTACTCATTGAATTCCAATTTTAATATACATGTTCTCCCCAACAGTTATCCCGAAAACCACAACCCCAAATACCAAAAAAAATTATCAAGTCCTAGACAACCCCTGGTAACATGAGAAATATAAAGAGTAAGATTCCATGTCTCTATTAACATACCATATTATATGGTCTTGAATTTGTTATATCCAGTCTACCTGACACCCCAAATAACGTAGGGATTCTTTCATACCATTTTTTCAAGAATCTGGATGGGTTAAAATCCAATATAAGACCCAACCTAGCCCAAGAAAAGGCAAGAGAGGTTTTCCCAATCCTAATCGTCTGGAGAACAAAAACGAGTATCAATGATAATATATATGATATTCTTGTTTCACAATAAACATCTTAATATAAATAAATACAAAGGATATAACTAAAAAAATTGATGACAAAAAAAAACAATAAGAAAACTAGAACCAAACCGAAAATGAGGTTTTTAAAAAATGACCTCTTGGTTACCACCAACCATAAGACCAACCTTTTCAAATGAAAACCTGATTTGGAAACCTAGAACTACAAAATACATTGATTCTATTGAGACTGAGTTTCATAAACAGTGTTTGGGAATGAAGAGCTTAGTAGGTAAGAACCACATATTCCATTATTTTTATTTCCAAAAAATTTCCGTAAATTCTATATTTAAATATCTTTTAAAAAATTTGTTTTATAATTTTAAATAAATAAAAAAACAAAGTAGTAATATTAGTTAGAAAAAATACACAAAAATTTAATTTCAATGAATCATACTTCCATTTTAAAAAACTAAGTTTAAGATCCGTATCCCTAAATGAAACCTAAAAATTTGATAAAAGAGATATGTTGAAAAGAAAAAATTAATATAAACAACATAAGTAAGATGTTAATATAGGGAATTTGTGTAAAATATAATATAAAGATGACAATCTTAGAAATATACTAATAATATATTGAGTAAATCCATGGATGTACTCATCTCAGACTCACTTAACAGTTCATGGTACATATCAATAGTCAGTAAGAAACTAGATTCTCTAAACTATCCTCACCAATGGAAATACCCCTTTTTCATCTCAATAAATATAGGGGTACTGGTCCATCTAATAGAGACTAATAAGAAACAATCACTTTACCCTATAAAAACATCCAGTAACCCCAAATATTAGTATACCAGAAGATAAGGATGGCATAACATGATTGGTATAAAATAATAACTCATAGATTCCACCATGCATGACTTTACAAAACTTTGACACCAACTAGTAAGAGGTACACTCATTGGAATCTCAACCATAGGGTTCTCAACACACAGTAATCCAGTCTCAACTTCCAACCGAGCCAACACATCTTAACACTTCAAAACCAATTCCTAAAATTCAAAATATTATTAACCAGAAATTTAACATTTTCAAAAGATTTCCATATTTAAAAACACATGCAATAAAATTATAAAATAAAGAATCATAGTCGAATGTTGAAAAATAGGCCATACTTTTATTTAGTTTCCAAATAACATCGAAAAGTAAAAAATGGGCCGAGCCTTGTGAAAAAATTTGAATGCCACATTTTAATTAATTTGAAAACCAAATAACCATTTAGAAAACAATATGGTTTTGATGGAACCATTTGGGATGAGGAGGGATATGGGAAAATCACAGCAGAAAGGGATCATATCTTAAAATCATGTTTAATAAGGGAATTTTCTCTAGAAATATATTATTATTTTTATGGCTATCCATATGTGCATTTTGATCACATATGGATATGAAAATATCCGATCAAACACTTATTAAAATCCATAAATAAATTAAATGTTCGATTTATAAGTCATGATGAGAGTTAAAACTAAATACAAGTGTCTACACATAAGCATCAAATAATTAAATCCACCAAAACCCACAATAAAGAATTAATTACTAATGAAACTACATTACCAAAATATTCCACGTCCAAAAACACCATGATAATCTCAATATAATTATAATGTTCTAATTAGAATTTTATTGAACACCTTTCATATATATATATATAGTTATAATCATGGAACCTCCTTTTTAAAGACATTATCAATAAATTTCTATTATAAAAACACCAAAAAAATATATGCTTACAAGAAACAAGTATGATAATCAAGTTTAGAAACTAGTTAAGAAAGTACAAGTACCTATTGACATGATTCAGAAAGAAAATTAATGGAAACACATACCTCAACGATGTGAATATACAATGAAAGTCATAGATAAGGAAGAAAAAGACTCAAGAGACAATCCACACACCCTATCTTCATTGGATTGATACCACAACATAAATCCCTAACCCTATGATTTAGAAAAGAGAGAAACCCACCATATAAGAACCAATAATAATAGGAGAAAGATGTGGATAAGAAGAAAACAAAAAAAACCAAGAGATACTCTCCTTATTTTCTTAGTAGAGAAACCATGAATAGAGGAACCAGGGGGATGGGCGTGGGAGCACCCATTGTGTTACTATATTAAGAAATAGGGAGTATGATTTGATTGGGGTTCAATAGAAAGAGGGTCAAATTTTGAATTTCAAATTTTAAAAAGCTTCGGGAACTCGCATAATATGGATGCATGGTTTTACAAACCATGCACAAATTGTGAACACCATATTGGAAGGGGGGGAACCCACACATGTCTTCCATATATTTCGGTAAACCATTCATCAACTATGAAATTCATATTTATCATTTGAAAGATCTATCCAAAACGCTTTTTACATGCTTTCCGCTAATAGTTCACATGACATGAGTCTTTTCCCATTCACAAGAAAAAGGCCTCAATGTTTTTCATGGGATTCTAATAGATTGTTCCAAACCATTATCAAACTGTGAAAAGGGTCCAAAAGACCACAAAACATGTAAAAATAAAAGATTCATTCTGGGAACCTGAACCTGACCTCAAATAATAAATCAATCCCCTAGAAAAGAATAATATAAAACAAAAAATGTGGATGGGATGTGACAAAATAATATTATGAAATACTTTAGAGTAAGAATGCCACTTATTAGTATCATTAATACGATCTGTTTCTACCATGAATTCACGAGAAATCATAAATTTCAAGAGTTTATCCATTTCACCCACTTTGATTGATTAATAATTATTTTTCATAAATCAATAAAACCAGTAACTCTCATATTACTCAAATTCACGGGAGTATATTGACATTATGGAGTTTGGGTAACACCCATGAGAAGGGATATATATATATCCCTATGAGAAAAACAAAAATTATTGTATCTTGGTTCTTTATAATGAGACACATTCTTTCTTTTAAGATCATTCGATAATGACTATTTTGGTGCAATTTAATGGAATGTATCAATGACCCATAATATTCCTAATTAGTTTATGTATCCAGGACCTATTAATATACTATTTTAGGTCAAAAACTAATTCCATTACATCATATAGTTTAATTATGACTATGAATTCTTGTAAAAAAATTGATTATAAGAATTATAGGCTTCTAATAATCTTTTCAAAGTAATATGTTGGTATGGGAAGTTTACTTGGGTACCCATTTCATGTTTTACAGGATATATTATCTATGCGGATCTACTTTGTACATTACACCGTATCAAAATCGCACTTGTTTTCTTGGATCATTGATTGGACTGTAAAAGATGATTAAAAAAATAACCAATTTCATTGTGGTTCCTTGGAATCCAACTATTTAGAGAGAAAAATTAGTGGAGATCCCATAATTATTTTTTATTCACATAAACAAAAGAATAAATGATTATATATGACTATAATTAATTATATAATGATTTGGTAATATAAAACTTGTCGCTTTAGAAGAGGCATTGATGGAATGGTATTATTGACGTCGTGAACTAGACATCAGGGTATTAGTAAGGAATCTTTATAGTAGTCACAAAATAAGGATGGTGTAACCAATGCATTTTGTACCATAAAAGGGATTATATATATCTAAGGTGGGCACGAAATTGTGTTGTCATCATATTTAATATAGTAGGAAAATATTGAACCTGGGTGTATTCTTCCCTTATTGTCAGGGTTTAAATCCAATAGAATTGGTGTGTTAATGGGTATTAACCTCGAAGAATACTTATAAAGGAAACCTAGGTGTATTTATTACCGATTATGCCCATGGATAGTAAAATGGACCCCAAATATGGTTCTTCGTAATGTTTTTTTGATGATTTACCAAAGTGGGGTATCATATAAAGTTATTGGTGGATTAGTAATCATGTGAAACTCATGGGGAGTTTGGGATCATTTGAGCCGTATTTTGCCAATCTTAGTATGCTGGGTGAAGTAGTGCCCTGCTGGGGCTCTTTCTCAAATCCATATACATGGTGAAGTGATAATGGGGATCTTCCTCAAATCACTAGAAATTTGGAATCCTAATGAGATTATAAGGAATGTTATTTTGTTATAAATTTATTTTGGAATTTTAATAGTTCAATTTCTTGAATAAAATAATTTTAAATGTTTTTGGATGACACAAATAACGTTAGTCCTATAATTTAAAATAGATATTGACTTAAAATGCCACCCAAAATTGAAATTGGGGAGATTGAGCATGACATTTTGAGCATCAGGCATTATATAGACTCTAGTGTACCACTTCATTGAAAATTCACTCTCCATTAACCACTACCTCAAAATAGGATTCTTGGAGAAACTTTTATTGGAAAAAACCAATCTTAGGAATCTATTCTATAATGAAAACCGATTTTAACCACTCCAAGTGCTTATATGGCCATGTGGATGAAAACCTATAGGGGTATGGGGACACAAGAACAAGTAAGAAGTGTGAAGGGATACAACAACAATTTATAAAGGAACATTCAACATACACCATTGAAGAAGGCGTATTCCATGATTCTTGATGATGTTGAATGGTGTTGTGGGCTCTATTGAGGAAGTAATTGTCTGCAGTTCCTAAATTCTTGGTGTGTAACACCCCAAAATTTTGTAGTAAGAACATTGAATTTGAAACCATTTGTAACATGAAACACCAAGAACGTAATGGAAAATAATATCCTGATATATTAAAATATAATTACTTTTTTAAATTAATTTAATATATTCGATTGCTTCAATTACACGCATGACCACGTTTTAACCAAATAATAATATATTATTAAAATATTATTATTTAATATAATTAAACAAATCCCAGATGTTAAATTAAAAACTAATAATTACATTAGTTAACTTATAGAAATATTTAGTTTAAACAAATATAACAAGAATTCATTTTTCATGAATTGATTAGAAATTTATATAAGAACCAATTGAATATAATGGAATTGTTTTTCATAAATATCTATTCGTATGAACCCAAAGGTGTTTTACCTTATTGAATTAAATTTATCACTAATAGTTGACTATTTTAATGATATATATATATATATATATATTTCATAACTAATCAAATATTTATGATATTCATCCAATATATTTGATATGCATAAGAGAAAAACAATCCAAAATTTATGCATAATTTGTTTTTATAAAGTCAGTTTTACCAACATTTAATTTGAACACATTTCAAATAATTTTTTTTCTACATTTATGGACTATATAAGCCAAAATAATATTAATATTTTAATACGAATCACACAAATTTCTTATGTTGAGTTTTTGGTATTTTCTTATGATGTTTCATTTTTTAATGATAAGGATCAATTGTGAATTTTAATTGAAATTCGTTTTTCATAAAAAAATATTTATAAATGGAAATTATATTTTTAAATTGGTTTAATGTTTAATTATATCATATATTCATTAATTTATTTAATTTAGATCATTTGAATTAATTTCACATTATGATTTTATTTGAAAACATAGCAAACTTTTTATTGTTTTATCATTAAAAACATGAATTTTCATCTTGCCTACATGATTTGATTTAAATTATTTTTTACCACATGTGTAATTATAATTTTAAAAAATTGATTCTATATTTTCAATTATAATAATTTTTAATTTCTAATAACTTTATCATAGTTTTTTAGTAAAAATATTAGTGAATGTAATTAAAATTAATTATAAAGATTAAGGTCATATTATGCATAATAAGGTGCTAAGAATTAATATTGGTGAGGAAAATAAACTATATACTTGTTAAATATCAATTTTATTGAAATATTTTGAACTTATCATCCCTAATCTATTATTTTATCAATTATTGTTTTGACTATATTTGGAAAAAACCTGGGTGGAATTCCCCTTTCGAAAATTTACGAGAGTATCACTCCTCTTACAATATAAAAAACAATCCTCTCTGTCCAAATAATCATAACTCTAAAAAAATTTCTTGAAAAAAAAACCACCATAATAGATCCTAAAAATTAATCCCTTAATAATATAAACATATATTTGGGTGGAAACCAAGCCAATGATGCCCTTTGATGCAAACCAATAGGAGTTTCCCAAAGAAGAGGTAACCTCTTCTCTCTATCTCTTTCATTTTATTTACATTCTACAAACCCAAAAATTTTATTATTCCATGATTATATAAAATAATATATCCTTAATGTAATTCAATTTTCCATGTTACGTGTTATACCTACACTCACAAACACATCCATCTAATGGCTAACGAATATACTATTTATGTGTATGACGAACCACCACATAACAAAATAAATATTATTTTTTTCCCTTTTCAACCATTAATTTCTGGGAATTGTGATTGTAAATATATTTATATTTGTTATATATGATATTTATTAGGTCTTTATGCTTCTGAATCTTTTTACAAATACCCTTATACTTTCCATTTTTTAAATACGATAACATCATTTGAAGAAGTTTGGACTATCATCTCCTAAAAATGATGTGATTTGATAAAACTATACATAAAACATATAAATTATGATATTAATTAAAAAATCCAACATAAATTATATATATATTACATTGATAATAAAATTACAATTATGTAAATATAATATATATCACTCTCTTTGTTACCCTTTCACACACTTAAAAGGTGATAATGTCGTTCGTGGATGTGTGGACTACCACCTCTTAGACACTATGTGATTACTTATACATCACGAGAATTATATTTAAAAGTACATATGATTAGATAATATGGTATTTTCTATATTATGGTATTTCTAGGAATATATAATAATTCTACTTAGCTTCTTTCTAGAATGTTCATTTAAAAATGGGAATATTACTCATGAATATGTACGACATACCATCTCCATGATTATTTTGCTTGTTCATTTTTCATAGCCACATTTAATGGTTTATTTTGAAAGTATATCTTATTTATAAATATTTTTTTATTTCAGGATTATTATTCTTTATATGTAATATAATGACCCCTTTGACCATAGTTGACCTACCAATGATGTTTTTTACATAAACACCAAATATGGTCACAACACCTTATGTAAACTTAATTGTTTATGTAGTTGTATACAAAATGGTAATAAATTAATTTAATGTAATTATAAACATTAAAAAGGTTCTAAATAAGGTAAATAATTAAATTTTGTATTATTTAGGAATATAAAGACACACCTGACAAGTTGAGATCAATATAATGGATTTTTATCTCAATTTTTTTTACATCAGTTAGATAAATGTCATATTCACCACTTAATTATTTTTTGTGGTGTAAATACTGACCATTTTGATATATTAAATCATTAATTATATTATGTTATTGGAGTTTAAATTTTTCATTTTATTATTTTTATTTATTGGTCTTCTGATCCCTATGCTACAATAGTATTAAGGGATTTCAACTCAATTTACATTCCACTGAGACTTATTTTTTTATGCATTAATTCACATTTATATTATTTAAATACATCATGTTTACATGTTATAACATGAATATCCTTATTATCATGATATTATTATACCTCATTTAATTCATGAGGAATTATTATTTAAATGTGTCAAAGTGGTTCGAGACACATTAGAATGTTTAAAAATTATGTTTCCCCAAGAATGTATGAATGTAATCAACTATTTTAGTTACTTATAATCTATTTACGATGCTTTCTATTGGGGAGCGCGCGCGCATCCGTCACGCATAGGGCGCGTGGCTTGTTGCCTCGCATTCTCACTTCCCAAAGGTGGGCGACATTCGCTCCTTATTCAGGGACGTCTGCTCCATGATCGGAATGGGATGATGGGATGTCGGTTCCTTCTTCCGTGGATTCCTACTCGGAACTCGTCACCTAGTCCGGGTCTCCCTCATAGATTTAAGATGTATTCGTGAATCTATTCCTGGTGCCATATCTTCATGGACACCAATTAATTACACTGCTTTCGTTGAGATGCTCCAAGGGGTATGGTTGGAGAGGCAACCTTCAGTTAGGGGAGTGGTCATGCTGGGGCATCATAGGAGTGTCTTGACACTCGGGGATTGGAATGTCTATCTTTTTTCTTATATTATTGGGCTTCTCGAGGGCGCGGAGGCCCGATGAATCTCATATAGAATGCGGGGAATTATATGCCATAGGCATGTATCAGAGGTTTTCCTCAGATTCCCATGTTTAACATAGGGTATGCCGCGAGTTTAACGTCCATTGGAGATGGATCAGACTGATCAGAACACTGAGAGTGGATCAGATAAAAGAACCCCCTGGAGGGAATGCCGATATTGGGGTCGACACGTGGGTGGATTCCTGAATGCTTTGGAGGGAACTGAGGTGGCATGATCCCACTGGGATGTGGCGGCCCGAGTAAGAATCCGGATGGGTGATGAAGTGAATGGGGATTGAACCTCGTGGAGGCTTCCTACGTATCCCCGTGGTAGGGAATCAAAGTCCACGTTGTTTGGGATGGAACGGGGCTTACACTCTGAGGTGGCCCACAATGATGGATGGATGGGGCTTAAGCTTTGAAGCGGCCAATGATGGTTGGTGGATGGGGCTTACGCTCTGAGGTGGCCCACAATGGTGGATGGATGGGGCTTACACTCTGAGGCGGCCAACGATGGGTGGTGGATGGGGCTTATGCTATGAGGCGGCCCACAATGGTGGATGGATGGGGCTTACGCTCTGAGGTGGCCCATGTTGGTTGGTGGATGGGGCATACGCTCTGAGGCGGCCCACAATAGTGGATGGATGGGGCTTACGCTCTGAGGTGGCCAGAAATGGTTGTTGAACCGACTTGAGGTGGTCGAAACGACCGGGTGGTGGGCTTGAACCTCGTGGTGGCTTCCTACGTATCCCCGTTGCAGAAAATCAATGTCTATGTAGTTTGGAAGGTGCCGGCGAACCGACGTGAAGATGGACCATGGGTCTGATGGGTATTGGGATTGAACCTCGGGGAGAATTCCTCCGTACCATGCCTTGACATGGATCAATTTCCTCATAGTTCAGGCATACATTTTAACGTCATGTGGGATGGGGGTTGGTGTCATAGTCGATGCTTACTCTAAGACCACGTGAGTAATGTTCTGTGTGAAAAACAAGAGGCGGCCGAGACCTGACGATCACACCGCGAAGGGTGAATCCATGGGAAGCGTAGAGGGGCTTACACGTTGGGCGGCCCATGGTGCTGAGACTTACTCATGGATGGAGGCCCGAGGGTGAAAAATCATAGTGGGAGAGGGATTTGGGACTGAAGAAAGCCGGATTCCCACTTCCCATCATGCTACATGGTGGCCCTGGCACTAGAGAAGTACGAAGGTGCATGGGTGATACCTTCTGCAAGAGGTTATGGAGGCTTACACCAATGCGGCTGCCCTTCCCTGCAGACAAATGCCACTTTGAGAAGGAGGATATCATCCCATGTGGGGGGTGATCCCTTACCCATGGGGACGAGTGAGTTTGGAGAATGTCCGAGGCTGGGGGGACCCTGCGTGCGAGGCACGGGGCTGGATCACAGTTTAATGTCATGTGTTAAGGATGAGGTGCTTGGAAGTTTAATTTTGTATAGCTCGGACGACTTGGGTTTCTTCCGTACCCCTAGGACTTACATGACCAGTACCCTTTACTCCATGTGGGATGGAAGGTACCTGCAATGCCATAGTGAAGAGGGGTTTTAGAGTGAACCATCGAGGGGTCCCCGTTAGTGTGGATATGCGAAGAAGAAATATCCGTTAGCGTGCCAATGTGAAGAAGAATGAGGATAATCAACGCAATGGGAAAAACCGCCCAAGGGACCTTGAGGTTACTCTGTAAGATCCTGGAAGGTCGTATAGGAAAATAGTGCATGGTTTGTATGCCCGGTGTGTGTGCCTGAAGCATCTAGAAGGATGACATCGGGTGCCTACGTAGGGAGGCACCCGGGGATCAACAATTTGAGGGGTCCCGAGGTTTCACGCAATGAAATGGTTGGCGCGAAAAACACCGGGATGGCGCGTAATCGGGGAAGAGGTCTTGCACGCGGCTAGTAGGATCACGCACAAGGTATATGAATTTCGCGCGAGTGGAAAAGGCCACACCCAAAGGTAAGGCCGCACCCAATGAAATGGATTTCCCACAATTGGAACGTTTTGCGTGCAACAGAAGGAATTGCCCACAAGGGAGGAACCCTGAAGGGTTTGGAATTCTGTTTAAGCCAGTGGGATTGCGTACAAAGGCGGACACCGGGGGGAGGTGGCGTGAAAAGGATCAGTACATGAAGGCCACCTTGCACGCATGGAAGTCCGATTTCGGGCATGAGAGATGGTTTGAATTCCTCAAATCTGAAACCGAAGGGCTCTCCTTCTATATATAGGCATCCGGCGGTGCATAATTTAGGGTGGCGTGCAAACCATGCATGGAAGAGACGGTGGAACATAATGTTAACCGTGCGGGGTGGGGGAGGGAAAGTATTTCTCGCCTGCGCCAGGGACCCTTCTCAAATCCAGGACCATTTCCGTGCGGCCCTACTTTTCTACGCGCATACCCCTTTTTTCCATTCAACCATTTTGGACCCTCCGGACCGAGCCTACGAGTCTGAAGATGACTTCAATTTGTCATTTTGAAACTTCCTTTAGTAAATACGAACTTTTCAGGGTCTACAAATGCCCCCCCCCCCCTCAGAATTGGATTAGTGTGGGGTCACAACGATCAGATTCTGAGGGAAACTCCGAAGTGTCGGGCTTTGTGGGCCCCCTACACACACAAAAATGGAGTGGCGTGCAAAGCATTTACTGGCGTGGAATCAGGTTTCTTCACAATGTGGAATCCCCGTCTTCTCCTATAAAAGGGGCCCATGGGTCCGAGGCACCATACACAACTTTCTTGCGCGACAGGCTTTGAGATCTCGTGCATGAAATTGCTTCGGCGTCGATAATCAGTGTTGAAGAACTCAACTGACATAGGTGATTCCTGTCTGTGCAGTGATCGTGTCATTGGGGTCCCATCAGGCTTCTGAGACTGGACCATCCATGGGCATGCTGATGACAAGCACACTGCCCCGCCCAGAACATTCTTACCAAACTGAGTTGGCTCCAGCTACTGGTGAACATGGAGTGGCAGAAATTGGTGGTGCTTCCATCAGGGCAGGGCTGAAGGTTAACGAGGGTGCCATCAGGATCGAGGGGACATAAGAAGGTCACCCCGGTGCTAATGAGCCTACTCCATCGGAAGGAATCCCTATAGAGGATCCTGCCGCTGCTCTATTGGTTTTCTTCCCGTCAATCGGTATGCTGACCCCAAAGAAATCCATGATTCTGACTCGGAAGTGGATGAGGAGAGGTGGATGACGCGACGCAAGGGATGGAAGTGCATCCAACATTTTCTCAATCAGACTCAGACCGAATGGTTGAAGCGGATGGGATCACTCCAAACCTAGATGTGCTTCTTGTGTGCTGGAGGAGTAGATGATCAACACCATCATCTAATGGTTCATGACTACATGGATGAGAATATGCACGCGAGTTGCTGGCGTGCCGATATCATCCGGTTCCCGGAGGAGTCGGGAAGCACCCGAGCACTTCAGAGGGCAGAGAAAGAGGTGCAAAGCCTTGAGGATCAGGAGAAATAACAAGAGATATTCATCGCAAACTGCTCTGAACTCATAGAGTAGCTGAAGGCCCTGTTGGAAGATGCCCAAGAGCAACTCGTAGAATCAAGTGACCAGATAACTGATCTCCATGCTGAACAGGTTCGGGAATAGGCCAGGTTCAGTGAATTATGCCCTCCAGCCGCTGATGAGGAGAGGGTCCTCAGGGGACAAGAGGCAGTCTTGGAGGCCACCAGCTAGAAGGTAGTTGCGTTGGAAGGATCTATCCAAAATGCTGATCCTTAAGGGCCTTGTTTCGGCCGAACCGATAAAATTATCTCTCCCTACTTATTCTTGCTTTCCTCTTTGTATGAATGATAAAATTTTGTTAACCTTCCCCTTTTCATTACATACTTGTCACTTTGGTTTAACAGGCTCGACCACAATACCAAAATAAATAGCAATCCATCCCTAAGCTCACGTAGGCCGTGATAAACAAAGGTGGATCGCACTATTACTTCATTTGATTGTGGGAGCACCAACCAAGCTTCGGGAATTCGAAATTAGAACCCCGATTTCCAAGGAGAAGAGGGAGTCCCATCCAATGGAAGGGGACCTCAGACCTGCTCGATGTATCGTCTTCTCAATGTGCTCTAGCGCAAGAACGAGGCATTGGAATCAGTATGAACATATGGAAATGAAAAAGTGTGAATCACGTTACCCCAAATTCAGAACACTATCGAAGGGGCATGGAAATGAAGGATGGCTTTTGACCGTGTTTGAAACATAGCATACTTATTGCATTAGCCTGAAATGGGAACAACAAATGAGGGCTGACCACTGACTATGTTCGCAACACAGGACCTAACTCAAATATCGTTGATCGGTGTTCCGGAACGTTGGCCCAGGACAGTAGGAAGACCATAGGTCAAGAATCCATACAATTAGGGGGTCCCTTCAAACATGAAAGAGAAATAATATCTAAATAAAAGGGCATGAAAAGCGTGGAAAGTGAAGTGGTGGTTTGTTAAAATATAATCTAACACTCTTAAAACAACGCCACCGCAACGAAAGCACATTAAGCGGGTGCATTAATCTGGTCATGGACAATTCCTACTCTGAGACAGGACCTCTGGTGAGGGAACTGTTACTTCCCAATGCCATTATGGGGAATCCTGAACTTGTTCAGGGAAAATGATGCAGTTGCACAATTCCCCAGGGGGGGGGGGCAGGCCAAGAGGCTGATAGTGGAAGAAAGGATGGGATTTGTGATTCCTGGGGCTGAACCCGAGACGAAATGTCAGGGAATTCCTACATATCTCATAAGGATGAGAATAAATCCATACATAGTCATTGATATGGGGGCATGGTATGGTGCTTATGAAACCCGATGTGAATGAGGACGTAAGTCCCGATTACCACCTGTTCCTGGGGAAAGTTCTCATCTGAGGGGACCGAACACGAAAGTTGAGATGGGCCCGTGACAAAGTGCACAGGCATTCTTATGTACCCCATGAGAATGGGGATCAAGCAGCACGTAGTTCGAAGATGCTAGACATGGTATGTACCAATGATAGGAATGAAAGGAGGTGTGTGGGTCTAGCCCTCACACCAAAAAGTAGCCGCATTTGATGTATCCTGTTTGTCCATGATGTTGAATGTGATTTTTCATTGTGAAGTGATAGTCCTAGGGTGGAAATTCCTAGCATTTCCATAATAATCAAGCCGTATACAGGTATTGACAAACGGTATGAAAAATGCCTGATACCCAATGTGTTGTCCCTTATAATGAGGTCACCACAATGTAGTTCCGTTTTTTGTCATGCGTCCAGGACGATAATGTCACTGTTTATGGTCATGTGATTGGAAAAAACAACACAGTTTAAGGTCATAAAGATTGGACCTGAGGGAATGTGCACGACGCGATAAAGCGTACCCGACATTAATGGGGACGAGGTATGAATCATCACTATGTGCAATCCATGGGAGAAAATCCCCGATCCAAGAGGCCGGAAAAGGCCAGAGGATAAGGGACAGGAGGAGCTATCTCCCAGCAGAGCTGGACCCAAAAACATGATGTCTGGATGACCCCACATATCCCTTGAGGATGGGGGTTGAGCCTAAAGATCATCTAATGACGATCTTGGTTTATGGTATTAGAGATCGGACTATGGGGAGCGCCAAAGAACGTCGTATTGTAGCTTGTCCCCTTGACGCGTGAAATCACACTGACTGATAGTGATAGGAGCATCGAAATCCCACCTGAACATAATGGCGGTGGAGCACAACGTGAATCATGTAACCAACATTCAAGGCATGAAAGGGCTGGCATGGCGACAGAGGAGTACTACTGACCATGTTCACAACACAACATCTCGTCGTGTTAGCCAGAAATGGGGACAAAAAATGAATGTCGACCGTTGACCATGTTCGCAACACGAGACCTGTCCTAATTTTTCATCTGAAACCCACAGGGGCATTGTCCCATAACAGTAGGATATCCCTTAGGCGTGGTATCCATGTCGTTTTCTGGGGGTCCCTTCGGGTGTGAAATGATAACGGGGGCCCAAATGAAGGAAAACATGAAGCCTGACAAGTGGATTGAAACATACCCATGTTGAATCTGACACTCTAGGTCCTATACCAGAGTATGCTTAAACACATCATCAAACTACTATAATGGGGTCAGAAGGGGCGATGCAACCTAAGAGGGGATTATTTGAAGAAAAAGGGAATATAACGGGGGACGTGTCACTCTCCGGATGAAATAAATGGTGTGGTCCTGGTAGGCCCACCACGAATGAGGGCGTAGACCCATACCACACCATATATTCCTATCCCAAGGGAATGGGCATGCCAAGGGGACCAGATAACATAGAGATCCCAAAAAGAAGGGGCTGGACCTTAAATCTTAAGTTCTCAGGAAATCCTACGTATCCCATAAAGATGGGAATCAAGCCACCCGTAGTTCTATAGGATATAGTTTAACGTCATGTGGGACGATAGGGAAGTTTAAGGTTGTGCGGGACTGAAGTCCAGTTTAAGGTCATGGACGACCCAACAGTTTAGGGTCATGTCATACCAAAGAGTTCAGGAAAAATACTATTTGAGGAACCTGGCATTGGTGGGAGGATTTATACGCTCACCATCCATGGTCACCATGGAGTATGCACCATTTGGATAAACCTTATGGATAATGAAATGTCCCTCCAATTTGGGATCCAACTTGGGTGGTTTCCTACTGGAGATCATTAGGGCCCTAAGGGCTAGTACCAGTTCACCTTGTAGGAAGGATCGGAGGTGAACCTTCTTATTAAAAGCTCGAGCCATCCAGCTCTGATGCCTTTCCAGGTTTTGCAAAGAACTAAGCTTATTCCCATCCAGCACTTCCAATTCAGCTAGAAAGATTTTGGAAACCCTATCTGGTGATTTATTGTTGTAGACCGTTGTGCGCAATGAGGGAAAATGAATCTCGATGGGCAGGATGGCCTCAGTTCTGTACTCCAGGGAATATGGGCTAACCTGGGTGGAATTACGAGTCATCGTCCGATAATCCCAGAGGGCGTTGGGGAGCTTATCCAGCCAACTCTTCTGGTTCTGACCAACCATCTTTTGAAGAATGTTAGAGAGGTTTTTGTTAAACGTCTTGATCTGTCCATTTTCCTATTCATGATAGTGGGAGGTATGATTAGATCGAATGTTGTACTTGGCATACAATTTATTCAGGTCGGCTGCTCGGAATTTGGTGCCGTTATCAGTGAGGATAGCGTGAGGTACCCCAAATCGATAGATGATATTGGAACCCACAAAGTCTGTGATAGAATGGGCTTTGACTTACCTGAGCGGAACTGCCTCTTCCCACATGGAACAGAAATCCGTAGCGGTCAAAATGAACCGGCATTGGCGAGCTGTTGCCGGTGGGTAAGGTCCTATGACATCCAACCCACAGACAGCAAATGTCCATGAATACATGGTAGTGTGGAGAGGCTCCGGTGGCTGATACAAAAAGTTAGAATGAACTTGGAACGCATGGCACCTTTTTGTGAATTCAATGCCATCGTGGATCATGGAGGGCCCAAAATACACTTACATCTGAATCCGGTGAGACAGTTTCGGCCCATCCTGGTGAGTGCCACAGGAACCAGTGTGGACCTCTAGCATGACTTGTGTGATCTCAACTCCCAGAATACAATGGAGGATAATAATATCAAACCCACGTTTATAGAGAATCTGATCGAGGCGGGGACCACTCTGGAGAGTAAACTGTAATGCGCGGCGTCAGATTCACTCGTGCTCTGCCCAGTCTGACAGAAGATTACCGTGTTGGAGGTATTCAACCAAGGCTGTCCTCTAATTAGGAATCATATCGATCATAGCACTCGGGGGACCCAAGGGTTCTAACGTAGAGGCTCTGGCGGTGAGATGGCTTACCCGCGGTCCATCATCGTCAACTGGGGTAACATGAGATATGACTCTCTGATGGGACACATAGATAATTAACTCATCATGTTTGGGATTTGTGAGTGATGCAGCCAAGCTGGACAAAGCATCTGCCCGACCGTTCTTCAACCGATGAACATAAGTAACCTCTGGCCGAGAAGGGAGATGAGACATTAGCTGGAGAGTTTTCTCTAACAATGGAGCGATCTCTGGTTTCTTGATGACATAGTCACCATTGACCTTCTTGATGACCAACTCGGAGTCCCCTTTCACATAGAAATGGGGCACGTCTACCTTGAGGGCCATCTTGAGGCCTGTAGTGAAGGAATGATACTCTGCCTCATTGTTGGTGCAACCTTCCGACAACAGAAATAAATATGGCAGGCTGGTTTGATCCGGAGTAATGAAGACGACACCTAGAACTACTTCGTTGAGCCTAGGTTCATTGAGTCTCCTCTTGGTGGGGTCCTAGAGGTTCCATCAAAGTACATTTTCCAACATTTGATGGCATGATTGACTGAGAGGATTGCCTCATCAGTAATGTCCTAGTCCAGTGATTGATTTACGGAGGTTGGATGGGCAGATAGATAGTCTGCCAATACCTGTCCTTTTATATCCTTATGAGGAACAAAACTGATGTCAAACTGCTGGAGGATTACTGCCCACTGCGCCAGTCATCCAGTCAACATAGGTCGATTCAGGATGTACTTCAATGGGTCTACCTGATAGACCAGCTGTACCTTGTGGTGCTGCAAGTAGTGCCACAATTTTTTTATGGAATATACGAGCGCCAGATAGCTCTTCTCGATGGGAGAATATCTAATTTCTGTATCGAGGAGAATACAGCTAAGGTAGTAGAGGCTGTTCTCTGTTCCCTCGTTGTTCTTCTGGGCAAGAATTCCGCCGAGGGACCGTTCCAGGGCGGTCACATAAATTACCTTTGGCTTCCCGGAGATAGGTGGCATCAAGACCGGAGGATGGAACAGATACTGCCTGATTTCCTCACAGGCGGCATTGCACTCCTTTTCCCTTATATAGGTGTTACCTTTCTTCATGATTTGGGAAAATGGATTTCACTTGCTAGCCAGATTCATAATGAATCGACGTATGTAGGCCATGTTTCCTTGGAAACCTAAATGCTCCTGAATATTGCTCTGGGTAGACATCTGGCTGATGGACTTGATCTTTTCTTGGTCTATCTCAATGCATTGGTACTTGAAGACAAAGCAAAAGAACTTTACGTAGGTGACCCTGAAATCTCACTTCAACGGGTTCATCTTCATGTGTTAGGAACGGAGGAAACCGAACACTTTTTCAAGGACCTTGAGATAGTCCTGGTGCTGGAGAGATTTGATCTCCAAATCATCCACGTATCATTCCACCAATGATACCATAATCGGCTTGAATATGTGATGCATGGACCACTGATATGTGGCACCTACATTCTTCAGGGTGAAGGGAATAACTTGGTAATAGAAAGTACCTTGGGCTGCCCTGAAAGCTGTGGATTCTTAATCCTCGGGGTCCATCCGGATCTAGTTATACCCGGGGTACCCATCCATGAAGGAGAGGGCTTGGAACCCAGCCGTGGAATCAATCAACAACTCTGTCATGGGAAGGGGAAAATCATCCTTCGGACAATGATGATTGTGGTCGTGGAAGTCAATAAAGACCATGATTTGTCCGTTCTTGTTCCTTACTAACACAATGTTGTCTAGCCACTTGGGATACTAGAATTCCTTAATAAATTTGGCTTTGATGAGGTTATAAACTTCATCCTCGACCATGGCACCATGAGAATGGTGCATCTTTCTAGGAGGCTGCTTGAATCCGTGATGACTTTCCGGAAGACCGAGACGGTGAACAGCTAACTGAGGATCCAATCCTAGAATTTATTTGTAACTAATGGAAAAAACGTCACTGTGCTGTTTGAGTAATTCCATGTACCGATGCCGCTCCTTAGGGGTCATGGAGACACAGATCCATGTGGGTCTCGGATCTGCCTCACTACCAAGGATCACCTGTACCAATTCATCAACCGCGGTAGAGACGCCTTCTTAAAAGGCGGGGGTAGCATCCTCTAGGTCCTCTTCTCTGCATGTGGAGGGATCTTCCATGGGGGGGAGTTTTCTACGAGCCACTAGTCTCCGATGGGAGGCTGGTGCCATCTTGAGCGGCAGTGGTCATCATATCAGGAGATTCACGTGCCACTGATACCATAGCGATGAAGGCGGTTGATCCAATCCCATCTGGTCTTCGACCCATGGGGCCGTGCTTGATAAAATCAAAGTAGTAGTGGCACGTCGGCTTTATCCGGTTAATTCCATCCTGACGAAAAAGACACGTATGACGTACCGTCGTTTCCATGAGCCTGACATCCTGATACCGTATAAGGGTAGGAGGTTCCGGGGTCACCCAAGCCGGGTTGGTGTAGGAGTATGAGGTGATTTTACATTGTCGCTTGGACCAGGGAATATGCCTACCTCTTGTACCTGAAACGACAAAGCATTACCCCAAGTCGAGGGTCATGGCCTCCAACCGATGGATCAGGAAGATGTAGGTGTCATCCAAACCTGCCCAGGGATCACATGTGTCAGTGGCAGGCTCAATAACACTTTCCAGAATCGGATTATCCTTGCTCTTGTAATAGTCTGTATCCAGATAGTGGGCTTCACAAGAGGAAAAAGGAGACGCATATCCTTGGATCACACCTACTCAATCGTTGAGGTAGTATTTGAGGAATTGGTGATTGATGAAGGGACCGCCACATGCAGGTGGAGCCATAGCTTGCACATCAATGTGGTGTACTCAATGTCCTGGGAGACAACCATGTATTCGGTACTTGAAACTAGGCCACCAAAATGAGTCTATAAGTAGATCTTGCTGACCGGAGTTTTCTTAGTCCTATCGTATCCCTGGATTCTGAGGTCGGAGGGAGTTAGATCATCCTCAGACAAACCCATATTCCACAATGTCCGAGTCAAGATTAGGTTAATCCCAGAACCCGTGTCAACAAGATAGTGGTGTACTTCCACGCCATTGAACTGGCCGGTGATATACAATGGGAGGATATGACCCTGGACAGGGGAGCCCTCATCCTCCCCGAAGAATTAAATGATGGCCTGACATTCGGAATCCTCAAACACTTCAGTGTGAAAAGCATCTACAACTACTATCTCTCTCTCAAATTGGAGGGGGCTTCTTAAAGAATCGGTGAGTGCCTCACACATATCTGGTGATAGACGAAGGTCTCCAAGAATGGAAATCCTTGCTGGGATCTCGACAAGGTTCTTAAGAACATCGTACTTCTGTTCCAGGGGCAAACCTCTGCTTTCCGGAAGTCGCTCTGTGACCGGAGGCATGGCGGGCCCTGCCGGCTGGACCGGCGGCTGACTGGTACTAGGAATATCTCGTTGTTCACTAGTAGAATCCGGGAGAGTGGCTTCCGGATGAGGACCAGAAGGGTAAGGTTGGCTGGTGGCAGGGAGAAGCTGGCCGTGGCACGACCGACATGGTTCTGCCTAATCCAGTAACACAAACGGTGGTGGAGGCGGACCTGTCAACATGGGATGAAGGGGCCGCGTGTGATGAGCTCTACACTGGGCCTTCTGTCTAGTCTTAGTGGCATGCACGACCTGGATGGAGGTTCCAACTATCATTCCCTGGTGATCCATGTTACCACGGCTCCGATGACTTTGGCGATGGATGGGGACATTGTTAAGGTCTACCTGGAGCTCCCCATCATCAGGATTCAAATAAGGATTTACCAACTCTACAGTGTTTACCGAAGAGTACCCCAGACTATCACTTGAAGAGTCATCCACTACCGGGCGGAGTCTTGGAGGGATCCCCATTTCTGGAGGCATAATGTCGCCAATAGTAAGGGACGACGCCAACATTGGAAGGGTGTGATGTTCTTTCTTGCGCCATCTCTGCTTTCTTTTCTGGGAAGATGATGGTTAAGACGACAATGATGAAGTAGTAACTGCATCTTCTAAGGGCTCTGGCTGATTCAGGAATGCCCAGATGATGCCATGGGTGCAGGCGACCTCCATGAGGGCCATCTAGTTGTTATACTTCTGGGACCCACAGTCAGAAACCTACTTCCATTCACCTTCTTCGCTGTTATTTCCATCCGATCTCACAAAGACACCTACCACTTGTGTCGGGGCTGGGCCCAACCTGACTATATTATTGTAAATATGGTCTTGGAGCCAGTCCTTGAACACGTAGCATCACTTGATGGTGTGCCTCAGTATTTGGTGATAAGGGAAGTAGTTGGGGTGATCAGTGAGATGCGCCTCTTCTGGATTCTAGCACTCAGGCAGCCGCACGATTCTATGCTCCAAGGCACTGCAGAAGTAACCGGGGACCCGAGCCTCATAAAAGGTGTAGGTCCGATTCCTTATGTCTGGAATGGGGTTCTATGAGGCTGACCCTAACGGGGGTCGGTGGAGCATGCCGAGGAGGCGGAACTTGATTATCTCTCTTAGGAAGTGGCAGCGCGTTATGCGGAGGTGCTTGTCGATTTTGATGCAGTCGTTGCTGGGCTTGAAGCTGTGCTTATGGGGGCGGACCCCTATGGTGCTGCAGAGTTGGATCCACTGGTAGAAATTCTAGCTACCTCGGGGCCTCTATCTGGGCCACAACAGTGGGCTCGGCTCTGGTAGCACTCCTTGCTAGGATTTCATGGGGAAGCAGGCATGCCTGACTGGTCTATTGGAGGGATTCTTCAAGGCACTGGGCCTTGTTAGAGAAGTCCAAGAACCATATGAGGTAATTCTGAGTGATCATAGAAGGAACCAGCTCTACCTTGACATTACCTACACACATTGTGAGTAATTTCTTTTGAGTTAGTGTCATTTGAAGGTCGTATGTGAGCCCCTTACACGGGGCGATGAAGTCCGTGACTCGCTCATCGGGCTTTTGCGTGCACCTGAAGAGGTCTGCGACGTTCGTATTCTAGGTTGTGGAACTGAACTGGAAGAGGAATTGCCTGCGAAGGTCCTCCTTGCTAGTCACGGATCCAATAGGGAGCTGGCTGTACCAGACGAACGTCAGCCCCTGTAGTGTCAGAACAAAGCAACAGAGCTTGGAGGCCTCCTGATACGCTGGAGTTCCTAACATAGGCCAACACATTGAGTTGAAGTGGGCTAGGTTTTGTGGCGAGTATACTATCCAGTTAAAAGGGGAGAAAGTTGGGTTCCCAAACCACTGAGGTGCTGGAATATCATCCACCCATGATGGGTACGGCTTGCCGCTTGTTGGTATCGCCACCTGCCGAGTTTCCAAATCCTCTAAGCAGGCGATGAGTGCTACCATCGGATCGTCTGGACGTGGGTTCCTATCCTGACGAGGATCCCTAACCACAAGCACATTGACGGGCTCATTAATTCGGTAGGCAAGCTTAGCATCTCATGGAGCGACTGGTGGAGCGACCCCTGCGGTGGCAGGAGTAACCCAAGAAGGGTCCCTTGGGTGGTCTTGCTGCTCAAGAGGGTTTGGCGAAATATATTGTGCCCTCTTACGATGAGCTTCGGCCTCTCCTCTGTCAGCGAACACCACATGATCAAGGTTTCCTGGGAGAACATCACCGAGCGGTAGTTGTTCCTACCCCTGCTGCCCCGACCTAGGATCACCGTAGTCGGGTCGCCACTCTGTAATGCATTCAGACAGATGATCATCGACCAACCTCTTCTGCTCAGCAAGTTGTTGGCCCAGTGTGGCCTTCTCGAGCTCTTTCTCTGCCTTCTGCACTGAGGCAGACGGGTCGGACTACTTGACATCCTGAACATGCTCTTTACCCTTGCTGATATCACCACTCGGTATTAATACCTCAGTGGGTGCGGGGAGACCTAGGAGGTTTCTCTACTGATGATTAATCCTCCTTGATGGGTCCATTGGATGCTTGTCCTCTAGGGGTAATTCTTAATCATAAAGTTCTAGACTGTTCCCCTCTCCCGACAGATCGGCCATGTTGACTACCGCTACCCTCGGGGGCATGTCATCAGAGCTTCCTAGTGAGTCAGGCTACCAGTGAATCCTACTGAAGAGAATGTAAGCGTACTCCCCCATCCACGGACCTGCGTGTGGGGGGTGGACTCCTCGAAAACATTGCGGAGTACTTCAAAACTCTGAATTCATTGTTGTTGGTGGGCCCAGTGGTGTCCAATAGACTCAGGGTGCCGAACCGCAGGGAGCATGCCCAGGTCGACCTGAGGAAATTGCTCGTCGATATCCTCAAGGTTTGCTTGGATCCCGGGTTAAGGCACTTTCTAGTGGCGAAGATGAAAGTGAGTCACCCAAAGGGTCTGATGGAAACATTCAAACTCTCCCAGGGTGAGCGATTTTGGTTTATCAAAATCCGACCCTACGACTGGCCAAAACATCACGGGAAAGAGGCCTCCTGTGAGGATGGTCCAGAAGCTCCATGACTTAGGTTCAATATCCGACCCTTGTTTCCCCCGCTCATCAACTAGGAGTGGCTGGGAACTAGCATTGGTTCTGAGGCAGGTCGTTGCGCTGATGGGCTGGCCGACTGAGAATATGGCGAGCATGCCGATTGGCCGCCGAATCCTAGGTTGTCCTCCAAGGGTTGTGGTGACCTAGATACCACGTCACGATAGGATAGACCGGCGAACGGGCCTCCTGTCATATTTCCAGTGCTTTCCGGAAGTTTTCTATGTCGCAGCTATTCCACCATCGACCCCCAAAAAAGCTATCCACCGTCTTTGGTTGAGGTGGAAGGTGCTTCCGGAGAGGCCGATGGTGACTACAATTTCGATCCCTGGGGGTACGCCAAGTCCCCATCCTCCCTGATATACCTTCGGATAGAGGCAGGGATCATATGGATCTCACATTTGTGGAGTACGAGGCTGACGCACTGCGTCCCTATCCCAGCCCTTCACCTAGAGGAATAAAGAGAGGGCTCCATCCCCGAGTCATACTCAGCCTCAGACTCTGAGAAACATACTGGTCTAATTTCCGTCCAGCCCTCCCTGACATTTCTCTTACGGTGACGACGTACCACATTCCTGCCCCTTGGTGGCTCCTCGGGGCATGGCTGATTTCCATCATGGAGTCCCCTGGCTGCCCTGGTGCTGGGGCATAGAGAACTGAAGGCCGGGGTGCGGGGAGAACCGGGGTAAATGTCAAAAGGGACACTAGGAGGAACTCCATGTGGGTGAGTGACTGGATATACAATATCTCCATACGCGTGGTCTAATTTAGGGGAAGTGACCCAGTACCCAGTGTAGTGAGCGCTGGAGAGAGCCCCTCCTGGAGTGTTTCTGTCATGGGGAAGCCCGTTACCTGCGGCGAGGGTGGCGCCAGGCAGGCCTTTGGGCTAGGAATAAAAGCAGGGAGGGCCCACACCATCCATAATGGTGGCATGGAGTAGGCCATCATGCTGGATGACACTACAATGAATTGGTCCGCAGCGGCCATTGCCTGTGTCGGCGACCGGGAGAGTCAACGAAACATACCTATGGGGCGGTTGGGGCCTCGATCTGGATCGGGCATATAACTTCCCCTACTCAACGTGGGAAAGGGTTTGATGATAGGAGTCAGCGGTGGATTGGGCCACAATGGTTGCTGACGTTGATGCCCCGGGGCGAGCATCCTCTTCTGCTTGTAACCGACGCTGGCGTCAGGTCAGATGGGTTGGAGCCGGTGGTACTGGAACATGGATTTCCTGCTCCTCAGCTCAGGGAGTCGAGCGGCGGCGCCGATGCGGCCTGGTGGGGGCCCATGCTGTGAACCCTTGAAGCGGGTCTCCGATTGGGCCAACCTAGGCATCCCCTACCTCGTCAACGAAGGGGTGGGAGGTGTTAAAGAATTCTGGGGATAAGCTCCCAAAATATTTGAATGTTGGGGTGGAGAGCAGCAGCTCCCTGGGCGGCCCTAGGGGGAGTCATTGGCGGTGTGGCGCAGCTGCCTCGAGGTCCAAATGAGCCATGTCCCCAGTGGAGATGACCCCCTCTTCCTCGTACCATTGCACAAGGTCGTTTATCACTCTTTGTTGGATAATCTCTGATGGGGAGAGGGGATGTGAGCACCCAACAGTCGTGTCAGTCAGAGCAGCTGTGGAAGAGGTAGAACTGCGCGAGGTGGCCGCATCGGTACTTCCCATACCCCTACGCCAGTGGGTAGGTGACGATCGAACTCCGGATGCAGTGATTTGATTCGTGAAAGCATGGAGATGAACCCATTAACTCTGATAGGAAAAGAAATCATCAACTAGTATTCCATCGCCACTCCGTCTTATGTGGTCAGTAAGAGGGATCCGTGCTGACAACATCGCAGAACAGAGTGCTCAATGTCTTGAATGCCCCAATCCCTGGCGGGTTTCACATCCTAGTTCTGGGTTCCCGGACTTGGTGACATGCAAATCTTCTGATGCCCCAAACGCTACCAGTCTCTGTATTGAGGAGAAGAGATTCACTTCAGGTTCACCATTTTCAGTTTCTGACGCTTTCCACCGGGACGTGCGCGCGCGCTTCCGTCAGACAGAGGATGCATGACTTGTTGCCCTGCATTCCCGATTTCCAATGGTAGGTGACATTTGCCCTTTATTCAGGGACGTCTTCTCCTTGATCAAAACGGGATGATGGGATGTCGGTTCCTTCTTCCGTGGATTACTCATCAGAACTAGTCACCATGTACAGGTCTCCCTCATAGATTTAAGACGTATTCGTGAAAAACATTCTGGTTCCATATCTTTATGGACACCAGTTAATTACGCTGCTTTCGTCCAGAATATCTAATGGTTATGGTCAGGGCAGCAACCTTCGGTTAGGGGAGTGGTCACGCTGAGGCCTCATTGGCATGTCTTGACATTGGGGGGATTGGCATGACAGTCTTCTATTTATTATTATAGGTCTTCTCGAGGGCGCAGAATCTCGAGGAATCTCACATCATATGCGGGGAATTATATTCCATAAGCATTTATCTGAGGTTTTCCTCAGCTTCCCATGTTTAACACAGGTTATGCCGTGAGTTTAACATCCAACGTGTAAAGGCCCGTAATATTCAAGGGAAATTTTTTTTTTCTTAATTTTCCTTGGGATTTTATAAGAAAGCAGTTTCTGACGGCGCCTGATTCCGAGGCCCGGTGTGCCCGGAATCAATTTCTGAAGTTAGGCTCGGGTACGTTTAGTGAACGAACGAGCGAGATTTTCTAACATTTGAACCAATGCTCGGAATCGAATTCCGAGGGCACCGATGGAACCGCCGCACCGGTAATTGCTTAGAAACACTTTTTCTAGAGCTGCGTTTGCTCGGGTGTGGTTTTTATATTTTGGGGTTATGTTAAGAAATAAAATAAAAGTGGTGCGACACTTTATTTTATTTCACTTAAAGCCACTTAAGATAAGTTAAGAGGATGAGGTAGAACCCACAATATCCTACCCACATGGTAGGATATTTGTGAGGTGGGGCCCGCACAAGCCCACTTTTTCTTTTCTTCTTAAGTAACACACTCGCACCCCCTATTAAACTAAGTCAACTCTTGCGTTCAAACTTTTAATAAACGCCTCTTTAATTTGGGCAGTTAAATCGTTAAAATTAATTCAACGAATTAATTGTTTGTTTCTTATCTTTTGAATTTCAAAAGCTTAGGTCAATAATAAAATAAGGGTTGAACATGTTTTATATAGTTGGTCTTATTGTGTGGAGAGGCTAGGGAGAATTCGCCCAGGTTCTTGATGTTCTTCCACCTCGATGAAGAACACGAAGAATGTGAAGAACGCCGACCTCCGACGAAGGTCGACAAGAACGCAAAATCCTCGAAAATCAACGACGCTTCTTCTGCGACGCTCCTTCCACGACGCGTCTTCCGCAACGCTCCTTCCGCGACGCGATGATCCCCCTTCCGCAACGTCTTCTTCTGCGACGTCCCTTTCGGCGACAAATCTCGTTTGACGACAAGGCTTGAGGTAGGGTATTATTATTTTGAGAACGATTTTATTCCCTTGATTCTTTCATTCTAAATAAAAACAAATAACATTGATCAACTTATTATCTAGTTGATCCGCGAACATTTTCCTTGCGGGTTGAGAATAATTTGTTGTGGAATGTTGTAGGGGTTGGTTTTCAAGTCGTGTATAATTTTAGACGTTCTTCGATATTAACGGCCAACTGTTATCAAAATAATGGAGGAGGTCGGACCGCACAAACACAGTTGACCTCCTCCCCTTTTTATTTTGTTGGTTATCTACGTGGCATGAAATGGAAGTGACGCAGTGCTGTCGCACCGTGTGGGAATTTATAGAATCATGACGAAGAAGCGCGGCGCTGTCGCGTCGCACCGTTGAGGTTGAACGAATCCACGGTCAAAGTCGGGCCGCAGCAAAGGGGCGCGGCGCCGTCGCGCCGCATCGGAAAACCACGAAGACGACGCGTTTTGAACGTAGAGTGCGGATCGACGGGAGATGAAGAATTGGGCCAAAATGGAGTTTGAGTTCCTTCATAGTGAACAATGGGACCTAGGATGAGCTTCGGCGCAGGCAAAATTGAAAACGGACCACCTGAGCAACTCCGGTGGCCCGCAGACACCACCGGCGGTGTGGGTCGCCGGCGCTGCTGCGCCGGTGGCCGGAGGCGGCGGCCGGCACCGGTCGGCCGCTCAGAGGCGGAGGCGCCATGGAGCACCTCCTAGAGGAACTTCCGCGGCTTAAGCCACCGCGGCGAGTGCGTGGATCCTGCGGCCACGTGGGATCCAGGGGGACGCGGCGCGCGCCGCGTCCGCGGAGTGCCAGCTCGCTGGCCGAGCCAGCGAGCCACCCGGCCGAGCCGGGCCGGCGTGGGCGGACCGGGCCGGGCTGAGCCCAGTCGAGCCGGGCCGCGCCCTGCAAGGCCGGGCGGCGCCCTGCCGGGTCGGACCCAGACCCGGTTCGGCCGACCCAGGGGGGTTTGGGCCGGGCCGGCCCGGGCCGGCCCAGACCCCCGTTTTCGTACCTCTTTGGTCTTTTGCCTATATCTTGGGCCACAAACCCTCGATCGATGCACCGTCAGCTGCGATGCGATCTTTGGATCGAGACGGTCTTTTTGGTATATTACACTCAAGGTTTCGGAGAACTTTGAGTTCGGCCGGGTTGGTTCGTTCTGGAAACCAACCGGGCCCACGGAGCAGAAACACTTATATCTTGAGTTTCGGACGACTGATTGATGTGCCGTTGACTTTTTTGGATTCCTCTTGATGAGACGGAACATTTGGAATACTTAGCCTGAGTTTTGGTTGCTGTTGGATAGTGGTCGGGTTGGATTGTACCCGAAATCCAACCGGGCCCCAAGAACGGAAAAGCTGATATCTTTCAGACCGAACATCTGTTTGACGAACCATCGGCTGCATTGGTGATCACGTTGAGAAACAGTCCCTATGAGTTTACCCTATGAGTGTTTGGGATACAGTTGAGATACGGCCGGGTTGGTTCGCTCATGAAACCAACCGGGCCCCTAGGACAAAAAGGCTAGTAACTCACAGACCGGACGTCCGATTGACGCGCCATCTGTTGCGTTGAGACCCCTATGACGAGGCGGTCCATTGAGATACTTCTTTGTGGGACATTGAGATACTTGGAGTATCGACCAGTAGCTCGTGGAGCGGACCCTCCCAGAGACGAGCGTGCGGAGTACGAAGACCGTGTAGCCGACTGAGACCTGACGACTGCTTGACTGACTCAACTTGGAGTGAGTTGACTAGCCCAGTGGACGGAGCACTAATTTGTGAGGTGAAGACCCATGACGGATGGAGCACTACCTGTGTGACAGTGCAGACCCGCGGTACTCATCCGGAGAGTACCTCTGCAGGCTACTAGGGGGTGTGTACTACTTTGTTTGGGTGGCATATCCCGGCGGGAAGCACTACTTTGTTTGGGTGGTTGGCCCGCGGTACTCGACAGGAGGAGTACCTCAGCATTCTTAGGTTAGTGAGCAGTACCTTGGAGTCGTGATAGTACCACTATACACTCCAGAGACGGGGCTCTTCAGCAGTTACAGTTTCGATAATGAAAATCCAGGTTTGAGCTGAGTCTATGACCTTTGTGTTTACCTCATGATTGAGATGAGTTACTTCATAACATAGGTATATGTATGGGAATATACCTGGGTGGTGGTTATCCGTTGATTTCTTAATCTTTGTGTTCCTCATGATTGAGATGGGTTACTTGATAACTTAGGTATATGTATGGGCATATACCTAAGTAGAGGTTATCTGTTGAGATCTTCTTTGTGGTTATCCTTGTTGGTTTTAGTGAGACCTTGAGAGTCTCGGGGTCCCTACTGAGTATCGTTATACTCACACCTACACGGGCTATGCCCGCACCTCATTGTGTTGGTTGCAGACGATGAGCAGAGCTGACGGAGGCCGAGTGTTCAAGGACTGGACGGTACCCGGAGGTGGACCACACAACGAGTCAGTATCCAGAGGTGGACTTCACGGCGAGACGACACACGGAGGGGGTTGACGGGTGAGAACATTGAGGAGTTGCGCTATCTATACCTACCCTTCAGGTAGGATCTGTGGTGGACGATCCAGGAGCTGCGCTATCTGTACCTACCCTTCAGGTAGGATCCGAGGAGGACGACCCATGAGCTTCTTTCTTTCTTCCTACTGTTTGTCTTTTTCTTTTGTACTTTCGTTCAGTTGTAGTTGTACTTTCAGTTGGGTTTTTATTCTGGCCCATTTACTTTCAGCACATTCTTTTGTACTTAGTGTTTTTCTTACACTTGTGCTCTGTGGTGTTTTGTTTACTTTTATAAAGGAAATGCTTCCCAGTTATCGGGATTTACGCCTTTGGTGCTAGTCGCCATCCCCTGGCCTATGGAAGGCGGGTTTGGGGAAGTCACGGCACGGGGCCCGAGGGAGGGTCATGGAGAATTGGTATCAGAGGAGTCGGTTCTACCGTATAACTTATAACTCTGATATTTTCATTGTGTGAAGAAATAGTGTTAAGAGTACTGAGTGTGGTTTTCAGTTCATGGAGTCCAGTGTTGGTGCGGGCGGCCGACGTATCCATACACCAGGACCCTGACAACTGATTTCTGACTTTTTGCATGAAAACACTGATTGCGTGTGTGTTTCCAGAAGTTTTTAAATGTCAGATCAAACTAGGTCAGATCACCAGGTATAATCGTTTGACCGTGTCACGTTGTTTCTTTCAGGATGCCTTTTCACGGACGACCAGCTAGAGCCCAGAGGGATGTGGGTACTGACAGCCTGCCGAGCGACGAGGCTTCGGTACAGGGCCCTCTTGCAGTTGAGGCACCAACGGAGGCACCAGCAGTACTACCATACGTTGGGCCACCGATGCCACCATCCTTAGAAATAGGCGATGCACGCCACTTGAGCACGCTGCATGAGTTCCAGTGCCAGAGGCCACCAAGGTTCAGGGGAGAGGTGGACCCGCAGGCGACTGAGGATTGGCTGAAGGCTGTGGTGAGAGTCTTTAGGCTAGTGGGGACGCCTGCAGACTTCATGGTGATCTATGTTGCCATCCTGTTTCAGGCAGCAGTAGGCAGGTGGTGGAGCCACTTGTTCTAGTTTTGCGACGGTATGACCATCACATGGGAAGAATTTGAGACCTTCTTCAGGGTGGAGTTTGTGCTAGTAGCTCTAAACACCTAGCATGTACAGGAGCTTCGGCCTTTGCTGCAGGGTTTTCGATCAGTAGTCGTGTCATCTATGGGTAGTAGACAGATGATGCAGAGGTCCAAGAGGACCAGAACCTGCCGTATGAGGAGCAGGAAGTGTTATGAATGTGGCAGGAAGAGTCACCTGGCACGTGACTGTCCGACTCCTCGCACAGTCGATCCGCAGGTGTTGGAGGAGCCACCGAGGCAGAAGCAGCGACGAGTGCTTGAGCAACATCCGAGCAGTGGACAAGGTAGTAGAGCTCCGGGAGCAGGTGGACAGGTGCATAACTAGTTGATATATTCCTTGTACTTCTAGTTCTATATTGTTGTTGTATTCGTGTCTTTTTACTATGAGCTGCAATAATAAAAAGACACTTATCTTTGTGATGTTTGCTTTCCTGTCCTTTTGTTTGGTTGATACTGAGAGGTCCTAGTTAAACTGTTGACTTGACCGTCAGTTTAGAGATTTCTACTGGATGAGACCCAGTGACCTCACACAGATGCCGACATCATGACTCTACCCTTGGAGGCGAGAGTGATGGTTGGATCTCTTGGTAGTTACGTCGAGGCCTTACGAAGTCATCCATGTCATGAATGAAGCATTCATGTCAGGATTGACTGTATTAGGCAATGGGAGTGGTTCATCCAGGGGATGAGACCGAGTTTCTCTTTTCGGCAAAGGAGAAATTTTAGCAGCTCTTCCAGATCATAGGCAAAGAAAGTGCAGATCATCCAAGAGCGGATGAAGACTGTACAGTGTAGTAAGAAATAGGAAACCGGCGCCAGTCTTAGAGACTCGAGCGTGTTAAATGTTTCAAGAAGAGTAAGCTTTAAGGATACATGAGTCTACGAAGCAGCATACGTGGAGGCAGAGCTAGGAGTGCAGCATGAGGTGGTGTACATCTTAACATGCTACAACCACCTGCCTTAGTTATCCCCACCAGGCTCAGGGAGCTGGAGGGCAGAGGAAGAGTGTGGCTGCGTGCGGTCAAGTAGTGTGACCCAATGGCTCTAAAAATGATTCAAGGGAGAGTCTGTGTCCACTACTAGCTGCTGTAGTAACATACGTCGATATGAATCATTCCTTGATTTAACAAATCTTGTCCCAAACCTAAGTTTCCGGTAAGCCGTGGACTTGACCCTCATGTCTGGAGATACCTTGGGAGGAGACTCGATAATCACACTTACACCGACGATGTGGTCAGACCCTCAAGGCGAGTGTTTCAGTTGGAATCTCTTGGTGGCAGTGTCGAGGCCTTAGGACGTTGGTTTGAGTATGGACTGAGCAATCACAGTTCATACACAAATTGATGGTATTAGGCAAAAAGGATGTGGTTTAACTACGATGTCGGGATGAGTTTCCTTTGGTCGGCGAAAAGGAAATCCCAGGCAGCACAGGATAAACTCATGCACAGGAGGCTGCGACCAATCACTCTTGAGTCGGTCAACCTTACCCTTGTGGCAGTAGTCGTTTTGAGTTTCATTTCTAACAGGAATAGGAGACCTCTAGAGTTCAAGGATGACGATGACGTCCTTATACGGGTCTCACCTCGACGAGGTTTACAAAGATGTGGCCAAGGCGGAAAGTTATCTCCGAGGTCCATTGAACCTTCTTAGGTCCTCAGATGGGTAGAAGTGGTGGTTTACCACTTGACCCATCCACCTCAGTTTCACCTGGTGCATGACGATTTCCACGTATCTCAACTGAGGAGATACGTGCTCGACCCTTTGCATATCATCGACCATGAGGAGCTGGACGATGGCGATGGGGTGACTTCCACGGAGGTTCTAGTGGGGAATCGAGGATCGACATGGAAGGTCTTTTGAGGATGGTAGATTCCTCTGGTGCGCTTTCTTGGGCAGTATGGAAACCTCCAGGTAAGCACATGGGAGCGAAAGTCTCAGATGCGTGCTCAATACCGCTTTTTATCCCTAGTTTTTGTTAAATCTTTACGAGGACGTAAAGCCCTGAGGTGGGAGTAATGTAAAGGCCCGTAAAATTCAAGGGAAATTTTTTTTCTTAATTTTCCATGGCATTTTACAAGAACGTAGTTTTTGACGGCGCTTGATTTCGAGGCCTGGTGTGCCCAGAATCAATTTCCGAAGTTAGGCTCAGGTACGTTCAGTGAACGAACGAGCGGGAGTTTAAAACTTTTAAACCGGTGCTCGGAATCGAATTCTGAGGGCACCGATGGAACCGCATCACCGGTAATTGCTTAGAAACACTTTTTCTGGAGTTTCATTTTCTCGGGTGTGGTTTTTAATTTTTGGGGTTAATTTAAGAAATAAAATAAAAGTGGTGGGACACTTTATTTTATTTCCCTTAAATCCACTTAAGCTATGTTAAGTGGATAAGGTAGAACCCACAATATCTTACCCACTTGAGAGGATATTTGTGAGGTGGGGCCCGCACGAGCCCACCGTTTCTTTTCTTCTTAAGTAACGCACCCGCACCCCCTTATTAAACGAAGTCAACTCTTGCGTTTAAACTTTTAATAAATGCCTCATTAATTTGGGAAGTTAAATCGTTACAATTATTTCAACGAATTAATTGTTCGTTTCTTATCTTTTGATTTTCAAAAGCATAGGTGAATAATAAAATAAGGGTTGAACTTGTTTTATATAGTTGGTCTTGTTGTGTGGAGTGGCTAGGGAGAATTCGTCCAGGTTCTTGATGTTTATCCTCCTCGACGAAGAACGCGAAGAACGCGAAGAACGCCGACCTCCGACGAAGGTCAACAAGAACGCCAAATCCTCGGAAATCAACGATGCTTCTTCTGCGACACTCCTTCCGCGACGCTTCTTCCGCGACGCTCCTTCTGCGATGCGACGATCCCCCTTCCGCGAAATCTTCTTCTGCGATGTCCCTTTCCGCGACAAATCTCGTTTGACGACAACACTTGAGGTAGGGAATTATTATTTTGAGAACGATTTTATTCCCTTGATTCTTTCATTCTGAGGAAAAAAAAAGAACACAGATCAACTTATTATCTAGTTGATCTGCTAACATTTTCCTTGCGGGTTGGGAATAATTTGTTGCGGAAAGTTATAGGGGTTGTTTTTCATGTCGTGTATAATTTTAGACGTTCTTCGATATTAACGGCCAACTATTATCAAAATAACGGAGGAGGTCGGACCGCACAAACACGGTCGAACCTCCTCCCCTTTTTATTTTGTTAGTTATTTATGTGGCATGAAATGGAAGCGACGCAGTTCCGTCACACCGTGCGGGAATTTAGAGAATTACAACGAAGAAGCGCGGCGTCGTAGCGTCCCGCCTTTGAGGTCGAACGAATCCGCAGTCGAAGTCGGGCAGCGGCGAAGGGGCGCGGCGCCGTCACGCCGCGTCGGAAAACCACGAAGACGGTGCATTTTGAACGTTGAGTTCGGATCGACGGGCAACAAAGAATCGGGCCGAAATGGAGTTTGAGTTCCTTAGCAGTGAATAACGGGACTCGGGATGAGCTTCGGTGTAGGAAGAATTGAAAACGGACCACCGAAGGAACTCCGGCGGCCCGCGGACACCCCCGGCGGCGCAGGTCGCCGGCACTGCGGTGCCAGTGGCCGGAGGCGGCGGCCGGCACCGGTCGGCCGCCCAGAGGTGGCGAAGCCACGACGCGCCGCCTGGAGAAACCATCGCGGCTAAAGCCGGGGCGGAGAGCGCGTGGATCCCGCGGTTGTGCGGGATCCAGGGGGACGCGGCGCACGCCGCATCCGCGGAGCCCCAGCTCGCTGGCTGAGCCAGCTAGCCACCCTGTCGAGCCGGGCCGGGCCGCGCCCAGTCGGGCCGGGCCGCGCCCCGCCAGGCCGGGACGCGCCCAGTCGGGCCAGGCCGCGCCCAGCCAGGCCGGGCCGCGCCCTGTCGGGTCGGAGCCGGACCCGGTTTGGCCGACCCAGGGGGGGTTGGGCCTGGCCGGGCCAGGCCCATACCCCCGTTTTCGGACCTCTTCGGTCTTTTACCCATATCTTGGGAAACATACCCTCGATCGACGCACCGTCAGCTGCGATGCGATCTTTGGATCGAGACAGTTTTTTTGGTATATTACACTCAAGGTTTCGGAGTACTTTGGGTTCGGCCGGGTTGGTTCGTACACGAAACCAACCGGGCCCTCAGAGCGGAAACGCTTATATCTTGAGCTCCGGACGTCCGATTGACGTGTCGTTGACTTTGTTGATTTCCCCTTGATGAGACGTAACTTTTGGAATACTTCTCCTGAGTTTTTGGTTGCTGTTGGATAGTGGCCGGGTTGGATTGTACCCGAAATCCAACCGGGCCCATGGAACGGAAAAGCTGATATCTTTCAGACCAGACGTCTGTTTGACGAACTGTCAAAGGTGTTGGTGATCACGTTGAGAAATAGTCCCTATGAGTATACCCTATGATATTTCGGGGTACAGTTGAGATACGGCCGAGATGGTTCGCTCACGAAACCAACCGGGCCCCTGGGACGAAAAGGCTAGTAACTCACAGACCGGGCATCCGATTGATGTGCCGCCTGTTGCGTTGAAACCCCTATGACGAGGCGGTCCATTGAGATACTTTTTCGTGGGACTTTGAGATACATGGAGTATCGACCTGTAGCTCGTGGAGCAGACCCTCCTAGAGACGAGCGTGCGGAGTACGGAGACCATGTAGCGGACTGAGACCTGACGACTGCTTGACCGACTCCACTTGGAGTGAGTCTACTAGCCCAATGGACGGATCACTACTTTGTGAGGTGCAGACCCATGGAGGACGGAGCACTACCTGTGTGACAGTGCAGACCCGCGATACTCGTCCGAAGAGTACCTCTGCAGGCTCTGAGGGGGTGTGCACTACAGTGTTTGGGTGGCATACTGTGGCAGGAAGCACTACTGTGTTTGGGTGGCTGGCCCGCGGTACTCGACAGGAGGAGTACCTCAGCAGTCTTAGGTTATTGAGTAGTACCTCAGAGTCGTGACAATACCATTGTACACTCTAGAGACGGGGCTCTACAGTAGTTACAGTTTCGATAATGAAAATCATGGTTTGAGCTAAGTCTATGACCTTTGTTTTTACCTCATGATTGAGATGGGTTACTTGATAACTTAGGTATATGTATGGGAATATATCTGGGTGGTGGTTATCCATTGATTTCTTAATCTTTGTGTTCCTCATGATTGAGATGGGTTACTTGATAACTTAGGTATATGTATGGGCATATACCTAAGTAGAGGTTATCTATTGAGATCTTCATTGTGGTTATCCTTGTTGGTTTTAGTGATACCTTGAGGGTCTCGGGGTCCCTACTGAGTATCGTTATACTCACCCCTGCACAGGAAATGCCCGCAACTCGTTTTGTTGGTTGCAGACGATGGGCAGAGCTGACGGAGGCCGAGTGTTCGAGGATTGGACAGTACCCGTAGGTGGACCACACGAAGAGTCAGTATCTGGAGGTGGACTTCACGGAGAGATGACACTCAGAAGGGGTTGACGGGCGAGAACATTGAGGATTTGCACTATCTGTACCTACCCTTCAGGTAGGATCCGTCGTGGAAGATCCAGGAGATGCGCTATCTGTACCTACCCTTCAGGTAGGATCCGAGGATGACGACCCAGGAGCTACTTCCTTTCTTCCAGCTTTTTTTCTTTCTCTGTTGTACTTTCGTTCAGTGTAGCTGTACTTTCAGTTGGTTTTGTATTCTGGCCCATTTACTTTCTGCACATTCTTTTGTACTTAGTGTTTTGCTTCCTCTTGTACTCTGTGGTGTTTTTTTTACTTTTATAAAGGCAATGCCTTCCCAGTTATCGGGATTTACGCCTTTAATGCTAGTCGCCAGCCCCTGGCCTATGGAAGGTGGGCTTGGGGTAGTCATGGCACGAGCCCCGAGGGCGGGTCGTGACACAACAGAGATGGATCGGAATGATCAGAACACTGAGAGTGGATCAGATAAAAGAACCCCACTGGAGATAATGCCGATATTGGGGTCGATATATGGCTGGCTTCCCGAATGATGTGGAGCGAAATGAGGTGGCATGATCCCACCGGGATGTGGCGGACCTGGTAAGAATCAGAATGGGTGATGAAGGCAAGGGGGCTTGAACCTTGGGGAGGATTCCTACGTATCCCCGTGGAAGGTAATCAATGTTCACGTAGATCGGAATGGAATGGGGCTTACACTTTGAGGTGGCCTACAATGATGGATGGATGGGACTTATGCTCTAAAGTGGCCCATGATGGTTGGTGGATGTGGCTTACGCTCTGAAGCGGCCCACAATGGTGGATGGATGGGGCTTACACTCTGAGGTAGCCTATGATGGTTGGTGGATGGGGCATACACTCTAAGGCGGCCAACAATGGTGGATGGATGGGGATTAGGCTCTGAGGCAGCCCACGATGGTTGGTGGATGGGGCTTACACTCTGAGGTGGCTCACAATGGTGGATGGATGGGGATTACACTCTGAGGCGGCCCAAAATGGTTGGTGAACCGATGTGAAGAGGTCAGAACAACCGAGAGGTGGGATTGAACCTCATGGAGGCTTCCTACGTATCCCCATGGCAGGGAATCAAAGTCCATGTTGTTCGGGAGGTGCCGACGAACTAATGTGAAGATGGACCGGGGGTCCGATGGGTATTGGGCTTGAACCTCGGGGAGGCTTCCTACGTACCATGCCATGACATAGATCAAAGTCCTCGTAGCTTGGGCGTATAGTTTAACATAATGTGGGATGGGGGTTGGTGTCATTGTCGATTCTTACTCTAAGCCCACGTGATTCATGCTCGGTGTGAGAAACAAGAGGCGGATGAGACCTGATGATCATGTCGTGAAGGGTGCGCCCGTGGGATACGAAGAGGGGATTACGTGTTGGGTGGCCCATGGTGCTGGGACTTACTCCAGGATAGAGGCCTGAGGGTGAAAAAGCGCAGTGGGAGAGGGATTTGTGACCGAAGAATGGAGGATTCCCATGTCCCATCATGCTACCCACCAGCCCTAGCGCATGGGAAGTACGGAGGTTCATGGGTGCAACCTTCCGCAAGAATGGATTGGGGATTACACCGAGGCGGTTTCCCTTCACCACGGACAAACACCATTCCGAGAAGGAGGATATAATCTCATGTCGGGGGTGATCCCATCCCCATGGAGACAAGCGGGCGTGGAGAATGTCTGAGGCGGGAGGACCCTCTTTGTGAGGCATGGGGCCGGATCACAGTTTAACGTCATGTGTTGAGGATGAGGTTCTTGGATGTTTAATGTCCTGCAGCTCGGATGAGGTGGGTTTACTCCGCACCCCTATCACTTACATGACTGGTACCCCTTACTCAGTTTGGGAGGGAAGGTACCAAAAATTCCGTAGTGAAGGGGGTCGTAGAGAGAACCATCTAGGGGTCCACATTAGACTGGCTATATGATTAATCAATATCCGTTAGCGTGCTTATGTGAAGAATCATGAGGAAAAGAAACACAATGGAAAAAATTGCGCATGAGACCTTGAGGTTACTTCATACGAGCCTGGAAGGTCGTATGGGAAAACATCGCATGGTTTGTATGCCCGGTGTGTGTACCCAGGGCATCCAGAAGGAGGACATCGGGCGCCTACGTAGGGTGGCACCCGGGGAGCATCAAGGTGAGGGGTCCCGAGGTTGCGCGCAAAGAAATGGTTGGCACGCAAAACACCGGGATTGCATGTAATCGGGGCAGAGGGCTTACTCGTGGCTAGTAAGATCGCGCACAAGGGATATGAATTGCGCGTGAGTGGAAAATGTTATTCCCAAAGGTAAGGCCGCACCCAGCAAAAGGTATTGCGCCTAATTGGACCGTTTTCCATGCAATGGATGGAATTGTGCACAAGGGAGGAACACTGATGGGTTTGGAATTCTATTTAAGCCAGTGGGATCGCATGAAAAGGTGGACCACAGGGCGAGGTGGCGCGAAGAGGATTAGTACCTGAAGGCCACCTTGCACGCGCAGAAGTCCGATTTCTTGCATGAGAGACGGTTCGAATTCCTCAACCCCGTAACTAAAGGGCTCTCCTTCTATTTATAGGCATCCAGCGGTGCATAATTTAGAGTGGTGGTCAAAACATGCGTGCAAAAGATAGAATCATGAAATGTTAACCGTGCGGGGTGGGGGCACGAATGTATTTCGTGCCTATGCTAGAGACCCTTTGCGAATCCCAGACCCTTTCCACGCGGCCCTACTTTTCCGCACGCATACCCATTTTTTCCGCACAACAATTCCGAGCCCTCTGGACCGAGCCTCCAGGTCCGAATATGACTTTTCTTTGTCATTTCAAAACTTCATTCAGTAATTACAGACTTTTCAGCATCTACATAATCCTCTAAGGAATTATTTATAACTCTATATTATTAATTCAATATATATATATTTGATTAGGAACATTATTTATTTGATATGTGAGGAATTATTTGGGCATGAAATACATGATTTGGTGACTATTTAAGGAAATCCATATAGGTTGGGGACTAGTTAGTACAAGCCCCTTGACGCTTCGATTGTCTCATGAGATGAATTAATTGGAGAAATTAGTATAGTTTAAACTCTCTATTGATGATAATGGTATTATGTTCCATGGAAACATGATGTTTTATAATTATGAATTTCCATTATTGATAACTCATTCATTATTATTTATACATGAGATTTTGAGTTGACATATCTACGGATTACATTCATTTTCAATCCATTGATTTAATTTTATTTGTTTCTAGTTTCATACCTTTCCATATTAACATTGCCTTATCTTGTTATTTGGATGTCATTTGATACCAGCTCCTTGCCATACCATTTTTATTATTAAAATCATTTCATTATTTCTTGGGATTTACTTACCCTTACTGACTATTTGATCTCACTTTTATTATGTTTTCCTTTTCATAGGTTATGAAGACGAAATATTTGAATAAGAATTCAAGAATGCAGTAAATATCATTTTATTATGTATCATGTTTTATTCCCATTTCCCAATGTATTATGGGTATCCTGTATAAAATTTTGTTTTCCAAGACTGCAAAACTAATTGTTCCTTTATGATTTGATTCCTTGTAATCGTGATAATAAAATAACACAATGCACCGATTATAGAATTCTAGGGTTGGGGTGATATAGTTGGTATCAAAAAATGTTTAACAACCAACTTGGAAACTAGATTGATTAAGCATAGATGAATGTACATAAACCGAAGATTAAATATGAAGATATTTATATAAGAACATCCTAGAATTTTTGTAATGTAGATATTATGTGTTTATTCCTATAAATACATACCTATATGGATACTACACGTGGATGTGGTTCTAGAAAAAATGTACTCAGGAGTAAAAACATTTTAAATGTGTGCCAGAGATGTCTCAGTGTTACCTGGTACTCAAAAATGGGCCACACTGCACACTTGGTCTGACACTCCCAAGTGATATTCTTAGGATAGTCACATTTTAATTTCAATGAATAATGAAAATTTTTAAGGTAATGATATCCCCAAAAGAAAGCATGTTTATTTTTATGATATTAGTTATGGATTTTTTTTCAAATTTATGATTAGTTCTTCACTAGTTTTGGGATTACACATTATGTTACATAATTTAATATTCTAATAAAGTATATTTCATTGTTTTGTAATAGAACTTGGAAGGGTGAATGGTGTCACTACTTATAGAAAATGTAGATATTGACCTAATTAAGAACCAAATAATACTACTGTTGGAGATGATAAGGTTAGATAAATATTAGGGAAACTTAATCTGGTTATGACACATAACCTTGGAAAAATGGAACAACCTATTCCATAGAGAGAATATCTTATGTTGGATCACAATAGGTAATAGATTCCCACATCATTTAGTGGTAATATTGATCCAATGTTAGTTGAGAAATGGATTAAGTCTTTGCAGAAGATATTTCTCATATTAAAATGTAGTGAAAATGAAATAGTTACAGATGTGTTGTATTGTATATAATGTGATACCAGTCAATGGTGGTATTTGTTCTAGAATACTATTATAGAGATGAAATATATATCATGGAATAGAGGAAATTTTAGGATACATTCATTGCTAAATACATCCCACATGATCAATAAACTCTAATGGAGAGAATGTTCATAATTTTAAAGATAAAATATAAAGAATTATTTTTTCACATTATGAAACTATTGTTATGTAGTTAGAAAGGTATGCTATGGATTTTGACCATGTCCAAAAATACAATATTGATTAGTTGTTTGATGGTCTGATACCATATCTCTAAAGGGAACTTTTCTACCAAAATTTTCATTCATTTTATGAAAAAGTTATATATTTATCAAGATAGAGAAATAATATTACATGCCGTATGGATTGAAATTAAGGAAATAGAAGAAATAGAATTAAGATATAATGATAGATAAAGGGAATAAAGGAAAGAAGTATGTTCTCTCCCAGGATTATAGTGTAATGAATCACAATGGTATGTTCCTGAAAGGATTATGAGTTTATTATTAGTGTGGAGAAAAGGGTCACCAGGAAAATGAATGAAAAGGGAAGAATGAAAATGATTCAATTTAGTTTTAAAACTACATGGTGATGGGGAACTACACAAATGAATTCCCAAATTGTCAAGTGATTTTACATTAGAATAAGCTATGTAATAAGGGTAAATATTATGTTATTGGATGAACCTAAGTGGAAATATTAACACACATATGAATTTGGATTTCATAAATATGTTTTAAAAGTGTTTTTCTAATCAAATGATTTATTGAATATGTAAGGATTGTAATGCTGTAATTTGTTATCAAATATTTTAGGATATATGTTGAATGGAACCAAGAAAAGTGATTCAGTACCTAGTTAAACTTTTTTTAAAATATGTAGTTGAGGGAAAGGTAACCCCTAATAAGTTCCTAATTTTATGAAAATAATATTTTTATAATATTTATTGGATGTTATATACTACCTTAGAAATCATTAATGGTTAGTAAAACCAATGGGTTATTATATTGATAGAGTTTAAAACACTTTTGGATTTATTGAACACATATAATAACTTTTGTTTTACATTAGAAATAATGAGAAAGGCATGTTACAAAAAAAAATTATGGTAATTCATTTAATTACCATATTTAAAGAGAATACATGATGATGATATTCACAAGTTTTGTATTTGTGGAATGATGAGGTACATCATGTTGATTGAAGGCTGATGATATGTTCATTTTTGATGTTCAATGACATCCCTTCCAAAGTGTTGGTTCATAATTTTTTGGGAAAGTTAACCATTTATAAAATGTTTTAATATGTTTTTTGAAAGATTTTTTTGATAATGATAAATTACTTCACAGTATGATACACCTTATTCTTTGAAAATTAAGTATGAAAAGTTCAAGTAATAATAATATGAAAGGATTTTGTTCATAGAAATATATATTTTCTTTTATAATTAGAGTGTGAAAGAATCTATCAACTCAAAAAAAAATCATGATTTCTTCCCTATTATCATAATTTTTTATGATATCAATGACCTTTATTCACATATATGGTTTATGTTTTTTTGTTCAATAAGTTTCATCTGAACACATTCTCTAAAACGCTCCATTATAACTTGATTGATATTTTTTTATTTTCATATACATGTTTCCATTGTCCATATATGTTCTCTTACTAGGGAACCTAGTTGCCTTACCACTGCAATTTCCTTTATCTATTTTTAATAAGATGTTTTATTAACCATATTTAGGATGTGGATTTTTAAAAAACGGTATTTTCAAATACCAATCCCTTGATTACAATGGTCCAATTTCAATTATGAGGATTCGATTTAATTAAGGTGGGGAGTGTGTAAATCCATGAAATTATAATATAAGAATATTCTACTTGATATCATGTATAACATGTGAAAAAAACCATTTATGTATATTTAATATAAATATAAATTACCATATAATTAATATTTTATATAAATTTAATACATTAGATAGATTTCATTACATAGAAGACAATGTTTTTACCATACAATAATATATTATTAAAATACTATTATTTAATATATTATGACATAACCCATCCATTAAATTAGATGATATGAACTGTATTAAATATATTATGAAAATATTTTTTTACATAAATATAAAATAAATTAATTGGTTAAAAATTGATTATTAAATAATATAAGAACCAAATGAATATAATGGAAATGTTGTTCATAAAAACCAATTTTTATGCAAAAAATTGAGTTTTACCTCAATAAATTATTTTAATTAATATTATTAGATTATTTTAATTATATATATATATATATATATTCAAAAAAATATATTTCATATTCAACCTATAGATTTGATGGGAATAAGATAAGAACAAACCTGATTTTATCAAATAAAATCTTATATTTTGTAAAGGTTGGTTTACCATCTTTTAATGGAGAACCCATTTTAAATAAATTTTTTGGAAATTTAAAAAAATATATATTTCAAAATAAACACCATATTTGAAATAGGAAAATAAAAATTTTCTTTTGGTGAATTATTTGTATTTTTCTGTGAAGATTCATTTTTTAATAAATAAACAAAAATACAATATTTTAATTCAAAAATGATTTTTCATCTAATTTATTTATAAGGAAAATTTATATTTTTAAATTATTTTAATGTATAATTTGATCATTTTTAATTATATAATCAAATTTAGATCATTATAACCAATTTCACATTGAAATTCGATATGAAAACATAGAAATATTTTGAACATTTTTACTTTAAAAACTCACATTGGCCTCTCATCTACGTGATTTAATTTAAATTAATTTCCACATATTAAATGATTTGAACATAAAAAATAGTACCATATAGAGAATAATAATATATTATAATATAAAAAATAAAAAATTCATTTTGACCAAATATATTAGTGAAATTAGTTAAAATTAATTACCACAATTAAGGTAAAATTATGCTTATTAAAGGGTGAACCCTTAATCTTAATCACCCAACTAACCTATAAACATGCCAAAGGGCCATTGGATGGATATATTTTGACCCTAAAATAAAACAAATTGAATTTATACAATAATTGGATCCACTCTATATGTGAAAATCGTGGTTGTAATTCACTTTTCATAAATTTACATGAGTGCCACACTTCCACAGTAAAAAGGACACATATCCTACAACTTACTCACACTTATGAAGCCACTTTTAAAAAAATCTGACCCAAAATCTCATCAAAATCCCTACTCTAGACCTATAATCCTCACATTTATATGAATGGGAAACAAGGAATCTCTTTGGTGGAAACCAAAAGGAGTTACCTAAACAATAGGTCACATCTTTCCTTAAGATCTTTAGTTTTTTCCCATTCTCCACCCCGAAACACACCTTATTCGATGATTATTTTAAGAAACCAGAATCCTTAGTATAATATGAATATTTATACTTTTTTAGACCTACATTCACATAAATTACTATCTAATGGGTACCAAACATACTGTTTATGTGTACGACCAACTACCACCTCATGAAATGATGAATGTTTGTTCTTCCTTTACCACCATTCATGGACGAGAATTTTGAATGACACTATATTTATATATTTTATATGTGATATTAATTATGACTTTATTATTCTTTAATTAATTTATAAAACATACATTTATAGTTTTCTTTTAGTGTAACTATGATAATATTATTTATTGAAGTATGAACTACCACATTCTCAAAGCGATGTGATTCTTTCACAATATACATGGAACATATAAAGGATGGTTTTTATTAAAAGTATTCAACATAAAATAAATAAATATTATATTAATGAACTAATTACCTTTATATAAATATAATACATATCATTTTATTTATTACCCTTTCGCACACTTAAAAAGAGATAACGTCGTTCAGGGACATGTGGACTACCGCCTCCTAAACATTATGTAATTACATTTACTTCACCTGAATTTTATATATAAGTATATACGACTAAAAAATATGTTTTTTATATAATTTTTGTTATCTATAGCTATAATTATTCTTAACTTATTTTCTTAATGATCATTGAAAAATTGGAACGTTACTCATGGGTGCGTACGACCTACCTTCACCGTGATTGTAACATTTTTTCATCTTTCATAACCATATTTAATGATTGATTTTAGAAGTATAATTGATGTATATATATAGGATAATTATTTCATGATAGTTATTTTAAATAATTAATATAATGACCCCTTTGACCCTAGTTGACCATCTGATGCAGTTTTTGAAACTTAAATCAAATTTGGTCAAAACACCCGCCATAAACATAATTGTTCAAATAGTTTTATAAAACATATTAATAAGTGAGATAAAATAAATGATTAATATTAAAAAAATTCTATAATTTGAATAATTAAAATAATTTTATTATTTAGGAATATGAAGATACGCATGGAAAGTGAGGCTCAAGGTTTGGGATTTTCATCTCACATTTCACATCAATGAGATAAATGTCATATTCACCACTTACATATTTTTTTGGAGAAACTAATTCCCATATTTATATATTATATCATTAATTATTTTATATTCATTGTATTTAAATGTTTCATTTTATTATTATTAGTTTTGGGTTATTCGATTCATACGTTACCATAGTTTTAAGGGATCTCGTCTCAATTAACATTCTATTTATCCTTATTTTTATACACAAATTCACTTTTATATATTATATAAAATACATATTGACATGTTATATCATAAATATCCTTATTCTATTGATATTTTACATTTTATTTATTTCACGGGGTATGAATTCAATTTTTCATATTGGTATGTAACACTATGGAATGTTTAAAGTTTATTTTTCCACACGAATATTTTTATATCATCAAACATTATTGTTAATTATCCTCCTTTTATGAAATATTGATAAATACATATTCATTATTAAATATGTAAATTTTATATGTCACATTATTTATTCTATATATGAGGAATGCTTCAGACATTTAGTTCATGGGTTGGGGACTGTTTAAGAAAATCCCTATGGGTTGGGGACCGGTTATCGTATGACCATCGATGCATCAGTTGTATAATGAGATGAATTAGTTGAAAAAATAGGAATAGATTAAACTTTATCTTGATGGTACAGGTATCAAGTACATGGGAAACATTACATTTGATAATTATGAATCTCATTCATTAGGAATTTCTTCATTATTATTTATCCTTGATATTCTACATTGAAATATCATTCGATGCATTTCATTTCATATTCAATGATTAAATGGCATGTGTTTTCAATTTTTTACCCTTCCATAATTATATTGAATTTTTTAGTTATTATAATGTATTGTTTTATTACTTATTTACATGTCCTTTTTTATTATTCTCATCAATTGATTATTTATTCGTGTTTACTTACCCATACTTAGATTTAGAGCTCAACCTTATTATGTTTCATTTACTTAGGTTATGAAGAAGAAATATATGAATAATCATTTAAGGAAATAGTTTATTTCATTTTTATGTGTCATGTGTTATTTTATTTTCCTAATGTATTATGGGTATCATGTTTTTAATATGACTTCCTAAGACTGAAAAATTGGTCGGTCCTTTGGTGTTTGGTTCCTTATAATCATGTCAATGTTATAAGATAATTCACATGCTCTAGTATTCTAGGGTCATGGTGTTAAAAGGTGTGGAGACCTACTTATTGCGATAGAGGAGGCATAATATGGAAACTATTCAATCAATTGAAAAAATATAAAACTCTTTATTTAATATATACCTCAGTATTTTTTGTGTGAAAATAAATTACCCATTTGAGACAGATCTGATCATAATGAATTGAATTGAATTCAATAGAAGATCTTTTTTAGATTGAATGTATCATTAATATGGTTATGTTACCATATTTGATAATATAGGAATAAAAATTTATATAGATATTATGTTCATGTAATATAACATAAAAGGTTGTATTCTCAGATGCTACCAAGGGCCCATAGAGGCAGTTTGATCTATATATGTAAATATTATAGAAAAGCCTCATTTAAACAAAACTATTAATTCAGAAAGGTTATATTTATTCAGTATCTATATTCCCACTAATGTGATCCAAAAATACCATACCCTTAGTATTTCATATCATAATTGATCTTCCCTATCCTCAGTGCGTTATGTTGGGATTCTAGTTTTGGAACACTTGTCTAATGTTCTATGTTTGGGCAAGTCAACGCGTGGCAAGGATACTATGGAAGACTAACTTGGGTAAGTGAACTACGAGAATAATATTGGGACAAATGACCTATGAAACATTTATACATTATCATATTATAAATAGGATATTTGAAATCTATACTATTATTTATTCCGGAGTAAATTATTCTACCATTTAATTTAGATTTAACTAAAATTATAATATTTTCTTTCTTCTATTAGAAAATGGTATATCCTTTAGTGGCTAAACCTAATGTTGAAGAAAATGAATATATTGACCAAATGATTGACTTTTGTTATGTGGGAAAGGATCATAAGTGTAATACATCTCCCATGGTACTTTTATAATCCCCCTTAATTAATCACTAATTATTTAATGTATTTGACTTCATTCCCCTACACAGTTATGCACTTTTAGATGATTCTACCATTCTACATCTGTAGAAAATCATACCAGAATTGTTGTTTAAGGGGTATACAAGCGTGGTAATATTGAACATCTCCTCAATGTGATCATATAATTATGAACCCATTCCTAATCTAGAAAACCTACTATTGTATTTTATGGATAACCTTGATAGAAATCCATTTAAATTGGTCTAAAAATATATTAATACACTTTTATATTTCGTTGAGTCACTTTAGATTAGCCAATTAGTTTGAATAATGATTGAAACCGATGATCTGGTGGTGGATTAAAGCCTTAATGGATTTGGGAATGCTGGGTTACATATATTTGTTCTGATTTGGATGACTAAGTCATTGTTTTTTTAATATATTATGTTGTTTGAGTTTCATCTATATATATTTGGTTTCTATTATATACATAATATTAAATGTTTTTGGACCACTTATAAAAAATTGAATAACTTTTCATATAGTAAAATGTGATCCAGCTAATGGTGCATCTTATATATATTTTGGTCATCGAACCTTAGAGAAATGTGTCATGAATATATTCTACACAAAAAAAACTCAGGGAAATACTAGATGAAGAACTTCACTAGGTTATACATTGTTTTATGTGATTGAGATGGATAGTGGGAATGAACATACCAATGGATAGACCTTAGTTTCGAATTTTTGTTAAAATGTTATTGATAAAAAATGACGATGGGACAAAAAAATGCTTGAAGAGTTGTCCCATAATAAAGATGAAATTAACTTATAAAACTTCATAGTTCTAACTACAGAGGAGACAACATGAAAAATAATGATATGAAAAAAACCCAACATTAAACATCATATCTAGATCACATGATGTCTTATGAATTAGATCAGTTGATATATGCTTCGATTTTTTGTTTTACAGACAGTTGTGAGGTTCAGTAAACTCATGATAGTAGATAGGATAGTTGAATAGAGGATTATAGTCATAGTATTTCCAATATTGTTCACGATAGAACAATGAATTCTACACATATAATATGGGAAATGACCATTTTTAAATTTAGTACATTCCATGTGTTGTGGGGATAGATTGTAACATAGTTTAATGAAAACATGATGTAGTGTTGGGAATAAATTATAAAGTTTAAGTTTATTCTATTCCAAAAGGTTGTCTCTAGAATTCAGCTAATATTGATGAAGAGTAGAAATTTGTTAAAAACATTGAAAATATACTCAGAATCAAATTTTCATCCTTCTGGATAAGTTTCTACCCAAAATGTTATAGATAAATTTTATAGATGTTGGTAAGCAGAATATATAACATGACGTTAATTGATAGTTTCCAATCAACGTAACTAAACTCTGATAAAATATAAAAATCTTATGTATCATATAGGATCATCTATTAATTCCACTACAAAAAGATATATATAGGAGAACCACACCATATGCTAGGATGGGAAAACATCCCTTGTTGTAACTATATCTATGGGGGATGATGATTTAGGAGACTACTTTGGATAAAATATTGATTCCTTATTTGAATGATTGTATTGATTATATTCCTATGTATTCTTATTCCTAGATGTATTTGGTAATGTACATAACCTTTAAAATCAATAAATATCATTTATTTTTTGTAATTTTAATTTTCTTCTTCTATTTATTTCATCTATGGGAATAAATAGGGTATGAGAGGATTTAGTGGACGACCAGGGGAAATGTGGTAGTGGTGTGATATAGTGAGAACTAGATACCTTATGACATATATTCAGGTACTCAGTTTGACACTAAGGCCTGTAGGTCGATTTGTTATATTCATCAACTACCTAATTGAATAATATAATGTTCTATGTTTCATCATATTTATAATAACATTAATTAAGGGAAATATTAAAATTTTATAACAAAAAATATACCCCCTTTAATGATCATACATAGTGATTGAAAACATTTTATACATTTAATCAACATTAGAGTTCGTAAAATAATACACATTCCCCATATTTCACACCCTATCAATTATTTAATGGATTGGTTTTCCTTGGACATGCATGATCATCACATAAATAGTAATTACCAAGATCACATCTGTCTCCCTTAGTTTCACTATTTTTCACATTCGTTTGTGTAAACCTCTACTCCAAATTTTTAGGTCTTGTGAAATGTCTATTTTTCATGAATATTCCTTATTTTTTGTGTTTGATGATTTTTATATTTGATGATACTAAGGTATTCAATAAATTTATTACCTATTTTAAAATATCATAATAAGATTTGTAAAATCCCAATTTCATCATTTATTTTAGGATGATCCTAATATTCAAGTGTAGGCATGGTCTTTTTTAATATATCCAATAAAGTGAACCATTTTTTAATTTAGTATGAAATAAAATTATTTCATTCAAAATATTTATTATTTTGGATTGAAATTTTATATGGTTGAGTGTATATAATTAAAAAATGTGTTTCATTATGGAAAATTGTTTCTCAAATATTTTTATGTAAAATTCTCTAATAGAAATGGATATTATGGTTCTCTTTATGTGTCATCATTTTTATGTTGATGTTTCATTACTATATATATTTTTTGAAATAATTTAAATTAATGTTTATTTTTTAGATGATGTGTTAAAGAAGTGTATATTTATCAATAAAATCATATAAATTTTCTTCTATCATGTTTGATATTATTGGCTTTCAAATTTACCTCTATTATCCTAATGTGATTTGACACATCCCAGAACTATTTTTAAATTAATAAATTAATTTGAAAAATATTTATAAATAAAATTATTTTTTTATATGTAATATTCATAGGAAAATTTTTGTTAATTTAATATGTCAAATGAATGGTATATGTTCACAAGGAAAATACACTATTATCCCCATTACCCTACCAAGAACAGGATTGTGTGGAAGGTGGTCCCAACTATATTATACGTTTTTCCCTTTCACCACAAATGGGATAGGTGGTTAACTATAACATAGGTTTGGTTTATAATAGATCATGTTTAATACCAAAGAGAGAATTCCAAATATGGACCCTCCTAGTATTATGAATTACTCATTATAGTTAAAAATATATTAATTTAGAATATAATAAATTTTATGATTAATGCATTTTTTATTCTTAAAACATTACACTATTTCAATATATAGATGAATTCATTAATAGTGTATTGGGTTGAGTGGAGGGTTTCTATTTAGAATAACACATGGAAAAAACACAAGGTCCCATCTATGGATTCACATGGACCATTTTTAGGTGAACTATGTATGTGGAAGGTAGTTGAACATGGGTTGAAACATTATTGAGAGTCTATAACCTTGAATATTTATTCTTGTATGTATAGATGTATTTATTGGGGATCTAATGAGGGAATTACATGAAAAATAATCTAGAATATTAAACACTAGGTTTACTTGTTTTTATTCCAAATCCATTATGATAATTAATCAAGGGAAATGATTTTTGAAATTATCATGAAAGAGATAATAAAAAAACTATTTATGTTCTTCGATATACATAACTTATATAATATAGTAAGGAAATAGTTTTTTGTTGAGACAATATCTCAATGAATCTCAATAGTATACGTCTTACTAGATAACAATGCTTATGGTGATAGATGATCTAATGGTTGGATTCAATAACATCTTGAGACTAGTAGTGGTGGATCTCACCAAGGGAGCTAGGGAAGTGGAATTCCACTATATCTTAGTTTATGAAGGATTTATACATAGTGATACCAGTTATGGAATTTTGAAAATATTAAAAATATTGTCTCTATAAAAAGAATCCATGGAATTTATACTTTCAATGTTGATATCTTTATTTATTTTAAAATATTATTCATCTAACACCATTTTACATTGACCTAAATAGAAATATCTCTCTTAATAAATTTATATGGCTCAATTTTCTGGAGACAGTTGACCATATTATGGGAGGTTTGGTTGAGGTGTCCAATAATGAAGGAAAGGATAATCAGTGGTAGCATTATCCAAAAACCATGAGTATATACCTCAGGGTCAGTATGAGGTGGAATGTAGGGTGTATATGTTAGAAAAGTCTACCAGTAAAGTTATAACAGGTAACATAAAATCAAAGGGAATATTCTTATATCTAATACATTAACATGAAATTTATTTGATATAGGTACATTAAAGTACATAATTTCTAATGAACTATTAAATAATTTATCCCATATAGTGGAATACCTATTATCTTCTATGATGCAAGATACACCACTGAAACAAAATTGAGGTTACCATATAATGCCCTTTATATTATATATAAGATCCATTGTATGGGTACTTTTATGTTATTATAATTATAAACATGATCTCATTTTATATCATTTTTGGAAAAGGATGGATGAGTCAATTTAGTTTCTAAAAAACTAAAATTCTTATAGTTAATCATTTACAAATCTTGTTGCTACCTAATATACCCTTTTCGGTACTATGGACTTTTGGCTATGTATATAGGTCTTTAATATGGGTAGGTTGTGGATTGGAAAATGATAATTGATAGTCATATACACTTATGTACCTTCTTATAGAAGAAGACTAAAGAACCCCATTAAAGAATTCTTATCCTAATGAACTATTTCTATTCATGAACATATAACTATTTTTTAAAACATTTGAATCTTTTTCAATGAGTGAAGATTGATGTATGTCCTGGTAGAAAATTATTTATGCATGAAATCATATCATAGTGGTGGATTATTAAAATACAATTATTTTATTTCCTTAGCTATGGAACACATCAATATCTTCTAGGCTTTAGATTCTTATTATAACATCAATTGTAGAAATACATTATTATGGGGAGATCCTAAATGGTCAGTTCATGGATGGTAAAATAGTTATGTATTTTTGTTTAATATGTTTTGTGATTTTGATAATGATATAGAAAATGATGGAGTACTATTCCTCTATATGATAAATTCTTGATGGCATCAGTAAAATATATCATGTTGTCCAATATTGATTTTTTGGACTAACAAGAAGAATGAAATTTCATGATTCGTTTCAATGTAGCTTACCAATCAATGACTAAAAGTAAATAATAAAAAAACTATTATAACTCTTTCTTTACTATCTTTACCAGAATGTAATTGGGAAGATATTATAATGGTATTTATAACCTATTTTTCCTGATACTCTAATGGTAAGGATACCATTTGTAACAGCCCGAGATTTTATGAAAAATATTCTTTTTAATTTTATTAATGTCTTGTGTTGTACGCTACACCAAAAGGAGCTTTCACAACACACATCTTTGAATTTCCTTGCATTACACGCAATCGCAACCTTCCTCGATAGCGTGTGTAGTATGTAATACTGAGTTTCACTAAACAACGATATGCTATTAAAATATTATTAAAACTAGCCGTTATGAATAGTAATAACCACCTTTTAAAATTTTAGAAATTTTATCTCTCAAAATGGATGTTATTTTTGGATTCGGAGTATCGAATTTAGCCTAAGGTGAAATTTTGGTGATTTTCGGATAACTTTCATATTTTGATGAATAGTGAAAATTACTAAATTCTAGTTAAAAACAAATTTTTCAATCGAAATAATTAATAGTGATAAATTATTAATTTGAGTGGTTTTAAAGTATATTTAGAATATATTTTTACAGTTTAATACAATGTTGGTCATTGGATGTAATTTCACATTTAAACTAGACATAAACAAGTGTCAATATTTTGATAGATATTGTTTCTTAAAAACACGCTCTTTGTTTTAACAGCGGGATTTAATTATAAAATTAATTAATGCAACTTATATTATATGAATTTGCTAAAATAGACTTCATTTTTGAATTCTGAATATGAAATATAGCTTAGGATGAAATTTTGGCATTGTTCTGAAAAACATCAATTTTTGATGAATAGTGAAACTACTAAGTGGTAGTTAAAAAAATTAATTTCTTCATAAATCTTAATTTTACCGCTTCTGTGAATAGAATTTCAAAAATCAGAGAGACACGGTTGATGTCAGTAAGTAAAATGTGGTTCAATGAGATGAAAATAATTTTTGGTGAATAGTAACTTTTTACTTTTATTTACCACGGTTAAAAGTAAATAGGGTAATTAAGGGTAAAAATGATATTATTATTACCCTAAAACATGTCCTAATTCTATTGGACAAGTGTAATTCGATCAAAAAAAATCTTAGGAATAAAATATGACCATTTAGGCCCACATGGATTAGATTAGGACATTTATTATTATTTAATTCAAAGAAGAGTTAAAATAGTTAAAATCAAAGTATATTTACTAAAACATTTTTAATATAGGGTTGTACATAATATATATTATATTTTAAATATTCATTAGAAAGCTAAAAATATTTCCCACATGATGGTATTTTATTTGTAATTTTTAGACATCAAATAATTTAATTTATTTATGACTCAAAGATGATGCAGTAATTATCTTATTAATGAAATATTGACATAATTGATGTTATAAACACAAAAATAAATGTAATTTGAGACTTTTTATGAATTACACTAATTTTATAGGTTACTATGATATATTACTGTTTATTTAATAAACTTGGTTCTAACATATAATTCTGTTATGATTTTTACAAAAATAATATCTCAAATAGTGTCAAAATTGACACAAAATAGTTTTTAAAGAAATATTATATTATTAATTGTTATTTTATTCATAAAAATATAAGGTTCGGCCAAATGACTTAGATAAGGATATATATATTAATAATAAACATTTTGGGTTTCTTTTGGCATGTTATAGTTTGTGTATTAACCATATAGTGAAAGAAAAGAAAAAGACACGATAAAAGTTAAATTATTTAACTTAGAGTTAAATCTAATTGATAAGGTTAAAATAATACCCTAAACTTGTCTAAATCCTATTGGTTGATAGGATTTCGACCCATACCCACTTTATCTTCGAAATAAGAGCCTTTGGAACCATTATAAACCGATTTTGACTTTAATATAAAATAATATTTTGAGATATTGCTAAGGTGCCCCTCTCCTCCCTTATAAAAGGGCACCTCCTCCCCCTCTTCCTCACACCAATTTGAGCACTAAAGCTCGGCCAACCCCTGCCAAAATCCCTTCTCCACTTCCCTAGAATAATCCTAGAGGTCCTTCTCTTCTTCAAAGACCAATCCTAGTTTCCTAATTGGAGGATTCAAAGAGGCGTTCCAAAGAAGAGGTAATATCCATTACCGATCTTTTCAATTTATTTCTTCTTAAACATATTCTTCTTTAGTTGTTTCATGATAAAGTAATAACATCAGTATTTCTTATATACTGATATGTTATTATAAATATGAAACAACTCTAATTAACCTTCTATCCATCCTACGGAAAAAGGAAATCACCGCGCGTGCGTACGTACGGAATACCGTCTCCACGCCGTGGTGTAATCTATTTTCCGCCACCTCCTTAATTGGATGGGTATAATGGTGTAATGAGTAACTATATATTATTATTATAAAGTTATATTGATACTAAAATAGTATACAAACACTTCAACACAATTCCACGACCATGGGAACGATATCATCGCTCGTGCGTACGTACGGACTACCGTCTCCACGACGCGATGAGATTCATTCTCAATGATTAACCATTCATGAATGATTATAAAGTATATATAATAAGTACTAATGAAATATATGACATAATAATGACAATGGATTTATTTATATTTATATGTATGTCATCTACTTAATTCCATTCAATTCAATAAGGAAACGAAAACAGCGTTCATGCGTATGTACGGACTACCGTCTCCATGAATGGTGTATTTATTTCCATTTACTGATTTATTATATATGTGTATATTATGAATATATATATATAAATATATATATAAATCATGTTTTATATTCTGGAATTAATTAATCCTGATATAAGTAATCATATGAATAATTACAAGTCAAATCACGGACGACAAATGAAACAATTTTACCCAAAATGCTCTTTAACATGGAATTTACAAAAGAACGGGTAATATAAAGTCATAAGTGAATCATATATGATATCATAACAATGAATATGATTCTTTAATAAGTAAATGACATTATTTAAATCATTATACAGGAGGTTCGGACACTTACGAAGCAAATCGGACCTAAGGTAAGGGAAATATCACAATCTCATTTTTATCCGAGTTTGTTTATACTTTGGTATTTACTGGGGTGTATTTTATCATCCACGTCCATGTTTTCTCAATATGTAAAATTATTTCCATTCACCTACAATTGTTTAAATCCAATTTTACCCTTTGGTGAGTTTTTAGTAAAAGATATGATAAGAATCTTTTGTCATTTTTCGTACGAGGTACTTTTTGACTTTTCCAACAAAAGTACGAAGAATGTTTTTTTAACTTATATGGAATGAATGGATTTTTAAAACATTATTTCCAAGAAGCTTCCTTTACAAGTTTTCAAGTTTATTTTTAATCAACTTCTTTTAGTTTAAAATTGTATGAAATGTTAAGAAAGGAAAAATGTTTTTGAAGAAGAAAGGATATTTTCCTCAAGAATGGAGTTCAAGTGTTTTATCAAATTATTTTCCATCTAAGATAATAAAGGGTTCTGTTTTTATCCCTATCATTACATTGATTTGATTATGTTGTGATGGAATTATTTTTTATGAATTCATTTATCTTATATGAATTGTTTTATGATGTCACGATGTTTAAGAATTCCATTTTATTACATGGGTTATTCTATGATGCATGGTTTATGATTTTGTGGCACACATAAGAATGGTATCATTATGAGATGGGTGGGACCTATATCTCCCTCCAATGCATTGGGTAAGGATTTATATCTCATGAGATAGACATGGCTGGAATGGTAGGCTATACCAGTTCAGTGAAACAGGACTGAAACGAGGGTTACTCGATTCAGAAAGGGACTTTGTCCACTATGATAGTCTTGGCAATGAGTATTGACTAACAAGAAATGATTATATATGTTTATGTGTATGCCAAAAAGTTTCATGTTTTAAGTTATGATTATTGGGATTACATTTCCCTTCTATGATTTATCCATTGTTATGAAAATATGATCTCTTTTGCAGGTTAAGATTTCCAAAAGTTATGTGCTTGTGTATACGATGAGATTTATATTTATTTTGATTACCCTTACTGAGCATTTGAGCTCACCCTTTTACGTTTTCTTTTCCCCAGGATATAAAGAAAGGTTTTAGGTAAAAAAAAGGAAGATATTTATGGGAGATATTGGAGATCTTTCACCACGATTAGAAGATTACGTTCCGAGTTTCCAAAGACACTAAACTATTACGATCCTTGTGTGTGTGTTTTTGTTAGGTACTAAGTATTCCGCAAAAGTAATGTAATGTCTATGTACATCAAGCTTCGGGTCTCTACAGTTGGTATCAGAGGCAAAAGAGGTAGGAATGTATCCGATCCTTGGGAACTCTCACATGTGAGCGTTGGACGAAGCATGGCTCTCCGCCCAAGGGCTTCATGAGGAAATGGCTGCCACTGGGGATGGTGCTGTTTCCCGCCTAGGGGGTGTAGCCGCCCATGGAGTGCCCTGATAGGTATCAATTATAGTCCACTGGATGTAATTCCAGACCGCTACAGTTGGTATCAGAGGAAAGGTTTAGCCAACCATTGGAAACTAGGATGTGAGAACATTAGTGAGATCCCTAGAGATATTTCTAAGGTATGTCTAGGGATGTCTCTAAGGATAAGTATACGTATATGATATAGTCCTAGAACTATGGTAGTGATCTTAGAATTTAACCTAAGATGTTAGATATTAAAGAGTACTCCCCCTTTACTATGTTGGTTTCCCTAGCATGATTTTTTCCTCTCACAAGATTCTTTTTGTGTTTTAGTTAATGGAGGGAACTAGAAGGAATTCGGTTAACATTGAATCCAATGGAAAAATTGGTGACTATGACCAAAAAAATTGTGTATTTCCTAGAGAGAAAGATATTGTGATTATGCCAAATCAGTTATCGCGATATATGATTAACATGGTTAAATTTATTGGTATGCCTAATTTATCAAAGAAGAGGAAGATAAACTATTATGCATGTTCGCATGTTGAGAAGCATAAAGAAAGGAAGATTGAGATTTCTAAAGAAGGGAAGAAGAACCTTGAGGAATACCTCAAATGGAGGGACCGATGTTATCTGTGTGGAGAAAAGGGTCATAGAGTGACAGACTGTTATGGAGTTCAATGTCTTACTTGTGGAGAACATGGGCATTACCCAACTCAATGCCATGACCTAAAAAGTTACTTCTAAATCAAGGAAGGACTTATTCCAGGACAATCATTGAAGTGGATGGACTGAAGTGTTTATGTATTGGTATTCAATAATAATGTTGCTGAGGTACTTTTATGGTGTATTCAAATATTTATGTATTGGTCTATTGTGGTTTTCAATAATTTTAAGGTACCGGTAACCATGAAAAGTGATTCAAATATTTTGGAAAGTAGATGATATGTGCATAATGAAATGATAAGGAGAAAATTAAATGTTTAACAGTATTCATGAGCTCGTGATTTATATAAGGACTATGTGATATCATGGTTTGAGTATATAGAATTTTGAGGATTTTGGTATGTGGAAAGTGTTAACTTTTAACTGCATTCATGTTTTCACTTTGGTTCAATGGGTATTCAAGAGAATGCATGATTAAGGCCTTTGAATGTTTGGAATGTGACCAACAAGACATATCTTATGATATATGGGGATCAACGATGGTATTAAATGTCTGGTAATTGTTTTCACTATGTTATGAGAGTGGACTGAAGTATTATGGATAAGCCTAATGATTGAACTGGATTATGTTGGACATAAGTGAGTATTGTTTAAGGATTGAAATTTTTTCGATATTATAGTAATATAGTTTTAGAAAAAGGACAACCTGCAGGATGGGCGACAACCCATCGCGTCGGACAAGGCTGTGGGAATCGAACCCACAACCGAAGTGCGACTAGCCTTTATTGCCTGCCAATGGCCTACAGGAAGTCCCTATTTAGTAGAAACTAGTTTTATTATATTAAGCAGTATGATATATGAAGTATAAGTCCATTTTAGGAACAATATATGATTAATCTCACTATAGATCGACTTATGTATATAATTTTTGCTAACCTTTTGTTTGAGAAAGATGGAATGACCCGTCATTCTATCACATGATCTGCTAACACTTCACGAATAACAAATTCAACATCATTTATTTAAGAGATGAAGTTGAAATTGTTCAAGGCACGAACAAAAGTGAGATTGTACCAAAATAAAGTAAGTATTTATTCTAATTCAAATTTTCAACTTTAGGGAAATGATCTTGAAAACCAAAAATGTTGTCCTAGTGATCTCATACCTGATGAATCAGATGGTACCTTATATCATCACAAATCTATGGATTTGTGATTACTGGCTTTTCCATAGCCATGTTCTCTACCGCTCTCCATCAGAACATGATGGTTAGATTTCTCTTCCATATCCATATTTTCACTTATGTGGAAACCCAGTGATTAGTTTATTTGGGTAATCGTTACATTTCATACTTTAGTTTATAAAGCCAAGTTTTGGTATTCTTTTTTACGATGTGGGTTTCTATTAAAGAATCTTTCTAATAGTAAACCATTTATAACCCCGACGAATTTCGAGGGCGAAATTCATTTTAAGGGGGGTAGAATGTAACAGCCCGAGATTTTATGAAAAATATTCTTTTTAATTTTATTAATGTCTTGTGTTGTACGCTACACCAAAAGGAGCTTGCACAACACGCATTTTTGACTTGCCTTGCATTACACGCAATCACAACCTTCCTCGATAGCGTGTGTAGTATGTAATACTGAGTTTCACTAAACAACGATATGCTATTAAAATATTATTAAAACTAGCCATTATGAATAGTAATAACCACCTTTTAAAATTTTTGAAATTTTAGCTCTCAAAATGGACTTTATTTTTGGATTCGGAGTATCGAATTTAGCCTAAGGTGAAATTTTGGTGATTTTCGGATAACTTTCATATTTTGATGAATAGTGAAAATTACTAAATTTTAGTTAAAAACAACTTTTTCAATCGAAATAATTAATAGTGATAAATTATTAATTTGAGTGGTTTTAAAGTATATTTAGAATATATTTTTACAATTTAATACAATGTTGGTCATTGGTTGTAATTTCTCATTTAAACTAGACATAAACAAGTGTCAATCTTTTGATAGATATTGTTTCTTAAAAACACGCTCTTTGTTTTAATAGCGGGATTTAATTATAAAATTAATTAATGCAACTTCTATGATATGAATTTGGTAAAATAGTCTTCATTTTTTAATTCTGAATATGAAATATAGCTTAGGATGAAATTTTGGCATTGTTCTGAAAAACATCAATTTTTGATGAATAGTGAAACTACTAAGTGGTAGTTAAAAAAATTAATTTTTCATAAATCATAATTTTACCACTTCTGTGAATGGAATTTCAAAAATCCGAGAGACACGGTTGATGTCAGTAAGTAAAATGTGGTTCAATGAGATGAAAATAATTTTTGGTGAATAGTAACTTTTTACTTTTATTTACCACGGTTAAAAGTAAATTGGGTAATTAAGGGTAAAAATGATATTATTATTACCCTAACACATGTCCTAATTCTATTGGAAAAGTGTAATTCGACCAAAAACAAGCTTAGGAATACAATATGACCATTTAGGCCCACTTGGATTAGATTAGGACATTTATTATTATTTAATTCAAAGAAGAGTTAAAAGAGTTAAAATCAAAGTATATTTTCTAAGACATTTTTAATATAGGGTTTTACATAAGATAAATTCGATTGTAAATATTCATTAGAAAGCTAAAAAGATTTCCCACATGATGGTATTTTATTTTTAATTTTTAGACATCAAATAAGTTAATTTATTTATGACACAAAGATGATGCAGTAATTATCTTATTAATGAAATATTGACATAATTGATGTTATAAACACCAAAATAAATGTAATTTGAAACTTTTTATGAATTACACTAATTTTATAGGTTACTATGATATATTAGTGTTGATTTAATAAGCTTTTTTCGAACATATCATTCTGTTATGATTTTTACAAAAATCATATATCAAATAGTGTCAAAATTGACACAAAATAGTTTTTAAAGAAAATATTATATTATTAATTGTTATTTTATTCCTAAAAATCTAAGGTTCGGCCAAATGACTTAGATAAGGCTATATATTAATAATAAACAATTTGGGGTTCGTTTGGCATGTTATAGTAAGTGTATTAACCATATAATGAAAGAAAACAAAAAGACACGGTAAAAGTTAAATTATTTAACTTAGAGTTAAATCTAATTGATAAGGTTAAAATAATACCCTAAACTTGTCTAAATCCTATTGGTTGATAGTATTTCGACCCATCCCCACTTTATCTTCGAAATAAGACCCTTTTGAACCATTATAAACCGATTTTGACGTTAATATAAAATAATATTTTGAGATATTGCTAAGGTGCCCCTCTCCTCCCTTATAAAAGGGCACCTCCTCCCCCTCTTCCTCACACCAATTTGAGCACTAAAGCTCGGCCATACCCTGACAAAATCCATTCTCCACTTCCCTATAATAATCCTAGAGGTCCTTCTCTTCTACAAAGACCAATCTTAGTTTCCTAAGTGGAGGATTCAAAGAGGCGTTTCAAAGAAGAGGTAATATCCATTACCGATCTTTTCAATTTAATTCTTCTTCAACTTCTTCTTCTTTAGTTGTTTCATGATAAAGTAATAACATAAGTATTTCTTATATACTGATATGTTATTATAAATATGAAACAACTCTAATTAACCTTCTATCCATCCTACGGAAAAAGGAAATCACCGCGCGTGCATACGTACGGAATACCGTCTCCACGCCGTGGTGTAATCTATTTTCCGCCACCTCCTTAATTGGATGGGTATAATGGTGTAATGAGTAACTATATATTATTATTATAAAGTGATATTGATACTGAAATAGTATACAAACACTTCAACACAATTCCACGACCATGGGAACGATATCATCGCTCGTGCGTACGTACGGACTACCGTCTCCACGACGCGATGAGATTCATTCTCAATGATTAACCATTCATGAATGATTATAAAGTATATATAATAAGTACTAATGAAATATATGACATAATAATGATACAGGATTTATTTATATTTATATGTATGTCATCTACTTAATTCCATTCAATTCAATAAGGAAACGAAAATAGCGTTCATGCGTATGTACGGACTACCGTCTCCATGAATGGTGTATTTATTTCCATTTACTGATTTATTATATATATGTATATTATGAATATATATATATATATATATAAATCATGTTTTATATTCTAGAATTAAGTAATCATGATCTAAGTAATCATATGAATAATTACAAGTCAAAACACGGACGACAAATGAAACAATTTTACCCAAAACGCTCTTTAACATGGAATTTACAAAAGAACGGGTAATATAAAGTCATAAGTGAACCATATATGATATCATAACAATGAATATGATTCTGTAATAAGTAAATGACATTATTTAAATCATTATACAGGAGGTTCGGACACTTACGAAGCAAATCGGACCTAAGGTAAGGGAAATATCACAATCTCATTTTTATCCGAGATTGTTTATACTTTGGTATTTACTGGGGTGTATTTTATCATCCACATCCATGTTTTCTCAATATGTAAAATTATTTCCATTCACCTACAATTGTTTAAATCCAATTTTACCCTTTGGTGAGTTTTTAGTAAAAGATATGATAGGAATCTTTTGTCATTTTTCGTACGAGGTACTTTTTGACTTTTCCGACAAAAGTACGAAGAATGTTTTTTTAACTTATACGGCATGAATGGATTTTTAAAACATTATTTCCAAGAAGCTTCCTTTACAAGTTTTCAAGTTTATTTTTAATCAACTTCTTTTAGTTTAAAATTGTATGACATGTTAAGAAAGGAAAAATATTTTTGAAGAAGAAAGGATATTTTCCTCAAGAATGGAGTTCAAGTGTTTTATCAAATTATTTTCCATCTAAGATAATAAAGGGTTCTGTTTTTTATCCCTATAATTACATTGATTTGATTATGTTGTGATGGAATTATTTTTTATGAATTCATTTATCTTATATGAATTGTTTTATGATGTCACGATGTTTAAGAATTCCATTTTTATTACATGGGTTATTCTATGATGTATGGTTTATGATTTTGTGGCACACATAAGAATGGTATCATTATGAGATGGGTGGGACCTATATCTCCCTCCAATGCATTGGGTAAAGATTTATATATCATGAGATAGACATGGCTGGAATGGTAGGCTATACCGGTTCAGTGAAACAGGACTGAAACGAAGGTTACTCGATTCAGAAAGGGACTTTGTCCACTAAGATAGTCTTGGCAATGAGTCTTGACTAACAAGAAATTATTATCTATGTTTATGTGTATTCTAAAAAGTTTCATGTTTTAAGTTATGATTATTGGGATTACATTTCACTTCTATGATTTATCCATTGTTTTGAAAATATGATCTCTTTTGTAGGTTAAGATTTCCAAAAGTTATGTGCTTGTGTATACGATGGGATTTATATTTCTTTTGTTTACCCTTACTGAGCATTTGAGCTCACCCTTTTACGTTTTCTTTTCCCCAGGATATAAAGAAAGGTTTTAGGTTAAAAAAGGAAGATATTTATGGGAGATATTGGAGATCTTTCACCACGATTAGAAGATTACGTTCTGAGTTTCCAAAGAAACTAAACTATTACGATCCTTGTGTGTGTGTTTTTGTTATGTACTAAGTATTCCGCAAAAGTAATGTAATGTCTATGTACATCAAGCTTCGGGTCTCTACACCATTTTGATTAATGGATATAATTTAACAAAAACAATATGATTTTCCAAATCAAAGAGGATTATTGGGTTGAAAATCATGGTAAATTATTTGATATAGATATCATAAATATTCATCAAATGCTTATCATTATTATTTCCAATAGAGGCTTAATATTATCATACTTTTTTATCAATGATAAAAATGAGATTTGGGTTCATACGTGAAACTGAGTAATTTAGTCCAACCATATAATGATGGGTAATACAAGAATCATATTGACATCCTAGATGATACCATATGAGATCATATCCTTAACATCCATCGAATATGGTAGGGTAAACTCTCTTTAGTGATTTTATTTAACAATAATACATAAAAATATTGTTGGAACTAACTTCTTTTTTATTATAATTATTATCAATAATATTTAAATTCATTAAATGATGTTTCATGATTTCAATATGTTTATGTGGTTTTTATTGGAAATTATGTTTGTAGTTCACAAGAACACATAGAAAATTTAGGGGTTCCCAAAAATTTATCAGCTACAAAAGTGTTGAAGGTTATTTCCACCACTGGTTATGTTAAAAAGGATATATGAAGACGATAGAATTTTTTATTAATTTTTTATTCATATAATGGATAAAAATATTGATGATGTCATTTGTTTTTATTACTCATATAGAAAATAATGAGGTCGTTTCTGTGATTAAAATACTAAGAGTTTACATAAACAATCTCTCAGGGAAGATTTTATGAGTGATGATGATTTGAAGATGTTGAAATTAGGTGTAGTGATATATATATGGTGAAATCATAATTGTTATAAAGGAGAGTCCTATAGTGTAAATATTATGCAAGATATATTATCTCTATGAATATGTTGGTAAAGTTGGTTGAGAATATCCATCCATATTTTTATCATGAGTATATATTTTTTTCAAATATAAAAAGATAAATATAGAATCACATAATGTAATTATTTTGAATATATTATTAATTTTCAAGATAATTTATACTAAGGAGAGTAATATAATTAAAATTCTAGAAGAATTGTATTAGAAGTTATCATTTGAAGAGACTAAATAAATTCTTATGCTTATATGATAGAAATACCTAAAGTAAAGAGTATTAATACATTAATATTGAGATGATTCTTTGAGTGGATTTTAAGTGGATCAGAAATATAAAACATAAACTGAATATGTTCTCTATTAATTTAAAGATATCTAGAAAGGCTGAGAAGAATTGTGATAAATGATGGTATGTATGATTATTTTTATGACTATATATGATTCATTTTTTTTCCTTAGTTCAATATTAATAGAATTAATTTAATATAGGTGGGGGTGTTAAATAGTCCTTTAAATTTTTATAAAAAATAATCAATTAGTTCGTATGATTGTATGATGCAACATTGTAATTTAGTGGAAATAGAAATTTAACATTTGGTTCATATTGTATTTCAAATCAATAATATTTTTTCTACTCTTTAATCATAAATCCTCAAAGATAATAGTATTACCCACTATGAAAACTCACATTTAATGGTTTTATGAATAATTTGCAGACCTCACCTTTTAAAATTCCTCTTGTAACAACTAACCTATCATTTAATTAGAGTAACAACTTAAATAGATCTGACATTTTTTAAATGTCACAACCCAAGAAAATATTTTTTAGGTATAATAACTAAAAATAAATTATTTTTATTTGGATAATCATAATTGAAAAATTGAGGAAAAAAATCTGAATAATAGAATTTATAATGAATTCCAACATAATTAAAAATTACAATGGAAAATAGATATGTAAGTTGATGTATCATTTGAAACACTGATCACATCATCACCAATGAACAAAATATTGATGTTCCTTCATGATCACACAAATTGTACAACACTCACAAAAGATCTCATTATGTGAGTATTCTCTTTATGTTATCACTCAAATTTCATTCCATGATCTTAAGTCATAGAAAAATCACCAATGATCATCTATCTTCATCATTTATTCTCTTTGTATGGGAGTTTCCAAAACTCATCGCCATCATCCAGTGGTTTTAATTATTAAGAAATTTTGAGACAGTTCGTTATGTGTTTAGAGAACATGGATATTAAAAGGAATAATTTTAAACAATTCAGTTCTTATATTAGACTCGTTAAAACACATTGAAATATATTCATTAGTAAATATGAGTTTTATTTTAAAATAAACAAATTAATAAAAACCACCCATAAAAAATAAATAAATAAGATGATCTAAATATATAAAAACAAAACATATAATATTATATGAAACTTATTTTCTCTATAAATGATTTAATAGTTTTTTTCTATAAAAAAATTCCGAAAATTTCTTTCAGTTTCATTAGTTGATATCTGTATGGTAAATTTATTAATATAAATTGTGGCATTCTTATCATAATTCAAATTATAAAATAATTCGTTAAATTAGGTATATTCTTATTTCCAATTTGATTTTGTGTTAATGAATAAATATTTAAATATCATACATATGATTTATATGAATATATAATGTAATTATATTATAAAAACACTTAGATGAAACCTAAATTTAAATAATATATAAAAATATCAAACAAAAATACCATGTTGTATAATTCTAGAAAATTTTAAAATTATTAAAATGAATGTGAGGTTCATTGTCAATTAACATACCATTGAGTCTATATGATACGATCAATTGATATATATTGAAATTAAAAATTTTAATGTGTGGTCAATAACATCAATATACAATAGATCCTTTAAAACTTGTGTTCGATCCCTTATTACATGAATTTGATCCATCTCATAGAGTTAACATATTGATCTTGAGGTGATATTTATAGTCGATACATTAAAATATAAAATCGGTCATAAAATTCATGATCAATCCATTTTTGATTGTACATGTAATCTGTCCATATAAGTGTCTCCAACATGATATCATGAAATATTTTACAATTTTATCAAGATAAAAGATATAAAGATTCTGAATATTGGTTTAATAATGATATTTTAAGAAATCATCTTCTTATGGGTGTTCATTTCTCATGAAGCATCATGGTAACTTGTATAGATTGTCCTTATAAAGTGTTAGTGTATGTGTATGATTCTATGGGGTCAAAATGGTCCTTGAGATAACATCAAACTCATGTATAAAAAGGTTATCCTCTAATCAATGAATCAAAGTGAGGAATATATATAACATGGGATAAGAATATTTGAATTAAGAGGGAAGATATACATCATAGTTTGTGACACGAAAAACATATCATTGCGATGAAAAAATGGGTTCAAATTTAAATAGGATAGGTTGGTTGATTCTTTTTCCACATGATCAACAAATATAGAATAATTATGTTCATGGGAGAGAATGGCACAATAAATAGTTTTACCCATAATCTTGATAAAATATGAGTGGCATTTGGGAAGATGTCATTAAGATAAAAAAGGTAATCAATGTAGAGTTCCACGACCAAAACAAGATTTCTTGATCAATATGAGTTTATACACTAGGTCGGGGCTCTCGTTTTCTAATAATAGATACAAGTGTGGTCACATTCCTTTGTGAAAAATATGACTAATTGGTGATGTATATTTAAAAATAAAAAATTTGTATCAGATTGAAAAATAGACACACATTCACTTGAGGATTTCAACGCATATGATGTTCGCCACATGAAATATGTTTATACCTATATATATATATATTTAAAAGGTATTTACATATAAAAATTAAAATAAATATTAAAACCCACTATAACTGTACTTTAACGTACTATAGAAAATATTAAAAATATAATTATTTTAACATAAAACGAACTAATCACATGATATATAAAAATTTTCATCATTAAACATATTTTCACATTAATTAATTATTAATTTATCTATTTAAGTAGAGTGAGGGTTTTCAATTTTTCAGAAAAATTAATTGTTTATCAAAATTCCCAACTCTATAAATCACTACCATTTTGTAAATTACAAAACCGAAGATATACAATCAAGTTGTTTAAAAATATATACCTATTCTGAAATTTATCAAAAAATATTATAAGTAAAAAAATTCTCCAACTTAAATAATAAATAGTTACAAATACTTCATTTTGAATAGATTAAGATGTTTTATAAACAAATCATGAACAAATAGTTTTGAATTCATAAATCTCCCCTGTATTTATAATATTAATATTTTTATAATGTGAATAAAAATATTTACATTTTGTTAAACACTAGTGTATTACACAAAAAAATTACACACTTTTTTTATGAAAATGTATAAAATATATCTTAAAATAAAAAATTCAATATTAATTTTAACACAAATTATAAGGATTTCACAATTTGTAACTATACACATGAATGTAGATAATGAAATAGATATTTTCTTTTCATAACTCCATGAAATTAAATTAGCATATTGAAAATAAAAAATAAATGTTAAAATTTTCTAGTCGATCCTAAAAAACCAAAATCAGGGTTCAAATATGACAATAAATAAAAATAATTCTAGTTTAAATAGTGTAAGATTGTACTAACAATTCCTTAAATATCCAATAATTATAAAAACATTTTAGGATGATATTCCTTAGGATTTAACTAAAACCCTACTAATATAAAAACTAAAAAAATTATATCCATTCGAGATGAATTAATATAATGTATGATAGCTATAAATCTACAATATATTTTTACATCTACAATAATTTCAAAATAATCAAAATCCTGTTTTCAAATTTTAGAAATCAGTGTTTTAATATAATTTAACGAATCAAGTCAAACCATTTTAAAAACTTCCTTAACATACATAGATTAATTAAATAAAATTCCATATTTTCTTTAGTATATTTTAAACCCAAGATAAAAAATTTCCACCATTAAGCTCATGTTGTACTCATAAATCTTTAATTTATAAAAATAATTACAAAAAATATCACTTATAGGACCAAATATTATATAATAAATATATTTCTATATAATAAAAATATCATTGGAAACATTTTTTATAAATAAGGTTGTATCAAATTTTCAATTATAAAAATAATTTTGTAAAAAAAATTGAGTTAGTCTCACATACCAAGCTCTAATGTATTTCTTAATACTACATAGTGTAATTATGTTTGAAACCAATATTTTGAACATTTTCATTTTAAAGTCAATAGGTTGTTTAATAAATACCTTTTCAGAAACACATCCATTTAAAAATTCACTCTTTATAACCATTTGAAATAATTTTATATTTTTATAATAAAAAAATACAAAAAAACTTATAATAGCCTATATCATTTAAAGAAAAAAAATTCAATTATAATTACCTCTATCTAAAAATAACAACGTGTCCCTGGTTTTTAATTTTTTTAACTATGTTTCCAACTTTTTCAAGTTTATTATTGAAAATCCACATAGTTATTATATTTCTTTTTTATTTAGTTATTTAACCAAATTAAAAACAAGATTTCATTACAAATGTATTAATTCATTTTTCATTTAATTAATCCAGTTTGAATCATTGAAATCATCATCAATTTTAATAGGGAAAAAAATCAACTACAAATAGAGACTTGGAACTAAAATGTAATATAATTCCAGGTTTGTATTCTTGATTCAATATTCCCAATTATTTTCTCAATAGAATTATCTTTATGTTGGTTCAATACATTACGATCAATTTGAGATGTGATTTTCTCTCCCACAGCTGATGTATTATCATTTTCATGAACATTTTCTTCCCTAAAATTAAATACCATGAATTCTTTACCACCATTATTTAAAGATAAATTTTACTTAATATTGATATTTTCATGAAATCTAATATGAATAGACTTTTGAAAAACAAATTATCTCTTATGGATTTCTTTATTTTCCATAGTATAATTTAATTAACATAAAAAATTCCATCAACACATTTCAAATCATGGTTTTTATATCATCTTTTGTATTTAAAATAAAAACATAATAACCAATCATCCTATAATATAAAACATTATATTTTAGTTATATAAACAATTAATAAGTGTTTTTATTTTCAAAATATCTTACTGAAACTCTCTTAAAACCATTTGAATATGTATTGACGATTTTGGCCCAGTAATATTAAGCCAATTAAACTCAATAATCATTATATATAAAAATTTCATTAATTGAATTATTATATCATTCAAAGAGGCTATTTTTATGGTGTCTTATGGGGTTAAATACAATGATTATATCATTTGTCTTTGGAAGGTTTATCAAATTCTAAATTATGAATTTCCCCACCATTATCATTTATGTTATAAACAATTAACATTTTTTAAATTATTAATAATTTTTTAAAAAAGGAGAAAACATTATTACAAATTCATTTTTATTTTATTAGAAATAAATTTAGAAAAATGTAATATAATCATCATCTATTAGAAATATATATTTATTTCTACTTAAGGTGGTAGGTTTTATAGTACCACATATGTAACAATTTCGTAATTCAAAACATATAATAGTACTTCCATTATTTTCATATTTAGAAATTTATTTTTGTTTCAACCCTTTAAACAAGAATCATGAGTAAAATACTTAAATGTATTTATCTATGTAAATTATAAAAACTATGCATCATTTTAAAACACTTGAAAAAGTCTGATGTTTGCTTTTCCATGTCTAATATGTCATAAAATGTCATCTTCTCCTATAGATTTAAACACATAAATTTCTTGTTTGGGTAGATAAGAAAAATAAATATTCTAAGTAATATCTTATATATTTTAGGATAGTTAAAAAATATTTTTAAAAATTTTACAATTATAAATTCCAAATATTAAATTTAGTATATAATCATGTTGTTATGACATATTTATTAATTTATTCAAGCCATCTATAAAAAATATTTAAGAAATGATAACAAATTAATAATATCCAACCTATATGATCCCTTTAATATTGCCTTTAGAATCAAATAAAAAAGTGACCAGGCCTCCATTAAATGAAATAAAAGATAGAACTATTGAAATATTCTTATCATTTGTCTAGAACACCCACATTCCAGATACTATGAATCTAAGAGAATTCAAATGAGTATTTCATTAAATGAATCAATCATTGTTACTTTATGGGTACCCATGATAATTTGGGTCAAATTAGATCAATATAAGAACAATTGGGAACCCTAATATATTTTAAAAAACTAATTATTGGATAATTAGAAACAAAATATTTAAAAATAAATGTTTAGTATAACATATTTTTTTGAAAATATCAATTATTATTGATTTCATTAATTAACTTGTTTTCTATATTTAAATTATATTACACTTGAAATAATCTATTTTGATATTTTTTGAAATGTGTTTTTATTTAACAATAGAAAAAACTACTAAAACAAAACCCATTATTGTTAATGTTAGGTTTTATCATAGATATAATTTTTTCATATTTATCATTTCCTTTAACCAAAGTTGGAAATGATTTATAATGATTATAAACATTCATATTTAAGTCAATTTTCTCATTTTCAATAGATTCTAATGAAGTATAGATTTTATCCCTAAAACCAAAACATTTATTCTCAATTTTCGATATTCATTCATTAGATTCTAACGTAAAATAAAAAATTTGATTAAGTATTCCACAAAATACATAAAACTTTATTCATCATATCTTTTATTTTCGTATTATAATATATTTCATCCTATAATTTTATTATTTTAATTTCAATGTATCATCATAAAAATTATTTTTATAATATTTTTTATACGAAACATAGATATTAAATTTTGAAATTCATTTTTATGTTCATTATTTTATATCACAAATATTTATTTTTTATTTTTTATTTGAAGAAATTATTAAATATCCTTGAAGCTAAAATTCATTAATTACCCATAGTCATTATATAGTTATTTAACATTAGAATTCATAGAATCATAATCAGAATAAGAATAAGATTCAATTTATTTAATATTTAGTTATTACTATATGATCAACAATAGAAGTAATTATTAATTGATTAAAAATGAGTCAGATACCCCACAATGTGTATCCACTAAAGAAACATTCCATATATCCCAATCTCTTTATGAATCACTTATGGAATCCCAACAAGGGTTCCACTATATAATTCCCTATGTTGGTTTTCCACATGGCCTCAACCATGGATCATCATTTGATAGAAGCTACAAACTATAAGCGAGGTCTTATAATGGTACAATGTAGAGGCTATACCCTCTTGATTAGAGTGGAGAAAAATATAGATTAAAATATAAATTAGAAAAATAAGTTTAATAAATATATGATTCAAAAGAATTAAAAATAAATAATCTATATAAATATAACCAGTGTTATATCCAAAATGGTTATCATTTCATGATACAATATAAAAGTGAAATACCTAGGATACATTGAAACATCAACAAATAACATGAAATAAAAAAATATAATAAATGGACCAAGATAAATCCAATATCAGCATGAGCATAATTTTGGTCTTCTAATAAAATAGTATAACCATGGAGGATAATAAAGCATACAAAGTTGAACCATTTCCTTTTTCCCATATTTGACACAACGAGGTAAGTTCGACTACAAACCATTTCCCTGAATAAGGTGTAAGATATACTATATAGGCCACAACCAACTATTTCTATTATGACCCACCTAGTGAATGAAAATAATAATTTTCAACATATAAAAAATGTAAAACAGAAATATTAACAATAAATGAGATGACACTATTTTCTAAAGGACCCCAAGCTGACACTACCTACATCATCCTAGGGCAGAATACCCCTGAACATGGGTCACCATATATATTTATTTATATATAAGTCTATGCATATATATAGGTATGTATATGTTCATTCATATATATGGACTATATACATAGTTTCAAATATAGCTCTATATATAGATACTAACACTAGCTATAACATAAGGTGTAACTCAGACATCCATGTATAGTAAATACTGTCTCATGTTGTAATAGGGTTTTATAAAATGAATTTGATCAATGGTAAAGATATCATCATATCTATCTACCCATTGAATGATGTGAATCTTTATGTCCAACAACATCTAGGGAAATAAGAACCATCATGTCCACAGAACAATAAAGTATTTGAGATGTCATTCCCACCATCACATGTTAGGGGATTTTGAAGTGTAACTCCCAACACTAGCATTAACCATTTCTCAATGTCCATTTTAAATGGGTGAGATAAAATAATATTGATACATATTATATATAATTATTTAATAGAAGTAAAATATAGATCCCAATCGTTTTAAATTTTCAATTGTCCAAGGTATAATCTATTACACGTATAAGAGTCATGTAATGTGGTATTTCCTCTCACTTCACATTTAAGTACATTGATCCAATAAACAATAGGGATAACCAACACCACATAGAATGTTGTTTGCCTATGTTATCATTTAGAAAGTCAAGGTAATTTTTTGACCACACCCAAAGGGGGTGTCACTTTTTGACTTTGGGGAACATAGATAATAAATAATGGTATGTATGGATTTTTCCAACTAGGAAGAAAATTTAAATATGGAAAATTATTTTTTAAGGAATGAAATAGAAACTAAATGATATATAATAGTGCAAAATGATATAAAATACATGAAAATTTGGAAATAAATTACTATACCATCTTCCATAAGGTAGTGGAAAACTCCCCATATAGTATCATAATTAGATTAAATGTAGAATGAGAGAAATAAAAGAAATATAAAAATGACCAGAAAATAAGGAATATTAGATTTCATGGAAATAGAATTCTTATGGGTGGGATATTCAATGAAATTAATAAATCATATTTTATCATTTACCATTATCTATTCAAAACAATTAAAGTTGAATGATTCCAAGAACATAAGAAGGGGTTATCTCAAAGAGAAGGAAGGAGGATAGAGCTCTAACAGCCTTCTCTACATGGAATAAATTGGGGAGATGATTAATGGGAAACAGATAAATAAGAATGGGGAAAATTTTAATTTCACACCATTAAATGAGGTGTACAATTTGAATGAACTGTTTGGCCAAGGCACTCACAAGTCATGCAAACCCACTTCTTAAGAGGATGTAACCTCATTTTTTTCGATTGGGTGGTTCATAGTGTAGCACCACGGTATTCATATAACTAACCATTAATTTATTTATTTTATTTATCTAATGTTTTTGGGTGAATTTTTGGAATATTTTAAGGACATTTATTATATTTTCTGGGGGGTTTTCCATAGGATCATGGTTGGAGAATAGTTATTACAAACCATGAAACTAGTATAGAATTCAATGAAAAGATAGTAATAAGGCTCTGGGTAGGCTCATGATTAGGTGAATAGTTGGAACAAACTGAGTAACCACCTAGGAGAAACCGTTCATATAGGGATATATCCATTTTCACAGTTAGTCAATTATTTTCCTAACCATTCACCATAATTGTACAAGACAAAAATTAGAGCTAGAAATTTGGTATTTAATTCATTGTTTCTCTTTAATGTATAAATTTTCTCCTAGGTCGACGCTAACAGAAACTATTCTCTTACCAATGGTTATAGAGAACATCCCTCTTGATCTGGGAGTGATCCAATGGAAAATAATTTATCCCAACATAAACTTTACCATAGTTCCATAGCCTATATCATGGACTAATCATATTCATAATATATATCATGTGGCATTACATCTCATTTATTTATTTAGTTAATTTCAATCTTAATAAGTTGTTACAATTCAAAATGATCGTTTAATAAATCATAATCAAATTTCATGGTCATTCCACCCTGTATAATTCTTTTATTTAAATAATTTACTTCATTAAAGTAATCAAAACCAATATTAAGTTGACATTCCATTTAATACCTGTCATTTAATCTATTCAATAATGGTAATTAATTTTATAAGGATTAAGGTGTAATGAACCACACTTTTACCATTGGAAAGTCCCATATTATAATTATTTCATATAGTCTAAACCACACAAAAAAATATGAGATCACAATACAAAAATTATAAATAAATAATGAATGAAATATGAATTATTTAAAGAAGGTAATGAACCTATACTGATGAAATAGTAAATTGAACTTTGGAATATTAATGAGACCCTTATGAATATTCAACCAAAAATCAGAATAGTAATCTCACCCATGAATGTATAAATAAAAATATTTCATCTTATAAATTTAAATATGATATCATTCTCTCATAGTATATATAAATAATTATTTTTGAAATTATTAATTATGTGTTGATATTTTTATAAAACACAAGTAATTGTTTTCAATTTTGTAATTAATATATTGGTTCAAATTAAAAATAAATTTCCATAAAATCAATTAATAAATCAATATTTCTATCATATTATTAGATGATAATTTTATGATACCTTAGTATATTTTTCAAAGTGTTACAAAATCAGTTATAATTTTAAAATTTCTATATTCCAAGTAAATGATGATTTTACTTAAAAATTAAATTATTCATATTTATAAAATTATTTTAAAAAAAATTAATTCATATTTTAATTCTTCACATCAATAAATTATGAGGGTGAATTTTTGTGATTTTTATGAAATATTTAAATTTTTAGTGAATAATAAAATACGACAATTTACGGTATAAGGTAAATACATGATTTAATGAGTCGTATATGATGTATGGTATGTATAATCCAAAAAAATAGAACAGTAATTAATAATTTTAATATATTTTATGATAATTTTCTAAATATTCATCGTATTGAAGAAAGATAATAATCTAACGAATAAAACAATGAGAAAACATCCCTCTCAGGCACTATAAATACCACATCTCACCAGCTCTTTTCTTGACACATTATTTCTTTTGATAATTTTAAAAATTCAACCAAATACAATTAGAAATCCCATACACTACTTTCAAGAGCTCTTTGTTTCATAAAAACAAAATTATTTTCCCTACGAAGGTTTTCACCTAGGAAAATTTCAAGAGGTAAATTCCACTTTCCTTATCTTTTAATTTCTTTTCACATTATTTTCTTATTCTATAATCACCTCACCTTGTATAAATGGTATGATAACTCCATCACCTCACATATACTAAAATTTTATTATTCTAATGGAATAATTCATCATTAAACCACTCTCCCCTATATGTTATTATAAAAATGAATGCGTCGTTTGTGAGGAGTGAATTTATTGCCTTCAAAGAAGAAAAATTATCATATACAATTAACTCTTACAAGGATGGTCAGAAAACCATTTTAATGAAAAAAGTTATAATATATTAATTTTAGACACAATATTTTTTTGGGATAATTATATACACATGATATTAAAAAATAAAACATACAATTTTTTTGTTAGGAAAAACCCCCAAAAATAATCTATATGAATACCACTAACATTGTATCTAATGAACCATCCTCATCCATAATAACCAAATGAATTATATAATAATTTACCCTTATTTATTTTGATTCATAACTTATACATTCAATTATTTTCTATTTTCATTTTACATGAACTTTTATACTCTGCTATTTGTGAACCGTTCAGGAAATGTAGGAAAATCCACACTGCCAAATGTTGAAATTAATCACTATAAATCATAAGAAAGTCCATAAATTAAAATAATAAAATTATAATAAATATACTAATTATATAAAATGTTATAAACTTATTAATTAATGAATATAATTTTTTTATTCAGTACAATAATAATAAGTACATAACTCTTTCATACATATGGTAAGGGATTCTACAAGAAACTCCGTTTTACATTAATGTACTATTTCTCTATCTTTAATTTCATGAAATTATTCTTCATTTTTTTGTTGTAATTATTATATATTATATGTATATGTTATAAAATCACGTTTCAATATAAGATGATCCTTCTTTTATGGGGAAATATATTTTTGAAAAAGGATCCTTTATAAAATCTTCTCGATAAAGAGGCCCGGTTAAAGGGAACTTCATGATTTCATACCCATTATCATGTGCTCCCCATAATATGTTATAAAACTATTTATCATGAAATACTATCATGGTTCATTCCTCATATTTTTAACCAATTATTCTTTTTCATTTTTAAATAATCTTTAATACTTTCCCATAAAACCGAACTAATATGGCTAATTTTTAAATCTTCCTAAACAATATTCGAAAATTATTTTACATTATTTGAAAAAAATTCATTATTTATGTATATTTTCATTTATGAAAGTTCATTTATATTATAAATCTATTCCATTGAGGAATATTTTATGATATACCCATTTGTGGTGCCTTATGATATGATTAGGATGCCCATTTTTTTCCATGGGTAGCCCTTATGTTAATGTTTTATTCCATATGTATGATTCATCATGTGGCACACAAATAGATGAAATTTTATAATGGTTTATCCTATATAGTGATCGAAATCATTGTTTAATTTTTCGTATCATGATAATTAATGTTGGGACATGGAGTGAACCTGATTCTTATTTGGGACATTATCTACCATGTGACATAGTATTTGCAGTTATACTTGATTCATGTTTGTGTCATGATATATATTGTTTCCACATTCCTATAATTACATGATTATATGTAATCATGTTATACATGTTATTATTCCTTATTTATATTCATGTTTGATGCCTTTTATTCCATCATGTTTTACCTTCCAACCCATGTTCTTTGTTTTATTCCTATGCTCATTTCCCTTACTGAGATTTTTAGCTCATCCCTTTTGATCAGGTATTCACCAAGTTATCCAATGAAGCTATAAGTGATTAATGGATTTTAGGATCTCATTATGGATATTAAATCAAATATGTTTTCATGATGTTTAATTATGTACCTAATATTCCATATCCACTAGACTTTCTGATCCTTAGATTGAAATTTTAGGTTTATTTAGGATTTAAATAACGTAATGATTTTTGTAAAAGGATAGGGTATGTATGGTTGGTATTTGAGTAAGGTATAATTATTTTTTGGATTACGAGTATAATGTACTAGAAAAATCTATAGGGAAATGACTAAGTATAAGAAAACATCATTGAATTTTGGTTAGTATAGAGTAACTGGTTTATCAAGAAAATACATCATGGTCTGGATACTACAAGTGGACATGGTTGTAGAATAGATGTAACTTGGACTAAATCTATTAAGGTTATCAAGGCCAGACCCAAGTTAATCTGGAAGAAAAAAATGGGCGTTAATGCACACTTGGATTTATAGTACCTTTTCACCCAGCTCACGCTATGAATAATAACATGAATCATGTGGAATTCTATCCTTATCTATAGAAAGATACTGTTTCCATAGAATCCTTCATAATTTAATGTCCCCCCATGTTTAAGTGATCTTTTAATACCCACCTAAAAAGAAATTGATTAACTCTACTAAGACGATATTTTGTAACATTCATTTATCAGAAGAAGATAATGTTTTACTATATGTCTAACATTTTGAAGGGGATGCTAATCAATGGTGGACACTGATTAACAACACAATATAAAAGGAGTAAATTGATACCATGGAATGGGAATATTTCAAGAAAATATTTTTCATTAAATACTTTCCTTTAACCCTCCACATCAATATAGAAAGATAATTACATGGACTGAAGAAAAAAAAAGATGTTTTTATTGGGGTCAATGAAGAAAACATCACATGGATTGCATGATACATCTCCCTCTTTATCATGATAACCGAAAGCAAGGTGGGTCGCTTCATTAGTAGACTAATGTTGATTCTATGAAAAGTATTGGCGATTAGAGACCTCTAAATTTATGAGGATATTTTGTATTTCGGCCAAAAGGTAGAAATGGATATCAGATACTCTCAATGGTCTCATATACCTAAGGAAAAAATAAAAAAAATTATTATAATATGGCTGAAAATTCCCATGGTGGAAAGAAGACCCTATATCCCACGTGTCAATGGTGTAGGAAGAAGCATCCTGGAATGTTCTTAAAGGGAACCGTGATATGATTAAGATATTTAACAGAAGAGAATGTAGATAATAAATACCAAATGGATATCAAGAATCCCTATAATGTTAAATAATAATGGATGTTTTAGAACAACTCTCAGCCTATAGTGGAGTGTTTAAACAACAATAAATATGGTAATTGTAAAAACCATTTCCCTAAGCCAAATTATGTTAGAGGCAATCAATGAAAACAACCTCAAAGGAAGAATGTAAGGTCATATTCTATCAGCAATTTTGTAGTGGAGTTCAATAAGGATGTGGTGATAGGTATGTTGATTATTCATTCAATAATAGAGAATGTACTATTTGATTCTATTTCTATACATTCATTCAAATTTTGTAACTTTAGTATAACAATTCAATCACCACCTCATAATTTTTCAGTTGATTTTTCTGTGGGTATAAAAAATTGGTCAATTATTCCATCCAATCTTCACAACTCATCCACATTTAATGTTTGTGGAATGAAACATTATGAATGTTTTTCATAATCCATTTGGAAGTGTTTTATGCTATATGTGGAAGTAGTTATAATCATTATATAAATACGACATCAAATTTATGTAATTGGAGATCACTCTTCACATCCTGAAGCAACCTCCAATTATGAAAATGTGTATGGAGGTACTTGAATCTCCTTCAGAATCATCATCTCAATTGTGGACATTGTTTTTTTATGAGAAAGCATACATTTCTCAAATGCTTGAGATATTGGAGAGAATCATAATCTAAGAGATTCCTATCATGAGGGATTAAACATATAAATTCCTTGCAGAATTATCTAACCTTCATCCTAATAAATTGGTTGAGTTATCAATGGAAACTATTTTTACACGTTTTCCTATTTCAAATACACCTTATAGAATGACCACAATTGAGATTTATGAAATAAATAAACAGTTAGAGGAGAATCTAGATAAGGGTTATATATGCACGAGTGCTTCACCATGGGGTTTGCGAGTCCACATTGTTAAAAAGAATGATTGACCAATATCCTTCCAAATTGATTATTATGATCTCATGAAAATAATGATAAAGAATAAGTATCCCCTACTATAGATTGATGCCTTTTTAGATCAGCTATGTGGGGTCAGTTATTTCATTAATGTAGAAATTCAATCTGGATATGACCAATTAATGTTGAAGAAGAAAGGTAGTCCCATTAATACCTTTCAAACAAGGTAAAACACTAAGAGTTCATAGTTATTCCCTTCAAGATCACTAATTCTATATTAAATTTCATAGACTTAATGAATAGACTCTACAGAGGTTACCTTATCAGGTTTCAGGTTGTCTTTATTTGCGATGTTCTGATATCCTCAAATAAATATTTGGAACATTAGGAGAATTTTAATATTGTGATATAGACATTTTTAGTGGATGAAAATTATGAATTGTATAGGAAACATATGTTTTGGAAGGAGGATGCATCACTATTGGGGAAATCAATAGCTAGAAAATGAATATATATGGACCCTTCCACAACAAAGTAAATCAATGAGTTGTCCAGGCTAGCATCTGTAATGGAGATTAGTAGTTTTCTTGTTCTATATGGTTATTACTGGTAAATTTTAAATAAATTATCAAGGTTGTCGAACCCACAAACCATGTTTACTCAGAAGGGTAAAAAGTTTTTTTGGACCAGTGCATGTGAAGAATGCTTTTAAGAGTTGAATAAGAGTCACATCAATGCACAAGTTCACACACAAAAAATATGTAGGGAACACTTTGCAGCGTAAAAAAATTCCTCAAAGAATGTTTTAGGTAGTTTTATGATGAAATATGATAAATTTGAATCCCAATCTTCAATAAAGTTGATCATCCTTGAGAAAAACGATCCAATGTATGATCTGGAGTTGGAAGCAATGATCATTGTAATGAAAATATGGCGACATTATCTCTATAGGGAGAAGCGTGAGATATATACTGATCACACGAATCTCAAATATATATTCACATATAATGATCCTAATATAAAGAATATAAAATAGTTATAGATAATCATATATTATGAACTCTTAATCGACTACGATTGTGGTAAAGCATATAAGGTGTAAGATTCTATTAGTAAAAATGAACTTGTGACATTATCAATTATGAGTATTGAGAAGGATACAATCTTCCTAGATCTTCAAATGAAGTACATGGGATTAAATATGTAAGGAAAATCAACAAACCATTATCAAAATATTGATCAATAATTTCCTGTGGTGGAAAATGAAAGATACTCAATGAAGTTATGTGTAAATTTAGAAGAATGTGGAATCCATGATAAAATTGAAATACTTAGAGTTCAAAAATGGATGATGAAGGAGTCATGAGATTTGGGTAACGACTATGTGCTCCATCAATTAACAGATAAAGAATGTTCTTCCAAAATATTCACATAGCTCAACCGTCTCTATTCACCAAGGGATCACAATTATTTGTAGAGATCATTGAGAGGACTATTTGTGGGAAAATATGAAAAATGAGATAGCTGAATATATATCAAAATTCATGGTATGTTAGCATGCGATTGGAAAAAGTGAAATGTATAAGTGGATTATGAAGACATTACCCATAAAAATAGGTAAAAAGGAGAGAATGACCATGGACCTTGTCAATGGACGTCCAAATACATACAGAGGAAAAAAAATTATTTAGTTTTTTTGGATCATCTTTAAAAGACTTCCTAATTTATCCCAATTCAAGAGGACTTCTCACTGGATCAACTGGAATTAATATACATCCATGATTTTTTAAGGATCCATGGAGTATCACAATCAATTCTATCTAATATAGATCCAATATTAACCATTAAATTAAGTAAAATTATCCAACATGATCTAATAACTATGCGGAACATTAATACCACCTATCATCCCCAAACGGATGGCCAATCCTATCAGAATATTCAGACATTATATTATATGTTGAGGATTTGATCTATGGACTTCATGGTTCGATGGTACGAACATCTACCACTGGTCTAATTATCATACAATAGTAGTTTCCACTCGAGCATCCAAACAAATTCATTGAAGGACCTTTATCAGATTAGAAGAAAAAATGGCATGTTGGGATTATATCAGTGAATGGTTAGTATAAGACTAGTAATTTTCCATGAAATGGTGTAAAAGGTGAAAACTATTCAGCACACATCAAGGCAGCCCAAATTTGACAAAAGAGTATTGAAAACAAATTTAGACGAGACCTTGATATTAGTTTCAGATATATGGTATTCCTCCAAATATATATTTATATATATGGGAGAGGATCATGAGATTTGTGAAGATAAGAAAGTTAAGCCCCAGGTACATCGGCCTATTTGAAATTCTAGATCGTGTCAGAGTTATAACTCTCAACAATAACTTCCACCAATAATGTCTTATGTACATAATGTATTCCACGTATCCCTATTGGGGAATTACATACTAAATCATTCATATATACTCAATTAAGAGGTGGTAGAGTTGGAAATTGATATCTAATTCAAGGAGTAGCTAATGAATATCATTGGTTGTAGAGATAATGTTATACAGAAGAAGACTAATCACCTGGTAAAACTAATATGGTGGAACCATAAGTATGAAGAGGCAACATGGGAACTGGAGGAGGAAATGAAGGAGAAGTACCATCACTTCTTTTAGCAATAGTATATAAAACGAAATTTTATGTTCATAACAGAAAGACAAACAAAATCTTCTCCCCCATCCATTTTAAATGAGGTTTCCTTTAAATATCATCATTATCTAATGGAATACATGTTTGGATACCATTAAAATATCAATATATATATTAAGTAAATTAATTTTTTCAATCCACCAGTAATGGAAACATTTATACTAAATCCATTTTTATAGTAGATAATTAAAAATGAAATATTTATAATTGTGGGTGAGGAAAATTAGTGAGAAGTCCACCAATATAGAAGGGGCTATTAGAATCATGATTTAATTTTTTCAACAAAATAACAAATTTCATTGAATGAAAAGTAAAAAGCATAATAAATAGAAAAAATTTAAAATAATAAATGAAAAAATAATGATTATGTTCTCTTGGACTTTAACGGTGTTGTAATCGTTTTGGGATTATTATAATGGATTATTGGAAAAATATTCTAGGTACTAAAATAATATAAAATAAAACATTATGTGGGTGTAAATGTGGGAAGAATAAGAATCCACAAATGAATATTAATATCAGGTTTTGACAAATATATTTTAAGAAATGAGAAATATATATGGTTAAAGAAGTATAAGTGGTCACAGAAGAGGTCCAAAATGATGAAAATATAGAATGAATGAGATAAAAATAGTTTATAATATAATACTATCAAAATTAGGGAAAATAAATAAGTAGGACTTTTGAGTAAATCTCATGAAACATTTTGAATGAAAATCAAGGAATAAGAAAATAGTGAGGGACGATGAGTTTGAAAAAGGTAATAATGGGGAGAAAAGTGTAACTTAAAATAATCCCAAGAAGACCAATAACATAAATTCACTAAGAGGAAGATGATTTTTTATTTTTTGAAATTATGTAATTACCATAAAAATTTGATAAAAAAATCATGATGATTCACGTTGATAGAATTAGTTCCAAAAATTTAGAAATTCAGTTTAGGAAAATAATAAATAAACTAGTTTTAGTATGATATTTCTTGAGATTTCATATGGAAAATACTGTAATGAAAATTGAACTACTAACAATTGTTTTAAAAAATTTCTATATAATTTTCAAAAGGAAATATAAATTGAAAACAATATAAGATAAAACATGTTTTCAAATGAAATTAATGATTCTACATTATGAATAAATCAAATTCCAAAAGAGGGTATCAAAAGATAACAACCTTATATATCTTGATATGTTGTGTGGGTGGAGTAGGAAATAAGGAAAAAACTAATTGAATTATCTAAAAATCAAACCTGGTCAAGAGAAGACATTGAAAAATATAAATAATATGCCACATGTTACATTTACCATGATGAATCATGTTGAAAAATAAAGCCACGAAAAAGGTTAGATGAAATGTCATGACTTCTTCAAAGATCTGCATGTATGTAGGTGGGAGACCTGCTTCCTCCAAACATCTTTATCCTAACACAATATTTTTTTCCATCAAATCAATAGGTGCATCACTAATATAAATATCATCCCCTATCTATGTATCCAACATTCTTATTGTACATACCACCTTATATATGTGAATGACTCTATCATTTTTTTGAACTACAGCAAAAGATTTATTCATGGTATCTCAAATGTACTTGAAGACTACTGTACGTGGAGTTGGAAATTAATTATCATAGAAAAGAAAATCTTTTTCATCAATGATAACTACTCAAAATTACATTCTAGTTCCATCACAACCATCCTAAACATACAGCGTGGTAGATTCCCAATCTATTACCTCGATGCCCCTATTTTTTCAAGAAGGCCTTTCATCAGTCACTTTGATCATACCACCTGGAAGATTGAAGAGAGTATTTTTACATGAAAATACATTATCTATCCTTATAAGGAAGAATTTATCTAGTGAAAAATGTATATACTACATTATTGATTCAAACTCTCTGAGCTATCAATGTTCCAAAATAGGTCCTTGAAAATATTGACAAACTCCAAGACTCTTTTATTTCGGATTCCCACTCAAATGAAAGTCATAACTAGGTGTCATGGGAGTGAATGGATAGTCCAAAAAGAGAGGGGAGCATGAATGTGATAAATCTTAAGGGAACACTACAATGAAATCATACTAATCTAGACTAGGAAAAGATGGAGGAGAAGACAATCTGGGATGTTTATGGGGAATATATGAAAGGGGGAGACAATATTTACATGGGTAATTCATCCAAACATATTTTCAAAGACCTTCCAAAATATTTATCTCCATCATAACCACTTTAATTTGATAGTGGGTAGTTCATTTATTTTGTTCTTATTTCACAACTAAGCTGGATCAAATCTTGGTTTTTGGGGTGTCTAACTCCTGATCTCACATTGAGGGATGCATGCAGATTTACAAAATTTATTAACATCATACTAGACCAGAGAAAATATGTCACGACTGACATAATTAACATTAATAAAGAGCCTAAAAATGAATCTTTACAGAGTCTACATCAGTGTACCATTCAGTTAATGATTATCGAAGGATTATTATTTCCAATGAGATCACTACTGAGTGGGGAAGATTATTTACAACAACAAAATTACCAAAAAAACAAGACATTTTAGGATGGAGAATATGAAACCACGTGATTTACATCGACAATAATATCCAACACCTCAAAATCAGCCTGATCTCTAGTTATTTGTGGTGTAGCATTAGCGGGGTAGAGACCATGTACCACCTATTCTTTGAGACAAACTAGGATCATTCAATATGGATATCCTTCAACACATTCATTGTCTACTATTACATAGCACTTGAAATCCACCCCTTCCTCGATAGATGGTTCCATTGTGTAGGTACAACTAGTCCATAGAATAAAGTAAGAACTGTGGTTCTATTAGAAGTTTTTCGATTCATATTGAAGGCTTGGAACTCTAAACCCTTGGAAGGGATCATCAGTAATATGACCTTTATGGTCGTTCGAACAAAAAACCACATGATCAACCTGGTCATGTTAACAAATAACTAGGAGGTTGATCTCACCCCCAAAATTTTGATGTCTGGATGCTCACAGTTATCCTTGGTCACTGGTACCTCTCATTTTCATTGGGTTCATTAGAACCCCCCCAGGTCGAGCCTCATGTTTAACAAAAATGGATCATGTTTCTCAGGGGTCTATAAGCAGTGGTGACCTATTGTGTGAATCCTGAGGGTCTATTATTTTCATTTTCATCTCTTTATTAGGTCATAAACATTCCATTCAAGATGGAGGTATAGATTCTCTCCCTGGTCAACAACATTTTATATAAAATAAAATTATTCTAGGGGCTAGGTAAATAGAATATATCATCCTCTAAGATTCCATACAGGCTGTGAGAACCCCATGACCAGTCACTTATATCTCTTGAATCTGTATAAGTATGGTTAACCATCAGACAAGGATCCTTCATACTTGGTGGGTGGCTAATCATGTTGCATACTAACTCTCTTCTACAGTGGCTCATGGAATATAAATAACAAGTTTCACCCAAAATAATTCCATTCCCTAGAGGTAATGAAATATGTTTTGGGATATTCTTTGGGGTTGCATCATTATAGTCTTCCTTAAATGAGTTCACAAGTCTTGGTTTCTCTATTTTTATTTTGTATTGATTTTAATAAAATAATGATTATGATGAGAAGAATATGTTCTAACCATGAAAGGAATACAATGTAAATATTTATCTCAAGAGGAGATAGTATAAAATGAGGATTTATTCAATAGTATAATAAAATTTTATTAATGTAAATATATTGGTATAATTTACCATATGATTCTCTAATGAAAATTTGAATAAAAGGTCTTACTTGATGAGGTAAAAATTAATATCACCCCTTTAGTGGGATTCTATCCTTAAGAAGCATCCATATCTTTTATATCCCATTAAAAATTAAAATTTCATGATAGTTATTAGTTACAAGTATCTAAAAACGAATGATTAATTATTTTTTAATCTATATTCTTCATGTATAATTTCTAATATGGGTGGGGGGAATGTAATATTCCAATTAAATAAAAAAAGTACATTTATGGAGACATTATGGATTTTTTATAAAACCAGCTACATGTTCTTGAATGTTTTTGTCTTATGATTAAGATGGGTTTTTGATATATTTAAGTAATTTCAAAAAGAAAATTGTTTTATATTTGTATCTATTAGTTTTAGCAGGAATATGTTTAAAAATACATCGAGTGATTTATTGTAAGGAATTTTATGAGATGGTATCATATTAATTTTTAATGGAAATAGTGGATGTCTAAACAAATATCATTTTATTGTACACTAAATATTGATCATATAGACTTATAGTGAAAGGGTTAGGGAAAAATACATAAATTAATGTCAAACAACCATCTTCCATGAACATGATATTTATTTTCAATATTGGAGAGAAGAAAAAATAAAAGATAATGAAATAATGGGATAGTAGAATATTTGATTTATAAAACATTTTGACATATCATTCTTTAGTAGGTATAATAAAAAATTATAAATGGGATATTGTTGAACCAGAAATGTGATTTTGTCATAATTATTTTCCATAATGATCAAATCCATTAACGGAGTTTGCGTTATGAAATCATTTTTATGATGTTTCTATGGTTTTTTAATTATTGGCCCCATGAATGTATAAAAGATTTTGGTGTTCCCAGAAAATATGTGGCTCAGATGGAATGCATGATTAGAGATGTTATTTATTTCCATTACTCAAATGGAAAAGAATGAGTTTTTTCAAAGAGGATGCTACCAACAGTTTATATATGGAATTTATTGGGAGTGATCTAATGTGGGATTATTATTTAAAGACACTATGAAATGGTTGATAGATATATAGTTTTGTTTCAAGTAGTTTTTTTCATATTAGTATTCCTTGGAGTAAATATCATGTAGGATGTATTATATTTTTGGGGATATTTTAAAATTAATATGAGAAGTAAAATCCTTATGACTATCATGGTTCTAATATTTTATAAATATTCACTTGGATGAAGTTGGAATAAAGTTATGTGATGATTTTGAATCTATTTATATTGTACAAGACAAGGTCTACTAAGGAGAGTACTATCATAAAAACTATAATAAGTGTAATATAGTCCAACTAGGAAAGGAATTGAATGTTATATTTTACAAAAATAAGGTACGAAATAAATTAAGGATAACCCATAAATGAATATTTTTTGATGATTTTAGTTTAGTTAAAATGGTTGAGATGATCTCATTATAAATTAATAAATCCCCGGTTATATTTAGAATATTTTTGAAATGGTGAGTATGAGTGTGAAAAATGATACTGATTATATGTTATTTTAGGACAATTTTGATAAATATTTTTAATTTAAGCGATTCATTTAATGAATTATTATAAATAAATTTTAAGGAAAATTCATAGAAATATGGATCATTTGGTGACCTGCGTATGAATGATTCCAACCAATGTGCAAGCAAAACCAAGTCTCAAACATTTCATTTGTATAATTATGAAAATAAACAATATATGTGTGAGTATGATTTCTGTATCAGAAATTGTTCTTTAACATATGAGTCATTATATCCGTTGTGATATTTCTATATGGATAAAATTTTCCATGTCACAAGCACATAAGAAATAAACATTATGAGTCAAAGTATGCAGTGGGTCATGTTTAAAAAATTTCAATACATGTGTTGGGACTCATATAGTTAACTAAGGATAATGATAAGGAATTATTTATGAGATATTCATTCCAAAAAATAAGAATATATGACTTTGACATAGTTTCTAAATAATTTAATGAATACATGGAATATATTTTATAATATGTGGATATTGTGGGATATAAGTTGATTTTGGTGTATCTAATAATAATGGGATAAGAAGAACCTGAATAATGACTCTTCAAATTATTTAGTGGATGAACAGAAATAATTATAATATTGATCCCCATGATTACAAAAAGGAATGTTTATTGGAATTTAAATGCAGAGATTTATAGGAGTTTGAATATGTGATAAATAGGGAGAGCGTTTGATGCTTCATTCCAATATATATGTACTCTACATGTAATGACTAAAATTCCAGCATGATACCTAATAAAAAATATTATTTTTGACCTTCTGTATAAAATAATGGATAGAACCAGTATTTTGTGCATATGAATCCTCCTATTCACTAAAGAAAAATATTTTATAGTGTGGAACCAAGTTATTATTTTATTCATTGAAGAATAAAAAAATGTATAAGTACATCTGACCATTTTTACCACATGTCATATTCAATCCAGGAGATCAGGTATAGGGAAAAAGAAATAAATTTCATTCCATTAGATATTCATATTGGATAAAAGGTATATATATCCTTACTATTGTATTTATATAGTGTAGATATGTGAAAAATATGTTATCTAACCCATTTGATTGTTTAAAATGAGAAATAAATAATATTATATTGGTTAAGTGAATACCAGAGTTGAGTCAGTGCTCATACATCAGATGAAGCTATCTAAAACATTCATTATTTTGAGCTATAAAATAAATATCATTTCAATGCCTTATACATGGATTGTGTTTGTATAATAGATATAGAACCATATCACTACCCATGATTATTTTTTTAATCAGATAGAATCGATGTGTGAGTGGGATAATAACTACCATACACTTAGTAGATAGTCATCCTTAGGTAGGAAAACCTCATAAACAATGGGTAGATATTATTATGATTATTTCCTTTTATAAATAAATGTATGCTGACCAAAGGAAATATAAAGAGACATATGGAGATATTTTCATTGAATAAGAGATGTTTTGAGAAAGGATACATGCGTATATTTTTTAAATATAACAACACTAATTCACCCCTCTCAATGTTGAACACATACCATTGTGATCCATTTTGGTCTGATAATTAGATTGAATTGTTAGATACTACCATTGGTAATTTGGAATGTTCACTCTTATACATGATTGAGATAGTTGAAGATTAAATTTTTAGTTCTATTATAGTTATATAGATGACTGACCATATAAAACAAATTTGGAAATTTCTATACTGAACCAAGGATAAAAATATATAGTAATTTCCAAATGCGGCCCATGGAATATAATTTTGGTGACCAAACCATTCTTTGAGACTCACCAAGGTTGGGTCATCAATGTATGGTTGGGTGGGTGATGCTTTCTCTTTTACATGTTGGTAATTTTGTGACACTGACATGAGTGGGAGAGTTGGATTATAATCTTACAGCCCCTCTTCAATTTAACACCATGCATAACACTTTTCAGGCATTCCAATTAAGTAATAGTATCCCTGAACATTAACACATGTTTTAATATTATGACATAAAGTTTTATATAAATGGATTATACAAAAACTATATTATATTAATTGATAACTACAATCATAAATTATTATAAGAAATTAATATCCCTTATGTTTAGGTGAAGTGGAAACAAGGAAAAATCCAGGATGAAAATTTCTGATAATAAACTGAGATGAAAATTAATTGGTTGAGAATTTTCCCCCATAAAAGAACATGATCATTATTAGGGAATAGAATCCCATTGGTGGAGAGGTTTTAATTTACATAACCTTTAGTCATATATAGTCAAAATTAATTTCATTATTTATAAAACTTTTTTTCAACATTATGTCTATGGGGGTTTCAAATGATATGATATGTTTTTTGTGGATTGGGGAGGGGAAAATGGTAGGGGTTGTGGTGAAAGATACATGTACCTAATGTCTTAGTAATGGTTTCATGATTGGGAACCTATTAATGGAGATTTATCTATTAGATACACCAAGTACCCAATGGTTTACTATCTTTTATCTTAATTCCTCATAGGAAGCATACCATTAATTATGGGGAATATTTTGTTTTCACACAAGAAATTTTTCCTTCTTTAGAGATCTTATATGATAATTAAATTCATTGTTCAGTGATTGGTCTAACTATGATCTCTTGAAATCCTTCCTCTTCCAATTTTTGGATCCCCTTTTCATCTTTTGCTTTGCATTGGAATTCTTTGTCATGAAAGGTCATATTCTTTGAGTCAATGAACAAACATTCCTTATTCTACATTAATTTCTATATTTTTCATAATAGAGGGTGTAAAAAAACATTTACACATTTTTAGGGATTGTAAAATATTGCTTCATATTCAATAATATCTTGATTTTTATTTTAAAAAAGGTTATATTAAACAACACTGATTTTTTACCACATTTTCCGTATTTTATTTCAAATTTCATATAAATATTTTTCCAAGAACTACATATATTTTTTATTTTTGGATGAAAAAAATTAATCTAGTGGATTGATCCTTTTCTTCAAACCACAAAACAAATTATGAATTTTATATTGTTGAGAAAACCCTTACATATATCACATTTATTATGAGTTGTGTAATAAAACATAGGCATGGTATAATTTTTTTAAAAGAAAACAGTTCAGTCATATTAAATTGATCCTAAAAAGGATATATAGAAAATTTTTCTATAAATTGGGTTTTTATTGTTTCTTTCATTGTTGAATTTCTTTTAGTTCAATTCATATACTGTAATTTTTTTTAGTAAAATATAAAATCATGTTTTTTGGAAATATTTTGTGTCAATGATGTTGATATTATCCGTGCGTAGCATATCTTTTACAACCATCATTCGTTATCTTCATAGATTACAACATTACACATTTTATCCAAGTATCTTTTTACACATTATGGAATTATTTTTTATTTAATATAAAAGTATGAAATATATTTATAAAAGTGGTATATTATTTTTTTAAAGTTAAAGGAAAGAGATATACGAATGGTAATTTGATAGGCCAAATGAATGAGATGGTGCGTCAATGTATTGAATTTATTATCTCAATTCTCCTACACTAAGTGGGATGTTTGGAATGATTATCCTACCTATATTTTACCAATTCAATTTTAACCAAAATAGTAAATATGGTTCACCCAATATATAATTGGTTTATCTAAGATCCATGGTAATTCTAAAGTTAGTATGATAGGTATAGATTCCACAATTTTGGGTGATACAATTTAGGATTAAAAATTTTATGCTTGATGGTATGATAGAATATTGACTTCTCATTTGTCTAAAAAAATTGATTTTATCTATTGGTTTACACACTTCTATCAATGCTAGGTGGTTAAGGGATTTTTGTGACCCAATACTTATTAAACCTTACTCAAATCATGAAAGGCCTCTTTTGGTATATGTGATGGATCAACAGTATAAAAACTAAGTAAGGGAAATGAAAATTAGTATGGGATGTAGCTAACTAGGTAGTATTACATTGGGATATATTCTTTCAAGTAAAATAGAGGTATTTCTAGTTAATTGAAAAAATACTACCCATAAAATATAATCTTCATTTTTTCCAATCATATATCTTTACTGTTGAATTTTTTTCTTGTTTAGTTGATAAGTTTTGTTTAATGATAGTTTTTTTCCGTTGTATACTTTTTCAAGGCATGTTAGGTCTATTTTTTATCCTCTTTTATATATAACTTTTGATTGTATTACATAACATGTTTTACGATTATTTATTATGTTCTAATTGACTTTTTTGGTGTTATTTATATCTTTGGTGAAACTAATAATTGTTTCACCACATTATAAAAATAAAGGACACATAAATAATTAATTTTAGTACAAAAAAACAATACCCCATAGTTACATACTTTATCCCATGACATTTAATCCTACGTCAAGTAATCGATAGGTGTTCAAGAGGTGTTTTGGTGACCTAACCAAATAGTATATGGGTCATCCAAGAAGAATTATTACAAAAATTATCTTATCATACGATAATGGATTTGAGGGTATGATAAATATGAGCATCCTTGAGATAAGACAACCAAGACTCATAAAGTAAAAAAAATATACATATCCCATAAAAATGTTTGTTGAATATTGAATTACCAGGGGAGTTTTAAGATAACATTATTCCTCAAACTGTGAGTTAGTCCATAATTTATTTGTTACAGGTGTTCTAATAGGTTTTTTCTAGGTAATAAATGGTATGAATAAATATAATCCTTCATGTACACCTATGTATAACTAAATTATAATAATAATTACTTATAAAAAATATAAATAAAAATAAAAAATATAAAAAAATATTTATATATCCATTTATTTGTAATGAAAAAGTATATATGAGTCAATAACCTGTATTGACCCAAACTATTATAAATAAAATCCCATTTTGATGTAAATTAATTTTATTATTTTGTAATATATATATATAGAGCCTATCCTTTTACACATTTTATTACATGATTTTAAGAAAAAATAACCATGACATTAAACCAAGTTTTGTAATGTCTAGTTTCTTTGGAAGAATAGGCACCTAATTAGATTTCATGTAACCAAAATAAAAAACAACTTTTATTAAATCTTTATAAAGAGCTCCTAAATTCTATAAACTCTTTATGTCTATATAGAATAACCTTGGGGGAATATATGAACAAAGGGATTAGCTAAAAACCCACTAAGGTAATAATCATATATATAATGTGTAGAACACTGGTTATAAGGAGTAAAAAGGTGACATAAAAATCCATGGAACATGAATAAACATAAGGAATAATAACATGTATAACATGGGGTAATAAAATCATGGAATCATAGAAATTAGGGAACCACATAAAACATCACATAATCATGAGTTCAGTCTCATTTCACATGGAGAATAATGAGTCAAGGCTAACAAACATGATCCTTCCACATAGAAAAAATGTCAAGGATAATCACTATGACCGTCGCACATTGGGCCATAGCCAAGGCTAACCATCAAGACTACTACACATGACATATTATGGGAATAAAAATTACCCAATTAATAGGATCACTATCTGGGCTCACCAATCACAACATTTTAATGAATATTTGTTCTGTATAAAAATTCATTCAAACGGAATCGAACATCAACCTAAGGGTTACCCATAGAATGAATTCTGTATCATAATCATGTCAAAATGAATAAAAAGGGGGAATATCATAATATTTACCATTAAATCATACATGGAAATTAATAAGGTAAATTATGAGTACATCATGATATTTTATGTCACACTAATTTGAAATATCGGAAAAATCAAGTTTTATAAAAATCAGTAATACAACATTTTAGTGCAGTTTAGGAAGGATATTAAAGATTATTTAAAATGGAATAGGTATAATTGTTTTTAGAAAACCAGAAATGAAGCAATATAAATTTTTATTATAAAATTATTGAATTTAGAAAAAAAAATTGTTGCATAAAATAGATTTTTGAGATCATATTGAAATGGGTAAGAAATTTGGATGTTCCCATTAATTAGGCTTGTTAATGAGGAAGAATTGTGAATGAAACCTTTTTAAAACATGTATATGACCAATAAATTTTTTTGAGATGATATGGATACATGATTTTGGAATATATAATTACAATATATAGGACGTATATAAAAATAATTTAGAGTTACATTGGGGTAAATAGAGATAAATGGTAACCTAATGGAACAAATGGAGGTTCAGGAAGAAAACCCCTACCACATCTACGAAAGTGTTATGCACATAATATTAATGTACAATATAATTAAATTAAATTAAATAATTTATTAATTTGGAAACTTTTATTAATATATATTTTTTATCATATTATTATGTTCATTTATGGACGTTTTGAATAGTTATAAGACACAATTTTATCATTTGGGAGAATTTGTTCCCTTAGTTTTCATGATTGGTTAACTTGAATAAATGTATGATAGATGATGAAAAATGGGAATAAATCACCTGAATTGATGTTATATTTTATTTATTAAAATATATAAGATTAAATGGTTATATAATTTATTTTGTTATTTGGGGTGAGGATGAATAATTAGATAATTGTTAGTGATAATCATTTTTATTATTTTAGCAGTTCCTCGATCATCACAAACTAGTTTTGTTTCTTTTTTTATTAATGCGTAAAAAATATTGTTTCAAAACATAAAATAGATTACAACATAAATATGTAACAAACATTATAATGGTATTATGTCAATACTGGGAGGAAGTAATTTAAAATGAAAACATTTCATCCTTGAAGGAAATAAATCAACACGAGACAGATGATATTTTCATTTTTAGAATAAAAGGAAAAGGATAAGAGACTTGATGGGTAATTTTACATTGAAATAATATAATTAATGTATATATAACATACTGGAGTTTTCATTATTATTTCGATATAGGAGTATAGGAGAGAAAAATAAATGAAAATAAATTGAAAAAGAAAATAATAGGAAATGAAAGATGTTTTTACCTCTTGAATTATTCTCCATGAGGAACATGTGTTTGGTATTTTATAGAGACCAATGGATCCAAGACGTGGGGGAGAGACTTGGAAATATTGTTGAACATAATTTTTAAAATATTCATGGCTTTTAATGTGTGAGGAGAAGGGGTGGTATTTTTTATTGAGGATATGGGTGTTTTTTAATTATTTTATTCTTTATTTTATTATTTTGGATTAAAATAAGCAATAGTGTGGATTCATGTAACTTTGTACAATAACTATTTTGGCGGAGGAAGAGATTTGGACTGCCATGATGCATTTGAACCCGGAGAGTGTTGCGGGTCCAGATGCTTTTCCTAGCTCATTCTACCGATATTCATGGGAATTTTTGAATAAGGACTTAGTATTGGCAGTGAAATATTTCTTTCGATGTGGGAGCTAACCATGGTTCTCCAGTGCCACTACGTTGGCGCTTCTTCCTAAATCCAAGAACCCATCCTCTATCCTACATTATTGACTGATAAGCATTTGCAACGTACCCTATAAAATCTTGGTTACCATTATTAACTCTAGGATGGCTATTCACATACATCAGTGGGTGTCGTTGGAACAACACGGTTTTTTCAAGGGACACTACATCGAAGAATCCATAGCCCTTTCTCAAGAGATGCTTCGTGATCTTAACTTCAAGGCCCTTGGGTCTAATATAGCATCCAAACTTGACATGAACAAGGCCTACGATCGGGTGGAGTGAAGTTTCATCATCAAGGTTCTTGCAGGTATGGGGTTTTCTCCTGGAAATATTGATATAATCTTCTATTGTGTAAGCTCCGACTAGGTTTCAGTTACATTCATGGGGAAATCACACAGCTTCTTCAAGGTTGGTCACGGGCTTCAGCAAGGTGGACCAATTTCTTCAAGCCTGTTCATCTTAGTCCAGGATGTTCTTAGTCATCTCATTCACCGTAGCCTTAATAGTGGTTTGATTCTTCCATACCATAGAAAATGGAGCCTCCCCACAGTGTCTTATCTCTTGTCCTTGTATGATACCATCATTTTTAAAAATTCCTCAAGTAGATCACTTGGTGGCCTAAAAAAGGTGTTGGAGGAGTATAGTCACTGGAGTGGGAAGGTCATCAACCACAACAAGAACAACTTCTTTATTTCGAACAGGTGCACCTCCATGCGAGCTGCTTTTTTGAGATACAAACTGAACATGCATAGATGTACTCTCCCCATGGATTACCTGGGTGCCCCCATTTTGACGGTAAAAATTCGAATCAGTGACTTTGACCACCTCCTCACCACGATTACCGACCAGGTGATGAATTGGAAGAACATGTACCTATCCTTCGGGGGACAGATCGGGTTGGTTAACAGTGTTCTCCTAGAGACTCTGGTGTATGGTATTTCAGCTATCAATGTCCCAAAAGGAATTATTAAAAATATTTATAGAATCCTCGCTCGACTCATCTGGGACCCCCTTACTGTAGGAAAGAAGCAGTGGCCTGCAAGGAGCAAGATGGCAAGGCCGGTCTGTGAAAAAGGTATTGATCTCTGAAGCATGGAAGACACTGTTAACTATATGCACGCCAGTCTGGCTTGGGGAATCCTGGGACAATGCACTCTATGGGAGAAGATCTTCCATAGCAATTCCTTGGGGCACCAAGCTCTAATGGAGGGCTATGACTCATCCATATTCTTGGTTATTTTTCCTATTCTTTCTACCCTTCATCCGCACTCACGCTGTCTCATTGGGATAGGTGATTTATTCATTGGGCACCAAAACTGGTGTGGTTACATCATCATTATTCCAGGATGTCCTTCCACTAACATCACCTTCAAGGAGGCGAGGTCCTTTCTATCATTCACCATGACGGATATGATAAGAGAGTGACATGATCTTTTCAACCTCATCGATCTAAATTACGACTTGGACATTTGTGTCTTCACCCAATCCTCCTCAGGATCCTTCATGACAAAGGACTTCCGAAAGGTTTCCAGAATACATCTCCAAGCTAATTCGGACACTTGGGATGCATCTCTATGGGTAAACAATATCCCCACCAAACTTAATTTTATCACTGGGAGGATTCAGAACAAAGCTATCTCGTCTAATGAGAACATCAAGAGGTGTTGGGGTAACATGTCATCTAGGTGCATGTGATTCAAAGCTCACAATGAAGAAAGTGTGAGCCACCTATTATTTGAATGTGAATGGGTGCAGGAGGGCTGGACCTTTTTCAGGGGTTCCAATGTGATCTTAAACATCAGCATGGACGATCTCTCTTTTCTGGAGGGTTGGTACCACGATTATGAAAACAGCGGCCCTGAGATATTGGCCCGTACAGTGGTGTTTCATGCGGGATGTTGGTGTATCTGGATGGCGAGGAATAAGGTGAGACATGAGAGTACCATCACGTCACCTCATGCTATTATTTTTTGGACAAAAAATATCTTAAGTAACTTGGCTAGCGTGGTTCGCAACTAGATGGAGGCATCATCTCTCATACTGTTTCAAGCAAGGGAATTATAGGCACCCACGATCTTTGGGGGGAGGGGTAACTGGGTTCATTGGAACCCTCCATTCAGAGGGTTAAAATTGAACATCAATGGATCGTGCTTTCAGGGTAATATGTGAGGAGGTGGGGTAGTGTGCAAAAACAGTGGGTCAATGTATCTAGCCTTTATGGTTACTCTAGGTGACATCCCATCCTTACAGGCTAGTCCCTCACTCTCTTTTACGAGCTCTTATTTTGTGGCCAAAGGAAACTACTCATCATGGACACTGAAATTGTCTCATCACTGTTTCACAAGTCCTTCATTGATCAGGGTGTCTCCCCCCTGGTCGATCACTTATTCCATAAAGAATAGTCGGCCTTTACTTGGAAGCAACATTAGATTTGGTCACACATGGTGGGAGGGCAACAAGGGTACTGACCACTAGGCATCACACATCATATCGAGCCTAGACGACTTATTTTTTCACTATTTTACTAGTTTGAACCCCGAGGGGGTCAACTTGATTATAGGGGATTCCCTAGGTCTCCAATATTTCAGACGTCCTTAGCTCTCGACTTCGGGGGTAGGTGGTCAAGGGGTTGCTCTGTGTTTTATTGTGTGATTTTTCATTTTTTATTAATAAAAATTTACATGATGATGATGTATTTAGATTATACTATAAATTAGTGTATTTCATTATTCACAAAAAAATAAATTATTATAGAAAAATCCAGAGATATCTCCCTAATAATTTTCTAACATGTATAATTAAAAATAGAAATTATTTTCTAAAAATAATTTTCTAAATATGAGAAATTAAATTTATAATTAAAATCTTAATTTACTCAAAAAATAACGATTTTAAAATTACAAATAATTTTAAGGAAACATTATAATTTATTTATGGCTCATAAAATTAAATTATAATAATACGACTTAAAATTATTAATTTATCAATTCATTTTATGAAAATAAATTTTTTTATCTTCAACTAATTATATAAATTATAAAATTGTAATTAAATATTTCTATCATACACAAATACCAATAGTTAATTTCTCATTTCTGAAAAATTTATTTACTTATTCCAATATATAAATTTATCATATTTTAATTTATAATATAGCCAAATTTGATTTATTCTTGTAATGGTTATTTTACTATTCTATCAGATACTTTACTATTCATAATGTTCATATTAACATTCTAAGGTCAAGTTACTATTCCGCTGATATTGGTTCTTTAATGTCTAAAAATTCCTCTTATTTCATTCATTATTTATTTATAATGTTTATTTTGTGTTATTTATGTGATTTTCTGTGACTATAATTATATGACATTATTATAAGAAGTGAACATTCAATTATTGAAATTTTTTTCATTACATTATTTTTCCCTTAATAAAATTCACCCTTGAAATTTATTTTTACAAACTAAGGAGAAAATAGGTGAAGGTACTTATTCATCATTTCTTCCTCCAGTTCCCAATTTTCCTCTTTATCCTTATGGTTCCACCATAATTATTTCATAGGGTGAGTAGTCTTGTTTTGTAGAAATTAATCTCTACGGTCTACGATATTCACTAGATGCTCCTCATAAGGGAGAGAATTTTCTAATTGTACCACATCTGAATTCATTACACATGTGGGGTCCTATATGTACTTCATTAAAAGGGATACATGGAATAAATCATAAACATGAGACAAGGTTGGTGTAAGATCTCGTTGATAATTAATAGCTCCGAAATGATAATGAATCATGAAGGGACCGATGTAACAATGATATATTTTCATTTCTTAACAAATCACATGATCCTCTTCCATGATGATATGTGAAGGAAAACCATGTCTCCACCCTTAAACTCTTTGTCTCGTCGGTGATTTTCTACATAGCTCTTATATCTATATTGCACTACCATTATTTATTGAAAAATGGGTTTAAACATTTCCATCATTTCTTCATCCATTTAATCTCTTACCGGATAAATTTGACCGAATACATCCCAATATTCTGGTGTCCTACATCATTTACAATAAAGGGATTCATATGTAGCCATTATAATGCATTAGTGAGAAGAATTATTGTATGAGAAATCAGATAGAGGTTGATATTTATCTATTCCTCATTTTAAGTCCATAGTATATGCTCTCAATATTTCGTCTAGTGTATAAATAGTTTTCTTAGACTAGAGATTTGTTTGAGGATGATAAGACACATTAAAGATCAACTCGGTTTTTATAGGATGTTGGAGACTTTTCCATTACATGGAGGTGAATATTGGATCCCAATTAGATACAAATGATAGTGGTAGTCCATGTATTATTACCGCTTCTATGATTAATATCCATGAAATTTGATACAATGAGAAGTCATCCTGAATTGGAATAAACTGATCTGTGTTTGTTAGAAAATCCACAATAATCCATATAAAATTGTTTCTCATGGATGTCATTAGATGTATAGTGAAAAAGTATATAGTTAAGTTCTCCCACTTGAATGTCGGTATGGATAATGGTTGCATTATCCTTATAAACATTATCATTCTTTCATTCACTTACTGACATACCAAGAACTTTTATGTATATTCTGTGATATCCTTATTCATATAGTCCAACCAATTGTGTTATTGGAGATCTAGATACATCTTTATGATTCATTGGTGAATAGACAAATGTTGATCTGTGTGCATAATTCAAAAGATTTTTATTTGTCTTATGATTGTATGATACACATAATAATGACCCAAATCATAAGACTCCACCCTCATCCATTTATAACAATAAGGATTCCCATTTTTTTATAATGTCCAATTTTGTTTGAATTTTTATATCATTTCGTTAAGAATCCTTCATTTTATCAATGTGGGACGGTTGAGGAATTATTAGAGAAAGGATTGATGATATTACTTTTGTAATGATTCCCAAGTCCATCCTTTTAAGTTCTAGGAATATTTTTTCTATCTCAATTCTCATAACTAATAGAGATGCATCATCATTTCTTCTTAGAGCATCACTTATATTCCTTTCTTGGATGGTAGTTGATTGATTAGTTTTAATCCATGATGATCTATAACAATCTTCATTGAATCATATTAATATAATTCAATATTAATTTATATTTTAAGATAATTTGTTTAGTATATATCTCTCACTTCTTCCTATAGATATAATAGATCCATATTTTTTACGTAACGATCACAACCACCAACTCCAAATCATGCCTAGGATAGTTTTTCTCATTAAATTGGAATTATATTGAAATGTAGGCTATCAATTTATTATTTTATACCATCAAACATATTAATACCTTAATTGATGAATTTATATATACTATAATGAGTTCCCCACATATTGTTAGTGTCAGTACTGATGTAGTGATAAGCCATTTGTTTAACTCTTTTAAGTAGTCATCACATTCACTAGTATAACTAAAATTCATTACCTCCTAGTCGTCTAGGAAAATGGGTTTTAAAATCATGAGAAGTTATTCAAAAATTATTTGTGATACATAGATAGACCAAGGAAACTATGAATCTCCATTACATATGTTTTCATTTTCCTCTCTTTAACCTCTTTTTCCTTGGAAGTGTCCTCATATATCCTTTTTCTGGTGATAAAATTCCCCATGAATGATACTTCCTCTACCAAAAAACACACATTTTATATACTATTTAAAAATTTATCCATTCTCTAGGCGTTTATCATAGTGTTAAAATTCTCATGGTGCTCCTAAATTATTATAGAGTATATCAAAATATCATTAATAATGATTACCAAATTTTTTTCATGTTAATCTATAATCACTCTATTCATTAGTTCAATGAAAATTTATGGATACTTAGTTAGTCCTAAGAGAATAAATATGAACTCATAATGCCTATACATCATTTGAAAGTCAACATTGAGAATAGCTTCCTTCTATACCTTTAATCGGTGATATCCCGATCAAAGGTCCACCATAGAGAAATACGTAGCCCCACATAGTCGATCAAAAAAGTTATTTTTTAGTGAAATTGGGTAATTTTTATTTATCAATATTTTTTGGTCATGATAAACAATTAATATTCACATTGATCGATCATTCTTATTGAAGAAGTGGATTGGGGAACCCTAATGTGAAGAACTTGGGTTTATAAAACCCTTGTCTAAATTCCCATGTAAGTGCTTCTTTAGTTCTTCCCGCTAAACTGTGACAATTCTATAAGGTTTCATTGATATAATTAGATATCTAACAATATGTTCAATTGAGAAGTCAACATCTCATTCAAGGGGAAGACCATGAAACTATGTTGGAAACACATCAATGTAGCCCCTCATAATGGGAATGTCTTTGAGCACGATCCTCTATATTATATCAATCATTTGACCTACATATGATTTCTCATAAAGAAATGGCATCCACAACTAAGACAATTATTTGGAATGATATTCATCCTCCTACTTACATGTGAAATGATTTTATGGGAAATATTGGATGTGAATGTTGATATCCTTTTCTTGATAGTTGATGTTGGATTTGTACAACGATGCCAACAAATGTCTAATACAGAATCAAACACACAAAAAAGTATGAAATTATTTTCTAGTAGGTTCAATCACCAAGAATTAACTTGGGAGGATTTATAATATTTGGATGCAATAATTTACTCATTTTTTATTTTCATAGATATATAATCCTCTATATATTGAGGCAGTGTTTGAATATTTATACTAAACGTTCATGATATAAAAGAATGTCTGTAACCCAAATCAAATAGTATGTTCGCTATTCATTAATGAATAACCAGTGTACCTATAGACACATCTTTGTCGGGCTCCACCACAGAAGTATTCATTGAATATTCTCATACTTACAAACAAGGAGGTTGTTGTAGTTGATTGCCTCCATCAACCCTTGGCTTAGGGAAATGGTTCGCATAATCACTATTCCCCTACACCCTGAAACATTATTCTATAATATGAGTATTGATTTGTACATTGCATTATTCTTCTACATTAGTGGGATTATTCATATACATTAGGTAGTTATTAATATGATTTACCATTTTCCATATTTTTATAATTTCTTAGTTCCCTTTAAAAAGTTTCTAGGATGAATCTTCTAACAATTTTATCACGTGGGGTATTGGGTTTTCTTCCCATCATGGGATTTATCTGTTAATCCTCACATATTTAATTTATCTTCTACTTTTTATCTCCAGAACCATGATACTACTGAGAGTCTTTGATATCCATTTGAACATTAAGGGGATAATAAACAATCTACTCAAATAAATACAAGTATCTAATCACAAATTACATTAATATACTGTACTTTTGTCTTCTAAATATTCCATCACCTTACATTCAGTGTTCTTGACAAAACTGAGGGTGTATCATGCATGCCTTGTGATGTGTTCCTTGTATACCCAAAAAGAATATTTTTCCTCTCACTTCAACCCAAGGAACTCTCTTTCCATCACAAGATGGAAGGTTCAGGGAAAATATTTTTTTTCATTGAATTCATCCGAAAAAATATAATTAATTTCCTCTTTCATCTTCTTTTTCTAGATCAATGTTCACCAATAATATACATCCCCATCAAATTGATAGGATGATAGAACAAATTTTTCTTCTTCTGGAAAAAAATAGGATAATTAACATATTCTAAATGGATTTTATCTAATTTCTAGAAATGAGGGGATCTAAAGATGCACTAAACATGAGAGGGAATTTTTGCATGAAGGATTCAATAGAAAAATGATCTTTCATAGGAAAATGAGGGTGTTCAACATGACTACTGTTATTATTCAAAACTTGATCAAATTAAGAAAGAACTTCCCTGACGTGTTGAGTCCCCACTCCAATTATACATGGCATTTTATTAGGGAAATCAACACTTTCCTATCTCATTGATTGTTGGGACATATTATATTATTTACATCCATTATCTAAAGAAAATAAAGTATGATTATGGTTCTTGAATACTTAGCTAATCAAAAAAAAAATCTTTGAAAAGAAAAGTATGAAATAAAAAATGAAAATTATATCATAACATGTGATTCTCTAAGTTACATTCTAGGTTATCTAGGGTTAAATAATTAACCCTAGTGTTCTGAATAATATTTTCTAATCCTATTCTATGAAAATAACTAGATTATGGTCTGATACCTAATATAGTGACCCTATCCCTTTACCAATATTATTTCATGATTTTAATCCTAAATATCTATGAAGTAAAAAACAATTATCATAATGTATTTTATTCTATACAAGATTAGCTTCATAAATAATCATCATGAAACAAAAATAAAATCATCCTTTATTAAATCTTCATAAAGAGCTCATAACTTACATCAAGGTCTTAGAGATGCATAGTATAACATGGGGAATAAATGAGCAAAGGGATGAGATAAAAATATCAATGAGGTAATGGCCGTATGAAATAAGTATAATACATTGTTTAGAAGTTATAACAATATGACATAAAAATTCATGGGAGACAAATAAACATAAGGAAGCATAACATGTATAAGATTGGATCGTATATTTATGGAATCATTGAAATGAGGCAACAACATACATCATGAGATAAGAACGATTCAAGGCTCATCGTACATGTAGGAGCATTATTTGAGGTTAAATTCCATGATTATTTCACATCGAGCATGAGTAAAGGCTACAAACCAACACCATTTCCCCGGGAGTACAAGTCATGGCTAACCCCCAAGACCATTGCACATGATGTCACATGAGACTAAAATTTACCAAATTCATTGGGGCTCTATATTTTTAAACCCATAATATCATGTTCAAAAATATGTGTTGTACATAAATAATTATTCATAAGGAATCAAATATAAACATAAGGGTAGCCCATGGAATGAATTGGGTTTCATAATCATGTCAAAAGGCTTAACAAAGGGTAATATCATAATGGTGTCCATAAAAGAATGGATTTAAATAATAAATGAAAATTAATAAGGTAAAATTGGAATATATCATTATATTCTATGTCAATATTAAGTGAAAACTTGTAATAATAGTGTTTAATAAACTTTTGAAATAAAATATCTTAGTGCATTATAAGGAAAATATTTAAGATTATTTAAATTAGAAAAGGAATAATTATTCTTAAAAAACCTGAAAAGAACCATGATAGTTTTTCTTGATAAAAATAGTGATTTTAGTAAATTAATTGTCTATTAAAATATATTATGGATAGAACATTCAAATGTGTAGGAAATCGGGATGTTCCCCTTAACTGGGCTAGCTTGTCGAGAAGTATTGAGAAGGGATCCTTTTTAAAACATGTATATCCCTAAAAATAAGGATGATCTAAACTAGATAGATGAGTTTGGAACATATAGATATAATTTATAATAAATATTTAAAAATAAAAAAATATTTAAATTTGGTTAAAGAGAGAGAAATCCCAACCTGAATAAAAAATGGAGGTTTGAGAAGAAACCCAAACATTAGGTCTGAAAGTGTTATGCACATGATCTTAATATCCTAGATAATAAAATTAAATCTAATAATTGATTAATTAGGAAACTTTTATACAATTTTTTATATGTAATAACTTTATTAATTATTTATGATTTTTCAAATCAGTAATAAGATACAATTTTATTGTTCAGGAGTGTTCATTTTCTGGGTTTTCATGATTGGTTCACTTGTATAAATGTATGAAAAATAATTTAAAATGTAAATCGATATCTATAATTGAATTTATATGTTATCATGTTATATCATGATGATTAAATGGTTATACATTTCTTTTTCTTATTTTTGGGTGAGGTTGAATTGTTAGACAAGACATTAGTAAAAATCATTTATATTATTTTTGGCAGGTTTTCAATCCTCACAAACTATTTTTGTTTCATTATTTAATATTATCTAAAAAATTAAATTTTAGAACCATAAAGAGAGTTACAAAATAAATATTTTCGAACCATTTTAATGTTTTTATGTCCATCCATGAAGGCATTTTATGAAAATGAAAACTATTCATCCTCGAAGGCGATAAATCCACCCCATGTAGACAATATTTTCATTTATGGAATAATATGAATATTAGAAGAGAGTTGATGGTGTATTTTCCCATTTAAAAAATAAAATTTCATTATATATAAGATACATGAGTTATAATTAATTTTTGTAAAGAGGATATCAGGATAGGAAAATAAAATTAACGAAATTTAATTGAAAATAAAATAAATGAAAAGTGTTTTTTATCTCTTGAATTATTTTAATTAAGGACCTCATTAATGAACTTGATTTTGGTATTTTATTGAGGCCAACGACACATAGATGTGAGAAAGTGACATTAGAGGAGTATTTTTAATTTTTTTACCATATTCAATGATTTCTTTTTGGGATGAGAAGGGATTGTGAGGGGTTGTCTTTATAGTGGGGATATGGCTGTTTTTTTATTATTTTATACATTATTTTATTTTTTTGGCTCAATACAAGAAATATTATATATTATTATGAATATGTACAGTAATTAGTGAATGTGAGTTCGAACGACATGTTATTACATGAACCAAAAATCATCCATAACACAATAATTCATGTATTTAGCTTATACCATAAATTAACTTATTTCACTATTCACAAAATTCAAATATTTTATAGAAATCCTAAAATTTCACCGTATCCATTTTTGGCCATGTAGAATTAATAAATGGTAATAATTTTATGAATATTATTTTCTAAGAATAGGAAGTATAATTTATAATTAAAATTATCAATTTTTTAGAAAATACCGATTTTAAAATTATACCTTATTTTAAGACTCCTTGAAATATTAATCAAGGACTCGTTAAATTAAATAATAGTTAGAAGAAAAAAGAATTAATTTATGAATAGATTTTATGAAAATAAATTTTCTATCAAATCATTATATTAATTATAAAATTGAAATTAAATGTATATTACATAAATAAATACCAATACTTAATTTATCATTTCTAAAACATTTATTTAGTTATTAAAAGATATAAATTTTTCATATTATCAATCATAAGATACCAATATTTTATCGATACCTTCATTGTTGTGTTTACTATTATATTGGCCGTTTTACCATTCACAAGGTTTATAGTACTATTCCAAAGGTCAATTACTACTCCATTGATATTGGATCCTTAATTTCTAAAAAATACACTTATTTCATTTATTATTTATTACTAATGTTTTTTTTGTTATTTATGAGGTATTAATTTATTTATACTATTTGAAATAATTATAAAAATTATAATTTCATTAGTATAAATATGAGTTGTTTATATATGGTTATAAAAAACGCATGAACTTATTTGGTTTTATTATATCCTATCATATTTAAAAGACTGTTAAGCATCATTGATGTTGATAATATAGTCGTGAAGAGTGAACATATGATTAGTATAAATATATGGTTTTAAAAAAATCCAATTGAAACATTCCAAGGGTGTGATGGTCTCAATGAGTAGGATCATACATAATGAATCCCATTTATTCGAGCATCCAAGAGAGAAAACATCCATGGGATTTTTTCATGTCCAAAACCCTGATGAGAGGAAACAACTTAATAATGGGAAAAACAATTTATGGGATAATTCCTAGATCATTGAGATCATGACCCAAAAACGTTCATCATACAACTCCATGAAAGTCTCACAGTGTCACATCTTACCCATAACACATTTTCTAGTTTAATAAAGTGATATGTATCCAGAAAATATAAATATAATAATGTACATTATATTATATTTAAAAATGAATATGTTTTCCTATTAATATTTTTTAATTATAAATGATTTTTACATTATAAAATAAATCACAAATTTTATTCTTGGGAAATATACATATTCAATCAAAGAATTAATTTTAATGAATTTATTATTTTTTTAATAAATTATATTTTAATAAATTATATTATTAAATAGTTTTTATTAAAAATAAATTATCATATAATTTTTATGATGTCAAATTTAATATTAATAAGGGTTAAAAAAATTTATTTTAAAAATACAATAATTTATTAATAAATATAGATTCTTTTAATAGTATGAAAAATAAATATAATTTGAAAATTATTTAAAAAATAATAATATTTTTCTGGAATCAGAACATCAAAATTTTTTAATGATGAATTTATAATTATTTTCTAAAACATTCATATTTTTAGCTAAAAATTAAATACCGTATAAATATAGAGTGTGTATTATGAGAACATAATGACCACTAAGTGTTTTAATAAATACTATAAAAGGAATTAACGATGTAATATACGTTTAACCTTTAACATAAAGTTATTTGTTTATTTGATTAATGTTGTAATTCCATGGTGAATCCTCAAAGGACAATAATATATTTTAATGTTCTAAATTCAATCCATTAATCATATGACTCACTTACACATAACTAGGGTCATTTTTTATGTCTTTCCCTTTTCATTATAAAATAGTTAAAACCAATCCCATTTTGAACATACTATGGAAAAAATCATGGAAATTTATTTTCATTTTGGTTATTTTGTTATATAATGTAAAATACTAATGTTTGAAAAATACTAAAACCACCCATTATCCCATTTCTATTCACTAAAAATCCATGGAGCATGTCCTTACTTAAATCTAATCTCTCTAGAGTTCTCACAGGGCACCCCCAAGCTCTCAAAAAGCTTCTCCCAATCATTTGGAACCACATTCTCAAGTAATGGATCCTTTCCTTATTATATTAATTCAAGTTATTTATTATCCTATGCCTTCTATTTCCAATTCTGAAGGTTTTGATATATATTTACATGCCCCTAATAATGAACATTTAATTCCAAAATGGTGATAGACCCTTTTTCTCTCATAAACCTATTTTTATGTATTCTTATGCAACACCTTTATGCGTCCAAAATTTTATTATGATTTCCATGCCATGAAAATTATGTACTGAATACCATTACCATTTCTTATCAAAGTTGATTACCATTATATAGTTATACTTATATGAATTGGAATTTATATTTTCGTATTCCACAATCCTAGACGATGGAATAAAATATGATGATGAATGAATCCATGTTTTTTGATCTATGTGGCACACTTAAGCTTGATAATGACAAGAAAGTGATGGGTGAACCTAAAATTATATTGCTCTCTAATCCATTCGATAATGATTAGCATCATTAGATGTCATGTTGGGACATGGATTGATCTTATTTACATTATGGTACTTTTTACATCATGATGTTTTGGATGTTATCCAAAACTTATGTTTATGATGTTTTGTTTTAAGGAAAATTTCCAATGTTTTCATTTTGATTATCATGATATATCATGTAAAAATATTCATATTTATTATTATTGATCATTTTTTATATTCCTATTGAATATAATATAATAATGTTATCATGTTTTCAATATTTATTCACATACTAGTATTTATAGCTCAACCCATTCTTATGTAAGTCCCCGGGTTATCCCCTGTAGCTTATCCGAATGAATGTTAAGGATGTTTTCAAAAGGATTATGTATTTCTTATTTTAAGTTGTCATGTAATGTACATAATTTAAATATACACTATAATTATCAATATTTCAGTTTATAAAATGTTCAAAATTATGTAATAAATCAAGTATTAATGAGAAATAAAGGGTAGGTTTGTCATAGATGGTTTGATATGATAAGTTTTGTTTTGGGGGGGGGGATTAAGATTATAAATATCTAGTGGAAGACTTAGGGGTAAATATAATTATAAGAAAACATCCCTAAATTTTTGGAAGTATAGAGTTTGTGTTTTAGAAAAAAAAATACATCCCTATCGGGAGACTACAAGATAATGTGGCTCTGAAACAATTGTACGTTGGGGTAAAACCCAAAAAATAACCCGTTGACCAAGGATCAACTGAGAACTAGTGAAAAACAATAGTCCTTACTATACACCTAGTTGGAAAATCCCGAGGTATATGATATGTTAAAATCATAAGAATATTATGAATCATTAATAAGGGAAAACATTCCCATAAGAGTATATGATAGGAAATATATCATGGATAATATATATTGAATCCTAGAAATTATTACTTTTAGGAAAAAATAGAAGTTATAATTTATCCATTTCATGTAGTTGGATCCCCCCCTCAATTTTTATAATATTTTTATAACAATCAACCTTCATTTTCATTTTCTTCTAGATAATGTCTTGAAATAGGATGAATCTGGTAAAAAACCAATGCGAAAAGAATTGTGATGACTACCCCAACGAGATTCATATCCCCATAGGAGTGGGAATCCTAAACATTACAAAGATATTATCATAGTTGACATAGGTTTTGAATAGAATTCTAGATCAGGAGGAGTGCCCAAACCCCCATAATAAAGAAAAATCTACATCTGGGATATTTATGTGAGACATGCCTTTGATCGTAAATGGATCATCTAATATATTAATCATGGAACATTAAATAAACTCCATTGGGAAAGATATTCTAAATCCTTCAATGTTCAGAAAAATAGAATTTTGTACTGCATGCTTATCATATAGGGTGAGGTGATGATAAGTGGCTGACATGAATAAAAAATATGATGAATTATAAATAGTTCGAATTTATGTGGTAGATTGAATTATATAAAATCTTTATCAACATATATTTTTCTCCAACTCTCTAACATACAATGTAAAGGTTCCTCCCTTCCCTCAATAAGAAGTAAAATGGATCTATTGAGGAGTACAATGAAAAAATTACAAGGCTTGCGCAATATTCCTTCATCTTTTTTGTTACCTCTTAAATTAAGGTTGACCGTTTCATTAGTGCGCTAAAACCTTGTATAAAAAAATTATTATAAACCCACGACCTTGATAACTATGGGGGAATTGATGATTCTCCTTTAAATTTTAGATGTAGGGAGGCGAATCGCCAGGGTATCACTAGGATAAGAAGAATAAAGTTGAGTTTAATTCTGGAGGTCAAATAAACAAATCTAATGGGGAAAATAAATTTCAACATCCCACATGTCAAAGGTTAAAAAATAAGAACCCATAAATTTCCTATTGTAAATGAATTAATGATTTAGGTGCGGGAAGGAAGGGACCCAAGCTAGTGATTGTCATCCGTGGTAACCCACTTATGAGTTAGAGGACAAGATTTATCTTCTCAACCCTCAACACATTTTTCATTCCTTCATCAATAAGTAAACATGTCACATTGATAACCAATGCACTAATCCACTTATTTTCTGAGACAACCAACAACCTCCATGGTAGAAATGGAAAGATTTTTTCCATCGCAACCACTGAGGGTGATATCTAAAAAGATTTTTTGATATGTATATAACTTATTAATTCAATAATAGTGATTTTCTTATATTCTACATATATGAATTCCTTCATATCATGAATGTTTTGTAGAAATATTAAAACACAACCTCAAATCAAGGAAGCAGAGTTGTCGGTGAAAAACAAAAATCAGTCAATTACTACATCCCAATTATATAACTCCTCCCCTAGCAAAATTTGTGTGGTAAACTTCTTAGATAACTTTTTCATAATTGTTTTGGGGGAAGTTGATAAAATTAGGGGTATGGATTTTCTTCCCCTATGTAGATCCAAAATAATATCCATGATAATTAAGTAACTATCCATATTTAGAATCATCCACTGATTCTATAAAACATCAAGGAGGAGGTTGAATCTTATTTTTCACCAACACCTCAGGAATTGATATTATTTCCATATGAAGAAGTGTATAAAAATAAAATGATCAATTCTAATAATAGGAAAATCCCTAAAGACAATGTTGTTGTGAGGTAATACATTCATGTGTTTCCTAAGGAACTTCGGAGTCTTCCTCCATGATGAGAAGTTGAATTTTTCAATCGATCATTTACCGGGGGAATTACCATTATCCAAGACTCCATTTAATATGGATGTTGGGGAAATTTAGGAGCTGAAGAAAAGACTATAGGTGAATTTGTAAAATGGTTCATACACCAGTGTGTTTCCCCATGGGTTGCACCAATCCTCTTCATTAATAACAAGGATGGGTCAATCTATATTTTCATTAATTAACATAAACTCAATAAGATCACAATAAATAACAAGTGTCATCTTCCATAGATTGATGACTTTGTCAATTAGAAACATGCCTCACAATGAGTCTTCAAGTTTGATCTGTGGTTGAGATATTTCCAATTTAGGTTGAATAAAGAGGATATCTCCAAGACTAATTTTCATACAAGGTATGGGAATAATGAATTCACAATGATTCTATTCAGACTAAATAACTCTCTAGACATATTCAAGGAATTGATTCAAAAATTATTTTTATATTTCCGTGGAAAATTTTTGGTAGTATTAATAGATCATATACTAATATAATCAAAATAAAATAGGAGCATGATGAGCTTTTGAGAACTATGGTCAAGACCTTATGAAAGGAGAATAATTATTCCAAGTACCTCAAATTTGAGTTATAGATGAAGAAGGTGTCATTCCTAAGGAAGATCATAACAATAAATGGGATATATGGTGACCCTGCAAAGATGGAGAAAATGAATGATGGATGTGGATAAAATATATGATAAATATTAATAGGATACATGGATTAGATGGGTACTGTTATCAATGTTTGAGAAATTTATCATAGTTGTAAAACCGTCTAACAAAGATAATTCAGAATGGAGTGAAGTTATATAAGAAAGATAAATGTGAAGTGAGCTTCAAGGTGTTGAAAATGAGTCTTATCACTGAACCTATAATTACACTACCTAGAAGTGGATAACATTCCATGATACAATGTGATTCTTCAAAGAAGTTATTGGGTTGTATTTTAAATTAGAATGAAAAATTCATAGCCTATGCTTCATGGAAGTTTAATATTCACAAAAATAACTACCTAACACATGATTTGGAGTTACCTACAATGATCTTTTCTTTGAAAATATAGACGAATTATCTCCTTGGGTGGATGTATGAGATATATATCACTAAAAAATCCTCAAGAATATATTCCCACCGAAAGAGTCGAATATACTATAACAACGATGACTAGAGATCATCATTGAATATGATTACATAATGAACTACCTTCCTATTAGGGGAACTAAAGTGGAAAATTTTCTATCTAGAAATGTTCCATAAATTATATCATTGATAAGAATTGAGAGGGATTTGATCTTATTAGACTTAAAGAGGATGGAAATGGGAATTATATAGCAAGGAACATCATCAATCATTTCACAAATTATTTCTCAGTGGTCTCCTTTATAAATGATAATGGATGCTCAATAAAATTATGTGTAAATTTATAGAATGATGGAATATATTAGAAATGGTAAATCATCTTAATTCAAAATTGATGATGAATGGGTTATATGATTTGGGTCTCCACTCTGTGTACCCCAAAACAATGAAATAAAGTCGGTAATTTTGAATGACACAGATATGTCAACCATCTCGATTCAATCAAGGAGTATAAAGATATATCAAGATATCCAAGAGAAATATTAGTGGGATAACATGAAGAAGGATATCACTGAATATACATTAATTTTATTGGTATGTCGAAAGTTAAATATTAAAGGAAGACATCGAAGTGTATGAAGCCAAAATTACACATACCAATATGGAAATGGTAAAATATCACTATGGTCATTGTCACTGAACAACTGAAAACATCCAAAGAAAATAATTATACATTGTTTATTGGGAATCCTCTTACAAAGTCATCTCACTTTATCCCAATTTGATAAGCAATCTCACTCGATCGACATGCACATATATATATTAATGAAGTGGTGAGGCTGCATGGAGTACCACTATCAACTATATCTGATTGAGATCTAATATTTACCTCAATGTCATTGAAATTTATCCAACATGTTGTAAGAACTATGATAAACTTTTGTGTGACATAACATCCAAAAATTTATTTCAGTTAAGAGTAGATAATTCAAACACTTGATGACTAGTTGGGTGTATATTCTATGGACTTCAAATGGTGGTGGTACCATCATCTTCCTTTAGTCGAGTTCTCAAAAAAAAATAACTCTCAAGCATTCAAATTACTCCACATGAAGACCTTTATGGGAATATATTATTAACACAAGGATGTGGTGACAAAATTAGTGAACGTAAGATGCTAGGATCTAAAATGGTCGATATAAGGGTTCACACGGTGAAAACCATTATACATCACATCATGTATCCCTGATGTCGACATAAGATATATATAGTAATAATCAATGATACTAAGATTTTATGGTTGGAGACATAGTGTTCCACCGCATCTCTCCATAGAAGAATGAGACGAGATCTAGGAAAAAGGTAATGATGATCCCATGATATATTAGCCCATTTGAGATCCTTGATTGCATTAGAGAGTTTTCCTATCAATTACAACTACCACTCAACCTATCTCATATTCATGTTGAATTCCATATATCCTTCATTAGAGAGTACATATAGGATTCCTCACATGTAAAAAATCTATTGGTGGTACCATTAGAGAATCATCATTCCTATGAAGTGTAGCCGATGAGGATCTTAGATCATAGAGACAAAGTTCTATGAAATTAGACAATTCACCCTGTCAAAGTGATATGTAGATACCCCAAGTTTGATGATGTGATGTGGGAATCAATGGAGGTGATGAAATATAGTTACCATCATCTATTTTAGTGTGGGAGATTTAAATTTATAGGGAACAATTTGAAAAGGGGGATGATTGTAATGACACGAACTTTTATAAAAAAAATTGCTTGGAATTTAATTAGATTTTTTACTATGTAATATTTTTAAAGAAAATACATAATTTTTTGTGGTTTTATTATATGCAATAAAATTTAAATGATATTTAATCATCATTAATTTTGATAATATAGTCTTCGTAAAGTGGTCTTATGATTAGTATAAATTTATAGTTTTAACAAATCTAATTGAAATATAGAAAGGAAGTGATTCCTTCATCTTTTTGGATCTTACCCTATGAATCCCATTTATTTGAGCTTCCATGGGATATAACAACACTGGTCTTTTCCATTCACTAGGCCTAATATGAGATAATAAAATTTAAGCAAGATTTAAACTGTTTATGGGAGATTTTGATGATCCTTGAGATCGCGACCCAAACTATGTTCTCTGAACCACCCCATTAAAGTATCATAGTCATGCACCGTACCCATTGAGAATTTTTTATATTAAATGGATATGTATCAATAACCAATCAATATAATTATGCCCATTTTTTATAGAATAATTAATATTTTCTCATACTATTGTTGTTACTTTACAAATGATCTTTATTTTGATACAATAAATCACAATGTTTCTTTTTGGGTAATATTAAAATTCAATTAAGGAATTTATATTAATTAATTAATGTATTTTTATAATAAATAATATTTCAATAAAAGATTATTATTAAATAATTTTTACTAAATAAAAATGTAATATAATTTTTCTGATTTCAAATGTTATTTTTATAAGTATTCGAATACTATTATGGTAAAAACACCCACCATTTCTAAATAAATTTTAATTATTTTTTAAAATGTGAAAATGAAAATATTTATAGAATTATTTAGATAAAATGGAAATAATTTTTGGAATCATAATGTTTAAATTATCCAATGGTTAATTTTTCATAATTGTCTGAGATAATTGAATTTTTAAGTAAAAAATAAATCACGCATAATTATACAAGGTGTATTATGACATCCTAATGACCAAAAAGTGAGGTATAGAATAAAATAAAATTAACCCCTGACTAAATCAATGATTTTACTTTAATATAATTATTTTTAATTTATATGTGATTAATTTTTAAAGGCGTTGTAAATTACCCAAAACCCTTAATATATTTTATGGTTTTAAAATTATTTCATTAATAGTTTTAATCATATCCATATAAGCAAGGGTAAGATTTTTTTATTATGAAATTTTCCTTATAAAATAAAGAAAATTAATACCATGTGATAGAAACAATAGGAAAAATCATGGGATGGTTTCTTGTTTGGTTATTTTATTATATAGAGTCCAAAATCTAAGTCTGTTATACATTAAATAAATCCACACACTTTTACTATATAATCCAACTAAATACCCAATTTTACTTCACAAAAATCCACTTATAACGCCATTACTCTTCCATCCCATCTCTATAGTCCTCCCAAGGTGACCCCAAGTTCTCAAAAATCTCATCCTAATCATTTGGAGTCATAGACTCAAGTACGTGATCCTTTCCTTCTCCTCTTTATTCTAGTTTATTTATTATATTATTACTTCTATTAATAATTATTAATGTTGGGATATGACTTTACATGTTACTATTACATATAATTTGATTTAAAATATATGATATACCCATTTCTCTCTCACTGCCCCTTTTTAATGAATTTTAATGAGACACTATTATGCAACCAAAATTTCACCATGATTTTCTAGGCCAAAACAATTTTTATGTGCATACCATACCCTTTTATACACAAAGTGTTCAACTAAATACACAAAAAAATATTGTAATTTTTATGTACATTTATTTATTACAAAAACCATGATCATGGAACAATACATGATGATGATGCAATCTATGTTTTCTGATCTATATGCCACACATAAGCATGATAATTAAATGAAAATGGAAGGTGCACCCAAAATTATATATAACTCAACATAATTTCTCAATGTTTAGTATCATGATGCGTTATGTAGAGATATATAGTAATCATGATTCAATTTGTGAATTTTTTGATCATTTTTTCTTTTCATATAGCCTTGAACAATGTTTGTGATCCAATATTTTATGTTTTTTCCACATTTCCTATGTTACCTTTATTATTATCATTCTCTATCATGTCTCATCGATATTTTTTATGACTCTTAATCCATTTTATATGACTATTAAATAACATGTATTAATATATTTATGTTATTCCATGTTTATTCCTTTACAATGATCAATAGAACACCCCTTTTTTATGAGTTTCCCCAGGTTATCCCATGCTGATTTAAATGAGAGAATGATAAGGGTGATTTAATAAAGGATGATATATTTCATGTTTTATGTTCAGATTTGATGTACATAATTCAAAAATACACTAGACTTATTGATCTTCTGCTCAGTAATATGTGTAGTCTTATGTAATAAATCATGAATCATGGATAAATAAAGTCCATGTTTCCCATAGTTTGATTCATGGGAAATGATTAGATATTTTTGGGATTATGATTGGAAAACCTTAGTGGAATCTCTAGGGATAAGACTCAGTATATGAAAAAATCACTAAATTTTGTTAGGTATTGAGTATGTGGGTTATCAATAAAATAAATTCATATCTTGATACTACAAGTGAATGTGGCTCTGGTATAATTGTATACAGTGGTAAAACATTAAAACATCGCATTGGGATAGACTTGATCGAGAATTAGTTCACAGAAACATGCCTTGCTGAACACCTGGTTTGACACTCCCACAAGATATGATTTGGTAAATTCATATTTATATTGTGAACCATTAGTAAGGGAACAAAAAATTCCAATAAGAGTATATGTTAGGAAATAGATCTTGGATAACATATATTAAATCCACAAAATTTATTAATTAATAAATAAATGTAATTTTTAAGTTACCCTTTCATGTCATATGATTCCCACACTATGGATTTAATAGTTTAAAAATAATCATCCCAAATTTTTCATTTATTCTAGACAATGTCTAGAAATATGAGGAATCAGGTAAACAACCAATGCAATGGGAAATGTGATGATATTCACAATGAGATTAAAAACTAAATGGGAGCAGGATTCATGAACATTATAATGACACTCCCTCTGGTCAATCAGGTTCTGAAAAGAAACATGGATTAGGATTAGCGCCCAAATCCATCTTAGAAGGAAAATGATACAATTGAGATCTTTATGCGACCAAGGCCTTCGACCTTCAATATGTCATCTGATTCATTAATTTTGTAACAATTGATCAACTCTATTGAGATGATCTTCTCCATCATTCACTGTTCCAAAATGTTGATGGATCTACTGGCTATATATCATTTTGAGGGTGAAGCTAATAATTATTGGACATTGATTAAAAATAAAAATCATAAAGAAGATATTAAAGTGATGTGGCAGAATGATTTCCATAAAATACTTTTTGATAAATATTTTCCATGAACTCTATGATGTAAAATGTAAATATACTTCCTTTCCATAAAGAAAAAATATGAAGAATATATTAGGAAGTATGTGGAAAAACTTATAGGAATTTCAGGATACTCATATGGAATTGTCATTAACCCCAAATACAAGGTTGAACAATTATTTTGTTGGAAAAAAACTAATATCCAATAGACCTGCTAATCCCAGACATTGATAGCTATGGGGAAATTCTATGATGTTCCCTTAAAGATGATATTCAAGATAGAAAAATCTCAAGGGTATCAAAGTGATATAAATTTGAAAGAAGATATTTATTCTAGATTTATAATATAGATATAAAATAGTTCTATGAAATTTCATCATCCCACTGATCAATGTTGTAGAAAGAAGAACCCTAGAAATTTCCTAAAGGGAATTAGGAAATTCTTTAGGTGTTAGAAGGAAAGAAAACTATATAGAAATTTTCCTTAGGATAACCCCACTAATGAAATGGAAGAGAGGAATTATTTGGTCAAATATAAATTCATGTTTCATTTCTTTAAGTAAAAGTAAGTAGGATACATTTTAAAATATTTTACTAAGTGAAGGGTTTTCGGAACAACCAACAACCTCCATGAAAGAAAGTGAAAACTTTATTCCCTCACAACTACTAAGGTGGATCCTAAAAATGAAGAGGTGATAGGTACACTAGTTATCCATTAAAGAATAGAGAATGAAATTTTTAATTATGGTTCTAGACATTCCTTCATATTATGAATGTTTTGTAGAAATATTCATACACCACCACAAATAAATGAGGTGGAGTTGCTGGTGAAAAAAAGGAGGAATTATTGAATCGCAAGTATATAACTCCTCCCCGATCAAAATTTGTGAGAGGAATTACCAATGAAAATTGTTATAAATCCTTTGGGGGTATTTGATTCAATTTTAGGCATGGATTGTCTTTCCTTGTATAGATCCAACATAATATCTAGTGAGAATGAAATCACACTCCATGTTTCAAATCGTCCCCCAATTATGTAAAAGTGAAATGAATATGATGAATCTTCATTAGAACCTACTTCCCAATCATGAATATTATTTAACTATGATACAAAATATCTGGATAAAATGATTATGTTTAAGGAAAGGATCATTCTTGAGAACAATTCCATTGTGGGTGAATACACATATGTATTTTTCACATAATTTCATAGTCATCCTCTCTACTGAGATATTGAATTTTCAATCGAGCTTATACCTGGGTCATTACCATTATCAAAAAATTCCATATAAAATGGATTTTTTTAAATATTGAGGATCTTAAGGAACAAAAATAGTAGAATATTGATTAAGGTTTCATACACTTAAGTGCTTCACCATAGGGTGCACCAATTTTCTTTGTGAAGAATAATGATGGGTCAATGCTCCTTTGCATCAATTATCATGAGCACATCAAAATGAAGACAATGAAAAAGTATCCTCCACCATTGATTGATGAATTTTTTTGATCAACTATGTGTAGAGAAGTACTTCCCCAAGATGGATATGTAATCAGGATATTACTAAGTTAGGTTGTAGAAGAAGGATATCACCATGCTTTATTTTTGTATAAGTCACGAGCACTATGAGTTCATATTGATTCTAGTAGGACTCGCTAAATCTATAACAATAATCTCTGAATTATTGAATATAGTATTTAGATATTACATCATCAAAATTTTGGTAGTAAATATAGATGATATTATAATATAATCTAATTGAAAGGAGGGTCATGGGGGTCATCTGGACAATATGCTAAAGTCCTTTCCAATAGAGAATATTTATTCCAAGTACATAAACTACAAGTTATGGATGAAGGATGTATCGTTCATGGGGAATATCATCCTAAGAAATAATAAATATATAGAAACATAAAATATATCTATTAATGATATATATCCATTGACAATATCAGTGAAAAATATTCATAGTTACCTTGGATTATCTAGATACTACGGATTAAATATGAGATGGTTATCATGATTTTCACACCCTCTAACCAAGATAACTTAGAAGGGATTCATGTTTTCATATAATTATGAATTTGATGATAGCATTATAGAGTTGATAATGAGGCTTATCACTTCAATTATATTCACACTACACACAAGTGGTAAAATATTCATGGTTTTCAGTAATGCATCAAAGAAGGGATTGGGATGTATGTTAATGAAGAATGAAAACGAAGTAGCCAATGCATCAGCGAAGTTGAACGATCATTAACATAACTACCAAAAACTTGATTTTAAAATGGATATAGTGGTATTAAATGTGATAATATGGTGGAATTATCTCTTTTGGGGTAAAGTGTTATATATATATAGATCAAAAATTCTCATGATTATATTGATAGAGAAAGAGGAAAATATGCACAAGTAATGATGGCTAAAAATGATAAAGGAATATGAATTCTCAATCCACCACCATCCTGGCATGGAAAAAAAGTGGAGACTACTCCATGTAGAAATTATCCAAAAATTATTTTACTAATGATAATTGAGGGGGATCTAATATTCGTAGACTTGAAGAGAATGTAAATGGGAAGTATAAATGAAGTTATATCATCATTATTTTCAAAAATGATTGCTAAATCTTCTATTTTGGAAATTTAAATGATTCTAAAATAATTTATTATGAAATTAATAATAAGGTTGAAACTATTAGACATGAGAAAACCTCAATGTTAAAAATTGATTAGGAATGAGTCGTATGATTTGGGTCATGACTCGGTGTACCATACATTCGAGAGATAAATAGGGACATTTTGAATGACAGACAAAGCTAACCCTTCTTTACTCAGTCATGGAGCACAAAGATGTTTCATGATCTATGATATTACTATTTATGGGGAAGTAAGAAGAATGAGATCAATAAATATATATCAATGTTCCTATTATTTCAATAGTTGAAGGAAGAAAAAAAGTATAAGGGGATGATTCTACCATTACCCATACCAACATGGATATAGTAAAACATCACTGTGGGAAATTTCATCAGACATTCGAAGACATCCATATGAAACAATTTTATATGTGTTTCTGATGATCATCTTACAAAGATAGATCACCAAATCAAAGCTTCACATGACTTATCAGTTGACCAAATTTCATGTATATACATCAAAGAAGTGGTGAGGATGCACATATCACAACTATCGATTATATCTAATCAAGATCCAATATTTCCTCCATGTTCTGGAGAGGATTCTAACATTCTATAAACACTGAGTTGGACATTAGTATGACATATAATCCTCAAATTTATGTCAATTATGAGAAATATATGTAGACACTGGAATACATGTTTAAATTAGGATCTATGGAAGCCAAAGTAGGATGTGACCAATGTTTTCGCCTAGTCAAATTCTCATACAAAAAAAATTCCTTTACAGCCTAAAAATGGATCCATGTGATGGCCTTTATGGGAGAAAATGCTGATCAATGGAATGTTGGGATGATGTCGGTGAATGTATATTACTAGAAAAATAAATGGTTTAAGTAATGGTAGTCAGGTTGAAAACGATTCACAAGTACATCATTGTAGCCCAATGTCGAAACAAGAGCTATGTGTATACTCATCAAAGAGGGTTGTATTTTAAGGTTGGAGACATGCTATTACTCCAAATATCTCCTTGTAAGAAAGATATTATATTTGGAAGGAAGATAAATATTAGTCCAAGATACATAAGTCTCTTTGAGATCCTTGATCACATCGAAGTGGTTGCTAATCAACTAGCACTCCCATCCAATATAACTCAAGTACATGATGTATTAAATTTATCCCACTTTAAAAATTACATACCGTAGCCCTAACTTGTATTCAATAAAGAGGTGTTACCATTATATATGGATAATTCCTATGAAGAAAATATGGTGATGTGCATAGATTATAGAGACAAAGTTATAACATATAAGACAATTCACTTTGTTAAAGCGATGCAGCGAAACAAAAAATTTGAAGAAGCGATGTGGGAACAAAAGGAGGTGATTTAAAAATGTTCCCCCCATCCATTTGAGTGTGGGTGAAGAATATTTTGAGGTAATAAGTTCATATGGAGGGATGATTATAACAACCCGAACTATTATAAAAAAAATTCAGTTTGGATAAAATGAAATGTCTTATAATGAAATATTGTAATAAAAAACATATGATCTTATTTGGTTTTATTTTATCATATCAGATTTAGAATAACATTACGCATAATTTCAATTGATAATATAGTCTTTGAATAGTGACAATATGATTAGTATAAATATAGGGTTTTATCTAATCCAATTGATATAGATAAAAGAAGTGATGACATCATCGACTAGGATTATACCAAATAAAGCCCATTTATAAGAGGTTATGAGGAATATAGTACCAATGGGAATTTCCCTTGACCATGAACAAAAATATATCCAACAAATTAAGAATTATCGAAACCATTTATGGGAGAAGTTTAAGCTCATTAAGATCACATTCAAACCCACATTTTCCAAACCACCCCATTAAAGTCTCACCGTCACACACCTTACCCATAGTGTTTTACTAGTATATTGAAAGAAATGTACCAATACCCTAGAAATATAATTTTTTACATTATTTTTTATAGAATAATGAATATATGGTCATACTAATATTATAACATTATAAATTATTTTTATTTTGATATAATAAATCATAAAGTGTCAATTTAGGTAATATTAAAATTAAAATAAGGCATTAATTTTTGTGAATTAATGTATTTTTGACATAAATAATATTTTAATAATATTTTATTATGATTTTTTACTAAATGTAAATGATCATGTTGTTTTTATGATATCAAATGCAATTTTTATAATGTTTATAAACTGTTATTGGAAAACAATTCGTGCATTTCTAATAAAATTTCAATTATTTTTTTCATCATTAAAATGAAAATACTTTTGAAATTATATATAATAAATTAATTTTATTTTGGAAATTATAATTTTGAAATTATAAAATGGGGAATTTTTCATAATTTTCCAATACAATCAAATTTTATGGAAGAAATGTAATGTTGTATAAATATACAATTTGTTTCATGGAAAAAAAATGACCCAAAAGTGATGTAATAAACACTAAAATATAAAATCCACGTCCAAATATATGTTTACCCCTTAAAATAAAATAATTTTATTTATATCTAATTAATTTATTAAAGCCATTGTGAATCATCCAAAAATACTTAATATATTTTTTGTGTTTTAAAATCACCCCTTTAAGAGTATGACACACTTCCACAAAATAAAGGGGATTATTTTCAGCCCTTGGAAATAAAAAATTACAAAGTCCACTCAAATTTGAAAAAATCAATGGTGAAAAACCTTTGAAGGTTTTTGGTTTCGGTTATTTTATTATGTATAGTACAAAACATGCTAATGAGAAATATTAATGAAAACCACACTCTTTTCCAATATAAACCTACCCAAGCTCCCATTATCATCACTAAAAAATCATGGATCATGTACATACACTTGACATGCCTCTGTGTAGTCCTCCCATGGTGAACCCATGTTCTCCAAAAGATCCTCCCAAGCATTTCGACTAACGCACTAAAGTAAGGGATACTTTCCATATATTATTTATTCATGTTTCTTTATTATCTTATGCCTTCTATTTCTAATTACTAATGATGAGAGGGGTCTTTACATGTTACTATTACTACGAATTCGATTTAAAAATAATGTGATATCCATTAATCTATCATCATCCCAGTTTTATGAATTTTAATGTGAATCCGTTATGTTGTAGAAATTTCACCATGATTTTCAATGACAAAATAGTTGTGTAGAGAATACCATAAACATTAACTATCAATAAAGTTAAAATTTATAAAATTATAATTCATTTAATTGGTATGTAGATTATTTATTCCACACAACATTATCAAAAAAAATTATGATGAATGAATCCATGTTGTACAATCTACGTGTCAAACATAATCACGATAATGAAATAAAAGTGAAATGTGTGCCTAGAAATATATAGCATTCCAATGAATTGAGTAATTTTTAGTATCATGAGATTTCATATTGGGATAGAGAGTGAACCTGATTATTTTATGGGAATTTTTCTATAATTATTCATTGGTATCTTTCTTTGAAAAGGATTATGATTTAGTGTTTTTCATTGTTGAAACTTTTCCCATGTTTCATTTATGATTATCATTCTATATCATGTCTCATTGGTCATGTTAATGATGCTTCCCCATTTTTTATATTCATATTTTCTAAGATCTGTTAATATATTAATGTTATTCCATGTTTGTTCCCTTACTAGTCTTTATTTTTCACCCATTTTCTTATATATATCTGTGGGTTATCCCATGCAGTTTTAAGTGAGAGAATGTTTTGGATGTTTTCAACATAGATGATGTATTACCCATATTTAGTTATTTAGTAATGTACCAAATTACCATGTACACTATACTTCTCAATATCCCAAGATGTAATATGTCTAATCTTATGTAATTAATCATGAATTAATGTGACATAAAGAGAAGAGTTTTCATATAACTAGTTATTTTGAAGATATATATATATATATATATATATATAATATAACATATAGTATGTTTCATGATTTTTATAAATGAATCATGTATACTTGATTCACTAAAACTTTGTTTTGAGAATGACATAACAATCTCAAAATTATATAAAAATCAGGGATAATTATGTTAAAAGATAGATAGAAATTATTTTAATGAAAAAAGTGTTTATATAAATAAATAAGGAAATATAGATAGAGATATATGTGGTTATACCTTAAATATGTCAAATATTTCTTGATGACATGAAATTATAATATTTTAAAAGAAAATGGATACCATTTACTACATTGTTATTTATAAATCTGAACTATAGCTCTTTTTTATGTGGATCACTTAGTAGCACTGAATAATGAGAGATAATGTCTATATAGTATACCAAAATTGATGAACGAAGTATATAAGATGGATTCTTTTAAAGAGTTTCTTCAGTTTTTATAAATTAGAAGAGAAACAACTGTAGGATATGTCCTGATTATCTAAATTGACCGACCTGTGGTAGAGGGAGAAGAAACCCATGTTGTAAAAAATAAATCAAATAAATACAATATGTTAAGATAACCAATAATATTGTGTAAAAAACTGGTGGAATCCTCAAAAGACAACACTACCATGATACACAAGGAAACAACATATTCTTTAAAATGATTTACTTATTTTATTATGGATTTTTGGATCAGAATAACAGATATTGTTAGTTCATAAATGGATAAAGATAAATGAAAAATTTCCCTATCAATGGTTATTAAATATGTCAGTATATATACATTATATTTTTATTTATGAAGTATGTCAACCCAAAATGCTTAAGAATAAATAAATACACCATATTAGTGTCTTAACTAATATTTAATATAAGGAATAAATAAATTAAACGGTTAGAAATATTAAAAACATTTGATCATGCAGTATCTCTGAGAGACCATGTATCAAATAAGATACATGTTACTGAATGTGAGTTTGATATTGACACTAAGTCCACCAATATTTGATATCATTCAGGATAAAATTTTTGGAAATATATTTGGAAACCGATAAATAGAAATCCATTGGAGTTATTTAATCAAAAACTTCACTATCATCAAAATATGTTCACTACCTTTGGTTATATTCGGATTAAATACCATTATATAAACAACTTTTTTTAAATAAGATCATTAATTAATTTGAGAAATAGTATATATGGGAACAAAATGTCTCCCAAACCAAATCACTAATCCATTCCAAAAACCTAAGGGCTATTGTTTATTGAGAGGGATACCACCATTTTAATTTTATGGGGGAAAATAAGAATTTTTCCAAAGAATAAGAATGAAACATATAAAATATCTTGTTAAAAGATCTATCAACAAATAAGGGCAAGATGATAGAACATTAAAATCATCTAGTTAAGGAAATGAATGATAAGGAAGATTCTTCCATTATGGCAAAAATACTAAAAACTTCTGAAGAATATAAGGTTACATATAGAGAAAGGATTATTTATAGATATTTGAATTTAGACCAGTTTTGTAATAATCACAAGAATAAATATATTTTCCATTTAATTAATTTGAACCATATTTTTTTTCAATTTTATCAATCATTTAGAATAAATATAAATTTTTAGTGTCCCTAATTATTTTTCTTATACTTTGATGAAAAATTTTCTTTTTGACCAATTGTAACATTGAATGAACTCTAAATATTTTACATTATATAATTTATTTTTTAAGACATTATCAAAATTATTGATGGATTATTTAAAATTAAATAACACCATCTAAATATAGAATGAGGATGGTTTTCTATAAATCATGATTTCTAATTTTTTTGTCATTATAGAAGGACTTCATTGAATAATTATTCTTTTATGTTTTTTCACATGGATTGATATTAACAAATGGGATATGTCTTTCATGTGTCATCACAAGAATGAAAAATTTATGGAATAAACATTTTATTTAAAAAGTAAAAGGAGAACAAAAGAATGGAGATGAATGAGGTCATACAATCATTCATTCCCTCATGGTAATAGAAAGAGAGGAAGATCAAATATAAAAATGATAAAATCATAATAATCACTATACTATTCATAATTAGGAAAGGGACTATGAGATCTGGTGACTATAGTTGGTTTCAGATATGAATATTTCTTCCCAAGTCAAACTTTATAATAAGGAGTAGATTGAAAACCATTGTCATCCATAAGAATGTTTTCCCTCTAACCGAATCATGACTATATGATGGTTTTTTGGGTATTTATATTCAACATAATCCCAATTTCCATGGATTCGATGAGTTTTCTTTAGTTTTTTAATATCATATTAAATATTTAATATATTCCCATAATTATTAGGATTTTGTTTCCCCATAATTACAAGAGTAGGCCCCCCAGGAGGAACTCCTGGTATGAGGCCACCTTCATCCACTTGGGGATACTCTTTGTGCTCAAGAAATAGTGTCAAGTCCATTCATAACACTTATTCATGTGTCACATGTGCCTTATTCAGTGACTAGTCATGAAATAAATTGTATATCTGTAAGATAGTCCACAATATATTTTGTGTTCTTCATCCACAATTTCTTCCAATTAGAATCCTTATGTTTACCCTTTAAATATAAATAAGAACAAAATATATCCGTGTGATATTTGTACTTGACAAAAACAATAGTATGACACTTAGAACAAAAATTAGAAATTCGTTCATATACTGATTTTAGAGATATATCTTCATCTAATGATGGGAGACCAATATTATTAATCAATAAAGAGAAAAAAATCAATTTCCGCTAAGTCGCAAACATAATGTCCAAATTTGGAAGACTTATTGTTCCTGTCCAATTTGATCATAATTCCCATAGTAGAGGAAATATCAAATAAGATATTAGGATGCCAAATGATCTAATTATAACAATCAATTTTGACCCTAACATGAGCTCTAGTATTTATTTTGGAAATTGGATTAAAGCGAATGTTTCACTCTTTAAATCCTAGTATTCCTGGATTTAATGTGGTTGATCAAATACTATATTACCTATACATTAAATCCATTAATGGAAATATGAGTTTAGAAGAAACCCTAACCTAGGGTAATATATCATCATCCAGGAAAACCCCATACAGAAGTGATCATACAAACTAATTTAATAATGACATAACAAACAATGTAATTTAAAATTACTTTTTCTATATGGAAAATATAAAATGTGTTAATCAATAAAATATAAATATTGATTTTGGGTTTTAAGTATTATTTAATGATAAATATGTGTAAAAATAACCTAAAATTACAACATTAGGGAGTTTATTATGATTAATATGATCCACCATTTATGGGTATAATAGTACTCCTTATAATTTTATTAGAGTTGTAAACCCAGTGAACACATGAAAAATAAATCTAGGTCCTGTTTTTACTATCCATAGGACTTTTTCTTTTCATATAATGTTATCTCTATTATAGAGCTATGACTGGAAAATAATAGTGAATAGAGTCTCAAATTTTTTCAATGTCACCCTTGGGGGTTTATCAAATTAATAATATTTTTTATTTTTTACTGTAGGAATAGTATATTTTTTTAAAATCAATGATATAAATAGGCCCTAGAGAAAAGGTTTGACTTTTTATAAGTACATCCATTGTGGGTTTTCAATATAGAGTTTGTGATGTTTCATTTCATTGTTATATTTTGATCATGTAAGATGGAAATGAATGAGACAATCTTTAATGTAATATTTCATTGAAATATATTGTGTTTATCCACATAGAGAAAGAAGAATGACTGTTCTAACATGAATGATGCACTCGATGTTAGTAAAGTTAGTTTTGGAGGTAAGGAACACAAGATATATGGTCAATGTTCTTAGACCACTGTATGGAATTCAATAATCCAAATAAGGTTATTTAGATTCAATAAATCATTAATATATCATTGAATGAAGGATAAGACTGGTGTAAATTTTAAATTGAGTATGATAAATTAGGTTATGGTGATATGAAAGTGGATTGGAAAGGAGAAATTATGAAAATTAATAGATAAAGGTTTTTTTAACATATTATTAAAGGAGAATTCATTGGATATCTATATATTAAATTTGAATAATGGGTAACAGTACACTTCTATTAATGTCATACAGACATATAATATCCTCTAACTAGGTAAAAGGAATGACTCATTATGGTTATAGGTGGTAAGATATGTGGTGTATATGTTGTCACCAAATTAAGGGATCATTTGAGAATAGATACACTCATTTATAGTAGAAATAAATTGCTTGTGGTGATTCCAAATATCAATGTCTAAATTATTAATATGGGAAGAGAATGTGGAAAACGTAATTGCAATACCATTTCTCTATGCCAACTGAAATTGGTTCATCATAGAACATTTAGGGGGAATTGAAGTTAGCTAAGATGTATAGCTAGTTTTGTTATAGGTGGTATAAAAATAAATGTGAACTCTATAATTATTTGGATCAATTTGTACATAGTTCTTGAAAATGAATATTTTATTCCATGTATAGATTCATATATGAAAGACCATATTTGAATGAGGATTAATTACACTAGATAGATCTTTGGATGATGAGGAAACATATGGTTAATCTTGGGATATGAAGACAAATATTAACTATGTATAATGTAATATGATGAATCAATCCATACATAGTTTTTGATATAATGTTTTATACATATATGGATCATGTGTAGGAAATAATGGGTAAACGTCATGGGTTCCCCCATGAGGGATAGGTGAAATAAATTTCTTGTGCATTGTTAATGGACTCAACACTATGTTGAATGGAAGAATTTAGGGGAATTTAATTTATGATAGGATTATGATAGGATACCTTGGAATCAATACAAATATGATGATATCAAGAATCAATATATATGTAATTATGAGGATGAGGGACACATTGAGTTCTTAGTATGAGGGTCTCTCTAATATCTGACTCATACACGTGATGTGTGATGAACCACCCTAGGTTACCACCTAAATTAGATCACACCCCTTCCCATAACTAAGCTCAAATGATGTTTCTGATCCCTATGGGATGGAAATTTGTGGTTATGCAACAAAAAACACCACTTTTGAGAAATTTCACTCAAAATGAAATATTTGACAATCCCAACATATCATATACAAAATAAATATCCCATAGATTATGTAACATGAATAAATCGATATAGTATAACAAATTAGATATGGAAGATAACCAACATCATATAATAAAATATATAAATTGAGAATGGTCAAGGATATCATGGATCATACAATAATATCTAGAAAATAAAATAAAACTAAACCCATTTCTAACATTATCCATCTGACCCCTCATTCACTCTTTATACCCCATGACAACCAGCGAACCAATAAAAACATATATAGAGTAAGAAAAAAATAAAAGTTACTTGGAATAAAACAAGGGAGCTTCATACAATTAAAAAGTATATAGGGTATTAGAAAAACCATTCTTAGTATCTTATCATAAAGGATTTTGTGAAATAACATTCAAAACAAATTTCAGCTTTTTTCATTAAATTGTATTTAGATAATTGTTTTCTAAACGTTTTGTTACTAAAAAACAACAAACCATAAGTTATTTAATAAAACATCAACCTATTTCTAAGTAATGATAACCCTCTATGAGAACACTATATAGAAAATTATATCCCTTTATAAAAACCCACACCAAACCATCTTTTTAAATCCATTTTCTAAATACACATTGAATAACTCAACGAAAACCATTTATTTTAAATAGGTTGAAAAATGAATAAATAAAAAACTAGTAAATAACCATTATAAAAATGATATAAATAAAAATGGGAGAAAACCAAGAAAATAAGGGTGTATAATTATAGTGATTAAATTATAGGAAACATGGTAGGGCATCAAATATATAGAGTTCACTAGTACCATGGTTAAAAAAAGGGTATACCATGATTGATAATGGATTTGGATTTATTGAACACACTATTAGAAATCCTCCTAGTGGTACTAGGAATATCTCCATTCGACAGCCCATCACGTGTCTTTAAGTATTCAATTAACCCTTTGGGGTTGAAAATATCATTGGGATGTATAAGGTTAGTGAAAAATAGGCTACTGAAACATAAATCAAAATAATCATCATATATTTATAAGGAACCATTATATAACTCATTTAAGGTGAGGATATCAAGGAAAAAGTTATACTAAAAATACAAACATCATAATAACCAAAAATATCTTTTTACCTAATATAACCTCACAATAAACCACAAGTTTTTATTTCATCCAAATGAAATGATAATAATGATTTCCCTTTGACGTAAAATTATTATCACACACATAATAATGAATGGGATCTTATGTGGGTATTACAAACACCATGATGTTCTATAGGAAAATTTCAAAAGTGTCTCAATTAATGTTCATAAAGATATTCTAAGAAATAAAGCCACCATTTTATAATCATTTAAAAACATCATTTACATGAAATTATTTGAATAACCACATTTGAACCCTTTTAATTCACAATTTCCACAAAATAATAAAATTTACCCAATGTGTGACCTATAGTGGGAAAAATCTTTTAAAATAGCCATTAAAATTTAAAAACATGATACAAAAAGAGTCAAATTCACTTGAAATACAAAAAAAATTAATCTAGAAAACCACTTAAAATTAAAATTAAATAAATGTATTCCATATCACAACCCGTCCTCGGGGCCTGTGTCGTGACTACCCCAAGCCCGCCTTCCATAGGCCAGGGGCTGAAGACTACCACTAAAGGCATAAATCTCGATAACTGGGAAGGAATTGTATTTTTAAAACACAAACACATCCATCCAGAGTACAAGCGGAAGTAATAAACTAAGTAAAAAAGAAAGTGCTGAAAAGTAAATGGGATAGAATACAAACCCAACTGAAAAGTACAACTACAACTGAATGAAAGTACAACAGAAAAGACAAACAACTATAAGATAGAAGCAACTCTTGGGTCGTCCACCTAGGATCCTACCTGGAGGGTAGGTATAGATCTCCTCCTCAATTCTCTGACCCTCCATCCACCTCCGTGTACCGTCTCATCATGAATTCCACCTCTGGGTGCTGACTTATCATGAGGTCCACCTCCGGGTAGTGACTCATCGTACACTCAGTCTCTGTTAGCACTTTCCGTCATCTGCATGCAACACAATGAGGTGCGGGCATAGCCCGTGCAGGGGTGAGTATAATGATACTTAGTAGGGACCTCGAGACCCTCAAGGTCTCACTAAATCCAACAAGGATAACCACAAAGAAGGATCTCAACAGATAACCCTTACTTAGGTATAAGCCCATACGTATACCTATGTTATCAAGTAACTCATCTCAATAATGAGGAAACACAATGGTTATTAAATCAACGGATAACCACTACTTAGGTATATGCCCATACATGTACCTAAGTTATCAAGTGACCAATATCAATCATGAGGTAAACAAAAGTTCATTGACTCAGCTCAAACATGATTTTCATTAATTATATCGAAACCACAACTACTGAATAGCTAATCCTTTCTCAAGTATAGTGATCCTGTCACGTCTCCGAGGTGCTTCTCACTAACCATAGGCTGCTGAGGTACTCCTCCTATCGAGTACCGCGGGTCTTCCACCCAAACACCGCAGTGCTCCCCACTGTGGGTCTACCACCCAAACATAGTAGTGCTCCCCCTAATAGCCTACAAAGGTACTCCTTCTATCGAGTACCGCATGTCTGCCACCCAAACAAAGTAGTGCTCCCTGCCGTGGGTCTGCCACCTAAACACAGTAGTGCTCCCCACTGGGCTATTCAAGTCACTCCGACTCGAATCAGACAAGCAGTCATCAGGTCTCAGCCAGCTACAAGGTTTCCGTACTCCGTACGCTCGTCTCCGGGAGGATCTGATCCACAAGATACTGATCGATACTCTAAATTTCATGTAATATCACGGGGAATTATCTCAAATTACCACCTCATCAATGGGATCTCAACGCAACAGACCGCGCGTCAATCGGAGGCCCGGTCTATGAGTTATTAGCATTACCGTTCCAGGGGCCCGGTTGGATTTCAGGTACAATCCAACCCGTCCATACTCCAAATTCATCCAAACCTTAGGTGAAGTATTCCAAAATAACCATCTCATCAAGAGGAATCCATTATAGTCGACGGCATGTCAATCGGACGTCCGGAGCTCATGTTATAAGCATTTCCGCTCCGAGGGCCCGGTTGGTTTCGGGTTTGAACCAACTCGGATGTACCTCAACTTCGCTGAAACCTTGAGTGTAACATAACGAAATGACCGTATCGATCTGAGGAATCCTATGTAACTATTGGTGCGTCGATCGGAGGTCTACAACTCAAGTTATGATCGTTTAACTGAACAAGGTCTGAAAATAGGGGGTCTTGGCCCGGTCCGACCCGGCCCAACCCACCCTGGGTCGTCCTGGTAGGGCGCGGCCCGACGCTGGCAGCCCGGCCCACATGGACCACATGGTTGGCTACGTGGATGGCCGACTAGGCGGGGTGCCGCTGCCCAGTGGGTCCCACCATAGCCGCTGATTGGGGGGGGGGGGGGTTACACCCCCTCGGTTCTTCGAAACGGCCGGCCGTGTTGGCCGGCCCTTGGGTAACCACAGAACCCCTCGGGTCTCACCTCTTGATGGCACTAGCGGATGGTACAACCATCTTCCCTTCTAGATCTTTCGCGGCCTTTGGATGCAGCTTTGTTCAACCGGCGCGGCGCTACAGCGTCGAGCCCTGCTGACGGGCCCCTTTGCTCCGGCGGGGCACGACAGTGCCGCACCCCTCTGCCGAAGCTCGGCTAGGCCGCGGTCCAGCTCTACTACGCGTGGCATGACGATTCCACACCTTTGCAATGACCAGGCAAATCAAGCATTGAGGATCTGCTCATGATCGGCCCGACGCCGGCCGGTTCTTCACAGTCCGCCTCCATCGTCCGCAGTCAACAAACGAAAGGGGAAGGGTCAGACCATGTTCATGCGGTCCGAGCCCTTCATCATCAAGATGGTATCATGCATCCAAACGAACCCAAGAATTTAAGAATGATGATGAACGTTATTAAAACTTGAACATGACAACCCCTACCTCGATAATTGATGTCGCACGTTGGGCATCACGGATAACAACGTCGTGGAGATCAGACGTCGATTCTGTGGACGTCGGGCTGCGTTTGAGGAGGCAATGACATCTCTTTACGTGTTGTGGAGAAAATAGAAATAAGGCGCATCATCATTGGTGAGTTCCCCACATCGGTGTCTCCTCCCATTTCATATAAGAAGAAGAGTATGGATAACCATGTTCACCGAGTTGTTCTACATTGAAGGGAACATGTTCCTCATCGAAGATGAACCGTTCTTCGGTGGGGACGATGTTCTTCAAAGAAAGAGGAACTTACTTCTTCTTTCACACAAAATCTCTCTCTCCAATATTTCCCACACAACAAGCCAACCAAAATTAAAATAAGGCTATCCTTTATTTTAATTAATCTTGCTATTCCTTCAATATTTATAATTCAAAAACCTAATTAATTTAATTGAAGAGGTTAAAATAATTAATTAAGGTGTGGTTTGGTATGATTTAAAGAGGGAGAGAGAGGAAGTGAAAAGGTTACCCATTTAAAGAGGAGTTAGAAAGTTAAAGAAGGGGGGTTTAAGGAGTTAAGGTAATGTAAATGGTTGGGACTAGTGTGGGCCCCGCCTCACAAATATCCACACATTGGTAGTTAGGTGGTTGTGGGTCACACAAATAACTCCCCCATGTAGGATATAACCACCAAGGAAATAGATAAGATTGTACCAACAATTTTATTCACTTATTAATTAAACCCCAATTTAATAACTTCTCCTCCCATGCAAACACCACTATGGTAAAGGTCTCCTTAAGAAATTATCGGCGTTGCGAGTTCATCGGTGCCCTTAGATTTCAATTCCGAGCACTGGTTCAAGAGATGGAAAAACCCATTTGTTCGTTCACTAAATGTACCCGAGCTAAACTTCAGAAATTGATTCCAGACACACCGGGCCTCGGAATCATGTTCCGTCAAGAGCCACATACTCGTAAAATTCCAAAGAAATTAAGAAAAAATTTCCCTTAAAATTTATGCGTTTTATATTACTCGCACCTGAGATCTTTACATCCCTGTAAAGCTTCAACACATACTAGGAAAAACCTAATAGGTACCGAGTATTCATCTGAGCCTCCCACTCCCATTTGCTCTCCCAGAGTTTCCCGTCCTGCTAGTGAATGCACACAAGAGGAATCAACCATCCTCGTAGGTCCCACTCCTGTTGATCCTAAACCTCTACTCGAAGCTTTGTGAATGTCGCCCTGTAATCGATGTCCAGCTCCCTGTGGTCAATGATGTGTGAAGGGTCATGCGCGTATCTCCTCAGCTGAGATACGTGGATGAAATCGTGCACCCGGTGCAACTAAGGTGGAAAGGTTAAGGGGTAAGCCACCTCAACTACCCTGCTGAGGACCTAAAAGGGTCTGATGATCCTCGGAGATAACATTCCGCTTCAGTCACATCTCAGTAGACCCTGTCTAGGTTAGACCTGTAAGAAAACGTGGTCTCCATCCTTGAACTCCAGTGGTCTCCGTCTCCTATCAACATAGGATTTCTACCTGCTCTGTGCAGTTTTCATCTGCTCCTAGATGATTTTCACCTTCTCCGGTAGCCTCAAAATGGGCGTACTGGTCAACATATGTGCTAGCTTCATAAAAGCTCTGATGGCATATCCCTGACCACATGAAGGGTTTTCCCCTTCTTCGTCAATGTTAAAAGCGGTGCAACAACTCTAGAGAATTCTGGATCAAATATAAGTCTGGACGACTCATGAGTGATCGACTGCACGCACTTATGTACGATTCCATCATGTACGGCCTGGGGTTTCCTTTTCGCCGACCAAGGAAAACCCATCCCAACGTTGTAGGTAAACCACATCCTTTTAGCCTAATACAGTCAATCTGTGTATGAACTGTAGTTGCCTAGTCCATACCCAAACTATGGTCGTAAGGTCTTGATGCTACCACCAAGAGGATACAACCAAAACTCTCGCCTAAAGGGTCCGATCACACCGCCGGCGTAAGCATGATTTTTGAGTCTCCTCCTAAAGGTATCTCCAGACGCGAGGTTCAAGTCAACAGCTTATCCAGACACTCTACGTTTGGGACAAGATTCGTGGAAGGAAGTGATGATTCGTATCAATGTCTGATGTTACAGATCCTAGTAGTAGACACAGACGGTACATCAAATCATTCCTAGATCCCTTGGGTCACACTCCTTGACCGCATGTAGCTACTCTCTTCCCCTGCCCTCCTGCTCCCTGAGCCTGGCAGAAACTACAAAGGTGGGTGGTTGTAAAATGTTGAAAAGTACACCACCTCATGATGCTCTCATAGATCATCTTCCATGTCTAATGCTCTGCAGATTCATCTATCCTTAAAACATCATATTCTTGAAAAATTTTACACGCCCATGTCTCTGAGACTGGCGCTGGTTTCTTTCTTTCCCACTGCTAACATTCACTGGTTGTATCCGCTCAGCCAAAGATCATTCAACTATAAATGTTCTCTATAGAATCCTAACATAAGTAGAAATACTTAGAATAATTGTGCTAGCTCGGGTGTCCTTTAAACACACCTCGCTCTAAGGCCCGATCTCTAAAGAACTGATCATATCATAGTCATCATGTACCAAGAATGATCGGTATGCCTCGATGAATACCCAGCTACCGACATGTCATCCTGCTGAAGATGTATAAGCTCTAGAAAACTCTCACCACCTTCTCAAGTCAGTACTCAACCGCCTAAAAGACGTGATCGCCTCAGAACCTGATGGGTATCTAGTGCTGAAACACATGTAAGGAAGTAAGCCTACATGTGTCATCTACTGGTACTGCCGATTGGAACTGCTGACCAACAGGTAGTGCTATAGCTGGCACACTACCCGAAGGTACTATCTCAGGCATCGGTCCATGTATCGAAGCCTCATCACTATACAGACTAAACACATGGTCACTCACGGGGAAACACCAATAGCTAAGATCTCCATCTATTCTACTATTGTCTAAACTTGGTGTAGAACTCTAAAAATCGCCTTTGTCCAGTCCAATGCTGCCTGGGAATCTGTCTCACCTCGTAACCTCAGAGGCCTCTGCTGCTAAAACTTGTGCAACACGATCTGCCAGCGTACACCGTCCACTAGTACAGCTGGTGGAATCTGCAGCCCAATGGGTGGTGGTGCTGCTGGTACACCACCCGAAGGTGCCAAAATAACAATAGGGCCCTTCACCAGAGCCTCATCGCTCAGTGGGCCGTCATCAGGTACTCTCTTGGAACTCCAACTGACTGTCTGTGTGGAGACATCCGGAACAGATTCGACATGGTCAAACGATTTAAACCTGGTGAACTGAACTGGTTTGATCTGTCTTAAAGAAAACTTTTAGAAACACACACGCAATTGGTTTTTTCATTCATTGGGTCGGAAATTACTAGTCAGGGTCCCGGTGTATGGATACGTCGGTCGCCGCACCAACACTTGACTCCCTGAACTGAAGACCAAACCCGGTACCCTTAACACTATTTCTTCATAGAAAAGAATTATCAAAGTCCTATGTTCTATGGTAGAACCAACTCCTCTGATACCGATTTGTCACGACCCGTCCTCGAGGCCCATGCCTTGTCTACCCCAAGCCCGCCTTCCATAGGCCAGGGGCTGGCGACTAGCACCAAAGGCATAAATTCCGATTAATGGGAAGGCATTTCCTTTCTAAAACATAAACACATCCAACCTGATTACAAGTGGAAGTAATACACTAAGTACAAAAGAAAGTGATGAAAAGTAGATAGGCCATAATAAACACCCAACTGAAAAGTACAACTACAATTGAACAAAAGTACAACAGAAAATACAAACAGCTGGAAGATAGAAGCAACTCCTGGGTCGTCCACCTTGGATCCTACCTGAAGGGTAGGTACACATAGCCTCCTATATTCTCTCACCCTCCAACCTCCTTCATTTACTGTCTCGTCATGAATTCCACCTCCGGGTACTGACTCGTTGTGAGATCCACCTCCGGGTACTGACTCGTCGTACACTCAGTCTCTGTCAGCATTGTCCGTCGTCTGCATCCAACACAACAAGGTGTGGGCATAGCCAGTGTAGGGGTGAGTATAATGATACTCAGTAGGGACCCCAAGACCATCAAGGTCTCACTAAATCCAACAAGGATAACCACAAAGAAGGATCTCAATAGATAACACTTAGGTAGAAGAATACACTTATACCTATGTTATCATGTAACCTATCTCAATCAGGAGGAAAAACAAACGTTATGAAATCAACGGATAACCACTACTTAGGTATATGCCCATACATATACCGAAGTTATCAAGTGACCGAAATCAATCATGAGGTAAACACAAAGGTCAATGACTCACCTCAAACATGATTTTATTTAATGATATCGAAACCAAAACTACCGAAAAGATCCTCCTCTCTCGAGTACAGTGATTCTGTCATGACTCAGAGGTGCTGCTCACTAACCATAGACTACTGAGGTACTCATCTTGTCGAGTACCGCGGGTCTGCCACCCAAACACAGTAGTGCTCCTCGCCGTGGGTCTGCCACCCAAACACAGTAGTGCTCCCCCTAATAGCCTATAGAGGTACTCCTTCTGTCAAGTACCATGGGTCTTCCATGCAAACACAATAGTGCTCCCCGCCGTGGTTCTGCCACCCAAACATAATAGTGCTCCCCACTGGGCTAGTCATGTCACTCTGACTCGAATCGTACAACCAGTCATCAAGTCTTAGCTAGTTACAAGGTCTATGTACTCCGTACACTCGTCTTCGGGATGATCTTCTCCACAAGAAACTGATCGATACTCCAAGTGTCATGTAATCTCACGTGGAAGTATCTCAAAGGACCTCCTAATCAAAGGGATCTGAACACAACAGACGACGTGTCAATCAGACGCCCAGTCTGTGAGTTATTAGCATTACCTTTCTAGGGGCCCGATTGGATTTCAGGTACAATCCCACCCGGACATACTCCAAATGCATCCAAACCTCAGGTTAAGTATTCCAAAATAACCGTCTCATTAAGTGGAATCCAACAAAGTTTATGACACATTAATCGGACATCAGGAGCTCCGGTTATAAGTTTCTCCGCTCTGAGGGCCCGATTGGTTTCAGGTTCGAACCAACCCGGCCATACCCAATCATTGCTAAAACCTTGAGTGTAATATTCCAAAACGACCGTCCCGATCCAAGGAATCCTATGCAAATTACGGTGCGTCGATCAAAGGTCCACAACACATGTTATGGGCATTTAACTAAAGACAGTCCGCAAATAGGGGGTCTGGGCCCTGTCCGACCCGGCCCAACACCCCCTGGGTCGGCCCGAACTAGGTCGACTTGACTCGGGTCCGGGTCCAGCCCGGTAGGGCGTGGCCCGCCCGACCAGCACTGGCCGCCACGGTGCCGGCGGCTGGGCCCGCGTGGCCCACGTGGTTGGCTGTGTGGCTAGTCGACCAGGCGGGGTGTTGGTGCCGAGTGTGGCCCGCCCTAGCTGCTGATTGGGGGGGTACACTTCCCCTGTTCTTCGAAACTGCCGGCCATGTTGGCCGGCCCCTGGGTTACAGCCAGACCCCTCAGGTCTCGCCTCTTGATGGCACTGGCGGCCGGCACAGCCGACCGCCCTTCCAGATCCGCCGCGGCCTTAGGCCGCGGCTTTGTTCAACCGGCGCGACATGACGACGCCGTACCCTGCCGCCGCGGCAAGCCCCGGCCGCGGCCCCTGATTCTCCGGCATGGTGTGATAGCACCGTGCCCCTCCGCCGCGGCCCCCCCCCAGCCGTGGCCCCTTAGCTCCCACGACGCACCCCTCCGCCACGACTCGGCTAGGCCGCGGTCCGGCTCTACTCCGCGCGGCACGACGGTGTCACGCCTTTGCGGCGACCCGACAATCAAGCTTTGACGAGCCGCTCATGATCGGCCCGATGCCAGCTGGTTCTTTGCAGTCCACCTCCATCATCTGTAATAAACAAATGAAAGGGGAAGGGTCGGACAGTGTTCGTGAGGCCCGAGCCCTTCCTCATCAAGATGGTATCATGCGGCCGAACAAACTCAAGAATTTATGAACGATGATGAACAGTATTAAAACATGAACATAACAACACCTACTTGAATAATTGACGTCACATGTCCAGTGTCGCAGAGAACAGAATCACGGAGATCAGACGTCGATTCTGTGGACATTGGGGTGCGTCCGAGGAAGAAACGACGCCTCCTTACTTGTTGCAGAGAAATGAAAAATAAGGCGCGTCATCGTAGGCGAGATCCCAATGTCGGTGTCTCCTCCCTTGTCACGGAGGAAGAAGAGGATGGAGAACAATGGTCTCCGAGTCATTCTACGTTGAAGGGAACATGTTCCTCATCGAATAATAATCGTTCTTCGTTGAGGATGATGTTCTTCAAAGAAAGAGGAACTTTCTTCTTCATTCACACAAAGCTCTCTCTCCAATATTTCCCACACAACAAGAGAACCAAAATTAAAATAAGGCTACACTTTTTTTTAATTAAACTTTTCATTCCTTCAAAATTTAAAATTCAAACACCTAATTAATTTAATTGAAGAGGTTTAAATAATTAAATAAGGTGTGTGTTGGCAACAATTAAATAGGGAGAGATTGGAAGTGGAAAGTTTACCCATTTAAAGAGGAGTTAGCAAGTTAAAGAAGAGGGTTTAAGGAGTTTAGGGAATGTGAATGGTTGGGGTCGTGTGGGACCCACCTAACAAATATCCACACATGGGTAGTTTGGTGGTTGTGGGTCCCACCACTAACTCCCCCATGTCGGAAATAACCACCAAGGATATAGATAAAATTGTACCAACAATTTTATTTACTTCTCAATGAAACCCAAATTTAATAAATTCTCATCCCCTGCAAATGCCACAATGGTAAAGGTCCCCTTAAGAAATTACCGACATTGTGAGTTCATCGATGCCCTCAGATATCAATTCCGAGCACCGGTTCAAAAGATAGAAAAACCCACTCGTTCGTTCACTGAACGTACCCGATCTAAACTTCTGAAATTAATTCCAGGCACACCAAGCCTCGGAATCAAGTGCTGTCAGAAGCCACAGACTCGTAAAATTCCACAGAAATTAAGAAAAATATTTTCCTTCAAATTTCTGGGTATTTACATTCCAAATGAACAACTACTATAAAAAATATTATAATCTCATTAAAAATATCACATGTAGGTATTATTTGAAAACCTCTATTATAAATCACTAATAAATTAATGATATACTATTTTATGAATGATCATAAAAACAACTACATCAATCATGGTAGAATCGATCTACGACCTGCTAGAATGTGTTTCCTTCAAAGTTGAATACATGGAAAATCCAATAATGACCATTAATAAGCCTGGGAGATGAAACCCAACAATATTAAATCATAAAAAACATGAAATATGATTCTATAATCCTATAGGATTCATAGAAGAGGTATAAAACCAAACCGAAAATAAAGTGCAGTATATGAGAAGTTAAAATAAAAATAATGGAATATTAACATCGAAGATTCACTAAATATTGATGGGATAGATTTTTTATAAAAAGAGAAAAAGAGGGGAGAAGGTACCTTTTTGGTGTTCCTATCTCATTACATTGATATAAAGAAGAAAATATAGTAATTATATTTATTTATTAAAATGATAAAAACATAATATTTGATGTTCCCTAAGACTGGATATGTCACATTGTTTTCTTGAACAATATTCCAAACTATGCCGAAGTTGTGAAAAATATCACTACCAAGGTACAAAACACTTATTATAGTATCCAAATTGATTATTTTAACCATGTGTACACTATATTCCAAACTAAACACATTTATGGGACTACTAACATGGTTTATCCCCATATCACACATATCAACTTAATTTTGTGCTACCCATGTAGAAAAAACTATTCAAATTAAAAATGAATAGAAAAAATATTACATAAGGGTAATACTACATGTTTTATTGAAATCTGAAGATTAATCATGCATGATTGATTTCTTGGTAAGAGTTATCTTTTCCATTTCTCTGAAAATTTAGAAATGGTTTGTGAGGAACACATCATAATAAAAAATATTAAAAATTCAAATATAAAAAAAATGTTCCAAAAATTAATATTCCATTTTTTTAAATAATATAAAATATACTACATAGTAACGTGGTGGGTTTTATAGTTCTCCACATAATGAAACCTTCTACCCTATTAAATTCATGATCTATGTTAGATAGTAAAAACACAATATACACTACAATACATACAATCTTGAAGCGGGTGGTACATATTGAACTAGAGAAATTTTTATTTCTATAATTCACCAAATATATAAAATAAAATAAAATAAATGATAAAATCAATAAAAAACACCGTATATCTATAGGAAACAATAATCTATGATTAAAAAATTTAAGAAATATTAATCAAAAGACCAAGGATATATCTCCCCATAATTAGGAATTTAACATAATTGAAGAATAAATAGGAATACATTCCCACACAAAAACCAATATTTGGACAGATAAATTATATTTACACAAGGCTTATATCAATATTTCTTGACAAGTTTTAAAATAGATAACCATCAAATTTGACCAATGGATCGAGAGGCCTAATTTATTTTATTGGACCTATTATATAATACAAAAACCGGAAACAAAACAGAACATATTTTTTCACTCTTTAATGTGCTTCTAAATCACTTGGTTCTATAAAACATTTTCTTTGTATAAATTGTGTAATTCGAAAATTATTGGGATGAACAATCAAGTATTGTTATAAAATAAACATTATAATAAGGAATAACTTGTGAGTCCAATAGTAAAACATGATATCATAAAATAAAAGGATCATAAGTAATCACATGGAATCCTAACGTAAATAAAATTTTATTCTATGATCATGTTAACATAAGAAATGTGGAAGAAACATATATCCTGACATAATCATAATTTTAGGCTAACATCCAATTCAATATCCCATGGTGGAAAAGGTCTCATCATGGATTATTTTTACTCCCTAGTACTATCAATTCCATATCATGAGATAAAAAAATTACCTAATATAAATGATTAAAATCAAGGTACACACTTTACAGAACATACATTCTTATATTTGACACAAAATGAAATTAGTCATAATGCATAAATATAAGATTACTTGTGGAATGAAATGGGTTTAATAATAATTCATCAAATCAAAATCAAAGGAGTTTTCATAAATACTACAAAGAGAAGATTGATTTACATATTTGGGATGTTCATATCTGAGTACATAAATAGAGGTATCACAATATGGTGTTGAATTTGGACAGACATAATGTGAAATTGTATATAATTGAGCATAGAATAGAACATTTAAAATGGTGTTTAAATGAATCAAATATAGAAATTTCGAGAGAGAATATGTATGGAATTTTCAATGAAAACTAGATTCAAACAAGAATAAATTTACCTAAAATATTTATTTATTTAATGAAAAATTTAATATTAATAATTTATTTATAAGATCATTATATAAATTGATTGAGGGACTCAAAGGTTCACCTAAATTGGGTTTGATTTTCAAGACAGAATTTGATAAAAGAACATAAGGCTTGTATTTTCCCATAAAAGTAAGTGATAAAATGATAAAAATATATTTAATATATATATATATATATATATTAATCATTCAATAATATCAAAGAGAGAAAAATAGTTAGAGATAGAATACTCAAAACTCAAATAAATTGTGTGGCTCGATTCTATCCCAAATGTTATGTTCCAGAATCATTATTCACATGAAATTAATGTCTTAAATTAGAACATAGAATTTATTAATTACATAATTTATAATATTTTATAACTATATTTTATTTATTATAAATTTATATGATCATTTATATACATCTTAATAAATTATAAAACTAACATCTATTTTCTAAATGGATTCATTTCATGGTTCTATACTCAAATCACTTGAGTATTATTATTAAAATTATGATAAAATATAACTATAGCTGAAGAAGTAAAATAAATTTTTATTCATGTATTCCAAGAATTTTAATGTTAATATATATCTGTTTTTTTCAAAATAGAGATAACTCACATAGTAAAAATGTTAATATTATACACATAGTTCATTTAGGATGTTTTACCGACCATCAGGATGTAGTTTCAATTTTTTTAATTATATGTCCATATATTCCTTCCAAAAAATGAATTAATTAATAATAGACTTACTATAATATCTTTTATTCATAATAAAATTTTTATGACCATCCATGAAGGGGGAGATTGAAAATGAAAATTCATTATCATTGGAGGCAATGAATAGACATAATATAGACAATAGTATCTTTTTTAGAAAATGGAGTGAAGGGAATATTATTGAAGGTAGATATAAAATTAGAACTATAATATTTTACTATATATATGATAATGGATTTTTTATGAAATGGTGTATGAGGTTGGTGAGGATATGTTATATGAATAAAATAACTTAAAAGATGTATTTTTTTTAATATTACCACTCAAATTTCATCTTAGTGGAACACTTTTTAGGGAACATGGAATTGTTTCGTTGGAGAGACTAGTTGAAGTTGGAAATAGGGAAGAGTATTTTAAAGAGAATTTAGTATAAATTTTTTATGATACAATTCTAATAAGGTGTGAAGAGAAGGGGTTGTGAGGGGTAATATTCATACTGGGGTTGGGGTGCTTTAGGAAATTGTATTCATTAATTTAAAATTGTGTCTCATGACTAAAATAATATCAATTTTTTTGATTATATAGATTAAATGTTGAATTTTTTTCCTAAATAATAAATCCTTAAATCATACATGAATTAAAAATTCATGTGGTGAGGTTATAATGTTTAATATCATATTTTTTCTTTTTTCACTATTCACTAAAACGCCATCTATTTTAGAAAAATATAAATAAATCACCCTATACATTTTTAAATATGTAGATTCAAAAATTGAAAAGCATTTGTTGAAAATAAATTCAAAATATAAAAAATTTATTCCTCAATAAAATCATCATTTATTTATAAAATATAAATTGTATTAATATGATCAATTTTTTAACCCTTTAATTTTTTTTGGATTCATAAAATAACTTATAAATTTAAAAATAAAATATTATTTTATATATTAATTTTATAAAAAAAAATTATATTTTGAACCATTATATTTCTTATAAATGTTTAATTAAAATAGTTATAATTAAAAAAAAGGAAACACTTAATTTATCATTTTTAAAACATTATTTTTATGTACCATGAAATAAATATATCATATTTTTATTTAATAAGACACCAAAATATTATTTGACAATTTAATATATGAGTATACTATTATAATGATATAGTTACTATTCATAAAGCTCATATTAATATTAGTACAATCATGTTACTATTACAACAGTCATATTATGGTTCAAACAGTAAGATATGTAATGGTCACATGATCTCCATACATTCTATAGTTACCAAATATTTCATTCATTGTTCATTATCTTATTTTAAAACTCAAGGTTATATATATTTCAATTTTATAGATGAATATTACATTACTAATACTTTTCTTTACTACAACAACATTCTCTATTAGTGCAATTGTTATAGTGGATCAAGATAATCAAAATTTTCATATCTTAGTTATCTTCTTTTCTGTTTTATCCCCTTCTATTATTCAAAAATAGTATGTATATTTTTATTATCGAAATATAAGAATAAAACTATTCAAATAAAATGTTTCTGTATTCATCATGTGGTGAATGTGATTTTTTCTACATTATTAAATATTACATAATTATAAAAAGGTAAATTCGTTTGATAATATTATATGTTATTTCATAATTACTACCATAAGAAATTTCTCTATCAGAATTTCATTTTATATACTTTGGAAATAACCAGTGTTGGTACTTATTCATCATGGCTTCCTCTGGTTCCCACTTTTCCTCCTTATAATTGTTTTTTCACCATAGTTTTTTTACTAGGTCAGTTTTATTGTTTTCAATTAATTTAAATCTATGGTACAAGATTTTAATAGGATTATCCTCATATGATGGATAATTTTATAGCTATACTGTCTCTAAATTAATTAAATTTGAGGGATCTGATCTATACATCCAAATAAGGGAGACATGGAATACTTATTTACTTGAGATAGGGTTATTGCGAGGTATAATTGATTATACATGACTCTAAATTGATCTAGAATATCAAATAGGTAAATGAAGATGGGTTTTAACCTACAATTTTTTACAAAATACCATGATTGTCTTCCATGGATATATATATGGGATCACATTATCATCCACCTATAAGTGTTGGCATCAACAAAAATTACCATTAGAACTCCTCTATCAACATTGCGTATACCTTACATGCTTAAGACTAGTCTTGAACTTTTCTACCATTTCCTTGACCATTGCCGATCCTAATATATTCACTTCATAAACTTCGTCCTACCCTATAGGTGTTATATATATAAATATTCCAATAAAGTTATACATACGAATCCATTTCTACTCTTAAATGGAAAATATTATTGTATGTGGTATTGAATAAAGAACGATATTAATCCCATCCACCTTTTAAGCCCAACGATTTCTCTAACAACTTGTATACTAGTGTCTAAATATTCTACTCATATTGGCCATCCGTTTTGGTATGATACTCTCTATAAATTTTCAATTTATATTTAAAATAATATTGTAGAGTTTTACAAAACCTAGAGGTCAATTCTGATCATTATCAGAGATAATCGTTAGCAGTTCTCCATGAATCCTCACCACTTCCCTGATGTTAACCCTTTATATTTGATTGAGTGAGATGTCCACTCAAATTATAATGTTTTGATAAATACTTTTAGGATGATCCAAAATAACCCATTCTTCATTATTACTTCACGATTCCTTTTGAAGATCTGTGAAAATATTTTTGGTGAATTTTTACCATTTTGTTATCGGTATGGTTAATGGTCACATAAAACACTTGGTATTTTTCCTTTCAATATTAACCTTCTAACATACAAAGTATTTTAATGTATATTTCAGTCTCCACTTCTTCATATTGTCCCTTGGATAGTTCTCTTAGGGGTCTCAATACATCTCAATGCTCCCTGTCTGGTAGGAGAAGGTCGAGCTATTTGCCTTATTCACCAACTAACTATTTATATCTGGATTTAATAGAAGAGATAGTCCTTTCCAAAATATTAAAAATAATTCTTCATCAAATTTTAATTGTGATAACTTATGATTTTTCATATCTTCCAAAAAATTAAAAAAAATTTCATATCATCTCTTTGAGAACCTTTATATTATCTACAAGTGATTGTGGAGAAATAATTTGAGAATGTAATGATGATGTTCATTGCTTCATGAACCGTTTTTCATCCATTTTTAGTCCAATAAGATTTTATCCCTGCTAAATATCATTATTTAATATGTCATAGGATCATTTTGATATAAAGAATAATCAATTTTTTTTAATTTCACAGGATGGTATTGGATTTAGATGTCATAGTCCTTTATCATCCATCCAACGTTACGATTTTTATTAATGAAACAAAGGCAACAAAGAAAAAAAAAGAAAGAAAAAAAAGAGGGGGGGGGGGCAGAGGGTCCACCTAGGGGGGGCGAAAGTAATGTAAGCCAAGGGCATCGCCCCGTACAAGTTCCTCCCCCTCCGATTTAAACTGGGACACATTATAAAAGAAACAAACCGGGGAACTCGGAGAAGCAAGAGAGGCCAGATGGTCAGACACTTTGTTCCCCTCCCTGCACGTATGAGAGACTCTCTCTTGGTTATTGAGCTAGAGCTTTCATTTCCTCATGGTTTAGGATATGGACCAGGGAATGGTGCCTTTGCCCGTTAAGGCATCATGGACAATCTTGGAGTCAGTTTCTATCTCGCTGATGGGAATACCTTTCTCCTTGCAGAAGATAAGGCCGGATAGGGCCGCATTAGCCTCCGCCCGAATTGGAGAGCCACTTCCATAGAAGATCGAAAAATCTAGCACTACTCTCCCCCGAGCGTCCCGCACAACCCCTCCTCCACGCATTATACCCATCCCACAGGAGCCGTCTGTGTTAAGTTTAAGGCCATCCCTAGGAGGTAACCACCGAATCCAACTCCCCAGATGGTTGGCAGCGTTCTGTGCACCTGCAACCCTCAAACCGAAAAGAGCACCAAGGGACGGGGCCTCCTTCCTGATGGCACTGAGACCAACCAAATCATGACAAAGCCACCTTGTTCTGGCCACAACCGCCCTATCAGAGGATAGGAACCCCTCATACTTGGCATGGTTCCTTGCCTGCCATAACACCCAGCACCCCATGATGAAAATGACCCGCCTCGCCGCCAGGTCTGAGCCAGCTCCCAAGGCCCCCTAAACCCAATGCTCCAAGAAGACTTCGATGTTACCACCTGCATCCCCATAGTCAATTAGATTACCGACCGATCTCCAAACCTCGCGTGCCCAACCACCAGTAAAGAAGATGTGGCTTAATCTTTCTTCACTTTTGAACACACAACATTGGCAGCAGGAAGCCATGCTGATCCCCAGCCATTTGATATTATCATCCAATGGAAGGGCGTTGTTCCGAAGCCTCCATGAAAGGAAGCAAAACTTATTCGGAACTCCGTTTCCCCACACCAGATCACTCCAACCGTCATGATTTCTAGGGGAGGAAACCATCCTCCGGAACTCCTTTGGGCTGAACAACCCCGAGGAAGAGGGGGTGAAAACACACCTGTCCTGCTCATCATTCATACAAATATCATAGAAAACCTCTTTCTGGTTTTCATCCAACATATATCTGAAGAACTGGGGATAAAAAATCTCCTCTCTGAATGTGATAGTGGGGGCTGGGCAACCCAGATACCCCAGCACAGAACCGGACCAATTGGTCTGTCAGAAGGAGATTAGGCCCTCTCCAATGATCCACCGGGACAGCGGGAGAAGAGTAGGGATAATATTACTCACCGAAGTCCACAAAGACGACCCAATATTCAAGGTACATGCACCCCCAGCCCTGTACCGTTGCATCATGAGCCTACCCCAGAGGGTGCAACCCTCAATGATCTCCCATGCAAGCTTCGCCCGAATGGAGTGAATCGTAGCCCCCAGACTCCTGACGTTTATTCCACCTTCGTCGCTGGAGTCCTTTATCGTCTATATCATTCTTTGTGGGTGAATATGAAGATTCTTATATTAAAATATAATTATGAGGAGCTTATGATATTTATATATCTCACATTTCTTGCTATAAATATAGCACTACTAGATTTTAAATGTGAATAATACTGTTACCAAATCTAGATCAGGGAATCGATAGTTATTCTAATCATCATTCCACTAACATGAGGTATAGGGTATCAATTTTAAATTATTTATTAGTAAACAACCCAAGAACTTCTTTGAAGCGTTATTGTATACCAAAAAATTTACCCCACATTAGGGAAATATATGTACAACCTCATTTATAAAGACCTTTTTCATTTAATTAAATCTCTCAATACGTTCAATAGCCCTAAAAAAAGTTACTCCCTTCTGACTAATCTTGGTTAGTGGGTTTGATAATCATAAACTATTTCTCGCAAATCAGCTATAATACCAATCTAATCTAATAAAAATGAGGATATATAATATATATTATGGTATGTTCCACTCCTCAACATACTTTTTATTATAATTTTCATAGATATTCGTTTACTGGTGATGACATTCCCCAATAAGGATACCTTTTTAATGAGGAACGTATATTTACTATACGTTCAATACAGAGTCTCATTTCACAATGTATTTATCATAGTGTTAAAAAAAATTCATTATCGTCCATTACATTTGAGTATATTACAATATAATATATAAATACTTAAAAAATCAATCAAGGTAATTTCTAAATACTCTATTCATTATGTACATAAATATCAATGGAGCATTAGTGAGTTTGAAGGGAAGCCCTATGAACTCACAATTTCCATACCTTGTTTTAAAAGAAATATTGGTAATATCTACCTTCTTGAAATCCGATTGGTAATATAATGACTTAAGTCCCACCTAAAATAATCACTATACCCCATATAATTGTTTGAAAAATTCATCTATCAATGGAAGGTGATATTTTTTCTTTAATTTTCGATGAGTTTCCATTAATCAATATAGAGGCACATTAATCTATAATTCTTCATTAACAAGAAGATATCCACACAACAAGATGAAACACTTAAAAAATACTTATACTTGTTCCCTTATATATAATTGTTTAGTTCCACTAAATAAATGATGTAAATTATAAGGGTAGTCTTGGATATGGGAATATATCCATGTATATGATCAATTGACAGCGCAACCTATTAGTTAGGTGAAAAAATAAGAAAATATCTATAGAATTCATCATTATAGTAATAAAAAGGTTCATTTTATCAAGAATTACTCTTTTATTTTTGTCAATAATTCAGGTTATATATGATTTCTCATCAAAAAATCATATCCACACATGAGATGAATATTCTAATATAGATTCATGCTTATACGTACATTTTTACAGATTCTGATGATGTATCAGGATGTGAAGAGGATCTCACTCTCCCTACAGATGATTTTGTATTTATATATGGATGATAAATCCATGTCTCATAGAGAATCAAATTCTAATAAGTGGAAGTATGATGAGTTTTTTTGGATGGTTCATTCCAAAACAATTGATCTGGGATGATTTTTATACACGGGATGCAATAATTTATCCATTTTTTCATAGATAGATCATCCCCCATGTTTTGAGGGTGTGTTTTAGTAGTTCTACATAACATCCTAGATATGAAGGTATGTGTTAAACCAGAAGAAAAAATTATTCATTATTCATTAATGAATAAATGGCGTACATCTCACCACATCATTTTTAACATACACCTCTCTAATAGATAAAACATAATCTCTTCCCTTATCTAATGTTCATGGAAGAAGTTTTCACTTTTATCTCTAACAAACCATTTCATAGGTATTTTTGACATAATCCTCACATCCATTATAGTTGAAACACTATACTTCAAGGTGTACGTTGATTTAAAATTTCTTTTCATCATTCGTATTAGTTGGTTTCCTCAACTATCTTTGGAATTTATTATAATGTTTCTTCTCTTTTCTATGATTGAATAATATCATTGTTCACATAATATTGTTCCTAAGATTCTTTATCGAACAATTTTGAAATGTGGGAAGTTGAGATTTCATTTATCCTTGAGATTTATCTTTTGATCCTCGAATGAGAACTATATTTTATCATTTTCTCTAATTTCATTTAAGACCACTGATAGTTACCAATATCTATATACACCTTAAGAAAAAATATTCAATCTATTTATTGTTTTTATGTCTCAAATCACTAATGTTATTCACAGACTCCCTTTTATCCCACTAAATAAATATTCCAACTTATATTCATTGTTTAGGACAAAGAAAAAAGGAATATTGTGGTAGCCTTTTAATGATTATCTCACAATCACTAATAAAATAATATTTTATTTGATTCATTCTATTTAAATCTATGTTAATTGTTAGGTAGATATTTTTTTTAAAATATTACATTAAAAATATTTTCTTGAATCTTTAACATTGCATATAATCAATTTCTTATTTTGAATCCATGTTCTTAATCAGTTTACACCACTTATGATCCTACCCATTCAAGAAATAAATAGGAAGTATGCCAATATAATTTTCTATTGTTTAGAGGATATAGAATAAAATCTCAATGTATTTAATACATCAATATATGATGAGTTGTTTAGAGTATTCTTTAATGTTAGGCAGAGTTTTTTGAATAATGGAATCAACTATAACTTTCAATTTCATAGAAAAAGAGGGGGTTCCACAGAGTTCATGTTATTATCCATAGAATGAGTTATCTAATCGAGTACATACCTTAATTTCAGGGTCCTAAACCCAATATTTTAGGCATCTCCTTAGGGAAACAATCTCTTTTCATATAATATCGGTTTTGTGGATGGTTCTTTTTATTTTGTGGAATTAACTAACATAATGTAAATTTAATAATGGGTGAGAATACTCCATCTAAAAATTATACAAAATTAGAAATATTGAAAATATAATTAATAACTTATAAATAAATATAAATCATAACCCATTAGTTTATAAGTTTAAATATATGTTATCCATGGTAAATTACATCTTATGTTTATTGAACTAGGAATCTATTAATTCCATTCACAATTATTATTAATTAGTTTTTATGTATTGAAAAAAATATTCTTTGGGAGTTTCAAACTAGGGATAAATAAATACCTCTTTATCATTCACTATGTAATGATCAAGTTAATATACAATGCTCCCTTTTCTGGGTTATTTCACTAAGGTATAACTATTCTAGAGCCACATCCACTTTTGGAATCAATATAGGGATATACTTTCATAGAATCGACACACACTAATCTTCACCAAAATTTTATGATTGTTTCCATGATGTTGGCTTATATAAAGGGTTCCCACCAATTTATACTTGTCCTAATACACAAAAAATAACTCTACCCAACCTTCTAATACAAACTATAGTGAACCATGTATTATACACATATTATTACATGAATTATAATATATAGATATATACATCCAATAAATATAACCAATGGATCGACAGGCCTGTTGACTATGTAAAATATGTTATATAAAATATAAACATTAGAATGGAAAAAAATTATTTTTATTCTTTTTATTAATGTTCTCCATAATCTCATAGAGTTAATAAATCTATATAGGATTACCTAGGGAATACATAAAATTAAAGGATTATATATAAAGTCCAATAAAATAATAATAATGATAACGAGGCATTAAATGTGAGTCCAACGGTATAACAAGATATCATAAAATTTAAGCCTCATTAGTAATCACATATATACACAATATAAAGAACATGGTATCTTAAGACAATAAAATTATAGTAAATTCGGGAGTAACATATAACAAGACATAAGAGACGTATATGAAAACATCCATGAGAACATCACATGGTGGATAAATTCCCATCAACGATTAGGTTAACTCAAAAAACCCATACCTACCATCTAATGAGAAAAAAATACCCAATTAAATGATGTGATATATTAAAAAACCCATTATAACATGTACCAGATTATGTTGGACATAAAGGGAAATAAATCATAAGGAATAAAAATAATAATTACCCAAGTAATGAAATGGGAATCATAATTTTATTTGGATATCATAATCAAAGGATATTTCATAAATATTATAAATAGAATATGGAATAATTTTTTTTTGAAATTAATATCAATGTAAATTATAATATGTCTCAAAAAATGGGGTTTATTTGGAATGAACATCATAAAAAGTGTAGATAATTGGGTACAAAAATGAACCTTTAAAATGGGGTTTTAAGGATTCATTTAAATACATGTAGAGAAATAATATGAATGCAATTTTCATTGAAAACACATGATTAACCTGGATGGATATATATAATATATTAATTAATTTAATGAAACCTCAAATTTTAATAAAGAAAATAAATTATAATTATATAAAAGGAATAAGGGATATTAAAATTTCCCCTTAATTGGAATGATTTAATGAATATATATAAGACATGGGATTGATAAATTTATTTCCTATTCAATGCAATATAGAATAGGAAAATTATATATCTAAGAGAAATGTATGCTGAATTTTGAAGTAGTTAATAACATAATATATATAAAAAGAGAGATAGTGAGTTATAGATATAAAATTAATATCCCAAAGAAAAAGAGTGGTTTGATCAGTTCCCTTATCATGTGTTATAGAATCATTATGTAATTGAACTTATTATCCTGAATAATATATATAAATTCATTAAATACATAATTCTGAACCCATTACATTAATATGTTATAATAGTTTAATTATTTTTTTATAACCACCTTAATGAAATATTAAGTTTTATTTCTCTTTCCAGAGGATGTTTGTTTCATGGATCAATCATCAGATCACGTGTGTATATTTATTGATATTTTTTGACATTAGAATAAAATATCTTAAATTAACGTAAGTATTATTTTTTAATTTATAAAAATTTATTTGTTCGAAATATCCTTTTGATTTTTGATATAAAGATGATTCCTATAGTAAAAATGTAAACATTATTCTATTAGATAACATAGTCTGCTTTACCAAATAATAGAAACTCAATTTCATTTTATTTAATAATATATCAATGTATTTATTAATAACATGAAATAACTATAAGATAATTATTAAAATATTATTTAACTATAATACTTTTTTTTTGATTTTCCTTGAAGGAGGAACTGTAAAACAAAAACACATCATCCTTGAACATAATGAACCTACATAATTTGGAATGTTGTTTTATTTTTAGAAGTAGTGTAGAAGAGAATAGGGTGGATGATATATTTTCTATTATAACTGTAACATTATAGTTTATATGATACTAGATTAATTATAAAAATATGTATAATAGAGTGGTAGAGATGGTAGAATAACTAAATACTACAAAAGAGATAGTTTGGGAATATCAGCTACTGAATTTCCTCTCTTGAAAAATCTCCATAACAAATATGGAATTAGTATTCTCGTGAAAATTATTTCCTATGTCATGGGATAGAGAAATGGGAATATAAATAGGTACAATTTTGGAAATATTCCAGGAGAATAATGTACATGGATAAAGGGTTGTTTAGGGTTGTATTTATAGGGATATTATGTGGTCTTTTTAAATATTATAACCATTAGTTTATTATTTATGCAGAAGACTACAAATAGTATCATTTTTTTGAATATATAAAATAAATGGTGCATGTCAGTTTGAAGGAATGGGTTCTTACATCATCTATGATTAAAAAATTATTGTATTAATCTTATAATGATAAATAACGTATTTTGCAGTATTTCACTTTTCCCAAAATATTCTTTTTTTATACATATATGAAAAATTCACCCAAAAAATTTATCAATGTATATATTCCATAAATGAAATCAATTTTATTTTATTAAAATATATAAAATATAAATTAAAAAACACATATTTATTTGAAAAATATCAATTTTAAAATTAATTAAAATTTTCAAACATTTTAAAAAATAATTATGGTCACATGGAATTAAACCATCATTAAAAAACATAATAATAATGTTTAAATAAATGTTACGAAAAATAATATTTAATTTAAATATTTATATTTATTATTAATGTTCAATAATTTTTTCAAAAAAATAATAAACACTTAATTTAGAACTTTTATAAAATTTATTTACATGTATGGTGACATAAATATATGATATTTTAATTTTATAAGAAATAACAATATTATTTGACACATACATTGGCCAGTATTCAACTCTAGGAGTCATGTTTCGATTCCAAATGGTCAAATTAAAATTCTAATGTTTATGTTACTATTTTAATGATGAAATTTATATTCTGGTAGTAAAATGTGTAATGTTTATATAGGTTACCTAAATTATATTAATACATTATATTTCATTCATTATTCATTATTAATTCTATTATATTTTCCCGTAAGGTTTCATGTATATTCATAATCAATATGAATATTTAATTACAAATATTCTAAATTAATTCCACAATTTTTTTTCATGAGTGTGGAAATTTTTGTGGATCTAGTAAATATAATATTTCATATCTTAGTCATATTATTTTTTATTTTTATCCAATTGCAATATTTTCATTTCTAATGTTAATTTTATTCACAAGATTTTTTATTCAGTTAAATTTAATAATATGTTTTTGTTTCATCATGTGGTAAAATGGATTTATGAAACATTGCTAAAACTGAAATTGTTTATACAAAGAGAAATCCCATTTATACAATTTTGGGGCATCACATAAATCTCAATGAATCCATTAATATCCTATAAAATATAAAACTATAAAACACACATATATATATAAGCAATCTCAAAATGAAAACTCTCACTAAGTTCAATAATATGACCCCATCGTAAGACTAATAAATAGACAACAATAAGCGTCAAAATAGGTCATGAACCTGGGTTAAATGAATCAATATGAGAACTAGAATTTCAAATATATAACACCATCTCATTAAGAACACAACAAGATAAAATACGCACAACAATATGCTCAAAGAAACAAATAGAATCATTTATCCTATTAACATGATAACCTATTGCTTGTTTTCCATGCTCATTCCCCAAGAATAGACACCACAATACATATCACAACAACTCATGAAAATAAACTCAATTAATGAGTCAAAAAAACTAGAATTATCAACCATCCATAAGGATTATATCTATAAATATATGATTGAAACCTAAGTTAAGTCATAAAATAGAATACAATAAAAACCAAGATACGACTATGATTTAAAAGTATAATAACCCATTTAATAAAATATCAAAACAATACCAAACCAATAGTACCAATGACATTGTCTTTTAGATTATAAACACAATGAGATAGAATTACTGGGAGATGTGCACTACCAACACATGATTAAACCTTCTTAGAGAATAAATAATTAAATGCTCTACTGTGATAAACATAGATAATGTTCAAATTTGAAATGCATAATAGCTCCACCACCCAATCATGAATTTTGATAGATTCAATCAAATAAGATATAACATATCAAATATGGGGATTACTATCCCAAGGATCAAATCAAATAATTGGTTTTCCACCCTTTTATTATAAACACTTTTTAGTAGGTATAATTTTAAATACATGGTGTTTGAACTAGATTAGTCAATAATTACAAAACCAAATTAGAAAAAACCAACATCATCTAATCTCTAAAAAAATCATTCAATAAATCTCACCAAACATTTCATAAAAGGATCCACTATTTACCTAAACTCCAGATACCATCATAATAACCCTCTTAATTAAAACATATCACATTATTTTTAATCTTCCATGAAAATATCATATAGAAATATCTTTTTAAATTTAATTTTAATTCCCTTATACTAAATGTTTAATTTAAAATCCAAATCATTACATAATTTATTTCCATGAAATGTCTTTGTTTTTAAAAAATTTCATCAAATTTCACATTTACACCCTTGAATTTAAGAAATTTTATGGCAATCAATAATATTTCCATTGCCACCGTACAAAACAATTTGAAAAATAAAATTCTTAAAAAATACCATTTTCAACACAAGATTAATATTTTTCCCAATATATAAAACAACAGACTAAGAGGAAAAACCCATTAAAATCCAATGCCTCTTTCTAAATAAACATCCAGTTGCATGAATCCAATAAAAACACTAATTATGACCATATTAAGGGTAATCAACATTGGGATCATTTTAGAAATAATGAGAGGCAAAATGAAAATTTCTAAATAGAAATAGAACGTTATGTGGTTTTGCATCATGGTCTGGAATACTATTAAACAATAATGTGATTAAATCTGAAATGGTTGATGAGAGAATCTTCAAGGGATATGTACAGTTTACCAGACCAAGAAAGCTAACCTAAAAACCTTTTTCATTCAACACTTCTACCTCTAAAATAAAATTTGACCTCTATAATTTCTAATACACTCAAGACACACAAAATTACCATCTAAAATTCAAAAATCCATCAACAATAGTTAAAGAAAAAATAAAAATTGAGACTCAAATCCCTAAAAGACCATGTTGGATCTAGATTTTCTTATAAAATGGGTAAAAAAAGAACATACTTCTGAGCTACCTCACACATTCCAATGGAAATTATAGATTCTAATATACGAATAATCACCCAAAACTATAAGTATTATTTTAATTAATCTAGGTCACATTATGTAATCCAAGGATGTAATTATATTTGAATTGAATCAGCCCATTCTACCACCTGATTAGACACCCAACCCAACATATCATTATTCCCAATAATAATGCATGATCCCATGGGCTGGAAACAATCACACGGGAATAAAAAAAATTCATTAGTAATGACTTCATCCATTAATAAATATTGAGAAATAAAAAATTTTCATGACCTAAATAAACACGAAACATTGTATGTATCATGAAAAAAATATAAAAATAATTAAAAAATAATACTAGAAGATATTTTACATAACATATGAAATTTAATAAATTGAAAATCTTCTATAAAATCGTGTCCAACACAAGAATATACTAATTTAATATGAAAACAAACTCACTATAAAAATATTTTCATCCCCATTCAGTTACTCTCAACACCCCAGCACAATCAATGAACTAAAAACAATATAAATTAATGAATTCTAAAGCTAATGGAATTGAAATAAAAAATGAGATATGAATAAAGTAATGTTTTATAATGGTCATGAGTGTCACGAAACTTAGTATGATTTAACCATGGATTTTGGGAAATTCCATTCAAAATATTGTAAATTTGTGACAATTGGAAATAAAAGTAAAAAATAGTTTTCTAAAAGACAAATTTCCCAAAAAAAATAAAACCACAAGTGTCTGCATAAGAAATATACTATACAAACTCTCCCATTACACTCATAAACATTAATTTACATTTGAAGAATAATTAAAACATTATAAAAATGGACACTCAAAGATAGTGAAAGATCTAGTGACTTTGGGAGTAATGAAACATAAAAGTGGTACATATATGAGCTAATTTATCTCTCACTTGTTTCTTTTTACTAGAACCCTTTAGAGAATCATCAAACATAATACATATCTGCGTAACCTCAGGGAATGGAAAAATAAAATGGGTGAGATAAAATTCTCACTAATGGTAACCAATGGAGACATGAAAGCATAAAGATGAGCACAAGGGTATGAGTATCTGATCATGAAAATATAATATAATAACATACATATCAAAGAAAACATCATAAATCATGGAATAATTATTTTCAATTCAGAATTAATTAATCAAGGTAAAATAAAATAAATAAGCGATGAAATCATCACATAGGAATAATACAGGGAAATTTGGAAAAAACATAAGAATATAATATAATTTTTAAAGTATCCAAGGCTTCACTCCCAATACTATATTAGTGGAAATAGACCTTTATTAAACCAGGTAAACCCTATTTATATCCTTGTAGTAATAAATCAAGTGAACAGTTATTCCAAAAATATATTACTGAGCCGATTAGACCCTCATTCCATCCCAATCTATCACATGATATACAAATCTATACTCAATATATTAGAGGGAATCATAGCTCCCAACCATCTCATAATTAAATCATTCATATATGAACCACAAGATCATAAATAATAATATCATAATACATGTAATTAAATGGGTATTATAAACAAGTAATCATATCATAACATGGGTAATGAAATAGGTTTCTTATTCATTTCATCGTAATCATAACCCATGAAAATATGCGGCTTTCATAAAAACATTACCCATGAAAGGGAAATAGATTTCATCAAGGCCATGAAATTTAGAATAACCCATTAACAGAAAGGTTTTGAATGAATCTTTTAGATGATTTCCTAGAAAGGAATGAGTAACATCAATTGATGTCATCTTATATGGAATTTTTTTAAATACCATTTAGAAATTCATCTTGAGGAAAATGTACGTTCTTTTTTGAAAAATGATTTCAAATACATAAAACAATTTGAAATTTTTTTTCATATAAAATACTATGAAAGCTTATAAATAAGACTTCAAATAATTTTGAAAACATTTATTCTTGAAAAATAATAAAATAAGATTCAAAATATTTTAAAACATTTATATATTAAAAGAAATAGATCACTTTTCAAGAATAGTTTAAAATTTTAAAAATAATATTTCATAGAAAGTAATTTAAAAATCTTTAAATATAACAGTAAAAAAATTAAAACGATTTTCCTTGAAAAATACTAAAAAAAAATTATTAATGATTCATCTTTTAAAAATGAAATTGATTCCTCAAAGAGATGAAGACATGTAAATCTGTACATGTAGTAGGAGATAAAAAGAACATTCCTTTTGAAAGGTAAAATGCATTGAAAAATTGTTTGTTTTGATAGAGAAAAAATATTCCTTTAAAGAGACTATTAAACGTCAAAAGGGTAAAAATTATTTTTATAGATTTTAGGGTAATGGTATAATCTTCATGGGAACTCTTTTTATAAATCATTGATTTTCGATTGAATAGAGGGTAATGTCCGGCTTCCTTAAAAAATGTTCTTAAATATATTATGCAAAAAAGAGTATAATATTATACTGATACATGAATTTATCATGAAATAATATTTTATATGGAAATTCAGGAGTGTTCTTGAGATACATATCATAATATTTCAACAAATGAAGAAAAAATGTAAACAATCTCGAAAGGCGATGAGATTATCTAAATAAACACTAATTACATGTTAACATGGGATCATACAATGAAAAAAATAAAATTACATGAAGATTATAATATCATGAAAATATTTGGATTCATGAAATGTGAAATTAAATTATAAACACCTCAAAGAAAGCATTTTAGTGTATAACAAAACACGGGCCTCAAAGAAAGAAAATAGAGACAAATCTATTTTACCGATTTGGTAACTTTTGAAATGTAAACCACATGGAAGAAGACTCATAAAATGGGAATTTTAATTCCTATAAATATATGCCTAATATATATAGAAAAAAATCATGTCAATATATTCACCAAACCAAATTAATAAGTGGAAAACATAAATTTTATCTCACATAATTTAATTGTGAGATAAAATCCCCTTACCTAATGTCTTGAATAACGTCGTACTCATTCAAACCTCCTATATAATAAATTTAAATTAGTGATAAATATTTTAAATAACCATATTATTATAAATAATTCCATATATTGTTTAATTATGAATTAATATTACCATTTTATTAATGATCCTATGTTATGATTTCACTTTGCGTAACATTCTCTTTGTTCTTCGCATGAGTCTTAATTTGTGATATCATTGGTCCTTATAGTTTTCTAATGATTTAAAAATGAAAATAATGATATAAATTTCATGTATAGCTATTATATGTATATTATAATAATATATAGCATAAATAGGTACGAAATGGAATACACCATTCATGGAGACGGTAAGCCATACATACACATGATCGTTTTTCCATTTTAATTATCATAATGAAAAAGAGAAATAAAATGATGTATAATGGTATTTTCATATAATATAGTTATATTAGAATTATAATTTTATATATATCATATAAATTTATTATCCCCTTCTTAAATACATTCCTTATTGTGTGAAAACAAATCACAACATTTTGAGTGGGAGGTAGTCCACACTACCTCAAATGAAATTATTATAATCACACCAAATAGAAATTAAAAAAGACGCGTGTTTGAAAGGGAATACATAAGATTAAATATGAAACCCATTTAATGCCCCAAAAATTTCTTCCCAGTGTCTATACATTTTTTTTTTAATTTTCATGATCAAAATATAATCATTTCCCGATGGACCAATCATTTTTGGAAAAAACTAGATACATACATAAGTATTTTTTAGATATTGAAATGTAAAACATCATATTATACACTTTGAAAAATCTCAAATCCCATATATTATTATTGTAGGTCAATCATGATATACTTCATCACATCATGGGGAAAAGAAATCTGATAAAGGGGTGAGCACATATTCTTGGTAAGGATAAACAATATAGTAGATGATATCATAAATAAGCATATTCTTTTATAGTAAGGTATAAAACTGAAACACAAGCCCTTTTAAACATAATAATTCGAATAATATGGGAATAATAAGTCAAATAATAAAATGTAATCTTTCACATGGATATTATACTAGTCGAATAATCACTTGTAATTTCAAAAACTAATCTCATAATGAGTGAATGATTAATTTCGGACATCACAACCACAAAGTCAAGTCCTCGTGCTAAGACCATAAATATACCATCTAGGCCTTAAGAAAAGACTATATTTCTTCTCATGAGACCCACTGATACATATAGGGGATATTGTAGGCCACACCCATCACTTACTAAGTCCAATTCAATCATCCTAAGAAAAGAGTGAAACATAAAATAAACATTTATATAAAAACTAGTATACGGAATGTTAATACTTTAACGATAAACATTAAATCATATATAAAAAGCACATCTACAATTAAACATATCATAAATGTTTCAATATGATATGGATTATTGTTTCATAATAAATCACACTCAATAAAGAATTCGATACAACAAATGATGTTGACATAAATGTAAATAATCTAATAAATTCATTACAACTCTTAAGAGATGTATCCCTTTTTACGTTGAAATTATCTCAATGTCACCCAATTAGAATATAAAACATTTTATATGGGAAAAACCATGTAATATTATAATTTATGCTTCAAATTTTTAAGGAATCTTCACTTTAGAAAATTGCTTCTCATTCCTTATAAGTTAAAAAACATTCTTTACATAATTTGTCAAAAAGGACAAAAAGATCCTTGTTTGGAAAATGATGGAAAGATTCCATTCAAAAAAATTAAATAAAATTTCAAACAATGGAAAAATTGTCTTTAGAAACTGTAGACAATATATTAAAATAAATAGTGTGGAACATGGACAAGGATGATAAGGATGTCCCAGTAGACACTTATGCATAACACACCACAGATTATAATGAGATTGTGAAATTAACCCTTACCTTGTACAATCATTTAGTTGAGGGTATATTAACCAAATTTATAATGGTTAAATCTTGTGATTAAATTATACCATGACCATATCCATTTTTATGATATCATATATGATCTTATTGTATCATTTTGTTAAAAGTATTTCAATATTAACATTATTTTGGGTGTTAACTACTTCATTTTCCTATTCCGGTTATGGCATGTATGTCTTATTTGTTATGCATCCAATTTATTATATTCATATACAGAATAAAATTAAGTTCATAGTTATCATTTTTACTGATCATATAATTTTTATAATTATTCTTTAATGGTTAACGTGGATAATGAATCTCATCACATCATGGAGATGGTAGGCCATATGTACGCACAACTGACAATATCATCCCCTTGATAGTTAAATAGTATGAAATTGGATGGTATATTAATTATACAGAAAAATTATAACTCTATATTCATTATTTATATCCAATATACTTTTCATTATACCCATACAAATAAATTAGTGTTAAATAACAAATTACACCACGGTGTGGATATGGTAAGTCATACGTACGCCCAAATGGCAATATTATTATTTAGATGATAGACAGAATGAGTAATATGGTTTTCAAATATTTATAATAAAATATAAATACATTTATTATACTGTATTTATTAATTTTGTATGGATGGAACATATAAATATTAAATATAATAAGAAAAGATATTTGAAAGATGTGATAAAAAAAATTACCTCTTTTTAGAGTATCTGCTTTTAGTTCGCATAAAAAGACCCCATAGAATGTACTTCATCCTAAAGTATGGTCTCTAAGATATAATGAAGGATTTTAGAAGAGGGTATGGGTAGGGGTTTTCCATGACAATGGATTTATAGGTGTGAATTAAAGAGAAGGATAATTTCACTTTTATAAGAGAGGTGAGCAGAACTTTTGGATGACCTTAAAATAATAATTTAGTATAAACTTATTTTCAGTTTAAAATATCTCCAAAGAAGTTTATTTTTATGATAATATGAGTTTGGGTTGATATCATCTCAGTTAATGAATTTTAGAATAGTTTAGGTCCCAAAAATAACTTTATCTTTTGGGTTTAACCCATAGTTTAACAATTTAACTCTAACCATGTATTCTTGTTTTTTTAAACTATAGGGTTAATATAGTTATTATAAAATTACAAAACCCCCCAATTGAATAATTAAATAAAAATCATACACTATCTTGGTCAGTTGTCAAAACCAGATATATTTATGTATTTTGTATCATTTAATAATATATTTTTTATTTTAATTTATCATCTTTGGCAATTCTACTAATATTAAATATTTTAAATTTAAAAAAATATCGATCAATCATGATAACCTGAAACAAATACTTCTAATATGTCAGTAACATGTCTAATTTATCTATAAAATTCGTATATTTCATTAATTAAGTAAATTTTGAATTATTATTATATTTTTAATATCATTTATTTTATATTTCTATTAACAATATAATTTATGCATCACAATTGTCTCATAATTATTGGATATTACATAATCTATAAATTTTATAAATAAATTAAAATATTTTAGGTAATTATTTTATGATTAAATAAAATATTTATAATTGATTTTATTTTCTTTATATGTTTATATTAAAATCAATATGTTTATAAGAAAAGAGAGTGTTACATTTTGTCACATTAATTAATTATAATAATATTCATCTAATATTCATAAAAAAGGCCCCATTAAATGATTGCATTTTAGAAAATAAGTGATAAGAGTGTCATTTAGTCATCCAATAATATTTTAACAGTTGTTAGGGTAATTTTATTATATAATTTTATCTTTTACTTACCAGATTTACCCTTAACCGTAGTAATTTTTTTCTAATGATATTATTAATAATATATAAAATCTTAATGTAACATATTAGCATATTTAGGACCCACTGATTCTATCTATGGAATCCATTTTTAAAAATTTAAAATATAGATGTTTCAGTAATTAATTAAATTTTAATTCCCGTTGACAAAATGAGAAAACATGTTTTTCATAAGTAAAAACCATCAAATAATTGACATGTTCTTATATCTAATTTTAATTTGAAAATAATTAAAATGAACTAAATTATAAAAATATAATATAATTTTACATTAAAACAAATTAAAATGATAATTTAAAAATATAAATAAATTAGATCAGAAACAGTGTGGAATTAAAATGTAGTATTTTTCACAATTTATTAAAATATGAATATTATCAGGAAAAAAAATCCATACTATATTTTTATATCCCACATATAAAGAATATGTTTTTATCATATTGAAAATATAAAAGTGTAAAATATTGTATTTAAAAATGGATTTCCATAAAAGGCAACAAAAATTCATTTTTTGAACAATACTTAATTTATTTGAAAATTTGATTTTTTTTCATATATAATGTCTATGAATAACATGAGATCAATATTAAAATTATAAAAAATGAAAAATTTGGTTAATAATATTAATAACCACTTTTAAAATGTATTGTCTTGGTGTGCTCAAACTCAGTGTTGTGTACAGCGCAAGCAGCTGGATTTTTTAAAAAAGTATATCATAAAATCTTGGGATGTTTTATTTCTACATCCTTCAGATAATTTATTCCCAAAAATTTCTAGAATATCACTTCCCAAAAAGATTTAGGTGGTTTTTCATCAAATTTTTATAGGTTCCCATATCACCTCATCTATTTTATGTTTTATCCAAATAATATTTACCAGACGAGTAGTCCTATTTCTCAACACTTGTTCTATGGTATCAAAAATCTTGATAGGCTCATCACAATAAGATAGATTGGGTACCAGTTCAATTTCTTCATTTGTTTGTACATTCATTGGGTCTAGAATATAATTCATAAATAGTGATATGTGGAACACATCATAAACATTTTGGGGATTGGAGAGATTTCCAAATGGTTGGCTACAACTCCAATTCATTCCAAAATCAAAAAATGTCCGATGCAGCTTGGACAAAATTTACCCTTCTTACTGAATCACATAACACCCTTCCATGGAGATATGTTCCAGAAAACATTATCTCCTACCTGAAAATAAAAATCATTCCGTCAGTATTTTGTATAGATCTTTTGCATACTCTGGGAAATTTTGATATTGGTCTCAATAGTCTTTACCGTTGTCATCATTTACTCTACATGTTTCGGGCCTATAAAATTTTGTTCATGAACATCATCCAAAAATGTTGGTGTATGACATAATTTTCCACACAACCCTTTATATAGTGAAATCTGAATACTTGAACAAAATTTGTAGTGATAATAAAATTCTACCATAGGTAAACACTGATCCCACATAACTTGAAAGTTACTTGATATTGATCTCAAAATTTATTTTAATGTTTGAATATACCCCTATGATTCTCTATCATTTGGAGGGTGGTAGGCAGTGCTCAAAAGAATAACCATATCCAGGGCTTTATGATGAATTTTCATGAATTGTAATATAAAATCTGATCAAGATCAGAAACTATCAATAGGGGTACACCTTGAAGTCTTACAACATCATTAATATAGATTCTTTCTAAATGATCAAGTGGTAAATATTCTATTATATCATGAAAATGTTCTAATTTGTTAAGACCATCAATAATGACCCATATAGATTCATTTATTATAAAATTAATTGGTATCCCTATGAATTATCCCCCCATAATATAATCCCATTTAGTCAATATTATGGGAAAAGTTTTCTTAACTCCTCTAGGATGTTGTCTTCCATCATTCACCTGTTGAAAAACCAAAAATCTTGACACATAATCAGAAATATACCACTTCATGTTATCCCATCAAAAAATGTTCCTTCAAATATCTATACATCATAGTTCCACTAGGGTGTTTAGATAAATTGGACCTATAACCATCATCCAATAATTCCCTTTTTAGGTCAGGTATAGCTTGAACACAAGCCCTCTTCCCAAATTTAAAAATACCATTTCAAATATAAAGTCAATAATTCTCCCATCATTCATATCATTAATTTACTTTTGAAACTCTTCATCATCAGACTGATAAATTTTTATCCTTTTTAATAAATATGGTTTGGAAACCATTAGAAAAAGTAGCGATGTCTCAGCTTCCATGATAATTCCGAAATCCATATTTAATAGATCCATGAACATATGATCCCTTTCATCTCTCATTTTGGTTATAACTACATGGTACTTACTACTCAAAGTATCTTCTTTCTTATTTTTCTACCCTGGGTGGTACTATATTGTGAAATCATAATCCCTGAGTAGCTCAAGCAATATGCTTTATCTAATGTTCAGTACTTTCTATGAGAAAATATATTTCAATATCTTGTGATGAGTATATATCTCACATATTTAACCATAGACAAAGTGTCTCCATATCATCAGATCAAATAATAAATCTTCTAACACTATATCATGATTTGGCTAGTTTTTTTCAGGAATTTTTAATGCCCTTGATCCACAAAAAATAACGCTATCATTCTATACAAGGAAACAATAGTTTCCAGTCATTGATGCATCACTATAAATCATGAGATCAACATTTACATATATAAATTAATAATATAAGAATTGAATAATATTTTCATGAATTATTCAGAATGTTCTTCACATTATTTTGTTCAAATGAATTTAACCCCTTGACGTGCGATTTGGTTAACAGTTTTTCCAATCTGAAAAAATTCTGGATGATGCGCCGATAGTTACCTTCTAAACAAATAAAACTATGTACCTCAGTTATAATGGTTGGTGTTGGAAATTATTGGATTGCCTTTTCCTTTTGAGGATCAATATAGATTCCATGCTTGGAGAAAATGTGGCTAAGAAAAAAATTTCTTAAGGACATAATTCACACTTTCTTAACTTCCCATATAGTTCATTTCTTCTAAGAGCCTTCAGAAAAATATGCAAGTATTTCTCATAGTCATCGTAGATTTTAGAGTATACCAATATATCATCACCAAACATGACAAATAAATCATCAATATATTCCTTGAACATTGTATTCCTAATATCCAAGAAAATAGAGTGTGTATTAGTCAATCCAAATGGAATTTCTATTAAATTGTAATGACCATACCTCATTCGAAATGTTGTCTTTGGAATAACCACCTTTTTTACACAAAATTGATGATATCTAGAACAATGGTCAATATTGAAAAATATTGAGATCCATTATGTTGATGAAATAAATTATCAATGTGAGTCACATGTTACTTGTTTGTTATTATAATGGCATTTATATCTCTACAGTCAATGAAAAAACACATTGAACTATCTTTCTTATGAATAATAACAACATGGTAACCACCTATAAAAACACTAGGGGTGAATTAATCGGTTATTAATCAACTCCTCAGTTATTTCTTTAGCTATACAAATTCCACTATGTCCATTTTATAGGGATTTTTTGATATTGTCCATGCATTTGGGACTAAATTAATAGTAAACTAATCTTTTTAATCTGAAGGATGTATAGATAAATCCACTAAATACATAAAATATTCTCTTAATACAGGTACAACCTAAATTTGAATATTTATTTCTTCTTCCAATGTTTTTATTTCCTATTCTTCTCGAAGAATCTCATTCAGTAAAGTTACTGGGTGTGGATTACGATAAGACTCAGGTGATGATGTTTCTGGTCTAAAAATAATTGACTCTACATCTTTATCATAAATCACAACATAGATCATCTTGCAATAAATATTTGATTAATATTTTGATAGCTATTCAATACCGAGGATTATATCAAATTCGAGCATAGGTATGGCGATAATGGAAGCAGATAAAGCACATTTATATGGCATAATGAGATATTCTTATAACATCGTTCATATAATGAGAATTCTATTAGGGGGTTTTAGTGTAAAATATCCGGTTAATGTGAATTTAAAATATCTAATTTATAAAGAAAAGTGCGAGGTTATAATGGAATGAGAGGATCTTGAATCAATAAATGATTTAGAAATATTTGAGGAAATCACTAATGCAGAAAACGTTTTTTACGTCAGTTTCTAGCCGACGTTATAAATAACATTTTTGATGTCGGTTATTTAAAAACTGACATCAGAAACATAAAATCGCGATGTTTATGACGTTAGTTATTTTAGAACCGACGTGATAAATAAAATGGGAAGGGTTTATCACGCCGGTTCTTTAACAACTGATATGATAAAAGGCCTGGAAAATGGTTTATCATGTCGGTTATTAAAAAACCGATGTGATAAAAGGATGGGGAAATGGTCTATCACGTCGGTTATTAAATAACCGACGTGATAAACCGGGGGGCGGGGGGTTTATCACGTCGGTTATTATAGAACCGCCATGATAAACCGGGGGGGTTTATTATGTCGGTTATTAAACAACCGACGTAATAAACCAGGGGTAGGGTTTTATCACCTTAGTTTTTTAATAACCGACATGATAAACCGGGGGGAGGGGGGTTTTTCACGTCGGTTATTATATAACCACCGTGATAAACTGGGGTGCGGGGGGTTTATCACGTTGGTTATTATATAACCATTGTGATAAACTAGGGGGAGGGGGTTTATCACGTCGGTTATGAAATAACCGACCTGATAAACCATTTTCCAGGCCTTTTATCACATCGGTTATTAAATAACCGACATGATAAACCCAATTTTTTAAAAAAAAAATTTAATGTAGTCATCTGCTCTCCACCAGAATCAACCAGAAAACAAATCAAGAATTCGTACCACAAAAACAGAAGTAGATCAAAATTAAGCATGTACATTGATAACATATAAAACATACCCCCTAGATAGCCCCCATACTCATGTATACCCCATGGACAACACTCCCCCACCCCGTTGGATCCCTCACCCTCATGTATTCCCCCTAGACAGCCCTCCCCCACCCCATTGGAGCTCCCACCCTCATGTATACCCCTTGGAAAGACCTCCCCCACCCCATTGGAGCCCCCATCACACTCCTGGACAGCCCCCCGACCCCCGGACAACCCCAAACACCCCTCGACAACCCCCCACCCACCTGAACAACACCCCCTCACCCCACTTAACAGCCCCCACCACACCCCTAGACAGCCCCAAACACCCCTGGACAACCCCCCACCCTCATGTATACCCACCCACCCCTGGACAACACTCCCACACCCCTGGACCTCCTTCCCACACATCTGGAAAACCCTGCCACCCCCCCTGGACTGTCCCCCCACCCCACCGGATAGCCCTCCCAGACCGCTGGACACCCCCCAACCCCACTGAACACACCCCCACACCCTTGGAACCCCTCCCCCACAGAACCAAATCCATATCAGAAAAACCATCATAAGTAAACCAAAACAAGAAGCAGAGCAAAATTAAACATTCACTTATATAACATTTAAAACTTACATTTCCAACTTAAAAAAAACTAAATACAACCTAAACAACTACCAAATACACAATTACAATGAAAATATTCCAAATTACATTTTACATTACAAACAACTAAAATTCAATCAAACCTGTAAAATAGTTTGACCACTCCACTTGTAAGTGATTGATGTCTTCAGTAGTATAGGGTTTAGGGTCATCAAAAAGCTACAAATGAAAAATAATGTAGTTAACGTGTATAATGAATAAATCAAATTGAAATATTATGGAAATGTTTAAGAGGAAATCGTACCAGGTCAAAATTCACAATTGTCCCAGTTGTTATTATTTCATACATATATCTTAACATATAATATCTGCATTCGATGAGGCCTTATTGGTCATGACAATTCTGTTTGAATGAGTGTAAATTCAATATATTATTTTTATGTAATAAATCAAAAAGTAAAAATTATAAATGGATATTTACATTCGCATTTACATATTTGATCTTTGCACTTCTTTTCTTTGTGTTTTTTCAAAAGTAGGCCCATGCAATGTTAGAAAATAATACGAATTGGGTGAATTTTAAATTCATTATAATATATAAAACTATTGAGAAATAGAAAATTACTTTTCCAATATATTCTTAAAACATTCCCACACATCACCATGGACAGAGCATATCCAATAAAGGGATTTCTCCCATGGGAAAAAAACCCCTAACATCCAATGATCACTGATAAAAGGAGACTTTACGTTATTGGTTTTTTATGTTAAAAGATAATTAACTCTTTGAGAGAAATGTGTTTCATACCTCTCAAAAAAGGCATCATCCAATAATGTGTGATTATATTCTTTTCAAATGTTTCAGCAATATAAACCATTCTTTGTTCCTCATTCAATGCACATGCTTCAGGGGAAATCAATTGCGGGTCCATGAATCCATATACTTCTGTCAGCTCATTCCTCTCACAAATTTTATAAAGATACCTAATACAAAACATACATAATTAAACATTTTTAATAAATATAACGCAGGGAAAAGGTGTTAATACTTACATGGTAAAAATTTGCACCACGTTGATGCCCAACTTATCTCAAGTAACAAGCTCCATGATATCAGTTTTTATAATCCCCACTCTTATTTCACGTCAACAAACATGATCTTCCATTGGAAACTCATAATAACCCAACAACAAATGTGAATATCTTGACAATCTGTCAAGACCATTTGAATCTGTATCTGATGTCATAGCCATTTGTCTTTTTTGTTGTCTATACAGTATTTCTTTACCTTTGATGTATTCCTGTAAAAAAAATTGAAAAACAATATTAGTTTTCAAATGATAAAAAAACTTTAATAAAAAAATAAAATAAAAGATATAACATTCATACCTCTATGGTAATGAGTCGAAGAAGTCTGGATGGCCAAATTAAAAAATGGCCAATACTCTATCCAACTGTCGCCACCTCATCTGTAGGTATTGGTACCCTAGATGATCTATCAATAATATCCTGTATAGTGACCCTCTGATTCTCTACCTCTAATTGTTGATGATGAACTGTATCTCCTATACAATATACCAACACATATGCTACTATATGATGTTGAGAATCATCAACATACACTATTTTCCTCCTATGATGCAATTGACAATATGACGTCTGTTGTTCGCAAATTGGACATGCTTTATGCCCTTTAACACTGTATCCAGATGAATTTCCATACGTTGGGAAGTCATTTATAGTGAACAGAAGCACTGCATGAAGTTGAAAATATTCCATTTTATAAGAATCATACACCCTAATACCATCATCCCATAACAGTTTCAAATCATCGATCAACGGTGACAAGTAAACATCAATATCATTACCGGGTTGCTTTGGACCAGAGATATTTATACTCAACATGACATATTTGCGCTTCATATACAAACTTCAGGAGAGAGGTTGTAAATTACCAACAGAATAGGCTATGAACTATGTGTGCTACTGAGGGTTCGGTATGGATTCATTCCATCTATACACAAGCTTATTCTGAGATTTCGAATTTCATTTCCAAATGTAGAATACTACGCATCAATTTTCTTCCATTGTGGACAATCAGCTAGATGACGTATTTTTCCATCACATACCCGCTCTTCAGCATTCCATCTTAACCTTTTTGAATCATGTGAATTAGAAAATAAATGTTTGAAATGATTAATTATAGGAAGATACCAAAATACCTTTGAAGGGAACTTTGTAATCTCTACACCAGCCCATGATTTTTCTTTCACCTTATACCGTGATGTCCCACATTTAGGACACTCTGATAGAAATTCATATTCCTTCCTATATATAATGCAGTCATTTGGACCGACATGTATTTTCTTGTATCCCAATCCCATCGGGCATAATATTTTCTTGGCTTTGTAATGTGAATCTGGAAGATCGTTATCTTTTGGAAGATTGTCTTTCATCAATTGTAGCAGCTCTGTAAAACTTTTGTCACTCCATCAATGTTTCGCCTTCAGGTTAATCAATCTTAACACCACTGACAAAACCGTAAAATCTGTACAACCAGGATATAATGGTTTTTCAGTATAACAATTTAGACACGCAACTGTCGATTCTATCTCAATTTGTTCTTCTACAATATCGCAAATCATTTATTCAATTCCATCGGAGTTACCATCTTGCGAATCATCATCATTAGTGACATTCCGTCTAGTTTCACCATGCCAAATCCAAGGGCTGTAACTTGGATTAAAACCATTACAAATCAGATGATCTTTTATCTCTCTACTTTTCAACTTCTTCATATTCAAACACTTTAGGCATGGACAGAAAAAAATGTCACTACTTGGAAAATTTCGTTTTGAAAATTGAAAAAAGGCATCAACACCTTCCTCAAATTCATTGCTCATTCGATGTGCTGTAATCCAACTACGATTCATTATTACTTATAACAAATATCAACAAAAAATATATTTTTTTTAAGATAAGACAATTATATGTTTATATGAAAAAAATCCTAATTTGAATGTAAAACAATTTAAAATATAAAACAAATCTATGGGTATTTAAGAAAATATGCTTGAATATTATATTTAAAACAAAATATAGTTAGATATAACAGTTTTAAATATCATTGAATCAAAGAAAACCATGCCGCCTACATAGTTGATAGAAAATTGGAGAAAATGGAGTAAACCTGAGAATCACCCCCACCCCCCAGACAACCCCCAAAACCCTCTGGATAGGCCCCCACCCCCTTGGACAGCCCCCCACACCCACCCACCCCCTTGGACCACCCCCCAACCCTCCGGATAGCCCCCACCCCTCTAGACAGCACCCCCCACCCCTCCTGGACACCACCCCCACCCCTACCCCTTGAACACCCCTGGAAACCCCCCAACCCTCTGGACAGCCCCCACCCCCCGGACAACCCCCAAAACCCTCTAGACAGGCCCCCACCCCCGTGGACAACCACTCACACCCACCCACCCCCTTGGACACCCCCCTAGACACCACCTGTTTCCACATCTTTGATATAACATTTTTTTTAAAAAAACATGACATTATTAAAAACGTTTCATGAAATATGATGAAGAGTCCAATCGTATTTCTTATGAAATTTTTCTTACTATAAATGGTCTTAGTATTGGATAGAATAATAAATAAAGTGGAATAAAACAACAATATAATCCTAAAAATGAATATAATCCAGCTTATATATTTGAATAAATATGTTTGTAATCAACCATCAAATCCAAAAGGTGTATGAGAGAACAGTTAGAGAGAAACTGGCAATGAGAGATCATAGTCATTGAGGTGGGATGATGTCAAAGGAAACACAAAATCAAATGAACCGAGAAAACTTTATGAAGTAATCCATGAAAAAGAAAAACCTATATCAAATAAAATCGTGAAACATCAAAAAACAAAAAAAATACCCATTTGAAATAGAATCTAGTATCTTGATTCAGAAACTCTAAAAAATAAATAAATCACAATCTCATTGATTGAATACTAAATTTGAAAATAGAAGAATACACTGGTTTCACTTTGGTTGGTGGTGCAATTATTTGTTGTATTTGATCATCAATTATTTTTGTGACATAAAATCAAAAAATCTTGTGAAATACATATAAGTAACATTCATTATTCAAGTTCACATTCTTTTTGTAAAATTAACCATGTCTATATTATCATTAATAAAAAACATTATCATTATTATCAACTAAAATCATGAGAATTGTGATATTCCCATTTTTATAAACATATATTAATGATGTTATGATAGAGTTAATAATATAAAAAATGGTATACTTATCTATAGTAGAGTCTTATAAGAAAAAATGGATGCACGATATTTCTGTGACATTTAGATTTTTTAAAGGGATATAATGATGTTTAATACTTCCTGGAAGGGTGAAATTATAAGGTAGTTTAGTGTCTTCTAAAAATACAATGTGGGTAAAAGTGAATTTTTTTCCATTAACGAAAACAAATGTTTTATCATTGATTTATTAGACTCTATGAGGGTGAATGATAAATATTTATTTTATTATGTTCCATTATAACTCATGTGTAAATATTTATTTTAGTTCAATTAATGAATGATAAATGGTTTACATTAATGGTTTTTGTTTTCTAAAAAAATGACATCTTCAATATGGATGATTGATTCCTATTCTATGATAAGACACTCAACAAGGATGATTCACTATATATGATGATAATTTCTTTTAATTCTCTAATCACATAATCATTATTGGTTATCCAACTACAAAATTGTTAGATGAACCTAAGTGTTAAATGAAATATAGGATAAAAGGAATGGATTAATCAACCATACCTCAAATTTCATTTTGATAATGAAATTCAAACTGGTCAAATCAGGAAATATTCCAAATATTTCCTTAATCGCGCCATAGTACTTAAATAAATAACCCCAAATATGTTTCCAACAGAGGAGGATTTTGAGTCATTAAATGCAAGGTAATATATCAAAAAAAATTTATAAAGAAATACAAAAACAATACAGTCAATATAAAAACGAATATTCGGTGCCGACGATATTCAAAAAGATGTAATAGTGTTCGAAATGGAAGAATCTAACCTAGTTTAAACAAAAAAAATCGCAAAACATAAATATTGACTATCCAAAAAAATGAATGAAATAAAATCGTGGAAGGATTACTTGAGTGTTGCGAGTTGAGATGATAAATCCAAGGAGAGTAAAGATGATAAATGATGAATCCAAAATGAGTTTAACGGAGGTCGATCGACGAGCCGATTAGGGTTTACCGCGCGAGAGAGACGAGCCAGCGGACTGTCGATCGAAAAATCGTAAATGAAAGTCCATGGGGCTTTAATTTTTTAAATGTTTTATATCATCGGGTATATAATAACTGACATTATAAATCATTTTTTAAATTTATAACGTCGGTTATTTTAAAACCGAAGTAAACCCCCCCCCCCCCTTCGCTTTGGTTTTTTACGTCGGTTATTTTAAAATTGACGTAAAAAACCCCCCACGGTTTGGTTTTTTACGTCAGTTATTTTAAAAGCGATGTAAAAAACCCCCTGCTCTTTAGTTTTTTATGTCGGTTATTTTAAAAATGACATAAAAACCCCCCGTGCTTTGGTATTTTACGTCAGTTATTTTATAACCGACTTAAAAAACTCATAGATATCTCATTTTTTTACGTCGGTTATTTTATAACCGACTTAACAAACCCCCCCCCCCCCCCCCGCACTTTGGTTTTTTATGTCGGTTATAAAATAACCAACGTAAAATACTTGTAGATATCTTGTTTTTTACGTCGGTTATAAAATAACCGATGTAAAAAACACCTAGATATCTCGTTTTTTACGTCGGTTACCAAATAACCGACGTAAATAACCCCCGCTCTTTGATTTTAAACGTTGGTTAATTTATAACCGACGTAAAAAATGAACACGTGCGATTTGTAAAGTCGGTTATTAAAATAACTGATGTTAAAAAGCTACTCAACGCATTCGTTACGTCTGTTATAAAATAACTGACGTAAAAAACCACGTTTCACAGATTCTGACGTCGGTTATATATAACCGATGTAAAAAATGGTGACATAAATAACGTTTTCTGCACTAGTGAATAATTAATGTACCTATCACCATATCATTAGGAACTTCAACCTCAGTAGTTGTGATAAGAAAATCATGCCTTTTCTCTCCTATCCTTTTCTAGGGATAGTTTCCTTGATGCATTGAATAAACATTTTCTTAATGTTAAATATTTTTATATTTTTATCACTGAACATTTATTGATTTTTTCTTCCCCTTGAAATCACGATCTTCGTGGACAATTTCTCTACAATTATAACAAACTCCCATCCCCTTTAGGAAATTATCAAGGTGTTTCTTCCCATGATTATTACAAGGCAGAAAGTAATATTTTCACTTTTTCCACTTATTTCATTTTCCAGAGTGTTCAGTAGCCCTCTTATTCACATGCTTTACATTAATGACATAAGACATAGATAACTCATTTTTTCTCTTGATAGAACATGAGACTATTTCATCATACAATGAGAAATATTGTGAGACACATTCCCATCAAGGGAATGGTTTTATAAAATAAATGTATGAATATATCTTACTTATTGGGTTACATATCTTGCCTTAATCACGTATTGATAACCTTGTGATGTTAGATTCATAGTTTTCACCATTCCCTTCCTCCTTCTACCTCTAATATAGAAATTGCCTCCCCAGATCCACTCATATATTACGAGGAAAGTATTTTTCTAGGAAGTTTTCTCGAAATTCTCTCCATTATATATTTGATACATCTTCATACATCTTCATGTTCTGAATTAATCACCCCCATATATCTACATATCATGACAGACGGTAGACTACCATAACAAATAATTCCATTTCCTTTCTCCCCAAAGATAGAAATGTTTTCTCTAAAGATCTTATAAAAAAATCATATACAGAAGGATTTTTAGTTCCATAGAATTTGGGGGGGGAGTGTTTTCTCATAAAGAATCCATACATTTATTCTCTGCATTATGGATCAACCTATGCCAAATGAGTAAGGTTATTATTCATAATCTGAGTCAGTTCTCCTAGTATATTTATAAGTTGTTCAGAGCTAGTTGTATCACTAACTCCATTACAATTATCTTTCATAGGAGGGATATCCTTATGTAGATTATGTGTGTTGATACAGTTTCCATTCATTCTAGTAGGTTTTACTTTTAAAAAATTGAATACACTAGATTATGATATGAACCATAATGCATAATTCCAAATCAGTAAAATAATTTACACAAATTTAATAATATTTGAATATCTAATTGATAATAATAATAATGGTTCTTTAGGGGAATATTTACACATAAATAATTCATAATGGTCTGTACTCAAAATGTGAATTATCGAAAGCATATCCCCCAGGAGTGTCAAACAAGGGGCACAATAAGGTATGTTGTCATGTACCAAGTTACCCTGAGTAAAGCAAGGAACACATTGTTAGAGTTATTACTCCTAGGTACATATGAGAAAGAACCATGTCCACAGGTAGTATCCATATTAGGGATTTATTTTCTAGGAATATCCACATAATCTCTACATTACCAAAATTCAAGGATGTTCTTCTATACTTATACTCAAAGTCGATCTTAGGGTAATGTTCGTCAATCAAGATTTTTCTAAATCTTGTTTCCGAGGTTCTTACTAAACATCATTTGATACTATCATTAAATCCCCGAACCTTGTTTCTTAATGTTGGTGCATTTTTTATTATATTATCATGATCACATGAAAATAAAATACATAAGTACTGATCAATGAGTATCCCTGAAAAAACTATATACAAACATACGTATTACATTACATATTGAAATGGAAAACAAAATATTATTCCATTTGAATAATCTCATATCTATTATACTATCTCTATTGGTCAATAATAATATACATCTTCACATTATAGGGAAAATAAAATATATGAAACGGGTGAGCTTAGTTGCTCAATAAAGATAAAAAATATAGCAGATGTTGTCATAACTATGCATATACATTTATGGAAAGGTATAAAAAATAGAATCTTATTTAAACATAATATTGGTAATAATATGAAAATATTAAATTAAATAATTTCATTTAAACATTCAGGTGGATATTTTAATAGTCAAATAATTACATGTAATATAAATAACTAATATAATAAGAAGGGAATGCATAATATTAGACAACCAAACCTAAAAAAAATAAGGCCTTAAAGCAATACGAAAAATTTACCATAAAGAAATTATTAAAAAAAATAGTCTGTATCATGAGACATACCAATGAATCAAGGGGATATATCGGGCCCCACCTATCACTTACAGAGTCCAATGTATTCCTTATATAAAAAGGTAGAAACATGACATAAATATTCATATTAAAACTAGTATTAAAATGTTAATACTTTAACCATAAACCTTAAATGTTATAAAAATAATACACACACACACAATAAAACTAATCATAAAACCATAAATACAATATAGAATATTTTATCATAATAAATAAACCTCAATCAAGGACAAAATCAAATAAAGGATGTTTACATGGATTAATACAATCTAATAATTTCATTATAACTATTTTAGAGAAATATCCATTTTATCTATGTAATAATTAAAATGATGCTAAATTAATAAATAAAACAATTGATATGGAAATATCATTGTATGATTTTTAGGGAAGATTCAAATTTTTTAGGTGCCACAACGACAGAAAATTACTGCTCGCACCGTATATGTTAAAAAACATTCTTCCTATAATCTATCAAAAAGTTAGAAAGTACCTTGTTTGGAAAGACTAGAAATATTCATTTCAAAAAAATTAAATAAAAAGTTAAAAATGGGAAAAAATATATTTAAACAAAATAAACAATGTTTTGAAATACATTTTATGAAACATGGACATGAATGATAAGGATTTCCCAGTAGATACATACATATAATCAACTTGGGATTATAATGAGATTGTAAATTTAACCCTTACATTGTGATTTAATTTAGTTGAGGGAGCATTGAACTCATGTATAATGGTTAAACCATGTTATTAAATTATAATAGGACTACGTCCATATTTATGATACCATATATGATCCTATCATATCATTTTGTTAATAGTATTTCTATTTGACCATTATTTCTGGTGTAAACTACATCATTTACCATTCATGTTTTGGAATGTACGAATTACTTGATATGCATAATATTTATTTTATTCATATAATGAATTAAATTATGTTTATATTTGTTACTTTTACTTATCATATAAATTTTATAATCATTCTTCAATGTTTAATGTGTAGAATTAATATCACCACATTGTGGAGACGACATACCATACGTACGCATGAGCGATGGTATCGTTCCATTGATGGTTAAATGGTATAGAATTGGAAGATATATTAATTAGAAAGAATAATTATAATATTATATTAATTATTTTTATTCATTATAAGCATAATTATACCCATAAAAATTAACTAGTGTTATATAAAAAATTAAACCACAACGTGTAGACAGTTAGCCATACGTACACACTCATGGTGATATTGTTATTTATATGATGGATAAAATGATATAGATGGTTTTATCATGATTATAATAGAATCATAGTATATTTATTATACTATATTTTATAATTTTTTATGGAAACAACATATAATGTGGAAGTAGCAGAAGAAAAAATCATTGAAAGAGGTGATAAAAAATTCCCTCTTTTTCAAATATCTTCTTTTGGTTTTTACAAAAGGAATCCATATAATGTATTTATGCCCAATGTATGGCCTCTAAAATGTATTTATGGAAGTTGGGAGGGTAAATGGGTAGGTTTTAACGTGCCGGTTCCAGGTTCCCCAAACCCGGTTCTCCACGTGACCTCAAGTGCATTTCCCCAAACGCAAGAGGCTGCCGACTAGCAGCGAGGGCCCAGGTCTGATAGTGGGGAAACTATGCCCTCATTTTTCAATGTGTAGCACATCGTAAAGAATAAAACTTACAACAATAGTGGAAGTGAATAACCATTCAAACCTGAAATAAACAACTGTAGTAAATATAACCAACCAGTATATAAATAATGATTCAATATGCCTCAAATTCTAAGAAAGTAGCCAGAACATGTTACACAAAAGTACAGTATAGTACAAGAAATAAAAACAGGAAAAATCAGCTTGTATCATCGTGAGCCAGAGCTCGGTCCCATGCTCCCCTACTCCTCAGAAACAATCATGTACATGTATATTGACCCTTGACCTTATCTACACCTACAGAAATGTAATTTGTTTGGGCCGAAAAGCATGGACCAAACAGGGTGTGAGAAATTTATCTCATTAGGGACTCACCAAAGTCTCGTGCCCAACTATGTGAAATCATGCGGCAATAGTGTGGAGTAGTAAAAATGAAATAAACTAAGTAGTACTCAAAATTCACTAACTTAACAGTTAAATTTCCAATTAATTATTCATTTAATCCATTTAATATTAGAAAACACCACATTGCATTTCTATGTAAATAGTCAGTGTCCTCAGACACGCAAACCATTACCCTCAAGAAATCAGAATCCAACCCGCAGGTAATTGCCCACAGGCATAAAATATTTTTCCCTCAGGCATAGGTAGTGTCACCCTCCGGAAAAGAGTCTATTTCCCTCAGGCATGAATGAATTTTCCCTTAGGCTAGGATAACAACTGCCCTCAGGCTAAGAAAAACAACGCCACCGAGCTAAGTAAAACGTTTCCCTCAGGCGCAAGTAATCGGGCCATGCCCAAATTGTAAATAAACATTCACATTCAATTCATCTCAAGGGAATTATACAATCAATACTTTAATGGAATACCCTCAGGTATCCTAGTCAAATGGCTAAACGGAGGAACACACCCCCGAGGTGGTCCTGGATCCAAGCACTAATCCCAAAAAATAGTTTCACCATTTTATTAAATACCTATAAATATCCAAGGACTCAGCCACACGACACCCTATATATTGGTTTGTATCTCAAAAAAACACAAAACGCACAACAGTTAGAAAAAAACACCAAGACACCTACCTCTAACACCAACGAACTATATACGATATTGATGCCTTCCAAAACGTCCAAAAACGTCGTAGATCTATGCGGTTCCAACAAGATCGTCCGAGGTGGAAACGGATTTCCCGACGTGCTCTCAACGGATCTCTGAGGCTCCTGCCAACCTCTCTCGTTCTTTCTTCCCATTCTAAACCTTCCCTGTGAACAGGGGAGTCTACTGCCCATTTTATGTGAAAAAAAGTACACGGAGTGTACTTCCAAGTACACAGCCTGTACTTCCCATTTTTTAAATATTCCTCTGGTGGCTTCCCGCCAGCGCGACACTGTTCACCTACCGACATGACCACACAACGTGTCTTCATGAGTACACGGCGTGTGCTTCCCCACAGCTGGCCACCGCCATACCATTCTCCTGCAGAATGACTACATGGTGTGTAAAAGACCACTACACTGCGTGTAGTCGGTTTCTACACCCTTTATCGCCAGCATGGCCACACGCCCTGTGTACTCATTCAACAAGGCCATAATTACATGATGTGTGTAAAAGTACACGGTGTGTACTTCCAAAATTTGGGATTTTTCCCCATTTTCATTATTTTCTTAAAAACACTTAAGGAACGAAGAAAAGAAGAAACCTTTACCTCAAAGATAAGAACCGGGATCTTACAAACTTTCCCCCTAAAAGAAATTCACCCCTGAATTTCCCTTACAAGGGTGGAGAAGATATAGCTCAGAAAAGCTCTAGCCACTGGGCACGTACGTCGGTCTCCCGCTCCTAGGTTTCGTCCTACACTCGGCCATGCTACCATAGTACCCATATGAGAGGAACTGACCGGCCTTAGAGAACCTTCATGCTCGTTTCCACGATACTAATTGGATTCTCTACAAAGGACGTATCAAACTGAAGCTCAAACTCCTCTGGATGAAAGGTGTGAGACGTGTCTGGATGATAGCAGTGCAATTGAGATACATGGAAGAAGTCGTGCATGGATCGGTACCGCTGCGGTAACTACAACTGATAGGCAACCAACCCGAATCTCTCTAGAATCTCTAATGGCCCCACATACCTTGGTGAATGTTTACCTTGTCTCCCGATCCACCTGTTTCCCAGCCTCGGAGAAATTCGAAATAAAACATGATCCCCAACCATAAACTCCAAAGGTCATAAATGGCGATCAACATAAGATTTCTGATGAGATTTCACGGTAGCCATCCGCTTCTGAATCAGCTGGACCTGCTTAGAAGTCTCCTGCACGAGACGTGGTCCCAGTAAAGCTGCCTCACCTGCCTCTAACCAGCACAAAGGTGATTGCCATGACCTAGCATATAAATCCTTGTATGGAACCATATTAATAGTATCCTAAAAACTATTGTTATTAGAAAACTCGACTAGGGGTATATGCTTCTCCCAAGAGCCACAAAAGTCCATGACGCATGCACGCAACATTTTCTCTTGCACCTGTATCGTACGCTCTGACTGGCGATCGGTCTGATGGTGGTATGCTGTGCTCAGAAGCTCCTTTGTACCTAGTGCCCTCTGAAAACTCTGTCAGAAACGAGACGTAAAATGGGTGTCCCTATCTGAAATGATAGAACGAGGGTCCCCATGAAGACGTACGATCTCTCGGATATACAGCCGTCCGAGCTCGTCAACACCAAAGGTCTCCTTGATCAAAAAAAGTGAGCTAGCTTCCTGATTCTATCCACAATAACCCACACAGCATCATTGCCTCTAGGTGAAATTTGAAACCCCGTCACGAAATCTATCGTGACATCATCCCATTTCCGCTCCGGAATGGGTAACTGCTGTAACAGTCCAGCTAGCCTCTGATGCTCCACCTTCACCTGGTGACAAGTGGAACACCTCGTAACAAAAGTAGCTGCATCTCTCTTCATACCCGGCCACCAGTACTGACGTCTCAAGTCACGGTACATCTTGGTAACCCCAGGATGAACTGCCCAAGATGAAGCCTGCAACTCATGCATCAGCTCCTCGCGTATATCCATTGGAACCCATACTCGTCCATAGAAATGCAGAACATCATCATCCCCTATCGTCCAATTAGGATGAGGGTCCTCACTTGCCACTGACTCCCATGGAACTAGGCCTTATAAATTAGATAGATGTCTCATCCTCACTCTGTCCAGGAGGGAAGAAGTCACAGCTAAAGATGAAAGATAGGTTTTCCCCTGACTGTCGTGCACCTCCAGATGCATCTCAGAGAACAAGGCCATATGCTGCCACTCACCACTAGCCTCCTTTACTACCCGTATCGGAGTCTTCCTACTCAGTGCATCAGCTACTACATTACCATTACTAGGAGTATAGGCAAGCATAAAATCAAAAAAATATAGGTATTCAACCCACCTCCTCTGCCTAAGATTCAGGTCAAGCTGAGTAAAGATATACATGAGGCTTTTGTGGTCGGTGAAAACCACAAAATTCTCTCCCAATAGATAATGCCTCCAATAGTGAAATGCATGCACAACTTCAGCCAACTCGAGATCATGTGTCGGGTAATTCCTCTCATGTGGCCTCAAATGCCGAGACCCGTACACAATGACTCGATCTCCCTACATCAACACTGCTCCCAGCCCAATACCTGATGCATCACAGTAAACTGTATAGCTCTTCCCCTGATCTGGGAGTATCAGGATCGGTGCTGATGTCAACCTTCCTATCAGGTCTGGAAAGGATGTCTTGCAAGCTTCTGACCAAACGAACTTTAAACCCTTCTTAGTCACACCCTTCAATGGTGCTGCTAAGCAGGAGAAGTCCTGTTTGAAGCGTATGTAGTAACAAAACAGTCTAAAGAAACTCTGTATCTCAATCACATTCTTAGGATGCTCCCAGGAAACAATTTATCTCACATTCTCTGGGTCTATTGCAACTCATGCCTATTAGATAATGTGACCCAGGAAGTGAATCTGGTCCATCCAAAAGTGGAACTTTGAGAGCTTAGCATAAAGCCGATGCACTCTCAGTGTACTCAATACGATCTCAAGATGGGCGGCATGGTCTTTTTGAGTGTGAGAGTACACCATGATGTAGTCCATGAATACTACCACAAAAGAATCAAGATACGGATGGAACACACGATTCATCCGAGCCATGAAAACTTTTGGCGCGTTCGTGAGTCCGAACGGCATAACCAAGTACTCATATAGACCATATGTGCTCTGAAAGGCTGTAAGCGGTATATCTGATGGTCTCACGCACAACTGATGATATCCTAATCTCATATCAATATTTGAGAACACTCATGTTTCATGAAGTTGATCAAAAAGGCCATCTATCCTTAGCAATGGATATCAGTTCTTAACCGCCAACTGGTTCAGCATCCGATAATCCACACAGATTATGAGGGTACCGTCCGCCTTCTTCAGAAAAAAGAATGGAAAACCCCAAGGAGAAGTATTTGGTCGGGTGAAACCCTTCGAGTGTAAGTCTTCTAACTATCTCTTTAGGTCCTGTAACTCAGGAGTGTCCATACTATAAGTAGGAATGGACACCAGTGCTGCTCTTGGCACTAGATCAATAGAGAAATCCACCTCTCGCTCTAGAGGTAGACCTGAAAAGTCATCTTGGAAGACATCCCTGAAATGATCAACCACTAGAGGGAAATCCATCTAACAAGTCCCCTGATCATCCAGATATAAGTTTGAAATCTGGGCAGTGACTCCACCTCAACCATGATTCTGTAGTCCAGCTCGACTCACCTGTACATCCAATTCACCCTTGTATAGAAACTCTCCACCCTCTGATGATGTGAAACTCACCCTGTGATGATAGCAGTTTACAAAGGCTCGAAAGGGAACCATCCAGTCCATCCCAAGAATGACGTCATAAGCTGTCATTTCTAAGACATAGAGGTCCCATTGAAAGTGACACCCACCAAACTCAAGGGGGCACTCCTTGCACTGATGCACACACGTCGTTCTCATTCCCAACAGCGTGTCTAGCATCATAACATCAGAAGAAGAAGAAACACAGTTCCCAAGGCTCTCCACAACGGGCACATATTTGAAACTATGTGTAGAACCCGTATCGAAAAGTACTGAAGATAAGACATAAGCTACTAGATAAGTACCTCTTATTGTAGAAGGTCCAGGATCATGCTCCTGTTGGGTATGGTGCACTACATATGTCGGCCCAGTGCTACGGCCCTACGACACAACCTGGCAACCCTGAGCTGTCTCGCCCTGCTGCCTCTGAGATCCTGGTGTCTGGCTACCACGGCCATGGCCACCATCTCTACCGGCACGCCCTGACGCATTTTAGTTCCCTGACTAGTAAGAAGATATTGGTCCTTCTCCCACACATGGAGTGTGTATATAACCCCTCTCACTAGCCACTGGTAGAAACACCCTGAAAAAGCATGGAAAATGACCCATATTGCTGCAAGCTCGGCACTACACTGGGTCTGATGGACAACAAGGTGTCTTACACCTCTCTCTTCCACAGTGGTAGCACATGACATGGCCACTTGAAGCATTCCTCTGACTGGTACTGCCACCCTGAGAGAAGTCCATCTGTCTCTTCCTCTTGCTAGCAGAAATAGTATTATTAACTGGTGCTGAACCGCCCGGGCCCACACCACTAGATTCTCGAAGGTTCCTATCTATAATCAGTTCCTGGTTCACAATAGCATGTAATTTAGGAAACCTGAAAACATTCACCAGTGCTCAGACTTCATAATGAAGACCATCCTCGAAAGGTCTATCTCTCAACATCTCATCACCCACCAGTACCGGTGCAAAATGCTGAAGCACGGTAAAGCGAGCAGAATAGTCCATCACCGACATAGCGCCCTGCTGCAGATTCATGAACTCTCGAGCTCTATATGCCCTCAGTGTTTCTGAAAAGAAGAAGTCATAGAAGACTGCCTGAAAATCTTCCCACGCAATGTCTCTGTGATGCTCTGACTGGGTGGTAACATCTTACCACCTCTTGGCGGAATCACACATCATATATGTCGCCAGCTGGACCCTCCACCCTGGAGGCGTCTCAAGATGCTAGAAAATAGTCTGCATTGACCCCAACCATGACTCTGTATCCCGTGGTCCGCCATCCCCTAAAAACGTAGGCAGATTCCGCTGCACGAAGATACGAGCCAGCTCGGGCATAGATGTAGCAGTTTGCGGTGCTCCCTGAAAGGTCTGCATGAACCGCATAAAGCCTTCACGGAACTACGCCTCCGCGCCTGTGTTCGGTATAACGGCTGGTGTCGCATCTTGCCCTACTGGAGGATCCACTAGTAGCCCATGGCCCACTATCTCTGGACTATACTCGTTTCCACTCTCCTAGAAAACAACGCGTGGTCGTCTAGGCGGCATTACACTACATGGTCAAAAACACGCCTTAGATCAAGATTTATCAAGACTTAAAGAAAAGGAACCACAAAGGGAACAAGAGGAAGAATGAATTTCATGATTTAAAAAACAAGACTACACAGCATGTACAATGGCTACACGGTATGTACTTAACCTCTCTTCCCCTGCCCGAGTCCTTCCACATGGCTAAGCCACACGGCTCCCATTGAACTAAAACTACACGGTGTGTATAATATCTACACTGCGTGTACGATGTTATTTTCCTACTGCCTGTGTCGTTTGTGACAAAGACCGACTACTCAGCATGAAACTACATGCTGGGTTACACCCGCACACGGTGTGTACACCACCCCACTTCCCAGCCACATGGTTAGGTCTACATGGTCTGTCCTCAGACCAAACTACACGGCGTGCCCCATAGGTACACGGTGTATACTAGACGATCTCTGCCATCCCGTGTTGTTAGTTACATGGACGGACACACGGCTCACACAACACAGTGTGCTCTACAGACACACGGTGTGTATCCGAAAGGATCACACTGACTTGTGTTGTTAGCTACACGGCCGGGTCCTCATGTCAGACTACACGGCGTATTTTATAGTGGACAACGCATATATTTCTTAAGGTATCCTCCGTCTATTTTGTTAGTTACACAGGCCGACTTCACGTCAACACTACACGGCGTGTATATAAGATACACGACATGTTTTCCCCAAACATTCCCTACCCCGTGTTACCACCCACCCAGTTTGTGACACAGGAAGAGACTACACGGCGTGTACTCTGGGTACACAGTGTGTACTTAAAAAGTTTATTTTTATTCCCGAACAGAAGGCCATACAGGGCATGTTTAAAGATACTAAACGGTGTGTATACTGGGTTTCTGGACAGTATGCCTCAGAAACTTCCCCTGAACCCAGAAAATACCGAAAAACAACAACTAAGTGTAAAATTCCAACCTGTGGGGGCCAATACTCCCCACGAATCAGCGTTTGACATCTTATTTGTGTTATAACCGCTAAACAGCTAATGGTTCACCAAATTCCAGTCAGTGGGGGCCCATAATCCCCAAAAACAAAAGTTTGGCATCCATACTATGAACCAGCTCACATAAGAAAATACCCTATCATAATAGCATGCTTTAATAGCACAACAACTATCGCAAAAACATGCAATTTCTAATGCACCTACATGGCATGGAACTATGTATGACATGTGATTTCTAGCATGTGCCTAAATGATGCATGCGACGACATACCCTCATCTCATTGGGTTGCAACTAAATATAACCCATGGATAACATATGAACAGGACAATCACAAGTGCATCACCCAATGGTGAAATAAAATCAACTGTAAATTGCAACATCAGCAAAATTGCAACACGAGATAAATTGGCTTTTCCCTGTACATGGGTTAGCTACGGATGGGTACAGATTATTACCAACTACAGTTCTATCCTATCCCTGACTAATGCTCCAAATAATAAGTTAAAGAAAATAACACCCTCTGATACCACATTGTAACGTCCTGGTTCCGGGTGCCACTCAACGGGTGCCCCGAACCCAGTTCGCCACGTGACCTCAAGCGCATTTCCCCAAACACCACAGGCTGCTAACTAGCATCGATGGCCTATGTCTGATATTGGGGAAACTGTGTCTGTTGTGCGGAGAGTGATGGCAAGAGGGGGGTGAATTACCTTTTAAAAAATAATTAACAATTTAAAATCAAAGTTAAAAGTGCAGCGGAAATAAAAGAGGTAAGACACAAAACTTGATAACGGAGTTCGGCTTAAACCAAAGCCTACGTCTCCGCTCCCAACTCAACCATTGATAGATTTACTACCGCTTGCTTTTTAATGGTTTTAGCAAGAATCCCACTAGACTTTACGGTAGTCTAGAACCTATTATAGCTTTCTTTTAATGGTTCAGAAAGAACCCACTAGCCTTCTTACAGGTGAAGGGTAGCTCACTTATGACTCAATCCTTTTAAAGGGAAGGCTTGACTAACCTCTTCACACCTTGAAGGTGGTGTGAAAACCCAAACAATGAGAGGATGAGAGAAAGAGGGGTTTGTAGGAACAAACCCAAATTGATGCTCAAAATGAATAAAACAAGAAAAACCGTAAGAGGAGAAGTCTTGGGCGCCAATGGATTGATTGGAGTTGATGAAGAGCGCTCCCAAGCGTCTATGATGGTGCTCCTTGGATGTGGAAGTGAGTTGGAGCAAATGGGGATCCTTGAAGGAATGCGCCGGAGGTTCGCCAAATGATCGAACAATGTTCTCGTGGGCTACCGTACATTACCGGGGCTTCCTAGTCCTTTATTTATAGAGGGGGAACCCTCAAATGGCCTTTGGGGGTCTTCGGAGCCGTTGGAGAGGCCTTCGGAGCCGTTGGGAGTCAAGTGGACAAGCCTGGTCAAAGCCCAACGGCTAGTTTGACTGGCTCCACCGGCTGACTGGTGCTTGGCCACCGGTTGGCCGGTGCTTGGTAAAATGAAGAGCCTTCTACCCAGGCACCACCGGCTGGCCGGTGAGGAGGCCACCGATTGGCCGGTGCTGAGACAGTAGGTGGGACTTCTGTCTGGGTTCCACCGGCTGGCCGGTGATGAGACACCGGTTGGCCGGTGGTCTTGACAGAAAGGATTCCTTCTGTCAAGACTCCATCGTCTGGCCGGTGGTCATCCACCGGTTGGCCGGTGGACTGATTTTCAGTCCACTTTTGCCTTCATGGCTTTCTTGACCCAATTCCTTGGCAACCTGAAATCATGCCTATCATCCAAAAACACTTAAATCAAAATTAGATAAATAAGAGAGTGATTGTGATCATGAAAATTAAACCACAAGGGATACGAGAGGTACAACAATCTCCCCCTATTTTGATGATCACAATCACCAAAACAAGCAATGTAAAAGACTGAAATGAAAGGAATGCTTTAAAGGATAAATTGAAAAGTAAAGAAAAGCATGAGAGAAGATTTCTCCCCCAATCAACCAAGAATTTATCCCCCTTTGTGATTATCAAAATAGCACGGGGCATAAAACTTGATTGAGGGAAAGGTTGAAAAACAAGATAGAGATTTTAAACCAATTGAAATTGTTGAGATTTGAATTGAAAGTTTTGAATTGAAAGTTTTGAATTGAAAGTTTTGAAAGAATGTTTTGAAATTGAAAGTTTTAAATTTGAAAGTTTTGAGAGAAAATCGCAAAAAGGCTTAAACGATCCTAACTCCCCTAAATAAAAACAACAAATCACCGGGGATGGGATTTTAGAACCGAGACAAATTTTGGTCCGGCGAGACTCGCTAAAAGGGATTTTTCAATCCATACTTGTCTAGTGGCGGGTCTTCTCCTATATAATTCATCGTTAAAGGAAATAGTTTTGGGTCTTCCATACAGGTCATTTTTGCAATCGCACTCATAAATTAAGTTCCTGGGTTTTTTACAATAGTTGCAAAATTTATATTGGGAGCTCCCCCTTACAAAAATAGTTAGAGCATGGGAAGAGGAAGCTTGCTTGGAATATCCAAGCCCTTGGGTGGTTCTAGCCGAACGTTGAGAACCTAGCAATTTGGTCAAATTTTGTTCACCTTGGGTGAACTTGGAAAGATATTCCCTTAAATCTTTGATTGTTGATTCCATAGAATCAACATCGGGAAGGTTTTGGATCTTGAGGGACAACTCCTCCTTTTCTTTGAGAAGTTGTTCCTTTTCGGAAGAATGTTTTTTGAAATTCTTTTTTAAAGCAACAAATTTTGAAGAATGTTCGTGAAAACCTTCTTCCAATTGATCTCTAGCATGTTGGAGATCCTCATAAGATAAATGATTGAAAGAATTGGAAGAACTAGAGGATGAGGAGTCGGAAGAGGTTACCTCATGAAATGCCATTAGGCATTTTTTACCGTTGTCACTTGAGGAGGAGGAGGAGGAGGATGTGGAGCTATCACTCCATGTGGCCTCGAATTCCTTCTTCTTTTCATTTTGCTTGGACTTTTTCTTGTTGAGTGGACAATCGGGCTTGTAATGGCCTTTCTTGCCACACCCGTAACATTTTACCACGAGCTCGGATTTTTCGTTGGGTTGAGCCTTGCGGGATTTCTTCTTTTTGTGCTTCTTCATGAATTTGTGCATTTTGCGGGAAAGGTTCTCCATTTCTGAATCGCCGCTTGAAGAGGAAGACGATGAGGAGGAGGAGCTTTCTTCTTTTTGAACTTTGAAGGTGATTTTCTTTGGAACTTTGATTGGTTTGCCTTCCTTTTCAGCTTGCCTCCTCATGGTGATCTCGTAGGTCATGCGGGATCCGATGAGCTCTTCGACCGGCATGTTCTTGATGTCTTTTGCTTCTTGAATTGCCATGACTTTCAGTGCCCATGAGCATGGTAGGATCCAAAGGATCTTCTTGACCATCGTTTCTGCAGAAACATAATCTCCAAGAGATTTTCTTCCATTGCAAACATCAGTAAAACGAGTAAACATTTCAGAAATATTTTCAGATGGATGCATGGTAAAAGACTCAAAATCTTGAAGGTACATATCCAATAGAGTATCCTTAACTTTGTTGGTCCCCTCATGGGTAACCTCCAAAAGTTTCCAGATTTCATGTGATGAGGTGCATGTGGAAACTCGATTGAATTCATTACGATCAAGGCTGCAATGAAGAGCGTTCATGGCTTTTCCATCAAGCTCGAAATTTTTAATATCGGCTTGGGTCCATTTGGATTCATCGGGATAAGAGAGAGAATAACCGTGCATGACAATTCTATAAATAGGATAACCTATACTTCTACGAAAAGTGGTCATGCGGGTTTTCCAATAAGTATAGTCGGTTCCATCAAAGAATGGAGCACGACCCAATGAATAACCTTCGGGGGCGAAAGAAGATGAAGCCATCACAATGGATCTTGAATTTGAAACCTGGTTAAGGTATTACTCAAATTTTGCCTTTGATACCAATTTTTGGGCGGAGAGTGATGGCAAGAGGGGGGGTGAATTGCCTTTTAAAAAATAATTAACAATTTAAAATCAAAGTTAAAAGTGCAGCGGAAATAAAAGAGGCAAGACACAAAACTTGATAACGGAATTCGGCTTAAACCAAAGCCTATGTCTCCGCTCCCAACTCAACCGTTGAGAGATTTACTACCGCTTTCTTTTTAATGGTTTTATCAAGAAACCCACTAGACTTTAAGGTAGTCTAGAACCTATTACAGATTGCTTTTAATGGTTGAGCAAGAACCCACTAGCCTTCTTACAGGTGAAGGCTAGCTCACCTATGACTCAAGCCTTTTAAAGGGAAGGCTTGACTAACCTCTTCACACCTTGAAGGTGGTGTGAAAACCCAAACAAAGAGAGGATGAGAGAAAGAGGGGTTTGTAGGCACAAACCCAAATTGATGCTCAAAATGAATAAAACAAGAAAAACCGTAAGAGGAGAAGTCTTGGGAGCCAATGGATTGATTGGAGTTGATGAATAGCGTTCCCAAGCTTCTATGATGGTGCTCCTTGGATGTGGAAGTGAGTTGGAGCAAATGGGGATCCTTGAAGGAATGCGCCGGAGGTTCTCCAAATGATCGAACAATGTTCCCGTGGGCTACCTTACATTACCGGGGCTTCCTAGTCCTTTATTTATAGAGGGGGAACCATAAAATGGCCTTTGGGGGGTCTTCGGAGCCATTGGAGAGGCCTTCGGAGCCGTTGAGAGTCAAGTGGACAAGCCTAGTCAAAGCCCAAGGGCTAGTTTGACTGGCTCCACCGGCTGACCGGTGCTTGGGCACCGGTTGGCCGGTTCTTGGTAAAATGAAGAGCCTTCTGCCCAGGCACCACCGGCTGGCCGGTGAGGAGGCCACCGGTTGGCCGGTGCTGAGACAGTAGGTGGGACTTCTATCTGGGTTCCACCGGCTGGCCGATGATGAGACACCGGTTGGCCGGTGGTCTTGACAGAAAGGATGCCTTCTGTCAAGACTCCATCGGCTGGCCGGTGGTCATCCACCGGTTGGCCGGTGGACTGATTTTCAGTCCACTTTTTCCTTCTTGGCTTTCTTGGCCCAATTCCTTGGCAACCTGAAATCATGCCTATCTTCCAAAAACACTTAAAACAAAATTAGATAAATAAGAGAGTGATTGTGATCATGAAAATTAAACCACGAGGGGTATGAGAGGTACAACAGTGTCCTCATTTTTCAAAGAGTAACGCAGTGGAAAGAATAAAACATACATCAATAGCTGAAGTGAATAACCATACATAACTGAAATAAACAACTGCAGTAGATATAACCAACCAGTATATAAATAATAATGAAACATGCCTCAAATTCTAAGAACGAAGCCAGAACATGTTACACAACATTACTGTACAGTACATGAAAGGAAAATAGAACAAATCATCTGGTAGCATCGTGAGCCAGAGCTCGGTCCCATGCTCCCCTACTCCTCAGCAACAATAATTTACCTATATAGAGACTGTTTCCCTTATCTAAACCTGTAGAAACGTAATCTGTTTGGGCCGAAAATCATGGCCCAAACAGGGTGTGAGAAATATATCCAGTAGGCTCCCACCAAAGGCTCGTGCCCAACTGTGTGAAAGCATGCAAAAACAGTGTGTAGTAGTAAAAATTCAATAAACTAAGCAGTACTCAAAAGTCACTAACTTAACAGTTAAATTTCCATTTAATTATTCATTTAATCCATTTAATATAAGAAAATACCACAGTGCATTTCTAAGTAAACAGTCAGTGTCCTCAAACACGCAAACCTTTACCCTCAGGTAATCAAAATCCAACCCGAACGTAATTTCCCACATGCATAACAGATTTTTTCCTCCAGCGTAGGTAGTGTCACCCTCAGACACAGAGTCTATTGCCCTCAGGCACGAAAAAATATTCCCTCATGCTAGGATAACAATTTCCCTCAGGCTAAGAAAAACGACCCCCACAGGCTAATTAAAACACTACCCTCAGGCGCAAGTAAACTAGCCATGCCCAACTTGTAAATAAAAATTCACCTTTAATTCATTTCAAGGTAATTCTACAATTAATACTTTAAAGGCATACCCTCGGGTATCTCAGCCAAAAGGATAAACAGAGGAACGCACCCCCGGGGTGGTCCTGGATCCAAGCATTGATCCCAAACTATAGTTTTACCATTTTATTAATTACCTATAAAATTATAGGTATTTAATATTGCAAAGGGCTCAGCCACACGACACCCCATATATGGTTTCGTAGCACAAAAACACACAAAACGCACAACAGTTGGAAAAAACACCAAGCCACCTACCTATAACAACAATGAACGATATACTCTATTGATGCCTTCCAAAACGTCCAAGAACGCTGTAGATATGTGTGATTCCAACGAGATCATCCAAGGCGGAAACAGATTCCCAATGTGCACTCAACGGATCTCCGAAGCTCCAGCCTCCATCTCAAATTCCTTCTTCCCGTTCTAAACCATCCCTGTGAACAGGGGAACCTACCACCCATTTTAAGTGAAAAAAAGTACACTGCGTGTACTTCCAAGTACAGGGTGTGTACTTCCCATTTTTTAACTATTCCTCGGGCGGCATCCCACCAACGTGGCACTATTCACCTGCCAACATGACCAAATGATGTGTCATCATGAGTACACGGCGTGTGCTGCCCCACAACTGGAAACCACCTTACTATTCTCCTGCCGACTGACTACACTGCATGTAAGGGACCACTACACAGTATGTAGTCGGGTCATACACCTTTCATTTCAAGCATGGCCAAACTCTCTTGGTACTCATTCCACAAGGCTTGAAGTACACGGCATGTGGAAAAGTACACAGCGTGTACTTCAAAAATTTGGGATTTTTCCCCATATTCCTTATTTTCATCAAAACACTTAAGGAAAGGAGAAAATAAGAATCTCGTACCTCAATGACAAGAACCGAGTTCTTACACAGGGTTTTTCCTAGAAAAAAGGATTAATAGGTGTTAATTAAATATATGTAGAAGTTCCCTTTTATAAGATATGGGATTTTTACTTTTGGAAGATCTTAGAATATTAATTTATTATAAATTTAATTTTAGTTTCATATATCTAAAGTTATTTATTTCAAATATAATATAATTATTGTTCTAAATCCACTTATACAATTATTTTTAGACATGTTTAGGTCACAAAAGTATCCTTATCTTCTAGGTTTGACCCTTAGTTAAACTGCTTAACTCTTACCATGTATTCATTTATTTTTACACTATAGGGTTAATATAGTTACAATTAAATGAAAAATAATCCCAATTGAATCACTGATGACATATGTTACAATATCCTAGTTATTTTAATGAACATGATATTTTTATGACTTTTATAAAAATTAATAAAAATTTATATATTAAAGTATGATTTATGACATTTTTGATATAACTAAATATTTTTTTAAAAAATATAGAAACATCATGATAACTAGAAACCAATACTTCAATAATGTCACTAATAATTATATTTTGACTATAAAATTCATGGATGTTGTCTATTAAGTAAATTTCTATTTATTTTAATATTTTTAATATCATTTATTTGATATTTCTACTAATAAAAAAAATTCCTCATAACCAACGTATCTCCATTACTAGAAGCTATTTAATCTATAAAAATTATAAATTAATTTCTATATTGTTGGTAATTATTTAATCTTTCCATATACTATATACAATATATGTTATATCTTGTATATATCTATATTAAAATTATCATGTCTATAAAAAAAGAGGGTGTGACATTTTTTTACATTAATTATTTATAATAATATTCATGTCATATTCATAAAAAATGTTCAATTAATTTATTCCATTTCAAAACATAGGTGATAAGGGTCTCACTTAGTCATCCATTATTATTTTTAAAGGTGTTAGTTTAATTTTATAATATTATTTTTACCTTTAATTACATGATTAATGCTTAATCGCGGTAATAAAAAATTACACATGTTACAATTCATAATATCCATAAATAAAAGTAACCTTTTAACATAAATTGGACCCATTGATTAAAAATATGAAATATGTTTTTTAAAACTTAAAACACTGTAGTTTTAGAAATTTATTTGAAATTAATTCATATTGACAAAACGAGAAAACACATTTTTTTTAAGTAAAACGCACAAAATGATTGCAACATGTTTATATATAATTTTATAGTGTAAATAATTCTACTGATGTACATTATATTAAATGATAATAAAATAATATAATTATACTTTAAAACCAATTATAATCATAATATAGCCATATAAATAAATTAGATGAAAATTCATTTTTCAGTTAAAATGAATTTTTTTTCACTATTCTTTAAAATATGGAAGTTTTCATAAAAACACCAAAAAATGCATTGAAAATATGGTTAATACTATTCATACCTACTATTTAAAGGAATAATTGTGGTGCGATTGAAGTCGGTGTTGCGTGCAAGGAAAGAAATTGAATTATTTAAAAAGAACCGTATCATCGAATCTTGGGGTGTTGCAATAAATATTATATATGAAATATATATATATATATATTTCCCATCATACTAGAAACCATGATTGGTGGTAAAAGATAAATTATCAATCATTTTTTTGGGAGTCAATTTTTAGCCATACATGGAAATAGTATGTTCGATATCCATTAGATTGAGGTGTGTGTTAGTGTAGGTCAAGCCCTTATCATAAAAATATCCTAGTATTTTTCTGATACCAGTTTTTTCATATAATAATAGAATAATGAGAGTGGAGGGGTGAAGTAGAAAAATAATGGAAATTAACTTGAGTGAAAACGTTTCCTCTTCATTCAGTAACTTCTTTCAGTCTGCGCCAAAATAATTCCTTGAGAGTATTTATGCCAAAAGGGTGGATTAAAGGATGAGAGGAGTGATGTTGGGAGTCTAATATAGAAGATCATAGCTAATCTGAAATGGTTTGATAAGTGTGATGAATGAGAAGAGGTGGTGGCCTTATATAGTGGAGGTGGAGTGTCACTCTTATAAATTTTTAAAGAGAAAAATAATCCCAAATTTTTCATATGTATATTGGATCCAATAATGTTTCAAGTTCTTGAAGATTGATTAAAAGGTAGATATATTTCCCTAAAATGGGGTTTTTACATGTTTCTAGGTCTTTTTTGGTTCTTAAATTTAAGATTTAGTAATTTATTAGCCAAATTTTTGTCTTAACCAATGTAATTAATTGTGAACAAATTTGGCTAATAACTTTGTCAAAAAAATGTTTACAATATATTAAATTTTAAATTATTTTTATTCTAAATCAGGAATCCATTTTTCCTAATTAAAATAAAAAAAGTCACAGAAATTAACTTTGAAATTAATCATGATGATGGGATGATTCTGTGGGTTTTCAATGTTAAAATATCCAAAAGTTTGCTAAGTGTTTATATTAAATTTAAATGTGAAATGGATTTCAATGAACAAAATTTTATTAAATGATAAAAAAAAATAATCTAACTAAACTATTAAATTGAATAAAAATATATTTTTACTTTATAATTTAGTTATATGAAAAAGAAGTTTTGTATTAAAATCCAGTATTTTTAAATATTCATTAAAAGATGAATACTTACATAAATATCCTAAAATTTTATCCTAACTAAATTTTCATGTCTATCATCAAAATTTGATGATTATTTTGACATATTTAATCTATAAAAGTTTAAAATATTGGATTTAAATTGGGGTTTCTATTAAAAGGAGGGAAAACTACCTTTAGAAAAAAATAATGTTTTTATGCATAAAATTGTTCTTGGTATTATCATTTGTATATAGAATCTATTGGATGAATATAAATTTGTTTTATTGATTGTATACAATATTTATTAAATTAATATCACTTAACAATTTTAATTAATTTAATTTAGTAGGCTAAAATAATTTTCTGAAAAAAATACTATTTTTCTCAATATTCAATCAGTTTTCATATTCATTTATAATTAATTGGTAACCTTTGAATTCATCATTTAATTTTTTAAACCACATATATTATAATTTAGTTAATACTATTCATATAAATCAACATAATGAAAAAGTTATATCTCCTTATAATAATATTTTTAATAATATATTATAGTTAGGTGACACTCTATCTTACACGTCACACAAGACATCAAGGAAGGTCAATGTTGTTTATAATGTACACTAACCTTGATTATTTGTGAAATGTATTCCATTTGGGATAATCCATGCTAGTTCCATGTTAATGGAATGATTGACTTAGTGATAAACTATTTTCAATGTTGTATGAATTGAAAAAAGTCAAAAGATAAAATTAAATCCAAAAAAAATAACCAAAATAAATGAGGTGCTACATTATACCCCCTTAAAATGAATTTCCCAATCAAGATTCATTTTTTATATCAATGGTTTAATACATTAAACGTTCATTCACTAAAACCCTTGATGTAAAAATGTATACTAAATCTTCACTTAAAAATGGAAATTTGGAACCATAATGGTTATCCAAAGTAACATATAACTGTGTTTCAATATATGAGAACATAGGTTGGGAGTGAAGATTGCACATAGAGGAAATGTGTAAATATTTATAGGGTGTGATTGAGGTCATAAATAAAAAATAATTAACAATTAAAGGAATGTTGAGGGCCTTAATGTCATAAATTTGTGATGATTCCAGAACCCATTGGTTCATCAAAATTAAAGGTATTAGAAAAATATTTTTTTGTATCACATTCAGATCATTCAGTAATTCTTGAAAAATTTCTATAAAACAATTCATTCATGGGTTGTTCATTGAACAATTTATAATAAATTTGTAACCACATGCAATGAATTTCCAGAAATTAATTTTAATGCAGAAATCATTAGAATACAATTTTGTTAGATCTTAAGGCCTATAAAAGAATGAAAAGTCAAAATATTTGTTTCTTCAAAATTGAAATCCATTATTTGATAATCATAAAAAAGTAATAGTACCGGTTCATAATAAATATGTATTCGACAAAAATAATTATATATTAACTAGGACATCAGGTAGGATATTGGTAGCTGTGACACCCTTATCATCTGTCAGTCATCGATTCAAGACCCGTGGCCTAAAAAATTTGATTGGTATTCAGCCAATATACATGATTTCATATTCTTAAAACAATATAAACATAATTTTGAAAATATAAAAGACTCACATCCTTTAAATAATTTTAATCACTAAATAGACTTTTAGCCAAGGTTTTCAACACAGACTCAGGGCACAAATACTTCCTCTAAAGTTTAACAGAAATATTTCATGAACAGTTAACCTTATAACCCTTATGAATGGTCAAAATTCAAAACAATAAAAAGAGAGTCATGAAATCTACTTAACAGTGATTCCCATGCATATCACAATTTAGAACTTGTTTGTCACATTCAATCCATGTTAATAACCTTATTGAATATTCCAATGAAACATGATAATAACATTAATTAACATAAATACTTTTTGAAAAAATTAATGATTCCTCATTCCAATGAATATTGGATTGATTCTATAAATACAAAAGTGTTGTAAACTTAATCAGTGATTGCATAAATGTTCTATAAACACGTCCTTACTTATTTTGAAGGTAACAAATACCGTCCAATTTACTTATTCATATCCCATGTATCTTTATCTATATAACATTATCTTATCATAAAGAACATATTTAGGGTCACCTTCCCTTTGTCAAAATAACACCTTGTCAATAATTCACTTCACCAGTCCAACATAATCTTGGAAATACAGATTGAAAAAAAAAACATAAGTAGAGTAAACTTTTTAAATTTCATTATTTATAACTTTTGAATCCAAATATGTTAAAAATTTAATTACTTCATCCTTAATCAGTTAATAGTTCTACCTTATCCTTTTACATAATATCTTTTTACATTCATATTTCTTCTATAGTCATGTCATTATCCCCAAGATAACAATTACATACACCTCCTTGAAGAATATCTTCATTAACATTCATATTTGGACACTGAGTTTCATAATAACAATTTACTACACAAATAAAACACATAACTGTTAATTATTTCTTAGGGAGGCTAGTATTCACATCCATTTTGTTAACTAAACTCGTTATTTTACCCTTATAGTCACATTCTTTGTGAAAATCTTTTCTATTGTAAAAACATATTTTTTCCTCCATAAAATTCTATTAGGTTATTCTTTCCATATTCATGTCATAAAGGAACACAAATATTATTTCCTCTATGGTCTCCTTTACATGAAATCTCACAAAACTCATTCTTTCTCTTCCTTGGTGACTCCGAGAGTTGGTTAAGGTAAACGATTTTAATCATATTCTATGAAAACTAATTAGTTATGATAAAAAAATCATAAAATATAGTGATCATCCCACATTAATTATCATCAAAAATTCATCCATCAAGTGTAACATTATTCTTGTTTCTTATATGTTCCTTCCAGTCACTACAACTAGAAGCATTATGTGAGCACTACTTATCATAGTAGAAAACAAAACTGTCATGAAAATTGTTACTTATATCATATCTAAAACATGCCACCTTCACTAATATATGACCCCCAAGGTTCATACAAGGTCACTCATAACCAACATATATTTAAATTTTTCATGATGTTTTATGAAGAGTTTTCCAATTCCCAAAGAATATCCCCATGGAGAGTCAAACTAGGGGTGTAGCAAGGCCCATTCTCATGTACCAGATTACGCTGAGTTAGGCCTAGAACATCTTTTCAGTGCTATTACCCCTAGGTAGATATCTTTCAGAGCCACATCCACTTGTAGTATCCAAACATTAATGTATTTCTAGGAAACCACTCACTCTGTCCTTTACCAAAATTCCAGGACAATTTCTGAAATGTTAACTCATCCTTATACTTATCATTTGAGACATCCCAATAAATATCCTTAGAAATATAACTAGGGATATCACTGAAGATCTCTCATAATAGTTTCCAAAGGTTTAATATAAATTTTCTATGATACAAACTTTAGAGACCCTCACTTTCCACTCATAATCATCACATTACTTTTGAAGAATAATTAAAACAAAATTAAAAATACTCCCAAAGACCATACATGCTCTAGTTCATTTGGAAACATGGAAATATAAAACTAGAACACATGTGAGCTACATCATCTCCCACTAGGTTTTTCTTGAATAGAACCCTTAAAAGAAATATAAAACATAATACATATCATCATTACCTAGTTGAAAGGAAACATAAAATGGGTGACCTCAGATGGTCAGTATGGGTAAACAAGGGGGACATGTAAGCAGAAACATGAGCATAAGGGTATGAGAACATGATCATGAAAATCTGAGATCATACCCTATATATCAAAGACCACAACATAAATCATGACATGCATATTTTCTGCTCATATGACATGAATCAAAGGGTAACAAATGACATAATCCATGAAATCATCACATAGGAATAAACATCGAATTGTGTCAAACACATTGTTATCTAATATAATTTCCATATTATAAATAAATCACTTAAAAGACCATCATATTGAAAAAAGTCCTTTAGTGAACCTGGTAAACCCCCATTCTATCCTTGTATTTCATAAACTATTAAACCATTATTCCAGCCCTATATTAACAAACTAAGTAAACACTTGTTCCAACAATCTCTATCTCATGAGAGATAAATCATTACCCAATCCATTTGAGGGAGATATTGGTCACACCCTTCTCATAATTAAATAATACATACATGTTCCACAAGATCATAACAATTATATCATATCCCATGAAATAAAATTTTTTTTATAACCATGTAAACATATCATACCCTATGGAAAGAAACATTGTTCTTAATCATTTCATCATAAAAAACCCATGAAAAGATGTGGGATTCATAAATATATAATCCATGATATAGAAACATATTTCATAAATACCATGGAATTAAGCATAAACCATTCATAGAAATGATATGAATGAAACCTTTATATGATTTCCTATAAAGTAAAGAGTAAAATCAATAGATTTCTTCTTAAGAAGAAAATAATTTTGAAATATCTTTTGGAAATGTTTGTTGGGGAAAATGAACTTACTTGTTTAAAAATGGATTTTTTAAAAATAAAACCATTTGAAAATAATTTTATTATATAATAAATTGAAAAATTTTAAAGAATAAATTATATTATTTTTAAATACTTTTCAATTGAAAACATATAAAATAAGATTCAAATTAGTTTAAAAACATTTATCCCTGAAAAAACTTTGAAAAATTTTATATTATGCTTTAAAATTTTATGACACATAATCTACAGAGAAACATATGAGAGATTTTTGAAAATATTTAAAACCCCATTTATTTGAAAAAAAATTTAATAATTATAAATATTACTTGAAAATATTTTCAAAACAATTATCCATGAAAATTAAATTTAAAAACATTTTCTTAAATATTAACCATTTAAAAACACATTGGAATGTTCAAAGAGATGATAGTGGCTAAATACGTACGTGCCATATGAGGTAAAAATAATATTACTTCTGTATTGTAAAAAGGGTAGAAAATTAACCTATTTGGAAAGAGAAAAAATATTATTTTTAAGAGTGTAGTAGAAGACAAAATGGAAAAAATGACTTTTAGTGATTTTAGGGTATCAGTATAATATTCGTAGTAACCCATTTTAGAAATAATTGATTTCCGATTGAAGAGAGGGTAAAGTCGGGCTTTCATAAAAACATGTTATTAAATATATTATATACCAAAGCGTATAAAATGGTATTAATACATGAATTTATCATGAAATAATAGTTTATAAGTAAACTCAGATGTTTTCTTGAGAAATTGATAATAATATTTCAAAAAATGGAAGCATAAATGTAAATAATCTCGAAAAGCATTGAGATTGCCTCAATAAACTCATATAAATTTGTAACAGTGGATAATGGTCTCCAAAAATGAAATTATATTATGATTTAAATGTCATAAAAATAGTTAGATTCATGATTAATAAAATATAATTATATGATCCTTGAAGAAATGTTTTAGGTGAAAAAAAACATGGATCTCAAAGAAAGAAAATTAAGATAAAACTATTTTATCGAATTGGTAATATTTGAAATATTAACCCCATAAAAATAGGATCATAAATTAGAAATTTAAATATACATAAATTTAATTACAATATACATAAAATACAATCATTTAATGTAAATACACCCACCAATGGAAATAGGGGTGAACATAATATGTATCTTATGGAAATTAAAAGTGAGATGAAATCCCCTTACCTTGTGTCCTGACTCACATAATAGATCTTCAATGAACCTATATATTATTTATAAATTATTTAAATAACTATATCATTATATATAACACCATATATGGTTTTATTAGGACATTATATTACCCACTTGTCCATGATCCTACGTTAAGTTTTCATTTCAGTTAATATTCACTTTGTTCTTCACATGAATCATAATTTTTTATATCATTTCTACTTATATTTATATCATGATTTAAAAAATTTAAAAAATGATATAAATAAAATTTAAATATATATATATATATGATTTTATAATATAATAATCTATAGCATAATGAAGTACATAGTGGTATACACCGTTCATAGAGATGGTAAGTCAATGTATGTTTGAACATTGATTCCATTTTAATTGTCATATTTATAAAATAAATAGAATGAAATATAATTTTATAAGTATATAATATAATTAAAATATAATTATAATTATATATATATATCATATAATTTCACTTAATCAATTCTTAATACATTCAATGTTGCTTGTGGACGAATCACGTCATTTTGAGGCGGCGGTGGTCCACACTTCTCCAAACAAAATTATCATAATTACAAAAAATGGAAAATAAAAAAAAAATTTATTGTAAAAGTAATAAAGATTAATAAATTTATAATAAAAAAAATATATTACATATATAAAATATTTTCCATCATTATTTCCACCATGATTTTGGGAAATGTAGTAATGAACAATCCTCATTTCTTGAGGGAGTAGTTCACCGCACATAGAAACAATATTTTCAATATCAATTAGATGTTGGTGTGTTTAAGTGTAGGATGAAACCAAAGACAAAAATACTAATATATGAAGGATAATATTTTTTCACACAATAATATAATAAAGAGAGTGGAAGGGGTGAAGAGGTAAAATAAATGAAATGATTTTGAGAGAAGATTTTACCTCTTAGTCGGGTAACTCCATTTGGTTTGTTCCAAATGTCATACTTGAGAAGATTTATTACCAAACAAAGGATTCAAGGTATAGTTTAGGGATTTTTGGATCCTGGTATGGTATATATTGGTGTAACCATAATGTTTTTAGTGGTGTGATGAATGGGTATAGATGGTGTCCTTTTATAGTGGAGGAGGAGTGGCACTCTTGTAAATATTTGAAGAGAGAATTCCACCAACATTTTTCATGTTTCATGCGGATCCAAAAAATGGATATGGTTCATTAAAATTTATTATAGGTTATACAAATGTCCATAAAATGTGTTTTGTAAAAGTTTCTTAGGTCATTTGAGTCTTAAATTTAGGGATTAACACTTTATTAACATAATTTTTCTATTAACTAATGTAATGAATTTTAATCGCATTAAGTAATTTTTTTAGTAAAAAAAATTTGGATTTTATTAGACACTAAATGATATAATTTCTCAAAATATGGAATCCATTTTAATAAATTAGAAAATACATAATTGGCATAAATTAACTTGATATTAATGCTACTAATGGAACAATTATGCTTGTTTTTAAGGTAAAAAAGTCCTAAATATTTCAATGTTTTTATATTCAATTTCAATGTTAAACTGGTACCAATGACTATAATTTTATTAATTTATATAAATATTATATAACTAAACTATTAAACAAATAAAAAATATAATTTATCCTAATAAATAAATTAGATGAAAATGACGTTGTGAATTTAAATCTAGTATTTTTAACTATTCATTAGAAGTTGAAACCTTATATAAAGATACCAAAAATATATCATAAAATATATTTTATGTCTCATATAAAAATTTGAAGTATATTTTGAAATATTAAATCTATTAATGTACCAAAAATTTAATTTAAAATCGGCTCACCATTAAAAGGATGTAAAACTACCTTTACAAAAAAAAATATGTTTTATGCATAAAATTTGGTTTATTCTTAAATTATGTCTCTCAAATATATTGGATGAATGTAAAAAAATATTATTTAATATATAAAAAATTTAATAAATTAATATCACATAAAATTTTTAATTAATTTAATTTACTAGGGTTAAATAGCTTTGTAAATATAACAATATTTTCCTTTATATATAACCAGTTTTCATATTCATTTCAAATTATATTGTAACAAATGAATTCATCTTGTATTTGTGTAAACCACATATTTTCATTATTTAGTTAATAATATTCTTATAAATCAACATAAAGGCTTGGCTATATGTCAATATAATAATATTTTTAATAATATATTGATGTTAGGTAACAGTCGGTCTTGTGCATTACACAAGCCATTGAGGAAGGTCAATATTTGGTGTAATGTATGTTAACCTTTTTATTTAGTGTAATATACACCATGTTGATGTTGTGTGTAACATACCCTAATCTGGTCACATGTGAAAGGAATGTTTAAATTAGTGAAAACAATTTCTAGTGTCGTATGTAGTGAAAAATATCAAATAATAAATTAATTCAAAAAATATTCCCCAAAATCGTAGTGTCTTACATATACCCCCTTTTATGAAATAAAATCATTTTTATAAGAGTTCTTGAAAACCATTTCAACCATTTAGAAAAAACCATTCCAAATAATATTTTAAAATATATTTTTGAAATAAAAATTCCATAACCATTTATAATACAATTTATTTAATCATGTAAAATAAAAAATTATTAAATAAAAAACTAGTAAAGATCCATGACAATGATGATGTAAAATAGAATGGAAAAAACTAAAAATATTATGGTGATAAATTGGATAAAAAATATAGGTGATATTGGGGGTCTATCCCATAGATATTTTCAAATAATATCATGTGTAACACACTAGGCACTGAATTGAATGATACAAAACCTAGTATTGCTGAAAAATTGTATCTAAGGCCCCCAGGTAGACTAGGAAAAATCACTATTTGGAACCACATCAAGGGTCACTAAGCATAACATGAAAATCGACGATTTCTCTACTATACTAGGGTGCAAAATGGTGATAACCCATCAAGATATTGTAGCATCCATACTGACATTCTAAATAGCTATATGGTCTCCCATAATAAAATCCAGCAGTTCTCCGAAAACCATACATACCTAATAAACATTACATATATGAAAATTTCATAAAACACATTTCACATTATAAAAACACACATGAAATATCCCATTTTATATCAATAAAAAATGAACATAAATCATTTCCCTATGGCTACACTTTATATCACATATAAAATAATGAATGGGATCCGAAGAGTTTAACAATCATGCCTTCAAATTTTATATAAATTTTCAAAACATGCATTACAAAATATTTGACCCATTATACTAATCTATATTTCAAACTTTTAAAATTAATTATAATAGATATATTACACCCACATAATTTAGAAACCATATTTTATCTAATTTAAATATCAATTCCCATAAAAACCAATAGATTACAAAATTTGCCTCCCAAATAGTGACAAATACTATTTAAATCCTCATTTAAATTTTAAATTTCCACTAATAAATTTAAAGTCTCTTGTAACCCACACACAACATTAAAAATAGAAAAACCATTTGAAATTAATTATTAATCCCTTTATTCCAACCGATCTCTATATTTAAAAGACCTTCAAAATTAAATTAAATTATAACACCTATTTATAATTTGATAATAAATAATTATACATTTTCATTAACATAATGATATTATATGAAATGAAAGAAAAAATAGACCACAATTAATGATGAATAAAACCATGATAATTAGAAATGCGTCATCATTGATGCTGAATGCCCAACCATGCAACAAAAAACCCTCTATTGGACATGTCGTGAAAAAATATTTAATAATAAATTAACTGATAATCAAAATAAAACCCTAAAATCTCATTTGGTTATCAAAATATGGATAAATCCAAGAAGGAATTATGTTTAAGAGGAGGGGAAGAAAAACATGAAAAATGGTTGGTTATAATTGATTATTCAACTAATATTTATGGGATGGAGGCTTATGATGAAGAGAAAAAGAGGGGATAATCTCTTTATTGTGTGATTTATTCTATTTTAAATGAGATGAGTGTGATAATAAAGCCTTAGTATTTAAAAAATTTAAGGAGAGAAACACAAAATTCATGTTTTTCTAAAACATGGTAGGTCATATGGTTTTTCCAAATAGTTTTCAAACCATGTGAAAAATCTGAAAAAAAAACACTACTAAACTACCTAAAAAACACGAAGGTTGATGAAAAATTTATCGTAGCTATGAAAAAGTTGCGTGATAGACCAAACTATTTGTAAGGGTCTACACAAATAGTTCCTCTAAGCCTCATACAGTTCCACGAAGCATTTCTCTACTCATGCAGAATGAACTATGAAAATTCCAAATTAATTTGAAAAAACCCAATTATGTATGTGTAATCCTGTATGGATTTCCAAAAACTATATAAACTAACTATGCAATAAATCTGACCTATGTAATGGTCATCTATATTATATATATATATATATAAATTCCTCAATTGAAAAATTACCATTAAAATGAAAATATAAATAATAGTTGTATCACCCCGAGATTTTATATGATATATTCTTTTTAATTTATTTCATATCTTCTGTTGTACGCTACACCAAGATTATCTTGCACTATAAGCAACACCGTATTAGCTTGCAGTATACGCAACCCTAATCTTGGATCGTGTTATTCACAATTTCAAGTTTTTTTATAGTAGTTATTCAACACAACATTGAGTGTGTATATATATATATATATTCAATGAATATATGAAATATGGTTGGATTTTTTTATACGCAACAATAAAGGAGTCTTGAACTAAAGGAAACCCTGACTTGGCTTTCATTACACGCAATCCCGACCTTCCTCGATAGCGTGTTTTGTACGCAATATCGGGTTTCACTAAACAATGATATATGGTTATAATATTATTATGAACTAGCCGTTATGGATAGTATTAACTAAATTTTGAATCTTAAAACATTATTATTCATCTTAAACATTTTCTAGAACATTGTATGAGAACAAAAAAATATTTTCAGGTAAAATAAGTATTTTAAAAAAAATACAGTTTTGCCTACTTTTGATGGAGCACCCACATTAAATCTAGTTTTTGACATCTTTGTATGTTCAATTTTCCAAAATAAAATTCTTCTTTGGGATCAGGATATAAAAATTTACTTTGGATAAATTTTCATATTATTATGATACCTTTAATATTTTAATGAATAGTAAAAATACGCTATATTTTAATTAATTATTTTTTCATCATAATAATTTATATGGTTAAAATATAATATTTAATATTTTTAAAGTATGTATAGGATATATTTTTACCATTTAATATAATGTATGTCATTATCATTGATTTTACATTGAATTCATAAGTAAAATAATTTCAATCTTTTGCAATGTTTTAACTTCTAAAACTCGTTTTCTTAACAGAGGGATTAATTTCCAATAAATTTATGTATCTTATGTTATTTGAATTTGAAAAAATGGATTCCATATATGGAAAAAGTATATCCAAATTATGTTAATAAACTACTTTTTATTTTTAGACATTATGAATTGTAACTACGGTAAATTTTATTTACCATAGTTAAAGGTAAATCGGGTAATTAATGGTAAATATAATATTATAAAATTATCCTAACACTTGTATTAATATAATTATATGATGATATTTTTCCCTAAGTCATACTTGGGTCGAAATGGAATCTAATGGAACTCAATTGTATTTGATTAAGACCTTTAGTTTATTTTATTTAAAGGAAAGTGAAATATGTCTCACTGAAACTTTAATAATTAAAGTATATTTAATATAAGGTTATACAGAATATAAATTGGGTTATAAATACTCATTTTAAGGCTATTTTATTCTTTATCATTTTAATTTATTTGTAATTTTTAAGAGTTATTTAATTACCTTATTATCTTATACATTAATGATACAGAAATTATTTATTTAGTGAAAAATCATTAATATAGTTTTTATTTAAATAGTAATACATATCAAAAGGCCCAAAACCTGAAAAAAACTTATTGTCTGTGTATATATAAACCCTAAGCATCCACTGGACAAATTGAAAACCATTTGGATCATTATAAAGGCGATTATGACACTTATACTATTTTATTTTAAATGATTCCAAAGTTGTCACCTTCATAATTTAAAAAATATAAAAATTTACATGTTGTGATTTTAAGATGTTAAATTAATGTAAAATAATTATTATGAAATATATGAGATCTATATTTATCATAGTATTTTAGTTTTAATTTTTATGAAACAAATATTTATATTAAATAATTATACAAGAATGTTGTACTAATAATTTTATTAAGAGATATACCAAATAAATGGTTTTTAAAGTATTAAAATAAATATTATATAAAATATTTAATGTGATCCACGAATTTTATAGGAATATTTTACATGTAATTAATCTATGGAATATTTTTTATATAATATATCCTATGTGTGGATTTTATTTAAATTAAAATAAATGAAAAATGTCAAAATTGACACAATTGTTATTTTATAAAAATAACATATTATAAAATTGATTAAAAATCACGAAAATATTTAAAAATTATAAATTTAAATTTATATGGTCTAAAATTTCATAAATTATCCAATTATGAACAATTCACAACACATAAGTAATTATTTATATTAATTTAAAAATTAGAGTCTTATCACCACAAATAAAATTAAATAGATTAAATAAGGATAAATAAAGATGATAATGTTACAAATAAATTCACAAAATGTCTAAATTATCTTAATTTACGATATTACAACCCTATATCATCTAATATTTGGATTTGGGTCATTTTTGGAGGTTTTAACATGGGTTTCAATTTATTATAAATTAATATTTCTTATGTTTCCAAAGGTGACCCTCTCCTTCCTTATAAAAAGGGCACCCCTTCCCACTTATCTTCACACCCTTTTGTGCCTTGAATCTTAGGAAACCCCTGTAAATTAATCTTCTAAACATATCTAGTTATATCAAAGAGGTTTTTATCTTCTCAAAAGACCAACCCTAGTGCCCTAAGAAGAAGTTTAAAGGAGGTGCGTCGAAGAAGAGGTAATCTCTTCTACCGATTATTTCATGTTTCTTTCTTCTTCAACTTATTCTTCTTTATTTGTTTCATTATATTGTATTAATATCTATTTCACTATTATACTTATATGTTATTATAAATATGAAACAACCCCATTTTACCTTCTATCCATCCTATGGAAATCAAAATCATAGTGCATGTGTTCGTATAGAATATCGTCTCCACGCCATGGTGTAATCTGTTTTTCCCTCCACCACCTAACTTGGATGGGTATAATGGTTTAAAGTATAACTATATATGGTCATTATAAAATAATACTTATTATGAGATATTATATCATCCACTCCAATTCTATTAAATAATTATGGGATCGATATCATCACTCGTTCATACGTACGGACTACCGTCTCCATGAATGTAATGTGATTCATTTTCCATGATTACCCATTCAAGTATAATTATAAAGTATATATATATAAATAATCATGAAATATATTACATAGTAATGATACTTTATTTATGTAAATATATGTTTCATTTACTTAATTCCATTCAATTCAATAAAGAAACAAAAACTGCGCTCATTCGTACGTACGACCTACCGTCTCCATGAATGGGGTATTTCATTCCATTTATCGATCTATCATATATATTCATATGATGAATATATATTATATATAAATAATGTTTTACATTTTGGAATTATGTAAAGTAGGGTATACGTAATAATATTAAGAACAACAAGTCGAAACATGAATGATAAATGAAATGATTTTACCCAAAACAGTGATTTAACATGTAATTTACAAAAGAACGGGTAATATAAAGTCATAAGTGAACCATATATATTATAATATCCATGAATATGATTCTGTAATATTTCAATGACATTATTTAAATCATTATACAAGTGGTCCGGATACATACGAATCATATTGGACATAAGGTAAGGGATAATTATTCCAATCTCGTTCTTATCTGAGATTGTTTATTCGTAAGTATTTACTGGGGTTATTGTTATCATCCATGTCCATGTTTTCTAAAAATATTTTCTTGTAAGTTTAGTGTCATTTTTACCCATTTTATACTTTTACTACATGGTATGTAACGAAGCTTTCTTTTGTTTACCATACGAAGTACTTTTTGACTTTTCCGACAAAAGTACGAGGAGAATGTTTTTTTAACATAGAAGGCATGAACAGATTTTTATGGTTTCATAACACCTTATTTTCATGAAGAATACTCTACAAGATTTCATGATTATATTCAAAAAAATCATTTTCTTTTAAAATTTCATGGAATTTTCTAAAAATAAAATGATTTTGAATAAGAAAGGATATTTTCCTCAAGAACTTATTTAGAGAGTTGTATCAAAAACATTTTCCATCTAAGATGACATTATTTCATATGTGTATCTCTGAATTATAATTTCTCTATGATTTACTTTGTTTTAATTAGCTTATGATGAAATGATATCCATTTTTTTATATGGATTATGTTATGATGGGATCATATTTATGAAACCCATTTTAATCTTTGGGTTATGAAGAATAATTTATGTTTATGTTGTGGCACACGTAAGAATGATATCATTATGATATGGGTGGGACCAATATATCCCTCCAATTCATTGGGTAAAGATTTATATCTCATGAGATAGACATGGATGTAATGGCAAGTAAATCCAGTTCAGTAATACAGGGATGGAACGACATGTAAACCTGGTTCAGTAAGGGACTTTGTCCACTAAGATGGTCTTGTAAGAAATTCCTTTTCTACTAGGGATATAATATCATGTTCTTAATTTATTTACACCATTAAAAGTTTTATTCCCCTGCTATTTTATCATTATTGATGTTCCATTATGATCTATGTCTTACGCACTGCCATGTTTTATGTCATTTCTCAAGATCTGGATGTTTAAACATTATGTTCATGTTTTTAAGTTAAAATGTATATGGGTTGTTTTATTTTCCCCATTTATAACCATACTGGGCATTTATGCTCACCCTTTTTATGTTTTCTTTTCCCCCATGATTAAAAGTAAGGTATTAGGTAAGGAAACAAAAAGGGGAAGATTGTTATGGGAGATGTTGAAGAACTTTCAACATGATTAGAAGTTTATGTTCCATGTTTCCAAAGACACTAAACTATTACGGTCCTTGAATTTTTTTTGTAATAAGTATTCCCCAAAAGTATTTTAATGTCCATGTACGTCAAGTTATGGGTCTCTATTGTTGGTATCAGAGGAAAGGTTTAGTCAACTTTTGGAAACAAGGGTGCGAAAACATTAGTGAGATCCCTAGAGATATTTCTAAGGTATGTCTGGGTATCTCCCTAAGGTTAAGTATAAGTATAGGTTATAGTCATAGGATTATGGTAACTATCAAAGAATTAAACCTATGATGTTAGATATCGAAGGTAATCACCCTTGATTATGTCATTTTCCTTGTATGATTTCTGCCTCTCACAAAATTCTTTTTTTGTTTTAGTCAATGGAAGGTATGAGAAGGAATTAGAAAAACATTGAATCCAATGGACAAATTGGTGACTATGAGCAATGAAATTGTGTAATTCCTAGAGAGATTGATATTGTGATTATGCCGAATTAGTCATCGTTATATATTATTAACAAGGTAGACTTTATTTGTATTCAAAATTCATTAAATAAGAGGAAGATGGAATTTTATGCATGTTTGCATGGTGAGGAGCATATAGAAAGGAAGATTGAGATTTCTAAAGAAGGGAAGAAGAACCTTGATGAATACATCAAATGGAGGGGAAGATGTTACCTATGTGTCGAAAAGGGTCATAGTGTGACAGACTGTTATGGAGTAAAATGTCTTATCTATGGATAACATGGGCATTACCCAACACAATACCCCGACCTAATAGGCTACTTCTAAATCAAGGAAGGACCTATTCTATGACAATCGTCAAAGATGATGGATTGAAGGGTTGATGTATTGGAATTCAGGAATAATGTTGTTGATTTACTTTTATAGTACATTGGAATATCTATATATTGGACAATTTTTTCCATAAGAATATAGTACTGATAACCATGAAAAGTGATTGAAATATTTTTGGAAAGCAGATGATATGCGCATAATGAAGTGATAAGGAGAAACTAATATGTTTGGTAGTATTCATGAGCTCATGATTGAAATAAGGAAAAAGTGATATCATGGTTTGAGTATACAGAATTTTTGGGATTTGGGTACGTGGAAAGAGTTGACTTTTGACAGTATTCATGTTTTCACTAAGATTTAATGGGTATTCATTTTTCAAGAGAATACATAATTAATGTATTCACATGTTTTGAATGTGTCAACAAAATATATCTGAGATAAATGAAGGTATTCGCATGCTCGGTAGATGAAATTTCTAGTAATTGCTTTATTTATACTATGAGCTTGGATATAAGTATTTTGGATAAGCGTAAAGATTAGAATGGATTATGTTGGACATATGTTAGTATTGTATTAGTCTAGAACTTTTTTTGATATTATTTGATGGAATGTTATAATAATGTAGTTTTAGAAAAAAGGATAACCTGCAGGACGGGCGACAACCTGTCACGTCAGACAAGGCTATGAGAATAAAACACACAACCAAAGTGAAACATGCCTTTATTTCCAACCACTGCCCTACAGGAAGTCCCTGGTTAGTAGAAGCTAGTTTTATTATAAGCGGTATGATATACCAAGTATACGTCCATTTTAGGATATATAAATGATTAATCTCACCATAGATGGACTTATGTATATTTAATAACTTTTTCAAACCTTTTATTTAGGATAGATAGAATGACCCACCGTTCTATCACATTATCTCCTAACGCTTCACGAATGACAAATTCAACTTCATTTCTTTAAGATATAAAGTGGAAATTGTTCAAGTCACGAGAAACGGTGATATTGTACCAAAATCAAGTAATTATTTATTCTAATTAAAATTATTCATCTTTAGGGAAATGATATTTAAAACCAAAAATGTTGTCTAAGTGTCCTAATATACGATGAATAAGATAGTACCTAAAATAATTAACAAATTATGGCATTGTGATTGTTGGCTTTTTTATAGCCATGTCCTCTACCACTCTTCATCAGAACATGATGGTTAGATTTTTCTTCCATATCCATATTTTCACCTATGCCCTCCTATGTGGAAACCCATAAATGAGTTAATTTGGGTAACCATTATTTTTCTTACTTCACTCTTCAAAATTATGTTTTATTATTCCTTTTTATGATGTGGGTTTCTATGAAAGAAACTTTCAAGTAGTAAACAATTTATAACCCCGACGAATTTTGAAGGCGAAATTCATTTTAATGGGGGTAGAATGTAACACCCCAAGATTTTATAAGATATATTGATTTCAATTTTATTCATATCTTCTACTATACGCTACACTAATATTATCTTGCGCTATACAGAACACCGTATTAGCTTGCAGTATACGCAACACTGATCTTGGATCGTGTTAAACACAATTTCAAGTTTTTTTGATAGTAGTTATTCAATGAAAAATTGAGTATATATATATATTCAATGTATAAATTAAATATGGTTGGATTTTGTTATACAAAACAACAACGGAGTCTTTCACTACACGCAACCCTGGCTTGTCTTGGATTACACGCAATCACGACCTTCCTCGATAGCGTGTGTTGTACGCAATATCGGGTTTCACTAAATAGTGATATATGGTTATAATATTGTTATGAACTAGACATTATGAATATTATTTACAAAATTTTGAATTTTAAAACATTATTATTCATCTTAAACATTTTCCTAAACATTGTATGAGAACAAACTAAATTTTTCAGGTAAAATAATTATTTTTAAAAAAAATGCAGTTTTGTCGCCTTTTGATGGCGCACCAACATTAAATCTAGTTTTTGACATCTTTATAAGTTCAATTTGACAAAATAAAATTATTCTCAGGAATCAGGATATAAAAATTTACTTTGGATTAATTTTTCATATTATTATTATAACTTTCATATTTTCATCAATAGTAAAAACATGTTATATTTTAATTAAAAAAAATTTGTCAGCATAATAATTTATATGGTTAAATTATAATATTTAATAGTTTTAAAGAATTAATAGAATATATTTTTACCATTTCATATAATTTATGTCATTAGCATTGACTTTACATTGAATTCATAAGTAAAATAATTTCAATATTTTGCAATGTTTAAACTTTTAAAACTCATTTTCTTAACAACAAGATTAATTTTAAATTAATTTCTGCAACTTCTGTGATTTGAATTTGAAAAAATGTATTCCATATTTGGAATCAGTACGTCCAAATTATGTTAATAAGATACTTTTTATTTTTAGGCATTATGAAAATGTAACTACGGTAAATTTTATTTACCACAGTTAAAGGTAAATCGGGTAATTAAGGGTAAATATAATATTATAAAATTACCCAAAAACTTGTCTTAATATAATTGGATGATTAAATTTTTCCCTAAATCATTCTTGGGTTGAAAAGGAATATAATGGAAACCACTTGTATTTGATTTAGACCTTTAGTTTATTTTATCTAAAGGAATGTGAAATATGTATCACTCAAACATTAATAATTAAAGTATTTATAATATAAGGTTATACATAATATAAATTCGGTTATAAATACTCATTTGAAAGAAAAAATGTTTTTATTTATAATGGTAATTTATTTTTAATTTTTAAGAGTTATTTAATTATCTTATTATCTTATACTGTAATGATGCAGAACTTATTTATTTAGTGAAAAATCATTAATATAGTTTTATTGAAATATTAATACATATCAAAAGTCCCAAAAACCTGGAAAAAAACTTATTGCTAGTGTATATATAAACCATAATCATCCACTGGTCGAATGTTTTACCATTTTTATCCTTATAAAGGTGATTATGACACTTATATTAATTTATTTTAAATTATTCCAATGTTGTCACCCTCTTAATTTAATAAATATAACAATTTACATGTTGTGATTTTAAGATGATAAATTCGTGTAAAAGACTTATTATGAAATATATGAGATTTATATTCATCATAGTATTTTATTTTTAATTTTTATGAAACAAAAATGTATACTAAATAATTATACAAAAATGTTGTACTAATTATTTTATTAAGAGATATACCAAATAAATTGTTTTAAAATATTAATCTAAATATTATATGAACTATTTAATGTGCTCCACGAATTTTATAGACATATTTGACATGTAATGATTTTATTAAATATTTTTTTAGAATATATCCTCTATCTGAATTTTGTTTAAATTAAAATAAATGAATAATGTAAAAAATGATAGTACTATTATTATAAAAAAATAACATATTATAAAATTGTTTAAAAATCACAAAAATATTTAAAAATTATAAATTGAAATTTATATGGTCGAAAATGTCATAAATTATCCAATTTTTTACAATTCACAACACATAAATAATTATTTATAATAATTGGAAAATTATAATCTTATTACCAAAAATAAAATTAAATAGATTAAATAAGGATAAATCAAGTTGATAATGTTTAAAATAAATTCCCAACATGTCTGAATTTTATTAATTGTATATGTTACAACCCTATCATATATAATATTAGTATTTGAGTCATTTTTTGAGGTTTTTAAGTGGGTATGAATTTATTATAAATTAATTTTTCTTATGCTTCCAAAGGTGCCCCTCTCCTCCCTTATGAAAAGGTCCCCCCTTCCCACTTCTCATCACACCCTTTTGAGCCTTGAAGATCTGCCGACCCCTGAAAATTTCTCTTCTCAACCTATATAGTTATATCATAGAGGTTATGGTATTCTCAAAAGGCCAGCCCTAGTGCCCTAATAAGAAGTTCAATGGAAGTGCGTTGAAGAAGAGGTAATCTCTTCTAACGATTCTTTCAAGTTTCTTTCTTCTTCAACATATTCTTCTGTAGTTGTTTCATATATTTTAATAACATAAATATCACCAATATACTGATATTTTATTATAAATATGAATCAATCCCATTTCAACTTCTATACATCCTACGAAAAACGAAATCATCGTGTGTGCTTACGTACAGAATACCATCTCCACACCATGGTGTAATATCTTTTTCCCACCACCACCTTACTTGGATGTGTATAATTGTGTAAAGAATAACTATATATGGTTATTATAACATAATAATTATTCTGAGATATTATATCATCCACTCCAATTCAATTCAAAAATTATGGGATCGATATCATCGCTCGTGTGTATGTAGAGACTACCGTCTCCACGAATGCGATTAGATTCATTTTCCATGATTAACCTTTCAAGTATAATTATAAAGTATATATATAATAAATAATCATGAATGATATTAAATAATAATGATACTGTATGTATGTATATATATGTTTCATTTCCTTAATTCCATTCAATTCAATAAGGAAACGAAAACAACGTTCATGTGTACGTACGGTCTACCGTCTCCATGAACGGTGTATTTCTTTCCATTTATCGATCTGTTATATATATTTATATGCTGAATATATATTATATATAAATAATTTTTTAAATCCTGGAATTAATTAAAGCAGGATATTAGTAATAATATCCGAAATAACATGTCAAAATATATACGATAAATGAAACGATTTTACACAAAACGATGCTTTAACATTGAATTTACACAAGAACAGGTAATATAAAGTCCTAAGTGAACCATATATGAAATAAAAACAATGAATATAATTATTTAATAAGTCAATGAAATTATTTAAATCATTATACAGGAGGTTCGGATACATACGAAGCTTATTGGACGTTAGGTAAGGGATAATTATTCCAATTTCGTTCTTATCCGAGATTGTTTATTCGTAAGTATTTACTGGGGTTATTGTTTTCATCAATGTCCATGTTTTCTAAAACTATTTTCATGTATGTTTAAGGTCCTTTATACCCATTTTTTACTTTGACCACGTGGTATGTAATGAATCTTTCTTTTGTTTACCATACGATGTACTTTTTGACTTTTCCGACAAAAGTACGTGGAGAATGTTTTTTTAACTTTTACAGCATGAAAAGATTTTTAAGGTTTCATAACACCTTATATTAATGAATATTACTCTACAATATTTCATGAATATTTTAAATAGAATCCTTTTCTTTTAAAATTGCATGGTATTTTGTGAAAAGAAAATGATTTTGAATAAGAAAGGATATTTTCCTCAAGAATTTATTTCAAGTGTTTTATCAAAACCACTTTCCATCTCAGATGGGACTATTTCATATGTGTTTGTTTCAAGTATAATGTCTCTATTATTTACATGGTTTCACATCTATTATGATGAAATTATATCCATTTGTTTTATATGGATTATGTTATGATGGGATGATGTTTATGAAACCCATTTTATTCTTTGGGTTATGAAAAATGATTTATGTTTATGTTGTGGCACACGTAAGAATGATTTCATTATGAGATGAGTGGGACCTTTATCTCCCTCCAATACATTGGGTAAATATTTACGTCTCATGAGATAGACATGGCTAGAACATCAAGTAAATCCGGTTCAGTAATACAGGGCTAGAATGACAGGTAAACCCAGTTCAGTAAGGGACTTTGTCCACTAAGATGGTCTTGGAAACAATGTCTTGGATACTATGGAAATCATATCATGTTCTTAATGTTTTTCATTAATTAAAAGCTTTATTACCGTGTTATTTTATCATGATTGATGTTCCATTATGACTTATGCCTTATGTACTACCATGTTTTATGTCATTTTTCATGATCTAGGTGTTTAAACATTATGTTCATGTTTTTAAGTTCAAATGTATATGGTTTGTTTTATTTTCTCCATGCATAACCTTACTGAGAATTTGAGCTCACCCTTTTTATGTTTTCATTTCCACTAGGATTAAAATAATGGTTTTAGGTAAGGAAATAAAAGGGGAAGATCGTTATGGGAGATGTTGAAGATTCTTCAACATGATTAGAAGTTTATATTCCATGATTCCAAAGACACTAAACTATTACCGTCCTTGAGTGTTTTTTATATAAGTATTCTTCAAAAGTATTGTAATGTCCATGTATGTCAAATTGTGGGTCTCTACACTAGTAACCATACAAATTTAAAAATACCCCAAAATAATATAAAATAAACCATATAGTAAAATAATGGGTTTTAAAGGTGGGATGAAATGACTATTTCGTAGTGCAATGATATGATGTGTTACTGAAAATAAATTCATGAAGGGATAAATAATAGGTCATGTTATGAAATAATAAATGATAGAAGTTAATATAAATCACATGATGAGATATCCATGCATCACTATGTATCATAAAATTATTTGGAACATGTCATACATTATTTTTAAATAATTGGGATATTATTTTTTTCTTATTATAGGGTTATTTAGTGAATCCTGGTAGATAAGGGGAATGATACATATTAGGAGCTCCTATATGGATTTAACTGTCTTGTTAGTTTATGAGGTCATATAGACCTAACCACTCTAAGAAATTTTTATGTTATACATGATAGATAAATTTAAGTGGAGTTTATAGAAATACAATATATTATTTTATTAGATTTTATTTTAATGTCATGTGGATAGGACCTAGTACCATATAGTTTAACTTCCTTAAATAATGTATATATGCTATGCATTTTAATTCCCTAAAATTAGGAAATTGTGAAAAAAATGAATTATATGAAATGTAATTAATGCTCAGCTTCACATTGGTAGTAGGAGTAATAAAATATCTTTCCATTTTGATCAAAGATAATGATTCATTAGTTTTTAAATTTAGAAAAATGTATGATCTTCCCATTTTTATTCCATCTTGAGGGGATTATTTTCTTTTGTCATTGTCATTTTTAGGGACAATACTAATTCTCATAGTATTAATAGTAAATTAAAAAAACATGATAAATTCCTATAAACCCAAATTTTTGGGAATTCATTAACATTAAATTGGAATAATTTATAATCATCAAGTCAGTCCATCACATTAAGTTATATTTTGTACTATTAATATTTAGATAGCTAATTGTATAAATTCATGAAGAGTGATGGTTTTTAAACTTAAATTTGAAGGACTGTCAATAGCCTATATAACAGTGAATATAATGTATATTTTCTGAATGCAAGACTAATTAAGTGATAAGACCCAAAAAAAATTAGAAGCATGTAAAGAAACCTTCTCTAATGTTTACCAACCATTCTCTATATTATATTACAGAATCCAGTTGAATGTCATTATCTGTCAACTTTTCGGCAACATGATAGCAAGATCGATACTTTTACTTAAAACTTTACATCCAATATAGATAATTTATATCTATGAAATTATAATTTGTGAAATTATCAATCCCAAAGGAATGAAGAACATTAAATATATTATTGATTTCAGTCATGACTATATTGATCACAAACATAGTTTTGACGTCCTTCATGGTTATAAATTCAACCTATTTGTAGAATAATTTGGTATCACTAAGGATTAAATTTGTTAACCTACTAGTGTTTGGGATGTATAGACCCTTGAAATATATAAAATTAATGGATAATTTAATAGAATAATTTTGAATTTTGAATTAAATCTATGGGTGAAAAGATGATGTTAGCCTGTATTGGACTTGAATATAATATCATTGTGAAACCCATGACTTCATGAATTATTTATGAAAAATAATTTCATGTATCCATATATGGTGTATGATCTTAACCCAAGTTTTATGATAATTGTATGTGGTATCATGGTTTTTTAATATAAATATGAGGTTCATTACTCTATTAATGTACTCGAAGAGGATCTTAATTAATCCATATCTTAAAGGAATTTTATTATTTTGAATCATCATAATAGATGAAAAAAAATCATGGTGAACAATTATCTCTTTCATAGGATGATCCTAAAGAAGATACACTTTTTAAAGAAACTATACTATATAAGTCATTTATGAGGAGGAGAATCATTAAAGATAACCATTCATTGATCCAATATATAGAGGTAGAAAGAACCACATACACCCAACTTACACGGATCATATCACCTTACCCTACACAATAAATAACCTCTATATTGTTGTTTTAAAGTTGTTTTTTTAAATAGCCACCATCTTCAAGAACTCACACTAAAAATAGCAAAAGAATCAATATAATCAATAAAAACTCTACGGTGGTACTCCACATAGATGAATTAAAGAAGAAAAACAATATTTACATCGTTTAGATAAATGTTCTACCTTTATATGGGAACACTACCGAGATAATTCATTTCCAATGATAAAAATGAGTAATACACTCTCACTGACATCCTATTCACTCTTGGATTCTTAAATAATTTATTTAGAAACCATCTTCTATTTAAATTAATTGTCAGATAAAAAATAACCATTCTCAATTGGGACACTACCCCTCTTTATAAAGGTCTATGTCTAGTCAACAAGTTACACTAACCTATAATTTTTTTGATCAACTTCTCATTTATCTTGGAAACAACTAATACCATTTTGAACCATAAATTTCTAGTGATATCATTGGGTAACCTTAAAAGAACTATGTATGATTTTTTAGTCCCATTAAACACCATATTTTGGGACACTATTGGATAATATTTTTTCTAAAATCTATCTATGATGACACAGAAGTCTCATTACACGAACTTCATTTCAGAAAACGTTTTCTGATGAAATTTGTTCTACATGACTTATCTGAATCCAAACAACTAGAAAATCCATCTAGATTGTCTGATGATCTTAGTCTAGTAAAAATTGTGATGAGAACTCAATATAGTATGTTCTCTCTAGTGAAATTAAATAAATTCCACAAACCCAGCAATATACAACTTGTAAATTAAATCATTTTTTCAGTCTTAATATATCATAAAACTGATCTAATCTTTAGTTCGATTCGGAAAATTCCCTACACCATATCCAATCAATAAAGTCCCATTAAGGTACAACATTTCCAAAAGCATTATTATATTATCATCTTGTAAACATATCGATATGATTCTTCTTCCCAACTACCTTATAATGCTTATCGCCTTATCTTATAACAGTCATTGAAGAAATTCATACATTAGGTTAACATTTTTCATTAAGGGATGAAACATTATATTGTGAGAAATTTCAATAAAAATATGAATATCATAGAACAAAAATAACTTTTCTATTTCCTTTTTGAGTTAGAAAAATACGAACATAAACTATATCAAATCATTCTTCACTTCAGTTATAGAAATATAATCTGGTTCAATTGTAAATATTGTAACGAGTGGTTGGAATAGATGCATCTAAATGACAAATGATCCTCCAAATGTAAATAAAAAAATGAATAATAATTTTATATGAGGCCATTTGTCTAATGAAATATACATATAAAAAGCCTACCAACTTATCATTATTACTAAAACATAAATTTTCATCTTCAAACCCCTTCATGTATTGTAATTTAAAATTTATTTCTTCTTATGTATCCTTATATGATTTTACATGAAGTGACTATCAAATCCAAATTATAAAAGATATGCCTAGTCAAGTAGTTACCATTTGGTACATCAATATTCCTACAACTGAAGAATAATAAACCATCACCATGTCATGATATTCTTTATTTATTGATGGTTGTTGTTCTATGAAAAGATTGAATTTTCTGAAGAGGGGGATTAATACAGTTCTATAATTGGTCTTTTCAAACATTTAGATGACCTACATGATGTATTAATTATAAAAAAACCATTGATCCAATTTTACTATCATTCTCAATTATAAATCATATGATTTTCATATCTTATCCAAGGGTTTTCATCTCAAAAAACCTTAATAGACTCCTCAACGGTTCCTCAATATCATAGATCTTCAGAAAAATAATCAACATATCATCCACATAAACAACCATATGGTGTGAATTCCACCATTATATTGATTTCTAAAGATATATTCATCATAATCATATTAAATGAAACTATACTAGAGAATTAATGTGTCTAACATCTTTTTCCACTATTGTAGAGATTACTTCAATTAATGAACATATCATTTCGACCAACAAAACCAAACCTGATTCTAATTAAATTGATTACCATTGGGATAAATCATGAAAATTTATTCTTAAAAGCCCCATGATGAATAGATATCATTACATTTGTCTTCTCTATGTCTATATCATGAGACACCATAATGTTAAACATTCTATCATTGGTTGTGTGATTCTGAATTTGTGAGAATTTTTTTTGAAATGTCCATTACTTCCTTTTATAGAATAAAATTCAACACAAACCTTTCTATTTATCTATTACATTCATTGAATTCCTCTATCAACTGAAAACCCCATTTTTTATAGAGCTATATATCTATCTGGTACCTTAGTCAACTCCCAATTATTAATGAGATTTATGGAATTTATTCATTCTTCAATGGATTCCTCCCACTATTTAGAGTCTCTAAGAGTAGCTGACTCCTATAGACTATTATGTCCCCCTATACCCATTATAATTATGAAATTTATATAATCTCCATACCTATGAAATAATTTTTTTTATTTTAATGGATATCCATTACGAAACAATAGGTTCTACTATTCATTCCTCTTTTGATGATACTCATCCATCATGTAAATTTATATCTAATCATTCTCAATCCTGCAATTTTCTATCTTTAAATTCACTAATAATCAATGATATGTTCGTTTATCCTCAATATGTTAACCTAACTATCAATGATCTAGCTTGTGATATTCCACATGAACACTCAAAATTGGAGTACTATAAATAATCCTCTATCTAATAACTATGAATATCAATAGTTCAAAAATTCACAATTTTCTCGTCATCAATGTGTCGATATTTTCATAGATATTTGTCATTGAAGAAAACATCTTAACTATAAATAATTTTTTTCATCATATCACTAGTACTGACAAATATTCTCATCAAATTCTATAAAAATATAAATCACTTTATATTTCACCACCAAATTATCTCTATATTTATCATTGATAAAAACATATAGAGTACTTACAATATCCATGATATATATTTCATGAAATAAATAAACATAAAAAAATACTCCCACAAGATGATTTTTAATCTGTTGGAAAATTCATACTGGACAATCAAGGGCCTAAAAATGAATATGGTTTGATCCAAATAAAATCAAGGCTATCTAGAGACCATAAACATATATTAGGTTACTTCCTAGTGGCATCACACAAACTAAAGGTACTTTTTATTCTTTATAGATGAACCCAACATCCCTGTTGTGAAATTTTTTAAAATATCTGTTTTCAAAATGGTTGTAACATTTTTATAAATCCATTTCAAAGACAATCCATTCTTAATCAGTGTTTCAAAATACACTTTACATTTCAAATCAGGTATATTATTTTCTCAAATTATAAACCAATTTTTTAAAATGAACCCATTCCTTTCTCAAAATCAACACACGATATTGAATTTTAAATACCATTGAATAAATATGATCAATATGAAATTCATTAAATTTGAACCCTTGAACATATCCCAGAACCTCAATGGAGTATAAAACCAATCCAAAATTTAAAAAAGGAATTGAAAGCCATAACATATTCTTCCAAGATATGTAATGATCAAATAAAAAAATAATTATAGAAAACACAATCCATTTACCAATCCCTTCTGGAAATGGTACAATGATCGAAAATGAGACTTAAACCAAGAGGAATTCCATACCCCAAAATATTAGGTTCTTATTCGTGATGATAAATCATTAAACATAGTTTTCCTGAGAGAAAAGGGTCACCCAAAAATTCATAGGATTGGTTCTCTTTTCAAGAGAAGAATTATGAAAAAGAGGATGGGGCCTCAATAACCCATACAATATCCAAAAATATTTAACTCAAGGAATTTAAAACTGTGTAATATTTTACACTAATGAAATACTTTTATTTTATGTTATGTACGAAAACATGCCCCTTTTTAATTAAAACCATCTTTTCATAATAAATTATGTGTAATCCTTTCATAGTGTGTAAAATTATATCCCTTTGTATTGAAATAACTAAATATATTTACTGAAAATTAGAGATGATGTAATCTGATTACATGTAATCCAACTTCTCTTAAATCATTAGAAATTGATGTTTCATGCTGAATAATTCCAAAAAAAATGAATTCATCATTACATGTGTTTTTTCAATTTGTGGTAAAAAATATGCACCGAACTAGAAAGGAATCCAAAATATAATATAAGAAAATACCTAATAGAATGTTAATATTATGTTATATTTGCATAGATTCCTCTTTAAGATTTTAAAAGGGAATTTTAATTTCATCAACTCATCCATCTGGACTTCTATCCATTACTCTTAACACAAGATCATGCAAAATTCTAGATGGATAGTCAGTACTGATCCTTCCATAAATTTTTGGTGTTCCAATTGGTGTGGTACCCATCTGATATCTTTGTTACCCTCTAATAACGCTTCTTGAAGATACTAATCAGACTATAAGGGAGGTCTTACAATCTCTCCAACATGATCTCCTTGATAATATTGCACAAATTATTTATAATCATCTTTTTTCTACTGATGGTGATTTCCTTGTTTGGGAACCTTCAACCAATGGTATTCTTGATTCAAAAAATTATTATAATCATAATTTCTCTAAAAATGACTCTAGTTTTCTCTGGGTGAATCATTTTAACAAACCCTAGATTAAACCTTCTAGGCTCACCCTTATCTGGAGCATTGCCCATAATAGATTACCAACAAAAACTGGTCTTAAAACTTTTGGGTTTCAACTCTGATCTAAACGTCACTGGTGTAATCAGCATAGGGAGGATGTCAATCATCTTTTTCTATATTGTGTGATGGCATTTTCTCTTTGGAATTATATTTCTGAATTATTTAATTGTAGATGGATCTTTACTGACATAATTTCCTTGTCATTAATGTTTATTACTAGACATGATGTTTCACTACAGATTAAAAATATTTTTCTGGCGGTAGTGGCAGAACTTCTGCATGAGATCTGGTATGTTAGAAATTCTCTCATTCACAATAATCACTCTCTCAATCTAAATTCAGGGAAATCTCAGAGTCTTCTTGCGGTTCATGTGGCTGCCTCAATTCAAAAAGACTGTTGCAACAACTCGGTTGGTGACTTTAAGATCCTTTGTCATCTCTGTGTTCCTGTCATCTATCCAAAGCCCAAACACTCATTTGAAGTGTTCTGGAAATCACCAATTCCAGGTTGGATCAAAGTGAATGGTAATGGAGCTTACAAAGGCAACCCAGGCCCTGCCAGTTGTGGTGCTATCTTCAGAGATTCAGCTAGCCAGTGTCTGGGATGTTTCTAGGTTGGATGTGGTCAATCTACATCTCTGGAGGCAGAAATTCTGGGGGTCATTCATGCTATTGATCTTGCGCTCCAATGAGGTTGGAGAAAGCTATGGATTGAAAGATATTCAACCACTATCATTCATTCCATCTGGAATGGAAACAATCATCTGGCTTGGACACTTACCACATGTTGGATGAATTGTCTGAACTTACTCCATGGGATCGATTATATAGCTACTCATGCCTATCGTGAAGAGAATTCTATTGCAGATTCTCTTTCCAATAAAGGAATACATCAGAGCATGACTTGGCTGGACTCTATTCCATCCGACTTACTATATGTTTTTGATAGATATTGTAAAAAAATCACATCCTTTCGCCTCTTGTAATCCTTTTTTGTTTATCAATAAATTGTGTTTTGGTCTCTGACCAAAGAATTACCTTTAACAAAATGAATATGAGTTAATTATATTTGAATTTTTATATGTTATTTATTTCATGGTCATGTCTTACTAAAACTTTAATCAAAATGTAATCATATTTTTATAAATTTCTATAAGGGAATTTGTTCTATTCTCTTTCATATTAAATTGGTATAGGTAAGATAAAAGTTACGTGAGTTAGTGGTTTTTTATAATTCACTAACACATTATCTATAATATTATATAGAAAGTCCATAAAGATAAAGTTATCTCAAACATTGTGTCTTAATAAATGATTTTGAGGGAAATAAAAGTGCTAATTAATCAACCATTTCTCATTGGACCTTTCAATTTTAAGAAATTTGAAGTAGTTATCATTTAAATATATAATGAACTATCATAGGGTTTACATATTATTGAATAAATATACTTTATTATTATTACTTGGAGGGTTTGTTATGTTTTATTCCATAAGAAAAACATATAAATATCTACTAGGATGCTTCTTTCACTATTATAGTTTCCAATGTGGAAAGATGATATTATATTTTGAGATTTTAAGTACTGTATATATAATTAGTGTTCTTTTGAGAGGGATTGTCATAGATTCTACCTTCAAAAATATCATTAATTGAATTTATGATATTTTTTAAGATATATCTTTACATCATAAAAATGAGAATTTTTCATGTGTTAAAAAATGGTGATGTCAATGAATCCTTGAAGATGATCCTTGTGAATGAGGGATGTTTTTAGTTATAAATATTATTCTTTACAATGATATCCAACAACTAATCATGTGGGTGATTCATGTTTTCGGAACATGTTAATCCTTTTCATCCACTGATTAAAAATGTGTTATTTTAAAATCTATCATTCAAGAGTATACTTATATCTCAATGAAAAAATGAACTAATAAAGGAACTCATGTAATATATATTTCCCAAAAATTATGGTTCTTGTTGATAAATTTCTATACCAACTGAATAATTGTTCCTCAAATGAAATTATGCCACATAAGTGTTCCCGTAAATACTATTTCTTTGTAATTCTATTAATAAGGCCTCATAAAGACCCAAAATTCCCAATATGTTTTTCTAGGTCTCTTATTTTATAAAACATTTGTCAAATTAGATATAAAACATTTTTGGATAATAATTCAAATAAAATAAATTTGGGTATGATTTTTCCTATAGGAATACTATGATAGGTTGTCCATTCATAGATTTGGTATAAGTAATAATGGAATCTAGAGTGTCTAACTATACTACCTCGTGATCTTTTGTTTCAGTTATAATTTTGTGGGAACTTCTATGATTATTCTTCTTGTATATACAATTGATTTTTATATAGAGTCATCCTAGGATGGATTTCATGATTGATAAACTTTTATTTCCCTAATGTAAAAAATAATTATAATTAACCAACATCAATGTTAATTAAATAGGTTGGTTTAATCAAAAAATTTCTTGATCACTTGAAGAAGTTTATTTTTTACTAATCTATTCACATATTAAGTAATCTCTAATTATAAGTATTGATTTTTTCTCCTAATAATTTCACACATTGGGGTCGTTTTCGTTGTGTAGGTCCATATTGAGATATTTTTACCATTCAATATATGATAATACGAAGAATGATTTCCATCAGCATAAATGGGCACCAAATTAATTACATTGGGGTTGACTATGAATTTGTTCATGCCCTTCCCCATTCTCTGGGTGATGGCTGCCTATGTCAGTATTAATAGAATTGTTAAAGGGAATTATTCATAATTAGTTTAAATATAATATTGAATGTGGACACCACATTTTCACACCTCAATGCTGATATGAATTTGATTAGGAGTTTATTCATTTTCAGGTCCTTTACAATTTGTATTAGGTTTTATGACATATATGAGATTTATTTCATCAACATTTATAAATTAAAATCCAATTATAAGATATAAATCATAATTTATGTTAATTTAATTATCATCCTCATTAGTATCATAATTTATGTCAATTGTAATATTATAATCAGGATCTAATATTTCATTTTTACTTAATTAATTTTATTTAAGGCCTAAATAATACATTGATCTCCCTTTTCAATAATCAACTGTTATCAAAATAATGATTTATATTTGAAACTGATAGTGATTGAATTTCCAATGACATTTATAGAACATTATCCTTATCATGGTGGTGGGTCATGATTTTTTTATAAATAAATGTGTGTTTTTATTTTTTTGTATCAAAAATTCTATAGAACACTGACCTCCAAGTATGTGGTGGTGAAATCCCCAAAATAAATGAATAAATTCTTATCTTACTACCTTAATGGTTTTTTGTTAAGTACTTCAATATTCATAATGGTGTTATTAGTGATGAATTAGGTGAAGATTCCCCAACCCATATTGGTTGGTTTTTCCCCTATGTTACCATAGTTTTCATCAAATTTTTCTTCACTTTTTATGTTCAATATCAACAATATAATAGTTGGAGTCTATTTTTATGTTTCTTTGGAATGGAGGTATCAACCATTGAAATTAGTTTTTTCATATATGATTTTATTTGAAAAAATTGACTATAAAATTATCCTTTCACGAAACTTGATTCATGTTATTATAAATTTTATTTTCCTATTGATTTCAAATTTTTATGCTCTTAGAATAGTGTGATATTAGTATATTTACTGATAATAATATCAAGATTACAGGACAATGTGATAACCTCGGGAGAATATATTATAAATTAATTAGTCCAAATGAATTTTCTAAATAGTAATTGACTGAATTTACTTACCTACAATTTTCTCACTAACCCATAATGCATTCAGTAGACAAAGCCTCTTGGGATATCTAGTATAGAATCATTAAACTAGTAATGGAATCCTATTAGAGACACTGACTATACTTTCTTGATTTGGGATTCTATCCCACTAAAAGAGTATAGATATTAACATGGAGAAACATTACATATAACACATTGTGGTGATTATCTAATTCCCCACATTGGTGGTGTAACTCCCTAATATTTTATATATATCCCTTTGAAGTAATTTTTAATTATTTGATAGATTTCTCTACACACTACCCTATGTCTACATGAATTAAAACATTTAATAAAAAATATATCCTTAGTGTTTGACTTGAGGATTTTCATAAGATTGAAATAATTATGTTATTTACATATAAATGTTTTCATTTATTCAAATATATCTATTAATTTATATGAAATTTTTGTTAGTTTTTTTAAATACTAATTTCAAGAATTGAAGTCATATTTTTTGGAAGAAATGTATTTTTTTAATTAATATGATTATTTATATAAAAAATACATTGATCAATACTATAAAATGATTTGAAATGAAAAAATATTTAGTATTTATATTAATAAATGCTTAAAATTTCATACACTACTTATCTAATTTTTAGGAACAATGAAATAATCATTTTAAGGGAAAAAATAGTTATTTTCCTAAAATATTTTTTATATGTACAATGTGTTTTTATTAGAATAATTGAAATTAATAAAAAGTAATTAATATTATTAATGATATTTATTGGATATATATTCAATTAAATATTATTATATTCTTCTTATACTTTTTACATGTCATTAAATGGACATAAATTATGTTTTATGATTAAAAATACATTTTCATAAAATAAGGCATTTCAATGAGTTTTTCACTATTCTTTTAAACTTAATATATTATACATTTAGAAAATGAGTTTATTAAAATAGATTAATTATTTTGAAACAAAATTTACCAATTTTTAAATGACCAGATTTCATTTATTTCATATTGTCGATTAATATTTCTAAAAATATGTTACCATGGTTTGGGTTATAGGTTTATCGAGGGTTAAACTAAGAGATAATGGTAAAATTTCCACTAAAACATATCTAAATATTATTGTTTGAAAATAATTATACCTTTTATTATACTAAAATTGAATTATTTTCTATTTTGGGACACTTTCTCAATAATGTGACTTTATATTATATGAATATTTTATGTAATTCAATGTGTGTCCTCTCACTCACTTATAAAAGGTAACATATTCTCCTCCTATATTAATGAATTTTGAGCCATGATGGTAATCCAATACCTTCCCTAATATATTCTAATATTACTTAAATTTATCCAAGTTCCCCCAGTCTTCTCCCAATACCATCTTTTCTTGGAATATATAAACAAATTGTGGTCTTCTCAAGTATAATTAGTAGTTTTTACAAAATCCATTCAATTTATTTCCATTTATTATTCCAATAAATAATTTGTATAAATAAAAAAAAATATTTAACCCAATGTTATAAATATAATGAGTTTTTATTATGATTATTTGAAAACAATTATAACATGCTTCCCATTAAACGGGTAATGAATGTATCTCTTATGCGTACATGTGGAGTACGACCTCCATGAAGAGATATGATTAATTTTACACCAACCGATCAAAATGATCAATAAAATGGTGGATATAATAAATTAATATAATATACTTATTATAATTATAATTATATAATTATAATTTATTATTTAACTTTAAATCATTATTTTCATTAATAATGTAAAATAATGTTCATGTACACGTACATACTACCTTCTCCACAAATAGTTTATTCATTATTTATCTCTACCATTAATGGAAGGTTATATAATATTATATAATTAATAAATATTAAATTTATATAATGATAAAAACTATTTATATTATGGGGTGATGTTCCAAATGAATGGAATTTTACCGTTTAATCAAAATATACAAAAAAAATTAAATAATTATCACCCAAAGCATTAATTTTAAAAATATTTGTTAATGAATGGGTGATAATATGTTATTGGTAACCCATATAGTAATATAATTATGAATATGTTTTTGTAAAATAATTATAATAAATTTAAATATTTTATAATGGATGTTATAATTCTTATGAAGAATTTTGAACTTTTGGTGAGGGTATTATGTAACCATCTAATTTTTTACCATGATTTATTATGGTTATATTACCGATGACATAATTACATGATCTATCTATCATAAATATGAATTATTTTATTCAACTCTAGATAGTTCTATGGATAAAAATATTTACTTTTATTTGTCTATCTAATTACTCAAAAGAATGAAATAATATTATTGAAGGAAAATTAAATTTTTTTCGTATTCGGTGCGGAATCATATACTTCAATAACAATATTTTCTTTAAACTACTATTTTGAAACACTAATGGATATGATGGTTATACAAATGGTATTAATCTATTGTTATAGGCTGGAAAACTTTTGGTATAGCCTATACCAACGGGTTTCCAAACCTTAGGGTAATAAGCCTGATGAAATCCCTATACCAACAGTTTGATCTAAACGGTTTGTATAGGCCAATGTATGTATTGATTTACCAACAGGTGTAGCCTATCAGTTGGTATTTGTTTACCCCAATGGTTAGGAATACCCTTCATTTCATCTAAACCAATAGATGTAAACCGTTGGTATAGTATTTTTACCATCAATTTCAATGAACCGTTGGTATATATTGAAGACTAAAAACTATACCAACAGTTTTAAACCGTGGGATAGTTTATTACAAACAGTTTATTGAAACTGATGGTATTTTTTTTTAAAGTATACTAATGTTTTAAAACCGTTGGTATTGTGTATTTCCAGAACTATTTCACAGCTGCCCCTCCAGTATACACCTATATAAAAAATAGCCAAAAAATCACATACAAACTGACTTAAAACAGCATAAAAATACAACCAATAGCACAAAAAAAACTCATAAAACCATAAAAATCTTCCAACCATGTAATATACTACAATTCCCTATTTCAATATTCATATGGAAAAAATCTTCCAGTAGAGTTGAATAATAGTTTCAATAACTAAAAAATTATTTACACCCATTTCAATCTTAATATGACAACCACTATTCCAGTAGTAATTCACCTCACCCTTGCACTACCACCCCAACCAGCACAACCCCCCACCTCCCCATCAAATTCTAATAGACAGAATAGTCTAAGAAATAATTATAAGAGTTGAATAAGAGTTTGAAATTGGCTCAAATCCCAAATTTTTTATGATCCTAGATTTGTGTATGTATTTATTTGTGATGCATTTTGAATTGAACTTGTATTTTTATAATATATGGTGAAAAGGAATTTTCTTAGGAGTATCACCACTTATGACCCCATGAGTGAAACTACGGAACTCATGAACATGATTTTGCGACTATCGTTGATGAGAGTAAATTTCAGAGACACCACCTCTTTGATTAGAGACATTTTATATATACAAACTGAATGACATAGTAATATAATTTATTCTAATGTGAACTAAACTTTTTTCATATGTGTTGGATAAAATACATGTAGATGTTCAAATTTAATATATAATTTGTTCTTTGTAAAGGAAATGTCAGTTTTGACGCACTAAGAAGGAAGAAGAAGGAGGTAGGGGTTTTGATGTCAGATATTGGGTGAATGGTAATGTCTTTGTTGGTAGAATCTATAGTGGTAATAACATAATATACATGGGTATTTGTATTTTTAAGAATAGTGATCATGTCCAAATTGGTTGAATAAGTGGATGTTGAACATGTGTCTGATCCAGAGTGTGCCGTGATGCATATGAGGTTGGCAAAAAAAAGTCCCCTTCCAGGATGTGTTATTGTCATACATGGTATACTACTAGTTAATGTAAGGGTGACACTTATTTATTCCATGATAAAAATAATTGATGAGACCTTCTTATGATTAATAGTGGGAATAAAAGTGATGACACATAATATCCTCAACAAATTTGGATCCAAATGAATCATTCCCTAAATACCCTCTTTAACCCAGCCATCCTATCATAGGACTTTGACAAGTGGCAACATATTCCCTCAGTAAACGTTGATGATGTTGTGAAATAAAACCCCTCAATTTTTGAAATTGTTAGGTTTTTAGGGATCATAATAAGTTATTTTGACAATGAAGGAACACCCATATATGATGTACCCTCAAACAAAAGCAACATTTATATAAAATGAAAATTTTCTGAAAATGGATTTAACCTGGGAGTGGTTTTCTTCCTCATAAATCTAAAGAGAAAGTTTGATGATGCAAGCCATGAAAATAAATTTGAAAATGGGGTATGGAAACTGGCCCATGGTTCCATAGTCCTTACAAAAGGAATAAAGTATGGAACTATTTACTTGATTTAAAATTCAGGCAGAACTGAAATGATCAGAAGTTCATGTTGTGATGTTCTAGAAGAATGGAACTGTAATTTTATTAACCTTAGTGAGAATAATATTAAAGTCCTTAAGGCTACAAACACTAAATGGTACAAGTATGGTGTGATCAAATGATCAGAGTAGGATTCCACAATATCATTCCTTGGATTGAGGTGGGGTTGACTCATACGCGTAAAAAATGACCAATGTATCATTGTCCCAAAGTATCAACATAATAAAAATACAATTGGTCAGTTTCTCGTATGTCAGTTGTTGTTTTCACTTAAACTGTTGTTCGTTTCAAAAAATGTGAGACCCTTAGATTGATACCAGGCACACTGTGCCTCGTATGGAGGTTGGTTTGACTTGTACATTTCACAGATGAAAAAGTATCATTTTCCTAAAGTATTTATACAATCTGAAAGCATTTGGTCAGTTTTCTGTATGAACTATGTTGTTTTCACTTAAAATACAGTCCATTTCAAATAAAAGAGAGACACTTTGAGTGATACCAGTCAAACCATGCCTCCAATTGAGGCGGAGATGACTCTTACATGCCACAAATGACCCATTGATCATTTTTCTAATGTATCAACACAATCCAAATGAATTTGATTGGTTTTCCGTATGCCATTAGTTGTTTTCACTTAAAATGTTGTCCATTTCAATCAAAAGTGAGACACTTTTAGGGATACCGGTCACTCAGTGCCTTGAATTGAGGCAGGGTTGACTCATACCTATCACAAATGATCCATGGATCATCGTGAAAAAGTATCAACATAGTCCAAATGATTTTGGTCGGTTTTCTGTATGACAATTGTTGTTTTCACTTAAAATCCAGTCCATTTCAAATAAAAATGAGACACTTTGAGTGGTACCAGCCACACCATGCATTGGATTGAGGCAGGGGTGACTCGTGAACATCAAAAATGACCCATTGATCATTTTACTAAATTATCAACACAATCAAAATGCGTTCGTATTTTTCTTCATATGTCAGTTGTTTTCACATAAAAAGGTGTCCATTTTAAATAACAGAGAGACACTTTCAGTGATACGAGTTACACCATGACTTATATTGAGGTGGGGTTGACTAGTACACATCATAATTGACCCATGGATCGTTTTGATAATGTATCAACACATTATGAATGCAGTTGGTCGGTTTACCGTATTCCAGTTGTTGTTTTCACTTAAAATGTTTCCCATTTCAAACAAATGTGAGACATTTTGAGTGATACCGGTCACACCATGCCACCAATTTAAGAGAAGTTGACTCGTACCTTTCAAAAATGATCCATGTATCATAGTTCTAAAGTATCAACAAAATCCGAATGCGTTTGGTCAGTTTTCTGTATGCCAACTGTTGTTTTCATGTAAAATTCTATCCATTTCAAATAAAAATGAGACACTTTGAGTGGTACTGGCCACACCATGCATCGTATTGAGGAATATTTGACTCATACACATCAAAAATGAACCATGGATCGTTGTCCCAAATTATCAACAAAATCCAAATGCGTTTGATCAGTTTTACATATGATAGTTGTTTTCACTAAAAATGTTGTCTTTTTCAAATAAAATAGAGACATTTTGAGTGATACCGGTCACACTGTGCGTCAGATTGAGGCAGGTTTGACTAGTACACATCACAAATGACACATCGATCATTGGGATAATGTATAAACACATTCTGAATGCGGTTGTTTGGTTTTCCATATGTCAGTTGTTGATTTAACTTAAAATGTTGTCTATTTCAAAGAAATGTGAGACACTTTGAGTGATACCGGTCACACCGTGCCTCGAATTGAGGTGGGGTTGACTCTTACCAGTCACAAATGATCCATGGACTGTTGTGATAATGTATAAACACAATAAAAATGTGTTTGGTCGGTTTTCCATATTCCAATTGCTATTTTCACTTAAAATCATGTCCATTTCAAATAAAAGTGAGACACTTTGAGTTGTACCGGCCACACCCTACATCGGATTGAGGTGGGGTTGACTCGAACACATCAAGAATGAACGATGGATCGTTGTCATAAATTATGAACACAATCCAAATGCATTTGATCACTTTTTCATATGTCAGTTGTTTTCAGTTAAAATGTTGTTTATTTCAAATAAAAGTGAGACAATTTATGTTATATCAGTCACACCGTTCAATAAATAGAGGAGATATTAACTTTTACACATCAAAAATATTGTCATGTGTAACTGATTTCCCTTGGGATGTGGCACAGTTGTTGTACCCCACACTCTTTGATTTTCATGATCACAATCACTTTCATTTTTGTCTAACATTGTTTTTAAGTGTTGTGGATGATAGGCAATTGATTGCCAAAGGAATGGCCCAAGAAAGGACAAAGAGTGGACTGAAATTCAGTCCACCGGCCAACCGATGGAAGACCACCGGCCAGCCGATGGAGGACTGGACAAGAGGGATTCCTCTGTCCAGACCACCGGCCAACCGGTGGCTTGACCACCGGCCAGCCGGTGGCACCTGCACTCAAAGGGGAGCCACTGCCTCACCACCGGTCAGCCGGTGGCCTCAGCACCGGCCAGCCGGTGGAACCCTCTCCAAATAGTGCCAGCTACTGCCTCACCACCGGCCAGCCGGTGGCTCTGGCACCGGTCAGCCGGTGGTGCCTGGAAAAGAAGGATCAGCCTCTGCCAAGGCACTGGCCAGCCGGTGGCCCTGCACCGGCCAGCCGGTGGACACAGTCAAACTAGCCGTTGGGCTGTTGACCAGCCTGCCCACTTGGCTCCCAACGGCTCTTTTAGCCTCTCCAACGGCTCCGAATCCTCCCCAAGGGTTCCATGCCTATAAATAAAGGCCAAGGAAGCCCCGGACATCTACCGGAACACTTGTGAAGCCAACAGACATATTTTGTATCATTTGACCAACCTCCGGCGACTTCCTTCAAAGGAACCTCAAGCGCTCCAACAACTTCCACATCGAAGGAGCTCCTCCAAAGAAGCTTGGAAGCGGCCTTCAACATCTCCAATCAATCAAAGGCGCCCAAGTCTTCCCAAATACAGGTTTTATTGTTTTACTTTTTATTGAGCTTTAAATTTGGGTTTTTGCCTACAAACCCCAAACTCTTTATTCTTCCCCCTTTCTTTTGGGTTTCACACCACCATTAAGGTGTGAAGAGGTTTCTTCAAGCCTTTCCTTTTAAAAGGCTTGTGTCACCGGTGAGCTAGCCTTCACCCGTTAAAAAGGCTAGTGGGTTCTTGCTAAACCATCAAAAGCAAGTGGGTTCTTGCTAAACCACAAAAAACAAGCTGTAATAGGTCCTAGTGCTACCTCAAAGCCTAGTGGGTTTCTTGCTAAAACCATTGAAAAGCAAGCGGTAGGAATCTCTCAACGGTTGAGTTGGGAGCGGAGACGTAGGCCGGGTTTTGGCCGAACTCCGTTATCAATTTCTTGTGTGATTGCCTCTTTATTTCCGCTGCACTTTACTTTGATTTTTAAATTATTAATCATTTTTCAAAAGGCAATTCACCCCCCCCCCCCCTCTTGGACTCATTCCCATCTTTTTTCCGACCCAACAATTGGTATCAGAGGGAACTTTGAGTAATACCCTAACCCGGTTTCAAATTTAAGATCCATTTTGATGGCTTCTACCGCTTCTTCCTCTCAATCCCCCGAAGGACATTCTTTGGATCGTGCTCCATTCTTTGATGGATCCGATTATAGTTTTTGGAAAACCCGCATGACCACATTTCTTAAAAGTATTGGCTATCCTATTTATAAAATTGTCATGCATGGTTATTGACTTTCTTCTCCCGATGAGTCCAAATGGACCCCCAATGACATTGCTTATTTTGAGCTTGATGGCAAATCCATGAACGCTCTTCATTGTGGTCTTGACCGTAATGTTTTTAATTGCATTTCTTCTTGCTCTACTTCACATGATATTTGGAAATGTTTAGAGCGAACCCATGAAGGTACTAGCATGGCTCAAAAGCAAGAACCGGCTCAAAAGCAAGAACCCGCTCGAAAGCTAGCACCCGATGCAAAATCCGTACCCGTTTGCCCACCTCACAAGAAAAGGGCCAAGAAGAAGAAGAAGAAGGCTTTAAAGAAAACTTGGAGTGATAGCTCCTCCTTCTCTTCTTTCTCCTCGAGCGACAATGGTAATAATTTCCTAATGGCAAAACACGAGGTAACTTCTTCCGATTCCTCATCCTCCTCCTCTAGTTCTTCTAATTCATTTAATCATTTATCATATGAGGAACTCCAATACGCTAGAGACCAACTAGAAAAAGGTTTTCATGAACTCTCTTCTAAATTTGTTTCTTTGAAAAAGTCTTTCAAAAAACTCTCTTCCGAAAAAGAACAACTTCTTAAAGAGAAGGAAGAGTTGACCCTTAAAATCCAAAATTTTCCAAATGTTGATTCCATGGAATCAACCATCAAAGACCTTAGAGAATCCTTAGCCAAGTTCACCCAAGGTGAACAAAATTTGTCCAAACTCTTAGGTTCTCAACGTGTATCTAGAACCACCAATGGACTTGGCTACACCAACCAAGCCTCCTCCTCCCATGCACCCACTGTTTTTGTAAGGGGGAGCTCCAGTTATAAATTTTGCAATTATTGTAAAAAACCCGGGCACCTTATTTATGAATGTAATTGTAAAAACGCCCGGTATGGCCAACCCAAATCAATTTTCTATTCCGACGAGTTCTATAGGAGAAGACCCGCTATGAGACAAGTTTGGATTGAAAAATCCCTTCTTGCGAGTCTCTCCGGGCCTAAAATCATCTCTTTTCAAAATCCCTCTCCCCGGTGATTTATTGTTCTTATTTAGGGGGAGTTAGGATCGTTTAAGCCCTTTTGATTTCAATTTCAAAATTTTCGATTCCAACTTTCAATTTCAACACTTGGTATCAAAATTTTCATTTCAAAATATTCAATTTGGTTTTTGATTCAAAACTTTCAATTCAAACTGTTATTCAAATTTTCATTTCAATTTCAAAAATTTCAATTGATTTAAAATCTCTTTTTGTTTTTCAAAGTTTCCCTCACTCAAGTTTTATGCCCCATTCTATTTTGATAATCACAAAGGGGGAGAATTTCTTGATTGATTGGGGGAGAAACCTTTTCTCTCTTGCTTAGTATTTATTTTCAATGCCTTTCATTTAAGTTTTTACATTGCTTAGATAAGTGATTGTGATCATCAAAATAGGGGGAGATTGTTGTACCCCACACTCTTTGATTTTCATGATCACAATCACTTTCATTTTTGTCTAACATTGTTTTTAAGTGTTGTGGATGATAGGCAATTGATTGCCAAAGGAATGGCCCAAGAAAGGAAAAAGAGTGGACTGAAATTCAGTCCACCGGCCAACCGATGGAAGACCACCGGCCAGCCGATGGAGGACTGGACAAGAGGGATTCCTCTGTCCAGACCACCGGCCAACCGGTGGCTTGACCACCGGCCAGCCGGTGGCACTTGCACTCAAAGGGGAGCCACTGCCTCACCACCGGTCAGCCGGTGGCCTCAGCACCGGCCAGCCGGTGGAACCCTCTCCAAATAGTGCCAGCTACTGGCTCACCACCGGCCAGCCGGTGGCTCTGGCACCGGTCAGCCGGTGGTGCCTGGAAAAGAAGGATCAGCCTCTGCCAAAGCACCGGCCAGCCGGTGGCCCTGCACCGGCCAGCCGGTGGACACAGTCAAACTAGCCGTTGGGCTGTTGACCAGCCTGCCCACTTGGCTCCCAACGGCTCCGAAGCCTTCCCAAGGGTTCCATGCCTATAAATAAAGGCCAAATAAGCCCCGGACATCTACCGGAACACTTGTGAAGCCAACGGACATATTTTGTATCATTTGGCCAACCTCCGGCGACTTCCTTCAAAGGAACCTCAAGCGCTCCAACAACTTCCACATCGAAGGAGCTCCTCCAAAGAAGCTTGGAAGCGGCCTTCAACATCTCCAATCAATCAAAGGTGCCCAAGTCTTCCCAAATACGGGTTTTATTGTTTTAGTTTTTATTGAGCTTTAAATTTGGGTTTGTGCCTACAAACCCCAAACTCTTTATTCTTCCCCCTTTCTTTTGGGTTTCACACCACCATTAAGGTGTGAAGAGGTTTCTTCAAGCCTTTCCTTTTAAAAGGCTTGTGTCACCGGTGAGCTAGCCTTCACCCGTTAAAAAGGCTAGTGGGTTCTTGCTAAACCATCAAAAGCAAGTGGGTTCTTGCTAAACCACAAAAAGCAAGCTGTAATAGGTCCTAGTGCTACCTCAAAGCCTAGTGGGTTTCTTGCTAAAACCATTGAAAAGCAAGCGGTAGGAATCTCTCAACGGTTGAGTTGGGAGCGGAGACGTAGGCCGGGTTTTGGCCAAACTCCGTTATCAATTTCTTGTGTGATTGCCTCTTTATTTCCGCTGCACTTTACTTTGATTTTTAAATTATTAATCATTTTTCAAAAAGGCAATTCACCCCCCCCCCTCTTGGACTCATTCCCATCTTTTTTCCGACCCAACAACAGTTTCACTGATCTATGTGCCAACCATGATCCACATATTGTTGGGTAAAAATACTATATTTTCTCTAAAAACACCGAAGTAAATACAAGGGAATAAAATACCAAAAAATATAAAAATTAACTCATAATTAAATAATGGTTGTAACACTTGTCCAACCATGAAACCACCTAGACATCCTAGCCCCCCCACCTAGACAGCCCCCACCCCACCCCATCCCCCACCACACCAACACACTCCCCTCCTCACTATGAAAACATGAAATTGAAATTAAAAATACCTTATGTATGATTTTTTTTCTTTAAACAAATGTAAATATTACGCCTCTACCCCAAATGCTAAAAGCTATGACATATTATTTTCAATTTTGATGTTGTTCACGACCTTAAAGGATGAATAAAATCATGTTTTTCTGTGTAATAAGACTCTTTGGAGTGTTCTAAAATTAAATAAGAGTGTTTAGAAAATAAAATTAAAGTGTTAGAAGTAGGATTTTAATAGAGGGTTTTGAAATTTATAATTAATTATCTCCAACTCATATAGAAGATAAATATTTTATAATATCCTATAATGAAAACATAATTGTAAATGAAGAGATCCCTCAATGTGGTGTTAAACGGTGATAATTGAATTTGAAATCCAACAACAGAGGTATCGAGAGAACAGCCTAATGGATTAATAATTCCTAAGGAAATATATTAATGATACTGATATTAATCACCATTTATATATTTACATTGGTTTTATTGATGGATAATGATATTCTTTTTCATGTGTGGAGATGGGTTGACCTCAAAAAACCGAATGGGGTTCCATTCTATAGTTATGAGAATATATTATCCAAAGCTATGAAGCTTCCTCCTGTAAACACGACAAGTTTATATTAGTGCCTACTAGAATTTCATGACATTTAATGGATATGCGTTTTGTGAAAAGCCTATTCATTATAGGGTTGTTCATGAATGATTCTTTTTTCTTTATTTTTATTGAATTCCATAATGAGGATGGGTTATTCAATTTAACCAATGTTATAATGACTGTTTAAGATGAAATCTAGCATTTAACCAGTGTTTTAGTTTATGTTTTGGTGAGGTGAGTTAGAAACCAAGTTAGGCATGTCATTAGAACATGGGTTCTTCCATTTATCCATGTAGTCTTCGATTTCAGGGATGGAAGTGTTTTGGGAGAGCTAATTACTGCCCACTCTATAGTATGGCCAACACATCATATCGGCATACCCATGAAACAAAGGAATGTTTAAATGGGACGTGTTCAGCACCCCATTTTCCAAACATACTTTTCACCATAAGGTATTGGCCATGTATATTTACATGGCTATCCATGTCATGTACTCTGTGTACATTCTTAGGACACTAGATTGTCTTAGACAACATGTGAACCATTATACAAACCATGTGAACCCTTATACAAAACATGTGAACCCTTATACCATATAGTCATTAATATAACCCTTAAAAACAACTTATTAAACAACATAATTTTTCAAAGATAATCAAATTGAACATAAATAAATTATATTATTGGATATATCAAGTAAAATGAAGGAATACTATCTTAAATCCTAAATGACCACCCACAACCATGATTAATGTCCACAGAGCTCTCCTTTCTGCCAGATCAAAAGAGAAAAAAATAGTTATAGAATAACAAAACCAAGGTATAAAAAATAGTTTCAAAACAACAAAACCAAGGTATCACGTATAGATTTGATGTGTAGAAGAAAAAATATTATTTATTGAATATGGATCGATTAGTGGAAGATGTTTGGATGGCTAGGAAAGAGGAATATTTTATTTAGGACACCAATCGAGCAGAGGGGGACCTATAATCGAACGGCATGGGAACTGGACACCCAATCTATATTTAAGGGAAAACATTCCCAACTATTTTCAAAAAACTGTTGGGAATGTTTCTATAGTAAGGCCTATACCGACAGTTTGTATAAACCATTGGTAAACGGAGGCAAACTGTGAGGCCTATACCAACTGTTCATACAAACCATTGGTAAAAAACCAACATATACCGATGGTTATTGATAACCGTTGGTAAAAGTGCCTATACTAAGGCCTATACCAACAGTTTTACAAACCGTTGGTAAAAATCATTACAAACTCATCTATTCCAACCGTTTTAAGAAAACTGTTGGTATACATAGCCATTCCCAATGGTGTATCTAAACCATTGGGATATAAGAATTGTTAAAAGTGGGATTTCTACTTTTGAAAAATGTAAATATACACCAATGATTTATTAATTCATGTCCTATCCATGATTTAATATATATAAAAATGATTAAAAGTAATATTCTCCACATTTTCTAAATGATTGATTTTTTATCAAATATGTGAATGGGATCGTTGTTTTAAAATATAAAACCCAAATGAAATTCCCAATTTTCATTAATATTCATTTCTTTTAACTTACCATTAAAATTTTCCAAATTTATTTTCAAAGAAAATATTTTTTTAATATTATAGTTATTTTTAGGTTTTCAATATTTGACATCAAAATGAAAAATGATATATTCCTCATGAAATGTCAAGTGATATTTTAATGGTATTTTAATTCATGAAAACATCAAATATTGTTACATATAAATAACTGAGGATACAGTTAATTTATTCCATATTTATTCATTATTCAAATTGTTAATGATTCTAATTATGAAATTTTAATAATGACCATTTTCTTTTCCATGGATTATTCAATGAAGAAAAAAGAAATATTTTTATGATCTAGTGGCATAATTATAAAGGATCTATAATAATTTGATAACGGGTTTAATACATAAATATAATGAAATGGATATATAATAATGTTTTATGAGCTCAAATGGTATATGGGAGGTTATACCAATCCATAATGATGGTACACATCATAACATATGTAGCCTAAATCAGGTTCAAAGCTGGTTAGCCAAATATCAATATTTGATGAATGTCTTATGGGGTATCATTGACATAATCTTTATATTATTATGAATATGAAGAAATTTATGCACCTATCTAGTGATATTTTCTTATTGTTATGATATTAAATCCTCGCTCATCATATTTTATTCTTCTAGGATTCATGTTATTAGATCTTCCAAATTCTTATATTACGTTGGAGAACTATAAATTGTTTTTTATTCATTGAAAATGGCCTCATTGTGTTCTGATACTATTATTCTCATGATATTATTAAATATTACCATTTATTGATATCTCTAGTGTTTACCCTTACTCAGAATCATAGATCACAATTTCATAGGTTTCTTTTCCTGAGGATATCAAGAAATTTTTTATGTATGGTATTTATAAAAACTATATTATATGTGCACTATGTAGTGGGAGTTGTTGAATATCATTCCTGGTATAATTTGATTATATATATATATATTTATTTATTTTTAAAATACACTAAACCATTATGGTTCAAGGTAATGTAAGGTTAGGATTTATTTTATATAGTTGGGTTTTGTTATTCTAGAGATTAGGTTCATAAAACATTTTCAATAACACTATGAAAATTATTATGTATAGGATAACATCATAAATACAGTTGAAATTAGGGATTTTGTGAATTTCCTAAAAAATGACTCATTTTATAAATACATGAAAATGAATTTGTTGAATTTACAGAATAACCAAGATCAAACAACATTTAATGGTATGGAATGACTATTAACTCAATAATCTCTAGGTCATGAATAGTGGTCCTAATAATACACACTTTATCACAAACATTCAGTGGATATTCTTGTGTATTTCACATTTTCATTATTTATCATTAAGAAGTGTTACAATAATAATAAATAAACATGAACAAAGATTAAATAATGGTGTAAATTTTTGACACCATTACTAAAAATTTAGAAAACATTGTATTGTGAAATGAGTTTCTTATTTTGAATCTCAATTTTATCGGTGTAATGTCTCTGATTTTTCTTTTATTATTTTTAAATATTATATGGAATTATTTCGAGACCGGGCCCGAAGACAACACATCATTCCAAGGTCCAGTGAGCCCAGAATGGTGGTATGAACTTTTTTTAAGTTAAGTGAGTCAGCACTTGTGCGTGGTTGAGTAAGTCTCCAAACGGATGCCCAGATTAAAAATCTGAGTGCACCGTTGCGTCCGGGATGATTACTTTTCCTATGAATGAGGATAACCTCGACTGGCGTGGGTCGAGGGAAAAATTTAATTTTCAGACGTTTTAAGTAAAATAAAATAAATTAAATTAACAAGTTTATTTTATTTCATTTAAGGAAACATCCGCTGCAGCGCGGAAATGACGCAGCTGTTTCCTAAAGTAATGGCGCGTCTTAATGACATCAAAATGGCAAGTTAGAATCATTAATAATGTCGTGTAATTAAAGTCCAACTTGTTTCCGCTTTTAATCGGTTAACCAATTGTTGATCGTTGGCAATTTAGAGAGAGGAACCTCTACAGAATCCGCAGCGTGTTGGAGTGAACCCTTGGTGACGAACGACGACAGATAAAAATCAAGGATTGTTGCACCGACGTTGAAGGATCTCGACGACAACGGTAGCATGACTCCTTCGTCAACGATCGATCGTTTCAAAATGTAGTGGTTGTTATTTCGATTTATTTTCCCCGTATTTGAGTTTAAACAACGAACGCGGATCAACCACAAACATGTTGATCCGCGGATTCGTACGTTCTTGCGGGAAGGATTTTTCTTCGTGAAGATTATCGGGAATTGATCCATGATTTATGTTGTTGTTGATTCTTGCTTCGTTTAAGCCTATTAACGGGAGCGGATCAACGCCGTGACGAATGATGGTGGATGTTCGTTCCTCAATTTGTTTATTTGGATTTCTTCCCCCTTCTTTCCCCTCACATTCTTCACGTTATTCATGGGGCGATGAACAATGGATCAGTGCCCATCCGTTCTACAAAGAAACGATCCCAAATCGAAGTTTCGACACCACAATGACCTTATGGAGGTGCGGCGACGATGGAGGACGACAAATCAGACCAGATTTGAATAAGCGTTCTTTGCGTGTTCTTTGTGCGGGAAGATCAGAACACGTTTTCGGAGCCAATTGGAGGCCCGAAAACAACTTATGCGGCTTTGTGGTTTCGGGGCGACCAAAGCCTGGGATATTTGCGGTGATCGGACGGCCAGATCGATGACCGGAGCACCACGGGAGGCGCGCCGGTGAAGGGAGACGTTTCTGGAAATTTACAGAACACATAATGTGTACATCTGAAGAACACGTCGTGTGGTACTAGAAGTTCCGGCTAGGGTTTCAGGATCAGAGAAGAATCACACGACGTGTGACCCCAAACACATGGCGTGTTAGAATTTCCCCGAATCTCGGATTGTACATTGGGTAGTACACGGACACGGGATGATCTACACTGATTCAGGAGGAACGGCGTGTACAGCTCGACAGAGGTGGCTATGCGGAGCTCGGCGTGTATCCCAGGGATACACGAACACGGGATGGAGTACATGCCCTTGTAATTCAACACACGGCTAGGTGAGGCCAACAGCGCGGGTCACCCTGCGTGCAGATTACACGGGTCGGAGTACACGGGCTAGTGACCGTGTATGGCCACATGGCCAGAGTACACAGAGCCAACCCCAGTTACCCAGACATGGCGTGTACTCTGTACTACACTCCCTATACTAAGTTATCTACACGACCAACGTCACGACATGGGCCATTGTACACGGGCAGTACCCGGGGTTGGACAACACGGCGTGTATCATTTCTACACGCCGTGTACATTTTGGAAAATGACTTGGTCCTTTTTTTCACCGTACCTTGGATATCTTTTGTTTGGGTTAGTTCCTCTTCTTCTTGTTCCCATGAAGGTCAGGCATCATTCCCTCATGCCGGATTATGATCCCTTCAATAGGACATTCGGTGATAGAGTCAGGCATCCATCCGAGACGCCCGGATCGAGATCCTATATCCATTCCTGACCCTATGTAGAGTCATGCATCGACGTGACCAACCTTACTGGGAGTTGATCCTGTACCAAGCTGGTGTATCACCTAAATGGTGAAACCGGATGAGTCCTAGTATCCACCATGGCCCTGGCAGTGATCCTCATCTGTGTATCGTGATCTTTCCACTCAGATGTGTGTCTCCCATAATGAGTACTTCTATCTACTGTAACCTTTACATGCAGGAGTATCTCTCCCATTATGAGTATAGCTACCTTTCGTGATGGTCCCGATGAATAGCGCTTCTCATACGGATGTCATCAGAGCCATTAGACTCATGGAGTGTATTCCCCTGGAACGAGTGCATCACTGAATCTTCGATCAAAATCCCTTGCGGGGGTATGCGGTTGTGTGACTTGTCTCTAAACGACGGGTCTGGGTTTTGAGTATATCTAGTTTGTTCTATATTTTCTATAGACATATACTATGCATAGAAGAATATACCTTTACATTGTGTATTGCTTTGTGGTTTTCGGGTGTCATGACCCGTCCTCGGGGCACGTGCCGTGACTACCCCAAGCCTGCCTTCCATAGGACAGGGGCTGGCGACTAGCACCAAAGGCGTAAATCCCGATAACTGGGAAGGAATTGCCTTTATAAAAGTAAAAAAACACGACAGAGTATAAGAGGAAGTAAACAGTAAGTACACAGAGAAGTATTGAAAGGAAAAATGGGCCGGAATAAAAACCCAAAAGAAAGAACAACTACAACTGAACAAAGTACAACAGGAAAAGACAACAGCTGGTGGGATGGAAGTGGCTCCTGGGTCGTCCTCCTCGGATCCTACCTAAAGGGTAGGTATAGTTGGTGCAGCTCCTGGATCGTCCACCACGGATCCTACCTGAAGGGTAGGTATAGATAGCCTCCACAATGCTCTCGCTCGCCAACCACCTCTAAGTGTCGTCTCACCGTGAATTCCACCTCCGGATACTGACTCATTGTGTAGTCCACCTCCGGGTACCGTCCAGTCCTCGAACACTCGACCTCCATCAGCACTGCCCATCGTCTGCAACCAACACAACGAGGTGCGGGCATAGCCCGTGAAGGGGTGAGTATAACGATACTCAGTATGGACCCCGAGAACATCACGATCTCACTAAAACCAACAAGGATAACCACAAGGAGATCTCAGCAGATAACCTCTACTTAGGTATATGCCCATACATATACCTAAGTTATCAAGTAACCCATCTCAATCATGAGAAAACACAAGGATCATGAAATCAACGGATAACCACTACCCAGGTATATGCCCATACATATACCTAAGTTATCAAGTGACCCATATCAATCATGCAGTAAACACAATGGTCAAAAGTCTCAGCTCAAACCAAGATTTTCATTATCGAAACCATAACTGCTGAAGAGATCTGTCTCTAGAGTGTACAGTGGTCCTGTCACGACTCTGAGGTACTGCTCACTAACCTAAGACTGCTGAAGTACTCCTCCTGTCGAGTACCGCGGGTCAGCCACCCAGACATAGTAGTGCTTCCCGCCGAGGTATGTCACCCAAACACAGTTGTGCACACCCCTAGTAGCCTGCTGAGGTACTCTCCGGACGAGTACCGCGGGTCTGCACTGTCACACAGGTAGTGCTCTGTCCTCCATGGGTCTGCACCTCAGAAAGTAGTGCTCCATCCAATGGGCTAGTCAACTCACTCCTAGTCGAGTCGGTCAAGCAGTCGTCAGGTCTCAGCCAGTTACACGGTCTCCGTACTCTGCATGCTCGTCACTGGGAGGGTCTGCTCCACGAACTACAGGTCGATACTCCAACTATCTCAAAGTCCCATGAAGAAGTATCTCAAAGGACCGCCACGTTATAGGGGTCTCAACGCAACAGACGGCGCGTCAATCGGACGCCCGGTCTGTGAGTTATTAGCCTTTTCGTCCCAGGGGCCCGGTTGGTTTCGTGAGTGAACCAAACCCGGTCGTATCTCAACTGTACCCCAAACTCTCATAGGGTAAACTCATAGGGACCGTTTCTCAACGGGATCACCAATGCCACTAACGGTTCGTCAAACGGACGTTCTGTCAGAAAGATATCAGCTTTTCCGTTCCAAGGGCCCGAATGGATTTCGGTACGATCCAACCCGGCCACTATCCATCTGTATCCAATTCTCGGGAGGAGGATGCCAAAAGTTCCGCATCGTCAACAAGAACTCAACGCAACAGACGGCACGTCAATCAGACGCCCAGTCTGAGAGTTATTGGCTTTTCCGGGACACCCGGTCTGTGAGTTGTTAGCCTTTTCGTCCCAAGGGCCTGGTTGGTTTCGTGAGCGAACCAAACCCGGCCGTATCTCAAATGTACCCCAAACTCTCAGAGGGTAAACTCATAGGGACCGTTTCTCAACGAGAACACCAACGCCACTGATGGTTCGTCAAACAGACGTTCTGTCAGAAAGATATCAGCTTTTCCGTTCCAGGGGCCCGGTTGGATTTCGTTGCGATCCAACGCGGCCACTATCCATCTGCATCCAATTCTCGGGCGGAGGATGCAAAAAGTTTCGTATCGTCAACAGTAACTCAACGCAACAGACGGCGCGTCAATCGGACGCCCGGTCTGAGAGTTATTGGCTTTTCCGTCTCACACCCACCCTGGGAAACTTCCCAGGAGGTCACCCATCCTGATCACTACTCTAGGACAAGCACGCTTAACTATGGAGTTTTAACCACATGGGCTCCCGAAAAGGAAGGTGTACCTTGAGTATAGTATACCGAAACGACCGTCTCGATCCAAGGATCGCGTTGCCGCTGACGGCGAGTCGTTTGGAGGCCCGTAGCCCAAGATACGGGCATTTGACCAAAAGTGGTCCGAAACTGGGGGTCTGGGCCTAGGCCGACCCGGCCCGACCCCCCCCCCCCCTGGGTCGGCCGAACCGGGTCGACCCGCCCCGGGAGGCGACCCGGCCCGACGACCCGGCCCGGCTCGGAAAACCCGGCTCGGCCGGCGGCGCGGTCCGGCGCGGCGGCGCGGCGGCGCGGACCGGCACGGCGGCGCGGATCGGCACGGCGGCGCGGCCTAGGCGCCGTTCGGGTGCTGCGCGCAGGGGGCAAAGCCCCCCCCCCCCCTTTGAGAACCGCGGCTCCTTAATTGGGGCCACTTTTGAGACTCGGCCGGGGGAAATTAATTCCCCCGGTCTCCACTGCCCGGTCGGCCCGCACTGGCCGGCCGGTTTCGCCAGCAAGGACCGGCGACGGCCGGTCCTTCCTTCGCCGACACCGGCAGCCCAGTGCCGGCCGCCGTTCATCTTGCTCCGCCGTGGCCCGGAACCGGCCGCGGCCTATGCCGTTCGGCGTGATGCGACGACATCGCTTCCCTCCGCCACGACCCCTCTCCGGCCGCGACGCCTTTGACTTTCTTCGACGCGACGCGACGACGTCGCGTTCTTGGATTTCTTTCCACGGCGCGGCGCGACGGCGCCGCGCGTATCTTCCGCAATAAAACGCGTGGTGCGACGGCACCACGTTTTCTCATATCATCCTCAAGAAATCATCACGAAAAACAGAGGAGGAGGGTCGGCCGTGTTTGTACGGTCCGACCCCCTCGCGTTATTCAATAAAAAAAGGGTTTTAATCCACGATCATCACCAAGTTTGTATTCACGAACAATTAAATAAATAAAAACCCTCAATCATCAACCGCTTGATCGGACGATCCGCGGATCAACCTGGTATTGGTTGGTCCGCGCTCGTCGTTTTTTTCTCAAAAGATAAGATAATTCCAAAATAAATTCCCCTACCTAGGCTTCAAGAACGGAGTTCTTCAATGACCCGTGGAAGACAAGCGTCGCGGAGGTCGGGCGACTTTCAGTCTAGGTTGGTGGGAGAAGAGCTCGGTGAAGTCGAGCCGAGACGTCACCCTCGGAATACTTTGTAGGCGGCGGTGCTTCCCTTCCTTACTCCGGTTGAAGATGGTCGGAGGTGTTGTTTCACGTTCTTCGGAAACGTGGAACGTTCTTCCTCGAGAGGTTGGTGATCTTCCAAGATTTCTTCTCCTCTCCTTAGTTCTCCCCACAAGGTTTATGCCAACCCAAAAAGAGGAATATAATCTCTCTTTTTAATGTTGGAAAAATGAATTCAAAAGAATTCAAACACTCAAAATAATTAATTAAGTTGGTTTAATTAATTAATTGCAAAGTGGTGGCAAGAATTTCAAAAGATTGAAATTCAAATAAACCATACTTAACTCACCTCATTAATTAATCAAGTTGTCAAATATTAAAGAATGTGAGTTAATGGGGAGTTGGAAAGTGAGGGGTTAAGAGGGTTAGGGTGGTTAAGGAATTTGAAAAGGTGGGGGGGGGGTTCGTGTGGGCCCCACCCTTTCAAATATCCACACATGGGAAGTTGGATGGATGTGGGCCCACCACCAACTTCCCATGGGAGAAGTTAACCACTTAACATTGTTAAAATTTGATTTAACAATTTTTTTCACTTTTTTAATTAACCCCCAAAAATTAACTTCTCCTCCCACACAAACGCAACTACGGTAAAGGTTCTCTTAAGTGATTATCGGCGTTGCGAGTTCATCGGTGCAATCAGATTTCAATTCCGAGCACCGGTTCAAAAGATAGAAATTCTCGCTCGCTCGTTCACTGAACGTACCTAAGCCAATTTCGGAAATTAATTCCGGGCACACCAGGCCTCGGAATCAGGCGCCGTCAGAAACTGCATTCTTGTAAAATTTCAAAAAAAATTTAGAAAAAAATTTCCTTTAAATTTACAGGTCTTTACATTACTCCCACCTCAGGGCTTTACGTCCCCGTAAAGCTTCAACACAAACTAGGGTCACAAAAGCGGTACAGAGCACGCATCTGAGCCTTCCGCTCCCATGTGCTTACCTGGAGGTTCCGTACTGCCAAAGAATGTGCACCTGAGGAATCGATCGTCCTCGTAGGATCTGCTCCTGTCGATTCTTGATCCCCACTGGAATCTCCGTGGAAGATACCCCATCGCCATCGTCCAGCTCCTCATGGTCGATGGTATGTGAAGGGTCGAGCACGTATCTCCTCAGTTGAGATACATGGAAGTCGTTGTGCACCTGGTGCAACTGCGGTGAATGGGTCAAGCGGTAAACCACCCCGCCTACCCAGCTGGGGACCTAAGAAGGTCCGCTGAACCTTGGAGATAACTTGCTGCCTTGGACACATCTCCGTAAACCTCATCGAGGTGAGACCCGTATAAGAACGTGGCCGCCATCCTCAAACTCCAGAGGCTTCCAATTCCTGTTAGAACTTGAACTCAAACGACTGCTGCCACGAGGGTATGGTTGGCCAATTCAAGAGTGATCAGTTGCACCCTCCCGTGAAAGAGTTTATCCCATGCTGCCTGGGGTTTCCTTTTCGCTGACCAAGGAAAACCCATCCCGACGTTTGCCTAAGACCGTCAATTTGAGTATGAACAGTTATTGCCCATTCCATACTCAAACTAACGTCGTAAGGCCTCGACGCTGTCACCAAGAGATTCCAACCGAAACTCTCGCCTCGAGGGTCTGACCACACCGTCGGCGTAAGTGTGATTATCGAGTCTCCTCCCAAGGTATCTCCAGACGTGAGGGTCAAGTCCACGGCTTACCGGAAACTCGAGGTCTGGAACAAGATTTGTGAAAGCGAGAAATGATTCATATCAACGTCTGTTACTACAGTAGCTAGTAGTGGACACAGACTGTCCCTTGAATCATTTCTAGAGACATTGGGTCACACTCTTTGACTGCATGTAGACGCATTCTTCCACCGCCCTCCAGCTCCCTTAGCTTGGCGGGGATAACTAAGGCGGGTGGTTGTAGCATGATAAGATGTACAACACCTCATGCTGCTCTCCTAGCTCTGCCTCCACGTCTGCCGCTTCGCAGACTCATCTCTATTTAAATCTTACTCTTCTTGAAACATTTAACACGCCCGAGTCTCTAATACTGGCACCGGTTCCCTGTTTCTTACTGCACTTTGCAGTCTTCATCCGCTCCTGGATGAACTGCACCTCCTTTAGTCTCACAAGAGCTGCTATGCTTTTTTCTTTTCCGATAAGAGAAACCCAGTCTCATCCCCTGGATGAACCACATTCGTTGCCTAATACAGTCAATCCTGACATGAATGATGCATCATGCCATGGATTACGTCGTAAGGCCTCGACGTAACTACTAAGAGATCCAACTGTCACTCTCACCTCCAAGGTTCGAGTCACACTATCGGCATTAGTGTGAGGTCACTGGGTCCCCTCCAGTAGAAATCTCGAAAGTGAGGGTCAAGTCAACAGTTTAACCAGGACCACTTAGTATCAACCAAACAAAAGGACAGGAAAGAAAACTTCTCAAAGATAAGTGTCTTTTTATTATTACAGCTCATAGTACAAGACACGAATACAACAGCAAAATGGAACTAGAATTACAAGGGATGTATCCACTAGTTCCTCTCCTGTCCACCTGTTCCCGGAGCTCTACTGCCTTGTCCAATGCTCGGATTTTTCTCAAGCACCAGCCGCTGCTTCTGTCTCGGTGGCTCCTCCAACACCCGCTGATCAACCGTACGAGGAGTTGGATAGTCAGGTGCCAGGTGACCCTTCCCGCCGCCGGAGTAACATTGTCCATTTCTGGCACGCCTGGCTCTGACCCCACCTTGGGTGCCCCGCACCACCAGTCCTAAAACCCGAGATCGTCCAACTGCTAGTCTGGTCCTCCTGGACCTCTGCATCATCTATCTACTTCCCACAGATGACTCGGATACTGATCGAAAAACACGCGGCAAAGGCAGAAGCTCCTCTACACGCTCGGGGTGTAGATCTACTTGCACAAACTCCACCCTGAAGAAGGTCTCGAAGTCTTCCCACGTGAAGGTCATCCCGTCGCAAAACTGAAACAAGTGGCTCCACCACCTGCCTGCTGCTGCCTGAAGGAGGCTGGCAGCAAAGATCACCACGAAGTCTGCCGGCGTCCCCACTAGCCTGAAGAATCTCACAACAGCCTCCAGCCAATCCTCAGCCGCCTGCGGGTCCGTCTCTCCCCGGAACCTGGGTGTCCTCTGGAACTGGAACTCGTGCAGTGCGCTCAAGCGTCGTGAATCACCTACTGCTGGGGCTGGTGGCCTCGGTGGCCGAATGGGTAGCAGTACTGCTGGTGCCTCCACTGGTGCCTCAACTACAAGAGGGCCCTGTACCGAAGCCTCGTCGCTCGACAGGCTGTCGGCACGCACATCCCTCTGGGCTCTAGCTAGTCGTCTGTGAAAAGGCATCTTGAAATAAACATCGTGACACGGTCAAACATTTATACCTAGTGAGCTGACCTGGTTTGAGCTGTTTTAAGGGAAAACCTTTGAAAACACACACGCAATCTGTGTTTCGTGCACAAAGTCGGAAATCAGTTGTCAGGGTCCTGGTGTATGGATACGTCGGCCGCCCGCACCAACACTGGACTCCCTGAACTGAAAACCACACTCGGTACTCTCAACACTACTGCTTCACAAAAAGAAACATCAGAGTTATAAGTTCTGCGGTAGAACCGAACTCCTCTGATACCAATTTTTCACGACCCGTCCTCGGGGCACGTGTCGTGACTACCCCAATCTCGCCTTCCATAGTCCAGGGGCTGGCGACTAGCACCAAAGGCGTAAATCCTGATAACTGGGAAGGAATTTCCTTTATAAAAGTAAACAAACACGACAGAGAATAAGCGGAAGTAAACACTAAGTACAAAGAGAAGTGCTGAAAGGAAAAAAGGGCCAGAATACAAACCCAAAAGAAAGTACAACTACAACTGAACAAAGTAAAACAGGAAAAGACAACAGCTGGTGGGATGGAAGTGGCACCTGGGTCGTCCTCCTCGGATCCTACCTGAAGGGTAGGTACAGTTGGCAAAACTCCTGGATCATCCACCACGGATCCTACCTAAAGTGTAGGTACAGATAGCCTCGACAACGCTCTCGCCCGCCATCCAACTCTAAGTGTCATCTCACCGTGAAGTCCACCTCCGGATACTGACTCATCATGTAGTCCACCTCCAGGTACCGTCCAGTCCTCGAACACTCGGCCTCCGTCAGCACTGCCCGTCGTCTGCAACCAACACAACGAGGTGTAGGCATAGCTCGTGCAAGGGTGAGTATAACGATACTCAGTATGGTCCCCGAGACCCTCATGGTCTCACTAAAACCAACAAGGATAACCACAAGGAGATCTCAACAGATAACCTCTACTTAGGTATACGCCCATACATATACCTAAGTTATCAAGTAACCCATCTCAATCATGAGGAAACACAAGGATCATGAAATCAACGGATAACCACTACCCAGGTATATGCCCGTACATATACCTAAGTTATCAAGTGACCCATATCAATCATGCAGTAAACACAATGGTCAAAAGTCTCAGCTCAAACCAGGATTTTCACTATCAAAACCGTAACTGCTGAAGAGCTCCGTCTCTGAAGTGTACAGTGGTCCTGTCATGACTCCGAGGTACTGTTCACTATCATAAGACTGCTGAAGTACTCCTCCTGTCGAGTACCGCGGGTCAGCCACCCAGACACAGTAGTGCTTCCCGCCGAGGTATGTCACCCAGACACAGTTGTGCACACCCCCTAGTAGCCCGCTGAGGTACTCTCCAGGCGAGTACCGCGAGTCTGCACTGTCACACAGGTAGTGCTCCGTCCTCCATGGGTCTGCACCTCAGAAAGTAGTGCTCCATCCACTGGGCTAGTCGACTCACTCCAAGTCGAGTCGGTCAAGCAGTCGTCAGGTCTCAGCCAGTTACACGTTCTTCGTACTCCGCACGCTCGTCACTGGGAGGGTCCGCTCCACGAGCTACAGGTCGATACTCCAAGTATCTCAAAGTTCCACGAAGAAGTATCTCAAAGGACCGTCACATCATAGGGGTCTCAACACAACAGACGGCACGTCAATCGGACGCCCGGTCTGTGAGTTATTAGCCTTTTCGTCCTAGGGGCCCGGTTGGTTTCGTGAGTGAACCAAACCCGTCCGTATCTCAACTGTACCCCAAACTCTCATAGGGTAAAATCATAGGGACCGTTTCTCAACGAGTTCACCAACGCCGATGACGGTTCGTCAAACGGACGTTTTGTCAGAAAGATATCGGCTTTTCCGTTCTAGGGGCCCAGTTGGATTTCGGTGCGATCCAACCCGGCCACTATCCATCTGCATCAAATTCTTGGGCAGAGGATGCCAAAAGTTCCGTATCGTCAACAGGAACTCAACGCAACAGACGACACGTCAATCGGACGCCCGGTCTGAGAGTTATTGGCTTTTCCGGGATGCCCGGTCTGTGAGTTATTAGCCTTTTCGTCCCAGGGGCCCGGTTGGTTTCGTGAGCGAACCAAACCCGACCGTATCTCAACTGTACCCCGAACTCTCATAGAGTAAACTCATAGGGACCGTTTCTCAACGAGATCACCAACGCCACTGACGGTCCGTCAAACGGACTTTCTGTCAGAAAGATATCAGCTTTTCCGTTCCAGGGGGACGATTGGATTTCGGTGCGATCCAACCCGGCCACTATCCATCTGCATCCAATTCACGGGCGGAGGATGCCAAAAGTTCTGTATCGTCAACAGGAACTGAACGCAATAGACGGCGTGTCAATCGGACGCCCGGTCTGAGAGTTATTGGTTTTTCCGTCTCACACCCACCCTGGGAAACTTTCCAGGAGGTTACCCATCCTGATCACTACTCTAGGCCAACCATGCTTAACTATGGAGTTTTAACCACGTAGGCTCTTGAAAAGGAAGGTGTACCTTGAGTATAGTATACTGAAACGACCGTCTCGATCCAAGGATCGCGTTTCCACTGACGGCAAGCCGTTTGGAGGCCCGTAGCCCAAGATACGGGCATTTGAGCAAAAGTGGTCCGAAACTGGGGGTCTGGGCCCGGGCCGACCCGGCCCGACCCCCCCCCCCCCCCTGGGTCGGCCGAACCAGGTCGACCTGCCCCGGGCGGTGACCCGGCCCGATGACAAAGCCCGACTCGAAAAACCTGGCCCGGCCGGCGGCGCGGACCAGCGCGGCGGCGCGAACCGGCACGGCGGCACGGACCGGCACGGCGGCCCGGACCGGAACGGCGGCCTGGGCGCCGTTCGGGTGCTGCGCAAGGGGGGAAAAGCCCCCCCCCCCTTTGAGAATCGCGACCCCTTAATTGGGGCCGCTTTTGAGACCCGGCCGGGGGAAATTAATTCTCCCGGTCTCCACTGCCCGGTCGGCCCGCACTGGCCGGCCGGTTTGGCCAACAAGGACCGGCGACGGCCGGTCCTTCCTTCGCCGACACCGGCGGCCCGGTGCCGGCCGCCGGTCATCTTGCTCCGCCGCGGCCCGGAACCGGCCGCGGCCTATGCCGTTCGGCTTGATGCAACGGCATCGCTTCCCTCCGCTGCGGCCCCGCTCCGGCCGCGGTGCCTTTGACTTTCTTCGACCCAACGCGACGACGTCGCGTTCTTGGATTTCTTTCCACGGCGTGGCGCGACGGTGCCGCGCGTATCTTCCGCAATAAAACGCGTGGTGCGACGACACCATGTTTTCTCGTATCATCCTCAAGAAATCGTCACGAAAAACAAAGGAGGAGGGTCGGCCGTGTTTGTGCGGTCCGACCCCCTCGCATTATTCGATAACAAAAAGGGGTTTAATCCACGATCATCACCAAGTTTGTATTCATGAACAATTAAATAAATAAAAACCCTCAATCATCAACCGCTTGATCGGACGATCCGCGGATCAACCCGGTATTGGTTGGTCCGCGCTCGTCATTTTTTTCTCAAAAGATAAGAAAATTCCAAAATAAATTCCCCTACCTCGGCTTCAAGAACGGAGTTCTTCAACGACCCGCGGAAGACAAGCGTCGCGGAGGTCGGACGTCGTTCCGTCTAGGTTGGTGGGAGAACAGCTCGCTGAAGTCGAGCCGAGACGTCACCCTCGGAATACTTTGTAGGCAGTGGTGCTTCCCTTCCTTACTCCGGTTGAAGATGGTCGGAGGTATTGCTTCACGTTCTTCGGAAACGTGGAACGTTCTTCCTCGAGAGGTTGGTGATCTTCCAAGAGTTATTCTCCTCTCTTTAGTTCTCCCCACAAGGTTTATGCCAACCCAAAAAGAAGAACATAATCTCTCTTTTTAATGTTGGAAAAATGAATTCAAAAGAATTCAAACACTCAAAATAATTAATTAAGTTGGTTTAATTAATTAATTGCAAAGTGTTGCAAGAATTTCAAATGATTGAAATTCAAATAAACCATACTTAACTCACCTCATTAATTAATCAAGTTGTCAAATATTAAAGAATGTGAGTTAATGGGGAGTTGGAAAGTGAGGTGTTAAGAGGGTTAGGGAGTTTAAGGAATTTGAAAAGGTGGCGGGGTTCGTGTGGGCCCCACCCTATCAAATATCCACACATGGGAAGTTGGATGGATGTGGGCCCACCACCAACTTCCCATGGGAGAAGTTAACCACTTAACATTGTTAAAATTTGATTTAAAAATTTTATTCACTTTTTTAATTAAACCCCAAAAATTAACTTCTCCTCCCGCACAAACGCAACTACGGTAAAGGTTATCATAAGCGATTACCAGCGTTGCGAGTTCATCGGTGCAATCAGATTTCAATTCCGAGCACCGGTTCAAAAGATAGAAATTCCCGCTCGCTCGTTCACTGAACGTACCCAAGACAAACATCGGAAATTAATATCAGGCACACCAGGCCTCAGAATCAGGCGCCGTCAGAAACTGCGTTCTTGTAAAATTCCAAAGAAAATTAAGAAAACATTTTCCTCGAAATTTACGGGTCTTTACATCGGGGTCCTCTACTGAGTATTGTTATACTCACCCCTTCACGGGCTTTGCCCGCACGTCTTGTGTCTTGTGCAGATGAGCAGCCTTTCGACAGAGTCCAGGGCGGACTAGGAAAAGACCGAGTTTTCTGAGTTCCCTACAGGCCGAGGCATTCATACGGCTACGAGCGGCAGTCCTAGTACATTTTTGTGCTTACAGGTTGGACTTTAGAGTTTTTTAGACTCTTGTTTTTGGTGGGCCTGTATTCTGGACCATCTAAATTTTACAGTAATCTACCTTTTTTCGTACTTTGTTGGTTGGGATTATTTGTATGCATGCATTTTTGTTCCATAGTGTTTTACATTTCAGCATTTGTGGGCTTGGAGATGTGTGCATGTGTAAAGGTACTTAGGAAATGCCTCCCATGTTAGTGATATGCCTACTCAGTGCTAGTCACCATCCCCTGGCCTATTGGAGGCGGGCTTGGAGAGTCACAACGCGGGCCCCACTGGGACAGGTCGTGGCAGAGTGGTATTAGAGGAGGTCGGTTCTAGATTAAGACCAAGAGTCTATCAATTTGGTTTAGGGCAACAATGTTGAGTGTTTCGGGTTCAACTTTCAGGCCAGAGACCCCAGTGTTGGTGCGGCGGCTGACGTATCCATACACCAGGACTCTGAAAACCTGTATTTCGACTCGGTACATGAAAACACTGGTTGCAGGTGAAATAAAAGGTACATGCATCATATAGAAATGGGTTTTGTTTTCCTTGTCCTTTGTGTAAGCTAACCAGATATACTCATTGACCATAGTACATCTTGTTTGTTTACAGGATGCCTCCATGACGCATACCCGCTAGGGTTCAGCAACACGATCACAAGGATTACCCCCTCAGTGATGAGGCTTCAATACAAAGACCAACTCCCTAGGAATTTCCACCAGGTGGTCCACCTGCTATACCACCACTTGTGGAGCAGCCAATGGTACCCGCTGTACCAACCGGCGAGGAGCATAGGCTCAGCGCGCTCCACGAGTTTCAGAGACAGAGACACCTCAATTTCTGAGGCGAGCTCGACCCTCAGGCGGGTGAGGACTGGCTTGAGGCAGTGACCAGAGTGTTCAGTCTAGTGAGGACACCAGCAGACCGGATGGTGGTCCTAGGAACGAGCCTTCTTCAGGGTTCGGTAGGACGATGGTGGAGTCAGACCACACAGACTCACGATGAGGAAACTCTTTCATGGATGGAGATTAAGAGACTCTTCAGGGGGAGTTCTCTCCAGTTACTTTCAGAGCTGTGTGCATCCAGGAGCTTCATCAGCTCCAGCATGGCAGTATGACAGTAGCTCACTATTCATCGAGGTTCACCAACCTCTCTAGGTACTTGATGGATATGGTCAGGGATAAGAACTTCAGAGCTCGGAACATTGAGCGAGGTCAAGGAAGAGACATCCGATCTAGTGTCATGCCTCTATGAATATCGACATATGCTGGAGTGCTCGAGTCGGCCTTGGTGATTGAGAGTTTCTTGGCGGAGTAGAGACAGCCGCCAGAAGTCATTAGCAGGAAGACGGGTGCAGAGACACTGGCAGTAGGGAGCCGACGTCAGGCACATGGATCTGGATGTGGGAAACATCATATGAGGACCAAGGACCAGGGATCAAAAGTCTAGGGCTCTCAGCATGGATCCAGTCAGCCTAGGGGGAAGCGATGCTACAAATTCAACGGTAGGAGGATTCTTGCTAAAGATTGGCCGACACGTCGAGCTGCTGAAAGGGAAGCGGTGGATGGACCACCGAGGCTGAGGTAGAGAACAGAGCAGGCAGACCCTCTAGGCGGCCGACGTGGAAGAGGAGCAGGGAGAGTAGCAGGTGGTGGCAGACGATGCGACGTAATTATACCACCACACCCAGGAGGTCCACACCAGGCTCAGGGAGCTGGGGGACAGGGGTGGGGACAGCTGCATGTGGTCGAGGCATACGACCCAGGGGCTCTAGGGATGATTCGCGGTACGATTTGTGTCTTTTCAACCTTAGCTTATATACTCAAAGACACAGGTTCTAGTCATTCCCTTATAGCCACATGTCTTTTACAAAACCTCGAGATTCTGGTAGAACCGTTCACTCAATCCTTACGCTTAGAGACACCTACGGGAGGAAATTCGACGATCACACACCTTTGCATACAGTGTGATCTTACCCTTGGAGGTGAGAGTTTTGGTTGGAACCTACTGGTGGTAGCGTCGAGGCCTTATGACGTCATTCTCGGTATGGATTGGTTATCTTCTTTCTATGCCAAGATTGACTATTTTAGGTGAAGAGTATGGTGTGTCCTCCGTGATGGAACAAGGTTTTCCTTTGTCAGAGAAATGGAAACCCAGGCAGCACAAAATGGGCTCATGCATGGGAGGGTGCAGTCGATAACTCATGAGTTGGCTAGCCTTACCCTCGGAGCAGTAGATGTTGTGAGCTATCAGTTCCCAGTAGTGGTGGCGGAGTATGAAGAAGTATTTCACGAAGATGTTCCAGGAATACCTCTCCACCGGGAAATCGACATCTACATAGACATACACCCTAGGAAGACACTGATTTTTTCATCGGCATATCGGATAGCTCCCACAGAGCTTCGCGAGCTGAGGGTGTAATTGGAGGATTTTCAGAGCAAGGGATTCGTAAGACCCAGCGTATCACCCTGGGCGGCCCCAGTCTGGTTTTCCAAGAAGGCAGACAAGAGTCTGAGGTTGTGCGTGGATTACCGGCGCCTGAACCAGGTGATGGTGAAGAACAAATATCCACTACCAAGGATCAATGACCTCTTTGATCAGCTAAGAGGGACACAGTGGTTCTCGAAGGTTAGTCATCGATCAGGCTATCACCAGCTACGAGTGCGGTATGAAGATATACCGAAGACGACTTTTAGATACCGCTACGGTCACTATGAGTACTTGGTGATGCCTTTTGGTGTGACGAACGCCCCTACTGTGTTCTTGGGACTAATGAACCGGATCTTCCAGTCATACTTGAACTGGTTCGTAGTGGTCTTCATCGACGACATCCTTGTGCACTCAGAATCAGAGGAGGAGTACGCGAGACACCTGCGAATGGTTCTGAAAGTACTTTGGGAGAACCGGCTTTATGGGAAGCTCTTGAAGTGTCAGTTATGGATTCAGGAGGTCCACTTTCTTGGACATGTCATCTCAGTAGATGGAGTGGTTGTGGACCCAGCCAAGGTGGAGGGTATGTTAGCATGGGAACCACCTCGGATCGTAATGGAGGTGCGAATCTTCCTTAGGTTGGTAGGATATTACCGGAGGTTTATTCATGAATTCTCCTGGATATCGGCACCGATGATAGCCTTGACCAGGAAGGGGAAACCCTTCATGTAGACAGAAAAGTGCCACCAGGGTTTTGAGCAGCTAAGACAGAGTTTGACGAGTGCCTCAGTCATGAGATTGCTGGAGGAGGGTGTCAGGTATGTAGTTTTATGCAACGCATCAGGGACCGGGCTTGGTTGTGTCCTGATGCACCGGTAAGCAGTGATTGCTTATGGTTCGCGCCAACTTAGGCCACATGAGCAGAACTATGCGACCCATGATCTCAAGCGGGCAACGGTAGTATTCGCATTGATGATGTGGCGACACTACATTATGGGTGAGCGGTTTATTTTATACTCTGACCACAAGAGCCTCAAGTACATCTTCTCACATAAGGATATGAATCTGAGGCAGAGGTGTTGGCTAGAGTTCCTCCAGGACTATGTTTTTGAGATCATCAATAATCCTAGGATGTGGAACAAGTTAGCGGATGCTCTTAGCAGAAGGTCGAGCTCACAACTGTTGAGTGAGGTGACACAACAGTTAACCGTGTTACAATTATCCTTCATGGATGGAGAGGATACAACTTACCTACATTCGATGGTTGTCACCCCTCAAGTCTTACAGCGAGTTAGGGAGGAAAATATTGGGGATGTCTACTCTGTGGCCTTATATGCTCCGTTATCCATAGGACATGCTCCTGATGGATATTCGCAAGGTGGGGGGAACGTACTTCTTTTAAGAGGACGCACGGTTGTACCAGTGTCATTGCAGGAGGAGATCCTGTTGGAGTTTCATACATCCCCTTTGGCAGTACATCCTAGAGTGGAAAAGATGTACCAGGATCTCCAACGACAGTTCTGGTGGTCAGGCATGAAGAAGGAAGTAGCAGAGTTCATTTCTCGATGCCTCACATGCCAGCAGGTGATGGTTGAGCACCAGGTTCGAGCTGTATTATCTCACCCCTGGAAGTCCCCGAGTGTAAGTGGGATCAAATATTGATGGTATTCGTTACAGGCTTACCCCGAATGTCCAAGGGGTGTTACTCTATATGGGTGATCGTTGACCGATTCACCATGTCGACCACTTTCTAGCTATCAGGGTGCAGTGTTCCATGGAGATCTTGGGGCGCCTCTACGTAAAGGAGATAGTTCGGCATCATGGAGTCCCGTCTACTATAGTCTCAAACCGAGAAGCCTGCTTTACGTCCTAGTTGTGGAAGGTACTGAAGGAAGAATTTGGGACTCAGCTACGCTTGAGCACATCATTTCATCCCTAGATAGATGGTCAGACGGAGAGGACCATTCTGGTTCTAGAGGATATGTTGCGGGCCGGTATCTTGGACTTTGGTCGCAGCTGGAAGGACCACCTACCACTGGTGGAGTTTTCGTACAACAACAACACTCCACAATCGGTATGGCACCATTCGAGGCCTTGTCCGGGAGACCCTACCGGACACCGCTTTGCTGGACTGACCCCGGAGAGTCAGCACTCATGGGTCCAGAGTTAGTGCGAGCTACCACAGAGAAGGTTCATATCATCTGGGAATCGATGAAGACTGCACAGAGCCGGAATAAGTCTTATACTGACAGGAAACAGAGACCTTTGGAGTTCGAAGAGGGAGACCACGTCTTTATTCGGGTCTCACCTCGATGAGGGTTGTAGAGATTTGTCTGAGGCCGCAAGAAATCTTCAAGGTTCATCGGACCTTTCCAAATTCTGTGCAGAGTTGGAGAGGTGGCGTACTGCCTAGCTCTACCGCCACAGTTTCATCGGGTACATGTTGTCTTCCACATGTTGCATCTGAGGAGGTACGCGCATGACCCATTGCACGTCATCGACTGGGGCGAGCTGGACATCGAGGATGGAGGGACCTTTGCTGAGTACCCGGTGGAGATCGAGGATCGGCAGGAGATTATCCTTCTGGGGAAATCGATTCCCTTAGTGCGTGTCTGGTGGAAGCACGAGAATCTTCAGGAGAGAACATGGGAGCAGGAGGCCAAGATCCATGCTCAGTACCCTCCATCTTTTTGAGTAGCCTTTTTTTGGCTTTTCGGGGATGTAAAGCCCCACGTTGGGGAGAATGTAATGTATAAAATTTTCCGTTTATTATTTTAAAATATTATATGGAATTATTTCGAGATCGGGCGCAAAGACGACACATCATTCTGAGGTCCAGTGAGCCCGGAATGGTGGTTTGATATTTTTTTAAGTTAAGTGAGTCGGCAATTGTGCGTGGTTGTGGCAGTTTCTAAACGGATTCCCGGATTAAAAATATGAGTGCACCGTTGCGTCCGAGATGATGAATTTACCTATGAATGAGGCTAACCTCAACCGACGTAGGTCGAGGGAAAACGTTAATTTTCGGACGTTTTAAGTAAAATAAAATAAATTAAATTAACAAGTTTATTATATTTCAATTAAGGAAACATCCGTTGCAGTGCGAAAATGGCACAACTATTTCCTAAATTAATGGCACGTCTTAATGACTTCGAAATGGCAAGTAAACTTCATTAATACTGCCGCATAATTAAATGCCAAAATTTTTACCCTTTTAATGGGTTAACCAATTGTTGATCGTTGTAAAGGTAGAGAGAGGAACCTCTGTAGAGTCCGCGGCGCATTGGAGAAAACTCTCGGTGACGAATGATGACAGATCAAAATCAAAGATCATTGCGCCGACATTGAAGGACATCGACGACAACGGCAGTGCGACGCCTTCGTCAATGATCAATCCTTTCGAAAGGTAGGGGTTGTTATTTAGATTTCTTTTCCCAGTATTTGAGTTTAAATGACGAATGTGGATCAACAATAAACATGTTGATCCGAAGATTCATATGTTCTTGTGGGAATGATTTGTTTTCGAGAAGATTATGCGGAATTGATCCATGATTTATGTTTTTATTGATTCTTTCTCCATTTAAGCCTATTAACGGGAGAAGATCAATGCCGTGACAAACAACGGCGGAGGTTCATTACTCAATTTTTTTATTTGGATTTCTTCCCCCTTCTTTACGCGTGAATTCTTTGCGTTCTTCGCGGGGCGACGAACAACAGATCGTTGTGCATCCGTTCTGCGACACAATGATCCCAAATCGAAGGTTCGACACCGCAACAACCTTATGGAGGTGCGGCAACAATGGAAGACAACAAATCATACATGATTGGAAAGAGCGTTCTTCGCGTGTTCTTCATGTGGGAAGATTAGAACATGTTTTCAGAGCCGATCGGAGGCCCAAAAACGACGGAAGCGACTTCGTGGTGTCAGGGTGATCAAAACCTAAGAGATTTGCAGCGATCGGACAACCGGATCGATGATTGGATCACCACTGGAGGCACGCCGGTGAAGGGCGTTGTTTCTGGAAATTTCCAGAACACACGGCGTGTACTATCGAAGAACGTGTTGTGCAGTACTGGCGGCGATGGCCAGGGTTTCGAGGTTAGAGAAGAATCACATGGCATGTAACCCCAGTCACACGACGTGTTGGACTTTCTCCGAAGCTTGGCATGTACTTTGGGTAGTACACGGACATAGGATGATCTACACGGCTTCATGCGGCACGACGAGTACAACTCGGTAGAGGCGGCTACGCAGAGCTCGGCATGTATCCTAGGGATACACATACACGGGATTGAGTACATGACCATATAATCTATCACACGGCCATGCGAGTCCAACAGCACGGGTCACCCCGTGTGCAGATTACACGGGTCGGAGTACACGGGTTGGTTACTGTGTACGGGCACATGTCCAGAGTACAAGGAGCCAACCCCAGTTTCCTAGACATGGCGTGTACACTATACTACACGCCATGTACTATGTTTTCTACACGAACAACCTCAAGACCCGAGCCGTTGTACACAGGCACTACACAGGGTCGGACAAGACGACGTGTATCATTTCTACACGTCGTGTAATTTTTGGATAACGGCTTGGTACTTTTGTTCACCGTACCTTGGAAATATTTCGTTTGGGTTAGGGCCTCTTATTTTTGTTCCCCTGAAGGTCAGGCACCATTCCATCACGCAAGATTATGATCCTTTCAGTAAGACATTCTGTGATAGAGTCAGGCATCCATCCAAGAGTCCCGGATCAAGATCCTCTATCCATTCCCGACCCTGGGTAGAGTCAGGCATCCACGTGACCAACCTTACCGGGAATTGATCCTCAACCTAGCTGGTGTATCCCCTAAGAGGTGAATCCGGATGATTCACGGTATCCTCCGTGGCCCTTGCAGTGATCCTCATCTTTGTATCGTGATCTTTCCACTCAATAGTGAGTCTCCCGTAATGAGTAATTCTATCTACCGTAACCTTTCCACTCAAGAGTGTGTCTCCCGTAATGAGTGTAGCTACCCCTCGTGATGGTTCCCAATGAACAGTGCTTCTCTGACGGACGTCATCAAAGCCATTAGACTCGTGGAGTGTGTTCTCCCGGAACGAGTACATCACGGAATCTTCGAACAAAATCCCTTGCAGGGGCATGCGGTTGTGTGACTTGTCTCTAGACCAAGGGTCTGGGTTTTGAGTGTATCTGTTTTGTTCTATATGTTCTATAGACATATACTATGCATAGAAGACTGTACCTTTACTTTTTGTACTGCTTTGTGGTTTTCGGTGTCCTCTACTGAGTATTGTTATACTCACCCCTGCACGGTCTTTTCCCGCACGTCTGGTGTCTTCTGCAGATGAGCAGCCTTTTAACAGAGTCCAGCGCGGACTAGGACATGACTGAGTTTTCGAAGTTCCCTATAGGCAGAGTCGTGCCAATGGTTACGAGCGGCAGTCCCAGTACCTTTTTGTTCTTATAGGTTGTACTTTGCAGTTTTTTGGACTCTTGTTTTTGGTGGGCTTGTATTCCGGCCCAGTTTACTTTTACAGTGCTCTACCTTTCGTCGTACTCTGTTGGTTGGGTTTAGTTTTATGCATTCATTTTTGATCCTTAGTGTTTTACATTTCAACAGTTGTGGGATTGGAGATGTGTGTGTGTGTACAAGTACTTAGGAAATGCCTCCCATGTTAGTGATATGCCTACTCGGTGCTAGTCACCAGCCCCTGGTCTATTGGATGCGGGCATGGGGAGTCACGTCACGGGCCCCACTGACATGGGTCGTGACAATTGGATCTAAAAAAAATATATTTTTATGATATCATAAATTTATTAAGATATAAATCATGTTGAGCTCCAAATTGGAAAAATACGGAACAATTTATTGTTGACTTATTCATGAGTTAATATCCACATTCTCTTAGTGGTTCCATTGATCCACTATTTGTTAAGAAGTCGATCAGTACCATTGAAAATATATTTTCCACTCTCCTGTGCTCATAAAATAAAAATGTTATATTGGATTTTAATCATTTGAAAGGTGAAGCAGATCAATGGTGTAAACATATCAACAAGATTAGGAAACATGAATAAATATTCTCTATCATGTGGGATTTGGTTGGAAGGTTTTTTTTACATGTAATTTCCTCGTATTATTAATATGAATGTGGGTAAATAATTACTTGAGGTAATGAATAATTTTGATGAATCCATTTGTATTTATGATTAAAAAGTTACAATATTAGAATTTATTATCCCAATATTTTCATCATACCATAAGTAAATATTTATCAATTATTTAGTGGAATAAGTCCATGTATATAAATGTAGTTAACAGAAAGAAAATTCTTTATTTATGAATAAATCAATTGATGTGATCTCAAGGTGGAAATGAAGATCATATTAATCTATAAATATAATAGTATTTATTATAATAGGAATATGAAATTCAATATATATTCTAATAATAAAAACCATGGATGGACGAATATGAGTCTTACTTTATTCCTGATGTGTGGAATAAAATATAATGGAAACAATTAATAGGGAGAAATAAAATTAATTATGTGTCAAAAAGTTTCTAATAAAAAAATTGATTGACAATGTGATGAGAAGAAGATAACTAATGATATGAATAAAGAAAATTCTCAATATAATTAACCACCAACATATTAGTGTTTCTAATACAGAAGAATGGGAATTTAGACAACTTGTAATCAAATTAAAGGGTTAATGACAATGATTGACATCAGAAACCTCTTAATCCCAGTGAAAAATGAAAATCTCATATACTCACTATTACTGATGTGAGTTACTAGAAAGAAGTGTTGAAAGGTACACATAAGATCCAATCTAGAATTTACAATGTATTATTCAATTATGTATCTAACAACATGTTTATATATGAATAATTTTGTAAGAATTTAACATTACCACACAGAATATAAGATGTTGAATTAAAAGTGGAAAATCATAATGGAAATATAATAACATATAATGTCTATAGTTAGTATCAGATTAAATTTAATGGGAATTTTCTTCCTACAAATTACATTCTTCACCCTCAATTTTAATTTGATGTTATTTTGGGCATGTGTAAAATCTTTCCATATAAAAAATATGTCAATTTACTAGATTGGGAAGTAACAATTGATATTCCAAATAAACCTTTGATCATTTATCAATGTGGGGATATATATGATCATCCTATATAATTTATTTCCATTTTATGGGTCTTGAATAATATTCATAAGGTTTATTTATCTTAGATAGTAAATGAGAAAAACAAAATTGATGATATTCCCATTTTGTGGGAGGTTTTAGGGACTCTTTTTGAAGAGTTGTGTAGTCTTAATCAAAAAAATTATGTTTTATATTCAATAGAACTCATTCCTAGTGTTATATATGTTTCATTTAATTGATTTAAATTTCCTCTATTTAGTTATATGAATGGTAGAATAAAATCTAGGAGAATATTGAAGGGATTAATTAGGTCAAGTGTGTCACCAAGGGGTGTACTTATTATTTTTGTTAATATGAACAATGGATCAACGTGACTCTAAATAAAATAATGGGAACATAAAAATTCATGATCATGAATGTGCATCATATAGAGACCATATCCTTCTACATATATTAATATTATATTTTACTATTAATTAACCATCAAATAAAAACCATGGTTCATAATTTTTAGTGTCCCTAGAAGGTTAGGAAGAAAATTAGAAAACATGAAACAAAAATATTCTATACATTCCGTAATAAGATCATAACTCCAATTTATCTCCTAAAACTATATTGGATAACCTGGGTAACCAATAGACAAAAGGGATTAGGTAAAAATCGGAGTAAAGGATTAAAAATCAAAATAACGCCTAGAAAATGAGTTCGAAGGATTAAAATGATGACATAAAAGTCGTGTATCATGATTAAACATATGGAATAATAACATTTAGAACATGTGATCATGTATCCATGAAATCATAGGAATATGGAAAAAATGTAAAACATGACATAAATATGAGTTAAGGATAACTTTCAACATAATACCAAATGGTGGAAAAGTTCAATAATGGAATAGGTGTACTCCCTAATCACATACATGAAATATCATAAGGCTAAACATTACCCAATTCAATGGAGAACTATATTGGCGCACCCCTCATTGCATGTTCATTCATATATGTTTCACATGAAGACTCAAAAATAAGGAATAAATATAATGGTTACACATTGACATAAATGGGAATCATAATCATGTCTTAAGGCATAAACAATGGGAGTATCATAAATAGTTCAATGAATGAATGGATTGAATTCATGAATGTAAATTCCTAAAATAAAATATTCATAGATAGTGATGAATGATATCTAACAGATTTGAAAACATGTAAAAATAATGTTCATTAATCTTTATAAATGATACACCATAGTGCGGTTTGATGCAAAATATACAGGAGACTTTAAAGATGAAAAAAGAATATATTATTTATAAAACCCTATATATGAACTAATATAGTTTTTCAGGATGATACATGTAATTTTAAAAAAATTATGATGTATTATAAAAGATAATGGATTGTTCATTGAAATGGGTAATAAATTTTGAAGTTCCCGTTAATTAGTTTTTTTATCGGAAGGATTTCAACAGGGTACTTTTTTAAACATGTATTCCTCTATTAAGTAAATGTTAATTAATCTAGATACATAATTTTGGAACATTCTCACATAATTGAGAAGAATTATATAAGGAAAATTAAGAAATAAAATAGATAAAAGGGAGATAAATTTTAACCCAAAAGAAAAATTTGGTGGATCAGATAGATCCTCTAACTTATGATTGAGAGTGTTCTACACATTCACTTTATTTACGGAATAATAAAATTATATCCCCTAATTATTTAAATTGTAACCTATTATACATGTATTATATTAATTATAATTATACAGAGTTTGTTTATGGACTTTTATAAGAGTTATAAGATTCAATTTTATTGTTCCGGGAGCATTTGATTTATGATATTATGATTAGTTCCATTGAGCTCAATTATGGGAGCTATTATGAAATGGAAGGAAAACTACAGAAGTAGAATGATATTGTATTATTATATGTCACAACTTTTAATTGTTCCAATATATCATTTTTTTATATAATATATTGATTCATTAGATAAAACTTTAATGAAAAATTACTAGTTTATTTTGTAGGGTTTTAGAACATCTTGAACTTGTTTTGATCTATTATTTAATATTATATATATATATATATTCTTTAAAGAACATGAAAAGGAGATACAATATATATTTTTTTGATTTGTTTTAACCATTTTAATCATTTTATGATCATCCTTTAAGGTGGTAATAGAGAAAGACATTTCATCCATGTAGGCTATGAATTGACACCTCATGGATGATGTTTACATTTTTAGAATAAAATTTTAAGAGAAGGGATTTTATGATATATAAACCATAAATAAAATAAAATAATATTATATATATGATAATTTTGTTATCATGTAAATTTTTATATTTTAACAAATAATGAGGTAGAAGAAATAATGGGTTTAAGAGGGAAAGGTGGAGTATTATTCCACTTTAATGTATACTCCTTGAGAGATGTCTTAAAGAAATGGGGTTTGGTATTTTTTAGAACAAAATATCCCAGACGTGGGTAATGAGGCTTTGGAAGATAATTGGGCATAATTTATAAAATATTCATGTATTTGGAGAAGTGTGGAGAAGGGGTATTCAGGGGTAGTATTTATAGTTGTATGAGAGGGATGTTTTTATATTTTTTATTCATTTGTTTACTATTTTTTCTGAAGACAATCAACATTATTGATTCCCATAAATAAATACCGTAAATTTATTAGGATATTTCAAACAAATTATTTCTTATATCATCTATACGTTATCCATTATTCAATAATTTCTGTATTTATAAAATTAAGTAAATTCCCTTATTTCATTATTCATAAAAAATAAACTATTTTATAAATATCAAGGAAAATAAACCTTAAAATTTTTCAAAGAGTAGTCTATAAAAATTTAATTTTTTTATGAAAATAATGTTATATATATGAGAAATTTAAATTTAATTAACATCTTTATTTATCAAAAAGTATTAATTTATTATTATAACCGATTTGATAACACTTTGAAATATTAATTTATGTATCACAGAATTATATTACAATTATATGAAAAAATATTAATTGATGAATATATTTTAGGAAAATAATTTTTTACTTTATATCATTATATTAGTTATAAAATTTTAAATAAAAATTTATGTTTCACAAAAATACCAATAGTTAATTTATTACTTTTAAAACAGTTATTAAATTATTGAACGATATAAATTCATAAATTTTTCATCTAGAAAAAACTTAAATTTTATTTATAATTTAATAGGTTAGGTTGCTATTCTGATGTACAAATTAATATTCCTAACTATCACATTATGATTCCAATGAACAAGTTACTAATTCAATGGCCATATTTATAATGGCCATAAGTTTTTACTAATTCTTATATATACCGCTTATTTTATTCATCAGTCACTTATATTATCCCAACATTATATATAATTTCCTCTTCATAATTAATATTTTTTTATTAACACTATGCTTTATTTCTACAACCTTGTTCATGAGTGTGGTTCTTCTAGTGGATCGAGAAGGGAAAATGATTCATATTATTTATTAAATTAATATATATATTTTCTATCTTCCAATAGATTATGTAATTTTTTTAGTAATGTGATTTATTTTCTTTATACTCCAGGTCATAATTATAAAAATGTAAATTTCATTGAATTTTTTTTGGTCATTTCATTCTTCCTACTTATGAAATTTCACCATTGAAATTTCTTGTTTCATACTATGGTTAAAATAAGTTAGGGTACTTATCATTAATATCTTCCTTATATTTCCTTTTGAACACATAATATTTATTGTTCATCCATTATACATAGAATAGGTGAGTTTTGTTATTGCATTGAAAATTATCTCTTAGTCCAAGATCTTCACCAGCTGCTCCTCATAATTGTGATAATTTTTCAAATGTACCAACTCTAAATTCAATACATGTGAGGGGTCATTTATATACTTCCTCAAGACGGATATGGGTAATACATAATTTACTTGAGAAATTGTTGGTGGAAGTGATAATCAATAGGACACAACTATAAAAAATACAAAAATCATGAAGTGGTCAATGTAATTGGTATGTAGATTTCCTTTCACCCCAAATATCAGGAATATATTATATGGAGATATGCAGAGGAATACTATTTATCCGACTATAAAATATTAGTCCCATAAAATATTTTCTTCACTACTCTTCTGTCATCTTATGGATATCTTAAAGTGACATTGAATGGTTTTCACCTCTTATACCATTTCATCAACCATTTTAGGTCTCTTTATCTCACATTCCCCAAATTCGTCACAACATTCCATTTTTATAATTCTTTTCCCATAAATGGTATCGTATGGGGATATTTGGAAAATGTCAATAAAAAATTGTTATAAGATAACTCGACAAGATGAAGATGTTTGTCCCATACTTCTTTAATGTCCTTATAAGGTATTATCATAATTTATTCTAGATTCTTAATAGTCTACTCATATTGGAAATTAGTTATAGAATGAGAATCCGTATATAAGCTTAGCTCAGTGTTTAGAACATTTTAGACACTTTTTTTGAAAATGGAGGTAAATTTAAGATCTTTATTATATACAATCAAAAGCGATACTCCAAGATGCCAAACCAATTCTTGAATGTATGTCTGTAAATTCTGATTGAGTGGGAAGCCCTATAAAATAGTGATAAAATGATTTTTTACTTTTTAAGATGATAAAAAATGAACAATATATAATAATTTCTTCTAGATTTTTTTGGATGTCTGGTGTAAAAGTCCATTGTGAGACATTTCCATTTCCATATCGGTATGGGTAATTATTACATCATATCCTTAGTCTTTTTTCCTTTTAGACTTCACATGATGATATACTAGACACTTTCATGTATATTCAGTGATATCCTTCTTCATTTTGACCCACGAATAGTGCTCTTGGAGATCTCGATACCCCTTTGAACTAACGAGGAGATTAGGGAAGGTTTATCGAAGTTATCATTCAGATTCCATTTCTTTATCTGTGGATTTTATGTTAAAAATAATCATCTTCCAAATATTATGACTCCTTCCATATCGAAATTTTATCACTAAGGATTTACTATTTCTTATAAATTCATCATCTTGATGAATTTCCACATCAATTCTTTGACAACTGTTTTTTTCTCCACATGATATGGTTAAGAAATAATTTTTGAAATGAATGATGGTATACCATCCCTTATGGCTCTCATGTCTGTACCCTAAATGTATAATAAGATGAGATACCTCTCTATTCTCATCATTTATATAGTTGGATGATATTTTCTAGGTATAGGATCTACCAGATTATTTACATTACTAGGATCATATTGTATTGAGCTGTCAAAATCCAATATGAGCACTAACCATCTTCATTGCAATTTCCATAGTTTTCAACTATGGTTCATTCACAGTAATGTTTTTATCATGAACGTTCATCTTTTTTGGGGTATATAATATCAAATTATAATTTTTCATTAGTACAGAATATAATACCTTATTTGAAACATCATTGTATACCTTATATACTTTTCTACATACTAGTAGTGTGATTTCTGGTGTAGTGATAAACCTCCTTCTCAACCATTTGAATTAGTCATCATATTCACTAGTCAAGAAAAACAATAATCCCCCCCTGATTTAGCTTGGTTAATGGGTTTTAAAATTTTTAGAAGTTCTTTAAAAAATTCCATCAATACTGAGATAGACCAAAGAATCTATAGATATCCATTACATATATTTTCCTAGGCCACTATTCAATTATAATTTTCATAGAAGGGTCTATATGTATTCCATTTTTTGTGATAACATTCCCCTTTAATGATACTCCCTCCACCAAGAAATCCCATTTATTATATATTGCATAAATTATATGATATTGAAATGTGTTTTGAAATATTTTTAAATTCTCCCCATGTTTCTCCTTTATCCATGAGTATATTAGAATATTGTTATATAGACCACAAAAAATTAGTCATTCCAATTTCTAAATATTATATTCATTAGTTCCTTGAATATTTCTGGATCATTAGTTAGTCTAAAAGGAATCATTATGAACTCATAGTTTTCATACATTTTCCAGAATATATTCTTTGTAATATCTTTATTCCTCACCTTTAATATGTGATATCCCAACCAATAGTCCACCAAAAAGAAATATCTAACCCCACATAGTGGATCAAACAAGTCATATGTAGATGGTTTGGGAACTTTTTCATTATAATGATTTTATAGAGTTCAAGATAATCAATTTATAAAAACATTGATCATTCGTTATTTTTGATTATGAGGACTGGTGCACCCCAGGGTGATGCACTTAGGCATAAAAACCCCTTTTCTAGATTCACTTGTAACTATGTAATCAGTTCCTCCAACTTGATGTTTTCCATCATATAAGGAGTATTTTATTTAGGTAGATATCAAGGAATAATATCATTTTAGAAATCAACCTCTTGGTTCAGATGAAGATAAGAAATTTCTTTAAGGAACACAATAGTGCAGTTCCTCATAGTGGGAATGTCTTCGAGAATGACGTTATCAATTATATCATTCATTTGAACTAGATAATATTTCTATTAAGGTAATTATATCCAAAACTGAGATTATAATTCTAAATTATATTAAACACCATCCTTACTCTTTTATAGTATTGGAGGATGTCTAAGGATGTGAAGAATAATCCCCCTTTCCCCATAGTATATTTTAGATTCGTATAAATATCGCTAATAATTCCAAAAATAGAACAAAACACCACCGAAGGATGTAAGGTAATATTTTATAGGATGTTCATTACAAACAAATTATCTTTGGAGGAGTTGTATATATTAGATAAGATTCATGCCCCATTTTTTGTTATTATAGATAAATCTACCTCCAAATTTTGAGGTGGTGTTTCAATAGTTCTACTAACCATGCATGATATGAAATAATTCATAGAACCAACATCAAATAGAAATTTATATATTATAAAATGAATAAATAGCAAACATGTCACCAAATAATTATTGGGATTCACCTAAATTGTAGTGATTTCATATTCCCTTTATTTTTTAGTTGCATGTTTTTGTTGTTGATTTCTTTTAACAACCCTTGGCTTGGGAAATTAGATCACATAAATCACATTCTCCATGAAATTGAAACACTACACTACATGATAATTTTTTATATGAACCATTCCTTGTTATTCCACAATTTTTGGATTCTGAATATCTCTTCAACAATATTTATCCTCATTCACCTCTCTTCAACCTTGAATGCATCGCCTAGTTCAATTTAGATAGATCCCATTATCCTTATTCCAATAATTTTGAAAAATGGATTTGGGTTTTATTATGGTCATGACATTTATATATTTATTCTCCCATATTAAACACCATTTTCAACTTTTTATCATCAGTCCTATGTGACAACTGAGAATGTATAAGCTTTATCTTAACCATAAGGGCGCAACATAGAATATTCTCAAATCTGTTAATATCTCTAATTTACAAATATTTTCATAGAATCATATTTTGTAAATTAAATAATCAAGCCACATTTCTTTCTATGATCATGACCATACTAGAGTTGTATTGTGAACATCATGTGATGTTTTCTTCATACGCCCCAATAGACTCATCCACCATTTTTCATCTGTCTAATTAACTCCCTCTCTATATTAAGACAATAAGTTATGGAAATTTATCTATTAAAAATATTAACATCAATTAGTACCAATTCATGGAGTTAATTTCCACATTATAATTTTTGTTTTGGACCAATTTCTACCAAGGATCATGTTCTTCATTAAAATGATAGAACTCTAGCACACAATTAGCTTCGAATAAGAATTGGAGAACATATAATATCATCTGAATGGAGTTAATCCATTATTTTCTAAAGAGGGGATCATAAGATCCAATAAAAAGAGTAGGACTTTATCATATCAATTATTAATCAAAAAAATATCTTCCTTAAGAGAATGAGGTAATTAAATGTGATTCATTTTATTATTCATTACTTAATCTAGTAGCGATAGTACTATCATGATGTTTTTGACTCCCATTCCGATTATATTTGGAATTTCATTAAGGAAATCATCACATTTCTAGTCACATTGAGTGTTGGAATGGGTTATCCAATTTATAATCATTTAATAAGAAAATGAAATTAAAATTAGTGATTATTTAATATGTATCTAATAATAATATAAAAATGAGACTTCGAACATAAAGGGTTGAACTTGTAATTTAAAAGGTTATCGTAACATATATTTCCCTATGTTTTCAACTCAGTTACCCCTGATGATATAATTTCCCCTACAATACTTTTAAAATATTTGTTAACCATAATCCCCCAAAATAACCAAATTGTTTTCTAATACCAATTATAGTGATTCTATCATTTTAAAAATATTATTACAAGATTTTAATCATAATTAACAATCAAATAAAAACCAAGGATCGTAATTTTTAGTGTATTAGGGATATTTGGTACATATTTAAAACAAATGGATCCAAAATATAATATCTTTTTTCATAATGATATCTTAACTACATTTGAGGTGCTATAACTAAATGGGATAACATATGGAATATATAGACAAAATTGATGATCTAAAAATCCCATTAAGGTAATAAACATAAGAATAAAGAATAAAACATGAGTTAGAAGGAATAACATGATGAAATAATAAGTCATGGAACATGAATAAACATATGGGATCTTAAAGTTTAGAAAATGGTAACATTTAACTATGGCATAAAACAATTGTGAAATCAATAAACAAAATGAGAAAAAATGATTCAACGCTGACTTCTAAGACTATAACCAATGGTTACAATGTCCCAGAATGAATTAAGATTACTCTCTAATCCCATGAATGACATCTCATGAGACTAAAAATTACCCAATGAATTGGATAAATATCTAGTAACATGAATCCTAACATTTTCATGCATAGGTTTCAGACATGAATAATCAAAAATAAGGAATTAATATAAGGGTTACACATGGAATGAAATGGGAATCGTAATAGTGTCATAAGGAAAAACCAATGGGTGTATCATAATGGTGTCCATGAATTAATGGACTTAAATAAAACACAAAACATTATAAGGGAAATAGTCATATATCATGACAATTTATGTCCAACTTATATGAATACCCATAAAAAGTTTGTTTAAGAAACCTTAGTAATGATCCACTTTAACAAAGTTCAAGGGAAAATATTAAAGAGATTTTAAAGAGGAACCCATAATGATTATTATATAAAATAATATATGAAAAAAATCTAGTTTTTCATTATGAAATTAATGATTTTATAAATATAATTCTGTCTTAGAATAGATTATGGGGTGCTCTTGGAAATGTGTACGAAATTGGGAAGTTCCCCTTAATTGGTTTTTCATATTGGTCAGATTTGAGAATAGAATATTTTTAAATATGAATTTCTCTATCAATGAAGTATTAATTGATCTCCATAGAAATTATTTAATTATAATTAAGAAATACATTGGTGTAATGGGATATAATGTGAATCCTAACAGTAAAATTCATGGTTCGGAGAGATCCCTTCACATAAGTAGAATAGTGTTCTTCACATGCAATTAATATCCTAGATAATTGAATAAAATCCATTAATTAATTAATTTAGAACCTACTGTACGTGAATTTTATTTATTGTAATTTTATTATGTTAATTTATTTCTGTTTTTATGAGTTATAAGACTCAATTTGGTCATTCTAGTAGCACTAGTTTCTTTATTTTATGATTATTTCACTTGAGTTAAATTATGATAGTTCATTGAAAATGTAAGAAAATGTAAATTGGAATGATAAGGTAATAATATAATTCCATAATATAACATGTTCCCATATATCACTTATTTTAGTTATGTGAATGAATCATTACAGAATACATTAATAAAAATGATTTGATTATTTTGGTAGTTTTCTGATCATCCTGAAATCGTTTTTTTATATTTTTAATATAATGTATATATATTATTTTTAGAACAAGAAAAATATTTAAATAAATGTTTAAATAATTTTTAATGATAATAATGATTTTATGACTATCCATGAAGGTGGTAATTGAAAAATAAAAACTCATTGTCCACGAAGGTGATGAATCGACATCTCATGAACAATGTTTACAATTGTAGAAATAATAGAGAAGAGAATGGATTTCATGATTAATATTCCATTAACATAATAAAATGAAATATATATATGACATTGATGTTTTAACTTATCTCTTTATTATTTAGGAATGTATGAGTTAGAAGAAATATTGAATTAAAAACTGAAAGGTAGCTGATTTTTCCTATTTTATGTTGTTTGTTGATGACCTCATTATGGAATTGGGGCTTGGTATATTTTCATTCCAAAATATATTGAATTTGTACAAGAAAAATATAAATGGAATTGGACTATATTTAGGCCATATTCAATGATTTATAGGTGAGATAAAAAGGGGTGGTATTTATATTGGGTTAACATGGAATGATGCTCATCTGGACTGATTAATGTGATGAAAATTTCATGGAACAGACGAAAAATATTTTTCAATGCACCTGTGCTAACACTATTATACAATGGATATGATTTTTTGATATATAGAGATGTATCCACGAATAGAATTTGATTTTTTCTAATCTATAATAATAGGGTGATCGCTTATGCATAATTTTAATTTATGTTCCATGAGAAATAGTACTTCACCCATGAAATATAGTTAACATTGGTAATCAATTAATTAATGATATGAAGTAATTATCATTATGGAGAAAGGTGTACCTATATACAAATCAGAAATAAATAAATTATATATTCACCTTGAATGAGATTAATATGTATCTAAGAAATTTTTCTATTAAATATTTTGACTACTAAATACATTACCACACCTAGATGAATAATAAGCTTACTAATTCTTTGAGTCAAGAAGAGAATGATAGCTTTTCTAGGATTTGGATCATGAAATACCAAATATATATAGAATTAGAAAATATTGACCATGAAACAATGAATGAATGAGAGACATATTATGTAACATCCCAGGTAAATAAAGAATATTAGTTTTTCATATATATTAATATTTGTGAATAAAATATTAATATTACTTTAAAGGGAAGGCTATTCTCGATGGCGTACCCAATACACTACAACGAGTTTCTTTGAAATATTACGTTGCACTCTAATAATAAAATAATATTATTTTAAATGGTAGTTAACTCCTATCCATTGTAATGGCGGGAATGAATAGAACTAACTAAAAAATTATTATATATGTGTTTCAAATATTTTCACTTTTATCCAATAAATGTTAGAGGCTTAAAATGCGAATCAATCAAATTTTAAGTGTAAATATTCAAATATTCTTTAAAAGGTCGATTAACCACCTTTTGATGGTATATTATTTCCAAATAAACGTTTTAAAAAATTTATATTTTATGTTTTCCAAATAAAATCCTTCTTTATAATTTGGACATCAAAATTTACATTGTGTAAATTTTTGTTATTTTTCCGATAAAGATCATTTTTAGTGAAAATGTTGTATTCTAATTCAAAACCTCCTTTTGATCTGATTTATTTATATGGATATATTAAAATTTAAATTGGGTTTAAAGTATAGATAGGATATATTTTTACCATTTAATCCAATGGTGGTCATTGTAATTAATTTCACCTTGAAATTGGACTAAAACTAGTGTCAATCTTTTGATATATTTTGTTTCTTAAAAACAGGCTATTTGTTTTGACAACGAGAATTAATTAATAAATTGATTAATGAAACTTATATGTTTTTTATTTTGTAAATTAGACATCATTTTTGAACTAGGAATATCAAATATAGATTAGGGTGAATTTTTGTTATTTTTCTAAAAAACATCAATTTTGATGAATACTGAAACCACTAAGTGGTAGTTAAAAACCTGATTTTTCATTTAAATGAAATTTTACCACCTCTGTGATTTGAATTTCAAAAATCCGACATACATGGTTGTAATTAGGATGTAAAATGTGGTTCAATGGGATGAAAATAATTTTCGATGAATAATAACTTTTATGTTTTATTAATCGCGATTAATGGTAATTAGTGCAATTTAAGGTAAAGATAATGTTATAATAATATTAAATGACATTGACACATATACTACCTTTATTATATGATTCATGTCCGACCTATAAAATCCATGGGTCAACTTGGGGACCCCCTGGAAAAACTTGGTTAATAAAATGACATTAATAACTTTTTATTTAAAGATAAAAAAATGTCACAAACATGTATTATTTTACTATTTTTTTTCATGGGGATATAATGGTCATATTTTTTACTATAAATATTAATTGTAAAGCTAATAATATTTCCAACATAATAGTATTTTTTCTATAATTTTTAGACATTAAATAAATTAATTTATTTATGACACCATGATGATGCAGCGATTACCTCATTAATGAACGATTTAAATAAAATGAAAAGATAATGTAAAATCTAAGACATACACTTGTCAAAAAACGATTGGATGGGTGGATTTTTAACCCTTATAACCTTATCCTATAAATATATAATTTTGGGACCTTTTATATCTGAAAATAATTTTATAATAAAGTATCTTTTCATGACTTTCCAAGAGTGCCACTCCTCCCTCTTATAAAAGGCCCCCATATCTACCTCCTTACCCACACCTCTAAAGCCCTTGGATCGTCCAAACTCTTCTCATTTTGTCTCTACACATCCCTCTATTACTCATATAAGCCTCACTATGGGCAGACATCTTTCCAAAGAAGCCTTTGAGCTCAAATCAAAAAGAAAGTGTGTTATTAAGAAATAATAACAATCAAAATATTGACACTTGTTTATGTGCAATTTCAAAGTGAAATTACATCGAATGACCAAAATTCAATTAAATGGTAAAAATATAATCTAATTAAACTTCTAAACCAATTAAAAAGGTAATCTGTCCATATAAATAAATTATATTAAATGGAAATTTTTAATTAAAATACAGTATTTGTCACTATTCATTTAAAAAATGTATTTTATCAGAAAAATATAAAAAATTTACCCAAAGTAAATATTGACATCCCGATTCTAAAGAAGATTTATATTTTTTCAAATAGAACATTTAAAAGTGAACAAAACTATATTTAATGAGGGTTCTCTATTAAAAGGTGGTAAATCTACCATTTAAAGAATATTAGAGTATTTATGCTTAAAATTATATTAATTCATGTTTTAAGCCTCTAACTTTTGTTGGATAAATGTAAAACCATTTAAAAATAATTTACAATCAAATTTTATTTAGTTCAATTCATTCCCACTAATACAACTACTAGGTGTTAACTAGTATTTGAAATAATATTATATTATTATTTTTTAGTATGACTCAACATTGTGTGTAACATTAGACTTCAAAGAAACCTGTTTTTGTGTATCGGTTAAAACATCGAACATAGGATCTCCTTTAAAATAAAGTTAATATTTAATTCAAAAATATTAATAAATATGAGAATGTAATATTCTTTATTTACTTTAGATGATACATCCTTCCCCCCTTTTGGAAATTGCGGCAACCAAAATTTTATTCATATATCAAATAAGTGGTGGTATTTATACCTCATAGCATTTTAATATTCCACTATTTCCTTTTCATCCATATGGTTTCTCCAAAAAAACATTACCTGATGAATTACCTTATTATAGACAATTTTCTCTCTTCTGTCAAGATTCTGTACTGGTTGTTCCTCATAAGAGAGATTATCCTTCAATAGATCTACCTCTGGGGTCAAAACATGAGATGGATCCAGCATATACATTCTCAACATTGAAACATGAAAAACAATTGTGTACTTGGGATAAACTTGGAGGTAAACACACTCTGTTGGAAACTGATCCAACTTTTTCAATAATTTTATAAGGTCCAATGAACCTCGGACTCAACTTTCCCTTCATACCAAAATGCCTCACACTTTTCCATGGAGAAACTTTGAGAAAGACATGATCAACTACCTCTAATGAAAGATCCTTCCTCCGGTTATCCGCATAACATTTCTACCTCGTCTGAGATATTCTCATGTTCTTCGGAATAAACTAACCATTTTTCCATCTCTTCTACCAATTATTTCCCCATAAGCTTCCTTTCACCTACATCATCCCAAAAATCTAGAGTTCGACACTGGTTCCCATATAATGCCTCAAATGGAGCCATCTGTATACTCGAATTAAAATTGTTATTATAAGAAAATTCATCCAAAGAAATATATTATTCCCAACATCACTGTTAATCCATTGAAAAAGCACGTAGCATATCATCCAAGGTCTGAATTGTTCGTTCTGACTGCCCAACTGATTGAGGATGAAAAGATTTATTAAAATTTAATTCAGTACCCAACGAATTTTGTAAGCCTTTCCAAAAGCTAGAAGTAAAATTGGGATCCTGATAAGATACAATAGAGAGGGGGAACTCCATGAAACTAGACTATCTCTTTGACATACAACTGAGAAATTTGATCTAGATACAATGTATCTCGAATAGGAAGGAAATGAGAAGATATAGTCAATCAGTCAACAATGAACCAGATTGCATTATTACCTCGATATGTCTTTGATAATCCCACAATGATGTCCATGGATATATTTTCCCATTACCACTTTGACACTGGTAATGTATGAATCATCCCTTCGAGTAACTATCACTATGTATTAACCTATTGAAAAGTCAAACACTTCATAGTAAAATCAGAAATATCTCTTTTCCTTCCATCCCACCAGTAGTACTCCTGAAGATATCTATACATTTTAGTACTGTCAGGATAAACAGAAAACAGAGAACTATGAGCTTCACATAATAACTCATTCGTCAACTTTGGATCACAAGGCACACATAATGTCTTACCAAACCTCGAAACACAATCATTACCAATGTTAAAAATCAGGCAAGTTACCCTTCTAAACCAACTCTACATTTTTCTCCAACTCACTATCTTCCATCTATGCTTTATTAATTATGTAAGATATATATGCTTTCACTGACACCTGAAACAAAAAAAAGGAAGTCACTACACCAAGAACTCCTATTCTAATGTTTAACAAATCAATAACCAAAGGATCTCATTCTAAACATAGTGTGGTTAATGAAGCATTACTTTTTTGACTCAATGAATCATCCACATTATAAGATTTTCTCATATGGTAATCGATTGTGTAATCACAATACTTGATTAATTCTAGTCATATCCTCTTTCCCATGTTTAATTATTTCTGAATGAATATATACTTTATACTTTTGTGGTCAATATATATTTTACATTTTACTCCATACAAATGATGCCTCCAAATTTTGAAAGCAAAAACAATAGAAGCTAGTTCCAAATCATATGTAGGGAAATTTAACTCACGAGGTTTCAACTGACGTAAAGCATATGCGATTAACTAATCATTCTTCATAAGGACACAACCAAGTCTGTTCAAAGAAACATCACTGTAGATAACAAATTCCCCATTTTTGGAAGGTAATTCCAAAATAAGATCATTCACCAATATTCATTTCAATTCCTGAAAACAATCATCAAATTATATTTTTCCAAATGAACTTAACACCTTTTTGAGTTAACTTAGTGAGTGGGCTAGACAACCTTGAAAATTTTTCAACAAACCTCTGGTAATAACCAACCAATCCAAGAAAACTACTGATTTCAATTATATTTATGGGTCATGGAAAATCTTCAACAACATTTGTTTTAGCAGGATCACCAGTTATTCCATATTTTGAAATAATGTAACCGAGGAATGAAATTTTTTGTAACCAAAACACACACTTTCTGAATTTCCCAAACAGTTTCTTTTCTTTTAAGGTTTGCAAGACAACCCATAATTGACTTTCATGTTCATCTTTACTTTTGGAAGGAACCAAAATATCATCAGTGAACACAACTACAATCTTTTCCAAGAACTCATAGAAAATTCTATTCATAATATCCATGAATACAAAAGGTGCATTGCTTAATAAAAATTATATAACGAAAAATTCATAATGGATATATCTAGTAAGAATTATGGTATTCAGAATGTATTCTTCCTATAATTTCATCTGATGGTACCCCGACCTAAATTCAATCTCCTAAAAATACTGAGCTCCCTAGAGCTAATCAAAAAAATCATTAATATGTGGAGAAGAATACTTAATCTTAACAGTGATGTTATTCAATGATCTATAATCAATGAAAAGTCTCATTGAACTATCTTCCATCTTAAGAAACAAGATAAGATCACCCCATGGTGATGTGCTAGGTCGAATGAAACCATAATATAATAACACCTTCAATTGCATCTTTTACTCAAAAAGATTAATTTGAGCCATTCAATAAGGGGGATTCGAAATTGTATTAGAATCAAGAATTAATTCAACACTAAATTCAACTTCCCGATCATGTATTATACAAGGAAACTAATCAAGAAAAATATCATGATACTCATTTACCACTGGAAAGTCATTAATCTGTACAGTTCCTTTGTTTTCAACAATATGTGAAAGTTAACATTCATTTCCATATATTACTAGTTTCTCACCTTCCAGATATGTTATCAAAAGTACGGGTGAGTTCTTTTAATGAAACTGAAAATCATTATGAAAAGAAAGCTCTTTATCTCAGGAGTCAATCTTAGCATGATAAACTGAAATTCAATCCATACCTAAAATAACAAAAAACTATACTAGAGGAAAAACAATAAGGTATGCATGTATATTCTTTCTACACACAAGGACAAAAAGGTTCTTATAATTTATTTTGTCTACACATTTCTCCCTGATGTTTTTACCATATGTTCAGGATTCATATCTTGAGATGGAATTCACAATGTACTCGAAAACATCTCAGAAATTAACCAATGTGTAGACCCTCATTCAAAAACACGTTGGCTTAATCTAAACAAACAAAAGTGTACCTCATACTACTTCATTTGATCGCCCAACTCCTGATAAAGTAGTTTCAATGGATTTCACCACCCCTTTCTGCTTTTATTCTGGTTGCTTTCCCTTAGTTTTGTTCTTATTTGAACACAATTTTTCATAATGACCCATTTCATTGAACTTAAAACATTTTACCGACTATAAATAAGATTTTGTCTTACCATTGACCTGTAATTTTTTAGTGAAATTTTCATCCTTATATCCCATTTTACCACATCAATAGAATGTTACAGAATTCAAAAGAAATTACACAACCTGATTACTACCACAATTTTTACAAATTGTAAACTTATGTTTCTTACCATCAAACATTTTTGAAGAGTTATTCCCTTTCGTCGGCCACCATGACCTCTTATTTAGTTATTTTTCCAAGAAAACCTGATCATCGAAAAACTCCATTTCCACCTTCTCCACACATAAAAAAATAATTCATAACTTTTGAACTCATAAGAAGATAAATCACATTGATACGCTGAATTTTTTCATGAGTATAATATGATGATTTTACTATCAAGATCTCGTATAAAATATGGAGCATAGCTTCCTAATTGAGTGAATATTTCATCATAAAAAGCCACTGAGTCATCCTACTACCTCAATTCCAAGAATTTTTTTCCTATCCTAAGACAATCCACTTTAGGAAAATATTTCTCGATAAAAATACATTTGAATTCATCCCAACCAAGAGAATCAATCTTCTCACTATCCCTGATATTTTTCACCATCGACCTCCACTGATCGGATTCACCTTCTAAACAGTAAACAACAAGGCTGAACATTTGATGTTCTGAACACCCAATGACATCAAAAATATTTTCCAGTGCTTTGATCCACCCTTCAGCTAGAATATGGTCAGATGATCCTTTGAATGATGAGGGGTGTTGCCTCATGAAATGCTCCACTACTAACATGTTCATCTGTGGTCGATCTGGATTATCTCTTTCATGGATACCACCACCATTTATATCCTGAGTCAACTATTCCATCATGGAAACAAACTATTCAGTTTCAATTCCAACCATCTCAGGTTGCTGATTTGGAAAGTTGTCTTCCACATGATTTTGTCCGATCACAGCTACCCGATTTCCACTGTGGAAAACTATTCTGAACATAGAAGTATCATAGATGTTGTAACATGGTAATCTGTAAATGCTATATAAATTCAATATTAATATAAATTAATTTATGGATATTAATTTAACAATATCAAGACTTCTAAATTTATCTAATCCAAACTTTACTACAAACTATAAGGACCCAGCCTTAAATCATTACATAATTTTGAATTAAATGGATTATTCCCATTGAGGATTTTTTCAGGTATACAGTTTTATCGAATTCGGAAATAACTATTACATTACATCTCAAACATTACAATGCATACAATTATACTCAGTTTTGGTTTTTTTAATAAAATAAAAACTCTTGAAAAAAAGAGTCATTCCAAGTTCCATTTTTTAGACATCCTGACTTTTCCTTGATCCCATCCTTGACCCTATTAATCTTTTAGTCCTCTTAAAAACATTTAAAAACATGGGATGATCATTAAAAGATCAGTAAGGGTTATAAAATAATGAAAGAAAACATTAGTTCATCAAACGTAATTTTTTTACATACCTCATGAAATCATAACATTTATGAATAACACATAGTAATCACAAATCATAAACATAACTTGTGGCATCCATAACATACTTACGTTTTAGCTTTCACAGCCATGTAGGGAGTTAAATTTGGAATACCAATCATAGAATATTCCCTAAATCTCTTAGGAGAAACATACAAGTTTACCTCCATCACGTTACCCAATGAATTATAGAGATATCTGGGGCTCACCAGCACTAGGATTGTCAGAGAACCACCCATATACATAACAATTACCATGAAAAATAACATATTCATAACACATAAAACAAATAGAAAGGAAAGATAACATTTACACATTTCAATAACAATATATCATTTAAATATATTGACATAAAAAATACATTATCAAAACCATTCTCAATACCAAAATACGTAAAAGAGTATATGGTATTTATTTTCCTTTAAAAAACATTTCGGCTATTTAAGGAAGCCAAAGATCAAATAATACTCGCAGTGGTAGAAAATATCATTGTCACCACTTACATTAAAAATAAACATTATTTTTTTGTCATTTAGTAAAACAACTCATAGAAAATTATTCCCTTTGACTGAAATTAAATGTCAACAGAGTTTATAGACCGTATAAAAGAAAGTCGTGTATAAAAGCAAATATGCGTCAATTAATGGATATTGAGACGAAGTCCATTGCCCCGTGTCTGACATAGACCGTTCATTCTTTAATATCATGAATAATAAACTAAATTTAATTTAAACATGATTAAGAACAATTTTTATATTCATTATTCTTTATATATTACTTATTACAATTTTATAAAAATTATTTAATCATTTATGTTAATAACAGTCATTTTGTCGATATTTGGTACTTGAGTCAAAAACGAACTTCTTATATTTTGAAGCTGTCCATCTGGTCAAAATTTCATTATCTCCAGATTTATATTCATGATTTAGATATCATATATATTATATATATCCAATATATATATGTATTTATAATAGTACATAACATTTGGAGGGAAGAAATGAAATGCCTCGTTCATGGAGATGGTAAGCCGCACGTACAAATGAACGCTACTTTAATTTCTATTTATTATTTTTAATGAAATGAAAATATAATGATAAATAATTATATAATAAATAAAGTATAATAATATATATAATATCAATAATTCCATCCTTTATATGTTCCATGTATGGCATGAACGAGTCATATCACTTTGAGAGGGCGGTAGTCCGCACTTCCTCAAATAAAACTATCCCGTTTACCCATTATGGAAACCATAACAGTATGATATAAATGAAAAATAATGAAGCATAGAGACAATATAAATATAATATATATCACATATAAATACATTTCCATCAAATTGGACACTATAAGAGGTGGTAGGAGATGATTGAACAATCATCATTTAATGAGGCAGTATTTCGCCATACACAGAAACAGTATGTTCTTTACCCATTAGACGTAGGTGTTTGTAAGTCTACATCTAATGACTCATATAAAAATAACCTAGTATATTAAGGATTATGGTGTTCTTATAATGGAAATGAAGAAAATGATTTTAGTGGGTTGGATAAGTAAGATAATATAAAAGAACATAAAAGAAGACGTTACCTTTAAATCGGGTAACTCCCTTTGGTCTGAAACAAAAGGATTTCTTGAAGTACCTTTTGCCTATGGTAAGGCATATAAGTGGAAGAGAGGGATCTTAATAGATTATTTTGGTTGAGTATGGATGTTGAAAATGACTTTAGAGTTGTGAGTAATGGGTTAGAGTAGAGGGCTTTTAAAAGCGTAGGAGGGGCTCTTTTGGGATGTTTGAAAGAATTATTTTATTAAATAATTAATTTAGGTTTATAAAGGTCCAAAACATATTAAAGTAGAAGATAAGATGAATCTTGTTAGAAATAAAATAATCCAATAATAATTGGACAACTTTTGGATATTTTTTTAATCCTTATAATCTTATTTATTTAAATCATTCAATAACGAGGTAAACATTCCAACCTTATTGTGTCATAAATAATCTTATTTATTTGATCTATAAAAATTATAAATAAAATACGATGATGTGAAAAATATTTTTAGATTTCTAATGAATATTTATAATCAAATATTTCAATTATATAATCAAATAATAAAATTGTTTTAGCTAAATAATATATGTTTATGATATTTTTATTTCTACTTTAAAAAAAAGTTATTAATATCATTATCTTACCGAGGTGACTTTGAAAGGAAAAAAGTCTCATGCAAGGATTTTCTTGTTCTTCCATAACTCATGTGATAAGGTTAGGACAAGTGTTAAAGTAATTTTATATTATTATAATATTTTTTTTACCTTGAATTACCCTATTTACCTTTAACCGCGATAAATAAAAGTTAAAGTCACTATTCAAAAAAAATTCATTTTATTGAACCACATTTTACTTACTAATAACTACAATGTATGTCAGTTTTTCTAAATTCAATTTATAAAAGCGTTAAAATTTCATTTAAATGAAAAATTTATCTATAACTACTTCTCGGTGTTTCGACTGTCATAAAAAATTGACCCTTTTCAGAAAAATACAAACAATTCATCCAAAGATATATTTGATACTCAAAATTCAAAAATGATGCTTGTTTTACAAAATTCAAAACATAGACGTTGTATTAATTAATTTAATATTATTTCCCATCATCATAACATAAAGTGTGTTTTTATGAAATAACAACTATCAAAAGATTAACACTTGTTTATGTCCAATTTCAAAGTGAAATTAATTCCAATGACCAACATTTGATTAAATGGTAACAATATAATATAACTACACTTTAAAACTAATTTAATAGATGATCCATCCATATAAATAAATTAGATTAAAAGGAAGATTTGAATTAAAATACAACATTTTTCACCATTCATTTAAAAAATGAATTTTATCAGAAAAATACCAAAAAATTACCCAAAGTAAATTTTGATGCTCCGATTCTAAAGATGAATTTTATTTTGTCAAATATAAAATATAAAAGTGACTAAAACTATATTTAAATATGGTTCCCCATTAAAAGCCGGTAAACCGAACATTTAATGAATATTAGAGTATTATGCTTAAAATTAGATTTATTCAGATTTTAAGCATCTAAATTTTATTGGATAAATGTAAAAACATTTAACAATCATGTATAATCATAATTTAGTAAGGTCAATTAATTTATCCATTACAATGTCTAGGTGTTAAGTACCATTTAAAATAATATTATCTTATTATTTTTTAGTATGACACAGCATTATGTGTAACATTAGACTTCAATGAAACCTGTTGTTGCGTATTGGGTACGCCATAGAACATAGAATCCACTTTAATATAACCTTAATATTTAATTCAAAAATATTTATAAATATGAAAATGTATTATTCTATATTTACTTTGGATGTTATAGTAACACTAAATGAATGAAGATATATAATGATTGTCAAAAGCATTCCTATGGATAGATTGATATGAATTGGATGATAAAAATTAAGAAATATATTTTATTTTAACTTAATTGTAATTTATATTTTAAGATTTTATCAAATAATAATTTTGTTTTTCATAATATAATTTAATAAATAAAAGACCTATTTTTCTAACAAAATACATTTTTTAGGTAATTTGGGTTTTTATATAAGAAAATATATTTATCAATATTTAAAATATATTTATATGAAAAATATTTTTAATTAATATGAATAAATGAATAATTATTCATATATTAGTTATTTAATGAATAATAATGACAATAAAATCATTTTAATTTAATAGTTGTGTTTTTTCAATTTTTTATATACACATTTGTTTTTGATAAAAATAAATAAAATTATTTAAATTTAATAAAAAATTTATGAAATTTATAGAATATATATTTAATAAAATAATTAAATATTCATCAAATACTATTTACAAGGAATGGAATATAATTAAATTATATATTATTATTTTAAATGTATTTTTTAAATGGTATTAATTTCATTTTATTCAATTAATTTTATTTTAATTTCAGCTAATTATTATAATTTTATTTCAGATAGTGAATACCACTATTAGGTCAGCATCTCCAAATTTTATAATGACCAGACTTTAATATTTCTCCATAATTAATCGTAAAATCTATATTAAAATTTTTCCGTGGTTATGGTTAAAATGATATTACCATGGTTTAAAGTGAAGGATAAGTGTAATAATTCCAAAAAATATACATTATAGTTTATGATGATATTTTGATCATATCTTATGATACCTTTGAATTTATATCCATTTGGAGCCACTTTCACTAAAAGGTGAAATTTTATTATTTAAATCTTATAAGTAATTCCATGTGTGTTATCATTACCACCTCCCCCCAAAGGTACCACTTTTTTTTTTTCAGAAATGAAGAAAGAATGATGATGAAACTCAATGTTTTCCTATAATTAGTAATAGTTTTGTGAGTATAAATGAGGCTATATAAAACACATAAATTAGAGGAAGTATCCCTATAGGAAAATGAGAAATGAGAGATTTGATGAGACCACCAAAAAACATATTATCTTAAAAATATAATATCCCACAGATTGATGTAATTTTATTTGAAGTGGAAAATTATAAAAAGGAAACTAGAAGGACCAATATATACCTCAACTGTAATCTTGAATCCCAAAAAGATCCCGAACTAGTCATCTTTCTAGTAATATATAGCCTAATCACTAACCGAATCTTGTGGTCTTAAAATATCATTGTTAAATATAGGGGTGACCATAATAGGTATACTCATTAATATACTCATCAAATCCTCTCATAGAAATGATAGGAAGGTATACTAAAGCATAGTGAAATAACAAATTAATATAACTCATTCCCTAATCAGGTATGTTGGGTTCCCTACCTCAGGATGGATCTCTCACTATGTATCCCATAAATGTAATAATATAATACCCAATATAATATAATATAAATGGTACATCTCTATAACTAGCCCACTATTTTTACACTATTGTTCAAACATCACAGATCTTAAGACATCCCTCCACAATATGGATCTTCTGTCAAAGGAAACTATATAACAACTTTCACCACTTGTTACACATAATCATATCATAAACACTGCCATCTGTAGATTTTGATAAAATAGTTTATCAGGATAAAAAAATACCTTATTTCATATACCAAAACTCAATCCCTTACATCATATACAATGTACACATATAATATTTGTAAGGAAAATATTTTTCGAGATATATATTTGTTAAATAACCACAAGACATTACATATCTCTAAAAACTTATATTAGAAGTTATCCACCATGTGTGGTAAAATGTAGTCCTATCTGTATAGACATATGTTGAAAGGGTTTAATCAACCATCCATCCTCACCAACCCTGATGTTCGTGAAAATACCCTCAAATGTTTACTATGTGTTAGTATCTATAAAAATATGCATGGAGTAGCATATGAAATCACATAAAATAAGGAAAATACAATCTCTAAACCTCAATGAAGGATACTATATAGCTTTAACCTAAACTATAGCTATCACCTCCCAAAAACCTGCCTACCAATGGTAAGAACTGGATATTATAGAAGAATTGAATCATTCTACATGAATTTAAATTAATTAATTTTATAAATCATATAAATGTTTATCTAATTACCATCCAATTATTCAATGTCAACTGTCAGAGTCTCAAAAACATAGGTTAAATAATTTATAAATTTCTTCCATTACATAGTTCAAGGTACTCTAGGAATCATCCTATTCTACCATAAAATATTCATAATCAAAGAACAACTAGATCCATTTAAAATGGGGAATGTAATGAACAAACCATAAACATATTACATCTAGACATTTAATAAATGAAACATTTATTGTCCTGGAAACCATCTTCAAATTCATCAAACTTTGAGAAATCCTATATTTCACTAGGTTTATTAGTATTACTACCACACTCGACACCACAAGACATATCAACATCCATCACACCATATTAGGTTCCAATTACTATCAAAAACCTCAAAAATCATTCCCTTTTCTCACCAAACCTTCATCCTTTTAGGCACACATCATGTGTCATATCAATTGTCCTCGCCCATAATAATCACACAATCCAAAATGAAAATAAAAAATATTTAAGAAGGGATATTGGACCTATAATAAAGGAACCCATTCTTCATAAGTAAAAAAAACACGATCAACCCAAAAAAATTTTCTTTACCAAACAACCTATTAATTAACTTAATCAATTAACTAATACTTTTAACACAAGTTATAACAATAGAAATATTATGACATAAAATATCAAAAATTGTAAATTATTCAACCATATTTAATTTATAACATAATTTCCATCAATTTTATGTATGAAACACTATAGTTATAAATTAATTTATATTTTTTCATTCCTAAAAAATGACCAAATTTGCATTATTTATCCAATTTATTGGAATATAAAATTTGATAAATTATATATAAAATTTTGAGTTAAAAATTTTATCTGAGGACTATAACTGAAAAACTAGTTATTCCTTTAATTATTGTTTAATATAATTAATGGTCCATTAAGTCATTAACCAAAGGGATAAATCATAAAAATTTCACAAATGCACATAAAATAATAAAATAAAAAATCTCTTTCATTGAGAATTTCAATATTAATTGGATGAAAAATAAGTACAAGAATATATATCAGGTTTACAATAAAACAATGAATATATAACCCCCATAATGAATTCCACACCAAAAACATTCCATAATAAACCAAAATAACCCAATGATAAAAATATAGATAAAACTCTATATAATGGTAAAGAATCATGGGAGGGAAAATATATAATAACCCATAAGAAAATTAAGATAATATACCCCAAATCCCCACATATTGAACCCATGAAGCCATTGATCAATCCCAATCGAAAATGGATTTGAAAAACACCGAAAAAACACTGGATTCTAGAGGATTGGGAGATTTTAGAGTGTTTTTTGATGTGCATTGTGTTGCATTTGTTGTCAATGAGGCATGAAGTTGTCTTGTAATGAATGGAAGTCAGGGAATGTCAAGATGTGAATGACAAAGGTTGTGATGGTGTTGGTGAGGAAAGGAGAATGGCCATGAAACTTAGAGGAATGTCACTTAGGAGATTCACTAAGTGGCATTGGAGAATATGGTTGAAACATTCTCCATGAAAATCTGACGATTGTTGAGCTGATCATTAAGTTCATAGAACTTGTATCTTGATGATACAATGTCACAACATTGTTTGAAGACCATGCATTGTAGTGACAATGCATGAGGAGTTGAAGAAGATCCATCCACAAGTTCTAAGTGGATGAAGTGGTTTATTAAAGTCAATGTACTAACTCTTAGTGCATGTGAATTTGAAGTTGATCCAATTGATCTCTGATTAGATCAATGAAGCACATTGAAGAATTTAAGTGATTTAGGAGCTCAGTTGAAGATGAAGACCCTTCGTGAATTCCATTACAAAGTGATGAATAAGTGTTGAAGAAGAATGGAGGAATTCTAATGAAGAAGAAATAATTGATCAAGTAGCTCGGTTGATGAAGATCCTTGAGAATTCTCTCCTAAGTTGAAAATGAGATGGTGAAGAAGAATTACAAATTGAGGAGTTGTTTTTAATCAAGAAGATTAATGTTTGAATTCTCAAGAAGAAGATGAAGGAAAAGAATGCCTTGAAGGGCAAGTGGCACTTGGCATATTTTACATGGAGGACTTTGTTTTTACAAAGTCTTATTCAAGACTTAGCCAAAAAAATTGGCCTGCCCGTGAGCACCTTGTGGGTTCAACCCCAAGGCTCATGTGGGCCTAAGGCGCCACGCCCAAGGGGGAACCCATGGGGCGAGCTCAGGGCGGCAGGGGCGCACCCGCAGACACCACAGAGGCGCTGGGGCACGCCCGGAGGAGCGCAGGGCACGCGGTGGTGAAGCCCGCGCACCCGGTGTGTGCATAGTGGGCGCTAGGAGCGCGCCCGCAGGAGCAAGAGTGGGCGCAGAGCGCGCCCGCAGGGAGAACACGGTGCGGGGCGGCACCGTGGAGGGAGGAGTTTCAACTGGCCGTTCAAGGGAGCGGCTGGGTAATAAGCCGCGAGAAAACTGGGCGGCGTTTCGATGTGGGACGCGGGATTTTCCCGCGGAAGAGATCCTGGCCGTCCGTCTCATCGCGCACTTGATCTGCGCCGCACGATCCATCCGCGGCGCCGCGATCTAATCCAGGCCGTCAGATGTATTTTGATCGCCCGATCCAACGGCTCCCGGCTCATCTCCTTCGTCGAGCTCGAGCCGAAGCCACCCGCGAGCAGCCGCTGAACCAGAGCACTCCCGACGACCTATTTCGAGTTCCCGGCCACCATTTTCGAAACCGAGACCTCCATTCGGCTCGTCTGGCCACACTGAACAGATCCATGCCTAAAAATTGGCTTGCATGCTATGTTTGGAAGAATTCGAAGAAGGCCGAGGCAAGAGAATCTACCGAGGCTTTGGGGTGTTTATGCATGCATGGATTGGGTTTAAACAGAGGCCGTGCATGCGTTATAAATCGCATGCACGAGGAGGAAGAAAATAATAAATGAGCCCGCGGTAAACCGAGGAGAAAGTTCAAGATTTGGAAAAATCTTGAAGATCCGAATATTTCGGGGAATTGAGATTTATCCCACGCGGATGTTTTGAGGATCCTCTGCCTATAAAAATGAGGCCGAGCCCTCTGTGCTTCTTGCTGAAGTTTTGTTGAAGACCTGTCGTCCCGCGTGTGCCTCTGCCTCGCGAAGAAGAAGCCGCCGCGCAAAGTTTTGTGCGGCTGAAGTTCCTTGCGCGCAACCTCTTTGCACGACAAGAAGAGGAGGAAGGGCAGCGCCAACTTGCGCGCCCCCTCTGTGCACCGTGCCTCCTGCACGGTTTGCACTAGTGCGGCCAAGGTGTCCTTGACACGCTTGCGCACCCGCGGTGTTATACCCTGCGCGGTTTGCACTTGCGCGCCCGCGGTGCTTTGCACCTGTGGCTTGCGCGACCCACGGTCAGTGGGACAGTCACGGCTGTGAAGGGAAGAACAGGGCTGCACCCCTTGCGCGCCTTCATTTGAGACAGGGAGTTCGGGTTGTGTTTTACACACAGTGTGTGTGTGCAAAATTTGAAGAACCACCGTGGGCAGTGTGTGTGCAAATGGAGTAAGAGGATCCTACGGTTTTGTGTGTGCAAAGAGGAAGACCCGAGGACATTGTGCCTTGGGTGTGTGTGAAACAAGAAGACCACACTATTTGTGTGTGTGCAAAGTGGACAAGATCACCTACGGGCCAAGTGTGTGCCAAGTGGAGAAGAAGGCCCTACGGCCGTGTGTGCTTAACAAAACAAGAAAAGGCAGTAGCCTTGTGTGTGTGCAAGAAGGGAAGGAAAGGCCTTTGTGCCTTTGTGTGCAAAAAGAACAACAAGTGGCCGTAGCCCTTGAGTGTGTGCCAAATTGAGGAACACATCTTGTGTGTGCTAAGTATCCTAAGGGTAGTGGGTGTGAGCAAGACAAGGCCGTACTTTGTGTGTGCATTTGAAGAAGAAGGCCGTAGCCCTTGTGTGTGAAAAATGAAGAACCAAGTGTGTGCATAAGTGAAGTGCACACTTTGAAGAAGATTAAAAGAACAAGGAAGTGAGTGTGCTAAACAAGTGAAGGCCAAGTCTAAAGTGTGTGCAAAGTGAAACAAGTGTGTGCAAAAAGACAACAAGGCCGAACCTTAGTGTGTGTGCAAAAGAAAGTGTGTACACACTAAGAAGAAGAGAAGACATCCACACTAAAGTAGAACACACTCTAAGTGTGTAAGCAAATTTAATTAAGTGTGTGAAGATTGTGAAGAAGGTGTGTGCTATAGTTGACTACACCCTTTGTGGGTTTATTGCACCAAGAGGAGAAGAAGGGAAGTGCATGCTTGCATGCATGCACATGCACACGTGAACAAGTCCGAATCAGCTTGTGTGCAATTTGAGTTGTCCAAGACTAGGAGGTTCTTGAAGAATTGAGAAGGCCATGCAATCATTGCATGAAGAGACAGAGATGCCATGCACTCAGTGCATGAAGTTGTTTTGAACTGAGACTGGACCAGACTAAAGTTGAAGATATCATTTGTCTGAGTATTCAGTAATTGAAGAGAGGCCAGGTCATCCTGAGAAGAAGGAGATAAATCCTGAGCAAGACGAGAAGACCTGATCATCACAAGTGATCAGAGGTACAGAGCAAGGCCAGCAGTCTTTATCCGAGACTGCTGAAGATACTTGAAGAGCTGAACAAGAAGAAGAGCTACTCGTGTGACTCGAGGAGCCAGAAGAAGACCCCGTGGGACTCAGGGAGAAGAAGTCTTCAATGGGATTCTGGAGCAGGCCAGTGGGACTCTGGTAACACTTTGGGACGCAGTATAAAGACCCTCCTGTGGGACTCAGGAGAGATACGGTGGGAAGCTGTATCGACCATTGTAATACTAACAGATTATAATGGGAGAATCCATGCTTGGAGAGCATGGCAAGGATGTAGGCCTTTGGTGCCGAACCTTGTAAATCCTTGTGTCCTGTGCCTTTTCATTACTGCATTATCCGGGAAAGGTTGAGAGATACAAGAAGAGTGGATCGAGGCTTTAACCAGCCATAGAGGTTTAATTGATAAGAATCAATTAGTAAAAAGTTTTAAGGGATCACTGATTCACCCCCTCCCCCTCTCAGTGATTCACACTGATCTGGGCACTTCAATTGGTATCAGAGGGAGGTTCCCTCTAAAAGATCCAAGGGAGTCTTTATGGAGTGCAGATTTGAGGAAATGAGTGATCAGCCTCAAATGGAGATATCTGCCAAGACTCAGAAAAATAGAAAGAAGAAACAGGCAAAGAAGATGAGGAAGAAGGTTGCTGCAATCAGAGAAACTCCTTCTATGGAAACAAATGTGAAAGTCACATCAGATGACAATTCCTTTTATCATTCTTCTGATGAAGCCTGCTCTAGCTGTGATGAAGATGGAAGAAACAATGATCTTCTAAATGCAATCAAATATCTTCAGAAGAGAGTCCCCAAGGAAATTGCAATGTGTATAGCTACAGGCATCCTTGATCTTCAAGAAGAAAAATCACAGCTAGAAGAAGAAGCCAATGCTATGGAAGATCAGCTGGCTAAAAGGGTTGGCATAACCAACACTCTCAGAAAGCTGGTAAATGCCAAAGATGAAACTGTTTCCCTTTGCAATCAAAGATATGAAGATACCTGTGAAGAATTGCAAAAGAGCTCTTCTGAGAAAGAAATATTTTTGATAATTCTCAAAGAAGTTTTCCATGCACTAGAAATGAGGCACAAAGTGTCAATGGTTGTCAAAGATGCTCAACTAGAAGACAAAGTCAAAAGGGTGAAGGAGCTGGACAATTCATTGCAAGAATTGAAGAAGGTGCATGAAGACCAGATGAAACAACTGGTGGAGAATTGGGAAGGAAGGCTAAGAACTGTTGAGGATGAGAAGAACTCCCTTAACATGAAATGCTTAGAACTAGAGGTGATATTGACAAATCAGCAATCACCCAAAGCCAAAGCCTCCCAGTCAACTGAAAGGAGAAATGTTGCTACTCAAGTATGCTTTGAAAAGGATGATTCTAAACGAAAGACATCCTATAATAAAAGGGAAACAACTTCTAAAAAGAAGGTACCATCCATCCCATCTTGTACTCATGTTTCTAATTGTGTTTCCACAAAAAGTGCAGGATGGAAGAATAATTCCAAACAAGTATGGATGAAGACAATGAAGAAAGAAATCTCTCCTAAAGCAGCACAACAATTCAAGACAATTACCCTAAAATCAGAAGGACTGAAGAAGTCAAGATTTGTGGGTCAATGTTGGTGTTGTAATAAGTATGGGCACTGTGCAAAGGATTGTTGGTACAATCCACTAAATTTCAAAGCACAAAGGAAGCTCATGCCTAGGGGGAGCAAGCCAGAAGAAAAGAAGCAGCATCCACAGGTCCAGAGACATCTGTTTACTGCTAACAGATTTGGATTGCTTGACAACATCTGGGATGTTTTCAAAAATGGTCAAAATGATACATGTCAATCTCCAACTGTATCCAAAGATGAAAAGAAGAGAGGATCACTGAACCTGTCTAAAAAGGAATCCTTGGGAAGCAAGAAGAAGAAAGTAGAAAATGCTCCCAAGAAGTGTTTGAGAAAGGAAGAGAAGTCCTTGGAGTCTAAATCCAAGAAGGGTGATGCATCCAGAAGGACCACCAAGAAAACATGCTTCTACTGTGGAATGAAAGGACACATCATGGACCTTTGTAAAGAAGCCATGAAATTAAATAGAAGCAGACTGGACTTAAACAGACAATCAATCCAGAAGAAGCAGAAGGGATTGGTTGAAAATAAGTTGCCTAAGAGAGGTAGCTTAGCAGCATCCAAAGAACCATGTGGAACTTCCAAAACTGAGGCCACTCTTCCAAATGATTTACTTGTCATATGGCCACATCAGTTGCAACTTTCCAGAGAACTACAAAGAGATGAAGATGAAGCTCTGGCATTTGCTAAAGCAAAAGGGAAGAAAAAGATTTCACATGAAGATGGGTTGAGAACCACACCAGCACAATCATCAATGAAGATCAAATGTGAAAGTGTGAAGAATGGTGAAAATGGGACATCTCGGTTGAGAGAATCTTCTCAACCTTGTTGTTCACATTGATGAACCAAGGAGGTTCCATCTTATTCCCTTATACTCTTGGTGTATACATGTGCTAACATTGCAGGGAATTGAAGATGATGATCATTCTCATCTGGAGGATGGTTTGAATTGAATGGAGTGCACCCCTTGAGGGGGAGCCAATCTGAAGAAGATGGCATTCTTAGATAAATACCATCTTGAGAAAAGTGAAGGTATTCCAATCATACTTTCATCCCTTGTTTCTTAATTAAGTTTATCTTGTCAATTAAGGGGGAGTATGGATTGAAGACAAATGGATGAAAGGGGGAGCTTTATCTTTGCACTTGAACTTTCTAATGTGTTTGGTGAAGTATGTGCAAGATTTAGCAATTCATTGTTATATCTGAAAAAAAATTTCAAACCCCTAAGCATGATCTCACATGTGTAGAGAATTATGGACAGCTTTGAATTCCTTGGTCATATCACTCTTGTTTTCTACACCGGGTTTGCCCAAGTAGACTTAGAGTTGATTTACTAAAGGTTCATTGCTCAAGTGAACATGTGACATCATCCCTCTCTTAGTGATTTTGAAGAAAATGCTTTTATAAGGGAGGAAGATATTTGTGAAAGTGAACCACACCACACCTTTGCATTTGATTGCCAATAAGGGGGAGAAAATATTGGCACACATATTGACCCATTCATATGTGCTGAAGTGGTGTATTGACAACAAATACAAAGGGGGAGATTGATGTGCATTGTGTTGCATTTGTTGTCAATGAGGCATGAAGTTGTCTTGTAATGAATGGAAGTCAGGGAATGTCAAGATGTGAATGACAAAGGTTGTGATGGTGTTGGTGAGGAAAGGAGAATGGCCATGAAACTTAGAGGAATGTCACTTAGGAGATTCACTAAGTGGCATTGGAGAATATGGTTGAAACATTCTCCATGAAAATCTGACGATTGTTGAGCTGATCATTAAGTTCATAGAACTTGTATCTTGATGATACAATGTCACAACATTGTTTGAAGACCATGCATTGTAGTGACAATGCATGAGGAGTTGAAGAAGATCCATCCACAAGTTCTAAGTGGATGAAGTGGTTTATTAAAGTCAATGTACTAACTCTTAGTGCATGTGAATTTGAAGTTGATCCAATTGATCTCTGATTAGATCAATGAAGCACATTGAAGAATTTAAGTGATTTAGGAGCTCAGTTGAAGATGAAGAACCTTCGTGAATTCCATTACAAAGTGATGAATAAGTGTTGAAGAAGAATGGAGGAATTCTAATGAAGAAGAAATAATTGATCAAGTAGCTCGGTTGATGAAGATCCTTGAGAATTCTCTCCTAAGTTGAAAATGAGATGGTGAAGAAGAATTACAAATTGAGGAGTTGTTTTTAATCAAGAAGATTAATGTTTGAATTCTCAAGAAGAAGATGAAGGAAAAGAATGCCTTGAAGGGCAAGTGGCACTTGGCATATTTTACATGGAGGACTTTGTTTTTACAAAGTCTTATTCAAGACTTAGCCAAAAAAATTGGCCTGCCCGTGAGCACCTTGTGGGTTCAACCCCAAGGCTCATGTGGGCCTAAGGCGCCACGCCCAAGGGGGAACCCATGGGGCGAGCTCAGGGCGGCAGGGGCGCACCCGCAGACACCACAGAGGCGCTGGGGCACGCCCGGAGGAGCGCAGGGCACGCGGTGGTGAAGCCCGCGCACCTGGTGTGTGCATAGTGGGCGCTAGGAGCGCGCCCGTAGGAGCAAGAGTGGGCGCAGAGCGCGCCCGCAGGGAGAACACGGTGCGGGGCGGCACCGTGGAGGGAGGAGTTTCAACTGGCCGTTCAAGGGAGCGGCTGGGTAATAAGCCGTGAGAAAACTGGGCGGCGTTTCGATGTGGGACGCGGGATTTTCCCGCGAAAGAGATCCTGGCCGTCCGTCTCATCGTGCACTTGATCTGCGCCGCACGATCCATCCGCGGCGCCGCGATCTAATCCAGGCCGTCAGATGTATTTTGATCGCCCGATCCAACGGCTGCCGGCTCATCTCCTTCGTCGAGCTCGAGCCGAAGCCACCCGCGAGCAGCCGCTGAACCAGAGCACTCCCGACGACCTATTTCGAGTTCCCGGCCACCATTTTCGAAACCGAGACCTCCATTCGGCTCGTCTGGCCACACTGAACAGATCCATGCCTAAAAATTGGCTTGCATGCTATGTTTGGAAGAATTCGAAGAAGGCCGAGGCAAGAGAATCTGCCGAGGCTTTGGGGTGTTTATGCATGCATGGATTGGGTTTAAACAGAGGCCGTGCATGCGTTATAAATCGCATGCACGAGGAGGAAGAAAATAATAAAAGAGCCCGCGGTAAACCGAGGAGAAATTTCAAGATTTGGAAAAATCTTGAAGATCCGAATATTTCGGGGAATTGAGATTTATCCCACGCGGATGTTTTGAGGATCCTCTGCCTATAAAAATGAGGCCGAGCTCTCTGTGCTGCTTGCTGAAGTTTTTTTGAAGACCTGTCGTCCCGCGTGTGCCTCTGCCTCGCGAAGAAGAAGCCGCCGCGCAAAGTTTTGTGCGGCTGAAGTTCCTTGCGCGCAACCTCTTTGCGCGACAAGAAGAGGAGGAAGGGCTGCGCCAACTTGCGAGCCCCCTCTGTGCACCGTGCCTCCTGCACGGTTTGCACTAGTGCGGCCAAGGTGTCCTTGACACGCTTGCGCACCCGCGGTGTTATACCCTGCGCGGTTTGCACTTGCGCGCCCGCGGTGCTTTGCACCTGTGGCTTGCGCGACCCACGGTCAGTGGGACAGTTACGGCTGTGAAGGGAAGAACAGGGCCGCACCCCTTGCGCGCCTTCATTTGAGAAAGGGAGTTCGGGTTGTGTTTTACACACAGTGTGTGTGTGCAAAATTTGAAGAACCACCGTGGGCAGTGTGTGTGCAAATGGAGTAAGAGGATCCTACGGTTTTGTGTGTGCAAAGAGGAAGACCCGAGGACATTGTGCCTTGGGTGTGTGTGAAACAAGAAGACCACACTATTTGTGTGTGTGCAAAGTGGACAAGATCACCTACGGGCCAAGTGTGTGCCAAGTGGAGAAGAAGGCCCTACGGCCGTGTGTGCTTAATAAAACAAGAAAAGGCAGTAGCCTTGTGTGTGTGCAAGAAGGGAAGGAAAGGCCTTTGTGCCTTTGTGTGCAAAAAGAACAACAAGTGGCCGTAGCCCTTGAGTGTGTGCCAAATTGAGGAACACATCTTGTGTGTGCTAAGTATCCTAAGGGCAGTGGGTGTGAGCAAGACAAGGCCATACTTTGTGTGTGCATTTAAAGAAGAAGGCCGTAGCCCTTGTGTGTGAAAAATGAAGAACCAAGTGTGTGCATAAGTGAAGTGCACACTTTGAAGAAGATTAAAAGAACAAGGAAGTGAGTGTGCTAAACAAGTGAAGGCCAAGTCTAAAGTGTGTGCAAAGTGAAACAAGTGTGTGCAAAAAGACAACAAGGCCGAACCTTAGTGTGTGTGCAAAAGAAAGTGTGTACACACTAAGAAGAAGAGAAGACATCCACACTAAAGTAGAACACACTCTAAGTGTGTAAGCAAATTGAATTAAGTGTGTGAAGATTGTGAAGAAGGTGTGTGCTATAGTTGACTACACCCTTTGTGGGTTTATTGCACCAAGAGGAGAAGAAGGGAAGTGCATGCTTGCATGCATGCACATGCACACGTGAACAAGTCTGAATCAGCTTGTGTGCAATTTGAGTTGTCCAAGACTAGGAGGTTCTTGAAGAATTGAGAAGGCCATGCAATCATTGCATGAAGAGACAGAGATGCCATGCACTCAGTGCATGAAGTTGTTTTGAACTGAGACTGGACCAGACTAAAGTTGAAGATATCATTTGTCTGAGTATTCAGTAATTGAAGAGAGGCCAGGTCATCCTGAGAAGAAGGAGATAAATCCTGAGCAAGACGAGAAGACCTGATCATCACAAGTGATCAGAGGTACAGAGCAAGGCCAGCAGTCTTTATCCCAGACTGCTGAAGATACTTGAAGAGCTGAACAAGAAGAAGAGCTACTCGTGTGACTCGAGGAGCCAGAAGAAGACCCTGTGGGACTCAGGGAGAAGAAGTCTTCAATGGGATTCTGGAGCAGGCCAGTGGGACTCTGGTAACACTGTGGGACGTAGTATAAAGACCCTCCTGTGGGACTCAGGAGAGATACGGTGGGAAGCTGTATCGACCATTGTAATACTAACAGATTATAATGGGAGAATCCATGCTTGGAGAGCATGGCAAGGATGTAGGCCTTTGGTGCCGAACCTTGTAAATCCTTGTGTCCTGTGCCTTTTCATTACTGCATTATCCGGGAAAGGTTGAGAGATACAAGAAGAGTGGATTGAGGCTTTAACCAGCCATAGAGGTTTAATTGATAAGAATCAATTAGTAAAAAGTTTTAAGGGATCACTGATTCACCCCCTCCCCCTCTCAGTGATTCACACTGATCTGGGCACTTCATTTTTAATGACCCCAATCCCAGTATCCCAGCGCATGTGTCTACATTGTAAAATTTGTATACGATATAATGAATTCAATCCCAAAAGACAGTGTATCATATTAGTATTTGTAAAATAGATTCATACATGGTTCCCATATTACAACTGAATAAAAAAATTATAAAATAATTCAATAAAATCATAATTATTCAATCAAGAATAGAATTCCTTATCATTCAAATATTTTTTATCTATTCATGGGAAAGGAAACGAAATAGTGTTAGCTCAATTGTTCAGAAAGAGTTACGTACATAGGAATCTACCATGAATAATCAAGAATAATAACTATGGAATGTTAAATAACCGAACACACTTTCCATTACATTAACATGACTATAATTATTAGGAAACATATAATAAATATTTCAAGGAAAATATTCAAAGACACATCCCATTCATTCGATTAACTAAGAATGAGAAGGTATCCATAAATTATATCATTGTTATAATCTCATGTAAAATAACAATATAAATTTTAAGGAATGAAATTCTTAATTACTAGACAACATTATCTCACAAATCATGATACCTATACTATAATTACATTTCACTAAAATGTGTATAACTGATAGATATGCATACAGTAGAAACCTAAATAACTATTAATATACAGCTGATCTGTCTAATGAAACTAATGATACCTCAAGGGTTTATCAATATCTATGCCCCACATATATATTCTTGTTCAAATAATTCATTATATATCTAATAATCAATTTAATTCATGAACATAATTCCTTGCGAATAAATTTATATATTGTGTTTGGTATACATATTAACAATAATTTCCCCAGTTAAGAAAATACAAATCAATTCAAAAACCATATGTAAAAAAGGTATATGGATTAAAAAATAATCATATCCATTAGTAAATAATATCATATATTTAATATTTATATAGTTTCAAAAGATAAATGTCCACAAGTATGTGACTATTTGAAGATAATGTAAACAATCACAAAAGAAATTGTTACTGGACAATAATTTTTTACAACTCTGGTAACTTTTAAATTGTATCAAATTGAAGAATATTCATGAAAAGAAACATTAATAAACATTAATAAATAGATATTAATTTTATATTTTACAATGGGGATGAATATTCACTAAATAAAAGTGAATATGTACATATTTAAAAAAATTATTGAATGAAACAGAAATTGAGATGAAATCACATTCATGGATTATAACATTTAATTTAGGATTAATAATTGTATTGATCATATGCATAAAATATAAATTCATATAAAAAATTATAAATATAAAATTAATTAATCAAAATAATCACACGCATACACATATATTATCAATGAATTTGAATAAGTAATATAACCTAATGAAATTAAATTGAGTTAATATTCAATTCACAACACATAGATGATATTATTAAAATTAATGCATAAAATTAAATTAATTATTAATATTAATGATATTATAATGAAAATAGTATGTATATACATAATATAAAATAAATTAGGTATATAAAATTCCAATATTCCTCAATGAAGTGAAATTGAGATGAGGACCCTTAAATCACACTTCCTTTTGGGTAAAGATGTAAAAATATACTATATAATATTTTTAATAATTTTATTAATTTATACCATAAAAATATTATTATTTATAATATCATATATTACCATTTTTATAACAACTTATCAACCATCATTATTAATCATTCATTATTAATATTGATTTGAGTGGCCACTGCCTTGTTTTCTCATGTAGGTTTTAGAATTAATGTTTTGTTTCAATGAATATTATATTGTTTAATAATATAAATAATTCTTTTAATATTATAAATATATGTTTTCAATATATTAATTTTTATAATAATTATTGAATTTTGAACATCGATAATGGATCACATTACTTCGTAGAGTTGTAAGGTCGTACATATTCATGATTGATGTTTTCATTTCCATAATAGGTGAAAGGGTAAGTATGTGGGTGATATATTAATTTTAAATAATCACTAGAAAGTAATACATATCACATATATTCCTTAAATACATCCTCACAAAATATCACGAAAATATAATGTGAAAAAATGAATCACATCGCTACGAGAGGCAGTAGTATAGTGTACACCCGACTGCCTTTTCCAAAATTTAAATTGCATGGTAAGTGAGATTTAATATGTAATATTATAATTAAAAAATTATAATAATATTAAATTAATACAATAAATTTATCATTATACACAGTCATGGGATTAGATTATGGAAAACGAGTAACATCGGTTCGGGAGGTGGTTGTCCGTCGAAAAAATGATCGATGATTTTGTTTACCATTTAATAGAGGAGGATATAGATAAAGGTTATTAAACTAACATAATAAAATATAATTATGTGAAATTTTTCTCTTTTTTATACTATAATGATTAAATAATATTTGCAGGAGTTGGAAGAAAAATATGTATAAAAAGTATCATTAATTAATGTATCCTCTTCAATGGATAACTTCATTAGGTTGGTAACAAAACCCTTTCTAGGATAAAAATATTACCAAACCTTGGGATATAAGATGTTTTTAGGAGATTACATAACTATTTTTGTAGGTATTGGATTAACCAAATGGATTTGGAAGGGTGAATAGGGGAGGGGAGGGTGTGGTCATTTATAATTTGTGGAGGGGAACCAAAATGAATTTTTTAATAGAATCAATTACATCAAAAAATTTATAATGAAAAAGGTATAAAACATGTATCATATTCGTTACTTTTGGGTTTTAAGGTCAAAATAATTCCATAAAATAGGGTTTGGAATTGGTTTAGGTCATTTTTAAACCTTATCCTGTTAGTTTAACCCTAGGTAAACTCGTTATTACAAAAAACCGCTAAAATTAATTTTTACTATTATCACTATTTATTATGAAAAAATTAATTTGACCTTATAAAATAATATATATTATTCTGATTCAAAATATTGAATAATTTTTTCAGTCGTCAATTTATATAACTGGAATAATTCAATTTCAAATTATACCCAAAGTCATAGAAAAAGCGGGTTTCCAAAGAGAAATTTCTCATCTACGTTGAAGGTTTTAAAATCAGAATGGATTATTAATTGATCATAAAGAACCAAATTAGTTTAATTATAATATAATTTGACTAATTTTACTATATATCCAAAGTAAAATAAAATTAAACATTTTATATTATTTAAATAGAAATATGTATTCAATAAGCACACTACATTTCACTATTCACAAAAAAATGAAACATTTCTAAATAATACCATAAATGCACCATAATATAATTTTGATACGATAATTTAAAAAATTAATTTAGTTGTATAAAATAAATTTTATTTAATCAGTAAAAAATATTTTTATATTATTCATGCAAAGTGTGACTAAACCGTATTTAGTAAAATTAAAATTTTCTATAAATTTAATATTTTTTATTAGATTGATTTTTAATTTATTTAAAATCATTAAATAAAGATAATATTCAATATTTAGTTATTCTAATTCATATCCTCTAATATAATATCTTGTTTATAATGGTATAAAATATTGGTATTTTTTTAAACTTGTTGTTGTGGATTCTATAAGTTATCATAGATATCAAATTTATTTAAAAATAAATATATAATAATGTATTGAGATGTTAAATAATCATCTAATATTTGTGTTTCTTATCATATATGATAGATAAAATTTATTTTCTCTTTCTAACTGCGTTTGAGTAACATTCTCCCACTTTATAATTTTTTTCTTTGTAAGTTCAACATGATGTTTTAAATGAAGGGAATAAAAGTTGAAAATATCTCTATTCAAAAACCAAAACGTAAATATTTTAACAAAACAACATCTAAAAATAGGGAAAGTGAAATAAAGATGTTCATATTGAATAACAAATAAATCATCCTCCATGTAAGATAAAATAGCTAGGATGTGATGATATGTACCTGGAATAAAAGAATATATAATTATAGACGGTGATAGAGATCATTGATCGCATGAAATTGAATAATCAATGGAATGTTAAGAACCTAAAAAACAAAAATCATTGTTGATTAAAAATTCCAATATATTATGTTTATTTTAATTTAATTGGATACACTATTTTAATTAGGATCTTTTACCTACTATTGAGGAATTCATTTTTTATGTACGAATATGAGTAATTATGTTTACTTGATACATTTCTATATTATAAGAACAATTTCATTCTTTTATTATTTTTAATAAATTACCACCACATATATTAATCCATTACATTAATTTAAAAATTGATTAATTATGCCTAAATCACTAAAATTTTATTTTAATGGATTGTAAGATCCATAAATTGTTGAAAATAAACTCTACATATTTTATTATATATTATAAAACCCAAATTTTTTTCGAAATATATTTATATTAAAACCTTAATAGTAATCACATTGGTTCATAAATAATATTTTTCATCAAGTAATTTATGTCAAATCAGTAAAATATTAACCAAAAAAAAGTAGTCTAGTGTTTGGTGGAAGAAAATTCTCATTATTTAGTGTTAGCTTTAAGAACCATGATGTTTCCAGAAGAAAAGGTTGTCCCCTTATATGGGAGATATACTTTTTTATAACCATATTAATATAATTACAATAATGTTCTAAATTTTTGATGACCTATAATTAATATAACCCAAAATACAATATATTCTATTGTAGTTACAAATAGAAAAAATATTTTAAAAAAATAAGAGCATTTATCCTCAAATATTTTTTTTATAATAACCAAATACATTGTATTCCAATCCATTTTTCCAAAAATATATTAATCCGGTTATATTCCTACAAAATCTTTTTCAAATGGTTGTTTAAGATGTATAAATTATGATCAACCATAAACTCATACACACATTAGTGTATCAATAAATCTTAATTTAATAAATACATATATACCTCTAAAATTTAGCACAATCTACGGATGTTTCAGGATTATTATAACCAAAGTACCATTGGAAATTTTAATTCCATAATTTAATTCATGAATCCAAAGTCATTAATACGTCAATCACTATATTTTGAAATATGTATTTATTTATTCTAGGGGTTATCCATTAGAAGAGGTAATTGACAAGAATAATTCCCTAGTTACCCACGTTTATGACAATGAACTATATTTAGACCCATATGATGAAATTAATTTAATTCCATCGCTGTAATGATATTTTAAGGACTATTAATTTCTTTATTCCCTTATTTTAGACTAATAAATAATTTACTGCAAACCATTTGAGACACTTTCGCTGATGACTCATTGCAAATTTTTGACAAGAAGGAAATTGAGACTTCATTCCACTATGGTCACCACCACTCGAGCTCATATAAAACTCCATTATTTTCATTTGTAGTAAGTTTGCATGTTAGTTAATGTATAGAATGTTTATAATATTTCAGTAGAAATTAATATCCATATTCATTATATTTTTTAATTTAGTTATTGTCCAATTTGGTTGTTCATAGTCACCACATTTTTTTTCATATTCAATTTCAACTAAATTAGTTCCTTTCAATCTATTGATTTAAACCATAAAGCATACTATGAGAATCACTAATCACAGTGAAAAAACCATATAATTATTTATAGGATGTTTAAATAACTTCCCCTTTCTAAATATAATACACCTTATGATTAACATAGGTAATTAATTATCATCATCTATTTAAAATCATTCTAAAGCGTTTGTATTGAAATTGTTATTTATCCTAATAATACCACCTGAGAGTGTCAAACTTGGTGAATAAGAATACCCATTTTAATATACCAAGAAATTCTTTATCCATGATTGACATAATTTTTATATATTTATTACCCATAAGAACATATAATCTTGAACCAAATCCACATGTAATATACCGAGAGGGATTTATTCCTACGAAGAACATTATAATCTATACCATACCAAAAAATATAATTTTATTTTATGAAAATTCTCAAAGTATGTCATAGAGTTATGTTCCCTAATATTGTATCCTATATTTAATTACCATGGTTACTACTATACTTACTCTAATAGAAACTTTGATAAACCTAACAAAAATAGCTCATAGTTAATGTCTACAACTTTAAATTGGAATTATATACAAGGAATTTCATTTGAAAAGACCATATAGTTCAGTAGACTTGATAAAATAAATAAAAACATGATTGTCATATTAAATTTGGACAAAAAATTGAGACATATTTTTTATCAAGCATATCATTATTCCTTATATAATATCATTGGATATCATTCATAGTATACTTCATGGATTCCTGGGGAAGGAAACAAAAAAAGTGCACTTAATTTCTTAGTAAGAGTTATGTACAGAGAATTATATCACAAATAAATAGTATTAATTAACATAAAATGTAAAATTTTAGAACAAAAAATCAATATTAATAATTTTAATAAAATCATTAGATAATGGATAATCAATATTGAGATGTAAATAACCGAAAAATCTTGTAATTTAACAAATAAACTAAGAATGAAAGTGAATCCAAAGATAGTATCCTTGATAATATTTAATGTATTATAATAAATTAAATTATTAATGATGGAAATGATTAATTGACATGTTTAATGATATCAGTATCCTAATACCTCTACTTTCAATACCTTTCCGAAGATAGTTTAAAATGGATGGGTAAGTATTTACCAAAACCCCAATTAGCTAAGGTTATCCAATTGATTCATTACATTAGACTACCGATGTATGAATTTGATATCTATAAAAATGTTCCTCCTGAATTTTTTCTAAAATAATTTCCCATATATAGATTCATAAATTTAATTAATGCATAATTTTACTTATTAACAAATTTCTTCACATAGTGAGGAATAATAATTAACAATATTTATCGTAGTTAATCAAATAAAATTTAAAGTAAACACAATATGTAAAATTTTTATAATTTTAAGGAAATCAAAATATCCATTATATAATCATTTGGATATTTATTTGAAACATATTTTTCAATTAAAAATGATAACAAGAATGTAATTTCATCAAGATAAACTGATCATTCAAATAAGAATGTAAGATTTCCTAACAATTTTTACCTTTTTAGAAAACACTAAATCTTAACCCATTTAAGAATATAAATGAGAAAAACATTAATCATCACTAATAAGTTGGTATTCATGTTAAATATATAAAATATTCATTATATACCCCACATAGAAGTGAATATTATCATATTAAAAAATTTTACATAATGAAATGGATATTGAGATGAAATCCCTTTCTATGACGATACCATTGAAGTGTTATATAATCAAGGGATTTATTATTTGTACAAAAATAAAATCCAAATAATAAGTGTAATTAATAAATAATATATTAAAAATTAATTACACACATCATATTAGAATATCAGAGATAATGATGATATAATATGACCCAATTAAATGAAATTGAGTTAAGAATTCATTTACCAATTGGTAATTTTTAATTCAATGGAATTTAGATAAAATAAATCAAATAAAAGACTAAAATACCAAAAATTATTAACTAATGATGATATTATATGAAAATTGGTTGTAAATACACTTTATAAAATAAATTATGTTCTTAACATTACAATATTCCCCAATGAATAGAAATTGAGACAAAGTACCTTACATCATGATTCTGTTTGGTTGAAAACGATTTAAAATATTATAATGTGGTTTTATGAATGTTATTAATTTATACCGAGACCATATTAATATTTATAATATATTATATGATCCTTTTATAAAATCGTATAATTTATTTGTTAACAATCTCTCATTATTAATATTGTTTCGAGTGGTTACTTCCATGTTTTTTCAAGTATATGTTAACATTATTGTTCTGGTTCATTACAATATTATATAGTTACATAATATATTAAATTATATTAATGTCAAAAATATCATTTTTCCATTATATACAATATTATTATAATTATTGAAAGTTGATCATGGATAATGGATCACATCACTTCATGGAGTAGGTAGGCCCTATATTTTATAGGTGATGTTATCATTTTCTAAATGGATGAAGCTGTAAAGAAGTTTGTGATATATTAATTATCCTTAATCAGTATTATTCCATATATATCACATATAATCATTAAATTTATCCTTATTACATTCTATGTATAGTGTAATAGAAAAACAAATCAAATCACTTAATGAGGAGGTAGTCCACTATATACACAAGCAACATCATCATAATTTTAATGGAATATAAAGTAAGATGATTTATGTTATATAATAATTTCATAATTCAAATAGTATCCTTAATATTATATATATTTAAATTAATCCATCATTCTATACAATCTTGAGGTGTTTTTTATGGAAAATGATTTACATCGGTTTGTGAAGTGGTAGTCCAATGAAAACATGATAAACTATTTTGTTTCCCATTTGATGATGGAAAATATGGAAAAATGTAATTAAAATAAAATTATAACATATAATTATATTATTAAAAATAGTTTCAATATACTATAACTATTGAGAATTATTTTAGGGATGTGTAAGAAGAAAGAAAATAAAAACAACCATTTAATAATGTTACCTCTTCTTTGGATAAATCCTTTAGGTTTGAAAATAATGCTTCATAGGTTTGATTTATGACCTATAGATGGGACATATGTTGTGTTTAGAGGAATTATTATGTCATCTGGGATGTTATTTTCAGAAACAAATAAATTTTAATGTTAAAATAGGGGATGTGATGGGGTGGCCTTTTAAATGTTTGATAGGGGACAAAAATAGTTTTTTAAAGAATAAATTACACTAATGTTTTTAACAAGAAACATTATTTACAAATATATGATTATAAATATTTATTGGCTATAAGGTCAAATATTATCCATATTATTCTGTTCGGAAAGGTTTTAGGTCATTTTACACTCTAATCATTTTTGTTTAACCGATGATAAACTTGTTTTTATCCTAACCATGTTGAATAATTTTTACTATTACCATAATTAATTATTGTAGAAATTCATGTTTACCATTTTATATAATATAAATTATTATAATTCCCAAATATTTGATCATTGTTCTGAAATTAGTCCAAAAAATTAGGAAAATACAATATAAAAATATACTTGTAGACGTGATGAAAATGTGGTGTTCTAAACAGAAAACTCTCACAAGTGTAGAAGGATTGAATATCAAAATTCAATATGATATTTATTTTACATACCTAATTAAATTAAACTAAAACATTATTTAACTATTTATACTTTATAACTAATTTTAAAAATAGTTTATCAATGTTAATTATTTATAAGAAAAGGTAGTTCTCAATAAAACCAATTAATTTTCACAATTCATCAAAGAATGAATCATTTATAATAAATAATAAACAACCAAAATATTGTAATTTTGATATTTTTATTGATAAAATTAAGTTCATTTAATTAAATAAATATTATAAATTGTTTAAAAATTGAATTTACATAATGCGTTCATAGCTTGACTATATCTTCTTCTAGTAAAGTACAATTTTTTAGAAAACATTTCTTTTTATATCTGAGCATTTTTATTTTATTTCTAATCAATAGTTATGAATAATTTTATTAATTTTGTTAGAATTTGTTTCCTCTGGAAATGGGGATGACCTTATTAATTTAAGGTTCACACATTCCAAGCGGTTTCTAACGGGTTTGTTCATAGAACCGGAAACAGCCAATGATTCTATATAGATTTGGACATACTTCCCAAAGGTAGGTGCTTATTAGTTGTGAACTGATAAGGCTTCTGAATTTGCATTGGTCAAGAGGATGGGAGGTCGGACTGATAAAACCTTTTTGAGGGGAATTATTATCTAATCCAGGACTCTCTTTTTAGATTTATGTTATGTTCTTTAATCCTTATTAAATTACCAAGTATTAGAATGAGCTTTCCATTAGAACTTTTAATCAATGATTGATATTTAGGAAATTTAGAGAATATTTTTTTATATGTATTCTAGGTTCTTTATTGATAGAGAATCACCCATATTGGTTAGAGATTCTTAGTCAATGGAATCCTTTAATACATTATATATAAAGACTCTTGGACATTATGATGACCATACTGGTTTTAAAGAATCTCAGCGGGGCACTTGATGTTTATTGTCATTCATATGGACATGGATTATTTTAGAGTTGGGATCGTACCTGAAGATGGGCTACCTACATATCCTTTATTTAAAAAAGGAATCAGAACTGACATTGTTTTATTAAAGAAGTATGAGGTTTATTCATGATTGATGGCTCAAAGAAATATGTCATAATTACTTTTACACTCTAAGCTCACGTCATTCATGCTCGGTATGAGAAACAAGAGTTATTGGTAAAACTAAACAATTGTGCCACAAAAGAGGAAATCTTAAGAGATGATGTGGGGCTTATGTATGTATGACTGACCAAATATATAGAGACCAGGTCTTATTTCAGAGAAGATGTCTGGGAACAGGGTCCATAAACGTATATGTGTTTTTATGGAGATTTGGATACTCTAACATGGGGAATACTCCTGAGGAAGATTCTCAAATTAGGAGGGACTTATGATTGGGTTTTATTCCTGATAAGGAAGACCATATCAAAAGTAAATTAAGACTGGTTATGAGAAATTATGATTGGGGCTTATTCCTGAGAAGGAGGCCCAGGTTAATGGGACTTGAGACTGGGGACTACTCCTAATAAGGAGGCCCAGGTTAGGGGGCTTATGACTGGGACTTACTCTTAAGGAGGAGGCATCAGTTAAAAGAAATTAAGACTGCGGCCTACTCCTGAGAAGGAAGCCCGGGTTAGGGGACTTGGGGCTTACACCTAAAGAGGATGCCCAAATTAAGAGAAAATGGACTGGGGATTACTCCTGAAAAGGAGGCCCAGGTTAAGGATCCTCTCTTGTTAATGGATGAGGTTGAATGAATGAAATCTCTAACCTTAGTTACATAAATATGTGTAAATCAATAGGTTTTGAGAGATGTTCCACAGAATTCCTTTCAGATAAGGATGCCAACAAAAGAACCATGCCAAAGAAAATGGCTTTAAAGAGGGTTTTGAAGGCTGAATCTTGAATAGGATTGGTGGATAGGCATAAGAGAGGTGAAATGGGCAGGAAGAGCAACCAAAAAGAGAGGGGCGCACAAGTCCTGCGTGAGCGCGCAAGTCCTAGTCACACAAGTGTACCTGCACGACACATGGGTACTTGCACGACGGTCAACCCATGGGAAAATACATGGGCGAGGCTTGGCTCAATCCCTTCGTATTATCCCTAAAGGCTTCCAAAATGGTGGCACACAAGTTTTGTTGAAAGGATAAGGCGGTGCACAAGTGTGGCAATTTCCCTTAAGGGATGGCCACTTAGACACACAAGTGTTGATGAGTTTCAAAACTTAGGCCTCATTTCCCCTATTTAGATCTTCTATTCTAGGTATGAAATTACATTACAAGTGACCGGAAGACTTCAAGAAGAGACTAGGGTGACCAGAGCTTAAATCTAACTTTTGAAAATTATCTGTCCTAAAATGGGGGGCCCACCGGGGGTATTTATAGGCTACTGAAGACCCCGGGCGAGAATCAAAGAGGGCACACAAGTCACCTGTGTGACCATTATGCGGCGCACAAGTATACTTTCATTACCATGAGGAAACTTGTGCGACCCAAATGTGAAGAAATCATTCTTCATGCCTTTGTCGATTTTTGAGGGTTTCTCCAAGGATGACTCACTTTAGATTATGGTATTTTTCTTTTTCAGTCATTTAGACTCTGTGATGGAAAGGAGATTCACCAAAAGTCCCCCCTCAGAGTTGGATAAAAAAGAAATGAAAATGTGACTCTGAGGAAAAGAGGAAAACCAAGGATTGTGCGGAACGCAAGTTTTCAGCGCGCATATGGCGTCGCACATGTGTTGGGCGCACAGATGGAGTCACGCAAGCTTCGGCGCACTGGCTTTGTCGCATAGGGTTGTGGCTTGGCTTATATATATGCGGCCATTCTCATGCAAAGAACCCAGATTTCATACTTTTGAGATCTTTCCATGAAAGTTTATTTCTCCATGCAAGTTACCTAGTTTTCCGCTGCTTCCTTCTGTGTCACACTGCTATATAGGTATTTGGACTTGCGCGGTGATACTTGTGTGCCAAAACTTGCGCGACACACTAATACTTGCGCACCATCTTTGGGACTAGAGTTCCTTAATGCCTTATCAATTTTTTCACTTTTCTTCACAAATTTTATGAAAAATTAACTTTACTTAATAGTTAATTATTCATCTTTTCTGCAGATTCAATGGCTCCAAGAAGAATCAGAGCTACTGATGAATTGGCTAGAAAACGAATTGATGACATGATGAGCATCATTGTCCATGATTATTATAATATCTGCGACAACACTCTTCCATATTTGGCCAAGTACCTGAAGAAGTATCACTTTGACTTCCCAAAGAGTATTTCTCTACCTTTTTATGGATATGGTCATCTGCAAGAAGTCACTATTCCAGACTAAAAGAATTATCTCTAAAATTCTTGGTTTAAGAATTACACCAATTTTCCTTTAGCAAATACCTCATGTGGGGGAGCATTTGTAAATACTAGAACTATAGAGAAGGCCCACATAATTCATCATAGCCCATGTACCTCAGATCTGAAACCTCACAATCCTGAGCTGCAACCACATTGTTATCCCTCAATCTTCAGAAATTCTCAGATGGATCAATCCAAAGGCTGGAAGAAGAGTTGGGACATTCATCTTGCAGGACGTGTAAAGCCAACTTGGATGTGGGCATACTGGGAGTGAGAAACCTGCACAGAGTTTGTTGAGGATTTAAAAATAACTACAATATATTAATCCATCTGGGCTGGGCCAACATATGTTTATAGGAATGATGTCTTTATGGAGGATATAATCAGCCGCTGGATCCCAGAAACCAATTCATTCCATCTGAATCATGGAGAAGTAGGAATCAGTTTTTGGGATGTCCACACGATATTGGGGGCTCCAATTCTAGTAGACATGTAAGATGAATTTATCATCCCCAAGGTGACTTGGAATGATTTTGAGAATACCCCAGCTTTGGATCAGGAATTATTGAAAATCTTTCACAAGCATAATAGTTAAGAGACCTCCTTAAATCATTCTAGAAAGGATATTCCATCCAGAGTATCGGTTGAATATGTTTCTTACCAAGAAGCAGGAGAAGAAGACAAATGAGAAGAGATTGAAGGGGAAGGGGCCCAAGGATAAGGGGCCCACATGTACTCATCCTACCACTTGCCCAAAAGCAGAAAATAGGGGTGCTCTTGGAACATTCAGGCTGACTCTAGAATCAGAAGAATTTGATAATTGGGGATACGAAGTGAATAAGAGAATCCCAAAAGAAAAAATCATCTAGCGGGATTCTTAGCCTTGTGGCTCAGTGTTTATCTTTTTCCTGTCAGGGACTTGAAGGGAGGAATTAGGCCAGGGACCTTCATTGTTGCAACCAAGTTGGGTGAGGAAAAAATGGCTGGGTTGGCTACCCCCATTTTCGCAAAAATTCCCAGGAGCTTACTCCATGTCTTCATGGGTAAGTATCGTTTGAGAATAGTGGGACCATTCCAAGTTTTGTGGGGATGGATCGTCACTCACTTCAAGACGTATAATGTATAGAACAAAGTATAGTTTCATTGAGGTTCTTTCAGGACATCAGTGCAGGAATTCTCTGAAATTTCTCCGCTAGTTCACATTTCCTATGACATGAAGGCGAGGCTGAGCATGTATAAGGAATTAAATTTATTTCCTTATGGAAATCCTCCAACCAGGTGGTGTGTTTATGATGGAACAACAAGTCTTGAATTGAGGGCATACATACTGGCCTGAAGAGATGGTGTACTGGCCACCAGGATTGAAAAAGAGATTATATGCGAGGCCTATGCTCCATACAGATTTTCACGTCAATTCAAGAGTTGGCAGCAGACTTTTGTATCTCCCACTGTGCATGTCAGTTCATAGTAACATCTGATGGTTGCTCAAAAACTATGGTTGCTGACATCTACGGAGAAGACCGGGGCAGTGTTTGATCTACCAGTTAATAATGTGGCGAGTAATTTGACTACATGGTATGCCGATAACTGGATAGAATAATACCATACAGGGGTGTTTAATCACCTGGTTTATCAGGTGGGGAAAAGGAAAAGAACCATAGAGAAAAAAACCCTTCATCTAGAAGGTGATTCTTTTACACCACCCGGAGCTGATTTGCTGGGTTCTTCACCTAGGGCCGACTCGTCTGATTCCCAAGATGGGGATGATGAGGCACAACATGCATCAAAGTGGCCTCACGCCCGGTATAATTCTTCTATCAGAATCAAAATACCCACTCCATCAGCTGCTAGTGAGTTACTTCATTGTGGCAATTTAATCACCATTACTTTATAGAGCAACAAGTATTATTTTCTTATTCTCTATCTGTAGTTGCAGGAGTTGGGAAGAAGCTGATGCCCAACATTGTAGGACCTTCCTCACAGATTTCTGGTACACATACAGAATATCTACGACCAGAGGTTGTCCAGACATGGAGGAGTTTATACTGTGGTGATGAAACTACCTGGCTGGATTTGTGTGAGGGGATACAACTCCTTGGGATCGGGAATCTTCTGGATTCTATAGATATCTGTTACAAAGTGCGGGCTTGTATCAGAGAGCTAGAAATGATCATATATACCACTGATGATTCCATTCCTGTCACCAAACGGGTGAAGGAAATGATAGATTATGGCGCCAGTGAGGGGACTGGTGGTTCCGGAGATGAGGAGTGGCATGATTACGTGGCTCCTGAAGATGTAAGTCTCTTTCCTTATATTCATTGCAACATGATTTCAGTCAAAGCTTTGTTACTCAAGGAAATTATTTTCTTCATCCTGCTGCTTGTAAAGAAAGGAACTGTTGAGGTTCCTTCTCCACAGTATAGCCCTGGTGGTACTGCCATTGGGGCTAATGAATCTCCTCATGAGTCGGGCGAGATATCTTCAGGCCAGCAAGCCATGGATGAGGAGTTGGACATGGATTTCCATTCTCCAATTCATGTACCTGTAAAGTAGACTATCGGCAGTCCCAAAAAACCAATGAGATAAAGGCATCGAAGGAAGAATTCCACAACTAAATGCTTTATCAGTAGTGGTAAGTACTTAGGATAATCATGAATCTGAACCCATGAAAAGGTTGCTCATACTTCCTGGTATTGCAAGGGAATCTTAAATTTCTACTCTGAGGGAAAGGACTGACCCTCCTTTGAAGAACATTGAGGGTACTGGTGAACAATATCAAGTTCAGGATGACCTGGATGCTCCTGGAGAAGAGCCATCGTCTGTTCCCAGTATCCCTCCTGCTGATATTGCAAGGAGAGAAGAGCCCGCTTCTAGTAAGTTAACAATGCATCATAAAATGTTGAATGAAACATCAACTGACATCCATTCTGTGATACTTTAGGTTCAACCCCTGCACTAGAGCTTTTGGCGGCCATTGAAACTGATGTCTTAATTTTTTCTGAAGACGTTGTCTGGGATCAGAGGCCGCATGATGAAGGTCACCAAGAAGACATATCGAATGCTCCCACTGATGAGATTAACCAGGATTCTAAGATAACATTGGATGAAATGATGGAACTTGGGGCATCTTTTGAAGATTTTCTAGATCATGTAAAATTACCATGTAATTTAGAAGATTACGAACGTGAGTGTTATCCTTCATCCTGTTAAAAATAACTTCTTATTACATCTCTAATCATGATCAGTTGAAATGTGCAGTTCTATCTGAGCAAGCTGCTGAACTACCTATGCCTGAAGAAGGTACATAAAACCCTACTATTGCAGATACATTAGCTCATGTGGAGATGAACCCAATAGAGCTTCCTCAAACTCACTCTAAAAATCCTGTAGAAGCTAGGAAATATGGGTAGGAGCCTTCTCAAGTTACGGATCTACTGTTGGGTAAGGGATTACAAATATTTTTGCGACTGTACTTAATTTTCAATACACCCAATCAACTTTTTTTATACTTTGAAACTAACTAAAGCTTTTAATTGATTTTGGAGGGCCATCAATTTCAGTGGCTAGATCTGGAGGTGAATCCTCAGCCTCCGCCCTAACGAGAATAGAATGTGAGGAAACACAGATCAGGGGGGAAGGAGCAGAGAAGGGCACTTCCCTAAGTGCATTATTCTCGGATTATATTCCCCCTAGTGACTGTGATGCCGAATTAGATCTGGAGGTACAAAAGGTGATCCAGTTTTCACGACACAAGGCATGGCGGAACATATGAAAAATCATATCTGACGTGCCTCTATAAGAGCTATCATCGAAGATCGCGCGACTGTCATCCCCGTTTTTCATGTTGCAACTTGGCAGTTTTGGAAATTAAAATATCCATACCATGGTAAAACAAGTCATATTAAGAGGGGATCAGGAGCAGAAGTACCATCATGATTTGACCAGAGTAAGGCTGTCTGCCAAAATTAGCGAATTTTTTACAGCATTATCTCGAGATGAGGCTGATCATGCTGCCAAGTTGAAGGAGCTGAAGCATAAGATCAGGGATAAAGTTTTCTAGTAGATGCACCTTCAGCAACAGTTAGATGCTGTTACTGGGGAACTTGACCAACTGAAAAATTCACTGTAAGGAGTTCAAACAAATGGTATGAAAGCCATTGCTGAAGCCACGAAAGCACTCAATCAAGCTGAAAAGAGTGAAGTTGGTCGAGTGCATGAGCTTCAAGTGGCATCTGATGAAGCTCGGGATGCTGTAAATAAAATTAATATTTATGTTGGCAACCTTTTGTAATTCTTGGAAAAGAGAAGTGACTCCAGTATGTGTATGTCCTTTTAATTCTTATGCATCAAATGGAAAAAAACATTCATCTTCAATCATTTGTGTATGCTTTCTTTTGCTACTTGCTTTAAATTTTTACCTAGGCCAATGGGCCTAGGAAGAATAATTTTATATTTTTCTAGGATTATAATAAATAACCCTACAATCATTGAATCTTTTGATAGCTCAATATTACCTAAATCATATGAAATTTATGTTTAGTGAGTTGTTACTTGACATTAGTTCAGAGTTCCCTTGTCTTTTGTGGGAGGTTAAAATTCATGCACGTCGGACATAAAAATGCTAAAGTTTAAGGCTGAAATAGCTTTGACTAAATGAATTATAATTGACTCAATTCCTTGACAATTTTTCTGAAAACATATTACCACACTCAAGTATGAGGTAAAATATGTAAACGATGACTTAAGAAATTTTTAATCTGAAGAATGATACGAAAAAATGACTAAAAGTCATTAGAAGAAGTAGTTCCAAAGAATGAAGTTACCAATATTTAACAAACCTGTTAGGGGGTTGAATTATGCAGGGCCTCCTAAGGTAATTGGATGCATAGTCAAATAATATCTTCTTTTGGCTAACAGGTCTTTTATGTAGACTACTTATGAAAGGCCGCCTAAGGGCACGTGTTTTACAGTCAGGAAAAATATCTCTCATAAATTTTCTTTTTTACTACTAAAAAGATAGTGAATGTTTATGGAGATTCAAATTTTACAAATAATATAGTTTACTGTATGGAAATAGGTACTTGAATATGGACAAGATATTTCCAATCAAGATTATCTAAGAACTGGATGAATGTCACTCCTATTAAGGTCTAACCCAATCGCAGGGAAGAGAAATATAAACCATAGACTTGAATAATTTTAGATCATGAAAAAGAGTGTGAGACAAATATATTAAGGATGGCTATTTTTGTGGATCCCTACATATTGTCGTTATGAAAAATAAGGAAAAAAGAGTTTTTATTCCTAATAATGCAGTTATCATTATCTAACAAACCCGTTAGGTGGTTGAATTATGCAGGGCCTCTTAAGGGCATTGGATGCATAGTCAAATAATAATATCTTTTTGCTGACAGGTCTTTTATGTAGATTGTTTATACAAGGCCACCTAAGGGCATGTGCTGCATAGTCAAGCAAAAGAACTCTCGAGTTTCAGACATTTTGTGAATAGAAGTCGAGAAAAGGGTTATGGAGATCTGAAAATATTTAAGGCTAGGAGTATGACACATAAAAATGGGAATTGTTCAATGCATGTAGAAATACACAACCCAATGCTATCCATAATCATGTTATGGTTGGGTCTTGAATTGAAATTCTAGACTTCACTACGTATCCCATAATTATGGGAATCAAGACATACATAGTTCTTGAAATCAGTTTAACATCATGTCGAATGAGAGAGTGGGAGATCTTAGTTTAAGGTCGCAGAGCTCAGACCACAATAATGAATACACAGTGTGTGTTTTCACAGGGACTTTTCAGCCAGGGGACTGAAAGTGGAATTTGGGGTTAGGCCCAAAAGACTTGGGGATGGATTCGAGGGACCTTGGAACGTTCCTTCGTATCCCATAAGGATGGGAATCAAGCCCACATAGTTCTAGAAATACCCTTTGTATAGATTTGGTTCGTACATGTGAAGGGTGAAAAGGGGACTTTATTGCAATGATAGTATGACCCAAGTTAAAAGGTTCGGGCATTTCCATGTATGAATGTAGTCTTTGGAATATAAAATGATTGGAGATAAATGTAAATAATGATTCCCTCTCAGGTGATGGTATCCAAGAATGTTGTAGTTTATTGTCAAACAGGACAAAAGTGTCATACAGATTAACGTCGTATATCAAGGACAAAATTGAAACAATATGAAGATATTGATTTTGGGAGTACCTTCACTAATCAACATCGTATATGATGGATGTGAACCGATGTGAAGATATTGGCTTTGGGCGTGAACCTCAGGAGGTTGCCTACATACCCAGCATAGAAGGCAAGGATCAAAGTCAGTGTAGTTCAATTGAAGAATGAATTAGCGATCAAGTTGTTCCTGGGGACAATGACATAAAAAAATGGTGTTGGGACTTATGCATGATTAGCAGCCCAGAGATAGTGTAATTGTTGATGTTTACTCTAAGATCATGTGATTCATACTAGGTGTGAGAAACAAGAGGTAGCAACAACCTTAATGATGAACAGTTTAATGCTATATAGGACGTATTAAGAGACTATGCAATTTAAAGTCTTGCAGTGAGGACTATTGGTGCTGCACAGTTTAATGACATATAGTAGGGACAAAATATAGTTTAACATCGTGTATGATGTATTAAGGGATTTCTGTACAATTTAGCATCATATAGCTAGGACGATGGGGACAATACAGTTTAATATCATGTTGGATGAAAGGGGGAATGTGCATTTTAATGTCATGTAGTAAGGACAAAAGAAGACACAATTTAACGTCATGTTGGACATATTAGGGACTTTTGCATATTTTAACATCATGTTGGATGAAAGGGATGCAAATAGTTTAAGGTCATATGCATGGACTGTTGGATATGCAGTTTAACATCATGTTGGATGTCAGGGATGCAAATAGTTTATGGTCATATGCATGGACCGTTGGATATGCAGTTTAACGTCATGTTGGACGTGAGGGATACAAATAGTTAAATGTCATATGGATGGACAGTTGGATATACAGTTTAACATCATGTTGTATGTGAGGGATGAAAATAGTTTAATGTCATATTCATGGACCATTTCTTGATGTATTTTGTGTTTATACAAAAATAATTCTTCAGAAATCTTTCATTGGTTGGAGTAGTGATGAGTTCTCCATCCATTTATATTAAAGAATAAACTCCATTGGAGTAGACCGTATGTATTGAATAATGTACTTCCCATTTTTTCTCATGCTTCAGAGGTTTCTTTACTGGTATCATTGGAGTTATGAGAACCAATACCAATTCTCCCTGAATTAATGAACGAAGATGAAATTTTTTGTTGAACGATCGTGCTATTCAAGTCTGATAGACTTCCAAGTGATGCAAGGTGCACAATCTTTTCTCATCTAACCATTCCAATTCATCCAATAGTTTTTAAGATTGTTCATCGGTAGATGATTGATCACAAATGGCTACTCTGAGTGAGGGTAATTGATCTTCAATGGGAAAGACTACTTCCATTCCATTTACTAGTGAATATGGAGTTGACTGCGTTGCAGTGAGGGTAGTGGTTCGATAAGCCCATAAAGCATGAAAGAGTTCATTAGGCCATGCCTTCTTATCTTTATCCACCTTCTTTTGCATAATGATTGAAGGAGTATTATTGAAGGCATCTATATGGCCATTGGCCGCTGCATTATACCGAGATGAATGATTGGATTTTTTTTGTATTCTTGATACGAACTATTTATCTTGGATGAACATAAGTTGGCGCCATTGTCCGTCAATATGGTATAAGGGACACAAAATCTGGTAATGATGATTAACTTGATGAAGCTAACAATGCTTTTAGAACTAACTTATTTGAGAGGTATTGCCTATGCCCATTTAGAAAAGAAGTCAGTAGTAGTAAGAATATACTTAAAATGCTTGGCTATAGTTGAAGGGTAAGGTCCCACCACATCCATTCCCCATATGGAAAATGGCCACGAGTATTTAGCTATATGAAGCAACTCTGGAGGTTGATGAATTAAGTTGTCATGTACATGGAATGAATGACACTTATTTGTGAAATCAACACAATCTTGTGTCATTGAAGGCCCAAAGTAACCATGCCTTTGAATTTGACCAGATAGTCTATGTCTAGACTGTTTGGCACCACATAATCCTGCACGCACTTCTTTCATGACAGCCATTGTCTCTTCACCATCAATACATCCAAAGAGAACTCCATCAAAACCACTCTTGTAGAGAATTTACCTAGGTGATCTGGGCTATCATAAAGAGTAAAACTGACCACACGTCTCCAGACTTGTTCTTTATCGACCCTATCAGGTGGAAGTGTTCTATATTGAAGGTATTCCCTGATAGGTGTCATCCATCCTGTAGCATAACTAAATGATTTAGAGATGGGACTAATTTCATTGATTTCCTCTGTTCTGGTTTGAACATAAGGTGAAATTGTACGACGATGGGTAACACTGATATTTGTCTCATCTTGATTTGTATTTTCCAGAGCTGTGGCTATATTAGCCAGTGCGTCAGTTGGGGCATTTTGTGATTGCGGGACACAAAAATTTTTTAGTTCCATAAGAAATTCTTCGATTAACTCTCTAACGTAATCATAAAAAGGGATTAACTCTTCTTTTCGGATGGCATAATCCCCATTGACTTGTTTGATTACCAGGTCTGAATTACCTTTCACCTTTAAGTGATTCACTTTTTCTTGAAGCGCCAACTCCAATCCTGCAATGAGAGCTTGGTATTCTTCTTCATTATTTGTACCACCTCCCAACAATGTGAAGGAATAAGGCAAAACTTCCTTTTCCGGGGAAATGAGAACAATTCCTAAACAAACTTTTTTGAATTTAGAATCCTCCATTTTCTTCCCTGTTTGACATTTGGAAGCACCATCAAAGTACATTTCCCATGTTTGAATATTATATTCAATAGAAAAGACTGATTCATCTAGAAGTTCAATATCTGAAGATGTATCATCTACTGAAGGTTGTTCAGCAAGGAAATCAGTCAGATCTGGGCCCTTTATTTCCTTTTGAGACACATACTAAATATCAAATTCCGCAAAATAACTGGCCACCTTTCCAGACGTCCTAAAAGCATTGGACGACTAAGGATGAATTTGAGCGGATTATTACGAGATACCAATTGGACCTCATGATGTTGTAGGTAGTGTCTCAACTTCTGAATTGCAATGATTAATGCTAGGAAGAACTTCTCAATACTTGAATATCAGGTTTCTGCTTTAGGAATAGTCCGACTGAGATAGTATATGTTGTTTTCATTCCCAACATCATTCTTCTGAGCAAGAAAGGAACCCAATGATCGCTCTAAAGCTGTCACATAGAGGATAAGTGTACTTCCTTCAACAGGTGGAATTAATACTGGTGGACTCAAGAGATACTTCTTGAGAATATCTAACGTTTTTTGACATTCTTCAGTCCACTTGTAAGTGACCCCCTTCTTCATCAATTTGGTGAAGGGTATACTTTTTCCTGCCAAATAATAGATAAAACGCCAAATATAGGCTAAGTGTCCTTGAAGCACTATCAATTCATTCAAATTCCGAGGAGGTGACATACCAAGGATTGAATTTGTCTTCTCATGATTGACTTCGATACCAAGATGGCGTACAAAAAAGCTGAGAAATTTTCCTAAGGCTACCCAAATACCACATTTTAAGGGGTTCATCTTCAAGTTGTGTTTCCAAAGTATGTGGAATATGACTTCTAAATCATCCAAGTGATTATAACTTTGCCTGGATTTTACCACCAAATCATCCACATAAAATGTAACAAACATCCCTAAAAAGTGTTTGATGGTAAGATGTATAGCACACTGATATGTTGCTCGTCCATTCTTTAACCCAACGGGCATTACCCGATAGAAAAACACACCCTAAGGGGATCTGAAGGATGTAGATTCCTCATATTCTGGAGCCATTCGGATTTGATTATACCCGGAATATCCATCCATGAAGGAAAGTGCTTCATAGACAGTTGTTAGATCAATTAAGAGTTCTATGATCGGAACTGGAAAATCATCCCTCAGAAAATGCCGATTAAGATCTTTGAAATCAATGAAAACTCTAATTTTCCCGTTATTTTTCTTCATAGGGACAATATTAGACAACCATTTGGGATATTGAACTTCTCTGACAAATTTAGATTTCATAAGCTTATCCAATTCATCTTCAATTTTGGATGCATAGGTTGGGTGTTTTTTTTCTTGCAGCCTTCTTAAATCCTCGATGTTCTTATGGGAATCCCAAATGATGAGGAGAAACATCATGATCAAGCCCGGGCATCTCTGTATAGTTCCAAACAAATATATCTCTATTTTGCTTCAAAAATGAAATATACATTTCATGATCTTCAAGAGTAATGGCCGCACTAATTAATGTGGGGGCGTGGATCTTCTTTTGTACCCAGATTTATTTCATAGAGTTCATCCACGGTGGTAGAGATACCCTCTTCAAAAGCTGGAGGAGCATCTCTAAGATCTTCCTCTTCTTCTTCAACATTTTTTATTACTTCTATTTATACTTGTATAGTATATGATGAGTTATAATTTCCATGATCTGAAGAGATGTTAAAATTTGAACATCTTAAAGAAGAAGCTTCCATTTATGACCGGATTGATGATGAATGGTGTTTCTTGGGTATTAAAGTGGAGATGATAAATTGAGAATCGACATCACCGTTCACCTACAGCACTTATATAACATCTTCCGGCCTACTTGGAGAAGTATAGACTTACTGGATTTCGGCATATGATATGAAGACATCTCCATTTGAGCTTTCATCATTGTTTGGTGAATCACCAATTTATCCCATGCTGTATGGCTTGATTGTCATGATTGACATTGAGGAAGATTCCATAAGAGTATTTTGATTTGGGTCTATCTTGTCAATTTGACTAATAGGCAACACATAATATGTACTCACATGAGCAAATGGATTTACTGGAATCTTTTCCAAACCAAATGGAGCATTAACCTTGGTAACCTCCCTTGCTGTGGATTTCTCCTTTCCCTTCATGTGATAAAATCCCACCTCAATGTATTGATATTCACATGTCTTGAATCGGAATTTATCACCATATAATGTCCCAATTTGACCATCGATACAATATTTGAGACATTGATGGTATAATGAAGGGATATCCACATGTTGATGGTGCCAAGGTCTTCCAAGAAAGATGTTAAATGCTGTATCGTGATCAAAAACCATGAAATCTAAATTGGATACAAGGTCTCCAAAATGAGTTCTGAGTGTAATCGTGCCCAGTAGTTCTTGTTAATTTTTATCATACCCTTGCAACATCAAAGTAGAAGGAGATAAATCATATTCCGCGAGGCCAAATAGATGAAGTGTATGAATGGGGATGAGGTTGACTCAGGGTCCATTATCAAGGAAAACACTTCGGATGTCTACACCATTGACCATTCCAGATAAGTACAAAGGTCTAATATGTCCATGCACGACATCAACTTCATCATCATCTGTGAAAGATATCACTGCATGGAATTCCGCAGGATTATTCTCTAAATGGTAGACTTCAGCCGCAACAATTTCAGTTTCAAACTCCTATGGACTTGACAAAGCCTCAATGAGTACCTCTCGAAGATCCTTTGATAAATTCAAGGCATCCAGAATTGATAAATCTGCTGGTATTTGGGCCAGGTATTTCAAGACATCATATTTGTGATCTAAAGGTCTGTGTTTCCCAATAGGAACACGTGGATTAGCAGGTACCTTAGAAGTTGATGCTTTGGAAGTAGATGTATCTTGTATCAGGGTAAGAGATGGAAAAACTCCATCATTTGGGAGATTCGACCGATTAGGTCTATTTAACTGCTGATAGGAAGAAGGTGTAACCTAGAACCAATCCTCCAAAATGAATGTGCCAGGACTGAACTTGCTATTTGTGGAAGAATTTTCTTGTTCTTGTTGAGCCTACTGAAGGGCTCTGCCACGAGTTTCTGCTGCATACACAGTTCTGGAAGGGGTAGAATTGGAATAGTGGCTTATGGGATATCCACGTCTTCCTCTGTATCCCAGAACTCTGGAACTCCCTCTGATTCCTCTGTTTGATATAGGGAACTCAGGCTCATCAAAATCGAAACTGCGAGAGGCATAAGGATCTGTTAAATGAATCATGTTAACAGAACCAAAGATTAATTCTTCATCTGGTGAAGACATTTCTTGATTAGCCAATTTAGGTTGTGACATTTGGTGGGATGGTGCCCATTGCTTCGAAGTAGATGGCATAAAATCAGCCAGAGTCAAAGAAAATTTGGGCTTTGACAAGATTTCAACTCCTTCTGATTGCTCTTCTTTCTTTGAATTATGCTGTCTCTTTGAAGATTTTCCCCATTTGAAGAGGGTTTTGTTGTGGCATTCATAGCGGAAGAAACAATTGGTTTCTTCAATTTCGTTTTCCAAATTTCATGATTTCGGTTGATCATTTTTCGGACCATCAAATCATCACATTTCTGGGCATTTTTGTTTTTGAATTTCTACCACTCGCCTTCTTCCTCTGGATTTGTAGCACTAACACATGCTACCTAAGCTGATGTACCTTTCAATTTGAATTGTCCCGAGTCGACCATTTTTTTCTGGAGGTCCTTAAAGACAAAACACTCCTGAATAGGATGCCCCAACATCTGATGAAAAGATCAATAGTTGTGATGGTCTTCATCTCCGACCTTGTTCAGCCTTTTGGGCATTGGAAACAAAACCAAATTATTCTCCAGAGACGAAATAAAGTAACCAAGAACTTGTTCATTTCGGAAATAGTAAACTATTCTCGTCAAATCCTAAATTTTTTTCATCTTTAATCTTTTTGTTCATCTTGACAAAATGACCTCTGTTGTTGATGCTCAAGAGGTGGATCCCTTCGATAAGATGAAAGTTTTGAAGTAGAAGCAGGTACACGTGATTGTTTAAGCATAACTAAAGCGGTCTCTGCTTTACCCATTCTCCTTCCTGGAACTAATGGAATTACACGAGATTTATCCTTAGTCTTCATAATGGAATCTTCAATCTATTGAGAGATTTAACAAAGGTCTCGAAACCCTCCTATGTTTTTCACAGGGATCAATGGTGTGCATAACTCATCACACAGATTTGCCACACAGATTGTCAAAAGTTCCTCTTTATGGAGTTCTAAGCTTAGGGAATATGTTTTTCCCTTCCAGCAATCAATGAAATCTGAAACCCTTTCATTCACCCTTTTCTTACAGTTTGTATGATAAAAAATTGTGGTCTTTGGAAACGTTGAGCTGAATTGAAGAAGGAATCATTGACGGAGATCTTCCCACCCAGGAATTGATTGGGATTGCATGCTTGTGTACCAGAAAAAGCATGTCGTTGTAATGACTATACAAAACAACTGAGCTTAACTGCTTTTTGATGCTGAGGGGTTCCCATCATTAGATCACAACGAGAAAAAAAATGTGTTGAGTGTTGCTTTGGTTCTCCCAAACCATTAATTATTTGGATGTGGTACTTGAAAAATTTGATGGGGGAGGAATTGCATCAACCCATTCGGGGTAAGCTATCTTTTCTGGTTGAATTGGAGCATGATTTCCCTTCATAGCTTCCAACTGAGCTGTTAATTACTCAATAGTAATTATTAACTTTTGAGAAACATCCAATTGAGCTTGGACCTGAACAGGTGCCCTGACTGGAGCTTGGAAAGATGTGGTGGATGGTATTACAACTAATTGTAGCACTGCTGATTGTTGTTGCAATTGACCAGTAGGATTAGACCTAGGAGGGTGTACTGATAGAGGAGTATATTATTGATACATCTCAGTAACCGCAACAAATTCCCTTGGCTAACTGACTCCAGCATGCTTCGGAAGAAGACTATCCTGATGTAGTTATGAATTCGGCCTCCTGAATTCCTTCATTTCTTCCTCCTGTTGTGCAAATCATTACTCTAGAAAGAGCGATTGGCCTTCTCTATAGGAAGGAAATGTAACCAGATTCTTTCATTTCCCCTTGTTGGATCCCTTTTGGAGAGGGGGAAGTGGGCTACTTGAAGGAACAACCAGATTCTGGGTAAGCCTTTGATTTATTGTACACACACCTTCATCATTTGTGTTTGTGCGTACATCTTCTTCAGCAGGAACCTCTTTATCTGATCCCTCTATGTGAGCCTCATCTGGTGGACCAACAACAAGAGCATTGATGAAATTAAGGTATCTATAATTAATTGAATCCCTTATATCGTCATTTCTGCAATACCGTCTTCTTCCATGTCTTTGATGAGACATTGCCTTTTGTCGATTTGATCCCTCAGGAACTTCTTGAAGAACTGTAATTTGGAGGGAATATCTTGATAATTCGGCTCTTCGTTCCTATTTTGGATTCTTCCCTAATCGAGAGAAGACTGACTTTCTCGGAGTAAGAGATTGATGATTTGAAAAAGTCCCCAGTCCAGTGGACTGGGGCTGTTCCTTCTGTTCCTGATCAACTCCTCGAATCTTATTTGTTGATTCCAAGGGTTGGGTTAAAAGAGTCTCTAGTCTGGAAAGCTGGGGTAGGTATTGACATGCTATATCTGAGACATTCTTGAAATATCTATTGATCTTGCGGACTATAGTCTGGAAATTGGCTGGATGCATCAACCAGCATCCACTTTTATTACCTGGCTCAAAAGACCAATGGATGATTTCTGACACTTCTATCACTTGATGATATGCTTCCTCCAAACGAGAGGCCTATTCAATATTCATGTTTGCTTAATGCATTAGTAATTCAACAACTTGTTCTCTGTATGCTTGATTTTGAGAAGAACTAGTTGAGGCATGTTCTTGGGCATGCCTTTATTACAAACAAATCCAATTGAATGTGGCCATCCATGGTCAATAACATTACAGGAGACCATTTTCGGCAGGCTTTACTGACTGGAGAGCACAGTGAAATGTAGTGCTCTATGAACACCCCATCCTCTGATATGAATACCATATGAGGGAATTTGCAGTTAACTAGCACAATCTTTTTATGGTCCCAAGGCATGAACGCTGAAGGGCTCTCTAATGCTTTTCGTCCTTCAGATATAGAGAAACTGAGAGTGATGCCAAATCAATTTGGCATTGTAACCCTTCTATTATCTTGACATGATTTTCATTTTCATCATCAGATAATATTTTCTTTTTCAACTGACAAAGATTTTTCCACATGTTGAGTCGAAAATCACGAATTCCATCTTCCATCAACATCTCTGGAATGTAATACTGAGAGTCAGCCGAAGGATAAAACATGACTGGAACTTCACCGTTCTCATATTGTTTTCTCATATTCAGTAATTCCACTTTATCATTCAATGAAGATTCTTCTATCTGATTAGACCAGAGCCGGTGCTTCTTTGTTTCTTTGTCAGATTCAACAAAATCAGTAGAGAATTCACTGGTCAAACATGAAGGTGAACGACCCAGGGGTGGATCAGAGAATGATCTACACCCTAGGATATCTTCTGATTGAGAAATTATTTCATCTTCTAATGATAAAGAATCTGACATGACCGTCTTCAAAATTTCAAGTGCCTCAAGATAAGAGGGTCATATTGTCACAACATTGTCCATTTGAGCATTTTCCAGGCAATGTGCATTATAACTACAGAGAGGACTTTCACAGCTAAATTCATCATCATGGGGAGGAACCCCATAGTGGGTTACAGAAAAAGATGAACCATTTTTCTCATAGGTCTTCTGACTTCACAGAGGGTTTCTATGGCTCTCATCTAAAGATGAAACATCGAGATCGATTGAATTGTCATAAAGATAGCATTCATGAGGTAGTGTCTGATGAAGAACTTTAGAATTAATGTTCCCACTATTGGGAAATGAAGGAGTAAAATCTTGAATTCCAATAGTAACCGTGTGAGGGCATCAAGAAATCCAGCATCGGGTAAGGCCGTATTACAAATTGGATCTTGATTTATTGACTGTGTTGGGTGGGTCTTTCAATTAGATACCTTCTTACACACAATAGGAACCACTTTTTGATTACAGTGGTTATTATGGGTAGGTGTATGTGCCTGCTCAGGAGAAATGATCAGGTTAGGCTGATTATCTCCACTCAAATCAGGGTGTGTGCCTGACTTGGTTGTCCGTATGATATGGGGGTGTATGACCCACAACCCTCTTGGAATGGAACAGAGGTGTGTGTCTATTCCGGAGTGATATGTTGATGTGTCAGTCCACTGGTAGGGATATATTTTTGTTTCCTTCCCTGATATTCTACTGAATCTGTTATAATATCCTAACAGGAATCAAAAATATGAGCAGGGATTTGCATCTACTCTTTCACCATTGACAGAATATTCATGGTGACTTCAGCTGCTGGAATGAGGATATACATTCATTCCGTGCTTGGAGTAGGTGTGTGTTCCTGCTCCTATCCTCCTTTTCATGTCAGAGAATTCTGACAGTACTCATGTGTGGGTGTAGAGAGTTGAGTCTTCCTCTTGTTTGTCACCGGAGCTTTCCAACTGACTTCTCTGGATGCTACCAAACGAGACTATTTTTAGGATTGATCAATACTAGTAGGTGTATGTGCCAGCTGATTTCACTCCACTAAATGTGGTTGAAGTGCTTCCTTCAATACTGACAGACGAGGCTGCTGGTAGGATTGATGAGTGTAAGCAGGTTTATGTGCTTGTTTACCAGTTTTCAAAACATTGGGTTGGAAGGCTTCATCGTATGTAGTCGGACAAGCCTGCTGACTAGATGATGATTTATAAACAGGTGTATGTTCCTGTCTATAGTACTCCGCCAGAATTTCCTATTGGGATTGGCGTGCTGCTACCAGACGAGTATGCTGGACATAAGAATTAAAACAGACGGGTGTGTGTGCACGCTAATTGCTTGCCACCAAGTTAGGTTGGTGGACTTCTCCGGAGATTGCAGAGATGAGAACCTGCTCACTGTTGACTGGAGTTCACCTCTGGTGGTTTGTTTTTCCAACTCATGTTCAAGTAACCTAAGTCGAATGTCTGGAGATGATACCCTCATCATGTTGAGGGCGCACTTCCGCACGAGTCTGGCGACGATTGTTGATGGGATCCCTCGGGAAAAACTACAGTCTCTTTAAATTAAGGCCCTGAGGGACCTTCTCATTGACCTCCCCAGAATATGGAATGGAATGGTCATTGCATTCTAGGGATAAGGACCCGAAATGGTTGGATATGGTGGTTGGAACCACCTGCTTCTTGATCGTTGTTTGTCGCTGTCCGGGTGACCAGGGTGAATTATTGACTTGTAGGGATTTTCGAGTGGCCTCCATAGTCGGAATTGTACCATTTTGATGGTACTCTTTAACCATCACATTTGATACCCAGCATTGAAGACGCTGAGTAGGTGATGTCGTCCTTAGAGCGGACGACGATTCAGCAGGAGTAGTAGCAGAGGTATTCACAGTAGAGGCATTCACAGGAAAAGTATTCATAGGTGTAAATTTAAGAGAAGACATTTCTATAATGTAGAATATCTTGGAAAATAGTTCCTATTGGATATAACAGACATAATCAAGGTAACTCCGGCCACTAAATCTTTTGGATAATCACATATGTTATTTATTTTCTTGTTGGCCCTCTCATTGAGTTCAAATATGGGCCTAAAGAATAAGTAAAACATAATTTTATCTTGGTTAAGGATTCACGTCAGGTTCACCCTTTTTTGTTTCCTCTAGAAATGGGGATGACCTCGTTGATTTAAGGGTTAAACATTCCAAGTGGGTTCTAACAGGTTTTTCGTAGAACCGGAAACATCCAATGATTCTATATCCATTTGGACCTCCATTCCAAAGGTAGGTTCTCATTAGTTGGGAACTGATAAGGCTTAATAATTTTAATTGGTCGAGAGGATGGCAGGTCAGACTCATCACACCCTTTTTAGGGGAATTATTGTCTACTCCAAGACTCTCTTTATAGATTTAATTCATGTTCATGAATCCTTATTAAATTACCAACTATAAGAATGAGATTTCCTTTAGAACTTGTAATCAACGATTGATATGTTGGAAATTTAGAGAATCTTTTTTTATATGTATTAGAGGTTCTTCATCGATATAGAATCACCAGTATTTGTTAGAGATTCTTAGTCAATGGTATCCTTTAATAAATTATATAAAAATTATCTTGGCCATTATGATGACTATACTGGTTTTAAATCCACTCAGTGGAGAACTTGAAGTTTATTGTCATTCATATGAACATGGATTATTTCAGAGTTGGGATCGTACCCACATATAGGCTACCTAAGTAGCCTTTATTTAGAAAAGGAATCAGAACCCACATAGATCGAGTAAATAAGTATGAGGTTTATGCATGATTGATGGCTCAAAGGATGATGCCATAATAACCTTTACACTCTAAACTCGCGTGAGTCATGCTCGATGTGAGAAATAAGAGGTATTGGTAAAACCAGACAATTGAGCCACATAAGATTAAATCATAAGAGATGATGTGGGGATTTTGTATGTAGGACTGCTCAAATAGATAGAGATCGAGACTTATTTCAGAGAAGAAGTCAAAGTACATGGTCCATAAAGGTATATGTGTTTTTATGGTGATTTGGATACTCTAACGTGGGGCTTACTCATGAGGAAGATGCAGAAATTATGAGGGAGTTATGATTGTATTTTATTCCTGAGATGGAAGCCCAGATCAAAAGTAAATTGAGACTGGTTAAGAGAAATTATGATTGGGGCTTATTCCTGAGAAAGAGGCACATGTTAAAGAGACTTGAGACTGGGGCTTACTCTTGAGAAGGAGGACCAGGTTAGGGGGCTTGTGACTGGGAGTTACACTTATGGAGGAGGCCTCAATTAAATGAAATTAAGACTGGGGCTTACTCCTGAGAAGGAGCCCCATATTAGGGGACTTGGGGATTACTCCTAAAGAGGATGCCCAAATTAATAGAACTTGGAATGGTGGTTACTCCTTAAAAGGAGGCCCAGGTTATGTATTATCTCATATTAAAGGATGAGGTTGAATGAATGAAATCTCTAACCTTAGTGACATAAAGATGTGTAAATCACTAGGTTTTGAGAGATGTTCCATAGAATTCCTTTCAGATAAGGAATACAATAAGGTAACTATGCCAAAGAAAATGGCTTTAAATAGGGGTTTTAAGGATTAATCACGAATAGGAGAGGTGGATATGCATAAGAGAGGTGAAATGGGGAGGAAGGGCACCCAAAAAGAGAGGGTCACACAAGTCTTGTGTGGGCGCGCAAGTCTTGGTCGCACAGGTGTACCTGTGCCACACAAGGGTACTTGCGTGACAATCAACCCATGGGGAAATACTTGGGTGAGTCTTGGCTCAAGCCCTTCGTATTATCCCTAAAGGCTTCCAAAAGAGTTGCACATGAGTTTTGTTGAAAGTATAAGGTGGTGCACAAGTGTGGCCATTTCCCTTAAGGGCTGGCCACTTAGGCGCGCAAGTGTTAATGAATTTCAACACTTAGGCCTTGTTTCCCCTGTTTAGATCTTCCATTCTAGGTAATAAATTACCTTATAAGTGACCGGAAGACTTCAAGGAGAGACTAGGGAAACCAGAGCTTAAATCTGACATTTGGAATTTTTCCATCCTGAAATGGGGTGCCCACCGTGGGTATTTATAGGCTGCTGAAGACCCCGGGTGAGAATCAAAGAGGGCGTGCAAGTCACCTACGTGACCATTATGCAGCACGCAAGTATACTTGCACGACCATGAATAAACTTGTGCGACCCAAGTGGGAAGAAATCCTTCTTTATGCCTTTATCGATTTTTGATGTTTCTTCAAAGGATGACTCACTTTGGATTAATGTATTTCTCTTTTTTAGTCGTTTAGACTCTGTGACGGAAAGGAGAGTCAACCGTATTATTCATAAACTATAATTTAAAGACAATATAATAAAGGTATACTATATTACAACTTATTTATCCATTTTTTTTGTTTTTTAAGCTATCAAACATATCGATTTCATTTAAAAATAAATTTATTGTAATGTCTCATTGTGATAAATTATCTTATAATATTGGTCTTGTGTGTAATATATTCTTTAAAACATTATTTTCCTCTTTCACAAATACTGGGTGTTACTTTTTTTAAAAGAAATTGTGGGTTTGGTAGGATTTATATACACTCTTCTAAACTAACATTCACATCGTTAATTACTCATTCATGGTGTCAATGGATCAATTTTACAGAAGCAATGAAATTCATCACCCAGATTCTATAAAATTATGAGAAATTAAAATTTTGAGATAAATTATAATTCAATGAGTTTTTTGAGATATATTAATCAAAATATTCCCCTCATTCATTCGTATCATGTACCAATAGTTCACACCATGAATCAAACCATGGGAACCACCCTTACTCAACTCACATATCATCCTTTTGGCCACGAACTACTCTATCACTTCATGAATAACCCACAACACATGAAATTCCATCAAATTAAATATTTAATCTCCTAAACTATAATTAACCTACTCTAGGCATCCACGAAGAACCTTGATATTTAAAAACACATAATGGAATGTTTCTAGAAGGGTTAGTGATGTTACATCAGATAACTATCAAAACATGAATGCAATTAATAATTTGAGACTAAACCTACAAATAGATGATGGAAGAAAGAAATATGTAGATATCCTTCTCATGAGATACCTCTCATGAATCTCACCATCATAGGTACACAAACACACATAGAGAAATAATGTGATGAAAAAGAATAAATATTTATTGGAGTATCTACATATCAAATGATTTAAATGATATAAATATGGAAATAATGAGTATAAAACTATATAAAATGACAAAAAAATGTAAATATCATCAAAAAAACATAAAAAAATAAGAATAAAGGAAAACTATTATGATAAAATGAAGTTATATATGAATCATTTTCCTAGGTTCCCTCCCCTATTCCACTCTATCACCATAAGATAAATCTAATAGAATACAATATTCATATTACACCTTCCCTGGGTGGTCCTAGATCTGCATGGGATGATCATGTATGGTCACATTATCCTTAATATCAATATATCACAAAAAATATTATTATTAATTTTCTATTAATATTTTTGTGAAGAAGAAATAAATAAAATACATCATTAATGAACCCCATCTATTTGAGAAGTTATATTAGGAACATCATGATTCCAATATTTTCCAACACATTGAAAGGCCCAAAAAACTAGGGAGAAAGTTTATTATAATGAACAAACCATTATTGCTCCGGAAGAGTAGTCACCATCGAGAAAACATGACCTCTAATATCAAAAACCACATTTATCCTATTATGGTTTGTAAATGAAAATTTATCATGATGAACTACTTTCATCCTCTAGTGAATCACTTACACCATTTATATCATGATATATAGTACTTCATATCTATGAATTGTTGAGTCTTTGACCATGGTATAATGAAACAAATAACTGAAGAGCCTCCCATAAAAAGATTTCTAAAATTCCATATAAATGGTTGATTGAAAACTATATTAGTATGAAAACATAAAAAATCATAGGTTCCTGACCCAAAAAATATAAATGTCTAGACACAAGAACAAAACATGTATTTAGGGGACCTGTTGGTCTCATATTGCAATATTCCACTATTGATGAAAAGTTGTGTTGATGCACAACTGGGATCAAAAATCACATTGAATACATTTTAACACCATTGTGTTTAAATGAATATCATGATCATAGATAATCATTATCCAGACTCCAATAGGCCTCACCATCTCTTCCAGACACAACTTCGAAAGAACCTATACTAATCTTGACATAGTAATTCCCAATAAATGAGAAATTGTTTTCAAAAATATACATGGTAAAATATATCGAAAAATAAAATTCATAAAATTTAGGTAGACCATAGATAAAATATATCAAAATTTCATACCACTTCCATTGAAAAACATCTACTTGCTAGAACAAACCACTGAGAGCATGTTGTTTATTATTCACCCTCTAGAAGACAAAACATCAAAAAATAATTTCTACAAAGTAATCCTTTAACCCAAGTCCCCAAAACATACCTATCATAGAATGATATATATTTTTCATTCTTAGATTTATTTAAAATATTTATATATAGATGTAATAGAGAACCAACATGAACATAACTACATGTGGGAAAATACATCCCTAAAACAACCCCAATGGTCATCATCCTCATACTACACTTAAGGGAAATCCCAACTGATAACTCAATCTCCCTAGAATTAATCCCTATAATCCCCATATTGGAATACTCCACCAACATCACTATATATGAATATACTATCATCTGATAGAGGAATATTATACCACCAACCTATCCCATATAACGATGAATCATGGAGAGATATCCTATCACTCATTAAGAATCGATAGACTCTCACACTACAAAATTGCATGAATTTTGGATTTGTGTAATAGCTACAAAATTACCCATTCCTACTCTATAAAAGTTATATATTTTAATGTACTATAATAATTCCATCCAATTTGTTTCGTATTCATAGGTCATGATTGTAGAATAAATACTTTAGGATCTAGTGAAATGTTGAAACCACAATGCATTCTCTAATGAGATACCATCACCAAAAACATAAGTCGAAAACAACACTTGTTAAATCAAGAACATTGGTGGAATTTTCACAATCATGGGTTCATAACTACCGAAAAAAATAATAAAAGACATCCTTTAACTACATAGGAAATTTCTTATGCCAAGGTGCAAAGAATTACAATTAACATTAAACTATACTCCCTTTTATAGAAGATGAATATCTGGTTCACTGGCCAAATTTTACACTAGGTACATGGATGTAGAATGAATCTATTCCATCCATAAGAATTCCTAATAAATTTTGTTCTAGGTTGTTAAATGGGTCACAATATATGATATGACATTATCAATCCACCAATAATATCCTTCAAGACTAATTAAACATTGTAAATCTACAACAGTCTTGGGGGTGACCCAGGAAAAGATAGAATAGATATTGAAAGGGTTAGTAGATACTCAGTGTCATATCATGACATTCCCTATGTAACAAAAATCACAATCCCAGAACTCAGACATTGATATATTCATATATTTATGTTGGAAATGATAATATCCTAAAATAGCCTACATATACATTTTTTGACCTTCCTTAGGTGTGGAGTGGAAATGGATGTCATCAATAAACACATCCATGGATCAATCAAAAATATATTGGAATACTGAATTAATCATATCCCTGGATATAACATCCATATTTATTACAACCAATTATATTACAACGACCTCATAATTCTCATAAAAACATCAATAAGAAGTCTTTAAAATATTCTCATTATTTAAAAATATACAATGATATCCCAACTACATATCAGTATTATAGAAGCAAGTAGATCCATTTTGTTGATTGAATTAATTACCAATCCATGGAATAGGGAATACATTATTCACTATCACCTGATTCAAGATATGATAAATGATAAATAGTTACATACTTCCATCAACTATACAGGTGAATAAAATCATTGTACCCCATGTTTGTTTTCTATAATGAATAAATCTTCACTACATGATATCATCAATATGTATCTATAACCCCTATGTCTCATAATGAACCCCCATATATTGATATATAAAAATCTAAGAACTTTTGGGTTTTATATCTATCCCCAAACCGATCTCCAATCAAGGGGGGTAGATCCCCAACCTATCCAATAAATACATCATGGTACTATTATATGACAATAGAAATCAAAAAAATTTCAGCATTTTATGGACTCATTATCAAAGCATTCATTAATAAATACAGGTATTAGGCATGGCTCCGACCCATCATGTGGTCTTACTTTCAAATAGAAATGGAAGGATGGCCGTCAACACTATAGAATACAATCTACCTAATGATGAGATCCATGATAGCATGAATTATATACAACTACTCCATTCTATGGATAATTGTTTATAGATATGTCCACAAATATAGCATGTGATACCAATTTCAGTTCTTACATAGAACAAGATCATCATCCCAATTGAATTTACACTATGAAGATTGGCCTCTAATGGGTGAATTCACTACCAAGGGTAGTAGAATACTCTCCACCTCAAGTCCCAAAGAATGGAATTGGGAGGTTGTAATGAAGGATGAAATATATATTGAGTTAAAAATTTCATGAAATAAAATTTTAATCAAGAAAATGGTAGCTTGAATGATGCATATCTCTCCAGGTGATGGAAAATCTAAACAATGAAAATAGCCATGAAATTATTCATAATCCACCTCGCTCGGATGAAGACCACATCAATGAGACAAACATGATTTCTATGGATGGATATTTTTGTTATATTTTACTCTACCCACCTCATCTCTCCTATTTTAGTTAGAGGTTATAGCACCTTGTTGTATCTAACTTTGAAGATACTGCATTAATGGTAGAAGAAAAATCAGAACACCAATTGTATAATGTATTCTCGAAAAGGTCAAGCACTAATCCTACTAATTACTATATTCTCCAAAAAAACATCTGATCGTGAGATAGGGGGTTGATAGCTACTAAACCCAATGAAATGAAATATAGTGGGATATTAACAACCCCTATATATATGAAACCCCATTTTTCAAAAAATGAAGTGGGAACCTCAGAACAAAAATCTACAATGTGGGGAATCCTAACATCAATCCTCTTGTGATAATCTTGTGTACAACAACTAAATAGACTTTAATATGTTCAATTTCTTAAGATATATCTATATCATAAATTTTTTATTCCATCATTGCATCTCTATAATTGTATCCTCATCAAAATTCCCCACTCTAGGTTGGTCGTATGTAAAATGTCAAAATAACTATAAAAAATGGTTCTATAAGAATATCCTAAAATACTACTTGTTGGACCTCCCATATCCATGGTCAAGAATGTCATAAGATTTGGTCACCTTTTGTGTTGAATAAATAATCTCATATTGGAAATGATCTCAAATAATTTTTGATAAAATAGTTGAAGCCTCATGATCCCTGAGGAATAAGAACCCCCATTTCATATATTTCCCACATTATATTCCCAGCCAATGAAAAATTTCTATATCTGAGCGTGGATATAAATAAAGGATACTTATAACTCCTCCATACATTCCTCAATAATATAATCAAAAAATGTTATTTTGTTTTTATAATAACAGTTGAACAAAAACCCAAAGAGTGTCCTCCTCTAAGTGGTATCATTATAAACCTCAACATTTTGAAAATCTTCTGGAAAATTATTATTAATATATTTCGCACAATCCTAACTTTGACTTCCACATAGAGATATAACTATGATATAAATATTTATAAACTCTTAAACCTACATTATGGAATATTTATGATTAATTAATGATGGTTCAACATTCCCCCAATGCCTAACTATATCATGCATTGTTAAAAAATAAATTGATGCATGGTCATTTTGTAGGACTATACCAAACAACCATTATCAAATTTCAAAGTATGATTATTTAACATGAAATTTATTACATTATAACACAAGTGGTTTTAAATAATCATCCCATATTAATTCTCCCTAGTTTACATCAAATACTTTGCTAAACTGAAATTGTTTCCCTACCAACACATGTAGTCCTCACAACAGACTACCTCAACACTTCATCCTACCAATCATCGTATCTTTTTATTCCATTATTTCTTGAACACTCCCCTCAATTGTACCCCTCATGGACTGGATATGACATAAGGGGGTGATAATGCATGAATCTCACCTCCAGTGGGCCATGAGTTGGGGATTGCCATCTAGGGTATCTCAAACACCCAAATGGGAGGTGTAACACTGCATGTGAAAAGAAGAATGAGAAATGATATAAAACAACCAAAAATGTCACATTAATAACAAATAAAATATCCCAACACATTTATTGAATGAACTAATAATTAGACAATGGCGACAATAAACCTACATGTGAAAATAATGATCCTTGGTAGAGACCTAGAATCTGAAATAACCCATAATCTACTCCAAAAGATAGTAATATACATTCTAATAACTGACCAAAACCTATGGTCTTGCAAATTGTTTATATATATTAGGGTGTGAATCATAATTATTCTTATTAGGATCCTCCTTAGAAGCAATGGTGAAAAATTAAACAAATTATACTAAATCCTAATAAATAACCAAATGAAACTAACTAATCACCTAATAAGGTATTTTATGGTCCTATCCTCACAATGGATCTCAAAACAAATCTCATACTATAATATTATAATACAAAATATAGTATAAAATTTATGGTACCCTACTACAACTTACCCATTGATTTTACTCTCATACCCCAATGTTAGATGTCAGATGATGTCGATCTCCAATAAGTCACATGTGTCAAAAGAAAATATATAATAACCTTCACCCTCTACATCAAATGATATCATCTTCAGCAAACCCATATTCAAATAGTATACATGTAGATTACCAAAGAACAACCATAGATCCTAAAAAAATTATACACCTAAATACATTACAACACATAAAAAATATACATATACTGATAATGTGGATACTCTATTCAGCGATATATTTATGTGAAATAACCAAAATCAATTTGAACATTCTACACACATATACTATAAGGTGTTCAATGTTGGTAATGGAATGTGATAAAACCAGTAAAAGTGATTGGTGTAGAGTGTTTCATATGCCATCCATCCTCACAAATCATTATATTAGAGAAAAACCCCAGAGTGTACTAGGTGAGAGTCTTCCCAGTACAATGGGTGGGTTAATATATGAAATGATATAATGTAGATACTTTATATATCTCGCAACCACTATAAGGGAAACTACAATAAATTATCTTCAACTTTAGTTTTTTATTCTTAGAAACCAAGCTTCTAATACTATGGAGTAGATATCAAATAACCCCAAAAATATTCCAAGGAATTTTTATTCATTCCTTATATTAAATATTTAATTTTTCATATTTGTAAATAAAATTATCCTCATCCTACAATTTTACTAGCAACACCATTACTTAAATAAATTATATTTCATAACCATTGAATATCTCTAGGTACTCTTGTACTAAACAAAATATACAATAAATGTTATTTGAACAAAAAAAACTAACTAAGTAAACGAGTGGTGGAAGGAATTTTGGTAATGAAAAAATCCTCCATCTTACCCATTACCTATGAATCACTAAAATTTAATAAAACTCTATTAATTTTTTTAGAAAATGGGAATGAACACCTTAAACCCTCTCTAACTATCATGGTATCATCCCCCACACTATTAATCATATCACCATGCATCCTATCATATCATGTGGAAAAGAATACATCAAACCACGAAACTACCAATAATTTGTGGAAAATTAATTAGAAATAATAGTCTCACATAATCTCCCATATTAATTCTTCATGTATATGAGAATACCACATGGTTTTAGGAAAAAAAACCATTAACATGGTATTTGGTCCCTAAAACCATGTAATATAGACATCATAAGAAAATATTCCCACTAAACCCCAAAACATAATCCTTTTCAAACAACCAATTGTTTAACATGTTAAATTAACAAATTTATTTAACACAGGTTAACAAAATATCCAAAATAATTCATATACTATCAATAGCTATAAATTAGTTAAACACACATAAATTATATATTCAATTCCATCAATTATAGGGAAAATGAATAAAATTACTCCTGACTATTTCATATTACATCATCATTTATTACCATATTTTTAATCCTTAATAAATTTCAAAGGATAAAAAAATTTATAAACATGTGAGTGTTCTACAACCCATAAACTAATTATTTATTTAATTTTCAAATAATATTCATCATGTTAAAATCAATTTTTACCAAATTAGTTAAATCATGATAACATCACAATTTCATATACAACATGGGATGTAACAAATCCTATAACATGAGTGATTCAACTTTATATAAAAAAGAATAGAATAAAAATACCATATCTCTAAATCACCTATCTCATAGGGAACCAAAATCTGCATTATGAATTCCATTCCACAAAATTAATCAAGAATAAAAAGAACACCCAAGGAATAAAAGAGATAAAAAAACAATATCGATGGATTTTTTAATGAAATAAAATTAATCCCAACATAGAAGAAACCACAAAAGAAAGAGGAAACCCCACCCTAGATATCTATTGATCAAACATGGGAAGTTGGGGATAAATTATAATTGAATGGTATTCAAAACACCCTAAAGGTGAACCAATATCTACCAAATGTTTTTGAGAATCCAGTGGGGTTTGAGATAAATTTATAGTTTGATGGTATTTTTTGGCACTCTTCTAGATGCACATTCTTGAATTGAATGGGTTAGGTTTAAGGCTCGAAGAGAAATAAATCTCTCAAATCCAATAAAACTGATATCAATTACCATTATCAACTACATGTTTATTCTATGTGTTTTTAGATATTGATACCCAAAATCTAATCCCTTTTCTATTCTTTTTATGAATATATTATTTATTCTGTGAATCACACCAAACGAACCACCCAATTGTTTTCCATTAATCAACATTCAGGGCATAGAATAATTTCTCACTCACACCATGAAATGCTCCTAATTATAGCTTTCATCTCCAAAACATCATGTAAACATATCTAAGAAACCACAAACAACTCCTACATTATAAAAATTCAATGTAATTTTCTAGAAATTTTATGGCACTTGTTCCCTCAACCTCACTCATAAAAGAGAACCTCATATCCTTCCTTATTCATGAAATTTGAGTTTTTTAGATTAGAAAAATACTACTATAATACCTTCCCAGATTCTATCCTATCATACAAAATCACCTAGTACTATCTTAATAAACCCTTTTTAAGACTTATGAAGTAAACCAAAAATATGACTGTCGATGAAGAGATAATTAAATTACTAGACTCCTTTTAATTTATTTCTTTTTATGAATACTGTAAATATATTTTATTCATAATAAAAAGATGAGACCAGTATGATCAATATAGATATTTTTTATAATGAAAATTGTTTAACAATTTCCCCCTATTTTTCATCGAATGGGATATGAATGTCATGCTTGAGTGTATGTATGGACTACCAACACTAGATAACTATGTGATCAATTAACCATGATCAAATACCATTAATGAATACAATAATGACATTGAAATATATATATATATATATATATGATATATTGGATATATATGTATGATTTTATATTTATAAAATATTATTGATATCTCATCCATTCATTTCAAAAGAAAATGAATATAGTGTTCATGCGTATGTAAAGACTACCACATTCGGGAATGAAATTATTCATTATTCACCAATAAATTTTATGGATGATTATAAATATTTATATACTAAAATATATGATATTTACATCAGTATTGATATGCTATATATAGTGGAATAATGATCATGAAGTTAGGACCCTAACAACCAAATCTAAACATATAAGAAAAAAACAGTTATCACCCAAAGGAGTGATTTTAATAATGAATTATTAGTGAACGTGTGTATGATGATAAAAGTAAACATTATATTGTATTATAATTATTAATATGGTTTTTGTATATAAGTATAAATAATTTTAAATTTATTACACAATAGGTTAGAGTTTTTATTAATAAATTCAATCTTTAGATAAGGGTAATTTGAAACAATCCATTTGTATACATAGATCATTTAATTTCAATTTATAATGAGGAAATTATATGATACATATCTCATAAATATAGTGTAATTTAATATAAAAATGATACTTGTTTTGATCGTATTTTATCACTTTCATTTCACTATCTTTAGCTAGTAAAAATTTAGATGGAATATTTTTAAGGAAAATTGAGTTTGTTTTAATAGTCAGTCTATAATAACATTCATCCATGTTGAATGTTTCATTAAAATAATAAATTATATTAAAATTATCCAATTAATTAATAATTATAATTTCATTACTGATTTAATTCCTCTAAAAATTATAGAAAATAACCTTATTTTCATTTTATGATGAAGTCTCCTGTTATAAATGGTGCGAAATGAATCAATTTTTATCATATACCACCTAGATGATGTTTAAAAATTTTATGACTAATATTTTCATTTAAGATAATTTTAAATTTTTCCTTATATATTACTATTTTTTTTCGTAGTATTAATTGATTTTAAATATTTCAAATAAATTATATAAAAAATAAATGTGTGTATTCCTTGTGAAATATAATTCGATTTTTAAAGGTATTTTCATTTCAGAAAATATAAATTTATGTTACATATTCATACTAATAATATGACCAATGAGCCTATATTTATTATTTACATAGATTGTAAATTATTATGATAATTAAATAATGATGAAACTCATTTTCTTTTCATTGGGATTAGCTTTGATGAAATGAGATATGTTTTCAAGAACTCATGGAAGAAATATGAATGAATTTTGAATATGTGATAGCTGGGTCTGTTAAAATAAAATTAATTTGCTAGATATTCATGTTTTCTAATATCCAATGGTACATAGGAGTTATACCTACCCTGATAGAATATACATAAGAGGTTATACTATTCCATATGTAGGTACACAGTTTTTTCACATAATCCTAAATTGTGTTGAATGTCATGGCGGGTATCCTTGAAATAATATTTATTTGACTATTGATATGAAACACACTATGATAAAATATAACGAAAAGATATTATGTTTATGATATGATCTCATGGCTCTTGATCATCTATTTTTATAGCATCCATTTCTTATAATATTTCATTTCCTTTTTTGTTGAATATTATTTATGAATTATTGGGAATTTATTTTAAATGATAAGATTGTGTTCACACACTATTATTCTCAAAATATTCTTAAATATTATCATTGATTTTTATGAACAATTTTTACAATAATTGATCATCAGATCTCCGCCTCCCTTATGTTCCCTTTCCCTTGGATATGAATAATGGTTTTACAAAGGGTATGTTAAGAGTATTTCTCTTTGTAAAAATAATTTTTGGAGACATTGAAGTCATTCAATGATATTAAATGATTATGTATATCATATTAAAATACAATAAATCTATGTAATGTATATTTATGATATATATTGAATAATAAAATCAAATAAAATATTAATTATCTATCTAATTTTTGTGACACCTTAGTAATATGTACATTTTTTTCAATGAAATGAGTCTAATAGGTTCTAGTGCAGATGATGAATGAATTCTTCTTCATAGGTAATTGGTATTTCTTATTCAGCTATGGAAATAGGACATAACATGATTAGTATTTATTTTAAATTATTTTTCTCCACATTATACATCAGTTTCAATGTTTACCATGAGTGCTACTTCACCATTCTCTATCTATTATGGTCATTTGACCTCCATTTTATCAAGAGTGGGGAGCTTTGTTTTTAACATTTCATTCATTACACAGGGTTTCCAAATTTATTGTGAGGGACTAATAAAGATTTTTCATTAATTTTCTATTAACCAGTACAGTATGTATCCTATTCATACTGCAGTTATTTATATATATGGGTTTTCCTTTTTTAGTTCCCATTAAAACAATGATTGATATATGTTCACTAAAATAAAAAATTACTATTATAATGTTAATATTTATCATTATCTTATGTATATGTTTGTGATGTATATCACTGGATATAATTTTGACATATCATGGAGTGGATAATGGAGCTTTTGTCATATGATATGTACATCCTATTATATGTGATATTATGCGAATTTAATATGACCATGTTTTCCACTAATATTTCTATAGTTAAGAATCCCATATTTAACTTATCAATGGAATGAGATATTTTTTATGTATGTTTAAATGTTCTTTGATCATAAAATCCAAAATACATACCCTACATTAACATAAATCTATTTCTAGGAATTAAAAAATGACACTTGGATTTCATCAAATAATGGATGGTTTCTCTATAAGGGGATTGGATCTTCGAACTAGTTTCTAAAAAATGCCTTTAAAATTAAAAAATTATATTATCAACATTTTTATCCATTTTTCATTAAGGAATAAGGTGCAAAAACAACTTTGGAGTTTTAGGGGTCCTCTCATACATTATAAGGATTTTAGTGTATGGTTTAATAATTTTAGAGGTGGGATTCCTCTTAATACATCATGGTGATTTATTTCAGAAAATATCCATAAAGAAGATAAAAAAATAGATAAATGGTAAATATTTATGAATATTTATATTTATGTTATTAATGAACATATAGATTCATTAATGATAGATCTGACTATTAATTGGGTTTATTATACTATTATGTGATTGAGATACTTCTTCAAAACTAATAAATGATTGTTGACATAGGTTCTTCATTTCTAAACATTTATTTATTCTTATTTCATGAATAATTTATTTATAATAATGGAATGAAAGTTATATAATAAGGTATTATATAATATCCATGGCCATGTTTACCTTTTACATTACAAGATTGGGTCACTACAGACCATAGGTGCACCTCCTCATATTCTGAAGGATACATAGAAGTAGTAATGTTCAAATTATATCATGGAGAGACTATTTTCCATGTTATAGTAGACCATAAATAATAGTGTATGTAACAACTGTAAAAATAATCTATATAAACCATAATGTTAAAGAATCACAACTAATTCCCAATAAAAAAGTACATCAACCAATTCTATACTGATATGAACAACTTTTCATGCCATAAAAGCATAGAAACTATCATTAGATCACATGTGGATAGATCATGTACAACATTATACAAAATAACCAAACGTCAATATAATAATAATGATTATAAAAATGGTAATGAGTTCTAGTCTAGTCCCATCCCCCATAACTATCCCAGAAAACCTTATAAACCATCAACCATAGGGCCCTTACACCTATCCAGACCTACTCTAATGATCTCTACTCAGGTACCCATAGGGGCTAGAAAAAGGTGTGAGACAAATCAATAATATACCAAAATCAATTTCCTTAAATATATCAATTTTAAAAGAGTATTTTTTGATTAAACATGATAAAAAATTGAAACCATACATAAATAAAAAATCATCGATACCGGAATTATATGATGACACAAAAAACAATTCCTTCATTAGCTGGTGTTTGTTTTCTCTAATCAGGATACATGACCTATTCAGGGAATGTCAACCCACCCTGAACCATATCATACACCACTACCCATGGAGGAATAATTCCCAAACCTATTAATATCTCAAGAATATATTCACCTATGGGGAATAAAGTCCCACCCTTGAACCATATCCATTATAGCAACACCCATGGGGGAAGTCAACCTAACACTAGAACCATATGAAATATCTTATCACCCAAGGGAAATTGTGTCTGAACCACAAACCACATGTATTATCACAGTATCCATTAAGAAAATAATACCCAACCCCAGATCCATCAAATATATTTGGTTGAATATGTAACTGAATTATATTCACTATATAATTAGATTCCTAATTACCAAAAACATTATATGAGATACCACTCCCATTTTATTTTTCAATAACACTTTCCATAAATGGATAACCATTTAACATCTTTTTTAACATAGAAATTTATATACTTAATGTTATAGTGTTCCTTTTAAATGGTTTAGACTAACCCATGAATGGTTTCAGACCAATATTCACCTTGGATTCCACTAGTATAAAATAAAATTATTACACATTCTCATCCTATGGATTATTTTTATGGGATCTAGGCCTCTCTTACTAGGTTATAGTTTCCTTTAGGGGACCCCTCAGGTGACTTCTAACAACTACCATATCATAATTTATTGGATCAACTCAAATAGTTTCCAAAGTTTTAGGCATTATATTTATTGTGGACCAATCTCATTAAAAATAATATGATTCCCACATGATACATAAGGATATAACATTTAATTTATTTATGCTCAAGCACACATTATGTTAGAAGGAATTAACATTGTATACTGATAGAAATTCAATTTATACCTTATAAATAACTAATGAATCTCTTACCATATACTCATAAGAGACTGCCAACAAAATATAATATTTTAATTGTAACCTAGATGAAAAAAATCATGAAATTAGATTAAATACATGGAAATTACAATAAATGGCATTGCATTATACACAAATACGAAATATTTAGAGAACCACTAGGAATATTAATAGTAAATATAGTCTCAATAACACTTAACATTATTATCCATTTAGATATAGGGGTGGTATCACTCAATTTTAAATCAATATAAGTGGATAACAACAATGAAGATGTATTTTCTGAAATTAATAAACAAATCATTTATTAAATTTCATTTATAAAAACATTCATATATTTAATTTCCTTAAAAAATTGTCATTTTCATATATTGTGGTTTGATAACACTATTCATGACATAACAACCTTTTAGGTTACCCTCTTGTGGAGTTTCCTCTCTAGTCACAATGTAAAAAACCTCTAGAATTAATAACTAAATAACATGACTTAAAATCCATAATGGTGTATTGTAACCCCTTCATGATGCAAGTCTCCACATTAACCTAGATAAATAGGAATACAATCTAATTGTCAAGTGTTCCATTAATGATCTTGAAAGTGAAACCCATGTGTCATGACATGACTATAATACTACTAAAAAATTGGCAATGTAAATATTTATATGATTTAGAATAATATGAATGTATTTTAATACATAAAAATTTTATATATAAGAAATTATAGAGGATACATAGTGTTTATCATTATTTTGGGATTTCTGCTATCACTATATAATCTTCACAACTCTTAGAAAATATGGGAAAGTATATGAATAATTATTATAGGTTATATGTAAGCCTGATCATTATTTCATGACATCCTCCACCATATAATTTATATCACAATGGTATCTAGACATCAAAAAACATAATACATATTGTTTTTCACCATGTAATGATACCCTTTTCAATAACGTGTGCCTAACAACCCAAATAAATAACCCCTATGTTGGAAGAGTATACACTTATGATACACCCGCCATGACCTGAAGCCAATGTCCATGGTGATAGTTCACATGACATTTTGAAATAAAGCTATCATATATTGGAACGATTTGTGAAAAAACGTCTACCCATCATGACATGATGGCCCCTCCATGAAAAATTCCTAACCACATACATCAATTTATTATCTCGATCCCAGGGAATCACTATAAAATGAATCTCAGTATCACTTTGAGTACCCCAAATATAATAAAATGAAAAAATATATGTTTTTAAAAATTTAAATTTTTTGATACCTCAATAAAAAAAGGGAGTTAGAAAATAATACTCATATAGCTTCTCATCCGCATTATATGTCTATGAAAACCACAGTACCTAATTCCTAAATAAAATATGACTACTTATCCCAAATATCATAATTATACTCCCACATATCTTCCTTGATACACCCATGATTCAACTAGTCTAATAACAAAGGAAAAATTTTCCCATGTAGAGTCTTCTCATTCAATTATACTATAAGAGTTAAATTTTTGTCAAATGAAAGACCATGATCTCGATGTTGAAACACCCTTAATTCAAAGTATGTGATTTTTATGATTTTGAATATTTTGGAAATATTAAATATGGGTTAGTATTATTTGAGTTGTGTTTGAGGTGTTGTAATTTTAGAAATTATTAGTGAATGTGATGGTGGCATTAATAAACAACATTGGAGTGTTGGAGTTCCATCATGTAGAAAAACTCAATGGCTAGCCCATGGTGGTGGTAGAGGAGATGCACTTCTATTGGTCGCACTCGTCCATTAGTAGTTTTATAAGAGGCATAAAAAATATTCTATATCCCACCATTTGACATCTCCACAGGTCTTCATTACTTCCTTATAGTGTTATGAAAAAACTAAATGCCTAAAAATAATACAAACGTAACTCTATGTACAGTATCTAGCAACTCCACGTGTCGAACACACAGTGATGATCCATATATTCTAAATTGATTAGGAAATTGAAATAGAAATTTATTGTTTGATTTGAATCAAATATAAGAATGATTGATTGGATATGAAATCAATTTGGGGAGACATGCCAAGTTCAATTATTTTAAGGTTCGTGTTCTAGGGATTTACATGAATGTGTGATTATTTAGTGTTTGTTTTGAAATTGGGCTAGAATAGATCCATGGTCTTGGTATCATGACCAAATCCTATTATTTGACCATTGTAATGGTCATATAATAGATTCAATCAAAGGGATATGTGACCCAAAACCATGTCATAATATAACTATCCCATGTTTCGTAATGGTCATACACAAAACAAATCGATTAATTGATGCAATTAAATAATACTATTAAAATCATAAGTAATTAACTTGGATTTTCAAGAAGAATGATACATGGAATTCAACGAATGAGTGAAGAAATAAAAAATATGAATATGATAAAAGAAAATAATCCCTAAGCACACATCCCACTACAATCACATCACATGACAATACAGATCCTACTTGCTCATGATGGATACGAGCATCATGGATACATGAGGAAGGGAGTGTATTGAATAACCTCTTCGGATCATCCACCATGGATTGGAGGATGTATTGTGATGTTATTAGGGTACTTATACCCGTCGAGTTTATTTGAAGGGTTATAGGGGGTCTCCTTAGATAGGTAGGATCGTCGAAATCCCACAGCCTCGTGTCCCTATTTATTTATGTGCATTGACACCAGCATGAAATGTACCTTGGGTGCTCGATGTGTACTTCAGATCCATGTCTTCCACTACTAGGTCTAATATGAAGATGTTGGTTCGGCTAATTAAGTTTTCATCATGACGTGTACTCTCGACTCATGACATGTACTTTGATTTCGCGCTATATTCAGTCATCTTTACTTGAATAGTAAATCTTTTCATCACCTGATATGGTCATGCCAGTACTTGTGGTACATGATGTGTAGTAAATGATTCTTTAGTTTTAAAATTATCTTCATTACCTCCAAAATCTGGTGTCGTGCCTCTTGTATTTTCTCCTAGCGCAAAGGGTCATTTGGATCATAATTTCTTCTATTTTCATACGTCTTTAACAAATCCTTCATTTTTTACCGTAAAACATAAAACAAGTCAAATCATTTCATTATTGGAAAGATTAATCATTTAAATACTCAAATAAATATAAAACAATAATTGAAAATATATGCATTAAATACACATATCACCATTCTCCAATAAGATCAAAAACAACCTACTGGTGGAGCAAATGGAAAACTCGTAGTGCCCATGGATTTCCTATAAGGGCCACTAGCTGGCTAGTGGTTCACTGACATCCAGGTCATTAACGATGCTCCCACATTTTGAATCAGAATATTAGTTTTGATATCTTTTTTCTATTTATATAAATTCATTTGAAATGGAACACTAAAGGGGGTTCCTTTTACGATTTTGGTTTTTTCATCAATTCTCTTCAAAACTCAAAGTCATGATTAACCAGTCATCTTCCACCTGGTATGATTCATCTGTTATAGCTCTAATAGTATCTTACTTCTAGATTATATCATTGATCAATGAAATTTTTAAATGAACTAATGACACCATAATGATTTAATGTATAATTATTTTCCTATTAATAGATCATCATTTTTTCTAGAGAGTTAGTTACCTTTCCTTGGACTAGATATAGATATTTCATTGATGATGAATATCATTTACTAAGATGAAATGTTTCTAATCCTATGTCACAATATAATTATTGAATAATGTTATATAATTAAAATTATTTATTAATTATAATTGGTTATAGGGATCCTTGGTCCATGAGATTGATTTTGGAGGCAACACAAGGTAGCTACTGATGGTTGGAATCAATACGCTTTAGGTAAGATGTTCATTACCATTTAGGGACCTTGTACAAAATTGTTTCAAAGATATTAATCATATGTCTAATAATATATATATTACTTGACTGATTCTTGATTATGATAAATTTTTTGTGTTTGTGGGTGGGTAGATTCTGAGACTCATTATTTATTTGATATTATTGTACATATATGTGTGTTTCCCTATTCTGTGTGAACACATAACATTTGACTGTTTTTATATAGTATAAAGTGAATGGTGTACTATGATGGAGTCATTATTCATTATAGGTGGTGCATGTGAATAATATGATGATTATTATTATGAACTGAGACACATGGAAGAGGTACGATGTCCTTGAGGCCTTAACCATTTTAGTGACAGGATATGAAGACCATGTGGATCAGCATGAGATAAAGACGAGGTGTGATTGCCTTTTGGTTTTTTCCTATTGTAGGGATATTGTCTAGGGTCCGTGTAACCATAAATGTTGACTATTTTATGTTTTTATTATCATAGTTATATAGTGGCCTTGTATCCAACTCATGAAGACATATTCCATTATGAAATTCATTATGGATAGTATCTGATGCAGGTAGGGCCCGATTTTCTGGAATCGTTGATAGTGAAATATCAGTTGAAACATTATTGATTATTTATATTATATTAATTTTTATATTATCATGGTTACACCTCATATTCATGTGAACAAATTTTAATGATTCATTAGTGGATTGATTCTAGTCTTATACTCAAACCCCATATGGATATCTTATTTCTTGTGTAGATGTCTTGATTTAGGATTTAGGGGAATTGGTCATGTAATAGGTATCTAAGGAGGTTTATCTTGGTTATTAGAGAAATATTGGAGATTTCTAGAACCACTATAAGATTATATTCTATATTTTTTATTGTTTATTGGTTGATGTTTGTTGATCATTTCATACTAATATAAGATTCTCAATCTGTAGATGATTTTGGTGAAGAACTATATATATAAAATTATAAAACTCAATGAAGGGAATTCTAGTATCATGTCTGATAAAGATTCACATTTTCTATATATATTTTTCAAAGGATTAACAAAGGATATTAGGAATCTATTAAATTGTAGTTTGATGCATCATCTAAAAACAGATAGATGATTGGAGAGGATAATCAAGATCATAGAGGATATTTATTGGGGATCCATTCACCTTTTTTCTAGAAAATGGGAATATCATATATAATTTATTGAGTACATATAAAATAGAAACATAAAGGATTTAATTTATATGAATCCATTTGAGGCCCTTTATGATTTATCAGGTTACTCACCAATGTATTGGCTTGAAGTTGGTGATGCAGCATTTATTTTTCCAAATAAGGTGTTTGGGTCCTCAAAGAGGATATAGTTTATAAAGAAGTGATTGATTACTAATATTAGTTGGAAATAATCGTATACCAATCAGAGGAGATTAATATTTGAGTTTTGTGTAGGTGATTGAGTTTTCTTACACGTGTCACCACGGTTGGGTAGTCATTGCTTCTTTGGAGTTGGACGATGATACTGTATTTAGTGGTACAATATGAGATCATGTCAAGAATTTATTATTGATTGGATATTCCTCTATGATATCAAGGTATGAGTAAATTTTCCTTATAACATATATTCTAATGTGAAACATCTGTACTACGCAGTTGATCAACATTTTGGACATTAATTTAGAAACAAATGCATAGTTTATTGAGTACCTAGAAAAAAATTTGGACTGGACAAATAAAGTGTTTTGGAAAGATACATGGTACGTGTATTTCAGGAATATATTATATATTATTTTTTATTATATAATTTTATATTGAAATTATTAATGTTTACATTTTTGGAATAATTTGACTTGTTTTATGTTTGATGGTTGGAAATTATGGATTTGTTAAAGAGGAATGAAAAAGGGAGAAATTATGAGCCAAACGACCCTTCAAGATTTGAGTGAAGTGAATCGATGTGACACTAGATTTTGGAGATGAATAATATGTCTAGAAAATGGAGTAAAAATAGACTACACATTGTGTACCACTATTACACGTCATGACCATATCATGTGAATATACTATGCACTGGAGAAGTCATGATGACCGAACAAAGTGGGAAATCCAAGGACACGTTATGAGGCATGAGTACATGTCATGATGAAAAGAAAAATAGTCAAAGAAAAATTTTGGGATTCAACATATGGGAGGAAAAACTAGATCTGTAGTACACGGAATGTACCCTAGATACATGTCATATAGGAATCGACGGGTAAAAACAACCATGGACATGGGGACGCAGGTTTTGGATGATCCGGCGTATAAAGAGAGACCCCCGAGCTCCCTTTCAGCAAACTATGGGGCAGAATAATCCATGAAACATCAAGGGAAATCCTATAGACGACTAGTGATGATCCATAGATTATCATCGCTTCCATTCTTCCTCAGGTACCCATGTTGCTCATCTCCAACATGACCGAGTAGTCCCACAGTGCTGAGTGACGTGATTGTAGGGGGATGTGTGCTTATGGATTCTTTTCTTTTATCTTATTCATATTTTGGATTGCTTAAAATATATAATTTCAATTCAAAATATCATTTTTGAAAATTCATGAATATTGATTGTGATTTAATGAGTATTATTTAATTGCATCAATCAATCAATCTATTTTGTGTATGACCATTACGCTGAAGGTTCCAAGAGCTATGGAAGCTTGTTGGTGGGTGTACCCAACTTTAATTTTTTCCATTAATGATGTTTAATCTGAGATCCGTCAAAATAATAAAACATTAGATCTTCAAAAAATAATGAGCAATTAATGAAAATAAGGGATTTCTAAAACCATAGATAGGATCATCATATGTTGGTTATAATTAATTTAATTAAATACAAAAGAATTACCTTGATGGAATTATCTCTCTCTGTTGATGTTTCTAGTCATGAACTGATGTGATCCATTATTACGTCATAGAATCCATGTGTAGGATTACTTAAGCAGTGATCCACACATGCTCCTTGTATCTATGGACATCGCCTAAGGGATCTCCAGTTTTAATTTCAGAAGAAACTTTTCTTTCGATGTCCGCCTTCGATATCCTTTATCCGGTGTAGAAGGATCTCTCTCTCTCTCTCGTAGCATGAGAGCATTCTTGGAAGAAAAGAATTCTCTTTTGGCATGAGAGCTTTCTCTAGATCAATTGTTCACAGCCACTGAAAATTATATGATAATGAGAATTATAAAATTGGTATTATTATTACATATAATAATAGGAAGAATTAATTACACGAAATCATTTATTCATTTCATTTAATTATTAGAAATACCCCATGTCTAATAATAACAGTTGACTGTTATTATTACTTGACATGCTTCCAGAGAATTACACCTAATTTTATTTAATTAAATAAATAATATTATTTCTCCTAAATCCCCATAAAAAATACACGGCGTGTACTTTTTATTTCCCATTATCTTTATTTCCTCCACCACATTTATTAGACCTTGAATAATGTCAATTTATTTCAAAAATAAATATCACTTCATTACTCGCTAATAAATATAATATTTTTCCCACAATATATTCTCTCAAATAACTATTGTCGAAATAAATATGTTCAGAAATAATAAAATAATTATTAAGAAAAAATCAAGAATAATATTTATTCAACATGTTAAATTAATATTTAACTGAGATACTTGGACACACAAAGTGTGTGACCCTTTAGCCTTCTTTCTCAGTGCCATTCAGTGGAGCCTGCCTAAAGTCCAAGGTTCACGTCTAGAAACGTGCCATGGAACCCATAGATAAAAAAGTTAATGCCACAATGACGTGTCACATCCTATGAATGCTTTCCATGTATTGTAATCTGATTGTCTCGATATCTCGAATGAAGTAGTTTTCATACCAGTGACATCAACTCATGTACTCGATTATTCTTTCTTTGACATTCCAGAATTGAACTGTCCCATTCATTACTATGGACATGTATTTATTTAGGCTATATCAATTCCATCAAAGGGAATAATATATCTACTTCTGTTATGGAATAGAAGGGACAAATCCTTTCTTGCATTATCTATTAATGCAGTATTACCCGTGACGCACCCAACATATTCTACCTCGCTGCGAACAGTGTGTCATCACATATATAGTCAATACATCTAAGTGTGTGAGTTGTAATACCCATTAAATATAATCGTAATGTCTAAGGACCAATACACATGTATGTAGATAGGAACGTCCAATGACACTATGAAATGTCGATTTCATACTAGTGGGTGTCGTTCTCATAATATCCTCCTGGGTATTACCATGGGTTGACACCATGACAAGGTGCCTCAAAGTTTTATGAGTCCTCACTCCTAATGGTCTGTATTATTTGGGTCCCTGAAATAACATCATCCGGTCATAGAAAATATATTCTAGAACAGTGTTATGGAACATTCGGGATCTCATCATAGCTGGGATGCGCTATGACATTTTAATTCAACTGTTATCCGTAGGACATTATCACATGCATTTTCATGAAAAAGAACAATCAAGATGTGATTAGGTATTTATTAATGAATAAAGTACAAGATAGTTGGTTCTAGGCCACCAAACCCAACATACTCCCACTTGGACTAGAGCCAACGACAAACAACATTTATCCCGCTACCTCTCACATGATATTCATGCTTCTGATGAGATAGGACATTACTCATGGGGTCTTCCATGTACTCTTCTGTGTACAATCTCCTCACTGAAACATCACAACTTTGATAGAAATTCCTCAAGAGGAGATACATCAGGAGTATGTGCTTTGTTAATTTATTGGACCTTGGTTCTTTTGAAAGAGACACTGCTGTAGTATTCTCAGAATATAATGTGATAGGATCTTTAATACTAGGTACCACATCAAGCTCATGAACAATGTTCCGAATCCAGACGTCTTCCTTGGTGGAATAAGAAGCCACTATATATCTGGACTCCGCAGTAAAATTGGTGACAACTTGTTTCATTGAACTCTTCCAGCTCACAGCTCCTCTATTGAGACAAAAAATATATCCAGATTGTGACTTCAGATCATTCTGATCTGTCTGAAAGCCAGCGTCATCATAACCTCTTTGGAAAAGCTCCTCATCTCCTCCATACAACATGAACATATCCTAAGATCTTCTTAGATATTTAAGGATTGTATTAACAGCAATCCAATGTTGTTCTCCTGGATCTGCTCGCTATCTACCTACCATTCTCAGTGCATATGCAACGTCAAGCCTGGTACATAACATGAAATACATGATAGATCCTATAGCCGAAGATTATGGTATCTTACTAATTATATCTTTCTCTTATTGTGTACGAGGACACATTTTCTTAGAAAGATATAGGCAATGTGATATGGTAACCAATCCCCTCTTTGATTGTTCCATACAAAATCTCTTTAGTATCTGGTCAATGTATGTACCCTGACCTAGTCCACGAATCCACTTGGATAAATCATGAATGATCTTGATCCCTAGAATTTAGGCTACTTCACCCAAGTCCTTCATGTAGAAACACCTGTTCAACCAGTCATTAGCTGACTGTAATACTGGTACATCATTTCCAATAAGTAATATGTCGTCAACATATACTACTAGTATAAAAACTGCATTCCCAGTAAATCACTTATAAACACATGGATCAAATTCTTTCTTAATGAACCAAAATTATTTTATGGATTCATCAAATTGAATGTTCCATGACCTGGAAGCTTTCTTTAATCCAAAAATGGATTTCTGCAACTTGAAAATCCGTTTTCCTTCACCTGGTGTCACAAACCTTTCTGGTTGTGTCATATAGACATCTTCCTGAAGGTTACCATTACGTAATGCTGTTTTGACATCCATTTTCCAAATCTCGTAGTCATGTTAAGATTTTATGGAATTTATGATTCTTATGGATTTAAATAGGGAAACTGGTGAGAATGTTTCGTCATAGTAAATTCCATTACGCTGTCTGAATCATTTAGCTACTAGCCTTTCTTTATACGTTCTAACATGACCTTCCATGTTCTATTTTCTCTTGTGTAACCATTTTCATCCAATATGATTTACATCAACTGGCTCATCGACTAGAACCCCGACTTGGTTCTGATACATGGAATCCATCTCAGAATTCATTTCTTCTATCCATCTCTTAGCTTCTAAGATTTCTACTTCTTCCATGTAGGAGAGAGATTCATCATTGTACAACAGTAATGATTCACCATCCTCAGTGACTAGGAATTCAAATCTCTCTGTTTGACTTACCTATCATGAGCTCTTAAATGGTAATTGTGTTTCTAGAACCACTTCTACTAGGACCTATGTAACTTGTTCTTGTACCAAATCATGTGTATATTGAGAATCAACTTCACAGATGTTAATAATTATCCCACTATCATTTTTGAGGACGTGCACCCTCTAAATAAAGATGCCTTTTCTGGATACATTCACTTTCTTTTCTAAAGGGACATATAGTTAATATCCTTTTTTTCCTTGGGATATGTTATAATGATACACATCTTGCCCGGGGGTGCTATTTTGGTTCCTGATAAGTCCTTAACAATCACCTTGCATCCCCATACATGTGTGTGCAAAAAAATGGATTTCTTTATATTCCATAACCCGGAGGGAATTCCATTTTCCGATTTAGTTGGTATTCGGTATAATGTTTATGTTTCAGTTTGTAATGCATATCCCCAAAAGGATAATGGAAGATCTACGTGACTCGTCATTTACCTCACCATGTCCAACAAGGTGTGGTTCATTCTTTAACTAACAACATTACTCTATGGTGTAGATGAATGAGTGAGCTGAGATGGAATCCCAGACTCCCATAGAATATTGATGAACTCTTGGTTAATATATTCTCCTCCTCGATCTGATGGAAGATTCTTTATCTTCTTACCAAGATGATTCTCTACATCATTCTTGAATTCCTTAAATTTCCCGGAGGATTATGACTTATATCTCATTAAATAAACATAGCCATATCTACTCAAATCATCAATAAAATTGACAATTTCATAATATCCACCTCTAAAATCTATTGGAAACAGTCGATATACATCTATGTGCACCAATCCACGATTATTTGTGGACCTTTCACCCTATCCACCTAAAGGTGGATTGGTCATTTTACCTTGTAAAAAAGCGGACATCTATCAAGTGTTCTTAGCTCAGTATAGACTAAATACCCATCTTTGTAGAGCATTGTCAAGCGCTTCTCATTTACATGACTGAGATGGTGATTCCACAACTGGGTGATGTATGATTCATGTGAGTTCATTTCGTTATTGATTTCCAACACTTGGTTTTCATAATTTAATACATACAAACCGTTATTTAAATGCGCCATACCTCTAACATACATGTTATTATAAAAGAATCAACCCATATTTCCAAACATGAAAATAAATCCATCCATATATAAACATGATATATAAATTATGTTTTTGGTAAAACTAGGCACATAATAATAGTTATGTAAAACCAAAATCATCCTAGTTGGAAAGGAGAGATGGTAATCACCAATGGCCATTGTAGACAACATCGTGTCATTGGCAGTTTGAAGATACACCTCTCCTTTGAGGATATTTCTAAATCTACTTGGTTCCTACATTTTAATATAGTTGTTATCTTCACAAGCAATATTTAATACCCAGTGTGTAGAAATGGAAAGATCACACTCAATAACGAACACACCTTTAGCATCCCCATGCTCCTGGGTACAGTTCCTATTCCTGTGGCCTTGCTTTCCACATGAAAAACATCCCACCTCCCATTCCTTGCCCTGCCTTTGGATCTTCCCCTTATTGGAAGGAGAGTGCTAAGGGACTTCAGACTATTTATGAGTCCTCGGCCCCTTTCCCTTGTCCTTCGTTTTCTTATTCACCATATGGAATGGTGGTTTGTCACGCCCCATGTCCTTATCTACCTGGAGAATTAAGTTCAAACGTTCCAATAGACTTTTCTCATTGTTTCTCATGTTGTATTTGACAATAATTACAAAGTAGGTCTTGGGGAATGTTGATAGGATGAGATCATTACACAACTCATCAGGTAACTTAATCCCTAAGATGTCTAGGCATTCAATGTATCCATTAATATTGAATACATGAGGCCCATCTTGAACAGACTCTCCAATCATATTTGTGAACAATGAATTAGAGATCTAATATCTCTCTTGTCTCACCTTCTCTTGATAGAGATCCTTAATGTGAGAAATTATGCTTTACACATTCATGTTTTCATGTTTGTTCAATAGATCATTGGACAAGGCTGATGGAATGAAACATTGGAAATATATGGAATCTTCCATATGTTTCATATCAAGATATAATTCCTCATCATTGACCTCTTTTCCAGGTGCAACTGGAATAGGTTCCTCCAGCACGTACAATTTCATCTCGTGGAAAAGGATGATGCGTAAACACCTCTGCCATTACAGGAAATTGGTGCTAGTGAGAAGGGTTTTTGTCTCGAGTATGGTTCAGAATGATATGTTTAAAGTCATTTTTATTTCTGTTTCTTAAAATTAAAATGATAAAAGCTTTAGTACTTTATCATGATAAAAAATGAGACAAATAAATCAATTAATTCTTATTAGTCTCCCAATATTTTATCAAAATCCAACAGCCCTCACCATTGACTTCGGAATATAATGTTGCCTGAATATTCTAGTGGAAAGAATCCATATTTCCCTTCGCATTACCCCAAATATGGGTGGTCAAGAAACATGAAGGGTTTTAGGTAGGCATTCCAAATTCCAACTGCATTAACTTGTAGCTCCTCGATCCACTAAGTGGACTCCCCAATTTTGAAATCCTTTTATTTCGGATTTCCTCAACCTTTTCCTCTTAGTAACACTAAGTCCTACTGTGGCAGTCAACCCTTGATGTAAACCATGTCAAGTCAACCCAAAACCATGAATTAGAATTCCTTGATAATTGAAAGCACCCCAACTCGGGTTTCCCAAGAACGTTGAGCTATGGTTCGATTCTAACCATGATTATGGAAGGATATACCGATGTAATATTTTATTTTGGGAATTTCATCCTTATACATAAATTTCCATTTTATAATATTTGATTACATGATTTTTAATATTAAGTGGGATATTCAAAAGTGATTAAGAATGTCTAAGATAATTTTTATGTATAATCTGGTCTTATTTCATTTTCAATCATCCATTCTTGTTTAATTCATTAAATGTGTGATCATGACAACACACCCACAATAAACAAACCATGAAACTAATAAAAATAAAATAACTAGTATGATCATGATCTTGTTCTATTGGTTTGTTTATCTCGCTATTGATAAACCCACCCAAGACCTAGGGGAGAAACACCATGAAACTTTTGTGTGTGTGTTTACAACTTTCCACCTGATCACCTTTGTTTCTCTTTGGATTGGTTTCACCTTGGCTCCTAAATTGAGCCACCTCCACCAGTTTGGGAGCTTCATCCACTACATACGATTTTAACTCACATGTAGGTGAGGGGTAAAATGGGGTTTGACATAAAATAAACATTGGGCACACATGACCTACATATTAATGAGGAGAAGGCTAGCAGAGCAACAAAATTAAAAGAAAACACTCACATACATAGGTCTTGGTCTAGATCATGATCATCCATACATGAATAAATATTTACACATAAATAATACTAGTATTCAATTATTTAATCATTCTTGTTTAATATAAATCATGGTTGAATCAATTAATTATCTTCAATTAATCAATCCTTTTATCTTAAACATTTTTCTGAATTTCATTAAGATTATCTTCCATCATAATTTTACACAAATAAATTCATTTATAATTATCTATGCACGTAACTTTTACCATAGAGGCAACCTAGTGAATTTTCATTCATAACTACCTAATGAGTAGAAATGAACATTACACAGCTGTTAAATTAAACACATATATATAAAACACCTATCATGTGTTGTGCCTCTGCTTTACATATGCACTATGTAACCCATCTCAAGGGTTTTTATAATATAATGACAAATTTTAATAAATCTACGTAATTTGGATGAGTACACGAAATGTAGTTTAAAAAAAATGGCGTGTGATTTTGTTCACCGGCCATCCGAAGTAAACTCTTAAGGATATGGCGTGTATATGTACTTCATACAAATTTTGAGTACACCGCGTGTTCAGTGGGACACAAAATGTGTAGTATCCGTGTTACACAATTTCTTGCCGGGAAATCTGTGTATGAGGTAAACATTCCAACCCTAACCCAAAGGGACTACACGCCGTGTTCAGTGGACCACATGACATGTCATCCAGAAAGTGTGTCCCACCAGTTTCAGGTTAACACATGATGTCATTTACGACATAGAAATACTCCTACACATGGCCTAATTTGGCAGACCAGTCCGATGAATTGAGCATAGACTACATGACATGTATATCCGAATACATGCCGTGTATTCTAGTGTTGTGTGACCAGGAATGTTAGGAACCTCCAGATGAGATCGTCTATTTTATTTTAATTAAAATTAAATGAAAAATTCATTTCTGTAAGGTGAACGAGAAATGAGAAAGAAGGAACAGATCTCGAGATTTAGATTTGCATAATGATTAACATGAATTGAAACAAAAAAATTATTAAATGTGTAAATTACCAATGAAAAAATAAATAATTTTAATCAATGATATGACCCCTCTGATTTCACATGAAGGTTCCAGGGATAGTAGAAGCGCGTTGGTGGGTGTACCAAACTTTAATTTTTTCTTTAAATGGCGTTTAATCCGAGATCTATCATGGTAATAAAACGTCAGATATTCAGAATAGAATGAAGAATGAAAGAAAATAAGGGAGTCCCAGAACCATAGAGATGATCACTATATATTAGTTATAATTATTTTAATTAAATATACAATAATTACCTTGATGGAATTCTCTCTCTCCATTGATGTTTCTGGTCACAACACGATGTGATCCGTCATTGCGTCATAGAATCCAAGTGTAGGATTCCTCTATCAGTGATCCACATGTTCCCCACATATCTCTCGATTTTGCAAAATAGATCTACGAGTGCTAGCACAGAATAACCTTTTCTTGTGATGTCTGCCTTCGATCACCTTGATCTAGTGGAGATGGATCTCTCTCTCGTAGATTGAGAGTGTTCCTGGAAGAAAATAATTCTCTCTTATCTTGAGGGCTTTATGTATATTTTTTTCACCATCCCTGGAAATGGATAGTCTTATGATAATTATATAATTGGTATTTTGGTTACTTAGAATAATAAAATGAAATAATTACCCAAAAAAATTAATTCATTTCATTTAATTCTTCGCAATACCTGATGTCTAATATTAACATCATACTATTATTATTACTTAACATGCACACAAAGAATTACTCCTACTATTATTTAATTAAAAAAATAAAATTATTTCTCATAAATTCCATGAAAAAATACCGGGCATGTATATTAATATAAACAGCGTGTACTTTTGTTTTTTCCTTTCTTCTTCTTATTTCCTCCACAACATTTATGAGACCTTTAATAATGGCTATTTTTTCTATAATAAATATCACTACATTACTCGCTAATAAATATATTATTTCACCCACAATATATTCTCTCTAATAACTAGTGTCAAAATAAATTTGACTAGAAATCCTTAAATAATTAGTAATCCAAAATCAGGAATAATTTTTATTCAAGTTTTTAAATAAATATTTAACCGAGGTACTTGGACACCCTTACTGTGTGGACCTCTAGGCATTTTTCACAATGTCATTAGGAAGAGCCTGCTTAAAGACCAAGGTTAACGTCTAACAACATGCCAAGGCTCTCACAGAGAAAGATGTTAATGCCACAATGATGTCTCACCTCCTATGAACACTTATCGTGTAATGCAATCTCTTTGTCTTGATATCTCGAATCAAGCGGGTTTCATACTAGTGCCATCAACCCATGTACTCGATTATTATTTCATTGACTTTGGGAAATTGATCTCACCCATTCCTTACCATGGACATGGATTTATTTAGGCTATATCAATTCCATCAAAGGGCCTGAGATATCTATTTCCATTACAGAATAGAAGGGACAAATCCTTTCTCGCATTATCTATTAATGTAGTATTACTCGTGATTCACCTAACATATCCTACCTCACTATGAAAAATGTGTTGTCATAGTTTTAGTCAATGCGTATAATTGTGTTAGTTGTAATACCCATTAATAAAAATAATCTTATAGTCTAAGAACCAATACACATCACCGTAGATAGGAATATCCAATGACACTATGAAATTTGAATTTCCTACTGGTGGGTCTCATTCTCATAATATCCTCCTGAATATTACCAAGGGTGCACACCATGAGATGTTTCCTAAAAGTATTATGAGTCTTTACCCATAATTGTTTGTATTATTTTTTCCCTCAAATAAAATCATCCTGTCATAGAATATATATTCAAGAACAATGATATGGAACATCCGTGTTCTCATCATAGGAAATAACCACTATGACCCTTTAATGAAATAGTATCCTTAGGAAATTATCACATGTATTATCACGTAGAAGAACAATCAAAATGTGATAAGGTATTTATTAATGAATAAAGTAAAAACTAGTTTGTTTTAGGTCACCAAATCTAACATTCTGAACATGTGTGGGTTATGTTTAGACATGGTTTTGGGTAACCAATCATTATGACTGAATCTAGTATATGACCTTTTAAGTGGTCCAATAATTAGGGTAGGGAGGGATACCAAGACCAAAGATCTCTACAGGCCAAATTCCAACACAAATACTGAATAACAAAACAATCATGTAAATCCATAGAACACGAACAAGAAAATCCTTGAACCAGACAGTTGCCCTCCATGTTGATTTTAAAATCAATCAATCATTATTATGATTCATTCAATTGAACCCAATCATTTGAAATTTCAATTTTCTAAATAATTTATAAGGAATGGATCATCCCTATTGGTTTAAAACCTGGAATTTCAAGATACTGCATGTTGATTTAGGAATGTATGAGTTTGAAAAATTTTGTTCTTTCATATAACCATGTGATAATATTGACACCCTGGTGGGGGCTGTCAAATCCTCTCCATTTCCAGGGAAACTTTCCTCTATGTTTAAATTATTTAGGTATTTCGATAGTTGTTTTTATATTAATTCGTTATTTTACAACTATTCATATCGTGTTTTAGTTTTAGGAAGCAATCAATTTCATGATTATTTCACATGTGGGAAGGAAGCGACTGAAGATCATTCCTTTTTCCCCGATCTAGGGAATACCATGCGCATAAAATGAAAGGAGAAAGAAGAAAACCAACATGAATAAAAAGAATGGATATAAGTGGAAAATTTCAAGGAACCAATCAAGGTGTATATAAACCAATAGGTAAACAAGATCAAATAAGAATTTAAGTGGCTAAGAACTGATAAACTATGGAATACCCTCCATCACAGGAGTCAACCCTAGAATTCTGATTACAGTAGTGGCTTGTCAACACTTCTAAATCAATACGAAGGTAGTCCATTTGATTACACATTCCCAAAAAAATTTTAGGCTACCAAATAAAGACCAAAATTAAAATATCAGGAGTATCGTAGATATTTTTGACACATTTAAATTTCATAACATCAATAAAGATGAGTTATAGCTGTGCCTATTCATATTTTCTCTGAAGGAAAAATCACACGAGTCGATCCAAAATCTTCCAATGCATTCAATCATTACATGGAATGATTTGTTATTCATGTTTTGATAAGGTTTTTCCCACCCTAAAATTCTATGGATATGCAGGTAAGTATTTTTTATTTTGAGAAATTAAATGAAGATTCATTTTATAGATCAAGGGAGTTGTTTTATGGTTTAATTTAGAGATGTCCTCATAATATCATAGAGATATAACTTCTAATTTAAAAAATATTATAATGGTTTATCATAGGGGACTCAACCAACAGATGCTGCTGCTATAGGAGGTTCACTAATGAGTAATTCTCTGGAGGAAATCTATGAGTTACTAGATGATATGTCCTACAAAAGTATTCAGTGGTATCCAAAATAAGGGAGTGTACAAGGAGAAGACATGGTGGACAATAGATGGATGGATGATCAAATAGAGACCATGAAAAAGAATATGGACGCACTGATGACCAACCAACATCCCAAAGTTATGTATTGTGATGATTATAATTTGATGAACTAAAATCTTTAATAATATGCACATAGATGGAGGCCACAACCACCACAATAACAGCAAAATCTGAATCAAGGTCATATATTTCAGACAAGACAACAAGGTTATAAACCTCAACAATAATGGCCAACACTGCCCAGTCATGTGAATTCCTTGGAGGAGTCCCTTGGGTTATTTATCACCACCACAGGAGACACATTTAAATAGTTGATGACATACTCAATAGATCTTGGTAATGCATTCGTAGAACTATGAAATGACTCATGAAACCACCATTCATTATTAAGGAACATGGAAGTACAATTGGGTAAGATTTAAAAAACACCTAGAGGAAGAAAAGTGGGGATATTAATTGATTCCCAGAGCATCATCCACATGCATATGTTAATGAAATACTTCTTAAAAGTGGAAAGACGTCACGAGGGAGTTCCATAAAATTTAGAGGAAAAAAGATCCACAATAACTAGTATAAGAATGTAAGGAAAAGTATAGAGAAGCTGGGGAATGTGATGATGAAGAAGAACCACCATCATACCAACCGCAACTACCATATCCATATAGGGAAAATAAGGGGAATATTGATGAGAATTTTTTTAGAGATGGTCAAGAAGATACACAACAACATCTTACTCGAAAAGGAAATTTAAAACATGCATGGTTATGAAAATTCCATGAAGGAGTTCTTGATGAGTAAGAAAAATATTGAAGAATTACCAACCATTTCACTAGAAGGAGAAATTTTAGTAGTATTGTCAAGTATATTATCAAGGAAGAAGACATATCTATGTATTTTTTCCATTCCATTTACCAGTCGTAGTAATGAGTTTGGTAGAGTTTTATGTGATTTAGGTGCCCATGTGAACATAATGTCATGTGAAACATTTATGATCCTGTGATTAAAGGGGATGAAAAAAAATCGTGTTATGCTTCAACTAGAAGATAAAACAGTGATAAATCATCAAGGATTACATGAATATGTCATTGATAAAGAGAATGAGTTATATTTTTTGGTGGATTTTCTAGAGATGGACATAGATGAAAGGAAGGTGATGATAATTTTGGGAAGACCATTCTTAGCTATGGGAAGGCCCCTAATTGATGTTTAGAGTGGAGATATGAGTTTGAGAGTTAGAGTACTAGAGGTAAAATTAAATATGCACTAAGAGATTCTAATTTTAGAAGAACTAGTTGATGATTTTTTAGAGAATTTGATTAAGGAAGAGGATGTTTTTGTCCATGGAAGGATATCTGAAGTAGCTTCTATAGAGACTGTTGGAGTAAGTGTGAACAAGTAATAGAATTATAAGAAGTTTCTAGAAAAGGATTAAGACATGGAAGGAATATTCATACAAGAATAATTCAATGAAGGGGAGCAAGTTTTGGATATTAGTGAAATGCCATTTTATTTTAAATGAATGGCCAAGAACCACTGGATTGTGCCTATAGAGACAGAGAATGTTTTCAAAAATTGGAGAGTAATGTTAGTTCTAGAAAAAGAAAGAGGATCAATATACACTGATGAATTAAGGAATTAAAATTTTGTATATCCAGATCATGTAACATATTTCATACCATCACCCACTTGAGCTGAAGAATTAAAGTCGATCGAATTATGGTAATCTAAAGTGCTTTGGGGATGCAACCCGAGTTTTTTGTATTTATATTTATTTATTTTCTACATTTATGAAAAATAACTCATCCCCAGGTCTTTTCAAATTTCATATTTATGGCATGTGATTTCACTTGGGTATTTTTTTCAGTACCATTAAGGAATGAAGAAACAAGAAGTATTAGAAGAAGTTGTAGATGAGTTACACATTGTGAAGGGAAATTGAAGGTTATGAATAGGTTCACCCAGAAACTATAATTTTTTTTTGAAAAATCCATTGAATGGGGAGTAAGAGTTTCAATCCAATAATTTTATATTGTATTTCCCCACATTGTATTGTTTAAGAGAATTAATTGAAATTTTCAATCCCCACAATTGATTCATTCATTGATGAAATGATACAGTATACATGAAACAACCTAATACATTTATCATTCCTAGAATTTTAAATTTTTCTTCAATAATTTCGACTGAGAAAAATATAGAAAAGAATTATAATATATAAGAATGTGGATTTGGATTTGACAAATCATGATCTAGATGATCATATTAATCATTTTAGATGAACTTTTTCTCAGATCTTTTTTTTTGGATATTCTGAAATTTGGATTAATGGATTTAATTATTTTTATGAATATCCATGAGTAATTGTCACAACCATTTTTCACGTTCCAATGAAATCCAATAACACATTAATTCCCATTATTTCTTTGAAATATTTCTTGATAAGCTCAGGAATGTTTTTCATCAAGAACATGATTTGTATCTTATTAAAGCTATAACTATATAGAATAAAATTTAATAGGATTGATGAATTATTTATGTAATCCCATATCCTGAGACCCACAATTAAATAATCCCCTTTAAATCCCATAGAATCCCTAAATATACCTTTTAGGAAATAATCCACGTTACATGCCTATTTTATCAAGTTCTACATTCGTCTAATTTTTTTGCATGATATCTAAGAGAATCAATGTGGGGAGGAACATATTGGGTGTACCAGCATACACATTTTTTGGATAGTTTTCTGGGGGATTTTTTATATTATTTGTTGAGAGTCCATGTATATTTTTTTTTGTATTTTACTATTCACCCTTCTTACTAAAAATCAATAAAAAATGAAAAAACTGGGTTGTCTTTTGGGAATATCAAAAATCACGATTTTCCAAATCGATGATTTTTTTATCATAAGTGGTTAGGTGATGAATCTGAAATTTTACCTGAGAATATATTACAAAAAATAAATAAAAATTATAATAATAATAAAAAAGTGGAAATATAGGATGAATTTATAATTGTACTGACATGTGTCTTTAACACAAATTGAGTTATTGGGGGGAAGAGAGATGAAATTTGTAAAGGGATACATTCATTGATATTTTAATCTAATGTCATGAAAAATTATTTAGAGTTAAACATAAATTTTGAGACTTATTTTTTGTATCATTTACCTACCTAACATGAATACTCACAGTCATGTGAACGTTAATGATCGAGCCCTCGTGATTAATTGTGACCTCTGTATCTAAACAGTGGTGATGTTAGATTCCTTGAACAAAAATGGTAGGTGATATGTTTTTGATGTTTATTCTGAATGATATTTACATTTGAACCCTGATGATGAGTTGGAAAATTCATATGAGGTGTATTGGAACTGTCATGCATACTAATAATGAATTGAAAAATGAAAATGGATATATGAAAAGGCTTGGATATTTCAAAAGATAAAATGTAAAATACATAATTGATTTTCATTATTTAAAAAAAATGAGGTGTTGATGAATTTTCTAGTGTAATTATTGAACATTTAATTTTCCATTTGATCAATCTCTTTTATTTAAATTGAGTTTGACTCATGGTAAGGTGGAAGTCCATTGTAGTATGTTGAGATACCAGCTTTGAGGAAAATGCTGAATTCAAGTGTGGGGGATTTGATACATATATTTCAGGAATATTATTTTGAGTATTGTTGTACATTTAATTGTGTATTTAAATGATTAATATTTCCAATTTTGGAATTATTTGACTTGTTTTATGTTTTATGATAGGTAAAGGAATATTTGTTAAAGACGATTGAAAAAGTGTGAAATTATGAGGGAAACAACCTCTCACGCCGGAAGCTTCACTCCCAGAGCGACACTAATTATTGGAGATGAAAAAGATAGCTCGAAAATTTACAAAAAATTGACTTCACATTTTGTACCACATGTACAAATCATTAAAATATCATGTGAAGAAAATTATCACTAGACATGTCGTGACAATAGAAAACAGAATAAAAGGCATGTGCACATCGTGAGTCAAGAGTACATGTTATAATGAAAATCAAATAGTCTATTTAGTGTCCGAAAATTCAAGCTAGTGAGAAAATACCATATATGAAGTACACATTCTGTACCCCAGGTACACGCCATTTAGGCGTCGACAAAGAAACAAATTAGGGACGTGAGGATACAAGTTTTCGAAAATCCTGTTTATAAAAGGATACCCCCATTCCATCCAATACACTCTGGGATTGAAGTATCTAAAGAACATCAATGGACATATTTGAGACCATGAGTGATGATCTGGAGACATTCTTCATCTCCATTATTCCTCGGGTACCTATGCTTCTCACCTCCAACACGGGTAAGTAGTCCCCAAGTTTCAGGTGACCTGATTGCAGTGGGATGTGTGCTTAGGGAGTATTTTATTTTATCTTATTCATATTTGGGATTTCTGCAACTCATCATTTCAAATAAAAATTTCCTTCATTTTTCAAATGCATGCTCTTTACTAGTGACTTGAAGAGTTATATTTAATATAATAAATTAATCGATCTATTTTGTGTATGACTATTATGAAACATGTGCATGTTATGTTTATACATGGTTTTGGATCACCTATACCTATGATTGATCCTAGTATATGACTATCCCAATGGTCGAATCATAGCAGTAGGGTGGGATACCAAGACCAAGGATTCATACTAGACCAATTCCTATACAAATAATGAATTAGCACACATTCATTTAAATCCCAAGTACCCAAATCTAATATTAATTGAACCTAGATTGACCCATATCTTGATTTTAAATACAATAAATCATTCATATATTTTAATAAAATCAAACCAATATATACCAATTTTAATTTCTTAATTAATTTCAAGCATACTGATAATCCATGTGGGCTCGACACTCAAACTTTCAAGAAACAACACTTTGAGTTAGGATTCTCTAACTGTTATATTTTTTTTCATAGAACCATAGGGAACAAATGACTCCAGGGGGGATATCATTACAATACCACATATTATGTCAATATTTATGGATCCAAGAAGATACATGGAATGATTATCTAATGTTTAGGCCTAATAGAATGATTATACCGAGTGGGACCCCTAGAGGAACTTCTAAAGGATTAAAAGTCATTAGAGTGTGAGATGTGTGATGTCCTCAATTAAAGGAACATAATTTTATGATTTTCTTATCTTTTTTTACAATTAATTTTTATTAGGGTGTGGAGGTATGTTTTTGTATTTTCACATTAGAAAATCAGAAGAATGAAATGGGATAATCCACAACCATGTTTTGGTCAACTACTATGCCATATTATTGATGATATTGAATCAATGACTATCTATTGTTGGTGGTAGATTACCGAAAACTCAATATGTCCCAATGTCAACTCGAAAGGATATGTGGTGGTTTTTTACCTCTTCTAGGGTCACTGTTCAGCTGGAGGTCCTGCATCAGCCAACCAGCTTAGCCACTAGACCAATAGATGTTCCCAGATTGTTGGTTCATTATAGAAGACCCCACCATTTCACATGGAATCCTTTTTCCAAACCACCATCCTATGGATCAATGAAAATTTTACTTTCCAAACCATATGGGATCTATTATTCCAAATTTGGTCCTCACCTTATCCCCCCTTTTGAACATGAGTTCTAGGTCAATTAGTCAACTTCAACGAGGTAAGATTCATCCGTTGTATCTTGAATCCTCTCTTTCTAACTGAAATTACCATAGATATTAGTGGTGTTGGATATATATAGATATCTACTCATAATATAATAAATATTTTTTTATAGATCAAAATTCTATTTAAAGAGTTCTAATCATTTTTCTATACTATGTCAATATCAAAAGTTGAGGGAAAATTCTGCTGGGTAATATGAAATGATTATAAGAATATATTTCTCTATCATGAATTAGTATTTTTTATAATAACATATTAATGAACTATTATTGGTTATAGAAAGCCTTTCTGTATGTTCATGGTTTAGGTGGGGACTCATTGTGGTTATGGATGGTTAGCATTGACCATCTTGATGTCAGAATTTAAATATTATATTGGGCCCTTTTATAATATTTTTCCATTGAAATTTATCACATGTTTCTGTGTGTGTTTATTTTGATACCCAATATATATAATAATCATATTTTTTATTTATGGATTACGAGACACATTATTAATATTCACTAATTGAATCACTGTGTTATATTCCCTATATTTTATGAATGTAATGATGACTGTCGATTTTATTCTACTATCAAGTTTCAAGTGGAAAACGATATAATGGTTATCACTTAAAGGGGGATCATACGTGGAAAGTGAAAATGAAGAAAATGGGCCTGGACGCATGGTAGTGGTATGATGCCCTTCAATCTTAACCTACGGAAATGACATGATATGAAACACATATGGATTGACCAGAGGTATAGATGGTGTAAGTTGACCATGTGGACATACCTATGATAAAGAAAGGGTATAACTACCTTGTGGACCAACCTAATAGCTTTTTGACAAGTGGAATCTTAGAGAAACTTGTTGGCCTTATGGATGACCCATGATCATGACTCATATTATAGATATTTTTCCAAAATGGAGCTGACACTGGTATGACCAGTAGTTGTGGAGGCTTTGTTTGTGCATGATCACTTCACACATTATTGATTGTTTCATTTGTAAATATTAAAAAAAATTATCTGAATGAACATCCTACTAATATCCAATTATATTTTGGATGCATGGGTGGTGTGTTATTGGGTATAAATTTTTGTCATTATTGAGAATCATGATATGCAGGAAGACTTTATAACTGGGGCTGTCAATAAGGGAAAGGTGGTTGAGGGGCTTGTGATAGCTAGCATGGATTGTGGAAATTAGTGACTCGGGTGATTCCAGAATAGAAAATGGATTTTTTTAATCTTTTATTCCATTTTTCTATCATATTACATTTTTTTGAATATCTGTTGGTGGTAATTGGAATTTTAATTTGTTGAATCTATGATACATAACAGGCCATCAGAGATTTATTTTTTTATTTAGTGTTTTTTCATATTAAATTATTATTATTTTATTTTTATTATTCTAGTGTATTTATATTAAAATTGTGTGTATATTCTCCCCACTATACTTTTTAGACCCTCTTACATTTTTTGAATCATCCTGCATATTGGGATGCATGAATAAGGTTTTTGAAAACATTGTCCCAGACCTACTGAATCATATCTTGGTGTTATTGATGTCATGAACAATAATAACATGAGAACAATTGGGATGATATCACTAAAGTAAATGTGAATGAAATGTTTCATTCACCATAACATAACATTAGGGACGATCCAAACTCTATGGTACCAAAAAAATTCTATTAAAAATCATGAATAATCCCACAATCATAAGAGCCAATATCCTTTATTATATATTAATAATGTTACCTGATCCAGAAGACACTCAATGAAATATCAAATTCCCAACCTTTAACTCCAATGGAATAAATTTCTAAAAAATTTAGTACATTTTTATTTTTTTTATCAGTCGCTAATATCATCCAATTCATATTAATTTTATCTAATATATCATACATGAGATTCATACTTTTATTCACAAACTCCAAGGACTCTAACTAATATAGAGGTGATCAACATGTCATACCATAGACTCAAAAGGAACCATTTGAATGAAATCTGAATGACTGTTTTATAGGTGCACTAGGATAGATCCAAGTAGTTCTCATATAAACACTAAAAATCTCAGAAATTCATTCACAGCATTTCCACTAATATTAAAAGTATTATAGTACATCACATTGATAAAAAGATGTTAAGAAGTAATTTTAAGAACCTATATGTTATTGTACATCGGTAATGCTCTCTAAAATATAATGTAATATAAGAATCCTATAATTGAACAATACTCCATATTACCCCATGTTATTGTATCATACCATACAGATATATCATACCCATATAACATAAATAGAAGGTCTCCTAGATGTTTATAAAATGATCAACCATATTCAATAAATCAAATAAAACCTATATTTAATCATTTATTTAGTTTTTCATTAATAACTAAATCAAAAAAAATATATTTTCATCTTCCCACAAACACTAATGAATGGGTAATTTCTGATGAAGGAAAAAAATGCACAATTACTTGGCCATCACACATTGATAGGTGGATAAACTATATAAATAATATCTGTACCCATCATCATCTCAGTACCCAAATCCTTCTTATAAAATTTATTATACATCATGATATATCCGAAGTGGGTGACCCATCTCAATGAATATGAGTCGATCATTAGATCCACAGACATACTCATAAAGAATACATCTTGAACTTAGAACAAAATAATCCCATCATAACCAAGAATTAAATATTGTGGAAAATACATGCCTTATATGTTGCACCCCATCAAAAAATAGTTTGAATCTGAAAGTTAATTCTACCTTACCCTCTTAAGGGGTGAGAAGATGATAGTCAAGGGTGTAATAGTTTCTTGACCATAATAAACCTAATATCAACAGATTTATCAGTATAATATGACATTATCTACAACTATCTACAAGAATACTAAACCACCAAGGCATGATTCATCCTGTCCAATACATAAACAATGTCATTCCATTTAGGGTGGTATAATAATGAATAAAATCTAATAACTATTGGTAATCAACCCATGTTCACTTACAAATTCAAAAGTCATGTTGTCGTAAGATATATCTCAAGATCATATGATTAGTATATGAAACCAAACTAATTAGGTGAAGATATTGTTTCTATCACCTCATGGTCTATTTTATAACTAATGAAAACAGTAGATCACGTGTCACATAGTTGAACTCATGCAACCTCAACTTCCTAGAACCATAGGTGAATGAATCACCATATTCCATGAGATCATATCAAATCCCAAATTCTAATGAATTAATACATAGAATAAAATCATGAACTAGATTAGTAGTGTTTAATATTCGCTTAGTCATAAAAATTACATTATGATCCTGAAAAAAAACCTTTAAAAAATTTCTTTCATGAAAATGCTCCTTTATTTTTCAATGTTATCAATGATATTTTTATCATTGAGAGTAATCTTGTGAATATCATATATAAAATGGAATACATAGGGAAGATTCAAATTTCCAAAACATTCTAAGATGGATTCTCTGAAAAAACCCTAAACTTTTTAAGGGCCTACCAATACCTCATCCATTGATATCACAATTCCCCAGAAATAACACTTGGATGAAAAAAAACTCATAGAAATTTTATTTTGAGTATATACGATAATATCTATTTATTCTAAAAAAATCATCAAATATTGATCATACACCATTATTTAGTAAAATAACTTGAAAATATCATTGAAAAACATGGAAAAATAAAATAAAAACAATGATAAATGAATGATTCATCATGTATATAAATAGTAATGTTCAATTTGTTATGAAAAATGAAACCCCAAGTTTCCCATACAATCAATTTATTATTTTTAATAATGTATATTTTATTTTATAATAACTCATTCTTAATTGGTAGAAGCATTATCTCAAAAAATTCTCAGGTAACACTCTATCTTTTTTCAGCTAGTCAAATAGATCATCAGTATGAATAATTGGATACTCTTTTATAATGGTATCATGGTTCCAATTTTGATAATCTAAAAAAAAATATCAATGAATTTATCATCTTCTTAGAGAAAAACTATTGATCACCTAAATGGAATGTACTATGTCTAAAAAATATATTTTCATATAAATCATTTAAACAATACTCCATCTCTCAATTTTCTACAGGATCAATCATATATAGTGGAGTAGTCATGGGATTCATGCATGGGAAATAGTGAATTGTGAATATATGCTCATTTTATGAGGAAAATGGTATGAATCCTTTATAAATACATACAATTATTTAAAAAATATGAGAGGAATGATATCTAAATTTGTCTCCCTATGATCCAAAATAACAATGAAAATTGGGTTTCGATCCCACACAACTCCTAAATGTTAGGTCTTTTATGACCTATTGGCATATCCCACCATATTGTAACATATAATTCCATTATATGTGGTTTAGTTACTCCTAGAAAACGGATCAATGTGAATATCTAGTAACATCTTGAATTCTATCAAATATTCCTAAATAATTAACCGAAATAGAAATAATAATTTTATGATATCATTTTGTATCATTTGTGGCCTAGTTCACACCCACTATAATGAACATGAAACACTCTATACCTCAGCATGTCTCTAGGAACATTTATGATCTCTAAAAAGTAGATATTTTTTCATAATATACTCATCATAATATACCTCATGGACATAGAAATTTAAAAAAATAGTGGACAAAACAACAATAAAAAATATAATGAAAAAGTATAATATAAATGAAACACATAATTATTCCACTAAGAATTTCATCGACCCATTCCATTCCAATTTTAAAAACATCACATGTCATATTTGACCATAATCATTATGACTGATAGTGGGTTGATCATATACATAAATAACTAATATATGAAAAAGTAAACATAATCATTTGAAATCCTCAAAACTGGTCACAAGTCCCTGTCTGATCATATCACCAAGAAACACCATGCCAACTAGATCAACCATAAATCATTTCTCCATTACAATTTTTTGAATTGAAATTATGGTGTCTACTTCAGTACGCATGGTATCCTAAGTACAGTGTGAGTACAACATAGTAGTCCACCACCAATATTTTCACTAAATATATTTTTTATAATGACGTTTCATGTGGATCCCTCATCACAAATAAATAAATGTATATAAAAATTAACCATAAATAATCATCTATTTCTATGCTAACAACCAAGAACGACCATACTGAAATCAACCAGTAATGGATGTATCCAATCATAATACATAATCAACCAAGGGGAACTGAATCCCACCCCAAATAAAGGTATATACAACTAACCAGGAGTATGAAATCCCATTGATGTACTATAACTAACATAACATCACTTGTAGTGAACACTGACACTCCCCATAATCATCATCAACATATCCAAAAATAGAGGGAATAAGTCTCATCCATTGACCTATATCTAATTTCTCATCAACCAAGGGGAATAAGGCCACATTATAAATTTGCCTCTAATATATCACCATTGATGGAGAATAGTGACCTACCCCATAACTACATGAAACATCTAAATTTGAATAATGAAATAGAGTCTCAACCCAAATCCATCTAATATCCCAAGGATAATAATATCCCCAAACATGTTTAGTACACAATTATTCAATTGATTTTAAAAAAATGAGATACTAATAACTTTAGATTATTAAATACATCAACTTTATAAATTGTTCACAATTTTTATCTTTCCCAATAGAATATTTTTCATACATATCATGTTAGTATTATTTTCATGTTTGTGGAACTCATGAAATGGAGGACCTTATTACATATTTCGATTGTTACATTACGTTTTATAACAAAATATCGACAAATTATCCACAAGATCATCTTATTAAATATATGTCCCTCATAATTTTTCACTTTTTTATTTATTTCACCCATATAGTTTCCTCCAATAATTCCCATTTCATTAGTTCAAGAAAAACATTTCTGACAGGATAGTCGATTCGTATGAACATTTATAAATGATCCACTCTCGATATGGTAAATGTGATTCCACATGAGTTTGAATAAAATACAATTTAATTATTTTTTAGGATAATAACATTTTATATCAACATGACCGCAAAATATATGTACATAAAAATGACATTATGAATTTGGGTGTGTATAATTACTACCTATTTTATTCACATAGAAGAATTATGGTGGAATATAATTAGTTGATTTAATCAAAATGAATAGAATAATGATATTTGAGAAAATTTGTCAAATGTACATAAATAACCATAACTGATAAAAGTCAATGTAATAAAGATGAAAATATAAAAAATAATTATAAAGAATGAATCGTATTCAATAATTGGAAAAAATGGATTAATTGTGAAAATATTGACATATAGGGGACACTCTTCTCCATAATAATTTTTTCAAAGAAGAAATTTTATATAAATGACTATTCATAGAATATGAGGGGTAACTCATTTACTGAGAGTTATTATTAAAATAATTATTAAAATTATAGTGTCATAAAATTCTATCTAGCCCATACATTGTGGTGTGGACACATTATTCATGGAGTAACTACCTAAAGGGATCCACCATCACGGAACAAACAATTTCGACTCAATGTGGCACACGTCTCAAATATGAAACTAAATAAACCATACTAAAATCCACCATTAAATGGTCTTCCCCCTTCACAACATAAGTAACATTCCAAGGTTCACTACAAATTATGAAACCACTATTGTGGTATATTTCCTCTCACTAATTCACAGTTTGTCCAACATGACATGACATGATGAGCTTTCAACAGGAAAAAAAATCAAAATGGAACCATATATGGTTTTAGAAATGACATATACATATTTTAATTTATAAGAAATTCAATTCATAAGAAATTTTAGATGATACATATGGTTTTTTATCATTTCATGACTCCATATACCAAAGAGTGATACTATCTCAAATATTAAACTATGTTAAGGTATACACAATATCATCATAGATAATTTGTAATTATCATAATAATGATATAAAACTCTATACCATGGTTTAATCATCAAATAGAATGGGATTCAAGATTATGAAACCTAATAAAAAATTAGTTATCATCCTGATATGACACCATCTACCATGACATGATATATACAACCCAGAAAATATCCCTCATTTTTGCTGATATTATTATAATTGGACATCAAAGACCACAAAAATCACTAGTAAACAAATTGAATTCTCTAGAATTAGGAAAATATTTTTTTTCTCACAAAATCATCCATCAACGAATGAAATATAACCGTCAGGTAAATATTGACAAATTGTAAAAAATTCCAACCCACCTGTATGAGATTCATACCCCCATACATGATCAACATCCATAGACAACTCTTGAGTTCCGAACAAAAACATAAGAAACTAATAATTGAATAAATAAATGATCTATGTAAAATATTTAAATACTTTTACTACAAGATATTTTAATGGATTTCATATATGATATGACCAAATTAAATATTTACTACTCGATCACCCTATTTCCATATATGAAATGGGTATCGTAATATTTTATTTGTTATCATTTTTTATCATAGGGTACAACATGATGAATCATAATTTTAGTTTTATTATATAAAAATATTTTACCCAAACATTAAATGAGAAAAGTAATATCTTGTTATATGATTGTTAAATGGATTTTCAGAATTATAGAATCAAATTAGAGAAATGATATAATGTATAACATAAATTATGGATGTGAACTCATGTGGCTCATCACTCGAATAAGAAACCAAATGCAACATGTTTAATAAATGAGAGACTATCCCACATGATCTTCAATAGGATTTTCATATGGAATTTTAGTATGTTACATATACCTTCTTTATTAATTATAAAATACGATAAAATATTAAAAAGAAAAAACAATTTATTTTTACGTGAAATTCCATATGTTTTAAAAAATCACTACAAAATCTTATTATAATCCCTATAAAATGAATATTTTTTCCTATATTAAATATAATATGTGTATATTATCTCATGCATCAATATTATTAAAATATTTGGTTAATTATTTATTCAATTTAGTATACTTGTTTTGAAAATTATAATAGGATGTGAAGAATTTGTATTATTAAATTTATGGGATAAATTATTTTTTATAAAAATATAAATCCATGTATTGAAAATGTACTATTAAAACAAGAGATTTGGTCATCTCTATACTAACATCAATATATTATTGTAGATATATTCATGAATTTAAAGGTTGACCAGTGTTTATACATATTGAGTAGTAGATTAATATGGGAATTGGATCACTCTTGAGTAATGTATTATTAGGTATATGGAAAATGAGATGGTATTATCACTATGTTGGAGGATTATTCATTTTCTAGGAATGTGGTGGTTGAGTATATTTGGGTCCATTATCAAGAATAATGATTTTACTATATTTTTCCTCATAAAATAAGGATTATATTTTAATAATTTTTTCACAAGAAACAAAAACCTAAAATGAGTTTTGATACATTATACAAATAAACTAATAAAAAGAGAATGAAAGTAAAATCACTAGTGAATAAAAGTATCTCAATCAACATATTTTTCATTATTATTTTGGATTAAATAATTTACATTATTTAATATTAAAAGTATTTTTCTTCCAAAAATAACGATTTAATGTGTTATTTACATAAAATAAAAAAACAATAAATTATAATCATATTAATAAATAATATTTAAATATACAAATTAATATTTTTACTCAATTAAAATTAAAAAATGGTATAATATAATATAAATAACACTTACGTTTTTAAATGTTCAATTTTCAATAAAATCAGTTTTCATTATAATTTGTATTTTCATTCAAAATAAGAATAAATAAATTATAGAATTTTATTTCTATAATTTTTTTTTAAATTTAACGTATAAAAATAGTAATATGTTAAACATTAAATATTTTTATGAAATAATATATTTTTATGTTAATATTTAAGACACCATTTTTTCTAAAACATCAGTTTTATGAAATTATCATATTACATGAATGAAATTAAAAATAAAGAAAGTTATTAGATATAATACATACATGTTTATATATAAATACTAGATAAAGTAAATGATTTGAAAATACTATAATTAATTTATGAAAAACATGTTTAATATTTTGGGAAGGTAATTAATATTTTACTGTAAAAGATGGTTTCATATAATTTTGTTAAATTTTTTTATTTTTTACCTTATATTAATTTAAAAAAAAATGAGTTTCATATATCATATTAAAATTTCCAAATTATTTATTTAGTTCAGTTATATTATTATTGATAAAATTATTTTACCATGATTAATGTTAATTACCACGATAATGGTGAAGCTGTCATTATTAATGATTTCTTGTTTTAAAATAATACGATTTTTATCATATCAATTTAAATAATTTATCTCAAATAATTACTATAAAATAATTGTGAATCACATATAAGATTATATTATCTCACATTTAATAGTTAGTAAATATAAAATAGGGTTATAGACAACTAATGTAGTAGAAAATATTTTGATACAAAAAGCCAGTTTTCCAAATAGTTTATATTTTATTTTAGAAGTAATTTTTATAATTTTATTTAAGTTAGTCGGTTAAATATGGTGTAAATTAAAATCCATAACCTTAAAATTATATATTTTTTAAAATTTTTTATTTTTTGTGTCATAAATAATTAGGATTAATGTGAATTACCCCAGAAAAATAGTAAAATTTAAAAAAATAAGATTAAATGATTTTAAAAAGGTTTAAATCATGTGTGGGAATTTTTTTGTGGGGGGGGGGGGGGGTTTATTGAACAAATATCACATAACAGACCAGTACTACCCAATGTTTGTTCAATTTAAACTTATATATATTCATGTAATTATTGAAAAATAAATGGTGTTCCGAAAGGATCGATTTTCTTCAATCATAAAAAAGAGGTTCACTACCACCCTCTCAAATTTACTATACACCTTTGAACTTTCTATAAATCCCAACCCAATTTTAATCTCCTAGAATTAAATTTCATAAAATTAATCCCTTATTCATCGTAATATATGCTAACGCCTTCTTTTTGATAAATAGAATCTAAAATAAATTTTCATGGTGAAAAAGTGAATATTACATAAGACATAACCATTTATTCTCTATATTTTTATGGAAAACTATTCTAAACATAGTAAGATAATGAAATAAGTGTATTTATGAAACTTACATGAAATTATATAAAGAAATTCATATTTATTCCTTTCCATCCACAGCGAAAAACAAATGAATGTCAATCATGTGCATGTGAATAATATCAACTCTATAAAGACATACTTATATATTTCATATACAAATAACTTGGTTGGTTTAGTGATATATTGTATTGAAAATTTTGTATTAAATAATTAATTTTGCAATATTAAATTTAATATTTTCATTTCATTCTCCCCCTCTCCCCTCCTAATCATTTTTATTACTTCATAAAAACCAATTTTGGGATATTGTGGGAACCACACACATCCTCAAAAAACCCTAAAATGAGACACATATTCAATAACTAAAAAAACTATAGATTAAAAATTCAAGTTGAATCAACACCACAGGAACCGTCGCATCTATGACAGATCCCACAAATCACACACCTACCAGGTAAAACCTACATTGAGTATTGTATGCCTAAATCACAGTATCTTTATCATAATCACCCATTGATTCATCACATAACTGAAGTCCACTCCGTCCATCACCACCATATCCATCCCCGCTAGAGTCAGCACATCATAGGTAGGAACAATGCCATCGTTTCCATTAACCATTATCCCTTGAACCGATTACCTTATCAAACGATAACAGCCAAGAACTCCATCAACACCTTCATTCTAATATCTTATTTATTGATAAATAATAATTTTAATCATGAATATGTGTGGACTACAACCACGAGAGAGTAACATTTTCATTTTTCATCTAGATTTTATTTTAATTTAAAATAATCATAAAATATTATTCAATATATTAAAACAATATTAATAATATAATTATGATTCTATTATAATGATAATACATGAATATAAATACTCTCGTATCCATACCGACCCATCATGATATACAGTGTACTAGTTTCGGAATATTATACCATCTAATTGAACAATTATATAAAATAATATCATGGATGAATACTAATGCTTATTTATTTGTTTTATTTTTAATTAATTTTTATATAATATGTATCTTCTGGTTCTATAGTTTTTTATTAATAATTTAATTATTATTAACACACAAATATTCGTTCAACAACAATATTTTAAATAAGGCAATCACCCATATTATCTAAATAAATCACATTTTCAAATATCATTGGATGAACATTTAATTTTATATATTAAAACAAATACATTATTTCAGAATTATTAAATATAAAATAATTAAAAAACTACACTAAAAATAATATTTTTTGACATGAATAATAATAAATATTCAATAAATAACAAAAAGTAGCACCATATATAATTTAAATAAAATATAATAATATATAGAAATTTTGATTATAATTAAAGAGTATAAAATATATTAAATATGAAAAGTTATCTGAAATAGTTTACAAATATATTTTGTTTTCATGATGTTTGGTGCATTCAAAAAACAAATAAAAACCAAGGTAAGTTGTATTTTGAACAAAATTTAATTTTATAAAATATAGTTCAAATTATGATAATTTCAAAAATTTATGGTGTATTTATGTACCAATAAATATATATTGGTAAATATTTAATTATATTCAAAAAAAATTAAGATCAATATCATGTTCTTTTATTGAATGAATTTCAATTATAATATTACCAAATCCATAATTTTTTTACTTCCAATCACTTTTATAAATTGAAATTTCTCACCCTTGATAACCCATATAGAGAAATGTTATAATATTACTCTATAAAAATAGAAAATTATCTACATTTTTTGGTGTCATTTTTTAAACCTTAATATTTTTTTTAAAAATATATATAATTGTTTTTAATTGATATTGGTTTCTATAAAGGTGATTTAAATACACTTATTTAATCTTACTCTCCCTATTTAGTAAATATCTATATTTCTATTTCAAAAATTCCGTATGTAATTTTAAAATATCTAGTATTTATTTAAAAATATTAAAATCAAATAGTCTTATGTTTTTTATGCGATGTTTTGATATACGTGTGAAAATGAATCTCATTAAAATGATTTTCTAATTAATGCATCTCTTCCCCATCATTGTCATTTTCTACGAAATGTATACTCCAATTTTTTCATGGTGTGGAAAATAATATATATAATTAACATTGATTTATATAATTATTATTTTTAAATATATGTATCTAAACTTGAATGATATTACACGTTTACAAATTCTTTCATAAATTATTTTACAAATAGGTTTTCATGTATTTCTTCTATTGTATCTTACGACTGATCATGGTTATGCAATAAATGATACTATCAAAAATAATAATATGGAACTCTTAATAAATATACAATTACTGTTTTGTGAACCCCATTACTATTTTTCATGGGGTTTTCACGTGATGTTATCATTATGTCAGAATTCGCATTCTTGTGTCACACATAATTGTGGATAATCATGTTTATAGGGGTGGGTCCATTATATCACCACATTACATTGGGTAAAAAGTTATATAACATGAGATAATAACCTCTATGCATCATCCAATATGTGTTTTATCAATGTTCATACGATTATGTGTGGTCCTATCTACTAATAAGTTATGTTCCCATGATTGTGTTTGTAACTATTTGTGCTTAGGTTATGTTCATATAATAATATATGGACATATTCATTGTTAAGATATTATTACATAAATATGAATGGACCCATTTAGGGTTAATAATCATTTACAATTCTGGGTGGGGGCTTAGTTACACTTAAACTATGTTTAATTTGTTCTTTTTTCAGGTGAATGTAGTTTTTACACATCCATTTTTTTCCAATGATGTATTATTATGTTGTCCCATATCATATATGAAGTTCATATCCATATAATTTATTATTTATATTATATTCCATGATCATTTTGGTATTAACTCCATATGAGGTGCTCATAGATCCTAATCATGTTCTTATACTATAAGGTTTTCAATGATCACTTATGATCTCGAAATATTTATTATATTTTTTCTGTTAATGTGCACATGAGCTCACCCATTACATATATTTCTACAACCACGGTTAAAAATAAGAGATAAAATTGTTATATGAATAAAATGGGATCTATATTTGTGATGGTAGGATTAAATGTTCATTATTTATAAAAAATATTTAGTGTATTTAGAGAATCATGATAGAAACAAAACATTTCAATTATCATTATTTTTATATTTATATGAGAATAAATACTTAACATAGTTTAATATAAGTAATTTTGTCTTGGTTCAACACACATGGTATAAATGAATATATAGAGAATGTTTTTTTACCGTAGAATCTAAGATGTGAATCTATGGCATCTATATTGGTATCAAACAACTATTAAATTATTCTTTGGGATTAATTTTTATTTCATGTGGAATTGGGATAAGAGAATATTAGTGGAAAATAGGTGATTAAGAATAACTATAAGATAACATCCTTTATTTGGGTGAAATAAAGAGTAATTGATTTTATATTATTTTAATCATTATTATGATACTGGAAAATGGATATATCTATAGCGCATATACAGCTAGGGGAACTCATGTTGAATAATAGTGGTTGATTGTTAACCTAATCTTCACTGTATGTATGTTTAATGTGATAATGATTAAACAAATGGTCAGAAAAACTTTGAAGAAATGATCTATTTAATCAAAATTCACAATATCTACTACAATGATGTATTTTAACATAATTAGATAGTTTAGAGTACATTATAGGGAATCTACCATATATAAATATGAATTAATCCTTTATATTTTTAATATTAGATATTCACATCATTTATGAGTTAATTTTTTCTATGTTATTATTTTACCCTTTTTATCATTTTACAATCTATGTATTATCATTCAATGAATTTAATTTTTTTAATATATTTATTGGAATATGGATAAACCGAGTGTAAATGGTGTGTAATCATTCATATTAATATTATCCCGACAATAACCCTAATTTGATGGAAAATGGAGTGAAACCCTCCATGATAGTGCTATCTTAGTTGATAAACAATAATGTAATTCTTATGGGACTCTCAAACACAAAATGTAAAGATAAAAATTCTATTAAGTATATTATACATCAATGACCATATAAATCTAGTGGGACTCATGATCAACTAATTACCAATAAATTCATATATTTTATAGAAAATGTATTATCAATTGTCAATAATTTATGGTGTAAAAACATTGTTTTTGGTTTTTATCATCCATAAAGATAATCTAACCAATGATAAACCATATTCTAGAATATGGGTCCAAAAAAATGAGACTACATGTTATAGAACGTGTTTACTGATTTATATATCCAATTTTTTTTCACAGAAATCATCACACAAAAATAGAGTGATTTCCTTAAGTTGAAACAAAAGGAGGATAATTTGATTACCACCTATGAAGAAATATTCAATCGAATTAAATGATATGAAAATGTTATTTAATTAAAAATGATAGTTAAATTTATCATTTATTTAGTTTAATATGGTCAATTATCTCAAATTCATTGGTTATAATGTATCGTATAAGAAATGAATATATACTTAATTTTTTATTAAGGAGGGAAATGGAAACTTGATACTCTCATTATACATCTAGCTATGAGAGAAGGGGAAAATGGAGTTTCATGGAATGTGAAATGAAAAATATCACGGGGGAAGAAAACTAAACCTCATTTTTTTGAGATGTAGGGAAACAAACCCAGAGAATAGTAAAATTGAATAAGGGAATATTTTAGTTGTTGAATAATTGTCCATCAAATATATGATTACCCAAAAATGATGAGGGGGATAATTAAAAAATTGAGAATAAGATGGTCCTGACTAATGAACCTCCCTCACTGAAATTAATTAATTATTGTTACATTGAAAATTATTCCAATAAATGAACAACCCAATGGTTATTGAAAATATTAAATATCATAATTGTCCATGACCAAGGGAGCATTAAAATGACTATGAAATTAAAATGGGTGAAGTAGATCATGATAATATTATAGATCATGATAATTAATGTATAATTATCCACTTCACTATATTAATGGATACCTCAAGATAAATTATTTTTTAACTATATTATATATAAGTGGATTTCAAATCATCTCCCAAATGATTTGATATTGATTTATCAAGAGGAATTGTAACGACCTGAACATTTTAATAATTTTCAATTATTAATTTTTGTGATTTATTTTATTTTATACTCAACAAAACTATTTCATTTAGTAAAATGAGTATAATTAAAATGAGATCATTGGGTTTCGACTGTTATATGACTGTTGGTCAATATAACCATTGGAAACTAAATTTTATATTTATTTTCTATAAATACAAGTGATCTTGGTTAATACAGAAAGAAGATACGATGGCCTCATCCAGTAGTCTCTGTCCGATCAAAGCTCATATAACAGAACTTGGGAAGGAGGTAGCACCACTGGGATTTTCTCTGGACAAAACCCAAGCTGCAATTCATCATGTGAAGGTGAAGAGGAATCGCCTTCGGGAGAAGTTAAAGAAAATAGAAATCACTAATCAGGCAATGTTGGCTGATCCACCCTCTAATTCTCTCACCTTAGAACACCTTACACTTAGGTCCTACACTGGGGTTATAAGAGGCCATGTAATGAGGTCGTAGATACAATGTTTAATCATTTGAGATAAATAAAATTATGATTTCATCCAATGGTGAAGTTTGTGTTTTTTTTCAGATATTTGAATAAATATAGGATGTATATTGATGAATTTTGAAAAAATGGGATATTTTAAAATATTTATGTAAACCATAAATAATTAATTATGTGTAATTATTTTCAAAAAATTGTTCTCTACAAATGTGTTCAGTAAGAAATTTGGAGTCTAATAAGATCAACTTAATTTTTGGTGAATGTAAATTATGAATCGTGAGTTTATGCATAGGATTAGTAATGTGACCAAATTGATTAGTAATCTCGCTTAAAAATGTATTAATATAATTTAGGCACCTTGATTACGTAATGTGATTCAATAAAATAGATAAATAACTGTTTTAGAAATTATTAGTCACATATTAGTTTTTTAGGTGAATAGTATTTTTAATTAAAAATTAAATTAAATATATTTAGAAAATTTATTTTATAAAATTGAGTTCATTTTTTAATTCAGAGCATAGATATTAGGTTAAGGTTATTTTTGGGGATTTTTCTAAAAAAATGAATTTTCAGTGAATAGTGAAAATACAGTTTTTAGTTTTGGGTGTTTAATGACATCATTAAGGATGTAATAATTATGTAATATTTCTGGTCGACTTACTAATAGTACGATATGGTATGAGATGTCCCATGTGGCCAATACCATGGGAAAATACCATGGGCAAACCCATGGTTTTGCCAATAGCCCCGATGAGGTGTCACTTGGCCATTAATGACTTCTCCCCTCACTTCACCTATAAATATCAAGACTTTCACTCATTATTTGCATTTCCAAATCCTCTTCAACAATGTTCTGGTCTCCATGCCTCCCAAGGAGTCCTCCCAAGGTTCCCTCAAGCCTCCCAAGGTTCCTTCATGCTTTCAAAGTTACTCTTCAAGGTGAGGGATTCTTTCACCCTCATCTTTTATGTCATGAATTCCTTTATATTGTGCCATATATTTTCCATCTCTTTATGTTGATGGTATGTCCTTATAGATTTTTTATTACCTTCTATTTCATTTTCAAATGATGTGAGACCCTTTCAACTATCATCAATTTGTTTTTTGAATTTTTATGGGACGTCGTTAGGCTGCCGAATTTCTCGTAAAAGAAATCACATTGTCCCTTTTATTTCATGTTTCCTTTTACTGTATTATAAATTTTTTATGAGTGGGTGACCCTTGTCCCCTCCCCTCTCTTTTCAATGTTTTCTAAAACCATGTTATATAGCTGTTATACTGTGGAAATTTCGCCTCAAAATTTCTATCTCTTTCTGTCTATAAATTCTCTTGTTTATTAATGTGAATACCCAAACCTATTTCATATCTATGGGTGTTCATAAATATATAAATATGATATATTTGATTCTGGAATTGACAAACATATAACCCTCACTCCCTTTCCATGGGTTATAAATGATATAATGATCTTTTTTAAGAGCTTTTAAAATGTCAGGATTTTGAAATGAAACCCATTCCTTTTATTATATATGGTTTATTTATGAAATTTTTTATTATGATCTATGTGGAACACATGTAACTAAAAGAAAATCAAGTGTTCTCTCTGATAGAACTCCAATGCATTGGGTAAAGATTTAATATCTAGAGATGACAAGTTTCACGATACATTGGTGAATAACCTTGGTAATATTTATGACACCTTGGGGATGGACCTTGGTGATATGTTAATGAATGTCTAAATGAAATGTTGTAGCCAAATATTAAAGTTATGTTTCAAGTTCTTTTGATTATGATATTCCTATACATCCATTGCTCATAATATTAGGTTGTTATTCATATTCTTGTGGATATCCCAAGTTCATTGATTCCCTTGTATACCCCTACTGGGCCTTCTGCTCACCCTTTCCTTTGATGAATGTCTCCAAAATATGAAAGGACATAATTTTACATAAGCTGATCTTATGATGAATCCTTACAAGTGGATTAGAAGAATGTTTTATGTTTTATTCAAGTTTTATTATTCCTTTTTTTAAGACACTAGACTTTAAAGATCCTCTGTATGTAAAAAGTAATGAAAAATTATGTATTAAAAAGGAGGGATGCCAAAGTTGGTATCAAAGGTTAGTTTAGTTATTTATGGAAATTAATATATGAATACTTTTGGAAGTTCCTTATAGAAAAGTTTAAATTTTGGGAAAAATTAATGGTGTTTTGGTGAATATTGAATAAGTGGTTTATCAAAAAAATACATCCATGTCTGGATACGAGCTGGTAGAGGCGGCTCTGGCACAGATGTACATAGGGGTAAAACCCGAAAAAACCACTTTGAGTTAGACTCGAATGGGAACTAGTGCATGAAAATTGGCCTTTCTGCACTCTTGGTTACGACACTCCTGGGGGATATGTTTTGTTAATCACAAGATTTTTATGAATCATTATGAAGGAATTATAGAGAAATATAATTGTTTAATAATGACGTTTTAAGATGTAGAATTTTTTATAGTTAAAAGATTCATAAATGAAACAAGTTTCTCACTTGGATTTTATTCGTTTAGAAAATGGCGAAAAATAGGGGGAATCGTGAAAATGGTGACTGCAATGGACCATGAGATGATGGCCCTATGATGGAAGTCAGAATGGAAACATTCATGCGAATGATGAACCAACTGACTCAAGTTATGAGTAATAACTTGAATCATGATGAGAGGCCAATCTCACCACCAAGGGAACAACATTCTTGTTGAGCCCTTTATGTGCCAACAACCAGTAACCTTCAGTGGATCGACTGGCCCATTGATTGATGAGCAATAGATCAGCTCTATAGAGAAGATATTTTCTGTGCTACATTGTTCATAACAAGAGAAGGTCACCCTGGCTGTCTATCTGTAAAAGGGAGAAGATGATCAGTGATGGGAACTGATCAAAAACACAAGGTAATGAGTGGAAGTTGAAGACTTGGAGTGGGTAGAGGTCAGAGGAATGTTTTTTGGTAAGTATTTCCCTCGTTCCAAGAGAATAAGAATGGAGAGAGAGTTTCTAAATCAGTAGCGTAAGGAGAATGAATCTGTGGGAAGCTATGAGATGAACTTCACAAGGCTTTCACCATATACCTCTAGCATTGTCATGGATCCAAAAGGTAAGTTTGATAGATTCTTCGGTCGACTAAGACCACATATGAGGAGGAATATAGCCAAACCCAGACTATGGTATAAATGAGGAGATCGTGCGGAGTGCGATGAATGTCGAGCTAGAGTGTGGTGAGACGCAGTGGTATCATAAATACAACGATAATAAGAGATCGATGTAGCCCATCTTAGGGAGGACTTTTGATTAGGGAAGAAGAGGAAAGCAAGAGAAACTTTCCACATGTAATAAATGTGATAAGAAGCATTCAGGGAACTATCTTCTCGGCAGTGGGAAGTGCTACAGGTGTGGCAGAGATGGCCACATTGTGAGGAATTTTCATGGTGAGGTGAAACATCAACTTCCTAACACAAACGTCAAGGGGAAGATGGTGCATAACCTACCTGATGTCCAGTGCTTCAATTGTGTACAGTGTGTGCACTTTTTCAATCACTGTCCAAATCCAAGGGCACTGGAGGGAAACCACCATCAACCTCAACAAAGGCCAAGGGATCAAGTCCGTGCTTTTGCTATCACGGCAGCTGAAGTTGATGATCACAATGATGTGGTAGTATGTACTCTTGTTGTCCTCTCAAAGCTAGCAAGTACTTTGTTTGATTCTAGTTCTACGCATTCCTTTATTTCTTCCATGTTTTCAGGGAATTTAGAACCAACCCCCGAATTGCTAAAAGTTGAGTTTTCTGTCAAGACTCCTAGTGGGACTATCCAAGAATTTTCAGTGATTAAAAAACTCTAGTATTTTGATTAGTGAGCACAATATTATAGAATATCTAGTAGTCATTCCTATGCTGGAATTCGAGATTATACTAGGGATGGACTGGATCTCAAGGTATAATGCTATGATCAATTGCAGAAGCAAGTAAAAATCAGTAGTATTGAATGGAAAACCTACAGTTATCTTTCAAGGAGAGATATCTCAACTGCATCTTAGTATAAAAGAACCCCATATATTCCTCTTTATGGAGATGATTAGTGAAGAAGAATAAGAGAATGAGAGTTTTATAATAGAAAATTTCCTCATCGTCCATGAATACGTTGATGTATTTTCGGTGGAGTTTCCTGGACCTCCCCCAGAAAGAGAGGTAGAGTTCTCCATCGAACTCATACATGGACCTCATTCGATATCAAAGACCCCATATAAGATGGAAAATGTAGATCTAGAGGAATTAAAGGATCGACTCCAAGATCTTTTGGAGAAGGGGTTTATCCACCAAAGTGTGTTTCCTTGGAGATCACCTGTTATCATTGTGAAAAATAAGGATGGATTGATGCGGCTATGCATTGATTATAGAAAACTGAATGAGATCACAGTGAAGAACAAATACCCTCTTCCAATAATTGAGGACTTATTTGACCATGTTTTTGGGGCTCAATTCTTCTTTAAAATTAACATTTGATCTGGTTATCATCAATGTAGGGTAAAGAAAGAAGATATTCAAAAAACTGCCTTCCGATCACGATATGGGCATTATGAATTTGTTGTTATTCCCTTCGGACTGACTAATTCACCAGCTATTTTTATTGATTTTTTGAATAGAGTCTTTAAGGTCTACCTTGATAACTCTATGGTAGTTTTTATTGATGATATTCTGATATATTCCAAAAATCACGAGGAGCATGAGGATTATCTGAGGGTTATTTTTCAGACTCTATGGAAGGAGAGGCTTTCTGGAAAGTTCAGTAAATGTTATTTCTGGTTACAATAAGTAACTTTCTTTGGGCACATTTTAACCAATGATGGAACCAAAATTGACCCTACAAATACCAAAGTTGTAGAGGAGTGGCCACAACCTACAACAATAACTGAGATTCGTAGTTTTCTTGGATTAGTAGGATATTATAGGAGGTTTGTGAAAAACTTTTCATGACTTATAATCCATTAACCAAGTTAACTGAAAAAGGGTTCAATTTGATGTAGACTAAGGACTATGAGGAATGTTTCTAAGAGCTGAAAAAGAGATTGGTTACTACACCTGTGTTAACTCTGCCCTCATGTAGAGAAGGATTTTTTATTTTTAGTGATTCATCTCTAAAAGTTCTTGGGTGCGTCCTCAGGGAAAAGGAAAAGTTCATTGCTTACACATGTCGATAGTTGAGGATTCATGTGAAAAATTATCCTATACATGATCTAGAGCTGTTTACCGTCATTTTTTCTCTAACGATATGGAGGAACTATCTTTATGGGGATAAATGTGATATATACAGGGACCATCAAAGTTTGAAGTATATTTTCACACAAAAGGAATTGAGCTTGAGATAAAGGAGATCGTTGGAACTTCTTAAAGACTATTCTTATTTAATTCATTATCACCCTGGAAGATCAATCAATGTTGCTAATGCATTAATCAGAAAAGTCCTAGTTGTTCTTTCCATGATGAGGATTCAAATAGATCCTTTGATCAATGAACGAGTAAAGCTGGACATGGGAATTATAAGGAATGGGACATCATCAACCCAAACCCCAATGATTTCTCAATCGTCATTACTAGAGAGGATCAAGAATGCTCAGAAAGAAGATCCTTTGATGTTTGAGGCTGTATAGAATGGAAAGTTTCCTGAGTTCAATATTGATCAAGAAGGTGTACTAAGATTTCATACAAGACAATGTGTTCCATCTATTCTGGAAATAAAGAAGGAGTAGATGGATGAAGCTCATAGCTCTACTATATATATACATCTTTTAAGAACAAAAATGTATAGGGACCATCATGATCATTATTAGAGGGATAATATGAAAAGGGATATTGCTGACTACACTTCATGGTTCCTAGTATGTCAGCAAGTGAAGGCATAGTGACAACTTCCTAAAGGGGTATTAGAACCACTACCCATACTAGCATGGAAGTGGGACAATATCAATATGGACTTCGTCAATGGTCTATCGAGGAATTCCAATGGAAACAATGTGATATGGATTATTATGGGCCGTCTCACCAAGACATCCCATTTTATCTCTATCCGGGATGATTTCTCTCTCGATCAACTTGCCAGGATTTACGTGAAGGTAGGGGTAATGCTTCATGGAGTTCAACTTTCTATCATATCTGATCATAATCCTAGGTTCACATAAAAATTCTAGAGAAGTTCTCAACAAGATCTGAGCACTGAATTGAATTTCAGTACGTCCTATCACCCCCATACTGATGGCCAATCTGAAAGGACTACTCAAACTCTCAAGGACATGCTGAAAACGTGCTCAATGGAATTTGAGGGTGGATGGGATCAACATATCCCATCAATTGATTACACTTACAACAACAACTTCCACTCGAGCATTCAAATGGAACCCCATGAAGCTCTATATGGGATGCGATGTAAAACTCCTACCTATTGGGATGAAGCTGGTGAGAGAAATATCATTGGGCCTGATCTTGTGTAATAGATGACAGAAAAGGTCCATTCCATCAAACAACACATTAAGGCTCTTCAGAGTCTGCAAAAGTGCTATACCGACAACCGTCGAAGGGATGTGAAGTTTGATGTTGGAGACAAGGTATTTCTTTGAATTTCACCTTGTAATAGAGTCATGAGGTTTTGTGAAGAATGGGAAGCTTAGCCCTAGGTATGTTGGCCCCTATAAAATCCTTGATCGTGTGGGAGTAGTGGCCTATCATCTTGCACTTCCTCCAAGTCCAGCATAAGTTCATGATGCCTTCGAAGTATCCCTCTTGAGGAAGTACATACTTGACCCTTCACATGGACTAAACCCAGAAGTGGTACAACTAGAACATGACGTCTCTTATGAGGAGCGGTCGGTGGAGATCATGGATCGTAGAGACAAGGTTCTACTCCACAAGACTTATGACCTTGTTAATTTATTTTGGAGAAACCAAAAATATGAAGAATCCATGTGGGAACTAGAGGAGTCTATGAGGCATAAGTACTGACACCTTTTCTCCTATGAGGGTACGAGTTAAGAATTTAGGGGAAGAAATTTATTCAGTGGGGAAGAATGTACCAACCCAAACTTTTTTAATAATTATCATTTCTTAGTTTTTGTGTGTTATTTTATTTTATACTCAACAAAACTATTTCATTTAATAAAATGAGTATAATTAAAATGAGGCCGGTGGGTTTTGACTGTTATATAACTGTTGGTCAATATGACTGTTGGAAACTATATGTTACAATTATTTTCTATAAATACCAGTGATCTTCGTTAATACTTAAAGAAGATACGATGGCCTCATCTAGTAGTCTTGGGCCGATCAAAGAACATATGATGGAACTAGGGAAGGAGGTGGCACCACCGGGCTTTGCTCTGGACCAAACCCAAGCAGAAATTCATCATGTGAAGCTAGAGAGAAATCTCCTTTGGGAGTAGTTCAAGTTTATAAAAATCACTACTCGGGCAATGTTGGCCGAGCCACCCTCATATTCTCCCACCTTAGCACACCTTACACTTAGGTCTTATGCTGGGGATATAAGGGGCTATGTAATGAGACCATAGCTACTATGTGTAATCCATTAAGATAAATAAAATTGTGATTTTTTCCTATGGTGAAGTTTGTGTTTTTTTTTCAGATATTCGATTAAATATAGGATGTATATTGATGAATTTTGGAAAAAGGGGGTTTTTTAAAATATTTTTGTAAACCTTAAATAAATAATTGTGTGTAATTATTTTAAAAAAATGGTCTTCTTCAAATGTGTTCAGTAAGAAATTTCGAGTCTAATAAGATCAACTAAATTTTCGGTGAAAAGTGAATTACAAATAGTGATTTTACGCTTAGGATTAGTAATGTGACCAAATGAATTAGTAATCTCATTTAAAGAAACTATTAATATAATTTAGGAACCTTCATTAAGTAACGTGATTCAATAAAATAGGTAAATAACTATTTCATAAATTATCAGTCAAGTATTAGATTTTTCAGATGAATAGTGTTTCTTTAATTAAAAATATTTAAAAATATATTTTTATAAAATGGAGTTCATTTTTTATTTCAGAGCATCGATATTAGGTTTAGGTGATTTTTGGGGATTTTTCTGGAAAAAACGAATTTTTCGGTGAATAGTGAAAATACAGTTTTTAGTTTTGGGTGTTTAATGACATCATTAAGGATGTAATAATTATGTAATATTTCTGGCCGACTTATGAATAGTAAGATAAGGTGTGAGGTGTCCTAAGTGTCTAATAACATGGTAAAATACCATGGGCATGCCCATGGTTTTTCCAATACCACCGATGACATATCCCTTGGACATTAATGACTTGTCCCCTCACTTATTCTATAAATTCCAAGCCTTTCCACCCTTATTTACATTTGTATCTCCTCATAAAAGAATTTCTGGACTCTTTACCTCCCAAGGAGTCCTCTCAAGGTTCCTTGAAGCCTCCTAAGTTCACAATCATCACTCTTTTGAAGTTACTCTTCAAGGTTAGGGATTCCTTCACCCTCCTCGTTTATGTCATGAATTTATTTTTGTTGTGTCTTATATTTTCCATCTATTTATGTTGATGGTATGTTAATATAAGTTATTATTACTGTCCATTTCATGTACAATTGATGAGAGACCCTTTCTTCTCTTATCAATTTTATTTTGAATTTTTATGTGACGCCGTTAGGCTTCCGAATTTCTCGTAAAAGAAATCGCATCTTCTCTTTTCATTAATTTTCCCTTTTCATGTGGTATGTCATTCAAATATCCATACCAAGATATTATTCCCTACCCATACTGTATTATTAATTACTTTTGAGTGGGTGACCCTTTTCTCCTCTCTTTTCAATGTTTTTTAAAACCATGTTATATATTCGTTATGCTGATGAAATTTCGCATCAAAATTTCTATCTCTTTATCTCAAGAAGTTATCTTGTTTATTTATATGAATACCAAGACCTATTTAATTTCTATGGGTGTTCATAAATATATAAAGATGATATAATTTATTCTTTAATTGACATACATATAACCCTCACTCCCTTTCCATGGGTTATAAATGATATAATGATATTATTTTTAAGAACATTTAAAACATCACGATTTTGAAATGAAACCCATTATTTTTATTCTCTTTGGGTTATTTATGAATTTTTTTTATTACGATCTATGTGGATAAAATGTAAGTAAATAAATATTATTGGTTCACCCTAATAGTGATCCAATGAATTGGGTAAAGATTTAATCTATAGAGACGACATGTTTCATGATACCTTGGTGAATAACCTTGATAATTTTTATGACACTTTGGGGATGGACATTGGTGATATGTTCATGAATTTCTAAATGAAATGTTGTTCCCACATATTCAAGTTATGTTTTACGTTATTTTCATTATGATATTCCTATAATTCCATTTCTCATATATTTATGTTATTATTTTGTTCTTATTGATATCACAAGTACACTGATTCCCTTGTTTACCCTTACTAGTCCTTCTGCTCACCCTTTACATTGATATATGTCTCCAGGATATGAAAGGATGTAATTGTACTTAGGATTATCTTATGGTGATGCCTTAAATTTTTATTAAAAGAATGTTTTATGTTGTATTCATGTTTTATTGTTCCTTATTTCCAAGACACTAGACTTTAAAGATCCTCTGTATGTAAAATTTAATGAAAAGTTATGTATTAAAAAGGCGGCATGCCACATGAATTATCTAGTTGTATGGCTAATGTATTCAATGTTGATGTTTATAGGAATATATTTTGTTAAAATTATAATAGTTTTTTTAATATATAGAGTTTTTAAAAATGTAATTTCAATATCCACGTAGACTCGATATTACATTCTAAAAAAGTGAGTTTCATCAACCTATAATTGATGAATTAGTAAATTACTACCAATAATAAGGGTTTTTTTTTCTAATATGGTTAGGGGAACTATTTTTTTAACTAATATTTACGAACATATTAAGTTATATATCTCAATTAAAATCATAAATTTGGTCATTAGTTAGTTTCTCTTATAATTAGCTATTTGTAAGATATAATTAAAAACATGACGATATAGTTTATTTAGTCAGGGGATGTATTCTCCCAAGATATTACTATACAATTCTTTTATTAATTAAATATTATGTTTGCTAAAATGTTTTATAAAAAATTCCAAACAAAATGTATATATGAAATATTTGGGTGATATTATAAAAAAAATAAAATTAATTGCAAAAAATAGTGAATAAAAATATATTAATAAAATAACATTCACAGTTAGAGGATACATAATTAATAAAATTTATTATTCGAAGGATTTTTATTTCTCAAAAAACTATTTAAAATAATAATTAATTAAGTCAAAAAATATTTAATAGTCATTATAATAACATAAAAAAAATATATGAATAAAAATATTATCATTATTTAAAGTGTAAATTCATAGGATGTAATATAATAAACATTTAATGCTTAAAAAGTTAACTTTTTAGAAAATATGGGATTTATTTATAATTTATATTTTCATTGAAAATATAAATATATAATTTTTTGATATTTAATTTTATGAAATTAACAATAATATATAATTTATAATATGAAAAATATCTTATGGTGAATTTTTATGATTTTTCTAAAAATATGGATTTTTACTTTAATCGTGGAAAACATTGATTATGGAATAACTATCACTTATATAATATCATTTAATCCCAATAAATAAAATAAATTTTAAAAATAATCTATTCTATAAAATATATATATACAATGTCAAATAAATGATTTAAAAAATAATATATAAAATACATAAAATAATTAATTTATTTTTTTAGGATGTGAAATAAAATTTCAGTATAAGAAAACAAATTTCTTACCCTTATATTAAAAAATTATTTTTTATAACCATTAAAAATTTAATTTAAAATTAATAAAAATTTATATATCAAAATGAAAAACTTATCTAATATGAACAGAATCAATTTCATGCCTGAAAATAAGATATTTAATATTAATGTTATTTACTATGATAGTGGTGAAACCTTCATTTTTAATGATTTTTTATTAACATTATGTTTTATAATCAATAAATTATAATTATTGTATAGTAAATAATTACTATAATTTTATTTTTTAAAATATATATAAATATATTGTAATATATTTAATTTTTCATCAATTAAAAATAACGTTTGGATCCCTAAATTATAAAGATGTCGTTTTTTGGTGAAAACTCGTTTTATCAAAAAATGTACTATTTTGATTTAAACGTTAATTTTAAAATTTTATATAAATTTAATTGGGTTAAATATTTGATAATATAATATTAAACACATTCTAATTATATATTATAGTTTATTTTATAATTTTATCAGATAAAAAAATTATGAATATGAAAACTATTTTCCAAGGTAAAAATAAAAAATGGTAAGAGATAAAATATTTGAGTAAATGATTTCAAGAATCTTTAAAAGATATCTAGAAATTTTTTTGGAGAATTGCATGAAAAAATATCATGAAAGAATCCATGATATCCCACTTTTTTCAATTGATTCATAAATAGTTCCTTTAAATTATTTAAAAATAATGGGTGTTCCCAGAAGATTATTTTTCTCCAATTATAAAAGTGGATCACTACCATCCTCACAAAGATAAACTAAAAAATTGAAATTTACAAGAAAAACTACCGATTTTTTCACTCCCATAATTCTTATACTTAAAAATTACACTCTTAAATCTAGGTCATGTTATTTCCTTAATTTACATGTATACTTTAAAAAGAAACTTCAATGTCTTCAAGTGAGTATTACTAATCCATAGACTTGTATTATTAATAAACCTATTCAAAACTATCATAACAATATCAATATAATGCCGTAATTAGTAATATTATACTAAATCATAATAATAACAGTGTAATAACCCATATATACTCTTTTGTATCCTATTTTTAAAACAATATAATATCAATCATGAATATGTGTAGACTATCACCTCCACAAAGAAACATCCTCAATTTTTCATCCCCACCTTTCATGGATGGTTTTAATTAATGTTTTGGTGAATAAATATGATTTATTAACCATATTTAATAATCATAAAATCAAACATATAATCCACCTTCACTCTTAATCATTTGTTTTAGGGTGAGAATATTAATCTTTTAAATGTGAAAACTAAAACTTCCACAAAGAAATGTTTTTTGTTATTCATTTATATTTTATTTATTCTTCCAAAAATCATCAAATAAATTTCAATATCATAAAAATATATAAATATTGTCATTTTGATTTTATATATTGATATTAGGTAAAAATTAATATAGACATAAATATAATAACCAATATAGGTAATGTGTGTTCCTGTTTTGGATGGTCTAACAACCTATATTAACAATTAAATAAATTTATATCACCAATGAATATAGAATATTCTAAACTCATATATTAAAAATTAGTGAAAAAATAATATTTTTATGGTTTTGGATGGTTTATATTAATATTTGAATTATTACTGACATAGTTATCTTCATTAAATAAGAATTTCTAAAATAATCCATCCAATGATTTGATCTTAATATATCGTATGTAAAAATCTACTGGTACAGAAATACAATTTTATATATAAAAATTTAAAATCCATTTAATTATATTAAATAACCTATTAATGATGAAATTATACTAAAAAATATAATTATTTAGATATTCATTTATAACATTAATAAAATAACAAAAATTACCAACATCTGATGGTTAAAAATAAATATTAGAAAATTTATTATAAATGAAATAAATTAAGAGTAAAAAATGTTTTAGATATGAATAATGTTCTTCAATAAGTTTTTTATATAGATAAGGGTTTGTATTATGTTATACATTTGCATAAAGTGAATTCAGACCAATGTAAAGGGTTATTTGTCTCAAATTTTAATTTCATGATACATGATATGTATTAAACAGCTTATTATCCTTATAATTGTATCATATCCCAATGAATGTTTATTATTTTATAATTGTTTTAATTCATGGATTTTGGAGCCATATAATGTCCCTTCTATTAATGTCTTTATACTCAATGGATAATAAAATCACCATAGTTTTATTTTCAATATCATTTATAAATGAAGATTTCTCACATGTGACATCATACCCAGAGAATTTGTTGGATCCGCCTCATTAAATTTACTATAACTTTCAACAACATTTTTTATCCTTATTTTAAAATGATTTCTAATTTATTTTTTTGAATGATTTTTTATAATTTATTTTTTGAGATCTGAGAATCTAAAAATATCTTTTAAATCTATTACTTTTACAATCCCCATCCAATTTTATTGATCTTCATATATCAATTTAAAAAAATAAAAAAAATGATATTTTAAACTAACATGAATTTAATTAATAAAGCTTCAAATAAAAATCTTTTATATTTTCCTCATGGTTCATTTTGATAATATTGTGATTAATAATATCTTTAAAATATTTTCCCATTGTGAAATAATTTCACTGTCTTTGACATTTTCTATTAACTTTCCTCTCCATGATTTTAATGGACTTATAAATATTATATATTTTTCAACTTGTTATAGAATGTTTCATGTTAAATTAACGTTTCTTAAATCCTTAGATATTTCATTATTCTACAGTTATTTTCTATGTTCAATTTTAGAATTATTTATATCTATATCATTTTAGCTAACATAGAATATTTCCAGGATATGCTCCAAGTGATACGATTCAATTTTTTTTCTTTGGGATGATTAGGGTTTTTTATTTATGTTTTTTGAAACCCATTAATTTATATCATTAGTTATTTTTGTGTTGTTATAATTATGTATGAGTTTAGGTTCTTTTGTAATAAATAATTATGAATTATCATTATGTGATGTTTTTATATTTACCCATACATTTAATAAATTTATATTACATCTTAATAGATAAATATTCACTGCAAAACATTTTGACCCATTCAATAAACAATTTGGTTTAGTATATTGGGAAATATGGATACATAACCAATTTTTTCATAATATATCAACATCCTCTCCCACTATGTTTTTAATAACTAGAACCTCTATTATAGAAGTCGTATTAAATAACCTTCTTCATAACATGGGGAAGTGAAACATAAGAAAGAGTGGCTCAGACTCTTAGTACGGGTAATCAAGGGAGATATAAATGATCACTTAAACATATCATTAGCCGAATGGTATGATAATAAGGACATACCATTTTAAAACAATACTAATCATATTATAGATCAAAATAAAGAAATAATTGAATTATGCATGGAGGTTCATAATACATTAATCTAAAGCAATTAAATGACATGATTCATGAGAGAATAGCATTTTCATAAGACATATTTTTGCTTCAAACACATAATCATTTAAAATCACTTCATTGGTATTGAAATCTCAATGAACATAATATCATTGTGTATTGGGTTCACTCCTCAAAGTATAATATCACATTTCGAGGTCCAATCCCAATACAATCATAGTAGAAAATTTCTAGTACGTGATTGGGTTTAATTTCAACATTATCGTTAATTGTTTTAGGATATATCAATTACTAAAAAATAGATTGGGAGAATATATAATTCTGGGACCACACATCACATAACGAATATCATAGATTTATATTCCATAATATCAAAAACATTCATCATTTAATAAACTCTGAAATGGAATAATTCTAAATAAACATTTAATCACTTCATTATAGAATAACCAGAGAAAATCAAACTTGTTCTGTTGCATAATTAAACCATGTGAAAAAACAAGTTTAACATAATCATCTGTACGTCATCATCATCATATACCTTCCAAAGAATTAATGTTAGTACTATAATTGGATCATATCAATATTAAATATTATCTAACATCAATGATTGTTATCCTACATGAAAAAATTACTTAAAATTTAAAACTACATAATTTCTAGATTGAAATACAATTTTTATTTTGAAATCACTTATTTAAAATCTTAAATTTTTCCAAATATTAAAGAAATTTTTTCTATGAAACTGTCCTTGTAAATTTTGAAATGAACCTTTAATGAATTAAGTGTTCATGATGGTTGAATATTATGTTATTTATGTGTATGTTAAAATATTTATTTAGTTCACGTTTTGAAAAAAATGAAAAAGTAATTCGTTCAAAAAAAAAAATCCATCAAAATCAAATTATAAATCAATATTCATTTAATATATTGAGTAAAAAAGGATATAAAATTAAATTAAAACATTAATTCTCCCAAAAAATTATAGGAGAATAAAAATTAATGGTATTTAACAAATACGGACCATACAATTTCTGAAATTGAAATTAAAAAAAACAACCTCAAATAAAACCGGATTGAGACGTAAATCCATTACAAAAAGTATGACATACAATAAAGCACTATATTCTTCTATATAATATATGAAAATTAATTATAAATCTCTATCATAATCATGTACATACTTTTAATATAATATATGATCATAATATAATATTCAAACTGAAATTATTTAATAATTACTCATTAAAAGCATCGTTTGTTAGTGTTAACTGTCTCAATTTTCAAGGGTGTTTTGGTTCGATAGTTCTTCTTGATTAACAATGATCATGGTTTCATAATATTTAGAATGATAAAAATTATAGAAATATAATATATGTTATATATATATATATATCAGAGTGTATGTGTGCATTTCGAGTCATCCCTAAAGTATAGACCCGTGAAAATAGATTACACGGTTCATGGAGATGTGGGTTGTACATATTCATGAAATCTATCTTCACATTGAAATTGATGGAATGAAAGAAATTGGAATGAAAATTAATATTTAAAATATCATTATTATATCATATATATACTTCAAGTATGTCTATATTACCTTCAATGTAAAATGGAAATGAACAATTAATCGCATATCGTTTTGGAGGTGGTAGTCCACATGTACGCACGAGAAAAATTAGAATTTCCCAAATAGATTTGTTGTTAAGATGATTGATATGATATTTTAATTCAAAAATATATTTTATAAATAATAATTGAGCCCACCATAATACCCATCTATGAAATATTGCGATGAAAAATTATTTGTATTGTTACATGGTGGTGGTATTATTCACTTATGAATGAGCGATACATTCACTTCCCATGGGATACAATATGTTGTGGATATTAGTGATTTCATGATCATAATATCTTTTTATCATAATTTTAATGTTTTATCATTTATTTTATGATCAACAACATAGATTTATAAGAGGTATAATAAGATATAAGTTTAATGAGGTTGGTCATGATGATGGCCTAATCATCAAGAGACATCACTTTTATCTTTATTAAGGATCCATAATTGGGTATTTTAACAATTAAATGAAGTTTAAATTATGAATATGTAATTTGATAATATAATTTGTTAGTGGTTTTTATATATAGATGAATCATTGTGGTGTAGAAAAAAGAGATAAGGGAGGGAAAGGGAACAATTGGAATTACCAAAAAGAATAAAATATATTTAAGTTATTATCAAGAAAATTTATTCCAAATGGGCACATTTTTTTTGATAAAGAGGATAATTTCTAAATATAATCATAAAAAGAAATTTATATTGGTATTTTTGTAATTTTAAAACCTATCTTTTTTAAACCCATATTTAACCAATTTTAATGTCAACCTCAGAAATGCATTTTTGTCAAAAAAAATGGATATACTATTACATATAAGGGAATTATTGGATCATAAATTTCCCAGGGATTCTATTTTAGAACCATTATCATTCAATTATATTTTGAGTGATATTTATGATGTATAAATAATTTCAGAAAATATATGTGTCATAAAATAATATTAATGACATTTTAAGTATTATTCCCTTAATTAGACATGGAAAATAACCTAAAATCAATAAAATAAAAATATAAACAATTAAAACATCCCCATGTTTTTTTATCAATCATAATAATTAATGGGAATATTTAATTCTATAGCATAATATTTGTTTTTATTTTTTTGAATATTTTACATGATTTTTTACTACATTCACAAGTACTATGTCAAAATTATATGAGAATTTTGGGAAATTATTTCATCAATAAAATTTAAAACTAAATTACCATGATAAAAAATTTAAATAGTATTTAAAGAAATATTTACAACCATATATGTGTGGCTCTTATCCTCATTACAGAATATTATAACTATATAAATCAATAAAGTGAAAAAAATATGCTTCATATTTACTTAAATGTTATAAAGGTCTATATCAAATTAAATTGGAACAAAATTTCATATTTTTAAATTTTGGATGAATATGGAAGAAGTAAATTTTTTAAAAAAATTATTGATTTCAAATAAATTTCAATCCTTATCAAATTATTTTTAGCACCAATTTATACCATTCACCTTTACTTTGGTATCTACAAATTACTATGGTTACTATTCATAATGATAATAAACAAAAGAATGATATGATATAAATATGGAACTCAAGATTTCAACTATTTAATACATGTTTTTATATTAATTTTTTATATTTATAATATATTAATTTGACATAAAAATGTAACACAAAATGAAAAGATCATTTAAGAAATTTCAATTTTTAAAATTATAATGTTTTTATTCAACATTTAAAACTAAAATTGATTCCCATGAGATTAATTGTATTATTAATAATATAATAGAATTAATTTTACATTCACGCCATTTTATAAAAAAATAGAAATATTTTAATTCTTGATCCAAAAATACAATTTTCAATAATAATCATTATTTTTCAATATTTAGTCGAAAAAAAGACTTCTCAAAAAATCGGTAAAACTCGCCGCTAAAAAAATTTATATAAAGATTTAAAATATTATATTATTTTCATTTTATAAAATTTATTAAAAATAAACAAACTATTTACAATACTCTATCGATATAAACTATTTTTTAAAGAAAAACTTTTTTAAAAAAATGACCTTTCAAAAATATTAGTAATTTTTTTAATGCATTTATCAAGGAATTTTTATTTTTAAGAAATTTATATATTAATAATATTTTATTTTATTTTATTCATATACACCATTTCAACGGATATGTTATAACAATCACCACATAATTATATTTCATAATTAATTTATGCAGTATTTTTTCTGTTGTATATGATATCAAACATGGTGTTATTTTAAAATATTGAGGTGTTACGATATCCCCAAAAACATTATAAATAGAATCCTAAAAATTTTAACATGTTCTTGGAAATCAAGGGATTATTACTTTAAAATTAATTTCATTATAACAGACATCTTACAAATAGTTAATAATATTTCCTCTTGAAAATAAGGAATTGTAAATAAGAAGGTCATGTAGAAGAACACATAACATGGTTCCTATAGAGAATTACGTTAGAAAGAAGGGAAAATATGGATTTTGGGTAAAAATATAATGTCAAAATAATGATAGAGAGTGGAAAATATCATTAATGATATTAAATTTAATGATCCTTAAAAATTTATTGACAACCAAATTTTAAATGAACGATGGGTAAAAACACTATCGGTTCATTAAATATTATCACAATAGTATAACAATTTTTTAAGATCCATTTATAATATTTTTGGAATTTTTTACTATATATAATAAGTATATATCCATATATAATTAATTGAAAATTACAATTTCATATTTTAATCCATTTCCACCACAATATCATCTTTTCCCCAAACGATGAGTATACAGATGATTTTTTCTTGCCTAAAGTTATAAAATCAACCTCTACAGCTCACATAAACAATAAAATTATGAATATATTTATTAATTATTTTTAAATGAAACAAAAAGAAATTATTTAGGATATCTTAAAATATTGTAAAAAATGTATAAACCCATTTAAGGAAAAAAAATTTAATCCAAAATAACAGTAATGATTCAACATAGTCAATTTAAAATATATAGAACATAACATCCATAATTACCTAAATAAACTCAAAATTAATCCTTATTTTAACCACTTTGGTGACCTCATAACAGTCAACTTACATCAACAAAAAGTTAGTTTAATTTTTCAGGAATGATGATTCATGATAAATGATTGGTTAAACTTAAGGGTAACATATATCTCAACCTAATGTAACATATATTAAAATATCATTGATCATAATGATAAGTATCTATAGAAGTTTATAATGTAGATAATTATTCCAAAAGTACATTAATTATGTTTTTATACTATTGTGAGGGTTAATATTTATCCTGACTATAAATATCATGAAAATACCAATTTTCCAATTATTTAGTTTTCTACCACCAATATCATATTTCAACTACAATCCAATATATCATAATTAACATAAAAGAAAACAAATAATCCTACCAAAAATGTTATTTCAATCAAAAAGTTGTATTTTTATTAATACCTAGTGATTATTCAAAGAACCTCAAAATTCCATCACATGAATCCTAAAGGGGGTGTCTATGACTTCGAACATATGATCATCCCTAACCTTATAAATTCATGATGGTATCCATAACTTTTAGGTTATCCTCTTATGAAGACATATATTATTCCAAAAATTACCACAATCCTTATAACTAAATAAAATAATAAAATATTAAATATATTAATAAATCCAAAAATTAAATATTCCTTATAAAATATGACCAAATTTACAATATCATGTATTGAATAACTAATTTATAGGTTTAAAATTAAATCCCATTTATATCATCAAATTTAGTCACATTATTATCCCAAAAAAACATAATTAACTCAATATTAGGCATATATTGAGGAAGATATTTCCCTTAATCACGTGTTCACAAAAAAATATATCCTTAACAATAAATATATTTTCTTTTTTATCAGTACCATTAAACACAAATTTTCAAATAATATTATATAAACTACTGTTTAACCATACCTACATGTATCATGAGTCTTATGACTATAATATCATTTATATAGCTCTTTTACAAAATAGTTATTGAATCCAAATCTATAAACACTTCAATAAATTCACTTAAAGGATTTCAATGTCAGTTTTCCTTAATTATAATGGGAGATAAAACATAAATTAAGGAATATACTCAAATAATTTCCATGTTCCCCATACAAAATACATTGAATTCCATATGAATTCATTTTAATATGACCTTTATTTCGAAATAAAAGAACTCATTGTGTGAGATCCTGAAAAAATTCATCTATTGAATGTCTAAATAATAATTCATTATTTCCAATCTACGAAAATTTATGCATACCCTAATTCATCATTGGTAATCAAATATTGAAATCCATTATTGTGATTTTTAATAAAAATGTTAATTGACTTATTAATATATAATTATAGTGTCAAATTAGGTTCATATTAATGGAATACTCACAGTTCACTAGAATTATGATATATATATATATATATGAATAACCCATTTCTGAGTTATTACACTAAGATTCATATATTACAACACCATATCCACTTATAGTATCTAGAAATTTATGTTTTCCAGAAAAAACACACTATTTTCTTTAATATAAAGAAGTAAATTATCAAACACATAGGATTAACCTATGGGTTCTCAATAAATGTCTCGTATTCATGTTTAAAAAGGAAACTAAAAATTTATATGATACTAACCATAGTGAACCATTCCTTCCATACATATATATTACATATTAATATATTAATTTTCAATACATAACATTATGATTCATTCCATAATCAAAAAGGATTAGTATATTTTGAAAGATGTAAAAAAACTACTTCAGAAGTGATCTAGATCTTTTCCCTATAAAAAACTCATAACTACAAAAATTATTCAACATATAGTATTTATTACACTTCTTCAATAGTTGGACAAATGATAAATAGGAAATTGTGATCTCGGATTCCCTAATGTGGTAATCAAGAAAGATATCAATGATTACTTAGGTATATGAAGAGAATAAGGGTACCGGAACATGAGGTTAATATTAGAGAACCAAAACCATCTTATATTAGACCATAATAATGAAATAAAGTCATAATAATTGGATGTTCATAATATATTAATCATTTTAGATCCAAGAACATGAGGTTTTAGGTAATTTAATTTTCATAAGACAAATATAATAGAATACACATAAGTATAGAAAATCATTTCATTAGCAGTCAATGATCAATGTGAAGATTATAATAATGGATTGGGTTGAATCCGCAACTATTTTATCTTTAGTCAAGGTTCACTCACAAGACAGTCATAATAGAATAATTCCATTACTTAATTAGGTTAACACCCCATTACCATCTATATTGTCTGCTAATATATCCAAATTTAGCCACTATACAATATTAATAGATAATTCTAAGCCCACCCAGCATGAATTGAAAATCATATATCTATATTTCCAAAGGATATAAAAAATTCATCACATCATAATCAATGAAATAGAAATATGATTCAAAAATATATCATCATTTCATTATAGTATTACGAATGGAAAAGAAACAGGTTTCATAACTAAATTAACTAATGGGAATGAACCATGTTTCAAAGAATTATACTGAAATCACATTTTACATAATATATAAAAAAAATTTAATTGGATATTATCAGGGGATCCAATAATTATATTGCATAAGTAACATCATACTATGTTAATGTAGATTAAAATTACCGTTAAATCGGAAACATGAAATTTTTTTATGAAAATAAACTTTTTACATTTAATTCAGTTATTTTAAATATATAAATGTATAAAAAATAAGGAAGATATTTTCAACTATAATAACATTGGAAAAATTTAAGATATGACATAAATAATTAAGTGACAATGATGAAGGGAAATTTTTTATTCCATTTACATTAAAAAATGATTTCCCATACATTTTGTTTTTAATGATAAAACGACCTCATTTGAAAATGAAAATAAGATTCTATATAAATCGTTTTATAAAAAAAATCATATGTACAAATGAAATTAACCCATAATAGTAGGATATACAAATTTTCATTAAAACCTTTTCATGTATCATGGAATAAAAATTATTTTCGTCCAAAGATTGAAGTATGGTTTGATTTTCGTAAAAATATTATTTCTATATTTTCAGTACAGAATGATTGAAAAATGAATGGAAAACATGAAATATAAAAAAAACATATTTGATGAAATTTTAAGGATACAATTTTGATAAGGATTATATAATTCAATGAAGGGAAATTTAAGAATACGCAATGTTGAATAAAATTTGAATGAGACATAAATTTGTTACCTCATTTTCTACTTTCTTCGGAAGATATTTATCCACAAATATAATAAATTAAAATTTATTATACATCTAAAATAGAATAATTTAAATATTGATATATGATATATTATACTCTTATAATATTAAAATATACATTTGTTAATAATTTATTATTGAAATCATCACTTTTTGATGTTAACTATTTCAGTATCCCTGAGATTTGTGCTTTGGTAGTTCAGATCCATGTACATTGATCATGGTTACATAATCTAAGAAATATTATTAAACTAAAGGAATATTGCAATTTCGCAGTGGTTTAAACCGCCACCATATTATTCTGCGGTGGTTTCCATAAACCACGGCTAAATTGTGTTTCAGGAAACTATTTGTGGTGGTTAAAGTGGTTTATTATTGGTTTTTGGGAACCTTCATAGTTGGCGCATTTTCACGGTGTTTATATTGTTTTTCACGGCGGTTGTTTCCGGCATGGGGTTACATTTTTAGCGGCGGGTAAAACCACCATTACCAAAACTAAGGACCTTCCAGGACAAATAGCCGTTGAAAACAATATAACACCCACGAAAAAGCACAGATAACGGGCCAATATAGATATTGTTAAAACCACCACTAAACTAAAGACCATAGTTGTGGTTAAAACTTCCACTAAATGTACCTCTTACAGGTACCAGCGGTTCAAACCGCCGCTAAAGACCAGATTTAGAAAAAAAAATATTAACCAGTTTATGGATCCCCTGTACCAGTTCCCTGATAAAAATACCATTCCATGAATATCAGGACACCAACATAATACATACTACATTCAATATGAAAATATATTCTTAACTAAGCACAACCAAATACATCTTTCAGTGAGTAAAGGAATGCTAATAAACATATCACAAGGCATAATCCTTGTATACAATAAAATGTAGTAGAGAATTTATGTATTTATAATTGACCATTGCAGACTCATATGTACTAGTTGATCCTGGATTGGATGTTCACATGTTGTGTGAAACTTATATGGTCGCCCTTTGGGTGATCTAGGTGAAATGAGACAATATGATTTTTTATCAAATGTTGGTTCTCCCACATATCTTCTGGAATTGTTCAAGAATGTAATATCCCTTTATATATGAATAGTTGATAGAACCCAAGGAATCCCTTAGATGATTGGACCACTTATATTTGGAATTTCTAAATTGGGAGATTTAATAGATTAACATGTCACCATCTACGTGACTCTATTGAGATTATATATGAGTTTCCCATTTTTTAATGAATTTAATGCATTAAATGTAACTGATAATGTGAAATGGATAATTAATTATGAGTTTCCATTCTTAAAATAAATCAATTAGTATTAAATATAATTCCCCCAAGTAATTGTAATGTCATGGTCTTGATTTATGCTTTATAAAATGCTTCATACAAATTGTAATATTTTAAATGGAAATTGAACATGGATAAATAAATGAATACGAGATTAATATTTATCTATTATGACAGAAATGATTATGCCTTTTTTATGTATATGGTGTAGATAGAAGATATGGATTTCAGGTAATTTATGTTCCTAGTTATATTTAATATATGCCTCTATAGTGGTTGTGGTATGATGGTATGAGATTGTTGAGAAATGATATATCAATATTTCTTACATCATGTGTTGAGCATGGTGTATCACGAAAATATTACTATATAAGTATTGTTATTTACTCACCACATTCCATGACTAGAATTTTGACCTGATGAAACACTCAACATCCCATGTGTTGTTTCATGACGTCTCTCTCTCTATTGGGCACTACTAAAAAATCGGGCAATAGAGACCGCCCAACGACCGCCATTGGAGGTCGCTTTAGCATCGTCACAGTAGGCCAATAGAGATTGCCAATGGCAGTCACTATAGGTGGCTGAAATTACGGCCTTAAGAGACCGCCTGACGGTCGCTAAGGGTGGCCTGCCTGGTCACCAGTAGCGACCGCCAATGGCGGTCACTGTAGGTGACCGAAATGTCGGGCAACAGGGACCGCCTTTGGCAGTCGCTAATGTCATCCGGCAGGCAGCCTATAGCGACCGCCAAAGGGGGTCACTAGTCTGGGAAATTTTAAAAAAAAAATCGTAGTGAAAGAAATATATATATATATATATATATATTAAATTAAAAAAAATATATATATACCAAAGAAAATAATTATATATATAATATGTTTTAAATATTTTAATATATATAATATTAAATATATATATATATATATTACAGAAATATATATATATATATATATATATATATAATATTAAATAAAATCTTTTTCTTATTCATCCAATAGGTTTGTTAAGCATATGGCAATAATAAATCAAATTCTATGCTTAAAATTTGAATTTCTCTAAAAAGGTAATTACTACCTTTTAATGGAGAGCCTATTTTAAATATAAATTCTAGCACATTTATAAATTTTTTATTTCAATATATTCTTATCTTTCGAATGACTTAACATAAAAATGTGTTAGGGTTAATTTGTGGTATTTTTTGTGGATTTTCATTTTTTTAATGAAATGTACGAATTGTGTTTTTTTCTTCACGGTGCAAAATCGGAGATAAAACTATGTAAAAATCATAAAAAATTGAAATCAATTTTAAACAGCATAAAAGTTAATATCATCATAAACAATAAATGATAAACGCGCTTCAATGATCCGAGTAGGTCCATCCATTTCAATCTTCTGCTTCAATAAACCCACAATAAGACAAAAAAACAACAAAACAAAACAAACGTAAATTAGGAATAATTATTCAGTTATTATATGCATATAAAAAACTTAAATATGACATCAAATAATGGTTCTATAATAAATTAAAACCCCCAATTTAATAAATGCTATCATTTCAGGTCATTCTGAGCACGTTTGCTCCGAATTCGACCGTCTCACACCGTTCTGGTGTTTTATGACACCAGAAACGCGTTTTGGGTCCCCACGGTCAAACGACACCTCATATTGACATGTCGTCTGCCCTAATATTTCTCAATTCACACAGCGGCTATTGTTGTACGGTTTCATGGAATTCCGAGGTCATTCGGGTGGTTTTAACCCCCCAACGCGCCATTTTTACGCGCGCCGAGGTACTAAAAACGACAAAATCAGCAGTACCGCCTGAACTGCATGTCCGATGGGTGTATCGTCTCCTTCTACATGTCATGAATAATATTTCTAATGTTTTCGAGTGGTTTCAGGTCATTTGGAGAACGTTTGCTCCGAATTCGACCGTCTCACGCTGTTATGGTTTTTTGTGACACTGGAAACTCATTTCTGGTCACCACAGTCAAAAGAAACCTCTGATGGACGTTCCTCTGCCCGAACATTTCAAAATTTACACAAAAGCTCTTGTAGTACGGTTTCATGTCATTCTGAGGTCGTTCGGGTGGGTTTGACCCCCCCAACGCGCCATTTTTGTGCGCGCCGAGCTGCTGAAAACGACACAATCGGTAGTACCGCACGCACTGCACGTCTGATGGGCATGCCGTCTCCTCTTGCACATCAAGAATAATATTCCTACTATTTTCTTGTGGTTTCATGTCATTCGGAGCACGTTTGCTCCGAATTTGACTGTCTCACATTGTTCTGGTGTTTTGTGACACTAGAAACTTGTTTCCAGTCACCGCGGTCAAACAACACCTCCGATTGACATGCCATTTTCCCAACCATTTCAAAATTCACACATCGGCTCTTGTCGTACGGTTTCATGGAATTACGAGGTCGTTCGGGTGGTTTTGACCCCCCAACGATCCATTTTAGCGTGTGTCGAGCTGCTGAAAATGACACAATCGGCTGTACCGCGCGCCCCACATGTTCGATGGGCGTGTCGTCTCCTCCTACACGTCACGAATAATATTATAATGTTTTAGTGTGGTTTTAGGTCATTCAAAGAACGTTTTCTCTGAATTCGACCATCTCACACCATTCTGGTGTTTTATGACACCAAAAACGCATTTCCCGTCGTCACGGTCAAATGACACCTCTGATTGATGTGTTGTGTCCCCGAACATTTCAAAATTCACACAAAGGCTGTTGTCATATGGTTTCATGGCATTCTGAGGTCGTTCGGGTGGTTTTGACCCCCCAACACCCCATTTTAGCGCGCGTCGAGCTGCTGAAAACGACACAATTGGCTGTACCGTGCGCACCGCACGTCCGATGGGCGTGACGTCTCCTCCTACACGGCCCGAATAATATTTCTAATGTTTTCGTGTGGTTTCAGGTCATTTGGAGCACGTTTTCTCCGAATTCGACCGTCTCACGCCGTTCTGGTGTTTTAGGACACCTAAAACGCGTTTCCGGTCACCGCGGTCAAACGACACCTCTGATTGACGTGTTTTCTACCCAACCATTTTAAAATTTACATAGCGGCTGTTGTCATACGGTTTAATGTCATTCCGAGGTCGTTCGGGTGGTTTTGACCCCCCAAATCTCTATTTTAGCGCGCGCCGAGCTGCTGAAAACGACACAATCAGCCGTACCGCGTGCATTGCATGTCCGATTGGTGTGCTGTCTCCTCCTACATGTCATGAATAATATTCCTAATATTTTTGTGTTGTTTCAGGTCATTCGGAGCACATTTTCTCTTCATTCGACCGTTTCAAGCCGTTTTGGTGTTTTGTGTCACTGGAAACGCGTTTCCGGTCACCACAGTCAAACGTCACCTTCGATTGACATGCCTTCTGCCCGACCATTTCAAAATTCACACAAGGGCTATTGTCATACGGTTTCATGGCATTCTGAGGTCATTCATGTGGTTTTGACCCCCCAACGCACCATTTTGGCGCGCGCCGAGCTACTAAAAACGACACAATCGGCCGTACCACACGCACCGCACGTCCGATGGGAATTCCGTCTCCTCTTATACGCCACGAATAATATTCCTAATGTTTTATTGTGGTTTCAGGTCATTCGGGGCACCTTTTCTATGGATTCGACCGCCTCACGCCGTTCTGGTGTTTTGTGACACGGGAAACGCGTTTCCGGTCACCGCGGTCAAACGACACCTCCTATTGACCTGCCGTCTGTCTGACCAATTCAAAATTCACACAACGGCTGTTGTCGTACCGTTTCATGGAATTCTAAGGTCGTTTGGGTGGTTTTTACCCCCCAACACTCCATTTTAGCGCACACCGAGCTGCTGAAAACGACACAATTGGACGTTCCGCAGGCACCGCACGTCCTATGGGCATGTCGTCTCCTCCTACACGTCACGAATAATATTTCTAATGTTTTCCTGTGGTTTCAGGTCATCCAGAGGACGTTTCCTCCAAATTCGACCGTCTCACGCAGTTCTGCTGTTTTATGACAGAAGAAACGCATTTTCGGTCACCACGGTCAAACGACACCTCCTATTGTCGTTCCCTCTATCCAACCATTTCACAATTAACACAACGATTATTTTTGTACGGTTTCATGGCATTCCTAGGTTGTTCGGGTGGTTTTGACCCCCCAACGTGTCATTTTAGCGCGCGTCGAGCTGCTAAAAATGACACAATCGGCCGTACTGCGTGCACCGCACGTCCGATTGGCATGCCGTCTCCTCCTACTAATCACGAATAATATTCCTAATGTTTTCATGTGGTTTCAGGTGATTCAGAGCATGTTTGCTCCAAATTCGACCATCTCACGCCGTTCTGGTGTTTTTTGACACTGAAAACGCATTTCCTATCACCGCGGTCAAATGACACCTCCGATTGACGTTCCGTTTACCATAACATTTCAAAATTCATAGAGCGGCTGTTGTCGTATGGTTTCATGGAATTCTGAGGTCGTTCGGGTGGTTTTGACCACCCAATGCGCCATTTTAGCGTGCGTCGGGCTGCTGAAAATGACACAATCGGCCGTACCGCACACACCTCACGTCCAATGGGAGTGTCGTCTCCTACTACACGTCACGAATAATATTCCTAAATGTTTTCGTGTGGTTCAGGTCATTCAGAACATGTTTTCTTTGAATTCGGCCGTCTCACGCCATTCTGGTTTTTTATGACACCGGAAACGCGTTTCTGATCACCGTGGTCAAACTACAACTCTGATTGACGTGTCATCTGCCCGAACATTTCAAAATTTACACAGCGGCTGTTTCCGTACGGTTTAAGAGAATTCTGAGGTCGTTCGGGTGGTTTTGACCCCCCCAACGCGCCATTTTAGCGCGTGCCGAGCTGGTGAAAACAACACGATCGGCCGTACCGCGCGCACCGCACATCCAATGGGAGTGTCTTCTCCTCTTACACGTCACGGATAATATTCCTAATGTTTTCATGTGGTTTCCGGTCATTCAGAGCACATTTTCTCTAAATTCGACCGTCTCACGCCATTCTGGTGTTTTATGACACCGAAAAATCATTTCCGGTCACCGCGGTCAAATGACACCTCTGATTGACGTGCCGTCTACCTGACTATTTTACAATTTACAGAACGGCTCTTTTCGTACGGTTTCATGGCATTCCGAGGTCGTTCGGGTGGTTTTGACCCCCCAATGCACCCTTTTAGCGCGTGTCGAGCTGCTGAATACGACACAATCGGCCGTACCGCGCACACCGCTTTTCTGATTGGCATGCCATCTCCTCCTACATGTCACAGATAATATTTATAATGTTTTCGTGTAGTTTTAGGTCATTCGGAGCATGTTTTCTCCACATTCGACCGTCTCACGCCGTTCTGGTGTTTTGTGACATTGGAAACACATTTTTGGTCACCGCGGTCAAACGACACCTCCGATTGACGTACCGTCTATCTGACCATTTCCGAATTCACAAAACGGCTATTGTCGTACGGTTTCATGGCATTCCAAGGTCGTTCGGGTGGTTTTAACCCCCCAATGCGCCATTTTAGCGCGCGTCGAACTGCTGAAAACGACACAATCGGCTGTACCGCGTGCACCGCACGTCCGATGGGCACACCGTCTCCTAAAACAAGTCACGAATTAAATTCATAATGTTTTTGTGTGGCTTTAGGTCATTCGGATCACATTTTCTTTGAATTCAACCGTCTCACGCCGTTCTGTTGTTTTATGACACAAGTAACGCATTTCCGGTCACCACGGTCAAACAACACCTCCGATTGATGTTCCATTTGCCCGACCATTTCACAATTCACACGACGACTGTTTTCGTATGTTTTCATTGCATTCCGAGGTTGTTCGGGTGGTTTTGACCTCCTAACGCTCCATTTTTGTGCGCGCCGAGCTGCTGAAAACAACACAATCGGCTATAACGCAAGCACCGCACATCTGATGGGCGTTCCATCTCCTCCTACATGTCATGAATAATATTCCTAATGTTTTCGTGTGATTTCAGGTCATTTGGAGCACTTTTGCTCCAAATTCTGCCGTCTCACGCCCTTCTGGTGTTTTATGTCACCAGAAATGCGTTTCCGGTCCCCGCGATCAAACGACTCCTTCGATTGACGTGCCATCTACCCAACCATTTCACAATTCACACAATGGCTATTTTTGTACGGTTTCATGGCATTCTGAGGTCATTCGGGTGGTTTTGTCCCCCAACGCACCATTTTAGGGAGCTCTGAGCTGCTGAAAATGAGACAATCAGGCGTACCGCGCACACCGCACGTACGATGGGAATGTCGTCTCTTCCTACACATCCCGAATAATATTAATAAGGTTTTTTGTGGTTTCAGGTCATTCGGAACAGGTTTTCTCTGAATTTGACCATCTCACGCCGTTCTGGTGTTTTGTGACACCGAAAACGCGTTTCCGGTCACCGCGGTCAAATGACACCTTCGATTGACGTGCCGTCTGCCCGAACATATCAAAATTCACACAATGGCTGTTGTCGGATGGTTTCATGGAATTATGAGGTCGTTCGGGTGGTTTTGACCCCCCAATGCGCCATTTTAGCACGTGTCGAGCCGCTGAAAACGACACAATCGGTCGTACCGCACGCACCACACGTCCGATGGGCGTGCCGTCTCCTTCTACACATCACGAATAATATTCCTAATGTTTTAGTGTGGAGGGCTATCCGGGGTGCGGGGAGGGGCTGTCCAGGGTGCAGGGTGGGGATGTCTGGGGTGCGGGGAGGGCGGTCCAGGGTGCGGGGGGGGGGGGGGGGGGGCTGTCTGGCATGCGGGGGGCATGTCCGGGGTGCGGGGAGGCCTTTCCGACGTGTAGGGAAGGATGTCCGGGGGGGATGTCCGGGGTATGGTGAGGCCTGTCCAGTGGGGAGGGCTTTCCGGAGTGCGGGGAGGGCTGTCTGGGGTGTAGGGAGGGGCTTTCCGTGGTGCGGGGGGGGGGGGGGGGGAGGGGGGTTGTCCAGGGTGCGGGGGGCTTAGCTGGGGTGGGGGAGGGCGGTCTGGGGTACGGGGGGGGGGGGGGGTGTCCAGGGTGCGGGGAGGGCTATCCGGAGTGCGGGGGGGGGGGGGGGGGGGGGCTGTCCGGGGTGCGAGGAGGGATGTCCGGTGTGCGGAGAGGGCTGTCCGGGGTGCAGGGTGGGGGGGGGGGGGGGGGTTCGGGGGTGAGGGGGGGCTTTCCGGGGTGCGGGGGGCCTTTCTGGGGTGCGTGGAGGGCTGTTCGGAGTGTGGGGAGGGCAGTCCGGGGTGTGTGTGTGTGGGGGGGGGGGGGGTTGTTCGGGGTGCGGGGATGGCTGTCTGGGGTGGGTCAGGGACTACAAATAGTGAACTCAGATCATTCATCAAAAACATGTTTAATGGGTTCTATTAGGAATCACATGTTTTTTTCAAAAATATTACAGGACATGCAATTGAAAACATTGATGAATTAAATGAACAAAAAATATCCAAATAATTAATCAGTTTCACGGTTACATCTCAATTCGTGCACACAAACATTCCATCAGGACAAAACACACATGATACCCCCAAATCACAAAAAATCTCACTAGAAACACAGCATAAATATCAATAACAACCCCACCATTAAAAGCAGAAACACACCTCGTGAATATGATGCGTCATGCGTGGTCATGACTACTACCTCCATCAGGTGGCTCAGGGGCCTACAACAAAAAAACATTATGAATATTTTCATAACAAAAATAATATAAATTAAATAAATAAATATAGTATAAACCTGCGTCGTCTGATCCCCTGCACCATCACCTAGACGCACATATTTTCTGCAGTGCTCTAACCACAGCGATCAATTGCGCATTTACCTCCTCGGAAGCACGGAACCGTGCCTCAAAATCTGACAACCACTGTGTCATCTGAGCAATAGCAGGACCGACAACCACATCTTGTGACACTACAAAACGATAAATCTCTGTTCCATAGGTCAAACTATATCCATGCCCATCACATCCAATAATGCGATGAAAGATCTAATCCCTTCACACGAGAAGTTGTCGCTGGTCCTCTGGTACATGTCCTAATTCATGTTCAAATTGATCCTGTGAAATATTTAAATATATATACATATATTAATATACAGATTTTATGTAATAATTGATATTGAGTACAAGAACTTAGTATCAATGTTGCAGCCTCTAGATCATTGCGATCACGAGTCCTCATCAACACCGATATTTTATCAGTCAGTGCACCTTGCTCCCACAACTATATATGAATAGAATATAACCACAAAACCGTAGTAATTAAAAAAAATTAGAAAATGATTAATAAATACCTCATGTCGAATCTGAGACACGTGACGAGTCCCGAGCCTTTGAGGTGGTCCCTATAACGCTCGATTCTCAGAATGTCGTGTTGACACCTCCTACATTCAATTCATTCAAATTTCAAACAAATCACACATTCTTGAAAATATATATACCAAAATAAATATACAAACCACAACACCCTCAGTAGAACAATATGCACCTAAATCACGCCACTGAGCCGGGAGGACACCCCTGGGGACTTTTTCTAGAATGTCTGGGGCACCCAAATTTGGTATCCAGTGGACCCGCTTGACATTGCTTTTATAGTCTTTCCATATCTTACGACATTTTTTCAAACACATTGGCCGAAACTCATTAGGACATACTTTCTAATTTTTCTATTAAAGAAAAAAAATCACATATGTTATTATTGATTATACATAGGGAATAAAGTAAAATGGCCTTCTTACCTGAACCTCCCTCCAAAGACGATGTAATGTGTCCTAAGGGATAGAAGCCCAGTCACCCATGGTCAATGGAAATTGATGTGGATCACATATGATATGACCCAGCTGACGAATAAATGCAGGGGCATTCCGTCGCATAGGATGAAAGACCTCATCAAATGAAACATCAAAAGTCGTGTCGGAATTCCATGATAATATTCCACGACCAGGGCCTCTCCCGCGAGAGGAAGAAGAAGTTGAGTCTGGTCCTATTGAAAAAAAATTTATATATATATTGACATATGTTATAAGTATATATATATATATATATCAATTAAATAAAAAATAGAGACAATGACATTCCAACATACCTCGACCCTGAGATGTAGATGCCTCAGATGGATGATGTGGATCTTCTGCCTCTTACCCTAACATGCCTGCAGTCATGGAAAACATTAGTAAGGGGACTATCCAAAGTGTCCAAATGATAAATTGGATTGTTTAAAAAAAAATTTAAAACTTTTACAGTTGTTAATCATACAAAAACTGATTGAATAATTAGTTGTGAATGAATTTTAAAAAATCAGAAAGTTAAGAAAATATATATACAAATTATGTAAAAAACCAATCAATGTATAGCCAAATATCAAATTGAATTAATATAAATTCAAGAAGCACATGAACCAAATAAAGAATACCTCAATTGAAAGATACACCAACAATAACATCAATATAACATGAGTTAAATCACCCTAAATATTTATAACTGAATAAACTTCCAAAATTGAGGATTAAAACATACATTTATTTATAAAATGGTTAGATAATTTATGACATCCTAGGCTGAATAGAGGGAAAAAAATTATTCCTTTCATTAAGCATGAAAATCGACCATTTCACATTCAACAGCCACTCTGACCCAATAAATATCTTCTTCACGTTGAACTGCGGTATGTTGATCAAGCTGTTGGGAAACAAAAAGAACAGTCTCGGGTTCATCTTGTTCAAATACGAACACTCCTCACCAAGACATTTTGACAACAACTTGCCAACTAGGATTCGAAGGCAAAGTAACAAAGAAAACATGTTACGCTTGTGATGTCAAAATGAAAGGTTCATTATCAAATTGTTTATTTTTGTATAAAATATAGTTAAAATTCAACAATGAAAACTGATATTGCTCAACTTTACATCCACACACTGGATAAACCCAATTACACTTTAACAATATGTACTTCAACATGTGTGTGTATACAACTTCAATGATGTCTATCAATTGACCATAGTAATAACCAAAATTGACAAATGGACAAATGATGCCACTGTTTTGTGTTTCTCATTTGTCATCAACATCTTTAAAGCGAAATCAAAAACCAATAGCATCTATAGATTTATAACGACGAGCCGTTATAGATGGACCCTCAGCCAGTTGGGTAAATTCTTCAGTTTTCGTGGGGTCCCCTAACTCCCTCAGCTTATGAACCTACATAATTCATAGAATTCAACAATAATGTATGCAGAAATATATTAGTATAATACTTCACTCATAATGAAAATCAATTTATATGTATATAATCGTTGATCCAATGATTAAATGACGCATAATGAGACTGTTGAATTTGAAACTCTGTCACACGATATATCTATTATTTTATCTCATTAATGTGTTTCCTGCTAATGATAACACAATGTTTAAATGATCAACTAATGAAAACAAAACATGTAAAAGTTAAACAATAAAAGTGATAAGATACTTACTACATTAATGGTGCAACTGATGGAGTATTGAACAAGATATATTGATGCACTTGTATCCACTCGATTTTGTCCATATCATATGTGGTTCCTTCTCCAACTAGACCATCATGAATCTGAGAGGGATTATCTATTTTTGGTTCAACAACCGTAATATATTCTTCACAAAAAGTAGTAAACTTATCCATCAAATAACCACTGTCTATTGATGCTTCCAGACGAGCTCTGTTACGTACAAATCGTTTCAATGTACTCAAATACCACTCAATAGGATACATACACCTGAATTGCACTGGACTAGCAGCCATTACTTCCTCAGTTAGGTGCATTGTCAAGTGGACCATAACATTGAAAAATGAGGTGGGAAATAGTTTCTCAAAGTGACAAAGCGTAAGTACAATTCGGTCCTGTAAAATATTTAAGTCACTCATTTGTTGATTTCTTAAACAAAGATGTCTAAAAAATTACACATCTCAATCAACAGCTGAACAAAATTGGGGGATAAAAAATCAAAAATTGTGATTGGAATCAACTACTGAAGTAGTATGTGATTGTCATGACTTTTCAACCCTTGCAATGTCCTTCTCGTCAGATTCAAACACTTTGAAATATTAGAAGAGTAACCATCAGGCACCTTGAGCATCTTCAAAATGGAAAGAAATGTCTCTTTCTCCTTTGTAGTCATCGTATACTCTACAGTAGGCATATATGCCTTGTTTCCCTCAGCTAACTATAAATGCAACTATTTCATTAAACCCATTTCTTCCAAATCACGGCGTGCATTAACATGGTCCTTTGATTTTCCACTAACACATAAAATGGTCCACAATATGTTATAGCATACATTTTTTTTCAATGTCCATGACATCCAAATTATGCCTCAGCATGGTAGTTTTCCAATACGGAAGACTATAAAAAATAATTTTATTTTTCCAATTGTGACTACACTTCCTACCCACAGCTCGAATATTACGTATTGGAGGAGCCTCCAAATCCTGAATTTCATATACCGTGAGGATGTTTTCTTCCTCAATCAGCAATAACATTTCAACTCTTATCATGATCTTTGGTGCTGGGCTGAACTCTCGAGAACCATTAAATGCCACTCTGTGCTTTCTAAACATATGCTGAGGGGGGAGAAAACATCTGTGATCCATGTATGCCCATTTTTTGGAATACTTAATCCATACAGCTTTTTTACTTTTGTTGCAACAAGGGAAATAAAATTCCCATTTCGTTCTCCATCCTGATAAATTTTCATAATCTAGGAAGTAATTGATTTTCCACAATAATGCAGCCTATAGTTTGAACATTTCATTTGTTTCACAGTCATAATTCATCACACCATCGCCCCAAAATTCATTGAACTCATCAATCACTGACTGAAAGTAAAAATGAATCTTATCCCCCAGACTTTTAGGTCCATCAATAAGAGTGGAAAGTAATATAAATTGTTAATTCATACAAAGCCACAGAGGAAAATTATACTGACCCAACACCACGGGCCATGTGCTATGAGTTGCACCAACCACATACTTGAATAGATTGAAACCATCTAATGCCAATCCAAATCGGACATTACGAACATATTTGGAAAATTCGGGATGTCTCGTATCAAAATATTTCCATGCATGAGATTATGTCGGGTGGGTTAACATATCACTTTCATGAACTCTTTCTGCATGCCATCTCATTAAATTAGAATCTTTAGATGACATAAAAAAATCATTTCAACATCGGTTTAAAGGGAAAGTAATGTATTTGCTTTATGGCAATCAGTTTCCCCTGTATCACAACCTAACATTGATGAGTATGATTTCCCCTATTCTCTTTCCACCTGGAAGCACCACAAACCATAAAAATTTCCAAATGGGATGTTTTCCTTTCTATACAACATACAGTTGTTTGCACATGCATCTATGGTCTCATATGTGAAACCTAAGTTCTCTGTCATCTTACGAGCATGGTAATACGACTCTGGAATCATAGCGTTGACAGGAAGAACCTTTTTCAATAACACCAATAGCATGTCAAATGATGTGTCTAACCAATTATTCAAAGTCTTCAGATGCAAAAAAATCCACGATAAATCACAATTTATTATAAGAAATACATCTAGGATATAATTCTGTTTTTGCATCATCAATTGCTTCATAAAACCTTCTCAAATCACGATCTGCACCAGAGCGAAGATTTATCTCACCGGTCTCAAGATTCATTGATGTCAATGCCTTCAGGATCCAACCCTTGTACCGTTTCAGTATGCATTTCATGCATTGGATCAATCATCCATACATCAACATCCATCTAAACTACATCCGTATTTTTACAACGAACATATTCTTCTCCATGACGAGTCCAACTCTTATAATTTTTCAGAAACCCATAAATAATAGGTGCTCCTTCACAGTATCTCGTGTAAATTGATATATGTTAGCACATTTTCTACATGGACAACTATTATAGTCACTTTCAAATCCTCTGGTGAAGTCAATAAACTGCATAATTCCATTGAAATATTCTCTAAAAGTGTGATTTGGAAGATCAATCCAAGTCTTATCCATAATAAGATCCCTATAACAAACATTTAGACAAGACTTATTAAATTTGAATTTTTAATATAAAATATATTTAAAATAAATAATGATTAATTGTTTGTGAACCATTTATAAAATAATAATGTAAGTGAAAGCACATGTCATACCTGATTTCGCTACAAACCTGGACGGGAGGGGAGCCAAAGGATGTTCTGTGAGGCAGAGAAGAGGCAGTGGATGGGAGTCGGAGCCGGAGCCGGTGTGGCGGGGGAAGGGACGGGCGGCGGAGGCGACAGGGAGCCAGAAGAGAGGAGGCGGTGAGGTGGCAACGGTGCAGTGAGGGTGGGATGACGAGGGAGGGGACCAAGGACAGGGGGTGCCGGAGTGGATGGGCGGCAGCGGTGACGGGATGAGTAGCCGTTGTGCGGGGAGGGAAGGGACCTGGAAACGGCGGTGTGGAAAGGTAGAGGACGGTGAAGGAGGGGACGAGTGGTGGTGGTGTGACGAGGGAGTGGACGAAGATGGAGGGGATGGGGGTTGGCGAGGTGCGGGGGGGGGGGGGTGTTCGGGGTGTGGGGGGGGGGGGGGGAGGGCTGAGGGGTTAGTGGGACAAGGGCGATGGTCGGAGGCCGGAGGGGCTGGAGGCCGAAGGCTAGAGGGCGGCTGGAGGGCTGTCGGAGGGTTGCCAGAGGCGGGTGGTGGGAGGCCAGAGGGCAGAAGGAGGCCGCAGGGCGGAGCGCGGCTGGAGCCGGAGGGCAGAGGCGGAGGAAGCCCGGAGGAGATGGAGGGTAGGGCGGAGGGCGGCCGACAGAGAGCGGGGCGGCGGAGGGCGGATGACAGAGGGCGGAGGGCGGCTGGTGGAGGGCGGAGGGAAGAGGGCGGCCGGAGGAGAGAGGAGGCCGAAAGGGAAATGGGGGACGGCGGCAAGGGAGGGTGCGCGGTGGAGGAGTAGGGTGCGGGACGACCGGGGAGGGAGGCGAGGGAGGGAGTGCGACGATGGGGAGGCCGCACGGTGACGCTGGGTGGAGGGGGGTTCAGGGGGGAGGGGGGGCTCTTCGCGAGATGAGGGAGGAGGGTTTAGGGGGGGCACCGAAGCCCCGTTTTTTTGGAAAACCTAGCGACCTCCATTGGCAGTCGTTATAGGTAATGGGGCTCAAAAGCCCAGATTTCTAGTAGTGGGTATATAGGGTATGTACCCATTTACATGAGCACATAGGCTCATTAGACTAGTTAGGGATGTATGAGTTATTCCATGGTCTATTAATCGGTATTATTATAAGTATGTTGATAAATACATCTTCACATACCTTGACAAAATAGGTAGATGAAATATATATAAACTATATATATTAATATTATATATGTATTAAGTATTTAGATTTATATTCCATCTATGTGTCAATAAATTTAAACCCTCCTATAGTCTTTTAGGAACATGATTGGGTGGTTATTTATTTATTCCTTAGTTACTAAAAAGATGTGGTGTGTAGTATGTTGGTGGTAGAACCTTTATCATGGGAATAATGATGTGGTAATATTTTCTTGGGATAAATTTATGTTGGTGTTATGAGTGGAATTATTATAAATGAAACATAACATATTCCTGACTGAAGATTCATTTTTTTGATTTTCAAATAAACCGCTTTAAGGATGAGCGGTAACCCCGATTACCAAAATTCATGCGTGGGATACAAAATCAACAGAAAAATGAAATTCCGAATTCAAAAGATACACAAAATTCAAAGAGTCCTCGAGCCTTGAGAATCCCAACATCCAAGTTCATGTCATGTCGCCTCCCATAACCAACATCGTCTTTCCATCCTGTCAACTCCATCATCGTGATCTCAACACCCATCACCGGAGAAACATCTCCACCATCAAAAACTGGAACATAAAAGACCACCATTCTCCTGTAAGTGTCAAACCAGAATGCCGGAGATGGTCAAAAGCAGGTCACCAGAAACCAGCAAGCCGCAAACTCATCATCACCAAAAACACGCACCACGCCATCGCATACCACCATAGCATAAGAACATAGTCAAGACTACCGAAATTTTGATGTCGCCGCCTGGACCAAACACCTTAGACGCTGAACCAAGGCGTCATCATCGTCGTCGTCACCAAATGACGAGCATCACCGATTTGGAGTCGACATCATCAGTCGCTAAAGCATTGATCACGACCAACAGAGGCCACAATTTCTCCTCCTCACCTCAATAATCTAGTAACAGAAAAGAGACCATCGATGAAAATAAACCCCAATAAAGAAAGAAGACCAAAAAATAGAACACTAAACAGGGGAAAACCATAAAGAGGGTTGGGAATGGGACCGTGAGGAAGATCAGTTGTGAAACCCTAAAAGGAACCTTGAAGACCACAAACCAAAAGGCCCAAAACCTTATATACCCATCACTCCAACTCTGACTTGGAGAGTAGCGGTGGAACCCCAGGTTAGAGCATATTTGTGAAAACGAGGATGACGGACCGACTCCAGTAGCGGCTGGAAACCCAACGTCCGCCAAACCACAATCCCAAAATCTCTATTTAACTCCATACCATCCCCGACCCGGAGAAGCACGAAGGAACATGACGCCAGAGAAGGTTAGGGCGATGAAAGGAATCCAAATCACATACCTTCTTCGGAAGAACCAGAGAATCGCAGAGAAACATCAGCAAGTAATAAAGGAGAGAAAGCCCTATGGAACGAATCGTGTCAGAACTGAGCTGATGAGCGAAGCTGAGGAGATGAGCTGAGAGAAAATGGGAGAGTACGGGCCCTGAAACCCTAGAGGAACAGAGAAGAAAGTGCGGAGAGTGCTCTCCGCCGAGAGTGCTCCCACTTCGAAACATAACATAGGAATTAGGTAAAATCATCTGTCCATGGGTTATTCCTTGTGGAATTATTATACATGACACTAAAGATATAAAAAAGGTAAAATCATTTGTCCCATGGATAAGGGTTCATAATTTTTTAATAGTGGTGGATTAGGTTGAAGTATCATAGTTGTTTCACTCATGTGATTTATTTGGAAACGTAGCCTTTAGTGTGGTTTCCTTAGAAGGAATGGAATCTGACTCCTAATATATTGCAACTCCTATTATGCATTATAGTTGTATTTATGTGCATAATATAATAGAAGTGATCAGGAACATTCCTTCAAATGGAAGAGTGTCTCATGAAGGGGTTTGATATATTCTATAAAAAAATATAGATTCTTATAATATATTATTTTTGATTGGGTAGTTGATGTTATGAATGGTATGTAACTGATCATGTAGTCTATTTAACATTTTTATATGGAATGCAGTTCTATAGATTCTTATGGAAGTTTCCCATCGGCATGTCATGCCTATGGAGGTAATGGACACTGTCTTTCACACTTCCTAACTGTTCTTGGAGGCCACTTTGGAAATGGTGGGAAACACCCATTTCAGAAAGTGTATCAAAATTTTCCCTAATATCATATCAGTATCAATGGATTCCAACTATTTTTTGAAATTTTGGATACTAGGATTATGCGACACTAAATAGTGATCTAGCATAAACATGTTAGTGAGACACACATTCTCATCCCTTGGGATTGATACAAGATCATAACTAATAAGTACTTCATTGAAATGGAAATGTAGTGGTAAATGAATTAGGCTAGAAAATGTACTATAAGTTATTATAATTTGAAAATGAATTTTGGAAAAAATGAATCATAAAAAAGGAATCATCACAATAAAGAGTCGATATATATGGTGCATACCACACTAAATAATTCATGACATAAAAGGAAAAATCAGAAATCAATAAAATACATAAAAGGAAACATGAGAAATCAAGAAAATGTTAGGTCATTAAAATGTTTGGAGGAAAATATGTGCCACACGTGATACATATACCAACCGACTGTTACAATATTTCTCCAAATATCAACAATAATACTACTCAATTTCCGATTATGAACATATATCATCACCCTCTCAACCTCCATCTCCACTTCATGCTTCCACCTGTAAAAACATTATATTGAAAATTAAATAGTGTTTTATATTTATATTTAAAATTAAAACAAATAAAAATTTGAAATCTAAATGATTTTTGAATTTTTATGATTTACCTGCTCACCATTAGTCGATGCAATACCACCAGGGGGATATCTTCTCATCTGCTTACAAATATTAGTCAACACTTTCTTCAAAGCTGATATCTGAGCACCGTGGTCTTGAACTGTGTTTCATAGAAAAACAGTCTCTCTCTGAGCATCTACGAGTATGGACTGACTACAACCAGGAGTAGATGCAGCTGCAATCCCCGATGGCCTTCCAAATACCTCAGATGATACGGGTCCCAATCCCATCCCGCGCACTCTACCAGGATGCTCCTTACCAAGGACTTTATCAAACAGGTCATCCTGGGAGACTGAGTAGGAATACCCAGTATTGGTATCCAATAATTCTTTTATTTTTAACTATAAATAAAATATCACTATATATATGAACATATTGAAAACTAATAATAAGTTATTATAATGAAAAATTGAGTTCATACCATAACTCTTTTGATAGGCTCATTAACAAAACATCCATAGGATTTTTTATGAACATCAAACCACACATTAGTTCGGGGTGCTTTGTGCCCCACACACCGTGACTGCTTTAAACAATGATAAATCAACAGTTTAATATATTAAATAGATAATATTGCCTTACAAATATTTAAACCAATGAAAAGATTACCAGAGTCGATCGACTTTTAGAAATGATTTTTGACCCCATAGTGTGAGGGATGACTTTCTTAGCGCGACTTGATGCATTCTTTCTTGAGAGATCCTGTAATAAATAAAATGAAATTTAATAGTATTATATTTAATATCATCTCCTTTTCATATAAATTTGTAAATGTAAAATTATTGTAATATAATAATATATATCTAAATTCCATCTGCTTCTCATCACGATGTTTGTCAAAAAAACATTTCACCGTTCTTTGGGCACCCCATTGGGTAGATTCTCATAAATTTGTTGGATGGTCAATGAAGTATCATTGACATCACTCCACAATCTCCATTTTAATTATTTCCATTTCTTACTAAGATTTTTCAACATCCACTTTTGTGCTATTACATCAGTAACTATAAAGTGGAAAAACATATGTATAAGGAAATTCATTTTGAACTTATTAATAACATGAAATTAAATTACCCCATAATGTATTGAAATTACCATTATTTGGGAATAAAAAACAATATTTTTCCAACTTTGTGGCATATGTCTCCAATTATTATAAGAAATAGGAATAGAAATGGGCTCCGCTTCCAGCTGTCCTAGAATTTGGCCAAGTAATCCCACGACGTCATCTATTGGGACCCCATATGAATCAAAATAGACAACTATCTTCTCTCCTTTCATATTCCAAACATCTGAACTTTTTATATTTTTCTCTACAGCTTCTTTTTTTCATATTTAGTGAACAAAAAATTAGTATAAAAAAGTGCAATATATTTATTTATATTAAAATTTTTACCTATAACAGTGAAACTCTAATATGCCCGTGATGAACAAGAAGTGGCGCGACGCCACCCCACTACTAAGGCTACTAAAGTTGGAGTCGATGACACATCATTTAAAGTGACGCTCACAGAGGGTGAGAGAGATGGTGCAGGGGGAGATGGTGGAGGGGGTCATGCAGCTGGTGTCTCAGATGACGTAGAGAGGCGGACAGATGGACGGTCATCTTTCACAGTAGTGGATGAAACATTGTATCGCTTCCTCCTTGCAATTCCTATAATATAATAAAATAAAATTAAGTTCAGAACTTTTATTTTAAAAAAAATATTTAGAAAAGTAATTTAAAAATGAGAATATATTCTCAGTACTAACAAACTAAATATATATAACAATGATAATGAATGACTATAGAAATGAAATAAGTGGTTGCTGAATGAATAAATTACTGTACATAAAATTATTTTCCCCTTCAATATTGTCAGTTTCCTGCTCCATTAATTCATCCACATCATTTATCCTTTCTAGACTAATATTTACAATATCACGATGGAATAATAATTTTGCTTCGTGTTGTTGATGAGATTCAATTTCAGAGGTCAAATCTTCCACTTCATCACCCATATCGTACAAATATATTTGTATTTACGTGAGCAAATAAACTCCCCCTTCATCTAAATCATCATTCACATAATATACCATTTTTTCTTGTGATTATAAGATATATGGAACATGCAGTTCAATATCACAAACATCCATCAAGCGTGAGACGTTCAAAGAAGTAAATTGCAAGGAATATCTTTTAACAACTCTAATAATATGAACCCAATTACATTTGAATAAAACAACTAAATAATGCCCATGGAAGTTTAATTCAATAATATCAGTCAGCCTTCCATAGTGTCCCTCTTCAAAAAATGAAAATATAACACTATTATGTGTTTTCAAACACCTTTCTCGATTGACTGTACGAAATCTAATTCCATTCACCTTGTAAGTGTTGAACTTTCAAACATCATTTAGAGGACCTCAAGGAAGAATAATCAAATCATATGACAACTCTGCTTGAGTATCTGAATTAATGATCTAAAATAATAAATATACTTTATTCTATTTACAAAATATATGTTTCGATCTAATATTTATATTAATTGCAATATTTATGACGTTTCACGTCGTGCAAACCATTCTACAAGCTATTTATTAACAAATTTTGTAATATATTTCTCATTTCATGTTCGGCCTCTCATTTGTCTCTTTGTTTTTATCCTAAACTCTTCGCTAAATGGATCTACAATTTCACTATTCAGCAGCACATATCTAAGTGCCTGTAATAATTCCAATTTTGTCAGTGTAACATTCGAGGTCCTCCAACTGATCAGCCAATAGCAGGAACTATTTTTGATTTTTGATGTCTTTGAGATTGATTCGATGTGTCATCAATATGTTCAAATCAATTAAATATTTTCTCAATATCATCCAGGTATCTAGAACAAAAGGTAAAACAATCCTCCTCCAAATGTCCTTCAACAATAGAGCCTTCTGGTTGTGCTTTATTTGTCACGTATGATTTCAAATGCCCAAGATATTTGTGATATATAATAAAAATAATTATGAATTTAATTAAGTTCAGAAAATTTTTTAATTAACTAAAAAACATATAAATAAAGTACCTTCCAATTGGATAAATCCATAGATAATGAACAGTTCCACCTAATTTAGCTTCCTCATCCAAATGCACAGTTAAATACATCATGACAGTAAAAAATGAGGAGGAAGGATCATCTCCATTGCTGTAAGAGTCAATAAAAACCTCTCTTGGAGGTTGTCAAGCTGAAATTGATGTAGATATTTCTCACATAGTTGTATGAAAAATGTGCATAATTTAAGTACAACAACAGTAACTTTTTCAGTTAATAATGTACACAATGCCAATGGTAGTAACTATTGTAACATAATATGTGAATCGTTACTTCTCAATCCATGTAGATTACAATTCTTCAAGTCAACAAAACTCGATATGTTACTTGAATACCCATAATATACCTTCACATTTCATAAAAATCTATGGAATGTATCTTTATACCTATTTTTCAATGAAAAAATTTGTTGGAGCATACTTTTCATCCTCATCTGTCCAGATATCACGTTTTATGTTCATTAATTTTAAGTCATTGTGAGCACTGAGATGATATTTCAACTTTACACGTTCATTAATCAATGTGAAAATAAAATTATTATAGACATTCATCTCTATATGCATCACATTAAGATTATGACACAAAAAATGAAATTCCCAATACAAGAGTTTGAATAATATAATTTGTTTCTTCCATTTATGCGTTCTGGTTTCACATGACGATGCAATTTGAACCTGTTTCCCACTATCATTCAAAAGATGAACCTTCCCAAATTCTGTTTCAACATTTTTTGTTTGTTTCAATTTTTCAAAACTAGTTAAAAACTTTCTAGGTGGTCTATGATCAATGAATTCGTTAAATTTTGATCTGTTCAGCCGAAATCTATGAGAGTCATCGAAAAATATTTGCTGGCACAAAAAGCACCATTTTAAACTTTGAGTTAGCCGTTTGGGCTCAAAATCATTGTTACAAATAGGATAAGTAATAATCATGTCAATGTTGCAACTAGATAAATTCCCAAGCCCAGGTAAGTCACTAATGGTCCACATTAAAGAAGCACTCATTTTGAACATTGTATTAGAAGAAGCATTAAATGTTTCAACACCATTGCTCCATAACTCCTGTAATTATTCAATCAAAGTATGAAAGAATACATCAAAATCATTTACAGGAACTTGTTTTCCAGGAATAATCATCGAAATGATAAAATATTTTTTTTCATACACATCCATGCTGGGAGATTGTAAGGGATCAAAACAACTAGAAAAATGCTATAACTAGTACTCAATGTCCCAAATGGGTTGAATCCATCGTAGCCAATCCTAATTTAAAATTCCTAGGATCCGTAGAGAAATATGGATGTAATGAATCAAATTTCATCCTTGATTGTGAATATCGTGGATGTCTCATTAACCCATCATTATTGTTATCTACAAAATTCCACTTCATGTGTTTGGAAGTTTTCTATGATTTGAATAATCTTTGCAATCATGGCTTTAAAGGAAATAACTGAAAACCTATTTAGGTGTGTTTTCTTTCTTCTTCTTCACGAATGTATGTTTATTTAGACTTCCAACATCACCCATTGACTTCCATCTAGAAGAATAATTTTTTTGAAATTTTTTTACTTGAATCCTATCACCAATAATGCATACAATCATTGGGACACACGTGTATTTTTGTGTAATTATGACAAAGCATATAAACAAATGTTTTCATATAATAAAAATACTTGGGGATTTTCGCTTCAAGAAATGAATCACGGAAAAATTCCAATATCATGGAAATTTCCTTATTTGTAATTCCACATAGACATTTCATAAAGTACAACTCCATTTGAAAAGAAATCTTTGAATATATTAAACATCCACTATACAACTCTTGATTTCCATTGTCAACTAAATGATGAAACAAATTTTCCTCAGGGATGTTTTCTCTTACATTTGTCTCCCCAGAATGAAGGGGATGATCCAATGATATGTTACATTCCTGATCTTGTTGGGTTACAGCCTAAAAACATCACTTATCACTTTGAAATTTGTATCACCATCATCTGGTTGTTCTGTTATGTTTTGATTTTGATAGTGGTGTCTCGTAGTGACGACTGCATTATTTATGAGGTTTTGCATTTCATTTTCCATTGTCAATGAAGTTGGGATATCATTCTGTGGATTATCATCAGTGTTCAACCTTTATCTAACGTTCGATTCTCCTTGCCAAATCCAACAAAAATATTGATCATGGAATTGCTTCAGTATTAAATCTTCCTAAACTTCATCTCTCTTTAACCATCTTCTAAATTTACATATAGGACATGGACAAATTATTCACCATTCAACGGATCGATTAGAAATTGAAAGATCTAAATACTCCTTCACACCCTAAACATACTGAGGTGTGTTCCTAGGTAATGTGATCTGGCTTTCATCCATGTATATCACATTGTGCAAAAAAATATTAAATGAAATTAAAATACATTGTTACTACTAAATACGGAAACATATTCATATATACTAGTGGAAAAAATATATAAATATGTTACATTATGTTTTCCTATATAAATACATATGGTAAATCACCCTCTATAAAACCAAAGTACATATGTCCCTGCATGTGTATGCTTATACACATGTGATTACAATATAAATTGAAGAAACATGAAGATAGTGAGTATTTTCTTTGCCAATATACATTTTAAGAAGATAGTGATTATTTATAGATATATATGAGAAATTTCAGAATTAGTAAAAAAATATAAGAGTTAAGATTAAGAATTATATTAGATGTCAACTTGCAGAGTATTAAGATATTTTCATGTTTATAATTCTAATATAGCAGTTTATTGAATTGGAAGTATTATCATCTATAATTTATAAGAGTATAATGAGCCGACTTTCATGCAATGTTGTTATTTATATTCAGTGTAAGTCAATGACTTTGATTCTTTTTATAAGAGGAAATATAATTTCTAGTTTTGTGAATAATATAGAAAAATAAGTTTTTCCCTTAACAAGATATATTAATAAATAATATAAAAAATGCTCTTTATTAAATTGGATCAATTTATAAAACATGGTATAAATAGGTTTTTCTTGAAAAAATTCCCACTCAAAACTCATTCATCTATCCTTAAAACATCACTCCTTTTATAAAAAAACCCTTACATGGTTTAAAAACATATCAATGGAATTTCTAATAAGGGCTTAAAAATTTAAAACAATTCCCCTCACATGAAAGATTTAACACAACATAATCAAATTAAGTAAATAAATATGGATAATAATAAAGAAAAATTCCCTATAAAAATTCGTAAATTATGCCAATAAACAAGTGGAACAAGAAAAATAAATATCAGTACTAAATCAATGGAGGATCAATGCTTCTATGAAATTCCATCCAAGTAAATAAGAAATACACAAGCTAATAAATAATTAAAGGCATAAAACATGATAAATATCATTAAGACACACAATAAGAACTAATGGGACAAGTATAATACATGAAAAGGTGGACATAATTCAATGAGGTTAATGGTCACACATCCATTAAACAAATCAATCTAAACGCTATCTCATCTATGAAACCCCACTAAATCATTATTTTTTACAACTAGTGGTAACTAGAAAGTGTGTAATCTCAATATGCCTAGAAAAATCTCATTACTTCCCACATAGTATCCTAGGGTTCAATATAAAATAACTAAAGGAGGTGATACACTTTTAAAGTAAATTTCATACAATGAAAATAATAATAGCCAAAGGCTAACATAATAATGAAATCTTTCCCAAATCCCAAATTTAGCTTATAATGAGTCCCCAACAACAAGAAAATATTGAATAACATCACAAACAACTATGACATGGATACACAAGACATCATAAATATAGGAAAAGGGGCTCAACAAAGGAATAATGAACCAATGAACTCAAATATCACATCACATAGTGTCATCTAAGACTTTCAATTATCATATAAAATATATACATTTGTAAATCACTTTTAAAAATGTTTTGGAATCCAAACAACAATATAAGGGAAATCATAATCATTTCCAAAACACAACTAACATTACCTAAATGAATCACAATTCCATTTCATAAAACAACATGTCCCTTTAAAACATGGAAACCATTTAACCCCCAAAGGGTAACCCACTTCGAAAAAACAATTTCCCTTAAAATTGAATGACCGTGTATTTTTCTTATATAAAACCATTTTTTATTTTTATCAAACATGTCGAATTTATAAAATAAAAATTTACATAAAATTTTAATTTAGACATGAAATCAAAACCTTCAAGACACATGAAAACCAGGTAAGGTTATATAATACCATTATAAACCAAACCTAGATAACCAAAACCCTCATTATCTGGATTAGAAATTAATTTATAAATCCAAGAACACATAATTATCTTAAATTTAATTCAATGAAATGGAAACACTGACCTAAATAAAGTTCCCTGTTGGCAGGGAGGCGAGCTAGGGTTCGGGTCTCACGGGGTTGGGGGAAGAAGATGTGGTCGCAGTGGTTGGGGGGAGAAGGGGGTTTAGGTGTTGGGGGGAAGTGACACAGATTGTTTGGGGATCGCTCATGGGGGGGGGGGGGGGGCGTGGTCTAAGGGAGAAGGGGTGTCGGGGTTGGGGGGGGGGGGCGAGGATCACGGCTGGAAACAAACATAAGGTTTAGCTTCATTTTTCAAAACCACCGCTAAAGACGATTTATGTTGAAGTGATAATTTTATAAATATTTTATATATTCCAATTATACATATATATTCAACTTCATCCATATAATGATGTTTTAGATAAATTAATTAAATTGGTTGTGGAGATGATAGGCCATATGTACACATCCACATTATTTTCATATTTCATCATAATGAAAAAAAATGGAAAATAAAAATTAACAATTCTAGATTAATTATTTTTTCACTTATATGACATATATTCTTTAAACAATTCCATATTACAATCCATGTATGTTGGAAATGAAAAATGAATAGCATAGATTTGTGAAGTTAGTAGTCCACACGTATGGATGAGAGACATTATCATTTTTCAAAATATTAGTAGGTATCAAGGTACATATGATATAATAATTCTATATTAATAATTATTCCATAAATAAAAATATATAAATTGAACACATAATAATACCCATCCATAATATATGGTGATGAAAAATGAATTAAATCAATATGTGGAGGCGGTACTCAACACATACACTCAAGAGAAACATTACCATTCCATTTGATTGAATATATATATGATACTGGGGGTTTAATTGTAAAAATAATAATATTTAAAAAACCTATGTAATTATTTTATTATTTATATCATAAATTTATAGTAGGTGGAATATGAAATTAATATAAAGTGGTCGGGTAAGATGATTTCTTCTTCTAGGGGAGATCTCATTTAAATTATTTCATAAGGACCCATTAAATGGGTTATTAATAGAACAAAAAGATATAATTAAAATATAGTGAAATTTAAAATATTATTGGGTAGTGTTTGTTCATTATTGTGTTCTCAATGTGGTGTAATGAAAAGATAGAAGGGGTGTCCTTCTAAAAGGGTGGTAAAGGACACACATGGATTTACAAAAAACATGAAAATATAATTTAGTAATTCTTAAGTAAAATGATTCCAAATGTATTGATATTCATATATAATGTTTATGATGATTAAATATATTTAGAAAATTAAATTTTAGCTGGTTTGGGTGTCATTTGATACCTAATCGTTTTGTTTAACCCCTAGGTGAACAAATTTTAAACATAACCATGGTAAAGACATCATAATTTTATAGATTTATAAATTTAGTTATAAGGTAATAATTATATAATAAATGTCCAAGGGATGAAATTTTGGACCATTATAGTCATAATTTTACTATTTCAATATTTTTTTTAATTATTTAATAAAAATACTTTTAAAATAAAATTCTATTGATTTCATTTTTAAAATTATTCAAATAATTTTACATTGAAAAGAAGATCACATATTCTTAATTTGAATATAAATAATAAAAAATCCTTGAATTTTTTTTAATTAATTCATATTCATCATACACATAAAATAATAATAATATTATTTTTTATTTTTAAAATAGTTTACATTATTTTTCAACTTCGTGCACACACAATGTGATGGTGTTTTATCTGAATTTTAGTTAATTATATCATGAATAAAAAGTAATAATAAAATACCTTGATTAAAAAATTAAATAATACATTAAAGAAAAATTATAACCAAATCAATGTTTTTTATCCATATCACACGATATTATAGTTATTAAAAGTATGAAATTACTATTTTCAGACATTATCTGTTACTTAAATATTTTAATGGTAAAAATAAAATCGAAATTTCCAAATGAGGGAATATTTTATATTATTTTATTATTATGGATGTAACATACTAATCCCAATTAATAAAGATATTTTTCTAATAATTTTTAAGCCTTATAACATTATTTTGAATAATTCATTCAACATTTTACCATTATGAGGATAAAAAAATTAATATAGTTATTATTCATATTGAAAAATTTTAAAGGGTCGTATTTAAAAATTTTGGATGACACAATTTCAAATATAAATTATATTATTTAGGATTAAAAAATTTCAAGCGGAGTAAATTAATTTTATATAATAATGAGAAACATAATGAAAATAAATCATTAAAATTTATTTTTATCTATAAAATTATTTTTTTTACCAAATTCAACCACTTAATATATTCCAATGAAAATAAATAGATTATTAAATTTTCAATTAACTAATTTTACTTTTACAAAATTTCGAAATATAATTTTATTTTTTTAATTCATGATGGAAAAATATGTTTTCAATAAAAATAACCATACTTCAATATTCACTGGAAAATTAATCGTTTCAAAAAATTACCAAAATTTCACCCAATGTTAATTTTGATATGCTGATTCAAAAATGATATTATTTTTATGACCTAAAATTCCTCAAATTTCAATATATTATTTATAATATTTTATTAATAAAAACTATTTTTGATGAAAATGTATTTCAAAAAATTACTCCACCAAAAATTGAGTCCTTAATAACTAAGAATTTATCTATACATTATTATTTATTTTGACCATTATATATTGTTCATATTTTGGTAACTGATATTAAAACACTCCAATTCAATATCTATGTTAGGATGGTCAAAAAATAATAATATTCAATGATTAGTTTATGCATTGTGTTGGTTGTGTATACACCATCGAACATAGTGATTTTTAAAATAACAGCGTGTTATATTTTAGTATGAATTTATACTTATTTATGTTCATAAATGTTTATATATTTTAAAAATATTTTGTTGGAAACCCTCATCACAAAGGGGTTAATAAAAACTCATCTTAAAAAGAGGTAAAGGGAAATATGATGGATTTCTGTAATTACAGATAAATATGTTCCTAAATAAGAGAACATTAGTGGTGAGTGAAATTATAAATATGGATTGAAAAATTAATATAAAAAACATTATGGAGGCTGATTATGATTGTTGATCACAATATATTTATTGGTCCTGATAATATTAATTAATATACAACTGTATACTATAGTGGTGTGAAAGCGACCATCAATTCAACCAAAATGATCATAATAAGATTATTTTTTATTCAATATTTTTTTCTTAGAGTTAATAAATCTGTTCCCATTATAGTCTATGTAAATAAATAAATATACATACATGACATGTATGATTTAATAATATAACCAATTTTCACCATAATCTCAAATTTTCTAGAAACGATGATTTTAAAAGAAGAATATTTCAGGAAAGATTTTCTGAAATAAACATATAATAGTTCACATAATCATCAAAAGTATAAAAATGTTATTTCAATTATCATTTAAAAATAAAAAACCACAATATTTAGAATAAGATAAAATAATATATTAATTTTTTTAACCATCATGTGAAGAAATAATATATTTTACCCCAAAATAACATCAAATTTGAAACATATATAATTCTACAAATAATTATCCCTACATCCAAAATTTCATCAGTAACCACAAAATTAAATAATGTTTCAACCTCTTAGGTGATCTCATACCTTTCCGCTTACATCCCAAAAAATTTAATTTCATTATTCCCAAATAATCTATCATGTTAATACAAATGTAAAACCAAAGGTTTATATAAACCTCAACCCAAATAAACATATACAAAAATATCAATAATATATTTTATATATAACAATATATTCATATAATGAAGTGAAATTCACAAAAATACCACAAATAAATTTACATGCTAACCAAAAAAGTTATTCCCAAAATTGACTATAATTATTTTCAAAATATTACATTATAAACATATCACTTATAAACCATCTAGATTTAATATATATCTCTCTAAAATAAACCATATTAAAATAAACCTAAAAAAATAGTAAATAAAAGGGTTATTAAATCCTCAATAGAGTATTCTTATTAAATCCCTATAAAAGGTTTATTTTTTAAAAAAACCATCATATAATACCTAAAAATGGATATCTATACCTTTGTGCATATGATTAATCTTGAGCTTATAAACCCATCACGTTATTTGTAAATATTATGTTAACCTCACATAAATACATATATGATTACAAAAATTAACACAATCATTATTCATTAAATATAATCATATACTGCTGAATATATTAATAAAACCAAAAATATATTAAACGTCATTAAATATAACTTAAATAAATTTTTAAAAAAATAAATAAATAATTTCATGGTTACCAATACTATCATATTTACTTCCGCAATGTCAATAATCACATTACCCAAACTAAATATTATTAACACCACATAAAAATCATATTAAATGGTATCATTCCAGTAATCATGTATTGTCTAAAAATATCACCTTATAACTAAATCTATTTTCTTGGTGATTAGTACCATTTTCAATTGATTTTCTAATCCATATAGATATTTAATATTGAAAAATATGTAAATGTAAAATGATTTTTATAACACTACTATCATTAAAATAAAAATCATTATACATAATTCATGAACCCCAAAACATAAAAAATTAATTATTGTCACATAAATGTTCAGAATTGTAAAAGTCCTTCATTTTTTGGATTTAACCGCTTCATTAGGGATTTAACTCAAGTAAATCCCATTTTTACCACACAAAGACTTTGAATTACACAGAAATTCCTGGTTTTAGGTATTTATTTCACCATGGAAAACATTTTCCCCTTCCTTTTAAAAATCATGTGTTGTTATTATTTCCACATTATTGATATTAAAAATATGGGGTGTTTATTCCTCTATGGTCATTACCATTTAAACAATCTTAAATATCAACATATTTTTTTATTTGTTAGGAAACTCGCCAATGTTTATATTTATAATCATATATCATGAGAGATAATTCGTAATAACCATGAGGATTCACATTCCACATAATATTTCAATTAGATCCTAATGAGAAAAATAATTATATTTTCCATCACATTAAAAATTAATAGAAATAATCATACTTAAATCCTTTGCATAATGTTAAAAACAATTGTGTTTGTGACAATAATCATAGGCAAAATTCATGATGAAATAATGTATTGAATTTATAAAATTTGATACCTTCTTCCAATTCTATGGATCATTAGGATAAACCTGAGTCATCATTAGTTATCATCTACTCATATCCTTCATAATGACTCATAATTTGAATTTTAATTGACCCAATAATATACCATGGGGGTGTCAAATTAGTTTATTATTAAGGGAAATATGACTATAAACTTGAATGATTTTTAGGATATAATTTTACAAATATATTCAGGGTTATTACCACTAGATACATCTATGATGAACTCTTTTTTACTTGTATTGATCATATATGGATGTTTTCCTAGGAAAACCACACTTATTTTTTCATAATAACATTGAATATTCTCCTATAAATACGATTATCCTAATGGTTCCCACTAAATATTTATCATCCTATATTTTAAATGTACCGAAAACATGAATTGATATTCATTATAGGGACACATAATTTTAATACAAAAATATTATATCTTTATATATGAATATTTATTATATGACATTATGTTCCAATCCCGAATCTAATAGGTTCAGAATTTTTGGAAAAATAGATACATAATATATTAGTTCACAATGATATTAAAAATCTCCCAATATGTTATTTAAATTATAACTCTTACTATATATAGATTATACACAATACCCTTTTCATAACCTAGGGGAATGAATAATAAGAACGTGTGTGCTCAGATTCCCAATAATGGGAAAATAAAGATATTAATGATCACAAAAGAATATCATGTTAATAAGGGTATGAGTACATTACCACAATGTTTTAGAACTATAAATAAAACATTATATATCATAATATTGAAATCAATGAAAAAATATTTGTAGTTCATAAGACATAAATCATAATGGATTCAAAGAACATGATAAATGATTGGATAATATTGACATAAGACATAAGTTTATTGAATATACATAAGTATAAAAAATAACCTCCTTATTAGTCAAGGATTAATTCCAAGACTATCATAGTAGATTGGATTCACTCCCTAAACCGTCATATACATAGTAATGGTTTTCTCCAAATACTATCATAGTGGATAGATTTATATTGACCGTATTTTTTCTTACATGGCAATTACATCATTTTAGAAATAGAAAACATAATATATTGACAAATATCGGATCAAATAGTTTTGTGACTTACTAAAGTAGGATTTATACATAAATTTTAGCTAAAAACATAAAAATAATTTAATTACTTCTTTTCTAGCTTCTTAGAATCCCTTTAATTCTTCATAGTACATGTAATCACATGAGGGTATACATTAATAGAAGTGGTGAGCTGAAAGCCTAGTAAGAGGCTAAATATGAAAAAAAATAAATATAATGTAGGTTAGAGTAATAATAATTATCAAAACATAAGAATTTTTTTATGAATATAATCATGATACGAAGAGTTATATAATTTCATTAATTTGGTAATTTCAAAAAAAAAGAAACATACTGTTTTAGTATTCAAATACCATGGATAGTTGTGAAAAAATCAAGCATCATGTTCACAAATAAAATATGTTCATAATCATAAAATGATCATTGAGAACAATGATATCATCATGTTCATGAATATTTCACACTATATGATGAGATACATTACATTACCCAATTCATATGAGGGTTATATAATTTAAGCCTACTCTTCACATCACAACATTTACATAATCATACTTACTACATATAATGTATATGCATCGAAGTCATGATATAAACCCATGGGAAGAATGAGTTCTATAACTATTTCATAAATAATTAATTAATGAATAAACTTTTTTCCAAAAATAATAAGGGAAATCATAATTATACATAATACATCACCATTCATCAGTGGAAAATATTTATTTCAAGAGGATTAAAATATGATGTTTTGGAAATTGAGATCACTTTAAAAATAGTTTTCATTGATTTTTTGACATGTTACGAACATTTATAACCTTTAAATAAAATGTAATGTATATTTTAAAAAAATAATATGAACATCCATATCATATAAGAGAGAACAACACAACGATATGAATTGGTTTCAAAACTCCCCTCACCTTAATTCCCACTTAATATAATAACTTTTTAACCTACTGATTAAAAAAAATATATTTATTGAAACACTGATACATAAGTTAATTATATTATTTTATTTAACTATTTATAAACAATATTTATTGTATTATATTTCATAATATTTTTAATGAAATAGATACATTTGGATATCATGTTTTTGTTAAAAAATTCATTCTTTCCCCCAATCACAATAGTTTTTTAAATACTATTTATACATTAGTAAAATTAATTGAATTTTTATTGAATACATTTAATTACATTTTTAAATAATATATATAATTCAAACTATCAATACATGAAATTGGTTATATTTTTTTTATAAAAATGTGTCTATAGGTTGTTAATCGTCCTTTTTCTAGGCATTGTTGAAATTGTGGGAAAGGGAAGAATGAAGTTTATATTTTACATAAATATGATAATTATAGTCGGTTGTAATCCTTAATATAATTTTCAAATAATTTATAATCAATTCTATATTATATATTTCATAAATGAAGAGGGTAAAAATAATAAAGAGCAGAAGAATAGAGGGAATAGTTAATAGAGATTTATTGTCTCCATGGTGAAGGATTTCTTTTATGACACCATAAAACATTGGTGATTAGATTTAGAATTCTCTATAACACCTCAATGGAGTCAAAGTCTATCAATATTGAGTAATTCAGTATTTATTGGGCCTTTTATTTGTTGGGAATACTGGGTTTCCAAGGGAAGAGAGAGTGGTTATAAATACATGAGGAGAGGGGTATTTTTATGATAATATACTAAAAACAATTATATACCAAATGTGAAACATGTAAAAATAATTTTTTGAGAATATAAATCATATATTAATTTAATTTCATGAAGTTATTAATTTAAATATCCTTTATAATTATAATTAATTAATTTTTCAAAATGGAAATTGGAAATAAATAAAAACTTTTATTTTATGAAATCAATCTTGACTTTTGGTGTTGGAATGATATTTCTAGATCTGGATATTTATTTTATTGTATTTTAATGAACCATTTATGAAATTAAATATTCTATGTAAAAAGTGTTTTTTAAAGGATTATATCATGATTACATCATGAATGATGTAATTTTAGTTACACCGGATATATGAAAACTATATTTTTATTATTCACCAAAGACATAATGTATTTCAGAAAATTTCCAAGAAATAAAAATAAAATAATTTTGACATATATATTTAAAAACTAATATTAATGTTATCAAAATAAATTTATAAAATATCAAATTTAAAATTTTAATATTTAAATAATGATTTTTACAAAAAAATATAAATAAATTATTTTTAAAAGGTGTTTATATATTCATTGAGTATTTAATTATGATACGTATATTTTGATAATATAAAATATATATTTACAAAAATTAATCATGATATAAATTATTTATATCATTATTTATTATTTTGAGATGAAATTACTATTCGAACAGTCAAGTTACTATTCCCAAAAGTGATCTTACTATTCCCAACAGCCAGGTTAGTATTCTAATAGCCACATTACCTCATGTAAATACCTTCATATTCCATAATTAATTATTCAAATTAATTACTCCACATGTTATATATTTAGATTATGTTTCTTGGTATATTACTATTTTTCATAATCTCAATAGTGATTTTCAGTACAGGCGAAGATTCTAGGAGATTGTAGAGATCCATATTTCCCATTTCAGCATTTATTTTTTATCTAGTTCTACGGTTTAGGATTTTAATTTTTTTCATTTATGATTAATTTTAAAATATTTAGTATTGATACATAGTATTTTTTTTAATTCCCTATATATGATTTTGTTATAATATATCATACAATTATCCAAGAAACAAGTTTTACTAATAAATGCAAGGTTGGTACATTATTCCTACCTTTAGAAATTTTACCCAAATCTTTTAAATTTTATTAGTAGTTTTGAATACTTGAGGGTACTTATGTTTTGTTGTTTAATCTGGTTTCTATGTGTCCTCGTCATGTTTATGGTTCATTTCCAACACATTTATTTGGTGAGTTCACTTTTTTAATAAAAACTTGTCTCTACTATCAATGATCTTCACATGATATTCTTCATAAGATAGGTTATTATCCATTTCTACCACCTCTGGGATTAGTATATGAATGGGATATTGTATTTAAAATCATAGGTGTGATATTTAGATCATGTCATGAACATTATAAATACTTCATGTAATTTAAGGTTGATATGAAACTCTTCATTTTGATCAAGGATACCAAAGGGGCCAATTAACATTCGTCAAATCTTTTCATTCATTAAAAACCACATGAATCTCTTAATTATTTATATTCAAAGGAATACATTATCTCCGACATTGAAATACATTCCCCATTGATAGTTTATATTATAGATATTTTTTGGACTATGAGAATATTTTTTATTTTAATGGATGGCATCAAACATCTCTATAAAATATAGAATTTGGCTAGGTCCATGTTGTTTTCATTCCCCAACTTCATGCTAACAAGTTGGAGTTCTATAATACTTCCCATATAGAGCATTATATAGAACAATTTTATTACAAAAGGGGAATCTATTATTATATTAGAACAAAAAAATTGATATGTTGATGCCTAATTAAATTCAATTACATTAAGTAATATCATAGAATTTCTTCAAGTGTCAAAATAGTACTTTATGATTTACCATCAGTTTGGTGGTGATATTCCTTGCTAAAATTAAATTCAGTATACAAATCATGTTGAATACTTCACTAGAATTTAGTGGTGAACAATAGATCATGATCAGAGACAATTTAATGTGGTACCCCATATAGCATCACCACTTCTTGCAGAAATATCATGGCATGTTGTTTATGTGATAAATATTCTAGAAAAATTATAATGTGGGGAGTGTTGCTGAGCCGATCCACTACAACTGACATCACATTGTTTCCTTTGGATGTTTTTATGATACCATGGGAAAATCCAATAGTGAAATTATAAAAATTCCATATGAGTATAGGAAATGGTTTCATCATCACTTTTGAATTCTGTCACTCTTTTTTAACATGTAGACATCCCAAACACCATGAGATGTACTTAGTAATATCTTTATTCATGATGTTCCACCATATGTTTTCTCAAATATACTTGTACATATCGGTTCTTCTAGTATGGATGGAGAAATATTACCTATGTCCATTCTCTGATTTTAAATTATTTTTCTCAGGAGGGTAAGGAACCTAAATCCTTGTCCCAAACATAATAACATAATCATTATAAATATAAAACTCTTGTAAAATCCTTATTTAATACAATCATCTTCTTTTGTATTGATAAATCATCATTTTCTGCCTCCATTATCTTATATTGGATAGATGGTTAGAAAATCATTTGGGAAAGGAAAGATGAATTCCCTCTTATTAGGAATTCAAAATATATCCTTTTCATTTCCATCAATATACAGTCTTTATGAATCCACATCATGGATAGAGTGGAAGGTAATTTTTTGATAAGAGCAACAGATTCTTTATTCTCCATTCATGGGTTATAGTGAATAGATAAATCATAGTCATTGTTTATCTCTAACCATATCATTTGAAACAAGTTTAGGTCCTTCTATGTGTATATATATTCTAAAAGTTTATTTTTAGTATATATATCATAATTAACAACATATAAATAGTTACACCAAATCACTGGAGTGAAGATTACAACTTCTAACTATAGGTCATGCGTCAAGTAGTTATTATCATGGATATTCAACTATTTCAGGGAACATGATATCAATTTATCATTCTTGGTGAGTATACAACCCAAGCCTTTATTTGAGGCACCCCTGTATTTCACAAAACCTTCTACACCTATTTTTATTGTGAGTACATGTGTAGTGGCTAGCCTCTTCCTGAGATCTTTAAAACCTTATTTACCTTTTTCCATAAAGTCACACAATACCTCATTCTATGTTATCATAGATAGTGATCTAGGAAATCATGATAAATGTTTTTAAAAAAGTTGACATTGCAGAGTAAATCAATGAAAACTAAGTATTTTCTTTGAAACTAGTTGGTATAGGCCATTCCTCAATTTCATTTTTCCATGATGGATCCACAAAAATGTTCTCAAATTTTGATCATGTTCCCCATTAATGTTACTTTCTGCATCCAAAAGTCACAAATTCTAAACATATATTACATTTTCTATTTTCTTATTATCACAAGAATAATCTTTAGATTCTCTTCATGTCGTCCATTATATGTGAGTAAATGAGAATATCATCGACAAACACTAATAATAATTGTTCATGGTATTTTCTAAAGTCATTATTCCTCAAATAAACATGCGAATTAGTAATTATAAAGGGAATCACTATGAAAGAATTGTTCCCAGACCTCATATACAAACATATCTTCTTAATATCTTCCTTATTCACTTTCAGTTTATGATATTAATAATGAAGATCCACCATTGAGAATTTTTGATCTCCTCATAGTATATCGAGTAAGTAATAATTCTTTTGAAGATGATACCTTTCCTTTATGGTGATCAAATATGAGCTCTTGGTAATAGATACATAGCTGCATTGATCCATCATTGTTTTTTAAAATTAGAATTGGTGAACCCTAAGTTGATACATGAGGGAATATAAACCATTTTTCCAAATGATCTTGCAACTTCTTCTTTAACTCTTCCAGTTCAATCGGGGACATCCTGTAGGTGCATTATTAGATAGGTGTAGATCCAAGAATGAGTTATATTGGGAACTAACATCAATATCTGGGGGATGTCTAGGTATGTCTTTAGGAAATACAGAAATTTATTCCACAATAATGGATATTTAATCCAGGTTGTCACCTTCCTTTGACTCAACCATTTGATAAAGTTATTCTTATTCATAGGGTATCAATACCTACACCATTGAGGGATTTTTCAAATGGGATTAATGATCATCATTTCATTTATAGAGGATAGTGGGATGATTATGAATATGAGAAGAGTCTTCCTTTTTCTGACAATTGATGTGTCCTTTATATAATATGAGCCTATAAATTACCATTATAGCATTGAATTCCATCATGGGATGTATTGTGAGATTATTCGAAGAATATTCCCACATACACCAATAGTATTATAATAAAAAACATTGGTTATAAATATTTTAACACTCACTATTTTTATATATTTCTCTACTTAAAGGTATCAGGGAATCATTTCAACTATTCTTGCAAAATTACAGGATATAAAAGAATGCATAGAACCAAAATCAAAAAAAAAATTTCCATTATTGAGTGAATAGGATGTTTACCTTGTATGACTTCATTTTATTGCACTAATACAGTAGTACTGAGGGCATAAGCTTTCCTTTTATCCTTTTGTTTTTGTGGCGGTTGATAATGATTACCCTCAAAGACTTGACGATTAGGGCACTATCATACATAGTGACATTTCTCCCCATAGTTGAACCATTGAAGAAAATGTGATGTATTAGGAGGTTCCTAATTTTCATCTATCATATTGGATGTTTACTTTATGACTCTTATCTATTCATGATATGTGTGGCCTTCTCTCCTGAACATAATGCATTTTCAAGTCCTTATGAGAAAATTACAATGATGCTTATTCCCACATTTTTCACATGTGGGTAGTTGGATCCCCTATCATCCTTTTTCATTTGACCCATGATATTGAAATTATATTCTTCTCTTCTTATCCATATAACCATGGTACAACTCTCAAAATTCAATCTCTATATTGAGTGCACATCGAACCACCTATTTATAGCTCCAAAAGTCATAGATTTCAAGATAATTTTGAAGGTATGGTTTTAATACATTAAATAATATATATATTATTATAAAATTATTGATAAAAAACACATAGAATATCAACAAATACTTGTGGTTTTTTTATTATAATAAATGATAGATTCACATTTTTCTTCGTCTCTGTGAATTCTCTATCCATATTTGTTCAAAGAGTTCATGGGAAATACATGATATGATATATAATATTAAAATCATAAAAATCCAAACATTCTATTTCATTCATTGACTTGGTGTTCTTTTAGAAGACCGACTATTTATTTTATTCTCTATTTATATGATAAACTACTAGAGTCACCTTATCTTTCTCATAACAATGGATCATAAAAAAATATCTTCTCCATTGAGTTAACACACCATTCCGTAAAAAGTGGACATGATGTTCCACTTATCTTTTCTGGTCATTTCCACTTAATGGACTCAATGTATAGTTGATACTTCTTGGATTTGGTGTATCTTCCACATGATTCAGGTTATTATCCATAACCTATGATATTTTGGTAAGTATATCCATAAAGTTGTAAACTCCACCTCTAATGGAATTGGGTATTCCGTCCGGGAAATCATTGCATTTTATAGGTTGATATCTCAGTATATAGTAGTTACCATCATCTTCTAATATAAATTTTTTTGACCAAAATATAGTTCAACAAACCCCAAGTAAATAATTTAATATTTTGTGTAATTAACATTGAATTAATATCTTATTGTATCCCTATGTTAATCATTTTTTAAAAACAAAAAATTGTGGGTATTTAAATATACAGAGACTTATCCTAAGTGGTTTCACTTATGTTTTATAATCATAATTCAAAAATTAACTAATACATTCCCTAATACCTACTTGAGATACCCTATATTATATTATAGTACTATTAAAATATTTTAAATAAAAACATCATAATTATGTAAAAAATATAGGATAAAATGGTTTAGTGACATTGGAAAAGAAGTATTATACATAAATTTTATAGAAGAAGAAAAAATATATATTTAGTTCCTTATTCTCAAGATTAATTGTGTCCCTCAAATTATACTTGGTACAAGTAATCACATGATTATAGACATCAATTAAATGGGTGAGCTAAAAAACCTGTATGTGGATAAATGAGAACATGAATCAGCATAATCTTGGTGAGAATAATAATCATCATCATAAAATAATCATATAATCCCCATTATAATTATTATATGAATAATTAGATAATGGTATTGAATGGAAAAATTCACAAAAAAAGAAACAATTTGTCTTAATGGTCAAATACAACACATAGTTGTGAATAATGCTTGCATCATTTTTACACATAAAATATGTCTGTATTAATAACATTATCACTATGAAATAGAAATAATCTTGTCCATGCATATTTCACATTATCTCATGTGGAAAATCACTTTACACAATGCATTAGAGGGATATATAATTCTGGTCCCACCTATCACATGATCACATTTACATATTCATACATGCCACATAGAAAATATATCAATCAAATTCATGTTTTAAACATAAGAAATTTAATGTGTTTAAGAAGTATATCATAAAGAATAAATTAAATAATAATCATTTTGGTTTTCCAAATAATAATGAATTCATTATTTGGATATAATACATCATTATTCCGGAGTGGACAAGATATATTTCAAATGGAGTAGAAAACAATGTTTTGGAAATTGATGTCACCTAAAAAAAGGGTTTTCATAGAAAACTTTTTAATACTGTAGGAATATATATAACCATTAATAAAAAATCAATGGAAATTTTAAAAACCTAATATGAACATTCATACGGTGGGATAATGAATTATTCAGAGAAATGAATTAGGTTTGAGAATCCCCTTACATTCATTCCTACTTAATTTTTTCAATTTTATGCATCTAGAATAATAATCATATTTGTTTGAAGACACTAAACCTTATGTGAATTATTGTATTATAGATATATATTAAGAAATTTTATTAATTATATTAAATTTAATAATTTTTTTGGATTAAATTAATGTGTTTAGACCTCAATGTTTTCATAATAATTTCTTGATTTTCATCGACATCATTTTTTTGTTAAATTTAAATTTATACATTAGTATAATTAATTATACAATAATATAATACATGTAATTACATATTTATATATTATATATATTTCATAATTTATATTCCTGAATGTTGTTATAATAATTGTCTTTTTAATGTCTCTATCGATGATTAATCAACCATTAATGGGACATTGTCTAAATGAAAGGAAACAGATATATGGAAATTATATTTTTTATAAATGTGATAATTATAATGGGGTAACATAATATTTATATTTTTAGATTAATTTTTGATAAATTAATTAGTATGTAGTATTTAATATAAGAGTTTAAAATGAAGAATGAGAGGATGGAAAGAGGGAAATGTTTATAGATACATACTCTCTCCTCTATGTAGCCTCTCTTGTACGACCCTATAACTCATTTTTGGTTGGAGTTTGATTTATCCAAAATGTCCCAATATATTATAAGAGGATTAGGAGGGAGGGTTTTGGTAGATCATTTTATTTTTAATTAATTTGGGGAGTATATTTCCATTGGAAGGGATATGGGTTATTTATACTTGAGGAGAGGGGTATTTTAAGAAATATTTTTAATAAAATAATATAACAATAGTATAACATATAATCATGATTTCTTTGAAATAGTAATCATAAATTAATATAATAGAAATATTTTATGACTGAAAATTAATTTATAATTTGAAAAAAATTGATTTATTCAAATGGTAAGTGGTGTTATTGAAAAGTTGTCATTTTAAAGAATCATTATTGACTTCAGGTTTTGGATATTTAATTTCTGGTTTGGAAATTATGTTTATTTTATTTTAAAAAACCAATTGTGAAATAAAATTTACCATTATCTATCAAAAAGTTATAGAAAGAATTTTTTTTCAATATTACACTATGAATGATGTCATTCGAGATACATAGTTTATGTGACAAACATTATTTTTACAATACATAAGAAAATGAAAGTATTTTAGAAAAATAATAGAATATAAATCATTGAAAATTTTGTAATTTTTATTCAAAAAATTTAAAAAAAAATCTATACATATTAATAAAATATATACTATTAATTTTTTATAAAAATTATTATTTTTACAAAATACATTAAAATACGATTTAGTAAAAAAAATTCATTAAGTTTTTAAGCGTAATACTTATTGTTTTTTGAAATAGAAAATTTATATTTATTTATATTAATAATTATATAAATTTTTTATATTAAATTTTTTATTTTGAGGTGAAATTGTTACTATAAAGGCTAGGTTACTATTCTCAACAGCATGGATACTATTCCCAATGGTTAGGTTACTATTCTAATGCACACAATACCTCATATAAATACCTCTATATTCCATAATTATGTATTCAAATAAACCCCTCTCAATGTCATATATTTTTTAAATGTTTTTTGGGGTTACAAATACTTGTCTTCTACAATATAGTGCTTGGCATGGGGGAGATGATTCTTGTATATTAGAGTGATCTATATTTTCCCAGTTTAGATTTTTTGTCATATTGTAATATATATATATGTATAAAATTATACAACACAAATTTTTTCACGTATCAAATTTTTCTAATAAAAACACATCGTTAAAACATTCTATACTGGACTAGGATTACACCCCATTACATTCCTTATTATCTCATGAGATATCCTTATATACCAATTGCATTGGAAGAATATATAATTCTTAAACCAGCCATCATAGAATAAAAATCATATATATGTATTCTATACGATCATAAAACATTCATTATATCAGAACATGTGAAAAAGAAATGGGTTTCATTATTATTTCATCATTTCATCACAACATAACCAATATAAAAGAAATGAATTTCATTACAAAATTAACCCTTAGGAAAAACATTTCTTTTATAGAATCAACATTAAATGATCATCATCAAATTCCATCCAAATAAGGATATATGATGGTATCATTGGATCATATCACTGTTAAAGAATTTGTAACATTAAAGGTTGATATAATAGATTAAAAATTCCTTTAAAATATCACAAGAACCATTATTACGGAAAATTCAATTTTTAATTTTAAATATATTAGAAAATATTCAAAAATATCCCAAATATTAAGGAATAAAATTTCCATGAAAACATCCTTGGACACTTTTAAATTAATCATTAAATCATTGAGAATTCAGGATGGTGGATTTTTTTTCATGTTGTGTAAATCAAAACAAGTACTTATTTCACATTATTAGTATAATGTCAAAATAACCTCATCTACAAAATGAAAAAAAAACAACCATTATAATCCCCTTTGTAAAAATTTGTAACCTAAGAAAATCTTAGTTTTTAAAATAATATGAGAGTAAAAAAATTATTGAACAATTTTTCATAAAACATTGATGAAAAGGGATTTTCGACCAAAGGGAGAAATAAGTTTGGATTTACATAAAAATACATTTCCATACTCTTGGATACATAGAAAGATAAAAAATAAAGGATAAATGATATAACTATAAATGCCAATAGGATAATAAAAATTAAATTTATTTATCATATAAGTATCATATTGTATAATCAATTTAGATTCAATAAAAACCCCAAAAATAGGATAAATATATAAATCCCATTCCTAAAGTTACAATTTCGTTAAATGATATCTAAACACCTATGTATTAAATATAAAATTATTATACCTTTATAAAAAATACATTACAAACTTAAAATATCATATATGATCATCTTATTGGTTTTCAATAACCATTTATTATTAAATAGTTATAATAAATATCATTTTGAGTGATAAATATTTTATTTTTTGGATGATTGTTGGCTTGGTAGTTGGGGTCCATGTTATTTTATCATGTTTTTATATTATCTATAATATTAGACATGATATAACTATTATATATCAGAATTATATATATATATATATATTTATATATTTATATATATTCATGCATAAAATGTAGAGATAGAGAAATTAATTTCGCCATTAATGGAGATGGTAGACTATACAAATGGGTGAACACTATTTTCACTTTTGACTGGATAGAATGAAACATAAGAAAATAATAATTCATATTTTCAAAAACATTATTACATCAAAAATGTTATATATAAATACTAATATATTCTTATTACCAAACAAGAAATAGGGAAATGAAAAATGAATCTTAGTTCTTTCAAAAGGGGTCATTAAACATGTACTCAGGAGCTACATTATCATTTGTCAAAGGATTTGTAGAAAAAAAGGTAGATACCAAATTATGATTATGGATACAAAATAATTTCATACATAACATGTATAAATATAAAACATATAATAATACCCATCCAAGAGATATGTTTTTGAAAAATGAATTGTATTGACATTTGGATGTGGTAGTCCACACTTTTGCATGAGAGATACCTTTATTCCAAATATTATTTAATAGAGGGAATATATTAGTATTTTTTGGAAAATAATTAAATTTTGTTATATTTATTATAATAAATTTATTATATTATTATGAAGAACAAATTTTTGGAAAGGGTATGTAATTTGTTTGAAAGAGATTGACCAAAATCATTATCTCTTCAACTGGAGACCTCATTTAAATACATCAAAAGTCCCTTGAAATGGGTTCGTAGGAACCATCTATCCAATAAATCGTGGATAGGTATGTTTATAACATAATTGGGTTTGGTTTTTCCAAAATTTAGGGCTAAATGTGTTGATAAAAATAGAGAGGAGGCATGTCCGTTTATATTGGATGGCATGAACAGACTAGGAATTAATAAGGTAATTAAAATATAATTTAGATATTCTCAGGTTAAATTCTTCCTAGTGGCTATATACTTTCATAAAATGGTTATTAGAACTAAATATCACAATTAATTTAAATTTAGAATGGTTTTGGTTTCATTTTTATTCTTATTTTTTCTTAAATACTTTGGTAATCCAATTTAAAAATTAATTGTCATAATAAACCTTTTTAATATTAAATTTTCATAATTTTACTTATATGTAAATAATTAAGTCATATATATATAAGGGTGAAAATTTTTGAACCATTATAATCATAATTGATATCCTATTATATACTTATCATAATTTAATAATTTAATAAACATTAATTGTATAATAAAATACTATTTAGGTTATTCATGACTTATTGAAATTATTTGTCTTTTAAAACATCCTGAAAGAAATGGAATTTTTTTTTGAAAATTCCTAAAAAACCCTACAATATTGTATTTATCGTGAAAATCGTTTTTTACTTAAAAAAATGAAATACATTATTTTTATGATTTTTAAATTATTTTTTTTATATTTTAAAACATGCACATGCACAATAGAATATTTGCATAAGAAATTAAGCTGATTATTACAGAACTAAAAATTAAAAATTAATTATGATGATAAAAAACCATTCATATTTCAATTAACCATTTATAATCGAACGTAATTATCTTTTCCCATATTATAGAATATTATTGTTATAAAAATATGTACGTGGAAATTTTTATTTTATCTATTACATATATGTTATAAAGGTAAAAATAATTAAATAATGGAAAGTGTAATATTTTTAGTTTTTTAATTATATTAAATGAAATTGATTGTTTGTAATAAATTAAATGCATTTTTAAATCAATTTTAAGCCTTATACAATTAATTTTAACCCAAATTTACCGATTTTACCTTGTACTGTTGAAAAAAAATCAATATGGTTACTATTCATATTGACAAAAAATTAATGTTAACAATTTGAAAATGTTGGACCACATAAATAAAATATTAAATCCACTATTCAATATTAAAATTCTTGATGTTTTAGATATTAACTTCATATAAGAAAATATCCAATGAAAAAATATTTTCCAGAAAATAATTTTCAATATTTAAATGAATTTATAAAAAATAAACCATCAAATAAATTATAATAAACTTAGTTAGGTTATTAATAAAATAAAAAAACTAATGATAATATGAAATAATTATACTTCAAAATAGATGTTTCTAAATTAATTAAACAATAAAAATTCGTACATATATATGTTAATGAGAAAATTTGTATTTTCTAGAAACATACCAAAATTCCACCATTAAGTAATTTTACAATTTTGTGTTTAAAAAAATATATTCATTTTATCAAAAATAATTTCAATATTTTCCATGATTTAATTACAATATTATATCAATAAATAATTTTTTTAAAGAAAAACTATTTTAAAATAACGACTTTCAAAAAGATAGTTATTATTTTATATAAATTTATCAGTGCATTTTTATATATTTTGTGATGTTTTTACTACTCATAATTATGTTACTTATATTTATAGCCTTAGATTCATTGGCTATTTGATAATGGTCCGAATTTAGTAATATTTTTTTATATTCTTAATCATGGTGCTATATGTTTTATATGCTATTGAATATTGTTTTTTAGAAATAATGTTTTGTTATAGAGTGAGTATGTTATATCCCACCAATGAATCGAGTAAAGGTGGAAATATTATGAGATAATGATCCTTATGGATGGACCTAGATATTTTTAGCTATATTCACATGATCATATATCGACCTAGTTATTTTTTTGTTATGTTCACAAGATTTTTTATATAACAATTTTTCATTAATATATGTTCATATATATATATATATTCATGTACATGGTTATAGTTAAAATATATTCCCATGATTTTTTATGGAACATAGTATGGGTATACTTTTTGTGCTGGACTTTATGTGGACATAGATAAGGTTGAACACTGTTTTATATATTTTGTTATTCATATTTATATGCTTATAACACAATATCATGTTTTTTAAAGGATATAATTTTATAAATCCATTTCTCATACATTATTCTCATATTATTATAATTTGACATTGGTTTAATATTTTGTGTTCAATTTGGTATGAACATAATATTACGTGATAAAGGATATTGATTATGTTATTATACAACATGTTTTCTTATGCTCACTTATTATCATCGATTATTGTCTATAATATTTTCTCTTCATGAGTATTTGATATCAACCCTTTATTTTTATTTAAATTAGCTTGATTTTGTTCGTGATTATAACTTAAGAGATGATGATAAGGAATTCTAGTGTGGAACAGTTATAAATGGAGTTTCAGTAATGATATAATTTTTTTTATATATTTCTAATCTCTAAAGAAACTAAACCTTTCAATTATCTAGATTGTGAGATTATTGTGCACTATAATATTTTTTGATGTAAAATATTAGATATTTTAGCACGGGTTATCTCACTCCTTATTAGATCTGATGTAAATATTTTTTTTAGAACTGGATATGGGAGATTGAGTATAAAGAGTATCATAAATTTATACACTTCTAAGGAATTAAATTTTAATATAATTCAGATGCTTCTAAAGAAAAAATATGTATCCACATGTTTGGGACTAATTTAGTTATGATTAAATATGTTTCTACAATATAATTATGCGTGGATTTGATTCCTTATTAGTTTCATTTAATGGTAGAGAGCTGGGAAAATAATGGTAGAGAAGGGAAGTTGCAAACCCAACCGAACTTGAAGAAATAAATAGGAAAAATCTAATAGACATTAAAATATCAGAAACAGATAATGAACTAACGGGAATAAAGAGTTCTTCCAAAATTATTTGAAACCAAAAATGGTAGAGCATTCTAATTTTGATGATTTTCCAATGAAAAATAATTTCATGGATGTGGTCAAATTGACATCCAACATTTATTTATCTAAATATAAATCATATACTCTTAGAAGGATCATAAAAAAGGAAATAAATCTCATGTATCATGTAATCATGAATTATTTGATAAAAAATTTCATCTATACAGATAATAAATCATTGTAAGAGTTATTATTCTGAATGGTGAGAAATTATATATTTTTGAAGATCTTAGTCAATGAATTTCAAAGATATGGGGTTTGATTAATGGATAAGGATGAAATTGGTACATGGATATTACCATGTGCTATTGACTTTTGGATAATTCCAGTGAAGACCATGAATTCTTAGTTTAGTATACTTGAAACCTGTTTGTCTATAATCTAGGTAGGGAAATGAACATGGACCTTGAAGAGGTAATAAATTCCCATACTCAGATTTGTAATCTCATGTAAATATTGAATTGTCTATATGAGAATAAATAAAATCTATAAATATAACTTCATATTTTTTGAATCAAATATAGATGGACATGAAAATAAATAATCCATTTTTTTACTATTCTAGAGTTCTGGTTGAGGTTGAAATGTATAATACATTAGCGGAAGTGGTGCTTCTAATAATAATTGATGATAGAATATGGTTTTAAATAAAAAATTAAAGGTTCATATGTTTTCATGAGTTATATATTTACTACGAATGTCATCTTAGATTATAATAGTGAAAAATAATATAGATTTTGTATGGTACGGGTCCACAATGATGCTCCATGCATAATGTTGAAGGTGAAAAATAAGATCATTACCTTAGATTCCTACATTAACAGCAATGAATGACCCTCTAATGGGGGTTATGTGAGTATAATTAAGATTTTTAAATTGAAACATGCTACTATTGTGTGATCTACACTACTGTTCGTCCATTAAGAACCTCTATAGACTATGGAAAATGAGACAGAAAAAAGTATTTTATCTCTTGTTGACATCATCCTTGATGATGAGGATGTTAAAACCCTCTAGTTTCTTCAATCATCTAATCCAATCCAAATCTTTAATATTGAAGATCATATTGATGGTGCTAGACCAGATGTTAACACCTTCTTCCAATCATCTGATGAGGAAGTCAGAATTTCTGATTTTATATAGGTTTGGAAATCCCCATCAAAACATGATTCCAATATACTACCTGATACCCTTTATAAGGGGATTATGTGGGATGTTTTCCATGAAATATACATGGATAATGTAGGTATTTACAACGGACCTAATGAATGGAATAAAATTATTGTGCAGTGTAGTCTGAAAATTTCCTAAGAGGTTTAGTTTAGACTGGGTAGCATGATGATGATACCTGGGTAGATGTATATTTTTAATAGGTCTCTTCTGTTAAGGGCATTAAAAGGAGGGAAATAATTGATAAAACTTATGATCCCATGATGTCAAGTACATGTTCACCCAATGGAGGGAGATTATATATGATAATGGGGATATGGATAATCCATATAACAAGATGAAAGATGGAATGAATAATCAGGTTGTTCAACACTATTACTGAAATAATGTTCATCATATTTTCAGAACAGATGGAATGGAGGAAACATCACAGAACAAATCACTAGGAGGAGGGGATAAAATAGGATGATATTTGATAGGGAAATCCCATGTGGTAGTAAATTAATATGTAGGGCATCTTACATGTTGTATAGCTCTGATGAAATGAAGATACTATACTGAAATTTTCTGGGGCTATGGAATATCCTATTAGCCAAAGACCTTATGAATTACATAATGGCCAAACCCCTAAAATTATTTGGATATTATAAACAATAAATACTATTTAGAAAATTGAAATAATTATATTTATCCCATCATGATTATATATTTTTATATGAAAACTCACATGGATCAATCATGGTTCATCTTTGGATCCTTAAGCATGAAAGCATTCACATCATTATATGCAACAAACAAAAGAAAGGAAACATTGTAATATTCAACCCCTCTTGTGGAAATATATATATTTATTTTTATTATGTATCTAATTAATATTCTATAATATTAGAGTAATGGAATGATCTTAAGGTTGTTAGTACATAAATTGTTGACAAATGGGTGGTTTTGGTAGATTTCAACAAGATTCTAAATCTTGAAGAATGAATTAGGTCCAGCTTCAACAAAAAAATGAAATTGGATTTCCAAACATGCATTAATTATTGTAATTTTTCAAAAGTTATAATTACTAGTGATAATTTTACAAGGAAGAGGTATACATTGAATGAGATACAATTATGTTGTCTCAAAAGTGGATTGAAAAAAATTGAAGTCAATAGTTCTATAAATGGATTCTCAGGTTACATTATTCAGTGGAATATTATAGATCACATGACAATCATTTTTTAGGTTTATTACTAGATTAAATGTTTAGTACCTCTACCATTTTCTTTTAATAATGGTTAAACTATCACTCCTAGTTACATGAAATGTATATTATACACTTAGAAAATTCATCTAATTTGTGGTCTGATGTTAATCAAAACATATAAATTAAAATACAGTAAATGATTATTGAAGGAATAGATTAAAAAAATATTTCTATAAGATTTATCTTGAAATAAAAGAGTCTGAAAACATTCCCAATTGCAAATTTGGGAGCAACATCAAATTACTCATTCTATAGTGTAAATCATAGTTCCATCCATACTAGATTATATTTTCACCATTAAGGAATGTTTGGATAGTGACTAGTTTAATGTAAAATGGATTAAGTATTGCGAATGGAATTCAATATTATTCCACAGGTTGCAGAAATAGAAGAGAATACCACTATGGAATAGTTCCATGAGTATTGTTAGATGCATGTAATCCTCTGAAAATGGAATCTATAAGGCAACATTAGTTTATTTTTAGTGTTTATACTCAAATGATGGAATGGAAAACAAACTAAAAATGGTCGATAATATAACACCCTACATTGATTTGAAATAAAATAACGAACATGCATGATCTCCTTCAAATGTGGACGTGAAAGTGGACCACTTATCTCATAATATGGAAGGTGCGTCTCACCCAGATGACATCACTAATAAATTCATTATGTTTTACTGGCATTTATACAAGATGATATGACCAATGTTGTGTGTTAATTTTTTAACAATCCATTTTTTTCTCTGGGGATTAATTCAATCTTTATTGTATTGATTCTAATGAAATAAGGTACACTTGATATCAATGTCTTCTTGCTAGTTTATATTGGGAATATTAAACATAAAATATTTAGTAATATTCCCATGAGAAGTTTGGGAGGAATTTTTAATGATCATTTCAATCCAAATAAGTTATTTTTTTTGTTGTTGAAAGAAGCATTAAAAATTTATTATTCATAGACTCATCGAGTGTTAATAAGATGAAGTGTAATAAGGGGGGGGGGAATTATTACTAAAGATTTAAATTTACGGGTCATTTGATTGATTGATGTGAATTTTTATTATTCCATTCATGGGGAAATATTCATTATTTTACCTATTCATCAAAATTTCCCCTATTATTCTCACCTCTCAAAGGTTAGTGATTATTGTCAATGGGTCATCCATAGGGTGTTTTCTGCAAACCAAAGGACATAAGTATGGGGCATCCTCTCTCAAGGATTTTTATTTCTATTTCTGAAGATTATATGGGTATATGTATTAATGAACTGTCACTTATTGTTATTTCCTATAGTATCAAGGATTCTAGATGCAACATCACTACATCAAACCTTTTATATGTGGATAAAATTATCCACTTAATTCATGATTCAAAGGAAAAAATTTCATCTGTTCTATACCTATTTTATAATTATGAATAAGTGGAAGTACAAGTAGAAATTTTGAACTAGTCATTCATTACATTCGGTGATGGATTAATCTCGAGAAAGAAAAAATAGAATCCAGAGACGACTAGATGTTAAAAAGGGATCTCTAAAATATTATTATTGAGACCCCATTATTTTGGGATAGGGATAATGTTAGTATCATGGGAACATTTTCCCTGAAATTATAAATCAAATGAATATATTGAAAGCGAAATTACATTCTCAAGCCAGAATGGTGTTTCTTGTAATCAATGTAATTACCTATAAATTGTTTTTACCCCTTCTCTCTTATTATGTAGAAAATAAGCCTTATCAATGAACTCTAAGGTATGATATGAAATTTAATTTGGACTGGTACAATTTATGAGAGTAAAATGATAACTATTTTAGAGAATTAATTTATAAATACTATTGAAATGGAATTCCTTAGAATAAAATTTCCATTGATATAAAATTATGTTCTTATTAGTAAATTTACATGGAATCTCATAGTATACAATAATTATTCTTATGATTTTATTTCAAATATATGAAAAAATAAATTTCTTTATGGATATAAACAACATCTTTCACCTTTTATTTGGATCTTTATTAATAATTCCTTAAATTCCATTATGTAGTACATATTTTGAATGAAGAGTAGGTGGCCTCCTATGAATTACTAGAATACCTTTCTGATTGACACTTTCCTCAAGTATATAATTAGTGTACCACATAAAAGAGAACATATATCAATTTTTGAATTCTTGAGTCACATTGACATATGTTATGGCCTGGTACTTGATCAAACTAGGTTGGAGATTCCTAAAAAATAGTTTATGATTGAAAAAACAATTATATTGTAGCCCAACATTAATGGAAATGTCAATGATAAGGAGTTAAACAAAATGGATTGTGAATGATCCACTTCACAAACAAACATGTTTTTTGATATTCTTGGTAAACTATATACAACCCTAAAAAATTATCCTTCTTTGGAGGATTTGGTGGAACAATTATCCAACTCATGTAGAGTTAAGGAGTGTTAGATGGTATATTGTATCATATTTCTTCTAATTCATGAATGATGGAGTGAAAAGCCATCACCTATTCAATGATTGGGGATTTTCATAGTGTCTCTCGATGTATGTTGGATATATAATTAGAATTATGCTATTAACTAATTTTCAACCGGGGGACCACATGCTAGAATTATTCGTAGCTGGAGATAGTGAATAGGTCAAAAACCTATTATTATCGGATGTGGAATATATCATTACAATTATGTTGATGTCATATAATTCCACAACATTTGAAAATATTACATAAATATTTCATAGTTTAAGAATTATGAATCATAGGGATATTGATGATATCGAATGAGTGAAAATAAGAATTATGAGTAATAGCATGAATGATCTCATTACTCAAAAAACCCTTGGTGTTTTGGATATTCCCAATAATCCTCTTGTGATCAGGTTATTACAATGGATACCACCTATCAATCTGTGGATTAAATTCGATGTTGATGGTAGAACCTCAATGATTCCATGAATTTTGGATATTGAGGGATTTTCTTCACTAACCATCACATTAGAAGATGTTTTGTACATAAGTATATTGTCATTAGAAATATGCATAAATCAGAATTCTAGGATATGGTGCACGGTAATAATCATGTAGTCCATCATATTTGGATTCACCAATGTATGGGGTTTGAATCTTAAACTATATTGAGAACAGTAAAAGGGAGAAACCTATATTTCCCGGAGAATATTTAACCTTATTGGATTAAATGTACGGATCAGGTCAATCACCTTATACTGGTTGTCTCACAGGATTAGAGGGAGTCCAATCACATGGAAGATGCCTCACAATGGAAACATATTATGGAAATGAGCACTATGTGGTCTTTCAAAGCCCTAGATTATTGTGCACCAATGGGATATGTATATATGTAGGGAGTTATTAACTCCTATATATGAAAAAAAACCTTGTACCTATTGATCTAATTTTCATTTTATTTAAAATTTTTGGGAACTAGCTCTGAGTAGATCATAGACTACTCTATATATTTTGAGGTGAGTTAAAAACTGTGATTTTATTAAAAAGATATATATTAATATGGAAATAATATTTCAATTTTGTATATGATATGTATTTCTAAACTAAATCATTAGAATAATACATTCATGGGGGAATTAAAAATAATATAATAAATATTACCTATAAATAATTAATTATGATTCAATATTAATGTAATTTATATATTTTTTGTTATCTTTTAAAATGACAGAAATACTATGTGAAAGATTCATTCCAATGAAAACACATTTGGTAACCTCAATCTTCTGACTAGAAAAATCAATCCTAATTCAACGATACCATGTATTATCCAATGAATATTATGGTGGAAATGGGAAATTCGACGAGTAAGGCAACTAAATACCAATATATGATTTTTGTGAAACATTTATCTGAAACCCTTTCACATTATATACAAGAAGAATAGAGTTTAGTTTATCTATATTATGCGTATGGGTTAAGGATTTCCAAATTAGCCATCCATTATTTATATATGATGTTATTGGAATGAGGACCAACCAAAACATATATGATTTGAGATAAACCTCAAAGAAGACTAAAAATATAGTACAATATGGATCATTGTCCACTAAATATAAATATTTATTAGGTAATCAATTTTCTGTGATTATAATAATTAAATTTATTTATTTTAATGATATAAAACACGGTACTGACCTATATATATTTCTTTTTAGTAGATGGAGAAATGCATCATGAGTATTATAATTTGGTTTCCTATATTTTCAAACTAGTAAATAATTTAGTATTGGTGTCAATGGTTGAGATGTTATCTCAGATTGATGTAAAATAAGAATTGAAATAAAAATGTTAATGAATATAAATTATTAAACTCCATCTCAATAGAATCGGATTCTGGGTCTATGACACACATATTTTACTCATAAACATAGTACCATAACTATGAGATAATTTAGGAATGACGATGTTAATATATGTACCATAAATAAATCATGAGTTTTGATATTGGATATCATACCTTATAATTTAATTCGACATAGTGGATTGGTTTTCCAATTATAATTCTTTTATTATAATCATTCCATTTATCAAAATTGAATTTCTATATTTTATTTTGGAGAATATTGTGTTATTATTTATTATTATGAATAATATTTATTCAGTATAATTAAATGATATGATTTCTATAATTGTGAATATGCTGAATGTTTTATATATTATAGAACATGATAATCCCATATATAAAATTAAGAATAAGAATATCAAGGTTGATTCTAACACCACTTATATTTGGAATAATATCCTTGTATATATAAATTTCAAATATCTTCAAATACTTTATATATAATCATTTGATGGAATAATTTGATTTCAAATCAATTGATACATGTGAATCTAGTTTAGTAGAAAATAAATATGATTAGTACCTTTAATGGAAATGGTGGAAGGTATATTGGGATATTGTATCATGAACATAATGACGTGTTTGGGTCTATGAGTACTCAATAATGTGGTGGGTTCATGTACATAATAACCATTATTGTAGTCATTAGTTTATTTGGTTATGTGTTTTTAATTAAATATTGTAATATAATATTTAAATGTTTAATGAATTTTTAAAAAAAATACATAATCAACTGCATAAAAATAAAAATATTATATAATAATATTTAGGTTTAAAATACTTGAGTTAAGAATTCACTTATCATCTTAGATATCCTAGAGTTTATCACAATTCTATCCCCCAATACATCCGTGATGGGATGTTTTTCTTGAGGTAATTAAAAATACTATGTTAGACATGGTATGATTTGTGATTTGAAAGTTTGAACATCCTATTTCATTATACGATTACGCTATAAAAACAATTTTTCCCAACATAACCTACTTAAATAGAAATAATTAATAACTAATAATTATTATATATTCAATGGTAAATATCCTAATATGATATTTAAATTATTTTTGGAAGAAAATAATACATACTAAATATATATTTGTAAAAATATTTCATTACATCCCATAAATGGTTATTTATTATGTATCCCTACAAAACTATGTTATATTATTCAATAATAAATATGACTACAAAGTGTTTGTTTCCAAATATAGTGCACTACTAATTTGGAAACTCATGAGTTGAGGATTCTATGGGAGGAAAATTAAATATAATGAAGTTAAAAAAAATTGAATTTGTTATTGATATAGTATTTGAGTTAGTTCCCACATGATTTATGGATAATGAATTTTCATATATTACATAATAACTATGATTATCTAGTTTGTGTAATTATGATCAAAATAGATATATATTTTCTATGTAAAATCTTTGTTAGAGGATTATAATATAGGTTGAACCTTTAACCTACTAATATTCTTTTGAGAGTTTTGATTTTGAGTGGTTAGTTAATCCATGGAATTAAGGATGAAAAAAAATTATACTAATTTTTTTTAAACATAGTAGATTCACCTAAAGGGGTCGAGTGATAGGGTGAAGTTGGGTTTTATATAATAATAATATAATTGAGTTTAGATTTTCTATTTTTAAATATTTCATGTGATAATGGGGTAAAAACTAGTCCACGACATTGAATATAAACAAAACGTATCTCAAGTTGTGAATATAAGTTACAACCATAATTTGCTTGACATACTATATCATTATGATTTTTATATATTATAGATAATTTTAATGACTGCTGCTCATAATGATATTTTAGTTGAGGAAGTTTATATGATATAACCTTAAGGGTTTTTAGTAAAATAATACATCGATTTTATATTGTAAGATCCAATAGACTATTTTTATATTGAATCAATATTATCAGAGTAAGAATATATGGTTTTATTATGTAATCAAATAGTTTTGTTTAATCAATAATTTATAATATATTTTGTAAATGAATATTTTAGTGGGTTTTCTAAAAAATGTCTAGTATTGTATACATATTTCATAGCAGTTATCATAAATGATTCGTTGATAAAATATTTTATACATTTATGGTTGAAAGAATAATTCCTGCTGAAAAAATATGGGAAATTTCCTTTATATTTATATGATTATTTATAGATATATATTGAATAGGATTCATAGATGTAGTCAAAAAATGCAGACTATTATAGAGATAAAGAAGTTTATCATGGATATATACATAATGGGGTCTTTACTATTGTTTCATGGTATGAATCATAAAACAAATCAAGATCCCATTATACTGTTATAAATAATGGATAAGATATGTTATAAATAAACTATCTATGTGAACCAACTTCACATATTCATTCTTCAAAAGAAGTGGATAAAAGTACAATCCTTTTTAATGTAGGAAGATTAATATTTGTAATATTCTAATTTACTTATTTGGAAATATGTATATATTCTTGGTAGTAATAAGATAATAAATACTCATTTTAATAGGTTACACAAATCATAATTATAATATTAAAATATTGATATAGTATCTAAATATTCAATCATATTTTACCCTAATAGAAAAAATATTAATTGGAAATTTTTCAAATAGGCTATCATGGTGGACTCTATAAAATAATAAATGTATATCAGTATATCAGTTGATATAACAAAATTTTATGTGTCAAGAAGTTAATCACTAATCGGGGGGCTGTTTTTATTTTTGAAGGATAAAACATTATTTACCATGATAATAATAGATGCATTTCTTAGGATAGTTAAACCTAGTTTCACTCGTGGACTAAACACACCATTTGACTACACCATACCATTTTAGAGACCATTATTAGTGGTGATTTAATGATCTATTGGGAGGATACCAAGAGAAATGATTTATTTCTACTGAATAACCCAATATTATAAAATAAATATGAGTTCCATATTCAGTCTCTTTATATTAAATCCATGAGGGATTATATATAATAGTCATAAATAGTATCATGGTTTTATAAAGAATAGATATCTATTTATCCTTATTTTTTGGGATGTACATTTATATTATATGAAAAATGTAATGATTATATCCCATCAAGGTATGAAATTGGATTATACCTAATTGATTATCCCCATTATTTATTAATTTTTATGTTGAAATGATAATATTTTCATGAGTATAATATTTTATGATATATAAATAATTATAAGTGATACAATAAGAAAACTAATTAGATATTATGTAGATATTTTTATATGTATGGACATGCTATAGTATATCACATGGAATGTAAAATTCCATTGATATAAATAAGATTGGATTAATATTATCAATCCACATTACCAAAGATTATAATGATATAAATCATGTGGATAATTATAATCGTATATCTTTCATACACCAACATTAAGATTGACCAAAATATCAGTTGTTGGGTATGTTATTGATAATTTCATTAGTTTTATTTAAACAAATATGATAATTCTCTCCTATATGATTATAAATGACATCTAGGCCAATGATTGAGTTATACTATGAAATCATGTCATAATTATTAGTTGAAAGGAATGTGGTGTATTTGACTAGTTGGATGAATAACATTTGATATTTTCATTCAAATTGGTAACTCTACTATAATGAATCAGGAATGTATGAGATGACCAATATTAGATGGAAATGTTCCATGTTTATGGGTTATTAAATGTCAACGAAAATTTATTATATAGTTATACATATAATTTATATGAATAAAAATGTGAGAGACATTGTCATATAGAGATATGATTATGTTTTATTGGCATCACACTGTACTCATTTTTAGCATGAGTATCACTTATCATTTTCATTAGGTTACTCTATAATTTCATATATGGATTATGGAATTCTGATTTTATTTCAATGCTATAAAGTATCATTTGGTCTAAAATTTTTTACATTGGAAAATGATTAAATATTTGAATGAAATAAATAGAGTTTGATAAAATTGTATACGAAGGTTTTCAGATGGGTTCACAATGTATTATTATTATTTATAGAAATTACATTTTAATATTTTTGTAATTATAGATATTAATGGATTTCATCTAAAAAATAAATCATATAATATGATTGATAAATAGAGTAAGCCTATATATTCATCTGATTCATGAAATGCTATTGTTTTAAATTATAATATAAAGCATGACTTTTCCACTGTCATATGATATGAATGGACGATAATATATAATACTGGGTGTATTGGCTACTACCTTTCCCATAAAATAGTTTTCATTGGTTATGAATATTATAAATGAGTTTTTATTTCATGAAAAACATTTTAGGATAAGTGTATCATTAAAAAATCAGATACTCCAATAGACATTCATTATAGTAACGTACGTCGAACACTAAGGGATTCAAGATGATGTTTTATATACTTTAATGAATACAAGATTTTGATATAAATAAATTATATAATCTAAATGGAATTGGGATTAATGTATCAAAAAATTGAAAATATTTTCCCCACTCTAATTCTCCAGTTTTCATCGAGGAATAAGTAGATTTCAAAACACTAGATACAGAAGGGTACTCTCAAAATGATGAAGATCCTAGTTTATTCTCTACATCCCATGGAATCCAGATTCAATCAGCTATAATTTGGATATCACTATCAAACAACATTCTTAAAGATCATCAATAATATATCACACTAGAAAAGGGATACATTTGTTTATATTTTAATTCATTAGTATCATTTCTATTCTATGATGATATATATGATTATTTATTGGGTTTCTAATTTTGAAATAAAAAACAATTGGACTTATAAAAGTCATTAATAAAACTATTGATATGTCCATCATCAATTAAATTGTTTTTATATCTATTTTATGAATTATATTTTTATAAAAAGGTACTAGAGGTGATATTACAAGGAATGATATAAAATGGATAATCAATAAACATTGGATCACCTTGTTAGAATATATGATACGAGATATAATAATAGGAGGTTCAATGTTAGTACATGTAATGGGCTGAGGGTAGATGGGTATTATATATTCATTCATTTAATCCACTGAATTTATATTACATTATTATCAATGATACACATTATCATAGGCTATAACTTATAATATATGTTTCAAAAAATAGAGAATGTAATCATATAGATGATATAGTGTACACCATAAATTACAGTTTGCCACATTTGAGACAAGTATCTCATATTAGAAACCACATTCCAATTAAATGATTCTGGAAAAAGTGACTAAAGGGAGTTTATATCAAACATTATGATGAAATCATGGATAATGATAGACAGAATCTCTACATATCATTAAAAATGTAAGGGGTATAATATTGATGATATTTTTCTAAAATAAACTATTTAAGAATTATTAAATAGCAATAAAATATATGTTTAAGTATTAAAAATGAAATATTATTATTCCTATATAAATATAAAGTGTTTATATTAGCTCAATTTTTAAAATTAATATAGATATGTTTTTATTTATATATTTATTTTATAAATTTTGAATTTAAAATGTTTATATGAAATAATTATTATATATTATGAAATTGTTTTAATAAATTTATTTTAAAAATTTCATGCCTTGCATTACATGCCCAGTGAATCAACTAGAGACTTAGTTTTCATATACAATTTCTTCATAATATTATTAATGTTACCAAGATAAATATAATTTTCTAATATACATTAAACCTATTAGGTATTACAGTTATGAAATATTAATATCAATTGAGTAATGTATTATTTGGTTGTGGGACATTGGGTAGTACTTCTCCCTAGGTTGGTGAGAAATTAATTGTTTACAATACTAGGGATTGATATCTATGGCTCCAAGTTTACACATTTAGAGATTATTTATTTCATAATATTATAATATATTACATTAATAAATTTCATGTACCCTGTGCATTGTATGCAATGGAATATCTGTAAATATGATTGGATTTTATTTTTTTATGAGTATTATAAATAATGAATTGTGAAAAGTGGTACACATGATTATGGTTTGAACATGTTAATATAGTTGATATAATAAGGATTACTATACTAAATCATTATTTGAATTATTACATAGTGGAATAAAACACAATATAATAAAAATCTCATGTGGTTCTGCAGTTATGGATTTAATATGCTTGGGATATATTTTAAATTATTGATATTAGGGAAACCACTAAAATAGCACGTTTTATATCCCTAAAAACCCTAATACATTTTATCACCATGATCATCCAACCGAGTTGTTTCATGACTATGATGGGTAAAAATTGATTGTATTATTTAAATCATCATTTAAAATGATAACCATTAGAGTTGGGTAAGCAAATCACTCTATAATATTTAGATGATACTTAGTTGAAAACTACTATATGAGAGGGTACATTAGAAATTTTGTCATTTATATTCATTTGAAGTGAATGGGAAATTATTTTTACACTCAACAATAAAATAATAATATCTAATATAATTAGTATTAAAGTATACCTATATATCTATATTTTTTAATGAAAATTATTGATGAATAAAATATTTATTAATAGAGGGTTTACCGAAAAAAGTTAATGATTTTTTGGATCATAATTTTAGTGGTAGTATATTAATTATAATTCCTTTATTAAAATATATAAAATTGAATTCCCACCCATATAAATATATATTTGTAGATTATTTCATATTTACCATTTTACATTTTGATATATGTTAAGGGAATTCCCTATGCAATAATTATAGATTGTTTTCTTAGTTTGTGAAGTGTACATAAATAAATGTATTATGAAAATATGAATGTGAATGTTACCTAAATCATTTACCATCATTCTAAATCAGGTTTATTTGATGCCACATATAAATCGCACATATGTTTTGAAAAATAGAGACAAAAAAATTGATGATTTGTTGTAACAACACTGATCCGAATATACTGTATCTGGTTCCTTACATTATTTTGATGGAATATATACAATGGTATTAATCCAAAAGGTCCAATCTATTTATTAGTTTTGGAGAAATTTATACATACATGATTCCCAATTTACCTTGGTAAAAAACATAATAGATAACCTTATCAAATTAACTTCATCATTCAAAACTAATTTAAAGGTCTTTTTATCAAATCACAGGGAAGAGAATCAAAATAAGGGTCATCTAAAATTCATAATCAGGGATTTTTGTAGTGGGAACTTTCATGAATCATTAAATAATAATCAATATGGAATGATAAATAATTTTTCACACATTTTTTTAAAATAACTTTATTGCATGAATATATAAGGCATAATCAATATGGATAGTTAAATAACCGTAAACTCATGCCATTTTATAAAAAAAACTAGGAATGAAATGAATCTATAGATACCATTATTGTTAAAATAAAATTTATAATAATAAATGAATTAATAATGAAGGAAATTAATAATTATTGGACAATATGTTCCTGTTAATTCTGATACAAATATTATCAAGACATTTTTAAAGACAGTTTGAATACTATACATAAAAATGCATTTAATTTGGAAAAATTATTTTTCTTTTTGACACATAATGATGTAATGATGGGATATATTATTCCAGAACCCACCAGTAATTTTACTACCAAATCATTCCTCAGATATCTAATAATATATTTAATTCATGAATCAATATTCCATATCATCAAACATCCCTATTGAGTAAAGGGTATAGATTTATTAATAAATCCCTAGTTAATCATATAATATTAAAAGTAAACACCTTATAAAAAAAATGGAATTAGGTTTGAAAACTAATCATATAAACTATAAAATAATATGGATATTTCAGAGAAATATAATAAAAAATTAATAATATCCTGATAAAGTGATTTCAATAAGAGAAACATAACAATTGCAAAAAAATATTAAGATTTTACAATAAATTTTATCTCTCGGTAATTTCCATTTCAAATCCTATTGGACGAAATAATTAAAATTGAAACTAAATATTCCTTGAATTGTTATGTTTAAATTATATTAAATGTAAATGGAGAATTATATACACAACATAAAATTGAATTGGTACATAACGATAAATAAGCCTATATGGAAAGTAAATTTAAATGAAATCCATTACCTCATGATTTACAATATTACAAGTTTATTTAACCTCCTGTATAATGGTTTTATGAATGTCATAAAGTTATTAAAGAACCATAATAATATATATAAAATTATATGTGCTCAACTTATAATATTTTAAGACCCTTTTATTAATAACCTTCTATTAATTTCATTATTTCTGGATTTAATTAGCCCGTTTTCTCATTAAACCATTGTTGTGAAAGATATTATTCTTGTTAAAATATATAGATTAATTATCTCAATAATAATAATAATTAATTAGTTATAATATTTATACATTAATGATAATTTTATTATCAATAATGAATTATGGATCTGGGAATGATGTCTGTTAAAATCATGAAGAAGTTATGACCTATATATGAATGAGTAACTTTCGCATTATCCAATGATCATTAGGGAATGAATGTAAGTAATATATTATATTTTTGGAATGATAAAAATATAATATTTACATTATGAAATATTTAAATATTTAAATATATTTCATCCATGTTATGTGGTGGTGAAAAGTGAGTCGCATCAATTCTTGAATGTGGTAGTCCACACGTACACAAATGATGTTATCATCACTAGGTGTATAAAATAAAATGATATATTATCAGTTAAAATTTAATTTTACATCATTAATATAATAATAATTTATCTTATACCACATATAATTACTAAAATTCTCCTTATTAAATTCTATGTATATTGTTAGTGAAATATGAATCACATCGCCTCATGAGGTAGTAGTCCACCATACAACTGAGCGATGTTTTCTTATCTCTTACAGAATGGAAAAAAATGTTATATAAATTATAAAAACTAAATTAGTATAATTATATTATTAATATTATATTTATAATTTTATCCATCATCATACCCAGCTATAAGACGTGGTAATATGAAAATTAATGACATCAATTCGTGAGTTAGTAGTTCGCCATACACATGAATAATGATTTAGTAAAACAGCTGATGTACATAAGGATGGTTTTAAGTTGTGAAAATAAAATAAAAACATTTCAAAATATAGAACATAATTAGGTTATTATATAATCATTACTTAATAATATTTTAAGGATGTAATGAAGTAAAAAAAATTACATTGATGTATATTACATCTTTATCGGGTAACCTCTTTAATATTTCATAAAAGGCCTTAATAGGGTAGATTTATTCTCAAAAAAGGATTATAAAATGAGGTAATTGATGTTGAGAAGTTATTTGAGCCAATATTGGAAGAAAAAAAGTGTTTTTATTTTGTGAGGAAGAAGGATAGTGGGAGGCCATTTATTGGGAAGTTGGGTGGAAGATGTGTAATGTTTTGAAAATATTCAATCAGGACCTATTTTATTCTTGTAAAAAAAATATAAAACAATACATAGTATAAAATATAATATATAATGTATAACTATTCGAAAAAATGGAGGTTTTTTATAGTAATTTTAACCACTATTATTTTAGTTTAACACCATGGTAATCAGTTTTTACCTTCACCGCAGTGATTGTTATTTTTACAGTTTTTACCATTTTGATCAGAAAATAAGTTGATCATATTAGAAATTATAAATTATTATGATAAAAAATATGAAAAAAATTTCCAAAATAAATTCTCATTTATGGAATGTTTTAATTTTATAATCAATCATTTAGACACGATAAGAAAAATCATTTTTAAAGAGAAAATATGACCATGATTACAATGTTTTTATATAAAATTTACTATAAGAACTATATGAATGAACTAAATTGGATTATTTTATATAAAATTTTACTAAATGTAGTTTAAAAACAATTAAATATATATTTTATCATTATAAATTATTTTAAAAAATAATGTTTTCAATATAATTTAGTAGTTTTTACTATTCATCAAAAAATGAATGTTTTTAAAAAAATATGAAAAATTTACCCCCAAATAATTTTTGTATTATAATTTAAGTCATTAATTTTTTTAAATTTCACTAAATTTTCTAAAATTGTTAAAAATATATTTAAATCATGGTTTCAAAGCAAGAAAAAATTATCTTTTTAAAGTAATACAGTTGTTCCAAAACCATGTTGTTTTCTTTCGAATAGATAACTTTTTATCTCTAATCAATACGTAATAATAATATTTATTGTATACATGTTTAAAAAATATAATTATAACATTTTAGTTAGTACTTTTAATACCAACATAATTAATGGATATAATATAATGATAACGTTTAAATAATAATATTTTAATAGAGTATAATGTTTATTCAAACACCATGTTGTATTCATTAAAAGATATTGAAGATATTAAATTTATGATAAAATAAATATTTCATAAATAATAGGGATTTTATATTCCCTTATAATGTTGTTTTTTAATGTCTTACATTCTAACAAATATGATCTTCATTTTTTAAATCTCAGGGTTTGATAGTCTATCCCCCTTAATTAAATTTCATCCTCACAATTTAATATTTATCTCATAAATCAGGGGGTTTTCTGTTAAAAAATATGAATCTTGAAGTCCCACATCATCAAAATGGGTAATAAAACATCCACCTAATAAAGAGAAAGGGATGTGAGAAATTCATCTAGAGAAACACATATTACGTTTCAAAAATAGGAGAACATTGGTTGGAAGTGAAAACATTGACATAGAAGATAAAACTAACACCAAATTTCTAATGGAGTATTATACTTAACATTGATTAAAAGAAATTGGGTGATCTATTTGAGGTTAATGAACACTATTAACTATAGTGAAATGGTATGAAAAATTATATTGATATAATAATAAAATATGATAACATGATAAAATTTGGTTTCCTAATCTTTTTCCAAATTCTGGGGAATCCATTTCCCATCTAGAGTGTGAACATTTGAAATTTTACTTACATTATATATCAGTATTTTATCGGTAAAGCTTCATATTTTTGTGTTTCATCGATCATTTTACACTTTATAAATTATTATACAAAATGAATATCCAGTAATGAATTTTTTTATGCCAAAATCACTGAATTCATTTTTAATGAATTATATGATCCATAAAATAAAGATAAGTTATTAATTTGGTATCATGTTTTTTTATAACAACATTTTTACTTTATTTTATCCAATAATAATAAATTGTCATGCGGTAAATTACTAAATTAATCTAGAAATACTTTTCCTTGTATTATTTTCAACTATAGAATAATTCTTTTACCATTTGACCCTTCAAATATTGTAAGATCCAAAACATTAGAAAAAGAGTCACTAAATTTATAATTTGAACATATAATTAATCAACTATTCTATATGATTAATTTATTAATAATCATGTACCAAATATATAAATACCTTTCTCATATATTCTCTTCAAACATGGTAGTGTCATAAATTACCAAATTTTTTTGAATTCATGCATGATTCATTATTCCTTAAATAATAAACTTATTATTGTATATATTAATTACGTAGAGAAATATTTTTTACTCTATAAATGATATCTTACACAACATCATAGATGAATCATTCATTAGTACAAATTTATTCAGAATTTTCAATATTAATTTATACATATCAATCATATCATTATCCCAACATCATTATCTCAAAATCAGGAAGATATTAATGGTTTAAATTTTCTTAAAAAATGTGTTTTCAAAGAATTTTAACCTTCCACTAAATATATTTTATAGATACCATTAATCAAATTATTTTAAATCCTTTTGTACATATAACATCATTTTAGTCCATATATATTTCATGATTCATATTTTTAAATTATACTCAATAAAATTCATTAATGAATTTTATCTAGATCCATATTCACAAAAACATTAACCATTCCACTTCAATTATATCAATATAATAAAAATAATTATGATCATATATGTTATTCTGTAGAAAAATAGTTTGTTTGTTGTGGAATTCATTTTCATAGTTTCCCATTCCTTATAGTAAAACCATTTAAATTTATAAATTTATTTTATTCACTTAAAATTACCAGCAATGTGTCCTTGTCCTATACAATTGTAGAAAACTCCCATTCCCATCACGAAATTACTAGGGTGTTTCTTTCCAAAACAGTCTAATGTGGGAAAATTCTTCTTTCACTATTTCTCTTTAACAATTTTTACCTTTAATTTCCTCTATTTCCATGCTTCCCTCTTTATCCATACGAATTCAAGAATTGTTTCTCTATCATTATGGAATATAAATAATTGTCATCATTTGAATTTTTTTAGATAGTAGATCCCATAGTAGATTTGGCCTAAGCCCATAAAATTTATAGTCAATCATCTACTCCATGATTCCTATTTAATCATTATCTTACCTAGATAACAATATAATTGTAGACTTATAATTAGTTACACTTTCTTCTTAATTTTGATTTTATGTATTTATATTTTTCATCATTTCTATTTGATTCTCAAGAGAGAAATATTTTTTGAATAATTTGTTCAAAAATTAATTCCATTAAATGAGTTATATTTCCTATTAATATATTGTATTATTGATCAATGAAAACAATTGATCCAAATTTCCATTGAGGCAATACACATCAAGTGTTACCTTATCATTTTCACCGTAGCATAATTCCAAAAATATCATCTCTGAAGTCTTAATCCTTTTCTCGGATAATACTGGATTATTAGTATGAGAGAATTTGTTTTGTCCTATGTCACATAAAGACAAACAATATTTGAAAATAACACCATGGAATATGATTATCCTTCTAGGAAATGTTATTTTTTCTAACCAGGTTAAGATATTATAATATAGCCACATTTTTTGTAGATCCAATACTAACAGTACAAGATTCTTTATAAAAGAAATATCTACATTGGAAATGATTATTGACACACTTATTCATTCAATGATACATATATATATATAATTGAATATACGAGTTTACATGATAAAATAATTAATTTTAAATAATAATTTATATTTCTATTAATTTGGTAACACTTATGAAAAATAGATAATATGAGTTGATAAAATCAAAATTACAAATATGGATTATTTGGGGATATATTTATTTTAAAAACCTATAAATTTGTTTTTAAATGAAATTTGAATTATCAAAATCATATTTTATCCCACCATGCTTTGAGATGTGGTATAATTTTTTATCAATTACAATTTTTCATATAGTGAGCCAAAAGATCATTGAACCATGCTTTGGAATGAAATTACGAGAGTTGGAACACACAAAAGGGGGGTTTTAGATCAGGTAAATGGATAATAGGTTCTTTGAGTGCTACATTGTATTCTGAATGTGGCTAAACGTATAAAATTAAATTTGGGAAGGACTGGATAAGGTGCATGGTCTTTCTGAAACTGTGTAGCCCTCCAATAGAAACAGCGTAGAGAGACATTTGTGCAGTGGAAGGCCCTATGGTTTGACTAAAATTGTGTGGGTTGGGTTGAATGATCCCGAAAGGTTATGTTGTTTTACTAGTTGGTGTATGCATGCATCATAAAATTTATCAAATCATGTGGAAAGGCCCACATGCACAGTTCGAGATAGGCAGTGTGTGGAATCTTTAGTGCCCATTTGGTGCATCATTTAGCCGAACCATGTGGCCAAACCATGCGACCTAGTTTTGGAGTGTTAAATTACTTATATTAACTTCATTATCATAAGAATTAATTTATTATTTCTAACATATTCTCTATCTGTGTGTGGAAAACTTCTCTCTAACGGGTTTCTCTACGATCAAATTCATGGATTCTTGATATATCTCTCACCAGATGATAGAATCAAGTTCCCTTGGTCACATTGGATCCACATCGGTCCACTATCGACTCTTATTTAGTCATTTATGCGTTTCTCTTCTAATAAGATGCACTATTTAGGTGTGAGATCATTAGACCTATTTTTAGGTAGGACATCCATTTCATTGGTTTCTCTCCCATTGGAAAAAATCAAGTGACAATACTGAATAAGTATACTATCCTAAGAATAATGTAGGTGGTCTATGGATCATTCCCCATGATTATATTTATTAATATATATTTATGTTGTTTTGCACACCATAATTTTTCATGCATCACCCTCAAATTAATTTCACCATTATAATTTGTTATATACATCTTAATATGATCATGTTAATCAAATTTTATTATATTTTGGATTATAACCTAAATCATAGACAACCCTTGGTGTGAGGCTTTAATTAACCACTGTAATTAATTTATTGAATTCTTCGAAGACCATCTAAGCGTTTTTCTTGGATTATACTTCAAATATATTTTTTGGTTTCTCTATAAAACTACTTTTATGATTAATTGGGTTATGTCTCCATAATGTGACATTTTTTGACATAGAAATATTTTTTTTACCAATTTCATCATTTATAATAAAACCCTTTTGATATGGTGTGATAACTTCTAAACTAAATAAATGTGGTTGAGGATTTAAATTTTTCTTAGCCTTATAACATTTCTATTTCTCTTTGCATTATATTATTGTTAGATATATGGAATTCTTATTATGTGTCCCCAACTGAAAATATTAAATGAATTGGATAAATGAAGACATCCTTCCTTTTTATTAATTATTTCAATGACCAACCACATTTTATATGGGTTTTCAAGTCCTGATTAATGAAATCCATGAATTGCTAAATTAATTGGTTGGATTAGATTGAAAAACATTCATTTTTATGGTTTTCATTACATAAATTAATTAAATGGTTTAATGGTAGTGAAATATAAATTGTGGAAAGGAAACACAAATCGTTGTATACATTTTTTCTTGATTCAATATGAATTGAAATACCGCTGGTTATATTTGTGTTTGATGAATATAACACATGAGAGGTAAATCCTCATGGATATTATTATATATATCATTAAAAATTTGATATAGGTTATGGTCATTGGATATTGATCATGACATCTCACACTATTGACACCATTCAGATGATGGGAAGCACGTAGCGCATCCCCTATTTCAAATTTTGGAATGATAGAACACCCACTATGTTGAGTTTTGAGCCTGATGCATCTCTCTAGTTAAGAGATAAAGGGATTGTACCCTTTTTTATCTCTTATAGGCTTGTTCCGAATGGTTATTAATGAATGGGTTATGCCATAGTTTATCCAGCACCATGTATTCCAGGTATATAGCCTCTTAAGTCCTCACATACTTGGTCCATATAAGTTGATTTAGTATATAACTATACTATATATATATTTACTATATATATACATTTTCCAATAAGAAACACTTTTTCATACATGATCTGAATCATGTAGATCCCACCATCAGTCCTTCCATAACCTGAGTTGGGTGGTTATTAATTATTCATCTTTGATTATTATTCTTTATACATGACCACTATTATACCTTATATTCAAATATAGGATTTAGTTCTTGGAACCATTCAGGGTGGCCTAAAATGATTCTATATCATACCCTTATCAGGCCTCCATTGCAATGTGGTACCAAATCAGATCTCATGTTCATAGGACCAATGATTATTGTATGCATCATTATGCTTGTACGTAGGAGTTATGAGCATATGACTGAGCTAAATCTTGAGATTCTTGTAGATATCTCCATTTGGGATTTAATTTCCTTTCATTATCAATGTATTTCACCCTCTCATGCTTCTATTTGTAGTTATATTTTTTAGTTTATTTAACATCATCGGGAGATACATTCAATGTTGTATATGGGTGATGTATATATCTAATTCAGTTTATATTATTACTCATTTGTTTTGACTGTCATTTATTATTTATTCGACTTAGGTCTATTAATTATTTTTCGATATACTATTGTTCAACTCTAACCATGAGGGTATAGTCTCACCACAACCACATCTGTAGGCCCCCCGATGCTTGTTGGAATCCTCTAGCATACAAAGAGGCATCCTAGTGGCCATGCAAAAACATGTTTGAATACTGATTTTATATGATGTATATATTAGATGTTACATATTTTTATTTGAGGGATTTAATTTTCTATTTGTATTACTATTTGGTACACATATATAAGTGTCTAGGAATATTTTAGTTTGTGGTCAGTAATTGTGTCAAAGAGTGATCATCCCACATATGGTGAAATGTATAATTGGCCAGGGATGGGAATATTTCATGTTGTTTTCTGTTAGAGTTTATTATCATTTCACCTTGAGTGAATGATTTTATTTTTCTACTTATTGATTTATGAAATTTATGATATTGTTTCCTCGTCTTGTTACAGTAAGAAAGCATTATTCCATGCTTCATTATAGGTACATAGAGATTCACATGATAGGAATATTCAATCCCATGTAATTGAATATGTGAGATGCATGATGATTTTGATGATGTTCCATAAGTTTTTGTTAGACTGGCTATTATATAAAATAATAGTTATTTTTGTAACATACATAGTTTTGTACATGATTAGGTATTTCATTAATATTTCAATCTTTATGAAATGCTTGGCTGATTTATTTATTGTCTTAATCTATTGCCAATAGTATGTCATTATATACCATGCCACCTTATTATTTAGCTTGTTTTGCCTATGTATTGTGATTTTGTTATTATTATCATGTTCTTATGTGTTTACTACTTTTGATAACACAACTATCTATGATTTTTATAAGCTATTTGTTGCATGGGTTGAACATAATTATTGTGATTACACGAGAGTCAGTTTTCAATTATAAGGTGTATAGGCCCCATATAATTGGAGAATGGTCACCCATGTACTCAAACCATCATGGAACCTTTTATATATCAAGATATCATTGTTAAAATATAAACGATTCTAATGGTAAAATTATAAATTAAATTTTATTCAATTAAATGGGATCCAATTTGTCGTCAATCATTTTTATGGGAGAATTATTGATTGGAATATGGAAACCCATAAAATCCAACTATTATATATGACCATGATATATATTTAGATATTTATAAATAAAACAAATGTTTAATTTTGAACTAAAATGAATGGTTTCCTTTATTATTGATTAAGACTCTATCACACGGGAATTGATATATGTTATTCAATTCTAAAATGCACACTGGACACATATAGGACAGGTGGGGAATGTTTCTTAAGAGATAACCCCCCATGGGTGTTTTAAATCATTTATAGATAAAAAACTACTATAATTTTTCATTATGATGAACCCTGTTTAGTTTAGTGGGACCCTTTTAGGCTGCCATATATTTTATGACTTGTTTTTTAACATAGCGTATTTACGAAAATACTTATAGAGAAATAAAATTTTTAAAAGGAATTTATATGAATAATTTATAAATTATGAAAGGATGTCAATAATTTTTAATGTTTGAAAAGGAAAATAAATAAGACATACAAGTTCTCATTAAAGAAGTAGTTAAATCAGGTAGAAAAGGATTTTGTCGTAAAATTGGCACTTGATGTTTTGTGGTAATTATTGTAAATACTTAAATATTTAATGTGAATCAATGAAATGAAACAAAATGGTACCTTGGGTGGTATACATAGTTTAAAAACTCATTTATGTGTAGTTTAAATATCTAATTGACCTTCCTTAGAATGGAAACATGACCTTTTTCTATATGTGTTTATCCTTTTTACCCGAGGTTAAAATAATAGGAGTTTGACCTAGTGATATCTGTTTGGTTTGACCTAGTCATATGGTTAATAATTGTGATTTTTAAGGGTAAATACCGAGGTAAGTGGAAACAGTAGATATTATATTACTTGGTAAATTATATGATTTCTCTATCATATGGTACTGTTCGAGTGTTATTTTCCCCAGGAGGACTCTTTGCATCTAAATGTGACATTTTTTTGGATGGGTGATCATGGTATCATTGGCATTTTTTATGAGTGTGAGAATCAAGTAATGCTTAGTTAGAGTAGGTTAGACATTCATAGTTCATGATAAAATACTTATTAGTTAAAATGAACCTATTATATTAATCAATTATAGTCAAATTGGTATGATTCCTTCTAGGGTAATGGTCATATGGGTCAATATGAATCTTTGTTAAATCTATTTTATAGATGACCTGATACATGGATACATAGGGAGGATAGCCTAAGGATAGTATCAAGGATGAGAGTTCTTTCTATTGAAACCTATGGGTTTTTTGTGTTTATATACACTATAACATTCATGTTTCAAAATTATATAATGAACCAGTTGAGTTTGGGGAGATTTTTTAACCATAAAAAATTGAGTGTGTTCTTGATTCACCTCCATAGTCTCCACAATAGAGTTATCTGTGAGATATGTTAATCAATTTCATCCAAATTTAGTGTGTGGTGTTCCAATAGGATCAGGTGTTTTAAAATTCCTGTCATGTTGGTTTTGGGAATAATTTAGAATTTTATTATTATAACGATCTTTACATGGAGAGGGGTCACACATGAATTTATGGTGAATCAGTACTAGCGCTCTAATGGGTGGATAGTCAATCTCTCCATTCATCATTTAGGACACTTATATGGTGGCAAGAATCGTGTATGTTATAGTGAGTGTGTACCCTTCTATGTCAAATGAACACAACCAAGGAGATCCATTTAAAATGGCCGGTCATGTTTGAATTCCATCTTAGATTGATTGTTTTGAATCATTTCATTAATTTCTCTATAACATGGATTTGATGTGGTTGAATGTGTATAGACCCCTTGGGAATCATTGTTGTTCATGGAAAAACCTCATTGGTAATGATTGAATAATCACTTTATGTCTCGTGACATAAGGGATTTGGATAGGTTAATGAAAATTTATCGCTGGGTGACGTCGAGATTCATCTATGAAGTTGACCAGTAGCGGTTTGACATTTACAGTTTCTGATAGTTGGGTATAGTTGGATGGAAACTATACTGAATGCTTTGTCTTGGTAATTAATGAAGCTTCTTGAAACATTTTGTTAGTTATTTATATCCTATCATTATACCCTTTCTAAGAGAAGAACATTTCCCATATCTTGACATTATATGGGTACACTAAGAGAGCATCAGTTATACACTATAGTAAATTTATATATTATTTGGCCTAATATGTTAAATATATTTGAGTTACGATTCATAAATTTGGTTGTTTTAACATGAATGTATACTCCAAATTGATTTTTAGGTTCTTGTTTTGGAAATAATTAGATGGTATCTTGGACACCGACCATATTCTTATGACCTGAACAGGATAATGCTGCTATGAGCTCAATCAGTGTTCTGATGTTGATGTATTGGCCTTGTTACAATGTCACACTTGTAAGAATGGAATATGGACTACCATAGGTTAGTTCATTGTCCACCAGTTTATTGTATCTGTGATTTCACAATCCTATATTTGGGTTTTGGGATGACGTTTAAAGGGTGAGGATTCTAGTGGGCTAGATCAGAATGACACACTTTTTCATGCGGAGGAGAGAATGATTCATATTTTATCTGATGGTTTGACCATGGAACGTCAATAGAAGTTTGTTAAGGGATATAGTGAACATGATCCCTATAAGTGTTAGATTAACAATAATAAAGAGTTATATTATGATTTTTATTATGCAATCTCACTAAACTGACCATTTTTTTAGTGGTCATCTAGAGGTGGATGAACATTTATTATTTTTTCTTAAGGAATGTGGTCAATAAAGGACTATTTTCAGCAAATAATGTAGAAGAGATGACTGCAGTATGTGTTGTTTTGGGAATTTAATGAATATATAGCTCGACCTGGATAAATGAGTTCGGTGGGGAAACAATTTGTTGACCATTTCATTATCACACCATGACCATCTTTATAATTTTATTGTTTTTCATTGTATGAAAATTCGTAGGGTAGAGGTACAATGGCATATAATTGGACCCATTTTATGTTAAAACCCATACCGGGGAGCACCATCAGCAATAGGTATAATGTGATGATAATATAATCGTGTCACCAGCTAATTAGGCCCATGTAAGCACTATTTTAGGGTTTCAATTGGAACACGGTCACTGGCATGGGTTTTGCAGAATAAGTGGTGAGAACTTTTGTAATTAATGGGGGTGCATTGGGATTTTGGGAATGAAATAATTCAATTCGAATGATACCTAAAAACCATTATAGTTTGTGCGATGTTTTCTTATTTATCAAAGGGATCTCAAGGATGATAACTTATAAGGTGAAGAGTTTATAACAACCCAGGTCTTGATCCATGGTAGAATTCCAAGGGAATTTGATTTTTTGGAATTTAGTGGTTGGCCAGTTCATTGAACATTGATTATGAATGTAATTTTGAGAGTTTCAACACAAAAAAAGTTATATTTATATACATTGTTAAAGGACCAAGAGGTTCCTTGGATATTTTATTGAGTTTCAAAAGAGTCAAACTCTAAAAACATATAAGGGGGAATGACTGGTTAGGGAACATAGTTTTTCTGAAACAGTGCGTCCCACTAAGAGAAACCTTTCTAGGAACTATGAGTATAGCAGGAGTCTATGTGGTTTGACTAAATCCATGTGAGTAGGGGATCATGGTCTTGTGTGGATATTTAGTTTTAGAAGAATATTCACAGAGGCAAGACCTGGTTTTTCGAACACTATGGAGAAGACAGTACGCTTAGTGACACTTAAGAAATGTATGTGTACTGTTTGGTGCATGGTTGGTAAAAACATGCAGGAAAACCATGTTGTGTATGGCTTTTAAGCAGTGAACATTTCATGATTTTTCCATAATGTGAGTCCAAACTGTGAAAAACCAATTTTTAGGGTGGAATTACATATATATTCCTAATGTTCCAAAAATCTAGTTTCTACTTTCATTCTTCTACACTTTCCACATGAGTTTCCTCTTCGGTCTTGTGGTTTTCTCCTAAATCCTATTTTAGGATTCTTAATATCTCTATCATATAATGCTATTATTGAGTTTCATTGATCATGGTATGTTTTTATTAATGAGCACTTGACTCTTCTTTATTCATTTCTAAATTTCTCTTATGACTTATTGTGCTATTTTTGTGTGAGATCATTCACTTTATTTTATCTTCGGAAGTTTGTCTCATTTATATTTATCAAATCATACCAAATAGAGACTTGAAATTAAGTGATTACAGTGTCAAATGTATAAGGTAGGTTGACTATATCATTATCTCTACATTTTGGTTGAGTTATAAATATTATCAGCATTCCACGTGACAACATTTTCCATGCATTGGGGAAAAAATTATTTTTTCATTATAATTTTTTCATATATGCCATTGTATGATCTTGTTTATCATGATTTAGTAAATTATGGATTCTAAACTCGATCATGGACACCCCTTGAAGGTGAATGATAGAATTACCCTATTAAATTTATTGATTATATTCCCAAAACAATGTCTATGTGTTGATCATGGATTATACATTTAATTTCCATGTTTGGTAGCAATCTAAAAATCTATTTAAGGGTATTTTATTTAAACCTCGTGAATGTCATACGTAGTTGATATAAATGAATTTTTTTAACATTGTCATGGTTTGTAATAATACTCCTCAAATGAGGTACACTACTATCTAAACTAACATGTACTTATTGATTAATTAACTCACTCTTGTCCTTATGAAATTTTTGTTTTCTCATTCCTTTTCTTATCTTTATATATATTTCCTTATTAGTATATGAAATCAAATGATAATATTAAATGATGCTGTAATAGGGGATGGAATTTCTTGTGAATAATTATTTCCAGACCAACCATCACCTATGTTGGTTGGCATGAATTGATTATTAGAATCCATTCCTAGATAAATAAAATTATTTAATTAGATTGAATTAAATTCTATATAATGGTTTTCATTCCTAAAACGAATTAAATGATGTAATTTAAGTGAATTTTAAAGGGTGGAAAGGCCACATCGATCATTCTACACTTTATTACATGCTTTAATATGAATAACAATTACTATTTTATGTGTTTGGACTTGATGAATATAAAAAATGAGAATGAAATCATCATGGATACTATTATAATAATTACTGGACCATTGATATAGGCTTTTGAATGTTGATATGTTTTATTTTGGCCCCAATGATTCATGTTTCCTAACATTATTTTTTTATCATGACAACTCACACTATTGAAACTACTCCGATAGTAGATAGGACACATGACATCCATTTTAGGTATTTGATTGATGAAAGTCCCACTATCTCAAGTTTTGTGGATGATGTCTCAATCTAATTATGATATATAGGTCATTCACTATATTTAGATCTTATAGGCTCATTCCAACTGGCTATGGATGAATGAGTTATGCACCGGCCCTATAAGAACATAGTATTCAAGGTATATGTCCACTTACCCTTGAATTTACATGTTCCATATAGGTGGATACAATATAAAACTATTCTATAATATATATATTATTACTATATATATAGTTACCTATCATACACTCAATCAACCATTTATCCATAGACTATAGAGCCCACAAGCTGTTGGTCCAGAACCTACGAAGGATAGTGGTCAATTATTCATATTTTCTAATTATTCATTCCACCTACACATACTTTAAAATATATTCACAAATTGGATTTATGTTTTGGAACCATTGGTATTGGACTATTGGGATTTTATCTCACTCCCATCTCGATATTCCCATATAATATGGTACTTGAGAAAATCTCATATTCGAAATACCATGGATTATTCCTTCCACTATTCTTCTTGTACATGGGAGTTAGAAGCACATGACAGAGATAGATCATAGGTTCCTCGTGGAGTTCACCCTTGGGGTATTTATTTCTTTTCTCTAAACATGTATATAATTTTATCTTGTTGCATATGGTATGTTTTCTATTTTATTTTATGTATCATCATATGAACATGAAATAATTTTTGTATATTGGTGTTGGAAATATTTTATTCTAGTTATATTATTGTTTTATTATTATATATACAATTTATTACATATTTTAATGTATCGTATTTTTTTACTGATATATTGCTATATTAGTCATATCATGGTGGTATATTCTCTATAATATCAAATCCTTAGACAATAAATGCTAGTCAAAAGCCTCTAGTGTATAAGGTGGAGTGCTTGAGTCCTTGGGGGAACTAGTTAGATAACTGGTTTTGTAGGATGTCTATATGGGAAGTTACATATATCCCTATGGAGATTCATACTAGGTGCGCAATATAGTCTATTTTTTGGAACTATATGATGACCCGGCCTATCCCAATACACCTTTTGGAGCTATTAACCCATGGAGACTATATACCAGAACCAAGTCTGCATTTAGTAAATAAATAGGTATATATTCATGGAAAATCACATGATCTCTTCCTTAACTAAACATTAAGACGTTCTTATATACATATCATCAATATTTATCAAAGGGTTATAAACCATTATTGATGTTTTCATTTATTGTTTTCCTAAAAATTCTACTATTCTGCATTTAATAAAAAAAATAATGACCCTAAACCAAGTAGTCCAGAGACACCCCCTTACATTATTTCATTGGTATTGTTACAATGAATTGAATCATGAAAGACAAATCATTTATATATTTTTTGAGAACTAGATATATAAATGTTATAATGTTTACATTGGAAAAATAAAAAACATAAAAAATAACAATTTAAAATAAACTATATCATTCAAAACTCATTCAATGTTATCTTCTCCATATCCTAGAGGAAGAAAAAAATAATGGTGAGATCAAATACTCTGTAAGGTTTAACAAAAAATTAATCTTTCATGATTCAATAAATAATAATAAATATGGAAATGTAAATAATTTTAAAGATGTTCTACTTAAATAATATTAATTCATGAATGGATCAGTCATAGTCAATATGAAAATCTAAATAATTGAAAACACATTACATCTAATAAGTACACTAATAATTAAGAGAATCCATAGATAATAATATTTTGAAAATCTCAGGGATAATAATTACTAAATTATTAATGACTTAAATGATTAATTATTGGATTCCTTGATCTATAGAATCATGATACAACTACTATCAAGAAATTTAACAAAATAGTTTGAATATAATTTGAAGAAACTAATTTCATTTATACAACATAGTTTGTCTCATGAGACATACCGATGCATCAAGTCAATATATTACACTGACCTCATCCATCAATTTAGTTCTATAGAATTCCTCATATATTGAATAATAAATTAAATTCCTGTATCAAAATTCTATATCATCTAATATATGTATTGTGTAAAGGGTATAGAATTATCAATATTTACCTAGATAATCAATTAACATTCCATGTAAAAAAACATATATAAGTTATGTATGTTTTATTCAACAATCATATATATCATATAATAATGTGGATACTTAAGAGAAATTAAATTTCCCATGAAATGTTATCACATGAATTTGATTATTTCAAGAAGAAGTTAACAACCACAATAGAGATAGAGAATGAAAAATACCCTTTAAAACATGGTAATGGTCAAGTCAAATCCCCAAGCATGAAATAATTCCAATTTAAACATAATGTTACATAAATTATTAACTACTCATGATATTACATTTAAATGGGTTAGTATGTACACCACATAAAAAGGAATTGTGTATAATAATAAATAATTCTCAATGAAATAAAAAATGCTACGAAATACCATACCTCACAAATTTCTATAGTAGACCGTGCATTAAAAAACTGAATAATGATTTTTAAATTGTTATTAATTCATATGATAAGCATAAAATTTTTTATAATAACATATATGATATTATGATGACATAGCACCCATTGTTTAATAATATATAAATATTTTCATTTTTTAGTGTTAATGACAATGTATTCTCATTCGTTAATTATTATAAACGTTCTGGTTCTCCAACATAATCTATATATTTTTTTTAAATAGAATAATAATCATGAAATAATAATCAAATTTATACTTCAATTAAACTCTTAAGACAAATCATGGATAATGGTTTTGAGAAATAAAGTACATTAGGTTCATGGAGACTTTAGGTCCTAAATAAAAATTAGTAACATTCCCATTTTCCTATTATCATTTTGGAAAGAGGGTGCATAATATAATATATTTCAGAATATCCAAAATATAATATATACTATAAAATTTATTTAAATATCCTTATATATGAATACTTATCATACATGTGGTGTGGTGGTGAAATGAGGTTCCCAATGCTTCGTAAAGTCATAGACTTCACATACATGAATGCTGCTACCATTATTATATGTAAGAATGAGAATGATTTATTTTAAATTAAATTTGATAAATATTTCATTAATATAATAATTATTTCATATATATAATATGTATTTATTAAATTAATTTTTATTAAATTCCATGTAATGAGATAGGGAAACATTAATTTTTTGTCTTCATGATGCTGCAGTCCACCGTACACACTAAAGATGTCATTATATCTCTTAACGAATAGAAATTTAAAAATTATATATGATATAATTACTATAGAGGTAAAATTATGTTAGAAATATAATATATACACTTAATATCTATCATCATACTCAACTAGTATAAGTTTTAATTAGAAAATAAATGACATCAGTTCACATGGCTATATTTCACCCTACACATTAATGGCTGTTTCAAAATCAATTTTATAGATGTGTTGATGGTTTATGGAAATTTAATTAACAAAAAAAAAACGACTAATTATATGAAATAAACTATTATTGAATTATTATCATCGCTTAATAATATTTTATGAACGTGTAGAATGAAATAAAATAAATATGCATGTCGATGAACTGTACCACTTTTTCAGGCGACCTCATTAGGTTTGAAAAACAAACTATCATAGGATGGATTTATTCAAAAAATAATTATTCTAATATTATAGGAGAGAATTTGGTAATTTTTCTAATTATTGTCCATAAATAAATTGGAATATGGTTTTAAGAAGAGATGAGAGCAGGTATTGTTTTATAAGTATGGTGAGTGGCACATTTATGATAATTTGAAAAGATTAAATCATATAAATTTTCTTATCATTCCAAATAATATTAAATGGTCCATTAAAAAAAATGTATAATGTATAAATTTGTCCATAAAATAGGTTTTTTTACAAGATTTTTGGTCATTTTAACCCTTATCATCATAGATTTACCCCTGTTAAATTAGTTTTTACATTTAATATGATAATTAATGGTTAATGGTTTTACTATTCATTTTAGTCAAAAATTATGTTGATTTTTTTAGAAAATATAAATTATAATGACTCAAAATATATAATCAAATTTTCCAAATTCAATTCAAATAAGTGTTAAATTTAAATTTAATATTAATCCCATAAATACGTTTACAAAATTTTTGTATCAATATTCATTAGAATTTAATTCCAATGATATAAATTGGATTAATTTATATAAATTTAATCTAATTATACATTAAAAAAATACAAAATACAAAATAAATTGATAAAATAATTGAATAAAAATATGATTTTCAATTAGAATTTAATATTTTTTACTATTCATTAACAATGAAACATTTTATAAAAGTGAAAAAATTAAATCCTATATAATTGTTGTGTTATGATTTCAAAAATGATATTTATTTATTAATATTAATTTTATAAAATGTATAAAAATTATATTAAATCATGAGTGCAATGCCTGATTAAAACCTATTTGAGAGAAAGAATATTTTTCAGAAAACATATTTTCCCAAATGGTTCAAAAATTTATCTCAAATAAATAAATTTTCATTTATTTTAATCTATATATTTTTAAAACATATAATATAAATTACATATTTAGTTCTTTTCATAACCTCTAATAAAATGGCTAGGTTATAATGATAATGACTAAATAATAATATTATAATATAGTGTCATGTTTTGTTAAAACTCGATGTTTCATACATTGAAAGCAATCAGTGAGAATTAATTTATTTATTACAAAGTAAATCATAACCTATTAAGATGTTATATCCCATTCTACTATTGGGTTTTCAGAAATTACACACTATAAAATATGATGTTCATATGTCAAAATCTCAGGGTGTTTCATTTCCCCAATACCAATATTAAATAATATAAAACCCTATTTTATGGTGGTTGAAAACCATATTAAAACATACTCAATTAATATTGAAAAATAAATTATGAAAAACTTAAACAAAATAAAATAAACCCGTTATCGACCCATTAATTAGAAGATTATTACATGTTGGGTAATATAATAAGAGGTATCTCATTAATATTAGCATGAAGTTATTCATCCAAAATAATTGCTATAAATTAAATTGTAATTTAAATTGATAAGTACATACCACTAAATTCCATGGGGTTTCTAGGATTTATATTTTTTATGATACATTCCATTAATATTTTCAAAACTTATTTTTTTATCTTTATGTGATCTATCAAAGCAAGTGAAACCATCAATATGATTTCATTTAATTTATTTTGGTGGATCAAGATATCCAAATTTTAAGAGTTTCCTATAGATAAAATATTAATAATTTTTTGGTGTACATGTGCGTGATCATCATGGTTGATATGCACTCTCCTTAATAAGAAATAATTTATCATTTTAAACATCAATTTGAGTTCCTTTATCATATATATATAAGTTTCCATCAGTATATAATATCGTAAAATATTTAATGTTTACTAATGGCATGGAATAAATGAAGTTGTATCATATATTGTGGATCATTATGGGCACAAAAAAAACAATAATGTCGTTCAATATTGTTGTTTCATATTCACTTAGATAAACTATAGTTTAAAATTCTTGGAATAAATATGAAATATGAAATATTTATTGATTTCATAAACTAGTTTTCACCACATCCCTTGTACATTTCATATAAAAATTTACCTCTTCTTCACCATGACACAATATTTTATCCATTAACATTTGTGTTGAGGCACACACAGGATAAATTTCCTCCCTATCATCCTTATAAATTTTAAAGCCTTGAATCCCCACTTCAACCAAATGATCATTTATATTTATAAAACATTAGTATGTATCAACTTATTCATTGAATTATTTTATTAGTTTCCACTCAGTTTTTTTCAATGAAGCTAAAATAAATGTATTCCTTTTTGGAATAAATTCATTCCACCAAGATTCAATTTATTATAGCGGATGTTGATTCTCCAAAAATACACATGACTCTAGAGGGAACACATAAATAGTGTTACCACTTAATCCCTTATAATAACTATAAAGTCTTATAAATATCATACATAGATACCAAATCATAATAGATTAATATTTATTACATTTTATTATGATCTGTCCCAAACCCATAATGTTTTAGCATATTTGGAAACATGTATATATGAACAACAGTATCACAAAATATCTATATCATCTTCCACATAGTTCATCATAACTATAACTATTCATAGAAACATATAACTAAAAGATTTCCATCATATCCCAAGGAAAATATTCCCTAATAATCAATGATATAAAATAATGATTAAGGGTATAGATAAGAGTTATCAATGTTCAATTCATAGAGAAGAATAAATTAGGAAAAAGTGATACAAAATAAAATAAATCCTTGACCATCCCATCATATAAAAGATTATTGAATTTTGCGTCAAAGAATATGAGGTCTCTCTTGAATATTATCATGGATTTTATCATCCAAAAGTGTTGTGATAAATTGAAATCAAATTTTTTTATTATAAGGAAAAATCACTACTTCCCATGAAGATTCTAGGATATATATTTTCCACGAGACATTACATTAAAAATTCTGAATCTTATTTTTATGATTTAGGTGATCTATCATACCCAGTGAAAACACCAATAAAATTTCATTTTATATATTTCTGTATATGTTGATATCCAAATTTAATATTTTCTTATAGAGAACGTATTTATCATTTAGGGTGTAATAGTGTGTGCACATCAAGGTTGATATTTTTTCAACACAATAAACATTAAATTCTCATTTCTATCTTCATGTTGAGTTCTTTTAACATCTATATAGATGTTTCCTTTAGTATCTATATTATTAAATGATTTAATATTTCATAAAGTAATGGAATAAATATAGATATATCATATAATGTGAAGAATTATAGTAATGAAAAACACCAATAATGTCCTTCTCAATAGAAGTTGTATGTTTATTTGACAAACAGTAGTTGTAAATTCCATAACAAAATATTAAATATGAAATATTGATTAATTTGTTCAATAAGTTTTCCCCATATACCTAGTCCATTTTATGTAATAAAACCACTCTTCTTAAATATGAAACAATATTTAATCCATTACATTATGTGTTGTGGAATACAAAAGAGAAATTTACTCCCTATCATACTTATCAATTTTAAATCATTGAATTCCCACTTCACCCAAATGATCATTAAAATTTATAAATACATTGGATGGATCAAAATATTCATTGAATCATTTCATTAGTTTCCACCCAATTTTTTCCATATAACTAAACAAAATGATATCTTTTTTGGAATAAATCCATGAAACTAGGATTTGGTTGATTCAAACTAATGTTCATTCTCTATAAATACCTATGAATATGGTGGGTCCCCATCAGTAATGTTAACACTTTAACCCTTATAATAAATATTGAGACCTATAAACATGATATATAGATACCAAATCATATTTGAGTAATATTCATTACATTTCATTATGAACCAACCCAAACCTATAATGGTTTAGTGTATTTGGAAACATGGATATGTTAACAATTGGTTCTAAAAATATCCACATCATCCTCAACATAGTTATTCAAAACTATAACTATTCATAGAAACATATTACTAAAAAAATTTCATCATATCATGGGGAAAATAAACCCTAATAATCAATGATATCAAATGATCATTAATGGTATAGAAGGGAGTTCTCAGTGTTTATATAAGAGTAACATGAGAAAAAGGGGTATGAGAATATGATCTTAACACCTCCAAACCAAACCCTATATATTACAGATCATAATCACAAGTCATTTAATAATTATTTATAATTAATAAGATATGAATAATGATGTATATAAATGAAAATGGGAAATGAAATCATAACATTGTCATAGTTATGTTGAGAAAACATAAGCTTATAATATTTAGATTATGTATAAACGGAAAATGTTATTCTTATAATGTTATCGAAATAGACTTAGGTCATTTCATAAACCTATGGACACAAAAACAAAGTCAACATAAAAATATTATACACATGATGTCATGGTACATACATTAAAAAATGGCCATTAAATCAAGTTTCATGCTTAAACATATACACATGAAATCCATGTCCATGATTAATCTTATTGACATGAATTCCATGTCTATTCTTAATTTTATGGATATAAAACCTATGTCTATTCATGAAATTGCGTACTTGAACTGAGGTTACTTTATAACATATTTAACTCAATTTTTATCAAGCCTTACCCACTTAATTATTGGTATTCAATGGACCGTACCATCATATTATCATAACATATACATATATTTTCCACAGGATCATAAATCATTCATCATATCGTTATATAATAACCCGTAAAAATGTGTTTCAAAAAAATCTAATCATAATAATCATAAACCACAAAGATAAATAATAAGTATCATGTAATTAGATTATATCCATAATAAAAAAATAATTCACATAAATGGATTTTATCATAGATGAAAATTGTCTCTAATGTATAACTTGAATATTTCGGAGTGAAAAAAAACTAATTTTGAAATCATTTCCTTAATTTTTATAATTTCCATAATTTTATGGGATAATCTTTTTTAATGGAACCTTAAAACCTTTTAAGGGATGATTATAATCATTGAGTTTTAATTATGATGAGAAATACAATTCATGTCATATAAGTTAATAGAAGATAATTCCTTTCTAACTTTTGTAAAAATTCAAATATCGACTCATTATGAATATAAAAAAAAATTACATATAAGAAATTAATTAAAAATTAAAACATTGGTAAAAAATTTACATTAAAAAAAAAATGTGAGAATATTAAAAACCATAAAAAATTGTTTTTTAAAAATATAGAAATTGATGAAAAAATATTTTAAATAGAAGAGAGAAATGGAGTTGATTTTCATAAAAACATATTTTTAGTGTCTTGAATGCAAAATGTGGTCAAAATAAAAGGAAAATTTTTATTCCAAATAAATTAATAGGGTGAAATTAAATTCAAAGGATTCCAAATTTCAATATCATTATAATTCAGTTTTGTAAAATTATTAGTAAACAATCCCAATAAAAATGAGATTGTATCAAAAAAGCAAGAAATAATTTTGTGAAATTTTTATCACATGCCCCATGAATGAATGAAAATTAGATATATATGTAAATAAAAAGAAGTTTCATAATAATTATTATAAAATAAATTCATGTGTATATATACACCACTTAAAGGAAATGGTTGATGAAAATTATTTGTGTCAAACAGAAATAAATTTGAGATGAGTTTCTAATTTCATCGAAGGATTTATTACCCATTTTATAATAAAATTAAATTTATAGTAATTAAAAACCAGATTAACATAAAATATTATAATATCATATATGAACCAATAATAAAAATTCCACACCCATTAATGAATAATTACTTACAACATCGTTATTTCTCAGTGTTAAATGTTTCATTTTTTCCATGAATTACAGTTTGATACATCTGATACATGAGATTTTATCATTGTAACATCATATATTTTTTTAATAATTATTTAAATAAAATATATTTAAATTATTTAAATTCATATTCATACATAAAATTTAGATATTGAAAATGAATTAAACCATTCATAGTTATAATAAGTTATATGTATGTGTGAACACGATTTTCAATCTTAGTTGATGGAATAAATGGAATGTAAATAATAATTAACCATTAAATAATAATTATTTTATCATATTAATTATATATATTAATTAAATATGTATTTATTAACATCCATGTAAAAAAATTGAATATCAAATCCCATTGCATTAAATAGGTGAAAGTAAACACGCACACACAGACAACATTATTGATTTTCAATGGTTTGGATGGAATGGATTTTGATATGCTATTATCATTAAAAAGGTATAGTTATGTCATAATTATCATTTATAAGCATTATAAAAATCATAATAAAAATCTATGAAATATAGTATTGGAAAATTGAATGTATCATTGGGTGGAGATGGTAAGTTGTATCAACACATGAGAAATAATTTCACTCTCCATTTAATGGGGACGATACTGGATAATACTTCATATTAATATTAAGTAAATAAGAATTAACAAATATTGTGATAGGTTAAGAATGTTACCTCTTCCTTGAAAATTATACTTTAGATCTCCAAATAACGATATTAGTTTTGGAATTTTTGGAATAATTCGACCTCTATAATGTTTATAAGTTATTTTATAAGGATGTTTTATGGTATGTTTTAGATTGAAGGACCAATGTGGAATAGAGAATATAATAGTGGGGTTCCTCTTTATAATTTATGTGATGTGAACTTATGGTATTTGTTAAATTATTATATTATAATAAATACACTATAATTATGAAATCATCCAAATTACCATTTTTTTCATATTAATTAGTATATAGTCGTTATCCTATCGAACAATATAATTTATATAGGTCTTAGTTTCATTTATCACCTTATATTTTTGATTAACGTCTTGGTTAACTAATGTTAACCAAAAATTTGGTAACTTGTTTTTTTTCTTAATGGGTTCCAATATTACGTATAAGGGAGAAATTATTTCATAAATTTATAGGGGATAATATTATAGAACATATATTATCCACTAGGGTGTATATAAATATTTTAAATAATTTAATAAAATATTATATTGATAAATTATCATTAATGTCAATTTTGAAACTATTTAATTAATTTGAACTAAAAACTTAATGAATATATTTCAATTATAATATATTCATATTCATCATTACTAAAATATTACCATTATATAAATAATTCATGGATCACAAGGAATTAGTCAAATTAGGCTGCTTTTAATAGTTATAAAAAAAATAATTTTAGTTTTTTAATTCGGGACATATTGTATTAGCATTACAGAAGAATATAAGATACATGTTAAATATATATAAATTAAAAATAAATTAAAATGACCAATATAATTTAACTATTAAAATAATATAAATTCAAATTCAATAATAATATTTTATTTTCCTTATGTGAAGAGATAAATAATATTTAAAACTATGAGAGTGGAATTTTGTAAATTTTCTTGATTTTAATATTATATGTGTAATTTTCATGGAAATGTATCCATAAAAAATACATTTTAATCGTAAGGTGATAATTTTATAATTATATTCTATTAATATTAATTAATATGAAATCAGATGGCCCTATTTGTTTTGTTTTTGACAAAGAAAAACCAGATTTACCCTTTATTGAGGTGGTAAATTTAATAGTTGTCAATATTCATATTGATAAAAATTAAAGGGGAATATTATCCAAATTTTATCCTCATAATTCAAAATATGAAATATATTTAATAAAATTAAATACCCATATGTGGATGAAATTAATTTTAGGATATGTTTTCAAAACACAACAGAAAATGTTTTTTTATATATTCACTTTTTTAGAAGAAAATGTTTTTATGCTAAATTAATCTAACTAATTAAATTCAAATACTACCCTAGGATTACGTATTAATAATGAATTAATGATATTTTAAAACTTGTTTGAAAAAGTATTTCATTTTAAAAATACAATAACATTTAATACAATTTTCAATAAAAATCAATTTTTTTCACTATTTATTGGAAAAATCAAACATTTTAGAAAAAACCGAAAATTTCACAATAAGATAATTTTTATATAATAATTTAAAAAATTATATCATTTTAATAAAAAAAATCTATTATATACCATAATTAACTAATTTATTCTTTCCAAAAAGAAGAAAATTCCATTTTTGGAGAAATGATATTTCTGAAAATTAAAAATACTTTACAAAAATTTGAGGGCTCATACACTACAAATTAATCAATACGTTTTTATTCATTGGGTAAATTAAATATATTTTATAATTTCGTTACTCTCATTCAAAAAATATAATTCAATGACTTGGATATAATTCTCATATTAAAAAATAATAATTCCATTGTTCATTTAACCTTAGTGTTGTATTCCATATACACAATCAAACATAATGTCCTTCATTAAGAATATTGTGGTGTTAAATTTAACCACCCATTAATAAATTTATCTACACAAATTGACATTGTTTTTGATTATCAGGGGTTTTATAATTGAACATTACTTTTTTTGAAATACAATAATATAAAATGGTTTATAAAGATTCCTCTTGGAAAGAGGGAAACAAAAATATGATGGTCATATGAAAAGAAAAAACTATGTTTCTATATAGGATGAAATTATTGGAATGTTATAATATATCAATGAAAGAATAAAATAACTCACAATGACTAAAATATAGTGATGGAAAACATTTAAAGAGAAAGATAGTAAACAGAAAATCATAAATATTTATTAAATGAAAATATAAACAATTCATAGAAAATGATGGTAAAAGTATAAAATATTCATAAAATACCATTATCCAAATGTGTTGGGATTACAATAACATCATAATAGATAACATTGTAAAATATACTTAATCAATTTGATTCCATATCGTAATAATAATTTCATCCTTAGGTTATTCTTTGATCAATTTCTACTACATTCCTTACTTGAAGAAATGAATATTCAAGATGAATTTATTAATACTTGAAACACAAAAATTAGATTCCATTGGATCATAATATGTATAAAATAATAATAATTTATTTCTCCTCTATATAGAAATTTTATAAAACAAAAAAATGGTTATCACAAAGTGTGATAATTTGTAAGATCCATCAAACATTAATTAACATATTTTAGTCTAACATTTCTTCAATAAAAACAATGGTTTTAGTTTAATCGTTTCATAAATATCATCAATATTAAAAAAATTAACTACATAGATGATGTCATACCTTTTATCATACATCCCCAAAATATAAATTCATTCCTTCGAATTATTTTTTCTTCTTAAATAACTTGTTATCCATAAAGTATCATACACTTACACTCTGTGAATGGTGTCAAAAATATTCATTAACCACCACGATTGAACTTATAATTTATTTAATTTCACTAAAATATCAAGAATATAATTTAGATATAGTTCTAAAAGGTATTCCATAGATTGACCATAAATATATATGAAAATATTTTCATGAAAATGAACTTCTTTTAACCATCCAAATTAACTATATTCCATTATATAATAAGAATAATTAATTTCAATAAAATAATATACTAACCCAATGGGATATTTAGACCTCCAAAGAGTATTCAACCTAAAACATAGTAAGTGTTTCCAGTCACCTCAAAACCCAACCAGTTAAAAAATGTGCACTTAATGCCATAAACCAATAAACCCTAGATGGTATCCATAAATTGTAGGTTAACTTAATATAGAAAAATATATTCTTTGAAAATCCATATTAAAGGAAATGACATTATCAAAAAATTTATGTATTCATCAAGGAAAACCTAAACCAATTCATTATCATATACCTAACAATTTTAAAGTTAAAAATTACTATCCAATTTAGTCATCATTGGTAATATGATATTTATCCCAATTAAAAATTATAACATTACCACTAAAAATATTTATGTGTTTATTGGTGTCATTATACATATCTTTTAAAATCATTACAAAGAAATTAGTTGGAACAATCCTTCTATGATTAATGACTCATATATCCAGAATATTATTGATTTAACACTTGTAAAACATAATTATCAAGTCCCTATAAATACATTAATCCTTACAATTAAATGATCACCATATCATATTTGATTATTATATGAGTTGACCCATTTATTTTATTATTGGATAGAATTATTCCCATATCCCAAATACAAAATAAATTTAACTATGAATTATCCCATATAAAGATCTTCCTTTATCTCCATCAAACTCTTTATTTATGTATGAAATTACTTCATTTATGCCCTTAATTTCCACATAGAACAAATATTTTTATTCTAATGATATTTTAAATTTATTGATTAATTATAAATTGTAAAAATGTAGAGAGATGGATATTATTTTAATTATAATATCAACCACCCAAGATCTTAGTAAACTCCATATTTATCTGTTTTGGTCAATTCAAGAGTTTCTCAATGTGGACGTTGTTAGTCATATATCACGATAACTGATAAGATATAATCCTAAGGATCCTCATTCCAACTACTATCTCATTTTGTTAGTCATGGGGAATTAATTCATGGTTCCATAAGTCTTAATAGAAATCATCCTAGTTCTATCCATTGACTATAACCATTTATCCTATAGTGAGAAACAATATTCAAAGAGAAGTATCATGTAAAATAAATTTATCAAATGACTATGTAAAGAAACCTACATTTAAATCATTGAAATCTTAGGTTTAAACTAGGTAATCAATGAACAATAAATATATTATAGGGTGTTATCCCATACATATACTTATCCATAAAGTCCCCACTAAATATTTCATATCCTAGTTTAAAATTTCATCTAAAAATTTCTCTAAAACTACCTATAATTACCCAATAGTTTCATCCATATATATTAGATGATATTAGATTAATATATATAAACGTAAAATTTTCATCCTTGCCAAAACTATGAAGGATTAGTGTCCTTCCACACATTGATTCATAAAAAAATATTTCATAAATAATGTACATCATATCTCACATAGATCTTCATAACTAGAAAAATTCTTTTACAAATCATAATTATTACTTTTCATAACATATGGGAAAAAATCATAATAATGGGTGAAATTAGATACCCAGTAAGGGTAAATAGGTCAAATATAGATGGTCACATAATTATAATAGAGTAAATGGTATGAGAACATAAGACTAATATTTTAGAACAATGCAATTTCATGCATATATTGTAATCCAGATTCATGTAATACATCATGGAAGTTCATAAGACATGATTCATTAATAAAATCAATGAACATAACCCATGAGATCATAACACAGACATGAGAATGTAGAAAACATAGTAATATAACATTTTAAACTTGTATAATTGGAAACAGATACACTCATTATATTAATGAAAAAAATCAGGCTCTCATATAACCATTTAGACATGGAACCCATGTCCACACACAATCATTTGAACATGAAATCTAGTTCCGTACATAAACATATGGACATAAAATTCAGGTCCATTCATAACCTTTTGGGTTATAAATTCATATACATGTTTAATCTTATAGACATGAAATCTAGGTCTATACCTAATCATTTTTATAGGAAATCTAACACACTATATGAAATATTGATCATGAAATCAGGTTCATAGTTAACCTATTTACCTCATGGTTAATCAATATTTACATACTGAATTTGAGGTATTTTAGACCCAACCTCTACAAAACCATGAACAATACATATAAATTCAACAAGATTAAAAATCATTCACCTTAACATCACAACGTAATGCATGGAAAATAAATTTTTTCCCGAACATCTCATAATAACAATAATAAACAAACCTTATAAATAATTAAGATGATATAATTGGATAATATACCTAGTTAATAAAAATTAACATGAATTGAAGTTATCAGTGATGATTTTTTTTTCAAAGATCACATGGATATTTTTTAAAGATAATACTCTTATTTGTTTAATATTATTTTTAAAAATAAAAAAATTTCAAAACTTTTATGGAAAAAAATTACTTTGAATTGAATGATTTAAATTTTTAATGCAACATTATGATTATTGAGTGGTTATTACTTCCTAAAATTCCATTTATTACATTTACTCTATAATAAAAACTTTCCTTTCTCACATATAATAAATTCAAAAATAACAACATTCAAAAAATTATTTGAATATTCCTTTTAAAAAAATTTTCAATAAGTAAAAAATAAGTAAATTTAATTTAAATAATATTTTGAGAATTGAAAAAAAAATTTAAATACATTTTAGAAAACATATATGGAAGAATGTGTTTTCTTAAAAAATAGAAAAATAAATTTGACTTCCCTTATGGCTCCCTTATCTCCCGAATCTCCCCATCACACTCTCAGCTTTGAATATGTTTTCCTTCGAAAACCCTATGATTCGGTGTTTGTGGTGAATATGAGAAACATTTAATCCTTATGAACTACTTTTAATCCCCTATTATATCATCCTCCAACTCTCTTCCTTCATGGAGTAGTGCTTTTCAGGAATTTTTCTTACTGCATGGATCTGTTGGTTTTGATGAAGGTTGTATCTTTTGAATGCCTTAGCTACTTCTACCGTACTCTGGCCTCGTATTACTCTACACCATTCGAGGTAAGATATGGCAGGATGGATACCCTATGGTTTTGGGTTAAACAGATCTCCATACGTGGTTATTTCTGGTGCTCCTTTTCTGGCTCTTTCTTGTTTTGCATGATCGTTTTGGTCTTGTCGTGATGTTACTATTCAGAACCCTAGGACGATCAAATATCTGACCTGAACTTGACTCCATAAACTCCCCTTTACGTCAGAATGGGAGCGAAGGTTCCTCCAAGGTTTTTTTAGGTGGGATGCAGTGGCCGAAGTTTCTCCCAGTTCAGTCTGATTTGGGTTTTATCTTTGATGATTTTTGGTTTCTCGACCCCTTTCTAATATTCCAATTGAAAAATTAATAGGATTGTTTCAGTTTTTTGGTTTTTTCCCTTTTCATTGTTGTTTTTTCAGTGGTGGTCGATGATTCTGTTCACATCGGGGTCTTTTTGAGGTTTTATTTGGTGGTGGTGGTCAAGCTATACATGGATCACGAAGACATGGTGATGGGGTTTTTCTATGGCTTTGACTTGTTCCGATGGTCATAGGTGACTGGGGTAATGGTAGGATTGCAGAGATGATAATAGTAAATATGGTTTTGTCGACGGGGGATCTCATGATGATGATGATTATGGATGTATATGTGACTCTACTAACACAGTTCATGATGATGGATACTTGATCGGTATGATAGTGTGATGGAAAGTGGTGTATTCAGTTTCTATGTGTGGTAAATTTTGAATTTTTGTATTTCATGGATTTGGGTCTTCTATTTTTAATTTTTACCTCTTGGGTAGTTTAGTTGCTTTTTGGATTTTGGATCATGGTGATATGTGGTTGGTATGTGGTTTCTGTTTTTTCGTATTTCATATGTGTAGTTCTCACTTTATCCTTAATGTAGTTTTTTAGAAAAATAAATATAGATTGGATTGGTATGTTGACTTCCGTTCAAAACATATTTTCTATATCATGAGTAATAAAGGTGATGAAAATTAAAATAAAACATGAAAATTTAGTAAATAACCATTGAATCTGAAAAATAATTTGATTGACGAATGTTATATCCTAATAATTCAACATTTGATACTTAATTATAAACAATCTCAATAAAAAAAGAGACCATAACATAAAAAGTTTTACTCTTTCGTAATATATTATTCATGAGACAAAAAAATGAAAGAAAATTTATGGGTATTTAAATATGAAAAAAAATTATATTAAGTATAATAAAATTAATTCTTGTGTAGTATATAAATAACTTAATAAAAGCAATTTTTGTATAATTCATGCATCTAATTTAAATTTATGTTAGATTAAGAACATTTACATTCAGTTTCCACATTCATTAAACTCACTATAACCTCCTTTATAATAAATTGTAATTTATTATACATAAATAAAATATATCATTAAATACTTATTATATCATATATAATAATTTTATTACATTTCAATACACATTTATCAATAATTCCTTATTAAAATCATTATTTCAGGATGTTCACTATTTCATTTTTCAGGAGAATTTCAATTTGATACATCATATCCTTGTACAATGTTCATGTTTTAGTTATATAAATTTTTTTAATAGTTCTATATATATTTTATAAATTAGTTATTTTAATATATCAATATCCATCCCTAAATTATATTGATAGAATAATGAATTAAACCATTCATGGAGATAGTATGTTGTACATATAGATGAATGACCTTTTCACATTTCAAATAATAAAAAGTGATAAAGGAAAAAATAATTAACCATTTATGATTAATTATAAAATAATTTAACTCATGAATATTAAATAAATATATCATAATCTCCATCTTTGTATAGTTTAAATGAAAAACAAATCACATCGCTTCGTGGAGGTGGTACCCCACACGTACGCACGAGAAATATTATTGATTTCCAATATATTAAAAGGTAGGAAGAAAGATATGATATTTTAATTCAAGAAGAATAAATATTCCATTATTAATGTATATAAATATTATAACCATCATAAGATAAAACCATGAATTATGGAGTCATAAATTGAATTGAATCACTATGTAGAGATGGTAAGCCACATGTATAGACATGCTTTACTTTCAATTACCATTTGATGGGAAATATGGTGGGTAATGGTGATTTAATAATAATATCAAAATTTATGTCAATAATGGATACATAATAAAATATTTTATGATAACTACTATAGATTCAGATGTGGTAAAGTAGACATACAAAAGAATGTGTTCGATGAAGGTTATTACGTCCTCTTTGAAATAACTCTAATATATATTCTATTAAAGTCAGAATTTTTTATCTTTGTGGAATTCCCTAAATTCTATATTGTTTATAATTATGTGAAGTAGTTAATTTTTTATCTCATTGTCAATCAAGAATTCCCAAATTGGGTTGAAGAGGAGAAATGAAGGGTTTCATTTTATAATTGAGGTTAGGGGAACATTTATAATTTCCAAATTGATTAAATTATAATAAATTTTTATCAGTAAAATTTATTCAAAAATGCCCAGATATTAGTATGTAATTTGGGAAAATATTTTATTTTCATCAATTGATAGAATTTGGAAGGGTTTGGTTCCATTATAAACAATATTTTTCTTATCAACCATTTTTATAACCAAATTTAACCTTAATCACAGTACCATATTTGTTCACACATAACTGGTTATTATTTTTCTTATAAGATATAAATTAGATCATAAATAGCCAATCAATAATATTTCATACCATATGTAAACAAAAAATAGAATGATATAATTTTAATATAATACTTTTAAAAATAAATAATATGTTATAATTATCATAAAAATTCATGGTATTATATTACTCAAAGAAATTTTATTACTTTTTAGAGATTCAAAATTATTTATTTTACTTCTCTATTAACAGAATAAATATTTTATCAAAATATTGATATCATTTAACGTAATTATATAATTAATAAAATACAGAAATAAATTAACATCATGAATTTTATTTCATTATATGAAATATTGAAATTCAATTTCATTAATATTTTTTCATTTATCCACATGTAAATACAAAATGATATTGTTGACTAATAGAGTTACATTTCTTACTATCATTTATTTAGATATTGTACACTCAATTTTCAAGGACATGTGTATATTAAAGAAATTAATTTTTTCCCTAATGTGTTAAGGATCAAATTACCTTTTTCATGTATGGATTATCTTGAAATATTATGGCCATATTACTTACTTTTATCCTAGATTAACATGATTTAACATTTACTAATGTGATAAATTTTACTAAGGTTACTAATCATATAGACCTAAAATAAAAGTTTCATATTTTAAAAATTATAATGACTCAATTAAAAATTTTAATAAAGTATTCTCAAATTCAAAACATATAAGTGAAAAAAATAATTATAGAATAAGATCAGAAAATGAAAAATAGCATTTTTTAGAAAATTCCTCATTTTATGTACAAAACTGTATTTAAAATCAATTCAACTATAAAATCCATTGTATAATATTATAATTCATTAAAAAAAGCAATAAATATTATTTTTTAAGAAAACACCTTTTATAAAAATTGAATGATTAATTCTAAATATTTAATCAATAAATTTTTATTGATTATGAATTATATATATATATATATATATTAATATGGTTAATCCTAATCTTACCATCCAATTAAATGGCTTGGTTATAAATTTTATGTTCAAATAATAATAATTTATAGTTCATTTAAGATCTATGTTTCCAGTCATTAATATTATTATACAAAATGTCATTATTTGAAAATATCATGGCATTAGAATCTCCCAGTCTAATTTTATTATTCTCAAACATATTTTATTTTTCGATATAGTAAAGTTATATTTCTATTTTCTTTCATTATAGATCATTCAATTATTTTTCATGATATACGTGACATCTTCAATTTTAATGTATGCCTTGTCTCAAGCCATTATGTATCCTTTAAATGGTAATTAAATTAATCAAGGGGAATGAAAGGTAATTAGAGTAAAAAGTTACTCAAAATATATAATTTTTAATATGATATCATTCACATCATGAATGGAAACCCACGAACTGAATGGTTTTTAAAAACATTCCAAAAATTTCATTTAGGGTGTGAAAACTCATTAATGACATTAAATTATATTTCTAAAGTGAATAAGAATATTTGGAACTTCTGTTAAGGAGAATTTATTTTCATTATTGTTTTTATCTCAATATATTATGACATGATTCCATAATTCAATTCATTATTAGAGTGTTTTTCAATAGATTAATTTTTTTTGAGAAATGACCATTTGTCCTTTTCCTTCACCCCTCTTTCCTAAACCCTAGGCCCTACTTGGACAATTTTGGTAATCTAATTCCATCCATAGATGGGATTTCTAGATCATCAAGAACTAGACCTAGAGAATATGATTTCACTTCTTGTTCAGAATTAAGATGTTAATGGTAGCATCTTCCCTTATAGATATTGTTGTGATATATGACCTAGGTAGCTATTCATGACACCAGAACATCATTGTTCTTGAAGAAGGGAGTCCTTAAAAAACGTGGAATATGTAAAATTCGTTTCACTGATGTTTTAGTGAGTTTTCTTGTCCCCATGAGACATATACATGATATTATTAACTTATTGTGTGTGTAAATTTTACCATGAGAACACTTATTGATGTGATTCATCTTTTTTTGAGTGTGAATAGTCCTATGAGACCTATTATTGATAATATTCACATGTGGTGTGGATAATGTGATAGATTTACCTAGATCTATTCGATTAGATAGATAAGTTTTTTTTGGATTTCCCAAGAGTATTGATATCGTTTCGACACATGTTGTGTGGAATTTCACCAAATATTTGATTTGTGTTGAAATGAAATTTTTCGTAAAATGTGGGAGTTTATATCCCATTATGGACTATTTGGACAATAGATGAATTTGATGGGTATATTGTTCCAATGTAATAATTTTTATCTGGAATAAATCTACAGTAGGTTGATCATGTCTTCATGGACCCAACATACATGTGAAAATATGTATATTAATTTTTTTATTTGTTCATTAGTTATTTTTTTGGCATGAACTTGTGTATACTGATCAGTTATTTAAAGAAACCATTATGGTTTCTCTACTATTTTTTATACGCACACATAAACACTGCATGGGAATTGATGCATGTGTAGAATCTTTATCATCCTGGATCTAGTAAAGGGAATGGAACCTATAGTGAATTCATTAGCATGAGGTATAGGAATGTGTGATGAGATGCTAGATACAGTCTATTTCTTAGTTATTTTGATGCATATTGATTAGTTTTTTTACCAATTTATCTTATTCAAAATATAGTTATCATAATACTTATACAATTTGATTTTATGGTTGACATGTTATAATGTTTTTGGATTATTATTTTCCATTAATGTTATTATTATTGTTTTTACTAATATTAAATTCTCTATTAGTTGATTGTTTCCAGAAAAAGTATTCCAGTGATACCTCTCAGGACCTCACATCTATTTGAAAGACTCTATCGAATCATAGGGGACACTTGAGATCAACTATAACTCCATCCCAGAACTAGTTAATGAGTTCAATGTGGTACGAGACGATATCAATGGACTCACTATATTCCAAACACTATTTATTATTTTTCGATGAGTTGGGAAATGGTATAAAGGAGAAATGATTTTTTGGAGTTCAGAAGGGGGATTTTATCAGTGTTTGTCCATTACTATATAGTAGACCTATGAGTTTCCCTAGAAGTGTGATTTTTAATCTGTTTTTTACCATTAATTTACTGACTATGGGAGATTCACAAGATGTTTATATTATAATTTCTGTGATCTTCAGTGCATTCATGCATCCTTATTTGGAACATAGGTTTACATTTTACTATTGTGTTTTTAATTATATATTGTTCAATTAATAACCTTCCAATTATAATTTTAATATGTTCCTTATTATTATTTCATTAATTGTATTTATTTCTGAACCATGATATTATTGTGGTTATTGTGTATATATGATTCTGAATAACATGTTGGTACTGAATATTTTCATTATTCCATGGGTAATGATAGGGTTAATAATTTATGAATGGATGTAGCCTCCTAGGATAGTTCCCCTAAAGATATTAGTCAGTTTTCATATAAATTTCTTTATTATTACCATATTATTTCTATACTAGGTTATCTAAATGATTATTTTTAATCTCAGATAATTCTATCATGGAAATATTTTACTAGGAACCTAGGAGATGTAAACCAGAATTCCCCCAGTTGGAATTCCCATGATCTATCATATATATAATATGATCATGTAGCTATTAAATCTCTATAATATACTCTATTATTTCATTTAATATATCCAATATTACTCAAAATCATTTATCTAGTTTCTTATCTAATAAAGGAGGATAAAAAATTAATGGTGACATACACTTCTGATGTTAAGATCTTGTATTCCCAATAAATTCATAGATCATGATTTCTATGATTACATAGTATTTTAAAACATATATATTATATCATAATATATGAATATACAATATATTCAAAAATACATTCCTTAGGACCACTAAGGGTTAGTGTATTTGGAGGCAGGATATAGATTGTTCTTATTTCTTAAATTACCATCATCATATACAATAGATTTCAGTTTATATAGTTCATTGTGTAGTCGAGTGCATCAAATTAGATTTAGTTTTTACTAAAATTTATCTCGTATATACGAAACTCTGAGTCGTCTTTCGTTGGAGCAATAAACGATTAATTAAAAAGGGGTTTGATTACATATTTCAGAAATATGAAATGGGATAATGGGTTTGGAAGGTTTTGTGATTTTAACATATGACCTAAAACTAATTTACTATGTGATACAAATGTGTTGGTGAAATCGTTATAAACCATTTTTAGTGCCCCATGATGCCAACCATCATTGATATTAAGGGAAATGGTAAGGATCATTGATTTCATGATTTATAAGAACTAAAACTAGTATTGTATTTGAGTTTTTACTAGGTTCACATATAATATCTGATCAATCAATTATATTAATTACTTGAGACCACTCACTATCAATATAATAATTTCTATATATCAATTGAAATCAATTAAGGCATCAAATAAAAAACACGATGAGATGTAAAAATTTGGGTTTATGAAAAAATATTTCTAATGATAAAAACATGATTATTCATGGGTTATATCTTTTGGAATTAAATAAACAAAATAATCCATAGGCACATTCATGAAGGAAAAGAGGTGAAAAATGAGGCAAAAATGCTCAAATCATTATAGTATCATTCTTATTCAGGTAATCACAGGAATTAATATTCTATTGGATTATATTATATTGTTTTATAGTAATCACAAAATAAAAATCTATGTAAGAAAAAAAATGGAATACATACCCAGAAATTCAATCACCTTCAAAATATTAAAATAATGGGGCTGAGGATTAAAATAGAGAACACCTCCTAATTGATCACTAAGAGGATTATAAGTACATGATATAGAAGAGAAAGAAAATTGTAGAGGTAATCTCTCAAATTCCACTCACCCTTACAATTTTCCATTCATACATTTACATTTTTCCATAGAGTTTCAATAAATAGAAATTTTGAATGACAGATTCAATAAAATTGACTGGTTGTGTAAGTGTGATGTTCATGATAGTTTTTTATAGAAAGTGTATTTTACTCATTAACTGATAAAAATTACTTCAATTGTCCCAAAATTCAATGTAGAGGTGTTCCATAAAGTTATTTATGCATTCAATGGATAATTATTCCATTTAGAGTTCTTAGTCTGGATTTATGGCCCAAATATCTAATTTTTATCCAATATGGATCGTATAACATTTGTTCATATTGGTGTCCAGTTTTGGGCATTTAAATGGAATCATTTTTCACGATAGTATTCTATAAAAATTCAACCCACACAATTTTACTCATGTCCTCTAGTTTTCAAAAATATTAAATGCACATATTATCCAAATTATATAAGGATTTCCATATGTATTCTTCTGATCCTACACAGTTTGGGAGATTTTTTTTGAATTCCATCATTGGCTCTCCAAATCACCTCCTCCTACATTGTAATCATTAAAAAATTTAAATTTTCATATTTAATTTTGGTGAAAATTAAATTATTTAATCAACCATGGTGTAAATTTTTTTATTATATTTTGAGTTTTCAATACACAACTGGTTTATGAGAGTAGTTTAATGGTTGAAGTAAATAGTGAATCACTATGCAAACACACCCCCACAACTAAACATTTAATCTCACAGGTAAATTAAAATATATAATTAAAACATATTCCATCTGTATATTCTAAAAAATCATTAATATTTAACATTCAATGGAAATTAAATAAATCATAGTAATGTGTGGGAAGAAAAAACTACACTGACGAGGTTTTCAGAGTGATCATGAAAAAAGAAGTGTCATAAATTAAATTAGGAAAACAAACCAAATGATGTGTGATACCACATTAATAAAGGCTGTAAAAAGTAAAAAAATTCAAATAACTCTCTAAAACTGTGTGTGAGAAATATATCATGCTATTCTTTCCAATTTCTATCCATTAAATATATGTTATTTTTTAAAACAATTTCTAACCTGATTCTTTCCACGGAACCTTCCCTACATCATTTGCAATCAAATTTCAAGACCCACCCTCTTAAGAATTCCTTGAAGTCAAACAAAAAGATCCAAACTTATATATCCCTATTTTTGGTACATTCTATTAATCCACTCATTACTTATTAATATTAATATTACTTTTTATTTTTTTTATTAAGGGAATACAATAGTTAGGTAATGGGTGTATATCAGTAGGTTAATCTGGTATAGTAATGAAACATAGAAGATAAGGAGTGAACCTATGGGAAATTTTTTTAGACAGATAGTAAATATTAAAGAATCATTTAATTACCTTATATTAAGTTAAAAATATTCACACTTCATTATTTGGAGGAAAAATTTATGTAGATATTAACTTCCACAATCTTTTAAAAAACTACTCACCTAAGGGCTATAAATCATCTCAATAGATTCATAGAGATACAACCATTTATATCATTTTTTAGAAAAATTAACTAAAAAACACACCCAAGGTTATACAAATTCCAAAATTAACTCCATAAATGAGTTGAATTATTATTAAATGTTTAGAAAGAAGGAATAAAAGCTTCTGAAATGCAGTTTTAGAATGTTAATTGATTTTATGAGAATAAGAGGTTTAAAAGGTAAAAATACTACAAAATAAGAGAAAAATGGAAGGATGGTGATGAAAATAATAATGAATTCAATACACTTGGGAAAATTAAAAATACAATGAAGTAAAAAAATTAGAGAAGAAACTACAAATACGATGAAAAAAATGAAATAGGAATGTATGGACATCCTACATGTAGAGTTTGAAGTATCCTTAGTGTGAAAAGGGGATTTTTGGAAAGAAGAAAAAAACTAGTGGTTTTAAATTCAATGTTTCATCTTGAAGGTGGAATACCTACACCATATTCTTTAGAAAATCATCATAAAAGTATTTATGTATCATCCCATTCCCAGTAATTCTTCGGCCACCCTTCTCATTTAAGAAATGTATTGCACAAAATGGTAAACATTTGTAATAGTGTATGCACCTAGACATTGGGAACAATGATTACCTTGGTGTAGTTGTAACATGGAATTGTACATGGGAATATTTTAATCAATATGGAACTTCCACTGATGAATCAGATCATTATGGATAACTATTGTCTCCTCTATAAATTTAGGAGTTCTTATATGCATCATGATGAATTTCATCAAACTCCTGAATTTTCAACTTCCTAAGTTTATCTGCATCTAAATGATTAACATTACATTATTTAATATCCCAATGTAAATGATGATATACCTCCATTGGGTTGTGAAAATCCTTTCCCCAGACTATATTTTATGGTGAAATTCTAATCATTGTTTTAAAATATAAATTATACACCCAAAGTGATTCATCTAAGCGCACACTCAAATCATTCTTATTGGGTTGTAATATTTTTCCAAAATTCACATAACTTCTAAATTTGGGATTTTTTTCTTTTCCATTAGTTTGGGGTGACATGTTGTGGAGACATTATGAACAACCCCACAAATATAGAGCAATTTTTCCAGTTTTGATAAAAAAATATGAACTCTGACCACTAATGATGAATCTTGAGAAACCAACCCTATTGAAAATTTTGGACCTCACAAAATTATCAGCCACTCAATTGTCAACATTAATGGAAGCCTTTTATTCAACCCATTTAGAGAAATAATAAATATTTAGTAGTAATTACATGAATAAAAACAATTTTTTAAAAGTCCCGATGAAGTCAATTCCCCATGAATCAAGTATTTCAGATAAATAACATGGGTTTATGGGACAATTCATTCCTCTTGTATATATTTCATGTTAATTAGAATTTTTTAGATCTATTATAAAACTGATGGATATCTCCATACAGTGTTGGTTAATAATGTCCTAAGTGAATGTCATCTCAAGCTATACATTGAGGGAAAAAGTTCCCCCACAAACCAAAGTGTGTATGAAACTAAAATAAGAGGTGAAATCAGGGTCATGTATACATAGACAATGAACTGACACACTCAAAATTGACCACATGTATATGTCATCCCAAATGTACAATCATGGCCAATTAATAATCCATATAGATTGTGAATTTCTAAAATTATTGGGGACCATAGATTCAGTAAGAAAATTTATAATATCCTCATACAAGGGATAAGGTAAACTACATCAAAAAGGTTAATATTTGGAAATAATTCCCCAATGGGGATAGAGGAGTAAACATGGTGGTCCAATTGTTATAAAATCATACAAATGAGTTCACCTAACACATTATCCACACCTCTATTATCTCAAATCACTAGGTCAAACTCCAAGATGAGGATAATGCACCGAATGAGAAGGGGTATAACATCAATTTTATTAAGGTGAAAAATAAGGGTAGCATTATGAGGAATAAAAATTATTTTTGATCCAAATAGATATTAATGTAATTTTGACAAGGAGAACACAAAATTAAGATATTTATTATTAGTGTTCATGCAGTTTTATTGGGGAGGGTCAAGGGTGTGAAAGAAATGTGAAATGAAATGGGTACTTCTTAATTCTTTGTTATAAAACTACCCCAACTACAAAGTTATAGGCATTAAACATAAATTTAATGGGGAGATCCCACCTTGGATGATGGATAATTAGAGTTGACATGAGACTCATTTTTAGAGAATTTGATATATCGTCGTATTTTTTATCAAAACAAATTTTGAATCATTTTTTATTAACCAAGAAATGTAAAGTGTAATATTACTAATTATTTAATTAATAGATGGAAAAACCATCATTAACCATGAAATTCCATGCCTTACGAACACATTTTGTGTATCTAAGGGATGGAGTTATTTCAATTATATATTTATACAATTGAATTCCATCATTTGAAATAGCATTCCCAAGAATTATCCCCCACTCAACCATGAAATATCATTATAAATAATTTAAGGAGAGATATTATTAATGTAATAATAGAGGTAAGAACCTAGGACTCCAAAAAATAGACCAATTGAGGAACCATAAAATATGAAATTATCCATAAAAACATCAATATTGTTCAAAATTTACTCAATAAATATACCAAACATAAATCGATAAATAGTAATAGGAGCATTAAAAAGACCAAAAGAAATCCACTTTTATAAAAATGTGCTGAATGTATAGGTAAATTATGTATTTCAAGATTCTTAGGCGCTAAATGGATTTTAAAATAACCCAAATATCCATCATGAAAACAATAATATGACAAAATATCCAATAATCCTAAAAGTTTGTCATTAAAATTTTGAGGAAAGTGGTCATTTCACATGGCTTGATTTTGAAAACCGTAGTCAATATAGACATTCCTACCGTTTTTAACATGTGTTGGGAACACTTCAATCCTTCCTCTTGACACAACACTCATTCCATTTTTAGTGATAATAAAATGTGGTCTAATCCATTTTCGATCAAATATGGGATATATGATCCCAATAGAAAGAAATGAACTAACTATTAATTTTATAACTTCATGGATGGTGGGATTGAATTTTTGTTGAGAATGACTTAAATGCATAGCCTCATCATCTACTTGTATATAATTACAAATAGATTGGATAATCCTAAGAATATCATCCAATCTCCACCATATCTCATCTTTATACTCTATCAAAATAACTATTTGTTTTGATTCATCTTAGGAGAGAATTTATTTGAAATAATAATGAGAAATTGAAAAATACCATCAATAAATTTTAATTTTAAATTAGTTGTATGTTTTTTTCATTCCAACATTGGAGTATTTTTTTGGAATCAGGGCACGAATTTAGGGGGAGGTGGGTCGATGGAACTCCATGTATACTCATGTTTATTCTTTATGGAAAGAGAATAAATGGAATTGAGATTTTCAGAACCATTGACTAAAATGGGAACATAAAAATGAACACACTAAACAATTAAAACAAAAAAATTACACATTTATGTACCAAAAAACACTCAAAACATGAATCAATAATCAATACAAACATGTGTAAAGAAGATTAAAAAAAACCAGATTATAGGGTTATGAGATTATTTTTTGTGTGTCTTTCATTATAGAGAACTTCAATAGAATAGAAGAAAATAGTTCAGTTCTCTTCAATGGGGTGTTTCATAGCGTCGAGTATATTAGAACATACCATTTCACCACTAAACATCATGTGCATCATACCATTGTTAATGTTGATGATCTTATTTTTAGTTTTTAAGAATGGCCCCCAAGCATGATATGACCATTTAGTTGGCTTCCGAGTATCTTAAATATTAATAATGAAGATTTCTGTATGGAATATTATATTCTTCACTCTATAGGGGACATCCTCGATCCCTATTGATGGGCATTTTGAGCTCTGGTTAGAAAAAAGAAAGAAAATTTCCATTTTTTAATCTCTCCAAAATGTAGAGAAGTATACATAGAGTGAGATATTGAATTAATTGATTCACCAATATCATTCATTTAATCATATTAGAATGTATCCCCTATTATGAAAGGTATCGTGAGAGTTCAAATATCCGTGAATTTTGTTGGAATTTCTTATTGTATCAAGTCCAAGACAATACTTCCATGAATGATCCTCTCATTAACCATTATATATTGTGTGTGATTGAAATGTTCATTGACATGTTTTGGCATTGTGAGGGAATATTTTAACTCTATCCAATATAGGAATGTTAACTTTTACATATTAAATGTATCATTTATTTCATTATCAAAATCATTATCAAGTTTTTTATTTTATTTATAAATTAAATAAGGGAATGTATGAAAAGATGGATTGTTAAGAGAAATTATCAATGGAAATTTCATTACCCTTTTTTTATTTTTCCTCATTAGAATATATTTTAGTTTGAGAAAGTGAGTTTTCATGTGGGGGACATTTGTATTGTGTAGAATTAGTGGAAGAAGAAAATTAATTTCTTCTATGATTTCTGACTTCAAAACACGTACTTTTCCTTTTGAATTAGAAAAAAGTTGGGATTAAAGATGTCCATAACCTTGTATCATTATCCCATTAATTGTGTTTTCCAATTGTCCAGCATTAGTTCGTAGGTCTTGAATTTTTTATTGCATGAATTTTTAGAACTAGAGGTTTTGGGTTTCAATTTTTATGACCATGTCCTCAAGGATTGGTTCATATTTTGGAGGAGTATTTTTTTCAAATTATGAAGGATACTAAGGTTGTAAACCTTGTCGTTATTGATAATAGTTCTATTTAATGTTTCTTGGGTTTTCTCTTTTTTGGTTGTATCATTGTGCTTGACAGCTATGTTTTTATTTGGCATTAATAGTTGTTTATTGAAGGGAGGTGCATGTTGGAATTTATTCCTAGTGGAAAATACTATATAAGACTCAGATGAATCATTACGTTGTGGGAACTGATCCATAAAATGTGTCTTATCAGAAAAACAATAACACAACATAATGGAATAGGTGGATAATGTGAATTACATTGAGCATGATATAATTTTCGTTGATGGTTATGTATCTCATAAATTTTATTATACATTCATTTTTCAAGTAATGAATGAATTACCCCATGAACACCTTGGGTGGGTGAAATTTATTGTGTAACAAATTGTTGAGCATTTTGAGCCATGGTGTCCATTAAGTCCTGATTGTAAGAAGGAATTTTATCATCAATGGTACCAACATGCATACCATATATCATAACATGATCCATGGGATAAATTGCGTAATAGAAATACATAATTATAAAATTTTCAATAATTTGGTTGCGGGGGAAACCCCAAGAATGCATTTTTATTATCTTCCAGAATTCAGGAAGGTATATACTTGTTATTATATAATTCCAATGTTTTTAATTTTAATGGATTATGTTCTAGGGGTAGGAAAAAAATTCTCTATAAAAGTTATTTATGTTCCTTTCAGCAAACAATTGTAGTAATAATATTCTATTTATAGTCTTCTGATATACTAATAAGTGATAAAGAGAAGTCCCAATACATTTTCAAGACCTCATCCAAATTTTGGGGTTTCAGGGTTGACCACCCCATGTGAAACTAATTGAGACATTTCTAAGGGTCCTCACCACGAAGGACATTATATTTTGTATGGGTGAGGATGGGTCACAGTCTCTGCTCAATGATGGATTCTTCATCGGGTAATTGGATGTCCATAGGTTGGTACTCCATATCAAGGGTGGTCAGTTATTTTAATATTATATTTTTTTCACCGATGATTTCAAGTATTTTTCTTTGGATCAATTTATGAATTATTTTGGAACCTACTGAGGTTCCACAGTTGTTTCATCAGTGTTTCACAACTGTACTACTCTTGATGACATGATTTCAGCATAAAGTGGCATTTTAATTTGTGTGTCAATTTAGAGGAAAATAAATTTTCTATATATTATCATGGAAGACATTGTAATTTTTTTAATATTAATTCTTTTTATGTATCTGTAATATGAGATGAATTAAATAAAAGAACTGAATAAAAAATATTTTCGAATAGAAATGATAATTTTATACTATATAATTGGATAAATAGAGAGAATAAGAATACGGGTAAAGTGAGATAAGTTAAAACACAAACAAAGAATAGATAAAAACCAAAAATAGAAGGAAAAGGGTAAATATTAAAATAGGTCATAGATAAATAAAAAATAAAGAAATAAAATGAGAAAAAAGATCTTGTCTCCTCTCAAGCGGTGCTAAAATTAGTTCGTGTTGTCAAGCGTGTCAAATTAGATTCTATTTTTATTAAAATTTATGCACTATAAAAGGAACTATTGGTAATATCTTGACAGAGATATAGAACATTCACTAAAATGGTATTTTATTTTGTTTTTTATGAAATATAAATTGAGTTAATATTGGGGGAAATTAACGTTAACCCTTGAATATAAACTAATTTACTAATTGATAAAAACTTCATTGAGAAGTTATGATCAATCTAGGACAGTGTATGTTGAAGCTGAACCATCATTGTTCTCAATATAAATGTGAAGGATCACAGATTCCATTATTTATACACACTAAATCCTATATTGTGTGTTATTTCATACATGGTTACCAACTAGGATCTGATCGATCAATGATATTAATTACAGGCAACAACACACATTCAATAAACTTATGTCAATGTTAGAACCAAACTAAATGAAGTAATCACATCAAAAATGTGATGAGATATCCAGATTTGGGTCTAATACAAATAAGTTCTAAAGAAAAAAATTATATAATCATGGGTTATAATTTCTTGATTTCATCAAGATGACGTAATCCAAATGATCACTAATGAAATGGATGAAGCGAGAAAAAATTTAAACATGCTCAAATCATCACATGATCTGTCTTATGCCTGAAAAAATGGATTAATGTTCCTTTTATTTTCATTATATAAGACTATAACAAAAAAGAAATAAAACAATATACATTAATAATTATATACTAAAAAATTGAAATTCAATCACCTTCCATATTTTAAAAGTGTGTAGATTCATATTACAACAAAGAATACACCCACAATTGATCAATAAGAGGTTTATAAGTACACGATGTAGAAGAGTAATAAAATGGATGATGTATGGTCTCAAAATATACTCACCCTTATCCCTAGTCTTCAGAAAAAATACAATAATTCATATAGTTCTTTTAAAAAAAAATTCATAGTTGGATTCAAGAAATTTGGATGGTCCATGGTTGTGGGTGAGTTGTTCATTACATATTTTTAAACCAAGGTGATTACGTTATTTTTATAAAAATACTAGTTATATTATTATAAACATATATGTAGAGGTTTTACATCTTGTTTTCCATCAAAATGTGTTGGAATAATCTCAATCTGAGGGCCTAGCTTTGTGTTATGGCTCAAATATTGAGGATGATCTAAAATGGCCCTCCCAAAATTTCATCACATTATGGGACCAATTAGGATCTCAAAATTAATGAATCATGATTTTTTTTCTTCTATATAAATGTATTGAATAGTAATTTACTATATTACGCATTTGTTTGGAAAAATTTTGTGATCTAATTATAGATATAAAATATTAATGTCCACAACTGTGCTCAGGAACTCATAATGTTTGGTCAATTTGGCTTGAATTCCATCATGGGATATCCAATTAACCACATATTAAAATTAAATCATTTAAATAGTTAAAATTTACAAATTTACGATTTAAAAATGTATTTTATTAAATAAAAAATAAAGGGAAATTTTTTATTATATTTAAAAAGTTAAATAAAAAACTTGTTTAAAACTACGACCTAAGGGTGGCAAGAAATGGCCAATAATTATTTTATAAATAGTATACTTCAAAAAAATTCCCTAATTAAAATAATTATTCATAAACTAGAGAAATTAATCATGATAAAGGGTGGTCTAAAATTATAAGTAATATTAAACTTGGGGGATATTAACATAACATGACTATAATGGCATGAGAACATGATAATAAAATTCTTAAACCACACGATGCATATCATATATCATAAACATGAGTCATGGAATTAATAATGATTTTTTCAGAATACATTAGTCATTAAGGAAACAAATAACATTATCCACGAGAACATAACAATTTCAAAATAAATTGTATTTTATCATACATATAAGAATATATAAAATTATGTACAGGCTACCAACAAAGACATTCACAACATGATAAGATTGGGATAAATATGAGTGTACCTAATTTAATATTGGGATAACCTCATGTGTAACATATTTTTTAGGATTGGGATAACTTCCCATAATGAATTATTTTCTAGCTAGGGACAACCTCCCATGTATCATCTAAAATCATTAAACATTAATCCTTACCAAATTAATTCAAGTGAGATATAGACCCAACCATCCAAATAATATATACTATTATGTGCCACAATATCAAAAAACAATAATAATAGTTTAACCCATATAATATAAATGTGATTCATAATCATTTTATCATAGTACTACCCAAGGAAAATAAATGGGTTTAATAATAAATCTATCAATTCATCATGGAATAATAAGTGGAAATGGAACATGATTCATAAAAATATTTTCCTGATAAATATAATCCATCCAAAAAAAGATTACATTTGGTGTCATTGGATCATATAACCATTAATACTTATATAACATAAAATGATTTTGAATTTTATGGAAAATTATTTGAATGTTTATTTGGATAATTTCATGACGAAAATAACTCTTCCACATTGAAAATCATCTTTATAAAAATATAAATTCAAAAACTATTGTGACAATACTTTTCCTTAAAAAATATTTATAAATTTATAATGGAATCTTTAGAATATTTTTTAGTCATGATGGTGGAAAAAATATTTCATATCATACATGTTAAAAAAATATTTCTTTCCAATTTTTGATACAAACTAAAATGTACATCATTTTTGAAAAAATTCATGCTTATTCGTTTTAAAAAATGATGAAAATTTTCAAACATGTGTAAAAATTACATTAAACCATGGTATTATATTTTTTAAAAAATTCATGAAAATATTTTTAGAAACATTGTTGTTGAAATAAAAGTCATTTTTGTATAAGAGTAAAATATATTCAATTTTTCCTTAAAATGTTATTTTCAATCCATGAGTACAAAACAAGATGGAAATAGAAGGAACAATAATAATTTCAATAAATAAATATAGTATAAATACAATTTATGAGTTCCATTATCATTAGATCATAATATTGGATCATTGGATGTATATCATAAACCACCACAATAAACATTTAGATTCTAACATCATCTATTTACCACATTTATATTGTTTGGATCATAATCCCCATGAAATAAAGAAGATTACAAGGAAATTTAAATCAAATAATGTTCAAAAAATAATAATAAATGAAATTCGTGGGATTTATATAATCCAAGAGGATAAATAATTGTTTAATATGTTATGTGTATCATAGAAATAAGAGTGAGATGAAAATCACATACCTTAAGTCTCGACATCATTCATGAAAATTCAAAACACCTTTATAATAAAAATAGGTTTAACATATATCGAAATTAATACCATAATTATATATATCATACCATATATAATTTACTTATTAAAGGTTAATAATTTTTTTGAGAAAGAATCTATCATAAGTTCGCATTTCATGTAATAGGTGCTTCATTTTTTATATATGGATTCGTTAAGTAGTTTCATCCATTTTAATTTTACCGTTTACATATAATCTCTATAATTTAAAAGAAGAAATTTTTATCATATATATTTATTTTATATTTATTTTTAGTAATTCATTTATGTTATAACAATAAAATGAAATTCAATGTACATAGAGATGGTAGGTCATACATATGGATGAGTAATGTTTGAATTTACTCGATGGATTGAAAGAAATAAAGTTAAATAATATATCCAATTTTTATATTATTACTTTTTAATATATATCACATATATTCATTAAATTTAACATTATTACCACCTATGTTATGTGTAATTAAAAAATTAATCACATTAATTTGTGTGGTCGTAGTATATTGTTCACTTGACTGACATTATCTTATTTTCATGGAATGTAAAGTAAGAAGGTATAAATTATATTTTAATTAATTAAGTATAATTATTTCATAAATATCCCATAAATTTTTTAAATCAATCATTATATCCATACATGAGAGGTGGTGATGGAAAAATAACTACCTCGATTTGTGATGTGGTAGTCCTCCATACAAACGACTGATAATTTTATTTCTCACTTGATAGATTTGGAGTTATATTATGGTCATGAAAATAACATAATAAAATATCAGTATATGAGATACATATATTTTATTATATCACAATTATTGAAAAATATTTTAAGGAGTTAGAGGAATAAATAAAATTAAAACGAATGGTTAAGACCTATAAATGTTTTTTAGAGTACTCTTTTAGGATTACACAAAAAGCCTTCCTAAGAGGGTATACTAATCAATATATTTACTAGGGGATGTTGGGATAGAATTAATTAACATATTTGGTTAGTTCATGGCTAAAAATAGTGATTTGTATGAGTGTAGTGGAGAGTAAATGAAGTTCCCTTTTAAATGTGGGGAAAGGACACAACTGGAATTATTGAAAAAAAAGTGTGCATAAATTTTTAAAATAAAAAATGTTCAAAAATAGAACATAAATGAACTTTATATAGTATAATGTTAAAATGTAAAATTAAAATGGGATTTTTATAAGTTTATAGGTCATTGTACTACTTATTGTTTAGTTTGACATCGATAAACCCGTTTTAAGATTAATCGTGGTAAACAATTTTAACTATTTGTACTTTTAATGTTGAAAAATAATTATGTTTACAGATTATATAATATTAATTATTATTATTAAATGTTTTGAGCCTTTTTTATCAAATTCCTTCCAAAAATATAGAAATTTATTGTTATAAATTAAACCCGTAGACATGATGAAAAATTGGGTTTCCAAAGATTATTTTTTTTCATAATTATAAATTGTTTTAATATCAACATTAAATATGAAATTTATTATTATTACATAACTTTTATTGATAAATATATAATTTAACTAATGGTATTTTAAAAATCAATGTAAAATAAAATTTATCTTTTCAATGATTTAATAAAAAATCCTTTGTAAATAAAAATTAACATTTAATAATATTCAATAAAATATTTTTGATTGGAGAAAATTCTCAAAAATTCTAATATATAATTTTTAATGAAAATATAAAAAATGATGTTCATTTTTCAACTACATTTTCAAAATTTTGAAAAATGAAATTCCCTAATTATTCATAAAAATAATTAAATATTATTTTCTTGATAAAATCGTATTTTTGAAACATATATATACATTACTTAAAAATAAGTAATTTCTTATCAATATGATTTATATTTTTAAAAATAGTATAAATAATTTTTAAATTTTATTCATTCATATTAATACAAACATTTTTAATGTCCATAATTTAATTCTAGTGTTTGAATTATAATATTAATTGTATATTAGAGTTTATTAAAACTCGGGGTTTAGTGTGACATAATATGTCATCAAAATGAAATCATTTTGAAAAAAATATTTCATTTAATCATATGGTGAAAAATTCTAACACCCCAAATGAATTTTAGAATCAAATTTTTCCACTTACATTCAATGTGGAAACATTGATCTCATCATATCACCAGGTTCACATGTAACTTCATCGAATTGGTGGTTTCAGCACAAAACATTGACCAATTGAGTGTTCGTGTTTAGTGGTACTTTATGTGAACTATCAAGAATATAAAATAGTTTGAGTTTATAAAAAATATCAATTTCCATCTGTATGATCTATGAGTTTAGTACATTTGAAGGTTCTGGTATTTATTTATTTAGAATAGATAAATGGAACACATCTTGAACATGTGATATGTTCATTGGGTGAGCTAGTAGATAAGAAACCATTCCAACATGAATATGAATATTGAAGGAGAAAATATAACTAGGGAATATATTTACATTATTATCGAATCACATAACCTTATCACATGCTAAAATTCATAGAGAAACCATCATGATAACTTCAGACTCTAGATCATGTCTATTATTTTCAACATAACATTTTTTTCAACTTTATGCTTCCCTTATTTATTACTAAATGGATATAACCATATATGACATTTATTAATGAATGGATCTAACATTTTCCTTTTATCATTTTCAATAAATGGGGATTGAACCTCAAACATTTTAAAAACAATTGACGTCAACCCTGTATCCTGATCACTCAAAAAATAATTTTATAATCCATGAAACCATGAATGTTTCATAATATATATATTTTTAGTATGAGCTGGAGAAAAATATTTTTTTCTATAGAAGTAATATGATGACTTAGTAAGACGATCAATTACATCCCATATACCATTATGTCCTTTAGATGTTTTTGGGAGCCTGAAAATAGATATTAATGGTTATATTTTTATTTTTATTCTAGTATTGTTATTGGTTATTAAAACTCATTAAAATGTATATAACAACCTCCATATGATAATATATGAAGCTTTCAGATACGAACATTGAAATTTCTAACTTTATGTCAACCATAATAAATTATATTTTAGTTCTATAAACATCATCATACATCTACGTATAATAGAAAATAAATAACTATGAGCCTCCACAAACATATGTTTTATAAAAGATGGAATGGATGGAACACATACATGGTTAAAAAACGATATCATTCCATAAAAAAGGTTACAATTATGAATATTTGTGAGTATATTTTACTTCTCTATATCTTCATTCTATTCCTATTAAATATTTAATTGGGGAGATGGTTAAATAATAATTTGGTAGATAAAATATTTCTCCCCTACCTTCACAATTTCAAAAAAAATCCATTGTAAATCAATAATTATTTGATATTTTTCAATCTTCATCATATATAATCTATAATGATCTTTTCAACTCAAATCATCATCAATGATGTTAAATTTCCTATGTTGTTATTGTATATTGTAGTTAATATAATTAATCAACTCATAATGTATTCTCTAGAACATGTATAAATCATTATGTGGGAATATATAAATTAATATTTTATGATCAGTATATATATATATATCAAAATTTTCCCCAGACAAAGAATAAATACATTTTAATGGAAAAAATAGAACATATTACCCTTAATTATGAGTACCGTAACTTTTCTATTGAACCATGAATTCTTTTGAGGCATAAGTTATAACTATATCATTCTATATAAGAATAAATCATAATCCCTTATTTTATGCATCACTATAGATTACATACACATCTCTAATACATTGTAATTTATGTATAGGTTCACTGAAATTTTTTTTATGTTCCTTGAAACATTCTCACAATAATCTATTTAGTGGAACATAGAACCCCTATGACACAACAAGGTCAGTGTATTGGATAAAGATTATGAAATTTAAAAAAAATATCAATTATATCCAACCAAACATAGAATACATAAGATATATGTCACTGTTGTCAGTCTATTCAAATTCTCAATATGTTACTTCATTGATGGATCTACAATTTTATCCATTCATTAGATTATATGACCCAAAATTGAATCTTCTTCTATACATAATTTAGTCATTTTATAATTTTTATATCATTTATCCTTTTATAGGGTTTGTATCATAATATTCTATTGATCCTCATTCTCTTTTGAGATCATTGAATATATAATAATATTTTCTATAAAGACTACTATATAATGATCAAAATAATATTTAATGACTCTATTCATTAATTACTAGAATATAGAGGGGGAATTGGAAGGACCAAATGGAATCCCTATATATTCATTGTTTACATAACATATAAAAAATATATTAATTGTTATATTATCTTTCATAACCTCAATTGATGATAATTGAAATAAATTTAATTCTTGTAAGAGTTTTTGGCACTATTAAGTAGACTCAATAAATCACCAATATTGGGAACATGATAGTTTTTTCGGATTTTGATCATGTTCAATTCGTGATAATCAATGAATATTTGAACTTACCTATACTTATTCATGATAAAATAATAGGTTTACCGAAATGTGACACACTTAGTAGAAAAAATACCCTTTCAAGATCTTCCTGAAGTGTATTATTCTATTTCAGAAACTAAATTGTGTCTATTATATTGGGATTCATTGAAATAGGTGTAGCACTATGTTTGAGTAATATTGATAAGTCTACATCATGATTCATTTGATGAATTTTTAACTCTTTAGAAATATATCAACAGAATCCCCCAAAATAGACATATCAGTGATGTTATTTTTCTCCCCATCCATATGATATATATTCCCCTTTTTAAACGAAATGAAGACCCAAAAATGGATGTGATTTAACCAAGAGTTCTATATTTATAGTGGGACTAGTAAATTTTCTTAAGTCATTTTTTATTCATAAACATGGCATCCCTTCATTCATAATTAATATGTTTCTAGAAATCAAATCCATGAATAAGATAACAATAAATTCAACTAATGGGAGAATAATGTGATTTATAGGAATAAAATTCCTACAAAACACCAATAAAATAATATTCATTATTTTAATATGTCATTACCATATCATTATTATTTTTAACATAAAATTCAACATATAATCATTGAGGATTGGAATTAACATTCATAGAGTATGTTCATAACATATATATATATATATATATATTTGAATTATTAAAACTAATCTCAATATGGTTGTTAATTATTTGAGCATGCCTATTACCACCAAATCATCATCATTTCATCTTTAATACCATACAAATAATGTTTATCATGACATTCACACATCTTTATTCAATGTGATCAATCTTAAAATCATGAAAATATTTATTTGGAATTTTAAATAACGAAACATTGTTTTAATCCAATGAATCCTTATTTCATACCAGGTTAATTCATGATCATATTAATTCAATCATGATTGTTTTTAATTTTTTTTAATTTCAAAATGACATTTCTAGGTAGTGTCAAACCAGGTGTATAGAATGGCCTATTTTCAGTCAAAAGGTGATGATATCATCCATGTCAATGCACCCATTTTAGAGTTATTACCCCTAGGTAAAACTATACTATGTCCTAGTCAACATATAGTATATAGAAGGAGATTTAATTTCTTGGAAAATAATTTTACTCTCCTTAAAAATTTTCATGGAAATTTTTCTATACTTTAACTTATCATTAGAGTTTTCCTCACAACAATCCCTAGGGTTCTAACTAACATTTTATCATCATTATTTCTAATTTTTAACAAAAATTTCAATCTTATACAAACAATGATGAACTAGGATATTACTAGATATTTATTATATCAAAATTCATTAATATTCAATACATTTCAAAAATACATTCTTGAGGACTAAAATGGTTTAGTATCTTCAAATCATAGATACACAATCTTGTTATTTAATGAATGATATTTTACATCACTCATAATTTTCTACTACATTGAAAACATCATATAAAGACACTTCTTAAATCATTTCATCATATCCTTTGTAAATGAACTATAAGAAAGGAGGAGATTATATGCTTATTAAGGTAGAAATTGTCTATATCAATAAAACATAAGTACAAGGGTATTCGAACATGAGAATAACATTTTAAAACAATACATTGCATATCATAGATCATTAAATAGAGTCATGGAAACAATATTGGTGTTTCATAATACATTAATCACAAATTAGTCAATGAAAATATTCTATGAGAACATAACATTGGCGTAAGACAATGATTTTTGGCATACAAGTAATAATATAAAAACGTATTTCAACGATATCGACAAAAGACATTAAAAACATGTTAGGATTGTCATAACCACCAATGTAGAAACATCGAACTTGGGATGACATCCCATGTACCCTATTATTATATATTTGGATGTCCTCTAATGTACTATCATTTTTTGTCTTGTGATAACCTCTAGTGTACCCTATAAGATCAGAAAACATTAAGCATTACCCATTGAATTAGAGGGATATATACACCCCACTTATTACATAATCCATAATATTTTGTTCCACAAAATCACAAAAAATTCATCATAGAATTACCCCTAATAAAATAAATTGTTTTAATTAAATATTTCTCATAATATTAATTTTTGATTAGGAATGGGTTTCATAATAATTTTGTGAATAAATAATGGTATAAATCATGGAAAATAATAGGTTTAATACAAATCTAGTCATCATAAAGATAACAAATCTTGGTAAACAATACATATTGTTTCATTAGATCATATCTATAATCAATCTTATGAAACAGAAAAGGATATCATCTTAGTTAAAAATGGTTTTTAAAGACTATATGGATTATTTCTTTAAGAAGATAATCCTTAAACATTAAGAATAATATTATTAAAAATATAAATTCCAAAAATATTATGTGAATAATTTTGTTTAAAAAGTTCATTTAAAACACAAAATAGAATATCTAAAAAAATTACATTATGCAGTAAAATATCGTTCTTACTATGGAAATTATAACAATGATTTTCATCACATTTTTCAATAAAAAATCAAACCTACCTCAATTAAGAAAGATACATGTATATTAACATAAACATATTAAAAAAATTGGAATGTTAATTTAAAAAATCATATTATAATATAAAATAATTTCTTGAAAATATTTTTATAAAACCTAGATATAGAAGAAAAATTGTTTTCGACCAAAGACAAATATAAATTCTGTTATTCCCTAAAAACAATTATTTTGGAACCATGAGCACATAAACATAAGAAAATGAATGAAAATAATCTAATTTCTAGAAATTACTATAGGAAGGGAAAATTAATGAGTTTCATTATAGGAAATAATAAGTCTCATAATAGTAAGAATAATCGTAAATGACACTAATGGAAAATGATATTGTAATAACAATTGTTTACCACATTGGTAACATTTGAGTCATAATCCTAGTGAAATAAGTAATATTATTTAGACAATAAGATCCCAATAAAATGCATAATCATAATAATAAAAGTCTTTAATGGGATGTACATACAACACATAGAGGAACAAGTGTTTAAAATGGCATGTGTCTCACAAAAATAAAAGTAAGATGATAATCCCTTACCTTTTGTCTCGAATTCAATCATACACATTGAAACCTACTTTATAATAAATATATATTTATTATAATTATAATAAAAAAATATAAATATATTTATCATTTAATATTTAATTTACTTGTGAACCTTTATTACATGTTTATTAAAAATTCAATGTCAAAATGACATCCGGTTAACAAATACTTCATTTTTCATATATTATTTGGTCTACTAAATTATTTCTTTTTACATTGATCATGGTTCCATTATATCTATAATGTTAATAATTTAATGAATATAATATATATTAATTATATATCTATTTTTAGTAATCAATTAATGTTATATTTACAGAATCAATTACACCATTCATGGAGACAACGTGTCGAATGAATGCATGAACATATTTTCAATTTTCATGAAAGATGGTATGAGAGGATGTTTAAAAATATGTTACCATTAAAGAGAAACTAAAATTTCTTATATATATAAAATAATTAAATTAAATTCATCTTTCTTATCTTTTAGTTAAATCTTAAGTGATAAAAAGATCACATTTCTTTGGGAGACGTTAGTTTGTCGTACACATGAGAAATATTATCATATTCCCATGGAATGGAATGGAATAAGTTATATGTGATATAATAAATAAAAAAATATAATTATATCATATACATCATAAAATGTTAAATATTTATTTATACACTTATGTAAGGAGTGTTGATGGAATTCTAATTCCATCAATTCGTGAGGCTATAGTCTGTTTGGCACACAATGGACTCTTTCATTTCCCGTGTGAGTGAATAGGAGATAGATTTACATCATAAAATTAACATAATAAAAGCTTAGTATATGTGAGTTATTTATGTAATTCTATAATCACATTAAATTATATTTTAATGAGTAAGAGGGAGAAATATATTTATTAAACATGGTAAAGGAATATACCTCTTCTTTAGAGATCGCCTTTAGATTTAATGATAAGGACTTATTAGGATCATTTATTCATAAATATAAAAAATATATTATGCTTTTATAGAATTAAGGAAGAGACATGTGTTTGTATATTAAAAATCAAATTTTTCTTTACTTGTATGGATGAGATAAGAGGGGTTCATCTTTATGAGTCGGGAAAAGTAAACCGTTGATTTTATTAAAATATAAATGTGTAAAAACATTATAACCATTCAAAAGGCACAAAAAATGGATCATTAATATTTATAAGATGATATAAGATCTAAATATTTCCATAAAATGTGATTTGGAGATTTTTTGAGTCCATTATTCTTTATTTAATATTTCATTAATGCCTAGTGATCCTGATTTAACATAAAAATTAGAAATAATTTATTATTATTTATTCTAATAATATTGACCATAAATTAAGATGAAAATATTATATAATATTAATTATTACGATCACATGTATGTAATCAATTTATCAGAATTTAGTTAACATAATTGGAAAAATTTTAGTTTAAAATTAAACTCACATAGGCGATGAAAAATAGGTTTTCTAAGGAAGCATTTTATATGTTTATAGAGTTGTCAAATGAAAACTAAATAGGAAATTGATTTACTAAGAACAAATTTTGGATTAATAAATATATAATTTTAATAATTTTACTTTTAAAACCATAGTAAAAAATATATATTGGAAAGTCTTGAATGGAAATAGTTTTTATTCAAAATTAAGTATTTTATTACTATCCATCGAAAACATAATTTTTTGATGAAAATTATTAAATATATAAATAAAATAAAATATTAAACTATTGATAAATAAAATTAATTTTGTATTATCATATAAGTTATATAAATGTGTCAAAAAATACTATTATTATTTTTTCACAAAAATCAATACGTAACATTTTCGGAGAAATTAGTATCTTTGAAACATATAACATGTTTATAAATATTTAATTACTTTATTATGAATATGTTTTATTAATATAAAACAATTATAAATTATTTTTAGAATTTATTTAGTCTTACTAATAACACCACTTTTAATAACTAGGTTATAATGGTCACGTTTAAGTAATAATGTTAATCGCATATTAAAGTCTTTTAAAACATGTTATTAAATTTAACATAAGCTATCGAACAAATTAAATCTTTCCGAAATAAAATATATTATAAAATACCATGGTGATACAATTTTTTTAGGTTTTTAGTTACTATAATGAAATAATCGAAAATATATTTGACATGGTGTAGAAAAAATATGATCATATGGTGACACTTAACAGTTTTATGATCAATGAACCTTCTAAGAAGTGGTCGGTGTTAGAAATCGTTGATGATGATGTAAAAGGATGAAATGGGAATCATTCAAGCGGATCATCTATGTGTAATTAGTCTTATATATTGATTACAGATTCAAAATTGGTTTTCTTGGATTATTGTGAGATAAAAATTTGGTTACCTATATATTCATCATCATTCATCACGTTTCATCATTTTACTCCTATATTGGTTATGAAAAGAGAAATGAATTATCAGATGTTTGATATTGGTCAATGTTCCAAGTAGAAATATCATGTAATAAACTTTTACTTTATGAATATTTGCAAGGATCTTATTAAAGCTATCACTATTCAGAATCGATGAGATGATATATTTTTTGGTTATATTTCACCTTTTATTGAACATGTAGTTCATTTTATTGAATATATCTACACTTTGAATTTCTTTTTTTGATAAAAACAATTCCTATTTTTTATCTTTCATATTTATTTACTAGGATGGATTGGATGTTTAAATATTTATCTATGTTACTCTCTATCAATACAAAAGTTTTGATGAATGTGGGTCATCTATATATCTTCCCATAATGTCTTATAGTATTCGAATGTTATGATTATATGTAGGATTTCATGACTCTGGATATTTACTTCATTGAGGTGGTCTACGATATCTACTAGTTGACTATATATTGTGGACAAATATATTGTTATAAATGAAAAGTCTCTATTACAAAACATAATTAAGGTTTTTTTTGACTGTTGTGTGGGCAGATAAAGAAGGATGAGCTAGACCACACCCTATTCAGAGTGGAGTCTTTACATCATAGGTGTTTGGAATGATCATTGATGTAGATTTAACAGTTATACCCCCTCATTTTATATTTTGTTAGACCTATACAAAGATTAATTTCATGAATATTTCTCAGGGTTTCCCCAGAATAGGGAGTCTGATTTTTATATTGAACTCTTTCCTAGTTTTTAGGATCTATCATTTCCAACCCACATCCTATCAAAAATTGAGTTGAATCATATTAATGTATATCTTGAGGATCCTAATGTTAAGGGCTTCACAACTACTATCACTTATCATAAATGGAATCTAGGGTAGTTCACTAAGATTTAGGGATATAGTTTTTGACTATATGTAGTATATCAGAAGTTGAATCTAAATTATTTTGGAGAAAATATTCCATTTATCAATTATTGATGAAATGTTTGATATGTTATGGGGATATTAGTGTTTCTAAAAGATTAATATACGGTCTGGATACTAGAAACTTCTCTCCAAGGAAGAGTACATCTCATAGAATATGTTTAGGAGAAGATATGGGTTTTAAAAGTAACTTATTATTATTTTTGGAATAAAAAATGCTCCATTAATGTTCATGGATATCATGAATGGGATATTTCAAACATATATGGAATCCTACAACATTTTGTTCATTGATGACATCCTAAAAAATTCAAAGACCATATAATCACACATAAGAAACATTTATATTGTTTTGTCTATAATTAAATCACATCATGTTTAGTCCATTCTCCGAGAATGTAACTTTTGGGAATATTAAATGGATTTCTTTGGGCATGTAACTGTTTTATTATGAATTCATTTTCATCTGTAAAATCTAGAGGATATTGTGTCATAGGTTCCACCAAGAAATGTTTTTAGGGTTTTATGGTTCCATAGACTGGCTGAGTACTATAGGTAGTTTTACCCTTATATTTTCTATTTAGAAACACCCAGGACCACACATACCAAGATGGTGATGGTTCAATGTAAAGAAGGATCATATTTGTAATGATAATATTTTCAAAAACTATGATTTTTACTTTTCATGAACATCGAATTGTTTATAATGTGTATTGTATGGGTTTTCGGGCGATAACATGAGCTATCTTAGAACAGAATGATTATGTACATGATTACGGTTCTCTCCAGTTATATCCCTATTAGTTTATTTTCCATAATAGTGACCACGAGATATCTATTTTGGTTAATTCATTGATTAGTTGGATATATTGCCTATTTGGTGAGAGATTTATCCTAAAAAAAGTAGTAGTTTTTTTGATACATGTATTCACAGTGGGAATTGGAATTATATAAGAGGATATATGTTTTCAACCTACAAGAAATTTACTTTGAGATGATATATTTTACAGAGAAATGAAATATTGTTACATATGATCATAATAGGAAGTTGTTATACCATTGATATTATACTTCATACGTGGATTGGAATCTGATAAACCTACTTGAGGACTCTAAGGTGTATGTTTTTAAAGATCTGGGAGCAGTGTATTGTGATCAAATGGTGATAAAATCATATTTTTTAGATTTTATAATGGATTGTAATGAGTTTTATTTTTTTTGTCTCATGATGAATGAACGTTTAGTGGTTACAAATTTTATTTACGAATGGCCCATATATGAATGTGATATCCTCAATGACAATGCAAGAATAGTGGATTTCTTATATATGAGAGAAGAGATGATTAAAGGCTCATGTAAATCATTATGGGTAGTGAAATACATGTTAATAAAGATGTATCATGATACCAGATGATGATTCTTGTGGAATGGAGAAAAGACAGACAACAAAGGCTTTATATTTCACTATATGACCCATCAGAGGATAAAAAATGAGCAGTAGTGAACTAGTGGTTTCTTTAACAACATTTTATACTTTTCTATGAGTGGGACAAAGTGAAAATATGCATCGTAATAGGATTTACCTGAACTATGAGAGTATGAAATTTATTATGTGTAATATTTATTAACAAACGAAACAGGATAATTATTTACATATTTAGAAGACTCATTTAGTTGATGATCTTGTAATGATTTATATTTGAGAGATAGTATTATTACATGGAGTATCATACATTATCAAATAATATCTATACATTTATTTTAAATTTAATTTTTTAAGTACATGTTGAAATAAGTGGGGAAATACATGATGTTCAGTATGATATATCAATATATAGTTGGATGGATTTTCAGAGATGATGATCCAAACAATACAAGATATGATTTTTGATCTAAATTTCAATATGGAATTTGATAATTATTTTTCATCTATAGATTTTCTCATCAAAAATAGTTTTCACTCTTTAATTAAAATTTTTTAGGATCTCTATTTCTAGTAATTTATTTCAATGCTATAGTGGCATAAGGGAAGTGAATCTTCAGTTATTGGGAAAATTTTGTACAAGAGAAAACAAAATGGGTTTAGTTAATTTAGAAGAGGATGATTGACGCTCAGAGAAGAAAATGGTTGTAATAAAACCAATGTAGAATAATATTATAGTTGGTTTTATATGGTATGGACTTCTTGTGGATATCACCTCAGTTAGGACATCAACTATTGTGGTGGTAGGGAAATTTTTCACCATGGTTTGTCAGACTGTTTGAGGTCATCAAAAGCATCAAGGAATTAGCCTATCAATTGGATCTACCCCCATGAAACTATGGTTTGAATAATTTTTTCCTTATATATGAACATTATATGTTTGTTATCAATCTTATGAATGTGATCAACATCCATAATGATGAGTTCGGACCAGATTAATCACATAGAGAACAAATAAATCATATTTTTGAATGAAGCAATAATGTTTAGTGAGGGAAAATGGTTCTTATTATTTTGAAAATATAGTTGATGTGACAAATATATGAATTTATTTGGTATAATTAATAATAAATCAAGTTATAATTAACATCGTTATATATACACACCTCTGGACAAACTTCGTGAGGGTTAGAATTCATTATAGTGGGAGATTTACAACTGCCACAATTTTAATGTATTCCTTTTTAAAATAATTGACATTTATATTAAATTATAATTATATAAATTGTTGGATAATGCGGGTGTTGGGAGAAGTAAGTGACATAGAAGACTAAATATGGATAAATGAGATTTTTCACACCATTAATATATAAACACAATTCAAATGAATTCCAGGAAGAAGCCAGAAAATTTCATTCATGGTGTGGAAAAATATTCATGTAGTTGAATTATATTCATGGAATTTATAGAATATTTACTATTTTATGGTGAGGTTCCTTGAATTTTAATGTGTTCCCATTCCCAATATATCCGGCCATGAATCCATATTACATTCCATTAATGGATATATTTCTAGTATATAAAATCACTTCAGGTGCTACCACATTATTGTTTTCCTTCTTGCTTTTTCCCTAAACCATAGGCCATCACATAATGATTTTTTGTGAAATAATTAACGTAACACACTACTTTCATGGATCTATAAGTTCTATACCTATATAATTGGATTCAGCCTCACATCTAGACCTAGACCATTGAAGATAATATATTTCCTCATGAATCAATAGTGTGTTACTTGAATTGGTTTGCAATTCTTCACATTGGAACATCATTGTTCTTGAGGTAAAGCGTCCTTACAATATAGTACATATGTAAACTATGTTTACCAAATTTTTTATGTGGTTGCATTTCACTATGAAAAATATGTTTGATATGATTCACAAGTGGAGAGTTTTTATAGCCAAGTGATACCAATGCTTGATAAGATTTTCTTGTGGTGGGTGTGTGTAACACACCGAGATTTTATGAAATTTTTTTTTTAATTTCATTAATGTATTGTGTTGTACGCTACACCAAAAGGATCTTGCACAACATGCATCCTTGACTTTCCTTACATTACACGCAATCACAACCTTTCTCGATAGCGTGTATAGTATGCAATACTAAGTTTCACTAAACAACGATATGCTATTAAAATATTATTAAAACTAGCAGTTATGAATAGTAATAACCTCTTTTTGAAATTTTGTAAATTTTATTTTTCAAAATGGGCTTCATTTTTGGATTTGGAATATCGAAATTAGCTTAGGGAGAAATTTTGATACTTTTCGGATAACTTTCATATTTTGATGAATAGTGGAAATTACTAAATTGTAATTAAAAACAAGTTTTTCAATTGAAATAATTAATAATGATAAATTATTAATTTGAGTGGTTTTAAAATATATTTAGAATATATTTTTACAATTTAATACAATGTTGGTCATTGGATGTAATTTCACATTTAAACCAGACATAAACAAGTGTCAATCTTTTGATAGTTATTATCTCTTAAAAACACGCTATTTGTTTTGACGACGGGATTTAATTTTTAAATTAATTAATGCAACTGATATGTTTTGAATTTGGTAAAATAGACATCATTTTTGAATTCATAATATCAAATATATCTTAGGCATAATCTTTGGTATTTTTCTGGAAACTTTCATTTCTTGATGAATAGTGAAACCACTAAGTGGTAGTTAAAAAAAGAATTTTTCATAAAAAATAATTTTACCACTTCTGTGAGTGGAATTTCAAAAATCCATGAGACAAGGTTGATGTCAGTAAGTAAAATTTGGTTCAATGAGATGAAAATATTTTTTGATGAGTAGTAACTTTTTACTTTTTTTACAACAGTTAAAAGTAAATATGGTAATTAAGGGTAAAAATGATATTATTATTACCCTAAAACATGTCCTAATTCTATTGGATAAGTTTAATTCGGCAAAACATAACCTTAGGAATAAAATATGACCATTTAGGCCCACTTGGATTAGATTAGGACTTTTATTATTAATTTATTTAAACAAGGGTTAAAATAGTTATAATCAAAGTTTAATAAGAAAATCATTTTTAATATAGGGTTATACATAAGATAAATTCGACTATAAATATTTATTAGAAATATAAAAAGATTTCCGAAATAATGTTATTTTATTTGTAATTTTTAGACATTAAATAATTTAATTTATTTATGACACAATGATGATGCAGTAATTATCTTATTAATGAAATATTGACATAATTGATGTTATAAATACCGAAATAAATTTAATTTGAGACTTTTTATGAATTAAACTAATTTTATAGGTTAACATGACATGTAAATATTGATTTAATTAACTTTTTTGGAACTAATAATTCTGTTATGAGTTTCACAAAAATCAGTTACTAAATAGTGTCAAAATTGGCATAAAATAGTTTTTAAAACAAATATTATATTATTAAATGTTATTTTATTCCTAAAAATATAAGTATCAGACAAATGACTTATATAAGGTTATATATATTAATAATAAACAACTTTTAGTTCGTTTTTCTTCTTATAGTATGTTTATTAACCTTATAGTGTAAAAACACAAAAAGGCACAGTAAAAGTAAAATTATCTAACTTAATGTTAAATATAAATGATAATGTTAAAATAGGAACCTAAACTTGTCTAAATTCTATTGGATGAGATTATTTCGACCCATCCCCACCTTATCTTAAAAATAAATCAATTTAGAGCTATTTAAACTGGAATTTGGCTTTATAATAAAATAATATTTTTAGTTATTCCAAAGGTGCCCCTCTCCTCCCATATAAAACGACACCTCCTCCCTCTCATCCTCACACCACATTGAGCTTTCAAGATCGGCCAACCCCTGCCAAATTCTCTTCTCCACTTCCGTAGAAACATCCTAGAGGTCCTGGTCTTCTTCAAAGACAAATTTTAGTTCCCTAAGAGGAAGACTCAAAGAGGCGCTTCAAAGAAGAGGTAATGTCCGTTACCGATTTTTTCATCTTTATTTCTTATTCCACTTATTCTTCTTAGGTTGTTTCATTATGAAGTAATAAAATCAGTATCACTCATATACTGATATGTTATTATAATTATGAAACAACCTTATTTCACCATCTATCCATCCTACGGAAAATGAAATCACTGCACGTGCGTATGTACGGAATACCATCTCCACGTCGTGGTGTAATCTATTTTCCACCACCAACATACTTTGATGGGTATAATGGTGTACATAAAAACTATATATGATTATTTTAAAGAGATATTTATTATGAAATATTATACATACACTCCAATACAATTCCACGATCATGAGAACAATATCATCGCTCGTGCGTACGTATGGACTACCGTCTCCACGACGCGATGAGATTCCTTCTCCTCGTTAACCATTCTTGAATGATTATAAAGTATATATAATAAGTAATCATGAAATATAAGACATAATAATGATACTGGATTTATGTATATATATATATGTATGTCATCTACTTAATTCCATTCAACTCAATAAGGAAAAGAAAACACCGTTCATGCCTACGTACGGTCTACCTTCTCCATGAACAATGTATTTATTTCCATTTACTGATCTATTATATATATATATATATATATTCTGAATATATATTATATATAAATCATGTTTTATATTCTTTAATTAATTAATCATGATCTAAGTAATCATATGAATAATTACAAGTCAAAACATGGATGTCAAATGAAACGATTTTACCCAAAACGCTCTTAAACATGAAATTTACAAAAGAACGGGTAATATAAAGCCGTATGTGAACCATATATGATATAATAACAATGATTATGATTCTGGAAGAAGTCAATGAAATTGTTTAAATCATTATACAGAAGTTTCGGACACTTACGAAGCAAATCAGACCTAAGGTAAAGGAAAATATCACAATGTCATTTTTATCCGAGATTGTTTATACTTTTGTTTTTACTGGGGTGTATTTTATCATCCACATCCATGTTTCCTAAATATTTAATATTATTTTCATCCACCTAAAATTTTTTAAATCCAATTTTACCCTTTGGTGAGTTTTTAGTAAAATATATGAAAGGAATCTTTTTCCGTTTTTCATAGGAGGTACTTTTTGACTTTTCCTATAAAAGTACGAGAAGAATGTTTTTTTAACTTATACGGCATGAAGGGATTTTTATGGTTTTATAACGCCATATTTTCATGAAGCTTCATCAAAAATATTTCATGACTATTTTCAAGAAAATCCCTTCCTTTTAAAAATTCATGACATTTTGTGAAAGGAAAATGATTTTAAAGAAGAAAGGATATTTTCCTCAAGAATTCATTTCAAGTGTTTTATAAAAACCATTTTCCATATAAAATGAAATTATTTCATATGTGTATGTTTTAAGTATAATGTCTCTTTTATTTACATGGTTTCACTTTTCGTATTATGAAATTATATCCATTTGTTTTATATGGATTATGAAATGATGGGATGATGTTTATGAATCCCATTTTATTCTTTGGGGTATGATGAATGTTTTAAGTTTATTTTGTGGAACAAGTAATAATGATTTCACTATGAGATGGGTGGGACCTATATCTCCCTCCAATGAATTGGGTAAAGATTTATATCTCATGAGATAGACATGGCTGGAACGAAAAGTTAAACCGGTTCAGTAATACAGGACTGGAACGAGGAGTGAACTCGATTTAGAAAGGGACTTTTCCCACTAAGATGGTCTTGGCAGCAATTCCTTGGCTACTATGGAAATCATATCAGGTGCTTAATGGTTTCCACAATTACATGTTTTATTCTCATGCTATTTTATCATTAATAATGTTTCTTTGTGATCTATGCCTTACGTACTTCCATGTTTTATGTCATTGCTCAAGCTTTTGTTGTTTAAACATTATGTTCATGTTTTTAAGTTCAAATGTATATGGTATGTCTTATTTTATCCATGCTTACCCTTACTGATCATTTGACCTCACCCTTTTTATGTTTTCTTTTCCCCAGGATATAAAGAAAGGTTTTAGGTATGAAAAAAATGGGATGATCTTTATGGGAGATGTTGAAGATCTTTCACCACGATTAGAAGATTACGTTCCAAGTTTCCAAAGACACTAAACTATTACGGTCCTTGTGTGTGTGTTTTTCTTATGTACTAAGTATTCCGCAAAAGTAATGTAATGTCCATGTACGTCAAGTTTCGGGTCTCTACAGTTGGTATCAGAGGAAATGTTTAATCAACCTTTGGAAACTAGGATGCGAGAACTTTAATGAGATCCCTTTAGATATTTCTATGGTATGTATAGGGATGTCCCTAAGGATAAGTATAAGTATAGGTTATAGTACTAGAATTACGGTAACCTAAGATGTTAGATATTGAAGGTACTCCCCCTTTATTATGTTGTTTTCCCTAGTGTTATTTATGCGTCTCACACTATTCTTTTTGGGGTTTAGACGATGGCTAGAACCCGAAGGAACGGTGTTGATCAATGCAATGGACAATGCAATGATTGTACTCCCGAACAAACAAATGTTATGGGAGATGGAGTGAAAAATATTATTGTTATACTTACACAAGCTATGAATCATTCTGGACATCCAAATGAGTAGAGAAGGGAAAAATATTCTATTGAGTCCTTCATGAGGAAACGTCCACCGTCTTTCAGTGGGTCTTCTGATACACTTGTTGCTGAACAATGGATCAGTACCATTGAAAAGAAATTTTCAGTTCTTTAATGTTCTGAACATGATAAATTCATCTTAGTCGTATATTGTTTGGAAGGTGAAGCTGATCAGTTGTGGAATCTTATCAAGAATACGAGGCCAAGAGATGAAATTGAGTCCATGGAATGGGATGAGTTCAAGAACTTATTTTTCAATAAGTAATTCTCTCGTATTCTTCGAACAAAGATGGAGAAGGAGTTTCTTGAACTAAAGCAAAAGGATGATGAATCTGTGGGTGTATACGAAGCGAATTTTACAAGGCTTGCGAGGTATGCATCTGGCTTTATCATCCAACCTGAAAGTAAAGTTGATCGATTCTTTAGTGGCTTAAAACCAAATTTTCGAAGGGCATTAGCTATAAGAGACTTCAGTAGCTAGGAATAAATTGTGTGTTGTGCTATCAAGGTAGAAATGGAAGTTGGTGTTACTTATCCATCTCATAGTTTTGATAAGAAATGGAATATGGAGTTCAAGGAGAAATCTCAGAATAATGGTGAAAATAAGATGAATGTTTCCTTATGCTCAAAGTGTGGAAAGAAGCATGGTGGATATTGTCTTAAAGGGACTAGAAAATGTTTTAAGTGAGGAAAATAAGGTCATCGAGTAGGTGAGTGTCGAAGTAATGGAAAAGGGTTTCTAATGATGTGAATAAAGAAAAGACTGCAGAGAACGAACCACCAACACTTCAATGCTTCAAGTGCAAGGAAATGGGGAATTATACTAATAAATTCCCTAATCCAAGGGTTAGTGATGATCGACATGAACAAACACTTAAGGCTAAGGAAAAAGGGAAGTCACATGCAGTCACTATTGGCGATGTTGAATATGACAACAATGTGGTGGAATGATTAAGTGTTTATGTAATGGGATTCCAAAATAATGTTGTATAAAGTAACGTGGAATATTGGAATATTTATGTATTGGTCTATTGTGGTTTTCAATAATTTTATGGTACCGATAACCATGGAATGTTATTGAGATATTTTTGGTAAGGAGATGATATGCGCATACTGAAGGGATAAGATGATAATGAGATGTTTGATTGTATTCATGAGCTCATGATTGATATAAGGAATAAGTGATATAATGGTTTGAGTATATAGAATTTTAAATATTTGGGTATGTGGAAAGAGTTAACTTTTAACAACATTCATGTTTTCAATAAGGTTCAATGGGTATTTTTTTTTTCAAGAGAATACATGATTAAGGCCTTTAAATGTTTGTAATGTGACCAACAAGACATATCTCATGATATATGGGGATCAACAATGGTATTAACATGCTAGTTGTATGAACTCTTTGGTAATCGTTTTCACTATAATATGAGATTAGACAGCATTATTTTGGATAAGCCTAAAGATTGGGATGGATTATGTTGGACATAATTTAGTATTGTTTAAGGATAGAATTTTTTTTTATATTATTTATGAGATGTTATAGTAATTTAGTTTTAGAAGAAGGACAACCTGAAGGATGGGCGAAAGCCCATCGTGTCGGACAAGGCTGTGGGAATCAAACCCACAACCGAAGTGCGACTAGCCTTTATCACCTACCACTAGCCTACAAGATGTCCCTGTTTAGTAGAAACTGGTTTTATTATATTAATAATTATGATATATGAAGTATAAGACCATTTTAGGAACCATATATGATTAATCTCACTATAGATGGACTTATGTATTTTTTGATAAATTTTCTAACCTTTTGTTTGAGACAGATGGAATGACCCATCATTCTATCAGATGATCTGCTAACACATCATGAATGGCAAATTCAACTTTATTTAATTAATGGATGAAGTGGAAATTGTCCAAAGAATGACCAACGATGAGACTATACCAAAATCACAAAAGTATTTCTTCTAATTCCAATTTCATCAACTTTAGGGAAATGATCTTGAAAACCAAAAATGTAGTCCCAGTGCTCTTATATCTGATGAATCAGATGGTACCTTAGATCATGACAAATTTATGGCTTTGTGATTGATGGCTATTCCATAGCCATGTTCTCTACCACTCTCCATCAGAACATGATGATTAGATTTCTCTTCCATATCCATATTTTCACCTCGGTGGAAACCCAGTGATTAGTTTATTTGGGTAACCATTACGTTTCATAATTTTGTTTTTAAAGATTGGTTTTTGTATTGCTTTTTACGATGTGGGTTTCTATTAAAGAATCTTTATAGTAGTAAACCATTTATAACCCCGACGAATTTCGAGGGAAAAATTAATTTTAAGGGGGGTAGAATGTAACATCCCGAGATTTTATGAAAAATATTTTTTTAATTACATTAATGTCTTATGTTGTACGCTACACCAAAAGGATCTTGAACAACACGCATCCTTGACTTTCCTTGAATTACACGCAATCAGGACCTTCCTCGATAGCGTGTGTAGTACGCAATACCGAGTATCACTAAACAATGATATGCTATTAAAATATTATTAAAACTAGCCGTTATGAATATTAATAACCACTTTTTGAAATTTTGTAAATTTTAGTTTTCAAAATGGACTTCATTTTTGGATTTGGAATATCGAAATTAGCTTAGACAGAAATTTTGGTACTTTTCGGATAACTTTCATATTTTGATGAATAGTTAAAATTACTAAATTGTAATTAAAAACATCTTTTTCAATCAAAATAATTAATACTGATAAATTATTAATTTGAGTGGTTTTAAAATATATTTAGAATATATTTTTACAATTTAATACAATTTTGGTCATTGGATGTAATTTCACATTTAAACCAGACATAAACAAGTGTGAATCTTTTGAAAGTTATTATCTCTTAAAAACACGCTATTTGTTTTGACGATGAGATTTAATTTTTAAATTAATTAATTAAACTGATATGTTTTGAATTTGGTAAAATAGACATCATTTTTGAATTCATAATATCAAATATAGCTTAGGCCTAATTTTTGGTATTTTTCTGGAAACTTTCATTTTTTGATGAATAGTGAAACCACTGTGTGGTAGTTAAAAAAATGAATTTTTCATAAAACATAATTTTACCACTTCTGTGAGTGGAATTTTAAAAATCCGAGAGACACGGTTGATGTAAATAAGTAATATGTGGTTCAATGAGATAAAAATAATTTTTGGTGAATAGTAACTTTTTACTTTTTTACCACGGTTAAAAGTAAATAGGGTAATTAAGGGTAAAAATGATATTATTATTACCCTAACACATGTCCTAATTCTATAGGATAAGTGTAATTCGGCCAAAAACAACCTTAGGAATAAAACATGACCATTTAGGCCCACTTGGATTAGATAAGGACATTTATTATTAATTTATTTAAAGAAGGGTTAAAATAGTTAAAATCAATGTTTAATAAGAAAATAATTTTTAATATAGGGTTATACATAAGATAAATTCGACTATAAATATTAATTAGAAAGATAAAAAGATTTCCTACATAATGGTATTTTATTTTTAATTTTTAGACATTAAATAATTTAATTTATTTATGACAAAAAGATGATGATGTAATTATCTTATTAATGAAATATTGACATAATTGATTTTATAAATACCAAAATAAATGAAATTTGAGACTTTTTATGATTTAAAATAATTTTCTAGGTTAATATGACATGTTATTATTGATTTAATTAACTTTTTTGGAACTAATGATTATGTTATTATTTTCACAAAAATCAATTACTAAATAGTTTCAAAATTGACATAAAATAGTTTTTAAAACAAATATTATATTATTAATTGTTATTTTAATCCTAAAAATATAAGGTTCGGCCAAAAGACGTAGATATGGTTATATATATTAATAATAAACAACTTGGGGTTCGTTTGTCTTCTTATAGTAAGTTTATTAACCTTATCGTGTAAGAACACAAAAAGACACGGTAAAAGTAAAATTATCTAACTTAATGTTAAATCTAAATGATAAGGTTAGAATAGTAACCTAAACTTGTCTAAATTATATTGTATGAGAGAATTTAGACCCATCCCCGCCTTAGCTTAGAAATAAATCAATTTTGAGCTATTTAAAACCGAATTTGGATTTATAATAAAATAATATTTTTTGTTATTCCAAATGTGCCCCTCTCCTCCCTTATAAAAGGGCACCTCCTCCCTCTCTTCCTCACACCACTTTGACCCTTCAAGCTCGGCCAAACCCTGACAAATTCTCTTCTCCACTTACCTAGAAGCATCCTAGAGGTCCTGGTCTTTTTCAAAGACCAATTTTAGTGGCCTAAAAGGAATACTCAAAGAGCCACTTCAAAGAAGAGGTAATGTCTGTTACCGATTCATTCATCTTTATTTCTTCTTCCACTTCTTCTTCTTAGGTTGTTTCATTATGAAGTAATAACATAAGTATCACTCATATACTGATATGTTATTATAAGTATGAAACAACCTTATTTCACCATCTATCCATCATACGGAAAACGAAATCACCGCGCGTGCGTACGTACGGAATACCGTCTCCACGCCGTGGTGTAATCTATTTTACACCTCCAACTCACTTGGATGGGTATAATGGTGTACATAATAACTATATATGATTATTTTAAAGTGATATTGATTATTAAATAGTATACATAAACTCCAATACAATTCCACGATCATGAGAATGATATCATCGCTCGTGCGTACGTACGGACTACCGTCTCCACGACGCGATGAGATTCATTCTCCACATTAACCATTCATGAATGATTATAAAGTATATATAATAAGTAATCATGAAATATGTTGGATAATAATGATACTAGATTTATGTCTATATATATGTATGTCATCTACTTAATTTCATTCAACTCAATAACGAAAAGAAAACAGCATTCATGCATACATACGGTCTACCGTCTCCATGAACGGTGTATTTCTTTCCATTTACTGATATTATATATATATATATTCTGAATATATATTATATATAAATCAGGTTTTATATTCTGAAATTAAGTAACCATGATCTAGGTAATCATATGAATAATTACAAGTCAAAACACGGACGACAAAGGAAACGATTTTACCCAAAACGCTCTTTAACATGGAATTTACAAAAGAATGGGTAATATAAAGCCATAAGTGAACCATATATGATATCATAACAATGATTATGATTTTTTAATAAGTCAATGACATTATTTAAATCATTATACAGGAGGTTCGGACACTTACGAAGCAAATCAGACCTAAGGTAAGGGAAAATTTCACAATCTCATTTTTATCCGAGATTGTTTACACTTTGGTTTTTACTGGGGTGTATTTTATCATCCACATCCATGTTTCCTAAATATGAAATATTATTTCCATCCACCTAAAATTGTTTATATCAAATTTTACCCTTTGGTGAGTTCTTAGTAAAAGATATGAAATGAATCTTTTGTCATTTTTCGTACGAGGTAAATTTTGACTTTTCTAACAAAAGTACGAGAAGAATGTTTTTTATCTTATACGGCATGAAAGGATTTTTACGGTTTTATAAAGACTTATTTTCATGAAGCATCCTCAAAATGATTTCATGACTATTTTCAAGAAAATCATTTTCTTCTAAAAATTCATGACATTTTGTGAAAAGAAAATGATTTTAAAGAAGAAAGTATATTTTCCTCAAGAATTCATTTCCTGTGTTTTATCAAAACCATTTTCCATCTAAAATGAAATTATTTCATATGTTTATGTTTTATGTATAATGTCTCTTTTATTTAAATGGTTAAAATTTTCTTATTATGAAATTATATCCATTTTTTTATATGTATTATGAAATGATGGAATGATGTTTATGATACCCATTGTATTCTTTGGGTTATGATGAATGTTTTAAGTTTATTTTGTGGCATAAGTAATAATGATTTCACTATGAGATGGGTGTGACCTATATCTCCCTCCAATGCATTGGGTAATGATTTATATCTCATGATATAGACATGGCTGGAACGACAAGTTAAACCGGTTCAGTAATATAGGACTGGAATGAGGTGTGAACTCGATTCAGAAAGGGACTTTGTCCACTAAGATGGTCTTGGTAGCAATGCCTTTGCTACTATGGAAATCATACCATGTGCTTAATGGTTTCCACAATTACATGTTTTATTCCCATGCTATTTTATCATTCTTAATGTTTCTTTGTGATCTATGCCTTATGTACTTCCATGTTTTATGGCATTGCTCATGCTTTTGATGTTTAAACATTATGTTCATGTTTTTATGTTCAAATGTATATGCTATGTTTTATTTTATCCATGCTTACCCTTACTGAGCATTTGAGATCTCCCTTTTTATGTTTTCTTTTCCCCAGGATATAAAGAAAGGTTTTAGGTATGAAAAAAGGGGAAGATCTTTATGGGAGATGTTGAAGATCTTTTACCACGATAATAAGATTACGTTCCAAGTTTCTAAAGACACTAAACTATTACGGTCCTTGTGTGTGCGTTTTTGTTATATACTAAGTATTCCACAAAAGTATTTTAATGTCCATGTAAGTCATGCTTCGGGTCTCTACAGTGTGTATAGCCCTATGAGCCTAATGAATTATATGATTTGAATTTTGATTTTCTGTATCCCCATGAAACCTATTATGGAATGGATTCACATTATTTTTGAATGTGTATCCCCATGATACATATTCCAGATATGATTAAAATGTGGTTATGTCTATTGTTGTGAGAATCCTAATTTACATGAAAACCCAGGAATGAAAATATTGTTTCATAAAGTGTTCCATGTGTCGAATATCTATATCTACAATTCGATTACTAGGTTAACTCATTTGTTCATGTTTATACCATAGAGGGGTAGTGTAGAAAATTATATTTTCCCACCGGAGATATATTTAATATGATGTTTTTAAGAACATGGATCTTCTTTTCAGGTATGTATTTATTTTCTTGTTGTTTTTTACAAAAAGTGGAGTTTTTGGAAGTTTTAGGTTTACACACCATGTAATTATAATTACACGCAGTGTACCTGGTTGCTACGGGAAGATGTGTGTCATCCATGTAACGGTCTGGCACATGGCTAGGTGGGGTGACTAAGAGACCGCCTCAATCTGTGACCAGTTAAGGAAGTGCACCCCGTGTAACCTTGAAGAACACGCAATGTACTTTCTTTTTATATCATTAAACGGACCGGGGTCGCAACTCATTCAAAGAAATAACTTCTTCTCAGTTCATCTCATCTTGAAGTGACCATACTGCATGACTCTTCTCCGAGCCCCTGAACTTTTATCCACTCTCTGAATAGACTTCCTTCTATTGCTTTGGAGGTGCCACAGTAAGCTCTACCTTCTTCTAGAGCATAGTTTCTTGATTCCTCATATTTCAAGGGATATCATCGGTTGAACATTTAAAGCGTTTTTGTAGTTATACAGGGTTATATGGTTATTCAAGGCCTAAGGATCAGGTTTACCAATCATACAATCACTTGGTAGGTGGTTAGAGCCTTTCCATAGTTAGTCATTGAGTTATATGTGCAAAAGTTCCCAATACCCTTGTTTGGGGTATTACGTGTTTATTGTATTTGTCCATGTTATTGTGTGCAATGCCTTGTCTTCTTGAGTAGAAAATTTATGACTTTTAATAGGGTTATTTACATTTCTATGGATGTATTGCCCATGTTTTCTTGATAATGTATATTTTTTCTAGCTTTTCCTATTATGCTGCTTTGATTTCCATGCCCAGTATTATTAGAATGGATTGATTTTAACTAGAATGATGTGATATGATATAGATTTTTTATTCAAGTAGTTATTAATGATTAATTTGGTTCCATATATCATTTTTTCTTGATTGATTTACACTAGGATGTCGGAACCTAGTATAGTAGACAATAGGGAGAAAGGATGATGAGGGCCTCTCTAGGGTGTCTATTTACTTTTACATTGCGAGACCATAGGGGGTATGGACTTTGTGCTCCCTCAGTGTGTATGTAGTTCCACATTGCGAGACCACAAGGGGAATTGGATGTTGAGTGCTTCCCCATAATGTATACAGTATACTGATAAAATACCACATGGGTAATTGATGGTGAGTGCTTCCTTAGCGCGTCTTTTATAAAGATGAAACATAGGGGTTAGACTCTGAGTAATTCTCAGGGGGCTTCTTTTGTTTGATAGGTTGAACTAGAGGGGATATGATGTGAGTACTTCATAGAGGGTTGATTCTGTTGGATTCCTTATTACATGATATATGAAAATTAATGCAATTAGAACTGTAGAATTGTTTACTTTTGGGTACATCCTTGTTTACTGATTCTTTTTTTATTGTCTTCCATATATATTCACTGACTATTAGGCACATATATCTGGGTGGGTGCCTACTGGGATTCGTCTCACACCCTTTTTGGGTCATGATTTTGGGCCCAAACACATTATATTGTTGCAGGACTAGATAACGACAATCACCCTTCCACTCCAGGTACTTGATCACTGTGGAGCTGGAGAGCATGGGACCAAGCTAAGGTTTGCGAGGATGATGGAGTTTATAATATTTCTTTTTTTACATTGGTTTTGTAATGTATTTAAACATTGTTAATTATTTTGATGCTTTCCTAGACATTAGTATCATGCATCATTTAGATATGTTTGTTGTAGTTGATTATTACTTCCACACTTCCGTTGTTTACTTATTTCATGTTATAATTACATATTCCACTATTTTTATATGTTTATTTCCATAGCATTACTCTTCCAATGGGGACATAGTTTTCCCACTCTCACACCCAAATCTCTCTCTGTTAGTTGGCATCCTCTGATGGTTGGGGAAATGTGCTTTAGTCTATATGACCAACCGAGTATGGGGCACCTCTGGGCGGCTTCCGGAATAGTGACATTACAAAGTTGTACCAGAGGAATTATATTCTTATTGACTTACTGTTTGGAGCCTACAGTCAGGGATAGGAAGGAATAGGTACTTGGTAATAAGCTGTGCCTGAGAGTAGCTAACTCATATTCATGGAAAATCTAATTTACCTCAATCATTGCGAATTTTATGGTTTTTAAATTATTATAGTTGATTTGACTTCACCATTGGGTGATTCACATGTTTTGTGAAGTTATTGTCGATGTTGTTGAAATTTTATTTTTGTCGTAACCCAATGAGATGAGGTTACGCCATATCATGAATTATATATGAATTTTCTAGAGATCACATGTCATGCATTCTTTCCACCCATTTATGGAGAATTACTGATTTCATGATGTTGTGATAGATGTTGTGAAAGATATGATTGATTTTGTGATAGAAGCCTTGATAGAATACCTTCTATTTTATATGGTATTTATAATATGTAAGGTTTCGTTGGAATCAAATCCAAGCTTTGGTTCATGAGGTGTTATGGGCCCTCATGGACAGGAATTAGGTGGATCATTGCTCTTTTATGTTTGTATATGACATGTAAGAGATTCCAGGCTTCGATTTGTGGGGGAGTATATTCCCACAATGATCAAAATTTATGACATTAATAATCGTTTCAATGTTTTCTGTGTTATGGAGTATTTTCTAAGGCTTACTATCTAGAAAAACCTAGAATAAATCGCGTGTATTGATAAATAGATTCCCTGTATCCTTCTGATCAGGAAAGAAATGTTTTCCCTAAGTACACGTCTTGTACTATACAAGCTGGGTAGTCTCTAATCGTTTCATGGATATGTGGGCAGAGACACAGGTTTGGGAAATCATTGGTGGAACACGTTAATGTACCGGACGTACACGTCGTGTGCATAGACCACGTGTCCAGCTGTGTAACCAACGACACAGGTGGATAATGGGTAGTTAGAACACGCTGTGTCTGAAAAAAACCACTATATGGAGATAGTCATGTAATCGGCTGTGTGAATAACAACACCGGTTGGTGATGTTCATCTAGTACATACCATTTCTTTCACAAACACGTCGTGTAGTCTTGTTCTAGGGGAATCGTGTGGGTTAGTCGTGTAGAATAACTCAGGCATGGGAACACGATTCATGTACAGACTGTGTCATATAGAAACACGACATGTGTATAGGGTGTTACATGAACAGAGTTGGAAGGAGTACACACACATGTTATGGATTAAAAGAACACTACATGTAGGGGTTATAAATGTCGTGTATCCCTGTTTTAAAAATCATGAAATCTTTCTTTGGCCTATTTGTTTCTTACACTTCTAATATTTAGTCCTCGATAATCTTTAACTAAGTGGGTGCTTGACCATGCAGAGTCATGTCACTGAGATTTCCAATGTTTTTATGCCTGTTATAGGACAGTGATCAGACACTAGACATGGCTGATCAAGAACTTCTAGCAGATCCTCCTATAGTTCCAGTCTTGGCACCAACCATTATTCCGAATACAAGAGTCAATGTATAGTTCTGAGAATGATACATGAGGTTTATGAAAACCATTCAGGGAGTACCACCTCCTACCCTGTCTATGGTAGGGTTGACACATGTTTTAAAGTAGAAACATCCTCCCACCTTTATAGGGGATGAAGGACCTCCGGATGCAGAGTCATGGCTGGAAGCCAGGCTATCTATATTCGAGCATGTGGAGACGCCTCAATAGAGGAGGGTGTAGATCACAATGTATATGTTTCAAGACTCCTCCAAGAGATGATGTGATGTGATCTCATAGGCGGAAAACCAGGAGGTCAAGGATATGGATGAGTTCCATCATGCCTTCTATGACTATTTCTACCCGGAGACATTGAAGTCTGATCGAGCCCAATAGTTCATGAGTCTGGAGCAAGGGACTCTCTCAGTCAAGGAGTATTTTTCTCTCTTCACAAAGCGGCATCACTTCACGCCCATTCCATGGGTTGAGTTATTCTTGGAGAGGAAGTTTGAGGATTGTCTTGGGCAGAACATCCAATCTTAGGTGAAAATCTTCAGGTTTACTTGCATCACCTCTATAGTCAACCAGGCTCTGATCATAGAGCGCAATCTACAAGATTCTAGATGTGTGAGACGGGGATGTATAGAATCTGGATTCGGTACACCTCAGATTAACAACATGAAGCATTGTAGGGCGCCTACACACAATGATCGTAGTATATGGGATACATCTTCTAGTATCCAGGTGGTGTACTACCAGTGCGGGGAGAGCAGGCATACGAGGTCAAGTTTCCCGAGAGACCGAGTGGTGTGCCGAGCATAAAGAAATAATGGACATCTTCTGCACTTCTTTCATATCTTCTCACCAGCAGATAGTGATAGCAGATATGTTTCGAGTCCTCGTACCAGAGAAGGACCACTACTCTCTCATCTATATGGGTACTAGAGTTCTTCAGGACATTCAGGATGAGTTGGAGGTTGTGGTCATAGTGGTCCGACATAGGGTTTTCAACAGCCACATGGTGGATTAGTTCAGGGTCATAGGTCCATGGTACAGGTCAAACATTTGCAGCCGAGCAGACCCAACAACAGCAGAATCCTGGACCCTCTAAAGTTCAAGGTACTATTCTTGTTGCTTTAGGATTATCATATGCACTCTATGATGTTGGGGCTTCCCATAGATTTATATATGTTACTGTTGTGTAGATAATTTGGATCTATATCTTTTCTTCTGTTGATATCTTGATTCTAGACACTCCGTTAGAGACAAGAATGGCCAGTGTGCATAAGTACAAGGGGTGATCCCTTGAGGTTGAAGGGTGTCACTTCTTTTGGGGCCTTTATGTCATAAATATGAAATTAAATGATTTCATTCTTAGAATTTGATTTTTTTTGTTCCCTTCTATTCTGTTTTAGATTTCTATCACCGTAGGGAGAGTTTAACATCACCAGAGGGTAGTTTGTTCTTACATAAGAGAGAATGGGATATTCATGCGAGCAGAGCAGGACATGATAATCATCGATTGGGAGGAGTTACAACCCAAATTTCTAGTCTATATCTAGATGACCAGGGGACTTCACAGTTGGACATTCCTCTAGTGGTGGATCATTTCAGGGATGTATTTCCAGAATACTTTTTAGGTTTGCCTCTAGAGTGATAGGTAGACTTTTCTATTGATCTTATCCCAGGGGCATCACATGTGTCCATTTCTCCTTATAGAATGGATACTCCAGAGTTATAGGATCTCATGAAGATGTTAGAGGAGTTTCAAGCCAAGGGTCTCATCCGACCCATTACTTATCCTTGGGGTTCACTTTTCCTTTTTGTGAAGAAGGAGGATGATACCCTCAGACATTGTGTGGATTATCGGAAGCTAAACTAGTTGATGGTCAAGAATTGATATCTCCTACCAAGGATTGATGATCACTTTGATCATCTTTGTGGATCCCGGGACTTCTTGAAGAATAATTTGATATTTCATTATCATTAGTTGTGCATTATACATTCTAATACACCTCATACAACCTTTCATAGTAGGAATGGTCTTTATGAGTACGTAGTTACACCATTCGGCCTCATGAACGCGCCTGCAGTTTGTATGGAACTAGTGAACTGAGTGTCCCATCAATACATAGATTCTTTCATGGTAGTCTTCATTGATTATATCATGCTGTACTCTCACTCTCAACACGACTATTCCACAAATAGTGAGATTAATTTGAGTACACTGAGAGAGAGTAGGTATATACTGATCTCTCAAAATGACACTTTTGAATTGACCAGATTCACTTCTTGGATCATGTTATCTCCGAGACAAGTGTATCAGTAGACCAAGAGAAATTGAGGGAAATAGTTTCCTAGGATTAGCCAAAGAATGTCTTTCAGGTATAGAGTTTTCTAGAGCTGGATGGATACTACATGAGTTTCATATAAGACTTTTCACGCTTATCAGAACCACTGATGGGCCTGACTATGTAGGAAGAAAAGTACTTGTGGACATATTCTTATGAGTCATACTTTCAAGATCTAAAAGGGTGGTAGGCTTCAGCACTGATACTATTATTTCCAGAGTCGGGGATGATCTACACTATTTACTGTGATGCATCACATATCATTCTGGGAGTAGTGCTTGTACAAGGGGAATGAGTCGTTGCATACAGGTCTTGAAAATTGATTCCACATGAGAAGAATTACCTGACACGCGATCTCGAGTTGGCTGCAGTTGTTCATGTCCTGCGCTGTTTGATACATTATCTTTCAGGAGAGCATTTTGTGGTTTTCATTGACCAAAAAAGACTCAAGTATATCTTCACTCGATCCAATCTGAATTTGAGACAGCGAAGGTGGGTTGAGTACCTTCATTCTTTTTATTTTGATCTTTCCTATAATCCTGGGAAATGAAACATAGTACCTGATGAAATGAGTAGGTGGACTTAGATACAAGCGGTTCAGGGGGCCACCAGTTAGTGGAATCTTATGGCTATGTTCTCAGAGATTCATTTGGAGGTGCACGACAGGTTGGGGCAGATGTTTCATTCTTCTATAGTTGTTTCCTCTTCTAATCTTGGTCGAGTGCGAATGAGGCAGCTATCAGACTCTGATGGCCTAGTTCTATGAGAGAGAGTGCCCAGAGAGGACCCTATTACTGGATATATAGTAGGAGAGGATGAGATATTGTGTTTTCATGGTTGTTTAGGGGTGTCAGCAGACATGCACGAGGAGATAATATGGGACTTTCATTCCACAGTTTGGACAGTTCATCCTAGTGTCTCCAACATGTATCGAGATTTTCACGATCAGTGTTGGTGGCCTGGTATGAAGAGATATGTTTCTGGTTCTTTCATGAGGTGTTCCACCTATCAGTTGGTGAAGGCGGACAATCAGCGACCTGAAGAGATTTTGTAGTAGTAAACCATTCCCCGAGTGGATTTGGAATGATGTAGTGATGGACTTCGTGACAGGTTTACAAAGGTCACCTCAAGGGAATGATGCATTTTTATATGTCATTGAATGACTCATGAAGGGTTCTCACTTTAATCAAGTCAAGGATACCTTCTGTGTCGATGAGCTGGGAAGGTTGTACATCTGAGAGATTTTACTTCAAAATGGGGTTCCACATTCCATTGTTTCAGATAGGGATGCATGTTTTACTTCTTGGGTCTGCTAGGGACTACATAGGGTTTTGGGTACACATGTACTTATGAGCATGGATTACCATCCCCAGATAGATGGTTAATCCGAGCGTATGATATAGGTGCTGGAGGACATTCTTTGGGCATGCGTCTTAGATTTTGGTGGTTCTTGGGAGATGCACATACAACTTGTAGAGTTTTCCTAAAATAATAATTCTTTAGAATCAGTTCAGATGGAACCTTATGAGGATTTGTACAGTATGCCAGGCTGATCACCCCTAGGATGGATAGAAGCATCATAGGCTACTATGTTGGGTCCACGTCTTGTTCGGGAGACCACAGAGTAGATAGAGTTGATTCATAATATAATGGCTACTGTACATTCATGACAGAAGACTTATGCTGATCGACGATGATGACCTCTGGAGTTTGAGGTTAGAGATCAGGTTTTCCTACGTTTCACACTGAGGTTGGGACATATGAGGATTTGGAGATAGTGTAAGCTTTTGTCATGGTATGTGGGTCTGTTTGAGGTTTTTTAAAGGGTCGAGCCAATTGCCTATCATTTTCAGTTATATCAGAGGTACCAGGCTTTGCACTATGTTTTACACGTTTCTCAATTGCGATGTTACTTCTATGACCCATCACGTGTTTTTCAACCCGAGGAGGTTGAGTTAGAGGAGGATGCATAGTTCAAGGAGCATCCAATCTGGGTTGTTGATAGTAGATAAAGGGTTTTCCACAACTGGTTCATTCCTCTAGTACATGTGATATGGAAGCATGGGTGTGTACATGACGAGACATGGGAGAGGGATGCTGATGTACGATCATAGTGGCCAGAGCTATTCGAGGTTTCTTTTTCTGTTCCACCTTTCTAGGGAAATTTGCAGAAAAATTTATTTATTGGGGGATTTTTTTAAAAACCTGCATCTTGTTTCTAGGTATGTATTTCTTTTGTGGTTGTTTTTGAGAAAAATATGAGTTTCTAGAAATTTTAGTAGCACACGCCGTATACTTATAAGTACACGTCGTGTGCCCAGTTATCATGGGTAGACATGTGATGGACATGTAACGGCAGAGCACATGGTGTGTGGGGTGACCTAGAGACTGCCTAAATCGGGGACTGGTTGAGTCAAGTACACGACATGTACCATTGAAGAACATGTCGTGTACATTTTTTTATTTCATTAAACAGACAGGGGTCCGGCCTCATTCATAGAAATACCTTCTTCTCCATTCGCCTCATCTAGGAGTAACTATACGACACGATTCTACTACGACCCCTCGACCCATTATCCATTCTCGAAATCGACCACCTTCGATTGGATTGGTATCTCCCTAGAAAGCTCTTTCTTATTATAGAGCCTTGTTTCTTGATTCCTCCTCTTTCATGAGATATCCTCAGTTGATTTATTTTAGAGTTTTTTTATATCTAAGACATTCTAGGGAGATTAAATCCTTAAGGTTCATTCAAATATATCATACAATGCCGAGGTTTGTGGTTTGTGCCTTTACATAGTTAGTCATTGAGTTATATGTGCCAAAGTTCCCAATACCCTTGTTCGATGTATTGCGTGTTTATGGTTTTTAGTGCTATTTTATCTATTATGCATTGTGTTTCTGTGTATAGCATTTATGATTGTAAATAAGGTTATTTAGCTTGATATGGATGTGTTTCCCATGATTTCTTGATATTGACATTTTGTTCTAGCTTTTCTTATTTGGCTTCTTTGTTTTCTATGCCTACTATTGTTATGAAAGTGTTATTTTATCTAACTTGAAGTGATATGTTGTGGACTATTTAGCTGAGTAGTTATTGAGATTTATTTTGGATATAATATATCATTTGTGCAAGATTGATTTAAAAAGTGCAGTGGGACCCTGGTGTAGTAGACCATAGGGAGAATGGTCGCTAAGGGATTCTCTAGAGTGTATGTTTACTTTTATGTTTTGAGACCATAGGGGGAATGGAATTTGTGCTCCCTCAGAGTGTTTGTAGTTCCATGTTGTGAGACCATGGGGAGAATTACATGTTTAGTGCTTCCCCAAAGTTTTTGTAGTTTACTGATAATATACCACAGGGGGAATTGACCATGAGTGCTTTCATAGAGTGTCTTTGCAAAATACAAAACATATGGGTTAGACTTTGAGTACTTCCCAGATGGTTGCTTGTGTTTGATAGGATAAACTAGAGGGGATAAGCTATGAGTATTTCCCCAAGGGTTTCTTGTGTTTGATTTCTACTTACATGGCATATGAACAAGAATAAAATTGGAACTATAGGATTGTTTACTTTTGGAACATCCTTGTTTACTGCTTCTTTTTTCTTATTGTGCTCCATATATATTCACCGACTGTTAGGCACAGATCATTGGGTGGTTGCCTACTAGTATTCATCTCACACCCTATTTGGGTCATTCTTTTGGGCCCAAACATATTATATTGTTGAATTTCTATATAAGGGAAACCACCCTTCCTCTTCAGGTTCTTGATTTATGTGGAGTTGGAGAGAACGGGACCAAGCTGAGGCCTGCGATGCAGCTGGAGTTTATTTGTTTTCTTTGTACATTGGTTTAGTACTATATTATAGCATTGTGACTTGTTTAGATTCTTTCCTAGACATATTTATCATGCATAATTTATATATATTTTCTCCAATTGATTATTACTTCCAGTCTTCTGATGTTTACTTATTGTATGTTATTTTTTCTTCTTCCGCTATTGTTAAACGTTTATTTCCACTGCATTACTCGGCCAATGTGGGCATAGTTTTTCCACTATCACACCCAAGGCCTTATATTCTCATTGGAAGCATATGAAATTTTAGGAAATGAGCTTTATGCCATGTGACAAACCAGGTATGGGGCACCTTTGGGTAGATTCTAGAACCAGGAAATTACAGTGTTGGATTTCCCCTAAGTCATTAGTTTCGGCTGACGTATGATGTGTGTCATTTCTCAAAGCTACTACATGGGTTGAGAAGATTATTTATATAAAAGTAATGACTTACTATCCCTTTAAGGGTAATATGGATAGATGATTTGTTGGATATGTATATTAGACTAATGTTTGAATTTCCCTTTGACATAGAGGTGATGTTGTTAGAATCGAGAATCCTTGACCCTCCTTTTGTGTGAAAATGTATGATTTAATTTTGTTTACATATGAAATTATTGTTATTATTTAATATACTCCTCTATATCATTAACTTGTGTTATGTAACCTTCTGTAGTACTATACTGGTGTTTACAAAAACACCCTACAGGAGAATCTCATTTCTTTTGTAGTCTTTGTGGTTGAGGATCCTTCATAGGGAAATAGATATATGGTAGATTGTTAATATGGAACTGAAGGATAGTCTGAGGGGATGTTTGGTGGACTCTTGGTCAATGATATTTATTTTCATGTCACTCAATTATTTACCCATTTTTAATACAGTTTCTCACAATTGTTGGAATCTATATTGAGTTGGATTTTATGCTGCACATTTCATATTGTTTTTAGATTACAAATTTCCCTTATTTTTGTTTTTATTATAGTTATTTCATCTTCTACAGGATTTTTTTGGCTATCTTTTACAAAGGTAATAGTCTCCCCATGATTCCTCCCAAATAGTCTCTGACAGTTGATAGCCTCTTGTATATAAGGAGGCATGAATGAGGCCTTGTTGGACTATATACCAGACCTAGGGAATTGGGTCAACGGGTTATACTATCTCCCTATAGAAAAAAACATATAACCATAGAAGGTTAAGGATGATATTTTATTATTACTCTTATTATTTTCCATTATTCAGAGTCTATGAGAGCTATGATAGGTTAATATATATTATAAATGGACTCAAAATTAATATAGGGTAAAATAAATAGGAATTACTTCCTGACAATCCAATTTGTAGATTCAATCATATTCATTCAAAATCCACACCTCAGATAGAGTATTTATTAAAACATTAATTTTAATTCACAAACTACAAGTTTATGGTTGATAAATACTGATATTTGGGGTCTAAAATTTTCTTTGAGAACCCAAAAGCATATAAATGTATGAGAGAGTATCTTATCTAAAAAATGAAGTGAAAGGACAAAAACACATCCTAGACAAGTATGGAAAATGATTCAAATCCCTCATCAATTAATGGTGGCTATTTTAGAGATATCCATTTTATAATATTTGATCATCAATGTGTTTTGATTCCATCATTTGTAAAATTCATCGATTTCTTCAAAATAAAGAACACCATGGATGTCATTGATGAGCCGAATTGTTACCATATGAAATATGATGAGTTGTACCATATTGTGAATAATGGAAATATATTTTAAAATAACTATTAAATATCCTATGATGGTGAATCAATAATATATTGAAAAGGGTATGTTTTATTTATATAGGAATATGATAGATAGATCACCCTTAATCGTAAATGGTGGAAATAATGTAAATTGGGAAGAATATTCTTATATCAATATATGATATAGAACCTATTAAGATTAATTTTTGGGGATTTTATTTGAACATTGTCTCAAATAAAATGGATTATCCCTTTTACAAGAAGAATATTAATCATGTTGGATGTGATTTTTAGAAATATTTTCAAATCTATGATCTCCCACCCACTAAAATGTTCACAATAACTGAATAAAGTTAATGTTGATCTATATGTTTGGAATAGATGAATTTACACTACATTAGAGATGAATTCATATTATCATGTTTTCCTGTAAATATTTTCGGTAATTAGAAAAAAAAATTCATATATCGAGAAATAATTTTTTACATATATATATATATATATATTATTTAAAAAATATGGGGTTTTCAATCATTATTGAGAACAAGAGTTATTTTATAAATATGAAGGAATTGTATTATGTTATTTGGAATATGGGGAGTTGTTTATATATATTTTTAAAGGGTAAGACAACCTTTGGAATTTAGAATAAGAAAAGCATGGATGATTCTATGACTATATATCTTCTTCCTTATAACATCTCATACATAAATGGGAAAAAATGAAACTTAAGTGATGGATTTTTGGAATAATATGATTATGAATCATTTAAAACCCGAAAATATTTTTTATTTAAAAAAAAGTAAAAATGAACATTTAGTAGAATACATGGAAGCGATAGTGGATTATTAGATCTTATACATATAGGTATATGTTAAAAATGATTATTTAAGTTGTGGGTTTAGGTAATTCATCATTTTTACTAGGAACATTAGTTGATATGGTTATCTGTTTGAAATGTGAAATAATATTTAAACATTTGAAATGTTAAAATAGTTTTATAAAATTTTATTGAAATTACTTGGGAAAAAATATCAAGATGCTCCGATCAGAATAGGGTGGTGAATACTTAATCTAGGAAATCAATAATTCTTTGTGTGGTTGTGAAACTATTTCCAAGAACACTCTTTATAGATAAATTTATATTATCAGTGTGTTAGATATGATTAATATTACTATATTATACTTGATATGATTAATGATGAGACTTTGTAACTATTCTATTTAATTTTGGTAATATTCCCTTGAAACTGATTCATTTCAACTTTACTGGAGTCCATATAATGTAGTTTAAATGACACTATAATACATATAGAGAGGGAAACATCCCAATAATTCATTTACATGGATTTGGTATTGTGATGAAAATTTATTAAGGTGTATTATAAAAAAATTCATCATATCATAGATAACTTGTTATTTATTAGCTAACATATGGAAATTATGAGACATTATTTCTTTAATCCTACTATGAAAATTGAGTTCTTTGTCTAGTATGATGTTTTCCATGAGAGGAACAGATGAATTAAGATAGATTGAGAGTAACAGTGAACTCATATTTGTTAAAAAAATTAATACGATGTGTTCACGAGATGAAGTTTGATTTGGTTCTAAAATGAGTTACGAAAGAAGAATAAACTAATATAATATAATAAAAATTATGATTTGGTATGTTTCATCATGTTTCAATGATTTATACATTTCTTATGGAAAATTATCATGATGTGAGGTACATATATCATAAACCCTCTACCTTCAATGATTTCATTGAGATCTCGTATTATGATAAGTATTTAAGTTTCATGATTACTAAGATGAACACTATATACCATTACCATGTTTAAAACATGGTTGATGGACATGACGTACTGATACCAATAGAGTGAAAGTGGAGTTTTTATAATAATTATATCATCTATTGTGTTATTTCAACCAATAAATATCTACTACTTTAAGGGATCCAACAAATTCATGGTGCTGGAAATGGAGTAAAATTTTCTCTAGTTTTGATGATGAATACTTTTCAGATAAGGATTTATATATTATCTCATTATATTATGAGATATATATGTAGATGTAAACTGTTCCTGCAAAAATATTAATTTCTTAAATGGACTATATATGATACATCCCTATGTTTTTGATGTGTGAAATGAAAAGGTTATGGTATGACATTTTCAATAGTAATTTTATGCATTAAAAAGATTATTTATGTTAGAGCATCATGATTGATAATAATTTGAAAGATTTTTGTTTCATTAATGTAAACAATTATTGTTTTATATATAGGTATATGGGAGGGATTATGGTGAATTTTTTATCTATTGTTTATATGTCAAAGAATACCAATAGAAAATGATATCCTAATCAAATATATTTTATTAGTTTCATTGAAAGAATAATACTTGATGAAATACATGGGTGATTTATCCTAAATAATAGATAAAATAATATTTATAGATAGATTGAAGATGTTGAATAGATTGAGTTAGAACACATATATTCATAATGTGAGGTATCAAAGGGTACATTGAAATGTAGTCATTACCAGTGTTTTAAAGAAGAAATATTTTAAAGATTAAATATCCTTATAAAGATGTAAAAATGATGGAATTATTGCTTATGAATTCACTATCAAATCTATAACATATTTCATTTTATGTACTCATATCAATATCATATATTATTTGGGAATATAAAAATACCAATGTAGTCATGGTGATAGTTATTTGATTATTGTTAAGAATATAAATATGTCCCAAAAAATAATAAGGATAAGTTATTTATCATTAGAGTTTAGGATACAATCACTATAATAGATTTAACAATTTTTTAACCAAAAAAATAGATTTGGTAGCTTAGTTTGATTTTTCATTTTTCAAAATCTATGGACCTCTCAGTTTGAATACTTCCATCCATGATATCATAGAAGACGCTAACACTTAACAAGAGTCCATAAATTCAACCTATGACATAAATGAATTGATTTAGATTAATATGTTCATCATATTACATGGGATAGTTCTTTTATTATAGGGGTTTTGGATTATTACTATGAATAAAATAGTATTTTTACCTAGAAAAAGGACCCCTAGTCTCATTAATGGGCCAAAAAAATCAGTCTCAAGAACCATATATTTTTATATATCATTGAGAGGGGTAATGTAAATACATATTAGGTTACTAAAGTGAAAAATGTTATAGATCCGTTGAATTTTATGGTTTTAAAATGTATTATTGTTTTATAATAATGGAAATAACTTTTTATCATTTTTTCATAGGTGATCTATTTATATTAACTCAATCGTGGAATGATATTATAATACCAATGTGAAATAAAGATCTAGCCATAATCAAGGATCAAAAAAATTTATTGTGGGTTTGATGATTTATTAATATTTTCTTCAGAAGAATTATATTATAAAATCAAAAAAAAATTAAGTGATACGATGTGTATATCCATGATATAAAAACTCAATATTTATTGTCTAGACTAACTCAATAAATATAATATATGAAATTTAATTTTATCATTGATATACATAAGTGTATAGGATTTTTATGAATTCAATTTACCAAAGGATGGAAGTATAATTATCACATGAACCTTCATTCTTTGATACCTGTCTTATTCCATCATTGAGGATGACCTAAATAGGAGTTTTCTTGTTATCTTCCAAACCATGTGTCCAATTAAGTTAAAAAAATGATATTTTTACACATTCATGATCTGAAGTGACATCTGCGACGAATATTGATTAATTATATGGAAATACTTGTCTATGATTTGGTGAGAAACATGTGATGTTATCCTTGGATGAATTGAGGGTAATGTATTGATTAAAAATAGTCACTCTATTTCAATGAATAATGATTTTATTAGATTTACTATAGAAGATTAATATGTTACAATTGTAATTGTAAATAAACATATCAATAAAATAGATTGTATAGGATTAAATATGATATATAATAAATATATTTGCATGAAAATGGCCATAATGAGATATCAGTATTTTTTAATATGATAATGCTAGGACCTATTATATCATGAGTTTCACTAACATTTTTCAAGTTCACATAATTATTTAAATATATAGAATTGGGAATTCATATTTTATTAAAATAAAAATGAGTTCTTTAGGGTCTCATAGTAAGGATATAGAATATGTATTAAATTTTTTACAATGATTTTGTTGAATAAAATATAGTTTGATAAAACATTATCTATAGAAGTATGAATAGGTTCACATTAATTTGGGATGTTTTCCATAAATCCTTAACCATTGTTTAGTTCATGTGGGAGATTTAAGGATATATACACTAATATATTAATTAAATTATATTATTTATCTATATTCTGATCAAATATATTCTTATGATGTATATCAAATTTTACAATTTACTAATAATATAAAAAAACGAACCCTCTAAATTCTGGTGAACTTTCCACTTCTATATATTACAAATGCATTTTCTCAGTTCTGATTCATATGTCATATTTATTTCTGTATTGAGAAATGTGTTATAAACAAAAAAATGATAAATTAACGTAAAATCAGATAGACCATTATAATAGAAACACCTATCGATATCAAATCATTGAAAACCAATTCTCAACCTCCAAGATAGAATGGAGGGATTCTATATAGAGGGATGATGTCCTCTTATTGATGTGTCAAATAGTAAATTTCAATATAAAAAACATTTTACCACTTTTTATACCAATTTTATATGAGGGAAGAATGTGTAATAATATATATTTCTGTCTGAGGGGAACTCTTTTATATGTATGAGGATTCTAGTGTATGGTGTACTACCTTTGTAGGAAAGAGGCCTTTGGTAATTGTTTGGTGGTCACCATAAAACAAGGTACGTTGAGATAATTACTATTGTAGGATACTACAAAATAGATATATGTGTTAATATTTCCATTCTTCATCCTAATGATAATTCAATGATGACATATCTAGTGATTTTTTCATTTTATCATATTTTATGTGTGGGACATTTTGTAAGACCTAGACCTTTTCAAAAGAACTGTCATGAACTTTTTCTGTTATTATTTTTTCATTCATTTATTTTTATTTTTATGGGTTTTATATTTAGTGTGATTGGGTATAGAAATTGGTGAATTTTGAAAAGAGTAAGCCAATGCACGGTTGGCCCATAGTTTTCCCAAACCAGACACCCATCTAAAATAACTGTTAAAACCAAAACAGAATTGATTCAATTTGCAAAACCCCATGTTTTATGAAAAATAAATCAAAATTATTGGAACATTGTTTTATATAGATATTTATATCTATCCTTTAAACATAATTTTTATGCTTATGTGTTTTGAATTTCGATAAATGGTCATCTACAATTATTTTTAGTAAGATATTTGTGGTCTGATGGAACCAACTTGTTTTTTGGTGAATAGTATCATACCCTTATGAGTAGTAATATTAATAGTAATATGAAACTAATGAATAGTAAGTTGTATAATTATTCTTTATGGATTTATTATAATGACATCTTGGTTTTTTCTTTATTGTGATATGAAAGTATTTATAGAATAGAAATTATTTATTTTTGAGTAAGGAATGATTTTATTTAAAAATTAAATTAATAATATTTATAAAATTATTTTCGAAAAATTATGTTCATTTTTAATTCTACACATAAAAAATGGTTGTGGTGAATTTTTGGGAATTTTAGGAAATTCTATAATTTTTTATGAATAGTAAAATATGATAAAATATGATAAATTCAAAGTACTAGATTTACTACATCATATGTGATTAAATGACCATGTAAGACCACCTTGTTAGAACCCACATGCCATCATTAATATTTTGGGCACATAATTTTAGACTATTCATAGTCTTGGGCAAAATAATTATAATAATGATTAAAATAATGTAAAATACCTCCTCTCCTCCGTTATAAATAACAACCTCATTCCCCTCTTACCCCAACACCTCTCAAGACTTAAGACATACCTATGTTATTCCAAATAGTCCTCCAAAGTCTCTTCTGAATGTCCTATAGCATTTTTCTCAACAAAAGTCCAAAACCAAAGGCCTTAAGTGGGATCTGAAGGAGAAGAGATCAATAGGTAAAAATCCACTTTTGTTTTCTTTCTTTTCTTTTCATTTTCATTTATATTCATATTATTTAAACACCTTAACTTATCCAAGGGGCATGAATAATCTATTATATTACATATTCTTAGCTTCATCATGTTTATAGACGACTCTAAATTATACTTCTTCTTCTCTCCCACTTATTTAAAAAAGTATAACATCATCTATGATGTGTCAATTTACCGACATCATGGACGATGTGATTTTAATTTGTATTACATCATTCTTGACTACACATGAAACCATTTTTTTGGTTGAACTGTAATTAATTTCTTTATTATATCTTATATATGGTTTTGGAATAATTTTTATAAATTCAATTAATTTATAAAACACAATTAGTTCTTTATGATCGAAGAATGGTCGAAATGAACTAAATAAATATCAATAATGTTCTAACTTGTGAATATTCCTCATGGAAGAATAAAAAATGATAAATGGTATAATTTATGGTATTTTATATATTTATATACCATTCCACTCAAATTCTGGAGTTTCACTTCCAATCAACAAGAATATCCATCATGAACTGATCAGGGAAATCATGTAATAAAAAAACCCAAAACAATGCAATGAACAAAATACTAAATATTAAAAGGGGAAATGATGTAATTAAATTATCATATAAGGTATTAAAAAGATGATTATGTATCATTAAAATATTAATAACACTATTTTAACCATTTTACATATGTTTTAAATGATATTTACTTAAGACAAACCCGATATAAGGGAATTCTTTACCTGGTTTCCATTCTCTGGGTTAACATTCAAATAAATTATTATTATGGTACTAAAATTGTTTTAGAGATTAATATTGTTTATATAATTATTAATTATATTTATTTACAATTTATATACATATTACATCCACTATATTACGTCTCACCTCAATTATATGATATTTATAATGGACTTTCCTTTTAAAAACCTCTTTTAAAATGATGTTTTATAAAATTCAAAAGTAATGTTTTTAAGAAATTAATAATATTGTAAGATTCTTTTCTGGTTCTTGGGAATTTTTGATGATTATTTCTGGGACCTATATCTCCCTCAAATGTGTTGGGTATTTGAATATTGGAGGTCATTTGTATGGTTATATCCAATGTAACTACAATTGTTACACAAATTGTATGGTGGTCGTGAGGGTTAAAAATTATAAGGTAGACAATAGGGTTACAAGATTATGTATGTAATTCCCAAGAAACATTTATGATTATATTTATGTTTTTTTTTGTGGATCCTGTGGAAATTTTATGTTTCACAAAGTAAGTATATATGGTTAACAAGTATGTCTTTTGATAATGATTTCATAAGTTACATGTGTTCATGGTCTAATGTGTTCTTTCAATATTTTTTATATCCGATATTGATATTTTTTTCTCATCCAATGTTTTTAATTGACTTTCATGGGTTATAAGAATATCTAATACTAATAATTAATACATGTTAAATGTTTGGAGAACTGTCAAAGAAATCATGATTTCTTTGAAAAGATTTATATTTTGGAAGAAATGAATACTGTTTTTATGGTATCCACTCTATATTACTATGTAATGTTTTGAATGTATTATGTCCCAGTTCTATAAATCAATAAATTTTAAAATATCCTCACTATTTAAATTACGATTTTCTTAACTAAATTAAATATTATGTAATGTAATAAGATTGGGTCCTTATAGTTGGTATCAGATTATGGTTTACATAACTTTAGGGGTTAGGATGATGATAATATAAAACCATAAATGTTTTTTACTCTATGGTTATCCTAAAATGATATATAATTTAAATATTACCATGTACTTTGGACTAATATATTCTTGTTTAGAATGGTTTTCCTTAAAAGAATCAGGGAAGCTAAAGTGTAGAGGCACCAATAGAACAACATCCTTCCGAATCCACAGTCTCAAATAGTGATGATTGGAACCAAACAGTTGGTGACAGTAATGGATAAGCTAATGCAGGAAAAAATGGTGGTGGAATCCACGCAAGAGTGAAACCAGAGCTTCCACAAAGGAACAAGAAAATAGATGTCATTTTTAGGAGAAAATACCATCATGATTTCAATGGATCTTCTTACCCAGTAGCAAATGAAGGATGGAATAAATCCCTTGAAAATATATTCAATGTTATGGGATGTTTAGATAATCAAAAGGTAATTCTTTCCATTATTACTTTAGAAGGTGATGTAAATCAGCGGTGGTAAATGGTAAATAATATCTGGGATATAGAGGATATTTATGCCTTAGAGTTTGATGAATTCAAAAGTTTTTTAAATAAAAAATATTTTCCTAAGGTGGTGGGACTTAGGAAGGAGAACAAATTCATTGAATTTATGAAAAAGGAAGAATTTTTAGTGGATTTTTATAAAGAGATCTTCACCAGGATTGTGTGGTATGACCCAAATATTATTCTAGATCTTGATAAAAAAATAAACCAATTTTACTTAGGATTGAATCCAAGGTATCGAAAGGTGTTGGCCTCCAGTGAATTCAAAAGTTATAAAAACTTGTAAGATGTTTTGAGAGCGTAGAGATGGATTTTATTGATGATCACATGAATTTTGAAAATAAGGAGAATAATAGATCCTAATTGAAAGAGATGTGTAAGAATCAACCAAAGAAATCTGATGGTAACAAAATATAGTTTCCAGTTTCTGAAATGTGTGGTAAGAAGCGCCCTGGGGAATGCCTTAATGAAAATGGGAAGTGTTTTTGATGTGGTAAACTTGTACATATGGCCTGATATTGTAATTAAATTGATCCGAAGACTAATCCTGATATGAAAAATTTTATGTGATTCAAATGTGGTGAGATAGGTTACTATGCAAATGTCTGCCCAAAGAGAGATCTGAGTGATACCAAGAAGCTAGACTATAAAATGAAAGGTGTAGTGGGATCTTTAGTGACTATGTCAATAGATGTCAGTCCATCAAATGAAGTTTTATCAGGTAATCTGTTTTATTAATCATATTTTACTAATGTTTTGTTTCATATGGGGTCTACACATTCCATTATTTCTGAGGAATTTTTTGGTAAATTTGAAATATTACCTCAACAAATCAGACCATACTTATTTTAAAAGTAATAGAGTAAATAATAACAAAAAGATGAATTAAAATAGTCTTTTTATTGTGTTCTGTGTAAATACTTTACCTATAAACCATGTTTTTCCCTTAGTTCTGTTTGATGTTATTCTGGGAATAGATTGGCTTTCTGTTTCTCATGCTATGTCTGATTGAACAGCTAAAGATGTTTTTTATCAGAATTTTTTTCAGTTCGTATACAAGAACAAACCCATAAAATTGATAACATATCAGGAATCTATGAAATTTTTGAAAGATGGAAATTAATTTTATCTTGATCATAATGTTGAAAACAAGGGAACTGTTCAGATTATTGATGTACTAGTGGTGAATGAAAACCATGATGTTTTTCTTAATGAGTTACTCGGTGTCATACCTGATCGAAATATTGAAATAAAAATTTAGTTAGTTCCTTATTATTATCCAATTTCAAAACACCCATATCAAATGGATCATATTGAACTTCTTGAATTGAAAAATCAGTTTCATGAGTTTCTTGATAAAGGCATCATTTGTCCAAGCACAACACCATGGGGTGATCATGTTTTGTTCGTTAAAAATAAAGAAGGTTTAATTAGACATTGCATTGATTATATATTTTAGAATAAAATCACTATTAAAATCAAGTATCCTCTTCCTCATATAGATGACTTGTTAGATCAACTCCAGGGAGCTCTGTACATTACATGATTTACTTGAGATTCAGATAACATCACCTGAAGGTGTATAAGGATGGAATGCCATAAATAATATTTTGATCAAGATATAGGAATTATTATGTGTTTTTATACCATTTGGGTTAACTAATACACCTACTTTATTCATGGATCTTATGACTAGAATATTTCACAAGTTCGTGGATAAATTTGTGGGTGTGATTATTGATGAAATTATTATATTTTATAAGAGTCAAGTCAATCTTTAATAGCATCTAATGGTTGTTTTAAGAAATTAAAGGAAAATAAAATATATGGAAAATTAATAAAGTGTGATTTTTGGTTGCAATATATATCTTTTCCTTGGGAAAATTTTAGTAAGGATGGAATAATTGTTGATGCTGCAAAAAACGTTTTTGATGGTTATCCAAGACCCAAAAATATTATAGATATCCGTAGTTTTATTGTATTAGAAGGTTATAAACAATTGTGTTTTATAAACCTTTCATGATTATATATCCTTCTATCTATGTCAATGCGAAAAGGGGTTAAAATTATTTGGACATAAAATTTGATGATTGTTTTATAGAACTGAAGAAGAGATTGGTGAATGCTTCCGTTTTGGCCATGACTTCATGAAATGCTGAGTATTTCATAATCAGTGATGCTTCACTAAAGGAACGTGTATGTCTTTTGATGGAATATTATCAAGTAATTTATTAATTTTTAAGACAAATAAAATACCATGAGTTATATTATCCCACAAGTGATTTGGAATTGGTAGTTGTGGTTTTTTTCTTTGAAAATTTGGAGGAATCGTTTATATAGATGAAAATGTCAAATATATACTGACCATAACTTTCTAAAGTATATATTTAATGAGAAAGAATTAATCATGAAGCTGATAATATGGATTGAAATGAAAAATAATTATAATTTGATGATCAATTACCATATGGTAAAATAAAACGAAGTGGTGGATGACCTGATTCAAACACATCATGCATCATAAACCATGTTGCATTTGGAAAATTATCCCTTAATTAATGATTTGATAAATTTTGACATAGATGTTGTTTGAGCAGGAAATACATCTATTCTGTTTCAGATTTCAGTGCAGTCATTGTTATAAAAAATAATTAAATAAGTGCAGAAGAAAGACCATGAGGAACATGAAAATGTAGAATTGGTAAAAATTGTCCAGTTTCTATAATTTAATATTGATAAATATTGTGTTTTATGATTATGAAAAATGTTGTGTGTGCCTTGTGATTACATTTTGTTGAATGAAATTTTGTGTGAAGCACATATTTCTCCATTTTCAGTTCAACTAGACAGTACTAAAATGTACAACGACCTTCTAGGAAATTATTGTTGGGATGGAATGATAAAGGATATTATTTATTTTACCATGAAATGTTTTACATGTCAACAAGTTAGGGTAGAGTGTCAATTACAAAAGGGGGTGATTTAATCATTTCTGGTTCCATAGTGTAAATGGGAGAACATATCCATGGAATACATGGTGGGACTACAAAAGAAATCTCGAGGTAACAATATGATGTGGGTTGTCGTTGATCAGATGAAAAAATATGTACATTTTATTTCTTTTCGAGATAAAATGTCTTTAGATCAGCTTTCCTGAATGTACCTCAACAGTATTTTCAGGTTACATGGTATTCCTCTTTCCATTGTATCTTATAAGAATCCTAGGATTACTTCTAACATTTGGAAGGGGCTTTGGAATTCGTTCGACAAAGAATTAAATTTTACTACAACTTCTAATCCTCAATCAGATGGGTAGTCAGAATGAATGATTCAAACATTTGGGGAAATGCTTCAATCTTGTTCAATGAACTACCATGGAAGATGGGATCAACATCATTCTCTATTTGAGCTCTCTTATAATAACAGTTTTTATTCCAGTATATAGGTGAATCCTTTTAAGGCGTTTTATAGGAACCACTGTCGAACTCCAGCTTTATGGGATGAAGTTTCGCAAAGGACATTGATAGGACTAGAATTAGTAGAAGAAGTTTCTGAGAAGTTAAAGATGATCCATGAACATATGAGGATAGGTCATAGTAGAAATTAAAGTAATTCATATAATAGAAGGAATGACATAGCATTCAAGGTAGTTGAAAAAATGTTTTCCTTGAATTCTCTACGTGAAAAGTGTGGCGAGTTTTGTTAAGATAGGAAAGATGAGTCCAAAGTTCACCGGTCCTTTTGAAATTCTAGAGAAAGATGTACCATTCACCTAATAATTATTTTTGCCTCAAAATTTATCCTAGGTACACAATGTTTTTCAAGTCTCTATGTTCAGAATGTATGTGCCAGATTCCACTCATGTCTTGAGCCTAGAAGAAGTTCAGCTAGAAAAGAACCATTCTTATGAAGAGGAACCAATTCAAGATTCTTAATCAAAGGGAACATGTATTGAGGAATAAGGTAACCCACCAGGTAACAGTTTTTTTTGGAGAAACCACATAGTTGAAGAAGAAACATGGATGTTTGAAAATTTTATGAGGGAAATGTACCCTCACTTGTTTAAAAAGTAAATAAAATTGTGAGGATGCAATTTCAAGAAGGTTGGTATAATGTAACACCCCAAGGATTTAGAAAATATATTAAAATGCATGAATCATTTTTCAAGAAGATATTTACAACTAGACTTTAGACACATTTTTTCTACTTTTATGTGTTGAATTTCAAAAATAACATTCATCTACAATTGTGTTCAGTAAGTTATTTGTTGTCTGATGGAACCAACATGTTTTTTTGTTGAATAGTAATAGACCATTATGAATAGTAATATGACTAGTAATATTACCCTAATGAATGGAAAATTGTATTTATTTTTTTTTTCTTAAGGATTTCAAATAATGTCTTCTTGGTTAATTTTTTAATGCGATATAAAAGTAGTTATAGTATTAAAACAGTTAATTTTGGATTAAAGTATGAATACATTTAAAATTTAAATTAATAATATTTAGAAAATTATTTTTTAAAAATGATGATAATTTTTGAAATATACACTTCAAAAAATGTTTTGGGTGAATTTTTGGAATTTTATAAAATTCAGGAATTTTTTATGAATTGTAAAATTCGATAAAATACAATAAATGCTAAATACATGATTTACAGCATCGTAGGTGATTCAAGGATGATGTCAGACAACTTTTTTCAAACAAACATAAAATTATTACTATTTTGGGTCACATGAATAAATACTATTCATTTTCTGGGGGAAAATATTATAATAATGATTAAAATAAAGTAAAATACCTCTTCTACTCCACTATAAATACCACCCTCATTCCCCTCTTCCTCCCACAACTCTCAAAACATGAGACATACCTATGTTCTAACCATTACTCATCATAGGGATCTTTCCCACATCATAGAGCTTTTGATCCCCCCAAAAGGCCAAAACCAATGGCCTTAAGAAGGATCTAAAGGAGAAGAGATCAAGAGGTAAACATCCACTTGTTATTTCTTTCTTTTCTTTTCATTTACTTTTCTTTTCTTTTTCATTATTCACATTAACTTATACAAGTTTAATTAATGATCCAATATCTTACATATTATGTATTTCATTTTGTTTATGTAATACCCCCAATATACATCTTCTAGTCTTCCACTTATTCATGAAATTAAAACAACATCTGTGATGTGTCGATTTACTGACATCATGGATAATATGATTTTAGTTTGTTTTACTTCATTCCAGACAGGTCTTGAAACAATTTTTATGGTTGAACTAAAAAACAATTTAAGAATTAAATATTATATAGGGTTCTAATGTCTTTTTTACACATTTCATTAATTTTTTATAACAAAATGAGTTCATTATGATCGAAGAATCGCCAAAATGCCCTAAATAAATATGAATAATGTTCTACATTATGAATCATCCACTTTTAAGAAATTATTAATGAATAATTATATAATTTAGGGTAATAGTGAAATTTAAATACCATTCCGTTACAATTATAGAGTTTCAATTCCAACTAACAAGAATATCTATCATGGACCGATCAAGGAAATCATGTAAAGAACAAACCCAAAACAATGTAATGAACACAATACTAACAATTAAAGGGTGAAATGATGTAATCCAATGATCAAATAAGGTATTATATATATGAATATGTTTCTTTAATATATTAATAACACTCTTTTAACAATTATACATGAGGATTAAATGATTTTTAAGTATGAAAAAACCTGAGGTAAGGGAATTCTTAACCCTATTTACATTCTCTGGTTTAACAATCTATTTCATTATTTAGTTGGTACTAATTTTTTTTAGAGATTAGTTTTGTTTATATAATGATGAATTTTTTTTATTTACAATTAATATACATATTCCATCCACTCTATTAAGTCTCACTTCAATTATATGATTTTTATAAGGGACATTCCTTTTAAAAACCTGTTTTAAAATGTTGTTTTAAAAAATTTAAAAGCAATGTTTTTATGAAATTATTCATGTTGTGTGATTGGGTTCTAGTTCATGGGAATTATTTATAATTAAGGGTCGGACCTATATATCATTATAATACACTTGGTATGTGTAATTCATTGGTCGGCCATATGGTTATTCCAAGATTAACTATGATTGTTACAAAAACTGTAAGGTAGTCATGCAGGTTAAAAATTATAAGGTAGATTAGAGGGTTACAAGATTATGTAATTAATGACCCAAGATTACTTTATTGTTATATTTATGTTATTATTTATTTATGGATCTTTTCTAAATCTCATGATTGACAAAGTAAATATATATGTATGACAATTATGTCTTTTGAAAATGATTTAATACGATACAAGTGTTCGTGGACTAATGTGATCTTTCCAAAATTTTCATATTTATTTTTTATTTATTTGTTCTCATCGCAAGTTTTTAAACATTTTTCACATGTTATAAGGATGTGTAATATAAATATTGAAACCATGTTAAATGTTTGAATAATTTTCAAATAAATCATTTTTTATTTGAAATTTTTTATATTTTGGAAGATGTGAATAATATTTTTATTTTATCCACTCTATATTAATGAGTAATTTTATGAATTTATTATATCCTAATTCTCTAAATATCATAAAATGAAATGATCCTCAATGTGAAAGGAAGTGATTTCATTACTAAATCCATGATTATGTATTGTAATAATGTCGGGTACTTATATATAAGGTTGGATCAGGGTTTCTAAAATTGTTCTCCCTATTATGAGTAATTGTGAACCCCCCTATAAAAGGTGCACGGTTTAGCACACATTTTGGAAAATTATGAACCAATGCCTGAGAAACTATGATTATAAATTAAATTAATCTGAAATTGGGTTTTGAAAATCCTAACCCCCTAAAAATCACCGAATTTTTACCCAAATGAACCCTAAACTTGATCTATTGTTTTATAAAGGTCCTGAAAATGTATCAATCCATTTCAACCTCCATTAATGGTGAGTTAAATCTCGTATTTAATTGCTACACCTCTCCCTGTAAGAGAGTATCATACCTCGTAGATTACTCCCACTCTCTCATAATTCACTAATTTCTTGAAGGGAAATTATTCTATTCATAAGATGGATCAAGATCTATGTTTTTGGAATAATTATTCATATGATCTTGAATCTACTCATTGATTTAGAAGTCATTCTTTATCATGATCGTGATCTTTCTTCTTCAATTGTGGATTTCTGTTGGCGAGTGTTTGTCAATGATTTTGAGGAAGGTGGTCGCAATTCAATTCCCATAGTCTTTATTCTAATTGAGTGTATGAGTTTTTATAAATAATTATTTTTTATAAATTGAGTATGATATGATTAAACTAATTGAATAATTAATTTACTAAAATATTGAATTTGAATAATTAATTATTTAAATAATCACATAATGTGTGAATTAGGAATTGATTGTAAATTGGGATTTATGAATTTAGATTAATTATTTGGTGAATTAATTAATGATAACATGTTTTAAGTGGAAGTGATGAGATATTTAGATTGTGAAATTGAATTAATTAATTTGTGAATTAATTAATGAAATCATGTGATTGTGGAATCAATGGCATAATGATATTGTGAAATTGATTTGATTATGTAATTATTGAAATAATAATCAATTATGTGGTTTTGGGTTTGGATTAATTGATTAATGAATAAATTAATTGATTAAACTGTTATATTGTAGGAATAAATAATTTCCCATTCTATGCCACATGATTAAAGTATTGAATCAAAATTTTGGTTGATAATTGAATTGAAATGTCATAAAGTGAAATGTGATAATAGGGTTAACATTTATTAACCTTGAATGATGTTATATATGTGATATATGTGTGATTTTTATATTCTTGTGTGGGATATCGAAATATGATTGAAAATATAATATTAATATATGTGTGTGGGATATGTGTTAAGGCTCTAATTAACATTGTGTACAAACGTTGTGTGTGAAAGTGGATGACGATCAAAATACCAATATGAGATATAATTATGGGATAAATAATGAGGCTCTATATACTAATGTGACAATGAGGTGTGGGATAGGGATTAGGCTCCAAATACCCATGAGGTGTTAGACATGACATCCAACACCCATGAGTTGGAATTGAACTATGTTTCAAATTGGTCGTGAGATGAATTTATATGAAATGATAAATGATAACCGTGTTATTGTGAAATAGTTTATGCTTGGTCATGGTATAAAGATTGTATTAATGTTTTGGGTTTCCTCTCGAACATAGGGTTTTATGTGGTAAATAAACCATAGTAGAATAACTATTAATTGATTAAATTATTTCTTGTACTTTATTCATGAAAAATTTATTTCACTTATATTTACTAGATATTATTTCAGATGTTGTTTCTAGTGGCCTATCGAGGGAACTGACACCCTATATGGCTACCTGGATGGTACTTGAAGAGTTTTCAAGGTGTTAGTACATGATAAGGGCAAGAGTTATATGTTTAATGGATGTGTGAGGATGGAGCATGGATGAGGGTACTAGACTAGGAATCAGGACCCTCTTGGGACAATTTATTGTCCCTGTTTATCTTGGATTTTTCATATTAACACATGACATGTACATGGTGTGACATATCTTCTATTTTTGTTGGATATTGTATTTGAGATTTTCTTTCATCATCAGATATTGGATGGTTTCTTCAATGGTTATAACTTTTGGTCGTTGGTTATTTATTTTCCTTTTTTTCTTCCACATTGATAAGGAGGGTATAGTCTCCCCATTATTGATATTGGACCCTTTATGCTAGTCGACAAGCACTAAAATTCTGGGTGGAACACCTGAGTTCATTAATCAAACTAGTTTGGGGGACCTAGTGTCTACCATATGGGTTTGGGCGTTACAATGTTGTATCATATATATGCTCATTTATTTTTATTTTTTCATACTATTTAGGAATATTTGATATGAGAATATAAGGATTCATCCTCGGTTAGGTTCTAGTGCATTAAAGTAGCCGACCTATGTATGAGGTTCAAATCCAAGTACTCAGGGTTGGATTATACTTATCAATTTCATTGTTACAGTTGATTCATATTTCACCTCGTGTGATTATCTTGTTGTGTTATGTGATTATTATTTTTTATATTTTACATGGATCCAATTAAATATTAGTATGGAATGTTTGTAGAGTGTACATGAGTATTTCAAGGCGCTCAAGATTACTTTGTAATAGGAATCATTTTAGGAACACACAGTTAAATTGGTATTTGGTAAGTTGTTAAAATTAAAATGTTTCCACATTCATGTTTATTATAATTATAAAGGTGTATAATATGAATAAGGAATTGAAAATATAGAAAGAAGTGAAAAAAATAGTTGTATAATGATACTTGAGAAATTAAAATGAGTTTACCGTTATTACCCATGACCTAAAAGGAGGATGGTTAAGGGTACTGATAGCACCTCAGTTCTGGCCATGTGATAGGGTTTGGGGAATGAATTATTTTGACCTCTATTAATCCATCATGTTAAATGTATTAATGTTTATTATGTTTTATGATATGTCTTTTTGTCATTATATAGATATGAATCCATGATTTTACTTATCGATAGGTCAAAAAATGGTCATGGATGGAGATTATCCTCTAATAGTGTAACATATGTAACCATTAGTGCGAGGTGAAGAAGCATGAGAGATGTTATGGGAAAAAATTTCTCACTTCAAGCTATTTTTTGGAGTAAACCCATTTTATGATGTGAGGAGTATTTCTGACCTAACATGTGAGTTTCTGTTGAAGCACCCACCAAAATTCACTATAGAAGGTAGACCTGAGTAATTAGAGTTCTATATTGAGTCCATAAAAACTATAGATGAACCTTTAAAGACTCTTTTTGTTTAGAGGGTAAAGTTGGATACTTATAAGTTATAAAGATATGCAATGCATTGGATGTATTTTTAGGCTCGGAAAGGGTAGGCATATATGTCACGACCCGTCCTTGGGGCCCATGCTGTGACTACCCCAAGCCCGCCTTACATAGGCCAGGGGCTGGCGACTAGAACCAATGCGTAAATTCCCGATAAAAAGGTAAGGCATTACCTTTGTAAAGTAAACAAACACCACAGTGAAAGCAACCAGAAGAAGCAAACACTAAGTAAATGCTAGTACAACAGTAAGTGCAGAAATGTAAGTGGGCCAGTATACAAGCCCAAACTGATAGTAAAGTACAACTGGAAAGGGAAAACAACAACTAAAAAGTAAAGCCGCAACGCCGAGCTGTCCACTGGAAATCCCAACTGAAGGGTGGGTACAGATAGCTCCACTGCTCCTTGGGTCCCACCGTCCGCTCCGAGTATGTCCCGCCCAGTGTTCCACCTCCAGGTACCATCCTTCTCTGCAAGCCTCAACCACGTTCAACGTTGTCCGTCATTTGCAACCAACACAATGTAGTGCGGGAATAGCCCGTGCAGGGGTGAGTATAAGCTACTCAGTAGGGACCCCGAGACCCCCAAAGGTCTCCCAGTATCCACAAAGGATAAACCACAAAGGGAAAGGTAAATCACGAAGTAACATCCGACACTGCTTAGGTATATTCCCAAACATATACCTAAGTAATCAATTATCGTTCGGCTCCAACATCCGAGTCCATGTACAACCCAATCCACACAGGAAAGAAAAACATAAATCCACACAGGATAGCACAACACAATCCACACAGGAAAGTAAAATAGGATTAAGATCACACAGGTATACTTCTTCGAAAGACGATAGAGATGATCACCGATCCATCTAAGTCGTCAGACCCACAAAGGATCGATAGGTACTAACCCCCGCAATGACCCACAAAGGATCAGACCCACACAGGATCTGTAGGCGCTGACTCACACAGAACCGTTGAGCGCTGACCCACATAGGATCAGACCCACACAAAATCGGTAGCACTGATCCACACAGGATCGTTGAGTGCTGTAGCCGTCGTCGTCGAATCCACTGAGGATCTCTGCACAGTCGTCGTCGCAGTCACAGCAGCAGGCGTAGCCAGCTCTAGGGTTCTTGTACACAGCAAGCTCGTTCGGGAGGGTCCGCTCCACGAGCCGAGAGGCTGATACATCAACTGACACAGAGTCCAGAGTTGATGTATCCAAACGTTCGGTCTCGTCAACAGGAACTCAACGTCGCAGACAGCGCATCAATCGGATGCCTGGTCTGAGAGTTATTGACTTTTTCGTCCCAGGGACCCGGTTGGGTTTTAAGGCAAAAACAACCCCACCGTACTCCCCCGGCGTCCAAACCTCGGGCGTAGTAAGCCAAAAGATCCGTCTCACTAAGAGGAAACCAACAAAGTCGACGGCACGTCAATCGGACGTCCGAAGCTCAAGATATGAGCGTTTCCGCTCCGAGGGCCCGGTTGGTTTCGTGTACGAACCAACCCGGCTGAACTCAAAGTAATCCAAAACCATGAGTGCGATATACTGAAACAACCATCTCGATTCAAGGATCGCATCGCAACTGACAATGCGTCGATCGGAGGTCCGTAGCCCATGTTATGGGCAAAAGACTGAAGACGGTGCGAAAATGGGGGTTTCGGGCACGGACCGACCCGGCCTGAGACCCCCGGTCGGCCTGGCCCGGCGCGGCGCAACGCGGCTAGGTGCGGCCAACAGCTGCGCCGTTTGGCAGGGGGGGGGCGCCTGCCCCCCTGGTGTAAATGCGCCCCCCTTTAATGTGGGCCATTTTGTAGGCCGGTCAGGGGAATTAATTCCCCCGGTTTCACTTTGTCCAGCAGGCCCGCACCGGCCGGCCGGTTCTGCCAACAACGACAAGCAACGGCCAGTCCTTCCTCCTTCGTCGTCACCGGTGGCCCGGAACCGGCCGCCGGTCACCCTGCTCCGCCGTGGCCCAGAACCGGCCGCGACTTGGTTCGTCCGGCGCGGTGCGACGGCACCGCACCCTTTCGCCGCGGCCCCGCTCCGGCCGCGGTGTCTTCAGTTTTCTTCAACGCGGCGCGACAGCGTCACGTCCTTGTTAAACTTCACGGCGCGGCGCGACAGCGCCGCGCATTACTTGTCGTACGATCCCGCGTGGTGCGATGAAACCACGCCATTCCGTCCCAACCACAAAGAATCAAACAAGGATAAAGGAGGAGGGTCGATCGTGTTTGTGAGGTCCGGTCCCCTCTTGTTAATCGATATCATTTGGTCGTATAACTACGAAGAACGACAAACTAGATAATCCCGAACGAAAATAATTAAATAATCCCCTACCTTGATAAAAGAGATGACAAACATCGGCGTCACGAAGTGAGGATTTGAAGCCGTTGATGGAGATTTCGTCGCGGAAAACCGTCGCGAAAAGAGACGTCGCGGAAGAAAAACGTAGTGGAAGAAGACGTCGCGTCGTGGGTCGGTGTCGCGGAAGACGATTTCTGAGGGCTCAGTGCTCCACGTCGGAGATCTTTCGTTCTTCGCGTTCTTCGTCAAAGAGAATGAAGAACTCAAGACTTCCTTATATTTTTCTCCAAAGGCTCTCAAACAACTAAACACCAAAACAATAAAATAAGTTCTTAACTTATTTTATTAACACATCAAGGATTTTGAAATTCAAGTGTTTGAATTCCACATTAACTCACCTCATTAATTCCATAAGTTAATAAACTAAATTAACAAAATTAATGGGAGTTGAGGAGGTTAGAGGATATGAAGGGGTGGGGTTCGTGTGGGCCCCACCACCCTCATAACCTCTCAAGGTAGGTTGGGTAGTTACCAAACTTCCATCCAAATGATTAAACAGTTAGAGTAAAAATAAAAATTGTTGTTAAATTTTTATTTTTAACTTCCACAATTTTTATCATCAACTCTCATGAAAACGCAACTCCAGAACAGGTGTTCCTAAGCAATTACCGACACTATTCTTCCATCGGTGCCCTCTGAATTCGATTCCGAGCACCGGTTCAAAAGTTAGAAATTCTCACTCGTTCGTTCATTGAACGTACCCGAGCTAGACTTCAGATAGAAATTCCGGGCACACCGGGCCTCAGAATCAAGTGTCGTCTGAAACTGACTTCTTGTAAAATCCCAAAGAAAATTACTAAAAACTTTTCCATGAATTTTACGGGTCTTTACATTACTCCCACCTCAGGGCTTTACGTCCCCGTAAAGATACATCGAAAACTAGGGAAACAAATGTGGGTACTGAGCAAGAATCTGAGCCTCCCGCTCCCAAGTGCTCTCCTGGAGGTTCCCGAGCTGACATCTGATTCGCACTAGAGGAATCGACTGTCCACGTAGGACCCGCTCCGGTCGATCCTCGATCTCCACTGGAACCTCCGCAAAAGTCACCCCATCATCAATGTCGAGCTCCCCATGGTCAATGATATGCGTCGGGTCGTGCACATATCTCCTCAACTGAGACACGTGGAAAACGTTGTGCACCTGGTGCAACTGAGGAGGTAGAGCCAGACGATAAGCCACCTTGCCAATCCTACCGAGGACCTGGAACGGTCCGATGAAGCGTGGAGACAACTTGCTACCTCGGCCAAATATCCGTAATCCACGTCGAGGTGAGACACACAAGAAGACGTGGTCGCCATCCTCGAACACTAGTGGCCTCCTCCTCCTGTTAGCATAAGCCTTCTGCCAGCTCTGAGCTATCCTCATCCGCTCCTGGATGACCTGGACCTTCTCTGTCATGTCCTAGACCGTCTCTGGTCCCACAAGTGCTGACTCCCCAGGGTCTGTCCAGCAGAAATGAGATCTACAAGGTCGGTCGTACAACACCACGTATGGTGCCATCCCGATGGTGAAGTGGTAGCAGTTGTTGTACGCAAACTCCACCAAGGGTAGGTGGTCCTCCCAGCTGCGACCAAAGTCAAGCACAAATGCGTGGAGCTTGTCCTCGAGAGTCTGAATGGTCCTCTCCGACTGACCATCTGTCTGAGGGTGAAAGGCTGTGCTCAGACGTAGCTGCGTCCCGAACGCCTCCTGTAACCCCTTCCAAAGCCGGGAAGTAAAGCGAGCATCTCGATCGGAGACGATAGATGATGGCACACCATGAAGCCGCACAATCTCCTGAATGTAAAGACGTCCCAAGCTCTCCACTGAGCCCTGCCCTCTGATGGGTAAGAAGTGTGGCGACATGGTGAGTCGGTCGACAATCAACCAAATGGAGTCGTGACCTCTAGAAGTGCGTGGAAATACAGTCATGAAGTTCATAGATATCCCGTTCCACTTAAACTCCTGGAACTCTAAGGGATGTACTAAGCCTTCTGGTACCTGGTGCTCAGCCTTCACCTACTGGCAGGTGAGGCATCGAGAAACGAACTCTGCCACAGCCTTCTTCATGCCCGGCCACCAGTGACGTCATCTGAGATCCTGGTACATCTTCGCCACTCCGAGATGTACCGCCAAGGGAGAGGTGTGAAACTCTCTCAGAACCTCCTCCCATAAAGCAACTAGTACCAAGGTACATCCTCTGAAAAGAATTTTGTGCTCTTCTCCAAAGGAGAAACCATCAGGTTCCTGTCCTGAGGATATATGTGCACGTCGCGTCTCACAGTCAGCGTCCCCACGTTGTGCCTCTCTGACCCACTGCAGTAGTAGAAGAGTGACTGTGAGAGACTGGAGGAAGGCTGCACCATCTCTATCCATGAAGGATATCTAGAAAGAGGCTAGCTGCTCTGTCACCTCCTCAAGTAGTTGAATTCCTGTCCTCCTACTGAGAGAATCGACTACCACGTTCCCCTTCCCAGGAGTATAGACTATCTCAAAGTCATACTCCTGAAGGAACTCGAGCCATCACCACTGTCTCAAATTCAGGTCCTTCTGAGAGAAGATGTATCTGAGACTCTGATGGTTAGAAAAGACTATAATGTGCTCTCCCATCAGGTAGTGTCGCCATGTCTTCAGAGCGAAGACCACTTCTGCTAACTCTAGGTCATGGGTCGCGTGGTTCTTCTCATGCGGCCTCAACTGACGTGATCCATAGGCGATCACTACCCGCTCCTGCATCAGGACACATCCGATTCCGGTCCCTGATGCATCGCAGTAGACTATGTACCCTACTCCCTCCTCAGGCATCCTCAAGATAGGTGCGCTGGTCAATCTCTGTCTCAGCTCCTGGAAGCTCTGCTGACATCTGTCTGACCACACTAAGGGTTTCCCTTTCTTCGTCAAATCGGAGAGTGGTGCCACAACTCTGGAGAAGTCTGGCACAAATCTCTGGTAGTATCCAGCTAGTCCCAAGAAACTCTGCACCTCCATCACACTCCTGGGTGGCTCCCAAGCTAGCACTGACTCGATCTTCGCAGGATCCACTGCAACTCCCACCTCAGAGATGACATGTCCCAAGAAGTGGAACTCATGTATCCAGAACTGACACTTCGAGTGCTTTCCATAAATCTGATTCTCTCGTAGTGTGTCTAGTACAACCCGCAAGTGGTAGGCGTGCTCCTCCTCAGTCATCGAGTAAATAAAAATGTCATCGATGAAGACCACGACAAAACAATCGAGGTATGGTTGAAAGATCCTGTTAATGAGGGCCATGAACACTGCTGGAGCATTGGTTACACCGAAAGGTATAACCCAGAACTCATAGTGGCCATACTGACATTTGAAGGCCGTCTTCTGCACGTCCTCATCTCGAACTCTGAGATGATGATAGCCTGACCTGCGGTCTATCTTTGAGAACCACCGTGCTCCCTTGAGCTGATCAAAGAGGTCATCAATCCTCGGTAGCGGATACTTGTTCCTCACTGTCACCTGGTTCAGGCGACGCTAGTTGACACAAAGTCGCAAACTCTCGTCCGCCTTCATGGCGAACAATATCGGGGAAGCCAAGGGTGAAACACTGGGTTAGATGAACCCCTTGCCCTGCAAGTCCTCCAATTGTACCAGTATCTCTCGAATCTCAGCAGGGGCCATCCGATATGCTGGAGTCGATATCAGGGTTCTCCCGGGGTACAGGTCAATATAAATGTCTACCTCTCTGCGAGGAGGTAGCCCTGGAATGTCGTCGGGGAAAACGTCTGCATACTGATCCACCACTGCAGGAAAACCAGTACTCGGCACATCAACAGATCCTAGGATGAGGCTATCCAAATGGTGAGGGATGGGCTTTCCTCTCTTCCGCGGAAGTCCATCCTGTGCTGCAAAGGCTCCCTTCTCGCCGGTGAAGGTGAACCTACTCCCGTCAGTGCATACACATCGCACCTTGCGCCTAATACAGTCAATATGTGCATGGACCGTAGACAACCAATCCATGACCAAGATGACGTCGTAAGGCCTTGACGGCGCTACAAGAAGATCCCAGCCGAAGCGCTTGCCTCCTAGAGTAAGCTCACACTACCGGCAGCAGTGCGTAATCGTCGAGTATGCTCCCGTAGGAGTCTCTAGCCGTAAGGATTGAGCCAACGGCTCTATCAGAATCTCCGAGCTCCGAACAAGGGCAGCGGGTATGAAAGAGTGACTCGCTCCTATGTCTATAAGAACTGCATCAAGGGTGGAATAGACACAGATAGTACCTCAAATCATCTCAGGCGCACCGTGGTCGTAGGCCTCCGCTGCCTGGAGCTGTGCCTATCTCTATCTGCCAGCTCCCTGTGGTCGGGGTGGACCTCCTGGTGGTGGTGGTGGTAGAGCCTCAAAGCGTCGCCCACCACCTGCTGCTCAGCCAGCTCCTCTGCTTCGTCCGCCTCCTCCCTGCGGACCACCACTGTTGACCCTCTGCCTCTGCCTTGGTGGTCCCTCAACCGTCTGCTGCTCCTCGGCATGGCGGGACATGCAATCACGAGCCATGTGGCCCTGCTCGCCGCATGAGTAGCACTGCCCGCCTCTCGAAAGACTGGCTCCACGATGTGTGTCCCACACTGCTGAGCCAGTGTCCTGAGGTCATCTTCCTAAGGTTCTGGTCTGCCTGGACCCATGAGTCATCCGTCGACTTCCTACTGCAGAAGACTCTGCTACGTGCCGCCCTGCGGTGGGTCTCGGTGCTGGTGTAGACTCAGCAAGGAAGCTCTCGATCAAAAGGGCCCGCTCCAGTACTCCTGTCTGAGTCAGAATGCTGAGAGAGATCATCGATGCCCTGATCTCGTGTCTCAATCCCTGCTCAAAGGTCCGGGCCCGAAAGAATTGGTCTTGTACCATGTTTGTAGAGTAGAGCGAGAGATCGGTAAATCTCGCCAAGTACTGGGCGACCGTCATTCTGCCCTTCCGCAGCTGAAGAAGCTCTTGAATGCGCACCGCACGGAGAGTGACTGGGAAGAACTCCGAGCGGAAGAGGATCTAAAAATCCATCCAGAGAAGAGATGCTTCATCGTGCACCTGGAGCATCAAGGTCGACCATATGCCTACTGCTGCGTGCAGTAGGCTCGCTACGAGGATCACGATGAGGTCTGCTGGGGTCCTAACTAACCTGAAAACTCTCACCACTGCCTCCAGCCAGTCATCGGCTGCCTAGGTGTCCGTCTCCATGTGGAACCTGGGCGGTCGCTGGCGCTGGAACTCATGCAGTGCACTGAGGCGACGTGCATCGTCATCGGCTAGTGCTGGAAGCATCGGTGGCTCGGCGGGTAGAGGTACCGCCAGTGCCACTGCTGACAAAGGGCCCTACACCGAGGCCTCGTCGCTTGGTGGGCTGTCGTCATGCTCAACTCTTGGAACCCTAGCGGGCTGTCGTCGTGGGGCCATCTTGAAAAGGAAACAGGTGCGCCACGGTCAGAACAATATACCTGGTGAGCTGATACAAAGTAATCACAAAGAAAACTTGAAACACATATGCAATCAATGTTTTCGTGCATTATGTCGGAAATCAGAAGTCAGGGTCCTGGTGTACGGATACGTCGGTCTCCACAACAACACTGGACTCCCTAGACTGATAACCACACTCAATACGCTTAACATTATTGCTTCTCATAGAAAAAGATCAGAGTTCCAAGTTCTGCGAGAGAACTGAACTTCTCTGATACCAATTTGTCACGACTTGTCCTTGGGCCCGTGCCGTGACTACCCCATGCCCACCTTCCATATGCCAGGGGCTGGCGACTAGCACCAAGGCGTAAATTCCCGATAAAAAGGGAAGGCATTTCCTTTGTAAAGTAAACAAACACCATAGAGCAAGCAAGAAGAAGAAGAAAACACTAAGTAAAAGCTGGTACAACAGTAAGGGAGGAAAAGTAAGTGGGCCAGTATACAAACCCAAACTGAAAGTAAAGTACAACTGGAAAGGGAAAACAGAAACTGAAAAGTAAAGCCACAACGCTGAGCTGTCCACTGGAAATCCCACCTGAAGGGTGGGTACAGATAGCTCCACTACTCCTTGGGTCCCGCCGTCCGCTCCGAGTGTGTCCCGCCCAGTGGTCCACCTCCAGGTACCGTCATGCTATGCAAGTCTCAACCACGTTCAGCGATGTCCGTCGTTTGCAACCAAAACAACTTTGTGCGGGCATAGCCCATGCAGGGGTGAGTATAAGCTACTCAGTAGGGACCTCGAGACCCCCGAAGGACTCCCAGTATCCACAAAGATAAATCACAAAGGGAAAGGTAAATCACGAAGTAACATCCGACACTGCTTAGGTATATTTCCAAACATATACCTAAGTCATCAATTCTCGTTCGGCTCCAACATCCGAGCCAAAGTACAACCCAATCCACACAGGAAAGCAAAACGTAAATCCACACAGGATAACACAACACAATCCACACAGGAAAGTAAAACAGGAGTTAGCTCAGATAGGTATACTTCGTCGAAAGACAATAGAGATGATCACTGATCTATATAAGTCGTCGGACCCAAAAAGGATCCATAGGTACTAACCCCCGCAATGAACCACAAAGGATGGGACCCACACAGGATCTGTAGGCACTGGCTCACACAGAACCGCTGAGCGCTGACCCACACAGGATCGGACCCACACATGATCGGTAGCACTGATCCACACAGGATCGCTGAGTGCTGTATTCATCGTCGTCGAATCCACTGAGGATCTCTGCAGAGTCATCGTCGCAGTCACAGCAGCAGTCGCAGCCAGCTCTAGGGTTCCCGCACACAACAAGCTCATTCGGGAGGGTCCGCTCCATGAGCCGAGAGGCTGATACATCAATTGACACATAGTCCAGAGTTGATGTATCCAAAAGTTATGTATCGTCAACAGGAACTCAACGTCGCAGATGGCGCATCAACCAGACACCCGGTCTGAGAGTTATTAGCGTTTTCGTCCCAGGGGCCCGATTGGTTTTTAAGGAAAAACCAACCCGATCGTACTCCAACTGCATCCAAACCTCGGGTGGAGTAATCCAAAAGATCCATCTCACTAAGAGGAAACCAAAAAAGTCGACGACACGTCAATCGGACGTCCGAAGCTCAAGATATGAGTGTTTCCGCTCCGAGGGCCCGGTTGGTTTCGTGTACGAACCAACCCGGCCGAACTCAATGTAATCCAAAACGTTGAGTGCGATATACCGAAACAACCGTCTCAATTCAAGGATCACATCGCAACTGTTGGTGCAGAGATCAGAGGTCTGTAGCCCAAGTTATGGAAAAAAACGAAGATGGTCAGAAAACGGGGGTTTCGGGCCCGGACCGACCCGGCCCGAGACCCCCCGGTCGTCCCGAACCCGGTCGACCCGCCTTGGGTCCAGGTCGGCCCGGCCCGGCCTGGGCTTAGCGCACTGGCCATCTCGGCCAACGACCGAGCCGTTTGGAAAGGGGGGGGGGGGGGCGCCTGCCCCCCCTGGTGTAACCGCGACCCCCCTTTAATGGGGGTCGTTTTGTAGGCCTGCCGGGGAAATTAATTCCCCCAGTTTCCCTTTGTCCAGCCGGCCTGCACCGGCTGGCCGGTTCTGCCAACAAGGACCGGCGATGGCCAGTCCTTCCTCCTTCGCCATCACGGGAGGCCCGGAACCGGCCGCCAGTCACCCTGCTCCACCGCGGCCCGGAACCGGCCGTCGGTCACCCTGCTCCGCCGCGACCCGGAACCAGCCGCCGGTCACCCTGCTCCGCCACGGTCCGGAACTGGCGGCAACTTGGTTCATCCGGCGTGGTGTGATGGCACCATGCCCCTCCGCCGCGGCCCCGCTCTGGCCGCGGTGTCTTCTGTTTTCTTCGACGCGGCGCGACGGCATCACATCCCTGTTCAACTTCACGGCGCAGCGCGACGGCGCCGCGCATTACTTGTCGTACGATCCCGCGTGGTGCGACGGCACCACACCATTCTGTCCCAACCACAAATAATCAAACAAGGATAAAGGAGGAGGGTTGGTCGTGTTTGTGTGGTCCGGCCCCCTCTCGTTAATCGATATCATTTGGTCGTATAACTACGAAGATTGACAAACTAGAAAATCACGAACATAAATAATTAAATAATCCCCTACCTTGATAAAAGAGATGACGAATGTCGGTGTCGCGAAGCGAGGATTTGAAGACGTTGATGGAGATTTCATCGCAGAAAACCGTCGTGAAAACAGACGTCATGGAAGAAAAACGTCGTGGAAGAAGACGTCGTGTCGCGGGTCGGTGTCGCGGAAGACGATCTCCAAGGGCTCGACGCTCCACGTCCGAGATTATTCTTTCATCGCGTTCTTCATCAAATATAATGAAGAACTCAAGACTTCCTTAGCTTTTTTTCCAAAGGCTCTCAAACAACTAAACACCAAACTAATAAAATATTTTCTTAACTTATTTTATTAACACATCAAGGTTTTTGAAATTCAGGTGTTTGAATTCCACATTAACTCACCTCATTAATTCGATAAGTTAATAAACTTCAGTTAACAAAATTAATGGGAGTTGAGGAGGTTAGAGGATATGAAGGGGTGGGGTTCGTGTGGGACCCACCACCCTCATAACGTCTCAATGGAGGTTGGGTAGTTACCCAACTTCCACCCAAAGGAATAAACACTTAGAGTAAAAATAAAAATTGTTGTTAAATTTTTATTTTTAACTTCCACAATTATTATCATCAACTCTCGTGAAAATGCAACTCCGGAACAGGTGTTCCTAAGAAATTAACGGTGCTACGGTTCCATCGGTGCCCTCGGAATTCGATTTCGAGCACTGGTTCAAAAGTTATAAATTCCCGCTCGTTCGTTCACTGAACGTACCCGAGCTAATCATCGGATAGAAATTCCGGGCACACCGGGCCTCAGAATCAAGTGCTGTCTGAAACTACGTTCTTGTAAAATACTAAAAAAAATTAACAAAATATTTTCATTTAATTTTACCGGTCTTTACAATATATTATAGTATGTAAGGAATTATTAAAGAAGTTCCTAGAGAACTTTTATCTAGAGAAACTAATACATGAGAGAGAATATGATTTCACGTGGTTCAATCAAGGTTTTAGGTTTGTTATAGACTATGATAGACACTCTAATGACCTCAAGTGATTTTCCCTAGAATTTATAATAGACAATAGAATTATGATAAGGAGGTTCCGGTATGGACTTAAATGTGATACTAAGTCCTAAGTGACCATACTTCAGTTAATGATGTTTGTTTTGGTGTTGGATCAGTCTCTCATAGCTATGTGAAACTAGATGAAGGATTCCAGTGGAGGAACGATGGTCTATTAGAGAAAAATAAGAGGCATGTCATTCGAGGTTAGTAAGCGTCATTAGGGTAATGTAGCCTATAGACTTGGAATGAAGAGTGGACAGGGGGAAGGATCCGGTATACAAGATATTTTTAGAGTTATGTTCCAATAGCAAGGTATGTGATTCCATGATAGTAGACACTATTCATAATAAACAGAAGAGTGATGAGATGATAGAAGGATGGGACATCTATAGTGGTTATACTAGAAGCTTAGATAGATAGGTAATGATGGATATGTTAAGAAATTCATGGTGTTGGAATAGGATATTCTATAATGTATCACTCTTGAATTAGGATTTATACTGGACATTGTGGAAGAGGCAGTAGACATCGCTCTTCTAGGAAAGTGTACTGATATTTTTAGAGTGGTGAATCTCAAAGGATATAGACTACATCACAGGGAATATGGTTACGATAGTTTCATGCCATTCCTCCAACACCGGGGGATTGTAAGGTTTGGTCGTCGATTGTTAGATGTACTATTCATAAAGCTTTTACTCTTTATTTTTCCTTATTTGATATTCATGCCTCTATATATTTTATTTATACACAACATGGGAACATGTTGAGTCTTATAGTCTTTTTTTGTGAGTGGGGTGATAACAATAGATACACCATTGGGAGTATGGTCGAGAGACATATGTTTTCACAATAATTGTTCTCTCGAGGTTTTTTAGTATCATTTACTTTAGAATATTTATATTATGTATATGTTAGGAAATGAACTAATTATAGGTACAGATTGTTTAGTACCATAGCGAGACCACATTGATTTATACTAAAGGATAGTGAATTCTACATCTCTATATGATCATATGTATATTCAGAATGTGGAGTGGGATATCTAGACAGGCCATGTAGGGCATATTCATTTTCAACTGGTGGAGCTCACCACCTATGTTTCTTTGTTTTTTCTGGATGATGGGGATGTGGGTTGGGATTTCAAAAAACCTATAGTGAACTGATTTTAGGATGTTTTCCCTAAAGAATTATAAATATTTTCACCTAATATAGATGATGAATTTTTTATTCTACTTATTCCTTGGGGTGAGAAACTTTATGTTGCACAATATAGAATGGTTCCAATAGAGCATCAATAGATCCATACTCAACTATAAGAGTTGATAGAAAAGGGGATTATCTTTCTAAAAAAATTGACTTGGGTTTCTCCAATATTTTTTGTAAATTCAGAAAACATTACTATAAAATTGTGTGTTGATTACCATTTGTTAATAAAGATGGCTGTGAAGAAATGGTTTCCAATTCAATATATATATCATATTTTTGATATGTGGATAGGAGATTCGATTTTCTCCATGATGGAATTGCGATCAGGGTATAGTCTTTGGAGATTTCAACCATCTAATGTACCATTGACTGTATTTGGAATAAGGTATGCCCTTTATGTGTTCAACATAATTCCATTTGGGATGACAGACACATCAATAGTGTTTATGGCATTGATGAATTGCATCATCCACCCATACATCATACATTTTGTGGTAGAATTTTTGGATGAAATATTGGTTTAATATAAGACTCATGACAATCATTTATAATATCTTGATATTATCCTTTATAAACTGATAGAGAATAGGATGTACCCCACGGTATCTATGTTTTAGTTATTAATAGATCATATACACTAATATGGTCACATCAACTTGGAGGAGGGTGTTTAAATGGACCTAGAAAATTATTATGTAGTTATTTCATGTGAGTGACCCAATAATGTTTTCAATATCCATAGTTCTCTAGGATTAGAATGCTATTATCAGATATTCATCTATGATGATTTCTATTATGAAGAACCACATTATTGATTTATCAAAAGGGGGTAAATTTCAAATGGTATGGATTATATGAGAATGACTTCTAGGAGTTGAAGAGGAACATGAAAAAAGATGAAATGTTGATCCAACTAGACCTAGGTGAGGAGTATATGGTCTTTTGTGATGTTTATGGGATATGTATTTGAATAGGGTTGATGTTGGATGATCGATTTATGTCATATGGGTATTGACGATTAAGGCCACATGAATGAAATTCCCTAATAAAAATCCTTCATTTACCATTATTTGTTTATGATTTAATGTGTTGGTGGTATTATTAGGTTGGTAAACCATTTACTATGTATACTATAAAGAACCAGCCTTAAAACATTACAGAATCTTGAATTAAATGGATAATTCAAATTGAGGATATTTTCGGGTTTAGAGTTTTAGAAAATTAGGCCATAACTATGAAATTACATCTCAAAAATTACAAAGTAGACACTTCTACTTAGTTTCAATTTTTTTTCATAAAATAAAAACTCTTGAAAAAAAGAGTCATGTCTAGTTCCAGGTTTTAGACAACATGACTTTTCCTTGATCCCATTAATGACCCTATTCATCATTAAGTCCGGTGAAAAACATTTCAAAACTAGGGATTAGCATAAAAAGCTCTGTAAGGGTTATAAAATAAAGAAAGAAAACATTATTTCATAAAACATAAGACTTTTAACATACCTCATGAAATAATAATATTTATGAATATCACATAGTAATCACAAATAATAAAGGTAACTTATGGAGTTCATAACATACATACGCTGTAGCTTTCTCATCCATGAAGGGAGTTGCATTTGGATTACCCATCACAATATATTCCTTAAATATCTTCTGAGAAACATTCACATTTACCTTCATCATGTTACCCAATGAATTAGAGATATATCTGAGTCTCACCTGCCCAAGGTTTATCATGGAACCACCCATATACGTAACAATGCCCAAGAACCATAACTAACTCAAAACACATAAGACAAATATAATGGAAAGATAACATTCCCACATTTCAATCACACTATATTATTTAAATATATTGACATAAAAATCTATTATCAAAACCATTTTCAATAACAAAATATGTAAAGGAGTATATGGTATTTATTTTACTTTTAAAAACATTTCGGCTTGTTATGGAATCCAAAGATCAAATAACACTCGTGGCGGCGGAGAGGTCATTGTCACCGTGTACGTTAAAAGGAATCATTCTCTTTTGTCAGTTAGTAAAATTCCTTGTAGAATAAAATTTTATTTGAATGAAATTAAATGTCAATGGTGTTTATACACCGTACAAAATAAAGTTGTATATAAAACAAAAAATGCCTCAATGAAAGGAGATTGAGCCAAAGTCCTTTACCTTGTGTCCGAATTGAACCGTTCGTTCTTTAATCTCCTGAATAATAAAATAAAGTTATTTTCTATTTTCATAAGAAAATTTTTAAATTTTATTATTCTTTTTATATCATTTATTTTCATGTTATACAAATTATTTAATCATTTAAGTTATTAATGTTCATTTTGTCGATATTTGGTACTTGAGTCAAAAATGAAATTCTTATATTTACAAGTTGTCTATGTGGTCAAGATATCATTATATCCAGAATTATATTAAATATTTAGATATCATATATATCATATATATCTAGTATATATATGTATTTATAATAGTATATAACATTTGGAGGTAATAAATGAAATGCACCATTCATGGAGACGGTTAGTCGTACGTACGCAAGAACGCTACTTTCATTTCTATTTTGTATTTTTAATGAAATTAAAACATACTGAAAAATAGGTATATTATAATTCCAGTATAATATAATATATAATTTCATTAAATACATCCTTTATACTTTCCATGTTTGCATGAACGAGTCATATCACTTTGAGGGGTGGTAGTCCGCACTTCCTCAAATGAAATTATCGTGGTTACCCATTATGGAAACCATAAAGTTATGACAGAAATGAAAAAATCATAATCATACAGACAATATAAATATAATATTTATCATATATATGTATAGTTCAATCATAATGTCCACCATAAGATGTGGTAGGAGAATATTGAATAATCATCGTTTCGTGAGGCAGTAGTTCGTCGTCCACAGAAACAATATGTTATTTACCTATTAGATGGAGGTGTGTGTATGATTAGTTATAATACTTCTGATAAAAAACTATTATATTGAGGATACTTGTGTTATTATTAATTTAATGAATAAAATTAGTATAGGGGGTTGCATAAGTAAAATAAAAGAAAATAACTTAAAAGTAGACGTTACATTTAAATCAGGTAACTCAATTTATTTGGACCAAAATGAATTATTGAAGTGACCTTAGCCTAAGGTAAGGCTTTTAGGTGGAATAAGGGGATCATGAGAACTTATTTGGGCAGATTATAGACAATCCAAGGGTCTTTAAAGGTGTGAGTAATGGGATACAGGTGAGGGATTTTTATAAGGGGGAGGAGGGGCACGTTTTGATAGTTTGAAAATATTATTTTATTCACTAATTATTTTCATTTTATAACGGTCCAGAATATATTAAAGTCAAATATAATATAAATATTGTTTGAAATAAAACCATCCAAAAATAATTGGATCAGTTTTGTATATTTTTTTAATCTTTATAATCATATGTATTTAAATCATTAATTAATGATGTAAACACTCCATCCTTATTGTGTCAAAAATAATTTTATTTATATGATATCTCAAAATTATAAATAAAATACCATGATTTAGGAAGTATTTATATCTTTATAATGAATATTTATAGTAAATTATATCAATTATATAACCCCACATTAAAATTATTTTAGCAAAACAATACATGATTATGATTTTTTTATTTTTACTTTAAATAAAATCTTATTAATATCATTATCTTACCTAAGTGTATTTAAAAGGCCAAAATTCTCACCCAAGGATGTTTTTGGTCGGCCATTACTCATCCAATAAGGTTGGGACAATTGATAAGGTAATATTATATTATTTTAATATTTTTACCTTAAATTACCCTATTTACCTATAACAGTGGTAAATAAAAGTTAAATGTTACTATTCTTCAAAGATTATTTTAATATTATTGAACAAAATTTTCCTTACTAATAACAACCATGTATGATTTATTTTTAAATTTAATTCACAGAAGTGGTAAAAATTTATTTAAATGATAGATTCAACTTTTTATCTAATACTGTGTGTTTTCACTATTCATCAAAAATTGTTGTTTTTCAGAAAACAAAATCAGCCGATGAAATATTTGATATTCAGATTTCAAAAATGATGTTTATTTTAACAAATTAAAATAATATAATATGGATTAATTAATTTAAAATAAATTCTCATCGTCAAAACAGAAAGCCTGTTTTTAAAAATAATAACTACCAAAAGATTGACACTTGTTTATGTCAAGTTTCAAAGTGAAATTACATCCATTGTCCAACATTGGTTTAAATGGTAAAAATATAATCCAATTACACTTTAAAACCAATTATAAATATTATCTATTTATATAAATAAATTATATTAAAAGGCAGTTCCGAATAAAAATACAGTATTTTTCAATATTTATATAAAAAATGAATTTTATCAAAAAAATAACAAAAATTTACCAAAAGAAAATTTTGAAGTCCCAATTATAAAGAAGAATTTTATTTTGACAAATATTACATATTAAAGTGACCGAAGTTATATTTAAATAGGGTTCTCCATTAAAAGGCAGTAAATAAAAATTTTAAAATATATTAGAGTATTTATGCTTAAAATTAGATTCATTCACATTGTAATCCTCAAAAATTTATTGTATAAATGTAAAAACATTTTCAAGACATGTATAAAAATATTTTATTTAGTTCTATTCATATTTTCCAATACAATGGATATGATTTAACTACCATTTAATATAATATTATATTATTAGTTTTCAGTATGACTCAACATTGTGTGTAACAATAGACTTCAACGAAACCCATTGTTACGTATCAGGTATGCCATCAAACATAGAATCCCATTGAAAATAAAATTAATATTTAATTCAATATTATTAATAAATATGAAAATGTATTATTTTTTATTTACTTGGGATGTTACATCCTTCCCCTCTTTTGGAAATTGCACCATCACAGTTTTTATTCACTTACCAAATAAGTGGGGGTATTTATCTCTCATTGAATTTTTGGATTCCCATGTTGCCTCTTCAACCATATGGTTTTTCCACAAAACCATTACCTAATAAATTACATTATTCCAAAACACATTCTATCTTCGATCAAGAATATGGATATGTTGTTCCCCATTAGAGAGATTATCTTCCAACTGAACTACCTATGGGCTAAAAACAAGAGATGGATCGAGCATACACTTTCTCAACTTTGAAACATGAAAAACGTTGTGTACCTGGGATAAAATTGGAGTTAAACCCACTCTATATGCAACTTACACAACTTTATCTGGGATTTCATAAGGTCTAATGAATCTCAGTCTCAACTTTCCCTTCTTCCCAAAATGCATTACACTTTTCCATGGAGACATTTTGAGAAAAACATGATCACCTACCTCAATATAAAGGTCCTTCCTCTGGTTATCTGAATAACTTTTCTGCCTACTCTGAGCTATTCTCATATGATTCTGAATCAACTGAACCTCTTCTACCATCTCTTCTACCAATTCTGATCCCATCAGCTTCCTTTCACCTAATTTATACCAAAAAGATGGAGGTCGGCAATACTTCCCATATAATGCCTCAAATGGATCCATCTGTATAATAGAATGAAAAATTTTATTATAAGAAAATTCAACCAAAGAAATATGTTGGTCCAACATCCCTGTCAATCTAGTGAACAAACATGTAGCATATCCTCCAAGGTTTGAATTTTTCGTTCTAACTACTGATCTGATTGGGGATGAAAAAATGTACAAAAATTTAATTCAGTATCCAACGACTTCGGAAGGCCTTTCCAAAAGATAGGTTTAATCCTAGGATAAACATCAGATACAATGGAGATGATAAATACATGCAACCGGAATATCTCTTTAACATACAACTGAAAAATTTGATGTTGAGACAAAGTATATAAAATTGGAATGAAATTAGCAGATTTAGTCAATCGATCAACAATAACCCAGATTCTATTATTAACTCAAGATATCTTTGGTAATCTCACAATGAAACCCATGGACATATTTTCTCATTTCCACTCTAGAACCATTAAAGACTGATGCATACCTTTCGGTAACTACCACTCTTCTTTAACCGGTTGACAAGTCAAACACTTCACAGAAAAATAAGTTATATATCTTTTCATTTCATCCCACCAATAGTACTCTAGAAGATCTTTGTACATCATAGTAATTTTGGGGTAAATTGAAAACAGAGAACTATGAGCTTCACATAATAACTCATTCATCAACTGTGAATCACTATCCTCCTTCTACGCTTGATTAAATCTGTCTAATAGAGATGATTTCACTGACACCTGAAACAAAAAAGAGAAATTTCCTGCACCAATAGAACCTATGCCAAATTTCATCAAATCAAAAACCAAATGATCTCGTTCCAAATGTAGCATGGTTAATGAATCATTAATTTTTTTGACTCAAATCATGAGCCATTTTATTTTCTTTTCTAAGATGGTAATGGATCATGAAATCATAATCCTTGTTTAATTCCTTCCATATCCTCTATCTCATGTTTAATTATTTTGGAGTGAATATATTCATTAAACATTTGTGGTCAATATATATTTCAATTATACTCTATAAAAATAATGCCTCCAATATTTTAATAAAAAAAGACAACAGATAATTCAATATCATGTGTAGGGTAATTTAACTCATCAGGATTCAACTGATGTGAAGCATAATAAATTACTGTATCATTCTACATAATGACATAGCCATTTCCATTAAAAAAATAATCGATGTAGATAACAAACTCACCATTTCTGGAAGGTAATGCCAAAACAGGAGCATTCACCAATCTTGTTTTCAATTCATGAAATCAATCATCACATTTTATGTCTAAATGAACAGAACACCTTTTTGAGTTAACTTAGTCAGTGGGCTAGATCACCGTGAAAAATTTCAACAAACCTCTGATAATAACTTTTCAAACCAAAAAACAACAGATTTTGGTTATATTTGGGGGCCTTAGACATTTTTCAACAACTTTTTTTTAGTCGGATCAATAATTATTCCATTTTTTGAAACAATGTGACAATGGAATGAATTTTTTAACCAAAACTCGCACTTGTAGAATTTTTCAAACAATTTTTTTTCTTTTTTGGTTTTCAAGAGAACCCTTAAATTATTTTCATGTTCCTCTTTACTTTTGTAATAAACCAAAATATCATCAATTAACACAACCAAAAACATATCCAAGAAATCATGGAAAATTTTATTCATATGATCCATGTATACAGTGGGTTTATTGTTTAATCCAAAAGACATAACCAAAAATTAATAAAGGTCATATCTAGTACGAAACATGGTCTTCAGAATGTCTACTTACATTACTTTCAACTAATGGTACCCCGTCCTCAAAGCCAATCTTAAAAAAATAATTATCTCCCTCGAGCTGATCAAACAAATCATTGATATGAGGCAAAGGATATATATTTTTAATAGTGATGTTTTCAATGCTCTATAATCCATGAAAAGTCTCCATGATCAAACACTATTTTTAATAAACAATAAAAGAGCACCCCATGGTGATGTGATAGGTCAAATGAAACCTTTATCTAATTACTCCTTCAATTTCTTATTTAACTCTAAAAGTTTAATTTGAGCCATTCGATAAGGGTGTTTTGTAATTGGATTAGACTTAGGGATTATGTAAATAGTAAATTAAAATTATTGATAAGGTATTATACCAGGACACTCATCAGGAAAAACAACAAGATACTCATCTACCACCAGAAAATTATTAATCTAGATAGTTATGTTGTTTTCAACAATATGTGCAGGGTAAGATTCATTTACATCTTTCTCTAGTTTCTCATCTTCCTGATATGTTATCAAAATTAAGGGCTCATTCTATTACACAAACTGAAAATATTTATGAATGGAAACCTATTTAGCTCTAAAATAAATCAAAGCAAGAGAAATAGAAAGCCAATCCAAATCCAAAATGACATCAAACTCTACTAGAGGAAAAAATAAGGATTTCTGGTATATTCTTTCCGCACATAAGGACATGAAGGCACTTATAATTTATTTTTGTCTTAGCATTTTCACCCTGTGTTTTTTCCATAAGTTCAGGATTAATATCTTGAGATGGAATTACCAATTTTCTATAAATCTTCTCCAAAATGAACAAATGTGTTGACCCTGAATCCAAAAACACATTGGCATAATATGAATAAACAAATAGTGTTCCTAATACTACTTTATTTGATGTCCCATCATCTACTGAAGTAATTACAAAGTATTTCACCACCTCTTCCTTCATGTAGTTTGGATGAATTCCCTCAGTTGAGTACTTTTTTGGATACTCATTTGCATAATCACCCATTTCATTTCACTTAATACATTTTACTGAATGTAAAAAAGATTTTGTCTTACCATTAACATGATATTTTCAGTGCAATTACTAGCCTTATGTCCCATTTTACCACATCCTTAGCCCATACCAGAATTCAAAAGACATTCCCCATCATGATTTTTACCACAATTATCAAAAAACGTAAAGTTATGTTTCTTACCATCAGAACTTTTTGAAGAGTTCTTCCCTTTCATATAACTCATATAAATATCATTTTTTTGTGTTTCAGAGAACACATGATCATCAGAAAACTCTATTTCCACCTTCTCCACACATAGAACAATTTTTTTATAACATCTGAATTCATGAGAATCTAAATTCCTTCGATACATTAGCATTAATCAAGAGTAAAAATAGTTGATTTTACTATCACGGTCTCTTATGAAATTTGGAGAATAACGTTCCAGTTGAGTGAATTTTTCTTCATAAACATCCACTGAGTCATCATCCTTCCTCAATTATAGGAATTGTTTTTCCATCCTATGATGAACCAACTTTGGAAATTAATTCTCAAGAAACATAACTTTGATTTCATCTCAATAAGATACATCAATCTCTTCACAATCCCTGATATTTTTCACCCTCGACCACCACTGATCGGATTCTCCTTCAAAACGGTAAACACCAAGTCTAACCTTTTGATGTTTTGAACACCCCATTACATAAAAAATATTCTCTAGTGCGTTAATCCACCCTTCATCTCGCACATGATCATATGATCCTCTGAATTATGGGGGATGTTTCCTCATTAAATGCTCCACTATAGACGTGTTCCTCTATGGTGGATCTAGATGATCTCGTGCATGGATACCACCACCATTTATAGCGTGAGTCAAATATGTCATCACTACAGTGAACTGTTTAGTTTCGATTTTGAACATCTCAGGTTCCTAATTTGGAAGGTTGTCTTCCTCCTGATGTCGTCCCATCATAGCTACCATGTTACCTCTACGTAAAACCATTCAGAAAAAAGAAATATCATACGTGAAGAAACATGGTAATCTTTAAATTCAATATCATTTAAATAATAACATAAATTAAATTATTGATATTAATTTAACAATATTCTAACTCCTAAAGTTATTAAAACTGACCTCTGATACCAAAAATAAGGACTCATCCTTAAAACATTGCATACTCTTGAATTAAATAGACAATACACATTGAGGACCTTTTCAGGTTTAGAGTTTTAGATAATTATTCCATAACTATTATATTAAATCTAAAAAATTACAATGTACACACTTCTACTCAATTTCAATTTTTTTAATAAAATAAAATCACTAGAAAAAACAGTCGTGTCTAGTTCCATGTTTTAGACAGCATGGCTTTTCCTTGATCCCATCCTTGAACATATTCCTCTATAAGTCTCGTGAAAAACATTTAATAACATGGGATGAGCATAAAAAGATCAATAAGGGTTATAAAATAAAGAAATAATACCTTAGTTCATCAAACATAAATTTTTTAACATACCTCATGAAATCATAAGATATATGAATACCACATAGTAATCAAAAATCATAATGGTAACTTGTGGAATCCATAACAAACTTACGTTGTAGCTTTCACAGCCACGTAGGGAGGTATATTTGGGATACCCATCACAGTATATTCCATAAATTTATTAGGATAAAAATTCATGATTACCTTCATCATGTTACCCAATGCATTAAAGAGATATCTCAGGCACACCTGCCCTATGTTTATAATGGAACCACCCATATATGAAATAATTCCCAGGAACCATAACATATTCATAACACATAAAACAAATATAAAGGAAAGATAACATTTCCACATTTAAGTCATAATATGTTATTTAAATATATTGACATAACAAATATATTATAAAAACCATGATCAATACCAAAATATGTAAAAAATTATATGTCATTTATTTTAATTTAAAAACATATTGTCTTTTTAAGGAAGCCAAAGATCAAATAATACTCACGGCGGCAGAAAGGTTGTTGTCACCGCGTACGTTAAAAGGAAAAATTATTTTTCTAATTTAGTAAAACGACTCATAGAAAAATATTCCCTTTGAATGAAATTAATAGTAAAAGGTTTTTATACACCATATAAAAGAATTTCGTGTATAAAAAAATATGCGTCAATGAAAGAAGATTGAGACTAAGTCCCTTACCTCATGTACAACTTGAACCGTTTGTTCGTTAATATCCTGAATAATATACTAATGTTAATTTATACTTTCTTAAGAACCATTTTATTGTTTATTAATCTTTTTATATCACTTATTTCCATGTTATAACATTATGTAATCATTTAAGTTAATATTGGTCATTTTGTCGATATTTGGTACTAAAGTCAAAAATGAATTTCTTATATTTACAAGTTGTCCTTGTGGTCAAAAGATCATTATCTCCAAACTGATATTTATAAGTTAGATATAATTTATATCATATATATCAAGTATATATATGTATTTATAATAGTACATAACATTTGGAGATAAGAAATGAAATGCACCGTACCTAGAGACAGTAAGTCGTACAAAGGAATGAACGCTACACACATTTCTATTTCATATTTTTAATGAAATGAAAATGTAATGATAAATAGGTATATTTTAATTACAGTATACTATCATATATAATTTCATTAACTCCATCCTTTATACGTTACATGTATGGCATGAACAAGTTATATCACATTTAGGGGGCGGTAGTCCGCACTTCGTCAAATGAAATTATCGCATTTACCCATTATGGAAACCTGAAAGGTATTATGTATATGAAACATAAATAAGAATATAGACAATATAAATATAATATATATCACATATAAATATAGTTCCATAACAATGACAACCATAAGAGGTGGTAGGAGAAGATTTAACAATCATCGTTTCGTGAGGCAGTAGTTCGCCGTCCATTGAAACTGTATTTTCTTTAACAATAAGACGATGGAGTGTGTAAATGTAGTTAGAATACATATCATAAAAATAACATAGTATATTGAGGGGATTGGTGTTGTTGTAAAATAAATTAATAAAAAGTTTTTAGGGGGTTGGAGATGTTCAATAACATAGAATAACTTCAAAGAAAACATTACCTTTAAATCGGTTAACTCTCTATGGATTGAACCAAAAGGATTTACTAAAGTGACTTATTACTAAGGAAAGTCTTCTTTGTGGAATAGAGGGATCTTGAGATCTTATTTGAGCAGAGGATGGATGATTCAAAAGGCTTGATAGGTGTGATATTGGGTTTCTAAAAGACCAAAACTTATTAAAGCCCAAGATAATATGACTCTTGTTCGAAATAAATTTATTCAATAATAATTTCACAGGTTTTTGATATTGTTTTAATATTTATAATCTTATTTATTTAAATCATTTTTAATAAGATAAACAATGCATCTTAATTGTGTCCTAAACAATTTTATTTATTTGATGTCTCAAACTTATAAAAAAATACCATGATTTAGGAAATCCTTTTATCATTATAATTAATATTTATAGTAAAATATATCAATTATATACCCCACATTAATTTTTTTTAGCAAAATAATACATGTTTATGATATTTTTATTTTTACTTTAAATAAAAAGTTATTATTATCATTATCTTACCCGGGTGGATTTAAAAGGCCAAAAGTCTCACTCATGTATTGTCTTGGTCGTCCATTACTCATCCAATAAGGTTAGGACATGTGTTAATGTAATTTTATATTATTATAAGATTATTTTTACCATGAATTACCCTTTTTACCTTTAATCGCGATAAATAAAAGTCAAAAGGTACTATTCACCAAAAAATTAGTTTTATCTTATTGAACAACATTTTACATCCTAATAAAATCCATGTATATCATATTTTCAAAATTAAATTCATAGAAGTGGTAAAATTCCATTTAAATGAAAATATGTCTTTCTAACTACTACTTAGTGTTTTCACTATTCATCCAAATCGATGTTTTACATAAAAATACCAAAAAAATCAGCCTAATATATATTTTATATTCTGAATTCAAAAATTATTTCTATTTTAACAAATTCAAAATATAGAAGTTTGATTAATTAATTTAAAATTAATTCCCATTTTTAAAATAGAAAACGTGTATTTAAGACATAATAACTATCAAAAGTTTGACACTAGTTTATGTTCAATTTCAAAGTAAATTTACTTCCAATGACCAACATTTGATAAATGGTAAAAATATAATCTAATTACTCTTTAAAACCAATTAAAAAGATAATCTATCCATATAAATAAATTAAATTAAATGGAGGTTTTAAATTAAAATAATATATTTTTCACAATTCATTTAAAAACTAAATTTTATCAGAAAATATACCAAATATTTACCCAAAGTAAATTTTGATATGCCGATTCTAATGAAAAACTTTAATTTTTCAAATATAACATATAAAAGTGACAAAAACATGATTTAAAGAGGTTTCTCCATTAAAAAGAGGTAAATCGACCTTTTAATGAATATTAGGTCATTTATGCTTAAAATTAGATTCATTCACATTTGAAGCCTCTAAATTTTATTGGATAAATGTAAGAAAAATATACAAAAATTTATAATCATATTGTAGTTAGTTATATTAATTCCCACCAATACAATGACTAGGCATTAAAAAAGATTTAAAATAATACTATATTATTATTATTTAGTATTACTCAACATTGTGAGTAATATTAGACGTCAAAGAAACTTGTCGTGGCGTACCAGGTACTCCATTGAACAAATGATCCCTTTTATAATAACTTTAATATTTAATTCACAAATATTAATAAATATGAAAATGTAATATTCAATATTTACTTGGGATGTTACATATACAGATCACAAGAGCCTAATGTGTATCTTTCAAGTTGACACTTGAATCTATGGAATATGAGATGGGTTGAGTATATGAATTCATTCGACATTGAACATGAATATACAAAAGTGGAGGATAATAGGATTTTTTATGCTTTAATCAAGAAAAATCGGACTCTATAAGATCAAGTGTCTAGAGATGAGTGGAAGATAATGAATTTATTAGCTGGGATGCATGTTGTGGTTCTGGATAGCCAGGTTACGATGACAATGATATTACTATCACTGGATTATACACATTTGAGTTAGAGTATAGATAGGAAAGGTGACCATCTATAAATTATGGCCTTCAGGAAAATCCTTGAAAGAGGGGAGTCACCTTCATATTGTAAATTATATTAGGACGACTTCATCGATGACAGGAAGTAGGTTTTTGTACCACCGAGTGTGCCAGAGGTTCTGCTATATGAATTTCATGACTCATAGTGGAATTTTATTCCTTGGGTGAAAAAATGTACCATAACCTAAGATTATAGTTTTTGTTTCCGGGAATGAAAAATGACAATATATGATCCATGACACAATCTTACTCCTATCAGCAGGTGAAGTCTGAGCATCATTGATATGGTGGATTATTATCTTCCATTCACATTCATAAATTCTTGTTGGATGATTATAGCATGGAATTTTTTATATGTCACTTTAGGACTCCTCAAAATAATGATTCTATTTAGGTGGTTAAGGAAATAATGATGACTTTAGTGTACTTTATTACATATATGGGAGATATTCTTGGTGGATAATATTAAAGACATATACATTTAAGAGATATTCCTTTATAACGGGGTTTCATAGATTATTATTTTATATCAGGATTTCTATTTAACATCATTATTCGGGAAGGGCTTGAATAAGGCACATGGTACACATATTTTACATAGTATGAAATTTCACCCATAGATAGATGGGAAGATGAGGCATATGATAAATGGTATAGATGATATTCGTGGTTTGTGTGTTCCAGACATTGGTGGGTTATGGGATAATCAACAAGATTTTGGGGATATTTTCTATAACAAATGTTATAATGAACCTATTCTGATGGAATAATATGAGGCACTTGATTGTAGGATATAAAGATCACCTCTATTTTGGATTGAGGAAGATGAGTAAGAACTATTTGGGATGAGTCTCATATAGGAGATGTCATATCATGTTCAGTTGATTCGAAATATTATGGATACAGATTAGATCCAGAAGATGTCATATGCTGATAAATGACTACAACCTAGAGTGATTATAGAGTGTGATCATAGTATCCTACAATTGTCACCTAGATTTTGTCATAATAAAATAAAGATGAATGGAATGATGGTGCCAAGGATTGATGGAATGTTTGTGTCACACCCATGAAATTTTTTTAAATTAATTATTCATTTAATTTCCATTCCTGATTGGTTTTGGGGGTTTACAACTCATTTTGGGGAAAATGGTGGGTTTTGAAAATTTGGGCCAAACCGTGAGCCCAATTCCAGATTTAAAAACAAATTTCATTTCTTCTATAACTCCTTCAATTTTTACTATTTTATACCCATTCCACTTCCAAATTGGTATACCCTGATATATTAAAATCACCATATCCCTTTGGACCACATATAAATCCAAAATAATGATGGATTTGTGTTTTTGATTAAAGTAATGGGCCTGCCTATAAGCCCAATTCCTTCTTTAAATTATTTTTTAAAAATTTCAATATATGATTCGTTTTTTACTATTTTTTGGTGATTTGACCTCCCACTCGAATCCAAAAACCATAGACTCACCCCCATTATCGCGTTTTACTCCTTGGAGCTCATATACCCCGCGGAGTAGGGTGATCTTTCTCAATCCTTATCAAATCAACCAGATTTGATGAGGTAAAATGATTCTTTCATAACTCCATAAATATTCAGTATTTCTTCCCAAATTCAGTCCCCACGTGACCTAATATTAATCCTTAAATCCTCCATACCAGTTTTGGGTACTTAAATATTCAAATATTGGTGGATTGGGGCCGATTTCCTCAAGAATTTTCAAGTAAGAGAATTCATTCATGGTTCCTTCCATCCTCTTTCAGTTTTATTTCATCTTTCTTGAAGTTACTCATATCCAGAATCTGTGGTTAGATCCCAATGTATGATTTGGTGGATTTTGGGTAAATTATTGTGGTTTGTTCTGAATTTTTATTCATTGTGGTGTAACGGTGGTGCACTTAAGGTTTCACACCATGTTTTGAGGTTTTCGACTCAAAAGGGTAGGTGATTCCATGTGTAACCATTTTATGATGAGTTAGCTTTCATGGTTTATTAATTTAGAATTTTTATAATCTGTTTTGTGTGTTTTCAAAACTGTTTTTGATGGATTTTGTTAAAAATTATTTTTTAGTTGTATTTTAGCATGAAATTTGGTACTTGTCATGTGTGACTCTTGGGGTAATGTTTGGGTTTAGTTTATAACATATGAAAGTGATTTATTAGTCCTGAAAAAGGCTTCTAATTCTGGTTTCTTAATTTTTAATTGTAATGTGGGCCTTGAAAAGAGGTTTTTATAATGTGTTTAAGGTGTAATACTGTGTTGTACTTCTTGAAGGTGATTTACGAAAACGTTTGTTTTTCATGTGTATCATTGTGGTATTATTTGATGTATTTTTATAACACTTGGGGGTGGTTTAATAATTTTTTTAGGGCTGAAAATGATTTTTTGGATTGGTATTGGTATGATTTTGGTTTTGAATGAGGGTTTTGAAATGGGTTTAGTGTGCAAACAATTGTTATACCTCTTCGGTTTGTTTTATAAAAATTGAAAATGTTTTATTTGGTTAAACAATGTTAGGAAAGGGTGTATATGTACTGTATGGTTGAGTGTGTTCACCTAATGTTTGTTTTTAATGGTAATGTTCTGATTTGAGATGTCAATAATTTTTATAATGTTTTATAAATTGCCGAAATGTTTTACTAAATTGTGTTTTGTGTGCGAAACACGGGTGTGGGATGTTTCGTGTGATTTTATTGATAAAATGAATTTTGATGGTGAGAAGGGTATTATGTGACATGTGTATGGGATGTTATGTGAGTTGAATATCTTGTAATGGATTTATAAAATTATTTAATGGATTTGATGAAGTGTTAAAGAAATGTGAAAAGTGTTGTAGGCAATTTTAGTGTGAGTTTGATTTCAAAATGCATTTGAATGAAAAGTGGAATTTGCGACTTGTGTGATTTAGATGAGGATTTTTGGTTAATGTGTGATGTGTAAGTGATATTTCAATGTGAAATATATATTTTTTGGATTGTTGAACTTGTTTGAGCACAATGGGAAAACCCGGGTATCTAGGTGGGTGGACGTGTACTAGAAGGCTAGTGAATCTAAGGGGCTTGGCCTCAGTTTCACTTAAAAATATTGATGCTTACAATTCTAACTAACCTATAAAGATGATGATTGTGGACCACTAGGTTATGGGTATGATCCCTACTAGTGGCTCGTTCACGAGAATAAATATTTTTTGTGGTTACTCTCACCGTGATACAAGGTACCTGGGACCCACAGCTAGCCAGTGCCTAGTGGTTATTTCCTATTACTTGTGCTCATTAGATCCTTTGTACTTACCGTTGGTATACGGTATTGTTGGCTGGAAAATTCCGTAGCTTTGTTATTTATTTTAAAATTGTTGGTTCTTTAAAATTAGCCTACTTGAAAACTATTTTCAGTTATTATTACATCCTTTAGAAAGTTGTAAGAAGCATTTTTTATTTACAAAACATGCAATGCTTTTTGTCATGAAATGTTTATCACATGGAATATATTAGTGGTGGTATTCTACTTGGATTTCTCTCACACCCTACTTACACTATTGGGTGTATGTAAAGTTTCTTATTTTATGTCACATGTTTGTGTACAGGTTTTATGCCATTCGTTCGGGGTTTTAGCGGTCCATAGTGATGCAGTGTTGTGGAGATGGCTTGAGGGCGGTGCCTCTTTCCATGTGGAGGTTATTGGGCTATCATTTCTTGGGTGTGTACCTTTGTAATGATCTTCAAACATTGTATAAAATTGTGTTATTCAGTTCTTAATTTTAGTAAAAGATTTGTTGGTTTGAAAAATCATGATTTGATTTCTTGGATTCATTTGTTGTTTTAAGTATAAAAACTAAGTTGAATCCTTCCTAATTTTTATTTTTTGATACCCAGGCACTTGTTCCATCCCATGGGGATTGGGAAAACCCTTCGGGACTTGCCACAGGTCAGGTCGGGTGCCAGTTTTGGCAGTGACCAGATTTGGTTCGTGAAAAAATGGTATCAAAGGAGGTTCGCTCTATTTGAGTCATGTAATTTGGGAAATAGTCGGGATAGTCTGAATTTAAGATTGTAGTGACATGAAATTTCGGATATGGGTCATGTACTTGATCACCACACCTCATGTAGGGATTCAAGTCACCAGGGGAAGTCGGGATTTATCTAAGTCCTTTGGTTTTCTTGGTTTGATGATGATTAGGGGAAATGAAAAGAGAGTTGGGTTAATGTTCTCAGTGAGCTCGCAGGGTCTGGCAAGCCATGTGGAGCCAAGGATATTCCCTAGAACACTCTCTGTGATGGTGAAGTTAATAGAATATGGCTGCCAACCATATGTCCAAGTCACCCACTGAATGTAGTTTCCTCTCGCAATGTTTTGTGCTTTAGTTTTGAAATCATGGAACTTTTGTTTTAAAGTGACTTGGTTTTACGAAGCGTAATGTTTTGTGAAATTATTTTCAAATAAATATAGAATGGTTTGATTTATGAAATGTTGGAATTGAAGTTTCTGAATTTTTTTGAAATGGAAAATAGTGTGCTTACACCTCTTTTGAAATCAGGAACCATATTGAAGTTGGTTTTCAAAAGTGTTTCCAATATAGTTTTCTAAACAATTAAATGGTGTTTTAATGGGATGAGATGTTTTCAAATTGATGTGAATAACTTGAAATTGATTACTTTTCTAAATGGTTGTGTCCTTATGAATAGTTTTGTAAGATTTTAATTGGGATTTTGATCTCATTTTTAGCAGTTTTGAGAAAAAGGATGGGTTGGTTGACCGTTTTGTTTTTTAAAAGTTGAAATAATTTTATTTTTAACCTTTGGTATTTCCATGAGAGACCACATGAATTGGGTTATATGGGATGATGGATGGTTGATGGCATAACTGGATGATTTTCAGGATGAATATGAGGAGGGTGCATGGAGTGGCACATAGACATGCATGTGTGAGGCCCATGGGGTACCATTGGTGGATATGCTAACTGTTGAACTGTTGGTTTTCAAAGAAATTTTTTTAAAGAAAAACATGATGTCTTGATGAATTTTTTGGGATGGTGTAAATTATGTGTTTTTGGAAAATGTTGATGTTGTGGGATGTTTTGAGTCCAAGAACCCCTCCTGTTCAAACTATGTTTAGGGATTGTGTTTGGTCGGTAAGCTGGGTAGAAGGTCTGGTTCGTAGTCTCCTATGATATATGTTTCGGGACATCTTTACGATGGTTCCATTAATGTGTTTGGATCTGTTTTTTGGAATTTTTTACCAATGGACCAGCTTGGTTGGGTCCTTGGGTTCTCCCGTTTGATAGGGTACGCCCCCATTAAGGGTTAGTGAACAACTGAAGTGAAACCCAGATTGTTTTTCCATTGGAAAATCCTCCAGTTGATCAGTGTAAGGAGTCCTTTCTTGAGCTTTGTAGAAAGAGTCTACACCATTGACATTCTTGTTTTTTTTGGATCCTATTGTTGTGGAAGAGTGCTCGTGGATGGTTGAAAGAGACCTTAGTTTCTTAAGCTACCTGATTCATCAAAGGTGGAAGTTGACTGGGGTTGTCAGTATGGATAGTGTCTAAGAGTGCCTATGAGTCCTTTGTAGTCTCTTTGAAGAAGGGTTTTATGTTAAACCACCCGTGTGGGAAATCTGGCCATGAGATGCTGTTATGGAGACTTTCTGGAATTTTGTGATATTTGGGGATGTTGTATAAGGACCCCTCCTTGTATTATTTCTATGATTCACTTTGGTAATGTTCGGTGACACATTGTGATGTCACGTGCTCATTTGATTTTAAAGGTGAAATTATACAATATTTTGTGAGTTTTTTTCATAAGTGTTTATCCTTTTGGGAGATATCGACATCCTCTATTTTAGAAAAAGGTGTTTATATGTGTCCTTTATTTATGTTGTTTCTCACACGAAGAAACAAGGTGTGTTGTGAGTGCATCCTCTAAACCCTTATTTCAGTAAAATTAAATGTTAGGGTAAGGTGAGTTCTGGAGTGTGTTTTGTCTTGGTGAACCCATCTGGGATTGCATGTAGTTTTTTGTAGCATCGAAAGAAGAAATTCTATTTGGGGGTTTCCAAATCCTAACTGCGAGGCCAAAGATGCTTTAATCATTCCAGCTCCATCCATAGGTCCTGGAGAGAAGATGGCATGTAGTCAGAGGAAATCCTAGTGTAGTTTTTAACCTTATACAAAGAACTGTTCTCAGTGCGAGAGATGTGAATAGTTTAAACATTTGGTGTTGTCATCTTGCATCTTTTGTTCTCTTTCGATCGAAAGAGGAGGAGGGCCTCATCCCCATGTTATCTCCCAATGACTTTCTTTTCCCATTTTGATTCCTTTAGGATTGGTGAAAATGTTATAGATTTGTATAGACATGTTGAGTAAACATTTAGTAGTAACCATTCCCCAGAAAACCATGTATGTATAACGATCCAAATGGATAGCGCACAATTTCCCAAACTGTGCGGGAAAACTATGCGGGTGTCCCAACTCTTTAAGTTTTGGGGTTTTTCTATGTCGGCTCATATTGGTCAGTTAAGAGGGTTGGTTATTATGGTGGAGGGACCCACTATGATTCTCATGTATATTATTTTGAAAATTCATAATGGGATTATACCCCTTGTACCAGGGAGATTTTTCGGGGCTCCACTGTTAGTGTCTTGATTATGTATCTTAAAAAAAATTTGAGTTGTCTCTTATGGTTGGGGAGCCCATTTGTGTATCCTTGTACCAGTAACTCACTTTTGTACTTGGTATTGGATTGGAAGTGGGTAGTCTTGTTCAGAGCTATATAACAACATACATCTTCTTTGGGTAAATGTTGGGATTGGAGAGTTCCCAAGGGTTTAGTTATATCATGGTAAGTGTAACCTTGTTCGATGTTCTTGTTTGTTTGGGTAAATTTCCTGAGGCTAGTCCAGAAAGTGTTTGAGGAGTTTTCTTTTAGGATAAATCCTGAATGTGATTGATCATTTCCGTAAAGAGGTGTATGTTTTGGTTGTGAATTATTCCTTCCTTAATTGATCACTGGAGGTGTTTTGGCCTTTTTGGGCATAGCTTAGCAAAGGAGTCCATTTCTGCCCTTCTGTTGGGTTTGGTTTTTGATTTGTCCTTGATGTGGCTTTCTGATGGCGAAAATTTTTTTGATGGGGATAATTGTCACACCCATGACCTTTTTTTAAATTCATTATTCATTTAATATCCATTCCTGATTTGTTTTGGGGGTTTACCACTCATTTTGGTGAAAATGGTGGGTTTTGAAAATTTGGGCCAAACTATGATCCCAATTCCATATTTAAAAACAAATTTTGTTACTTATATAACTCCTTTAATTTTTACAATTTTATAACCATTCTAATTCTCAATTGGCATACCCTAATATATTAAAATCATCATATTCTTTCGGACCACATAGAAATCAAAAATCATGTTGGATTTAGGTTTTTGATTAATGTAATGTGCATGCCCGTAAGCCCATTTCCTGTTTTAAAATATATTCTTAAAATTTAAATATATCATTCGTTTTTACTGTTTTTTGGTGATTCATCCTCCCAATAAAATCCAAACACCTCAGTCTCACCCCCTTTATCGTGTTTTCCTCTTTGGAGCTCATATACCCCGTGGATTAGGGTGAGCTTTCTCAATCTTTCTCAAATAGACCAGATTTGATGAGGTAAAATGATTCATTCATAAGTCCATAAATTATCAGTCTTTCTTCCCCAAATTCGGTCCCCACATGACCTAATATAAATCCTTCAATCCTCCATACTAGTTTTGGGTTCTTCATGTTTCAAATATTGGTGGATTGGGGCCGATTTCCTCAAGATTTTTCAAGTAAGAGAATTCCTTCTTGGTTCCTTCCATCATCTTTTAGTTTTATTTCCTCATTAATTAAGTTCCTCATATCCATAAGCTTGGGTTCGATCCTAAGGTTTTATTTGGTGTCTTTTGGGTCAATTATTGTGTTTTAGGTCTGAATTTATATTCCTCGTGGTGCAGCGGTGGTGCGCTTAAGGTTTTGCACCATGTTTTTAGGGTTTCGACGCAAAAGGGTAGTTGATTCCATGTGTAACCATTTTATGATGAGTTAGCTTACCTGGTTTATTAATTTAGTATGTTTATATTCTGTTTTGTTTCGTTTGAAAGCTGTTTTTGATGGATTTGGTTTTAAATTTAATATTTAGTTGTATTTTACCTTGAAATTGGGTACTTTTCATGTGTGACTCTTGGGGTAATGTTTGGGTTTAGTTAATAACATATGAAAGTGATTTATTAGTATTGAAAGGGGATGAAAATTCTGGTTTTTTAATTTCTTATTGTCATCTGGGCCTTGAAAAGAGGTTTTTTATTGAGTTTATGGTGTAAAACCGAGTTGTACTTCTTGAAGGTGATTTACGAAAACATGTGTTTTCATGTGTATCTTTGTGGTATTATTTGATGTATTTTTATGACACTTGGGGGTGGTTTAATAATTGTTTTAGGGCTGAAAATTCTGTTTTGGATTGGTATTTGTATGATTTTGGTTTTGAATTAGGGTTTTGAAATGGGTTTAGTGTGCAAACAATGGTTATACCTCTTAGGTTTGTTTTATAAAAATTGCAAATTTTTTATTTGGTTAAACAAAGATGGGAAAGGGTGTATATGTACTGTTTGGGTGAGTGTGTTCGCCTAATGTTTGTTTTTTAATGGTAAAGTGGTGATTTGATATGTCAAACATTTTTAGAATGTTTTACTAAATTTTGTTTTGTGTTCGAAACACGGGTGTGGGATGTTTCAGGTGAGTTTATTGATAAAATGAATTATGAAGGTGAGAAGGGTATTATGTGACATGTTTGTGGGCTGTTATGTGTTTTTAATACCTTGTAATGGTTTTATAAAATTATTTAAAGGATTTTTGGAAGTGTTAAAGAAATGTGAAAAGTGTAGTAGGCAATTTTGGTGTGAGTTTGATTTCAAAATGCATTTAAATGAAAAGTGTAATTTCTGACTTGTGTGATGTACATGGGGATTTTTGGTTAATGTGTGATGTGGAAGTGATATTTACATTTGAAAACTATATTTCAAGGATTTTTGAACTTTTTTGAGCACAAAGGGAAAACTCGGGCATCTAGGTGGGTAGACGTGTACTAGTATACTAGTGAATCAGTGGGGTTTGGACTCAGTTTAACTTAGCAAGATTGATGCTTACAACTCTAACTAAACTATAATGATGATGATTGGGGACCACTAGGTTATGGGTATGATCCTTACTAGTATCTCATGCACGAGAATGGATATTTTTTGTGGTTACTCTCACCGAGATACAAGGTACCTAGGACCCACAGCTAGCTAGTGCCTAGGGGTTATTTCCTATTACTTGTGCTCATTAGATCCTTTTTACTTACTGTTAGTATATGGTATTGTTGGCTGGAAAATTCAGTAGCTTTGTTATTTATTTTAAAATTTTTTGTCCTTTAAAATTAGCCCACAAGAAATATATTTTCATTTATTACTGCATCTTTTAGAAAATTGTAACAAGAACTTTTTATTTACAAAACATGCAATGATTTTTGTCATGAAATTTTTATCTTGTGGAATATCTCAGTGGTGGTATCCTACTAGGCTTTCGATCACACCCTACTTACACCATTGGGTCTAAGTAGACATTCATATTTTATGTCACAGGTTTAGGTATAGGTTTTATGCCTTTGGTACGGGGTTTTAGTGGTCCATAGTGATGTAGTGCCGTGGAGATGGCTTGAGGGAAGTACCTCATTCCATGTGGAGGTTCTTGGGCTATAATTTCATGGGTTTGTACCTTTTGAATGGTCTTCAAACATTGTTTAAAATTGTGTAATTCAGTTCTGAATTTTATTAAAAGATATTTGGTTTGAAAAATATGGATTTGATTTCATGGATTAATTTGTTGTTTTATGTATAAAACCTACGGAAATCATTCCCAATTTTCAGTTTTTGATACCCGGGAACTTGTGTCATCCCGTGGGGATCGGGAATGCCCTTAGGAACTTGCCATGGGTTGGTTCGAGTGCCGGTTTTGGCGGCGACCAGATTCGGTTCGTGACAATTTGTTATTCTGGGGACAATCATGCATGTGGTATACCAATTATCTCTTCCAAAGACATGTAGTTATATTTATTACAATTATCATGTGTTACAATTTCAAAGGTTTCACCCGGACCATTCTCTTGTTGTTTATGTGGATGATATTGAGTTTGATATAGAAACTTACTTTAAAGATAATCTATTACATGTATTGATCCAATGTGAAAAATGCTATGAGTGAATACCATACTGATAGTTAGATTATTGAGGAAACATTGGTTCGTTCAAGAGGAAACAAGGGAGGGAGAAGCAGATATGAGGTCATAGTAGCCCGATATTTTTGACTCGGACTATTAGAGATGCTTTTTAGAACAACTTGAGGATGTCCTATTTTACTATGGGGATATTGTTAGATCACAACCTTTTCTCGAGGTGTATAAAGCTTTTTTGGGTATTTTTTCATTATTTGACTATATATAATTTTTTTTGTATATTTGGATTCTTGGGTGTAATAATTTGTGATATTCAGAAAGAGGTATGCAGTTCACAGTAAGCGTACAGTTATCCCAAACCATGCATCCATCCCCGAAAACCATACAAACCAAAATAGAGGGGATTCAAATTTATAGTGAATGGTTTTTCAAAATGGGTACCCTCTTTTCAATAAATGTGACCCCCACCAAAAGAATAAGGGAAAAGTTTATCTGCATGATTTTCCACACTGTGGTTCCTTACCCAGGAAACCATTCATTCAGATTTAATTAATATTAAAATTATTTTTTGAAATTCCAAAAAACATGGATATCACCCATTTTCCATCCAAATATAACATAAACGTGTTATCTCATTTTTGAGGATGCCTAATAGATTGAAATCCCTTTCAAACCTTGTACATGGATACTTGATTCCAAGATTAGAGATCATCACATCTCCATGTAAGATGATGTCATCCTATGCAGATTCCACCCACTCCCTCATCCTTCAATCATTCTTCAAAGGGACATTATTATATATTTAATATAGATCTAAATCTAGGATTGTTATATCTTGATTAATATTATACTGGAAATATTTTTTGATCGAGTTCTTATTCTTCATCATGATCAAGATCATTACGTTTCAATTGCATATTTTTGTTGGTGAGTGTTTATCAGTGATTTTGAGGTAGATGGCCTCAATTCAATTCCTATAATAATCCATCCAAATTCATGTATTCGTTGTTAGAAATTACTCGGAACTTTTTGAAATATAATCTTGATTTGATTAATTTAGTTGATTAATTAATTTATAGAAACATGGAATTGGATTAATTAATTGTTTAATTAATTAATGGATAATTTGAATGGGGAATTGATAGGAAATTTGGAATTGGGGATTTGGAATAATTAATTTTGGATATATGATATTAAATATTGTGCTTTTGTAATTGATGATATATTAATATTTGTGAAATTTAATTGATTAATCTTGGAATTAATTAAAGAAATATTATGATTGTGGAATTGATGAGATATTGATATTTTTTCATTTATTGGATTAATTAATTGGTTAATTATTTAATAGGATAACGGGTCCTGATTTATATTAATTTATTTAGTAATTAATTGAATGATTAAAGGGGTATATGGTTTAAACGGATAATTAAAAATTCAATGCCACGTAATTATATTATTGAATAATTATTTGATTTGGGAATTGAATTTTCATGACATCATATGAAACATGGTAAGAGGGTTAACATTGATAAATCTTGAATGATGTGAGATAAGTGATATGTCTGTTATTATGATATTCATGTGTGGTGGATGGATTGATGCTTCAAAATCCAATAGTAATATATGTCTTTTAGACAGTGAGTGTGGCTCCAAATACCCATGTGTACTAACTGTGTGTGGGAAAGGGAATGAGGCTCCAATTACACATGTCAGAAATGATTATGGGATATGGCATGAGCCTCCAAACACCCTTGTGATATTGATGTGTGGGACATAGAATGAAGATCTAAATATACACATGGTGTTAGAAAAAGCATTATACACCCATGAGTTGGCATTGGGATATAGTTCCAATTAACCATGAAATGATTTTATATTAAATGAAAAATTATAACAGTGATGTGGTGAAATGATTCGGATCCCGGAATAGACTAAAGTGAGTACTGAGTGCTCACATGTCCTTAGGAACCCGGTGGTTTGTGTGGTTAAATAAATAGTAACTGAGTAAAAGTAAACTTTTTACTTTATTTATCATTCATTAATATTTATTCAATTATATACACTATTGTTGGTTAATATTGTCTTAGATGATATAATTGGTGGTCTAAATAGTTGTACTCAATCCCTATTCTTCTTCATGATTGGTAATCAATTAGATTTAATAGTTATTAAAAATGATAAGGTAATGAGTTATATGTTAGAAGGTTATGTTGGGATGGATAATGGATTAATGGAAGAAATCTTGGTATCAGGCACTGATGGGAGTTTTTAGTATCTTAATTTATTTTGGGGTTTTCATATTGACACATGACATGTACATGGCATAAAATATATGCTATTTCATTTGGATATTTTATTTCCTATTTTGGTTATCATTTGACACTGGTTGGTTTGGTTATTTGTTTTATCTTTTGATTGTTTCTTATTTATTTTTCACTATTGTTACATTTCATAAAGAGGGTATAATTTACCGATGATTGATGTTGGACCCTCACAACTTTTCGACAACCTCTAGAGTAAGGAGAGGCACACTTTAGGTCATGTAGTGAACTATTTCTGGGTACATGTGTGTGGAACTCGAGTCATGACCTTACACAATTGTACACAAACCATCAGTGGCACCAATCTAGGGATATCATCAATATAATATGTCTATACTGATTTTATGATGAAAAAATTTATCATAATGACTTAGAGGAGATATCACATGTTATGATATGATTTTTCTAATCATTAATATTTTTATCACTTAATAAGATTATATGATATGATATATCATTGATCGGATTCATTGATTTACATTTAGTTTGTTGTAATTAAGAAGAATAATAATGTATGATTTATTGAATCCATTGATTTGACATTGGGTCATTACCTACCATAATATTTTTCAAACTCCATGATTTCTAATATTTTTTTCACAATAAAATTCAATTGATACATGTTATATAGTGTACACTTTATAGTAGAGTTGGGTACTCAAATGACTCACTGCTCATTTAATAAACATTAAACCTCTTGTGTGATAATCAAGAGCTTTATTAATAGGTTCATCTATTATATTATAAAATGGAATCACGTCATATGAGATATAGATTCACTGTCTACCACAAAATATTATATGGTTTTAAAAATAGAAAACAATTATGTAATATTTCATGTTGTTTTTAATGATTTAGTAAAAAATAGTGATAGACATTTTAAATTGAAGATTTCATATCTATATTTAATATGAAATGTTTATATCACCTCATATTTGAAAATAAATAAATTGTTTATTTTTATATGTATTCCCTTTAATATACTTGTTTATAATCGTTTTATATTATTTTAATTTTATTTGTTATTATATTTATAATATAAATAAGTATTAATAATATCGTAAATATAAACATTTCATTCAAGGTAAAACAAAATAGTATTTTTATTAATCTTCATTAAATTTAATCTATTATTGATTTTATAATTTTGAAATTTGAGTTTCAATCTATTACTCATCTTGTAGAAACGTGTTTATTAGATATATATATATATATATATATCTGAAAATAAATATATTTCTAAATATATTAAAATAGCTTTAGTGAAAATCACATACTTATATCGTAATAATGATTACCCTTAAAGATATGTAATGATTAGTGTGAATATCATCAAAGATTCCCTATTTTGAGTTTCCAAATATGAATTGTGATCATTGGTTGGAATAAATAATATACACATCAAAGAGACATAACCACTCTAGAGGAATTGAATTATTCATAACACCATCCTAATTTCATAAATAATGAAATACACTAAATAAGAATATTTTTATATTAAAAATAAATTATCATACATATAAATATAACATAAATAATAAATCTAAGAAAATTTATAGTATTATATATATTGATATGTATAATGATTTTAGAATGTTTGTGGACCAATAGAAAACAATTTATGATGATAACACCCGTACAAAATTTATAAAATTTGGATCGAAACTTGTTTAAAGAGAGATTAAGAAATAGATCATTAATTAAAATTATTAAATAGTTAATCTTGATATATTTTTTCAAGGAATTAATATATATGTAACACCTCATAATTCTAAAGTGAGAACATTTTATTCGATTGCGTGTATAACAGGCGGAAAAAAACATGTAACAGAATATAATGTGCATGTATTTATAATATATTTAATATTTTAAGTAAATTTAATAAAATTTATATATTGATGTGAAGGTGATACTGAGTTACTGTGCATCAAAAGCAACACCGACCTTCTTCGATAGCTTGCATTTTACGAAAGACTGAGTTTTAACTAAACAACATTATATTATTAACATATTATTATTTTATATAATATTACCTAAACAATATTTGATATTATATGTTATGCATAATATTAACAAAATTACGAAATTATATTGTTTAAAAAAATATATATTGAATTATTAGTTTAACAATTAATTATAAATGAAAATATAACCTAATTGAAAATAAATGAAATATTATTATTTTTATGATTACAATGGTGTTTTTGATTAATAAACTAAATTAGTTACAATTATTGGTTTATATTAATGAAATATATAGGTTATATATTCAATAAAATATTTTTTTTAATCATCACATATACATTATATTCATTATATACCAATAAACTCAACAACACACATAAAACCTATATTATTATTAAAAAAAATTAACCCCTTTTAAAGGAGAAACCATATTAAATTTTAAATTTGAGACATTAATAAATTTAATTTCTAAAAATAAACTTTATGATTGAAATAGAATCATAGAAACTAGTTTATGGTATATTTTTTATACTTTCTAGAAACATATCATTTTTAATGAATAATTTAAAATTTTAAATTTTAGTTTAAAACTAATTTTCATCTATTTTAATTATACTGTAGAATTCTTTTTTATATCCGTTTTAAAATTTAATATCAAAATATTTTTATAAATTAATCCAATTTAGGGCATGGTAATAAATTTCACTTTAAAATGTACCATAAAATCATAGCAAACATTAAGACGTTTTTACTTTGAAAACCTGCATTGTCGTCATGTATAGATGATTAATTTTAAAATAATTTCTTCCACTTATGTGATTGAAATTTTGAAAATGGGTTACATTTTTGGAAATAGTATAATTTTTAATTTCTAATATGTTCAAATTATTTTTTTAACAAAAAAATTAGTGAAGGTAATTAAAATTATTAAAAAGGATTAAGGATAAATTATGTTTAATAAGGGATTAAAAAATAACCATATAGCCCAAATCGACCAATTTTTTTTCCTAAGGCTATTGGATAGCTACATAAGGACACTATGCGTCATTTTATATACCTTGTACCATTATTTATCCACTTTCAATAAACAAATCATTTTTGGGGTTCCTTTATTTTAAAATATTAAAAGATATTCCACCCCTCCTCCATTATAAAATCCCCCCCTTCACTTCCAAATCCCCAATACTATCAATCCTATTTGGATTGACTAAAATCATCCAATAATGGCTCAAAAACACCCCTAATCACTCCTTTAATCTTCATTTGGTATTAAATACATCCATGGATGATCTTTTGGTGCAGACCTAATGAACTTACCTGATTAAGAGGTAACACCTTTCCTCAAACTCATATCTTTTATTTCCATTATACACTCCCTCAACTATTATTATTCCATATAAATATAAATAAACCATTATCCTCAATATTATATGATTTTTTATTCTATTATTTATACCTACACATACACACACATCCATCTAATGGGTAACAAACGCAATGTTTAGATTTATGAGGGTTACTACTTCACTAAAAGACGATTGTTCAAATTTCCCTTACCACATATCATGGTGTCCAATATGATTGAAATTATTATTATATATTATATATGATATTTATAATATATTTATGATTATTTAATTTCTTTTAAACAAATATCTCAATACATTCCATTCTATATAAACACTATAAAATTATTTTTGGAAGTGCGGACTACCGCCCCTCAGAGGGATGTGATTTGTTCATACTATACATGGAACATATTAAGGATAATTTTAATAGACCTATATAATATATATGAAATATATAATAATAATCAATTAAAATATAAATACTTATAATGTACCCTTAATCTTATTTATATGGACAAAAAATGAATGTAGCGTTCATGCGTACATATGGACTACCGTCTCCATTAACAATACATTCAATTTTTTATGGGTATCATGTATGTATTATGGAATTACAAGATAGCTAAACACATAGATCTTTAGGATTTTAATCCTTTTATTCTTTATAATGTAATTAAATAATTCACAAGCTCTAGGATTCTATGGTATGGGCATTTTAGTTTCTATCAAAGGCTATTTACCAGAAAAAATATAAACTATATTTATAAAACATCAATTAGGGATCATACCATAATAATAGAAATTGAGGATAAATATAATATTTAATCCTAGAATTTTGTAAAGTTAGAGATTATGTGGTTATTCCTATGAATAAATCTTCGTCTTGATAATAAAATAGATGTGATTCTAGCACTGATGTACCAAGGAGAAATAATTCTGACAAGGTGTTCTGATCCTGACTCGGGGTATCTTGATACCCGACAATAGACCTTAATTAACACATAGTTTGACACTCCTTGGGATATTATTCAGAAAATTAACATTTTTTTACCCATCATTATGAATGATTTCTTCCCCCAAACTAACCATAGTATATGGTTCTATGATTTACATGTAATAAATTTATGTTATATGTTATACCATGTTTAGTGTTGTAGGATGTTCCTAATTCTATGAGATAATTTAGTATATTGAACTGTTTAAAAATGTATCCTTGTAGAATGAATGATAACTCCACCAATTCAAGTTATGAAATGAGTGAGAAGGATTATATATTTCATGGTCTTAATCCTTTATTTCAATGGGAGATATTCTCCCATGTATTATCATCATATAAGGTAATAGTATCTTGTGTTAACAAGATAAGTAATTAATTTTCTATGTCCTATAGATTTCAAGGGGAAAAATAGAATAATAGGAATCTATATAAAAAGTTGGATAAACGGTAGAAGGGATGAATGGTTTTTCCGACATGTGATAACTTTGGAAAATATCACCATAGTAAATTCTTGAATGGTATAAGAGTCTATTAAATGTGTGGATAAAAAGGAGACCATGTTCATTATTACAAGGGTAAGAAAATGGTTTCTAATGTATAATGTTTCAAATGAAAGGAAATAAGAAAATAAGAAAATAAATTTTCCAAGAGTCAATGAAATATACCCCAAAAGATTCTATTGGATAATTATCATGTAATACTATAAAAACAGATAGAGTAATGATTAATATTTCAATTAACGTATTATTTAATTTGAATATTTTAATAACAATGTATTGGTTATATGAATTGTGGAATATGTGAGGATTGTACTTTAGTAAATTTTCATTAAAAATTTGAGACCATATGGTCAGAGGTACCAAGACAATATATTCATTATAAAGTTAATCGTTCTCTAAAATGAAATATTTAGGGAATGACAACACATACCCTATTACTGATGTTAATATAATTATGAATAAATTACTGATTTTGATTATTAATGACTACTGTGGAACGGATTAATTACATGAGAGGTCTATGCTATCATTGATGGATTGTAAAAAACTTTTTTATATAAGGATAAAATACAACAATACATGTCTTCTTAATATAATAAGGATGAACACATGTTTCCAATAAGTTTTTACATTAATTATATTTATTACTATATTTCCAGAGGATATATGAGAAGTTATTAACATGCTTGGAATTTGAATATTTTTAACTACTTCATGTTAATTAATGGAAAATGATAATTTTATCTTGAATCTTCAGTGAGATTCTTTTTAATGTATTGGATCATAATATTTGGGAATAGACAACTGTTTATAAAATGGTTTATATTGAACATTAGATGATTTTTTAGTGGTTAATGAATTACTTCACCATATGATGCATCATGTACTATGAAATAAAGTAAAAATAGTTCATGTCATAAGAAATGGAAAGGATTATGTTAATAGAAACCTATATTTTCTTATATTATTAGAGAATTAATGAATTCCTCAACTCCAATAAAAGTGTTTTTGAAGAAAAAAATGCTTCCTTGTACTTTCATTTCTATTAAATAAAATTGCCTCTAAAATCATCATGGATATATGGACTTTTGAATGTAATAATTTTTACAAACCATGTTCTCTATCACTCTCCTTGAAAACATGGATGTTATATTTTTTATTCAACTTCCATGTTTCCATTTCCCCCCTATGTTCTCCAACTTAGATACATTGTTACATGGTAGTCCATGTAACCTTTGTGCATTCCATTATCTATTCTCAAGACGATATTTAATGAACTCTTATACTGATGTGTGATTTCAATATGTGAAGTATCAAAAAATTATCATGATTGAGTTTAAATTGCGAGGACACAATTTAATTAAGGTGGGGAGTATGCAAATCCCTGAAATTTTTAAGTACATTTTATTCGGCAGCAAGCATATCACGCAACACCAAATGCTTAATGAAATATAATGTATTTTGAATTTTTACTATATTTAATATTGTAAATAAATTCAATAGAATTTTTAGATTTAAATTCATGGAATACTGAGTTAGTTTGAACCACATGCAACAATGACCTTCATTGATAGTTTAGGTTATACAAAAGAACGAGTTTTAATCAAAAAATTATATAATAATAAAATACTATTATTTAATATAATAATACATAATCTAGCCTTGAAATTAGTGGTTGTGAATATTATTACCAAACTTAGGAAAATATAATTTTTAGACAAATATAAAATGATTTATTAGGTTTCCAATTAAATTGAAATGATAATATAACCCAATAGAACATAATAAAAATATTATTTATTATATTAACAATGGTGTTTTGTAATAAAAAATTCAATTAATTACAATTAGTGAATCAAATTAATTAAATATAAATGTTATATATAAAATTTAATATTTAGATAATAATCCAATAAATTTCATTGACATAATATAAGAATAAACTCATTACCATACATAAAAACTTATATTTTAATTAAGCCATTTTTACTGACTTTTAATGGAAACACAATTTTAAATATGAAATTTGACTCTTTAATTATTTTAATATATCAAAAAAAATAAAATGTTAAAGAAAATAATAATTAGGTTAGGTTGATTTTTTATATTTTTTTGAAACATATAATTTTTAATGAATAATTATAAATATTGAGTTTAATTCAATACTTCATTTTCATTTAATTTAATTAGAATGATAAATTACGTTTTATATTTTTTTAAAATTTTAATTAGATAAAATTATTTTTAGTTTATCTAGGGTAGGACATTTGAATCAATTTGACATTGAAATTTACCATAAAAACATATCAAACATTATAATGTTTTTACTTTAGAACCCCGCATTGTCCTCCCATCTGTGGGATTATTTTGAATTTATATTCATCCATATATGTGATTATAATTTTGAATAACATATTCCATATTTGGAATCATAATAAATTATAATGATTAATAAGGTATACATAGTTTTTTAGAAAAAATATATGTGAAGGTAATTAATATTAATGACAAGGATTAAGGTTAGATTATGTTTAATAAGGGAATAATAAATATCCTTAAGTCCCACATTGACTTACTCACTTGACATAAGACTATTTTCTTGCCATATTTTGAAAAAATACTCCCTTTGATCGACCATTCACCATTATTAATCCATTTTTAATAAGAAAATCATTTTTGGGGTTCCTTTTTTAAAATATATCAAGAGATTCCACCCTCTTCCATTATAAAATGCCTCATTCACATCCACTACCTAATACCTCCCATGAAACATTGTCTTAAGTAAAATATACTTTACTGGATTCCAAACATATATTCTTACTCCAAGAATTCATATTTGGTCATAAGTATTTCCAAGGAATCTCTTTTGGTGGAAATGAAAATAAGTTACATGATTTAGTGGCAACACCTTCCCCCAAAATTTTCTCTTTAATCACCATTATCTATTCCGTAAAAAATTCTTATTAAATTTACATATAAAAACCCTAGAATACAAAATATACTTTTTTCTTTTTTTATTCCTTGTGTCTTTATTTCATTTTCACACACCTTCTCCTAATGGGTAAAATAATTAATGTTTATGTGTAGGCGGACTTCGTCCTCATTAAACGATGATTATTCAAATTTCCATTACCACATTTCATGGTGGCCATTATGATGGAAATTATTATTATATATGATATATATAATATTTATAATATCTTTATGATTCTGTAATTCCGTTATGACACCTAAATTTATACATTCCAATTTGTATAAAGATGATAACATTGTTTGTCGATGTGCGGACTAATACCCCCTCAAAGTGTTGTGATTTGTTGATGCTATACATATAAAACATTAAATATAACTTTAATATGAATTTATAATATCTATTAGATATATATTTTATTTTAATTATTATATACATAATTATCATTTTCTCTTCATCCTCTTAATAAAACAATGAAATGAAAGTGGCATTCATTTGTTCGTACAGACTATCGTCTCCATGAACGTTGCATTCAATTTCTTATACCCAAACATTATATATTATTATAGATACATATATAATCAATACATATGATATTAAAATTATTTTTTTACATTTTGGCGATGATGAAACCATGATATATTTAACAATAACAACAAAAAACTATTTAAAAAATACTCGATAAACATGGAAACTAACACCTATTACAGTTAAATTAATTAATGTGTACTAACAAATAGATAATGAGAAATTATAAAAAGATAATTACTGGTATTATAAATATGTTTATAGTAATGTAATTAGTTAGTAACATATTTTAGACAACTATATATATGGATAAATACCATACACAAAAATGAATGTAAAGGTAATGGTTTCTTGTCTCAATTTCATTCGGGGAGGCCTACGTTAATGCTGTGAACGTAATTTATTATACATACTATACATATGGACACATTAAAATATAATATAAATGATTATATTATCATTATGGTATTTAAACTTTTTTTAAGGATTATTTCCTTTTTGTTTACCAGTTCAATTGTTAGTACATTGGTAAGGGGTTTCATCTCAAATTACATTTCATTGAGCCTTGTTTTTTATTATATCCCAATTCATTTATATTTAGTTTATATAATCCATTTTTCAGGTTTTATCATGAATACCCTTATTCATAATAAATTTTATGATTAATTTAATATCATAATTTTCAGTGGATTAAAATTTAGTTGTCTCAAAGTGGTATGGGACTCTTTGAAATGTTTAAAGATTATGCTCTTCAAGAATAATCCTAATTATCATTAAATGGAATATCAATATAAGTAAATTATATGAACTTTTCTCAATAAATGATCGCATTTTATACTAGTTATTCATGACCATTCCCATGTACAATGTTTCCACACTTCTATACTCAACATGTTTTGATTTTTTTAAATAAAACCCAACAAATTTTCCCTCTTTAGTTGGAAATCATATTTTCTTATAAAACCATGTTTCATTAAGATGATTCAATTTTATTTTAAAAACTTCAACATTATCTATTAATGAAATTTTACCGGTTTTTTTAAAACTGTTTATCAATGGAATATTCTTGCCACATCCCAAATAATGGACTATTTTATAAAATTTTACCATACAAAAGGAATATTATTTTTTCCTCGTACACTATGTTCACACTTATCCATAGTTATTTATTTGAATCCTCCTTTTCAGGTTTAAAATGGTTACTTTTAATGAGGCATATTTTGAAAGGTATTTTCAATGAATAATATATTGAAAATGGTCTTCAAAATGAAAGGATATTTCCCTCATGAATATTTTTAAAAGTTACTTGTTTGTTTCATCGATGACAACAACCCTTGTTGTTATTTATATCACAATAAGGTATTATCGATAATTCCATATTCATATTTCAGTATTCTTATTTGATAAGGCACAATATTTAGTTGATTTGTGAGGAATTATTTGGACTTTTAGTGATGGGTGGGTCCCATACAATATATAGACCCTTGATGCATATGTAGTCTCATTAGACGAAATAGTTGGCTAGCGGGAATAGATGGTTTTTTACCTGATAGCTAAACCGTATTGGGAAAGTTGTTTTGGTATGGTTCCATGTACATGGGATTTTTGGAGTCCAATAATAATTCATTTCCCTCATTTATTTTTGGTTTTTATTTATCGATGAGAGATTGAGTCAATATATCAATGGATGTAAATCAATCTCAGTTTATTGATATATGGGATATATTTTAGTTTCTTACTTCCGATGTTATTTATGGATTATATAGTTATGTATATGGAATGTATGTTAAGTTATATAGATTATTATATCAATTGATTCATTATTTCTTCCATTTTATTTAACCTTACTGGGCATTTGATCTCACCGTTATTCTGATTCTTTCATCGAGTTATGAATATGAGAACATTCATTAAGATTTTAATAACGCAGTTTCATTGATTATTTTTCTGAAGCATGTTTTTTCTTCCAAATGTATTTAAAATATCATGAATGTAATCTTTCTTTCCAAGAATGATAAACTCGCAGTCCTTCAGGATTTGATTCCTTGTAATCCTGATCATGTAATAGAATAATGCATTGGCTAGAAGATTCTAGGGCCAGGGAATTACAATAAAGACCAGATAAATTTAAAATGGTTCATAATTAAAAATATTTCTCAAAGAAGAAAATTTGATATGAGAATCTCCTATCTCAAGTTGTATAATTTTTTGTGTGCACGTCAGACCTGAAGAGTAATCATATAATTTTTAGTAATTAATTTATGAAGAAAATTATTTATGTATATTTATCCTTTTAAAGTATATATATTACAATATATCACTTATTTATGGTATACATATTTCACTCTTTGGTAATTTAGGGTTGTTCGATAAATTTCATCAAAATTGATTTGGTATCTTGATCATGGTAAAAAAAATTTATAATAGTCTCCTCATCTCTACAATTCTACTAATATATTTTCTTTTTTAATTTAGTAGTAAATAATTTCGAAAACATGTTACGTTGTTATAAATAGTTATAAAATACAGATATTGTCCCTTTATTATCATTTTAGGTGGAAAAAATAATAATGAACATTTTTTGTAAATATTTATTTCATAAATACAATATAAACATCATAAAATATTATAATTTTCATAAATATAATATTTACTCACAAAATTCTTTTTCTTAACCATCAATGAATGTTTCTGAAGTAAAATTAAATATGTCGTTCAGGTAGTTGGTAGTCCACCATGATCACATGGGAAATTTTAATTTTTTACATAATATGAGGATGATATATAATGTTTACTAGATGAGTAAAATATATTTTTAGAATAATAATGTTAATTATTTCGATTTATTTTATTTTATATAATATATTGAAGATGTATAAGAAGAAATATACAAAAATTATCTCATTTTATGTGATTACTTATTCCTTAGAAATCCTCATATCCTTCTTACCTTAATCCTTATTAGATTGTTTTTTTGGTGAGAATATAATCTCCACCGAATGTGAAATAGGGTTGCGAAAAAAGTGGTGCTTTTATGTTGAGTTTTGTTTCCCCAATGGGGATAACATGGCCTGTGATGAGTCCTTTTATAAATAGGTGAAGTTAATGTATTTTTAATATTATTTAATAATATATATAATTTTGTAATTATTGAGTCATATTTCTGATAATTTTATAATTAAAGAGGAAAATATTATTTATATTTTATATGTCACTCATCTAAACACTTTGAGATTGGGTATTGAGATATTTTATCTCCTTTCCAAAAAAATTAAATCTTTACGTCATATAAACTTTAACGTGGTAACTCATCTTTTCACCTGAATAACATTTTTTTAAATTAATATAAAATTGAAATTATCACTTCAAATGAATATCCTAATACCACATATAAAAACCATTTTATTGAAATCATTTTTTAATGGTTATAAAATTTTATTTTAATATATATACGTATAGAATGATATTTTCATGTTTTTAAAAACAATTATCATTTTTGAAAAAACTGGTGGTTCACCCTAATAAAATTATAATTTTTTTTCTTGATAATATAAGATAAGTTATATAAATAAATTTTATTGTAAATATGTAAATTTTATTTATGAAAATCTACTTGTTGATTGATTATTTCAAATGTATATGACCTGATAAATTGTTTCAACCCTTTAAAACATACTTACAGATGCTATCACGACCTGTCCCATGGGGCTTGTGTAGTTACTACCCCAATCCCACCTCCTGATGTCCAGGCACTAGAGACTAGTGCCGAAGGCATCAACCTGCATGTGGGAGACATTTTCCAGAGTAACTGTATGCATACAGAAGACCAACCTAGTCCCAAAAAATGAAAAGGAAACAAGTATCACTAAAATGAAGATGAGTACAAGTACAACTAATACAAGTGGGTTAGAATAAAAACCCAATAAAAGAACTGAAAAAAAGTTAAAAAAGGAAAATCCGATGGCCATCTTCCAAAAACCCACACCTGATCGTGAGAGTAGTATAGCTACTGGAAGACAAAGTAGTACTTCTTCTCCACTTGAACCTACTGGACTCCACATGGTCCTAGGCCACCATGTCCACCATCGTAGAATCCATCACTCCTATCTCCCTGAGAACCTCTGTTGAAACCTCTATCATCTACACCAGACCCAACATGGGGGGTGAATCCCATGCCAGGGTGAGTAAAAAATACTCAGTAGAGAACCCAAAAAAAAGTAAAGACCCCACAACAATCCTAAATGTAAAACACAAAGAACAAGATAGCTCCCACAAAGTATAAACATAGGGTAGTTATAGAAGAATCATCACTGACATCATCGATAAACATGGATGATGGATAACGCTTCCTCTACTGAGTACAATGGGCCTTAAATGTCCCAGAGAAGTGCTTCCCACTAAAATTGGACTGCTTAGGTACACATCCTCATCCCGTACCATGGACTTTCAAAGTTACCCCGATGTGCTTCCCACTAATCTTGGACAACCGAGGCACTCCTCCTCATCACATTCCATAGTCCTACAAAATCCCCTATAAGATCTTCCCACTGTGACATATTCATGTCTAATAGAGTTGAAAGTCAGAAGCCCTCAGGTATCAGCCAACCACAGGGTTCTGTACATTGTTCTCCTAGGTGAATCACTCCTCAAGAAATTTTTCTCATCTGAACATCCATTAAATCCTCTCCATGGCATGCCAAAAGATATTCCTCATTGAGAGGGTCCCAAAATGGAAAATGACTTGTCATACGGATGACCAGTTTGCATTATACATGTGTTTTAGTAAATAGGGACCGATTCCGTCTGGGCCAGGTCCGACCCGATCGGACCGACCCGACCAACCTTGCCCATGGGTCCCACGTACCCAAATTAAATTAGAGAAGCTCAACCTGACCAGGTTCTGGACTGTGTCTGTATAGTATGTCATGGATAATGGGTTAGGCCCAATAGGCCTCGATGGACCCGGGCAGGTTTGGCTGAGGGTCCAGTCCGTTGGGTCACCCGGAAACAGAGTCTAGTCTGGCCCCGCCCAAAGGACATGGGTCCGGCCCATTATGACACTAGGCTATGGGTTCAGACATCGGTTATGGGTGCAGCCCACTAGCCAAAAACTTGGCTCGCACGGTGTGGGATGGTGGTGCACCGCCTAGTCGGGACGTGGCTGGATGCCGCGCCTAGACTCCGCTTTCCCTGTGGACTCGTAGGGACCTGTAGAAATGGTCGAGTGACCATGGATCTCCAAACCACTGGGACTTTCGGAATGTGGTTCTCTTATCCACGCAGCACCATATTGGTGCAACCTCTCCCCACTTCTTCTATGGAGCGCCGACGGGTGTGCCCCTCCACCCGGTCACTGGCACAACAAGAAAATTTTTGACCCTGCATCTGACAGGTGGCATGCACCGCCGCTTGCCACCACTGTCACCGGTGCACCGTCAAATTATATGGAAGAATATTGGACTTTCTAGAATGGTCTATTATTGTCACCGCCTGCACCTATGGCCTCTAGGGGGCTTCCTCATCACTTTGAAGGTCTAAAACCCCCCTTATATCGATTCAGACAAAATATTCATAAGGAGTGCACATGCAGAGGGGATCAGGCCTTCTTCTTGTCTCCCTTATCCCTCCGCGTTAGAAGTTAATAATAATGGGGAGTATTAGGGATTTTGGATTAATCAAACTAGAGATAAACTAATCCTGTATGGTAAATCCTAAAAGAAAAGTCACACTCCCGCATAAGCGCACGATTTGTAGATCAACCTATATGTGGGTTTATCCCCGTTTTTCATTTATATAAAATAATAAGGAAAATTTTATATAATAAAACAACCCCAATCTATTTGATGTTTTATACTGTAGCACTATATTTCTAGGTTTCAAGAATTCGATGGTGTTCGTCGCTTTCAGCTCTGATCTTTGAGGGGAATCGAAGATGATGATGTTCATCAGTGTTTTTCATTCATTGATGAAGAGGAAGTACTCCATAGGTTTTTCATTAAATCCCCACAATTGTATCCTCATTCCGCCAATTCATATACTATTAAAAGTAAATATGTCGTGGCGCTTTTGTTGTGTTGCTGCGTCCTATTGTAATGTTGTTACATTTAAGAAACAGTGTCACTATTACACATTATTAAATCTTCGTTACACTATGAGTTATCAATCAATTAATGAGTTGCATTAATGAAAATAATTTCCTCCTAGTCTCTTCACCAGATTGTCACCATTTTACACTCAACAGTGAGAGAAGAAATAATATAATTATTTTAAATTCTTTTATTTGTGTCTCAAAAAATCCAAAAAATAACTTTTTTTTTGGACCTTGTCGGCTGATGATGAATCATTTATAGGTGAATCTAGGAGTTCTAAGTTCAACGGTGCCCCTGGATTGTTATTTTGTGAAATAGTTCAAATGTTAAAAATACATGCTCGCACATTTACTCAATGTACCATAAAAACATTAAAAATTACAATCTGTGAAACCTGGGTCTTGGAATCATGTTCCTTAAAAATGTGTGGTCTCAGAATAATTCCTTATAATTTAAAAAAAATTACATAGAATTTTAGAGACATTACACTCTCCCAAAATTAGTGATTTACATCCCCGATAGACGAAACAGAAATAAAAAAATCGTTGGGGGTACATAGTACAAATTTGAGCATCCCTCTCCCATGTTCCATCCAAGAGATTCATGTCCTACCACAGAAAACACACCATTGGCATTGACTACCCACATAAGACTCACTCATTCTAGTCTTTTATATCCACTAGGAACTCTAGAAAAGTCACCCCATCATCAATATACACCTCGGAATAGTCGAAGATGTGCCATGGATCATGAACGTACCTCCCCAATTGGGACAGGTGGAAAACATCATGCACACGGTGAATCTGTGGGGGAAGACGTAGGTGGTTGGTCACCTCTCTAACTCTGCTCAGGATCTAAAGGGTCCAATAAACCATATAGATAGCTTGTTGCCCCTACAAAATCTACACAATCCTTGTCAGGGTGAGACCTTATGAAATACATGATCTCCCTCATCAAACTCTAGGGGTCTCTGTCTATTGTCAGCATAAGACTTCGGTCATCTCTGTGCAGTCCTCATTTACTCCTGGAAAATCAGAACCTTCTCGATGGTAGGTCATACCTACTCTGTACCCATGAGTGCTGACTCCCATAAGACTGTCTAGCATAGGGTTATATTCATGGTTGGAAATACAAGGCCTCAAACAGTTCCATTAAAATGTTGGAGTGATATATACTTTTTGTATGAAAACTCTAGCAGTGGCTGGTGGTCCTCCAAAATGTGGCAAAAAATTCAGGCTGTAAGCATGTAGAATGTCCTCTAAGGTCTGTATGGTCTTCTCCATCTGACCATCTGTCTGGGGATGAAAGTTTGTACTGAAGTGTAGTGGCATCCTGAACCCTTCTTGTAATCCCTTCCACAACATGGATGGGAAGTGATTGTCGTGATCTGAGATGATCATTGAAGGAACCCCTTTGAAGTCACACTATCTCATGGACGTAGAGGAATCCCAGGCCCTCTACCGTTCCCTGCTCCTGGATGTATAGGAAGTGAGAGGACTTGGTGAGGCAGTCAATGATCAACCAGATAGAGTCATGGCCCCTGGATGTATGTTGTAACCCCATCACAAATTCCCTCAAGATACCCTCCCATTTTCTCTTCGGTACCTCGAGTGGCTGGGAAAAGCCTGCTAAATCTAGATATTCGGCCTTCACATTCTGACAAGTGGCGCATCGTGAAATGAACTCGGACACCAAATTCATTATCACTGACCCCCAATTATGACGTCAAAGGTCCTTGTACATCTTTTCAACTCTAGGATGTACTGAAAAGGGGATGTATGGAACTCGCTAAACACCTCCTCCTGCCACTTCACTGACACTATAGTGCACCCTCTAAAAAGGATGATGTTCTCCCCACCTATTGAAAATACATTATGTGCCCGTCCTAAGGATAACAGAGCATGTCAGGTCACATAGTCATCATCCAATAGTAGTGCCTCCCAAACTCACTGTAAAAATGGGGGAGTAATAGTCATTGACTAAAGGTAAGCAGCTACACCATAACCCACTAATAATATCTTCATCGTGACCAACTGCTCTGTCAACTCACTCAACAGCTGCAAACCTATCCTCCTACTAAGCATATCTTCCACCACGTTACCCATTCCAAGAATATAGATAATCTCAAATCCAATGTCCTCTATGAACTCTTTTCACCGCCATTTTATTAGGTTCGGGTCCTTTTTGGAGAAGATATACCTAAGACTCTAGTGGTTGGAGTAAACTATAAATCATTCACTCATCAAGTAGTCCTTCCACATCATCAAGTCGAAGAGAACTACTGCTTAATCCAAGTCTTGGGCATCACAGTTCTGATCATTCTATCTCAACTTTCATGAGCCATAGGTGGTCACTTCTCGCTACTTCATCAGGACACAATCTAGTCATATCCCTGATGAGTCGTAGTAAAATACATACCAAACTCCGTCCTATGGTAGTCTCAAGATTTGAGAACTAGTTAGTCTCCACCTCAGCTCCAGGAAAATTTGCTGACATTTATCTGTCCACACAAAGGGTTGTCCCTGCATTATCAAATCTTATAAAGGTGATGCTACTCTGGAAATGTCAGGCATGAACCTACGATAGTAACTATCCAGACCAAGAAGCTCTACACCTCAATCATGCTCCTCAGTGGCTCCCAAGAACGAACCAAATCCATCCTCTCCAGATCCAATGCAACTCCAACCTCTGAGATGAAATGTCCCAGAAATTGGGTTTCATGATTCCAAAACCGACCCTTCTAGTGATTTCTATAAGGCTGGTGATCTCGGAGGGTATCTATGACTATCTGCAGGTGTGTAGCGTACTTCTACTATGATTCCAAGTACACCATTATGTCATCAATGAAGACCACAAAAAATAGGTCATGGTAAGTCTAGAAGATCATGTTCAGGAGTCTAATGAACACTGTTGGGGAATTGGTCACACCGAAAGGAATAACTAGGAAATCATAGTGGATGTATCAGAACCTAAAGGAAATATTCGGTACAAACTCATCCCATACCAGAATCTGGTGATATCCCGTTGTTAGGTATGTATTATAGATCCAATTTCACCCTTTAAATGGTTTAATAGATCATCTATCATCATTAGTGCATACTTTTTCTTCATGGTCACCTGGTTTAGGTGGCGAAAGTCCATGCACAACCTCAAACTCATTTATGACTTCATGGAAACAATCACTGGGGATACCCATGGTAAAATTCTAGGCCTTACAAACCCCGTATCCTGCGAGTCCACCTGATGTACCCTTAGCTCGCGAAGCTCTGTAGGATCCATCCTATATGCTGGTGTGGATATCAGTGTCATCTCGAGGTAAATGTAGAAAAAAAATCTACATCCTTATGAGGAGGTAGTCATGGAAAATCCTTTAAAAAAACATCATCGACTTCATCCACTGATAATGGAAATCATTAACTCCTCTCATCCACTACATTGTAGGTGAGTCTAGACAGTTGCTGAGTGATCAGCTACACCATCCTCTAAAAATGATTTTCCTTTGCTGCGAGGGAATCCTTCTCATCAGTGAAGGAAAACCAAGTCCCATCTCCATGGGAAAACTTAACTATAATCCTAAAGTAGTCATTCTATGTTATGGACAATAGATAACCAGTCCATACCAAAAATTACTTCGTAAGGGCTTGATGTTTCTACAAGGATATCCTAGCCCAAACTGTCTCCTCCTAGAGTAAGCTCATAGAACTGGCACTAGTGTGTAAACGTCTAATCCCCTCTCGTAAGAGTATTTCTCCATAAGGATCGAGACAATGGTGCCAACGAAATCTATGAGCTCCGAATGAGAGTCGCGAAAAGGATGGAGTGACAAAAAAAATTTCTATAAGAATTGCCACTATGGTAGAGAAGAAACAGATCTTAAATCGGATAATCTCTGGAGAACCATGGTCAGAAGCCTCTGCTACATAAAGTTATAATTTCCCATGTTCAAATACTCCCTATGGTCGGGGTGTTCCACCTGTGGGTTGTGGTGGTAACACCTCAAACCATCACCCATCGTCTACTACTCGGCCTACTCCCATGCCACATCCACTATCATGTGGACCTCCTCTCTGGAACTACTGCTTCTTCCTCGACATCCCCGTGACCATCTACTGGTCACTTTTACGGTGGTATGGGTATTCACGTTCCCTAGGTCCCTACCCACCGCACAAGAAGAAAATCCTGATTCCCAACTGAATCCCTCTAGTATAAGATCCCTCAACAGTCAATCCTAAGTCATGTGGTCATCCTCATAATGATATGGACCTCTTGGGCCCTCACAATTTCTATATAGTGCCTTCTGAATAATATGCCACCTGGGGTCTCCAGTTTATTGTAGATACCGGTCCCTGCTCCTCCAAGAATCCCACTACAAGAAAGGTTATCTCCAGTACCCCATCCTCTGTGGGGATGTTATGAGGAATAACCAAGGCCCTGTTCTCCCGCCTGAGTCCCTACTCAAAAACATGTGCCTTTAAGAATGGGTCTCACACCAACAGTGGACTCCCCAAATTTGAATGTTGAACTCTCAACAGTCAACACTATTTCCCCAAAAAAAAGCATCATACTCCTATTTTTTTGGTTGAACTGATCGCCCTCTTATACCATGTTTTCACGACCCGTCCCCTAGGGCCCATGTCGGACTTACCCAAGCTCGCCTACCGAAGTACATGCGCCAGTGAATACTTCTAAAGGCATAAACCTTCAAGTGGGAGGCATTTTACTGAGTACTTGTACAAAAACACACATAACCAAGTACCACACACTAAAAAGGAAACTAGTATCAATAAGATGAAGTTGATTACAAGTAAAACTAATTCCAGTGGTCAAGTATACAAATCCAACTGAAGAACTGAAAACAGAAATGTACAAAAAGGAAACTCTAATGGATATTAGTGGAAAACCCCCACATGATCATCTAAGTATTATAGCTACTAGAATACAATGTAGTAAATCCTTTCCACTCAAACCTATTATGCCTTTCCTGGTCCTAGGCCACCATTTCCACCGTTGTAGTATCATTCAGTCCCGTCTCCCTGAGCACCTCTGTCAAAACGTTGATTGTATACACTAGACACAACATATGTGGGAGAATCCCAAGTAGGGGTGATTAAAAAAATACACAGTAGAGGCCAAAAAACAAAAAGGAAATAACCCACAGTTATCCTCAATGTAAACCATGATGCACAATACACCTCACCTTAGGTATACAATTATGGTAGTGATAGAAGAATCATCAGTCACATCATCAAACACATCGTTGCTAGAGAAATATTTATCTATCGAGTTAAGTGGGCATGTCAGGTCACACATAAGTTCTTCCCACTAACTTTGGACTTATTAGGTACACCTATTCATTGAGTATAGTGGGCTTGTAAAGTCACATAGAAGTGAATCCCCCAATCATGGCCAACTGATGTACTCCTCGTCGTCATGTACCATGGGCATGTAGGGTCACACAAAAGAGATGCCCGCCATGGGCCTAAAAATTCATACAAAAGGACATCCTACTAGGACACATTCGAGTCTCATAGAGTCGAAAGTCAGAAGTCCTCAGGTCTCAGCCAACCCCAGTGTTCCGTATGTAGCGTGCTTGTGAGAACCCTTACTCAAGACACTTTTAGAATCTCAACATCCATTAAATCCTCATAAGGTCATGCTAAAAGATTCTTCTAGTAGAGAGGTCCCCAGCACCACAAAGACCTAGTCCAACGGATGACTGGTTTAAATGATACATGCATTTTAGTAAACAGGGGCAGTTTGCGTCTTTGCCCGGTCGGACCCAGTCAGACCGACCCATCCAACCTAGCCTGGGGGTCCCACGTACCCCAATTTAATTTTATGGACTCGACCTTCACGGTTAAGGGTTTATGTCAGTCCAGTCTAGAATGGCCATTCGGCCAGGACCAATGAGCCTCGCAAGACCTGTCTCAATTTGTCTCTAGGTCCATCCCGTTGGGTTGTCCGACAACCCGTTATAGTCTGGAATGACCCGAAGGGTATGGGTATTTCCATCTAGTGCATGTCCATTTCACTTGGTCGGGATCATGCCCACCATCATATCTCTAGCACAACGGTTGGGGGTGCGACCTGCCTGCCCGAAGACCGGCCCACGCAGTGTAAGCCAGTGGTGCAGCGCCTGGTATGGCCATGGCCAGCTACCACATCCAGCCTCCACTGGCCCCACAGACGTGTATGGACCTCCTGCGGTAGTGGAGAGACAGAATCTCGGGGATCTACTCGGATGGACCAGACGCTGGCCATCCCTCCCCACAGTGCCAGGCAGGCATCACATCTCCCTGCTGCCTTCGTGAAATGACGATTGATGTGCCGCTCCACCCGGCCAGTGACACGACTGGAGACTCCATCAAAACATTCTTTGGTGGTCCCCCATACGTGTTCTGGTGGTCCGTTCATCGTTCCAACTATGACTACTGCCATTGGGGCGTCCTTTCCAACACAAAATCTCAATCCTTCCATGATGTCGATTCAGGAAAACCATTCACATTGAGTGCGCATGCGGATGGGCTTGGGCCTTGTTCGTGTCGGCATGCGCCCTGCACATTAAAATCTCATAATAATGGGGGAGGATATGAAATTTTAGCTCAATATAACTTGAGATAATCTTATCCAAGATGATAACCCCAAAAATAAAAGTCACCCCCTCTCATAAATGCACGATTAAAGGATTAACCTATTCAGCGGTTGATCAAAATTCATTTTTTATAGAAATAAACGTGGAAGAGAATTTAAAAATAAAATAATCACTACCTCTTTGACATTCGATGACATAGCGCTTCACCCTCAAGGATTCAAGACATAAAATTCATTCATCACTTCCTGCTCTGATCTTCAAGGGGTGTCGAAGGTGTTGACATTCGTCGGTGTTCGCCATTCATCATCAGAGGGATGTCCGCTAGAGGTTCGTCATCGAATCCCCATAGTTTAATCCCCTTTCCACCAATGTGTCATACTATTAAAAGGGAAAAAATCACAGTGCTTCAGTTATACTACGCCATCACTTCGTTACAATGTTACATATTTTTAAAATTTAGTTACACTATGGTTTTCCAAGACATTAATGATTTCCATTAATGCACCTTGTCGCATCCTCATCACAGCACCGCATAATCGTCATCCGCCACTCATCAGTGAGAAATGATATTAATTAATTCTTCTAAATTATATTATTATTTTTCTCGATAGGTCTGAAAAATAACTTATCCGGTCAGACCTAGCTGGCCGAACATGTGTCAATTTTAGAGGAATCCTTGCATTTCTAGTTCAACAGTGCCCCAAAATTTTAGATCCAAGCACCAGTTCAAAAGTTAGAAAAACCTGGTCACAAGATTAGTGAACGTACCTAAAAAAATTCAAATTTATGTTCTGGTCTCACAAGGCCTTGGAATCATGTTTTTTCAATGCATTTGGTCTGAGAATAATTTCATATAAATTTAAAAAAATATTATGAAGAATTTTCAAGACATTATCGATGCATTGAGTTATATATTAATATTTATAAATATATATGTCATCAAATAGTATCATTAAATTTAATTTTCAATTATTGTTTATTTATATAAAATATAAATTATTTAAGAAAATATGTCTTTTAAAATTGGGTTTTACAACATTAAATGATTTAATTAAATATTTCTGAGTTATTGACTAAATATTTCCTACGAAGTAATTAACAAATACATTTAATTGGTATCATTTTAAATTTTTATAATCAGAACAACATATATGAATATAATAATTTCACATTTATATCATTCAAATATCAACTTATAAAACCAAGCATGACCTCTACCAATTATACATTTGTAAGATAAGAAATCGTGGTTTTCACGGGTGATGATTCATAGATCATGGATCACATAGTGATTTTTATAATCATAAACAACATCCAATGACTATTTCACTCAATACATTCTTTTTGAAGTTTAGTTTATGATATGTATAGTGAAAAATGAAGGGATACTACCCTCTTTCCCTGATTGGTTATATGAGCATTATACTGAAGACTCGTACTTCTTGATGATATTGATTTTCATTTTGTAAACATATTTCACAAATTGGATACATGTATTTTTACCGATAAATTAAAAATACATGTAATAATGGTGTTATCTTAATAATTATATCTTATTAAAATATAATATTTTTTTATTTCACTATTATGTGTGAAATAAGTTATTGATCACAAAAAATGGAGAAATACTTACTAAAATAAAGGGACGTTACACAAACATTAGAAAACATCTAACAAATTATTATGAAGAATAAAATAAGCATTAAAGAAATATTATGTTTAATTGAATCATGAATCTGTTGAATACATGGGGTATGAATTACTAATTATTTTAGAGAATTTATATTTTTTTGAAATCTCACTCCTCTTAGAATATGAAAATGGAATAGTGTTTTTTAGAGGATGAATCACCCCACAGTAGTCCTAGTATGAGAATTGATGATAAATTATTTCCTTCGCATCTCCTTTGGAGGATATGCACTATAATCTAGTATATTAATTATTAACAAAATTCTATATAATTAATATATAAAGACATAAAATGATATATATACACTGAAACATCAAAAAAATATTTTTATTTTTTTTTATTTTATAGAATGTAATCGAAAATTGGATTTTGAAAAAATTGACCTTATATCCTATAAATAGTAAATTTTTTCTTATTGTAAGGAATCAATGGGATATTTCTTCTATAATCATATTGAAAAAATTATCTTTGTGGATGGTATATTGTTTTCCTTTAGAGTGAATATTTGAATCAAAAAGCCAATGAGTGTAAATTAGAACATGAATATTTTTTATGATAATAAAAAGGTAGTGTTATGAAGATAAAATATGAGTTAATTCCATAATGAATTGAAGAATAATTACAGGAATAAATTTAAAATAAACATTTCATATCTCACATGATTCGTCAGGAGCATCAGATATATGGATTTCTTATCGTAAATGATAATGAATTGATATTCATAGATAATGTATCCATTATTTAGCATATAAAATTTTGAGATCATATTTTGAGGGTCCAGTATGGTTATTTAGACCCATTTCATGTCACAACCCATCCCTCGGGACCCGTGCCATGACTCACCCAAGAACGCCTCCCAAAGGCTTGGGGCTGGGTACTAGCATCAAAGCCATCGACCAGAAAGTATGAGGAATTTCCTTGAGTACTTATACCCAAAAACACACAACCACGTCCCAAAAACTGCAATGGTAAAACATGAATTCCACTAAACTACAACTGAGTAAATGTACAACCTTCATGTCAAATGGTTCAGAATACAAACCCAAGAAGAAACAAACTGAAAAACATGAAAGTATAGAAGATCTATCAAAATCCATCCATTGAAAACCCCACCCGATGGGTATGTTTAGAGTAGATGTTTGAATCCATAGAAGTACAGTGTACCTGCCTCATCTCACTGGGCCATTCCTGGTCCTTTTCCACCATGTCCTCTGTCAAGGTGTCAGTCACGTGCACAAGACATGATACAAGAAGGTGAAACCTGTGGAGGGTTGAGTAAAAAATTACTCAGAAGGGACCCCAAACCACAAAGGAATGACAACAATGAAATCCCCAAATAAAACCATTAAGCATGACCACGAAGCATGAAACATCACAGGTTTATTTAATTTTACTAAAAAGGTTGAAATTCTATTCTGGGCCCACCATTCCAATGAATCAGGTGTCTTCTGAGCGTCTGGTCTCAAAATAATCCAATATAATTTAAAAACATTACATTTAATTTTTGGGAGATTGCACTACTCCCACAAATAGGCATTAACATACATGTAAGATAAACCATGTGTAATCAATCAAATGGGGGTATTGAGAACAAATCCAATCCTTCAACTCCCATGTGCTCTCTTATAAAATCGCATGCTACTAACGAATGTGCACCAGAAGTATTGACTTTCCATGAAGGTACCACTCCTATCAATCCTCGATTTCCATCAGGAACACCGCTAAGGTCACCTCATCATCAATCTCCATATTTTCCCAATCGATGATGTGCGATGGATCATGCAAGTACCTCCTCAATTGAGAAACATGGAAAACAACATCCACCAAGTGCATATGTGGGGGAAGATATAGGTGGTAAACCACCTCACAAACTATAATCATAATATATAAATGTCTGAGGAACGTATGATAAAAAAAATTTCCACGGCCATATCTCAGTAATCCCTTTCATGGTGATAACCTAAAGAACACATGGTCTCGCAACACAAACACCAAGGGCCTTCATCTCCTATCAACATAAGATTTTTTTCCTACTATACGTAGTCCTCATTGGAACCTAGATGATTTGAAACTTCTTAGTTGTAGCCCAACCCAATACCAGACCCATGAGTAATGACTCCACTAGGTCTGTCCAGTATACGGGTGATCTATATGTCCTCCTATACAAATCCTTGAATGGTTCCATGATAATGGTGGAGTGATATATGTTGTTTTATGAAAACTCCACCAGTGGCCGTTTTTCCTCCCAACTAAGACCAAAACCAAGGACGTAAATACATCGCATGTCCTCAATGTTTTGTGTGGTCCACTCTATCTGACCATCAGTCTATGGGTGAAAGGTTGTTCTGAAGCACAGTTGTGTCTTGAATGCCACATATAAACCCTTCCACAACTGGGATTTAAAGAGTTCATTACAGTTGGAGACAATCCCTAATGGAACCCCATGTAGTTGCACTATCTCCTGGAAGTAGTGGCATCTGAAGCCCTCTTCCGATCCCTACTACCGAATGTTTAGGAATTTATCTAACTAGGTGAGTCGGTTGATTATCACCCTGATAGAATCATAGACATTGGAAATTCATGGCAATCTTCTCACTATGTCCATAGAGATATAATCCAACATCCACTATGGTACCTCAAGTGGCTTTCCCAAGCCTCTTGGAACATGATTCATAGCCTTCACTTGATGACAAGTGATGCATCGTGAAATGAAATCATCCGCTGGCTTCTTCATCCCTGGCCACCATTAATGATGTCAGAGATCGTGGTACATATTTTCCACTCCAGGATGTACTGCCAAGGGGGAGGTATAAAAATCCCCCAAAAAATCCTCTACAAAGCCACTGGTATTATTGTGCACCCTCTAAAAAGGATGATGTACTCCCCAACTATTGAAAATCCATTAGGATCTTAACATGAAGATAACTGAGCACTAAAGGGAATGAATAAACTATCCACAACCTGTGTCTCCTAAATAAACTGTAAGAGGGGGGAGGGATAGTCATCGACAGAAGGTAAGATACTAAATCATACCACTAATAATATTCATAGAACATGGGTCATAGAACTCCACATACTAATGAAGATCTTTCCCCTGTCCACCTTCACACTGAGGCCTTGGTGGACCAACTGGGTGTTGTGGTGGTTGTACCTTCGAACGTCGTCCAACACCTACTGTTCGGCATGCTCTCCTGCCACGTCTGCCTCCCTGTGGACCTCCCCCATTAAACTTCTACCTATTCCTTGCAGTTCCTCTTACACCTTCTGATTGTCTGTGCATGGGGTTAGGCAGTCAAAAGCCATATGTCCTTGTCCTCCTCTCTAGTATCGTTCCTTGCTCCTCTCCTGGCCCCATCTACACCGATGGCATCATACCACTAATCCTGTGTCCTAGGGTCTCCCACTAGATGGTCTAGCATGGTTGGACCTTTATGTCATCTGTCAACTACCCTCCATGAATGACTCAACAACCTATCACTGGGTGGTAGCAATCACTATCAGTTCCTGATCTATGAGGACTCTCTTTACTAGTTGATCCCTCTCTAGCACTCTATCCTCAGTGGGGATACTGAGGGAAATCATCGATGTCCTGATCTCCCATCAGAGCCCCTTATCAATATTATGGTCCATGAATAAATAGTCTCATACCATATCCGTAGTGTAGTGGGAGGGGTCTGTAATCCTTGCATATTACTCATCCACTGACATACTTCCCTACTGTAGGTGAAGCAGTTCCAGTATGCCCATCGATCTCAAGGTCACGGTGAAGAAATCCTTTTGGAAAGGATGCTCAAAGTCATCCCATGAGAGGATCACCTCATCATGAGATTAAAGCATAAAGATCCACCATCTCCTTTTCTATCCCAGAAAAGGGTTCATGTCTTGGATCACCATCTAGTGAATTTTCATCCTCACTAAGTGGAAAATATGCGCCCCACCTCCAGCCAGTCCTTAGCGGGCTAATGATATTTCTCTCCCTTGAACCAAGGAGGTCTCTATTTTTGGTACTCGTGCAAGGCGATGAACCAGCGTGGGACCCCTATTGGTAACATAGTTATTAATTAATGGTCAACAGGTGGTGCTAATGTTGGTGCACCACATGGTTGGACCGTGTCTAGAACGGGTCCCTAAAACAATGCCTCATCTCTAGGTAGGATGTCCTCATGGTCACACATCAAAATCTTAGTTCACTATCTACATGGAGGCATCCTGATATAGATCAAGATGTACCGTGATCAAAATATTATACATGGAGAGATGAATCTAATTCAATAAGAAAACAAGGAATCACTCAATTCTTATATGATGCATGGAAACCGTTTTTATATATAGAGCCAAAAAACAATATTCAAGGTCCTGGTGTATGGAAACATCAGCTGCTGTACCAACACTGGACACCCAAAATTTGAAAGTCAAACTAGAAGCCTTTAACATTGTTTCCCCAAACAAAAAAAACAGAATCACCATCTTTGAGGTAGAACCGACCACCTTTGATACCTCTTTTTCATGCCATGTCCGCTGAGGACCATTCCATGACCCCTAAAATCCCACCTCCCAAATGCCCGGAGTTTACAATTATCATTGAAGGTATAAACCTGCATGTGGGAGGCATATTTTTAAGTACCTATATTCAAACACACAGTCATGTCCCAAAACTGGAAAGGTAAAACATGCATTCCAATAAAAACATCTAAGTAAAAGTACATGATATAGGTCAAATGGGCCGTAAAAGAAACCCAACAAGTGACACAATGAAAAATTGGAAAGTGCAGATGATCTCTGAAAATCTATATTCTGAAACCCCCACTTGATGGGTAGGCCTGGGGTTGCTAATAAAATCCCTAGAAGTATGCCCCACCTTCCTGATCCCGCTGGGTCCCTCCAAGTCCTAGGCCAAAAATTCTTCCATCAAGGAATCAATCATCTACAGAAGACATGAAATGCGCGGGAGAAGCCCAAGCAGGGGTGAGTGACAAAATTCTAAGTAGGGATCCCAAACCACAAAGAAAACCCACAATGAAATCCACAATGAAAACCATAAAGCATGAAAATGATGTAATACACCTCAAACATTTATTTAAATGATCTAAAAATGTTCAAAATTATATTCTGGCCTCTTTGGTCCATGGAATTAGGTGTCGTCTGAGTTTCTGGTCTCAAAATATTCCCTTATAATGAAAAAAAATTACATGGAAATTCTGGGACATTACATTTTTATCTTCACTAGCACTATCACCTTACTATAGGACTCTCGTTTATAATATTTTTGGAATAGTAGTTTCATAATGGATAACAATGTTATAATGATTGTTTGGGTCAAAAAGTTTGACATTGAATATGGAATCAATTTTTTAAAAAATAATAGTTCAAAAATAAAGGGGGTATTATAAAACAATTTTCAAATCACTTTGTTGTACTCCTAATATAACATTCTAAAAAATTATTTTTAAAAAGTAATATGTCTGATAGCTTATTTTAAATGAAATATTGAGGTTTTTTCAAATTTTGATATATTATAACATACTTTTATAACATATCCATTGAATTGGTTGGTGTCAATATGAGTGAACACATTATGAAATATTGTTATGATGGTAGTAAAAGATATAATATTTATTATTTAATTCTTAAGAAATAAGAACTCAATTTCCAGTAAATCCATTTTCTATTTTAAAAATTCATTTTATTAGAAAAATTATTTTCATTTCATTTTTTGTGTAGAAGTTATTATTACATTATTACACCATTACCAATTATTGTTTATAAAACTAACATATTTTTTACTATAAAATTATAACAATCAAATCACGCTGTTATTTATTGATGTTCCTCAAATGAATGATCTTTGAAGTGTGAAAAATTCATATTTTTCAAATACTTGCATTTCCCTATTATTAAATCCATTATTTTAAATGTCACTATAAATTATGATATTCTCAAAAAAGTTAAATATTTTCTATTGGATATATAATAATCTAATTAATTCTATTTAAAAAAATTCATTATTTTTTATGTTTGTTAATATTTATGCATGAAAACGAATTATTATATAATTTTTTTGTCATTGCATTTCACGTATTTATAACAAATTTATTCATTAAAATTCTAGAAATTGAATCGTCAAATATGGATACAATATTCTGAATCATGTGTTTAAATTTTTTTAAATATTAATCTTATTTTTGTTCATTATGAATAGTAATCATTAAATATATTTATCATATTAGTAAGGGTAAATGGATAAAACTGGGTAAAAAGAATTTAATAAGGTCTAAAAATCATCCCAATGCGTATCATAATTGAAATTTATGGAATTATTCTACCACATCCATCTAAAATTAAAATATTAATAATTATTTTATTATATCGTTATAATGACATTTTTATAATTTTATGTAATGGACATTTCAAATTTAACTCACTTAGATAATAATAAATTTAATATTTTTATAGAATAATAAAAAAAGGATAAATTTAGTTTTATTGTTTTAAAATATAAATTATTTTTGTTTATCATTTTAATGTTTTTTAATTATAATATAATTACATTAAACACTTACTGAAATCTAAATTAGTGCATCTTCATGTTGTAGAAAAAGAATATTAAATATTTTGAAACTATAAAAGGAAATATTGTACTGATATTTTAGTGCGACCTAGAAATTCTTACATATTTATATATAATATTAAAGATATACTAATTTTTTATTTTCAAATTAAATAGTTATACTGATTCAATTAATGTTACATTAAATTTAATTTAACATAAATGGAAGTAATGACATTTAATAAAATAAATTAAATTTATTTGAAAATTATAAAAATAATCCAATAGGACAAGTAGGGTTGGATATTTGTTAAATTTCATCCCTTTCCCATTTTGATCCACTTTTTATATATAATGTAAAATTATAACACCTTATGATTGAAATAGTTTTTTCCATGATTAAGGTTAAATTCGTTTATCAATGGGGTTAATCAAAATGATAATGTGTAAATTGATATGGAAAATACTATAAATTTTATTTTATGAATATATTTGAACCATATACATATTATTTTTTAATCCATGCAATTTTGGAAAAAAATTTCCCCAACAATGACTTTATTATATTTAAATATTTTTAAAAATTACATGAATTCCCCATCACTTATAAGAAGACACCAATTTTATCTTTTAATTAAACGTAATTGAGAAATAGAAAATAAAAATAATATACCCAATTATTTTTCTAAATTTTCCATTCCACAATGTGGAGTCTATTAAATTCTTAAACGATCACTCCATTTTTCCTTTATAATGGACCAGAAAAAAGTACACCAAAAAAATGGCCATTATCATTACCAAATCTGTCAAATGTCATTATTATTCAAAATCGTATAAATATATTATACTCATCATAAATTAATAATTATAGTATCATAAATATTATGAGTTTTTATTTTGTTATTTATTATGACATTGTTCCTTCTTTTTAATCCTATGAAAAGTGAAAACATTAATCATGTGTATGTATGGCTCGTCATCTCTACATAGTAATGAAATTTATTTCAAATAACATTTTATACTTAGATCATTATAATTATGGAAATAGTAAAAATATATGATATTAAGAACAAAATCATTCTTCTTGAATTATAATCTAATATTTGACTACTTACCCTTTAATCCATTTTAAAATTGTAACATGCCCTTTGTGTACATATCGAATACCACCTACATGAAATGATCTGATCAACTTTTCATTTCAACTAAAATTGTATTTTAATAAGGATAAATTTAATTAATATATATGGTATATATTATAAAAAATATATTAAAAAAGTTAGGTTTTATGTTTGTTTCCATCCTTTTAAAATAGAAAACGATATTCTTTCACATGTACAACCTACCTTCTCAATGAATGATCTAATTAATTTTTCAATATATATAATCAAAGGATAAATATAAATATAATTAAAATAAATTGAAATGATATATATATTATGAATAAAAATAGTATAGGATGTAACCATGAACTATATACAAGGACATTAATTATCAAACCGAAATTCTCATAAAAATGAACCACTAAACGCATGAAAATGTTAATTTTAATAAGGAATTATTCATAAATTAGAATTTAGTTGTTATAACATTATAATATCTGATTTTATATGTATATAGATAATTATATCATATAAATATGATATAATTTAAATTAAAATACATGGGTTTATTTTTCCTTTGGGACAAGTAAATCTCTTTCAATGGGAATTTATTCCCAGTTTTATTTTTTTGAGACACAATCCATATCCCAAATTATTTCTTTTATGTGGTGTATATAAATTACATGAATTTATTTAAAAATTATTATCATAAAAATTATTAATATATACCAATCCCCCTACATTTCTCACTTTCACGATGTATTGATTCAAAAGATACCAAAATGGTTTGTTATTTAAGATACAATCTCGTTGTTTTCCGTGATTGTTTTATATTTTGTTTTCATTGATGAAATTTTATAAACATTTTCTCAGGAAACCCATGAAATTTTATTCTATATTTATTTATTTTTATTACATATTTTCATTTAATTTTCCACTCTTTAATATCTCCATATAACAAAATAATTTTTTTTTGGAAAATTGAAATTATATTTATCTTCAATCGAAAATATTTGTCAATTCATCATTTTTAAAAAACTAATTCAAAAATGTTTATAATATGATCCTATGACTGGAAAAATTAATTTTTTTTCATGTCTGATATTATAAAATATTTCTTAAAAATAAATATTGTTCTCTATTTCCAAACAATGTACTTTTGATTATTTAAAGAAAACGTGAATGTAATTATATTATATACATACACTACCTGAAAAATATTTTATTCCATCATGACCACTCAATGAATTTATGTTTAAATTACATGTTTATAAATTTCATTAAAATATTCATTCAATTTTTGGGAAATGAATAAATTTTTAATTAATTTATTTCGATGTGAAAATTGTATTTTCCCATGAAATGATCTAATGAACTTTTAATAAAAAATTTCATCTATAATCACATCATTTGATATTAATTATTATTTACTTGGGTTGTGATCCAATGATTCCATGAACATTAATTGTTTTCATGCGTGATAATGATGATATACATATGATTCAATGAAACCTATTACTTTCAAATTAGGTTATTAAGTCATGATTCTTCCCTTGTGAAACCCATATTCTTAAAAGGATTATACTATGATGAAATGATGAAATTTTTATGAAACCGGTTTCCGTTCCTTGGTATAATCTATTTTAAATGTTATATGTTCACGTGGAATATATATATATATATATTATTTTAATTACATGAAAAGTGGGTATATTAATTATGTATTCCTTTAATATAATGGAACAGACCTCTCTGGTCTATTCATTTGCTGAAATCTGGCGATTGAGGTGTTTTGGGAGGTCATCGTGACTTGTTCCCAACACTTTTTGATATTTCAAAATTGTTTCATGAATCTCTTTCATGAAACTGTGTCACTTCCTTTGCAAAACATCCAAACTTTTTCCTGAAATTGTTTCATGAAACAATGTCACAACAAATTCTCAAATTTCCAAAATGTTTCTTGAAACTGTTTCAAGAAATTGTCGTACATCATTTTTCCAGATTTCTAAACAGTTTCATGAAACACTTTCACAAAACTTTTTCATAACACTCAAAATTTCCAAACTATTTCATGAAATAATTTCATGAAGATTTTTCACAACACTCTGCCAAATTTCCTTACTGTTTCATGAAACTATTTCACAAAACTATGTCACAACACTTTATCAAATTTCCAAAATATTTGTGAAACTATTTTAAAAAATTGTGTCACTTATCTTCACCAAATTTACTAACGGTTTCATGAAATTTTTTCAAAGAAACTATGGAACATGAAATATATCATAGAAATGGTGTCATAAAAACTATTTCACAGAAACAGTTGCATAGAAATACTGGCACAGAAATAGTGGCAACGAAATGGTGGCACATAAACAGTTTCACAAAAAAAATAAGGCAAAACAATGGTTGCACGAAAACTCTTTAACATTGACAATTTCCCAAAAATGGTGGCCCATAAACTATGTAATGAATTGTGTTTCCAAAAAAATTTCATTTTTTTTCAAATTTTCATATTTATCCATATTTCCCGGTTTTTATTTTAAAATTTTCTTTGTTTAAAAAAGAATTAAAATAATTTTTATGAGATTTAAGGCTGATTCAAAGACCATAAATCATTTAATAATTTTATTTTGTTTTTGGATGCCATTACTTGGTCAAACAACATAGTTTAATGCGATCCTCTTTTAATGGAAAATCAAGTGTATCTTAACTTTTTGCTTAGTTAATTCAATTAATGGTATTTAAAATATTCCTCCGTTATTATTCCTCTTTATTCTTTTGTATGAGATGCTGGAAGCTTTCCTCCATCCCATAAGAGTGGTGTGATTGAACCTTAATCAAGGTATCGTTTCCCCTTGATGTTTCTTCCTTCTGTATGTGCACCCCCTGTTTTGGTGCAACCAACCTGTATCGATTAGTCTTTGATATAAGGTATGACCTATCATTGTTTTTCTTGGTTCCTCTACATCTATTTCACATTTCCCTATTATAAATGATATCTTCATGTTAATAATTGAGTTTTCTAGGGTGTTGGATGGTGTGGTGGTGTCTTTTCATCCTTGGGTGGATGCAGTCCTCTAGGAGAGGTGATCATTAGCTATTTTGTTAGACTATTCTCAGGAATATATCTACATAAACCTCTTGAGGTAGGGGATTTGTGTTTACTATATCCTTTTGCATGCAACTATAGATATATAATGTTTTATCCCACTAAATAAAAATGGAATTTAAAAAATAAATATTTTAACCTAATAAATAATTTTGTATAGATCGTAAGTTATTGCCTATTATTTTTTTATATATAGTAATACATATTTACTTTACCTGTTATCATGAACAATTTGATTAAATTTTTAAAAACTTAAATCCATAATTAATTGATTATTATTTTCTAAAGATAAAGAGGCATGAAAATGAATCTTGTTGTTTTTATAGTAATTTGATATTAATTAAATTTACAAAGTATTCATGTTTGTTTATTTTTGATACCTATGATAACTTCCTAGTTAGGTTGACCAAATTTTTAACTGACTAATAATGAACTGTTTAATTCAAGACGGATTAAATAACTATTTTTATTATAAAAGATAATGCCTCATAGTGTTTTGAGTTACCCTAGTTCTTGTAAAGGCCAATAGACTCATGCTTGAAGATATGAAAGGTTATTAATTTTGAAGGAATAATTCCTTGTTTATGGACAAGATCTGAGTTTCATTGTTATTTATTAATAATTATGAAGTTTTATGAGCCTTGATGGATATTGTGAGATATTGGATCTAGGAGGCCAATTGGTTTTGGTAGCAGTTGATGCCTAGAGTGGTGAGATACATCAGTTTTTGCATGTGGGTGTTGGGGAGGACATTGGAGATGATGAAACATGTTGAATGTGAATGTGGGATGATTTCTAAATCCTGTTGGTTTTTATCTTCATTAATGTCACCACATCTCATGGCATCTATTTTTTATTACCCTTTTTCATAAAGTGGTGAAGACGTGTAGGTTATGCCACATGATTTACGTGTTCAGCTTCCTGAGGGAGGACGGGTTTACGCTATTCCTATTGGTGGTAAGGACTCGAAAATTAGTTCATATACTAACTATGTTAACCCCCCTTGTGTTTAGTAGTTTAGAATGTTTTTCTAGAAAGCCTGGAAGTATGGAAATTTTATAATGATATTAATAAATTATTTAATAAATTATGTTAACCCATGGGGTTGGAACTTGGTGTAATGAAATGATGATTTTAAACTTCAAATGAACTATGTATCTTGATGGGAATGCTTATGAAATTTAATGTGTAATTAATAATAGTTAATTAATGGTTAAATAATTAATTAATGTATATTGAAACTGATAAAATGAGATAAAATAATCTAATGTATCTCTTTAAAGGGTTGTGTGCTTATAGGATAACTAGTCTTAGAATTAATAGCTGGGAGTCTGAGAGACGTTAACTGATGCTGACTCTAAGACTAGGTCGTGACCATAGTTTTGTTTTGATCAATTTTATATCATGTACATTTTGTGTTTCAATATGCTTCTCCACCCCGTTACTTAGGAAAACTAACACGCTGGGGATTCTGAGACCTGAGGGTGTTTTCCCCAACATTATGATGAGAGCATGGATGGATGACTACCCCATTTGGTGCCACTCTCTTATCTTTGTAGTTACTTGTGCCAATAGGCATGGTAGTTAGGTTTACCCATATATGTGTGTAGAGGGTTGTAATGACTTTTTGTTATTCACACACATATATTTTCGATATAGTTTTCTTTTATAATACTATTGGTGTAATGTTTATTGGATGTGATGTCTTTAGGATCCTTACATAGTGTATGGCCTGTAATGGATTGAGGTATAATTCTCGAAGTATGGTACACATTATGTGAGATGTGATGTCTCCTGCAAACTACATGGTTAATTTGGTAACATGGACATAGTGGTTTTGTTGCGTGAGGTGCTTGTTGTGGTACTTCGCCCAGGTGTCTGCGGGGGTATCTACGTACAATACTTTTTGGAGATAGTTTCTTAGGACGTGTGATGTTGGGGAAAAGAATAAAAATAGTGGGGAATTGGTATCAGGGACCCATGATATTATTTATTATATTAGATACTCTTGAATGAAATACATGGTGCGAGTATCTTTGATGAGGCTGGGAACATAGTATACCTATTATATGACGATTTAGTTTCACTTGTTGTTCAATTTTCTTTATCATGAATTCATTAATTTTTTCTTGATGGGTATCCGGGAGGATCCTACTGGGTATACTCTTATAATCATAATACATTTATATAAACTATTTTTTTCAGGTCACTTGGAGGAGGTTGGAGATCTGGCTGATTACTAATAGCTTGGGGTTACAGGAGCTATTCTGGCTTAAGGGTTGTTTTTATTTTTACATTCATTTGGTAAATATTGTTTCTTGTTTCAAATGTATTTTTTATGGAGTGAAATTACATATGGTTACTTGGGATTTCATTTATATTGCAGTCTATGTTGGTGTTGGATGGTGTTTGTCTTATCTCCCTCATTCAAATATGTTTTCTTAGAGGGTAATGCCTCCCATTTTGTCTGTTTTCTATACCATCAGGGCTCGTCACCAACCTGGGCCTACATGAGGTTAGATTTGGTGGTCAATATCTCCCTTATCACATTGTCGACCTAGGAAGGCTTGAACATGTGGGGAGGGGTCGAGATATAGTGGTATCAGAGGTTTGTTTGAGGGATATGATGGTGTTTAGTGTTAGGAACATATGAGTTATCATGGGTTGGTAGGGAAACCGTGTCGTTCATGTATAGTAAGTGATGTAAACACTAGATACCAGCTAAGACATAGGCATTTAGGTCCCCCTGTGATCTGATTCACAGACCCTTAAGTTTATAGTGGCTATAAATGAGGTTATATTGGTTACAGGGTAGAGACCTAGGAAATAATCATGCATCATTATTCATTAAACATGTGTTTTATTCTGTAGACCATGAGATAGGTTAACCTAAAATTAATAAAAGATAAAAATAATAATTAATTAATTTTGGGACTTCTATATTTCATGTTTATGAGCTATAACTATTTGTTATTTTTTAGGTATGTATCCTTGTCAAATTCATAGTCAGGTTCACATAAAAGACATCTAGTAGACTGCAGAAGCACATTTCCACAAGGTAGATGTTATAGATGATGACTCTCGGAGGAGGACCCTCTGAGTGTTTCAGCACTAGAGTCTACATAAGTACGAGGGCTCCATTTTAGATGCATTCATGAAAACTCATTAGAGGAGGTTGAGAAAGCCTTTAGTTTGATATGTTCTCATAAAGAGAACTGGGTGTTTTTTTTTGTGACGATGGTGTGCGGGGAAGCGAGGTAGTGGTTTTTCATGTTCCTCGGGGATTGCGAGGAGTTGGTGATCTCGTGGGAGGTCTTTTGAGAAAATTTTAGAGTTGAGTTTCAATATTTGATAGTGAAGGTGCCTAGTAGTCCGGAGCTTCTTACCCTTTGAAAGGGGAGCTCTAGTTTACAAGAGATTTTAATTTGATTCAGTAACCTTTTACGGTATGCTTCAAAGATGTTTCCATATGAGGAGGCTAGGGAGAGGCATTTTGAGGAGGCTCTGCGTCTTGATATATAGATACTGGTCACCCTGTTTATACTAAAGACTTATCTTGAGGTGGTGGAGAGGGAAGAGGACATCGAGAGGACGTTAGAAGAACCATATCTTAAGAATATGGGAGTCATCATGATTATTAATGAAGCAGTGTTGTGGTCTGGGGTGCCTAGTTTTCAGGGAAAAATAGATCCTATTTAGCCGGGGGTAGGTCCCATCCTACATCATATTGTTTCTCTCAGAGAGGAGGCTCTCTGGCCTATTTATAGGTACCATGTAGTTGTTGTTTTTTTGGAGGCTGAGGATATCAATAGTGATAGTGCCTTACCATTCAGAGTGGTCATCTTGCAGTTGGTGTTCCAGTCTAGGTTTATGCGTTGAGACAGTTCCAAACGAGAAGCACCAGATGGTTGCACTAGATTTGGATTATTAGAGAGAAGATCGGGCATGCAGAGGACATCCCTGTGATTCTCCCCATCATTATAGAGTAGAGAGTAACCATTTTGGTGGTAATCATCAAGGTTATAGAGGCAGTGGGGGAGGTCTTGGTCAGCATCATGCTTTAGCGTTGCATGTGCCAGGAGATCCAGACGTCATTTGAGGTACGATTTTCTTGTTGTCTATATGGTTGTATTCCATGTTTGATTTAGGAGAAACACAATAATTCTTATTTACTTCCCTTGTACATTCTTTGGGACACTAGGTAGAGAGGCTTCCAGTTCCCTTAGCGTGGAATAAGCCAGCTGAAGGTTGATCTGACTTTTTTGATGTATGTAGAGGATGTGAGCTAGTGCTGGGGAAACACAATTAATGGATAGATTTCATATGGTTACTAATAAAACCATATGATTTCATCCTTAGCATGTATTGTTTTTATTCATTGTATGATATTGTGGAGTGATTCAGGAGGTTTGTTTTTTTCTTCGATGTTGATGGAGAGATAGCGGTGTTTTTTGTCGAGTGTGACCCTCATATGGGTAAGAGGTGTGTTCTATCCTTTTTCATCCATGATGGATGAGCTGATTATGAGTTCTTTAGAGGTTAAACAGTTGGAATTTCCCAGCTTCTTAGAAGATTACCCTGATTTCTTTCCAGAAGAGGTTGTAAATTACCCCCTCGACGAGAGATAATGTTTGGGATCGAGTTACATCCAGCAGCGTCCCCTATCTCCATGACTCCATATAGGATGACCGATTTTAAGCTGTGGGAGCTATTTATATAGCTCTATAGTCTTTTACAATGTGGTTTCGTTCTGCCGAGTGTGTCACTATGGGGTTCATTGGTTTTCCTGTAGAGAAGGCTGAGGGAAGTTTGAGGCTTTATATTGACTATCGTCTCTTGAACTAAGTGACAGTGAAGAATCTCTATCCTCTTCCATGGATTGAGTATTTCTTCAATAAACTAAAGGGTGAAATATGGTTATTAAATATCAAATTTTGGTATGGATATCATCAGATGATTGTGAAGTATTTATATATCCAAAAGAATACTTTCTGTTATCATCAAGGGAATTATGAGTTCATTGTAATGTTGTTCTGTTTGACGAATGCTACATATGTGTCTATGGTGATGAGGAATGTTGTGTTATGTTGGTTCCTAAATAATTTCATGGTGATTTTCATCGATGAAGTGATTTTTTACTCCGTGTTTGATGAGGATCATGCAATGAAACTACACGCCATTTTGGGAGTTTATCGTCAACAACAACTGTTTGGGAAGTTGTCAAAGTGTGTGTTTTGGGATTGAGAGGTTGGTTTCATGGGGATTATTTTTTCCCAATAGGGAGTAGTAGTGGATCCTTCAAATATATAAGTTGTTTCTTCTTGGGCAGCCCCATGATAGTTGTAGAGGTGCAATGCTTCATAGGTCTCGCAGGCTACTACAAGTGGTTTGTAGCTGATTTCTCCCAGGTTGCGACTCCACTAACAACATTGAATAAGAAGGATCTGATGTTTGTGTGTACTGTTTACTATTATGAATCCTTTGAGTATATAAAGGAGAATATGGTAAGTGAACCAGTTCATTGTATATTAGTAGAGGGAGCTCAGTTTGATGTTTTTGACGATGCAACACGTCTAGTGTTTGGCTTCAATCTAATGTAGTAGAGATTAGTAGTTTCTAATGGGTCTCGATATTTGATTCCCCATAAACCTAACTATTCCACCCATGATCTCTAGTCTGGGGTCATGCTATTTTACCTAAAGGTGTGGTGAAATTATCTCATTGGTTAGATCTTTGTGGTTTTCACCGATCATAAGAGCTTGAGCTATGTTTTCTCACAGCATGACTTGAACTTACGACAACATATATGGATGATGTTCTTATAGGAAAACAACATCCAAATATCATATACAACTATAAAGGGGAATGTTGTAGCCAATGTGCTGAGCGGGATGTCACGTAGTGATGGAGTTTGTGAATCGGGTGTTTCCTGGAGTGTGATGGAAGAGCATTCAACATTGCATCTAGATATGTGTGAAGTTGGGGGAAGATGATTTCTTTTTTAGTTGATACTGCAGTCATCGCTGGTGCAGCAGGAGGAGTAGTCCCAGTTGGGGGATCTTGGGGTGGAGGTTTGGAGAGATTGAGTTTTTTGTGGTGAGGCCCCATATGGTTGGTCTAAGGATAAACAACACCGAGTGATGTATATGGGAAGACTATATGTTCATTTTTAAATGCATGAGGCTGTTCTCAGAGAGTAATATTGTCCACATTTAACAGTTAATCCATGGATGGAAAAGATTTACAAATCCTTGTGGTGTTATTTTTGGTGGCCTAGGTTTAAATTTACAATTGCAGAGTCTGTGTCTCGATGGTTGGTCTGCAAGAAGGTGAAGGCCGAGCACCATGTCCCTTGAGGTTTGCTCCAGGAATTAGATTTTACATAGTGGATATTGTAGGAAATGTCAATGGACATTGTTATTGGTACATCTCGATCTCTGGGAGGCCAAGATTCTATATGAGTGGTAATGGATCATTTAACAAAATCAGCGCACTAAATATGGATCATGGATTCTAGCTTAGTGGAGGTTTTGTGAAAGCAGTATCTGGAAGAGGTGGTTAGACTCCATGGTGTCCTGATGAAAATAATTTGCGATCGAGATCTTCATTTCCCATCCTGGGTGTCGAGAGGAATCTATAATGCTTTTGGTTTTCAGTTATGCCTTATCACTACGTTTCATCTCAAGAAAGAGGGTCAGATAGAGCAGACCATCTAGACTCTTGAAGACAGTTTCACTCTTATGTTCTTGAATTTTTTGGTTCATGGATACGGAAATTACCCATGATGGAGTTCACTTACAGTAATAGACTTCAATCCACCATCATTATAGTGTAGTTTAAAGCCTTGTATAACCGACCTTGTCATTCTATTTTGTGCTGGGCTATGATTGGAATGTTAGCAATTCTCATACCAGAACTATTGTAGAATACAATAGAGATGGTTCAGGTGATTCATGAGAGGATGAAGGCACTTTGGGATCCACATAAATCAAATTATGATCATTGCAGGAGACATTCATATTTTGATGTTGGGGATCACATGTTTTAAAAGGTGACTCCTAATCATGGGCAGTGACAGTTTGGTCATGGGAGTAGGCTTTTCTACCTATTTTGATGGTCCTTTAGTGGATTTATCTCATGATTGATCCAAGGCATATTTGGTAGCACTTATCCCGTATATGAGACAGATACATGATGTTTTTTGATGTGTCTCAATTACTTCATTATCTTCAGGATGACTCTCACATAATCAATTGGGGTGAGATTGATGTGGGAAATGATGCGACCTTTGAGGATCAGCCTATAGAGATCCAGTACCATAAGGAGAAGTTATTTCATGGGTATGTTATCCCGTTGTTTCATGTCGTGTGGTGACATAATTGCATGATTTAGAGTACATGGGAACATGAGTCATAGATTCATGGTCAATACCTAATGTTGTATGATGTTTAAATCCTCTCACATAAGGATATTCGATTGTGATTGGCGACCGTTTGAGTTCATGAGATGGATTTCTTTTGTTGTGTTTTTATAGAACTCTCTCATTGATAGGTATCTATAAGGGTTGTTTTCAGAACCCTTTTTATGGATCCTATATAGGTTGGTTTGGGATTCTCAAGGATGGGAATGTTTTGAGAGTTATCTAATGTAATTTTTCAGTCCTATCTGGTCCATTCCAATGCTGAAATTTTGTGTTTGAGGTGTTCTGGAAGGTCAAGGTGACTTATCCCCAACACATTTCCAAATATGAAAGAAGTTTGATGAAACCTTTTCAGGAAACTATGTAACATCCTTTTACAATATTCCAATCATTTTAATGAAACAATATCACAACTCTATGTCGAATTTAAAAAATGTGTCATTAAAATGTTTCATGAAACTGTATCAGAAAACATTGAAAAATTTACAAACTATTTCATGAAACTTCTTCGTGAAACTGTGTCGCAACACTTTTTTTGAATTTCCAAAATTTTTCATTAAACTGTATCATGAAACTGTTTCAAAAAACATTTTAACATTTCCAAACTATTTCATGAAAGTGTTTCATTAAACATTGTCACAATACATTTCCATATTTCCAAACAATTTTGTGAAACTATTTCATGAAACTGTGTTACAGAAATTTGTCACAACACCTGGCCAAAATTCCAGACAATATGATGAAAATATTTCATGAAACTATGTCACAAAACTTTTCCAAATTTCCGTACTATTTTTTGAATGTGTTTCATAGAAATGGTGTCACATAAACAATTTTACAGAAACGGTGGAACATAAACTATTTCACATAAACTGTAGCAAAGAAACAGTTTCACCTAAGTGGTTGTAGTGAAACAATAGAACAAAAACTGTTTTAATGAAATTTTGGCAAAAAAACGTGGCACTAAAATATTGTCCCAAATAGTGTTTCTAGAACTATTTAATTTCCTCTGTCAAATTTCCAATTTTTTTTTTTGATTTTCTAGTTTCACCTATTTAACATTTTCTTTGACGGAAAATGAATTTAAATCCCTATAATAAGGAATTTAAAGAAAATTCAAAGCCCCTAAATCCAACATTAATTTTACTATGGATTGGGATCCCTTTACATGGTCAAACTGCATGGTTTAATGAGATATTCTTTTAATAGAAAATAGAACTTATCATAAACCACTTTTCCGTTAAATCTTATTAAAGCATAATATATCTTCCTTCTTTGTTCATACACCTAGTTATTTGGTGTGAGATGCTCGAACCATTCCTGACTCTCATAGGAGTGGTGTGATATAACCATATTCCTTGGATCATTTCCTTTTGAATTTTCTTCCTGCTACATGTGCTCCCCCGGTTTTGGTGAAACCAAGTAGTATCAATCAATCTTGGATATAAGGTATGATCTATAATCATTTTCCTAGGTTTATCTTCTTATGTATCTCAATTCCTTATTATGTAAAGCTATATCAATGTTCCTAATGTTGTTTTCCTGGGTGTTGGATAGTGTGGTGGTGTCTCTTCATCCTCGGGTGGATGCTGTCCTCCTGGAGAGATGACCATGATCTGTTTTGTTGGACTATTCTCATCTAAAGGGAATCTTAAACCTTTTTAGGTAAGGGATTCATGGTTTCTATGTCCTTTTAAAAGTCACTATATATTTAGTATATTTTATCCCACTTGGTCACAATAAGATTTACAAAATCAATATTTTAACTATATAAATAAATTTTCATCGATCGTATTCTATTGACTCTTTTTTTTCTAGATAGTATAATATCCATTCTTTGAAAGTTAGAATGTCATTCTTGAAGAAATTGGTAAAGAAAAAAAACAATAATTAGTTGAAAATTATTATCTAAACATAAACAGGCATGTAAATGAATCATGTTGTTGTTGTTAAATGTTATGTTAATCAAATTGATTCAATAAGAATGTTCAACTAATTGTGATAACTAGGATAACATTCTAGTTAGGTTACCCACATTTGGATCCTACTAATAAGGAACCGGTTAATTCATCATGGATTAAATAACTTGTTGATTGATAAAAGATAATTCCTCAAAGGGTTCTGAGTTACCATCTTTCTTGTAAATTCCATGATCCTTATGCTTCGTGTTGTGAGAGATCATAACATTTTAAGGCTGAATGCATTATTTACTGCTAAGGTCCAAGTTTATTTGTTATTTCTTGCTAATTTTGATGTGTTATGATCCCTAATAGATTTTGTGAGATTTGGGGATAGGGAGGCCCATTTTTTGTGTAAACAGTTGTCTCCTAGAGTGGTGAGATTCATCTATTTATGAATGTGGGTGTCAGGGAGGACACTGGAGATGATGAAATGGGTTGGATGTAAATTTTGGATGCATGCTAAATCATATTGGTTTTCATCTTTATTACATTCCCCAATTCTCTAGTAAGGTGGTTTTTCTTACCCTCCTTCCATGAAGGCCAAATACACAAGGGGTATTCCACGTACATTCCATGTTTAGTGTTCTAAGGGTGGATTGGTCAACACTCTTACTATAGGTGGAAAAGACTCAAATGGTAGTTAATATACTCACTTTGTTTATCCACCTTGTGTTTAGTATCTTAGAATGTTATTATAGAATTCTTTGGAATATGGGAAATTAATAATTCTGTTAATAAATGAGTGAATAAAAGATGTTAACCCGTCAGGATAGAATATGGTGTAATGACTGGATGAGGTTAAAATTTAAAGGGATTTTATAATTTGGTGGGAATTAAAATGAAATTTAATATGTACTTAATAGAACTAATTAATTGTTAAATAATTAATTAATTTAATGTGAATATAATAAAAATGGATGATGTAATATAATGTAGCTTATTAAATGGTTATGTGCTTATATGATACCTAGTCTTAGCATTTGTCGTCGGGGGTCTGAGAGACATTAACTACAGTTGAGTATAATACTAGGTTATCACCATAGTGTATTTGAGAGATATATTATATGATGTAATTTTTGTGTTTTTATATGTTACTCCACCCCGTCAGTTAGGGAAACTAACACCCCGGTGATTTTGAGCCCCTGGGGTGTTTTCCCCGACATTCTAGTGGGGGTATGGATGGATGACTACCCATTTTGGCCCTACTCTTTACTATTGGAAGTAACTTGTTATTGTATGAATGATAGTTATATATATATATATATGTGTGTGTGTGTGTGTGTGTGTGTATAGAGGACACTAATTTCATGCAGTTATTCACACACATTTATTCTAGATATATTTTTCTTTGGACATCTATAGGTGTAACTTGTATTGGTTTTGATGGCTTGAGGATCCTTATTTAGTGTATGGTTTATAATGGATTGAGGTATAATTTCAGATGTATGATACACATTATGCGAGCTATGGTGGCTCTTAAAAACTACCTAGTTTCATTGGTTACATGGACATAGTTGTTTTGTTGCACGAGGAGCATTTTTTGGATCTTCACCAAGGTGTTTGATGGAAATCCTTTTCGAGAGAGATTCTTAGGTCGTGCGTCAATGGGGGAAAGAGGAAAACCAGTGGGGATGTGGTAGCGGGGTACCCTTGATATTTTATATTATATTATATACTCTAGTATGTGATACATGGTGAGATTATCCATGGTGAGGTTAGGAACATTGTATACCTTCTTTAGTGATGAGTTAGTTTCACTTGTTGTTCACTTTTCATTAACATGCTTTCTTTACTTTTTCAAGAGAGGCTCTAGGGAGGATCCTAATAAGTATACTATTATACTCACCCTACATATATATAATTTTTTTCAGGTCACATGGGGAAGGATGGAGATCAGGCTAGTTACTAATATATGGGGGTTACAGGAGCTATTCGGGCTTTGTGGATACTGTTGTTTTTTTACTTTCTTATGTAACTTGCAGTTTTTTTAGGTTGTATTAGTTCTTGTAGTACATTACATTTGTGTACTTGGGTTTTATTTTATATTGCAGTCTAACTTTGAGTTGTTTGGTGTCTATAATATCAATCTCTTTCAAATCTATTCTTTTAGTGGTTAGTGTCTACCATTTTATGTGTTTACTATACCCTCGGTGATAATCTCCCACCTGGGGCCTAATAGAGGCAGGACTCTAGGGCCACTATCTCCTTTCTCACATTTATGGCCCTAGAGGGGTACATATTTTGGGGAGGGGCCATGAAATTTATTTTATTGGGTAATTATAGATATCTCATGATATAATAAAGACCCGAATGGGGATTGAACCAAGTCCAGTAAGGGTCTTTTTCCAAAACGATAGTCATATTAGTAAACCAATACTATTGAAATGATGGAATAGGGAGTGAAGTAAATACATTATGATTGTATTGTGAGTGAGAATTGACTAAAGATACAATATAATGGAGAGTTAACACAATCAACAATAATAACCATGGGGATAAACCATGGATAAGGATACGATGAAACTGCGAGTGAAACCAATCCAATATAATTGTCTTACAAGTGATTATTGGTTATGTAAATGATTTTATATTCTTATGTGTACACTAAAGAATAATTTCACATACCAATTTTAAAAAATCATTTATTATGATCACTAATTATTTATGATTCATATCGTATACATATTCAAGAGTAATTCAATGAAATAAAATTTTCATTAATGAAATGTGGGCTATGGTTTTCAAATTTTATGATCATATTATTATAAGCTTTTGTTCATGTTATGATTATGTGATCATTGATATATTTCTTGTATACCCATACAAAAAAAATTAACCCATAATTTATTATCATTAATTTCTTCTCTTTATGAAAATTTATTTTAGGATGGAAATGTATAAAAATATTACTATGCCAGAAGATATTTTTGTTGATATTGAATATGTTTCATGAAATAAAAAGATTTTCTATATATATTCCAAAGGCACTAAAATTTTACAATCCTTGGAAATGACTTTATAAAATAAGTTGAATATTTATCTATTAATGTATAATATATATTTGAAATGTATGTGGCTCAAGATCTTGTATTATAGGATATGATTAGTCAATCATTGGATATTTGGGTTTGAGAACATTGGTGGAAAACATGTACATATGTCTGTGTATGGATAAAATCCTAATGTTTTGGGAAAGAATAAATTATATGGGTTTATATAAAATATATACCTACCTATATAATACTTGTGAATGTAGTTTTGGTATTGTTGTCTCTAGGGAAACTAAACATGAAAATATTGATTCAATTATATCTTTTCTATTATTTTGGTGCATGATGAGTATGCCCTTAAAAAACACATGGTTTTCCACTCTTGGAGAATATTCTTTGGTGAAGTCATGTTATAATATTAAACCATTATGATATATTTAAATAAATAATTATCATGGATAACCATGTTAAAAATTAATGATTTATATTTTGAAAATAAGTTTTCATGATTTAGATAAACAATGAATAATTTTTTAAGATTAAAATATTAGTCAATATGATATTTTTCTCACACTATTATTTTTGATTGATTTGAAGATATTAAATCATGAGGATTCATGTTAATTAGGAATGTGATGAATAATGGAATTATTTTCCTCATTAGAAACCAAATGAAATATGATCCATAATTTTAACCATTGTGGTTATGCCTAATAATTTATATACTGTTGAAATAGTGGGTGCCCTAGACCCAACTATGTAGTACTTTTGATTACCATATCATGTGTACAGTTATCTATGCATGATGTTATGTTACTATTATAGTGTAGATGTTTATTCGTCCACTATAATACTGGTAATGTCCAAAGGTTATTTGTCGTGTCGAGAGGTTATAGAAGATCCTGGGCTATAATTAGAACCTCGAGATACAATGACACTGATCATAAATATATGTTCTATAGTCTAGATACATCTTACTGACTAGACACAGTAGATGTCTGACTATCAGGTGCTGGGGGCTCATAAGCATTGAGACTTCTTCTCATGAAGTTCACACTTGGTGATCTCTAGTAGTGAGATCATGAGGACATACCCAGTAATAGGAACACCACATGTTTTGGGTGTCATTGGTTGTTCATATATATGGACATGTGTATTGGTCTCCTAAATTGAGACCATTACAAATGCATATCATTAAATTACGTACTTTGATGCAAGGCGAAATCCATGGCAGTGATGTCGTGGTGAGGTAGTTTGTGTCGGATGTGTCGTTAGTGGTATGGCGTTGGTTGAATGGTCAAGAAAGAATTTTTCGCTTCCATGTTTAGGATGTTGTATATCTCAGGTCTGGATGATCAGGATGGTTCTTCCTTCATAAGTCTTTGGCCAAAGCAGTAGAAAGGCAAAACAATCCGGATAGATCAACAAATAATAAAGCAAGATAAGGACGATGACATAAGAGTGCATCCTGGTGTATGAGATAGTAAATGACAAAGAGACTATAGTACATAGTCACTGTTCATAGGATGGTAGTCGTTTCTATGACTATCCTTATCTCTTTAGGGGCCATGATGAGTTTCTAGACTCCGATCTTGGTCTGTGAATTTTATTCACTACTATCGAGATAGGGGCCTAGAGGGTCATACACAACAGTGTATTCAAGAATCCGCACCAATTTAGTTTAATAGGCATATGAACATAGTGGGCCCCGCCACGGGGTCCGAGCGTTGTCCAAGTTGTCGATCACCAACTAAATTAAATAAATTCAATAATATTAAAGTTATGAATATTTGTGATTGAATTTATTTAATGTATTTACGAGTTTAGTAAATACGAGAAAATATTAACCGAACGAATATTATTTAATATTCAAGGTTTGTTTAATATTACATGGGAAAACGAGTCAAGTTAAATGGCTCAGATTTTATCACGTAATATATTTTTTGTATTACAAGTATGTGATAAAATTAATAAATAATATTGACGCAGTTTTAAGTCATCATAATTATTTATTTAGAGAAAGTTGATATTAACGGCCGCTGGGAAACCCTACCGAGTATTTATCAACATCTCTATAAATAAGACAGGATTCTCTCTCTCTCTTTGGTGTGCACAACACTATTAATTCATATATGGAATGAAATTTGAGATCCCCTCTCTCCTTACGCTTCCTAGAGAGAGAATGGGAAGATCCAAGAGCTCAGATCAAGTTTCTCCTCACACATCGCAAGATCGACGATGCAGTGATCGTTGGGACTTTGAAGATATTGTTGAATCACCACGCTAGCATCCAGAGTTCGATGATCAGCATTCCTGTAGATTTTTGAGGCACCTGTGGATGATCTAGAGGGATCCTTCTATGGATACTTCGGGAAACGATCACCGTCAACAAGTAGCGGTCGACAACGGCTTTAGATATGCAATAGGTATGTTTTCATTTTATTTTTGTGCTCTTAACATTATACGTGAGATCCTATGACCTCTCCAGGTCCCGGATCATCGGAAAAGACAAGTACTGTCATTGCGTTGATGAAAATTTTAAATTCCCTAGCTCCCTTGCTTCCGCTGCGGGACTCGGAAACCTAGCAGTGGTATCATTGCAGTCGCGTAGATTTTCTGAGCCAAATAAAATTAATTTTCATAAAATTAAATAGAGGGTTTAAAAACGGTCAAAACGGATCAAACCGTGTTTCAATCCGATTTCGAACGACCAACATATGGTCCTTCGAAATTTTTGGAATGGATCGTGTTCGTGTTTTTACTCGGGTTTTATTTTTTTTGATTGTTTCCATTTATCGGAAATAATATAAGTTTTTGAGAAATTGTAATTATTACAATTATAATTATTATAATTATAATTTTATATATAATAATAATAATAAAATTAATTATTATTATTATATGTTTACAATAATAATACATTATTATTATATTATAATAATTTATGTATTATTATAATAAAAGGATATTATATATCCTTTTTGAATTTTTTTAAAGGGGACAATGACTTAGAAATAAGTTTTTATTTATTTAAAAAATGTAAAGGAAGACCCCAAAGGGGGTCTTCCCGTGTGTAGAACTAAATTAAGACCCAAATGGTTCTTGCTGCCTCTTGAAAATAAAAAAAACACAAAACAACAAAAAAAAGTAAAAGGGAAATCGGGGCAGCAGCGTGGAAAACAAAAAAAAATAGGGGAAAGGGGACGGCCCGTGAAAAGGCGCAACACAGAAAAAAGGTGTTGCAACAGGGGGTCTGAGAGGACCCCCTCCCTCTCCCGTGCGGCGCACTATAGCACCGCCGGGAGGGCAACCCGATGCGACGACCAGACCAGGGGCCGCAGCACCCCAGCTGCCCAACTGGGCATCTCGCCTGCTATGCCTCTCGCACAGCCAGGGCCGCCCGTAGCACCCTCCTCCACTAGAGCCGTCCACCTCACCCAACCCCGCACGACTGCAACCCTCTCCTCCGCATGCTAGCAGCCTGTTGTTCCCTCTCCCGCACGGCGCATGCAGTACACCGCCCAGCGACTACAGCCACAGATCGCCAGCAGTCGTCCCCTCTCCCGCACGGTGCATGCCTCCTGTAGGCTGCCCCCTCCACGCTCAGCCGGTTCCCTCCGGCCTCCCAGATCGTACCACCTCTAGCAGAGCCACCTCAACAGGCATCCTCCCTCTTCCCTCCTCCACTGATGGTGCATCAGCACTAGTGGGTCACCGCTTCGGGACGCCGCTGCAGGAAGTGCACCCTGCTCCATGCCACTTCTGGTACTGCATCCTACAGTTTGGGGCTTTCGAAGCCAGTCCACGGTAGGATATCGGTAGACCAGCACTAGTTCAGGGCCGCCGCTCTATCCGCTCCTGCCTGGCCATGCCCCGACTAACCCTCCCTGGACCTGCGCGTGAACCCCCTTAGCGCATGCGCAGGCAGCACATCCGCGACCGGCCTCCTGCCTTGGCTCCTCCCCGGGCAGACCCTGGCCAAGCTTACCCGGTCACCGCCCAGTCCTCCTAGCAGGCCGGTAACCCCTCGGGTTAAGATTAATCAATTAATATAATTAATTAATTAAATTAATTAATATATTAATTGTAGTGAAATAATTTTTAATACCCGATAAGAATTAATTTAATTTAGATATTAAATTAAATTAAATAATTAATTTAATTTTAAACATTAAAATTAAATTAATTTACATACTGATAATTAATTAAATTATTTGAATTATTTAATTCGTTTAATTTAATTAAAAAACCCTCGTACTTAATTATTGTAGTTTAATATTTATCGCGCAATATTTTAAATTACCTGTCGTCTGGTCTTGAGCATCGACCCATATATGTATGCTTTTAAATTATTTATTTAATTAATTATTTAAACTATGTGCGATGATTGTAATTAATTAAATATGGTATGTGCATCGTCTATTTTCAGTTAAAATGTATAAGGGCAGGCGCGCCCAATAATTATATGATGTACATTTATTCTTGAGTCCCCCTCGCCTGCACGCGAGTATCTTTGTACTTCAAACAAAGACGACGAGCGACGTAGACCCCACCAGGATGAGGCGGTGTACGATGATGCAAGATGACACATGTATTCCACCAAGGTGAGGCGGTACTCCAAGATGCGACATGGACCCCTCCAAGACAAGGCAATGTTCCATAAGTGAAGAAAACATTCAACACAAGTGGCAAGCTGCATTTTGAGTCAAGCTTCGACTCAGGTAAGATGCGCTTAGGTCATTTAGATGATCAAGACAAGTCGGGTAGTGGTTTACCTTTAAGCATTTATTTATTATTTTATGCATTTTAGAACAGCGTGAAAAATACATAAAATGATAAATAATAAAATGCATAAAGAAGCAACATTTTATTTTTATTAATGTTCAGTTGTGAGCACGAAAACATAGATGAACAAGAATAATTGAAATGGATTACATTCATCGGAAAAGAAACCAATAAAATCCTCAAAGAAAATTTTAATTCACAAATAGCCTTCCATCATTCAAGTTTGAACAAAACCTGGTGTTCGAGGTGTCGGTTCATCCCGTAGCTTAGGGTTCCTCTTACTTCAGGGGAGTTCTTATTGGTGTGGTGGGTCGACTTAAATAAGATTTCAGAAAATATTTATCCTTAGCTAGTTTGTTGTAATTTTAGAGGCAATCATTGATTAAATCGGAAAATGATTTTTGAAGCTAGGACTTCACTCAATAGATCAAGGAACCGTGGGATAATGCGGTTGGCTAGCCAAAAGCCTACCTTGGACCCTCCGAGTAGTGGTGTAGCCCTAGGATGTAGACTATAAGAGAGGTTTAGGGATCCTTTCCACTAGAATACTCAAGAGTATTCCGATTCTAGTACAGAGGGTTCCTAGAATTAGAAAAATTAGTGGGAGACATTTAATGATGAAATAATCAGAAAAGTCAGATTATGTAATCACATAAAAGTACAATATGCTAAAGTATATTTGTAGATAATGGAAAGAAATAACATAATAAAACTGTGATAAAAATTAGACTATGTTAATGTCTATACAAGAACACATTTCTTAAATGTAGTATAGGCGCTTGCGCACATTACTACCATAATGGAAATTCATGGTGCTTTTGTCCCTATCTGTTAAGCCTCCTCCAAAAGTGAGGGAGTGAAATTGCTTTCAGGAGACTCATAAATAAAGAATTTGATGGTTTTTTCTTAATGATATCATCAAAGTATGATGTTAGTTGCGGCCGCAACATCCTGACCTGGAAGATGTAAATGTAGTCTCATCTCCAAGATCCTTTCGAGGAGAAAGAGAAGTAAGATTTGAATGTGACGGTCGCACTCTCTTTGTGTAAATTGAAAGGTATTTCAAAATCTTTCATGCCACCCCATTTATTATACCTTTTACACCCAATTACTCTTGTTTCTTTTAAAGGAACAAACGGACGTCATAGAGTAAGCGCTTCATTACCGCTAAGGTAACATTTCTCTAAGTAATAAGAATATTAGAGACAACACCATCATTTATTCTTATGGAGAATACATTGAATGACAAGGTGAAAAGGCCTATGGAAAGTTACTCCAAAGGCACCTTCATTATGTCCTTCAATGAAAAGTAGTTGATTATTTAACAGGTGGTTATTTGGATAACATAATGAAATGAATTCATGGAATTTTAAAAACTGAAATACAAGAAGCAAGTTCCTGCTCCTTGTTCAGTTAATATTCATCAAATGAAAGTATTTTTTTCTATCATACTTCTTTGTTATTGAAATACAATATGCTTTTAACATATTTCTATTGAGATAAAATAACCATGAAAGGAGAGAAACATTACTAGAAGTAAAGTGTCTTCTCCAAGCATCCGAGAAAGGGTGATTCCTAAGTAAGCATGGAGAAACACATAACTTCTAATTGCCAAGTGATTTATTCAAATTGAACAAGTTGTAGAGTATAACCAAAAACATTTATCTCATGTGACCATTTGGACATGATGAGACATTATTCCATGTTTTGGAATGAATGTTGTTTGAGGTGACATACTAAACAAATAGTTCACTATTATTTGAATCAATGGCAATACATGATGAATATAAAATGTAAGACCTACCCAATTGTGGAAATGTGATTCATTGTCAAGTAAAACTAAAAGAGGACGTCAACTATATACCCAGTATGGTATTTTATCTCGGCATAGCTAAACACCTATGGTATAATTGACATCTTTAGTTTAGACAAAGAAACCTTTGGAAATAAAGGTACACCACAAAGCTTCTGAGGTTAGTTCAACACGAGAGTGTGAACTGTTCCAAAGAATTCTAGAGGTAAAGATACTTCATAATATTCATTTAAGTCATTAAAGAATGTACCAATGAAGTATAAGTTTGGTCAGAAGATATGAATTGCTTTGGATCGGAAAGCCGAAGAATATCTTGACCAAGCAATCATCGATCTTGATAATGTAGTGTGGAGTAATTCCTAAACGCATGATACCTTATCTACATCACAGTATTGACGTTTATAGGGAGGATCGATGATAAAGTCTTACATATTAACATTGATCAACAAATATGTAGCATGGAGCAATTACTAAATGCATATGTTATACATCAATGTTATGATGTAAGTTGTATCAATGTTGCAACTTGTGGAAACATCCATCGTATTTCAAAATGTGATTTTCAAATAACAGTGTAATCCCATAATCAATATGCCAACTAAAATGACAAATGGATATCATACTAGTCATAGGATGATGTAAAAACCATTATGTAATAGGACGTGTTTAGATGCAAAGCGTTCGTTAGGATTTAAACAAACATCTATCAAGTTAAACACGTTGTGCATCTAATGTAATTATCCTAACAGTTGCTTAAGAAATTACCAAAATCCATAAGATAGAAAAGACATAGTCAAGAATTAGAATAAATTTATATACAAGGGTGCATTCTCTATTAGAGATAGTGGGAGCTTAATTGACATGGACTTAGTCAATTCTCGAGATGCACAAATGGTTGGCATAGGGAACAAGTTCCACAAGTACATGTGGAATAGGCATGTTCGAGAGACGCATTCTGCGTATGAAGAATGAAACCATGGTGATGGTTTTATAGTCACTGCGGGTGGTGATATATTTTTCATTAAGAATAATAAATCCTACAAGTAAGATGTATATGGCAACAAGCTAAGATTGAAAAGATCAACAAAAATTCAATAATAGATTGCATGTATCAAATTGAAAAGGGGATAATAAATTGAATACTGCAGTGGGTATTCAAATTAAATGATACATGGATGGTACAAGTATGGTCCCAATAAGGATCGATTGGTTATACCAAGTAGGTACGCCTAAATCTATTAGAATTTTAATTGTCATAGCTAAACATCTAAGATCCTTTTATTGTTCATTCGATGTCATGTTCATATTTTGTGGAAGGTATCTATACGAAGCAACCAAAAAGAGATGATGACATCAAATGATGCCAATAGGGGTTTCAAGTTACTGAAATTCAATTCTGGATTAATGTAAGCAACAAGATCTTAGAGAAGTCATTATAAATGAATATTTTTTTTGTCTACCAAAGGTTAGTGGGAGCGCCAATGTTTTCCAAGTGAAATATGTTCGGAAACATATGGAAAACAGATCTTGATCTTACAGTTAGATAAGATCAGGTTAAAAGTAATTTTGTAATGATTGACTTCAAGTAGCAACCTATGTTTTAGGGAATAGGATCCTCTGAGGTAGATCCAAAGGTTTCTTATTCCTAGTCAATCGTACATATAGTGACATTGTATTGAGAAATACAAGTTGGAACAATTCATGTTCAGAAATGTTGCCTATGTCACATGGCTTAATCTCTCCAGGTTAACATGTTCAGAGCATGTGTAGAGATTAATGTTGTGAATTGATACCATATGTTTTAGCGTTGGATCAATCGCATATTCCATAATATGTACAATAATTGATACTTCCAGGATATAATTTATTATATGCAGATATCAATTGTATCCAGGAGCACTGCAAGTGATGCAGTCAGAACTATCATCTTGTACTTCGACAAGAATAAATTATATGTACCTGTAATATGGAGAGGAAGGTATACTAGTTATGGTGGGACACAAACTAGTAGTCCTCAGATCAATTTGATCTATTATTACAGTTAGGAAAAGGAGATGAGTGAGTCACGCTCATAAAAGATTGTGGTAGCCATACCTATAAATACCGATTACATTGCAGCTTCTAAGGCAGGTAAGAAGCAGTTATAAATTGAAATGATTCGTTTCAGTTCTTGGATTAGCACTTAGTGAGAAATGTATTATCATAATGTGAATTAGGATATTCTTACTAGCCAAGTTGTCATGTTATGACAATGGACAAAAGTAATATACTAGGGGATACCCTGTCTTGAGAAGTTTTACTCAAGCATATGAGGTCACATATAGTAGATATGTCACGCATCGAAAATGTGGCAGGCCCAGCAGTTAAAGCCATTACTCAGCATAAACATGATTTTTATCATGTCAGTAGCTGACAAGTTTAGTTAGTAAGTTGGATCTAGTGAAAGTGGGAGTGTTGAAATAGTGGGCTCCCTAGCCCCAAATATGTAGTACTATTGATTACCATATCATGTATACAGTTAGCTCTGCATGATGTTATCATACCATTATAGTGAATACTTTTCAGCATCCACTATAATAATGGTAATTTCGAAAGGTTAGTTGTTGTGTAGAGAGGTTATATCAGATCTCAGGCTATAATGAGAACCTTGAGATACAATGACATTGATCTAAAATATATGTTCTATAGTCTAGATACATCTTACTGACTAGACACAGTAGATGTCTGACTATCAGGTGCTGGGGGCTCATAAGCATTGAGACATCTTCTCATGAAGTTCACACTTGGTGATCTCTTGTAGTGTGATCATGAGGACATACCCTCCAATAGAAACACCATGTGTTTTGGGTTTCATTGGTTGTTCCTATCTATGGACATGTGTATTGGTCTCCTGACATCAGACCATTACTAATGTATATCATTTAATTATGTACTTTGATGCAAGGAGAAAACCATGGCTGTGATGTCGTGGCGAGGTAGTTTATGTCGGTTGTCTCCTTAGTGGTATGGCATTGGTTAAATGGTCAGGAAAGAATTTGATGCTTCCAAGTTTAGGAAGTTGTATATCTCAGGCCTGGTTGATCCGGATGGGGCTACCTTCATAAGTCTTTGTCCATAGCAGTAGAAAGGAGAATCTATACGGATAGATCAACAAATAATAAAGCAAGATAAGGATGATGACCAAAGAGTGTGTCCTGCTTTACGAGATATTAAATGAGAAAGAGACTATAGTACACAGTCTGTGTTCATAGTATGGTAGTCGTTTCTTTGACTCTCTTTATCTCTATATGGGCCATGATGAGTTTCTAGACTTCGCTCTTGGTCTGTGGATTTTATTCAGTGCTATCGAGATAAGGTCCTAGAGGGTCACACACAACAGGGTATTAAAGAATCCGCACCTATTCAGTTGAATAGTTATATGGACATAGTGGGCCCCGCCACCGGGTCCGGGCATTGTCCAAGTTGTCGATCACCAACAAAATTAAATAAATTCAATAATATTCATGTTATGAATATTTGGGATTGAATTTATTTAATTTATTTATGATTTTTGTAAATACGAGAAAATATTGATCGAAAAAATGTTATTTAATATTCACGGTTCATTTAATATTAAGCGGGACAACGAGTGGAGTTAAATGGCTCATATTTTATCACGTAATATATTTTATATATTACAAGTATGTGATAAAATAAAAAAATAATATTGACGCAGTTTTAAGTCGTCCGAATTATTTATTTAAAGAACGTTGATATTAACGTGGGTCGAGGAACCCTACCGGGTATTTATCAACATGTCTATAAATATGAGAGGAGGCTCTCTCTCTTTGGTATGCACATCACTATTCATTAATTTATGGAATTAAATTTGAGAGCCTCCCTCTCCTACCGCTTCCTAGTGAGAAAAGCTGAAGATCCAAGAGCTTGGATCAAGTTTCTCCTCATGCATCACAAGATCAACGATGAAGTGATCTTCGGGACGTCGAATATATCGTTGAATCACCGCGCTAGCACCCAGAGTTCGATGATCGGCCTTCCCGCAGATTTTTGAGGTGCGTGTGGATGATCTAGAGGGATCCTACTATGGATCCTTTGTGCAACGATTGTCGTCGACAAGTAGTGGTCGACAACAGCTTCAGATATGCAACGAATATGTTTTCCTTTTATTTCTGTGCCCTTAAAAATATATGAAAAATCCTTGGACCTTTCTGGGGCTCGAATCGTCAGTGACGACAAGAACTGTCATTGTGCCGACGGAAATTTTAAAATCCCCGGCCCACTTGCTTCTGTTGCGGGCCCCAGAAACCTAACATATACTAATATGATTGCAACCCCAAAATGGGTGATATTATTTACACACCTAATAATAGAAAAATAGAGTTTTATAATGTCCATAGACAAAAGAATATTTGGACTCTTACATGTCTACAATGTGGGAAGAATGAATCAGTGGAATTTAAAGGAGGAATGAGGAGGTTTTTGGTGTAGAAAAAAAGATCATGTAATTTCCACGAAAAATTAATAGTTCGATTCAAATAATGGATGTGATTAATGGTTTCCCAAAGGAATCATCATATGTTGAATGTCTAAAATTTTAAAACTATGGGAAATATAGAAATATATTTACTTGGGGGAATGCTAAATAATATGATCATAAGGTTATATTAATAATGGTCTTATATTGATGATTAAGAGACATAAAATTATATTTGAAATGTAGGAGGTATTAAAAAATAGGATGATTAAACCTAGTTGATGGTTTAGAAGAAAAGAATAATGATTCAAGTATTTACATATTAGAATTTGATAATTAGGTAGTGTTATGTTTATAAAAATAATGACATTTCTAAGGATTTTTTTTCTATAATTTTTCATTATTTATATTCTAGAATATGATTGTAATGTCCCGACATAGGTTCCATTATATTGGTTCCTTGAGCATGTTCATGACATGACCTCATCCTCACCTCATCATATTATAATGGAATTTTTCTAACATCGAGGGTCTAATAAGTAACATGGGGAGACAAAAAATCCTTAATATAGTATCATAATAGAATAAAATATAGATTAACAATAACTGAAGTATCAGTAATAAAAAATCATTTAGTAATAAATTCAAAAAACAAATAAAATGCCCAAAACACAATATAGAGAACACGATGTTACAATAAAGCTTCATCTACCTAAGGGGAAAAAATTAATTAAATGGTAAAAACACCCAAAATTGGTCCCAATAGTTTTTTATTCCCACCATCCAATTTCTATCCCAGTATCCCAACTCAGCCATCTATGATACGGAACTTATAGTTATCCTGACTTGAATCCATGAAATTTTATAATGTACTAATAGTGTCCCAAGAAAGGTTCTAATAAAACTCCTTATACCACCAATAATAATTTATAAGTTAATATCATTTCTGATAATTTTTTATTACAAATTATTAATTTATAATATAAAGACAATGAGTAAAACATGTTTCATAGTAAAATTGTTGTTAACAAGACATATGGGATTTTAGGTTAAAAATTACACACAACTCACCAAATGTGTTCTAGACCATGACAAAATTTTAACCATAGACCATGAAGTGTTATTAATTTCATGTCATGAGTTCATTAAATATTCAATTCCAAAAACACTAGTGTACCTTGGAGACTTAGTCCAGGCACCCATAGCATATCCAACTATTTGATCCCGGAGGATCAGTCCTACATCTAAAACATGCAATGCATCAGAGGGCCCTAGAGAATGCATCTGGCCTATACCTTAATGTGAAATATTAGTTCCTAGAGAATAATTTTGGCACACCCCAAGTATTATGAGTATAATTACAAAATTCAACCCTACCATATTAGCAAACATATATTATATTTGGTATAACATTATCACTCTTCTGTTAGATATGGTTGTTCAATAATTTTTTTCAAAAAACAACTTTGGTATATTGATCATGGTAAAAAATTCATATAATTATTCTATCATATACATAATTTATCATATATATTTTATTTATTGTTTTAGTACTAAATGATTAATACAACTTCTAATGTTTATATGAATAGTTATAAATTACAAGAAATTGTATCAATATGCTCGATTTATGTGGATACATTTTTAATGATCAATTTATTAAAATATTAGTTATATAATTAATATATATTAATTAAAATATATAAACATTTTTAATTATAATATTTATTCATAAAATTATTTTTTTTAACCAAATTTGAATATATGTTATGAAAAATGAAATATATCATTCATGGAGATGGTAGTCCTCAAGGAACATAGAGGGAATTTGAATTTTTTATAAAACTCAAGGAAGAAATATAATGTTTATTACATGAATAAAATATAATTTTAGTATAATAATGTTAATTATTTCCTTATATTTGGATTTTATTTTAGATATTGAGGAGCTATAAGACAAAATATACCAGAATGAAATCATTTTAAGTCATTAATTATTCCTTGTATATCCTAATTTTTATATCTCCTTAGTCCTTCATAGATTGATGTTTTGGTGAGACCATATACTCTTGGTATTGGAAAAGTGGGTTGGGAAAAAGTTAGGTACTACTTAGTTGAGTTTTGATTCTCAATGATTTGGGATGTTAGGCAGTGGTGGGTCCTTTTATTAGCTTGTGGAGTGGAATTCTGTTATATATTAATTATTAATATAGGAAACAAAGTCCTTATTGTGACATATAGCTATAATTTATATAAATACAGAAGAAAAGTTTAGTTATATATTATAAATCACTCATATTAACACTTTGAGATTGGTTTTTGAGATATTTTATTCACTTTCACAAAAAAATTGATATTTTCCTCATTTAACCATTAATGTGGAAAGTCTTATTTTTTTACATTAATAACATATTTTTAGTCATAATAACTAAATGGAAATTTTGACTTAATTTCAATATCATAATTACAAATATTAAAAAAAACTATTGCATTCATTTTCCAAAGGTGATAAAATTTTATTTTAATATATGTACATATAGAACTATATTTTTTTGTTTTCAAAAGAAATCATCTTTTATATAAAAATATAAATGGTTCACCAAAAGAAAATTCCAATGTTTTCGTTAAAAATATTAAATCAATTCTATAAAATAGTTTTTATGTAAATGTGTACATTTTATTTATAGAATATGATTCTTTTAAGTTGATAGATTCAAATTATTAAGAAATTATTAATTTTATTGTCTATTAAAACGTACATATGGTTTCATTATATTATATTATGCGTTTTATAATTATAAATCCGATAAATTAATATCATTAAATTAATATTAAAATTTTAGTTAAGTACTATAAAATTAATATTATATAAGAAAAAAGTTCCTTGAGAATAGGTTTTTAAAACATTAAAAGATTACAATAATATTTTTTTAATTACATATGTCCTTGGAATTAATTAACCCATCTATATCATTGAAATCAATTTAAAATTTTAAAATATTGAGAAAATATATTACATTTTTAATTTCACATTAATATTATTAAATATTAAACTTATGAAACCCATCAATACCTCTACCAAATATCCAAGTGTAAAATAAAAACAGTGGTTATCATGGGTGATGATTCACCTAGCTTGGATCTCATAGTGATTTCTGTAAACAATAATAACTTATACTAACCATTTCACTCATTAAATAGATTTTTATGTTTAGTTTAGGCTTCTAATACGAAAAAATAAGGGATATTATCCCCTTTATATGATCGTTAAAATGAACATCATTGTAAGGACTTATTCCTCAAGATGACATTGATTTTAATTTCCTAATACGATTTTGCATGTTGGATACATATATTTATACCCATAAATTAATAATATATGTTACATTCTACATATTTAATAATTCAATGTTATTAATTTATAAAAGTTTTTTTATTTTTTTATTGTGTGTGAAATAATTTTCTTTATATGAAAAAATGTTAGAGCTAAATATTTTCAAAAATCATGTGATATTACAAAAACCTTATAAAACATCTAAAATATTATAAAGGAGAATAAAATAATCCAAGAAAAATATTATTATTTGTTGATTAAATAAATATCTTGAATACATGAGCCATGCTTTCAACAATTATGTGTGAAAATTTGGAAATTTTTTATAGCTCACTCCTTAAAGAAAATGAAAAAAATAGTATTTTAGAGGAGGAATCATATCACATTTGACCTAGTATGAACATCAATGGGTCAGTGTAATCTTCCCATACCCATTGGGGGATATTCACTATAAACTAGTGAATTAATTCTTAACTAAATTCCATATAACAAGGATATGAAGATATCATATGAGATATATACAACGAAAAATCAAAATATATATTTTATGAGTATTTTGATTGTAATGAATGCACTCAAAATTTGGATTTTTATTAACATGATCTTTTATCAAATAAATTGTAATTTTTTTCTTATTATTTGGAATTTATGGTATATGACTCCAATAATCCTATTAAAAAATGTTTTTGTGACTGGTATGTAGTTTTCCATGAGAGGGCATAGAGGAATAAAAAGATAATGAGAGGAAAGTGGAACCGGAATATTTTTAAACAAAAAAAATTCAAAATTATTAAGATAAAATATGAGGTAATTAAATAAAGAGTTTCTGAATAATTATTTAATCGAATTAGAAATAAACCTATAATGTCTCGTAGGATTTTTACGGAGCCTCATAGATATGGATTTCATATAGAAAATGGTAATTAATTGATATTTATAGATAATGTACCTGGTATTTACTATATATAATTTTGATTTCATATTATGAGGGTCTTGCATGATTCATTAGACCCATTTCACTCTTAACTATAACTATCACATTACGAGAGGCCACAAAATTATAACATCTATGGAATAAGGAATTCATTTATGCTGAAAATGTCATAATTTCAGGTTAGGTCACGCAGTTTGACCATTATTGATGGATTTATTTTTATACAAATTAATAAATCCCAAATAAATGGAGTTCTATAAAACAATATCTAAATGATTTTTTTTCTAATGTAATATTAAAAAAAAGTTTAATAGAATACTAATCCCCATATTTTGATTAACAACAAATACAGATTAGTATGAAAATTGTGATATATTGTAAAATATTATTATAACATAGCCATTGAATTGGATGGTATAAATATGAATAACAACATTATGAAATATAATCACAATGCTACTAATAGATATAAATTTATTAACCAACTCTCTGAAAATAAGAATTCAATTTTTATTAAATCCATCTTTTTCTTTAAAAATAGATTTTATTAAAAAAATTATTTTTATTTATTTTTGTGTGTGGAAATTATATTTAATTATCTCCACCCTTATAAAATATTTCTTATAAAATTATTATAATTTTTAAAATATACATATAAAAATTAAATTAGGGTGATATTTTTATTTTCATGAAATGAATGACCTTTTAATTGGGAAAAATTTCGTTTTTTCAAATAATATCATTTCAAACAATTAAATCATTTAATTTATAAGTCATGTTATATAATATAATTTTATATAAAGATAAACATCATATATTTGATTTTTAATAATTGAATTATTTCGATTTTAATCCCAAATATTCCTGATATTTATGTAAGTTAATTTTTATGATTAATATGAAATCTTCTAAAACATAGTTTAAATTTAATTTTACGCATTTAGAATACTTTTTTTGCAATTTTAGATATTGAATATCGAAAAATTGATACCAAATTTTGAATCATGTGGTTCAAATTTTATCTATATAACACTTTTATTTTTTTTATTATTAACAGTAATCATGTTTTGTAGTTATCACCTCTGTAAGGGTAAAATGGGTAAAACCATGTTAAAACTATTTTTTAGGGTCTGAAAATCATGAAAACACATAAAAAAATTGAATTTTATTTTATAATTTCTACCAGATCCATCAAAAATTAAATATATTTTTTTTTATTTTTTATTGATAATTAAATTTTTAATATTTTAAGTAATAAAAAAGTTCAAATGTGACTCACATGACTTTAATAAATTCATTTTGTTTACATAAGAATAAAAAAGGATAAAGATAGTTAAATTTTTTTAAAATATAAATTAATTTTATTGATCATGTTAATTTATGTTTATTTTTTAATGATTAAATAAATAATTTAAATTCATATCTATGGAAAAAAGTCCTTGTGCCAGTATGAAAAAAATACAAAATAGTTTAAAAATAGTAAAGGAATTATTATATCAATAGTTTCAGTTACGCATAAATTTTAAATATTAATATGTAATATTAATTATAATTTAGGTTTTTATATTAAAATTACTCTTTTTATATTGACACAATTAATGTTAATTTAAATTTAATTTTCCAAAAATGAAATTAATGATATTTTATGAAACATTAAATTTTTTTAAGTCATTTAAAAATAATTAAAATAATTCGAGAGGACAAGTAGAATTCGATGTTATTAAAATTTCATTACCTTTCCATTTTTATTCTAATTTCTTAACTTTAATGTTAAATTGTAATACTTTATGAATGAAATAGTTATTACAATGATTAAAGATAGAATATATAATCAACGAAATTAATCAAAATGATACTCTGGAAATTAATATGAAAACTACTATAAATTTTATTTAATGATTATATTTGAACCATATAAAAATTATTTTATAATCTAGTTTATTATGGAATAATATTTTCTTATCTGTGACTTTAATATATCTAAATATTTATAAAATTTATATCAGTTCCCCCTCAATTATAAGAGGACACCCGTTTTATCTTTTAATGAAACCTATATGACAAATATAGATAAACCAAAATATACCCAATTAATTTATAAATATAATATTCCACTAAAATGAGTATATTTAATTCTTATAAGATCATTCAATTTTATTTAACAAGGGATCTATTGAAAGTATAAAAAACAAGTGGTAATTATCTATACCAACCCTTTCAAATTTTATTCTTGTTCTATATACTATAAATCTACTATACACATCATAATCATATAAGTAAAATATCATAAATATAGAGAGTTTTTATTATGATATTTTTATAAAAAAAATTGATTTATTTTCATCCTATGAAAAGAGAAAACATTTCTCATTCATATGTACGAATTATTATCTCCACATATTAGTGAAATTTATTTTATATAATATTTTTACTTAGATATTTACAATAATTGAAATAATTAATATATTTGATATTTATATGATAAAAATTATTTTGGAATTATAATATAATATCCATATTCTTACCCTATGATCCATTTGAAAATGTTAACGTACCTTGTGTGAACATTTGAATTACCATCTACATGAAATGATGTGATAAATTTTTCATTTCATCATTTAATAGATTGTAATAAAGATATATTTTATGAATATATGTGGTATGTATTAGATAATAATAAAAGTTTAAAAATTATTTCATATTTTATGTTTTTTTCATCCAATTAAAATTGAAAACGATATTCTTGTGCTCGTACAACCAACATTCTAAAAGAATGATGTAATTAATTTTCCTATATCTATAATTTGTTGATAAATATAAATATTTTTATAATCATTATATATGATCTTTATATTAGTACTAAAACACATATATGATTTATCAATGACCAATATATAAGTAAATGAACTACCAAACCGAAAATCTCATAAAAACAAAATATTTAACACAAGAAAATGACGTTTAAAATATGGAATTATTGATAAATTATAGATTAAAATTTTAAAGTAGATAATATTTTATTTTATAAGTATGTATATATTTATGAAATATAAATATAATAAATATTAAATTATTATACATTTTTTTATAGTTCATTAGGAGAAATTCCAACTTTTTCAATGGGATTGTAATTTCACTTTTAATTTTACGAGACACAACCCATATTCAAAGTTGTTTTTTGGTGTTGTATATAATTCCCATGAATGTATTTTATAATTATTATATTTAATTTTTTTAGATATCCCTTTCCATTTTTTCTTCTCTCTTTATTAGGGTTTTTAATTTGAAGATAACATAGTGGTATTTTATTTATGTTAAAATATCATTGTTTATTGTTATTTTTTATGATTTTTTTTAATTGATGAATTTTTTTGGACCATATCTCAATAATACCAAAAATTTTATAATATATTTCAATTTATATTTATTATATGTTTTTGAATTTTCTTCTCATAAATAAATAATGATAAAAAAAACAATGTTTTAATGGAAATTATACATTATTTCTATCTTCAGCCGAAAATATATTTCATTCCATGCACATGTTTGAAAAAATGTTCTTTGAATAATATATTTACAATTATCATAATATTTTTAAAATAATTTTTTATCCATGATTGATCTTTTATAAATTTACTAAAATATAATATGATTGTTTATTTCCAAAAATGTAATGTTGACTTTTTCTGAAAAAACATGAAAGGTATTTTCTTTTTAACATACACCACATGAACAAGATTTCAAGAAATCATAACAAATCAATGATTTAATGTTTCCGTTAGATGTTTATAAATTTGGATTAAAATAATTTTCTATTAATTTTTGGGAAATTATTATATTTTTAATTAATTATTTTTAAATAGAAAATATTAATTTTCACAATAAATGTTCCAATGATCATTTAAGGTCATTTATCATCTATATTAACATACATTAATATTAATTATTATTTTCTGGGGTCATGATCCAATAATTCCATGGACAATAATTATTTTCATGTATTATGATGAAGATGATTTAAGGATGATTCTATAAAACCTATTACATTACCATGAGTTATTAAAATTATGATTAGTCCTTAATGTAAATAAATTATTTACATAGTTTATAATATTATGAAATGATGAAATGATTATGAAACTGATTTCTATTTCATTGGTTATTCTATAATAAATGTTTTATGGTCATGTGGCACACATATCTATTATCTTCAATAAGTAACTAGTTGGAACAGAATTATATATCCCTTTAATGAAATGAGAAATTATGGTTATCTTAGGAGATAATAAAGATGATGATGGGTAATAAACCATGTTCAGTAAGAGACTTTTTCAAAAATGATAGTCATGTTAGTAAACAGTGACTATGGAAATAATGGAATGGATAGTGAAACCAATCCACTAAGATTGTCTTATGAGTGAACATCGATTAAATATATAATGTAATGTGGATTGAACATAGTAAAATATAATAAACCTAGGGTTAAACCTTGACCAATAATGAGATGAAATGGGGAGTGAATCCAATGTAATATTATCGTCTTAGAAGTAATCATATTCTATGTAAATGATTTTAAATTATTATGTGGATGCCAAAAATAAAAATTTTCATATCCCAATTTTATTCTATAATTGTTTATAATAATTGATTATTTAGGATTCATATCTTATAAAATTTTTAGAGTTATTCAGTTAAATAAAATTTTTACATTTGATATGTGGGGTATCGTTTTGAAAATTTATGAAAATGTTATCATTACCATGTACTCAATTTTTGGTTTTGTGATCAGTCATATATCCCTTATCTAACCTTAATATAAATATGAGCTCATCATTTTTTATTTTACCTTTCACCTGTTTATGAAAATAGATTTTATGTAGGATATTTATAAAAATATTACTATGAAGGAATATATTTGTGGGAGAAATTGAATATGTTTCTTCAAATAAGAAGATTGTGTATATAGATTCCAAAGACACAAAACTTTTAAGCCCTTGGGATTGAGTTTATAAAATATATTGAATATTAATATATTAGTATATAATATATCTATAAGAAAAGTATTGGATCAATTTTTGGTATTATAAGATATATTTTTTTCAATCATGGGAAATTTGGATTGAGGAACTTTTGTGAAATACAAAGAGATAAGACTTTGAATGAATAACATCCTAAAGTTTTGTTAATGAATAAATTATGTGGGCTTCCATGAAATACATCTCTATCCCGATTCTATGTGTGAATGTGGTTTTGGAATAGCTGTTTCTAGATGAAATAAACATGAAAATATTTATTTGAGTATATCTTGTCCATCATTCTGTTGACCAATGTGAGTACCCATACTATACACTTGGTTTTTCACTCTCGAATGATATGATTGGGTTAATTAATGTTTTAAATATGATCCATTATGATATATTTAAATAATAAATGAAAATGGATTCCCAAGGTCAAAACTAAGGTTTCATATTTTTCAAAGGCGATTTCATAATTTGAAGATACTGTGAGGCATTTGTTAATATTTCATGATTATTCAATATGATTAATGTTGCTCACACAATTTTTTTTGAATAACTTTAATCATGAGGATTTAATTCAATGTTGAATGTGATAAAAACGGTATTACATTCCTCATTAGTAACCAAATTAAATCATTACCTTGATGTGAAACCTTTTGATAGTGCCTAGTAATTTATACACAAATATTTTTGACAACCATAACATGGGTTATATTATTGACACAACTAATAATAGAAAAATAGAGTTTCATAAAGACAATGGATTAATGAATATCTGAACTTCTACATGTCTATAATTTTTTAATAATACATCAATGTAATTTATCGCAGGAGCGTGGAGTTTTTTTGTTGAAAAAAATAAACAAACAGGTCATGTAGTTTCTTCAATAAATTAATTGTTTGATTAACATAATGAATGATACAAATGGTTTCCTTAAGGTATAATCATCTATTTAATGTTATAAATTTAGAAACAATGGGAAATATAAATATCTATTTTCCTAGGGAAATACCCAATAAGATTGTCATAATTGTTATATGTGTAAATGTTTATCTATTTAGGATGAAGAGACTACAAATGTCATATTAAATAAATGTGGTATTAAAGAATGGGATGACGAAACCTAGTTAATGGTTAACAAATACGTAGAATGATTCAATTATATATATATTATAACATTATTATTATATATAATAATAGTTATAAAAATCATGACATTCCTAAATATTGTTTTTCTATAATTTTTAATTATGATTTTTCTAGAATATAATGGTATTTTACCAGTACATGTGTCGGTATACTACTTCCTCAAGGATGTTCATCACATGACCACTGGCGCACAACCTTGTATTACATAGACATCTTACATGTAGCCTAGGTTTAATAAATAACATGAGGAGACTACACAATAATTTCTATAGTATGAAAATAATAAAAAAATCTAGATTAAAAATATTTAAGAAGCAGTAATTTGAAAAAATAGTTTTTTATAAATACCCACAACTCGAAAAATGCACAAAGTTAAATATATTTAACATGAAATTTCATAATAGTTTCATCTACCCAAGGAAACAAAAAATAATAAAATGGAAAAACTCCAAAATTGGGTCCCAATATCATCTTATCCCAACCATCCATGCTCTATCCCAATATTCGGACTCAGACATCTATTATAGGGAATTTTCCATCATCCGGATTTTTAAACATGAAATATTATGGGGTAAGAATATTGGGCCAAGAAGGGTTTCAGTAAAACTCAGTAGACCACAAATAATTGTTATTAATGTAATATCATATCAAATAATAGTTTTTTCTGATATATATATATATATATAATCTAAAAACAAACAATTACACATGTTTCATAGCTAAATTGTTTTTCAGAAGCCACATGGGCTTCCGGGTTCCCAAAATACACCAAACTCACCAAATGTGATTTTCATTATAATGAAATTATTAACCATAGACGATGTGGGGTTAAACACTTCATTTGACCCTCTATTTCATTATTAAATTCCATAAAATTTTGTTTTCATTGGAGCCTTAGTCGTGGTTCCCATACAATATCCAACCATTTGAGCATGGAGGATCAGTCTAACATCCTATCCATGCAACACGTAAGTGGGGCCTAGAGCATTAGTGTGACCTATACCATTAAATGTATTTGTATTTCATAATGAATAATATTTTCCCACCCCAAGGATGATGAGTCTGATTAAAAAAATCCAACCATTCCATTAGATCTAACATCATCACCATACCATTATCAAAAGAATTCCACAGTTCATCATTATTGAAATTTTTATACATTAAACCAAATAACATGGGTATTCCATTCCATTAATCCAATATTCATGGATCACTACATTATAAATACCCAACACCATGATCCCCATTTCACACTTATCCATTTAATCATTTATTTATATGACTCAATGGCCATGTTTTCTATAGTATCCATTTTAAAATATTAAAAATTTCCATTCCATCCCATCACCATTATTTCTCCTGAATGTTCCAAAAATCATTTAATTTCAAATCAGAAAACCCTATATCTATGTAAAAAAAGTCTTATAAAAATTCCCAACAACCATTACTTTATAAACACAAATATACTCTGATTTAACAACTCAATTCCCCATTTGAAATTATTGTAACATCCTATGTGTGGCCAAAACTTAGTCAAATAGTCGTTAGTAGTCCCAATGTGGCCTAAACATGGTATCGACCCTAAAGTAATTTCTCATTTTACTCTTATCAATGAAAAACAAAACTTCAACCTGGAGTCGTAGTTTTATTACATAATAAACCATAGTAATATTGGGACAATGGGAGACATCATGTGGAACAACTATATCAATCTCATAGAAATGTACATTCCTAATCATTAACCTTCATTCAAACTAAATTTACTAAAAATGAAATTTGTTCATGCGTCCTAGAAATAGTGTTTATGATTTTCAGAAGAAGAATAAAAACCCTGGTTCTTCAGAAAACTAGAATAAATGAGACTCATAGATTTAGAATGAGATTTTATTCACACTAAATTTAACTAAAAAACAAATATTTGATGGTTAATTATCTCTATCTATGGAGATAGATCTTGGTTTTCACTATTTTTTATTTGAGAATAAATTGGGGGGTTATTCAAGAATAAAAATTTAATTTCAAGATGTAAGATTGCAGTTTTCTCACTATTTAAGAGAGACACAGTATGGCCGCATGGTTTGAATAAACAACAACCAACCATGTGGTTCCCCCTATCCAAGTTAAATAATAGCTGCATGGTTTCCTAAGAAACTATGATTAGTTTTTTTTAAATTCTCTTATATTCCCCATGTCGTATTGTTATGGAACATGGTTAACAATAACTACGTGGAAACCATGCACTATGTACTTGATGGCATCTTCTCACCAATTTTTTTTGTTTTGGACCCTTGGGACACTCTAGAGACTAATATCACATCGGGGTACAAAAAAAATAATCAATTTAAATTTATTTAAAATAAGTTTCAGAAAATATTGACACGTCATAAATTAATGATTTAACAAACTCACCACAATACGATAGTTTTCATCTATCTTCTCTCCCATGAATTAGAAATCCTCTACGGTAATAATTTTGGGCCATTGGTCCTACATATGAATTTCTCTCTCCCATATTCTTCTTGGACATGATTACGCGACTATAATACTTATCCCAATAGTATGTTATTTTCATAATTAATTATTTCAGTATGACCCAAAATTCAAATAAGATTCCCCTCAATAGATATATGAAAATAAATATCAACATTATAAGAAGAAATCACACGAGAAGGATTGGAGTAGTACTATTGAAGATGATACACATGGAAAACATCATTAATACAACCATAATTTTTACTAAATTGAAATGATTTTCTACTAGATTATTCCCCTTAGTAATAATAATTTTTCTAACATACATGGGTTCTCACTAACATATTTTTTAATCTAATAGTGACCCAAACTTGAGGACAGCCGAAGGAACACATGACCACCAATTAAAAATTAAATAGAAAAATGAATTCAACTATCATATGATTTCATTATGTTATTTTTTTATCAATATTAATTTTTAATCAACTCAGCACTATCAAAAGTATCCTTCATAAAACTCAGGCCTAGGACCACAGAATCTATAACTTTTATCAAACAAAATGATGGTCTACATTTCCTACTATAGAAAACCTCATAAGGTCAATTTTAAATTCTCACCGAATAAATGTTGTTATTTGTTAATTACCCAAGCTCCGAATTCTTCCATCAAATATTTCCAAAAGACCAGGACACCATCTCTTAGTATGTACTCTACCACATAGACAATGTTCTCTAATTTCTTGTATATTTGCGGGTGAAAACCAATACTCATGATAAATTTTATACCCATAGATGTATATAAACCATGTAGAATATGAAATTTAAACCATTGATCATGATCCGAAACAATACCTACATGATCCCCATGAAAGAAATATCTATATTATATAAAAATCACCCAATTGATCAATGGTGAAATTCTTGTGAATTGTTATAAAATGTGTTACCATTGTTAAATAATTCATAATCACAAATTTCACATCATTATCCATTGAGTACTCTAAATACCTACCAAAAAAACCCATGTTAGAATCATCCCACATCCACTCTGTATACGGTAACAAATGATGAAGATAATATGGTCATTAAATCTTAGTCTTCACTTTCTGAAAGCTGCAGTATCAAGTCACAAATACAACAATATACATTCTCATTCCCACCCAAAAATACTACATTGAAGATCATGACACATTTGGGAAAAACCCATGTGGACCATACACTTCATGGAATAAAAAACACAATCCATCGCCTCACACATAAATGTAGCCACGATAACATGACCATGAATACAGATGATATTATCCTCAAATATGATCTAACAATGAGGTAGCTCCCCACAATATAAATTTTCAATAAAGACTATGTTGAGTCAATAAGGTTTTCCTTATGACTTTTTCATTCCTTCTTGTTTTGAAAATCACAAACACCTTATCTTTAAGAAAATTGCTTTTATAAGGAAAATTGCTTTTATAAGGAAAAATGCTTTCTTAAGGAAAATCGCTTTTATAAGAAAAATTATCCTTATCATATTTTCATCCATATTTTTCTTAAGTATGAGATTCAGATTCATTTTCTCGGAATCATTGAAACTTTGATATAAAGCATTCTGTTTTAGGATTCGGATTCTGTATAAGAACTATAAGGAAGTTTCATTCCGAATTCCGGATATGAACTCTGACTAAGTTCTATTCCAGATTCAGGATACGAATTCTGATGAATAATTCTCATTACTAATTCTGATGAAGAATTCCCATTACGAATTCTGTTGACAAATTCTCATTACGAATTCTAATGAAGAAATATAATTCCGAATTCCCATTACGAATTCTGATGAAGAATTCTCATTACGAATTCTGATGAAGAATTCCCATTACGAATTCTGATGAAAAATTCTCATTACGAATTCTAATGAAGAAATCTCATTCCGAATTCCCATTACGAATTCTGATGATGAATTCTCATTACGATTTCTGATGACGAATTCCTATTCCGAATTCTCATTCCGAATTCACCTATTAAACAGAATCTGATTATCTTTGTTTTATACACTCTGAATTAATTCAGACTCCGAAAAATATCTTTGTTAGACTCCGAACTTTTATATTACTTACTCTTCTAAAATTTGTCTACTCTTTACTATTGTTTATTACACTCCGAACCTTCACTCCGAAGTTTCTATTCTGAACCTTTTATGTTAGAGTTTAAAACAATGTCGTACATTCTGTTATACTTGTTTTGTTATAAAACGATGTCGTCTGTTTTGTTTTAAACTAACCGTTGTCTAAGTGACATGTGTACAGGTCCCTCCGATCATTAAGGAAAATATGACCATTGGAGAAGGAGCCGACATTACCTATAAATAGGAGCTCATTTGAAAGATCTCGGTGTTGATAACTGATGACAGATGAACAATTTGGTTTTGTGCATACATGCTGTTGAAGTGTTTTCTAGAGAGAGAGGCTCTTATTAACTCTCAAAGCTTCGTGCGACTCCGAATGTGGGTGATTACATTCAAGGGTTTCCGGGGATAGGAAGACAGAGGTGCCGACTACCATAAAGTTCGAGGGATTCCTTGCTGAGGAGGACAGAGGTTGCCAACTACCTTGAAGTTGAGGGCTTGCGGGGATAACAAGACAGAGACTCTGATCTTCGTATCGAGGGCTTACCCTGGTGTGGGTAAGACAGACTTTCTTGAAAGTATAAATCAAGGGACCTTTATCCAAGGTTGTTGGATACCCTTCTCTTTGGGTTAAAAGACTATTATCTTGTTACTTGTAGTTTAACTACTTGTTTATATACCGCTGCAATTTGTATCTTAAGGAAAGTATAACTTTCTTATATTTCCTTACATACTCTGATTCATTTAGATTCTATACGCTTTAAGGTAGAATCTCATATTGTAACTTTTGTTATGTTTCAAATTCCGGAACCATATTTCCGGAACCTAGTTTTGGAATCACTTTCCAAGTTTAGTTTGGTGTTAGAGGTGTTGTGAATTTGCTTAGTTTAACTTTGTTAAACTTAGCCTTTTCCTTTACTTAAGGAAAACATAGTTATTCTTAACTAACTTTAAAGGTTCCAAAGGAATTTTTAAAGTATACAATTCACCCCCCCTCTTGTATACTGAGCATCTCATACTATATTTTGATCCTACAATTGGTATCAGAGGTTGGAAACCTCTTACTCTATACCAATCTTACATTTGGTATCAGAGGAGGTTACTGAAATACTTGTACTCACATACAAGTTTTTCTTGCTCACTTTATCCTTCCGAAATTTGTCATTCCGAATTTGTCCATTCTGAACTTTTCCCATTCCGAACTTTGTTATTACGATTCTTTGCTACTAACAAGTTTGTATCCAAGTTATATTAAGTAGGGCAGGAATTAATGTTGGATCTATTGACAATCTAAATCCTACAAGACCACCTATATTTGATGGTAATGACTATGAATACTGGAGAGATCGTATGAAGACATTTGTTATCAATACTGGAGTAGACAACTTTGTCATGCTTACTGGTGATTATAAAATTCCTGAAAAGGATGTCAGAACTTTCACTAACCAGGAAAAGAAAGAATATCAACTCAACTATAAGGTACGCAATACTTTACTATGTTCAATGACTAGAAATATATATAGCCAAATTTCTTCTTGTGAAGCAGCTAATTGTATATGGAAGAAGTTAGAGGTTACACACTTTGGGACTTCTAAAGTAATTGAGACTAGAAGAGCTATTCTTAGAGCTGAATATCATGGATTCAATTTTCCTTGTGGAGAACCTATCTGTAAAGTTCAACAAAGATTTATGACTATTGTCAAAAATCTACAATATATTGGAGAGAAAGGTTTAGATGATGAAGCTCTTGTGGACAAGATAATTGATATTATGCCCAATGAATGGGAATTCAAGAGAACATCTATAGATGAGAACAGGAAGGTCACTCAAATTACTCTTGATGAATTATTTGGAACTCTTCTACAACATGAAACACGAATGAAGAGAGATGCTGACAACATCAAGAAGAAGAATGGAAATGGTACTGTTGCTTTTACTACAACGTCGAATTAGATGAAAGCTAAGACTCCTGAGAGAGTAACCAGATCCAAGTCTAAGAAAGTCATTTTTCAATCCGAATCTAGTGAGAGTGAAGTCTCAGAAAATGAGTTAGCCAATCTTGCTCGAAGGATGAACAAGATAGTTGGGCAGAGAAACTTTCAATCCAAGTATAAGAAAAAGGACAAGAAAGATAAGAAAGAAGGAGAAGTTACTTGTTATGAATGTAAAAGAGTTGGACATATTAGGCCAGATTGCCCTATGCTCAAAAAGAAAGAAAGGAAGGAAAGACATTCAGACAGGAACAGAAAGAAGTATTATAAAGCTAAAGATAAGAAAGTTCTAAAAGCTAATGACACCTGGAGTGCCAGTGGTGGTGACTCTTCAGATGAATCTTCTGATTATGAATCTTCAGGACAGAAGAATCTTGGTCTTATAGCCAGATTACCTATTGATAATCATTGTCTTATGGCTAAGGTACGAAATGATGAATCTCTAACCAATGTTTCTTTAAATCCTAATGATAGTAAGTATTATAACTCTTCTGATGAAGAATCATCTTCTGATGAGGAAAATACTTTACCTACTTATGAAGAAGTCTCTGGGTTTGCTGAACTTCTTGAGATTGAGAATTCCAAACTCAACAAGAAACATGATAAGGCAAATTCTAGGAATTCTATTCTTACAAAAGAGATATCAGATCTTTCTAAAGATCTTGATAAGAAAAATGCTGATTTTGAAAATATTTCAAAAAATCTTGAGGAAGTAAGTTCTGAGAAGAACAAACTTTCTAAAGAGTTAGAAAAAGTAATTTCTAATAAAAATGTTTTCGAGCCTAACTCTAGTTCAAAAACTAATGATTTTGAGGATAAAAACATGGTTGTAAAACTCAAGTCCGAAATTTTTTCCTTAAAGAAGTGTTTATCAAACTTTACCCATGGTAAGGAAAATTTTGATAAGATGTATTCTCAAATACGACCTTTAAGAAATAAATCAGGATTTGGTTATACCCATGCAAAACCAGTTTTTAGTAACAATTATTTTGTTCCTCAAAGTGCCCCATTTTGTACTAAATGTCAATGTGGAGGTCACTGGGCAAAAAGTTGTTCCTTAAATAAAACCCAATCTCTAGGATTTCACAAAGCTTACTTTTCTAAGAAAATGTGGGTACCTAAAATTTTATTGTCTGGAAATAAAGAAAGTACCAGCAACAATACATGGTACATGGATAGTGGATGTTCCAGGCACATGACTGGTAACAAAAGCTATTTTGAAAAGATCATCAAAACGAAAGGAGGAAAGGTAACTTTCGGAGACAATGCTAAGGGAGATATTGTTGGTATTGGTAATATTGTTCTTTTAGGTAAAACCTTGATTTCAAATGTTCTTTTTGTTAAAGGTCTTAAGCACATCCTCATTAGCATAAGTCAGTTATGTGATGAAGGTTACCTTGTGAATTTTAGGAATGATAAATGCTTATTTCACAATTCCAAGGAAGAATTTATTCTCTCAGCCAACAGGCAAGAGAATGTTTACACCTTAAACTTAGAAGACCTCAGGAGCAAAGATTTACCTTGCCTAAGTGCAATGGAAGATCATTCTTGGTTATGGAATAGAAGATTAGGACGCTGTAATATTAGGAACCTATGTAAACTTTCTAAGAAGAAACTAGTTAAGGATCTACCGGAGCTTAGATATGATTCTTCTAAAGTTTGTGATCCTTGTCAATGTGGAAAGCAACATAAATCTAGTTTTAAGTCAATCGGTGAAGTCTCAACAACCGATGCATTACAGTTAGTGCACATGGATCTTTTTGGTCCAACACAAACAGGAAGTATTGGAGGCAAATACTATGTGTTTGTTCTAGTTGATGATTACACTAGATTTACTTGGGTCTATTTTCTAGCAAAGAAATCTGAAGCTTTTTCTTATTTCAAAAGTTTTAGAGCTCAAGTTAAAAATGAGAAAAACCTTCCATTTAAAACTATTCATAGTGATCATGGAGGAGAATTTCAAAATTCTGATTTTGAAACTTTTTGTAGTAAGAAAGGTATTACTCACAATTTTTCAGCACCTAGAACTCCTCAACAGAATGGTGTAGTTGAAAGAAGAAATAGAATTCTTCAAGAGATAACAAGAACCATGTTGAGTGAATATTCTATTGCTATACATTTCTGGGCTGAAGCTGTAAGTACTGCTTGTTATACTATAAATCGTGTTTTGATTAGACCTATTCTTAATAAAACTCCTTATGAGTTATGGAAAGGTAGAAAACCAAGACTTTCCTACTTCAATGTTTTTGGTTGCAAAGTATTCATTTTGAATACTAAAGATAACTTACATAAATTCGCACCAAAATCAGATGAAGGGATTTTCTTAGGATATTCCACAACTTCTAAGGCTTATAGAGTTTTTAATAAAAACACTTGTACTGTTGAGGAAACAGTACATGTAAAATTTGATGAATCAGATCCTTTTGTTTTTAAACCATCTCAACTTACATCCTTGGATGTATTTTCAAAAACTGATTGTCAACCTTTGATAGAAGAACCTTCTGATAAGGAAATTTTTCTAGAATATACTTCTGAAACATTTACCCCAGAAGACTTTCTACCCTATGTTGATGAACAGGTTTTACAAAACCCAAATCACGTGTTTCTTAAAAATCATCCCAGTGATAGTATCATTGGTGATGTAAACCAACCGGTAAGGACTAGAAGTTCCTTAAGAAATGAAGTAGAACATCTAGCATTTCTTTCCCAATTAGAACCTAATAGCACTGATGAAGCTTTAGGTGATGATGATTGGATCAAAGCAAGGCAAGATAAACTAAATGAATTCGAAAGGAATAAAGTCTGGACCTTGGTTGAAAGACCTAAGGAAACTTCTGTTATTGGAGTAAAATGGGTTTTCAGAAATAAATGTGATGAAAATGGAGTCATTGTTAGAAATAAAGATAGACTTGTTGCTAAAGACTATAATCAGCAAGAAGGAATAGACTATGAAGAAACCTATGCTCTAGTAGCTAGACTTGAATCTATCAGTATTCTACTTGCTTTTGCAGCATTCTTTAATTTCAAACTTTATCAAATGGATGTGAAATGTGCCTTTCTTAAAGGTTATGTTCAAGAGGAAGTTTTTGTTGAACAACCTCCTGGCTTTGAAGATATAAAACATCCGGATCATGTTTTTAGACATACCAAAGCTTTGTATGGCCTTAAACAAGCCCCACGAGCATGGTATGATAGACTCACTGGATTTTTGCTTCAAAATAACTATGTTAAGGGAAATGCAGATCCAACCCTTTTTATAAAAAAAGATAAGAAAAATGTTTTGATTGTTCAAATTTATGTTGATGACATTATATTTGGTTCAACTCAGCAATCTCTGACTGACTCTTTTGCTAGTCTAATGAAATCTGTGTTTGAAATGAGTATGATGGGTGAGTTAACATTTTTCCTTGGTTTTCAAATTTCTCAAAAACCAGAAGGAACCTACATATCTCAACATAAGTATATTAAAGATCTTCTGAAAAAGTATGGTTATGACAAAACTAAAAGTATAAGTACTCCCATTGGTACCTCAAATTCTTTAGATCTTGACGAAGCTGGGAAACCAGTAGATCAAACATCTTTTAGAGGTATGATAGGAAGTCTACTTTACTTAACAGCTAGTCGACCAGACTTAATGTTTTCAGTATGCTTATGTGCAAGATATCAATCCAATCCTAAGGAATCTCAATTAAAGGCAGTAAAAAGATTTTTTCGCTACCTTAAGGGAACCATGGATCTAGGATTATTTTATACTTCTGAAAATGATTTTGTTCTAAAAAGCTTTTCTGATGCTGACTTTGGTGGATGTAGAATGAATAGAAAGAGTACATCCGGAACTTGTCATTTCTTAGGAGATTCTCTAGTTTCTTGGTCATGCAAGAAGCAACATTCTGTAGCACTTTCCACTGCTGAAGCTGAATATGTAGCAGCTGGAAGTTGTTGTGCACAAGTGTTGTGGATGCAACACACACTCACAGACTATGGCTTGAGTTTTACTAAAACTCAAATTTTGTGTGATAACACAAGTGCCATTGCCCTAAGTAAAAATCCTGGACATCACTCTCGTGCAAAACACATAGATATTAGGCATCAATTTCTTAGGGATCACACACTTAAAGGAGATATTATTCTTCAGTTTATCGGAATGAAAGATCAACTTGCTGATATTTTCACAAAATATTTGCCTTCTGATAGACTTGAATATATTAAGCAGAAGTTAGGAATGATAACCGTAAGGTAATCATTCTTAATTAACTTTCTGTTGAAAAAGTCTCCTTACAGTAATAAACTCCTTTTCATAGGGGGAGTACATTTGATTGTTTGTTTAAACAATGTTTTTCAAAATTTGTTTCCAAACTTTTCGGAACGAAGATTTCCAGAATGGAACTTCTGGAACTAAAATTTTCCAAATTGGACATTCTTGTACAGAACACTTCTGGAATGGATGTATTCGTATTGGAAACTTCCGGAATGAAAATTTACGTACTGGCAGTTTCATAACCAGATATTTTTGTACCAGTTGTTGTTTTTTTTTCGTACTAAATTTTTTTGTAATGTTTTTTTTTCCAAGTTCTTCGTACTGATTTTCTTCTTAAGGTTGTTTTTCGTACTGAGTTTTCCGTAATGAATGTTCCGTAATAAGTTTTTTCGTACTAAGTTTATTTTTCATAGTAAAATCTTTGAGAAATAAGCCATTACGAATAATCCTCATAAGCCAATCCGAAAGGTATGATTTCCTTACTCATGTTTTCGTAGTCATATTTTACTTGCTGGAATTTTCTTGTATTATGTTTTCGGATTATAGTTTTCTTAATTCTTTGTTTTAATAAAACCTCAAAAAGATCGGATTTAAGCTCAACCGTCAGATCTGATCGCAGCTCATTCCAACCGTTAGATCAACTATGGAATGTGAACCTTCATCTCGTTGCCTATATAAAGGGGACCCAAATTTCTCATCCCACATCGATCTCAAAGATCTCGCGTCCTGAAGCTCTGTCTCTCTGATTTAAAGCTGTTCCGAACTTCATTCTTCTCCATTCCGAACTTCTCAGAGAATTTCAGATCCGAATGTCTGCGGAGTTAGCATCTCAAGAAATGTCATCCACTAAGCCTATTTCTCAGTGGTTAGTTTACAGAGAAAGGTTAGTCCATCCGACTTTCTTCAGAAACTACGATTCTATCATTTCAAAGAATATCAAGTTGAATGGCTGGGAAGATGTTGCGGTATCAAAAACCGGGAACCAAGATGAAGTGTACTCATATTTACTTGTCAAGTTTTATGAGTCAGTTGCTTTCTTCAAGGAAGATAATAGGGAGAAGTTTTCTTTTATGTCTTATGGTAAGACTTACAAACTTTCTCACACCAAGGCTGCAAGCTTGGTAGGGATATCTTATGAAGGAGAAGCCGAGTTTATTTCGCATGTGTTGCCGGATTCCAAGGGTAGTTTCAACAAGGAAAAAGCAACAGAAACTCTCAGACTGGATGATGACAAGGCTCCGAAGATTGCAAGTCTATCTATAAACTTCTGGATTCTGGAGTTATGGGTGCAAGGACTTATCGTACCGAGGAAAGGTGATAAAGATATCTTGATGAGGAGTGAGATCTATATCTTAGATTTCCTGATAATTCTAAGGAAGTTTAACTTGATGAAGCATATTTTTCTTAATATTGAAAATTTGAAGAAGGGGAATCTGAGAGCTCAGATTATTATGTATCCAGCAATCCTCTCCAAGTTGATTGTTTGGTGCCTTGATTCTTTCAAGGAGGCTTGCAAATCTAAGCCGAGAGTTTGCAAGATCATGCTGGTCAGCGATGACACTCTTAAAAGAATGAATGTAGCTTTTGAAAAGAAGTCTGGAAAGTTTATTGATCTACCTTTTCAAGAAGAAGTGGCTCCGAAAGTTGCTGATCCGGAATCATCAAAGCCAGTAAGGAAGAGAAAGCTGAAAGAAGTGGAAGTACAAGCAGAAAATCCTAAGTCTAAGGAAGTCCATTCCGCACCTCCAAAGCCTAAGAAGAAGAAAGCCTATCCTGATGAAGTTGTTTCAAAGTGGAGAGCTGATAAAGAGAAAAGGAAAGAAGGGGATCCGTAGTTCGGATTGGACCCTGCAGAGGCTAAGGCTTTAAAGGAGAAAACTGCTGATGAGCTTAAAAGGCAAGCAAAGCAAAAGAAGCTCAAGAAGAAGATGTCTGAGGCTGAGGTAGCTCAGGATTTGTTAAAGTTCAATGAAATGGTTTCAGCAACTATTCCAGTTCCGAGATCCTTCTCCCTAGAATCTCTACCTGAGACTCCAGGAAGAAATCTTGTTGCTCCGGAAGGGAATGTTGCTAAGAATTCTGAGGAAGTTGAGAAAGTGGAACAAATAGAAGAGGGTGCTGAAGGAAGTGGTGAAACCGGTGATGTGCTGAAACAAGTAGATGATTACAAGGGAACACCTTCGGATCACTTATCTATCCGGACTTCAGAAGCTGAATCTTCGAAGTTAGTTACTCCAGCAATAGAAGAATAGAAAGGAGAAGAAGAAGTTGCCTATCATGGAGAAGAATAACAACTTTTACATGATATTTCTCAGATGAAAAACGTAGAGGAAGGTATTCAGGAAGTTTCTGATGAGGAAGATAATGTCGTTCAAGTTTCTGACCGTGAGAAGAGAACTCCGGAACAAGACTCAATTCCGAAAAAAGATAAGGGGAAACAAATTCTTGCTGATACTACGAGCTCAGGAGAAATGAAGAGAAAGGAAACTGGTAGTTCTTCTAAAAGGAAGTTGGAGCTTATTGAGGAAGAAAACTCTCCAAGCAAAATTTCGGATTCAGAGTCATCATCATTGGGGCATGATTTTGTTGTCCAGTCTTTAAAGAAGTTGGTAGGAACCATTATGACCTTTTCTAGTATTGACTCAAGATGCCAGATGCTACAACATGCGTTGAATCAGAAAACCGAATCTGTATCTATGGTTATGGATAAGTGCATTGAGATTGAAGCTCAGTTCAAAACATTCTTTGTTGGTTACGAAGCTCATAAAAGATCTTGCAATAGGATGACAAGCTGGTCGAAGAAGAATGTGGAAGAAATGAGGTTGCTTGATGAGTTTCAAGAAAATGTTAAAGATGCCTTTGAGACATAGGACAAGAAGATAAACGAGCTGACTTACACCTTTGAAGAAAGGATGACTGATGAAAAGAACTTCCGGATCCAAGAAGTCAGGGATCTGAATGGCAAGCTGAATTCTGTTTCTCAGAATTGGAAATTTGAAAGGGATCATCGGATCGATTTTGATGAAAGGATGAAGGCTCAGGAAGAGAAGATCAAAGCTCAGGAAGAAAAGCTGAAAGCCCAGGAAGAAAAAATTGAAGCTCATTCCGCAAGAATAGTCGTCTTAGAGAAGCATGCTGAAGAAGATCATAAAGACTTAAATAAGATCAAGATGATTCTTAAGGGGCTCATGTCGAAGGAGAAAGATCCAAAATATCCTAATACGATCTTTTTGTTGTATTTCTTTGTTGTTGACATTCTAAATCTAATGAAAATAATGTATCTTGTTTCCATTGTTATCATTACTAATATTTCAGGTACTTTGTTATTTTTTTTCCATTCCCTCCAATTGTTTTTGAAAATCACAAAGGGGGAGAAGGAAAAGATCCTTAAGAAAAAGAAGAACTCTAATAAGACTTTATCAAAGGGGGAGAAAGAAAAATACCCAAGGAAAAATACCTCTAAAAAGAGTTTGTTTAAGGGGGAGTTTTTCTTAAAGAAGACCTTCTTATGAAATGTCACTCCGAAAATATGAATACGATCCTTAGAGTTTCAAATCCTAAGGGGGAGTTAGTCGTATTCATCTATATCCTTAAAACAAGGGAGATAAGCATTAATATGTTTCTTTATTCTTAGAATTTTTTTCTTTCGTAAGGATGTTTGTGCTTTCCAAAAAGGGGGAGATTGTTGAGTCAATAAGGTTTTCCTTATGACATTTCCATTCCTTCTTGTTTTGAAAATCAAAAACACCTTATCTTTAAGAAAATTGATTTTATAAGGAAAATTGATTTTATAAGGAAGAATGCTTTCTTAAGGAAAATCGCTTTTATAAGAAAAATTATCCTTATCATATTTTCATCCATATTTTTCTTAAGTATGAGATTCGGATTCATTTTCTCGGAATCATTGAAACTTTGATATAAAGCATTCTGTTTTAGGATTTTGATTCTGGATAAGAAATATAAGGAAGTTTCATTCCGAATTCCGGATATGAACTCTGACTAAGTTCTATTCCAGATTCAGGATACGAATTCTGATGAAGAATTCTCATTACGAATTCTGATGAAGAATTCCCATTATGAATTCTGATGACAAATTCTCATTACGAATTCTAATGAAGAAATCTCATTCCGAATTCCCATTACGAATTCTGATGAAGAATTCTCAATACGAATTCTGATAAAGAATTCCCATTACGAATTCTGATGACAAATTCTCATTACGAATTCTAATGAATAAATCTCATTCCGAATTCCCATTACGAGTTCTGATGATGAATTCTCATTACGATTTCTGATGACGAATTCCTATTCCGAATTCTCTTTCTGAATTCACCTATTAAACAGAATCTGATTATCTTTGTTTTATACACTCTGAATTAATTCAGACTCCAAAAAATATCTTTGTTAGACTCCGAACTTTTATATTACTTACTCTTCTAAAATTTGTCTACTCTTTACTATTGTTTATTACACTCCGAACCTTCACTCCGAAGTTTCTATTCCGAACCTTTTATGTTAGAGTTTAAAACGATGTCATACATTCTGTTATACTTGTTTTGTTATAAAACGATGTCATCTGTTTTGTTTTAAACTAACCGTTGTCTAAGTGACACGTGTACAGGTCCCTCCAATCTTTAAGGAAAATATGACCGTTGGAGAAGGAGCCGACCTTACCTATAAATAGGAGATCATTTGAAAGAGCTCGGTGTTGATAACTGATGACAGATGAACAATTTGGTTTTGTGCATACTTGCTGTTGAAGTGTTTTATAGAGAGAGAGGATCTTATTAACTCTCAAAGCTTCGTGTGACTCCGAATGTTGGTGATTACATTCGAGGGCTTCCGGGGATAGGAAGACAGCGGTGCCGACTACCTTAAAGTTCTAGGGCTTCCTTGCTGAGGAGGACAGAGGTTTCCAACTACCTTGAAGTTGAGGGCTTGCGGGGATAGCAAGACAGAGACTCGGATCTTCGTATCGAGGGCTTACCCTGGTGTGGGTAAGACAGACTTGCTTGAAAGTATAAATCAAGGGACCTTTATCCAAGGTTGTTGGATACCCTTCTCTTTGGGTTAAAAGACTATTATCTTGTTACTTGTAGTTTAACTACTTGTTTATATACCGCTGCAATTTGTATCTTAAGGAAAGTATAACTTTCTTATATTTCCTTACTTACTCTGATTCATTTAGATTCTATACGCTTTAAGGTAGAATCTCATATTGTAACTTTTGTTAAGTTTCAAATTCCGGAACCATATTTCTGGAACCTACTTTTGGAATCACTTTCCAAGTTTAGTTCGGAGTTAGAGGTGTTGTGAATTTTCCTAGTTTAACTTTGTTAAACTTAGCCTTTTCCTTTACTTAAGGAAAACATAGTTATTCTTAACTAACTATAAAGGTTCCAAAGGAATTTTTAAAGTATACAATTCACCCCCCTCTTGTATATTGAGCATCTCATACTATATTTCGATCCTACAGACTATTCATTTTAAATACTCATAATTCCACCTATTAAATATGTTTAGTAAATTGGGAACACTCGAAAAGCCCTAATTTTAATATTCTCATCCTCCTCTTGAACAAAAATGTGCATCTTTGTGAAAAAATATATCATTTTCCACTCATATTTAGAATCTTAAAATTCCATAGTCAATGTTCCATGACTAAATTAAATGAGAAAACTTTTATATTGATCATGAATATATTACAGATCAAACATGAAATATTACATATACTCATCCCACCTCCACTACCCGAATATCAGAGTGGTAGAATATATATTTTTGGTTATTATGGTCAGTATAAACAATAAATTTATTTATAAAGAGATAATTTTACCCAAGAATTAATTGTATAAACCATCATGAACAGCTTTATATCATGTGTGGGATATTTTTTCTCATGGTAACTTAACTATTTTTATCTATAAACCATGAACCTATCTCCCTACATCAATACTTATCCATGTCCAATATCAGATGAATCAAACAAAAGAATGTACTCTACATTTGGGTTTGGTATGATCTTAATCAGTGTAGTGTAAAAATGCCTCCTTAGATCATAGAAATCATCTTCATATCCCCATACCACACAAAAATCATGCCCTTATTTTTCATTCCAATGAAAGGGACTTGCATGGGAGAGAATTATTTCAATAACCTTCGGTAATAACCCGTAAAAAATATTTTGATATAAAAATCATTCATTGGATGCTACTTGGAAATAAATTCTAGAAATTTCATGGGGTCCACTTCTAGACCATCTTCCAAGATGATGTATCCAAATAAATTTACCTTTTAAATAAATAAATTACACCTAGATATATTTGAATATTGGTTAATATATGCCATTATATGAAGGACGATTTCAAGATGTTTTTCATGATTGAATCATGTTTTGGATTACAAAAATATGCCATTAATAAAGATAAACAAAAACAGATCCATGTTACAATTAAAATTTTGGTTCACCTATTCCATAAATATAGTAAGCGAAATTTTTGACTTGAAGGATATCATAATGAACTCATTATTGAATTACCAACTTCTAAAAGTAGTTTTAGGTATATCATAAGATTATACCATCAATTTATGATACCACGATTTGAAATCATTCTTAGACAATAATGATGAATTCCTCATCTATAAAGGAATATCACTAATACATATAAAGATATATTAGTTCATAATCAACATCCATTTCAAAAATTTATATTCAATACATGTATAAAATGTTACATCATCTTTATTATACATTTTTTTAGAAACCTAAGGAGATTTAATTAGGAAAAATAACCTTTTAGACTCCAAATACTCCAAATTAATCCTTGGAACCTAATACGTTGATGCATTCATTCTATACTACATAATAAAAACTTTTTCGTCCCCTAGAATAAATTCAGTAGTAAACTCTATTTCACTCTTAGGCATAAACCCTAATATCCCGTCAAAAAGTGTCCTTAAAATAACCCACTAATGGATGGAGGACGTCATGTTTTACTCCATCATCAAATAGTAATAAACTAACAATCTTGGTGGTGATCTCACCCTACTCCGAAGGAGATGGTTCTACAACACCATTCTTGATATCCCATTCTCCATGAATAGAATGTGTGCTACACTAAGCAAGAATTATGATGCCACTGCTATGGAAAAAATCACTTTGATCTTGATATGATACCAATCAATCCATTCCCCATACCATTTCAAAATATGGAATCTTAAGAATATTCTTGTTCCATATAAAAGGATACTCACCATCCATGATGAAACACTCTTTCCAGATATAAATATCCACTTATCATAATCTAAATGACGTTTTTTTATATAACCCCAAACATTATCTCAACCATTGGATCTATTCCATTCAAAATTCAAGAATTTATAAAATAAATATAGGTTCTTATATATAAAAAATGAAATAATATGTGTGAAATCCTTAATAATTGTACCTTGAAAAATCATTGGTTCAACCTCACCACTAATATGAATAGGTTGCACTCAATGTAGTTGAATTTCCCCTCTACCTTAGGATCCTCACTATGTCTCATGTGATACAATACCTTTTTGATAAAAATAATCTTTTTCTTAAGCATCTAATCCTCTACCCCAACCTATACGACCATTAGAAATCCATATCAAAAACTAATACATCATTCAGGTCCCCTTCTAGTACTCTATATCATTCTAGGTACAACACCACTTCCTATTAGTTGAGGGTTCATATAAATCTTTTGTATGGTGCATATTTTTCAACATCCTCAGAACTGCACTGGTGGAAAATGAAACTAACCACAAATGTAACCCATCCTACAGCAGTAATAACATAACACCTGATCACTAACATTAGAGGTTGATCCCTTAACTAATATAATATTTACACCTCAAAACTAGTGAATGATCTAATAATGAAAACTTCTAATATCAGAATACACAACACTATTTTGTTTGACTAAAACTTTTATCCCACTACAAGTACCCTCTTTTAAGTTCCCCTAATAACGAGATCCTAATTTAATTCCCAAACCAACATTTTCTAATGAAATATATTCACCTGATACGTGTTATCACATTTATTTCCATATTTAAATAAGATTTCTATAGCATCTTATCTTACTATCAAGATCGAGGAAATTTATTCAAGCCAGTGAAGGAGTCATCATAATTCATCTCTAAAATACTACCCTAGGTCATTTGTATAAAAAATCATCATTCTCTTTCCTCCAGGTCTTGGGGTAAGACATTTCTTGTAATTTCTCATATAAATTATTCCATACCAATATCTCAAACTTCTCATATTAAGGTAGACTAGACAACCAGTGGTTTGTTGTACCTCATAACATATAATATTTGAACATTATCCTCTTCTCCCTATGATTCCTTAAGTGATTCAAAATCATCTGGATACACAAAATCGAGAACTAAACATCCTTTGGACAACACTCACTGGAAAAAACAGGAGGATTATACTATAGTAAATCCCTTCTATGATCAAATATACTCTTCATATCCAATCCATGATCCATTTCCATATTCAATATAAAATGATTGAAATTATCACATACCATCCTTTTTACACAATCCCCTAAAACGAATAAGGATTATGGTCCTTCTACCATCAGTTCATTCATAGTTATTACCTCATATCATGATACAAGATTCTTTCATCATGGTTTATTATCCCTAAAATATAAAAATTCATGTTTTTGAGAACACAATGAATATTTTCTACATTTGTAAAAAACAATTCCAGTAATAATCCATAATCACCCGAATCTGAGTACACTAAACTTAAAATTATAATCACATCACTATAACTACCCACATCAATCCCTATACTGGGAAATGGATAACACATGGTAAATCAACATTCAAAAACCACATTCAATTAAATAGAGATAACTTTTTTTAACCATTCCTATTTATAAAAATATTTTTTTTAAATTAATTAATTTTTATTAGGATCCATTTTATTAATACTGTATATAAATAAAAAACCATTTTTATTTTAAACATCCCAATTGTAAAAAGATTTCCCTCATGTGTTACAAGAATGATGCATGTCCTATAAATCCCTGAGTGTATAAAATTATACATGTCAACACAAACCAAATTTTGTACCACTCCATGAGTGAAATTTAAGAAAATAATAACCCCACACAATAATTGTGTCAACCAAGCTGAAATAACATCCATTAATAACAAGTGGACACCAATATCAACAATCCCACACTAGGAACATCATTGTTTCCCACAGATCGGTTAGCTACACCCATGAATGTAAAAATTACCATGCATTGACAAATCCTGGTATCATGTATATTATCCTAGAATGGGAAAAAGTAGAAATGAAAATAGCTCTGATTCCACTTTGTAACATCCCATCATGGGAGCCACTAAATCAATCACTGATGATGGTTCATCACATGAACTTGGGCATCTTTCCCCATATTCTAGAGGTTTTAAACTACTATCAGGAGTCTAATAATGAAAATCCTGATATAGTACCCCCATTTACAGAGTAAAAAAACTATAAAATAAAAATAAAAATAACTAATGAAGTAATAATCAATGAACATGAATCATTTTATCAATTCAAAATACTTGATTATTTCCCAGAACTAAATACATTAAATATTTTATTTCATAACAGCGTCATTGACCCACTGAAACACAAAATAAGGAAATGTGAAAATTTCTATAAGGGGTCCCAACATCATCTTCATCCCCTCATCAATATCAAATGAAATAGCCTAAATAAAATATCTATTATAGGTCTTCTTCCTATATCTTGACCTGCAACATTAAATCCTATTTGGTAGAAACATCGGCATTAGCATGGCGTGAGTACAATTAATTAGGCCATGACTGAAAGTGTGAAAATAAATATCTTGTCTAATAATAGTCCCTGAATATGTATCAATGAATAATATATAAAAAATACATAATAATTTTTCATAATTTTAATTTTGTTACTCATTAACATGGGATTATGGTTTCTACAAATACACCCAACTCAAAAAATATTATTCAGCTGGCATAAGAAATATAAACAATTGACCATGAGGTTTTAAACACTTTATGAAACCAAGGATTCAATTATTCAATTCCATATATAACATTTTACCTTTGATCCCTTGTCATAGTACCTATACCATATGACAAATGGGAGTTTGGAGCATCATCCTGACATTCAAACAATGAAATTAATTTATTTTTCCTTGATTATCAGTTTTTTCTAGACCATGAGATACATTGGTGGTGCCTAGATCATCAGTCTAGCCCACCATAAGGATGATGATCCTTATTCTAACTTCCAGAAACACCATATGATCTTAGATCCTCATTCAATAATAAAATCCATACCTTTATCATAAACATTTAATGTTAATCATTAGTGACATGTTTCAAACATTATGGAAAAAAACATTAGTAAACCATTCCATTTAAAAAACTTCATTGTTCACCGTGGTCTGAATACTGAAAACCGTAATCCCCATTTAAAATTTTCCAAATTCATAAATTTTTTATATAACACAAACATATTGTGTTCTATAGATACCAATTAAAATCATAATTAACCCTTTTTAACCCATCACCCTTCCATCTCATTTACACTTCTCAAATAATGCAATTTCAGACCCAAATAAAAATTTATTCATTACTAACAAGTCATGCCATATTTATGAACTGGATTAATCTCTAAAACCCTTGTATCCCATCATTTAACAAATCTATTCCCCATAATCTATTGATTTTAAAGTCCAATGGGACACCATAAAATCTATCTAATAGTCAACAACAAACCCAACATGGTATGAAAATGGACTCCAGCATAATTTTAATTCATGTTTTATACTTCACAGTCAAGGATACAAATTTAAAACACAAAATAACTATACTATAACTAAAAATATAGGTGAATATCAAAACTATTTTATAATTCTTGTAGAACATTTACCTCATGTTCATAGGCATGCACATTATGAATCATGTCCCTTGATTCAAACAAAAATGAATGAAAATTCTAATGTAATGAACTCCCAAGAAATAGGTTTCAACTTCATTAAGAGAAGATAAAAAACTAGCCTAAGGTAATATAAAAAGTACAAGAATGGGGACTCATTGACTTTCATGGATCATCGATCTACCCTAAATGACACTCCAAATGTCCTATAAATGAAGGATAATGGTTCTTTGAGAAGGTGGGATGTATTTATTATCAAACCTATCTACAAGAGGAGAAATGGCGTGTAACATTAGGTAATAAAAATTTATGGTTTGGTGTAGAAATGATTATTTCCCATCTTTTTAAGAGGTTCATGGTTTGGTTGCATTATTTTTCATTCCATGTTCAATCCATGCGGTTCCATTTTTCAAAGGTGGACCAATTTACACCCTTTCTTGTGAAATAATTCATGGTTTTTAACAGTTCACTTTCATCCCCCAAACACAAATATTAATTTCACAAGGTTTTCACTAACCATGTTTATACCTTTCATTATGCACTCGATGGCCAATTTCCAACAATTTCCATGTTTGGAACCCCTTAGAAACGCCTTAGAACTCTCATAATCCTAAGAACCATTAAATTATCCAATTAAAGGGTATAATAACATTCAAAGAAAAACATAACTCAGCCGATTTTTAGGATCATACAATATTGAATAGTATTGATGGCATAAAACATATATTTATTACTAAAGAGATATTTTAATTAAAAAACCTGACTAAGAGAAATATAACCCTTATATTATATTCAATGTTGACATAATAATTTTTAGTAGAGATAACGATATGATAAAAATTGATAAATTAAATTGGATAATATTGGTGGGGATGAAAATTGTTTACAATTTTATGACCAATTGAAGGTTATCATTGAAGAATTTTATTGAATTTTATCATTATGGTATATATAAAATATATTTAATATTTGTATTAACTAATTTTTCTTTGACGTTTTATGGTGATTTGGATTATTTTGGAAATGTATTATCATGTTTAAAGAGAATAATTTTTTTCATTGTATTACAATGTTTTGAATGATACTTTTTGAGATATTTAATGTGATAAGGAGATAAATGTTAATTTTGACCATGTAAACAATCATGTAAATATATATTTTCGATATTTTGTGTTTGTAATTTGTTCTGACATTTTATAGTGGATTATTATGGCTTACAGTTTAAGGAATGGATTATGTTAAGCATTGGGTGTAACTTTGGATTTTTTTAAAGATTAATGTATTATTTCATCTTAAAAATATTTAATCATAATGGATAACTTATGCTAAACATTATTATTTTAATGATAAATTGATATAAAAGAAATAAATTTTCATTTTTTTACATCTTATGATCCATTAATAGTATATTTTAGTTCCCCTTGTTCATAAAATCATCTTGAATATTCATTTCATATAGAATGAGATGTGGATGTTACAATAATCAACTAAGAAAAAAAAATCACCACACAAATTGTCATATTGTGTACTCATTTTAATGTCGTAGAAGTCATAACTCATGTATTGTATTACCTAAAGTGATCAATCAGATAATATATATCATCCCAAATATATATAATAGATTATAGAATGACAATATCATGGTATGAGGCCATATTCGGCCCCACTTACACACTAAAACATTTATATCATACAAATCCATCGCCAACATGTCTGTGACCTAACATACATTTGGATCCATAATGTTTTCATGCCTACAAATATTTAAATTCAAGGATTGAGTTATATAATCAGTAGGATATGACCAAAAGAGATTATAAATAATAAAAAATTTTATGTATACATAATATGATATTCAAAATATATAGATAATCATACCTCCATCTTATCATGGGGTATAAGATATATAGTAGAATGGATCACCATACCAACATAATCTAGTCCAAAGTGGGATGCCACTTGAATAGTCTAACAATAACTTGGTGGTAAATGATTTATATGTACTCTAATTAATTACCTAGAATAATGATTCATTACCTAACAACTATATAGTGTTAATGAAGAATAAAAAAATACTTCTTCAAAAGAACAAGGAATCACTATATCACTACAATATGAAGAATTATAAATCACAATTTTAGTTTTGGAAGTGAGAATGGTATATCTAGAAATCATATATATAGATAATCATGAATCACAAATATAATAGCAATTTTTTAATATTATATCTCTATAACTCTATAAATATCTATCATTTGATCACTACGTCCTTCGACTGAAATATAATATATATTATAGAATTAGAATGTTATTTTATTGATATACCACTATAAACAAATTGAAATGAATTTTATATCATTAGTATTTTCTGTATGGTGAATAACGTGTTAAGAATAAAATAAATCATGTGGAATGATACATCATCAATATACTAGCTATGGTTAATCATTATCCCCAATATAAGAAAAAAATAGACTTGAGTATCACTAGCATAATCTATAAGCTGAACAATACATTTACATAATACTCATGTTCATGTGAATAGTTGATCAATAATTTTAGATTAATGTAAGATAATCTACCATCCACCGACTAATAATTGATAATGAAACATCAAAAAAAAAATAATCAAGGGGGGGAAGTTATATATTCAACCTAATATAGTTTTGTAGTGATTTTTATTGATTTAATTCAAAAGTGTAATGATATAATCCTAAAAAAACAACATATGTTGATGATACATCACAAGATATATAATAAGGAAGGTTTATATACATTGAATATATTAAAAAATATATAAATATAACATCAATTTAAAATAATAAATATTAATCAATATGTCCATAATTAAAAATTAATGGTGGTTCATTCATCACAAACAATTGTTGACTATCTGAATGAATTATAACATCATTTCATAGACATACTAGCTGATAAATCCTACCCTATACTAGGATTAATTCAATATTTACCACTACATTCCCACTGGTATATTATTTAATAAAATTACCCATATTCCAAATATATGGATATTCTTATTATTAATAAGTAATACTAAAATATTCCATTCTTATTTCACTAAATCAAATCTAATGAGTAGGTACCCTCAGTGTATCCATTCATGAATTAACACTCACCTTTCCCTAGGAAACAAGTTAATCCAAGACCATCTATTTAATGTGTATGTTTTAGAGGACTCCACATGAGCTACATATTATGTAATAAATAATTAAAATAAACAGAAACCCATTTGTGTCTTATACAGGGTCATTCAACCCCCACCTATACTAACATATCATGTGAATTAAGAAGAAATAAAATATAATAATATAATAACTTATATACCACTTCTATCATACTATTATAATCCAACACATTGTATGCCATCTATTTATGTATCCTAAATCACTGGAAAAAAAAAATCCAAAATATTTGATATTTGTGAAAAACAACATTATAACAACCAAAAAAACCATAATACAAAGAATCTGAGGTTTATAATGAACTAAATAAATCCTATAAATTTATGGTTACTTGGTATGGAGCCCAAAAAATATATAAATCAATAATATATGGATGTAAAATAAGATGTAGGAGCATAAAATTGTAAGGATAATTATGGTGTGGCGAATAAATATATTTTGTAATAAAAAAATTGTTTAATATAAATGGTTAAATAATAAGACACTTTGAGGCCATTATGTACATAAACCAACTTTCATAATGTACCTGATATCCTAATTACATACTAAACTAGAGGCTAAAATTTGTTCATTCACCTAAACTTACTAATTTTCTTTCAGTTTTGGCCACCAATTACTTGGTACTAGTAACCCATATACACCCATAATCTTTCGTACAAGAAAATATTTTTTACACCAAGATAATATTATCTAAATTCTTACACATAGCTATTGTCAACTTCTCTAACGACCATGAAAAGAGATAATAAAAAAATGTTATTTGATAATTATTCATATTCACACATAAGTATTGGGTTTATTATAGAATATAATATTTCATAAAAAGATTTAAAATATTTTCATATAAATAATGCTAAAATTTCATAAAATGTATAAATACACATCAATATTACTCATCAAACATTTAATTTTTATAAAAATATCATGAATCTGGACCATTTTGTGAAAAACCCACTATAAATCTTGAAATTTATATTTTCAACATTTCTGATATATCTAAAAAATAAAATCCATATGTGATAAATGATATTATAATAACATTGTTGTGTTCTTGTGGGAATCAATACATACCCACATATCCTAGAAACAATAACCCAAAAAAATTATACATAAAAATATTTCCAACTATTTTGTATCTAATTTAATAAATATATAATTGTGTACCATTTTCCTTTGAATTTGGTATCTTTATAATAATCAGGATGATCTTTTTCTGGATTATTGAGAATTACACAACCAATTCAATCCTTCTTGGCTATGTAAATGCTGAACGAAGCCCTCAATTATAGAACAAGATTCATTCTCCCTCATATTTCTCTTGAACAATATTTAGAGAGAGTGAGAGATATATAGAAATTTTTTGGAGGAGTTTATATAGAAAAAATATCTTAAATACATTATATATTTTCATACTCTTTTTTAGTAGAAATGGATTGATATATAATTTTATACTATTCATAAAAACTATATAAATTTTTTAAATATTATCATTTTTATTTGTAAAATGGGACGTGCTATTTTTTTTTATTTTTAATCCAACCATTAATAAAAGATAATCTTTTTAAGCATTTAAAAATATATCCTAATTTATTTTGAAACCATTATCTCATGATTTCATAGAAAAACATAATAGATTTAGATTGAAGATACTTTTTTAATCATGTAAGATCAACTAATTTTTATACAGAAACTCAGTAAACCATGATGTGGTGGAATAAAATATGACTTTTTTTTCACATATAGATAATTTTACATTGTATAAAACACTAGATCTTATCTTGTAATTTAGTTTAAAATAATATTAGCATTGTTTTCTGTGGAGGTAACAAGGTACACTACAAATTTCCTAAAGGGTATAAAATGCTTTATATCCCATTTAGGGAGATAGTATATCTTTCATTAGTATAGAAAAATGGTAAATTTAAAATCGTATGACCTGTATGTTTACATTTTGTCATTGGTTTTTATTTAAAAAAGTAACAAGTATAATTTAATTTATATAAGATATATAATACATATATACTCCTCACATGTCTTCCTTAAGGAATTTATAACACTATAGGGCATTGTCATTTGTTTTTCTTACCATCTTGGTTTCATTCAACGATCATAATTCATGTCATTAGGTTTATTTTCATAATTCATGGTCAATGGAACAACAATGTAGAAAAAATATGTTAGTTTTAGATAGGACCAATTTGGAGGACATACACCAATTTGGGCCAGGTAAGGATATGATCAATAGTCTCCTGGTTGACTACATATTTCTAAATACACCACATAATATCCTTTCAATCCACTACATAGTTATTTCAATCCATATATACAATTAATTTTTATTTTTATCCACGCATAAATTTATGTATTTTGTATCTTCCATTTTTCTCATTTTTCAAATATATCACATGGAAGGTATTTTTGACGTTAGATTAGACCATTTGAATGTAATGATAAAATAATATTAATGATTTTGGAAATGGAACTCTAATGAATAAACCAAATAAAATATTTGGATTACTATTTTTCTTCTCTCTTATAGAAGGATATTTAATATTTCATTGTATTTTAAAAAAATATAAAATATTCTTTTAAAGGAAATATGATTCTATTTTTAGGTATGAATAAGTGTGAACTAGATATAATTATAATGAATGTAACATTTTAGTATTTCTTGATGGAACCCATAAAAAATTTAATGATTACACCTTAGTATGTTTTTTTTCATCTCAAGATATTAATTTTAGGATATTTTAATGAATATAAGATGAAATTTACTCTCACGATGTCTAATGGGTAATATAATTAATGTTTAATTGTAATAGGATTGATTTAATGGGTTGATATATCTATTTGAAAACAACATTATGTTTCCATCATTCATTATATTATATATATGTCTCGTGTATATTGGTTAGTTGTTTTTTTGTTTGTTGTTATATATAAATATTTATTTCAAGAGAGATAGGTATACTAATTTTATAGAGAACACGATATAGTTATTTCATATAGTTTATTGAACGATTTTTTTAAATTAGATGTCTTAGTGGTTTTTACATTATTAAGATGACGATGATGATGAAATGATGTGATACTCTTAAATGTTATATTATATATTTAATTTTACATTGATGTGGTTTATTATATTTTCTAAATGTTAGACTCTATATTTTGGGATCACTTACATTTTTCTTATTGAATCTCATAAATTCTAGTACACTCTATATAAATGATTCTGTTTTTCAATGAAATTTTATATTTTCTTTGGGTATGGTCAGTTATCACCCTGTTGGTTAGTGTATAACCTTATGATATGTTATTTATTGTGTAATGGCTTTCAATAAGAATGGGTATAGATTAAATAATGCAATTATAATTTTATTTTTTATTTTTGTGTCTCCTAGGATAATGTTATACTCTATAAAATTTATACAATAGATTACTCTCCACATTTATCAAATTTCTAACTCGTTGATATATAATATATTCTCATATTACATGAATATTAATAATATAAAAACATAAAATTTTCATTTCTGGACACATGGGTTATTATATTTGGTTTTTATACTAACAAATCTTTAAAAATACATGGGAATGTTTTTAGGATGTAAAATATTTATTCCATAAAATATATCTCTGTCTTCTTATTAAATATTTTCTTTCTAAAAATCTGGTTAGGTGGAGCAATATACAATTATTCCCTTAAATTTATTAGTAATCAAATATAAATTTATATTATTTATATTAAACTATGTTAGAAAATATAGTGTCTAAATAGTATATAAAATGATTTTAATTAATTAAAAAATGATTTATTTTCTGTTTATATTAAAACAAAATTTGGTTTTGAATTTCAAATAGGGTTTAATGGAAAATTTTCCATGGTTGAATTTTTTATTATGTATTCATTAGATCAATGGATGTGTTTAGGAATTGTTTTATTATTGGGTTATTTGTTTTTGAAACGTGTCATCAAAGTTATTTTTTTATAGAAATGTGAATGGACGCTCCAATACTAATTACATTTTAACCTAATTTTTTTCCACTAAAAGCCCAATCCTAATTACATTTTATCAATCTAGAGAAAGAGGGATAATAGAATACCTTTATTGCGTGTATGGGTTGAGTAATGTTGCATGAGATCTTGAGCTCCTCATGATTATGAAGTCCATCACTGAATTTCTGCAGAATCGTGGATGAATTGTGTTAGCTCTATACATAGAAGATCGAATGTCGTCCAGATAATCCTGGAAAATAAATTTAGTATGGTCAGGGATTGGTTTATATTGTCCAAACCATATGACAAGGATCTATTCAGTACATGTAACTCAAAACAACCTAGTGAGTTGGCCGGATAACTGGATATTGATGAGAGCATGTAGGAATTTATTGGAGTATGCACATGGTATTGTGGATGAATTAAATAATAAAAATGATATATCATTGGAATGAATTTTAATAATTTATGGATTATAAATTTATATTAGAATAAAAATACAACTCATAGGAACTCCCATTAATTGATTTTGACTAGGAATATTTAACTATTGAAACAATATGTATAATGAAGGGAAACATATACAATATAGAGCATATCACTTTTCTAAAGGTGTAAAAATTTGAACAATAGTTTATATATTGTTAACAGTAATTATAAATAATAATAAAATTATACATTACATAGGATGAATTTAGAAGTGATTTTGTCATAGAATTTTCCAATTATGGATTTTATATTAATCCACCTTGATATCAACATGCCATCTATATAGACTCTGTGACTATAAACCTATATATAATTATATTGGTACAAGAGAAAATTTAAAACATATATTATGAGGATATTTACTCAAAAAATATGGATGTTTGGGTACTAATAAAATTGGATTTCATTAGACAATATGATTTTTCCAGGGGTCCTGAAGTACCTAATTAGATCAGATATTGGTTTAATGCTATTGTTCACATTGGGGGTTCTCTAGATGTAATTTAAATTGATTTTTAGATAAAAATACTATAATGATCATATGATAAGGACTATAGTATAATATATGTTAAATAGATAATGGTACGACAGGTATTATACTATTTTTTTAACTTACCATTAATGTTTATAGTGATACATTTTGACTTATTTACCAATAGATATATTTTTATGCGGTCAATACTGATATCTAGAAATCCTAATGAGACTACTTATTCATCTGAGGAGTTTTTTATCTCCTATAAATTTTTGACTCCATCTATGATTTTATAGTTATATAGATAGTATGATCTATTAATTTTTTGTTAATGGTATTTATCTATATAAGATTATTTTTCCCATTCCAAAAATGTAATTTGATATTACATGATAGTGTGAAAAATTTAGAGATCATAGAAATAGAGATTCAATCATTAAACTATCCTGATATATATTATTTTATATGTATTTTTTTTAAATTATAATGGGATACTAATAGTGTTGTGGTAGTTGAGCTGTTATTATAATGTATATATAATTTTTAGAATCTTGATTGATGATATGGTAATGATAGAAGAGGTTGGGGTCTTCATGTATTAGAGATAAATGAAATTATCATGAATGGACATAATGAAAAATTGAATTATGTGGTTAATTGATAATATTTATTCCCAATACCACAAATTTTTTTTCATTGGGAGCATGAAATTATAATAACTATGTTCATTCATAAAAGTTGATGGGTTTTGTAACACTTATGGATGTAGGTGTTACATATTTATTTATTACCATAAATATAATTTAGGATTATTTTTAGAATTGATAAATGTAATAATTTATGGATTACCAATATATGATTTGTTTTTTAGTTACCTATATAATTTTCCATCTATTGTAAAATAATTGAATATTCAAGGATAAGAAAGTGAAATGGGGGAGGAGTGAGGGAAACCTTCTGATTCTCATCATCCACAACATTAAAAATGTATTTAGTAAAAAAGAGTAAGATGGTCATTATTTTTATGAAGATCTTTGATAGGATAAACATGTCATGGGAATTAAAATCCCTATACAGATACATGAATTTGTGGTAGTTGAAGTTGAGAATTAAGTGTCTGTTAAAAATAATGAGTTATATGTTTTAATTTTTATATATTATTTATCCATTATTTTTTTATAAAGCTTCATTTACATATTAATGTATAAATTACTATATAAGTTAATGTATTCTAATTCTGATGAGTTTTTAGGGGACAATTACACTATGGAATATGGAATGTTAGATATTGAAAGGGTATAATGTTTTATATGATTTGGTAGTTCTAATTATGGATCAGAAGGTATGTTTCCTCTATTAGTTGTTTTTGTGGTTCCCACATCACCATTTATGGTGTATTTAAAATAAAATCAAAATATGATTGGATATTGGGAGTCTTGTGTCATGGTCTATATTGGTAGATTCCATATAACTTATAGTAGTGGTGATAGACTATAAAAACATTTTCCTAAATAACTTTGTTAGTTTATAAACTCTAAGATAAGTATAGTTGAACAATACTCTTGACCTAATTGGTGAACCTATAATTTTATGTAATTACATCAGATTAATGAAATTGATCACCTTGATCTAGGGGATTTCAAAAATTATTTTCATCAAATGTGATTCATATATCCTAGAGTTTCGCAATGGTGGCATATTTTATTTTTTTAAATATAATGATAAGATGAATGTGTATCATTTTATTACATACCATTAGTGTTACTTTGTGAAATTAATGATTGATTAAAAATTACTATATATTGATGACGTATTCAATCATTATAAAGGTTATTGTGTATTCTCTATAATTGATCATCTTTATGAGTATCATTATGTAGGTGTTAAAATGAAGAAAAATCATAAGAAATCATTCTTGTATAAAAATTTCAATTATGGGTTTATTTTCATTCCATTTAGGGTAAGGAACACCCATGAGTTCCATTAATATAGTTATTAATAAAAAATTATTTATTTTTAGTGGTATTCATTATAGAAATTATATTTTATTCCAAATATGTATATGGATATTAAAATTTATTTCTAGTGGTATTAGATAACTTATATAAGCACCAAAAAAATTGGTAATGTTGTGAAATTTTTATTTTGATTAAACTAGTTCATTTATTAAATGTTTTATTATATTTTAATTGGGTATTTTTATATGTTATAATCATGGTAGTGTTAATTTCATGGGATACAATTAATAACATATTAGATATTATGAGATTTTTGAGATTAGATTCTTGTTTAATTCTATTTTCTCTAAGACTGATATAGGATAACTATGCCATTCTTGAAATTTTTTATAACTGGGAGTGGTTTAGATTCAATATTTATTTAGACACCTATATAACTTTTTATCGATATATTTACCAGATCACATATACATTGATTTCATGTTAAAATATCACCTTATGAGGTTTATTGTAATTCATCACATTTACATCATTTATGTGAATATATTTTAGAGATTATGGATAATTAATATTAATCGAGATGGTTTTTGTCAATGGAATTTTAATTTAAAATCATGATTTCATGTTTTTAGTTTTGTTATTCTATTCAATGATGTAGATACATTACATTATTATAGAAATTTTTATATTGATAATGTAATAGAAGAGTTTTGGATATATAATTTAATACCAGGGATAATATATATCAAAATTTCATTAGGTGTATTCCCATATGTACATTGATTGCAGGATTTATTTTAATCAAATAGTGTGTAAGGTCTTGTTAAATGGTTTGAATAGAATTAAATAAATAGTTATTTTTGTATGTTCATTGGATGATAACAAATCTATATAGCCATTAGTTGTATTCTATATTGATATTGGGGTGGTAGGTGGATGAAGATGTCTTTTCCAAATGACTATATCGCCTATTCATATTCAGGGTGTCAATAATATTTAGATGATAAAATTTGTGTACTAATTTTTGAATGGTATTTTCATGCATAGTGTCACCAATGTGATAATATGAAAATTTGGACCATTAAATTCCACTTTAGGAGACTTCTTTTCGTATCATGTTTTTGGTTATGAGGTCCCTTTAGTTATTCATCATTCTCAATTAGAATTACATAATAGTGTGGGAATGATTTATATTTATTTCAAGTTCTACTGTTATGGTTGATCATGAATTAAAATTTCGTGTATTTCTTAGAATCATTCCTCTATTATCAGTTAGTGAAGATTATACAATTTTTTGGAATGTGGTTTAATACTTACTATTTTATCAATGTGTTGTTATAAAGATATACTATTAGATTTTATTATTGTTGTTCCTCATAAAACTATGTGGTTTTAATGTATTATGGATATTATAGATAGATTGATAAAATTAGCCCACATAATTACTTTTCAGGAGTATAATTTAGTTTATGTTTAGGAAACATGATACGTTGGTGAGATAATTAAGGTCCATGATATAAAATTGATGATAAAATAAGAATATGACATAAAATATTCATCATGACTGTTATATAGATTGTAGAATGGTTTTGGAATACTAATTTTCCCTTGATTACTTATTGGTCTCAGGATAGAAGAAAATATATATTAATATCAGGAAAATATATGAAATACCGTGTGAATCTACCCAAGATATTATAAATTTTTCTTCTTTGGAACATTACATTAGACTATTTTCCATAAAAACATATCTTCTACAACTATTGTAATGACCCTAATTGGGTATTTTTATAGTAATCCACATAGATATATTTTTTTCTTGTTATATATAGTGAAATCAATAAAATTGGGTCCCAAATAGTTTGAAATATATCATAAGAGGTTTTTTTTTGATTTTATAGTATTCTAAATAAACCTAGAATTAGAAGAATTATTTTCCTAATAATATGTGTAGACCACTTTGGTTTACTGTTGATAAACAAGTCTTTAATATGGATTATCCATGTAGAATGATGTAATGGATTAAAATAGTATAATGTTTTAACCATGGTTTCTATGACATTTCATGTCTTTGGAGATATTGAAAGGAAACACATATCATTTTCCATTTCCATCCAAACATGGGTGATTTTACTAGCTATTACGTATCTCATAGATATAATGATATCATTACAAAAAATTATATATTATTTCTTGGGAAGACATAAAATTTCAGAGTATAAATCATTTACGAAGAGTAATGTTAAAATAATTATCATTTTAATTAACAGTGCTCCGAATACGGAATTCAATTATATAGTGTTGTGGAGACATAAAGGAGTGATGGGTTACACCTATAGATTTGGGGAGAATATGTGTTATCTATACATCTGTGTTATAACTTGAAGTACATATCATAATCATTTAGTACCTTTCATCCATATCTTATCACAAGGTTTCAAATTTTAGAGGAATGTATACTAATGAAAAGACATAGGTATACAATACCATCATAATATATCATTTTAAATGCATATTCCAAAGATATCAAATCATAACATAGATCTTAACGGTTTTTTATCTTCATAAATTACACGTATAAGAATCTTATTTTAATACATTTATTCGCATCTAAAAAATATTCCTCATATATGATACCTGTCTTCTCATATCATTCTAAATATCAATCATTTGATAATAGTGAAACATAATCAAAAAATGGGGGATCTCAGATTCTCATTACAAGATTAGAAAGGGATATAGAAATCGAAATTCATGTGTTAGTATATGATGAGCCTATGTTAAGGGAACATATTTTGGGGGAATGTTAAAAGTTTATTGAAATTAAACCAAGTGAAACAAAGATCCTAAATTGAACAAATCTTGGAATTTAAATTTTAGAATAACAAAGGTGATGTTTCATAGTAGTAAGGGTATATGATTCTACAAAATCAGTCAATGAGGACAAAAATTAGGTTAATTATATGAAATATAATGTTTTATAAGATTTTTTCCCAATCAGAAGCATAAAAATAATAGAATATGTCATGGATAACTACGAAGAAATTTATTTCAAAATTAACTAGGATAGGATGATTCCAATAACATATAATTATTTTGTGAACCAATCACATCCCATAATTTTTTTGACATGGGGTAACAACCAAATTACAAATATGATGTAATCAGTTTTAAAAACATTTTTAATACATAAAAAGATAAATATGAGACCCAAATTTAATATAATTATATATCATATATATGTGTGCACTGAACAATGAAACTAATCATAATCCCAATATAGATTAACTATCCCATAAAAAAAATGTGTTTTAGGAAAACATTCTTAATATATTATCAATTTAAATAAAGATAAATAATGGGGACACTATCAAAAGATAATAACACATATAAAAATAAAAAACCTTCATATATGTATAAATAGATGTAAAAACATTATAAATGGTTTAGAATTATTCCTTAAAATGTAATAATTATATATTAATAAAATTTCATTTAAATAAAATATTTTTTTTTCTTCATCGAGAATAAGTATTATTTTTTAAAATCCATGAGAATTTATTATTGAAGCATAATTGAGTAAAACCCTTACAATTTAATAGAATTGTAATATTTAGGAATGATATAAAATATAATATTCTATTGAAAAATATGTAATTGAAATCAAAATCAAAAGTTGAACATCCATATAGAAAACATTAATAAATATTCCATTCAGTTTTTTCATAATGAAAATGAATTATAAATTAAAATTACCCAAATCATTCATTGAATTTTATATGTGAAAATACGTGAAAACATTTAAGAATATAGTAATCTAGGGGAAAGATTATATATTGATTAGAATTGAAAAAGGTAGATCAACATAATTCAATAATTTCACATGAATTGAGAAATAATGGGGTGTCAAATTACATGAAGAAATTTAATATCTTTAAACAAAAATTGGAGAAGCAGATATATTTTTTATAGTGGAGAAACAAAATATCAAATTCAATTTTAGAAGAAAAAGAAACCCTTAGAATATATTTATTCTTGGATAAACTCAATATAAATCCCTTATTAGTTAATATATTTTTAAAATAATATCATTTATAACCCTCGTAAATTTTATTTTACATGGAACCAATTATTTATAACTATTTATTTCATATATATTACTTCATTATTGATAAATATAATATTTTGGTGTTGTAATTTTTTAATTCTATATATAATTTTGATTGTATATTCCCATCAAGTCCAAATTTTCTTAGTTTCAACACCTCAAGAACGTTATTATTGATGAAATATATTTGATTAATGTTGTTATATAGATTACTGTTCATTTGAAAGATCATATAGTAAGAGTCTTGATGGAGTTCTTACAATGATATATTTATGAATTTTTGTGTAATTAAATGATTTATTATTGTTGAATAATTAAATATATACATATTAATATATATATATATATTATGATCTTATAATGATGAAAAATAATACAAACTAATCTTTATTACATAATATTACTATTATTAAATGTTAATTGTAAATCATGATGTAAACATTATAAAATCATTCATGTAATTGGTAAAACTATATAAAATATGGACACATTTTAATGACTGATAGTGTGTGAAGATATGATTATATAGTTCAACTATATCCTTAATGAAGAATAATGTTATTAAAAATATACTTCAGAGGTATACCATATTGTTTAATAGGTGGTTGAAGATCATATATAAGTATGACGATGGAGAATATAATTCTTATGTTTATGAAATAAATCTCTTCTTACGATGATTCAGAGAAATGAGGGATTTGGGACATTCTAATGTGACCAATGGTTCCCAAAACAATTATAGGGTTATGATAGAAAGAATTTTTTTGGGTTTCAAATTATGTATAAAGACAACATATTTATTACGGTGGATATAGTTTGTATCCTTTTATAGATTAGAGGGAATGATATTAAAAATATTTCAATTTCCTAATATCGAATGAATGTTAATTTCAATAAATTTTGATAAAAATAGTATACCATTTTTTGACCAAATGGATTTTCCAATGGAGTTTGAAAATTTTAGTTAATGGATTTACTGATTCATAATTTGATCTTCATAATAAATTTTTTAGAATTTTAAAATATTTAACTGTTTTTTAGAAACTATTTAATAAATATTAGGTGAATCAAGTGTTTGGTAGAGTTTTAGGAGAAATATGTAATTAAGAAATCGTTTTTTTAATGTGTAAAGGTGTTGTATGGTTTTTGGATGGCTAATGAAAGATGTGTACCCAAAACCTGTTTCTTTGTAGGTGTGTAACATTATTTTACATACACACCATCAGTGGATGCATGTTTGAGAAAAATGATATAGATAATTTCATATTCAAAATTCTTTTGATTGTGCATGGTAAATTGTAATGTTCTCTTAACTGTGTGTGTGTGGGGGGGGGGTCCATATTTGGACGATTTAGCAAAATAATCGGATAACTGTGTGGAAGAACCATTCATCTCATTAAAATGGGTGAAAATACACTTCTGAACCTCTTTTCATTTCATATTCAACCCTCCTATTTCAACCCCATTGACATATAATCTCACTTTGATCCTTGGAGATCTTTTTATGATCCTAAAACATGGTGGTTCTTCATCATCCAGACTAATAACAAAGAACAGTTAGTCACATTTGACCATCCAATTGTATTATATGATTCCACTATCATTCTTCATTGTGTTGTATAATAATGTTGATTTCAATTTCATTGCGAGCTAATAAGAAAATTTTTTAGATAATTTTTCCATTCATCATTTTCAGTCAATATAACTCAAATAAAATCCCGATAGTATATGAGTAAATATTACTAAGCATGATGTTGGTGGTCTATGTATTTTCCCTTATGGTTTAATAAGTATATAAAATATATCACTATGTATCACATTGGATTTTATATGTTTTGGCCCATAAATGATAAATAAATTCTTTAACCTAATGCCTCACAATTAAATACAAACTGTTTATTCAATTTCACTATTGGAGGTTCTTATTCTCAACATTAGTATCCCATTTTGATGTATTCCTTATATTCCTTTGAAATATGATTCGTATATGAAATTATAAGACCCAATTTTTGGGGGTTTATTTTATATTATTTCATTACTATGCTCCACATATACTCTAATCACCAATAATGTGTGTTTGAATTACTATAACATAAGATATTTTTAAATTGAATGAAATAATTTGATATAAAATCCATCCACAATTTTGTAATAAAAAACAATTAGTTGACCTATAATATTTAATTAAATTTTGAAAGAAGATTTGATTATTTGAAATAATAAATAGCATGGACCTTCCAATGGTATTCTGAATTTCTTATACATGGATTGACCCAAATTATAATCATGAATTATGGTATGGAACATTTATGGAAAAGGAAATAATATTATTCCCAATTAAACTATAATACAACATTCTTAAAAAATCGTATTCTTTATTACTTATATTTAAATGTAAAAATGGAATGTATAATTACTTGTTAATTGTTTACATTTTAAAGAAATACTCCATATGAATATACATTAATACTTGAGAAAACATAGGATTCCCAATTGGATGTTACTTGGATGGTATCATTGGTTATATGCACTATAAATCCTTCTGTGAAAATTGGTTTCACCATACTGCACTCTGTAGATATGCATAAAAGTTAAATGAAGTTATCATTTCAACTGAGGGACACCGGAGTAATATATAATAAACACCTTTACTTGGTTCCCATGTTAAAAGGAATTATTTTATGCCATGGAGATTTGTAGATTTAAAATGAATAATTTCATAGAATGGATCATTGGATGAATGGAATATCTTACTTCCGAGATGAAAATAGGTTTTCAATGCAGAATGGAATAAATTAGATCATTTGATAGAATGAAATTTATTATATTCATGACCATCATGACACACTGACACCTTAATTCATCTTGAGTTAAATTTAAAATTAATTATTAAATGGACCTTATTGGGTTTTATTAGGCCTATAAGTACTAATTATCATATAATAATATACATGATATGACTTAGATTCATTCCATTGTTAAAACTATACTTCCTCATGTATACCTTGGTTTATAAACATGTAATACAGTATCAATTTATTATCCTTACCAATAATATTATGTAGTTACCTTGGTCTTATTACTTCGTTCTTCATCATGACATTCATATCTCTATAAATATTACTATTATTTATATCAAAATATATATGTGATGGAACATTCAGAGGCATTCTAGATTATGCAAAAATATGGACTATTAAACGTAAGTATTTTAAAGAAGATGGTCTTGGAATTATTATATTTATTTATTTAATACCTTATTTTGAATACCTATGAACTTTTTTAATTATATTTACATACTATATTTCTTCACAGATCACTGGTGGTAGCCTTATGAGATTATCTCACAAGATGTTCAGGCTCATGTTTAGTACACATATAGGATTCATGGACATCGAATTACGATTATGGATTGTGATATGTGTTTCACACATGGATATAGGAGGATATGATCATAATATTGAGTCAGTTAACAGGTTGATCATATAAGTAACCTTTTGGATTTAGGTCTTTTAATTATGAATATATTATATTCCTATTTCCATTTATGGGTATTTTTCTTTTTAGCATTGACATGATATCTTTATTTTTTATGATTTTGGTTATGTATTTTTTCACGTATTATTATTGGGATGATTTATTTCCACATACTTTTAATTATACTACTTACTCATTTTATTTATTTATTTTGTACATTTTTCTTGCACTTCTCATGAGGGTATAATCACCCAAGCATACCTTCATTGGAAACTAACTTCTTGTTTGAAACCTCTGAAATATTGGGAGGCATTTTTGAGTCCATGTGAAAAAATTTTGGACTAATTTTCAATGACACGAAAAATTTTGGACATCAAAATATTATATTAGAGACTTGTTTTTTTCTTACTATTATTCAGTACTAGACTTGATACTAGGAATCTGTCATAACAAGTCATGTATCCCAGGACTGGGAGTGATTCACCATCACCTCTGGTAAATACTAAGATTATAAGGAGGGGATTGTAATTTTATCTACTGATTATAACATGTTATTATTATTTCTCCTTATGTGATTTATGTACCTTATGTTTCTTATTGATTTGTGGGATCTTTAATTTATTACCCTTGGTTAGATACAGAAAGGATGTATTATTACATGCATCATTATAGGTATAGAGATATTTACATGATAGGTACATTCCATGTTATATAAATTTCATTCATAGACATCCTTCTACATGTAAGATGTGTCTTGTGTGATTTAGTATAATTCTTATCTATATACCATGTTTAGGTTATTATTTAACTTCATCAAATATACAGGATTTAGTGTGTTACATAACCATGTTTACATGCATTTACTATTATGTGAATTATTTTCATGATCTAGTTAGGGAATATGGTCAGTTAGATAATGTATATGCATCAACCAACACAGTGTTTTAACATATATTATGTTCTTGGTATTTTATTTGAATAGCCTATTATGACATGTTCGACCAATGGACTATTAGATTCTTGCCTTGACCATTTTGTGAATGTGAATAAATGGGTACCAATTAACAATTTATATAGTGTATGGTCAACTATAAACACGAGAAAGGTGACCCAATAATGGAACCTATATATATGAAAATTTTATATTCTAATAAAAAATGTATAAATATGGTAGTACTTAAATGAATTCCAGTTATTACATATAAATGATAATAACACTATAAGATGGTAATGGTAATTCATCTAATTGAGCCATAATATATATCTGTGTGTGTGTGTGTGCCTAAATATAAATATAACATCATGCCTCTATAACATGGGTATGATACACCATATTATTGGACCATTATATTCGTGGATCAGCACATATAGTATATTTTTATAATTGTATTATTTTTCATTTACCCACTAAGTTAGTTTTAAATAATAATGTTTAAATTATAATTGTGTTCAATATAGATACAACAAGGTTGGAATGACATGACCCTCATTGTACTCTTTTATATTATTATACCTTAGAGCTTAGATCCATGGGGGTCTACTCCTGTGACATAAGAATGTTTATTTAGTCTTTCAACAACCATTTATATGATATTCATAAATAAACGTATGGTGTCCTCTTTCTGGACCCATTCCCTCAAATTATAGAGAACATGTTGTCTTATATTGATACTTATTTTTATCTGGTATTATATAATTAAATTATAATGAAAAATAGTCATGTATACTATAATAAGTAATTTAAATTATCATTAATTATGATCTATTATGATTATTCTATTCTTAAGTGAATGATTGTAAACAAGTAAATTTTGAGATAATTGTCCTAAAATCCTATGAGGTGTGAGATAATTAAGGTGCTAATTAAAATTTCCTTTATAACTCATACTTGAATTTTACATTTCTATGATTTTTTAAATTATAATATATATATTAATCATTGAAAATGAATGAATAAAATTGTTTTGTGATGTTGATAATTGGGACCGTCATGTAAGGGTTGTCTAAATTTTCCCTTGGGAGGTACCATGAATAGAATCTGGGATGTCACCGATGGATCTCCATTGACCATCCTATCATTTTTATTTTGAGGTTTTTTTGGATGAACACAGTGACCTTTTATGGAATGTCCCAGATAAAAGGTTTACATGTGTTCCATAGTATAGTTTTAACTTAGTTGAGGTAGCACCATTGGAGGTAAATTAACATTGTTTAATGATTCTGTAGAATTCAAGGATGGGGGAATTTTTTTGGTGTTGTTTGGAACTAGTAAAACTATTATATTTAGATTGAAACATTGGTATGTTGGGTGTTCCTCTAAAATTTTTACCTTTTCATGGAAATGAACATTTTATAATTCATTACTTCATTATGGTGTACTCGTCCATGGTGTCATCAAACATTTAGTTGATCATGAACCCTTATTTTTAAATGATTCATTATGTGGTATGTCATTACCTAGGTTAAAATTCATAGAGAATAATATGATTCTCGGATTAAATAATTCAAGTGGTACATCACATAAAAGGATACATAGTTCCAATAGTACCATATATAGTATTATTGGGTGCTCCAATATACTAGGGAAATATCTAGGTAGTATGCATTAATCCATGAATTACCCATACAGGTTGTTTAGAAAATTTTATTACTTTGGTGGAATTATTATATATTTCATCTGTTATGAATAATATATAGGTCACATTCATATTAGAAGGAACCAAAAATTTAGAGGTGTTGTGTTTTCCAAGTGTAGGGTAATAGAATTGTTAGAAGGATCTGGTGTTTTTACATTGCCAATAATTTAGGTTTTTATTTTAAACATGGTCCTACTAGAATGCATGAAAACATATCAATATATTTTATTGCATAATTTTAGAGTAAATAAGATCTATCACACATTATGATACATGTTTTATACTTTATTCAAATCCTAACATGATAAAAGAATGTTTTCCACATCCATTATTCATGTTCGGTGGTGGATGCAGTGGGTGCCCTGGGATGAGTTCCTATTCTTAATAAATGAAAAACAAGGCCATCCAAATGTGGGGATAAAAATTTCAAACAGGTTTCATAATACCATTTTATATAGAGGGAGTGAAATATATTCATACATGTAAAATATTGATTTTGGAAATCATTGAATCATGTAATATTGATTTTATATTGTTTGAATGATTATCATGATAATCCCAGTTATGGGTTGGGATATATTCCATTGAGTAGATTTAGAATGAGGGTGCATAGAGAAGTGTGATGTAAATCTTATGAAAAATGTTGACCCCTAAAAGGAATCACAATGATTATATGGATTACTGTGCACACAAATATTAGGGAATATATTAGTTGAGGTTGGCCAATAGTGAGGTGTTTTTAAACAATCACATATTTACTTGGTGGTGAGGGAATTGTTGCTGGTTAATGGTGAAATTTTGATATTTCCATGAAAGCTCTTTAATGTATGTCATCCAAAGGTGGTTCCATTATTCAATCATATGTTTAGTTAATTGTTAGCTGGAATCAGTGATTTGAACTTCATCTTGGATATGACAATAGTCTCCAGGGTGTTATTGGATATTTTTTATATCCTTATAGTCTTTTTTCCCCATAATGATCATTCCCATTGTCACAACATCATACAGTGTATATTGTGATAGAATCGATTATATATCGAGCTATAAAATGAAATTAAATTCTTAGTTGGCTTGGTAAATAAATATCTTGGATTTTCTCTCAAGTAGAATTGATAATCATAGAGGCATGAATTTTTCTATGTATTAAGGGTATTCCCATGTAGGGAGACCTAGGAGATACTGATAGACTCCAGCCAATTCTTTGACTTGATCTTATAGTAAGACAACGATGTTCGGTTTAGTCAGTGTTATTAATACATGGACATCTCATCCATGTACTAACATATCACTTTTAATCTCATGGGAGGATATTACCTTATTGGATATCAATGAATTATAGGTGATTATTTCAAGGTCACCCATGATTTATGGTCTTTCTCTAATGATATGATTATTGTGGACGATGGTGTCGAGGAAGGTGACCGAATCCACAGATGGACGACTGGCGTGATGTTTGTGATCTCGAGGAAGGCACGTGAATGATGGAAGGCATTTGAATTTTGAATGTTGTGTTTTTTTGAAGGCGTCAATGGTGGTGGATCGGGTTTTCTGTTGTGTTCGTATGAAATTTGAATGTTGTATGCTGTAATTTTTAGGGTGGTTTTCTGAGGGTCTACACTTACGCTTTAAAAGCGTTATTAGAGAATACAAAAATATGGATTTTTGAGGGTAATATGATTATTGTGCGATGATGCAAGGGTGTGGGATCATGATTACTCTTATATTCATGTTGTTGTATGATGATATAAAAAATTATATTGGTAAGGGAAATCACCAATGTCTTGTTATATAATTTTGTGAGTATTCTCAAATTAATTTCAAGGTGTGTCTTGGATTAAATATTATATGATTAGGGTCTGGAATAATAATACATGAATTTTTGGAGTTTCATGTGATTGTCACATGGTAGTATATTGAATTGGTTTTTTCATAATTGGATAATTTTTGTCGGTAAGGAATCACCTCTATACATTCTTTTTGATGATGTGAATATATTGAAATGGTGTTCCATTACTTCTCGTGGCTTGACCAGGATCGTTGTGGAAAAATGGGAAAAAAAAATTCGATCTTTTTCTGAAATGATATAATCTGCATCCTTACAAAAATAATGGAATGCTTGACTGGGAAATTTAAATTTTGGGAGCACCATGAATAAGAATTGACCATTCAAGAAAGATTATATAGTGTATAACACCATTTATTGTTGTTAAAAGAGAAGATTATGTAAAAATATTTGCGGCTAGAAAGTCTCACGAATGCATCATCTCAATATTTTAGTTTTTAAATTGAGCATGAACTCGAGTTTATGTGGATTATGTACATTATATTAGAAATAATTATTATATCGGAATTTGGAATGTCAAACTATACATTGGAATTTCAAATGATGTTTCCACACAGTTATAGGCCATGTATGATTTCATTGTCAACCATGTTGGACATGTAATGATTTTTTTTCTAAATCGGGGAGACTGTAAGATCCCATGTATTGAACCAGATGAAATTTATAATGGACGTGATAATTTAATTTGGTGAAAAAAAATAATTTGAGAATATAAATTAAGTTAAAATAATTATAACAGTTAAACATGTTGTTTATAGATGGGGATTAAGAACCAAGAGGTGAATTTGGTGTTATATTTAGTTTTTATTGCAGCGAGCTTCAAAAAGAATTTTTTTGGAAAAGGTAATTGTGGATAATTTTTTTACCCTACGTTCAATTAACCTTATTTCCTCCATTCTCCTCATCATTCACACAACATCTCCCCCCAGAAAGTGGGATATTTTTATCCTCCAAGGATTTAGTGGTTCTTCAAAATCTAGATACAGAAAGAAGAATCTCCATTCACATTTGACCACCCCTAGTAACTCTTTGATTCCTCAATCCTCTATTATAATAATATTTTTATGTATTTATTGAAATTTAAATGAGATTTAATACTCTAGATTTTAGTTTTTATTTTTATTCTTCAAATTTAACATGATATTAATCAGATAATTCCTCAGTAATTAGTGAATGAACCATTATAAGATTGTAGTAGGTGGTATATGGCTATTCCCATAAGGGTTTATAATTTTATAAAATTAAACTCTATTCCACTTGGTTAATTTTCTATGTGTCACCCCTTAAATGTATGATTAATCATAATCTACTTAATTCATTCGATTTAATATTAATTTTATATTTAATTACAAATTTAATGAATCTTCACATCCTCTAACACCACCACATTAGTCGGGTTTCTTATATAACCATGGAATATGCTTCCATTTGGAAATTAATTCATCATACTTGGGTGCCATTCTAATTAATTTGAAAAAAAAATTATTTCATACAAATTAATGACCATTGATGTTTTCTATAAGAACATTAATGTTATATATTTTTAAATTGACATAATTAATTGTTATGAAAACCATTCCCAAATTCTTAATAAAAAATTATATGAGATGCACAATCTTATATAATAAGAAGGGTGAATAAACTGTAGTCATTTGATATGATAAATGGAATGGAGCTTCTCGTTGACATGTAAATTATATATAAATTATCTGGCCTAAATTGTATACTGGAATTGTGATATTGAATGATTATGGACATGGCCTCATTATTCATACTTGAACTAAAATATGACAATATTATAAACAAAAAATTTGTTATCATATATATTTAATTATAAAAATGGAATGTATAAAATCATGGGATGTTTTTATATATTAAAGGAAATGTGCTAATTCCTTTATATTACACCGTTAGTGAACATTAGATTCCCATATCATGACCTAATCCACTAAGACCCCTATCTGATGATAACCCATGGGTGACTCAACTAGTCCCACCTCTAATATTATAGGGTCTAGAAAATAACCCCAAATAGTCATATCCAAAAAATGGGTGGCATTTTCCTAATTGGCCTTTATGTATGCACACATATCCAATCCCATAAAATACTAAAAATTAAAATAATACAACTAATACCAATGAATGAATAAAATATATCCCATAATAAGAGTAAAAAAAGTATAGAATGTGATATATTATCCAAATAAAAACCCAACCCAAAAAAAAAGAATCCAACAATATCAAAATGAGGGGAATTTTGTCAAATGTGACTCCTCGTATGATCAACATTATGTGTAGAATAATCTAATCATTTCCTTCTCCTTTCCCTATAAGATACCCATTGAAAGAAAATTTTTCATCATAATAATAATTTGTACATGAAAATACAATGTGGGTTGAGTATGACAATACCTTGAAAATCACCCTGAAATCACTCAGTATAGAGAATGAAGGGTTCTCAACTAATCAGATGGGCATGTCAATCAGACATATGTGACACTTATAAAATACACAGGTAAATATACTAATGGTATTCACTGAGTCTCATAGTAATTTTAAAACCACATTTTCATACTATTATTCATCTTCAGAATCTGTAGCAACACTCTCCCCAGATAACTCACTTTGTGGGAATAATATCACTAATAGTGTTCTTTGGTGATTTCACAATCATTTGGTCGCACAATAAGGATGTACACACTTAAATTTAGCAGAGATCGATACATATGTAATAGATGACACCAAGGGCCCTGGGTAATACCTAAAACCTGGTATCGAATGACCGAAAAAGTAGGACATCAACCCCAATTTATGTCGGTCCTACCAATATATGGAAGACAACAAAGCGTGGAAGGTGATAGTGGATTCCACCCTTGGTCATTGGTTCACACTGAGAAATATATCTGAGAATAATCAATTAGAAATGATTATAATACTATTTATAATATGCAATTCAACAATATACCCTCACAAGGATGGACCAATTGAATGCACCATAAGGATGTTGTCCTATAATAAGGAAAACATCATCCTCAAAAATAATTTTAGGTTATATATAACGTTTACAGGGGGTACATGGAGTTTCATTCTTCCCATGGGTATAGACATTCTGTTTTCATCCCACAAGACATGTCCTTCAAATTACTCAGTTTTAATGATTAGGTACATGGTGTATAGTGGCATGTCAGCTCACCCCAATATACACTAGGTTGTTCTTGAGTACATGGAATAACCTTTCGTACTCTGTCCAAGATTGTGTCTGAATTTTAACATATGTTCGTGGGATGATCCTATGTACCTGAGGTCACAAAATGATTCACCATGATGAGTTACACAATTTGGGATGTGTTTCACATAGTATGGGATACATTCCTTTCCATAGAAACTCTAACACTACAACTAATACCACACATCTTGTATTTCTCTGTTTTACAAGGCATGTAATGTAGAATTTTATAGATCCAATGGATCATACAAATTTTTTCTTCTTTCCCTGTGGCTATGGCCAATCCATCTGGTAAATGTGGATATGGGGTCAATAAACCTTTATCTTCGGTAGTTGTGAGAATCTCAGATTTGATCAAAAATCACATTCTCAGGAAGCATTGTTTCCTCCTACTTAATTGTGGAGAAAAAAATATATAATTCAGTATTTTTACTCCACATATCTACCACTACAATCATTACTCCTCGAATGAATCCTCTATAACGAACTATACCCATTTCATTGATCCATTATGCCACTGAATGGTCATGAAATTATCTAATAATATGTATTCCTCAAACCATGTTCCATATACATGTCATGAGACTAATTTATGAAGAATTAGTGATGAAATATAAGTAACACCAGCATTTAATGAACCAATGAATTGTTCGGCATGGCCCTGATTCGCTGATGTTATTATGATGAATGAATAAAACAATAATAACCAAATAAATATATATCGAAATCATCCATTTATTTTGAACCAATTATTTTTCGTTGAAATGAATCCTGTTTGAAAAGTTATAAATTAAATTTTAAGAATCCAGAAAAGTAAAATATGCTACCCCATGTTGGATCGATAACTATTGATGAATAGTAACATTTTGAAATCAATGGACATATCAACAACCATTGTTGAAAAAATGATCATCAACCACTATCCCAATTTTTTATATTCATCATATCCTCTCCCAAAAACTACACATAAAATATATTAGTTATGTGGTTGGAACTATGATTCTGTTATAAAAAATTATTTATACAAGGCCTCTAGTTGAAATCATTAATCAGATAATAAAATGAATAAATAAATTTATTCGTTTATTTATTATTTTACCCCATTAAAATACATTCATAACATTTTGATTAGAAAAAATATTATATAACCCCTAGTCTAAAACCCCCATTTGGAAATTTATGGTATTCATAAATGTCTGATCAATGTCTTTTTTCTAGAGTATATCATATTTTTTATGTTAATTATGAAAGAATTATATTGATCTATATTTATATATATTAATATATAAATTCTAGGATAACTGGGCTTTGGAATCACTCTCAATCTTAGTTCATTGATATATGAATATTACTTGTTATATTTAAAATCGTTACATGGAATATACATCGATGTTATATTCTACATGATTTAAGGACTTTCTTACCGACAAGTGAAAAAGGAAAAAATCAAAATTAGGTGGTTACTGAGGTCACATCATTATCTTCTAGTCGATGGTTCTCACCGGAATATTCTCATGTTACCATCGGACGCAAACCAATAGAATTGATTATCCATATTGGATATAATCTTACTGATCATCAATAAAAAATAAGGGATAGACAAAGGTAGATCTACCATTGATATATATCTTTCCCTAGTCTATAACATGTGACAGGAAATTCACATACCCCCACATATACAACATGTGTTATACATCGTGTACCATGTCCAACTATTTAGAAGAGACAAGTGAGACACCACATCACCAACTAAGAACAATACATGTAATGGTGTAATAACTTTTAATGATATATTACCACCTCTAAAAAAACATGAAATGACACATTGATTTAATAGATTATAGAACACATTGTCTCCCTCCTAAAAATAAATTGACCTATTTAAATATATTGAAAAATACTTCATACAACACATTTTATAATTCATCAACACTTCTATAATATGAACCTTCAACATTGTAGCTTCCAACATCAATGGGTCAATATTTTCGAAATATACTTCATCAGTCTAGCAGAGCGGTGGCCTATAGTTTCTCTCATACAAGGCCCCAAATTGATCCATAACAATTATGGGATGGTATTGTTTTAAAATGCAAACACCACCAATGGTTGGTGATCCTATTAACAATTTCCAATGACCATAATCCATGCAAGATTAATGTTTTCTAGAACCTGAATAGGCCGCTCAATCTCCCCATTAGTTTTGGTGTGAAACTCCATGCTCTAGTATAATTGAGTCCCAGTGACCTTGTTCTCTAAATAATCATATTTTTAATCTACCATCATGGTATAAAATGATCATCTAGTGAACAAAATTTATCTATAAAATCTACCACATGTAAAAGTGACCTAGGTTCTCTAGAAAACTCAGATCCCAAATAGCTATTATGTGGGATTAATTGATATATTTTTCTATTATCACTTAGTTAAAATTATGTATCCCATATTTAAATGGTATCCCACAACCAAATTCGATAGAAAAACGAACCCACTTCCACTCTCGAACCACTATGAGTTGGGATAATCATTATGAAACCTTGTGATTAACCATCACCTACTGACATGTAAGGAATTGGGAGACAATAATTGTTACAGAATTCATTATAATGGGGATCTAGAACTATCATTGGACGTCTTGGAACATCTTTTTTCACCCATGGATGTACTTCTAGAGAGGAAATACTAAACTCTCTGTTAAACTCAGCATACAACATCATACTTACTATAGTCAATCCTATTAAAAGGATTTTATTCACTCAACATTATAGAAACCCATCAGGAGAACATCTTGTGGATGTATGAGCATGCATGATCTCACATCACATATCTCTCCATTGATCTTCAATAACATTATTCAAAATAATTGGGGTAACATCCAACAATGTTAGAAATGATATACTATCTACATACCATATGGAAAACTACAATGTGGATAACAATTTTGATGTCATAGAAAACAACTAAAAACAAGATATCCTTATTAGAGTATCGTCTACCATGTTTACCTACCCATGAATGTAGGATATCAAAAATTCTTAATCCTAATGGAATTTTAACTATCACCAATATCTCTAATCAAGATCCTTATGGGATATGATGTAATTGATGTTGTTATAGTCATAATAAATGATTAATTTCTCACCCATAATATAGTGACACCACATATTCAGTGAATATAATATCAATTCCAACTATAGTTCATGTATCACCAAGTTATTTTAATCATGTATAAAATTCATATTTCCTTAAGTATCACCACCTTCCAATGCATAATAACTAATCCATTATTTAGTCCAAAACTCACCATTTAAAAATACATTCTCTCCAACATTCTGTAGAATTTACAATATTTAGGGAACTCACCAACCATTAACTCAACTTCTAAAATCAAGATGGAACCTCTCCATTCATAAGAAATATATCCCCTTGGATTTTAATGTATAAAATGATGATTATATCCAATAGAAATTAGGCATGAATAATTTATAAACTGAGATCATTCGATTGATTCGTCAATCCTCATTCACAATATTGGGTGGAACCAAGGATAACATTTCCCTACCCACTAATGGGTACATTGTGACATCTTCTAAAAGGACACAATTTCCTAGATATTTGACCTCTAGAATATGGAACTAATACATACAGATTATCTCATAAAGACACTTCTCTGGGAGTAAGTCCAAAAACATTATTGAGTGTGTAGAATGATCCTCCTCATGTTTTGAGTACTATAGGATTTCGTAGATTAATACTATAGGAAATGATCAATAAAAGAATAAATCATCTAGTTAATGAGTCACAATAACACTTATAATTTTTTTTCATGGATAAAGGATTCATTGTGTACTCACATTGACCATAATGAAATCGAAATGTCATCATTGTTATTTCGTCTTACTATACCCAATGATGGTGATAACTATATATGAGGTCCATCATTGAAAACCATTTTTACTCTTTCAACCAATCAAAGAGTTTATTGATCATTGGTAAAGGAATCATATTATTCTTGTTCACCTCATTCCAGCACATATAAAACACAAATAACCTCATGATCCCATCAACCTTCATAGATAATGAAACTAGGGAAACTAAGGGAGAATCATTGTGTTTCATTAATTCATTCATGTAAAAGACCATGAAATTCATCTTCACCTAACGAAGTTCTAGTGGATCTATCCAATATTCAAACAACGCTTTCTGGGTTTTCCCTATTTTTTATTTCAATATTGAAGGCTATCAATAAGCGTTCAGGTAAGACTATAATGTATTTAGGAAAGACATCCCCATTCTCTACCACCACAACATGAAACTAGAATTCCATAACATCCCCTCTTCCAATAGTAATTCAAGAAAACTGGTAACTTAATAGTTAAATTCTACAACATATAATCAATTCCTACACTTTCTGGTCTTCCTTATCATCCACAAAAAACATCAATCTATCATTGTGCATACAAAAAATACTCCACCTAGAATAATCAATTTATGTATTCACTATGTGTAATCAAACCATTATTATGATGAAATCAAAATGAATCATTAATACTGCAAGTAGATTCCATGAGAAACCTTATCCTCCATGGGTCATATCAAAATAATTAAGAATGTATTTTCTAACTAAAACATTTTTCGTAGGATTATCCAACTATAATATTTGACCCAAATGCCCAAATAGAATCTATAGGTCTCACACTAATGATGTACAAAGAATATAGTATCTCAAAACACTCTCCATTATGAATGAATTTATGGTTGAAAATTCACATATTTTAAATCAAATAACCCTTGAAGACTTTGGTTCATAGTCCTCAACTACATATAGAAATCATTTCCCCTGTCCACATGCTCTCTGAGCATAGAAGGGGATCCCTGGGGTATTGAAAACAAGTCAAAAATTCTTCCTCCTCTGGTTAATCTCTTTGCCACTCTGCCACATCAACCAAAATTCAAAACACCATAGGTAAGACACTACAAATTCTTAGTTGTCCCATCCAATGTATCCATATTTGGATTAAATTGTGTCAAAAAATATCATGTATGATATCCAAGTCTCCCATAAGAGTCTCATTTCCTCCCCCTAGGATAACTACAACCATCTTAAGACCCTAGAGATATAGACCTTCTATCTAAAGATTACGTCCTATAACATATCTCACATCGTGATACCTAAATCTATCATCATTAACCTGCATCCAATGTATAATATCCAGAATTCCCCCTAATGGCACCCACTTCTGGTGTCTTCTTGTTGAGAAATATCTCTAGTACCAGACTATGATCAAACACCACATCATGGGAAGTGATTCATAGAGGTATCACACTACCCTGAATATCTATACTTAAGGAAACCTAATAATTATGTGTCTGGAATAATGGATCCCAAAATACACCAATAATTTATTAGGATAGGCTGTTTAACCTCAAAAAATAATAATCCATAGTCATACTTCCTGGCCGAAGCATCAGAATCTCCTTGTTGTGCATAGATCATAGTATATTTGTATAAAAAACCTCTATAAAATGGTTATAAAACTCTATAATTTAATGATAAATATAATATTATGATAAAAAAATTATTAGTTTCAATAATGTTCTATATCTATGATCTATAATTCATACAGGAAGCATAATCTGATCAGAAAGTCTACTAACAAGGCAAAAGACTCATGTAACATCCTCAATAGAATCTGTAACTTCCCGGAGTGTGGCTCACCCTTGTATCTAGGGGGTCACAATTGTAAAAAATCATTAATAATTCTCAGCCAATGCACCTCATACAATAGTAATTCTAGTATCATATTATACTCAATGAGTGAATGTGTGGCTAGAAAACCAGATGGAGGTGATACCTCCTGAACTAGTCCTTAAATAAAATACTCATCACTTTTGGGATTGTCTGCAAGATCCTATTAATGAATCCAGTTTTAATTTTTATTAGGGGAATCTTTAAATATCAAATGTACTCCCCATTTTGTTAGAATATCTATGTATATAACCCATGAAGTACATGGAAACCATAACCTATTCTTATATGATTCATGTGTTGATGTTTTTCCCTACTATGAGGGAAATTTTAAAAAAGTCAACAAGTTGGAGGTATGATACATTTTTAATGTATGTGTTTATTTTCAGAATAACCGCAGATTGGTTGACCATTAATTATATCTTGTAATAAAAAACACAATTTCCATAAATCCCAAAAAAAACTCATAACTATAAAAAATAACAATATTGACACAAAGATGAAACATATCTGATAGCACTCATTCCTTACCTGACCTAATGGGGCCCTCCAACCTAGTGAAATGTGGATTGTGATAACCAAAAACCCCATCTAATAGGAAAGGTGCATGAAACTAGTGAAAATTAGGTATATTGCATACAATGTTGTAATTATTCTAACGCCCCAACCCCAGTTACACAGAGTCAGTGAATTATTACGTAACATTGTCATGATCACAAAGATCAAGTCTCGAAAGACTGATTAGTTTAGTAGCCTTGAAACACTAGATACATTAATAAGTTTTACATTAAATCATAAAGTAATACAAAACTACAACAACGTCTTGTCTTCATATCCCCTCATATTTTCCCTTCAGGTCATTCATACAGTACTTCTTCATATCCTGGAAAAATTAAAACATTGAAAGGGGTGAGCTCAAATGATCACTACGGATAACAGTATAGTGGAAGATTTCATAAATAAACATAAACATTTAAGGAATTGTATAACTAAAACAAAAGACTTTTAATCTTTAACTTCCTCATAATATGGAAAAATAATATGAAATAATGCCATTTACTTATTCACATGGATATTATACTAGTCGAATAATCACATGGAATATCAATAACCACTTTCATAATGATGGAATGCATAATGCTAGACTATCATATCCACGTAGCCAAGGCCTCATGCCATGACTACAAATAAGATTTTGTCAAGGCCTCATGCCAAGACACTAGTTTGTCTCATGAGGCCTACCGATGCATCGAGAATCTATAGCGGGCTCCACCCGTCACTTATTAAGTCCAATGCATTCGTCATATGAATAGGTTTAAGAATATCATAAACCATAACATAATCATATCACATAAAACATGAATAAAGGAAACATTAAATTTCCACATTTAAATCACAATATATCAATACAACACATTTATATAATAAAACAATTTTCAATACCAAAATAAAATAAATGTAAAACTTTATTTTTCATTTAAAAAAAGTTACGTCTTGTCGAGGAAGCCAAAACTCAAATAATGGTCATGGTGTGTTAGAATCTTGAACTTGCGTACAATGCAAGCTATTGAATTATTGAAAGAGAAGTGTATCGTGAAAGCTTGGGGTGTTACATTCTCCTGTCCTTCGATAAATTGCATCATCGCAATTTGAAAATGTTCTTCGAAAATAAAAGGTTGAAAATAGAAAATACCTTTGTAGAAAACCCACATCTGAAATAGGGTTAATAAAATTATAACATTAAAAGAAATAAATGGAAGTACAAAGGACACCCGAGATATCCCATACAAATATTCTATGAAAATATGGATATGGATGAAAAAAACCCATCAAGGTCTGATGGAGAGTTGTAGAAAAGAGGATTAGGAGAAGGTTAACGACAAGAAAATCACAAACTTGTGATTTTTTAAACGGTCATTGAATCCCCAGTTGGAAAAGTTAACCAATAAAATTTTTGTTTTAAGTTACCTTTCATAAAGTTGAGGAATTTATTTAGGAGATCTACTAAGAACGTAAGGAAATATAGTTACTTGTCATGTAGAGTTTCATTTTTTAATAAATTTTCACCACAAACCCATCGATCACTCCAAAAGCTAATAGAACTCAAAATATTCTATTTATCATAATTGTATAAGGTTCCAAATATTAACACATACCATTTAGATTAGGAAAAATATTTTTTAATAACCAGGGACTTCCAGTAGGCTAGTGATAGGTAAGAAAGGCCTATCGCACTATGGTTGTGGGTTCGATTCCTACAGCTTTTTCTGACACGACGGGATATCCCCCAACCTGCAGGATGTCCTTTTCACAAAACTATATTATTATAATATTCTAAAAATAATATTCATAAATGTTTTAATCTTAAACAATACTATCCATAGTTCAACTTCATCCATTCCAACATTTATAGTTATCCAATGTACATCGATCCAGACTTTCTCTAAAAGGTCTCTAAATTCTAAAATCAATTGTATCATCAGATTCATCAAACAAAGTAATGTTTCTCTTATTTTCAAATACAAAAATATTTTTACCTTCATCATATTAAAACCATAATTAAAAAAACAAGTATTGCAGTACAATCCTTATATATATCACATTATTCTTATAACCAGAATATAATCCTTGAGTCCAAAAGCCCCAATACATTAATTATTCCACTTCAACTGTAGTAACAACATAAGATTGACCTTGATCACATAGCCTTTTCTGAGGTATGTTTCTCTAGAACATAGGGCATTCATTTGCATAATGCCCCATTTCCCTACAATTGTTGCATTCAACATTGATAGCCTCTTTTTTTCCCTTGCAATCACGAGCCTGGTGAACTTTGTCTCCATATTTATAACAAACTCCCATTCCATTCAGGCAAGTACTGGGATGATTCTTCCCACAATTATCACATAATGGAAAATCCTTCTTTCCCTTTTTCCCTTTATCTGTCTCTTGTTCCACCGTTCTCTTCTTCTCTTGCTTTACTTTATTGTAATAAGATTTAGAGAATTCCTTTTCTGTCTTGATAGAACATGATACTATATCTTCATATGTTGAGAAAGATTTTAATACTAAAGCTCGATAGAGAAATGGTTTTAACCCATCAATGAAATGATCAATATTACTTCATGGGTTACGTATATAATCTACACCATGTCTTTCTAACCTTTTAAAGTTGTCCTAATACTTTGCGACATTCTCATCCTCCTTCTACCTCAGACTCAGAAATTGCCTTTCCATATCTACTAGATGGTCATGTGGAAAGTATTTTTCTAAGAAAAGCTCTTCGATCTCTCTACATTCCATACTTGATACTTCTTCATCTTCCTTTTTGTTTTGAATCTGCGACCACCATTGATCGGCATCTCCAGTGAGGCGGTAAACTGCCATGACCACCTTCTCCCTTTCGCAACTCCCCAAGGCGTGGAATATTTTCTCTAAGGAGTTTATCCATTTCTCAGCTACTAATGGATTTGTACCCCCATTAAATATTGTCAGCTTCTCCTCATTAAATGATCTAACATTGATCCTCCACATTGCGGATCAAGGTTCTCCATTCGAGTAAGGTTATTATTCATAACCTGAGTGAGTTGTCCCAGAATGGTGATAAGTTAATAAGCACCAATTGTATCACCAGCTCTGTTATAATTATCTTGAGTAGGAGGGCAATCCATACATGGAGTGCATGCATTTATATGGTTTTCATTCCTTCCATTAGGTACCATTTCTAATCAATGGAATAAACTAGATTAGTTTATGAATCAAAATACACAATTCCATACTTGTAAAACACATAACATAAATTGAACTATTTATGGATATAATCTATAATCAAAAAAATGTTTTCTTTGTGGAATTATATACTCATAACCCTTCATAGTGGTTTGTAAACAAAATGACAATTATCCTAAACATATCCCCCGGGAGTGTCGTAACCAACAGTGCAGCAAGGCACGTTTTCGTGCACCAGTTCCTGTTCGAGTCTAGCTCAAAGAGGTGTTTTCGTGTTTTACGCCTAGGTACATGTCTTCCAGAGCCGCCTCTACCTACTAGTATCGAGACAAGGATGTATTGCTCGGAAAACTCACAAAATCTCTATAATAGAAAAATTCAAGGAAGTTCTTCAATACTAATCCTCAAAATCTATCTTTGGGATATGTTCTCTAATCAGAGTTTATCTAAATCTAGATTCCAAGGTTAGTACTGAACTGCCTCTGATACCAACTGTAACGCCCCGACCACAGTTACCCAGAGTCGGTGCATTATTACGTAACACTGGAATGATCACAAAGATCAAGTCTCGAAAGACCGATTAGTTTAGTAGCCTTGAAACACTAGTTACATTCATAAGTTTTACATTACATCATAAAGTAATACAAAACTACAACAACATCTTGTCTTCATATCCACTCATATTATCCCTTTAGTTCATTCATAAAATACTTCTTCACATCCTAGAAAAATTAAAACATTGAAAGGGGTGAGCTCAGATGCTCAGTAAGGATAAAAATATAGTGGAAGCTTTCATAAATAAATATAAACATTTAAGGCATTGTATAACTGAAACAAAAGCCTTTTAATCTTGAACTTCAGCATAATATGGAAAAATAAAATGAAATAATGCCATTTATTTATTCACATGGATATTACAGTAGTCGAATAATCACATGCAATATCAATAACCACTTTCATGATGATGGAATGCATAATGCCAGACTATCATAACCACGTAGCCAAGGCCTCGTGCCAAGACTACAAATAAGATATTGTCAAGGCCTCATGACAAGACACTAGATTGTCTAATGAGACCTACCGATGCATCGAGGAGCTATTGCGGGCTCCGCCCGTCACTTATTAAGTCCAATTCATTCCTCATATGAACAGGTTTAAACATATCATAAAGCATAACATAATCGTATCACATAAAACATGAATAAAGGAAACATAACATTTCCACATTTTATTCACAAGATATCAATACAACACCGTGATATAATAAAACCATTTTCAATACCAAAATAAAAGAAAACTAAAACAATATTTTTCATTTAAAAAAAATTATGTCTTGTAGAGGAAGTCGAAACTCAAATAATGGTCGTGGTGTGTTAGAATCTCAAACTTGCGTACAATGAAAGCTATTGCATTATTGAAAGAGAAGCATATCGCGAAATCTTGAGGTGTAACAATTATACTAATGTAAATTTTGAAAAACTCACATATCCAAGACTGTAGAATTCTAAAATGTAAAATAGTACAACTGATACTGATGAATTCATAGTATATATCCCATATTTACAGTATGACAAAAAATAGCTATAATTGATAAAGGGAAAATTTCACAACAAAAACTACAATGGAGTCCATATTACTTCGAATGAGTTGAAGATTATGAAATGTGATTCATGGTATATAACACTTTTTATTTATCATATTCTATGGTATCCATACTACTGTTCCAACGTGAACCACATTAAACAACTGATTGTTTTCATAAGAAATAACATGTGTCTTAAAAAACATGTAGTGGTGATTATAATAATAGATACTAGGACATGTTAAATACAAAATCATACAGTTTATAATTTATCATCTCATCATAGGGTAATTTTAGCAACTATTATAAAACATATAGAAATAAAAAACATGATATAGTCATTGTATACAACGAGTCTCATGGTAAGTTCATAAATGCGTTTCCCAAAAATGAATCTATTCTAGAGATCATAGAAACACTCTACTAGGATAAATCACTAATTGAGTATGATAAAACGGATGTAATTCATTAGAGATGTCACAATCAATGGGTCTCAGCATAAGTATGTTAATTATATATGTCAGAAGAGACTGACATAATTATAGGGTATCACAATCAAGGTCATGGGGTATACTAATGATCCAATATAGAATAAACCTCTATGTATGAGTTCAATGGAATTATATGTGATGCATACCAATCCATTGAATAAACATAATGGATAATAGGACTGAGGATCTCACCTAGGCCCCTATAGAAATACTATGAACTCTGCCTATAATGAATCATTTATAGGGGACATCAATATTATTTTAAACGAGTAATTCTGTAGTATAAACTCAAAAGGATGGACTGACAGAACAATCATTCACGAAAATGGTCCATAATAAATGGAAAATGGGCATGAGATCTCCATAGAAGAATTACAAGACATGTACGAGGGGGAAAATATCATGTATTTCATCCTAAGGGCTTACTCCTAAACTTCATATATCCCGTCGAATGAATCAGAAAGTATGTTTCATGTTCCATGGGGTCCAAAAAAATCAGAGATCTTTCATATCACACCAGTGTACCCTTAACAATGCTTAAGTAAATAGGACCACCTATATATTATGGTGTGTTTGAGTATATGGGATTCCTAGGTACTATAAGAATTCTCATATATATGACTGTAGATAGCTTTTCTCATGTTTTGGTAATAGGTGTGTGACATGCTCCACACAGTGTGTGATACTTTCTTCCTAATATAAACCCCATTGTCATAGAAAGGGACAAACATGGTGTGTATATCTAGAATTTACATTGTGTAATATAATATTTTCCCGATACCACAGATTCTTCTTGCATTATCTTATATCACTACCACCACCACCAATCCTGTTGGTGTCTTTGGATCAGGTTTTGATTGACCCCCTCCACCATCGTCTATTGGAATCTGAGTTCCGATATTCTTGAATATCTATTTTTCAAGTCGAATTATCTATATCATCTAAAAATATTATGTATATGACTCTTCAATCTAATATCATTCCACCTCTAATCACAAACTATCATCAACAAACCTCATTCAAAAACATAGTATATAACTACATCTGTGGTATCAACTCATTATGTTGAAGAATCCTCATGTAATGATCAAATTCAAGGAATTAATACAATTATGGACAAAATAAAATTTTGAAGATGAACATGTGAAGAATATGGGACGAAGTAACAGAATCAAAAGAGAAGAAATAACAATAGATTCTTTTGATTTGGCCTTGATTGGTTTTCCATTAGAATGAAAAATTAATAAACCATTAACAAGAAACAAAAATATAGGAATATAAAATTTATCAATGAATCATTTATTGTTCGTGGATGTTATTCTTGTTACACATGGGAAAGGTTAAAAGGATAAATCCATAAAATTAAAACATCCTAACACATGTTGGATTGATCTCTAATGAAGAATTGTTATACATGGAAATTGGGGGTAAGATCAACATCCCCTTCTGTAAAAGTGATCATCCATAAAAATAACGATCCATTTTCATTCCCTATGTACTCCTCTTATGGGTCCTCTCCGAGTGACATGGTTATGTAGTTAAACATATGATTTATTTTTTACCATATATTTATCAAAGGGTTTTAGGTATTTTTTCTATAAAATAATATAATTGAATAAATAAATAATTTAACTATAATTTGTGCCCACGAAATTTTTTTCACAAACTTCAACCATCTTAAAATAATATTTTTTATATATAAAAAACCCATGTTTTGGACTCAACTGTGGTATTATATTTCCTATTCGAGACACCATTCTTCAATTAATCAACATTTGTATGAAAAATATTTTTGTGTGTTGATAATTTTTTTATAATTTTCAAATATCAACTTTTGGTTCATTCGGTTATTGAATATCATGCCATCTCTATTCCAGGATCAGAATTTATTGACAGATATATTATAATTTATTACATTGATAAAGTAAAGATGTTACATCCCATTTTTAAATTCCTTGGATATCCTCATTGTTAAGGTGGAATTATATTCCATGAGTGACAATTGGGTTTGTTATACTGAATGACTTGGATAGGAAGGAAGGATAGAAGAAATTATCATATTTCTTGAGCAACAATCAGGTTCATTATATGGGCTCCTTGGATGGGCTAAGAAGTTAAATGTAATTATGATCAGAAATTGAAGAAACATGTTTTCCTTATATTGAATTTTGTTTACAGTCTCAATGGTTTTTATAAATATCTGATGTCTTAGAAAAACACGAGTGTCGATGAAGAATGAATTGGATGATCAGAAACCATAAATTGAAATTTATAACCTTTTTGACTCTCATGATACATATATGAATTGTTTCACAATGGATCGAATATTATTTTAAAATTACATGGAAAATGTTAGGTTTCATTAGGCCAAGAACAAATAATGATAATATAATTAGTTACCTAAGGTGGCTTGGACTCCTTCCATGTATTGTACTATAGGTCCTCCTCGATTAATGGTATTATATCCATGGTTCCTAGTGTAACATTATTAACATTACAAGTACTTTTATTTCGATGCTTTGGTATCATGCCATGGGTCATTTCCAGCGAATGTATATATATGTATATTTTATTATTAAATATATGCACATATATATATATATGATTCCATTGTCAAATACATTCCTTCTTATGAAAAAATGTATTGTTGACCAGGTTCCCACTAAGGAAACTCATCCTGACTTGTTTTTAATTATTTATTTGGTAAAATATTTGTAATACCTAAAAATAATGTATTTTACATTAATGGAGTGGATTAGATTAGATATCATTGGTTATGGCCTACTATGTTTTTCTCAAAACCAATTCATTTCATTGTTTTTACCCATATATACTTCATGGTTATAGGATAATGATTCTAGATTTTGGTATGTGTTGTACACATGGTAATAGGATCATGATTCTAGATTCTGGTATGTGTCATTGATGTTTAATATTATTGGTATAATTCATATCACCAATAATTTAGTACTACTTATCCCATATTGATTTATTAGTTATGTACCATTGTCTCTCTATGGTCATGAGGGTATAATCTCCCCACCATTCCATCATTAGACTATCACTACAGGTTGTTCAATTTTAGCATACATGTAGACACACATGAGGCCATATGGTGATCAGGCACACTAATTTTTACTAAGTAATTTGGGTGGGGGCATGAAATAGAAAACACAAGGAAAGGGGTGGTTGATAATTCAATTATACGTTCATATAACGATATTTATTTTATTTATATTGTGGCATTATACCAAAATTTATCACTAAAACCTATCATTACCCTTTACATGGGTTACAATCTTTTACCATAATAAATTATTACTACTGATAATATTTTTCTAACCATATAACCTAATTTGATCACAGTGATTCAATATTTAAAATGATTTTATTCTTAATATTGTTTAAATCTAAAAATCTTATTTTAATATAATCACACATGAAGCATAAAATCAATTTGTGGAAATATTTATATTTATGAATCAATATTGTATTTATTGATCCTCCTTACAATATAATAATAATAAAAAAATTGGATATTTGATAAATATAAAAAAAAAATCAATCTATCAAACATTATACTCCAATAATGTAAAAATTATTCATTAAATAACATAAAATATTATATAATAAATATAACTATTTTTAAAAAAATTAATTTTTGAGACATAAATAATTTAATTAAAATTTCCTATCCTTACATAAATTTAAAATGGATGATAATAATTTATCCTGATAATTATTCATGGAATTATATTTTGATGATCTTATTTGTTAATATTTATAATATTTATGATAATTTTAAATCATTAACAATTTTTCTCTCGATTAAATTTTATTTTCCTATGTGATTTAAATAATATTATTATTATTAAAAACACTTTTATTTTTATAATATTATATCATCAATGTGTGAAGTATTTTTTTTTATATTCCAATATAGTGTTATTCACAATATATTATTATATCATTTATCATAACCCATCATAAAAACTATAAATATATATATGGAAATACATAATTAAAAAATATGGTATCACATTTTGTTGCAAATAAAACAATTTATCCTAAATAATTCCATTACCTTGATCAAGAGAATCAGGGTAATTTTCCTTCGTTATTTTATTGGTTTCCCTTACCGCTTCCCTAGGAATATCAGTCCTAGAAGATCACAAACTTAGCGAGTGGTATTATTTCATATTACATTATCAATGCAATATAATAATTCTACTAGATGTTTCTCATATGAGAGATCATGGTCCATCAATCCAACCTATGTGTTGGGTATGAGTGATGTGTTAGGAATATACATTCTCAGATGTGTTATATGGATCAAATCATGATCATGGGATATGTTTACTATTTTTTCATGATGATATGATACCATATTCCAATGACCATGTTTTTAGAATGGGGTATTGTACTATGGTCTTGCATTTTCCTTATTTTTAGATCTTATAACCCTTATCTAATGTTATATTTTCTGGGGTATATTATTATTATCATTGAACTAAAAATGTTTTCAATAAATATAATTAAACATTTTCTATTCAAATTACACTTCATTGATATTTGATATACTGGTTTGGATGTTTTTTCATTGTTAAAATTATAAAAGGACCTATCATATTTCACTCTTTAACTTCACCCTATTATGAAATACTTATAGAAAACCTCCAATTTATTTATTAACATGGTTCAATTTGATTTTTATATTAAAAACTATTTTTATAATATAACTCTTCCATCTTAAGTAGATGATACCAAAATCCATTAAAAATTAACTTTTTATAAACATGTTTTCGAGATTTTGAGTAGTTCATTCTATTTTACCATTACATTGATGATTCTAGTAAGTGAAAATGATAAAATATGCATTCAATTCTTATTGAATAATTCTCCAGATCATTGAGGGATTCATCATATATCAATAGAATAAAATGGGAATGGTAAATGTTTTTTTTTCAATACCCAATTCATTATTTATATATTTTAATGTCGATTAATGGAGAATTATTATCAAATATAAATCCAGGATGTAATAATATAGATCCAAACATAAAATAATTTATTTATATGGATTGGTATTTTTATTAAAAAAATACATGATGAAGTTATCCATTATACATATAGGTATAGGAAATGGATTTACTATACACATAGAATTCTAATAATCTTTATTATATTTTAGTTTAAAAAATTATTGGGACACATACTCTTTAATATCCCACTTCCTCTCATCCATAAACAAATTAATCTTGTGATTGTTATACATATTTATCAGTCTTGGAAAGATAATGAATGATATTATATGTTTATTATCAAATATCCCTTTCTTCAATTCTGATATTCAGTATACACATATTGGTTTCATGAAACATATTTTCCCTCATTATCTCAGCTAACCTCTGTAATTTACCAATACATCTCATATATGTACATATCCTCAATCCATGCCACCTTCATCATCATGTAGATTACATACCATGAACCATTAAAAATTTGAAATATGACAATGATTTATCATTTATAGTGTACTAATGTATTGATATTTCACTGTCATTGAAACCCTATATCGATCACCTTTGGAGTATGTTTAGATCCATCACTGTGTGTATAATATTTTAAAACTTTTTATCATTATATTTATTAGAAATATCACTATATATAAAATCAATATATAAATATATTTCAAATAGTATCACATCATTCCCAATTTTATGAATTGGGTAATATTTTCAAGAACCTTCAATCTATGTTATTAGTAATTTAAATCGATTTTATTTTGTAAGAGGAACATCATAATACATTCTTTAATGTATCATTTCATAAAACAAACCTTCCCTATAATTTGGTATTGTGATAAATGGTTTAGTGACTTATGTTAGATTATTTTATTTGTGTTTTCATTCATATTCATTTTTTCAAAGTAACATGTGTAGAGACCCGAAACTTGACGTACGTGGACATTACATTACTTTTGTGGAATACTCAGTACATAACAAAAACACACACACAAGGACCGTAATAGTTTAGTTTCTTTGGAAACTCAGAATATAATCTTATAATAATAGTGAAAGATCTTCAACATATCCTGTAAAGATCTTCCCTTTTTTTACCTAAAACCTTTCTTTATATCCTGGGGAAAATAAAACATAAAAAGGTGAGCTCAAATTCTTAGTAAGGGTAAACAAAAGAAATATCAATCACATCATATTCATAAGAACATAACATTTTGTAAATCTTAACCTGCAAGAAAGATCATAATATCATAACATGGAATAAATCATAATAGTGAAATGTAATCCCAAAAATAATAACATAAAACATGAAACTTTTTGGCATACACACATAATCATAGAGAATCATTTCTTATTAGTCAAGACTCATTGCCAATACTATCTTAGTGGACAAAGTCCATTTCTGAACCAAGTTCACTCCTCGTTTCAGTCCGGTTTCACTAAACCGGTTTAACCTGCTGTTCCATCCATGTCTATCTCATGAGATATAAAATAATTACCCAACGCATTGGAGGGAGATATAGGTCTCAGCCATCTCATAATGATACCATTCTTATGTATGCCAGAAAATCATAAATCATACATCATTGCATAACCCATGTAATAAAAATTGGATTCTTAAACATCATGACATCATAAAACAATTCATATAAGATAAAGGAATTAATAAAAATAATTCCATCACAACATATTGAAATCAATGTAATAATAGGGATATAAACAGAACCCTATATTATCTTAGATGGAAAATAATTTTGATAAAACTCTTGAACTCCATTCTTGAGGAAAATATCCTATCTACTTCAAAAACACTTTTCCTTTCTTAACATGTCATAAAATTCTAAACTAAAAGAAGTTGATTAAAAATAAACTTGAAAACTTGTAAAGGTAGCTTCTTGGAAATATTGTTTTAAAAATACATTCATGCCTTATAAGTTAAAAAAACATTTTTCTCATACTTTTGTTGGAAAAGTCAAAAAGTACCTCGTACGAAAAACGACAAAAGATTCATTTCATATATTTACTAAAAACTCACTGAAGAGTAAAATTGGATATAAACTACTGTAGAAGGATATAAATATTAAATATTGAGGAAACATGGATTTGGATGATAAAATACACCCCTGTAAATACCAAAGTATTAACAATCTCAGATAAAAATGAGATTGTGATATTTTCCCTTACCTTAGGTTAGATTTTCTTCGTAAGTGTCCGAACCTCCTGTATAATGATTTAAATAATGACATTGACTTATTCCAGAATCATACTCATTGTTATGATATCATATATGGTTCACTAATGACTTTATATTACCCGTTATTTTGTAAATTCAAAAAAATACACCGTTCATGGAGACGGTAGGCCGTACGTACGCATGAACGTTGTTTTCGTTTCCTTATTGAGTTGAATGGAATTAAGTAGATGACATACATATATATAAACATAAATATAGTATCATTATTATGTCATATATTTCATGATTACTTAATATATATACTTTATAATCATTCATGAATGGTTAACGTGGAGAATGAATCTCATCGCGTCGTGGAGACGGTAGTCCGTACGTACGCACGAGCGATGATATCGTTCTCATGATCGTGGAATTTTATTTGAGTGTATGTATACTATTTAAGAATCAATATCACATTACAATAATCATATATAGTTATTATTTACACCATTATACCCATCCCAGTAAGGTGGTGGTGGAAAATAGATTACACCACGGCGTGGAGACGGTATTTCGTACGTACGCACGCGCGATGATTTTGTATTCCATAGGATGGATAGATGGTGAAATAGGGTTGTTTAATACTTATAATAACATATCAGTATATGAGTGATACTTATTTCATTACTTTATAATTAAACAACCTATGAAGAAGAAGTGGATGAAGAAATAATGTTGAAAGAATCAGTAACGGACATTACCTCTTCTTTGAAGCGCCTCTTTGAGTCCTCCTCTTAGGGTACTAAAATTGGTCTTTTAAGAATCCCAGGACCTCTAGGATGTTTTTAGGGAAGTTTAGAAGAGAATTTGGCAGGGGTTTTCCGAGCTTGAAGGTTCAAATTTGTGTGAGGAAGAGAGGGAGGATATGCCCTTTTATAAGGGAGGAGAGGGGCACCTTTGGAATAACTAAAACTATTATTTTATTATAAAGTCAAATTCGTTTTTAAATAGCTCCAAATTGATTTATTTCGAAGATAAGGTGGGTATGGGTCGAAATACTCTCATCAAAAAAAATTTAGACAAGTTTAGGTTCCTATTTTAACCTTATCATTTAGATTTAACATTAAGTAAAATAATTTTACTTTTACTATGTCTTCTTGTGTTCTTATACTATAAGGTTAATAAACTTACTATAAAAAGTCAAAAGAATCCCAAGTTGTCTATTATTAATATATATGACCTTATCTAAGTAATTTGGCCGAACATTAGATTTTTAGGAATAAAATAACAATTAATAATATAATATTTGTTTTAAAAACTATTTTATGTCAATTTTGACACTATTTAGTAATTGATTTTTGTGAAAATCATAACAGAATTATTAGTTCGAAAAAAGTTAATTAAATCAATACTATCATGTCATATTAACCTAGAAAATTATTTTAATTCATAAAAAGTCTCATATTGCATTTCTTTTGGTATTTATAACATCATTTATGTCAATATTTCATTAATAAGATAATTACTGCATCATCAATGTGTCATAAATAAATTATATTATTTAATGTCTAAAATTTTCAAATAAAATACCATTATGTAAAAATCTTATTATTTTTCTAATGAATATTTTTAGTCTAATTTATCTTATGTATAACCCTATATTAAAAATGATATACTTATTAAACGTTGATTTTAACTATTTTAATCTTCTTTAAATAAATTAAAAATAAATGTCCTAATATAATCCAAGTGGGCCTAAATTGTCATATTTTATCCCTAATGTTGTTTTTGGTCTAATTACACTTATACAATAGAATTAGGACATGTGTTAGGGTAATAATAATATCAGGATTACCCTTAATTTCCCGATTTACTTTTAACTTTGGTAAAAAAAGTAAAAAGTTATTCTTCATCAAAAATTATTTTCATCTTATTGAACCACATTTTACTTACTGACATCAATTTTGTCTCTCGGATGTTTGAAATTCCACTCACAGAAGTTGTAAAATTATGTTTTCTGAAAAATTCATTTTTTTAACTACCACTTAGTGGTTTCACTATTCATCAAAAAATGAAAGTATCCAGAAAAATTCCAAAAATTAGGCCTAAGCTGTATTTTATATTATGAACTAAAAATTGATGTCTATTTTACTAAATTAAAAAAATATCAGTTGCATTACTTAATTTAAAAATTAATTCCCGTCGTCAAAACAAATAGCATGTTCTTAAGAGATAATAACTATCAAAAGATTGACACTTGTTTATGTCTGGTTTAAATGTGAAATTACATCCAATGACCAACATTGTATTAAATTGTAAAAATATATTCAAAATATACTTTAAAACCACTCAAATTAATAATTTATCACTATTAATTATTTTGATTAAAAAGTTTGTTTTTAATTAAAATTTAGTAATTTTCACTATTCACCAGAAAATGAAAGTTATCCGAAAAGTACCAAAATTTCACCCTAATCTAATTTCGATATTCCGAATCCAAAAAATGAAGTCCATTTTGAAAAATAAAATTTACAAAATTTCAAAAAGTGCTTATTAGTATTCATAACGGCTAGTTTTAATAATATTTTAATAGCATATTGTTGTTTAGTGAAACTCATTATTGCGTACTACAAATGCTATCGAGGAAGGTCACGATTGCGTGTAATGCAAGGCAAGTCAAGGATTCATGTTTTGCAAGCTCCTTTTGGTGTAGCGTACAACACAAGGCATTAATGAAATTAAAAACAATATTTTCCATAAAATCTCGGGGTGTTACAACATGACTCTATTTAATGTAATCTTCATTGGGGGATTTGATAAACATCAAAAATAATTCACAATTAATTAATAGTATGAATAAATTACATGATAACTATAGATATTAGTTATATTAGTTGGAATAATCCATTCATTGATTATCACTATCTTTGAAGGATCAAAAATTATACACTAATTTGTGATTACATGTCCAAACAATTCTACATTCTATATCTAGAATTCACCCTTGATAAAATTTTCAACAATTTAATTTTTATGAATTTTTGTATCACCATCATTAAATGATCTACTTTAACTTAATTACCCTTGTATATATAAGAATATATAATATTTATTCTAGGACATATCATTAAAAGTAATAGATAAAGGTTGTATTCCTTATACATATAATGAGATAAATTGTATTTTTAATTATAAATGGGATCATTATAAATTAATAGTGTCAATATATTTTTCAAAGGGTTATATTATATATATTTATTATTAAAATTATTAATTGATGATATTTAGACTAAATAACAATAATCGATATGTATTGGTTTTCTATCAGTTGATAAAATAAAGCTTCTATAAAATAATGACAAATATTATTCTTGATTTTAATATTTCTATGTTCACAAAAATCAATGAAGAGAAGCATTGATCCATAATTCTTAATAACAATGGAAACTGGTTCAAAATATGGGAAATAACTTGTTTATGGATAATCATCATCAATTTTAGTCAGCTGTTTATTTTAAAATTTATTTTACTCAAATGAGTCCATTTTGTTAGGATTCATAGATAATGGTAAAACACTAGGTATATGTTCCATTAAAAACTCATTGAAAAACTATAGTGTATGGTTATATTGGAAATAAATTGATATGAGTTCATATTTAGCCTTCCATTGATAGATGATAGTGGGTTTATTTTGAATATAAAATGTGATTTACCAATCCTAGAAATTTATATGATATATATATATATATATATATATATATATATATATATAAAGTTCTAATACAAGACCAAATAATATAATTCATCAAAATGAAGAATTAAAAGATTTTTTAGAAAAACAATTCCACACACATCAATTGATCAAGAGTTGTATACCTATATTGAAATAAACACAACAATGGGATTTTTCCTTGATACTTAATCATGTATCCTTTGGGGATATAATTTAATGGATATATATTCTTATTATTATTTAATAGAAAACAATAATATTGAATCAATTAATAATTTTTCAATATTTATCTTACCTAAATCCACCATAATTTCTTGATTCTATCATTAGTCTGTTAATATAACCAAAATGGGATGTTCCATTATAAGGAAACAAAAATAAACATAAGAAATCATATAATACATAAAAATAGTCCATTAATGTCTTCTATTATGAGACTATTATTTTAATATATTACATGTTTGGATTATCATACAACACTTTCACATCATTGCTTGCTGTGTTGTGTTATATCCTACTATTATTTATAACTTAATCTCCAAAAAATATCTAAACACCTATTTGGTAAGAACACGGAACACAAATGTTTTTATAAAAAAATAATACGTAATTTCATATCAATATTTCTCATATCTTATCAAAATCACACCTTGAATCCCACAAGTTTACTATTTTAAAATATTATATACACAACCGTCATACTGTACAAGCATTGTAAAACTTTTCCAATAAATATTATTTACACATGATACTCTTCTAGTCATATAATTTATAATATCATTTCCCATAACCTGTATAAATGGAATAAGTTGTAATGGTAAGATAATATTATTAATTTAGGGTAAAAAATTTTCAATGAAAAAACATATTCAAGAACAATATAAAAACATTATCATGGGAACATAATCATTTTACATGTTCATAGCACAAGTACGTCACACATAGTAAATCTTTTATTATAAATCAAGTATCATAGTATAATACCTTTGGTATGAAATAATAAATGGGTCATTATGGTGTAGATATATGAGCCAATAAAAAGGATCTATTGGAATATAAAATTGATAATTTATGAAAATTATGATTCTGAAAGAAGAATACAGAATAAAAATTTTAATATAAATCATATCAAATTTCAAGGAAAACCCCAATAAATTTTGAAAAAATTGATTACACTAACCACCAAATAAATAGATAGGGGTCTTGGAATAACCACCAATATCCTATAACATTTTTTGATGGTCTAGAAAACCTTCTCTCAAACTAATCACATTTGATATATAAAATTAACCATTGTTTGTTAGCATTATATTATTCCCAATAATCATATAATGATAAACCATGATAATGTGATCTATAAAAAATTTATTTTAATATAAATCTCATAATTGATTAACTAGTCCACCATAATGAAATTGGTTTTAGGAAGAATAATCCTCAAGATATTTTCACAATCCATCCAGAGAAATAAGGTGGATGGTATCATTATATCATATCGTTATTCAAGAACAATAAATGTTAAAGGATGTTTCAATAGAACAAAAACACATAATAAAAGAACTAAAATGTTAAATTTATAAGTATCCTTTATTTTATGAAAACATTTATGTAAATGAAAATAATTTTTTTATTTTTTCGAAATTGGATTAGTATTGTACGATCATTGAAACATTTTAGGTAAAATTGATTTCGAAAAATATTTATAACAAAACTAAAATTAATTAATGAGGATAACATTAAAATAGAAGTTTCCCTACACAATTTCATAAAGATGGTTAATATACCTATAAAATAAAATATGTATAAAATAGTGACAAATGATTACTTTGTAAAAATATACATATAATATTGACATTGAGGATAAGGATTCCTAAAGAAGGTGGTGAAATATGGTCAGTTCTCTGACAAGTATCTTTTTAGTCAAACTTTGAACCAAATGGGATTCAAATGATAAAAAATATTTGAAACCTAAAAGATATAAAGGAGGAGATACTATATGTAATTTATTATGATGGATTATAAAATTCCACAAAAAGGGAATTTAGAAGTGAATAATTTCGAATTAAATATGGGATTTTCCACAAATATCCTCATCGTCACACTACCTCTAACTATATATATAATAAAATTTATTATATTATTAATATTAACTAAATCTGTATTAATTTTTATTTAATTTTTTATGATTCATTAACAACTCCTTATTACCCACAATTTAATTGATTATATTTAAAATTAATTTTTAGGTGTAATGTATTCTATTTTAAATATATGACTCGATTTTAGATTTTGGTACATTCTACATGGTCATGGTTTTATAGCATAGACAATAATGATGATGTTATATTTTTTGGATATAGTTCTATATTTACATGTTCATTTCATTCGACATATTCGAATATTTTTCATAGATAACTAAAACTCACTATCTTTTTGGAAATTTTTATAAAATAAAAATAATTGGTTTAAATGTACTATACACTTATATATATATATATATCATTATTTAAATTAATAAATGAAGAGTGGTTCATATATTAATAATTAATACCACATATTATCAAATTTTATGTTTTCATATTCATTCAAAATGTAATAGTTATAACTTTATTCATGTTGTTGTCAAACAAACACAAATTAGATCATATTATAAAGATTGAATGAATAATGACATTTTATTATATAGTATTAAAACAACATTTAAGGGTGAGTAATGATTTTTATATTATTATATTAACAAGATAAAATATGATGAAAAACATGGGGATAATGATGATATTGCTTTTTTATTAAGGACATGATAATTCTTATGTTCAAAATTTGGAAGTATTTAGAAAGAGTCTCTTGGTATGAAGGGAATTGGTAATTATTCATGTGACTAGGAATTCCCAAAATTATGAGCGGTATATATAGTGATTAATTCAGATGTTATTAAATTTATATTGTATTGAAATGTGTGTGTTGAGTTGTGAATCAAAGGGGTCATTTTAAAATTGTGAAGTGGTGGTTTTTTTATGAATTGTAAACTTAATAAAACAATGGAATTTCATATTGAAAGATAGTGGAATAAAAAATAACATCTACGAATCATCATATAGCGAGAGGATAATCATGTCTAACACATAAGAATTTATTTTTTATAAATATGGGCAACGAGTATCCTGTTAGTGTCATTGAGGAGGGGGATTATCCCCGAATTTAATAATTTTACCACATTTTAGCTTCTAACATGGTGATTAATAATTCATAACCAATTATAATATAGTTAAAAATTAAATTTAAATTTTTACTGAATTTTAAAATTAATATTTCATATAAAAAACCCATTTTATCCGATACAGTCATCATATATAAAAAACATTTATTATCATATAATTTCAAATAAAGAAGATTTTTTTAGAACATGTATCATTATGTATTGATATGAATTTATTATAATTTTTTACCATGTAATGATAATTAGATAATATAATCATTATAATATATATATTTAATTTATAACATTAAAGGAAATAGTTTATATTTTTGAAACATAACCATTAAATTGAAAAAAAAAATATATTGTATAAAAGATATTTTGAACAAAACAATTTTAACCAAGAAAAAATAAATTATAAGTTTTTATATTAATTTTTAATATCATTAATGTTATTATCTTATTTTATTCCGCATTACTAATATTATATTTTTCAGATATCATTTATTGAAATTAATTTATATGAAAAAAATTCAATATTATAAATCCCCCTTATATAGAATCAGGATTATTTTCCAATGTGATTTAGATCTATTTAATTTTATTACATCAAAATTTATTTTAATTTTTTCTCTTGTAAATATATTTTATATTGATATTTTTAATAAAATATTTCATTAGTCACTTTTTAATTTTTGTTCATGTATTATAATGCATAATATATATATTATATTATTTCTAAGGAACTATGTATTAATATCACATGTTGTTACAAGTATTATATGCATGGTTTATTATAAGGTAATATTTTATATCTAACTGGAGTAATTGGATAATGTCTAAATAAGGATGGTATCATTTCTGTTTTCATCATAAATTAAATGATTTAAATTGTATAATCTAGTTATCATGTGATATTCTAAGATAATATTTATTGGAATGTCCATTTTATTTTAAAAGGGTTAAATTTTAATTTTTAATCCTATTATGGTGTTGGTTTTGAAATAGTTTTATTCATTAAATGTATAGTGTTTTCATCACTTTTATGAATTTTTTTTCAAAAAAATATCATTGTAATATTTTATACTGGAAAATAATAAATGTATTAACTAATTAAACATGTTAATAATAAAAATTTCAAAATTTTAAATATTCAAAATTAAGGAAATCCATTAAAAAATCCTTCTTTGAAGAACACACCCCCAATAGCCTAAAGTCGGTGCCTTACATTATTACATTGGTAATATGAATTAGACATCACATCTCAAATGACTGAATAATTGAGTAGATTTGTAAAACCAGATACATACATAAGTTTTACATTACAAAATTAAAGAAAAAACAACATAAATACTTCTCTAGAAACATCCATAAACTCCATTATTATCCCATCAATTCATTAATAATAATCATCTTCCCAATATGGAGAAAAATATTATATGAATGGGGTGACATCAGGTTCATGGTAATAGATATAAATAAATATGAAGATATCATAAAAAATATTTCATGTTAAATAACTAAATACACATCCCATTAAATCATAATATTGTTCATAATCTGGAAGGAGTGAAAACTGATTAAATAATTCCATAAATATTTACATGACAACGAAACAGAAGGATTGATATTTTAAAAGTTAAAAATTGTAGTGAATTATTGGTTTCTAGTTTCATAATAAGAGAATGAATAATTTTGGACAGATTAAACATATCATCAACGCCTCTTCAAAGACACCTAGAAATTAATTTGTAAGGAATCAACCAAACCCATTTCTGAAAATAAATGTGACAGGACTCGACCATTTTAGTATTACTTTTTTCCGATGAGAACTACCAATAATTCAATGTTCTATCATATTCTATTCCCATAACATACTTTTTAAAATGAATTCTTAATTAAATTGGGTGAAACATAAACAACATATACATACAAAATGTTAATAACATTCTCCAATCGATAACCAAAATAACTACCCATTCTGAGTAGTATAGTGAATCGTATCATGATTTAACTTCCATAGTCAAAATAATCATAAATAATTTAATAAAATATGGTAAATTATAATTATAATAGATATATAATAATAAAAAATAATATTAAATAGAGGTGTTTAAATATAATACAATACTATAATAGAATCATCGTAGAAATCTTGAGAGAAGTAGAATTTTACTTTTCAAAGAAGAGTTCTTTTAAAAGAATAAATATTGTTGTCATAATTTTCTATAAAAAAATAATAAATATAGTTATTTAAAAAAACAAATTTATTTTTGAAATATAATTGTGTCTTAAAATAGATTATGGATGGTATTTGAATGTGGGTGTCAAATCAAGATGTTCTCTATAATGTAGTTTACAAATCTAGAAAAATTGAGAAGATAACCCTATAAAATATTTATTTTCCAAAAAATGAAAGGGGAAGTGATAATAATATATGAACTATAAATATATCAGTATAATTTAGTATAATTTTTAAAAAAATGAAGAATTAAATTTGTGTAGATAGAGAAAAAGCATAACCTGAATAGAAAATGGAGGTTCAAGAAGAAACCCTTTCCAAATGTATGAAAGTGTAATGTACATGTGACTTACATCCCAGATAATGAATATATATTGAAAATTAATTTAATTTATATCTTATTAATGATTTATTTTATTTTTAATTCCATTATTTTGTTCACTTATGGTGTTTTTGATGAGTTATAATATTAAATATCACCATCTGTTTGTGTTTATTTCGTTTATTTTAATGATCAGTTCACTTTTATATTCATATTGAAGATCATTAAAATTTGAAATATTTTTAAATAATTGAAATTTCATGTTTTCAATTATATTACTGAATATTAAATTTTTATAATTTTCATACGGTTGTTTGGGGGGTATAGTCATTAGATAAGATGTTAGTGATAATTTTTTAGATTATTTTTTCAATTTATTAATCATCACAATTTTTTTTCGTTAATTAATATTATCTATATATACTGGTTCCATTATAGTAAATAAGATGTCACACATATATTATAATCTAGTTTGAATAAAAAAATGATTTTATTACAATCCATGAATACAGAATTGAAAATTGAAAACTCATCGTCGATGATGGAAGTAAATCGACATCACATAGACAATGTTTTCGCATTTAAAATAAAATGAAAAGAAGAAGAGGCATAGTGGGGGATTTTAAATTAACATAATAAAATTAATGTAGATAAAATATAAATTTGTTTTCATGTCACTTTGGATATGAGAGGTCAGGTAATTATAATGAAATTAACTGAACTTGAAAAGAAAATAAATGAAAGAAATGAAGTTTTATGCATCATAATTTATTCTACATGAAATCCTCTTTAAAGAGGTAGTTCTAGTATTTTTTTAGAAAAAATGCTAATGGTCAGGATAGAGGGTCTTAGGATGTGTATTTTTCTGAAATTGTACACGACTTAATTATTGGAAGGTGTGAGGAGAATAGATGTTATGGGATGGTATTTATAGTATAGGAGAGGGGTTTTTTGTAAATATTTTATTAATTAGTTTATTATTTTACCTGAATATAGTGAATTGATTATAAATTATGGATAAATATATAAAAATAATGAAGGACCTTTCAATATTTGTGTGCTTATAGAAAACATGATATCTCTAATTTAGGTATTTGAATTATAAATTAAATACCATAAATTACTATATTTCACTGTTCACAAAATATTCAACTATTTTAGAAAAATACCATATATTCACCTTGGTCATATTTTGATACGTAGAATTGAAAAATTAACTCAATTTTATGAAAATAATTTTTTGAAATATGAGAAATTTAATTTTCAAATTATATAATCATTTACTAAAAATATATTGATTTTAATATTAAAAATATTTCAATGAAAAATTGAAAAAATAATTTAGGTCCTATTAAATTACTATATAATCATAAGAAAAAAAATATTAATTTATTTATATCTTTTTTGGAAATAAAATTTCTTTTAAATAAATAAATAAATTATTATATTGTAAATAATAATTTGTGAATCAAAAAAATACCAACCCATAATTTATCCTTTTCCAAATATTTATTTATTTATTACATTGTATAAATATACCATATTTTCATTTATAAGTTACCCCATTTTTATTTATAATTTTATTGGTAAAGTTACTAATCTATTAGTCATATTACTATTCCTAGTGGTCCAATTACAATTACAATGGTGATATTTACTAGTATGTTACGTTATTAAATTCATTGTTCCAGGAAGAATACCTATTGAAGATGTTAAATTTCAAAATTTTCATACAACAAAATCATGGGGTGTAAAATTGTCTCATCCTTCAAAACAAATCATCCTCAAAATTTCTAGAATGTCGCCATGTAAAATGATTTCGGTAGTTCTTCATTATAAATTCCTCTGGTTCCCACATCACCTCAAAATTTTAATGATTTTTTCAAAGTACCGTTACAATATGAGACATCAGATTCCTCTACACCTACTATCTAGTGTAGAGAATCAGGATAGGATCTTCAAGTTAAAATATATCAGGATCCTATTCTATTCCATGAAATGTGACAACCAGCTTTGTGTCTGACATGTAATTCTTTAACAAAGAGAGGTTGAACACATTGTCTACGTTAGAAAGGCTAGGTTGAGTCACCATAAGATAATCAATAGATCCAATTCCATCATTGATTTCAAAAGGTCCAATGTCCAAATTTCTAAGTTCCATTTATTCACTGAAAATTTATTTCTCCCTTCCTTGGAGATACCATCAAGAAGACATGATCTCCAACATGAAACTCCAAATCTTCCCTCTTGTTATTATAATAGTTGTTTTTCCTTTTTTTGTAATTGATATGTGTTTTAGTTGTGTTTTAATTTATTGTGGTTTCCCTCATATTTTCTAGGCCTAAAATATTTATTTGACCAACATTATCACCAGTACCTACTATAAGACATCTATTTCCAAACAATGCTTGAATATTTGAATTGAAATTATTAATATTGTGAAACAATTCCAAATGTAAATAATGATCCAAATTTCCATGAATGTCATGTGATCATGATCTCAACATGACTCCAAATTTTTTAACAGTATTTTTAGACTTAACATCAAAATGAGGGTGATAAGGAATGCTGAAATGAGTCTCAATATCTAAATATTTCATTTCAATTTACCAAAATTTCGACATCAATTGGTGATCACATGAAGAAAAAATTAAATGATGTTGACAAAGATGCGTCAGTTAATCATCAATATAAAGTTTTTCAAGGAGATATAAATAAAAATCATCCCTTATAGTGCTGAAATGTGAAGAATCGGTGTGACTATGAATGATTAACAATAATTCATCGTTACTCCGTGGTGTTTTTTGGTAATATAGTGACTATATCTATAGTAATGTCATCATATTTCTATGTATGAATATAATAAGGTTTTATGAGTCCACTAGGATTTTTTTCTTTCAACATTCTCTTTTTAATATACTAAACATCATGATATATAATGAAAAATTTCTTACTTAATATTTTCCCACTATAAATGTTCCTTCAAATCATTATACATATTTGTTATATAAGGCTGTATAGTGAAATTAAAGAAATGGGCATCACCCAATAACTCTATTTTCAGCTCAGTTATAGAGGGAACACAAAGAGTCTTCTTGTATAGTAGAATAATATCATCATACATGATTTCAAAGAACATCCCATTGTTCAAATATTTAATTATAATTTGAAAATTATCATCTTTCTACTGATAAATGTTAATCCTTTACAATTAAGAAGTTTATGCATTCAGTTTTACATGTAGTGAATTTTCACATTTTTTGATAATACCCATAATAATTTTCAATAGATCCATTATCACATGATCTATTTCAATCATTATTTTATTCAGAACCCCTTGTTCCTTGATACCTAAATAATCTGCAACCTTATTCTCTTTCCATGGTTGACAGTGTATTGAAATATCTTAATCCTTGAGTAGTTAAAGAAATCTTATTTTCCCCAGGTTGAGTAATTTTTGTGTAAAGTCGTATTGCAAGTTCTTGTGATATATATATCTCACATATTTCACCATAGAGATAGTGTATCCCTATCATTATTGAATAAATTATATTTTCAAACTAAACATCATCCATTGGATAGTTCTAGTCATGAGTTTTTAACTGACTTCATGCATAGTTAATAACTCTATCATTATTCATAAGGAAACAACTTTGTCCATTCTTTGATTCACCACTACAAATCACCAATCCAATATTTCTCTATGTTAGATTCATGATATAATATTTCACTAATATCCTATTACACTTTTCAAAATATTATTCACATAATTTTTCCCATAAGAGAATAACCTATTTTCGAGTAATCTTGTTTAATAGTATAGTTAATCGAGAAATTATTTGAAAACAAATTGTCGATAGTTATTTAATAAACCAATGTATCAACATACCCCTCTTATATTAATTGGTGTAGGCCATTCTTGTACATTCCTTTATATCGCATGATCAAACAAGATTTCATCCTTAGATAAAATATTTCCTAGGAAATAATCTTTTTGATATCAAAATTCACACATGTTAAACTTCTTATATAACACTTTATTTTCTGTGTCTCCATAACACCCAAAAAGTGGTTCTCATGGACCAAATATATTATGTAATATATCAAGACATAATCAATAAATACCACTAAAATCTTCAAGATATTCCTTGAACACTCCGTTCATTAGATACAAAAAATTAAAGGGTTCATTAGTCAGTCCTAATGGAATTAATAGAATATCATAATGTCCATACATAGTTAATAATGTTTTATTTGAATAAAATTCTTCCTCACATGAAATTGATGATATCAATATCAATGTAAAATATTTGTAAAATATTGAGCTCTGTGATGTTGATTAAATAAATCATCAATGTGAGATAGAGGATATATGTTATTTGTTATATGTGAATTGATTTACCTATATTAAATCCACAGACATAGGGATTTATATTTCTTCGTGACTAAGAGAGGAGGCCCTCTTCTTGGAGAAACAGTAAGTGGGATAAATCCCTTATCACTCAATTACTCTTGTTGTTTCTCCCATTTTAGTAAATCCATATTTTCAATTCTGTAAGGAGTTGTTGACATTAGCATTTCATTTGGGATTAAATTAGTAGATTACTCAACTTCCCACTCTAGAGGATGTCCAGGTAAATCTTCTAAAAATACATCAATGTATTCTTGCACAATAGGTACATCTTTAATTTTATGATTTATTTTCTCATACATATATTATATATTATATCCTTCTAAAATAATTTCATTTCGATGATATACATTAGGTGGATCCAGATATGACTCAGATGATGAAGTGTCCCATCTAAATAGGAGAAATTCCATACCATCACCATGAATAATAATTTCATTCTCTTTCAAATAATGCCTAGAATTATATTTTAAAATCCATTACATAATAAGTATTATATAAAAATCATCCATAGGAATGATGATAATATTATCAATTAGAGAATTTTTATGTGTCATAATATGAATTGCTCAACACATCTTGGTTGAAATAAGGTTTCCAAAAGGATTCATTAATGAAAACTAAAATTTTAAGGTGAATTAGAAATATCTAATTTTAAATTTCGACTTCGAAGATAAAACAAAATGCGATGATAAATTATCAAATAATTCAGTAGCTAAATTTGAGGATATGATTAATGTACCTTCCCCCACATCATTATAAACTTCAACCACTACTATAAACTCATGTTTTCCCAAATCTTCTTTTACAATGGTTTAAACAAACCGTTGGTAAAGAATCTCTTTCCCAACGGTTTACTAAAACCATTGGGAAAGGGGTGTCCAAGGAACCCTTTCCCAATGGGCGAACCATTGGGAAAGGGGTGGTCAAGACAACATTTCCCAACGGTTCTACAAGAAATGTGGGTAAAGGGTGTCTTGGAACCCCCTTTCCCAACGGTTTTTAAAAACCATTGGGAAGTATTTTCCCCAAATACACAATCGGTCGTTCTCTCCCACATTCATGACAGAACCCTAATCATGTCCACGGCTATGATGCTCTCGCAACTTCCCCCATCTGAACCTATCAAAATACATCCAAATATTCTCAAATCAGTTGTTCTATTCTTCATACACATAAAATATTTAAGTTCTACCTTTTTTTATTGTTATTCATCTCATATTTTAGTTTTATGTTTTGATCTTGATGTGTATATCATTTTTTTTGTTTTGACTTAATCTAGACATTATCCATTCCAATCCATTTAATTTATTAAATCCATAACCCTCCATCGAATAATATGAATCTCAAATTCATTGCCGTTGGATTCTAGATTTTCAATGTATGTGTTTTTATGAATTTTTTCATCTTGTAATTAATTGTTACTTGGATATTTATTTATAAGTGTTTAATAATTTTTAGCAATGTTTTTATGAATTTTTTCCTTAAAATTCATTGAGTAAAGTGTTTTATTAAAATAATTTTTTTAATAAGGCTTGTGTAATGTAATTTGTTATCGTCAACTATGTGACTATGTTTGGTATTTAGTAACACATGAGATAACTGGTGTGTGAGAATGTGTTGTGAAAGATATTCCATGGTTGGTTTAAGATTATATTTACATTTTGAGCTTATTAATGAGTTGTTTTAAAGATATTTTGAGATATTTACCTTATGTTTATTGGTGAAAACTGGGAGTTGTAGAGGTGGTTCATGATTAAGACATATAATTACTGTTAAACATGTCGATAAACCATGAATAGTAGTGAATTATTGAAACATTTGATGTTTTTAGTCCTTTTTTATTTGGAGTTTCTTTTGATGGTGATGTTTCTTATTGTTACCAATGATGGGAATTTATTTTAGTTTCTAAATATTCTGAGACTCCCCCACCATGCACAGTGTATGCAACCTTTACCCTTATTTAATCATTCTGTTTACACAGCATATGAAACCTCTACACTCATTTAATCAGTGAACACAATTCCCAAATTCAAGCCTTCATTCTCACTAGCATGTAAGAAATTGATTGATGTAAACCCATCCTCACATTATTTCTTACCATCGATAGTGTCTAACATATGAAATACGAGCTTTTGGATTCATCAGTTAACCAGGATCATATATTCCATTTCCCCCAAGATGAATGTACTAATATAAATTTAGAGTAAATTAAATATGGGTCTCATTGTACGATGTATATTATGTGAACTTCTTTGCCAATACTCACTTTTATGAAGGTGGGGTGTTTTTACTACCCATTATGGCATGTGTAGTCATCCACAAAAATGTTAGATAAGTCACAAGTTCAATTCAGTAATGTTGTTGTCATTGACATACAACATTATTAATCAAAATTTTAAAAATAAATGTTTTTGTCTATACATAATGAAATTAAATCTTTTTCCAAGCCATGAACAACCTATTTGTGTAGAAGCCTAAAATTTATTCACCCATTGGGTGTGCTTGACTTGGGGAAGTAAATGGGCAATGAAATGTTTGGCCATAGAGGTGCCAATAATGAGTTATTAAACATGTGTTAATGATTTGGGATGCCTATAACACATGATGGGACCTGAGGCATGTGCCTCTTATAGACCTAATGAAATTGAATATAAATAAATTTTAATTTAATTTATGAGTACTTGTTCATTACATTATTTTTAAAGATCACTACATCGACTAAAAACTTCTTCCTTTATCGTTTACTTAAATTTATTTTCTATTACAGTTCAATCCTATTGAATTGTTTAGGAGAAAATGACTTATATAAATTATTTTTATAGAATGGACAGAAGTTGGATGTATGAAACCAATCGGATCTCATGTGATTTTCAAAACAATTTAGAGAGCTTTATAGATTTTTCATTTCACAATGCTTCAGATAGTGGTCGCATACACTTACCATGTTCCAATTGTGTTGGTAGACCTTGGTTGAGCAGTGAAGAAGTCAGCTACCACATAACAAAAAATGTTTTTCAAGAAAACAACATTGTGTGGTATCATAATGCGGATAAAATGAAATATCAAATTGGTGATGATCGAAATGAAAGAACTGGAATGGAGAATTTGTTAGATGATATGTTTCTGTTTATTTGTCATCATGCAAAAGAAAGGATTTCGACTGAAGAATATTTCGATATGAGGACAGATGATGCTTCTAGTGAAAATGATGATATTGATAGGGTGAAGGAATTGAATTATGCTTCCACGACTCCAGTATATCGACAGTGTGATAAAATGAAAAAGTTGGAATTTTTAATCCGATTGTTTCAAGGGAAAACTATGTATGGGATTTCTAATACAGAAATTTATTACATTCTTACCCTCTTGAAGGATTTACTTACAGATGATGCAGATATTCTCTCAATCTAATATATGTCATGGAAGTTAGTTGAGGAACATGGATTTTCAAGAAACAAAATCCATGCTTTCCCAAAATATTGCAGTTTATTCTAGGACGAAACCGCTGAACGGAATGATTGTATAAAATGTGTCACATCCCACTGAAAGTCAAAATCTGATGGAACACCATCCCGCATTCCACATAAAGTAATGTGGCACTTTATATTGATCCCCAGACTCCAAAATCTTTTTATGTCCGATGACATATAAATAAAAATGAGATGGCATAATACCGAGAGAAAGAAGACTAATGATGAGTTGGTTCATCCTGCAGATGGATTTGCATGGCAGAGATTTGATGCTCGACATCCTGATTTTGCAGCTGACGTGCGTAATGTGAGGCTGGGTCTTTCATGTGACGGTTTTAAACCTTTTGGGCAGAATCTTACTTCACACAGAATATGGACAGTTTTTATACACATTTATAATCTTCCCCCATGGTTGTGTATGAAAAAACATTTTACTTTCATTAGTATACTCATATCTGGTCCTTCTGATCCTGACATTGATATTGATTTATACATGCAACCTCTAATAAAAGAGTTGAAACTTCTTTGATATGTCGGTGTGCTCACATATGATGAATGTTTGAAAGACGTATTTCAGATGTGTGCTGCGCTTATGTGGACGATCAATGATTTTACGGCTTATGCAATGATGTATGTACGGAGCACGAAGGGAAAACTGTCATGCCCAGTTTGTATGAAGAATACACGATCCAGAAGACTGACACATCGATGTAGTTTTAGTTTTAGGGGACATCGACAATTCCTGCCAAATGATCATCCATATAGAATTAATCGTTGAATATTTGATAATACCATAGAGACCGATGATCCACATCAGTGTATGTCTGAAACTGATGTGCTTAATGAATTAAAAGATTTTAGTTTTTCATTCGTGAAGGGTCAAATGAAATCTAAAAGAGAAAGAATGTTTCCACTAAAACCTGTTACAATTGGAGGAAGAGGACTATATTTTTTGATTTGCATTATTGGTCAACCAACTTGTTACGTCGTTTCTTAGACGTAATGCATATTGAAAAGAATATATGAGAAATGTTGCTTTTGGTTCTTCTAAATTTCAAGGGGGAGACAAAATATGAATTATGATCTCGGTGTGACTTGGTGGATTGGGGCATTAGACCAGAATTGCATCTTGTGCATATCAGTGAAAATAAATGGCAACTTCCATGTGCTTCTTATGTGATAACACCTATGAAAAAAAACAATTTCTGGAAGTATTAGAGACTATTAGAGTTCATGATGTCTATTCAAGCAATATATCTAAATGTGAAACATAAGAGAGTTGAAGCTAAAATATTTGAAGACTAATGATTATCACGCTCTACTGCATGAGTTGCTTCAAATAGAAATATGTCATCTTTTGTCCAATAATGTAAGGGTGGCTGATATTCGTTTGTGCCATTTGTTTATAGATCATTATGCTAAGAAGTTTTCCAAGTCTTTATTGAAAAAAATGTTGACAGATGCCCCATTAATTTTGTGTGAGTAGGAGAAAATATTTCCTCCATCATTTTTCACATGCATGCTGCATCTGACTATCCATATTCCCACTAAAATACTTCTCAGAGGACCTCTTTCTTTCTGTTGGAGGTATCCAACTGAATGAAATATGTTCACATTAGAGTCTTATTTCCGAAACAGAAATCATCCCGAAGGATTTATCGTGAAGGGTTACGTGGCTCAAGAATGTATGGATTTCTACTCGATGTATTTGTCTGATCTTACTACAAGATTGAACAGACCAATGAGAAATGTTGATGAACAATACGAAAAAATTGACCCCAGGTTTCCATCATTTCCTCAAACAGGAGGAATTCCTGGATCATATACATTGAAGACATTAAGCCATGAAGAGCGGGACATGGCACATCGCATAGTTTTGTTCAACTGTGATTTTTCGATGACTATATGAGGTTACTAACTTGATTCTGTATATCTTACATATATATCTGTTAAAATATTCATATTTTCTATCCATAGGGAACATAAAAAAATGATAAATAGGAAGCATCGTTCTTTATCTTTGAGAATAAGAGAGACTTGGCATAGTAAAGAGTTTTCTGCTTAGTTAAAATTGAAGGTAAAAATAATACTATTTAAAATAATTATATCAATATTTAATTAAGTTTAATAGTCATTTATATTTCAGGTATTGATTTTTTCTTCTGACTCTATCTCTGCATAAATAAGATCTTTGGCTTTTGGTCCTAATACTGTGGTTCATGACTGTAAATCAATTGTTATCAATGGGTACAAATTTATTGTCACCGAACGAGCAAAGAACATGATAACACAACATGATGGTGTTATGGTTACCACCACAATAGATTGTTATTCCAGTGCATCAGATAGTAGAGTGCGATTTGAAAATGTGGGTTATTATGGAGTTGTTGAGAAAATAATAATATTGGATTATTATTCTCATGGACGAGTCAAAATGATGAAATGCCATCGGTTTGATTCGATGATGAGACATGGCACATTTATTGATGATTGGGGATTTTGAGTAATTAATATGACTTCCAATCTTGCTACGAAGAACCATATGTATTGGCATCAATGGCTAAACATGTTTTTTATGTCAAAGAACATCTTCGACTAGAATTTGGTGTCAGAGTTGAAGTAATTCCACGACATATTTTTGATGATGGTGATGATGGAATTGAAACTATCCCTAGTGCCATTGGAACCAATCCATTTATTTATTTTGATGACTCCAATATCTCAATTGTCAGATTTGATTGTGAACCTGAAGTTGTGGTTGAAAATATATAGAATCATTCATCCATGTTCTCAATTATTTTGGTTTACCTCTAGTTGGGTTGTTAAGGTTGGTAATATTAAAATTGATTTAGTATTTATCACGAATATTTTTTAGTTGACTTGACCGTTATGTGAATTTTCAATGTTCATTGGTTGCAGTTTTATTTGAATTGCATTTTCAAATTTGGAATTGAACTGTATTCAAACCTAGTAAAATAATATTTCTAACTTGGTGAACATTAAAACTTGTATGATTTATTAAATCCATTCAATCTCTTCCAAAACAATTGATATCTAAAATACCAATGAATCCCCCTATTCCTTCATATATTTAGTTTTTTTGGCTACACATTAGTTTCCCTTTTCTAATTAATTGCATATTTGATTTCAAAAGCAAGAATTGCATCCAATTGAAGAGAGACGAAGGAAAAAAATGATGGAGAACAATCGTCAAATGGCAGAATTGGGAATTCCAAAATTAGTGCCTGTAGTGAGTTCTTTATTTAAAATATATATATTTAAAGAATATATAATGTCATATAATTAATTTTTTTGTGAACATTTTTTGTAGGATCCACCTATACGTCAACATTTATTTAACGAGGAGCCTAGTACGGGTCTAGTACTCAAGCTGGTGGTACAAGGAGGGTTCGTTCCAGAGTTGGACGAGCAGCTGCGCGTGCCCAACTATACCTTGCCCCTCCCACTGACATGTCATCCTTCACACATTCTGATCATGGTCTATCGTTAGGGACACACGGGATATTTAGGCTTCCCATGTTTTCACTGCCTTTTGCATCTTCTGGCCCATCATTTTCATATCCCAAGATGATTCCCTCTCCCCAGTCAGAATCAGGTCAGACAGTTGTCCCATCTTCTTTTCCTTCTACTTCTGTCTCTTCGAGCTTTTATATTCCATCGTCTTCGACTCCAATTCCACCACAGGGTGTTCCATCAGTTTCTTGTGGATCTAGCGGCGCTGAACGATCAGACCGGCACATGTATATTTATAGAACCGTAACATATTTTTATAGCAATATTTATTTTCATTATAACAAGTTTTGATAAAATATTTGTTTTTCTTTCATGGAAGATACATCAATTGAGAGGAGGCATGGGTGGGGGCGTACACGCATGCGTTCGGCGTGGAACTACCGCACACAGGTTATAGTGGATTATAATGAAGACAACCAAATGGTTGAGAAAACAGGGCCGCAATGTCAGAGTTTTTTTGGCGACGCTTTCCAAATACTCTGACATCATTCCCATCAGCCCGCTATCGTGGAGATATTTTCCACATGAGTTCAAGGATAGAGCTTGGGCATAGATATGGGTAAAAAATATGTTCTATTTAATGACATGAATTATTTTTGTATTTATATAAATTAATATTTTGATTTTAGATTCGATTTAATTTTCCTGATGGTGAGGGTGCACGACCAGAATGTATAAAGGAATTAGGTGAGATTTAGAGAGCCTACAAGAATGATTTTTATATTGGATGTTTGCTAGATTTGGAACTGAGTTAGAGGCGGTACCAGTGGTGGATGATTGTCCTATATAGCAGTATCATCAGATTATTACTCATTGGATGAGTACTCAGCTTAAGGTATTAATTACATTAAGGGTATTTAAATAATAACTTTCATGTTTTATATTAATACTATCTGTTGAATTTTCTAATTTTATTTAGGAATCATCTGGAAAAAATAAAAAGAACATTGATGCAAAAAATACCTCCACACACTAGGACGCACTACGATGCCTGATCATGAGAGGAAGCAGGTATGAAATTTTTTTATAAGTTTTCTTTACGACTTACACTTTATTTTGATTCCTCAATTATTTATTAGTTTGATAATGTTTTCATGTAACTTTAGTTTTCAATGTCATTGTAGAGTCAAATACAAAATAATGAAGGATGCGTGCCTCAAGAAAAACTGTTTTGCTCAAGTAGATTGAAATAGGATGGAAGTGCCGTCAACGAAGCGACTCAGCAGCAGATTGTAAGTTTTAATATGATGATTTTATATTTTAATATCTATTTTGTTACATAATAATATATTTATATTTGTAACAAGCTGCATTAGATGCCCTCGATTCCCAAGAACCAGACAATTTTGGGCCAACTGATCACATACATCAGGTTTTGGGAGAGGATCATCCTGGAAGAGTATGCTGCTGACCTAGGATAGCCCCGATGAGGTATTGGCCCTCCTCATGAACAATTTTTAGTTACACTGAGCTGCAGAAAGATAGGACACATGCAAAATAGTCTTACAAAAGGGCCACAGAGACGGCAGAACAGTCTGCTAGGGAAAACAGTGCATTTATGAAATTTATTGAAGTTCTACGTCTGACACTTCCACCAGAGGCCAGCCCAGCTTTTGATGAATTCATGTCATCGATACGTTCTATATATGGAGAACTAGGTGGAAGTTATAGTGGTGGTCAAGACGATGTCCAGGATGACGATGATGATGGAGAGGATTCTGTTGCAGAAGAGGAGGGAGATGAGGAGGGCGAGACGGATGGAGAGGGCAAAGAGGAGGGCTAGGAGGGTGAGGATGCTGATGGGGACGAGGACAAGGGTGATGATGATGGTGATGATGGTGAAGGTGATGTGGGAAAAGTTGATCTGTTACATTTTTGACTAATATTACTAAGATTTGATGTTTAATCTATTTTCGTTGATGGTTTTATCCAGACCTGTAGTATAGTATTTGAGTTGAGTTATGTTTATATATTGTCTATTTTCATGGATGTTGATGTCTTTTTTGTGTGTTTGGGAACTCCCTGGACATCCCCCCCTCCTTCTTGGACCCTATACAACCCCCCACCATCCTCATTGGACCCCGGAAAACCCCCCCAAACAACCCCCCAGACAGACCCCCCCCCCCCCACCCTCCTCCTTGGTCCCCGGACAGCCCCCCGAACACCCACTAGACAGCCCCCCCCCCCCCTCCTCCTTGGTCCCCGGACAACCCCCCGGACATCCCCTATACACCCCCAAACAGCTTCTCAGATAGCTCCCCGGACAGCCCCCCCACCCTCCTCCCTGGACCCCCAGATATCCCCCACGCTCCTTGATTTCACATGCCTTTTATTATTTCTCTAATCATGAAATGTTATTTAGGATTATTCCATTTTTGTATGTCTTGAATTATATGAATGTCTTGGTAAGCTTATTATCTCATGCTCATCAAATGAATGTGATGATATGCTTTAATTTGAATACAAAGCCTTGTTGTACATTCTCCATGTTATGTGAATTATGCCCTGTTTGATTTGGTTTACTTGTCAATTGTTAGGATAAAACATGGGTTACATTCTTAGGACTCATGGAAATGCTCAGGAAATATAGACTTGAAATTACAGGATGTGTGCTTTGGTTTCTAGATGAGGGATACCAGGATGGTTTCTAGCTGTGTCTCTTTTGTTAAAAATCGATGAGATTTTAAGGGAAAAGAACAAATGGCATTCGGAAAACTCACCAAACACATTCGGATTCTCTTGATAATGTATCACAACGATCCATGGATAATATGTGACGTGTACAAGTCAACCCCGGCATAATCTGAGTCGTGGTGTGGTCGGGATCACTCTATGTGGATCTCTTTTGTTTAAAATGGACAACATTTTAATTACATACGGAAAACTAACCAAACCGATTCTAATTGTGTTGATAGATTAGAAAAATTATCCATTGGTCATATTTGATGTGTACGAATCAACACCGCCTCAATATGAGGCGTGGTGTGGCAGACACCACTCAAAGTGTCTCTCTTTTGATTGAAATGGATAATATTGTATGTGAAAAGTACAACTAACAAATGGAAAACTGACCAAACGCATTTTAATTGTGTTGATACTTTAGTAAAATTATCCATGGTTCATTTGTGACGTGTACAATTCCACCCCGTCTAAATCCAATGTGTAGTATGGCCGGTAGCACTCTAACTGTGTCTCTTTTGTTTAAAATGGATGAGATTTTATGTGAAAAGATCAACTGGCATGCGGAAAACCGACCAAACACATTCGGATTCTGTTGATACTATATCACAACGATCCATGGGTCATATGTGACGTGTACAAGTCAACCGCAGCTCAATCCGAGTCGTGGTGTGGTCGAGATCACTCTATGTGTCTCTCTTTTGTTTAAAATGGACAACCTTTTAAGTACATACAGAAAACCAACCAAACAGATTCTGATTGTGTTGATACTTTAGCACAATGATCCACAGGTCATATGTGACATGTATGAGTCAACAACGCCTCAATCCGAGACATAGTGTGGTTAACACCATTCAAAGTGTCTCACTTTTGTTTGAAATGGATAACATTTTAAGTGAAAGGTACAACTGACATATGGAAAACCGACCAAACACATTATAATTGTTTTTATACTTTAGGAAAATGATTCATGGGTCATTTGTGACATGTACTAGTCAACCTCGTCTAAATTCGAGGTGCGGTGTGGCCGGTAGCTGTCTAACTGTGTCTTTTTTGTTTAAAATGGGTGGTATTTTATGTGAAAAGAATAACTGGCATGAGGAAAGCCAACCTAACGCATTCGGATTCTATTAATACTATATCACAAAGATCCATGGGTCAAATGTGATGGGTACGAGTCAACCCTGAATCAATCCGAGGTGCAGTGTGGTCGGGATCACTCTATGTGTCTCTCTTTTGTTTAAAATGGACAACATTTTATATACATACGGAAAACTGACCAAAAAGATTCTGATTGTGTTGATACTTTAGTACAATGATCCATGGGTCATATGTGATGTGTACGAATCAACCCCGCATCAATATGAGGTGCGGTGTGGCCGACACCACTCAAAGTGTCTCTCTTTTGTTTGAAATGGATAACATTTTAAGTGAAAAGTACAACTGACATATGGAAAACTGTCCAAATGCATTCTAATTGTGTTGATACTTTAGGAAAATGATCCATTGGTCATTTGTGACGTGTACGAGTCAACCCTGTCTAAATCTGAGGCGCAGTGTGGCTAGTAGCAGTCTAACTGTGTCTCTTTTGTTTAAAATGGATGGGATTTTAAGTGAAAAGAATAACTGGCATGTGGAAAACCGACCTAACACATTCGTATTCTGTTGATACTATGTCACAACGATATATGGGTCATATGTGATATGTACGAGTCAACCCTGGCTCAAGCCGAGGCGCAGTGTGGTCGGGATCACTCTAAGTGTCTCTCTTTTGTTTAAAATAGACAACATTTTAAGTATATATGGAAAAATGAACAAACAGATTCTGATTATGGTGATACTTTAGCACAAAAATCCATGGATCATATGTGACATGTACGAATCAACCCCGCCTCAATCTGAGGTGCGGTGTGGCCGGCACCTCTCTAACTATCTATCTTTTGTTTGAAATGGATAACATTTTAAGTGAAAAGTACAACTGACATATGTAAAACTGAACAAACACATTCAAATTGTGTTGATACTTTATGAAAATGATCCATGGGTAATTTGTGACCTGTGTGATTTAACCCCGTCTAAATCTGAGGCGCGGTGTGGCTGGTAGCACTCTAACTGTGTCTCTTTTGTTTAAAATGGATGAGATTTTAAGTGAAAAGAACAACTGGCATGCGGAAAACCGACCAAACACATTCATATTTTGTTGATACTGTATCACAACGATCCATGGGTCATATGTGACGTGTATGAGTCAACCCTGGCTCAATCCGAGTTAGGTGTGGTCGGGATCACTCTAATTGTCTCTCTTTTGTTTAAAATGGACAACATCTTCAGTACATACAGAAAACCAACCAAACGGATTCTGATTGTGTTGATACGTTATAACAACGATTAATGGGTCATATGTGACGTGTACGAGTCATCCCCGCCTCAATCCCAGACGTGGTGTGGCCAACACAATTCGAAGTGTCTCACTTTTGTTTGAAATGCATAACATTTTAAGTGAAAAGTACAACTGACATAAGGAAAACTAACCAAACACATTTGAATTGTGTTGATACTTTAGGAAGATGATTCATGGGTCATTTTTGACGTGTACGAGTCAACCCCATCAAAATCTGAGGCGCGGTGTGGCTTGTAGCATCCTAATTGTGTCTCTTTTGTTTAAAATGGATGGGATTTTAAGTGAAAAGAACAACTGGCATGCGGAAAACTGACATAATGCATTCAGATTCTGCAGATACTATATCAAAATGATCCATGAGTCATATATGAAGTTTACGAATCAACCCCGCCTCAATCTGAGGTGCGGTGTGGCCGACACCACTCAAAGTGTCTCTCTTTTGTTTCAAAATGACATCATTTTAAGTGAAAACATCAACTGACATACGAAAAACTGACCAAACGCAATCAAATCATGTTGATACATTAGGAGAATGATCTATGGGTCATATGTGACATGAACGAGTCAACCTCGCCTTAATCCAAGGCACGGTGGGGCATAAATCACTCAAAGTGTCTCTCTTTTGTTTAAAATGGACTTCAATTTAATTGAAAACATCAACTAGCATATAGAAAACTGACCAAATGGATTTTGATTGTGTTGATACTTTAGCACAAGGATCCATGAGACATATGTGATGTGTACGAGTCAACCCCACCTCAATCCGAGGTGTGGAGTGGCTGGCACCACTCGAAGTGTCTCTCTATAGTTTAAAATGGACTTCTTTTTAATTGAAAATAGCAACTCATATACGGAAAACCGACCAAATTCACTCGGATTCTGTTGAAGCTTTACGAAAAAGATCAATGGGTCATATGTGACATGTAAAATTTAACTTCGCCTCCATCTGAGGCCAGGTGTGGCCGTAACCACTCAAAGTGTCTCAGGTTTATTTGAAATAGACAACATTTTAAATGAAAACAAAAACTGACATATGGAAAACCGACTAAACACATTATTATTTAGTTGAAACTTTAGAACAACAATCAATAGGTTATATGTGACATGTATGTGTCAACCCAGCCTCAATCTCAGGCATGGAGTGGCTGGCACCACTCAAAGTGTCTCTCTATAATTTAAAACGAACATCATTTTAATTGAAAACAAAAAATGACAAATGGTAAACTGAACAAACACATTCAGATTCTGTTGAAAATTTAGAAAAATGATCCTTGGTTCTTATGTGACGTGTATGAGTCAACTTCGCCTCAATCCGAGTCACAGTGTGGCCATGATCACTCTATGTTTCTCCCTTTTGATTAAAATAGACCACATTTTAAGTAAATATGAAAAACTTACCAAACAGATTCTGATTGTGTTGATACTTTAGCACAATGATCCATGGGTAATATATGACATGCACGAGTCAACCCCGCCTCAATCCACGATGCGGTCTGGCCAGCACCACTCAAAGTGTCTCTCTTTAGTTTAAAATGGACTTCATTTTAAGTGAAAACAACAACTGACATATGGAAAACCAAAAAAATGAATTTGGATTCTTTTGAACCTTTAGTAAAATGACCCATGGGTCATTTGTGACGTGTATGAGTCAACTCCGACTCAATCCAAGGAATGGTGTGGCCAGAACCACTCAAATTGTCTCTCTTTCATTTAAAATAGACTTCTTTTTAAGTGAAAACAATAAATGACATACAGAAAATTGACCAAATGCAATCATATTCCGTTGAAACTTTGGGAAAATGATCCATGGGTCATATGTGATGTGTAAAAGTCAACCACGACTCTATCCGAGGATTTTTGTGGGCGTCACCACTCAAAGTGTCTCATTTTTTTTTGAAATAAACAACATTTTTGGTGAAAACAATAACTGGCATACCAAAAACCAACCAAATGTTTTCAGAATATGTTGATACTTTAGGAAAACGATCCATGGGTCATATATAACGTGTATGAGTCAATCCCGCCTCAATTAGAGACATAGTGTGGCCGGTATTTCTCTAATTGTATGTATTTTGTTTAAAATGGACATCATTTTAAGTAAAAACAACTGGTATACGAAAATACAAAGGAAAGTATTCGGATTATGTTGATAGTTATTCAGTTTCTAATTTATTTTATTTATAATTGTTAATTAAATTATGTATGTATTAAATTATGAATTTAATTCTGGATTCCACATATAATTGTCATCTAAATTTTAAATTGAATTCTAAATCAATTATGTATGTTTATAATTACGTTATGAATTTTGATTTAATTCTGGATGTGTATAGTTAAAGAATGCATTATATGTTATATATGTATGAATTTGTTCTCTATATGTATGTATTAGTCTGTTATTACAGGTATAGTAATTGCAAAGGAGCAGAATGGAGGTTGGTGTGCAAAATTGGAGCATGCTGTGCAAATTGCAGGCTGTTGTGCAATTTTACAGCAAGCCTATGACAATGGTTTGAAACCGATGGAATATGCTTGTAATAAGACTTTCCCAACAGTTTACAAACCTTTGGGAATGATTACTATGGATTTTTTTGCCAACGGTTCAAAGAGAACTGTTGGAAAAAACCATTCCCAACGGTTCTAAACCGTTGGGAAAGAGTTTATTTTCACCACTTTTACCAACAGTTTAGTGTAAACCTTTGATAAAACTAATGCTGACGATTTGGTTAAACCATTGGAATAGGTTAATTTTACTAACCTATACCAATGGTTCTTTGTAAACCGTTGGGATAGGTTTTCCCAACGTCTTACTCCCCCACGGTTTTCAGAACCATTGGTATATGTTATACTAACCTTGGGAAAGTCCCCATTTCCATTGTTGAACCTAAAAAATTATGATGGCTAAAGCTTAGACACGATCCTTTGGAATTTATTTGGGAAAGTTTCCTTGATGCTTCACAAACTTATTTTCATAGTGTCATATAACACTAAAATTTTATAATTTAACATTGGTAGCTTTTTTCATTTACCTAATATCGTGGTCATTGGGCATTTCTCACCACACATATATAAAACGGATTCTCCTTTTATGTAGGAACCTTGGTGTTTCCTTCAACAAGTATCACACGTTGAAAAATTCCCTTTTTTTCTTCCCTTTATATATTACTTGCTCAACCATTATCTTCTTATATTTTTCCCAAACATAGACATAGAAAATTATTTATATTTTTCATAGAACATGAGACAATATATTAGTGTTATGATAAATTTTGGGAGACCAATTCCATTCATAGGATTGGTTTTAAACCATCATAGAATAAATAATTCTGGCTCCGTTTATTACATATGTAGTACACAACATTCCATGATAACCTTTTAATGTTGGCTTCGTCCATGGAAATGTTTTTATCCTCCTTTTTTCTCAAACTAAATAATTTCCTCTCCATATTCTCTAGTTTTTCAGAAGGGAAATATTTATCCAAGAAAATTTCCTCAAAATCCCTCCATTGAATGATTGACATGTCTACCCCTTCCTTTCTTTCACGAATAAATTAATACAATTTATCAGAATATCATGAGAGATGATAAAATAGTATGATAACATTCTTCAATTAATGACTTCAAAATGAGTAAAATATATTATCTATAGAAATTATCCACTTCTCAACTACAAATGGGGTTCTAGTCCCAATAAATGATGGAGGTTGTTTTCCCATGTAGTGTTATAACATTTTTCGTTCACATTGTGGATCAGGATGATCAATACAATTACGGTTAACATTCATAAGCTAAAGAATTTATCCCAGGATAGTTAAATGTTTCTCATCTCCAGTTTCATCTCATTTTCCAACATCATTATCTTGAATAGGATAAAAACCCCTACAAGGGATGCAAGCATTGATTTAGTTTCCATTCCTTCCACTATATACCATATATCAATTATGGCATACACTAAATTAGGTTTTGATTTATTATTAATGATTTTAAACTAGTAAATAACTGATCATAAATAAGAAAATAATGGATATCTAATATCATAATCATATACATGGTTTATTTGGGAACATATTTTCTTTTAAATCATTTATAATGTTTTTAATGAAAAGTGAATCATCCTTATCCTATCCAATGAGAGTGTCAAAACATGTGCACAGTAAGGTCCATTGTTATGTATGAGGTTATTCATGTCACTCGTGAAACACAGTGAAAATTTTTTACCCCTAGGTACATCTTTTGAAGAACCACATCGTCTTCTAGTATCCATACATGTAAATATTGTTAGGGAGACCCACCTAATCCCTACCATAATAAATTTCTAGGATGTTATTATATGCATATTATTAATGTCTATAACAGGGTTATATTCCCTAATATTTGCATTCTAAATCTAGTTTCAAACGATACTACGAATATTCTTCTGATGCCAACTATAAAGTTTTCATCCCCATCATCTTGGAGCATGGACCTTACCTTATAACAATGGCACTAGGAAATATAGATCACATCCAAAATACCAAATTGTTTAGTAGATTTCGAAAACTAGATACATACATAATGTTTACATTGAAACTTAAATGAATAAAATATAGTTAAAAACCATTTGAAACAAACATAAAATACTAGATTATCTATACACGTCATTCAGAATAATCAACTTCTCATCTAGGGGAAAATAAACATAAAAATTATGTGACCTAAGATGTTCATTACAGGTACAAGATAAAATGGAAGATATCATAAATATTAATTCATTTTGAATAACTAAAAACACATGTCAATAAATCATAATATTATGAACAATATATCAGGAGTGAAAACTAATTAAATAATGACATAAAATAATTACATGAAACATAACAATAGATTTTCTAAAAGTTGAATAATCACATAAATTATCAACATATAATATCATTATGAGGGAATTCATAATGTTTCACATCTAAAACATATTTTTAAGGCCTCATATAAGACAACATCAAATCAATGTTAATGATCACATCCAAATCCTTATCTGAAAATAAATGGCCACAGCTTTGGCCATATATATAGGGGTTTTCTTTTAGAAGACATACCAATGAATCAATAGGTTATTCATGGCACCAAACATCACCTACTAAGTCCAATGAATTCCTCATATTATTGTTTCCAAATATTAATAGAATATACATATGAAATGTAAACAACAATCCTCAATCTGTAAACATAATCACCCACCATTCTGAGTATTATGGTGAATTGCATCAGGATATCACATCCATAGTCAAACTTATGAATAAAAATTTAATAAACTATGGTATATGATAATAATATGGTATATGTATCTATAAAGAATAATATTCCAGAAAGATGTTGAAGTTTATTATATTAATCTATTAAAATTTTCAAGGAATTATTTAGAGACATAAAATTTTTAACTTTTCAGAAAGTGTTCTTTTCGAAAAGATAATTTGTATTTTTAGTATTTTTTTGTATTACCCAATAAACTAAAAATATAAAATTCATGAAATTTATTATTTTTATAAAAATAATTGTTTATTAAAATAAATTATATATTTTTCTTGAATGTGGGTAATAAATCATCAAGTTTCCATTTATTAAGTTTTCCTATCAGACGAAATTAAGAATAGAACCTTTTAAAAAATGTATTTCCCCATAAAATAAAAATGATCTAATATGAATATAGAAGTTTAGAAAACATACATGGAATTTAAATATGAATATAAATTTATTGAATAGTTAAATTCTTGTAAAGAGAGTGAATGTGTAACCAGAATGGAAAATGAAGGTTTGGGATGAATCCCTTACCAAATGTCCAAAAGTGTTCAGAAATGCGCTTAATAAACAATATAATGAAATTTGAATCATTAATAATTTTATATATAATCTATTAAACTATAATTTTATTTATTATAATTTCATTATGTTATTTTCTGTTCTTTTTAAGAGTAATAATATAAATTTGTTCTTTTGGGGTTGTCCGTTTCCATGATTTTCATTATCGGTTTACCTTTATACAGTTATGAAAGATCTTATAAAATGAAAATAGTTGTGTTGAAGTGGTGTTATATGTTTTTAATGCTAATTTATATAATTTAATGGTTATATAAGGAATCTTTTTGTTTATTGTGGTGATGAATCATTAGGGAAGACTTTAGTGATAATCATTTATATTATTTTATCTTTTTTTCGATCATCGCAAACATGATTTTATTTAGTAACTAAATTATATATTTATATATATATATGTTCTAGAATGGTATATAAGATTAGATGCATAAATTATAATAATATTTAACCATAAAAATAAATTTGTTACCATCCTTGAAGAGAAACTGAAAAACAAAAACATTTCATCCACGAATGATGTAAATCAGCAACTAATAGAGTGATAATGTCATCATTAAGAAAAGGAAAACTTATTTGATGGTGGAATTCCCATTTACATAATAAAATAATATTATATAAAATATACTGGAGCTATAATTTGAATTTTTATTATGTAGGTTAGTGAATTATAAAATATAAAATAAATTGAAAATAAATTAATATGGAAGAAAGAGGATTTTTACATATTGAATTATCCTCATTGAGAAACTCTTTGAAGGTATTGATTTTGTTCTCTTATTGAAAAAAAGATCTTGAACATTTGATAAACTATTGGGAAGATTATTGGGTATAGATTTCATAAGGATAATATCATGGATGGTATAAGAAGAAGAGTTGGTCAGGGGTTGTATATATAACAGAGGAGTGGGGTGTTTAATCAATATATTTATTTATTAGTTTATTATGACTCTTCAAGACTATGAATAGTCTGAGAATTATCTATACATAAATTTAAATAATTAAAAAGTGTTCTATATTTTTTATCACACATTATGACTGATATTTTTAATTCATGTATTTTGATTGTAATTTAAATACTGTAAATTAGCATATTTCACTATTCCCAAAAATACCACTATTTTTTAAAAATTAACACTAATTTACCCTTACCTTTGATCGACATGTGGAATTAAAAAATTTGTTCCATTTTATGAAAATAATTATCATAATATGAGAAATTTAATATTAAATGAAAATTATCATCTACATGAAAAATACTGCTTTCAATATTATAAATTTTTTATGAAAATATGAAAAGAAATTGAAGGTCTCATAAAATTATCATATAATCATAGGAGATAAAATGTTAATCGAAAAATATACTTTATAAAAAAAATTATACAGAAAAATTAAGTTAATTATATCATTTTTAATATTTATTTATGATTAACAAAAAATATAAAAACTGAAGTTATCATTTTAAAACATTTATTTAATTAATCCACGATATAAACATACCATAATTTCATTTAAAAGATTTCCATGTTTTATTTTTTACTTTCATAAGTGATGTTACTATTTTATTGGTAATATTATTATACCTAATGGTCACATTACTACTCCAATTTTCATATTAATAGAATATTTCAGTTTTAAATTCAGTGTTGTGTGAAGCATAAATATCAATGATATAAAATTTTAAAAGTGTAATACCATAAAATATTTATGTCTTACCCTATCCACAAATTAATTTATACAATTTTCATCCCTAAGGTATTAATTTCTATAAATTTAAACAAACGGTGGAAGTCTAATGTATGGTTCTTAGGATTGATGAAATTAGTTCAATTATTTCCATTACTGACATACAAGTTCTCATTGCAGATTCATTTCATTGATTGATTCTAGATAATTAAAATGTGACTGAATATAAATTGATTTAATAATAATGAATTTCTTTTGTTATTTCATCCTTGTGATATAGGTAAATAAAATGGTCTTTTTAAATCCTTATAATATTTCATCTGGGATTTTAAATCTTAAATAAAAAATTCACATGGAATGAAATATATATTTTTAAACCATATAATAAACAGGTCAAAAAAATTTTATTTTTGAATATATAAATTATTATTTTAGTGATTTATTTGGGAGTATTTAGCTGACATTTTTATAATAAATTATAGAAAAATAATTCCATAATATTTTTTGAAAAAAAAAATCCCTCAAAATTTTAATTTTAATTTATTTATTTTTACATAAACATAAACATTATGGTCTGATTTACTATTTGAATACAATTATTGTGATGTTTTTATTTGATATGAAATTTATCTCCATAATTTAATACCATAGTTGATTGAATCAAAAATTTAAACAAGTATATCTAATATCTTCACAATGAGAAGAAGATAAAAAATTATTGTATTGATTATTAGGGTGTTTTTCATTCATTATTTTAGGACATGAATATGGTAGTAAAAAATATATGATATTTATTTGAATGAGTGTGGTTCATTGAATCAAATACATTAGTCATAAGTGAGATTCAAAATTACTCATAAGCAATTTGGAATGTGTGAAGTGGCGTCGATGCTAAATGATGACTCATATGACTCGATCGAATGACCAATGTTGTCGACATGTTATTACATTGATCAGTTCCATCCGCATTAAATGTTCATATTTTATGTAAATTAGTTGATTCAAAATATCAGGGAAATTCCTCTATTAGGTTAGAAGATTGGAAGTATCCATGATGATAAATCATTAATTATCTTATCTCTGATCAGGTTTCTAAGGATTTTTTAGATTAGAAAAATGACAAGGGAAAGATGATCTTAGACTAGTGATCTATTAGGGTACACGTGGAACCATATGAATTGAAAACACCATTTATGCTCTATATGGGAACATTGAAAAAAATTATTTATAATTATAAACACATTCTGAAATTTTTCTTCTCCCATACATATTTAGATATTTTTCGAAATAATTTAGAAAATGTTTTGAATTATCATTTGAAGAGTTATTTAAAATAAATCTTCTATTCTACTGATAATTCTTTTATTGTGAAAGAAAAAAAATATCTTTATTTAGTTATATAAGAACCAATTATTCTATAATTTACAAAATATAATAATGATATATAATTTTAATATCCATAATATTAATTTCCATTTTTGAGAAGAATTATTCATTAATTTTATTAATTAATATTTGGGGAGTGTAAAACAGATAAATTATTATAATTGATTGTCACGACCTACCTTCACCAAGAGGAGGGAAGGGTTAGAAGATTGCCAATCCCTTCCTTCTTTAAGTTGAAGGAGAGATAATAACCCCCGAAACCCACCTTCAATAGGTCCCGGAGCGGCGAAAAATGCCAAGGGTATATAATCACACACTAAATGGAAGGAATTACCCTTTTTCTTTTAATAGGATTTGGAGATAAGATAGTAAATCCCACAACACCAAACTGAAGGTGAAAAAATGACTAAAGATAACCCATTCCCATATGCATGTTCAAAATCAAAAGATACAAGTGACAAACCCAATGTTAAAAAGAATACCAAGAAAAGAAAAACGATAACAGCAACTGTCCCAAAGGTCCATTCTAGTAGGGCCCCACACGATCCTTGATGTCCTTCTGGAAACCTGAAAAGAGTATTATATGCATAGGGTGAGCATACATGTATACTCAGTAGGGAAAAACCAAATACTCTCATGCACAACTGGGGAGACGTACTAAAGTCCCATGAGAAATAGACAACCAAACACCTAACAAGGAAACTAACCACCCAAGCCTCCCCAAGTCACACTCCCCAACTAACTCAAGTCAAGTAATATATAATAAAAGAACATCGATGTTTGGGTACCCCGCGCCACTTTCCCACTGGTTATTGAAGTCATCCTACACATCGAAGCAATCCCGCCTTTCTCACCGCAGTCCCACTTCCACACCTGCTCGCACACACCTAGGCCATATCCTCATGCAATCCCACTTCCAAAACCCGCCTGCAAACACCTGGGCCACAACATTCAGACTTAACCACGCCTGCAAACACATAGGCCAGAACAACCACTGTCACGCCCGAAGACACCTGGTCTATAAGAACCGTTGCCTCGCCTGAAGACACCTGGGACTTATCCCGAAGATACATGGGAACCACCTGCCGACACACACCTAGGCCAACCACAACACTTCCCTGCCCGAATATTCTTGGGCTAACAATGGACTTCAGACCATCACAGCCTGCCCGAAGATACTTGGGCTATCCACGAAAGGGAGAAGAAAGGAGTTAATAACCAGCAACTAATATAAGTGTTGGGAAAAACACCCTCCTCCATGAAATGGAGGTGCTCGACACTAAGTGCTCAACATGGGTGGGGTACGAACAAGAAACACAAAATCTATAATTATATGTATAGGTAGCAGGCACTCACCCAGTTTAGGATTTTCTTCATCCAGCTTATCGAACACAAACTGTACCATGTCCAAGTCACAACTCACACCAAACCAAAACCCATTTGTCCCATCCTTGTTTACATGTTTAGTAATAATGTTTAAATAAGTTTCCACACCTACTTTGGCAACTAGAAAGCATAAGCACAAGCCATGAAAAGAGCACAGTCAAACATCATCTTAAACGTCCAAACCCGGTTCTCTTGTAAAGTAACAACCACAAAAAGGGATAAGTGGGAACCCTCAAAGTACTGGAACCATGGAAACCCCCAAGATATTACCCCATGTTCCCAAAAACCAGGAGCCAACTGTTTCTCAACAACAGAGGATTCCACCCCAACTCGTGATATAATCAATGTAATCACACCGACCCAAAATTAGCAACCAGTAAAACCATAACAATAGGGGATCCCATCCCCACCCACATTACCCAGCAATTGGACCATGAAATAAAAAGAACCAAACCACGACCACCAACACAAAGAAGAACCATGCCTGTATTTTTAGATTTAAAATATTTAACACACTCAATGATTCTAATTCTGGTGTATTTCAACCAGGGTTATCACAGAAAATTGTTATCCTGGCGCTTTCAATTTTTTTATCCGCATATACGTAATTAACCAATTTCTTTTACATGACCAAAACAAGAAGAAAGGGTTTATTAGTGCACAGAAAAAGACCACCAACAACCATGATTTTCAGTAGGAATAATCCCACACAAATCAGAAATCATTAATCATGGATGAGAATAAAACAAACCAGCATCATCGATCACACCCCTCCCCCTTCATTCTTTAGAATCTGTTAATTATCTTCATTAAGGTCTGGTTCGTCTAAATCTACATAATCAAAAGCATACCCCCCCCCCGAATGATACACAGAAAGGAGAGATGAAGGTGAAACCCTAATTGATTGATCAACGATCAAATTTTATCCTCACGCTCCACGAACAATGGTTGTGCAAAATGCAGGGGCTGGGCCTCAGGAACTCAAGGAAGAGTAGACGATATGATCAGTGGTTGATAGAGAAAAGGAAATCAAGGGATATCCCAGTAGTTTTATAATGTCCAAGAATGGTTGAGATAATAACGCGAAACTGCGTAAGGAGCGGCGTCGTGGGTTGACCACGTGGCCCCACACATCATTAAAGGGTCCCCGCCCCTTGGGTGGTTTAAAATGACGCACACACCAGGTTAATTCATTAAACAATTAATTAAATTCCATTTATGGGTGTTACTGGGCATTAAAACATGCTTAAAAGGGTAAACAAATAGGTTTTAAAACCCAATTTGCGCAAGAGGAGGTGCTACAGGAATACCCATGGGGTCTAGGTCCACCGGTTAGCCGAGCTACTGGTAGACTAAGCTACCGGTAGGCATAGCTACCGGTAGGCTACAACTACTGGTAGACAGAGCTACCGGTAGACCAAGCTACCGGTCAGAAGAGCTACCAGAAGGCTGTAGCTACCGGTAGGCATAGCTACCGGTAGACCGAGATACCGGTAGGCAGAGCTACCGGTAAGCTGCAGCTACCGGTAGGCAGAGCTACCGATAGGCAGAGCTACTGGTATGCTGCACCTATCGATAGACCGAGCTTCCGGTAGCCAAAGCTACCGATAGGCCTGCTACCGGTAGGCTAAGGATATCGGTAGGCCTACCATTAGGGGTCATAACGTCACCGAGAATCCTTGATAACTTTCCCAGACTACCCAGAACACCCAACATCATATTTTTACAAAGTAATGGACCCCCAAAAACCCGATCCATTACATCAGATACCTCTCAAAATATTCTCTCCCTCAAGAATCAAAACAACCAGAAGGAAGGAGAGGGTCTGAACAACCACCTCTAAATATACCTCTCTCGAGGGAACCCCATTGTTAACTAAAAACACATTCTCTTTAAGAACCAAGAAACATACCATGCCAAACTGCCCAGTCATGCGGGTTGGGGAGTCTCTTCCCCACTGTTAAGATATTATCCACTTTTCGTGGCACTGACTTGCCCGCACAGGTTTAATCACATCCACCTTAATACGTCTGGATTAGGGGTCAGATACTCCCCTCCCCATCGCCAGGACTTTTCACACACATTCATAGATGAAAGAAAAAAACCACATATTTCATAGCCAACATGGTAAAAAGATACACTACAACAAGTATAAATGGAATAGGACAAAGCTCAAAACAACTCTGGGTATTGGGCACGCATTTGTGCTTCCCTCTCCCACGTACTCTCCCCAATCCCACCATGTCTCCATAACACATGAACCAAGGGAATGGTTCTCCCATAAAGAACATTCTGCTTGCGATCCTCGATCATCGCTGGTCTTTCCACAACGGTCACGTCGTCCTCTATGTCTAGCTCTCCCCAGTCGAGGACGTGTGAATCCTCGTGCAGATACCGACGGAGCTGGGACACATGCAATACGTCATGTATCATCATTATCGGCGGTGGTAATGCTAGCTGATAAGACACTTCGCCGACCCGCTGCAACACTTAGAATGGTCTGATGAACCAGGGGGAAAGCTTACTCCCCTTATCAAACCTCCGTTGTCCACTCTGAGAGGAGACCTTTAAGAATAGGTGATATCCATCCTCAAACTCTAAGGGACTTCTCCTGGTATCAGCATATGACTTCTATTGGTCCTGGTCTGCCTTCATCCTTTCCCGTATAAGATGAACCTTCTCTGTTGTGCTCTGCACCACCTCCGGGCCAAGGATTCCTGCCTCCCCGACTTCGGTCCAACACATAGGTGAGCAGCATGGACTCCCGTACAAGGCTTTGAATGTAGTCATACTAATGGTAGAGTGATAGATATTATTGTAGGAAAACTCTACTAGAGGAAAGTGTCGCACCCATGATCCTCCTGAGTCTAGAACAAATGCCCACAGCATATCCTCCAAGGTCTCGATGGTGCGCTCTATCTGTCCATATGTCTTGTTATGGAAAGCAGTGCTAAGACGTAGCTGGGTGCCAAAAGCATGCTGCAATCCTCTCCAGACTCGTGAAGTAAACTGTGCATCCCTATCTGAGAATATGGACCTCGAAACTCCATGCAACTACACCATGTCATCCATGTACCATCGTGTCAAAGCATCCACTTCACGTGACTCCTTAATTGCCAGTAAGTGAGATGATTTCTTCAACCGGTCCACTACTACCCAGATGGAATCATATCCCCCTTTGAACCTTGGGTATCCCCGTGACAATATCCATCGAGATGTCTTCCCACTTCCCCTCGGTGACATCTAGAGACTGCAGCAGACCACCTGGAATGTGGTGTTCAGCCTTCACCTGCATACACACTAGGCACTTGGCCACAAATTCTTCCACTGATCGCATTACTCCGGGCCACCAGAACTGTCTCTTCAAGCCCTGGTACATCTTGGAATCTCTTGGGTGCACTGCTTGGGGTGAGTTTTGGAACTCACTAATAACCTTCCCACACATCTCTTCTGGAACAAACAGCTTTCCTCAGAAAAGCATCTGGTTCTGACCGTCCTCGGTCCATCCTTCTGGATCATTGATCCGGTCAACTCGGTCACACATCACTTCACACTCTGGGTCTTCCCACTGAGACTCCTCCACTTGCTGAAACAGAGGCGAATGCGCTGTCATCTTATACAGGCAACCTGTACCACCATCAATCCTCGCATCCAGGTGCAAGACATCCCACTCCTCCATCGACTTCCAGGCATCTGCCGACTCTTGGACCACATCCTTCTGTGACCTCCTGCTCAAAGAATTGGTCACTACATCCCCCTTCCCTGATGTGTAGGAAATATCGAAGTCATAATCTTGGAGGAACTGAACCCATCTCCGATACCGCATGTTAAAATCTCACTGGTAAAAGACATAACACCAGCTCTTGGGATATGAGAAGACCACAAAGCATTCTCCGATGAGGTAATGCTGCCAAAAATTCAATGCGAACACTATGGCTGCAAGCTCTAGATCGTGGGTGGCATAGTTATGTTCATGAAGACATATATGCCTAGATCTATAAGATATCACCCCTTGTCACTGCATCAACACACATCCAAGGCCTTACCCTGAAGCATCATAGAACACCTCATACGCTGCCACTTCTTCTGGTAATCTGAGCACTGGAGCACTAACCAGCTTCTTCATTAGGTATCCAAAAGATTTATGGCACAGGTCTCCCCACAAGAAGGCCTGGTCCTTCTTGGTCAAGGCTATCAAAGGGGCTGCAACTCGGGAGATTTTTGGTATAAACCTCTAGTAGTAACATGCCATCCCGAGGAAACTGTGAACCTCTACCACATTATTGGGTGCTTCCCAAGAAACAATTGCTTCAGCCTTTTATGGGTCCATCGATACCCCCTGCTCGGACACTACGTGCCCAAGGAAGTGCTCTTCTCGCGTCCAGAACATGCATTTAGACAACATCCCCTAGAGCTGGTGCTGTCAAAGGACCTCCAAAAACATCCCCAGGTGCTCTGCGTGGTCATCCTCTGATCTAGAATATATCAGGATATCGTCGATGAACACAACTATGAACCGATCCAAGTACTCCCGGAATATGGAGTTCATAAGGCCCATGAACACAGCCGGGGTGTTCGTAACTCCAAAAGGCATGAATATGAACTCTAAGTGTCTATATCTGCACCAGAAGGATGTCTTCGGGATGTCACCAACTTTTAATCTCAACTTCTGATACCTAGACCGCAGGTCAATCTTCGAGAACCACCTTTCCCCTTTTAGCTGGTCGAAAAGATCGCCTATCCTCGGAAGAGGGTAGAAATTCATTATCGTCACCTAGTTCAGCCTCCTGTAGTCTATGCACAACCTGAGACCACCATCTTCCTTATTTACGAACAAGACCGGAGCACCCCATGGTGATGCACTTGGTCGAACATATGCCCACTTCATTAGATCATCAATCTGAATCCGCAGCTCCCGCAGCTCTGAAGGTGCCATCTGATAAGGAGCCATCGAAATCGGACGAGCAGCAGGCTGCAAGTCTATCCAAAAATCGATATCACGTCGAGGGGGTAGAGTTGTCACCTCCTCAAGGAAGAAGTAAAAAAACTCACTGACGATCCTTGGCACCTCCACCATCTCAGCATCATCTGACTCTACTGACAGCTCTTCTAACAAGGAGAGGAGGGGTTCCTCTCGCCTGGTGCCCTTCTGACCACTCTGCTCATCGGTAAAAGTAACACGCCAGCCACCCAATTCTGAGAACACACCCCTTACTCGGAATCAGTTGATGATGGAACACAAAGAGAACAACCAGTCGATGCCTAGGATGACATCGTATGGCTATATTTTTAGCAGTAGAAGATCCCTGACCGACTGATGTGGCCCTATCATCATTCTTCATCCTCAACAAACATATAACAAGCCAGTCTGACCTCCGACTGGTGTGCTCAGCACCAGGGGCACTATAAGTCTATCGGAATCTAGGCACAAACCATGGGCTAGACTCGGTGCAACGAAGGAGTGCGAAGCCCCGGTATCAAACAAGGCGTATGCAAGGGTACTAAACAAACTGATCGTACCTCGAACGACCTCAGTCCTGTAGGAACTGCTGCCTTCGCGGTGTGCAATTTCCCACACCCAACTTCTCTGCCTCTTGGTTGTCAGCCACCTCCATGAACATGCCCTGGCCGAGGTCCCTGAAGAGCGCCCTGTGTTTGGCCTCCTCTTGCAACGTCTGCCCTCGGAGGAGCGGGAGATCGCTACCCCTACTGTTGCTGATGGAAGGGCCTAGCTCGAAGCTGCTGCTGTGGCGGGTGCTGGGCATGTCCGCCACCACCGTACTGTACTCGGTTTGGGCACTGATTATGGAGACTCCCATGGCTCCCACAGACGAAGCACCTCGGTCCTAGGCCCGAAGGGAAAGGGTGAGGACCAAGGGATCGGAACTGGAACTGTTGCATTCTGCTCTCTACTGGTCGGAACCTAGAGGGTCCCGACACTGGAGGCCTGGTGCAGATGGCCTTCCCCTTATATGATCTTAGTTGGATCCCCTCTCGTGACACACCTCCTAGAGTGTGCATCCTCTCCACCCCTACGGCCTTCTTCTGGACCTCCATGTACGTAAGAAGGGTTAAGGGGGTAACAACATACTGGAGGGAGGGTCGGAGCGCGTCCTCTAAATGTATTACCCGAGACTCCTCGTCTAGAAAAAGGTCTATAGAGAAAAATAGGAGGTCCTTGAACTTGATTTCCAGCTCCCTTACCAACATGATCCCCTACTGGAGGGAGAGCAGCTCCTTCCTATTTTCTTCCTTCATCGTAGAAGAGAATAATTCCGCCCTGAACTCCTCAAAATCAGCACATACAACCTCAGACTCTCTCCTCTCCCCCAGGTAAATCTTCCACCACTGATGTGCCGCTCCCCGCATATGGCTGATGTCAATAGGAACCCAGTACTCGGTCGGAACAGGGATCAGGACGAAGGCTATCCACAACTCCTCTAGCCAGCTCTCCACCTTCACGTCAGAGGTGCTTCCCTCATACTTCATGAGGGTCTGTCGTTGGAAGGCCCGAAGTGTCCTTATCCACTGTTCATCCTCCTCCTCTCGATCAGATCTCTGCCGATCGGCCAAGGTATTCTCTAGGGCCTAGATCTCTCGCACCACACGTGGTCTCCTCCCAGGTGTCGTAGCTGCAGGGAAAACAAGTAATGCCTAAGCCCAAGTAGTGCAAAATATTATTCTTAAAATTTCTTAAATTTTTTATTGATTTCAATTCCCAAAACACCCATGAAACACATGAAAAAAAGTCATTATGATGCATGTACGTTTCCTAGGGTCTCTACCCTGCAATCAATGTGGCCTCACTTGGTCGTTTAGTAGGTCTAAGGTCCTTGCATCGGATCACAGGTGTCTATAAAATTACATGTCCTAGCTGGTCTTCCCTGGCATAATTCATGCACTAAGGTCACCCAGCACAATTGCCCTACCATCCCATGCAATCCTCACTATGCCTAACTCGAGACCCCATCCTATCTCTCAACCTGCTCTGATACCATTCTGTCAGGACCCTCCTTTACCAAAAGGAGGGAAGGGTCAGCAGATTGCCAGGCCCTTCCTTCTTTATGTTGAAGGAGAGATAATGACCCCCAAAACCCACTTTCAATAGGTCCTGGAGTGGCGACCAGCACCAAGGGTTTATAATCACACACTAAATGGAAGACATTACCCTTTTCCTTTGAATAGGATTGGGAGATAGAATGGTAAATCCCACAACACCGAACTGAAGGTGAAAAAACGACTAAAGATAACCCATTCCCATATGCATGTTCAAAGGTAAAAGATACAAGTCACAAACCCAAAGGTAAAAAGAATACCAATAAAAGAAAACCGACAATAAAAACTGTCCCAAAGGTCCACGCTAGTATGGTCCTACACGATCCCAAAAGTCCTCGTGGAAACATGAAAGCAGTTTTATATACGTAGGGTGAGCATACAAGTATACTCAGTATGAAAAAACAAAGACACTCGTGCACAAGTGGGGAGATGTACTACTGTCCCGTGAGAACGAGACAACCAAACACCTAACAAAAAACTAATCACCCAAGCCTCACCAAGGCACACTCCCTATATAATGAAAGTCAAGTAATATATAATAAAAGCACATCAATGTTTGGGTACACTGCGCCACTTTCCCAGTGGTTATTGAAGTCATCATATGCATCGAACCAATCCCGCTATTCTCACCGTAGTCCCACCACCACACCTGCCCACACACACCTAGGCCATATCCTCACGCAGTCCCACTGCCAAACCCTGCATACAAACACTTGGGCCACAACTGTCACATGTAACCACGCCTGCAAACACCTAGGCCAGAACAACCACGGCCACGCATGAAGACGCATGTGCTATAAGAACTACTACCACACCTGAAGACACCTGGGCCTCATCCCGAAGATACATGGGAACCACTTTCCCACACACACATGGCCCAACCACCACACTACCCTTCCCGAAGATTCTTGGGCTAACAATGGACTTTAGTCCATCACAGTCTGCCCGAAGATACTTGGGCTATCGGGGAAAGGGGGAAGAAATGAGCTAATAACCAGCCACTAATAGAAGTGTTGGGGAAAACACCCTCCCCCATTAAATGGGGGTGTTCGACACAAATTCCTCAACATGGGTGGGGCACGAATAAGAAAGAAAAAAACTACAAGTATATGTATAGGTAGCAAGCACTCACACAATTTAGGTTTTTTCTTCAGCCAGCTTAAAGAACACATACCGTACCCTGTCCAAGTCACAACTCACACAAAACCCAAACCCATTTGTCCCTTACATGTTTACATGTTCAGTAATAATGTTTAAATATGTTTCTGTACCTACTTGGGCAACTAGAAAGCATAATCACAAGCCCAGGAAAGAGCACAATCAAACATCAACTTAAACGTCCACACCCGGTTCTCTTATAAAGTCACAACCACAAAAAGTGATAAGTGAGATCCCTCAATGTACTGGAAACAAGGAAAACCCCAAGATACTACCCCATGTTCCCAAAACCCAGGAGACAACAGTTTCTCAGAAATAGAGGATTCCACCCCAACTCATGATATAAGCAAAGTAATCACACTGCCCCAAAATTCACAACCAACGAAACCATAACAACAGGGGATCCCATCCCCACCCACATTTCCCAGCAATCGTCCCATGAAATAAAAACAACCAAACCACTAACACCAACACAAAGCAGGCACATTCTAGTATTTTCATATTTAAAAGATTTAACACGCTCCATGATTCCAATTCCACTGTATTTTAACCGGGATTATCACAAAAACGAGTTATCCTGGTGCTTTTAATTTGTTTAGCCGCATATATTTAATTAACCAATTTCTTTTACATGACCAACACAATAAGTAAGGGTTTATTAGTTCACAGAGAAATACTACCAACGGCCATTATTTTCAGTAGGAGTAAGACCACACAAATTCGAAATCATTAATCATGAAAGAGCATAAAAGAAACCAGCATCATCAATCACACCCCTCCCCCTTCATTCTCTAGAATCTATTTATTATCTTCATTAAGGTTTGGTTCGTCCAAATATATAGAATATAAAGCATACCACCCCGCATGATACACAGAAAGGAGAGAAAAAGGTGAAACCCTACTTGATTGATCATCGATCAAAGTTTATCCTCACGTGCCATGAAAAGTGGTTGCACAAACTGTAGGGGTTGGGCCTCGGGAACTCAAGGACGAGCAGAAAATTTGATGAAAGGTTGATCGAGAAAAGGAAACCCATGGATATCCCATTAGTTTTATAAAGTACGGGAACCATTGAGATAAGATCGCGAAACCGCTTAAGGAGCAGGGTCGTGGGTTGACCACGTTGCCCCGCATGCCATTAAAGGGTCCCCTCCCATTGGGGAGGTTTAAAACCACGCACACACCAGGTTAATTCATTAAAAATTTAATTAAATGCCATTTATGGGCATTACTGGTCTTTAAAACAAGATTAAAAGGAGTCAAAAAGTAGGATTTAAAACCCAATTTTTGCAAGAGGAGGCGCTACTGGAAAACCCGTGGGGGCAAGGTTCACCGGTTAGCTGAGCCATCGGTAGACTGAGCTACTAGTAGGTAGAGATACTGGTAGTATGTAGCTACCGGTAGACCGAGCTACCTATAGGCAAAGCTACCGGTAGGCTGCATCTACCGGTAGACTGAGCTACCGGTAGACCGAGCTATCGGTAGGCAGAGCTACCAGTAGGCTGCAGCTACCAGTAGGCCGTGCTACCGGTAGACCGAGCTACCGGTAGGTAGAGCTATGGGTAGACCGAGCTACCGGTAGGTGGAGCTACCAGTAGGATGCAGCTAACGGTAGGTCTGCTACCGGTAGGCTAACGCTACCGATAGGCCTACCGTTAGGGGTCAAAACTTCACCGAGAAGCCTTGATAACCTTCCCAGACTACCCAGAACACCCAACATCAGATTTTTACAAAGTAATGGACCCCCAAAAACCTGGTCCATTACATTGATGGTGTGGGTAATTTAATGAAAATCAAGTAGTATTGATGTGTATTCTTATTTTATATGTACCAATAAATGATAATTTTGGGGAAATTTTTATTAATAAGAATAATTTCAATGATAGTAACAGTTAATTCATTGAAAAAACATGTTTACATTTAGAATGTGATGTTGATTCATTGAACAAATAATGAGAATTCATTATTGTGGTGTAAATTATTATTTTTTCATTACATCTTCATGCAGTGTGATCATTTCAGAAATAAAAAATGGGTATATTGGAATGGAATTTCCACTTTATAAATAATTAGAAACATTATATAATAATGATTATGTAAATATTTTATAAATAATGGTGTGAAAATATAATTGACATGGTAGAAAATGATACATCTCTTGGTTTTGATATTGATTTCAATGTTCTTTTCATGATTATAAATCGACAATTATTTAATCTTATACGTAACAAAGAATATTTATGTTCAATGATGACCACGATGTTGATTTATTAGAAACTATTTTTACACCAACTTCCTAATTTCTTATAGACATGTTTTGAAGATATCCACTATTTAATTTTCATACAACCAATGTTCATAGTTTAAGAATATTCTTTTTACATAACATTTATTATATTAAACACAAATTTATACTAGGGTTTGAAATAAAACATGATTTAAAAAAGGGTTTAATATAAATATGACCAATAGTTTTATCAATATAGTGGGTAATAATTCCCTGAGTGATTAATTTCTTCTTACACATTTCTCTGGGTTTCGTGAAGTATGTCAATAATACTATGTCTCATATAAGTGATTTCTTATTGAGGTACTTGTCTAATATGGAATGTTGTCCTTTCTAGTGTTAATGACTATATAATAAAACTTTGATGATGTTTGATATGATATTATTGAAGATATGATAAATCAACAAATGAATATAACACACATTATGGGCACAGAAGTTCTGAAATCTATTAAGGGTGGTTCATGTTGATTCTTTAGATGTGTAGACTGTTAGGAAATGATATCCAATTTTTTTATAATTATTCCAAAAGGAACTATATGTTCCATGAATCCTCTAATATCACATCATCAAGGAGACCCCTTCCTATTCAAATATAATGAATTATTTTTATGTAAATATATATATATTTATATCACGTTATTCCTTATTTATGTGATTTAATATTTCAATTATTTTTCATGTTATCTTGAATTGGGTTATTGGTGATATATTTTTAAAAGTGTTTTGTGGAAAATATCTGACATTATGTGTGCATTAGTTACTCAAGAATGACATTTATATATTATATAAAATTGATGGAATATTATCCATTATTGAAATCCACATTTCATTCACATGCGTATCAATAGCTACTAGAATACACTCATAACATCCAATTTATTTTTCCATAATAATAAATTAATTTTGATGTAGTTTATACTATGATTTATCTTTTCAGGGATAATACAACATCTTAACCATAAAATAATATATAGAATATATAAAAGCACACATATCATAACTATAATCACAATTACACTAAAATCAATGAATGAAAATATTTTTTTCACTAATCAATATATGTTTATATTTTCATTAATTTATAACACATTCTAGAGAATTGATTGGACCATCACCCAACAATATTTTTGTATAGGCTCCCACTTATTAAAGTACTCACAAAGAGACCTTTTGGTTGTCTCCCAATGGGATTGTATACATACATATTATTAGTTTATCAAGGGTCCACCAGAACAACTCCCCAAACATGCCTTCAATTGTGACTATCTCTTAATTGGGTATCCATTTTTTTCATGCTCTTCTTGAAGTACATATGTCAATATCCTCACCTACTGGTGTATTGATAACTGTCCATTGTCTCTATATCACATGATGATAGTTTGATATCATAGTTAGTATAAAATACATTCTATATCTACTATTATTCAAGGGTTCAATTTTTTTTACATTTACCTCTTTTTAGTTCGATGCATAAGGAATTTTTGAATTCATCTAGATTCTTTTATTATTTTCCAAGTAAAAATACATTTTCAAAGTTATATATATATAGGATGGTTCTCACATTTATCAAATTTGACCCCTAAAAAATTTATATTAACACAATATTTAACATGTATATTATACTCGATATATGATATATGAAAAATCATGATCTTTTTTATTGAGGCACTCTCTCATTAAGTATCATTTGAATCGATTCATTGATTTTTTAAATATCTTAAAGTCATTGATTTTTCATCTATTTTTGTTAAATTATATCATATTTGTCCATAAAAAAATATGTATCATTTACATCATTTTAAATATACCACCATATATTCATAATATAATATTTTCTATGTGGAACATAAAACATATAAACTAGAACTCTTTATTATTGACTTCTATATTGTAATGATTCTCAATATAAAAATAAAAATTAGACCATAGTGTTTTCCTCTCCAAACATCATAGGTAAATTTCGAAACTAAAATGATCACCTTAATGACATATTTCTCATCATCATACCAATTTTATGTTAATTTGGAAGGAACCCACCATTAACACTCACCAAAATATCAATAAAGAACACAACATAGTGTGTTTATATGCATTTTATAGATCCCAACTGTGTTATTACCATTTTTGTAATGTGGATAATATCACACAGTTTCTACTTCAATGACATGAACAGTAAACTCAAATTATTGACGTATGATCATTGGATGAATAATAATATATATATCTATGGGGAAAATCAGTACATTGAATCATCTGATTTATTTCTATCCATAGATTAAAAAAACTATAAAAAAATTTGGACAGTAGAAAATAATGTTTCATGGTCTAGCATGAAACAAACACAGACATCTAATTACAAATATACAGGTTGAATACAACACATAAACATTTCATTGTTCTCTATATTTTCTTTGATTCTGCTATTTACTCATATGTTGGTGTGGATTATCATATATTTAGTTCCCAAATAATTCCAACCAAAATCCTTCCATAGAAAAATAAATCATAATTTTTTTCCAACTTTACACTATTTTTTAAATTATGCATACAAGCCTTCAAAAGAGACATACACATAGTAAAATGTACCCATTAATTGAACACTCTTAGTTCTACGAAAAAAAATCATCATATCATTTGGGATAAATACCCAATATAAATCCTATTCAAAAAAAATTATAGATATTTATTTTACAACCATAATTATACATTATATCCATAAATATTGGAACACTAATAGTAACTATATAAGGATTCATCCATGAATATTGAAGGAAATGTTTTTTATGATAATAAACATACCTTCCCACAATGATTTCATTCTAGAGTGGTTTTAGATCGCATATCTCAAACATAAATGGAAATGATCTCATTATCATAAAATATTCAATTATATACCAAAAATACATTAAATACATAGGGGGAAAAATCTACCCATTTGTATTTGTTTTTAATACCTCCAATCTTATTAATTAATAGTGTATTATTTTTATTTTCCACACCTTAATGAACAGAAATGATAAATTCTATTTATGAGTTTTAAAATATAAAATTATCCCATTATTCTTCTTCATAAATTGGTATAATCGGAACTACTTCATCTCTAAATTTAGTTTTCAACAACATCATAAATTATTTAATATTGTTCAATGTATTAACATGATTCCTTAGTAATGACAATTTAGTTAATCTACCCAATGCCTATCTGTTCCAACCTAGTGTATAAATTAATATATACATTTTTGATACAGAAATATTTCAACAAAACAATAATTCATTTATATGAAATAAAACTACACCTTTCGTCTATATTTCATATCAATGAACCCTCCAACTTTATGGACATATATTTATAATCAAACACACATTACAAATATTATTATAATAAATAAATTTTTAAATTATATTTTATCTAATATAATTTAGTGTAGAATAAAATATTTGTACTCTTCATGGTGAGTTCCCACAAAAGATATTAACTTATAAATTTTTATACAATGTAATATGAATTCCATGTTGGGTCACGTTATGTTTTCTATTAGTGACACCCTTAAAAAATTCAATCATAGTAGTTTCCTTATTCAATTCCAACTATGTTACCACATATAATGTGTGAAAAATGAATGAGTAAGGGAGATTCTATGGTATTGAATTTTACTAGGAGTGATGAGAGTTTCCACATAGCAGATATCATTATTATATACAATTCTTTATTTTAGAGGATTCATCGTACATATTTATCTAACTTTTTCTGTCTTCTTAATGAAACATGTTAATTATATTCTTTTTTATTATCACCTTGTGTGATATCACATACTCATTATTATTTCAAAACTCATATTATTCATTGTATTCTATATTGTTAAACTATGTAATTATTTTCATGTGGTGGTTGATCTGAAAAACCACTTCCTGAATTCTATTAGACATGATTCTATACATCACTATATCTTCTTAGTTTTGATGAAATTAATTACAATAGTAATTTTACTATTCTTTATATAGTTTATAAATATCAAAATAACATCAATTAATAAATTATCCAATTTTTATCATTCTTTATTTATCATTCTTTTTTTGGATGCTTATGAGACCTATCATATTTTTTTTCACCCCTAAAATATTGTATTATAGAGTTGATTATTATTTAAAAAACATCAAATCTTCATTCTAGATCTAATATATACAAATTCATATCATTTCTTTAGAATTAACATGATATAACATAATTTATATACTTTTTTGGGAATATAAATTTAACAGTAGTAGCATAAAATGAATCTTTCTATTTTTTTATGATTTTATCCAATTTTTCTTATTTTCAAGTTATTATCTGACCATTATTAAGACATGTTTATGTGGCTTAATACTATTACTATTTAACAAAAATTATCTTGATGTTGGTGTAAATTTATTATATTATTTTTCATTATGGATAATGTGAGGTGTTTTTTCAATTCATCATGATCTTTTTATTTTTATCATTTCAATCATAAATTTTTAACCTATTATATAGTAAGTACAATCATCATCTTCCTCTTCTACATCACACTGTGATGTGTCATTATAACTTGTTTAAATTTTAAAAGTGGGTTATGAGATCTTTAGATGGGTCATTATCATTAAAAAATTTAGTTCATGGAAGCTCACAATTTTATATACAAATTAAATTCTTAAAAATTATTATATGTTTTTTATTTATCATTATTTTTTAATTTATTTTTTGTATTTTCCATCAATACCTATTTCTGTCTTCATCATCAATAATTCCTTTTTTATAATAATTAATTTGGAAATTAATTTAATTATGTTGAGAAACACTTGAATTGTGTCACTTAAGGGAAGATTAAAAGAAATATTTCATTCTTCTTCTTTTTCTTATTATAATTGATTTAGAAATAATATAAATTATTCTATTATATTCTCAATAAAAATAATCCTATAATTTCCATATTGGTTCATTATTCCATAGGACATAATGGGTCTGGAACTCCAAATATTGAAGGTCTATATCTCTACACATTTTCAAATATTTTAATCTTATTCAATCCCCTGAGTAACTCTTTTTACAATATATCACATTTTTATCTTTTTACCCATTTTTGGATTTCATACTTATATGAAATAGGAAAGAGAGAATTTACATAGTTCACCCTCACAAGGATACTCCATTACTCATAAAATTAGTTTGTTTCATTTCACTATGTCACTGAAATATTAATCCTCATAAAATTGTGTTTATCATAATTCAATCCATTCATAACTCCATTTGATTTCAATTTTTTGGTGAGACTTGCAATCAATCTATGCCAACATCTGTTCTAATTATTCCCTCACTACTCCATAACTATATACACATAGTATTTTTTCTTCTAGGAAACTTCATCCACATTAGATTCATGTTTTCAATGAGTGTGTCTTGGTTCTTTTGATGTCTCCATACTACTGTACATTGCCAATATGTGACATCCTCTTGAAAAAAATTATTCATTAATCATAGAAACTATAGGAATTTTCCAATTCCGTAGAGAAATTTGTTTACTAACTTTTACTTTACTAAATTATTTAACAGGTTATGACCGCTTTATGTTCCTTTTACCCTGTCATCTGAAACATAATTCACTTGGATTCAAATTTTTATTATCTCCATGTATTTATCTCCGAATCTTCGTATTTACACATTCTAATGTCAATATAATTCATATAGAGATATCATGATCCAAATAATAAGTCACCTATCAAAATAATTATTGTTCGTTAGAATTTATCATCTCTAATAGGTGTTACCTGGAATGTTGTCTCTACTTTGAACTATGGAATTAAAATATCCCATCAATCCACTATTGAATCACTCCACCTTTTCAAAATTGTATCATGTATTTTCAGAATAAAATTGATATATGTGGCTTAGGATGCGTTAATAATGCATTGAATAATAATAATAATCAAATCGTTCACAATAAGTTCATATTTATCTAAAAAACCTACCAAAATAGCTTTTCATAAAAAAAAATTACGCTGTTTATATATCCAGAATAAAACACACATCAATTCACCTGACTATATAAAATATTTTTTCCTTATCCTCAAGTATCAAGATATTCATATTCTATTTGTCAATATAAATGAAATTACTATGAAAATACCCAGACCCATTCTTAATCACAAATTCTCAATTATGAAAATCCAATTCAAAGGATACATTCGAGGGTGTTCTGAAAAAAAAAATTTGTTTTTCATGTGAGCTGAAAACTGATAAGAAATATTCATCATTTAATAAATTTTTTTCTATCACATAAAAAATGGTCATCAATACTCTTTATTAGGGACTATATTCTTCCATATGGTCACATTATCCTTCTCCATGATTCTCATGGAAAATTATATTCTTTCACACCTAATTTCATTCGGTGGTCCTCCTATCATTTATCATTTTCATATCCAGGACTTCTATGTTTTTCAATCCTAACAAAGAAAACCAGAACATCATGATTACGATTCAATATTTTTTATAGGTAATCTGAAAATAAACCAAATAGACCACATATTGGTGTCCATTTTAGAATTCCTATTTAATGTTATTTATTCACCACCTTTTCCCCATGATTCCACCAAAATTTATTTGAACCTTATAGTGATGATTTATTCTCCATATATAATTATCTTGATCATCTGTATTCAATTTGAATATGCTTACATTTATATATTCATCATTTATAATAAATCCAACATTGATAGAATTTGATATCCTTGTAATAATTTCATCTTTACCATCTCATTACTTATTATCATGTTCGTCTTAGTTATTCTAAACAAATACAAAAAATTACATTTGAATTTATATCAATCCACCTATTGTATTTTTTTACAATCTTCAACATATATGTCCAATATTAATTACTAATAATTATTTTAAATTTAATACAAATGGATATCAATATTAGGTCAATATATTATATATCTATTAATAGATTCATTTCCCCATATGAATTGGGTTATCTCCCTTAATCATAAAACCTTCCTCCACCTTGTTGTGTGGTAATAATAACCATTACTGTTTATCTCCCCATGTGTATTAAATTTTATAGAGTTCTTTGTCATTGAGTTCCAATCATACTATGAATTTATAGGTGACATCCTCATCTTACGTCATACCCCACTATTATCATCTGTCTAGAAATTACCTTTTAAAACATTTTAATTAGAGAAATGATCTGAAAGAATATATTCAATTTTTAATTCGATTACTCAACTCTAGAATATACCTTTCCATGATACCTAAATCTTATCTCGGGAATCATTTAAATAATCTACCACATGTAATTAGACATGTCAGTAAATTCAATTAGAATTATATGCCTATGGTATGTGTAGGAAAGAATAGTGTTAGTAGGATAAAATAAAACATGCGATGTTACTGTTTATAATAATTGAAAAAACAAAATCACCTTATCTTTTTCAATTATCTATTTATATGAAGTGATCTTCACCAAACTATGAAACAAAAACAATATTTTAAAATAATTAAAACATTTTTATTTGGAGGATCTTTCATAAGTGGATAAACTAATAAAATATTTTACTATATAACTCATGATAGAAATTAATCATTTAGAGACACTTCAAAAGTACATTTCATGATTGTGAAGTGAGTGATTCCACCCATTGATGATCATAATATATCCACATGAGACTTTATATCATGACAGTAATTAATGATTCCAATTATGGAAATTGATACCAAATGATGTAACATAGTTTCGGGAAACCACTTATTGGAGAAACGTATTTACTATAGCATCTCTATGATATCCTGTATTTTAACATAGATCAAAGAGATTGTTATAAAAATAAATACATGAATTTGAAATTCACATGATGCTTCTCCCAACACGATTTATTTCATTACCGGCCTGATACCACCTACTTTGTGGATAATTACTAATGGATATATAAACCATAAATTTGTAGACAACAAATTCCAAAACACTTTTTGATACATCATGAAAATTATTTTATTAATCTAAAAATTTCATTTTAATCAATATATCACTTTTTTACTCCTAATTTATTATTGGATAAACATAGTATGTCACAATATCTATAAAATACATTAATGTGGTCATTTCATTGATCCTTTTAATCCAATTTTCTAAAACAGATAACTAATAGTTAATCAAATTTAAATACCTTGGGAGAGGGTTACCACAAGGTTCCACTAATTGAGAAATATAAATTGTAATAATGGAAAAACCATTAATACTTTATCTTTACTTTCCCATTTTTAGTTTTTTTGGAAATTAATACACTTTTATGTTTAAATTTAAAACTGGAATCTCTACACGTTAATGTCCACATACTTATGAATAAGGTTTTGCCTTATGTGATTCCATGTATATAAATTATCCATGGCTATAAACATTGTTTTTATTTCATGGCCTATCATTTTTCACATTCATAGAATTGATCACACATGAATATGTATATTGTTGAGTTACATAATTAGTGGATCAATCCTTTTACTATCATCTACATTTCATATTTATCATATTCTATTTAATTTTATGAATGACCACATAGAAATCCCTATTACCTATGGACAAGTGGTCCTCCATTGATTCTTTCTTACATATCAGGTTACTCTATACTTCATCAACATTAAGAATATAAAAAATTCTATGTTTTTCTTATTTTTTTATTGTTCCATATAAGTGAGTTTTGTGAGTATCCTAGTCATTTTTTATGATAAAAACTATGTTAGGTATCTTTTTTTAGAATCCAAAACAGGGATCATGTTTTCCAACATATAATGAAATTCAATTGAATAATTTCTCTCCATGTATGTGATAATAATAATGTTTGTCCATATTAACCTTATATTAATTCGTCCAATTTATTTTAAAATTCCATGTGACGTAGTTTATAATACATAAAACATTTACAATCATAATAATACCTCATATGCAATCCTTTAGATTGTGATACTAACAATGGTACAATTATTCTCTATTCTATAAGATAGTATGCTTTGAATAACCTATTAATTATGTTCTCAATTTTTTCACAATATTATCACATTAGTTCCTCATTCTCTAATGGGTCACTTATTCTAAATTAATCATGGATCACCTATTATATTAATGATTTATATTTTTATTTTATTAAATTTAGTTCATATTTGAAGGTAATTTAATAATATCATTTGAGTTTGTCTTTTTCATAATGTTCATTGATCCTATATTTTTCCTCATCAATTAAGAATAAATTTATCTAAACATAAACCAAGATTCATCCTTATTTTTCATTATTCTCAAGATGAGTTTTAAATTAGTAATATCTTCCATAAATTCTTTCTATAAGGGTATTTATGTGAAAATTTATTTTCAAATATATCCAATCATTTTTCTTTATTTTATTATATTTGTTCACATATTAATTATGCCAAAATTTATGGATAATTATTCAAAATGTATCATCTTGTTATCTGATGGAAGATAAAAAGTCATTGAACAATAAATTTCTTGAATTATGTCTCGTCATTCCACCATCTATTATAAAGACGGGTTCCCCTCTTTACAATTAAATGGACTAATATTTTATTGAAAACATCATAGCTTTCTATCTCATCTCAATTTTTCATGATCCATAATAGTATCATAAATTATACATAGTTTCTATAAACTAGTGTTTGAAGAATATATTTCATCATATTCAAATATCTTTCCATTTTAAGTGAATTATTTTTTCTGTGACCAACTTATTTCCATTCCAATTGGGAAATTTTTTTCTTTCACTACATATCAAATAGAGTTTTTCAAATTTGAATCATATATATTTTGTGATTAGTCAATGTGAAACATACCTATAAATTTATTCTATAATAGAACCTTTAATTTTTTTTGATTAAGACATCAATACCAATATTTCCCCACTATGATTCAATTATTCTCGTATTCCTTATAATTTGAAAATTTTCTTCCTCCATAATAACCAATGGAACTCTATTAGAATCATTAACGTATGAAATAAAAAAATTTCTATTCTTTAAACTAAATTTAATCGAATTGTATATCATTAAGTGAAAATTCATTTTCACTTTGGAAAACATATGAACATTTAATGGTATTAAAAATTCAATAAAAAATAATCCATTCTTTGATACAAATTTTAAATATCTTATAGGGAATTAGAGTGAAATTACCAATACATCGGTGAATTACTATATGAAATTATTATCTAAGTGGAACAATTTTTCTCTAACTATAACTTCCCCAAAATTCTATGCTATGTTTCTTAGACCATGATCTTATTTATTCAATGTATTAGACATTTTTAATGGATATCACGTGTTTATTATTTTATCATCCTATGGTGTTCATATTGAATGAAAATTTGATAAATAAATTTTACTTGGTTATTCATCATTGGGATACTCTATATACAACTACATTAAAATTATGTACATTATGAAAATCAATAAATTCTCTCTAATCAAAAAATGTGGTTCAATATAATACATTAAATAACTAGGTTCATAACATTTTATTGTTTACATATTAATCACTATAACCCTTAGCTTACATCTATTTAAATACACTTATTATACTTCATTCAATAATCAAAGATAAAATCCACAATGTTTATGGACCTTAATGTCCCTTAATCTATACTACATCCATGATTCCACTAAGTGTTTATTAATGGTATTGATTAAACCATGAAACTCTTCATAGAAATTCTAAGGTCCCTTCTCAAATAGGATTTTCTGTATATCTATTGAAACTTCTGGGAAAAAATAATGTTAGAAAAATATTGACTTATTCCTTATTCATTTGGTGAAGTTTTCAGTGGGTAACAACCACTTAATCTTCCATATAGCCCATTTCCTAGAACACTTTACACCATGTTTTATATATTCGATATATATGGTATTTTCACCCTGTTATCCCCACGAAAACATATCTTATAGACCCCTACTTATAGGGAGGTTATGATCCCAATAGTTGGTAACATATAGTCATTATTATGTTCAAAATAAGATTCAAAAAATTCAACAAGATTACAATCATAACATCGTAAAAATCCCTATATACATGTCCACCATATCTTCCTCATAGAAAACTATTGTCAGATTATATTTTAGAATTTAATCCCCTTTTAATCCATTATTTAATGGTTATAGTTATTATTTAATCTTTCATCGATCAATTAATAATTCCATGAAAAATTATGTATAAATAATTTATTATACTTCAAATGACAGCAGAATAAAATCCTTCACATTTGGTGTATCTCCGACCAAAAAACCCATGAAAACATATTTCTTTCGAATACCATGACATTGAATGTATATCTCTAGGAAAATATTCCACCCAACACACAAATCCCCATTCCTTGTTAATATTTTCAATATCTCTTATACACCCTATAATCTTATAATATTTTCATAGAACAAACCATCATTATAAACTATTCAATATTTTAATATTCATTATTTTTTCATTTTCAACTTCCTTACTATAAAATTAACTATCATAATCCTTTTTTGATTCCTCATATCATTAATTTTCAATTCACCTTTTAATATCATATTTACCATTATGTATTTTATATTCTCGTATTTTAAAAGAGCTATATTACACTCATCAGGATATAGATGTCTAATTGCATTATGGTTGATAACGTTGCATCAAATCAATCTTGGAAATGCCCATCGATTTCAAATATAAAATTGAATCTTACAATATATTACCAAATTACAATAACAATAATCACACTCTCATCAACCCTTGTGTTTTAATCATCAAATTTTTCATCATATATTATTTTTATATATTAATGAATTTTCCTATAAATTCATTTCTTTGATTACAAGATATTCAAAAAAAATATTATACATATTTTTAGTTTTGTCTTAAATCTATATAGATTTTTTAACTCCCAAAACCATTCTATTGAATTTTTTAGATAGAGATGATATAATAGACGTGATTTACCACCCATATATTTAAATATATCACTTATCTTCTTGATTTATATGGTAATCACTTCCTGGTGGTGTAAAAAAAATATATATAAGAATAACATTGCACATGGACATTTGGTAGATGAGTTGGAAGAATTTGGTTCATCTATCATCTAGGGAACCTTCCGTAAATGAAAATAAATACTATCATATTTTTTGAATTCTAAATATTTATCACAAGTTGTAAAATCATATTGTTTTTTAAAAAGTAGTAAAAATATATATGAATATAGATATTATAAATTAATTTAACCCAATGGTGTCCACCCATAGTAGGTCATTACAGTGGAGGGAAGGTACCTCTAGTATTATGAGAATAAAAAACAATAATAAACAGGTAACAAGGAGGTAGAATGTCAGAATAATCAATCCCTTTATTACACATATTAAATACTTCTACAATATTCCTAAAAGGATCTCATAATTATATTCCATATCTAAAATATAGATATTAATATAATGGTCAGAAGGATGTAATACCACATGTAGTTCCCATCTATGGTGAATAACTATGAGGGGGATGTGTTAAATCACTAATCCATTTTCATTCTAAATATTCATTGATTTTAATAATGTAATATGGATAGATAAATTCAAATCTTATATTACATATATCTCTTATAATTTCATGATTGAAATAATATATAATAGCCAAGACACAATCATTCAAATGGTTTGGTACCAATTTCATCATATCACTTGACATGTAAATATAACATAGATTGTACAAAATAATTAACATTTAGTAAAATTGAATGTGTTATATTGAAAATAATAAAGGTATTCTCTTAAAAATATCCAAATTACGAGTAAATGAAATGTCATGTTCTGGTGATTTCAAAGGACCATGAAGCAAATTTTTCTCTATAAGATCTGTTAATATAGTAGGTTCGATGCCAGAAAAAATATAGTTATATCCAAATTTGGTCTCTTATTATAAATTGAGACTTCCTCAATAGTTTTTCCAAACTCCTCCTTAAAGAGGTGTTGAACTTAAATTTTCTCCCAATGTAATATATTTGTCATCCTTGGTCCTTATCATGTACAAAAATATAGATTCTTTCCCAATGGTTTTATGATCAATATCCTTTCTCATATGATCTTCTTATTATAATATGATATTATAGGTAGAGTGAATTTGATCCTTCCTCAAAATTACTATATGGAGTCATCTTAATCAAAGTCATATTATCTACCATTATCCCATAAAAAATTGATATGTCCTAGAAACAAAAGGAATGACATATTATTCTTCTTAAATTGATAATAATTCTCCATATTGATACATTCGAAAAGTTATGTAATTTCTCATCTTTATCTCCCGCCTTATTTACATTAATAGATAATACCATGTGAATATTATCCTCCATATTTGAAATATTGGAAATCAATGATCTTAATAAGTGAGATATTCTATAATTAGAATATTTTTTAATTGTTTCATGGTATTACATTTGATTATCCAATATTGTATAATTTTCTGTCTTAATAAAATATACAAGCTATCTCTTTTTATTACATATGAATCATGCATCATTTACTCCATTTAAAATCTTCTTCAACATATAGGTGAATGAATTAAATTTTATATAGTACATGAAATTTTTGACACATATATCTGGTGTGGGACATCAACATTATTAAAATTCTTAAAATTGATAAAATTAGTGGATGATGGAAGATTATAAATCCATTTTTCTCATAGATAAAAAATTCATATAAAATAACCATTATTACCATTTTTTTCCCACACAAACCCATTTTAATATTAATTCTGACGAAAGAAACTTTATATTATCATAATAATTTCTATAGAAAATATATCATAGTTTTGTTTTATTCATTTCATCACTTCCTAATGTGTGGTATCCATTTTTTAATGGTAGATCACACCCTCAAGATACATCCTTAGGAAAAAATAGCATAAATTTTTATAATTTACACTATGATAATATTTGAAACCATTAAGAATATCACAACAAAGAATCACCTTTAATGTTTCTGTAATCATTTTCCAAAATGGGGAGATAATTTTTTTGGTTAATAGAAATGTTGATTTTTTTATGTATATAAAGAAATACACAACAACATCAAATTTCACAAACAAATCTCTGTGATGTACCTTATATAGATCGTCATTTTAGATATTTTTTCTATATTAAAAAATAAAATTTATGCATGCATTAATTAACACATATATAGATATGAAATTACTCTTATATAGATCCTTTAAATATCATACAATAAGAGATATATTAGAATATTTTAATTTCCATGTTTTGAGATGACTCATAGGAAACATTGTGATGATTCATTCATACTGTATAAAATAATCACATAATTAAGGTACATTTTCAACCAAAAACATTACATCTCATATAAATGGTCAGTCAACCAATCTAAAAATTTTATAATATTGTTGTAGAAAGTGATTATATAACAACAATCACATGACATTTGTTTTTATGGATGTAAACACTTTAATATTGATAGTATACTATTTGTTAATAGATTTTTTTGATGACCAATACTTCAACACAATAAATATACCTTCCAACATTTCTATAAAGTAGAATGGTCACAAATCACATATATCCAGAACAATTGGAAACCTTATCAAAATCGAACCATTATTCCATATTGAAAAACTATATAATCAATCAAATGATTGAAAACAATAATATCAAGGATAAGTTTCATGTGATGTGTAAATTGAAGACCACATTACTATGAAATTAAATTAAAATCCAATTTTCTCTGGTAATTTCTATTTCAATGGAACATGCACAAAAAAAATTATTTTTATTTTTTATATACATTTTTATTTTCAAAAAATGAACTCTAATTTTATCTCTGTATTATATTTTATGAGTTTCTATTCAACCGCCTCTATACCGTCTAGGTATCTCACTATATGATACAAATATGTATTTTTTATAGGTTTTAGGTTATGTTTGTAGTATTATTTTTTTCAAAATGTCTTAGAGATAATCACATAATGAATATGGTTTTTTGGTTCAAGAAAGAATTCAAATGATGTATATCTTCATTATAAGGATCCATATAATGATTAGAATTGTTATGGGAACTAGATGGAAATTTTGGAATTATATCCTAAATATATAATAATAGGCCATTGGATGATAATGCTAAAACAATATAAACATATTAGCATTGATCTACATACCATCATGTGTTCTGATGCAGAATAAGATAATTTTAATTACAATGATTTAAAAATAATTTATGTTGAGAATAGATAGAATAATTTTTCCAATTTACCAACATGTAAGGTATCTAAATATAAATCAAGGACACTACCTGTTGCACATTAAGTCAACAAAAATTCATAATTATAAAAAAATGAAGTAAATGACTAGAATAGTAGGATATCATGATGGGTGAAGAAGAATTAGTGATCCATATCTTCTATAGATTCATGATAATCATCAATTTTATGTGTGCACATTGGGAGATGTTAGAAAATATTGTGCATTTTTGAAGAGTATTGTGGAAATAAAAAATATATATTTCATGAATAGAAGTTAAAAATAAATGATTTTAATGACTTTGATGAACATTTTTTTGATAAATAAACTTTTTCAAAGTAATATTATTTACATAAGAGGAAATAATTTTTAGATGAGGAGAGCATAATGTTGAAATTTATTATTTTGAAACCAAAAATAAGTATTTATTCTACAACTTATAACACTAAAATATATAAATTTTAAAAAGCTAAAATAATTAATTTTACAAATGTACATTGTTAATTTATAAAAAAATTATAGTTTTTTAGATAGAATCTATAAAATATAATCAAAGGGATGATTAATGCATGAAATTTAATATAATCAAATAAACTGATTTCTAGAAAAAATATGATATGAGAAATAATTGAAGGGATAAATACTATCATATTTTCTAAAGTTGAAGATCATTAAGGGAAACAAAATTTATAGGACGAATAAGAAATAAATAAAAATAATGATTATATGTGACTAAAAATATCAATTAGACTCTATTAGTGATAAAAAATATAAAAAACAATCAAATAATCTATTACTGACTTATATAATTTTAAATATTTTTCATAGAGAATCAGATTCTAATTCATGATATTAATCAGATTATGAATCAGATGATAAATAATTAACATGAAAAATGAGGAATTGGAAATAGATATTCTATGAATTGATGTACTATAGAGATATTTTATTAGATAATATAATATTTATGTTATGAAATATAATTCCTTATTCCAATAGAAGTTTATTTTATTTCACTTTTTATTAAATAGAATGTATTTAATTATTTAAAAAATATTTCTCTCAAAAAGGAAAATGGAAATTTCATTACAAATGATCATAAACAAATTGATGTGAATGTTATGATAAAAAATATTCATTGAATTAAAATTGAAAGTTATGAAAGTAAATTGAATATGTTTTTATGATTGTAACTAATAAATGTAAAATACAAAAGGATGAATTTAACGTATTATGAAATAAAATTTTTTTATATTGTTATTGGTTTTGACATAGACTATACTCAAGAATAAAATGATATTCTAAAAAATGATGTTTTCATTCTAAAAGAATCCATATTAATTTCTGTTATTAGTAAAAAAAATTAAAAGGGTGATAATGATGAATAATCCAAATAGGAAATGAGTTGTTTTTTGTTAAAATTTATAAATAACATAGCTTTAAACTAATTATTTTATGAAAGTTACTAAAGTAAAAGTTTCATTGTTACATGTATTAGTTATTATATTAAGGGTGGTTATGAAAATGAACTCTTATTTTGGTTCACTCAATAATTAGGTCATATTATGGTTTTTAGTTTCATTAGTTTTTATTCATCTAGACCCATAAATAATTGTCGTAAATTTATACATGTATATATGAATTTTATAAATACTCCATTTGACCTAATGTAAAATAAGTTCTTAATAAATTTAAAACATAAATGATTTCCAAAATTCTTCCATAAGAATTTCAAGGATATTTGTTAAATGGATGGAGGTTGTTAGAATCATATGATAGATAATCGTACAAAAAATATGTCTTGTTCTAAATGTGAGATTGTATCTATGAAATTTGTAGCTAACTCAAAACTAAAGATTAGAATATCTGGTTAATTTTGTATTTTCAATTTAGTTTTAATTTAAAATGTAATATTTTTCAATGGATTAAAATAAAAGATTGTTAGTATTTTATTGATTTTTGATTGTTGATTGAATTGTGTATTTAATGTTAATAAATGTTTTGTTGTTAAAAGTAAATATATTTATTCTAATAGAAAGTGAAATATTCATTATTATAACTTCTATGAACATATTTATATGAATGTTATGTGTCATAATATTATTGAATAAAATCTCATATAATGGAATAAGATTATTTGAATTTTTTTCCTTTAGTTATTACCCAAACATTCAAATCATGTATAATATTTTCATTTTCCTAATCATTATAGAAATATATTATTTTTATTCATGGAAGAAATTTCTAAAATTTGAAGAAATATTATGATATATTTACAAAATTTTTGATGTTAGACCAATATAACATTAAAATCTAGATTAATTTGGAATTTTCAAAATTGTTAACTTATGAGTAAAAATATAATTTTTATTAGTTGAAAGGTTTAACAGTTTTTCATGATGTTAATTTATATCTCAGAATCCTATGAACATAAATAAAATTATTTAATTTAGGTTAAATAATAAATGACCATAATTGTTAAAGAAATATATCTATTACAAGTCTAGAATAGGTAATTTCGTTAATCAAAATTAGAGAAATTCTAAAAAACCTACAGATTTTAGAATTTAATTTCTCTTTAAGTAAATATTAACAAGAATATTTTGTTTCACATGATACACCAAATGAAAATGAACAGTGATTAATTATGTTAAGAAATAATATTAATCATCTAATAATATTGCAACAATATTTCAGTTAATTTTTTTAGTAAAAAATTTATCTTTATAATGAAATTTATGTAGAAAACAAAATCAGTGGAATCATATAGAAATGTCTTCCATGGGATTTCCATTTATCTATTTTATAAATTGAGGTTTTAAAACTTGGGTTTTCCCTTATTAAATCCAAATATGACCTCTGTTAGTTGTGGTTGGAAAAAAATATATTACAGAAGAAGTTAAACATCATGAGAAATGTAATGACATTTGTGCTAGATAAGTCTCCACCCCGGAAAACCTGGACTAATTATCGTTCCCAATGATCATATTTGGATGTCTTGAGAATATTTTTTTTAGTGTATTTTAGTGTCACGACCCGTCCTCGGGGCCCGTGCCGTGACTACCCCAAGCCCGCCTTCCATATGCCAGGGGATGGCGACTAGCACCAAGGTGTAAATCCCGGTAAAAGGGAAGGAATTGCCTTTATAAAGTATACCACAAACACCACATAGAAACCAGACAGAAGTAAACACTAAGTAAAAACTCGTACAATAGTAAGTGCGGAAAAGTAAGTGGGCCAGTATACAAACCCAAAGTGAAAGTAATGTAAAACTGGAAAGGGAAAAAAAAGAACTGAAAAGTAAAAGCCGCAACGTCGAGCTATCCACTGGAAATCCCACCTGAAGGGTGGGTACAGTTATCCTCCACTACTCCTCGGGTACAGCCGACCGCTCCGAGTACATCCCGCCCAGTGGTCCACCTCCAGGTACCGTCCTGCTCCGCAAGCCTCCACCACGATCAGCGCTGTCCTTCGTCTGCAACTAACACAACGTAGTGCGGTCATAGCCTATGCAGGGGTGAGTATAAGCTACTCAATAAGGACCCCGAGACCCCAGAAGGTCTCCCAGAATCCACAAAGGACAAACCACAAAGGAAAGATACAATCACGACATAACATCAGACACGGCTTAGGTATATTCCCATACATATACCTAAGTCATCAAATCTCGCTCGGCTCCAACATCCGAGCTCAAGTACAACCCAGTCCACACAGGAAGGAAAAATGTAAATCCACACAGGATAGCACAACACAATCCGCAAAGGAAAGTAAACATGATTCATATCACACATGTATACTTCTTCATATGACGATAAAGATGACCAGATATTTCCACTGATTCATCAAATCCATCGGACCCACAAAGGATAGATAGGTACTAACCCCCGCAATGACCCACAAATGATCTGACCCACAATGGATCGATAGGTAACTAACCCCTGAAATGACCCACAAAATATCTGACCCACAAAGGATCGATAGGTAACTAACCCCCGCAAAGACCCACATAGGATCGGACCCACATAGGATCTGTAGGCGCTGGCCCACACAGGACCGCTGAGCGCTGACCCACATAGGATCGGACCCACACAGGATCGGTATCACTGGCCCACAAAGGATCACTGAGTGTTGTAGTCGTCGCCGTCGAATCCACTGAGGATCTCTGCACAGTCGATGTCGTCAAAGTAGCAGTCCCAGCCAGCTCTAGGGTTCCCGCACACAACAAGCTCGTTTGGGAGGGTCCACTCCACGAGCCGAGAGGCTGATACATCAACTGACACATATTACAGAGTTTATGTATCCAAAAGTTCTGTATCGTCAACAGGAACTCAAAGTCGCAGACGGCCTGTCAATCGGACGCCCGGTATGAGAGTTATTGGCTTTTTCGTCCCAGGAGCCCGGTTGGTTTTTAAGTCAAAACCAACCCGAGTGTAATCCACCTGCATCCAAACCTCGGGTGGAGTAAGCCAAAATATCTGTCTCACTTAGAGGAATCCATCAAAGTCGACGGTACATCAATCGGATGTCCGGAGCTCAAGATATGAGCGTTTCCGCTACGAGGGCCCGGTTGGTTTCGTGTACGAACCACCCCGGCCGAACCCAAACTTTCTGAAACCTTGGGTGTAGTATACTGAAACGACCGTCTCAATCCAAGGATCGCATCGCCGCTGACGGCGCGTCGTTCAGAGGCCCGTAGATCATGTTATGAGCAAAAGACCGAAAAGGTCCGAAAACGGGGGGTCTGGGCCCGGACCGACTCGGCCCAACCCCAGGGGTCCCACGAACCTGGTGGACCCGACCCGGGTCCGACCCGGTTGGGCGCGACCCTGCTGGCCAGTCTGGCGGCTCGGCGCTGACCGAGCGGCCGCACCAAAGGAGCCGCGGCCCCCCGCGCGGGGGCCGCTCCGTGTCACCGAACACGGTGCAAGGCCGCGTCCCTTCTCCGCGGTCCCACATGGCTGTGAGACCGACACTCACCACCGTGGCTTCAGCCGCGGAAGGTCTTCCCGGCGGCGCGCCGGGCGCTGCCGTGCCGACGTGGCGCGCCGGCGGGAAATTCCGTGGACCACCGGACGCGCTCTGGTGGTTCGTTTTGCCTGTGGTTTGTGCCTACGGCTCTCCCAGGATTCGAACTCCGCTGTGAAGGCCTCCAATCGCCATTTCGATCCCATTTTTTAAATGCCGTTAATTCATGCATCAACAAAAAACTACAGAGGGTTGTCGGGCCATGTTTGTTTGTCCTGCACCCTCCGCGTTAGGTGATAATAATTGGGAAAAAAATATTCAACTCATGAAAAACAAAACAAGGCACAATTTTAATAAATTAAAATTGATCTTTGATTCGGGCTCTTTGTTTTATTAGGAAAAACCATGGGAATAAAAAATTATTCTCAAATAAAACCCCTACCTCGTACCTGTCGTCGGACGAGAGTTTATCGCGGAATTGACCGTCACGGAAGAAGAGGATCGTCGCGTCGTGGAAGGGCGTCACGTCGTCGCGGAAGGGCATCGCATCGACGATCTTCGAGGGTTAAAGAAAACACATGGATTTAATTTCACGAATTAAATCCATTTTAAGGATAAAATCCACAAAGGAAAATTTAAAAGATCTGAAATCTCCAACCTCAACCAGTTGATGATCAGAGATTGTTGCGGGGAAGAACGTCGCAGAAAAAGCATCGTGGAAGGAGAATCATCGGCGTCGTGGAACACGGCGTCACGTTGTCGATCTCCGAGGGTTCAGTGTTCTTCGCGTTCTTCGTGTTCTTCACATTCTTTGAATTCTTCGCGGAGGGGAATAAAGGTATAGATTCTCCAAATCCTCTCAACAATCAACCCTTCAACAAAAGAAAAGGTGTTGGTCTTATTTTATTATTATGCCAATAGTTTGAAAACATGTTAAGAAACAAACCATTAATTCGGTGAATTAATGGTAACGACTTAACTGTCCATTTAATAGGAGCGTTTAAGAGTTTTAGAAAATGACCTAGTTGACTTTCATTAATGATGTGTTTTTGCGGGTGCATTTCTTAGAGGAAAAGAAACGATGGGGATCGTGCGGGCCCCACCTCACAAATATCCAACAAAGAGGGTAGGATATTTTGGATTGCACCCTATCTGCTTCAACTTAGCTCAAGTGGATTTATGTCTCTTTTAAGTGGCATTAAGTGAAATAAAAATAAAGTTGTCGCACCACTTTATTTTATTTCTTAACTTAAAACCAAAAATTTAAAACCACACCCGAGAAAACGCAACTCTAGAAGAGGCGTTTCTAACAAAAAATCGGTGTTGTGATTCCATTGGTGCCCTCGGAATTTCATTCCAAGCACTATTTCAAAAGTTAGAAAAACCCGCTCGTTCGTTCACTGAATGTACCCAAGCCAAACTTCGGAAAATGATTACGGGCACACCGGGCCTCGAAATCAGGTGCCGTCAGAAACTAAGTTCTTTTAAAATTCCAAAGAAAATTATGAAAAAAATTCCCTTGAAATTTAAGTGTCTTTACATCACTCCCACCTCAGGGCTTTATGTCCCTGTAAAGATACATCATAAACTAGAGAAACAAAGGTGGGTACTGAGAACACATCTGAGCCTCCCGCTCCCAAGTGCTCTCATGGAGGTTCCTGTGTTTCCATCTGATGCGCCCTAGAGGAATCGATAATCCACATAGGACCCACTCCTATCGATCCTCGATCTCTACCGGAACCTCTGCAAAAGTCTCCCCATCATCAACGTCTAGCTTCCAATGGTCGATGATATGCGTCGGGTCGTGCACGTATCTCCTCAGCTGAGATACGTGGAAGACGTCGTGCACCAGGTGCAACTAAGGTATTAGAGACAAGCGATTAGCCACCTCTCCGATCCTGATGAGAACCTGGAATGGTCTGATGAAGCGTGGAGACAACTTTCCACCTTGCCCAAATCTCCGTAATCCACATCGAGGTGAGACACGCAAGAAGACGTGGTCGCCATCCTTGAACTCTAGTGGCCTCTGCCTCCTGTCAGCATAAGACTTCTGCCGGCTCTGAGCTGTCCTCATCCGCTCCTAGATGACCTGGTCCTTCTCTGTCGTGGCCCGGACCATCTTTGGTCCCATAAGTGCTGACTCCCCAGGGTCTTTCCAGCACAAAGGAGATCTGCAAGGCCTGCCGTACAACGCCTCGTATGGTGCCATCCCGATGGTGGAGTGGTATCTATTGTTGTATGCAGACTCCACCAAGGGTAGGTGATCCTCCCAGCTGCGACCAAACTCGAGGACACATGCGCGGAGCATGTCCTCGAGAGTCTGAATGGTCCTCTCCATATGACCATCCGTATGAGGGTGAAAGGCATTGCTCAGACGTAGTTGCGTCCCGAACGCCTCCTTCAACCCCTTCCAAAGCCGGGAAGTAAAGAGAGCATCTCGATCGGAGACGATAGAGGATGGAACACCGTGATGTCGTACAATCTCTTGAACATAGAGACACCCCAAGCTCTCCACTGAGCCCTGCTCTCTGATGGGTAAGAAGTGAGCCAACATGGTGAGTCGATCGACAATCACCCAGATGGATTCGTGACCTCTGGAAGTGTGTGGAAGTCCAGTCACGAAGTCCATAGATATCCCATCCCACTTCCACTCCAGGACCTCCAAAGGCTGTACCAAGCCTGCTGGTACCTGATGCTCTGCCTTCACCTGCTGGAAGGTGAGGCATCGTGAAACGAACTATGCCACAACCTTCATCATGCCTAGCCACCAGTGTCGTCGTATGAGATCCTGGTACATCTTCGCCACTCCAGGATGTACCGCCAAAGGAGAAGTGTGAAACTCTCTCAGCACCTCCTCCCGTAATGAAAATGGTACCAAGGTACGTCCTCTAAAAAGGACGGTGTGATCTGCTCCAAAGGAGAAACCATCAGGTGCCTGTCCGGAGGATATCTGTGCATGCCACGTGTCATAGTCAGTGTCCCCACGCTATGCCTCTTTGACCCACTGTAGTAGTGGAGGAGAGACTATGAGTGACTGAAGGAAGGATGGTCCATCTAAATCCACAAAAGATATCTCCAATGCGGCTAGCTGCTCTGTCGCCTCCTCGAGTAGCTGAATGCACGTCCTCCTGCTGAGAGCATCGGCTACTACATTCCCCTTCCCAGGAGTATAGAATATCTCAAAGTCATTGTCCTGGAGGAACTCGAGCCATCGCCGCTGTCTCAAGTTCAGGTCCTTCTGAGAGAATATATACCTGAAACTTTGATGGTCAGAAAAGACTATAAAGCGCTCGCCCATCAGATAGTGTCCCCATGTCTTCAAAGCGAAGACCACTACTGCTAACTCCAGGTCATGGGTAGTGTAGTTCTGCTCACGTGGCCTCAACTGAAGTGATCCATAAGCGATCAGTGCCTGCTCCTGCATCAGGACACATCCGAGTCCGGTCCCTGATGCATCGTAGTAGACTACGTACCCTACTCCCTCCTCAGGCAACCTCATGATAGGGGCGCTGGTCAATCTCTATCACAGCTCCTGGAAGATCTTCTGACATCTGTCTGACCACAAAAAAGGTTTCCCATTCTTCTTCAAAGCTAAGAGTGGTTCTGCAACTCTAGAGAAGTCATCACAAATCTTTGATAGTACCCATCAAGTCCCAAGAAACTCTGCACCACTATCACTCTCTTGGGTGGCTCCCAAGCTAGCACTGCCTCGATCTTCGCAGGATCCACTGCAACTCCCGCCTCAGAGATGAAGTTCCCCAAGAAGTGGACCTCATGTATCCAGAAATGACACATCGAGATCTTTCCATAAAGCTGGTGCTCTCAGAGTATGTCCAGTACAACTCACAAGTGGTAGGCGTGCTCCTCCTCAGTCGTCGAGTAAATCAAAATGTCGTCGATGAAGACCACAACAAATCGATCAAGGTATGGCTGAAAGAACTTGTTCATGAGGCCCATGAACACTTCTGGAGAATTTTTTATGTCGAATGGCATAATCAATAACTCATAGTGGCCATACCAACATCTGATGGCCGTCTTCTGCACGTCCTCGTCCCGAACTCTGAGCTGTTGATAGCCTGACCTGAGGTATATCTTTGAGAACCACCGTGCTCCCTTGAGATGATCGAAGAGGTCATCAATCCTCGGTACTGGATACTTTTCCCTCACCGTCACCTGGTTTAGGCGACGAAAGTCGACACAAAGTCGCAAGCTCCTGTCCGCCTTCTTGTCGAACAATATTCGGGAAGCCCAGGGTGAAACACTGGGTCGGATGAATCCCTTGCCCTGCAAGTCCTCCAACTGTACCCGTAGCTCTCGAAGCTCAGCGAGGGCCATCCGATATGCTGGAGTCGATATCGGGGTTGTCCCGGGGTACATGTCAATATAAAAGTCTACCTCTCTGCGAGGAGGTAGTCCTGGAACGTCGTCGGGAAAGAGGTCTGCATTCTGATCCACCACTGTAGGAAAACTAGGACTCCGCACGTCAACTGCTCCTACGATGAGGCTAGCCAACTGATCAGTGATGGGCTGTCCTCTCCTCTGCGAGAGTCCATCCTGTGCTGCGAAGGCTCCCTTATCGCCGGTTAAGGTGAACCTGCTCCCGTCGGTGCGTACACATCGCACCTTGCTCCTAATACAGTCAATCTGTGCATGGACTGTAAATAACCAATCCATGACCAAGATGACGTCGTAAGGCCTCGACGCCGCTACAAGAAGATCCCAGTTGAATCTCTCGCCTCCTAGAGTAAGCTCACACTACCGGAACCAGTGCGTAATCGTCATGTCTACTCCCGTAGGAGTCTCTAGCTGTAAGGATCGAGCCAACGGCTCTGTCGGAATCTCCAAGATCCGAACAAGGGAAGTGGTTATGAAATAGTGACTCGCTCCTGTGTCTATAAGAACTGCAGAAAGGGTGGAATATACATAGATAGTACCTTGAATCATCTCGGGCGCGCCGTGGTCATAGGATTCCGCTACCTGGAGTTGTGCCCATCTCTGCCCACCAGCTCCCTATGGCTGGGGTGGACCTCCTGGTGGTGGTGGTGGTAGAGCCTCAAAGCGTCGCCCACCACTTGCTGCTCGGTCAGCTCCTCTACCTCGTCCGCCTGCTCCCTGCAGGCCGCCACGGTCGACCCTCTTCCTCTTCCTGGGTGGCCCCTCAACCATCTGCTGCTCCTTGGCATGGTGGGTTGGGCAGTCATGAGCCATGTGACCCTGTCCGATGCATGTGTAGCACTGCCTGCCTCTCGAAAGACTGGATCCTTTATGTGTGCCCCTCACTGCTTAGCCAGTGTCCTGAGGTCGTCTACGTGAGGGTCTGGTCTTCATGGACCCCTGAGTCATCTGTTGACTGCCTGCCGCAAGAGACTCTACTACGTTCCACCCCGCGGTAGGTCTCGATGCTGATGAAGGCTCAACAAGGAAGCTCTCGATCAAAAGGGCTCACTCCAGTACTCCTGCCTGAGTCGGAATGTTGAGGGAGATCAGCGATGACCTGATCTCATGTCTCAAACCCTAATCAAAGGTATGGGCCCGAAAGAATGGGTCTCGTACCATGTATGTCGAGTAGTGAGAGTGATCGGTAAATCTTGCCGAGTACTGGGCGACCGTCAAGATGCCCTGCCGTAGATGAAGAAGCTCATGGATGCGCACCGCACGGAGGGTGGCCGGGACGAACTCTGAGCGGAAGAGGCCCTCAAAGTCTTTCCAGAGGAGAGAGTCCTCATCGTGCACCTAGAGCATCAAGCTCCACCATCGGCCCACTTCTGTGTGCAGTAGGCTCACTGCGAGGATCACCATGTGGTCTTCTGCTGTCCTCACTAGCCTGAAAACTCGTACAAATGCCTCCAGCCAGTCCTCGGTTGCCTGGGGTCCATCTCCCCATGGAACCTAGGCGGTCACTGGCGCTGAAACTCGTGCAGATCTCTAAGGTGACGTGTATCGTCAGTGGATGGGGCTGGAAGAATCAGTGGCTCGGCGGGTAAAGGTATCGACGGTGCCTCAGCTGGCAAAGGGTCATTTACCAAGGTCTCGTCGCTCGGCGGGTTGTCGTCACACTCAACTCTCGAAACCCTAGCTAGCTGTCGTCGTGGGGCCATCCTGAAAAGAAACAAGTGCGCCATGGTCAGAACAGTATACCTGGTGAGATGACATATAGTAATCACAATGAAAACTTGAAACACACATGCAATCAATATTTTCGTGCATTAAGTCGGAAATCATAAGTTAGGGTACTGGTGTATGGATATGTCGGCCGCCGCACCAACACTGGACTCTTTGGACTGATAACCACACCCAATATGCTTAACAGTATTGCTTCACATAGAAGAAAGATCAGAGTCTATAGTAGAACCGAACTCCTCTGATACCAATTTGTCATGACCCGTCCTCGGGGCCCGTTCCATTACTACCCCAAGCCTGCCGTCCATAGGCCAGGGGCTGGCGACTAGCACCAAGGCATAAATCCCGGTAAAAGGGAAGGCATTGCCTTTGTAAAGTATACCGCAAACACCATAGAGCAAGTAGGAAGAAGTAAACACTAAGTAAAAACTGGTAAAATAGTAAGTGAGGAAAAGTAAGTGGGCCAGAATACAAACCCAAACTGAAAGTAAAGTACAACTGGAAAGGGAAAACAACAACTGAAAAGTAAAGCCGCAACGTCGAGCTGTCCACTGAAAATCCCACATGAAGGGTGGGTATAGAAAGCCTCCACTGCTCCTCGGGTCCAGCCGAACGCTCCGAGTACGTCCCGCCCAGTGGTCCACCTCCAAGTACCGTCCTGCTCCGCAAGCCTCCACTATGATCAGCGCTGTCTGTCGTCTGCAACCAACACAACGTAGTGCGGGTGTAGCCCATGCATGGGTGAGTATAAGCTACTCAGTAGGGCTCCCGAGACCCCCGAAGGTCTCCCAGCATCCACAAAGGATAAACCACAAAGGAAAGATACAATCACGATGTAACATCCGACACGGCTTAGGTATATGACCATACACATACCTAAGTCATCAATTCTCCCTCTGCTCCAACATCAGAGCTCAAGTAAAACCCAGTCCACACAGGAAGGAAAAACGTAAATCCACACAGGATAGCACAACACAACCCACAAAGGAATGTAAACAGGATTCATCTCACATATGTATACTTCTTCATATGACGATAAAGATGACCAGATATTGCCACTGATTCATCTAAGTCGTCGAACCCACAAAGGATCGATAGGTACTAACCCCCGCAATGACCCACAAAGGATCTGACCCACAAAGGATCGATAGGTAACTAACCCCCGCAATGACCCACAAAGGATCTGACCCACAAAGGATCGATAGGTAACTGACCCCCGCAAAGACCCACACAGGATCAGACCCACACATGATCTGTAGGCACTGGCCCACACAGGACCACTGAGCGCTGACCCACATAGGATCGGACCCACACAGGATCAGTAGCACTGACCCACAAAGGTTCGCTGAGTGCTATAGTCGTCTCCGTCGAATCCACTGAGGATCTCTGCACAGTCGTCGTCATCACAGTAGCAGTCGCAGCCAGCTCTAGGTTTCCCGCACACAACAAGCTCGTTCAGGAGGGTCCGCACACGAGCCGAGAGGCTGATACATCAACTGACACATATTCCAGAGTTGATGTATCCAAAAGTTCCGTATCATCAACAGGAACTCAATGTCGCAGACGGCGCGTCAATCGAACGCCAGGTCTGAGAGTTATTGGCTTTTTCGTCCCAGGGGTCCGGTTGATTTTTAAGTCAAAACCAACCCGACCGTACTCCACCTGCATCCAAACCTCAGTCGGAGTAAGAAAAAAGATCCATCTCATTTAGAGGAATCTATCAAAGTCGACGGTATGTCAATCGGACGTCCGGAGCTCAAGATATGAGTGTTTCCGCTCCGAGGGCCCGGTTGGTTTCATGTACGAACCAACCCGGCCGAACCCAATGTATTCAGAAACCTTGGGTGTAGTATACCGAAACTACCATCTCAATCCAAGGATCGCATCACCGCTGACGGCGCATCGTTCGGAGCCCCGTAGCTCAAGTTATGAGTAAAAGACCGAAAAGGTCCGAAAATGGGGGGTCTGGGCCCTGACCGACCCGACCCAACCCCCCTGGGACAGCCCGAACTAGGTCGACCCAACCCTGGTCCGGGTCCGACCCAGCCCGGCCCGACCTGGGTGTGACCCGGTTGGCCGGTCTGGCGGCTCGGCGCTGGCCGAGCGGCCGCACCCAAGGAGCCGCAGCCCCCCCCCCCCCCCCCCCGCGCGGGGGCCACTCCGTGTCACCGGACGCGGTGGAAGGCCGCGTCCCTTCCCCGCGGTCCCGCGCCGCCACGGGACCGGCTCTTGCCTCCACGGCTTCATCCGCGGCGGGTTTTCCCGGCTGCTGCCGGCCGCCGGCGCTGCTGTGCCGGCGGGGCGCGCCGGCAGGTACTTCCGCGGACCACCGGACGCGCTCCGGTGGTATGTTTTGCCTGTGGTTTGCGCCTACGGCTCTCCCGGGATCTGAACTCTGCTGTGAAGGCCTCCAATCACCATTCGGATCCCATTTAGTAAACGTCGTTAATCCATGCATCAACGAAAAACTGCGGAGGGTTGTCGGGTCGTGTTTGTTTGGCTCGCACCCTCCACGTTAGGTGATAACAATTTGGAAAAAAAATATTCAACACATGAAAACAGAATAAGCCACAATTTTAATAAATTTAAATTGAACTTTGATCTGGTTCTTTTGATTTAGATGGAAAAACCATGGGAATAAAAATTATTATCAAATAAAACACCTACCTCGTAGCTGTCGTCGGATGAGAGTTCTTCACAGAATTGACCGTCGCGGGAGAAGAGGATCGTCGTGTCGCGGAAGGGCATCACGTCGTCGCGGAAGGACGTCGCGTCGACGATCTCTGAGGGTTAAAGAAAACACACAGATTTAATTTCACAAATTAAATCCATGTTAAGGATAAAATCCACAAAGGAAAAATTTAAAAGATCTGAAATCTCCTACCTCAAGCAGTTGATGCTCGGAGATTGTTGCGGGGAAGAACGTCGTGGAAGAAGCATCATGGAAGGAGAATCGTCGGTGTCGCGGAACACGGCGTCGTGTCATTGATCTCTGAGGGGTCGGCGTTCTTTGCGTTCTTTGCTTTCTTCGCGTTCTTCGCGTTCTTCACGTTCTTCGCGGAGGGGAATGAAGGTACAGATTCTCCAAATCCTCTCAATAATCAACCCGTCAACAAAAGAAAAGGTGTTGGTCTTATTTTATTATTATGACAACAGTTTTAAAACATTTTAAGAAATGAACCATAAATTCGGTGAATTAATGGTAACGACTTAACTGTCCATTTAATAGAAGCGTTTAAGAGTTTCAGAAAACTCCCTAGTTGACTTTCATTATTGAGAAGTTTTCGCAGGTGCGTTACTTAGAGGAAAAGAAATGGTGGGGCTCGTGCGGGCCCCACCTCACAAATATCCTACCAAGAGGTTAGGATATTTTGGATTTCACCCTATCCGCTTCAACTTTTCTCAAGTGGTTTTAAGTTTCTTTTAAGTGGCTTTAAGTGAAATAAAAAAAATTTGTCACCCCACATTATTTTATTTCTTAACTTAACCCCAAAAATTAAAAAACCACACCCTAGAAAAAGAAACTCTGGAAGAGGCGTTTCTAAGCAAATACTGGCGATGTGATTCCATCGGTGCCCTCGAAATTTGATTCTGAGCACATGTTCAAAAGTTAGAAAAACCCGCACGTTCGTTCACTGAACGTACATGAGCCAAACTTCAGAAAATGATTTCGGGCACACCAGGCCTCGGAATCAGGTGCCGTCAGAAACTGCATTCTTTTAAAATTCAAAGAAAATTTAGAAAAAAATTCCCATGAAATTTATGGGTCTTTACATTTAAAGTAATATAATAATAAATTTTGTGAAATCTTCATTATTAAATTTAATAAATTCATTTTCGATTTCCATAATATAAAATTATGAAAATATATAGTAACTAATGAATATTTTTTTATTCCACATTTATTGATTATATTTAATTAATAATTAAAAATAAATTAGATTAGTATTACATGGTTTTGAATAAAATTAATTTAATATATTTATTTATACAATTTTTTATGTAGTAAATTATTTTGGTCATTATTAAATGATTATTATAATAAAACCATTCATTTTGAGAAACAATTGAGCAAAACATAATTAATTTTTAATTTATAATAAACATAAAATGACCACATATAGTTCTAAAACATTCATTTCTTTATAAAATTATTATATTTTATATTTCCATTTAAAATTTATATTCATGGTTTTTAGAATTTCTAATTGAAAAATTGATCTTTATTTTTAGTATCAGTGTTATAATAATTTCATAGAATTATTTTATTCGATTTTGTAGAAAAAATATTTTTATAGGAATAGAAAAAATAAATTTATTACAAATACGAGGATGTTTATGAAAAAATAGGGACATTATATGAATTAATATGTTTAAAATATTTTCCCTATCTATAGTTTTATCTATTAATAAAAATTAAAAATTAAAAATATTATTTTTAATTGGAAATCCTATTTTCGTTCTAAATTAATATTTTGAACAAATAAATTATATCTGGGACAACAAGTTAATTAAATATTCGTATAGTGGATTTCAAATCTTTATTTCATATAAATCCATATATTAAAATTTTTAGTAAAAAAATTATTGTCCTAAAAATCAAAGGAATTTATAATTTTATCCAAAAATTAATTTTTTTCTAAAAAAAGTAATTTTATTAAAAAAAAATTTTACACATCGTGTGCACGAATAAAAAAATTATTTCATATTAACCATGAAAAAATTGTTTAATAATTGTAATTTAGTATTTGGAATCTTAATGATTAAATTATATAATACGTTCATTCTTAGTTTTGGTGGTTAATGTAATATACCATGAGTACAAATGTGTCACTATAGAAAAAGTAAATTAATTTAAATGTTAATACTACATTGATAAAGGATAAAATTACTAAAATAATAAATTTGAATATTTGGAGAAGGGGTTTCTTAATAAAATCCTCATAACTCTTCTGTTAATTTCTAATTGGGGCATGATATTTCTTGTATGGTGACTTTTTATTTTATATTTTTACAACATTTAACTCACGTCAATTATGAAAGGTGATTACCCCAAAAAATATCCATAAAAGATAAAGATTCAAATTTATGATGAAAATATATCAATTTTTCATCACTAGAGAACTCTACCACGTCTATCACTCCGTTCTCCATGGAAAATATCAAAGGGTTTTATTTAGAATTGGTTCTATAAGTGAAGGTTATATTTCACAATTTGAGTATGAGTCACTTCATAACATGTTTTATCCTCATATTTCACCCCAAAATCTATATTATCCATTAGAAATATAATTAATTCATTACTATTATTATACTATAATGTTACTCTATTGATGTAATTGAAATTATCTACCCTTCCTAACAACATTGAAAAATGAGAATGAAATTTTTGTGTATGTGATAACTAATTGAAATAAAAAATAAAAAAATATAATTTTTACTAACCAAATTACATTGAAATTTAAATAGGTTGTTTTTTAGTATATATGATATTAAACCCATTATTATTCTTCTTATAATATAATAAATTTTCTACCACTCACTCGTTCTATGAAAATTGATAACATCATCTGAGTGTGTGTGTTGGATATCACCATGTGAAACTATTTCTATTATTTTTCGTCACACACTTACATGGGTATTTAGAATAATTTATATGATGGATAAATATTATATTGAGGATTAATAATATTCATGGAAAAAATTCTTTGAGTACAATATAATAAAAACATTCATTATAAATTTTCCCAATAATATTGTTAAATTACCCAAAACAAGCTTGTGATGGATTCAATTTTTAAAACTAGACCCATGAAATATATTGAATTGAAAGGGTATTTAATAAGTCTTTAAATTTAATAATGCCAATATTTTAAATTTCTGGGAAATAGAAATTTTTTTATGAAGGAATGGTCCCCGGCATCACCATTACATATGACTTATGAAAAAATTGATATTACTAAAATATGATGAGTAAAATAAATATTAAATAAATAACATGACTTAAATTTGATAATTTTAAAGAAATAAATTTCATGGTAATTTATGTGAATATTTTTCAAATCTAATATTTATTGGGAGTAATTTTTTAAAATAGATGGTTATGTTATTTTCAAGATATTTAGGTGTAAAATGTATGGATTTTTGTAATATAAATATATATTATTTGATATTTTCTAATAATTGAAAAAAACATTATATTGTTATTTATAATAATGTATGGATGAATGTTTTATACATGTCATGAATTATAATGGATTCACAAAATCAACATCCTTTTATATTTTTTATGGGATTCCAATTCAAATTTCACAAAATTTGTAATGGGGTTTTATGACCCAATGTCATTTATTGAGACATAATATTCCCTCATTGAATTATTATGTATAATATTGGTTTATAATAACCTATAATGATAATATTTCTCCCTTTATCTTAAATATTTATGTAATTACATTTTCAAATAAAATAAATCTTATTTTAGGGGTTTCATTCATCCTAAAATTTCATGATTTTAAGTTTAATTCACACCCTCTCTAAATAAGTGTAAAGACCCAGAAATATCAAGGATATTTTTTTCTAAAATACTTTGAATTTTACGAGTCCGCGGTTTATGACGAATCCTGATTCCAAGGCCCGATGTGCCCGGAATCAATTTCTAAAATTCTTTTCAGGTACGTTCAAAAAACGTACGTGCGAGTTTTTCTATCTTTTGAACCAGTGCTAGACATTGAAATCTAGGGAACCGATGAACTCAAAGTGCATGTATTCTCTTCAGGGGAATTTTACAGCAGTTGTGTTTGGTCGAGAGTATATGTCTTAATTTGCGGATTCATAACAAATTAAAATAAAATTGTGGTGTTACATTATGTGTACACAATTTTATTTAATTTATTAAGTGGTGTTTATTTCCTATAAGAGGAGGTAAGAGGTGGGACCCCACCAACATAACCTCCCATGTGAGGATATTATGTGGTGGGGCCCACATGAGATCCTAACCCCTCAACTCCCCCTAAAACTCCCTTGAAACCCACTTATTAACTCTTAAAATTGTTCACCTCCTCTCATTGAATTTTAAACTTTTCACCTCCCTTATCTCTTAATTATGCCAACCCACATAATTAATATCATTATTAATTAATTGGATCCCCTTATTTGAATCAATTTTCATTGCGTGGAAATTTTGTTAAAATTGTGGAGCCTTATTATAATATTTTCCTTGGCAAATATTTCAGTGTGCGAAAACTCTGGAGAATTAGAAGAAATGTGTTCTTTTCTCGACAAAGAACATCCCCAACGAGGAATGTGAAAAACTTATTCCCATGACGCTTCCTCCTCAGATGCACCTCGACGTCAAGAAATATATGTCGTCTTCGGATTCTCTTTCTACGGCTCGACAATGACTCATCCTCCAACGTTGAAGGGATGACAACATTTCCTGCAAATCTCGTCTTTCGCGGCTCGTCGATGTGCGATGACAATTACGAGGTAAGTGGTTTGTAGGGTTAGTATAATTTAAATTGAATAAATTATAACTTTTTTCTTTTTGAATGCAAGTGATCGTATATGGCATTTTGTTACCACCTAATGAGGAGGGTACGTGCAGAACGAACATGGCCCGAAGACCCTCTATTGTTTCTGGTTTTTATTCATGACAGAGACGATGGTGGAAGAGGTGGAGGTGACCAGATATGGCGACGATTGAGGGCGGAGGCAACGGAGGCTGTGCATTTTCCCAAAGAAGACCACGACACCATGTGCCGCGCGGAAGGGATATCGTGGCCTGCAACTGTGGGCCGCTCGACCGAAGAAGAACCAATCGGCTAAAGTCGGCATGGCCGAAGGAACAGCGGTGCCACAAGGGAACAACATTGCAGAGAACCGCTGCCCGCACTGGGCGGGCCGCTTTGGAAAGAAAACTAGATGGCAGGCGGCAAGACGGGTAGAAGAAGGCCGCGGCACCCGAAGGTGCCCCGCAGGAGAATTGTGGCCCGCCAGTGTGAGCCGCTCACGTCGGATATGACCGGCCGGCATAGGCCAGCCGGACATGAAGGGAGGTGTCGTTCGGTACCTCCATTTTGGAAAATCAGGGTCGTTCTCCCAGATCGCTCGGCCAGTTGGCCAAGAGGCGACCAACCACCAGGCCGGGATGCCAGTTGCATGGACTGGGCCGCCTTGCGCGGGCCGGGCTGTCTGTTGCCCGGGTCGGGCTGCCCTCGATCTGGTCGGGCCACAGCGTCGGGCCGGGTCGCGCCCCATCGAGCTGATCCATAGCCGCCGGGCCTGGCCGCTCCCTACTAGGCCGGACCCGGACCCCGGTCAGGTCAACCCGGTTCGGGCCGACCCATGGTGGGTTGGGCTTTGTCGGACCGGACCAAAACCCCCCTGTTCAGACCCATTTTAGTAGTTTTCCCATAACATGAGTTATGATCCTCCGATCAATGCACCTCCAGTTGCGTAGGATTATTGGATAGATATCGTCATTTTGTTATATTACACTCATGGTTTTGGCGATGTTTGGGTACGACCGGGTTGGTTGGAACTCAAAACTAACCAGGGCCTTGTAGCGGAAACACTTCTAACTTAAGGACCAGATGTCTGATTGACACGTCGTCAACTACGATGGATTAATTTTGATGAGGAGGTCGTTTTGGGATAATCTACATGAAATCCAGATATGATTGGAGTATGTTCCGGTTGGATTATACCAGATATTCAACCGGGCCCCTGGAAGAAAAACACTAATAACTCTAAGACTGGGCATCTGATTGACGGGCCATCTGTCATGTTGGGTTCCTTATGATGATACGGAACTTCAGGATACATCAACACAAGACTTCGTGATAGTCTATGTATCGAACCCTTTGATCGATGAGTGGACCCTCTCGGATTCAAGCGTGCTGTGTGCGGGAACCCTAGAGCTGGCTGTGATAGCAATGACTACCGTATTGGGATTCACTGTGGGTTCGACGACGACTTCTACCGTACTGGAATACTCCGTCGGTTCAACGGTGATTAATTCCATACTAGGATCTTCTGTGGGTTCGACGATGATGACTACCGTACTGGGATCCTCTGTGGGTTCGATGATGACGTCTACCATACTGGAATCCACCGTGGGTTTGACGACGATGACTTCTGTACTGGGATACTCCATGGGTTCGACAGCGATGAATTTAGTACTTGTATCATGAGTGAGTCCGACAGAGTATCTGGTCTTGTATCCTAAGTGGGTCCAACAGCTTAGCTAGTCTAGTATCCTATGTGGTTCTGACATCTTAGATGATTCAGTGACTACATCTGATCAAATTTATTACTATACGAAAGATGTATACTTGTGTGAGTTGAGTATTGAATTTCATTCATTATCGTCGGTTTGTTTGACCATACTTCCTCTGTGGACTATGTTGTGCTTGGGCTCGAGAGTTTTGAGCCGAAGTGAGATTGATAACATGGGTATATGTATGGGCATATACCTAAGTATGGTTGATTGATACTTCGTGATTTCATCTCTCTTATGTGGTTTATCCTTCATGGATTCTGGGATACCATCAGGGGTCTCGGAGTCCCTATTGAGTATCTTATACTCACCCATGCACATGATATGCCCGCACTACATTGTGTTGGATGTAGATGATGAACAGTACTGATCGAGGTAGAGACTTGTGGAGCTAGATGGTACCTGGCGGTGGACCACTTGGTGAGACGTACACGGAGCAGACGGACAGACACGAGGTGGTGAGGAGACCATCTATAGCCACCCTTCAGGTGGGATTCCCAGAGGATGACATAGTAGTGTCTGTTTTACTTTACTGCTATTGTACTTGCTTTTCAGTTGTACAGTACTAACTGTTGGCCTTGTATTTCCAGCCCCTTTCCTTTCAGCACTTACTTTTGTATTCAGTTTTACTTAGTTCTTACTTCAGTTGCGTAATCTATTGTGTTTTTTTACTTTTATAAAGGCCATTCCTTCCCAGTTTAGGGATTTATGACTTTGGTGCTACTCTACAGCCCCTGGCCTATGGAAGGCGGGCTTGGGGTAGTCATGGCATTGGCCCCGAGGACAGGTCGTGACAAATTGGTATCAGAGGAGTCGGTTTTACAGCAGATCTCAGGACTCTAATCACTCTCTTCTAAAAATAAATAGTGTTAAGATTATTAATATGGTTTTCAGTCCAGGGAGTCCAGTGTTGTTGCATTGGACAATGTATCCATACACCAAGACCCTGACCTCTGATTTTGGACTCAGTGCATGGAAACACTTATTGCGTGTGTGTTTCCTTTGAGAAAGTTTTCTTCGTGATTACCTTGTGTCATCTCACCAGGTATACTGTTTAAACCATGGAGCACTAGATCCTTTTCATGATAGGCCCACGAAGGCAGCCAGCTAGGGTTCTAAGTTAGGTACGAGATGGTATCCCACTAAGCGATGAGGCCTCGGTGCAGGGCCCCATCACAACGGAGGCACATGTGGTACCATTACCCGATGGGACACTTCTACCACCAGATCCATCATCAGAGAGTGCACGCCACCTAAGTTCATTGCACAAGTTTTAGCGACAGAGGCCTCCTAGGTTCCATGGATAGAAATACCCACATGCAGCTGAGGATTGGCTGGAGGCTATCATCAGAGTTTTTAAATTGGTAGGGACACCAGCCGACCTCATGGTGATCCTTGACCCAAGTCTCCTGCATGCAGCTGCAGGAAGATGGGGGAGCCTGATGCTCCATGTCCATGAAGAGGCATCACTACTCTGGAGAGACATCGAGAACCTGTTTTGGGCAGAGTTTGTACCAGCCACCCTTCATGTGGTGTGGATTCAGGAGTTACTTCATCTGCAGCAAGGAAGAATGATAGTAGCTCAGTACTCAGCGAGGTTCACTAAGCCCTGACGCTACTCCACCGATATAGTACGAGACCCTCCACAGAGCGACACGTAGCTGCGTCTTCTACAACAGTCAATAGATAGTTGACGCAGAGGTCCAAGAATACCAGAGAATTAGGTGGGAGACCTCAGGATACAAGTTCGATTGTGCGGGGCACACGAAACAGAGCCATCCATACGAGGATCAGGCAGTTCTATGCATGCAGTGTGTAGGGTCACATGGCTCAAGACTGTGGGACCCACCCTACAGATGAGCAGCAGGCAGTAGAGGGACCTCCTAGGCAGAGGTAGAGGTTCGACCATGGTGGTCCACTAGGAGAAAGAGGACGTTTCAAAATAACTTGTCGTGAAGTAGGTGGTGGACGGCGTTTCGAGGCCCTGCCTCCACCACCACCAGTAGGTCCACCCCGATTGTAGGAAACATGTGGATAGGGGAGAGCTCAGCTTTAGGCAGCTGAGGCCTATGACCATAGTGCTCCGGTAGCAGGTGGACAAGAGCGGGACTAGCTCCAGTCTTGGAAAATTTTGTTCATTATTCTCCTAGCTTTGTTGATGTCGTTTTTTGTGGTTTATTTGTGTCTCTGTTCTTGGAGCTGCTGTAATAAAAGACACTTGTCCATATGATGTTTGCTTTCCTACCTTTTTCTATGGTTGATACTGAGAGGATCCGGTTAAAACTATTGACTTGACCCTCAAATTCGAGATTTCTACTAGAGGAGACCCAGTGACCACACATTGCTGCCGAATGTGAATTGACCCCTAAAGGCGAGAGTAACGGTTGGATATCTTGGTAGTGGCGTCGAGCCCTTACGATGTCATACATGTCATTAAATAGTACCATTCATGTCAGGAATGACTTTTTTAGGAAAACAACGTGGTTCATCCAGGGGATGAGACTGGATTTCTTTTTTTTGATAAAGGATAAATCTTACTAGCTCTTGTAGGACGTAAGCGAAAAAAAGGGTGTAGTCATGTTATTTAAAAATGGCTAGTCAAACCCATAGTTCGTTGCGTGAACATTTTCCGGTTTACTCTAATCTCAAAAGTCTCAGGTGAGTCTTCTCGTAGAAGGACCTGGACCTGAGATAATGGCGTTGGCTGGAGTTCCTCCGAGACTATGAATTTGAGATAGTCTAAACTCCTGAGAAGGGGAATGTCGTAACATATTCTCTCAGTATGAGATCAGGATTTTAGCTGCTACGAGAGGCGACAGAGCAGCTGGCCGCATTGCAGATATCCTTTGTGAATAGGGATGGAGTAGACTTTCTGCAGTCCCTCACAGTAACTCCTACAATACTTCAGCGAGTCAGAGATGGTGCATGCTATGGCGGAGAAGGTGCAGATCATCCAGGAGCGGATGAAGACTACACAGAGAACACAAAATTCCAATGCTGATAGGAGACAGAGAACACTGGAGTTCAAGGAGGGCGACCATGTATTCTTAAGGGTCTCACCTAGACGAGGTCTACGGAGATTTGTTCGAGGTGGAAAGTTATCTCTGTGCTTTATCAGGTCATTCCAGGTCCTCAACAGAGTAGGTGAGGTGGCTTACCACCTGCCCTTCCACCTCAGTTGCACCAGGTGCACGACATCTTTCACGTATCTCAACTGAGGAGATAATTGAACGACCCTTCACATATCATCGACCATGGGGAGCTGGACATTGATAATGGGGCGACATTCATGGAGGTCCCGGTGGAGATTGAGGATCGACAAAAGTGTGTCTTATATGGATGGTCAATTCCTCTAATGCGCATTTGCTGGTAGCATGGGAACCTCTAAGACAGCACTTGGGAGCGGGAGTATCAGATGCATGCTCAGTACCCCCATTTGTTCCCTAGCGTGTGTTGTAGCTTTATGGGGACCTAAATCTGTGATGTGGGGGTAATGTAAAGACATGTAAATTTAAAGGAATTTTTTTTCATAAATAATTTGGAATTTTAAAAGTCCGCAGTTTTTTATGGGACCTGATTTCGAGGCCTAGTGTGCCCGGAATCAATTTCTGGGGTTTTGTTCAGGTACGTTCAGTAAACGTATGTGTCATTTTTTTTATCTTTTGAACCGGTGAGCGTAATTGAAATCTGGGGGAATCGATGAAATGCTAGTGCCGATATTCTCTTAAGGGTTCCTTTACTGCAGTTTCTTTTGGTCGAGAGTTGAATTTTTAATTTGGGGATTCCTAACAGATTAAAATAAAATTGTGGTGTTACATTTAGTGTACAGAATTTTTTTTAATTTATTATGTGGTGGTTATTTCCTACAAGGGGAAGTTAGAGGTGGTCCCCACACCCACATAACCACCCATGTGAGGATATTATGTGGTGGGGCCCATAAAATAGTCTAAACCCTCAACTCCCCTTAAACTCCCATGAAACGCCCCTTATTAACTCTTAAAACTCTCCACCTCCTCTCTTTGAATTTTAAACTTTTCACCTCCATTCACTCTATATTATTCCAACCAATCTAATTAATATCTTTATTAATTAATTGGCAAATCTTATTTAAATCAATTTGAATTTCATGTCATTTTTATTAAAATTGTGGAGCCTTATTATAATATTTGCCTTGGAAAATATTTCGGTTGGGGGAAAACTCTGGAGAATTAGAAGAAATGTTTTCTTCTCTCAACGAAGAACATCCCCGATGAAGAACGCAAAGAACTTCTTCCAACGATGCTTCCTCCTAGGACACACCCTGACATCATGGAATCTACGTCATATATGGATTCTCTTTCAACGTCATGACAACGACTCTTCCTCCATCATTGATGGGACGACACTGTTTTCCACAACTCTCATCATCCACGGCTCGTCGACGTGCGACATCAATTAAGAGGTAGGGGGTTTGTAGTGTCTGTATAATTTAAATTGAATAAATTATACATTTGTTCTTTTTGAATGCAAGTGATCTTCTATGTCCATTTGTTACAGCCTAACGAGGTGGATGCGGGCCAAACATACACCACCCGACGAACCTCCGTTGTTTCTTATTTTTATTCGTGATAGAGATGGTGTCGGAAGAGGTGGTGGTGACCGGAGTTGGCAACGATCAAGGGAGGTGACGACCGAAAAAGGTGGCGGAAACAGCAGCCACACGCCAGCCCGAAGAAGACCGCATCACCAGGTGCCGCGCGGAAGTAAGACCGCGGCCCGCAACCTCGGGCCACTCAGCCAAAGATGAACCTGCAGGCTAAAGCCGATAGGGTTGAAGGAACCGCGACGTCACCAGGGCGTCGTGCTACGGAGAACTGCGGCCCGCACTTGGAGGGACTCTTCGGCAAGAGAACCAGCCGGCTGGGGTGGTTTGGGTGGAATATGTTCGCCACACCCGAAGGTGATGCGTGGGAGAAAAGCGGCCCGCTCACACCAGAGAAGACATGCCGACTTCGGCTGGCCGGACAGGAGGGGCTGTGCCACTCGGTGCTGCCATTTCAGAAAATCGGGGCCACTCCCCTGGACCGCTAGGCCGGTAAGATGATCCATGGATGACCGCCATTGGCACGGACCGGGCCGCCTTGCGTGGGTCAAGCCGCATGTCGCCTGGGCCGGGCAGCGCCCTGCCAGGTCGGGCCACCCACGTGCGGTCTAGGCCACAACGCCGGGTCAGGAAACACCCTTCCGGGCCAGGCCGTAGCCGCCAGGCCGGGCCGCGCCCTCCTCGGCTGGACCCGGGTCGGGTCGACCCGGTGCAGGCCGACCCAGGGCGGGTTGGGCCCGGACGGACTGGACCCAAACCCCAGTCTTCAGACCCATTTTAGTATTTCGCTCATAACATGAATTACAGACCTCTGATCGACGCACCGTCAGTTGCGTTGGATTCCTTGGATTGAGAAGGTCATTTAGATATATTACACTAATGTTTTTGGAGATGTTTAGGTACGCCCGGGTTGGTTCGAACTCGAAACCAACAGGGCCCTCGGAGCGAAAACGCTTCTAACATAAGGATCAAACAACCTATTTACATGCCATCAACTACGTTAGTTTACTTTTGACGAGACGATCCTTTTGGAATAATCTACACAGGATTCATATGAGATTGGATTATGGACAGGTTGGATTGTACCCGAAATCCAACCATGCCCCTGGAATAGAAAAGCTAATAACTCTCAGACTGGGCATTCGATTTACGCGTTGTCTGTCATGTTGGGTTCCTTATGATGAGACGAAACATCAGGATCATAAGCTGTGGAATTCATGACAGTTTATTTTTTGACCCCTTTGCTCTAGGAGTGGACCCTCCCGGATTCGAGCATGCTGTGTGCGGGAACCCTAGAACTGGATATGACTGCGACGACTACCGTATTGGGATCCTTCATGGGTTCGACGATGAAGTCTACCATACTATAATCCTCCGTGGGTTTGAATAAGATGACTTTGGTACTAGGATACCCTGTGGGTTCGACGATGATGACTACCGTACTAGGATCCTCTGTGGGTTCGATGATGTCGTCTACCGTACTGGAATCATCCGTGGGTTTGACTGCAATGACATATGTACTGGGATCCTCCGTGGGTTTGACATATATGACTTCAATAATTGTATCCTGAGTGGGTCAGACATAGTACCTCGTCTTGTATCTATAGTGGTTCTGACAGCTTAGCTGGTCCAGTATCCTACGTGGATCCGACAGCTTTGATGAACCAGTGGCTACATCTGATCTTCTCTATCACTATACGAATGATGTATACCTGTGTGAGATGAGTCTTGAATTTCAATAATTATCATCGGCGTCGTTTACCTTACATCTTGTGTGGATGGAGATGTGTATGTGCTCAAGCGTTTAGAGCCGAACTGAGATTGATAACATAGGAATAGGTATGGCCAAATACCTATGTCGGGTTGATTGATACTTCGTGATTGCATCTCTCTTCTGTGGTTTATCCATCATGGATCTTGGGAGACCATCATGGGTCTCGGGGTCCCTAATGAGAATCATATACCCACCCCTGCACAGGCTATGCCTGCACTACATTATGTTGGATGCAAAGGACGGACATCACTGATCGAGGTAGAGACTTGTGGAGCTGGATGGTACCCGGAGGTGGACCACATGGCGAGACGTACATAGAGTAGACGGACGGACTTGAGGTGGTGAGGAGACCATCTGTACCCACCCTTTAGCTGGGATTCCTAGACAACAACATAGTAGTTGCTGTTTTACATTACTATTGTTGTAATAGAATTTCAGTTGTACTATACTTACTGTTGGTCTTGTATTTCTGGCCCCTTTCAGTTAAACACTTACTTTTGTATTCAATTTAACTTAGTGCTTACTTCAGTTGCGTACTCTGTTCTATTTGTTTACATTCATAAAGGCGACGCCTTCCCAGTTTAAGTATTTTTTCCTTTGGTGCTAGTTGCTTGCCCCAAGCCTATGGAAGGCAGGTTTGGGGTAGTCACGGCACGGGCCCTGAGGACAGGTCTTGAGAATAAGAACAATCTATTATATGTAAATTTAAATTATTCCCACAAATTTTCAACATTATTATTTTTATTTCCAAATATGTAATATATATTATTACCCTCATACACCTAAACAACTATTTTATAGAGGAATTCATATTAATCATTTTTTGTGAGATTTAAAAATGTTATTTTGAAATATTAATCATGTTCATATAGTTTATCTAGCACTCCAAATTTAATGAATTAGACATTATTGACTTTCAGAATTCCATTTATAGGAATTTAAATATTTTAATATATATTTGAAATGATTTATGGTTTTTTATCATGAAATTGATATTTAAAAGTCTCTAGTTACTTCATTATCAAATAACATTGATTTTTTTATCAAATAAGAACAAAATATTCTCTTAAAAAATAATATATTAATTAATTTTCATAAAAATTTTATCATAATTATTTAAAAAATTCAACTCCATGTATTCATTGGGTTTTAACGAAATTTCTAATCAATGTGTTTATATTATTTTTGAAAAACTATATAAACATGTAATGAATATTTATACTAATTTATCTATGTGAAATTATAATACTATTCAAAATGTATTTATATATTTTAATAATAATTAAAATTTATTATATTAAAACACATTTATTATATATTAATAAAATCGATCTTATTTCGCTAGATTTCTTATGATCATTTTATTCCATTTATTAACTGTAGAAATTATGGAAATCCCATAATTTTGTAATTCTAATACAGATTATAGTTTATTAATAATGAAAGTATAAAATTCATTGTACTTCCATTAATTTCATAAATATTACGAATTTCATGGAATTATTAATGGATCTGTGGGGCCTTCAATTTCCTTTCGATGAATCATTAAGTCCCATGAGGGATCAAGGGTTTGGAATTTTTCTCATGCCACACCAATTGATGTATTATTTCTTGGAATGAGTCCTTACTACTAATATTATGAATTCTAAAATTAATATTTATATCATTGTTAAACTAGTTATTATTGTCCGTATAATTACCTATTTTTTATACCATAAATGGATATATTCCTCTTAAATGGTAGTAGTCAAATACCAAATTTAATTATTTGTATCTCTTATATATTGTTATGGAACTGGTTTTTCTAGGGTGTTTACCTCTTTAGGTTATCCCTCACTGAGAATCATACCTCACACTTTCATTTTTTTCATATAACATAAGAACTGGGATGTTAAAAATGACTAATTTTAGGGATATATAAAAAAAATTTAAAAAATTTCTAATTAATTTTCAGTGGAAATTATTTTTATGTAATAAAATATGAGAATCATGAATGTATCTCGTATCCTAGGAATACCTATGTTTTCGATCATGTGCGATGTCACCCATTGAATATTATAAAAAATAGTAATTAAGTTACAAAATATGTGTTTCGATTCTTGGAGTTTTTAAATTATGTTTAAAATATTTTTTTGTAGAAACCATTGGAACTATATTTCGGAAAAAACATATTAATGAAATACATGATAAGTTATAATCTAAAGATAAGCATATGAATTTTAAAATGAAACAATATATATGTAAAATATGAAGCGTTAACTTCCATTCACTGAAATCAATATTTGTGTTGAAACATATTAAATTAGGATTGACCATAGGTTCACCTATGTGTATTGACCATGAAAATTATAGTTTGTTTTTAACCAAATCATCTCCGAGTTCATGAAAAAAGAGAATTACTTCTAAATATAGATTGACACTCTATGGGAAAATGATTTAGAGATTAAACATGTTCTTTATAAACTAATACATTGTCTTTTCATGGTTATTGATGATTTAATAAATATCCCATTATGTTATATAACCAAAAAGGAATATGAACCAAGAATAACTACATTGTTACATAAAGATTCATAAGTTTGGATATGCATGACATTTATGAATAACCTTTATTGAACCATAGTTTTTCATTTGTTTTCAAGGATTTTGAATATGTTTGTGGTGAGTATGAATGAATTTGAGATGCATGGTGAATTTATGCGGATGATGTGGTGATTACTAGAGAATATTTATGGATCCATATAATGGAATTGGATGTTACACTTGGATATTTCGTTCTTTTTATTTTAAATGGTGATGATTCTTATCCTGATTATAATTATCAATGAAATGTTTCATTGTGGATAAAATAATTAAAATACGATTTGGTGATTGGAATGAAGATGAAGTGGGTATTTGAGAAGTTGAGAGTGAAATGATTTTTTTAATTTATATTTATTTGGAATTTCATTTTTTAACTTTTTTATCTATAAGTATCACAAAGGAGGCTTACTTGATAAACATTTCCAACCCATTTGGGAAAGTAGGACACTAAATCAATGGATCATGTTGACCTGAATCCTTACCATTCCCATGTGTGTAGAATTGTCCAAACCAATTGGTGGAAGATATGACACATGGATAAGGAGGGCCAATGCATTGGGCCAGTAGAGTGAGTGTTGGTAGGTGCACATAGGCAGGAAAAATATACCACAGAGAGGAGGTGTCTCCACCATATGGGAAGGTACAATTTAAAAGTATCATGACTTATGAATGATTAGAGGCAGAGCATTATTGTTGAAACACATTCCCATCATAATCTGTTTTTGATGTGGGATGATAGTAGGCATTTTTTGTTCACCCATCACCTAAGAAATATAAATAATGTGGTCATCTAATCTGATCACTCAATTTAAAAGAGATACTTCTAATATCAAATGATATCTCTTCTTCCACCGATTATCTATTCATTTATAGACGATAATCTCACATATATAGGTTTTGCAGACCAAAATCAAACATATTTGGATAGCTTGTAGGGTGCATCAACATTCTTCAGAAGGATGAATAATATTCTATGGTCTATTTCCTCAAATCAATAAACATTCATTGTGGTGATTTGTACATCATGAGAACAATGTACATGGTTATGAAAGCCTCACAGATGATTTTTTTTCAGCGATGATGGACAATACTACATGGTGTCTAAAAATTCCCATGAATGGAAAAAATGACATTCTTTGATGGTGCTGACAGTTCATGGCGATGGTTCATTACAGAAAATGGTTTGATGTGATGTCATTTGGGGGTTTTCATATAGTTTTCTGATGATGTTTTTAATAAATTGGATTATTAATATTGATTGATTCATAGTGTGGTATCTCGGTGGAAGACTATTCATATTAAATGATTCATAGATGAAGAGTGATTTTTATGATTTCATTACCAGTAAAGTTCATTGTGGACACCCATTGGGTACACTTTGCGAGGATTTGGTTTAGTTGGGGGTATCTAGAAACATGATGTGATAAATAAGTCATGTATTACACAATAATTTTAAATGAAGGACATATCAATATTTATATTTGTTTGAGAAGCTGGTTTATCCATGTATATATATAGATTTCAACAGCATTAAAATATTATGTACATTCTCATTATCATCTTTTGATAACAACATAAAATAAATGAAGAATTTTTTATAAATATCAGGTTGATTTTAATATGAAATGACTTGAGTAGACATGATAAATAAATTGAGAAATAATAGATGTGAGAAGTGGAAATAAATTTTAACTTTACAAAAGATTCTAAATAAAATAATTTATCCCTCATAGTATTGATATATTTCTAATGAATTAATAAAATTTATTTTAAGTCAGAATGATACAGTTCATTTGACTGATCACATCAGTTCGCAAAACATATTATTTACATGTAGACATCTCTCAAAATAATACATATGATATTCCATAATTATATAATGCATGTATCTATAATTTGGAATGAAATATTGGAAGAACATAATCGATAATTCTTGATACAAAATTTTGAAGAAGAATTTGTTTACTATAGTTCTTTAATTTTGGAGCATATGATGTTTTTTATCATAAATTATTGAAAAGATGATTTGTATCAATTTTTGTAGAACAAATCAATATTCAGATGTGTTATTTCTTATGTTGTTGTTTAATCATTTTTTTAAAAGGTAGTGTGAAAATTATATTTTACTGGGACTTTGTAATTCATAGTGGGACTCTATTATAGTTATGAAATGTAAGTTGTAACCTCTTTTGAATATGTTATATAATTTGTGATTAGGGACTCTGTCAAAACAAATTATAGAGTAGTCCCATATTGAGACCAAACAATGAATTTTTTTCCTATTCCATTTTATTTTACAGCATTCATGATAGGATGAGTTATCACGTGAGGGGATTAAATCATAATAGGTTAGTAGAGAATAATTTCAAATGAAGTAACAATTGATAAAAATTACCAGTTATTCAACACCCCCCTTAGTTGTCCGGGATCTCCATATGAAAATCAGTTGGTATAAAAGTTATAGGTTACATCTTCTGTGATAAATTAATAATTCAAGATGGATAATATAAATTGTGTTAACATTAGGGGTGTTCATTCATTAAATGATAAGAACTACTATAGTTAGAAAATTATGATGTTTCCATATCATCTACCATTTGGCCTTGATGTTAATGATATGGTCACCATTAGATTCTCAATTATTGATGATGAAGAGCTAATTTATTTTTCATAAAAGGAAAAAATATCTATTTATTGCAATGTTAAAAACTTCATTTTGGTTTCCCCTTTATAAAAAATTTTAAAAAATATTTTTTGACTAACAAATAATAATGACATTTTGGATAATTTTGAAACTAGTTTTGAAAGAAACATGAAAATAAAGGTGGACATATACTGAATTTAATGAATACTATTTGATGATTTCAATAAGGTTGAGGTGAAAATGTTGATGACTATTTCAATAGAGTCAAGAAAATTTCCTGTAATATTCATGGTTTATGTGAAAATATGGATGATTACACTATTATCAAAAAATTAATTCAAAATTTTCCTGTAATTTATAATCCAAAATTATTCAACATTAGACATTAGTGATGATATTTTTCATGAAATATTACATAACATAGTCATTTCATATTAAATGTGAAAGATTCCAGTTTTCATGAATAAGATCAAAGATGAAAATTTCCTTGATTCCATGAAATGTTCACAATCATTGATAATGGATTGTCAGAATTATATGAATATGATAATGAAAATGAAGACCAAAATTTCAATAGAATCATTGATCTTTTATCGAAAATAATGGAATTTTTGGGGAACAAAAATAAATTACCCAATGGAGATATAACTATAATGAAACTGGGAATTTTTATATAAATTTTCGAAACATGATTTTTTTGGTACCTTATACAGATGATGAAAAACCATAGAAAAAAAATAGATGAAGAGATCAAAAGGTACAATCAAATTCTATTGATGTAAGTAGATATTTTTTAAAATATATTTAAAAATATTACTTTGCACAAAATATGAAGATAACCCCAATATAATCATCATAATTTAAAATGAAACTATCTTCATGCCTTATATAGATTTGGGGTTTAACACATTCAAAAGTGAATATGATGAAAGTGAATGAACAGAGAAGTAAAAATTGTTGAAAAATGAATTATATACTTCTGTTAAGAAAAACATGATTCTTAGGAAGGCGAGGATACTATTTTAAAATAAATTTAAATTATAACTAATTAAAATTAATAATCTTATAAGAATGTGATTCTTTATATTGAAGAAATAAAAATAAAAATTTACAGCAGCTAAAATGGAAATAATGGTAAATGAACTTAAATAAAAACTATCTATAAATAAAGAAGAACATTCTAAGACACTATATAACATATTGATAATTATTAGTGAACATTTTAGAAAGGTTATTGTTTTAAAGAATGAATCATAAAAAATGGTAAAAATGAGATTTAATAAACATGGTGTATCCATCAATATATGAATATTAATATAAATCATTTATCTCTAATATTATAGATCTAATGATAATTTTTGTACTTGTATGTAATATTCAGACATGTGAGAAATTATCTTCTAATTCATGAAGAATAATTTTTCCTCTAGAAATAGAAAATCTACGTGTATGGAAATAAATAAACAAAAATATTCTAGTTATGGTTATTATCATTTGGAACAATCATGAGGCATAGTAAACTAGTAGTATTGTGTGGTTTATTATCATAAAAATTATATATTTTGATATTACATATTCATACCCAATATAAGACTGCACCCATGGGGGGAGTTATTGAACGAACATAAGAGAGTATTTTAAATGGAAGAAATAAAATATAGGGAATTGATATTATATTTCAATAAAATTTTTATTACTATTTAGAATAATTTCATTGTATAAGTGATAATAATGGACATATTTATGAATATATCATGAGTATTCCACCTAAAAATATCCAGAATTAGGAAATGTAATGAAGATTAAAAGATAAGTTAACAATATAAAGGTTACATTTCTGATTCTTGAAATCCATTAGTAAAACCAATTCTTTAATTACTTAGTGTATATGTCCATCACAAATTACTATATACACAAAAATACATAGAAGATTTATAATCATGAAGGGGGGACATCATCCGTTGTAAATGATTGTTCACTAAAAATTAAGGTAGATGGAAAATAAAACATTGATGCCCAAAATTTGAATTCCAAAAAAGTATTATTTTTTAAAGAATAAAAAACAATATTATTAGGTTCATATATCGTTGGGTTGATGAGCATGACTGGTTTTTAAAAAATGAGTCATGTATCATAGAAAAACACAATGGATGGAAAAATTTAACTCCTTGAAAACAACCAATGTAAATCGATTTCAATTTCGTGATTATATCAATTAATGTTACATGTGTTCCCAAGATGAAAAAATCTATTTCATTGATGAATTTTTCTTCTTTGTGAAATATTATTTTTAAATAAGGATTAATGAATCTCTGGGGAACTTTTGAAATAAAATTGAGTGAGAGATTAAATCTTTGAAACCTATCAAAATGTGAAACTATCCCAAAATTCACACAAATGGGTGGAAGTCCTATCATTTAGACCGATTGAAATTAATCAAACTGACTTATGTTTTACAATGTGGAAGAAGAATACTAAAGGTGATCCGTATTTCATTAAATATATTAATTATTGTATCTGGATGACTAATATCATGTTTATCATGAATAAGTCATTGGAATCTAAAATGTTCAACAAAATTTGAAGGATCGTTGATATATAGAAGGGTCTCTTTATCAAGAAGGTGATGTCAAGTAATGGTAAGTAGTATAATTAAGATTTTTTTAGAAATTTTCTTTCTAATCAAGGAATAAAGCATTAGTACACCACCCACCATACTCTACAACAAAATGTGGTAGCTGAATGAAATAACAAAAGAATACATCATATGGGAAGAATTATGTTAGTTGAACAGAACCACTAAGAGTATTTATGGAGAAAAGTTGTATATTATACCATATATATATTGAAAATATGTCTACAGAGACCAGAAACACAGAAAAAATCAAAATAATTTTAGTACAACAAAAACCTGTGATTTAAATACATCATCGATTTTGGAGTCCATTGAATTATAAAAATGATGAACACCATGGTGGGAAAATTTTATTAAAATGTAGTTAAATGAATTTTCATAGGCTACTAATATGATGGTAGAGGATAAAAATGTTGTAAACAATGGATGAAAAAGATGGTAGCTTGTATTGATGTCAAAATTATTGAAAACAAAATCAAATTTGAAATAAAATATTATATAAATTGAAAGGATTCAACATTTAATGTTGTGAAATTTGAATTTAATGATGATGTAGATGCTTAGAAAGATCCATACATTGCTAATAATAATTCGAAACATTCCAGTGATGAAGATTAAATTGATGAAAATAATAAAAAACACAAATAAATTACATAATCTTGTTGTGGATAAAAATATCATTCAAAATTAATTGTATCCATTTTAAAGAATATAAATAGTGATAATTAAAGATAAAACATCAATTATTTCTCAAATTTAAACTCATACACTGTCCAATTTTGTTGGGCATGGGGAATGGATTCATGATATTAAATAAGTGCATAATAAGATTGAAATGAATACTACATGGGATCCTGTATAAAGACCTAAAAACCTATTATTGGTACTATGTTGGATATCCAAAATAAGCTGAATGAGATGGGTGGATTATTATGAATAAATCATGACTGGTGTCGAAAAGATATTCTTAGATGGATGGAATTGATTTTGATGAATCATTTTTACCAATAGAGGACATAAAACCGTTAAAATGTTCATGGAATTATTATAATACCTACAATATTATGATTATCAAAGGGATGTGAAATATGCATACGAAAATGATGACCTTTTATGAGTAAGTCTATAATGACAAACCTGATGGTTTTTTATTCAATAATTGCAGCATGGAATGAAGGTTGAGAAAATATTGTATGGTTGGAAATAGTCCCCTAGAGCTTAATATTCTAGATTATATGGTTTTATAAGGGGTATGATTTTTGTAAAATGAAAATATTAAAATAATATTTATGTGAGAGAAATTCCCAATGGAAATCTCATGATCATTTTATATGTGAATGAAATCATATTAGTCGGTGAAATACAAGGGCTATTTGATGAATTCTTTTGGAAAATTAAATGGAATTTTGAGATGTCCATGGTTGGTCAGAGTACATATTTTCTAGGTTTTAAAATATCATAGAAAAAAAATCCAATAATTTGATGATAAAAAATAATGTTAATGAAATGTTGAAATTTTATGGAATAGAAAATAAAAAAAATTGTTTCAACTTCCATTTCAGTTAGAAAGCAATTATTCAAATAATAATCATGAAACTGTGTTAATCATAATGAATTAAGAACAATCCTTCATTGTAAACTCTATCTTACAACATAAATTCTATATATAGCTTATGACATACTCTATATGTTAGATTTCAGAGTGATCTAAATGTGTCTCACTTTTTGGATGCTAAAATAATCATTATATATGAGAAAGGGTATCTGATCAATTGGATATTATTCATAAAATGTATTGATTTGAAACTACTCGGGATTACAAATATTGACTGGGTAAATAATTTTATGTACATGACATCAAAATTAGGAGGAAAATTCATTATAGTATTATGATGGGTCGGCTAGAATAGAAAGAAGATGATTATAGTAACTCTGATCATGGAAGATTCATAATATATTATAGCTATATATGCATGTAAACAGATTATCTAAATGAAATCGCAATTGGAATATTTTAAAATGTATTCTGAGATACCACTAAAATTTTATGTGACAATTAACATGAAATTGGATTCTATAAAAATGAAGTACGAAATTAAATATCCATGTATTTTGATAACAGATATCATTTTATCAGGGTAATGTTTTCAGGTGGAGATATCTTGCATGAATACATTTCAATTAAAGATCTGGTTACAGATGTTTTCACCAAACCACTTCCATAATTGAGTATTATTGAGTTAAAGATAAAACATCATGTTCATCCATCCCCTCTCACTAGAAAAATATCTAGAGATACCTTATTATTCTTAATCTATATCTATGTATTATATTAGAAACATATGGAATTGAAAGGGAAGTCTTGTCCATCATAAACTTCATTAAATTCTATGATGATAAATGTGGATGTATCAATTTAGGTGGATAAATTATGAGTTTTGAATTTTTCAATCACACTCTTATCCCATTATAGTTTAAATTTAGTTATAATGAGTGGTTAATTAATGAATTGTTTTTAAAAGTATCAATTATTATTGTACACCTGAACTCTTTAATGTAATGAATAATTTGTGTATTGTATCATGTATATCCATTGATATATTATGAGATTGACATAACATTCCATGATATTTAAATGTTATCTTAGATACCCATAGACATATATCACTTTATCTCTACACCATGTGTGACCATATAGACTTAGAGGTGATTAAATAAAGGCTCTTTTCCAAATATAATGTGATACCATTCTTTACTTTTAGAAAACTAGAGAATACTTTTTTATAATATAGATGACTTTATCAGAACTCACAAACCTTTTTCATTTTATTATCATTAAGTTGTCCTAAAAAATTTTACAAATATATTGAAATTTATGTGACATGATACATGTGAAGGGATAATAACAAGAAAAATCAAAGGGGGAGATTTAGAATATTATTGTTTCATTCCTATAGAATTTATATGGATCTAGTGGCTATTATTTGATAATTATAATAAATTCATATAATTGAATCAGATTTCACACTTGGATAGTTCTTCATGGCAATTTAAATTGCAGATATTGTTGTTCTAATCTTAATGGTTAAAGATGGTTTTCATTGATGAAACATTGTTAATAATAATTGTTGATGATTTTAAGGAATGTAAATTGGAGTTTTAATATGTTGAGAGTGGATTGAAATTTTATTAAATGATATGTCTTTGGATTTCGTTTTATACATAGATTATTTTTAATATATATAAATTATGATTAATTAAAGAATATGTCCAAACCACTTGGAAGCGATGGACCCTAACCCAGTAGCTATTTTGAAACTCGAAGGTCAACCAATCCAAATGGAGAATCCTTGGACAACCTTGTGGGTGGGAGAGATACCACAAGTTTTTGTAAGGCATCTTACTAGGTCCCATGGAGGGCGCACTGGCATAAACACATGGGTCAGTCCTATATCCCATGGAAAGGTGGCGACTCCATCATACATGGCAGAAGGATAACATGTGATTAGGAATTCTATATTATTATCGGTGGGGTGTGAATAGTCAACTATGGACCCATTATAATATGTCTTTTATGTGGTATGGAAGTACATAGTTATTGTCTGTAGATCACTTAAAAAATAGAAAATAACAAGTCCATCTGATCTAATTGCTCCATTTAAATAATATCCAACTGATGATGTAGGAAACCTCATCTTGCTCCAATGAACTATTTCTTCATAGATGAAAACCTCATGTATGAGGGTTTTTCATACTCAACTCCTACAAATTCAAGGGAATGTGGTAAGATTTAACATTCATTGGGATTTTGAAAAATTGTTTAAGGGTGATTTCTGAAAATAATCAAACATACTTTGAGATGCTGACTAATTCACGAGAAGCCTAATCATACAGATGATAGAATCATTAAAGAAGGAGTCTATACCATGTCGGATTGTATATAATAGTTAAAAAATTTACTTGAATTATCAAAAACTAATTGATTTATAAATTTTTATAGTTCTTGGTGATGGTTCTTCATATATAGTGGTTCAGAATTATGTTTATTGTGGTTTTCCATGCAGCTCAGAGATAGTTTTTTAGAGAGTAGTCAGAAGATGAAAATTGATTCATGGTGATTTTTATTATCAGATATTCATTGATGCTAAAATATTCATTGATGAAGAGAGAATTGTGGGTTTATATTGTGGGTTAAAATCAATGTGGACACACATGCAGTACAATTTATGATGATGTCAAATATTTTTACAAGCATCCAAATATGTGATGTGATAAATAATGTGTGTCTTATATGGTAACAATAAATGAATATCATTTTAAGATAGTTGTTTTCTTGCGTGGTTATTCCAAGAAAATATATTCATATGAACTATTTTAATGTACTACAAACATTCACAGTTTCATAATATGATAAATGTGTAAACTAACCTACGAATGTTTACTTAATATGTCATGTTTATTCTCAGGTGGAAGGTGATGTATAGATGTGTGAAATATTTTGAGATAAAATAGAGAGGTTATAATTGGATCTATAGTTATATAGTAGATTATTTTATATGGAAAATAATTTATCACTTACCATCTTGAGATCATCATGTAAAAGCATTACAATTTACTTTTAGTTAGTATGCAACCTTATAATTGAGTGCATACAGTAGTTCATCAAGCATGTTATGTATATTCATACTGTTCACATAAATATAAATATGATATTTCATAATAATATAATGTAAATATAGATAATATGGAGTGTAATATGATAGAAACATAATTTAGATGCTCGAAGGCAGAATTTTGAGGAAGAATCAGTTCCTTATAATTCTTTAGTTTGTGATCATATGATATTTTATTTATCTTAAAAGACTGCATTAAATATTTTTATTAGTTATCATATAACCAGTAATTATTCATTAGTGGACATTATTGTGTGTCATTTTTATAACAAGGTAGTGTATATATTAATTTCTTGTGGGAATCTATAAATGATAGTGGGACTCCATTATAGTGAAGAAATGTATATTTCAACCAATTGTGATTATAGTTGATAATTTTTTATTTGGGATACTAACAAATCACATTAAGAAGTGGGCTCATTTTGAGACCGAACCTTGTAAATATTTATTATTTAGGTACTAATTAATTTTACTACTTTTGAGAGAGTCCAACTAATCAAAATAGTTGTTCAGATCATAATTGTTCAACATAAGATAATTTTAAAGAAAATAAAAATTTTAATACCCCTTTATTTAACCATGCCTATATCATTGGTGAAAATACTTTCGGGAAGTTATACCACTTATATTTTTATATTTTTCTATTATGATAATATTAATATTACAACACCTCTAAATTAAATTATTTATTTAATGGATGAAAAAAATGAGAAACTTATATAATAGTTTATATGAAAAAAATAGTGATGATTATACAAATGAGAGAATAAGTGATTAACATCTATAGTGAGGACTCTTATGATTATTACTACATAGCTGTCATAAATTATGAATAAAAACATGATCCTCTTTGAATATCCAAACTATCAAATAATGAAATAGAATATGTAAATTAGAGATCATGTCATAATAACCATAGAGGAATGAAAAATAAATTTTTACCATCTAATCATATTGGGATGAAGTACCAAAGATACTACACAAAGAAACTAGAAGATAATTTATGTGTGGAATATTATGTAATATAAAATCATATTTATCAGGAAGAAATAAAATTTTAGTTGTTAAGATGAATTGATATAGGTCATCCATGATTGTATTTCTAAAACATCATTGTCATAAATGTGGTGAATAAGGGAATTATCTATATCAATTTTCTAATATAAGGGATAAAGAGTCTAATAATAATAAAAACCCATCTATACCATAAAAAAAGACTAATCTTGCATAATACATAAATGGGATCAGGACAAACTATGTAAAAAATCATCCAATCTATATTTCCTGATATGTTATTAGAGTTCAATTCATGGGAATGTAAAATATCTTGGATTTTATATAATAACATTAAACCATCAAACTGAGGTTTTGATTATGTATTAAAAGAGTCTTTTGACTAATTATTTTTTACCATGATAATGTTTTGGGGAATTTTCATCATGTAAATATTATTAATCTATTATTTAGATGAATTTTATGTGACATTAGAAATGTATTTTTATCTATATAGTCTCTCTATTAGTTAACAAAATAGTGGAATCACATTTTATATACCACAACAATATATAATCATATATCAATGAAATAATATATTTTAAATATATTGCATAACTAATTTATGAGTAATGGTACTCAATCATGGGGATATTTAGATAAAATAATTAGAATGACACAAAATATCGTGGATATTATTTTTATGATTGAAAATTTATGATTTATATTCATTCTATTGATTGAGTATTGATATAAAATAAGAAATTATAACTTAAGTAATTCACTTGGATATACTTTTTATAGCGGTTTATCATTAAAATTTCATGGATGTTTTTTATTTATGGTGTGTAGGGGGAGAGATTTCATAACCTTATATTATATTAGAAAATTACTATTTAATTAATATAGTTTTAAATAACATAATTAACATGGAATGTTGAACCATGATGAACTATGATATAATTTGTTACGAAAAATATATTTTGTAATGAATAGGATTATTAAAATAAATCCCTTAAATTGATGGGTAATAATAGAAGATAAGGTATATTTTAAAATCTATAGAGGGAAAAAGTAATGTACTCTTTTAATTTATGACTTCTTTATGAAGCTCTTTTATCTATTCAAGGAATGGATTTATTATCAGTAAAATTTAAATTTACAAAACCCAAAAAATTCCATTAATCGGAGCTTGAGTGAAATATTTTTTGGTGGGTTTTTAACAGTCGTAGATATCCCTATGAGATATTTGATAGACGAGTATCAACTCTAGAAAACCACCATTCCATAAATTACCCTTATATCTAATAAATATGTATTGATGTGTTTTAGATGTAGAATATAGTATAAAATAAACATGATGTATAATAAATTGAATATTAATTCAATTATTTTAAACAAATATTATTTCCATTATATTTTATTTTAAAAAACAAATAATCCCAAATAATTTAAATTTCATTTAAATAAAAATCACTAATAAAATAATATCGCTACTTTAAACAAATATCAATCTTATAGAATTATTAATATAATTAGGTATGATATTTTTTGAAGAAATTTATTCTAATATACAATAAGTATTTTGAACATAATATATTAAATGTAATGTTTTTAAAATACTATTATAATAAAATATTTAAATGTGAAAACTAATGGATTATAAATTATTAAACAGAGAAGAAATTTTATATAATAGATAAAAACATAATTTATTAACTGAAACATCTTCCTATAAAAATTTAATTACAGGAATCCATTTAAAAGGTATAATTCTAAATCGTTAAATTTTAATTTTTCAAAATAATATCTAATTTTTGCTTCATCATGATAAAATTATCTTAGAATGAAATAAATTGATTTTTTCTAGAAATTTAATTTTTAGATGAATAATACAAAATACTATTATGATAAATAAAAATGCCTTTTTGAAAATAATATAATTTAATAATATAGAATGTATTTATAAATTTTTTTATGTATCAAATATTATAATTAATTTATAAAAGTATCTTTGATGGGAATTAATATTTTTTTAAAATCAGAACAAATTTATTCTTATATTTTAATTAAATATTCAAAATGTGGATTCATGTTTTTTATTTCTTTGAAAAGCACAAAAATTAAAAAATTTCATTAAAAAAACAATAAATAAATTTTAAATAAATATCCTTGAAATTTTTTTCTTTAACATACAGTTTTTTAGTAAAAATATTTTTAAAAAAAATTGGGTTCTTCATGTTCTGTATAATAATAAAAATACTAATTTTTCTCACATATGAAAATTTTATAGGTAAAAACGGATATCAATTTTTAAATCAACATTTTCAAATTATGTGATATGGCCAATCTTATTTTTTTTTATTACAAATAAATTTCCATATTTAAAAATATGCAACTACGATGAATATAAATTAAGGTAAAACATAAAAATAATGTGAAAACTTTTAAAATTCATGAAACCATATATCCAAATGTATACTGAATGATTTTTTCAAACTCAAGCCTCATAAATTCCACATAAAAATTAATTGAGGAATTACAGCCCCTATATAGTAACTTATTATTTTAAATAATTACAAAAATTCTACTTACCTACCTTTATAAAAGATATCCCTCACCCCATTTTACATGAAAAAGACTATAAATACCATCAAAATATGGTCTAAAATGAACAATTTAAGGACTATAAGTCCATTCCCAATTGCCATGAGCATATGACTAGTAGCCACACATCCATACACTATCATACAGAACAATTTTCCAAACAAACAACAAGATAGATGGAATATATATAAAATGAAAATAGAACAGAATATATTCATTAATTAATGATGGAAATATTGGTAGTAAAACAGCTATGGAAACATTAAAAAACTATGGAAACATTAAAAAACTAAGTTACATACCTAAAAATTTAAGTAAAGAAGAAAAATAATAGAACAAAATTCTAATTTATGTGATACATGGAAAACATTCCACTGTATCACCTCTAGCTACCCAAACTAAACTAAAATAAAACACGACCCCCTCACCGTGAACGATTTCCCTTTCATGTATCATAAAAAATAAGGCCTACACATCCCCATGGGATTTTGTAGGTTGTGCGAAAAATGGGACTAGTATGAACCCTCATAATTTTTAAACATAATATCTATGTTGAACAATACAAATATACTCAATATATTATTAAGAAATATCCAATTAAAATAGTCACTACATTTACATCAAGTGTACTGTAAAATAGTTCCCCATTTCATAGTTCTAGATTAAATTCCAAAAAACCTATGTAAAATATCATTTTTTATATCTTCCATTTTTCAATGGTTTCATCATATATCCATATGAAAACATAATCCAATGATTAAAGAAACCAATAAAACATATAACCCAAAGGATAAAATATGTCTGGTATCTAGCTCTCTCATACCTCAATAATCAATCCAATATATTGTGCAATAATTAAATTCCCTAGAATAGGGGAACTATGGAAATAGTGGATTAAAATATGATAGAACCCCCTATGGTGTCATAAAATGGTGTCCATAAAAAATAAATTCCTAGGGAACAAATTAAATCCCCATGAGTGGACCCATTGGCGATGAAAATTAAAATGAAAAAATAAAAATCCATTTCATAGGTACCCATTATATCCATGTGCTGCATATGATTTTTTAACTTTCTCATATCATGTCACAAGTAATTTCCATATAAATCATTTACAAGGAAAATGAAGTTTTTAATACCATTTTCACATACCCTTTCACAATGCATATAAAAAATATTATTTTACCAAATAATTTTGAAATCATTCTAATATAGAAATCTATTAAGACAAACAAATCTATATTATGAAGGATAATATAAATAATTATTAGAATACATTTTATAAAATAAATGCTTTTGTGGTTCACCAAACATAGGCTAAAGAAGGAACCAACTGCCTCATAGTTGTGTCAAACACCAACCATTACCGGATCCACAAGTAAAAAGGACATGAAACACTATATCAAATATATGGAGACCCTAATAATTTATTCCCGCATTTATAATTGTGTTTACAATAGATATTTTTTAGGGGAGTTAGTTTATTAACACATAACCCAATGGGCTGACATGCTAGACCACACCCATAAGAGATATGGCTTCTTATAACCAAACACACTACATATATATGAAGAACAAAAAGGGTTATTTATCATATATATATATATATATATTCATTAGATTTCATATCTAGTTACATTTAATGTTGATTATGTAATTTTATTTGAATAACTAATTTTATTGTTTTTAATAGAAATGTTTTCTTTATGATTAAATCATGAATGAAAAGGAAGAAAAGGTGGAACTATGTGATGATGAAAACACATTTCATAGTTACATGATGTATAGTGTAATGACATGTAAAAAACGAGGATGAAATCATGATTGATATATTGATTGATGTATATTATCTTCCACTATGTATCATTAACACAATAATTGAGTGCACGAAAAATGGTAAGGTATTAAATAAATAATGATTAAATCCATAGCCCGAGATACATGATAAGTACACTAGATTAAATGGGATCAGATTATCCAATATAAAATATACATGGCGTTACACCAATTTTACAACATGAATTTTCACGAGGATTAAAAAATCACATTTTTTATATTTAACCAATTTTCTATAGGAAATTAGGAATCAGATTTTAAGGACCTGAACATTTAATGAAATTCCCTCTGGGATTTTGTTAAATTATCTATTATGTATTAAGATTATATAAAACACATGAAATTATTGTTTTTTTATTTCTTATCAAATATAAAATATTATTACACATCATTAACATTTAATCCAGAGCCACTGAATAGTGGTAATATGATTTGTATGAATATATTTTTTTATATATTTATATAGATAGTATAAGCGATAGCCTCAGCCAATAGGATCATACCATATGTAGAAAAATTAATGTAAAATATGAAGGAGATACCATAAATAAAATTTTTCTTAGACTATTCAGAATTTAAGATCCAACAACTCAACCACGATCGAAATTTTTTTCAGGAGAAGTTTAAGCTCATCAAGATCACAACCAAAACTATGTATATCAATCAACCCCAAAAAAATATCACCATCAGACACATTAAGCGTAGTGTGTTTTCAAGTATAATAATGTATTGAGTATCAAGAACCTAATAATATTAATTCTTATAATGTATTTCAAATATAATAATAAATATATTAACTTTTTATTGTTTTTTCATTAAATTTTACTTTGAATTTGATATGAGAAAACAAATATTGAATTGTTGGGTAATGTGCAATTTTAGTTATGAAATATATTTTGATGAACTGATGGATTTTTTAAGTAAATTATATTTTAATAAAAATATTATTAATACATAATTTAGATTAAAAATATAAGATAATATAATTTTTATGATATAAAATTTAATTTTAATAATGGTTTGAAAAAAATTATTTTAAAAAAAATCATTTATCAACAAATGTAGAATTTATTTCAAATAAAAAAATTGAAATATTTATAACATTTTCTAGATAAAGTTTTTATTAGATTGGGAATTATAAAAAAAATCCATGGTATAATGTTTCATAATTTATGGAGGAAGTCAAATATTTCTATAAAAATTAAATAATTTAAAAAATATATAGTGTGCATTATGAAATCATAATGAGCCAAAAGTGATCTAATAAAATCTATTGAGGGTACCAATGAAATAAATATATTTATTTTTTAATCTAATTTTATATTTAGGTTATTTTATTAATTTTAATAGGACATTATGAATCCTCCAAAACCTATATTTTATTTTATGGTTTTAAAAACATTTATTAATGAACATGACTCACATCCACATCACCATGGGTAATATTATAATCAGTTTAATCCTTATCATTATAAGATAATGGAGACCACTCTAGACTATCCTAAAACATATGAAATACCATTGGATGGTTAATGGTTTTTTACATTATTATATTGAGCCCAACACCTATGTTTGAAAATTAATTAATAAATCCCCTCTCTTTTCCTATACAAACGAACACAAACTATCATTTATATTCACTCAAAAATATTGGATAAATTATTTAATCTTACCTCCCCTCTCAATAGTCCTCTTACGGTTCCCTATTTATATCAACAATCTCCTCCCATTATTTTTTTATCACGTTATAATGGTAGGGGGTCCATTACTTCTGCAATTTAGTCATAAATCTTCATTAATTTATACTATTTATTACCACTCCCTACTATTTCTTTATGTTTTCCCACATACCTCTTACATTACATTTTATTTAAAAATGATGAGAGACCCCTTTGGATCTCATTAAAAAAATTTCAAAATCCTTATGTACAGTTGTTATACTGCTAAAATTTCACTACAATGTTTCCATACCACCCCTTTTTATTGTGAATACAATCGGTTATTCAGACCTTAAGTATTCACATAAGAAAATCTATAGTACTTTTATTGGGTAATCCTATGTTATTATTCCAAAATAATTGATCTCAGAATTAAATTTGGGGATATATGATCCTATATTGAATGATATATGTGGGTCACTTAAGTATGTACATGATCTGAAATTGATGACTTATACACGAATTATATAGTACTTTAATTCATTATGCAATGACGTAGACTCAGTAGACATCATTAATGGGATTATTGTGTTAAACTAATCCACCATTAGACATTTTCCACCATGATATGATGTCATGGTTGTTATCAATAACATATGTTTATAATGGCATGTATAATGTTGTTTGCACTTTACCTTGTCACCTTTATGTTATCATACTATATCATGGTCCATTATTAATGATTATGATTATCACCATTTTCATTTCCCATAGGGTAATTTTTCCCCCTATTATATGGAGTTATTAAAATTAAATAATTACCCAAATACACTATACTTATCTATCGTATAGGATGTATTATGTGTATATTTATACAATTAATTTTTAATTAATATGTAAAAAAACGAGTTTACATATTTTTTATTAAAGGAAAGATTATTATTTTTTGGATTAGGATTGTAAAACTCTAACAAAAGCCTTATGGATAAGACTAAACATAAGAAAAAATCCTGAAATTTTTGTAGGCATTAGAGTATGTGGTTTCCAAAAAATCCTCCCTATCTAGATATTACAAGTGGATGTGATTTTGTAACATATGTACATAGGGGAAAACACTGGAAATCATTATATTGAGAAATACTAAATCAAGAACTGATGAATGAAAATGGACCATGCTTTACACAATGTTTTATACTCCATGTAGACATGGTTTGGTAAATTCACATGCTTGTTAAAAACCATTACAAAAGGATGAGAAATTATTATAAGTTTCCATGTTAGAAAATTGAACATTGATAACATTAATTGAAGACTATAAATTCATATGTTAAATAAATAATTCTAAATTATAAGTTATCCCAATAATTTTATTGGATTCAAAACTATGTGATTAAAATTATAAATGTAATCATCCCTAATTGTCTATTTATTATATCAAATTCCAAGAACAAGGAGTAACAAAATATACAACTATTGTGGTGGAAATTTGATGAGTACCCAAAATAGGTAGCAAAACCACTGGTACAAGGAATAATATTATTTATGATGATACACTCATAGTTTAATATGGTTCGTTATTGAATCCAGAATCATGTGGAATTCCCAATTACAACTAAGAATGAACAAGATGTATGTAAGACCGTTATGTGACAAAGTCCATCAACTTTCAATAGATCATCTGGTCCCTTAATCGTGGAATAATTGATTAAATCCATTGAGAATATATTATCCATAATTCAATATTATGAAAAGGAGAAAGTCATAATGTCCATTTATCATATAAAGGGAGAAGATGATAAGTGGTGGGTGTTGATCAATAATATAAAGCCTGAAAGAGAGATCTAGGTAATGGTGTGGAAGGAATTTAGAAAATGTTTTCCAAATATTCTATCCCTCAATCCCTTTGACATAAAATGTTACATAATTTCCCTTACCTGTAGCATAATTTTGATGAATCCATCATAGAATACATGAAAAAATTTCCAATACCTACATGAGAGTTATTTGTATTTATCATTACCCCCAAATAAAGGTTGACCACTTCTTTGGTGGCGTAAAAATTAATTTATGAAATTTCTTAGAGATCATAGGCATTGATATCTATGATGATATTATTTGATGTTCCCTCCAGTATAATTGGAGATGAAAAAATATCAAGGATCTAAAAAGGATAACAACGTGGATTTTTAGATTAATTTGTGTAGTATGGTGAAGAAATATAATGTTGGAACACAATTTCCACATCCCACCTTCCAAAATTGTGAAAAGAAGTAGCCTGAACATTTCCTAAAGGGGAGAAGGAAATTTATTATTTGTGGGATAGATGGGAACCTAGATAGTTATTTTTGAAGGGTGATACCCACCAATGTAATGGAAGAGTAGAATGATCTAGTCACCATATGCCATTTTTCTAATGTTTCAATATCAATGAACAAGGTAAATTTCAAAACCATTTCACAAAACTAAGGTTGGTCACATACAATTAGCACCAAAAAATCTGAAAGAAGAAAGGGATAGCTTATTCCACCACACCTGCTAAGGTGGATCTAAATAATGTAGTGGTGATATATTTTCTAATCATTCATTAAGGAATATTGAACATTCTTTTTTTATTATAGTTATATGAATACCATCGCATCACATGTGTCTTAGAGAACTATCTATACACTACGTCAAACAAGCGAAATGTAGTTTTTGATAAAAATGTAAAATGGGGGAATTCTTAAATTCCAGGAATATAACTCCTCCCATGTCAACATTTGTAGAAAGAAAATTACATTGAACCATGTGATACTCATACAACTAGGGGTATGGGTTTGATTTCCATTATTTTGACATCAAAATTTTCTAGTAGAAGGAAATAAATCCTGGTATGTAAAAACCCATAAAATTCAAGGGAAATTTTTTTCTTATTTTTCTTTGGGATTTTACAAGAACGCAGTTTCTCATGGCAACTGATTCTGAGGACCGGTGCCCCCGGAATAATTTTACAATGTTTAGCTCGGGTACGTTCAGTGAACGAATGAGCGGGATTTCCTAAAATTTGAACTGATGCTCAGAATCGATATCCGAGGGCACCGATTAAACCGCATCGCCAGTAATTTCTTAGGAACAACTTTTCTGGAGTTGCGTTTTCTCGAATGAGGTTATTAAAATATTGGGTTAAGTAAAGAATAAAATAAAATGGTGCAACCAATTTTATTTTTGTTCAAAGTAGTTTAACCTAAGCTAAGTGGTGGGAGTGGGATCCACTAATGTTCTAAACTTCCCGTGAGAGGATTTAGGGTGAGGTGGGGCCCACATGAACCCAACTCCTTCAAATTCCATAATCCCCCATAACTCTTCCCCTTAAAACACCCTTGTGTTAAATGATTTGACTTCCTTTCACATTAAATCATGCCAATGCTTATTGAGAGTTATGCATTTGAATTTTGAAATTTTAAATGCATGGAATGTTATAATAAAATAATAATAACACTTATTTTATTTTGGGGGTTGTTTTGTTGTGTTGGGTTTTTGAGAGGGGGAGCAATCGTTCCTCTGATGAATTTCATCTTCCACGTTGAAGAACGCGAAGAACTCCACTCTCCGACAAAGAACGCTAACACCAAAGAAAGAAGATGTGCCTTTGTACTCCTCTCCGCAGACGGTGTGAGATGCCGCTCCACCTCAGACGATCTTCATCAAGCGTGTACGGAACCTCACCCCGCAATGCTGCTTTCTGCGGTGCTTTTCGAACATCATCTTGTTATCAAGGTAGAGGTTATTTACTATTTGTTCGTGAAATATTCTTTGTCATTCTTCGTCTTTATTTTTGAGCCGCTTGATATGAACTTATCGGGAAGAGGTCGGACTGCACAAACACGACCAACTCTCCACCCCCTTGTGTTGTCCTGTTGTTGTGGTTCGAAAGAAGGCTGTGCAATGCGACGACACTGCACGTAATCATGTGGCAAAGATGTGCGGCGCCGTCGCGCCGCGCCGTTAAGGGCAAACTAACCCGTGGCCAGAGTCGGGCCGCATCGAAGGGGCGCGGCGCAGTCGCACCATGCCGGAGAATCTTGGAGACACTGTGGTTGGAGCAGGGCCACGGCGGAGGGGAGCGGCCCTGTCGTGCCGCGCCTGTTGGACCAATGTCGTGGCCTTTGGCCGCATCGGAGCTCGGAGCAGCGGTTGGAACCACCGGCCGCCGGCGCGTCGAAGGGGCAGGACCGTGGGGTCCCGAAGCAGCAGCACAGCCGGCCAGCCGGGTCGGCCGATCGAGGAAGGCCGGGGGTCTAAACCCCCGGCTGGACAAAGGAGCGACCCCCTCACGTGGGGGCCGCAGTTACACAAACAGGGGCCCCAGTCCGCTCAGCTCGACACCGGCCGAGCGGGACGCAGGGGCCGCCTGAGCGCGCCAGGTCAGGCCGCCCAGGCCAGGCCACACACAGGCCAGGTCGGGCTGCGCCGGCGGGGCCGAGCCACGCCCACCGGGCCGGGATTCTCCCAAATGGGCCGGCCTGGGGGGGGGGGGGTCGGGTCGGGTCGGACCGGGCCCGAACCCCCTATTTTCGGACAGATCCGTTCAAACACCCATAACATGGTCTACAAACCTACGATTGAGCCACCGTCAGTTGAGATGCGATCATTTTATCAAGACGGTCGTTTTGGTATATTACAATCAAGGTTTCGGAGAACTTTGTGTTCGGCCGGGTTGGTTCGAACACGAAACCAACCGGGCCCTCTGAGTGGAATCACTTATAACTTGAGCTCTGGACGTCCGATTGACGTGCCATCGACTTTGTTGGATTCCTCTTAGTGAGACAGACCTTTTGGTTTACTCCGCTAGAGGTTTGGACACAGATGGAGTTCGGTCGGGTTGGTTTTGACTTAAAAACCAACCGGTCCCCTGGAACGAAAAAGCCAATAACTCTCAGACCGGGCGTCCGATTGATGTGTCGTCCTTCACGTTTAGTTCCTTTTGACAATACTGAACTTTGGGATACATCAACTCCAGACATCGTGTCATTTGATGTATCATCCCCTCGGCTCGAGGAGCAGACCCTCCTTAAATGAGCTTGCTGTGTGTGGGAACCCTAGATCTGGCTGCGACTACGACGATGATGATGACTGTAAATAAATCCTCTGTGGGCTAGACATCGACTACTACAGCACTCAGTGATCCTGTGTGGATCAGTGCTTACCGATCTTGTGTGGGTCAGCGCTCAGTGGTCCTGTGTGGGCCAGCGCATACCGATTCTGTGTGGGTCAGATCATGTGTGGGTCATTGCGGGGGTTAGTACCTATCGGTCCTGTGTGGGTCATTGTGGGGGTTAGTACCTATCGATCCTGTGTGGGTCCGACGGCTTAGATAAATTAGTAGCTATATTTGAACATCTCTATCGTCTTACGAAGAAGTATACCTGTGTGAGCTGAGTCTTGACTTCAATCAATATATTAGATATTATTGACTTTTTTCCTATGTGGATTGAGTTGTGTTATCCTGTGTGGATTGGGTTGTACTCCTATGTGGACATGATCGAACTTGGCATGGATGCTGGAGCCAAACGGGAATTGATGACTTAGGCATATGTATGGGCATATACCTAAGTAGTGTTGGATGTTACTTCGTGATTGTATGTTTCCCTTGTATATTATCCTTTTTTGTATTTTGGGAGACCATCGGGGGTATTGGGGTCCCTAATGAGTAGATTATGCTCACCCATGCATGGGCTATGCCCGCACTACGTTGTGTTGGTTGCAGACGACGGACAGCGCTGATCATGGTTGAGACTTGTGGAGCAAGTCGGTACCTAGAGGTGGACCACAGGGCGGGACGTACACAGAGCGGACGGATGGACTCGTGGAGCTGTGGAGACCATCTGTACCCACCCATCATGTGGGACTTCTAGTGGATGGCTCAACGTTGCGGATTTACTTTTTTGTTGTTGTAATTATTTTCCGGTTGTACATTACTTTCAGTTTGGGTTTGTATTCTGGCCCACTTACTTTTTCGCACTTACTATTGTTCCCAGTTTTACTTAGTGTTTCCTTCTGCTTGCTTACTCTATGTGTTTGTTTACATTATAATGGAAATGACTTCCCTTTTTATCGGGAATTACACCTTGGTGCTAGTCGCCAGCCCCTGCCCTATAGAAGACGGGCTTGGTGTAGTCATGGAACGAGCCCTGAGGACGGGTTGTGAAAAATTGGTATCATAGGAGATCGGTTCTGCCGCATAACTCAGGACTCTGAACTTTTTCTATGTGATGCAATAGTGTTAAGAGTATTGAGTGTGGTTATTAGTCCAGGAAGTCCAGTGTTGGTGCGTTGGACGACGTATCCGTACACCCGGACCCTGACTTCTGATTTCCAACTTAGTGTACGAAGACACTGATTGCATATGTGTTTCAAGTTTTCTTTGTGATTACTTTGTGTTATCTCACTAGGTATACTGTATTGACCGTGACACACTTGTATCTTTTCAATATGGCCCCACGATGGCAGCCAGCTAGGGTTCCGAGTTTTGTATGTGACGACAGCCCACCGAGCGACAAGGCCTCGGTGCAGGGCCCTATTTCTGCGGACGCACCGGCGGTACCACTACCTACCGATACACCGATGATACCAGCCCCAACCGCTTAGAGTGCACATCACCTTGGTGCACTGCATGAGTTTCAGCGTCGGAGACCGCCCAGGTTCTGCGGGGATACAGACCCTCATGCATCCGATGATTGGCTGGAGGCAGTTGTCTGAGTTTTCAGGTTAGTGGGGACACCAGCTAACCACATGGTGATCCTCGCAACGAGCCTCCTGCATGCGGCAGCAGGCAGATGGTGGAGCTTGATGCTCCAAGTTCACAATGAGGCATCACTCCTCTAGACGGACATTGAGAGCCTCTTCCACTCGGAGTTCATCCCAGCCACCCTCCGTGTGGTGCGCATCCTGGAGCTTCTTCAGCTGCGGCAGGGCAGCATGATGGTCGCCCAGTACTCGGCGAGATTTACCGATCTCTCGGAATTTTCGACAAACATGTTACGGGACCCATTCTTCTGGGCCCAGACCTTCGAGTATGGATTCATGCATGTGATCAGGTCATCGCTGATTTCCCTCGGAATTCCGACACAGGCAGAGGTACTGGAGCGAGCCCTTCTCTTTGAGAGCTTTCTTGCTGATCCTACACCAACATCGAGACCCACCACATGGTGGCACGTAGCAGAGTCTTCTACAGTTGGCAGTCGACGGATGACACATGGGTCTAGGCGGACCAGACCCTCAGGCAGATGACCTTAGGACACCGGCTCAGAGGTGTGGGGCACACAGCGTAGAGACATTCCTTCGAGAGGCAGACAGTGCTACGCATGCTGCGGGTAGGGCCACATTGCTCTTTACTGCCCGACTCGCCATACGGAGGAGCAGCAGACGGTTGAGGGACCACCCAGGAAGAGGAAGAGGGTCGACTGTGGCGGTCCGCAGGGAGCAGGCGGACGAGGAAGAGGAGCTGGCCGAGCAGCAGGTGGTGGGCGACGCTTTGAGGCTCTACCACCACGACCACCAAGAGGTCCACCCCGACCATAGGGAGCCGGCGGGCAGAGGCAGGCACAACTTCAGTCAACGGAGGCATAGGACCACGGTGCGCCTGAGATGATTCGAGGTACTATATTTGTCTATTCCTCCCTTTTTGTAGTTCTTATATACACAGGAGTGATTCCTTCTTTCATTAACACTGCCCTTGTTTGGATCTCGGAGATTCCGACGGAGCCATTGGCTCGATCCTTACGGCTAGAGACTCCTACGAAAGCAGACACGACGATTACACACTGGTGCCGATAGAGTGAACTTACTCTCGGAGACGAGTGATTCGGCTGGGATCTTCTTGTAGCAGCGTCGAGGGCTTATGACATCATCTTGGGCATGGATTGGTTATCTACAGTAAATGCTCAAATCGACTGCATTATGCGCAAGGTGAGATGTGTTCGCACCGATGGGATCAGGTTCACCTTCACCGGCGAGAAGGGAGCCTTTTCAGCATAGGATGGACTCACGTAGAGGAGAGGACAGCCGATCACTCATTAGTTGGCTAGCCTCATCCTAGGAGCAGTTGATGTGTGGAGTCTGAGCTTACCTGCAGTGGTGGATCAGTATGCGGATGTATTTCCCGACGACATTCTGGGACTACCTCCTCGTAGAGAGGTAGACATTTTTATTGACCTGTACCCTGGGAAAACCCTGATATCCACCCCAGCATATCAGATGTATCCCGCCGAGCTTCGAGAGCTACGGGTACAGTTGGAGGACTTGCAGGACAAGGTATTCATCCGACCTAGTGTTTCACCATGGGCTTCAGCGATTTTGTTCGCCAAGAAGGCGAACGAGAGCTTGTGACTGTGTGTCGATTATCGTCGCCTGAACCAGGTGACCGTTAGGAACATGTATCCGCTACCGAGGATTGACGACCTCTTCGATCAGCTCAGGGGAGCAATGTGGTTCACGAAGATTGACCTCAGGTCAGGCTATCATCAGCTTAGAGTTCGGGATGAGGACTTGCAGAAGACTCCCTTCAGATGTCAGTATGGCCACTATGAGTTCTTGGTTATGCCTTTCGGCGTAACCAATGCTCCAGCAGTGTTCATGGGCCTCATGATCAGTATATTTCAGCCTTACCTCGATCAATTTTTCTTGGTCTTCATCGAAGACATATTGATATACTCGACGAATTAGGAGGAGAACGCCTACCACTTGCGGGTTGTACTGGACACACATCGAGAGCACCAGCTTTATGGTAATCTCTTGAAGTGTCAATTATGGATACGTGAGGTCCACTTGTTGGGACACTTTATCTCTGAGGTGAGAGTTGTGGTGGATCCTGAATAGATCGAGGCAGTGCAGCTTGGGATCCACCCAGGAGCGTGACAGAGGTGAGAAGTTTCTTGGGACTAGCTGGGTACTACCGGGGATTTGTGCCAGAATTCTCCAGAGTTGTGGCACCACTTTCAGCTTTGACGAAGAAGGGGAAAACCTTCGTGTGGTCAGAAAGATGTCAGCAGAGCTTCTAGGAGCTGAGACAGAGATTGACCAGTGCACCTATCTTGAGGCTACTGGATGAGGGAGTAGGGTACATAGATTACTGCAATGAATCTGGGACCAGACTCGGATGTGTCCTGATGCAGGAACAGGCAGTGATCGCCTATGGATCATGTCAGTTGAGGAAACATGAGAAGAACTACGCTACCCATGACTTGGATTTAGTAGCAGTGGTCTTCTCTCTGATGATGTGGCGACACTACCAGATGGTCGAGCGCTTTACAGTCTACTTTGACCACCATAGTCTCAGGTACATCTTCTCGCAAAAGGACATGAACATGAGAAAGCAGTGATGGCTGAAGTTCCTCCAGGACTATGACATTGAGATATTCTATACTCCTGGAAAGGGGAACATAGTAGTTGATGCTCTCAGTAGGAGGATGGGCATTCAGCTTCTTGGGGAGGCGACAGAGCATCTAGCCACTTTACAGATATCCTTCATGGATAATGATGGAGAATCCTTTCTTTAGTCACTCACAGTCACTCCTACACTTCTTCAGTGGGTCAGAGAGGCACAGTGTGGGGACGTTGACTGTGAGATGCGGCATGCATAGTTTTCCTCAGGACATGCACCTGATGGGTCACTATGGGATGAGAGCACGTCATCCTTTTCAGAGGACGTACCATGGTACCAGTTTCTTTACAAGAGGATGTGATGAGGGAGTTTCACAATTCCCCATTAGTGGTAAATCCAGGAGTGTAAAATATGTACCTGGACCTCAGATGATATTACTGGTGGTCGGGTATGAAGAAGGCTGTAGTAGAGTTCATTTCTCGATGCCTCACCTGCCAGCAGGTGAAGGCAGAGAACCAGGTACCAGCAGGCTTGGTACAGCCTTTAGAGGTCCCAGAGTGGAAGTGGGATAGGATATATATGTATTTCGTTACTACACTTCCACGTACTTCCAGAGGTCACGACTCCATTTGGGTGATTGTCGACCGACTCACCAAGTCGACCCACTTTTTACCCATCAGAGAGAAGGGATCAGTGGAGATCTTGGGACGCCTCTATGTTCAAAAGATTGTATGGCTTCATGGAGTTCCATCATCTATCGTCTCCGATCGAGATGCTCGCTTTACTTCCCTGCTTTGGAAGGGGTTGCAGGAGACGTTTGGGAAGCAGCTACGTCTGAGCACTACCTTTCATCCTCAGATGGATGGTCAGACGGAGAGGACCATTCAGACTCTCGAAGACATGATCCGTGCATGTGTCCTCGACTTTGGTAGCAGTTGGGAGGATCACCTACCCTTGGTGGAGTTCACGTACAACAACATCTACCACTCCACCATCGGGATGGCACTATACAAGGCGTTGTACGGCTGACCTTGCAGACCACCGCTGTGCTGGACAGACCCTGGGGATTCAGCACTTGTGGGACCAGAGATGGTCCATTCCACGACGGAGAAGGTCCAGGTCATCCAAGAGTGGATGAGGACAGCTCAGAGCCGGCAGAAGTCTTATGCTGATAGGAGGCGGAGACCACTAGAGTTCGAGGATGGCGACCACGTGTTCTTACGGGTCTCACCTCGACGTGGATTACAGATATTTGGCTCTGGCGGAATGTTGTCTCCACGGTTCATCGGACCATTCCAGGTCCTCAGCAGGATTGGCGAGGTGGCTTATCACCTTTCTCTACCACCTCAGTTGCACCGAGTGCACGACGTCTTTCACATATCTCAGCTGAGGAGATACATGCACGACCCAACGCATATAATTGACCATGGGGAGATGGAAATTGATGATGGGGAGACTTTTGCAGAGGTCCCAGTGGAGATCGAGGATCGACAGGAGTGGGTCCTACGAGGACAGTCGATTCTTCTAGTGTGCATTAGATGGCAGCACGGGAACCTCCAGGAGAGCACTTGGGAGCGGAGGGCTTAGATGCGTGCTCAGTACCCACATTTGTTTCCCTAGTTTATGATGTGTCTTTATGGGGATGTAAATCCATGAGGTGGGAGTAATGAAAAAACCCATAAAATTCTAGGGAAATTTTTTTCTTAATTTTTTTTGGGATTTTACAAGAACGCAGTTTCTGACAGCACCTGATTTCGAGGCCCGGTGCACCGAGAATAATTTTTCGAAGTTTAGCTCAGGTACGTTCTGTGAACAAATGAGCGGGATTTACTAACTTTTTAACCGGTGCTCGGAATCGAAATTCGAGGGCACCGATGAACCCGCAGTGCTTGTAATTTCCTAGGAACACCTTTCTGGAGATGCGTTTGCTCGGGTGAGGTTATTAAAATATTAGGTTATGTAAAGAATAAAATAAAATGGTGCAACCAATTTTATTTTTGTTCAAAGTAGTTTAACCTATGATAAGTGGTTGGAGTGGGACCCACTAATGTTCTAAACCTCCCTTGAGAGGATTTAAGGTGATGTAGGGCCCACACGAACCCCACCCCTTCAAATTCCCTAACCCCCCATAACTCTTCCCCTTAAAAACCCCTTGTATTAAATTATGTGACTTCCTTTCACATTAAATCTTACCAATTCTTATTGATAGTTCTGCATTTGAATTTTAAAATTTTAAATGCATGGCATGTTATAATAAAACAAGCATAACACTTATTTTATTTTTGGTGTTGTTTTGTTGTGTTGGGTTTTTGAGAGAAGGAGCAGTCTTTCCTCTGAATAAGTTCATCTTCCACGTTGAAGAATGCGAAGAACACCACTCTCCGACGAAGAACGCAGACACCAACGAAAGATGACGTGCCTTTCTACTCCTCTATGAAGCCGGTGTGAGATGCCGCTCCACCTCGGACGATCTCCGTCAAGCGTGTACGAATCCTTACCCCGCGACGACGCTTTCTGCGATGCTCTTCGAACATCATCTCATTATCAAGGTAGGGGTTAATTACTTTTTGTTCGTGATATATCCTTTGTCGTTATTCATCTTTATTTTTGATCCACTTGATATCAACTTATCGAGAGGAGGTCGGAGCGCACAAACACAGATAACTCTCCACCCCCTTTTGTTGTCGTGTTGTTGTGGTTCGAAAGAAGGCGGCGAGGTGAAATGACACCGCGCGGAATCATGCGACAAAGATGCGCGGCGCCGTCGTGCCGCGCTGTTGAGGCCGAACGAACCCGCGGCCGGAGTCGGGCCATAGTAAAGGTGCGTTACGCCGTCGCGACATGCCGAAGAATCTCAAAGACACCATGGTCGGTTCATGGCCATGGATGAGGGGTGTGACACCATCGCGCCACGCCGGTCGGACCAAGGTCGCGTCATATCAGGGAGTGGCGGCCGGAACCACCGGCCACCGGCACGTCGAAGGGGCGGGAACGCGGGGTCCCGCGGCAGCAGCACGTCCGGCCAGCCAGGCCGGCCGATTGTGGAAGGCCAGGGGTTGAAAACCCGGCTGGACAAAGGAGAGGCACCCTCATGTAGGGGCCGCGGTTACACAAACAGGGGGGCAGCGCGCCCCCCTGTCCGCTCAAATCGGCATTGTCCGAGTTGGCCGCGCGGGGCGCCTGAGCGCGCTAGGTCGGGTAGCCCAGGGCGGGCCGCGCCGTGCCCAGGCTGGTCCGAGACGGTCCACGCCCTAATGGGCCAGACCCGAACCCGGTTCGGGCCGACCCGGGGGGGGGGGTTCGGGTCGGGTCGGACCGGGCTCGAACCCCCTATTTTCAGATTGATCCGTTTAAACACCCATAACATGGGCTACAGACCTCCGATTGACGCATCCTTAGTTGAGATGCGATCCTTCGATCGAGGTCGTAGTTTCGGTATATTACACCCAAGGTTTCGGAGAACCTTTGGTTCGTCTAGGTTGGTTCGAACACAAAACCAACTGGGCCCTCAGAGCAGAAATGCTTATAACTTGAGCTCCGGATGTCCGATTGACGTGTCGTCATCTTTGATTGATTCCTCTTAGTGAGACGGACCTTTTGGATTACTACTCTTGTGGTTTGGATGCATATGGAGTGCGGTCGGGTTGGTTTTGACTTAAAACCCATCTGGTCCCCAGGAACGAAAAAGCCAATAACTCTCAGACTGGGTGTCTGATTGACGCACCGTCTGTCACGTTGAGTTCTTTTTTATGATACTTATCCTTGAGATACATCAACTCTGGAATTCATGTTAGTTGATGTATCATCCCCTCGGATCATGGAGCGGACCCTCCCAAAAAGAGCTTGATGTGTGCGGGAACCCTAGAGCTGGCTGCGACTACGACGAAGATGACGACTGTACAGAAATCCTCCGTGGGTTCGACAACGTCGACTACAAAACTCAGCGATCCTGTGTAGATCAGTGCTTACCGATCCTGTGTGGGTCAACGCTCATCGGTCCTGTGTGGGCCAGCGCATACCGATCCTGTGTGGGTCAGATCCTGTGTGGGTCAGATCCTGTGTGGGTCATTGCGGGGGTTAGTATCTATCGATCCTGTGTGGGTCCAATGGCTTAGATGAATCAATGCCTACATCTAATCATCTTTATTGTCTTACGAAAAAGTATACCTATGTGAGCTGAGTCTTGACATCAATCAATATCATCGATATGATTTACTTTCTTTCCTATATGGATTGTGTTGTGTTATCCTGTGTGGATTGGGTTGTACTCCTATGTGGACGTGATCGATGTTGGCATGGATGCTGGAGCCAAACATGAATTTATGACTTAGGTATATATATGGGAATATACCTAAGTAGTTTTTGATGTTATTGTGTGATTGTATCTTTCCTTTGTGGATTATCGTTTGTGGATTTTGGGAGACTTTCGGGGGTCTCAGGGTCCCTACTGAATAGCGTATACTCACCCCTACACGGGCTATGCCAGCACTACGTTTTGTTGGTTTCAGATGACGGACATCGCTGATTGTGGTTGAGGCTTGTGGAGCAAGTCGGTACCTGGAGGTGGACCATAAGGCGGGACGTACATGGAGCAGACGGCTGGACCCGTGGAGCTGTGGAGACTATATGTACCCACCCTTCAGGGGGGACTTCCAATGGACGGCTCGACGTTGCAGCTTTACTTTTTAGTTGATGTACTTATTTTCCAGTTGTACTTTACTTTCAGTTTGGGTTTGTATTTTAGCCCACTTACTTTTCCGAACTTACTATTGTACCTAGTTTTACATAGTGTTTACTTCTGCTTGCATACTCTGTGTGTTTGTTTACTTTATAAAGGCAATTCCTTCCCTTTTTATCAGGATTTACGCCTTGGTGCTAGTCGCCATCCCCTGGCCTATGGAAGGCGGGTCTTGGGGTAGTCACGGCATGGGCCCCGAGGACGGGTCGTGACATGGTATAATTAATCCACCTCTAATTCTATACATTTTCAAGAGGATGACGAGACTTACTTATAACTAACTTCTCATGAAAGGGTATTACTCTAGAAATGTTTATGGACTTGATGAATAAAACACTGGAAAATACCTATCCAAATTGTTGGTAGTGTTTATTTATAGTATTATAATATAATATAAAATCAGGGAGGTGCATGAAGACCATTTGAGCATTATTGTAAATTGAATTCGAATGGATAAGTTTTACAGAAAGTACATCTATATGTGTTCAGGATGAGTGAATTATCATTCTTCGGGAATATGATCACAATAAATGGGATATCAATAGTTTCATCAAATATAGAAGAAATTTAAGGAATGAAAATGTCAACTTCAATGAATGAAATCTATAGTTTTTAGGATTACCCTGGTCATATCATTAATTTGTGAGATATTTATATCAATTTAAAACTATCTATCAAAAATAAATTGGATGTGAGCCATGTTTTTTTTGGAATAATGAATATGAAGAGAGCTTCAAGGAGATGAAAAAGAGGCATATGAAAACACTTGTACTTACTCATCCCACAAGTGTGAATATTTTTTTTTACACAATGATTCAAAAAATAAGGTCTTTGGATGTGTACTATTGATGTTTGAAAAATTGATAGCATATGCCTCATGGAAATTGGAATTTAATGAAAAATACTACACAACACATGATTTTGAGTTGGCTATAGTAATCATTATGTGAAAAATCATTCTGAATTATCTCATTGGGGAGATGTTTAAAATATATATGGATAATAAGAGACTCTATAATATTTCACATTGAATGAGAAGAATTTAAGACAATAAATATTGATACAAAAAATCCTGGGATATTACTAATCAATTGACTATAATCAATTGAAATAAATAATGTTCCACTATCTCTATGTAGAATGGATCCTTCAATTTTATCATTGATGATAATTGAGAAGGATATGTTATTCATAAACATAAATAGGATTTACATGTTAATCATAAAATGTATCATCATCAACCCTTTCACAAATTATAGAGAAAAAATCCCTTCTAGATAATATAAAGTATCCACAAATAGTTGATGTATAAATTCCAAATAATGTGTGATACAAAAGAAAAATGAAATTCATAGTTTTAAAAATTAATGAATAAGGTTGTGTAATATTTTGGTCACAACTATATGTACAATCCAATCTTGAGTTTCATCAGTTGTTGGATGATGACCACAATTTTAGCTTCTTCGTCCATCCAATAAGTAAAAATATGTATTGAGATCACCGAGATAACTATTGGGTGGAAAATATGATGTAGGTGTTCATAGAATATACATCAACGTGTCTTGTAGGTCTATGTCTGATATATGAATGAAAAAATTTAATAATGATAATGAACCCATCTTCCATACTTATATGGAAATGGAAAAATAAAATAATGGACTTTGTCACTCGTATTATAACGAAATCGAGAGGAAATAATTCTATATTGGTAGTGGTTGATCATATTACAAAGACATATCACTTTATTGAACATTAATATGTCTTTACACTATATCAAGATGAAAAGATATACATTATAGATTTAGTAAGGCCACATGGTACACCAATATCCACTATATTCTTTTGAGAACCATGATTTATCCCACCATTATCAAAGAGTCTAAAACATTCACTAAATAATTACGTGAACATCCGCATAGATTAACACCATCAAATAGATGGGAAAACAGAGAGAACTATCCTGAAGCATGTGGACATGTTGAGAACATGCTCAACTGAGATCAAATGATGTTGGTATAAACATATTCCTCTTATTGATTTATGATAAAATAATAGTTTCCACTCAATAATCAAAATGGATCTCTATTAATATGATTTTTTGAATTTTTGAAGATCATGTTCTTGAAGATATGATGTTGTTGAATGAAAACTAATGGGTCCTGAAATAGTTGAGGAAATATTGGAAACAGTCAAAACAATTTGGGTGCACATCAAGGATACATAGAGTTGAATGTAGATTTATGCTGACAATCTTCAATGGGACCTATATATTTATATTAGAGATAATATATTTCTATTAATATAAATATAGAATAATGTAATTTTATTTTGGAATAATTGGATGATTAGTATAATAATCATCGATTACTTTAAGATCCTTTATCATATTAAAGTGGTGGATTATCAACATGCACTCCCACCTATCCAATACCATATAGATGATATGTTACGATTATCCCTCTTAATGAAGCACATATTAGAGATATTACCTATACTAAATCTGTACAATTTACCATTAGAGAATGATATTTATTTGATGAGTAGGAGAGGAAGATATTTAGACATAGACACAACTATTCATGATATCATATAATACTCCTTTATAAATTTATGTAGATGAATCACATGTATGATGAAGTCATGTGGGAACTAGGGAAGGTGATGAAATAGAATTACCCTCATCTGTTTTCCTTTTTGAAATGAAAATTTCGAGGATGAAAATATGGAAGGGGGTTTATTATATTTATAGGAAATATTAATGAAATTCCAATTATGATTGAATAAAATTCCATATAATTCATTTTGTTTTTAGAAAACACATTAATATATTTTGTTCAATTATATCATATAATATTTAAAATTCCATTTATAATTATTACCATTCAAAATTTAGTCATTGAATAGTTATCATATGATTGGAATAAATATAAGGATTGGATAATGAAAATTAACACATACGAATGAAGTAATGGCCTCGACCAGTATGATCGTACCATATGAATCCCATTTATCGAAGCTTCATATGAAAAAATAATAACTATGAATTTCCATTGACCATTACCAAGTCCAGATCCAACAAAAAAATCAAGAGTTAAAATATTTTCTGGAAAAATTCATTTTAATTGAGATCATGACCCAATCCATGTATTCCAAACCACCCCACGAAAATCAGTCAACCACACACCTTTCCCATTGGGAGTTTTCTAGATTCATAAAGGTCAATGTATAAATAACCAAATAATATGAATATTTATAATGTAGATACTATATAATAATAATTATATTCACAAATTGTTGTTGTTACTTTATAAATCATTGTGATTTTGATTTGATAAAACATAAATTTTAGTCTTGGGTAACATGGAATTTTAATTAATTTATTTATTTTGATAAATTAATATAAGTTAAAATTAAGTTATATATTAAAAAGAGTATTATTACATTTTTTCTACTGTATATAAATTATGATATTGTTTTTATGATGTTCAATGTAATTTTTAGATTGATTGAAAAATAATTTTTCCAAAAAAAACTACTATATCATAATAAATGTCAATTCTTTTTAAATGTTCAAATTAAAATATTTACAAAAATATTTGGATAAAATGAATATTTATTAAATCAAAGAATCAAAATTATAAAATTGTGAATTTTTCATAAATTTCGGACAAAAATTAAATACGTTATAAATATATGGTGAAAATTATGAAATAATACAGACATAAATGTGATGTAATGAATGATATTAAAGAAATAAACAGCCGAATATATATGTACCCTTTAAAATAATTTGATTTTTTTTATTTATTTTTATAATTTAATATTGAATGATCCAATACCAATATTATATTATAAGGTATAGTATAATATATTTAAGAAAATGAAAGACATCTACATCACCAAGGTTAATATTTTAATGACTTAGTCCCATGTAATTAGAATACAATTGAAACCAATCTTCATTAGTAAATTCCATTGGGTAATATGAGGGAACGTTTCGGGTTTTTATTACTTTATTATGTTGATTAAAACTATCACGACTCGTCCTAGGGGCCCGTGCCGTGACTACCCCAATCCCACCTTCCATAGGCTAGGGGCTGGCGACTAGCACCAAAGGCGTAAATCCAGATAACTGGGAAGACATTGCCTTTATAAAATATAAACACATCCAACCAGAGTACAAGAGGAATTAATACAATAAGTACAAAAGAAAGTGCTGAAAGGTAAATGGTCCAAAATAAAAAACCAACTGTAATGTATAGCTATAGCTGAACGAGAGTACAATAGAAAAGACAAATAACTTGAATACAAAATCATCTCCTGGGTCATCCACCTCGGATCCAACCAGAAGGGTAGGTACAGATAGCCTCTTCAATGCTCTCGCCCGCCAACCTCCTCCGAGTAACGTCTCGTCATGAATTCCACCTCTGGGTATAGACTCGTCATGAATCCCACCTCCAGGTACCATCCAGTCTTCGAACACCTAGTCTCTGTCAGCGTTGTCTTTCGTCTGCATCCAACACAACAAGGTGCGGTCAAAGCTCGTGTAGGGGTGAGTATAACGTTACTCAGTAGGAACCCCGAGACCCACAAGGTCTCACTAAATCCTCCAAGGATAACCACAAAGAAAATATACAATCACGAAGTATCAACAAACTCTACTTAGGTATATTCCCATACATATACCTAAGTCATCAATTCTAGTTCGGCTCCAACTCACGAGCCCAAGTACAACCCAGTTCACATAGGAAAGCACAACCTAGTCCACATGGGATATCACAACTAGTCCACATAGGAAATCACAACTAGTCCACACTAGAAATCACAACCCAATCCACATAGGAAATCACAACCCTATCCACACAGGAAATCACAACCCAGTCCTCACAATAAATCAAAACTAGTCCAAACATGAAATCACAAACCAATCCACATTGGAAATCAAAACCTAGTCCACGCATGAAATCACAACCCTGTCCACACTAGAAATCACAACCCAGTCCACACAGGAAATCACAACCTAGTCCACACAAGAAATCACAACCCTTTCCACACAAAAAATCAAAACCCAGTCCACATAGGAAATCACAACCCAGTCCACATATGAAATCACAACTAGTCCACACAGAAAATCAAAAATTCAATCACATCGATGATAATGATTGAAAGTCAAGACATAGCTCACACAGGTATACTACTCATGAAGAGATGTGGAGATGACTAGATGTAGCCTCTAAATCATCTCCTCTGCCGAACCCACATAGGATCCTAGTACAGAAGTTGTCATTGCCGAACCCACGTAGGATCCAAGTACAGTAACCATCACTGCCAAACCCACGTAGGATCCATGTATAGTCGTCATCGCTGCCAAACCCATAGAGGATCCATCTTCAGTCTTCCTCACTGACGAACCCACGAAGGATCCAAGAACAGTCGTCCTCACTGTCGAACCCATGGACGATCCAAGTACAGTCTTCCTCGCTCCCGAACCCACGTAGGATCCAAGTACAGTCATCATCGTCGTCGCAGTCGCAACCAGCTCTAGGGTTCCCGCACATTGCATGCTCAATTCCGGGAGGGTCCGCTCTATGATCCAAGGGGTGATACATCAACTTTAAAAAATTTCAGAGTTGATGTATCCCAAAGTTTTTCTACGTCAATAGGAACTCAACGCGACAGACGGCGCATCAATCAGACGCCCAGTCTGAGAGATAAAGGGTTTTTCGTTCCAGGGAACCGGTTAGAACAACATTTGTTTCTAAACCGGCTGATATCCATATTCGTCCAAAACTCACTTAGAGTATCGCAAAAGAAACGTCTCGTCAAAGGGGTCTCAACCCAACAGACGGTGCGTCAATCAGACGCTCGGTCTGTGAGTTATTAGCCTTTTAGTCCCAGGGGCCCGGTTGCTTTCGTGTACGATCCAACCCAACCGTATCTCAACTGTACCCCGAACTCTCATGGGGTATACTCAAAGGGACCGTTACTCAACGAGATTACGAACTCTGCCGATGGTTCGTCAAAAAGACTTCTGTTCTGAGAGTTAATAGTTTTTCCATTCCTAGGGCCCTATTGGATTTCAGGTACAATCCTACCCGGCCATACACCAACTGCATTCAAATCTGAGGTAAAGTATACCAAAAGAACCATCTTAGCAAGAGAAATCCAACAAAGTCGACGGCTCGTCAATCGGACATCCAGAGCTCATGTTATAAGCATTTCTGCTCTGAGGGCCCGGTTGGTTTCGGGTTCGAACCAACCCGGCCATACCCAAACTTTGCCGAAACCTTGAGTGTAATATACCGAAACAACTGTGTCGATCCAAGGAATCCTACACAACTTACATTGCGTCGATCAGAGGTCCGTAGCATAGGATATTTCTATTTTAACCGAAAATGGATCGAAATAGGGGGGGGGGGTCTGGGCCCGGTCCGACCCAGCCCAAAACCCCCTAGGTCGGCCTGACCTGGGCCCAGGTCTGGACCGGATGGGCGCGGCCTAGCCTGGCTGGCGCGGCCTGGTCCAACCGGCACGGCCTGACCCTACGCTGGCGGCCTGGCCCGGCGATGGCGGCCCGCCGGCGCGGCATTAAGCCATGCCCCTCCGCATCCGAAACGGCTTAGTTGTTCCGGTTTTGATCCGCCGCCGCAGATCAGCCGCGGCGGTTCTTCTCCGTCAGCGCAGCGCTTCCGCTTTCCGCAGACCACTGGACATGCTTCGGTGGTCCGTTTTGCCCGCCGCCCGTTCCTATGGTCACCTCGGGACCTGAACTTCACTGGGGGGCTTCAAATCGCCATTACGGCCCTGTTTGTTTTCTCCCGTCAATCCGCACACAACGAACAATTTGTGGAGGGTCTGGGCTTGTTCGTTAGCAGGTGCCTACCGTGTCAGAGGCGCATAACATTGTTCAACAATTAAGAACTCCCAACATAGAGGGTATAATTCAAATAATTATTAATATACAAAAAAACAACCCCTACCTCAATTATGAAGTTTGTTGGCGACATTGCGGAAAGAGGATGAAGTTGAAGTCGATCTTTGCGTCCGCCTCACACATCATATCTGAGCTTGAGCGTCGGGGATTTTTCGTAATCTGACCTCCGTTGAAGGATTTTTCTTCATCGAGGGAGAACGTTGTTCGTCGAATGAGGAAACCTCTCTTACTAACTCTTCAATGATTTTCCCGCACAAGTTTGCCAACCCCAAATTAAAATAAGGCTCTACATTATTCTAATAAATTTTCCATGCATTTCAAAAATCAAATAAACTATTTAATTAATTGAAGATGAATCCAATTATTAATTAGAGTGTTTTCATAATTAATGAACAGGGAAAAAATGAAGAGATTTCATAAATTAGGGGGTTTAGGGAGTTGTGGGAGAGGTGAGGAGTTAGGGTCTTGTGTGGACCCCACCACACTAAACCCTCCCATGAGAGGATAGGTGGGTGTGGGCCCCCACCTCTAACTACCCCTTTGTAGGTTATTAACCACCTTCCACAATAAAATTTGTACAAATTTATTTTTTATTTATTTTTATTCTAAATCAACAATTATTAATCCTCAACCCGCTCAAAACCCAACTACAGAAAAGGTCCCTTTATGAAATTATTGGCGTTGCGAGTTCATCGGTGCCCTCGTATTTCAATTCCGAGCACTGGTTCAAATGATAGAAAAACCCACTCGTTCATTTACTAAATGTACTAGCAGAAAATTTCAGAAATTTATTTGGGCACATCGGGCCTCAGAATCAGGTGCCGTCAGAAACCGCTTACTCGTAAAACTGCAAGGTATTTATGAAGAAAATTTCCTTGAAATTTCCAGGTCTTTACATTAATCCCACCTCAGATCATTACACCCCTGTAAATCTATATCAAAAAGTAGGGAATGTAAAAGAGGTACCGAGCACGCATCTGAGCCTCCCGCTCCCATGTGCTCTCCGGGAGGTTACCGTGATGCCAATGAAAGCGCACAATAGGATTCGACCATCCTCGTAGGACCCTCTTTTGTAGATCCTCAACCTCTACTGGAACCTCCGTGAATGTCGCCCCGTCATCGATGTCCATGTCCCTGTTGTCAATGATGTGTGAAGGGTCATGCGCTTATCTCCTCAGCTGAGATACGTTGATGACAACGTGCACCCGATGCAACTGAGGTGGAAAGGTCAAGGAGTAAACCACCTCTCCTTCCCTTCTAAGGACCTAGAAAGGTCTGTTGATCCTCCGAGATAACTTTCCACCTCGGCCACATCTCTGTAGACCTCGTTGAGGTGAGACCCGTAAGAAAATGTGGTCACCATCCTCGAACTCCAGCGGTCTCCGTATCTTATAAACATAGGATTTCTGACTGCTCTGTGCAGTCTTCATCTGCTCCTGGATGATTTTCACCTTATCAGGTAGCCTCATAATGAGCACACTGGTCAACCTATACTTCATCTACTAGAAAGCTCTATTGGCATATCCCTGACCACAAGAAGGGTTTCCCCTTCTTTTCCAATGCTAAAAGCGGTGCAACAACTCTGGAGAAGTCTGGATCAAATCTATGTCTGGTCGACTCCTGAGTGATTTACTACACTCACTTATGCATGATTCCATCCTATACAGCCTGAGGTTTCCTTTTCACTGACCAAGGAAAACCCATCCCAACATTATAGTTAAACCATAACCTTTTTCCTAATATAGAAAATCTATGTATGAACTGTTGTTTCCAAGTCCATACCCAAACTAACTTCATAAGGCCTTGATGCTGCAACCAAGAGGTTCCGACCGAAACTCTCACCTCAAGGGTCAGATCACACCGTCGGCATAAGCGTGATTATCGAATCTCCTCCCAACGTTATCTCCAGAAGCGAGGATCAAGTCAACGGCTTAACCAAAAACTCTAGGTCTAGGACAAGATTCGTGAAAATAGTAATTATTGGAATCTATATCTATTGATAAGGCATCTCATAGTAGACACATACCATACTTCGAATCATTCCTACAGCCCCTGGGTCACACTCCTTTAACGCAATCAGCTACTCTATTCCCCTACCCTGCTGCTCCCTGAACCTGGAAGGGACTACAAAGGTAGGTGGCTGTAACATATCAAAATGTACACCACCACATGCTACTCTCCCTTCTCTACTTCCATGTATACTGCTCTGCAGATTCATCTGTCCTTAACACTTCCTCTTCTTGAAACATTTTACATGACCAATTCTCTATGACTGGTGTCTGTTTCTTTCTTTCCCACTGCTAACCTTCACTGGCTGTATCAACTCAGCCAAATAATGATCAACCACAATGTTTATATCAAGCACCCTATCATAAGTAGGAATGCATAGAGGAAAAGTGCTGGCTCAGATGTCCTTTAGACACACCTCACTCAGAAGTCCGAGACATAAAGCACTGACCGCATCGTATTCATAGAGTACCAGGAATAGTTTGGTACACCTTGATGAATACTCAGCTACCGACATGTCATCTTGCCGAAGCTTTATAAACTCTAGAAACCCTCAGCCACCACCTCAAGCCAGTCTTCACCCGCCTATAGGTTGGGCTCGCTTAGAAACATGAGAGGTATCTGAAGATGAAACACGTGTAAGATACTAAGCCTACATGCGTCATCTACCGGTACAGCCGGTTGTTATAGCTGGCACACTACCCGAAGGTACTATCTCAGGCATCGGTCCATGTACCAATGCCTCATTATTATACGGAACAACCTCATGGTCGTTCACATGGAAAACTCGGGTAGCCAAGATCACCATCTGCTCTACTAGTGTCTAAAGGAGGTGTAGAACTCTAGGAATCGCCTCCATGCAGTCCACTACTGCATGGGAATCTGCCTCACCTCATAACATTGGAGGCCTCTGCTGTAATGGGGCCCTACACCGAGGCCTCGTCGCTCGGTGGGCTTCCATCTCGCACGTAACTCGGAACCCTAGATGGCTGTCTATGTGGGGCCATCCTAAGATGAAACAGGTGCGCCACTATCAGTACAATGTACCTGGTGAGATAACATAAAGAGACCACGAAGGGAACTCTTGAAACGCACACACAATCAGTGTATTCGTGCACTGAGTTGGAATTCATAGGTCATGGTCCTGGTGTATGGATACGTCGGACGCTGCACCAACATTGGACTCCATGGAATGAAAACCACACTCAATACTATTAAAAATATTGCTTCATAGAAAATAATGATCAGAGTCATGAGTTCTGCGGTAGAAACAACTCCTTTGATACCAATTTGTCATGACCCGTCCTCGGGGCCCGTGCCGTGACTACCCAAACCCACATTCCATAGGCCAGGTGCTGGAGACTAGAACCAAAGGCGTAAATCCTGATAACTGGGAAGGCATTGACTTTATAAAACATAAACACATCCAACCAGAGTACAAGCAGAAGTAATACACTAAGTACAAATGAATGTGATGAAAGGTAAATGGGCCAGAATACAAACCCAACTATAAAGTAGAGCTATAACTGAACGAAAGTACAAAAGAAAAGACAAACAACTGGAATACAGAAGCAGCTCCTGGGTCATCCACCTCGGATCCTACCTAAAGGGTAGGTACAGATAGCCTCCTCAACGATCTCGCCCGCCAACCTCCTCTGAGTACAGTCTCGTCGTGAATTCCACCTCCGGGTACTGACTCGTCATGGCGCCCACTTCCGGGTACCATCCAGTCCTCGTACACTCGGTCTCTGTCAGCGTTGTCCTTCGTCTTCATCCAACACAACGAGGTGCGGGCATAGCCCGTGCAGGGGTGATTAAAAAATTAACCAGTAGGAACCCAAAGACACTCAAGGTCTCAGTAAATCCAACAAGGATAACCATAAATAAAAGATACAAAAACAATGTATCAACCAACTCTACTTAAGTATATACACATACATATACCTAAGTCATCAATTCCAGTTCGGCTCCAACTGACGAGTCCAAGTACAACCCAATCCACACAGGAAAGCACAACCTTGTCCGTATTGGATATCACAACAAGTCTACACAAGAAATCACAACTAGTCCACACAAGAAATCACAACCCAATCCACATAAGAAATCACAACCCTGTCCTCACAAAAAATCACAACCCAGTCCTCACAGTAAATCACAACTAGTCAACACAGGAAATCACTACCCAGTCCACAGAGGAAATCACAACCCAATCCACACAGGAAACCACAACCCTGTCCACATAGGAAATCACAACCCAGTCCACATAGGAAATCACAACCCAGTCCACACAGTAAATCACAATCCTGTCCACACAAAAAATCACAACTCAGTCCACATTGGGAATCACAACATAGTACACACAGGAAATCACAACTAGTCCACACAAGAAAATCAAAAGTCATTCACATCGATGATAATGATTGAAAGTCAAGACTTAACTCACACAGGTATACTACTCACGAAGAGGGGTGGAGATTATTAGATGTAGCCTCTGAATCATATGCTCTATCGAACCCACGTAGGATCCAGGTACATAAGTTGTCGCAGCCAAACCCACGTAGGATCCAAGTACAGTAACCATCACTGCTGAACCCACGTAGGATCCAAGTACAGTCGTCATCGCTGCCAAACCCACGAAGGATCCAAGTTCAGTCATCCTCGCTGTTGAACCCACAGATGATCCAAGTACAGTCCTACTCACTGCGGAACCCATGTAGGATCCAAGTACAGTAGTCCTCTATACCGACCCCACATAGGATCCATGTACAGTCGTCCTCGCTGCCGAACCCATATAGGATCCAATTACAGTCGTCATCGTCATCGTAGTCGGAGCCAGCTCTAGGGTTCCAGCACACAACATGCTCGATTCCAGGAGAGTCTGCTCCACGATCCAAGGGGTCGATACATCAACTTTCAAAATGTCCGGACTTGATGTATCCCAGAGTTTCGTTACGTCAATCGGAACTCAACGCGACAGACGGCGCGTCAATCGGACGTCCGGTCTGAGAGATAAAGGCTTTTCTGTTTCAGGGGCCCGGTTAGAAATACACTCGTTTATAACCCGACCAATATACATAGTCATCCAAAACACAATTAGAGTATCACAAAAGAACCGTCTCATTGAAGGGGTTTCAACTCAAGAGACGATGCATCAATTGGACACCCGATCTGTGAGTTATTAGCCTTTTAGTCCCAGGGGCCCGATTGGTTTAGTGTATGAACCAACTCGACCATATCTCAAATATACCCCGAACTCTCATGGGGTATACTCAAAGGGACCATTACTCAAAGTGATTACCAACGTCACCGATAGTTCCTTAAACGAACATCCGGTCTGAGAGTTAATAGTTTTTCTGTTCCAGGGGCCCGGTTGGATTTTAGATTCAATCCAACCTAGACATACTCCAACTGCATCCAAATCTTAGGTTAAGTATATCAAAAGAACCATCTCACCAAGAGGAATACAACAATGTTGACGGCTCCTCAATCGGATGTCCAGAGCTCAGGTTATAAACATTTTTGCTCCGAGGGCCCGGTTGGTTTCGGGTTCGAACTAACCTGGACGTACCCAAACTTTTCCAAAACGTTGAGTGTAATATACCGAAATGACCGTCTCGATCCACAGAATCATACGCATTAAATGGTGCATCGATTGGAGGTCTTCAGTTCAAGATATTTCCATTTAACCGAAAATGGTCTGAAATATGGGGGGTCTAGGCCCGGTCCGACCCGGCCCAACACCCACTGGGTCGGCCCAAACCGTGTCGACCCGACCCGGGCCCAAGTCTGGCCCGGTTGGGCACGGCCCGACCTGGTTGGGCACGGCCTGGCCCGGCCGGCGCGGTCCTGCCCGGAGCTGGCGGCCCGACCCGACACTGGCGGCCAGCTGGCGCCCCATTAAGCTGCGCCCCTCCGCATCCAAAATGGCTTAACCGTTCCGGTTTTGATCCGCCGCTGCGGCTTAGCTACGACAGTTCTCCTCCGGCGGCGCGCCGCCGCCGCTTTCCGCGGACCATAGGACGTGCTCCGGTGGTCCGTTTCACCCACTGCTTGTGCCTAAGGTCTGCTCGGGACCTGAACATCACTGCGGAGGCTTCATATCACCATTGTGGCCCCGTTTGTTGTGGCCCGTCAATCCACGCACAACGAACAATTTGTGGAGGGTCCGGGATTGTTTGTTAGCCTATTCTCTCCGCGTCAGAGGCTCATACCATTGTCCATCAATTAAGAATGCCCAAATTAGAGGGTATAATTCACATAATTAGAATTATACAAAAAAACAACCCCTACCATGATTATGAAGTTTGTTGACGACATCGCGGAAAGATGATGAAGTTGACGTCAATATTTTCATCTGCCTCGTAATTCATATCCAAGAATGAGTGTCGGGGATTTTTCGGTATCCGACCTCCATTGAAGGACTCTTCTTCATCGAGATATGTTCTTCATCGAAAGAGGAAACCTCTCTTTCTAACTCTTCAAGTATTTTCTCGCACAAGGTTTGCCAACCCAAAATTAAAATAAGGCTCTCCCTTATTCTAATAATTTTTACAAGCATTTCAAAAATCAAATCACCACTTTAATTAATTTAAGATGACTCCATTTATTAATTAGAGTGTGGGCATAATTAATAAAGAGGGAAAAGTTAAGAGATTTCATAAATATGGGGGTTTAGGGAGTTGTGGGAGAGGTGAGGAGTTAGGGTCTCGTGTGAGCCCCACCACACTAATCCCTCCCATGAGAGGTTATGTGGTTCTGGGCCCCCACCTCGAACTCCCCTTTATAGGTTATTAACCACCTTCCACAATAAAATTTGTACACAACAAATTTTATTTATTTTTATTCCTAATACCCAATTATTAAACCTCAACACACTCAAAACACAACTACGACAATGTTTCCCTTACGAAATTATAGGTGCTTCATGTTCATCGGTGCCCTCGAATTTCAATTCCGTACACCGGTTCAAAATATAAGAAAACACGCTCGTTCGTTTATTGAACGTACCTGAGCTCAATTTCAGAAATTGATTCTGGGCACAAAGGGCCTCGGAATTATGTGCCGTCAGAAACTGCGTACTCGTAAAATTCCAAGGTATTTAAGAAAAAATTTCCTTGAAATTTCCGGGTCATTACAAAAACCCATTTTTATAAGTAATAATGAACTCCACTATCATTTACTATATAACGATATTGAATCACCCTTTACTCTTCACTAAAAAACCATGGAACATGACATTACTCTACCGTATCTTCTATAGAGTCCTCCCATGGTTCCCCGTGATGTTAATAAGATCCCCCCAAGAATATAAAATCCCAATCTTAAGATAAGGGATCATTTCCATATATTCTTTATTGAAGAATATTCTTCATTTCTCTGCCTTTTATTTCCAATTACCAATTTTTGTAACTGTTTTCCAAATATTCTATTATTCTTTATTTTATATTTATATGATGATAGAACAATTTCCCCTTATTGAAAAATATTGTGATTCTCTGAGTACATATTTTTTGCTGCTTAATTTCCCCTATGAATTTTCCAAGACTAAAATTTTTATTGTGAATACCATCACAATTTCCACACAATGATATTAACGTAGACATACCTATAATCATTTGGTTGGGAGAATTTGATTTATATATTCCAAACACATTTATCATGGATTGAAGTGTCATGAAATATGATCCAATGTTTAATGATATATGTGTCATAGTTATGCATGTACATGATATTAATGTGACAGGTGTGCCAAGAATTATATAGTGCATCAATGAAATGGATTGTGTTAATATCTCATGAGGAATAATGAAAGGTATTTCATAATTATCCAAAATCCATCACAATAATTTTTACATATATTTTTTGATTAGTAGTTTGTTTTCCATGACCTATGTTCATGATTCCATGTTTAAATATTTTTCCACATTCCCCTGTTTCCTTTATATTATCATGTTATATCTTCCCACTTTTTCCAGGATTATTATTTTCAAACTTTTTATGTCCCACTAAAAATAATAAGAAATAAAATCTAATACCTTTTTCACATTATTCGCTGTATATTTCCTTACTACTCTTTATAGAACCCCAATTTCGTATGTATGTCCCCACATTATCCAATGATATTTTTAGAATTATGAAATATTATGTTATTGTTATGGAAGTTTTCAATAATCAAGTTATAACCACATTTTATGTTGTCATGTTGTGTACCTAATTACTGAAAGAAACAAGAATTATCAATCTTATTGGATTTATTAAGTTTTAATTTATGTAATAAAGCTCAACTTAATGTGTAATATCGATAGATTTTGTCATACATGTCATGAGTTTTTTCCAATAGCTGTTACAGAAAATGGAATTTTGGCACATTTATTGTGGTTTTAATGCATTTTTTAACTAGGAACAATGGGTATGAATTTTAGGATAATAAATTGAGGGATCTGGCTAGAGGAAAAAATTCCAATTAAAGATAAATGAGTTCAACCTATGTAAGAAAACATCTAGGGTTCCAACAAAAATAACATTCTACATATTTGGGGTTTTCTTTAATAAATTATTTTTTTAATTGTTGTTTTAACATTGTATTATTATTAATTTATTACCACTATATTCTATTCATTATCACTTATATAATTTCATCACTATTAGTTTTGATTTATTCAGCATTAGTGATCACCCGATGATGATTGGATAAACCCAGTATGGATTGGAGGAATCTATTAAAGGTAGTTCATAATAATAAATTTCTATTACACTTCAATCATAAGGTCAATTTATTGAATAGTATCATGTTTTTTCCACGAGTCCATTTTATTCCAAAATGATTCATTGAATTTTTTGATTAAATATTTAATGGACAATAATAAAATTTTTATAATTATTTCATCACAATTGAATTAGAATATGAAACTACATTTGGAAATTAGATCTTACTATGTCTTAGTTATTTTGATTCTTCAGACTATTAGAAGATTTTATCGTACTAATGTATTGTTTACATAACTGGATAGTTAACTGTTATTAAATTAATGGATGTGAAAATATTATATTTGATTATTTTTTCATGTGAAGTGGAATTCATTTATTTTGTAAAACCACTCCTAGAAAATGGTTCCCCTGACATATATCATTTCATTCCACTTTTTTTTACTTTATTTATCTAATTAGTCTAGTTAATTAATTAATATAAAATAATATGAATTTAGTGAATATCATTAACTATGTTTACCTATTCTAGTTGGGATCAACCCCATATTTCTACTATTATATATCGTGTAGTTAGTTTGGTTAGGGGGAAAAATAAAATTCAAAATGTTATTCCACCAGATCATTTAGAGAAATTATTTGTAGGCATTAATTTTTTTACAATTTCTATAGAACATAATAATGTATCAACCAATTCAATATTGATTTCTATGGTCGATAAAATTTCTTATCTGATTCATGGTTTCTATTATTATATTTTTATTTTTATTTTTATTTTTATTTCATTTTACATAAATTTTTATTTATGTTGGGATTCTGGAAGGATTATACATTTCATGGATATTATGTTGTACCATTAAAATAATATATCATCTTCCAGGAGGACTTAAAATGTCGGTGTATTGAAATTGTGAAGGGTAGTCTCATTAGGAAACTAGATGGAATGAGTAGTAAATTTTTCAATACAATTAATTATATCCTCCATTGTGGAATGACACCTATTATTATCTTTATAGATGAGCTCCCAATAATCAAGGATAATAAGGAGACTACAAGGATATAAATAAAAATCATGAAGACCCTTATATTTAGAAAAATCCAAAGCATCGTCCATATAATGACTAAAAAAACTTCACACATTGTAAATTAATGTGGTGTATAAGAGGATGGATGATAATGAATCACATCTCAAATAATAGGTATAATTAATTGAAAACATATTTTACGTTATTTCAAATTTAATTTCAATTGCATGTAACAGTCCATTTATATCTATCATAGTGAAAAAAATGTAAAAATAAATAAAATAGTGAAAGTTAATATAATTTAAACAAAATAATTAAATAAATAAATAAAATATAGTGGAGGATATCAAGGAATAGTGTAGGAATCATCCTAAATAATATAAATGTTATGACTCTTTGACACAAGAAAAACAAGACAATGATCTACATAAATCCCTATAATTAATATAAGAAGAAGAAGAAGAAGAATATATATCCCTAAAATTTTCACAACAATGACAATAAGATAACATGATATAACTCATCAATTTGATGATAGAGGATGAAAGATATCACGCTATTGATGTAGTGAAATCAATCAAATTAAACAACACATATGAAAATGTTAAGGAAAAGAATAATTGGAGAATATGATTTAATCTCACCAGCACTACAGAGGATAAAGGAGAAAGGTACTCTATACTACATATTAAATAAATAAAGTTGAAAAAGGATGATACAATTCAATGATGTATTGTATAATTTAAACATAATGAAAAAAATGAAAAAATAAGTGGTGGAGTCGGAGAATGATTTTTTGTAAGATTTCAATTTCCTAATATTTTTTTATATATGTACTCAATATAATGCTCACCCCATGCATCAGTCTAGAAGAACCAAAAGAACTAGTAGAGAAGGACTACCTAGGTGTCATAACATAGTCAATAATTGGTAGATCAGTGATGCTTATCATTATATCAGGTTCTAATTAGCTAAAAAGGATAAAAATACTATCTATAGATCATAATGAAATTCTACATTCAGGAGACCTAAAATTTCAAATTACTTCCTTGGACATATATTAATTTTATTATATTTTATAAATAATTCCCAATATGTTCAATATCTCTATCGGTTTTGGATAAATGTTTTGAATCATATTATTTGATCTATTTTATTTTGGATTTTTTGGATAAAATCATCAAGATGATGCATTAAAGAAATAATAAATAATTAAGAAAGAATAGTGAAAAAATTTATTCAAGTGAATTAATATTTTTCATTTATATATTTTTACGTTGAAATTTTTATAAGTCATTTATTTCTGAAAACAACAATAATAAATTAATAAAAAATTTAAAATTAATTGAATTAAATTATGAAGGCAATAAATTAGAGTCTCCTATTATTTCATGGACTCATTATCTTATAAACACTAATATAACAGACATCAACATTTTAGAGAAAAATATTAAAATGTTAGAAATATTTTTTTTTTCAAAACATGAAATTCTATAGACAGAATTAACATTTTAAAATTCACATTCGTACATCAATATTTAGGATTTTTAAAATGATTTAATGATATTAACTATTTACTTTTATTGATTCCTATATTTCTTATTTGAGTAAAACAATTTATGATGTTCATTCCATGTGTTGAAGTTCTTATTTTATGATATAATTCTTGAGTTTATTCTACAAAAAATAATTATGATTATTTTATTAGAATATTTCATGGGTAATACATGTAGCACATAATCCTACCACAATATTCCTTGATATCTTATCTATGTAATTAATGTATAAATAAAATTTTAAAATGATTAATAGATTTTTTATGAACCCTTATTTCTAATAACCACATGCACATTGATCATAAAAATACTATTGAATCAATGGATAACCAATAATGAAAAAACTGTCTTAAAAGACTAAATATTCAATTCCTTTTATAGTAGTTATATTGATAATGGTACTCAATTGAATGATTATGGTGGAAGTATTTTTCATAGTAGACATGGAATATTGGTTCATGATAATTGAATTCAAGAATTTTTGTTGTATTATGGGATGGTTCACTATTAAAATAATTCTATTTCATTTTTTATCCTTGTTGTAATTAAATAAGAATATTTAATAAATTTCAAAAAAGGGTTATTACTTAGTATGGTAAAAAGCACTATTATTAGTGTGATTATTTCAAATTCCTATAGGGGTTGGTAGTGTATATGTGACTTATACAATGTAGATATCGTAAATGAAAATTATGAATAATCCAGTCAACAAAATATAATCAGTATTCATTATTCTCAATTGTCTATGATCATACACATTAAACTTTTGAGAGTGTGGGATATGTCATTATTCTAATGAGGATGATTTCATTATTCTTTTCCATTCATTATCATTCATTCGAATCTATAATATAATTTCCAATTTATGTTTTTATTGTGTTTAAAAATCAATATATAAATACCGTTATCCTTATAATATTTTGATCCATATTCTGAATCTCTAATGATTAACTATCATGTTTTTATTTACATACAGATGGATGTAGATTCCGTGAAATACAATAATTATGAGATTTTACTTTAGGTATTATAATAAATCCATTAATTTATAACATTTTGTGATGAGGGAAACGAAAATTAAATGTTAGGTAAATTATTGATTAAATGTAGTTTGATGGGAGGTTTTGAAATATAATTGTTAAAATGTGGAAATCATCTGTGAAAAATTATAGATTAACAATGATTTATGGATTCATTATTAGGTAGGGTTTTTTATTATAGTATCTTTATATATAAATGTATTTGTGAGAATTATAATTTTAAAATTTCAGAATACATCTATGGAACCTATTTGATGTTCAAATTTTTCATTAGGATGAGAAATGGTTGAGTTTTGGGAAAATATGTGTGTCTAATATATATATATATATATTAATATTTTTTCAGAATTTTTTTCATTAAATATTGATTATTTAATTGGATATGATCGTATAATATTATTTTTATGAATATTCTTATAATAGTGTCATCATTGTGGTGAAATCAATAATATAAAATAAGAAAATGAGGAATTATGGTAAGATGAAAAAACAGGATTCCACAACACAATATAGAGTATGGTAACACTAGAAAAAAAGGAATAAAATTGAGAGAATGGAATTTATCAGCATGTTAATTTTCCATCATGCATCATTCACATGATAATTGGGGATAAAATTAAATTTAATGGATATTTTAATGAATTAGCCAAGACCTAAACAATGATCATCTGGAAGAGGACCAGGAAAAAGGGGAAGAATAATCCTGAACTAGAATTAGACATTATGTGACACTTATATAACATTATTACTTTTCACGTTGTTTATAGAAATTAAATTTTTTGGAATCTGATCAAATCACCTTCTGAATTTGTGTTTCTCTTGATGAATTTGGTTATACATTATTAATGGGTAACATCGTTTTGACCCATTTATAGTGTTCTTAATTATGGTTTCACCCTTATCATTTAATGATATGTGGAGGCTTATAAATGAATGGTTATGTCTGAAGGGAATGTATCATCTTAGTTTTTGAGGTCATATATAGGAATAATATGCCTTTAGTATTCAATCTCATATACCATTCATCATAGTTATGATATTTTATATTATTTTTTTGAGTCAGTATATTTATCTATGTTTTTTGATATCTATTTTCATTATGTCCAATTATATTAAATTTACATTATATAATCTATCTAAGAATTTTTTTTCCATCATTCGAAATAACATAATTATGATTGGATAAAACCTATAGGGGAAATCAAATGAAACACCTTTGGTTCATCTATAATTCAATTTATTTTTAGTTGGACCATATATATCAGTTGGGCTTGATATTTGTAGTTTTTTGAGAGTTATATAATGTGGTATAAGGATTTTATATTTAATGTATTGATCAGGGTTTGTAGAAAAACACAATCACAAAGTTAATATGAAATTTATGATGGTATTCTTTGTGTCGGTTCCAATAGTCTCAGAATTTTGGAATATTGTGAAAATTACTAGAAGAAACTAGGAAAGTGGTAATAGAGGGAAAATCAAGGTTGGCACAATGTTTGACAAACTATAAGATATAATCATGTGAGGGTATAGAAATAAGAATGTATCTCTACATGGCTGGTGAATATTTTTCTAAATAATTTGGAATAATGGTTGTAACACCCCATGATTTTGAGAAAGCTATTTTTTGAATTTATGTAATCTTTTAAATATTCTAGATTTAATGCAACATTGAATATAATTTTTGATATATGAAATCAATATTTTTGTATTAATTTTCACCCAACACCATGTAAATATCGAATTACATGAAAAACATATATTAGTTTGTGATACATGAAAAACTCTGTTTGGAATGTGTTACAGAGAATACTAAGTTCCATTAATATCTTGCGTTACACGCAATGAGGAGTGTTTCCAAACCAAAATATACTATTATTATCATTACTATCTCATTGTTTGAATTAGTTCACCAATAATACTAAATAAATTTTGAATTTATAATTTACACTAATACATAAAAATTAATCATCACGTTATCAATTACTTATAAATTAATGTAATAACACTTTGAAAATAAAGAAATCCATTTTCTAAGAAAACTATATGCCTATTTACAAAAACATTTTTATCCCAAATTATTAAAAAAACAAATGATTAAAGATTGTTTTTAATAATATTTATATATTATTTATTAAATAATTTTTTACACTCATCTAATATATATTATATGTATAAGAAAATAATAAATTCAATTTTGTGATGGCAAAGATGTATTTTTGAAAAAGTAAATTTTAACGCCTTTTAATGGTGCAAAAATATTAAATATATCTTTGAAAAATATAATAATTTATATTTGGTATAATAATTTTCATTTTAAATAGTGTAATATAAAATTTTACAACAAATTAATTTTTGGTATATTTATGTGAAATTTCATTTCATTGTAATGAATTTAAAACATTGAAGTTTAATTGAAAAAATAATTTTAACCCAATTTTTTTATATAGATTAATTAGGTTTTAAATAGTTTTTAAAGAATATTTGGCTCAAATATGCACAAATTCATAAAATTTAGGTGATTAGAATCAATTTCTCATTGAAATTGAATATATAAAAATCTCAATCTTTTGAACATTTTCACTTTAATAATTTGTTATTTCATCAATCCTATGAGATTATTTTTAACATAATTTATTCCACATATGTTTTTGTAATTTAGAATAATGGATTACATATTTAGTTTCCTCATAATTAATAATATATATTAATTTTAAATTATTATTCTTTAAATATTAGTGAATTATGTTAAAATTATTTGAAGCGAATAAGGTACAAGCGAGTTTACTCAGTGGTTAAGAATTATAATAAGAGGCCAAAGAAAATTGAAAAATGTCCAAAATAAATTGTGTGGAAATATTTATACCATATAATTAATTTTATAATAAATTTACAATTAATTTATACAATTTATATTAGGGATACCTCTCAATAGTGTTTACCTTTTTGTATTTACAATAATTCCACTCCTCCTCCACAATTAAAGGGAACTCATCCCCCTCACTAATTAATATATATAAAACACTTTTCTCATCCAGACCATCCATAAATAATATCCCAAACACCCTCCCATAATCCTTGAAACCAATATTTGTGAGGAAATCTAACCAATGAATCCCATTGGTGAACTCCTAAGGGATTTCTCCATAGATAATGTAACATCCTTCAAAAAGAACTTTTGATGTATATCATTATTCACCAGATGAATTTTTCTAATTCCATGATTATATAATAACCTTAGACACTTTAATATACTAATATTTTTTATATTATTTTTAATACCTACACTCACACATATCCATCAAATGGGATACCCAATCATCATTTCTGTGTATGGTGGACCACCGCCTCATGAACCGATGTCGATCTTTCTTCCATTAGCACATCTCATATTTGATAATAATATTTTTAATTATGTTTTTACATGATGTATATGATATTTTTATTCCTTATCATTACTTATTTATTATATAACAAATAACTTCATGATTTCAATTTTTTGTAATATGATAACATCATTTGTTGACATGTCAATAGCCGCCTCCCCAATGTGATGTGATTCATTCAAACATTACATGGAAAGTGTTAAGACCTTGGTTTATTAAACATATATGATATATTTGGAAGAAAAATTTTACTATAATTATAATATAAATATATAAATGTTACATGGATATAGTGGGGTATGAAAAAACAATATTGAAATTACCTAAGTATTGTAAAATTGTTAACTCTTGGTAGTCTACTCAAGAGGAGTGGACATTGAACAAGGTGCAAATTTTTTAATGTTTTTCTAGAAAATTAGTTTTAATTAATTTTGAGAAGTTATAGAATGGCATATTTTGATTAAATATATTAAAATACAATTGAGGATAATGGTTTAATTAGGGGTTTTGGCTAGACCTAGTTCTGTGTAATCATGGTATCCAAAATTTATCCCTTCTAATTCTGTTGCCTATTTAGAGAGAGATTCATCTACTGAGTCTTGTTTGAAACGTGGCTAGATGGTTATAATAAGAATATTACTATATAAAACCTTAGTTTTTTATTCCATCCTTCTAGTATGAATAATGTTGCAACATGTTTTTATAATTAATTGGCGTGATAAATAACTATAAATTGATGTTATAAAATAATATAACATTCCAACATATAATCATACACATGTGGTGATGTCAGTCGAGAACACACCACAGAACAATAAAATTGTCCACATAATATAGAAAATAATTATTTTGAGGGAGATATGGATAATCAAACAACGTAATTAAATTTAATATTATCAAAACCTAATACAATTGCTTTCAGAATTTAGATCAAAATTATGAATTGAAACCATATGTAGAAATAATAAAGAATATTATTGAATTGAATCCAGAAATCACAAGAAACGAACATATTTCTATCCATATATTTTGCTGATTACTCAATTAATATACCTCTTCATTGATGATAAAATATATTTGAATCAATAGAGGGGATACATATCAGTAAATATAAAATAAAAGAAATGAAAGCAGTAACACAACACACCAACACGACATTATACATGGCTTCACTCACCAATAAAAAAAACATCAATACACCAATATCCTCTTACATATAGTCATCAATGTGGATTATTGGGGTTATAATGGTCCATTAATGGGTCTCCCTTCATAATGGTTCATTTTAGGGAGTCATTATGAATTTTCCATCAATTTTCCATCTTAAATCAGTGTTTTAGGAATCTATTCAAGAATTTACACATCGTGATATATGATTACAAGATGTGCAATGTGCAGGGCAACATTTATTCCCCATGTTGTGAAATTATTCATAACCTTAAATGATATATAAATACATATCATGTAAATGAATTACACAACATGTAATTTTTATTTCTAGTAAGTCTCACCTTGTTATAGTTTGGTTCATAATTTTGAATAATTTGGTTTTCTCCTTTACTATGTTGCATCTTTAAAATATCTTGATCAAAACGGTCTCACTCTATGCCTCTTTCTTCCAGGGAGTGAACTATTCAAGGCACACTATATTCATATATTTTTACCAATTTTCCATAAAACTCGATATCCTCCTACCAATCATGAAAACAATCAAATTTTGACAAGTATAAACAATCAATTAAAACAGACAACCTATTTTATATTCAATAATTCATGCATTAAATGGTTCTTTAAAATCCCACAAACATCTATATTTATTTTCTACAAGCAGTTAATCTCCTTAGAAATATAATATTAATAAAATGTTATAAATATTTACATTTCCAGTCAATAAAATCACATGATATTCAATTTGGGATAAAATTGTCTATATTCAAAGAAAACATCAATTCAACATCACCCTTTTCAAATAAAAAAATCAATATAAGTTTTTTTCTTTTTTCCCCATTATGAACTACTGGGTCGTATCCATTAATTAATTCATATATTAGAATTTATTATTTTTAAACATTCCATGTAATTATATACCTCATAATGTAATCTTTTCTATCATCAATCATGATACTAATTCTAGTAGAGTTATTCTCTTATCAGGAGTACATGATCCTTTCCCATAGGATTTTAAAGGATGTACTTTCTCCAACATATAATGAAAAAATTCACCATCAATAATGAGGGATTTACAAATATGTTATGATGAATATAAGTCTTGAGGTTGATAGGATTAATGTTCAATAACATCTGACTCAAAACGGAGTGTTATCTCTAGAGATTATTGTATTATATAAAAAGTAATGTGAATTTAGAATATCTTCTAAAAAATGAAAAGTCCCATTACCAAAAACTCAGAGTAAGGCCATGATCAATGTAATTATGATGAATTAGTTTCAGCATATTTATTTATTTTATTTTAAAAAAAATTATTAAATAAAAAAATCCCACATTCCCCACCTAACCGAATACAAATGATAGATTGTTGGTCTGGTAATGGATATTTTTTATTTTACGAAAACAGAAAAAAAATATTCATATTTTTTGTTCATTTTTATGAATGGAAAACAATATGTAAATTAGATGTATTATGAGACCATCCCAATCCCCAAAATATAACCCCACACTTTTCCAAATAGTATAATAAATTCCTTATTTAAAGGCTTCTCACCCACCCAAAAATAAACCGTCAATAATCATGAAATATAAATATAGTTGGGTAGGAATAGAAAAACATGTCATTTAATGTGGATCATTTAAAGAGAGGACATTCATTGATTTTATGGGATAAAAAGATTTATTTAATGGTGGGACCAATGATATGGTAATAAAAAAAATTAATCACATTAAATGTGGATTTTCACAATCACAACATTCACAAGATCCATTGAAAATTACAACTGGTAGTCGGACCGAAGAACACTCAAGAAATATTATCAAGATAAAAATATTAAGTATTTAGTATATAAAGCCTATAAGTAATGGAATATAAAATTTTATAAAATAACTTCTAATATTAATAAACAATAACAAATCTATCCATTAAAATTCTGGAAATTCGAATTGTAAAAATTATAAATAATTTTAATTCCCATAAATCAAGAAATTCAACCTAATAATGATTAAAAGATTCAATATCCATGATTCAAAATAATTATTCAATTACCATTTTTAATAATTCATTATTATTTACTATTAAATCTATAACATGGCTTCATGAGTTTCTTAATAAATTCAAGAATCCTAGAATAGTAAAGTTATGTTATAATGCTAATTGTGGGATTGAAATTTTTATTGAAATATAAAGAATATATGTTCAAAAATAGATGATGTAAATAAAAAGTTATTGAAAAAAAATTAAAAAAAACCTTTAGAAACGATACATTATCTTTTTTTTGGGTTTTCATGTTCCCTTAGTTTTGTTGAGTAGATCTTTGAGAATGTGTATAAATTTCATGCTTTATATTCTATTCAGTTTTTCAATTTTTAGCGTTTATTTGTGTTAATTAAGTGAAATGAAAACTATGAATAAAAATTATTATTTTGGCCTATTGAATGATTAATGAATTTAACTAATGGGAATTGTGAACTTAAGAAAAAATTTATGTTTCCTCATTGTTCTGCATTAATTTAATGTCATTAGATTGACTCAATTTTTTTTTAAAAAAAACTCAAAATTAATGCGCTACAATATTCCTTCTCCAAAATATAGTTTATGAAGTTTTATTATTTAATATAAATTGTCTTTTCATGTATGTAGATTGAAAATTTAATTACCACATATAATCAAGAGTGTAGGAAAGATACACCTTTTTGGTCTTCATTGGAATTTATGGTGAAGGATTATAATCTCATCCAATGGTTCTTGAGGTATGGTACTGTGAAACTTCTTTTTCTTCTTCCCATATACAATGAATGGTTTCTCTTGTTTATTTTTCAATCGATATAGTACAAAATATATATATATATATGAATAATTATTCAATTCCCCTTTTTAATTATGAATATTTACAATATCACTTGATCTCCAAGGTTGAGGGTTATCAGTTGAACCATATTTTCATTTTCCTTCCATGTGATCTCTTTATAGATCATTAAATTTTTTAAAGACTCTTTTATAATTTTCACTATCTCTTGTATCTATAATTTTCTCTCTTACTAGATTTATAATCTTCCTGAGTCATTTCTCTTAAATCCTTGAAGGATTTTTATTCTAATTCCATATAAAGGTGGATGATCATTCCATAAAAGAATATATAGAGGTTCACACCTATAGTTTACTTAAAGGATATTATTTAGTCCCATAATGTATCAAATAAAATTTTTCTCCAGTCCTTCTTTTTGGATATACTTGTCTTTTTTGGATTTCCTTTTATTGGTCTATTACAGTATTCTTCTAGTCCATTTGTTTGTGAATGGTATACTATTCATATTTATGATGTATCCCGTAGTTTATCAGTCTTTCCTACATTTACCATTTCAGTTAATTGTTTACTTAGTCACTGATAATTTCTCATTTCACTTCAAACCTACAGAATATGGCAGCCCTTAAAAATCACAAAATACATTAGCATCATCTGCATCAGGGGATTTTTCTTCAACCCATTTGAAACACATTCAAGATATAAAAGAATATATGAATTCCCAAATGACATTGGAATGGTCCCATTAATTATATTCCCCATTATTTAAATATCTCAAAAAAATAATTCTTTTTGAGTCATTTCCTGTCATTTTGATACACTACTAGAAAACATGCATTTTTTAAATCATTCAAAAAGAATTCATATGCATCTCTGAATATATTTTTCCTATAAATTACAAATTTTTAAACTCCACGATCTGTCTTCTAAAGTAAAAAGTGTCATAGGAAAGATGGTTTATGATAAAATTAAATCACTGATATGATTTCAAATCCTATTAAGAATACTCTTATGATCTATTCATTACAAATTTCCTCTTTGGAATGGGTCTTCCAAAATATAAATTCTAGATTTAGATTATAATTTATGTTGTGGATGAGAGTTTAGATGAGGGGGTACCTAATATGTTACCAAATAATTGAAAATTTCGATGTACCAAGGTAATTTATTTGTGATTATGTGGAGATTTTATCTAGGAATATAATCATTATATTGATTCTAGTATGGTATTCTTATTTTAGCAGTGTGAGGTAATCACCTTAGATGATCTGACACAAGAATTCCAAGTCCCCATTTATAATTAATTTCAAAATTTAACTCTTTTATGAGTTGAATTGATCATAATAGAATTGGAATATCATATTCTATTTTAAATATGAACCTGAGTCCTGCATGATCATAAAAAACAAAAACATTACTAACAAAGAGATACAATCATAATTTATATAGTTTAAAGATGCCCACGAGCAATTATTTGTTGGTTGTTCTAAAATTTATTTGTTTGGAATCTATGTTCTTTGATGAATATGATATAATAGGAGGCCTGCTTTCAATTCATTATGATAGTGCAACTCCATCTGCATTGTATGGTCCATCACAAAGGAACTCGAGTGGGTACTCCAAATTCTGTTGTTTCATTATTTGAGGTGTGATAAACATTTTCTTCAGTTCAAAACATTATTTCATGCATGCACAATAAACATTAAAGACATCTTCCTTTATCAGTAATCATAATAAATTGATAGAAATATTAATAAATTCATTGAGGATTCTTTAGTAAAATCTTGTATATTCTAAAAATGATCTAACATGTTGTTAAAATGATTAATATGTAATTTTATTTATTACATCCACATTGGATTTATCAACCTCAAACACTTATTATTAAATTATATTCCCCAAAAAATTACATTTTCAACCATGGAATGATATTTCTTAGATATTTATGATAAGATTATTTTCAATCGTTGTAATAATTGTTTTCCAAATTTCATAAGTATTGATCAAATGAATTAACCAAAACTATGAAATCATCTAGAAATACCTCTATGAAGTTCTCAATGTGATCTGAAAATATACTCACCATAAACTACACAATTGTACCTCGGGCATTGCATTGCCCGAAACAAATCCTTTTGTATAAAAATATGCAAAATGGACAGGGGAAGGTTGCCTTATCCTAGTCTTTTGGCCTGATGTTTACTTGGAAATATCATTAAATCCCATATAAAATAGTAATTTGCTATTAAAACTATCCTTTATGAAATCATATGGATGAAAGGAATGAGAAAGTAGTTTTTTTGGAAACTTTATTTAGATTCATGTAACTTATACAGAATCTCAATATATTTTGTATCTCATGGGGATCAACTAATTTCCATCATTTTTAAGATTGGTTTGGTGGGTATTCTTTTGTACTATATGAATGTAGGTGACCCATTGAGAATTAGAATTTGGGTAAATGTTTTTAACAACCATCAATTTCTATATATTTTTATTCCTAACCTCTATGATGGAGGGATTAAGTTTTCTATTTGGTTTTAATAAGATATGAATAACATTATGAAAATATTTTTTGAGAGAAGTCCATTGGATTTAGTATTGGTGTATCACTTAAACTCAATCATACAGAATGATTTTTATTCGGAGCTGGTAAATCATCGACTGTTCTTATGATTGATATAGGTTATTAACAATTATTATTGGAAATGTACCTCAATATATTAGGTAAGAATGCATCAAATCAATTGTAAATGGATTAAGTTCTTTTCATGGGTGTTTTTAAAGATATGATATTGGAATTATGTTTCTTATGTATATAGATATAATATATAGTATCATATCATTCTATTTTAATAAATCATTGAAAAAATCATTTTTATGTATTCTTATAAAATGATATCAGTATTTTTGGGTACTTTGGAATTGAATATTTAAAATTAAAAGTGTTCTCATAATGATAAGAATTAAAAATAACTTACTCAAATCATTAATTGCATCTATACCTTCTTCATAAGGGATATAATAATGTGATTGGTTAGTAGAATGGTGTTTCATCTTATCTTGAATGTTGAAATGTAATTTATTATCACCAAGATATATTTTGAGTTTTCCATCATTGGAATTGATTATGGTCCTTGTTGTTTTTACGATGTGCCTCCCCAATATATTGAGAGAGTGCCTCTGTGCTCTGTTTTTTTCCTTAGAATGGATATAAATGTATGATGGAGTGATCAACCCAATTACTCAAATTATTTCATACTTAATAGCTCAAGCTAGGAAAATAGTGGATTATTGTCATAATTCGACCACATCTCAAGTTAGTTTTAGTTATTTTATCAACAAGGATAAAAAAACATGTGAGGCATAACATTTATTTAATCTCTTATATCATATTTTATATTAGAAAATTTTATAGACCAAATAGTGAATGTTATTGAGACGTTTCCTATATGTTTTCAATTTTACTGTATCATTATTGTTTTCAATGTGGGGATACTTCTCCCTAATCAAAATCTCTCAATTCCATTCAGATAAATTCCATTTTTATATATTTATATTATTGAAAATTTTCATATATTTGGATTCTCTAGATGGCCTCTTATAGTGGGAAGTTGATCTGGAAATTATGAATGGTTTATTTAATTTCATATTGAATTCTCTACTCTTCACTCATTTTCATATCAATTAATACAAATAGGAATCATTCATGGATACCAATCATTTACCTTGTCCACTACTGTATAGACTTTTCTGGAGGTTTTTTTAGGAACATGGTATTTTTTATTTTCATGTTTCTTATTCACTTCTATTTTCAAGATGAGTTAATCATTAGTATTCTTTTAAGATGAATTAGCATGTTATTTTTTAATTTGTTGATTCTATTTTAAACATAATGTGGTAATCTTAGATATGCTTTCCATGGGATAAAAAAAATTTATTCAGAATGTTTTTCCATGATTCTTGGCTAGTGTATTCAAAATAATTTCAAAGTTATTGTCCAATTTTTTTAATTTCGCCATTAGTTCTCTAATCCACACCTCATGGTGGATCTTATAAGATCCTGCTGAGGGTTTTTCATATGATTTCAATTAATATGGCTGTTGGAATTGCGTAGGATTCTAGTAATGATGATATCAGATTGAAGGTTGATTTTGTTGTTGATTATGAAAAAGATATTATTCAGGGTTCAGCTGGATTCTATATCTCTATTGGAAATGTGGTTAACCCAGATGATTTAGCAACAATTACCATTGTTGATAACAATAAACACAACATTCAGTCCCCTTCACTTCAAGTCATTTATAAGTGTAATGATATTTAGATGTGGAAAAACCATATTCCTGAGTTGACCCATATTGTTCCATTACATGTTTCATGATAAGTTTTATCATGACACTGGTCATTTCATTAAGTGTTGATTCAAGAAGTGGTGGGGAATTATCAAATTTCCTTACCTTATAGTTGCATCTTCTACCCACACCTCTATTACCAAATTTCTTTGGGTTTTTGACAATATTTTCAATCAGAAAACTATAATTCTCTAGTGAATTTTCAATCAAGGCACCTCTAGATGAGGCATATACAACGTGATATCATTTTCAAGTATCACGTGAGAGAAGAAAACAATGAAGTGTTGTCCCTCCACAATCTGATGTGGGAAGCCAGTGCAGAGATTCTTTATCTCTCCCAATTGTCACAATTCCCTCCCTCCAGTAGATTGGTGAATATCATATATCACATTTTTATATTAGAGATACTAGATATGGGGTAAAAACCATTTCTTGAATCGTATTAAATGATATTCCTAGTCTTGGACCTCTCTAGGTTTTATATTTTATAACAATTCCTCCACTTCTCCCTATTTTGAGAAGGGTAATTCCCTCTAATTTATATGTTCTTCCACAACACCTCAGGGTCTGCAACTGGATCCCACATCGGTAAATTATAGAATATTTCTTTTGGATAATATTATTAAATACCATTATATTTTCTTATAATTTAAATAATTTTATTTCAATATTCAAAATCTGTATCTAAGGTAGGGATAGTGAGTAGATTTTATTGGTCAACAAATTATGGTGAACACTGAATGTGTAGAGTTTTGTTTTGATTGAGAACCATTACTGTATGTTTAGAGTGATCACTAAAAGTTTCAATTGAATAAATTATGTTAATTTCCACAAAAACATTTTTAAAATTATTTTGTATCTTTTGTTCTATTGTTCATTCATTTTCTAAATCAAATTCTATGAAATTGTTATTCGAACTATGTGTCATTCCAATTTTTTTTTTTTGGTGTTTTTAGGAACTGCCTCCCCATAAATGGAAGTAAGATTTATGTGCGACTATCATGGGACATGGAAAATTAATATTAAAATTTCCTATGTCTATTATAGCTATGGAGAAATTTTTTTTTCTTATTGATTATTAAATAACATTGAAGATAAACTATATAATAGTGTCTTAAAACCAGGATCCAAAGGTTTAGTATCTTGGGAAGATTAGGACGAAACATCACATTTAAATAATATATCATAAAAATTATTTAATACTTTATTCTATAGCTTTATAGTGTCCTTTATATACTCCTTACTGTAAGTAATCTCCCGAGGACTTATATCAAAGATATGGTTGAACTAAAAGACCAATAGAAGGATAGAAATGAAAATGAATCAATATAAAACGGTTTAGAATATTAATTATCATCATAACATAATCCTTGTATATTCTTCATAAAGGTGATTGGAAGAAATATATAAAGGCATGAAATGTATAAATTTATTAAAATAAAACATCATGTATTAGTGGTCAAATAGTACACATATTTGTTAACACATATAACTTATTGTTCATGCATAACATATGTGTATAATAATAACATCATCACAGACAAAAAGATGGAATAATTTTTATAGATATTATACATTATCTCATGAGATATTTCAAATTACCCAATGCATTAAAGTACTCTATAATTATTTCTGCACCTATCACATTGTTACATTTAGATAATCATGCATTCAACATAGAATTTATATCAATCATAGAGAAAAAATAACTCATGGAATGGAAATGGATTTCATGAGAATTTCAAAAATAATAAATTAATGTATAAAAATTTTGGTTCCCAAAATAGAAAGGTAATAATATAAATGGTATGTGAATCATCAATCTCGAGTGAAGATGACACAATCTCAAGATAAATAGAACATTTATTTTTAGAAAGAATAGTTATTTTGAAAAAATAAATGAATTTTTTCATAAAAACATATAGATTGAATATATATCCCATATTTTAAACTGGAATGAAAGTGAAATTATATTTTAATAATGTTAAAAAACATCTGTACTAAAATATGGAAAGAAAACAGAATAACCATATGAATGGAAACCAACTTCGAGAATACCCTAACAATATGTATGAATGACTTATTTTCCTTAATATTATAGTTAATAATATTATAATAATTAATTATTTAATCCATAACCAATTATACATATATATTATAAATTTTAATTTTACTGTGTTTTTATGGATATTTTTGTGATTTATTGTGTTTTATTTCATTGTTCAGGAGTGTTAGTTCTCTTGGTTTTCAAGATCTATTCACTTCCATATATGTATGGAAGATCATGTAAAATATAGATAAATTTTCATAATTAAAATTATATATTATTTATGAAATTACAGATGATTAACTGGTCTTATATATATATTTTCCATATATCAAGATGAATAATTGGATAAAATGATAATGGTAATAGATTAGATTACCTTTTGGTGGTTTTCGAGCACATCGATCTCATTTTGTTTTATTATAAAATATTATGAATAAATGTTAGTTCCAGAACATATATAATTTGATAAAATAAATTATAAAAAATTGTCAAACCATTATAATGTTATTATTACCACACTTTATTTTTTGTGAAATAAAATAAAAACATGTCATCCTCGAAGGAAATAAATCAACACCTCGGGGATGACATTTTCATATTTAGCATAAAAATTAGAGAGGAGAGGAGGATTGATGATGGATTATTACATTAAAATAATAATAATACAATATATATAAAATAAAAAATTTATAATTATTCATGGATGATGGGAGGTGAGGATAAAATATAAATAAAACATGAAATGAAATTAAATCAAAACAGAAGAAGATTTTATGTCTTGAACATCCTATCCTTGAGAAAAACCTTGTGAAATTGTATTGGGTGTTTTTTTGATTCCATGGGACCTAATATTTAGGTTATGGGATTGGGGATTTTATTTCTAATTAATTAGACTTGATTAATCTCTTAGAAGGTGTGAGGAGAAGAGGTGGTGGGGGCTGTATCTGTAGGGCAAGAGAGAAGAGGGATGATATTTTGTTATTTTATTATTTATGTTTATTTTGGATGAAAACTATGAATTATTTTGAATACCAAGACTAAATAAGGTAAAAGGTTATGTATTTTTCAATATTATTACTATCCCATCATCCATTTTTCATAAATGACTAAAATATTCATTTATTTGTTAAATACTATAAATTACCATATTTCACTATTCGTAACAAAATCAAATATTTTCCAAATATCCCATAAATTCACCCTAATTATATTTCAATATATAATATTAAAAAGGGAGTATATTTTATGAATTATTTGTTGTAAATATGTGAAAATTACTTTTTAATTAAAATCATCATTTATTCAAGAAATATTTATATTAAAATTTCAACCGATTTTATGACACTTTGAAAAAATAACTATTTTCTCATAAAATTATATTATCATAATAATAGATTGATAAATTAGTTTAAGAATATATTTAATTAAAATACGTTTTAGTGATTATATTAATTTTAAAATTCTTAAAAAACTTTTATTTTTTTATGAATAAGTACACCTAATTTATTAATTTTAAAACATTTCTTTTCTTATAGTCTGTTATAATTATATCATATTATCATTTATTTTATGAATAAATTTTACTCATTCCTACATATATGAGGTTACTATTCTATACTCTGAATTACTATTCTTATTATTTGTGTTACTATTCCAAGGGAAAAGATACTATACTATCAGTATATGTTCCTTCATTTCTACAAAATTTTATTATTTCATTCTACATTTATAAAATTGATGTTTTCATAGGGATATACATGATATACATGTGTTTTATATTATATAACTTAATTCTTGGTAGGAAAACAATTTCACTGACAAATGTTTGTGTCATTACATTCCCCCAACCCTTTAGAAATCTCACCCTCGAAATCTTGTTTTATATAAACAGGTGAGGGTATTCTTAATTCATCACATCCTCTAGTTCCCATATTACATCTTCATACATAGGGTTATACCATATTAATTTTACCAGGTAAGTAGCCTTGTTTCATAGAACATTAAATCTATAGTCCTAGATATTCATTGGATTCTCCTTATAAGAGATATCATTTTCCAACTATACCACCTCTAAATTCAGTACATGTGGGGGATATTGTATGTACATGGACAATAGGGACACATAGAATATTTTGTGTACTTGATACGTGTTTTATGGAAGTTCTATTTGATATTCCATAACTCTGACATGTTGAATAATGAAAAAGAAGATGATGTACATGGGGATTAGCTTTTCCCTACTCCAATGCATTTGGTGAAGGATGGTATGGATTATCCTCAAGGAATCAAGGTTTTCTTAACTAGATTTAATAGTAAATTTTATCCATATTATCAAATCATCGATCAATATGTGGTTCTCTGCTTTCCTCAACCACATTTTCCAGCTTCATCATCTCTCTTAAACATTCACGATCTCGGTGGAATTGTTTCCCAAAAGTGAAACATTTCCCCATCACATTGATAAAATTCCTATGACGAGTTTCCCAAATTTTGACATGTGAGCGGTTAAGTTGTCGTTACACATTTATCATAAGATATTCTATCTTGAAACATCATCTTTCATTTCCTACATCCAAATCCATGGGACCATTCTCCAAACTCTATCTCCAATGTGAGATCACTTAAAAAAAAGAATTCATATATCCCATAAAATTTAATTTATAAATACTTATAATGTTTTGGTTATAAACCACTTAATGAATATATTTATTTTTATATCACTATTTATAACTAAACTAGAGGCATACCGTGAAATGATTTTAAAATTTACATTGTAATCTATTACATATTCACCTTGTTTTTCCTTCAAATATAAATTTTATCTCAATATTTGTGTGAATAGTTAGAGGTCAATACAAATTAATAAATATTTTCTTAATGACTTACCACCACATCTATTCTGTTTTATACTTCTTCTTAGTGTTCTAAATAAACATAGACAATAGGTCGGCCTCATTCGGCAGGTTTTTCAAAAAATTGTTGAATTGCCCCTCACATGGGTTATTATACTGGTTTCTTATGGTTCCCTCCATTTAATAAAATAGAAATGGTTTAAACAAAACATAAGGCAAAAATTTATGAAAAAATAACTTATTCCATTTTGAAATTAACTCAAAAATAATATCTGATGGGATCCCCTTGTTAATCATTTTTCTAAAGCAAATCTTCTTGGGTTATTACATATATTTAGTCTCATAATAAGGTTTATCACTAATGTTATCAAATAATATTATTCAAATTAACAAAATAGTTCTCTCATACCAAATATGGAGACACTTATTTATCACACATGAATGTTATATCATTTATAGATAAACTACATAATATGATTACCAAACCTGGATCCAATAGGTTAGTGTCTTGGGTTTATTTGATACAAACATGAATTTTTCATTATAAACCATAAAAATAATTTAATTTATTATTATCCTGATTCTTAGTGAACTTCATGAAATCCTTATTATAAGAAATCACTTGAGGATACACATCAAAGAAAGAGGTTGTCAAAAACCCTTATAAGATAACAGAAACAACATGAATCAATACAACTTGGGTCATAATAATCATTATGATCATATCATATCCATGGTATCATAATCATAATGAACATAATAAGTATTAACTAATGTATGGTAATGTCTAAATGCATAAAAAATGAAACATCATGTCATAGTGGTCAAATACCACACATTTTTTAATGAAAGCTACCATCATTTTCCCACATAACATATGTGAAAAATCATAAAATCATCATTGTGAAAAAAATTAGAACTATTTTAATGCATATTATAAATTATATCATGAGATATATAAAATCACCCAATTAATTGTTGTTCTATATAATTCATGGTGCACCCATCATATCCTGGAATTTAAAGAATCATTCATGCCATAATTAACGTATATCAATCGTAGAGATAAAATAACCAATGGAAAAGAAATGGTTTTTGTGATAATTTCATAAATAATTAATTCATGACTTATAATTTTGGTTCCAAAAAAATGAATGGAATAACATAACTAGTATTATAATCATCAACATTGAGTGATATCTAAATAATCTCAAGAGAAGTAAAACATGTGTTTTTAAAGAAGATTTCTTTTGGAAAAAAATTCATTTTTCATAAATATGAATGGAATAATGAATATCCCCAAAATGAGAAGTTAAGGAATAAGAAATAATATTTAGGTAATATTAAAATAACACCCACACTGAAACATGAAATGTATGTAGAACAACCCAAAGAAAGGATATTGGGTTCGAGAATCCCCTTACAATATGTCTGAATGGTTTCATCACATTAATATCCTATATAATCATATAATATTAATTAATTAATAAATATAGAACCTATTATGAATTTATTTGATTCATTACAATTTTAATATGTATTTATGGCCCATTTTATGGATTATAGTGTTCAATTTCATCATTCAAGATTATTCATTTTCTTGGTTTTCGTGATTGGTTCACTTGTATACATGTATTAATGATCATTGTTAATATGGATAATTATAAATAATTTAAATTATTTGTTATTAATGAAATTAATGGAATTTAATTGGTATTATATAAAAATATTATTTTATATATTTGGATGAATAATCAGATAAAATGTTATTGATAATCATTTAGAATAATTTTGGCGATTTTCAATCACATCGAACTGGTATTGTATTTATTTAATATTATGAATAAATGATATTTCTAAAACATATAAATGTATATAACATTAATTTTAAAATTTTCTCCAAAATATATAATAGATTAATGACCATCCTTGAAGGATAGGAAAAAATAAACTTTTCTTCTATAGAGGAGATAAAACAACACCTAACGGACGACGTTTTATTTTTTAGAACAAGAGGAAGAGGAGAAGAAGATTTATGATATAATTTTCCATTAAAATAATATAATAAATGTATATATATATATATATGAAACTAGGGTTTTCATGACACTTGTATGAGGTAAGGTCAGGATAGTATAATAAGGAAAAAGATCACACACAAAAATTAAAATAAAACAGAGGAGGATTTTAACTCTTGAAATAATTCACCTTGAGAACCTCCTTAGGGAAATTAGATATAAACATTTTTTTAAAAATAAATGATCATATACCTGGTGGAGAATTTTGAGAATTTTATTGGTTAGAAATCATACATGTATCAAGTATTGAAAGGTGTATGGAGAATAGGTGGTGTTGGGTGGTACTTATAGGAGAAAAGAGGGGTGTTTTTTATTATTTTACTCACAAGAATATTATTTTGGAAATTCAATATGAAAACTATTTATTACCATTAAAAAATATAGTAATGGGTGAATTATGTTTCTATATTATAGATATTAGATAATACTTACATCAGACATGACTCAAAAATTCATGTATTTTTTAAAAATCATAAATTACAGTACTTCAATGCCCAACCATAATTCAAATAACTTATATAAATCACAAAAAATCACCCTATCCAAGTTTCAACATGTAAAACAGAAAATTTACTCAATTTAAAGTAAATAAATTTCTAAATATTATAAATTTAATTTTTAATTAAAATCATCAATTAAACAAAAAATATCTAATTTAAAATTATAATAGATTTTATGACAGATTGAAATTTTAATTAATGTATTATAAAATTATTTTATAAAAAAAATATTAATTTATGAATTGATTTTATGAATATTTTTTTAGCAAATTATATAAATTTTATAATTCTAAATAAATATTAATATTTCACCTAACAACAAACACTTAATTTACCATTTTTATAACATTTATTTTATTATACCACTACATTATTATATAAAATTAAGATATATAAGATGCATAAATTTTATTTATAATATAACATGTGAAGCTACTATTATATTGGACAAATTACTATTCCTGATGGACATGTTACTATTCCAAGGGTCATGTTATTATTCCCTATGTAAATGTTCTTTAATTTATATAAATATTACTTATTTAATTATTTATATTATGAGAATGATGTTTTATAAGGCCATCAATGTTATTTATCTATTTTATACTATATTTATAAAATATAAGAGGGGAATGAATTACAAATGATAAAAGTTTTGTTCCTTACAATGGATGTTATCTCTAGGTACTCTCTTGATATGGAATGCACAAAAAAACAAGTTGGAAAAACAATTGTAGTTTAAAAAATTGGATTTATTAAATTTTTAGATAGGGAAAGAAAGTTGTATATTGATTTAATTTATTTTTAAAAATTTGAAATAGACTGTGACCAGAGAGAACTTAGATAGAACTAATTCCATGATATTGTGGTTTCCAAAATTTACCCCTTCTTCTTCTACTGAATGGTAAAATAGAGAATCATCAATCGAGTCCTCTCTCCCGCATAGAGATATGATTATGTTGATAATGTTCCTAAATAATCTCTCATGTCTTCATACACTCCATCAAATGTGCGTAGTTTTGCAGTAGTTTTTCGTGTTCAATTAAGAGAATACCTAAAGACAAATTTGTATTCCCTTATAAACCAATATTACAACATACAATATAACACTCATGATTTTGAACAAAGAGAAAAAAACACCCAACTGTTATCTGTTACACTATATTCTGAAATGAATTTTGTAGTGGGAAATATGAATCAATGACCAAATCAATTAAAATTAATAGAATCAAAACTGTATGAGACTGTATTCTGAATTTAAAAGTTAATTAAGAATTTAATTGAGATGTAGAAAGTAGAATGGATATTATTAAATTTAACTAAAAATTAATGAAATGCACATAGTTCTATCCTCCCATTCCTGATCACTCAATGAAACAAAGCCTCCATTAGATGGAAATTCGACATGATGTGGGATAAGGGATACATCATAAGAAATAATATATATATATATATATAATAAATTAAAAGAATGTAGTAATGTAGCACAACTACAGGGTGTCAACGAGGGATTTTCTCACTAAAAGATCCTCATAAATCAATCACTAACCTCTTATATATTTTCATGGAAGATTATTTCAGGTTTCACTATTGTCTATTACGGGTTCTCCCCTCATTATGTGTAATTTAGGTCGGATTTATGAAACGTCCATCAAAATCCTATCATAAATAAGAATTTTTGTATTCAGTACAAGAATTATTAGATTGTGTAATATGTTCACATGATGTATAATTTTTTGGTCCACAATTATTCATCACATTTTTAAATTTTCCATTTCCAAAAATGTTCTCCAGTTACACTCCTTGTAAAGGATATATGTGACATGTAATTTTGATATCTAGCTAGTTTCTCCCATTTGAGTGTGGTTCCACATTTTTGAACATCGGGTTTGGTCTTTGAATATGTTTCATATCCAAAATATCATTGAAATTTCAATGTGATTACACACTGATTCCTCTCACAGAACTAATTTTTTGTGGCACAGTACATTTGTCTCAGTTGGTCCATTTAACATCAAACTCGCTTTCAGAACATAGAAGATAAAAAAATTCCCGTTTTGACATGTTTAATCAATCAATTACAAAAAATTCTCCTTTTTAAATTCAAAAATACATCCATGAAATATTATATAAATACATTTATATCATTTACATTCAATCATTCCATATCCCATGAAAATGGATTCATCGTTCATGCTTATGTAGAGCCCATTGTCTCAATAAATGGTGTATTTCATATCTTATTTACTTCATTTATTTATTGTTATAACAAACATATATAATTAATATATTTGATATTTATATAAATTTTTACATTATAGAAATACAAAAATAATTATATATGACATAGGATCAAGGAAAAATTGATAAGACATATTTAAAAAATTGGTTATTACCTGTAACATATCGTGAACATAAAATTGCTAATAAAATGATAAAATAAAGTCATAATCAAATCATATATAGTATGTTATATAATAATATGGTATTTGGTAGATTTATAATTAAATTATATATATTATAGATGATACTTGCTCATTTATTTATAAAATTAATGTCTTAAGGTAATAGTTTTATAGTCTCACTTTCCAAAAATATACCTTATTTCTCTCTTTAGACTGAAATTATTTTTATTCAAAAAAATTTCTTATTTTTTTCAAATATTTTATAATTTATATTTAAATTGTGGAAAAATAAATACAAGTACTTTTAAATCCTATTTTTTAGTTTTGAAATGTAATTTTCAAAAGAGATTTTCTTCTGATGTTTTCAATATTACATTATAAGTTTTCAATGTCAGTTTCAATGAAAAGGTTTTAAAAAGGTTTTAACGATTGCCTTATATGTTTTCTAGGTTATTTTCTAGTAAATAGTTCTAAAAATGTTTTCAATAATAATTTATAACTATGAAATTCAATTTTCAAATAATTTTTTTAAATGTTTTCAATCTTACATTTTATGTTTTCAATGTTATTTTTAAAGATCATGTTTTTAAAATGATTTCAATTCCCATTTATATGATTTCCATGTTATTTTAGAAGAAATGGTTTTGAAATATATTCATTACTCATTAATAATTTTTCAAATTTACTATCGTATAACGTGTTTTAAAAAATAATTCAAGCTTCATTTATAAATTCCCAACATATTTTCATATAAATGTTGTCTATAATATTTATAATATTCTTTCAAATGTTTTCATAGTTATTAAAAAGCAGTTTATAAATGTTTCATTATTCCATTAAATGTATTTATTTTTTTTCCATATAATTTTTTTTAATATTTTATCAACGTTCCTTTATATTTTAATATAAATAATTTATCATAAAATGTTATTCGAAATTTTATATTATTCTGAAATAATTATTCAATGAAGAAACAATATCTTCCTCAAGATATGTTTTTAATAGTTTTTTCAAAAAACATTTACATCTATGATGACATACATTGATGTCACCTTTGTATTATTGTGATTATGATCTATGGATACCATTATTATTATTTTTATAACTGGTTTTCTTTTCGAGACATGTTTTTTATGAAACTCATTTATCTAATATGGGTTATACGAAGATACACACATATGAAACCCTCAACTTTTAATTGTCCATTATAGGATGGAATTACTATGAAACATGAATCTTTTTCATAGTTTATGTTATTATGATATTTTTGAGACGCCCATTTCAATTCTAGAGTTAGTATACGGTTCTTATTTATGATTTTGTGTAAAAATGTATTATTTAATTATGTTATGGGTGGTACCTATATATCCCTCTACTGAATTGGTTAAAAATTTATATCTTATGAGATATAATAGAGAGTGAACTTGGTTCAGTAAATGAAATTATCTATAGATTGGGTCTGAGGAGTGAACAGTGATTACTAATCTGGTATTGTGAGTAATCATTGACTAATAGGATAGTCTTGAGTTATCATTGGCTACTAATATGGTTTGGGGAGTAAACCAATTACACTATAAGGAATAAGATGTGATTGTGGATGGTATTGCGTCCCACCATTAGTTGTATCCCCATTAAGTCCCAAAATAAACTTTTTAAATTAGCCTTTACTTATATATAATTATTTTATATTTTTAGGTATATGTAACAAATTCTATGTCTTATTTCTATGTTATTATCTGACGACATATGATCCTGATTCCATTACGATTCATGTATTTTGACCTGACCATATTTAAGGAATATCTCTTGTGTATTATAATTGATATACATGGAATGATTTTAAATTTTATCCTCATATTATAATGCCCCTATGTTTTTGTTATAATTTCGAATATTCATTAATTACACTTACTGAGCATCTGAGCTCACCATTTCCTATGTTTCATTTCCTCAGGTTATGAATAACTGTGATAAGTATATGTAATTTATTGGAAGATATTTTTTGGATAAATTTGTGATCACCAAGCATGATATAATTTTTGGGTCCATCATTCAAAAGACACTAAACTATTATGGTCGTTGGGAATTTAAATTTTCAATGTTCTAAATATTCATTTACAATGATGTAATATCCATGTATGTTAAGTAAGGGTTACTATAGTTGGTATCAAAGGACATGTTTAGTCATCCTTTAGAAATTATTATGATAAAACATTAGTGATATACCTATGGATATTTTCAAGGACTTTTTTAGGGATACCTTTACGGATAAGACTATTGTGTCATATTTTGACAAGAATAAGTCACAATTTAGACATTATAAAAGTGATTCATTATGATTATGTGGATTTAAATTACTATTAGTTCTACTCAAACTATGATATATCATATTAGTAAATGGAGGGATCCAAGAATATGTGGGTAAAAATTTAGTGCGAAGGAAATTTTGTTGAAGACTAATAAAATGGGATTGTCACTTGGGTTACCGATATTTTGATCACGCCTAACCTGTTTTCACAAAAAAAATGATTAACAATGGGTAATGTAACAAACTCAAAGACTCACAAAATATGAGAGGTGAGGATTTCACCAAGTGTTCATGTAATGTATGGTATGGGGAAGAAAAATCTTGTCCATTTATGATGAGAATGTGTAACGAATCTCCCAAGTGATTGTCTTATAAGAACGTGACTATAATTTCAAAATGGAAAACAGGGACACAATTAAAGTAAATACAATGAGAAAAATAAATTTTAATTTTTCCAAATGAATGAAAATAATTGACATCCTAATTCATCATCAATGGTATAATTCATTAAATGTTGAATTAATGGAAATTATGATAATTGATGTCCTAAGTTGAAAACTCTTGAGGAAAATTAGAATGGTGGTATGCATAATGGTTATATTTATCATTATGATAATACAACATGAGAAATGTAAAAGGAAATAAGTATTAAGTAATAGTAATATGTATCCTTGTTAATTTATTAAGGGTGATTAATAATAATAAAAGTGTTTAATTAGTTGGATTCGTGAAATTTGAATAGAAAAACATATAAGGATTGTTTAGTTTATGTTTTTAACTATAGATTTATATGAAAATGTTGAATGGTTCTGATATTATTGAAAAATTATTTAATGGAATGTTGATATTCATGGGAAAAACTATATTAATTTAAAAACAACCATTAATATGTAACTATTGTTGAGATAATGATATTTGGATAATGATATGTTTGATATGAATTAGTAAATTGGACGTTATTGATTAACTAGTAATGTGATAAGTATTTGATGAAAATGTGATTTATTCTATCATTGATGATGTTTACACCATTCATGGATTTATGTAAAATATCTAATAATCATTTAAACAAGGAATAATTAATTTTTTTCATTAGAAAATTTTAAAATTTAATTTTATTCCCATGTTTCAAGATAAAAAACAATGAATTTATCCACATGTTTAGTATGTGAGAACCAAGAGCTACATAGTTATATATGGTGGATAAATACTATTGTTTTTTGAGGAATTTAGTGACCTTATTTCTAAAGATTTTCTCATTTATCATTGGGGATGGTTGCTAGGACTACCATTTATGGAATGGTCTTTGTTAAGCAATAGATGATGTTATAGAGATTAATTTATTATCTCACCATATGGGGAATTATTCCTAATGGATTAGTAGTGATAACATTTTTTTTATTTATAATGAATGTTGGAATAAACTATCATTAAATTTATGGATCTCATGATCTACTAATGATTAAAGAATGAAAATTTATCTTTAATTTTATAGAATAAAATATGAAGTGGAAATTGATCAAGGAACAACATAAGGGTGATATTTTTATTACGAAATAGAATGAAATCAAGGAATTTTCTTTTATAATAGAAACTATTTAACATTAGTAAAAGGGTCCTGAAAAAACTAGTTATACAATTCTGATCATTTTGATGTTATCAATTTCCTTATTAAAGATTCTTATTTCACATTGTGATAATTTACATTCCCCTGAAAATTTTCTCTATCACCCTCTAACAAAACATTATAGTTATATTTCACACACATGCTAATTTTTTCCCTTTGAACCAATGTTATTATTTGTGGAAAACTACTTATGGGATACTTTGGGTAACCTTTATGTGTCCAAATTTCCCTTCTTAATGTAAGTTTCAGTATTCATTTTTACGATGTGGGTTTCTATGAAATGAACATTCAGGTATTAAACATTTTATAACCAAGTTTAAATTTTGGGGAGAAATTCATTTTAAGAGAGGTATAATGTAACACCGTGAGACTTTGTGAAATATTTTTTTTCTAATTAATTTAATTTAATAAATATTATTCATTTCACACCACATTGAATATAATTTATGTTATATAAAATCAGAAACGTTGTGTGGAATTTAAAGAAAGAACAATATAATATTTCACTACATGAAACAATTATATTAGCTTTATATATATATAATGATTTTTTTCTTTTTTTTAATAAATTTTTTTTACTTTATTCGATAGCTTGTCAGACATGCAAGGATGAGTTATCCCGATCAAAAATATACTATTATTATAGTTTCCACCAAGCCATTGGAATTGAATTTATAAATAATATTAACAAAATTGATAAAATATGATTTAAACATCAAAATAAAATGTATCATTTCGATATTAGTTAGTTATAAATTAATGTCTGAACAATATAATAATAAATAAATTCCAAATTTATGAAACTGATTTTTTATTTTACAATAAACATTTTTATTTAAAAAATTTAAAATACACATGATGAATGTTTCCAATAAAATTTTATTTTATTTATTCAATATTTTTTTGACACGTATCTATTATATTTTATTAGTATAAAAAAATAATAAAGAAAAGTATATAAATAAAAAATATATTACTGAAAATGTAATTTTAACACCTTTAATTAGTGAACATATTTTAAATAAATTTATCAAAATTTTAAAAAATTTATTCTAAAAATAAAAATAATTTTTGAATGTATTATATAATTTTTTTTCTATATATGTAATTTTTTATTTTTATTAGATGTTTCACCTTTTGATGAATAGTGAAAACCTCAAATTTTAATTAACTGCTACATTTTCATCTAAATTATTTTTAAAGTTAAAAAAATTAAAATTTTTGTAAGTATATTTAAGTAATTTATAAATATATTAATAAAATTTATGACTTTAATTTTCTTTTAAATTTAAATTTTCTATTAAAGAATTTCATGTTTTTGATGATTTTCACTATAAAACCCTGTTGTTTCATCTCATCTACAGATTTATTTTTACAATAATGTTTTCTATTTTTTGGAATTTGGAAAAATGGCTTCAATATTTGGATTCAAATAAATTTAAAATTTCTAAGAAGTTCAATTTAATTTTTTACAAATAAAATATCATTGATTGTAATAAATATTAATTACATCGATTAAGGTAAAAATTAGTTTACATTGTTCTTAAAAATTAACTAATGGGGCCATATAACCTATAAACCTTTAAAAAATCCATCTAGATGACCATATTATTAAAATATACTTAATATTATATAAAATTGACATCAATTGGATGCACATTACATAATGGAGTCCTCCCAATAGTTTGTAACTTTTTAAATTTATATGATTTCCGCTCCTCCTCCACTATAAAATTACAATCACCCCTCACTTATTTAAAACTATAAATCCAATGGGATCATAAAAATAGATCCCAAACAAGAATAAAAAATCACTTGATTCATCATATAATCCACCATTTTGATATAATACCAACCATTGATTCTCTTTAGTGCAAACCAAAAGAGGTTTCCTAGAGATGATGTAACATCCTTCAACAGAACATTTTATATTTTCTCTTTCTCCGTGAAATAAATTATTCTTATTCCATTAAAATATAATACACAAAGTATAATAAAATAATTGATATTTTTATTTAGGGTTAGCACCAATACTCTCACACATATCAATGAAATGGGATACACAATCATTGTTCGTGATTACGGAGGACTACCGCCCCCGAACTAATGTAATTAATTCATCCAATAAAACCACTCAAGGTTGGGAATAGTGATGGAAATAATATTTTTATGTGATATATATTATATTTATGAAAAAATTATTCTTATTTTATTTTTATATAACACATAATGTTGTGCATTCAATTTTTTGGTAATACGATAACTTCTTTTGTGGACGTCTAGACTACCACCACCTCAAAGCAATGTAATACGTTCAAACTATACATGTAATATATTAAGGATGGGTTTAGTAAATTTACATTAAATAAATGAAATAATAATTAATAATTAAATATAATATATATATATGTGTGTGTTTGTGTGTTTTTTGTATGTGTGTCATTTTCTTTCATTCATTGAATACATCATGAAAATCGAAACATCATTCATGTGTACATACGTCCGAACGTATCAATGAATCGTGAATATCATTTACTATATATATAATTTAAATATTTTTATAAATAAATATATAAGGATTATATATGATATTTTTACCATGTTATAAATTCAATAAATAAATAAATCATAATTTATGTAATATGATCAAAATAAAAAGTCAAACATACATAAATTCAAATAGGGTTTTACCCAAAATGTATCTTTAACATGAATTTTTTAAATAATTGGTAATATAAATACATAATAAAATAATATATGTTATTATATATATGAATATTGTTACTTGATATATTTATAATAAACTTTTATTTACTATACAATATATATTAACATGTATGAAAAATGTTAAGACTTATGGTAAGGAATTTCTAGTCTAACTAATATTTCTATGAGACATATGCCATAATCACCACTTTATTATTTATAATGGTGTATATCCATACAATTAATTTATTATATTATAATTTAATTAAAAATATGGTTCTATAAAATTACCATTTATTTTATCCCTTTCATGGAGTTTATATTTGAAACGTTGCCAAATTTGTAAGGTAGTTTTGTCTCAATTATACTTCATTGAGAGAAATGTTATGTTATGCATGTATATTCATTAATAAGGTGTATATAATTCACTTTTCATGTTTTATTATTAATATAATTATTTTGATGATTTATTACTTTTTTGTGTCATTTTATTCTATCATGGTTTTTATTTTTCAATGTTACCAAATTTGTAAATGTTTATTGATACAATTTAATTGTTTTGTTGGATTATTAATGATTATTCTTACATTGATGATATTATTTCATACATATATCAAGATCACTAATGTATATTATTATTATATATGTATTCATGGTATTACTAGGGATTGGTACAAATTTTACACTCTTTAGAACTTAATATATATAATAAAATGTTTTAAATAAAAGATTACCTTATTTCTCTTTTATATCACAAATATTTTTATTCAAAAACCATGAATTCAAAAAATATTTTATAATTTTTGATATTTTTAGAATGAATTTTTAAAAAAAATTGGATTTCAATTATTTTGTTATATTATTTTATTTTATTCAATGTTTTATTGAGAAGAAATTAATTTTCAATTATTTGAAAGCTTCTTTTATATGTTATCAATTTTAGTTTAATTGAAATGGTTTTCAAAGTGTTTTTATGATTACTTATATTCATAGAAAATGCCTTAAAATTTTTTTCAATATGAATATATATGTATTTTAACTTATTTTGTAATGACCCGTAAATTTCAAGGAAAATTTTTTCTTAATTTTCTTTGGAATTTTACAAGAACGCAGTTTCTGACAGCACCTGATTCCGAGGCCCTGTGTGCTCGGAATCATTTTCGGATGTTTGGCTCAGGTACGTTCAGTGAACGAACGAGCGGGGGGTTTTCTAACTTTTAAACCGGTGCTCGGAATCAAATTCTGAGGGCACCGATGGAATCGCAGCGCCGGTATTTGCTTAGAAATGCCTCTTCCAGAGTTGCGTTTTCTCGGGTGTGGTTTTTAATTTTTGGGCTTAAGTTATGAAATAAAATAATGTGGTACAACGAAATTTATTTTATTTCACTTAAAGCCACTTAAATCTTCTTAAGCTGAGTTGAAGCAGATAGGGTGGAACCAAAAATATCCTACCCTCTTGGTAGGATATTTGTGAGGTGGGGCCCGCACGAGCCCTACCGTTTCTTTTCCGTTAAGTAAATCACCCGCGAAAACTCCTCATTAATGAAAGTCAACTGGGGTGTTTCTTAATCTATTAAATTCTTCTTTTAATTGGGCGGTTAATTCGTTGAAATTAATTCTATGAATTAATTGTTCGTTTCTTAACCTGTTTTTCAACGGTTGGAATATTAATAAAATAAGACCAACACACCTTTCTTCTGGGGTGCGATTTGTTGAGAGGATTTGGAGATTTTGTGCCTTCATCCTCCTTCACGAAGAACGCGACGAACGCGAAGAACGCGAAGAATGCGAAGAACACGAAGAACGTGAAGAACGCGAAGAACGCGAAGAATGCGAAGAACGTCGGCCTCCGACGAAGGGCGACGAAGAACGCCCGACCCCCGGAGATCGACACGATGTCGACGCTTCTTCCGCGATGTTATTTCCCTGCGAAAAATCTTCGATCAACTCTTGAGATCTTCAACGCAACGCCCTTCGGTGACAACACGGCGCCCTTCTGCGACGCGACGATCACCTCCTACCGCGATGATCAATTCCGCGATGAACTCTTGTCCGACGACAGCTACGAGGTAGGGGTCGTTTTGAAAATTGATTTTCCCTATGTTTTTTTTCCTCCAAGGCAAGAACGCGGACCAACCAATTAACAAGTTGGTCCGCATATTATTATTGTGGAACGAGTTTTATCAATTGTTGGGATTTATGGTCTTGTTTCAAACCGCTAACGCGGTGGGTGCGGACCAATGAACAAGTCCGAACCCACCACCCTTTGTTTCTTGGTGTTCAGAATGGAGGACAATGAAAAAACGTGCCGCAGAGATGATTTTTTGATTCCGCAATGATGAATGGGACCCGGGATGAGCTACGGCGCAGACGGAAATGTAATCGGACCCCTGGAGCAACTCCGGTGGCCCGCGGACTCCACTGGCGGCGCGGCGGCGCCAGCCGCCAGAGGCGGGGTGCCCCGGCGCGCTGCCGGATGGAGCCGCCGCGGCTGAAGCCGCATCGGCCGCAGAGACCAGACCTGCGACCACACGGGTCCGGCAAGACACGGGACGTGGCTCTGCTGCGTCCGCTGACCAAGCGCCGCCCCATGCGGGGCCGCGGCTCCTCTTCTAGCAGGGACAGCACGCCCTGCGGCTTCTATTGCTCGGCCGCTCGGCCGAGCCGAGCTGAGCCGACCCGCCGGCCGGGTCACGCCCAGGCAGGGCCAGGCCACCCCAGCCGGGCTGGGTCGCGCCCAACCTGGTCGGACCCGGACCCGGGTCGGGCTGGGTCGGTCCGGACCCAGACCCCCTGTTTCTGGACCTTTTTGGTCTTTTTCACATAACATGAGCTACGGGCCTCCGAACGACGTGCCGTTAGTGGAGATGCGATCCTTGGATCGAGATGGTCGTTTCGGTATATCGCATTCAAGGTTTCGGAAGACTTTGAGTTTGGCCAGGTTGGTTCGGACACGAAACCAACCGGGCCCTCGGAGCACAAATGCTCATATCTTGGGTTTCGGACATCCGATTGACGTGTCATCGACTTTTTTGATTTCCTCTAAGTGAGACGGATCTTTTGTCTTACTCCGCCCAAGGTTTGGACACAGGTGGAGTATGTTCGGGTTGGTTTTTACTTAAAAATCAACCGGGGCCCTGGGACGAAAAAGCCAATAACTCTCAGACCGGGTGTCCGATTGACGTGCCGTCTGCGACGTTGAGTTCCTGTTGGCGATGCGGAACTTTTGGATACATCAACTATGGACTATTTTTCAGTTGATGTATCAGCCTCTCGGCTCGTGGAGCGGACCCTCCTGAACGAGCTTGCTGTGTGCAGGAACCCTACAGCTAGCTGCGACTGCAACTGTGACGACGACGACTATACAGAGATCCTCAGTGGATTCGACGGCGACGACTATATCACTCAGCGATCCTACGTGGATCAGTGCTACAGTTCCTGTGTGGGTCAGCGCTCAGTGGTTCTGTGTGAGCCAGCGCCTACAGATCCTGTGTGGGTCCGATCCTGTGTGGGTCTTTGCGGGGGTTAGTTAACTATCGATCCTGTGTGGGTCCGATCCCATGTGGGTCATTGCGGGGGTTAGTACCTTTTGATCCTTTGTGGGTCTAACAACTTAGATGGATCAGTGATCATCTCTATCATCATTCGAAGAAGTATACCTGTGTGAGATGAATCCTATTTTTCTTTCCATTGTGGATTGTGTTGTGCTATCCTGTGTGGATTTACGTTTTTCTTTCCTGTGTGGAATGGGTTGTACTTGAGCTCGGATGTTGGTGTCGAGCGAGAATTGATGACTTAGGTATATGTATGGTAATATACCTATGTAGTGTCGGATGTTACTTCGTGTTGGTATCTTTCCTTTGTGGTTATCCTTTGTGGATTTTGGGAGATCTTCGGGGGTCTCGGGGTCCCTACTGAGTAGTTTATACTCACCCCTGCATGGGTTATGCCTGCACTACATTGTGTTGGTTGCAGACAACAGACAACACTGATCGTGGTTGAGGCTTGCGGAGCAGGACGGTACCTGGAGGTAGACCACTGGGCGGGACGTACTCATAGCGGTTGGCTGGACCCGAGGAGTAGTGGAGACTTTCTGTACCCACCCTTCAGGTGGGACTTCCAGTGGATGGCTTGATGTTGCTGCATTACTTTTCAGTTGTGGTTTTCCCCTTTCGAGTTGTACATTACTTTCAGTTTGGGTTTGTATAATGGCCCACTTACTTTCCACACTTACTGTTGTACCAGTTTTTACTTAGTGTTACTTCTTCCGCTTTCTTACTCTGTGGTGCTTGTTTACTTTACAAATGCAATGCCTTCCCTTTTTACCGAGATTTACGCCTTGGTTCTAGTCACCGTCCCCGGGCCTATGGAAGGCGGGCTTGGGGTAGTCACGACACGGGCCCCGAGGATGGGTCGTGACAAATTGGTATCAGAGGAGTTCGGTTCTACCGCAGACTCTGATCTTTCTTCTATGTGAAGCAATAGTGTTAAGCGTATTGGGTGTGGTTATCAGTCTAGGGAGCCCAGTGTTGGTGCGGCGGACGACGTATCCGTACACCAGGACCCTGACTTCTGATTTCCGACTTAATGCACAAAAACATTGATTGCATGTGTGTTTCATGTTTTCTTTGTGATTAATTTGTATCAGTTCACCAAGTATACTGTTCTGACCATGGTGCACCTGTTTCTTTTTAAGATAGCCCCACGATGGCAGCCAGCTAGGGTTCCGAGATTTGTACGTGACGACAGCCCACCGAGCGACGAGGCCTCGGTACATGGCCCTTCAACAGCTGAGGCACTGGCGGTACTTCTACCCACCGAGCCACCGCTGCCTCCAGCCCCAACCGCTAACGATGCACGTCGCCTTAGTGCACTGCATGAGTTCCAGGGCCAGCGACTGCCTACGTTCCGTGGGGAGATGGACCCCCAGGCAGCCGAGGACTGGCTAGAGGCAGTTGTACGAGTTTTCAGGCTAGTGTGGACACCAGAAGACCTCATGGTGATTCTCGCAGCGAGCCTACTGCACGCAGCAGTGGGCCAATGGTGGAGCTTGATGCTCTAGGTGCATGATGAGGCATCTCTCCTCTGGAAAAGCTTTGAGAGCCTCTTATGCTCGGAGTTTGTCCCAGCCACCCTCTGTGCGGTGCACATCCATGATCTACTTCAGCTGCGGCATGGAAGCATGACGGTCGTCCAGTACTCGGCGAGATTTACCAATCTCTTGCGCTACTCGACCGACATGGTACGAGACCCATTCTTCCGGGTCGGAAACTTTGACCAGGGATTGAGACATGAGATCAGGGCATCGCTGATCTCCCTCAGCATTCCAACTCAGGCAGGAGTACTGGAGTGAGCCCTTTTGATCGAGAGCTTTCTTGCTGAGCCTTCTTCGGCAGCGAGACCTACCACAGGGCGGCAAGTAGCAGAGTCTTCCACTGCAGGTAGCCGACAGATGACTCATGGGTCCAGGTAGACCAGACCCTCTAGAAGACGACCCCAAGACACTGGCTCAGCTGTGCGGGGCACACAGCGTGGGGCCAGTCTTTCGAGAGGCAGGAAGTGCTACACACACGGCGGGCAGGGCCACATGGCCCGTGACTGCCCGACCTGTCGTACCGAGAAGTAACAGACGGTTGAGGGGCCACCCAGGCAAAGGCAGAGGGTCGACCGTGGCGGTCCACAGGGAGGAGGTAGACGAGGAAGAGGAGATGGTCGAGCAGCAGGTGGTGGGCGACGCTTTGAGGCTCTACCACCACCTCCACCAGGAGGTCCACCCCGACCAAAGGGAGCTGGTGGGAAGAGACAGGCATAACTCCAGGAAGTGGAGGCCTATGACCACGGCACGCCAGAGATGATTCGAGGTACGATCTGTGTCTATTCGACCCTTCATGCAGTTCTTATAGACATAGGAGCGAGTCACTCTTTCATAGTCGCTGCCCTTGTTCGGAGCTCGGAGATTCCGACAGAGCCGTTGGCTCGATCTATACGGCTAGAGACTCCTATGGGAGCAGACTCGATGATTACGCACTGGTGTCGGCAGTGTGAGCTTGCTCTAGGAGGTGAGAGCTTCAGCTGGGATCTTTTTGTATCGGCGTCGAGGCCTTACGACGTCATCTTGGGCATGGATTGGTTATCTACAGTCTATGCACATATTGACTGTATTAGGCGCAAGGTGCGATGTGTACGCACCGACGGGAGCAGGTTCACCTTCACCGGCGAGAAGGGAGCCTTCGCAGCACAAGATGGACTTCCGCAGAGGAGAGGACAGCCCATTACTCATCAGTTGGCTAGCATCATCCTAGGAGTAGTTGAAGTGTGAAGTCCTAGTTTTCCTGCAGTGGTGGATCAATATGCAGACGTCTTTCTCGACGACGTTACAGGGCTACCTCCTCACAAATAGGTAGACTTTTATATTGATCTGTACCCTGGGACAGCCCCGATATCCACTTCAGCATATTGGATGGCTCCCGCTGAGCTTCGAGAGCTATGAGTACAGTTGGAGGACTTGCATGGCAAGGGGTTCATCCGATCCAGTGTTTCACCCTGGGTTTCCCCGATATTTTTCGCCGACAAGGCGGATGGGAGATTGAGACTATGTGTAGACTATCGTCGCCTGAACCAGGTGATGGTGAGGAACATGTATCCTCTACCGAGGATTGATGACCTCTTCAATCAGCTCAAGGGAGCATGGTGGTTCTCGAAGATAGACCTCAGGTCAAGCTATCATCAGCTCAGAGTTCGAGACGAGAATGTGCAGAAGATGGCCTTCAGGTGTCGGTATGGCCACTATGAGTTCTTGGTTTTGCCATTAGGCGTAACCAATTCTCCAGCAGTGTTAATGGGCCTCATGAATAGGATCTTTCATCCATACCTTGATCGATTTGTCGTAGTCTTATCGACGACATTTTGATATACTCGACGACTGAGGAGGAGCACGCCTACCAATTATGGGTTGTACTAGACATGCTCCGAGAGCACCAGATTTATGGAAAGCTCTCGAAGTTTCAGTTATGGATACGTGAGGTCCACTTCTTGGGACATGTCATCTCTGAGGATGGAGTTGCGGTGGATCCCGCAAAGATTGAGGCAGTGCTAGCTTGGGAGCCACCCAGGAGCGTGACGGAGGTGCAGAGTTTCTTGGGACTAGCTGGATACTATCGGAGATTTGTGCCAGACTTCTCCAGAGTTGCGGTACCACTCTAAGCATTGACGAAGAAGGGGAAACCCTTTGTGTGGTCAGACAGATGTCAGTAGAGATTCCAGTACCTGAGACAGAGATTGACTAGCGTACCTATCTTGAGTTTTCCTGAGGAGGGAGTAGGGTACGTAGTCTACCGTGATGCATCAGGGACCGGACTTGGATGTGTCCTGATGCAGGAGTGGGTAGTGATAGCCTATGGATCATGTTAGTTGAGGCCGCATGAGCATAACTACGCTACCCATGACCTAGAGTTAGAAGTAGTGGTCTTCTCCATGAAGTCATGGCGACACTATCTGATGGGCGAGCACTTTACAGTCTTTTCTAACCACCAGAGTCTCAGGTACATCTTCTCGCAGAAGGAACTTAACCTGAGACAGCAGAGATGGCTCGAGTTCCTCTAGGACTATGAATTTGAGATAGTCTATACTCCTGGGAAGGGGAATGTGGTAGCCGAAGCTCTCATCAGGAGGACGGGCATTCAACTACTCGAGGAGGAAAGAGAGCAGCTAGCTGCTTTGCACATATCCTCCGTGGATAGAGATGGAGCAGCCTTCCTTCAGTCACTCACAGTCTCTACTCCACTACTACAGCGGGTCAGAGAGGCACAGTGTGCGGACGCTGACTGTGAGATGCGGCGTTCACAGACATCCTCAGGACAGGCACCTGATGGCTTCTCCTTTGGAGCAGAGCACGACATCCTTTTCAGAGGACGTACCTTAGTACCCGTCACTTTACGAGAGGAGGTGATGAGAGAGTTTCACACTTCTCCTTTGGCGGTACATCCTAGAGTGGCGAAGATGTACCAGGACCTCAGACGACAGAACTGGTGTTTGGGCATGAAGAAGGTTGTGGCAGAGTTCGTTTCACAATGCCTCACCTTCCAGCAGGTGAAGGCAGAGCATTAGGTACCAGCAGGCTCGGTACAGCCCTTGGAGGTCCCGGAGTGGAAGTGGGATGGGATATCTATGGACTTCGTGACTGGACCTCCACGCACATCCAGAGGTCACGACTCCATCTGGGTGATTGTCGACCGACTCACCAATTCAGATCACTTCTTACCCATCAGAGAGCTGGGCTCAGTTGATATCTTGGGCGTCTCTATATTCAAGAAATTGTACGGCTTCACGGTGTGCCATCATCTATCGTCTCCGATTGAGATGCTCGCTTTACTTCCCGGCTTTGGAAGGGGTTGCAAGAGGCGTTCGGGATGCAGTTACATCTGAGCACCGCCTTTCACCCTCAGACGGATGTTCAGATGGAGGGGACCATTCAGACTCTTGAGGACATGCTCTGCGCATGTGTCCTCGACTTTGGTCGCAGCTGGGAGGACCACATACCCTTGGTGGAGTTTGCATACAACAACAACTACCACTCCACCATCGGGATGGAACCATACGAGGCATTGTACGGCAAACCTTGCAGATCTCCTTTTTGCTGGATAGACCCTCTGGAGTCAACACTTGTGGGACCAGAGATGGTCCGGGCCATGACATAGAAGGTCTAGGTCATCCAAGAGCGGATGAGGAGAGCTCAGAGCCGGCAGAAGTCTTATGCTGACAGGAGGCGGAGGCCACTAGAGTTAGAGGATGGAGACCACGTCATCTTGCATGTCTCACCTCGACGTGGTTTACAGAGATTTGTCCAAGGTGGAAAGTTGTCTCCACGCTTCATCGGACCATTGCAGGTCCTCAGCAGGATTGGCGAGGTGGATTATCGCCTGGCTCTACCACCTCAGTTGCACTGGGTGCACGACGTCTTCCACGTATCTCAACTGAGCAGATACATACAGGACCCGACGCACATCATTGACCATGGGGAGCTAGACGTTGATGATGGGGTGACTTTTGCGGAGGTCCCAGTGGAGATCGAGGATCGACAGGAGAAGGTCCTACGTGGAGGGTCGATTCCTCTAGTGCGCATCACATGGCAGCACGAGAACCTCCATGAGAGCACTTGGGAGGGGGAGGCACATATGCATGCTCAGTACCCACATTTGTTTCTCTAGTATATGATGTATCTTTACGGGGACGTAAAGCCCTGAGGTGGGAGTGATGTAAAGACCCGTAAATTGCAATGACATTTTTTTCTTAATTTTCTATGGAATTTTACAAAACGCAGTTTTTGACGGCACATGATTCCGAGGCCCGGTGTGCCTGAAATCATTTTCGGAAGTTTGGCTTGGGTACGTTCAGTGAACGAACGAGCGGGGGGTTTTCTAACTTTTAAACCGGTGCTCAGAATCAAATTTCGAGGGCACCGATGGAATCGCAACACCAATAGTTTCTTAGAAACACCACTTCCGGAGTTGCGTTTCCTCGGGTGTGGTTTTTATTTTTTGGGCTTATGTTAAGAAATAAAATAATGTTGTACGACAAAATTTATTTTATTTCACTTAAAGCTGCTTAAAGCCACTTAAAGCTGCTTAAGCTGAGTTGAAGCGGATAGGGTGGAACCCAAAATATTCTACCCTCTTCGTAGGATATTTGTGAGGTGGGGCCCGCACGAGCCCCACTGTTTCTTTTCCGCTAAGTAACGCACCCGCAAAAACTCCCCATTAATGAAATTCAACTAGGGAGTTTCATAAACTATTAAATTATCCTTTTAATTGGGCGGTTAATTCGTTGAAATTAATTCTATGAATTAATTTTTCATTTCTTAACCTGTTTTTCAACGGTTGGAATATTAATAAAATAAGACCAACACACCTTTCATATGGGGTGATATTTTTTGAGAGTATTTGGAGATTCTGTGCCTTCATCCTCCTTCGCGAAGAACGCGAAGAATGTGAAGAATGCGAAGAACGCGAAGAACGCGAAGTACGTCGGCCTCCAACGAAGGGCGACGAAGAACGCCCGACCCCCGGAGATCGACGCGACGCCGATTCTTCTTCCACGACATTCATTCCCCGCGAAAAATCTTCGATCAACTCTTGAGATCGTCGACGCGATGCCATTTCGCGACGACGCGACGCCCTTCCACGACGCGATGATCACCTCCTACCGTGACAGTCAATTCCGCGAAGAACTCTCGTCCGACGACAGCTACGAGGTAGGGGTCGTTTTGAAAATTGATTTTACCTATGTTTGTTTTCTTCAAAATCAAGAATGCGGACCAACCAATTAACAAGTTGGTCCACGGATTATTATTGCGGAAAGAGGTTTATCAATTTCTTGGATTTATTGTCTTGTTTCAAACCGCTAACGCGGTGGGTGCGGACCAACGAACATGTCTGAACCCACTGCCCTTTGTATATTGGTGTGCAGAATGGTGGACGACGAAAAAACGTTCCGCAGAGACGATTTGCTGATTCCTCAGTGAAGAACGGGATCCTGGATGAGCTACAGCGCAGAAGGAAATGGAATCGGGCCACCGGAGCAACTCCGGTGGCCCGCGAACTCCACCGGCGGCGGCGGCCGACCAGACCCGCGACCACGCGGGTCCGGCGAGACACGGGACGCGGCTCTGCCGTGTCCGCTGACCAAGCGGGGCCCCATGCGGGGCCGCGAATCCTCTTCATGCGGGGACAACACGCCCCGCGGCTTCCCATGCTCGGCCGCTCGGCCGAGCCGAGCCGCGCCGACCCGCCGGCCGGGTCGCGCCCAACCGGGTCGGACCCGTACCCGGGTCGAGCCGACCCAGGGGGGTCGGGCCGGGTCGGTCCGGGCCCAGACACCCCGTTTCCAGACCTTTTTGGTCTTTTGCTCATAACATGAGCTACGAGCCTCCGAACGACGCGCCATTAGCGGCGATGCGATCCTTGGATCGAGACGGTCGTTTCGGTATATCACACTTAAGGATTCGGAATACTTTGGGTTCGGCCGGGTTGGTTCGTACACAAAACCAACCGGGCCCTTGGAGTAGAAACGCTCATATCTTGAGCTTCGAACGTCTGATTGACGTGTCGTAGACTTTTTTGATTTCCTCTAAGTGATACGGATCTTTTGGCTTACTCTTCCCGAGGTTTGGACGCAGGTGGAGTACGGTCGGGTTGGTTTTTATTTAAAAATCAACCGGGCCCTGGGACGAAAAATCCAATAACTCTCAGACCAGGTGTCCGATTGACATGCCGTCTGTGACGTTGAGTTCCTGTTGGCGATTGGAACTTTTGGATACATCAACTCTGGACTATGTGTCAGTCGATGTATCAACCTCTCGGATCGTGGAGCAGATCCTCCCGAATGAGTTTGATGTGTGCGGGAACCCTAGAGCTAGCTCCGACTGCTACTGTGACGACGACGACTGTACAGAGATCATCAGTGGATTTGACGATGACGACTACAACACTAAGTGATCCTACATGGATCAGTGCTACAGATCTTGTGTGGATCCGATCCTGTGTGGGTCAGCGCTCAGCGGTTCTGTGTGAGCCAGTGCCTACAGATCCTGTGTGGGTCCGATCCTGTGTGGGTCTTTGCGGGGGTTAGTTATCTATCGATCTTGTGTGGGTCCGATCCTGTGTGGGTCATTGCGGGGGTTAGTACCTTTTGATCTTTTGTAGGTCCGATGACTTAGATGGATCAGTGATCATCTCTATCGTCATTCGAAGAAGTATACCTGTGTGAGCTGAATCCTGTTTTTCTTTCCTTTGTGGATTGTGTTGTGCTATCCTGTGTGGATTTACGTTTTGCTTTCCTATGTGTATTTGGTTGTACATGAGCTCGGATGTTGGAGCCGAGCGAGAATTGATGACTAAGGTATATGTATGGGCATATATCTAAGCAGTGTCAGATGTTACTTCGTGATTGTATCTTTCCTTTGTGGTTATCCTTTGTGGATTTTGGGAGTCCTTTGGGGGTCTCGGGGTCCCTACTGAGTAGCTTATACTCACCCCTGCACGGGCTATGCCCGCACTACGTTGTGTTGGTTGCAGACGATGGACAGTGCTGATCGTGGTGGAGGCTTGCGGAACAGGACGGTACCTGGAGGTGGACCACTGGGCGAGACGTACACGGAGCGGTTGGCTGGACCCGAGGAGCAGTGGTGGCTTTATGTACCCACCCTTCAGGTGGGACATCCAGTGGACGGCTCGACATTGTGGCTTTACTTTTCAGTTGTTGTTTTCCCCTTTCGAGTAGTACTTTAATTTCAGTTTGGGTTTGTATTCTGGCCCACTTACTTTCCGCACTTACTTTTGTACCAGTTTTTACTAATTGTTAGTTCTTCCGCTTGCTTACTTTGTGGTGCTTGTTTACATTCCAAAGGAATTGTCTTCCCTTTTTACCAGGATTTACGCCTTGGTGCTAGTCGCCAGCCCCTGGCCTATGGAAGGCGGGCTTGGGGTAGTCACGGCACGGGCCCCGAGGACGGGTCGTGACATATTTTTTACGAAATGGTTTTAAAAATTTATTCTCTCTTTCCTTATTTTCCAAACAATTTCGATATTTTTTATATGTTTTCAATGTTATTATCAAAGAATAGGTTTTAAAATTTTTTCCAATATTCCTTCATATTTTATCAATGTAATTTTCATAGAAAAGGTTTTCAAAAAAATTTCCTTCTTACATTATAAATATTCAATGTTATTTTAATGGAAAAGGATTTCATAATGTTTTCCATCTTCTATTATAAGTTTCAATATTTAGTAACAAATAAAACGTTTTAAAAATATTGTCAAGAATAATTTATATTTTTTCAATTTTATTTTCAAGGAAATGGTTTTGAAAATGTTTTCAAGAATCGATTATATGTTTTAAGGTTATGTTAAAATAGAATTTTTTGAAATTTTTTTATGATTTAAAAAATAAATTCAAAGTGGAAAATATATTTTTCTCAATAATTGTCATTAATTGATCTATAAATGTCATTTTACATATTATATTATATCCATTGATGTCTCCTATGTACTACTAGGGATATGATCCAAGTATCACATTTTTATTCTCTATATGAATGGTTATTATTTTGATGACAATTTTTTTTGATACTCATTTCACATCTACATGTTATTCTAGGATACACACTTTTGTAACCCACTTATTCTAATAGGTTAATATATGGTGAAATTATTATGAAAACTCTCATTTTCCCATAGTTGATGATATGATGAAATTTTTATGATAACTATTTCTTCTCATGGTTTATTATATGATGATTATTTAGGATCTTCTAGAACATGTATGTATGATTTCATCATGTGGTGGGTGGGAACAATATTTACGTCCAATGTTGTGGGAAAATATTTATATCTATATATATATATATGTGGATGTAATGGGGAGTGAAAATTGATCAATATAGGACATTTTCTACAATGATGTAATTGGGTGTAAACCATGATTAATAGGATTGTATTGGTAGTGATCCATGAATACTAAGATATTTTTAGGAGTGATGTGAGTCTACTAATATTGTTTGTAGAGTGTACCCATTATACTAAAAGTAAAGGGCTATGACTAGGGATGATTTTTTCCTAACCAGAAGATATATCCCTAATGAAGTCCACTGAAAGTTTTTTTCAATTTTCATTGACATATAACGAATGATTTTATATTATTACGTTTTTACCACAGATTATATGTCAAATTACTATTTTTTACTCCCATGTAAAATGATCTTTATTCCATTGTGATTCATTTGTTATCTTTCACAAATCCCTATTTCATGACTCATGTGTATGATATTTGATATACAAGGCATGATCTTCAAATGTTATGATCATGTTTTCATACCCTTTTTTTCAGGTTATGAAAATTTATATTACCTACATACCACTACCGAGAATATGAGATGGCTCTTTCTAATGTTTCCTTTCCATATTTTATGTAGAAATGTGTTAAGTATAATTAATATTTTGGATGATATTTTTGTGAAACATTGAATAACTTTTGCATGTAAGAAGTTTGTGTTCCGCATTAAAAAAATAAACTAAACAATTATAGTCCTTGAGAATGTATATTTTAAATTATTGAGTATTAATCTAATTTATTTTAATATCCATGTATCTGATGTATGGGTTTCAATAATTATGAAAATCTATTTTTTTAAGTTAGTAGCAGTTGTATGTTTGGAACATAGTATAAAAAACCATGATTCCTTACCATTCATTGTGTAGTTAATGATATGTAAATTATATATTAAACTATATGAATACCTTGAAATCCTAATTTTTCAACTATTCATATAGTAACGTGAATTAATCATCCTCTATAGGCTCCCTCGGAAGTTTGATTTTATTTAAATTCATAATATATTCAAATTATAATGGTATGGAGATCTATATCCATCACTAATTCATAATTCACACTAGCTAACTCTCCAAATACTATCCATTTTCTCCACTATATCATTATATATAAGGAAACATGGATATATCAATGTTATTTGTGGTTGATACTGATTAGATTTTTGTGGAACATTCGAGGGGAATAAGATCAAAGACTAGATCTAAAATTTATTAATTTCATTCTTCATTTCCATCTACATTTGAGAGTTTTTTGTATTATCTCAGATCTCCAATTATTCAATAACATGAATGATTTTTCAATTAATTTTTTTGAATTAATATCTAGTGAATCACTGTATGGTGTCTTAATAGAATCCTTCTTGAATTATTATTTGGAAGAATTTGTAAAAAATCTTGGCTTTATAAAGTCCTTAATATTTTTAATATTTAAATAATGGTATTAAATTTTCAGAATTTTTTCTTAAATAACTTTTTATGATGAAATGTATTCGATGGAATAAAAGTTTTATATGAAATGTAATGCCATGTAATTTGAAATACTCATATTGGTGTCTGTTTACGTTGGACATATTATGGTTGTGATGTACCACCATCAACATGGTACACATTATGGTCGTTAAGTACATCATTTAATGGTGGAATAAATCATGTGTGTGTGGAAGTGTGTATGTGTATTATAATGGAACTTATAATGATAAAATATAATGAATGTTATTAATCTTGTATTTTTTTTACTCTTATGGATTTAAATTATATATACATATTAATTATTTATTTTCTTTTAAAAAAACAATATAAATCATTCTAACTAGTTATTGTCATAAACAGATGTAATGGAAAGACTATGTGTATTACCTAATGAGTGTAATAATCATACTCTTATATGAAACATTGATGCATTTAATGATATCAAGTACTCAGATATTAGTAAATAAAGGTATCTTATTTCTCTATAGACGCAACTTAATACCTTTAACATGGAATGTGGAGTTAGATCTAAAATCTTGCTGGGTTTTCATCTTATTGATTCCACTTCAATTTCATTGGACATATTTTGTACATTTTTCTCCATTGATTTTTGTCTTCAATTTCCATTCTAAATTTCATTTTGTTGTATCATTGGTTTTTTATGAGTTGTATCAGTTTTTAACATTCTTTATGTAGTTATTTTGGAGGTTTACTTTTTTACACCAGTTAATAAACATATGAAGTGAAAAAAATACTTCAAATTTATCTTAAACCATAGATATTAATATCATAATTTTTTATCATGAGGATGTCACCTAAGGTCAGCAGTGTCTCTGTCAGTTCCCAAGACAATGGGTGAGGGGTGGGATGTTAAAAATGTTATCAGTTTTCATTAGTCCTTATACTATCTTGGGATAGCTGCAATATGAATGGAATTCAAGAATGGAAACTGAGAATATAAATAAATATTATTGTGAAATGTATCCTTCATCACCCATTATATACATTAATAATTTTTACACTAAAAATTACTTTTTATAACTGATAAAAAATACTATTATACCACTATTATTAGTAGTTCTTATAAATATATAATTAATAATGAATATTAGTATACAATTTAGAAAATATTCATAAATTTATATGATTAATATTTTACATTTAGGGAATTTTATCCAATTATTGAAAAAATAGGGATTTTTTTCTTTTTTCTATTGTTATGATTTAAAAAATGGGGAGAAGTTTTAGAAATAATGAAATAAGAATAGACTTTTGAAAGACATAAACAAATTCTCCCTTGATGCATGGATATTTGTGATGATATAATTGATTCTATAATTTTTTGATACATTAAAAAAGATTTAGGGAATTGGAATATTTAATTCAATTATTTATATATGGAAATAAAGTATAGGTTCGATTTGAACTAGTATACAATATATTTATGGATTGATCCTACTATTGTATTGGAAGAGATGTTAAAAAAAATTATGCTGAATGGTTACATTCAAATTATATGAAGCTTATTTTGGTTGATGTTAGTATTTAATGGTATAAAAATATGATGGTAAATTCTAAATGTATTTTGAGAAAGATATAATGTGAATTGAGACAAACTTAAATAATTGAAGAATAATGTGTGTCAGGATTATTTAAAATATATTTTATTATATAGATTAAGATTCTTATTAAACGATTATAGAATTTCCAATTATTTATATAGGTTTTGAGATCCATTTGGAAGATAAATTTTATTCATTAATAGAGAAATTAAAAGAGTAGGACAAGGAAACAACATTTATAATAACTATAAATTTTATAGAATGTAATTTTATAATGGGTGAGACACTTCTGTCCTTTTTTCTTGGTTTAAAATATGATATATAATTGAAATGTAATTAAATAAAAAATTAGGATAAATATTATTGTTTGAGTTTCATAAAATATTAGAAGGAAAAGTAATAAAGTTGAATTCCAAAAAATAAATAAATAAGGATTTATTATTATTCCACATCCACAAATAAATATCCAGGTCTTCTAATTGAGGGATTGGGGAGGTGTTCATTGGTTGATATATTGAATGAGTATATAAACCCGAATGTTTTTTATCAATAGTTATGACAAAACATGGTGGAATGAAAATATTTTTCCATGATACTTATTATAATAATGCAAGTGACTCTAGAATGTGATGGTTGATTGTTGCTGGGGAAAGGGATATTTTCTAGTGGTATTTGTAATATAATGTTTGTAGTTTTATGATTTCAATATTTAGTGGTGTAGTGATAATTAAAATACTAGGAATGGTTGGATACATCATCTGGGATGAATTTGGAGGGTGGGAGATGATTGATAAATTATGATTTTGATAATTTATATAATATTATTTTCCCCAATAATGTTTCCCTAAAGAGCCTTATATTTTTAAATTATTATTAGGGAACTTGAAAACAATCATTTGATGAAAATATTTGTGCCATAGAATAAAATTTTAAACATACTGAATCAAACAACATGTGATTTTCCTTCCCAGTCAAACTCTAAGTTCATATATCAAATATTAGTAATGATTTGTAATGGAGAGTTCATTAATGAATTATTATAGTGAAATCCACAAAATAAATTCATAAAAGACTAATTTTCTCTTTTAATCATTTATATTTATATTTTTTAATATTATATATATTATTTGTTTCCTAATGATGTTTTGGAAATCATATATATAAATATATATATATATATGAATGTGTTATGGTGTAATATAATGATATTGTATCAATTCATACCATTCCATTCAATCGTACTAATGTTCAATAAATTTTCATATATTTTTTAATTCTTCATGCTAATTGTTTTGGGTGAAGGGAAAAAAATTATTCAAATTTCATTCCTTTAAAAATTTTAGCCTCCAGCAACCAATCTTAGATTTAATTATTTAGATTAAAAAGAACACATAAGATATAATTAATTAATAATCATAGTTTTTTAGGTGAATTTAAATCTCATAAATTTTAATTTTATTGTAATTATCAATTGTCAATGATCAAGAGTATTTATCAAGAAAAAGATATAATTTCAAAAATGACATTTTTATTATTTTTATGACTTGTTATGGAGTTCCTAAAAAAAATATCTATAGAATAATAATGTAATATATGACATAATATTTATCCAAACCCCATATTTTGTTGACTCATTTTGATAAATTCTTGTTATATATCTTTTTTATATCATTCAAATAATTATTACATTTTTACTAAAAAAAATTTATAAAAATTCTTTGTTTTCATTATAAGTTTTATGTAAACTATATAGTTAAAAAAATATTCTTTCATTGAATAATTATTAATATATTTAATAACAATTTTCGTGGGTTTTATTTGAGATAATACTTATCCAAATACAACACAATGAAAAAAATATACAATGTTCAACTATTTGTTTAAATAAAAAGAAACATAGATGAAAAAAATAAATCATTATTTCCATATGTCCCAGTCTGTATCTCCTACATGAATATGATGTATATAGACCCCCTTTGTTCAAAAATTAACATTACTTAACTTTTTCAGAATACATAAACATTATAAAAATAGATACCCAAATAATGTAATTGTTCTCGTGCCTTATGAAATAAAGGAACATAAAAAATGGCACATAAGTGAGCTATATTATCTCCCAATGGGTTTCTCATGACTAGAATCCTTATTAGACACATCATAAGTACCATAGATCTTTATAAATTCGGAAAAGAAACACAAAAGGGGTGAGCTCAAATTCCTATTAAGGGTAAAAAAGGTAGATGAATAATCATATAATTAACAAAATAGTATTGAAATTTAACCTAACATTTAAAGATTATAACCTGTATATTAGAGATAATAATAAAAATTTACATCTCGTAAGCTATAAAACATTAAAGAATTAATACCAAAATTCAGGAAATCACAACATAGGAATAAGACATGGAATTTTTGTCATTAAAATTGGATTATGATGTTGTAAACATGTATATGAAGAAATATGTTCACTCATTATGTTAACAACATGAAATTAGGACCAAACATCAAGTTGTGGACATGCGACCAGGTCCATGAATAACATTGGGACCATGTTATCAGGTTCACAGAAATCCTTATGGATGCACAACCAAGTCCATAAATAACATCGTGAACGTGTAATTAGCTTCATGAGTTACCTAATGGAAATGAAACCAGGTCCTTTCCTAACATTTTCAACATTTAATCAGGTTTATTCATAACATTTTTAACAAGTAATCAGGTTCACATATAATCTTATGAACATGAATGGTGTTCCATGTATAACATTATGAACACCTAATAAGGTTTACTCATAACATTATGATCATGTAATCAGGATGACACATAAACTTATGGACATGAAACTAGGTCCATGAATAACATTATGAACAGAAAATAAAGATCACTCATAACATTGTGAACATGTAATCAGCATCACGCATAAATGTTTGGAAATGAAACCTATTCCACGCATAAAATTAGGAACATGTTAGCATAAAATTTATATTAATTATTCTTCCATTGTTACCCAATTAATATGTGGGATTTATAGGTCCTACCCATATCTGAATAAAATAATTTATACATTTTTTCCAAGATAATTAAAACATTCATCATATCACGACCCATAAAAATAGATGGGTTTGATAGACATCAAATCATAACAATCAAAATTTTATGGGTATCAATAAAATTTCATCACATAATACCCAATGGAAAATATATATGTTCCATACAAATTTCATCAGAGCATAACCCATGAAAAAAATTTGGTGTCAAAAGCATAAAACACACACAAGAGAAATAGATTTTATAAAAATATAACATATTGATGAAAATGGTTTTCATAAAGGAAATGACATTAAGAATAACCCATACATAAAATAGATATGAATTGAAAATGTAGATAAATACCTAGTTGGGTATGAGTAAAATCAATGGATTCCATAGTTGATGGAAAATAATTTTTCATCATTTCAGGAGGAAAATAACATTTTTTCAACGAAAACAGATTTTTAATACATAAAACCCTTTAAAAATAACTTTCATAGAAAATAAGTTGAAAAATTATAAATATGAAATTAATTCGTTTTGAAAACGTTTTTCCATGAAAATTACTATGAATGATTTTTTTTAAAAAAATAAACCTTTTATAAATTCAAAGGAAGCTTCAAAGGAATGGCAAGAGGTGAATTTGTACATGCCATACAAGGTTAAAAGAGAAATCCTTTTGAAAAATTAAAAGGTTAGAAAAATTAATTGTTCAAAATGAAACAACTATAATTTTATGAAAGGATTGGTAATATAAAAATTGGTAAAAATTTATTTTAAATATTATATTAATATTGTATAATATTTTATGAAACCCTTTCTAGAAACCATGTTTTGAAGGATCATATATTTCTGACCGTGGAGAGACTGAAGTAGGGATTTCTTAAACCACTTTATTTACTATATTTTTCAACAAAGAGTATAAATATGTTACGAATACATTTTTATATCATGAATCTCCAAATGAGATGAAAATTCATAAAGCTGTTGAGATATGTATCATAATATTTCATCAAAGGAACCATAAAAATAAACAATCTCAACAAGCGATGAGATTTTCTCTATAATATATTACAACATGATACTAGATGATAATACTCTCCATGTAATAAATTTAATAAAATAAAGATTAGAATATCACAATAAATATTCATTTTCATGATATAACATATAAAATGTTAGTATATACACCTCAAAGATGCATAAAAACATTAGTCTCAATGAAGGAAAACTGAGACAAAACTATTTTACCAATTTAGATGCATTTGAAAAATAAACCCCATGAAAGGAGAATAATAAATATTGAATTTTAATAACCAAAAATTGTTTTATAATATACCTAGAATAAAATCTTGGTCATTAAAAACCCCACACAAAAGTAAATAATGGAGAACTTAACATGTATCTCACTAAAATAAAAAGTGAGATAAAATCTCCTTACCTTCTCTATTGACTCTCTTCGTACTCATAAAATATTACTATAAAATAAAAATGTTTTTTTATAAATATACTAAAGAATAAAATTATTATATATAATAATATATATGTTTTTTATTATGACCTTATATTTTCATCTTTATAATGACTCTATGTTAAGGGTCAATTTCGAGTAATATTCTCTTTATTCTTCACATGTGTATTTATTTGTTATATATTTAGTCATTATATTTAAATGATGGTTTAAATAATTTAAAACATTATATAAATTCCATTTGTATCCATTATATTTGTGTTATAATAATCTATAATATAAGGAAGTATGAAATGGAATATATCGTTCATGGAGATAGTAAGCTGTACACACACATGAACGATGTTTCCGTTTTAATTTTTGTAATGAAAATAAGAAGAATATATATATATAAGTGTATATGTATATAAAAAAATTAATGTATAATTATAATGTTATATATTCCATATAGGTTCCTGAAATCCATCCTTAATACATTCCTTATAGTGTGTGAATGAATCACAACACATTCAGGGGCGGTTGTCCAATCTTTCTCAAATGAAATCATCACATTTACCCCAAATGGAATGAAAAAACTGCATGTGTTGTAAGAAGGAATAAAGAAGATGAATAAAATAATATATATTATTTATAACACATATAAATAGATTTTTGAAAATAATTTCCACCATGAAAGGGGGTAAATGAAAGTTGAACAATCCTCGTTTCGTGACGCAGTAATTCAACATATATAGAAATAATATGTTTTATATGCATTATATTGAGGTGTGTGTATGTTTATGTCGAAAAATTAGGATACATACATCCTAATATATGTAGTATAATGGTTTTTCATAAAATAATGGAACAAAGTGAGTGGAGGGGTGAAAAACGAAAATAAATAAAATGATTTTGAGAGAATACATTGCCTCTAAATTGGGTAACTTCTTTTGGTTTCTTAAAAAAGGATTCTTAAAGAGGATTTATGAAATTTTCATGGATTCTATATTGAATTTAGGACTATTTTTAAGTATATTGGTAAGGTTTTTTCTGACCATAAGAGGCATCAAAAGTGTGTGTAATGGGTAGAGGGGCTGGCCTTTAAAAGGGATGGAAAAGGACTCACTTGGAATTTTTGGACACAAGTTTAGTGTGCACATGTACCTAAATAAAAAAACTCATACAATAAAATCTCATTAAGGGAAGTTTTATTCCCAAACTATGGACATAAAATGGGTTTCTAACAGGTTTCTATGATTTTTGGGTTCTTATATTTACGGTTTAGTACATAATTAACATAATATGTTTCTTTACTGATGTATTTAATTTTAATCACATTATCTAATATTATTATCAATAAAAAATTTAAGATTATTTTAAATTATAAAATAAACTGATACCAAATACGGAATCCATTTTTTTAATTCTAATCACATATATGGATGACATTAATCTAAAATCGATCATGTTGGTGGGACGACACTGTGGGTTTATTGAGTAAAAATTATCGAATGGTTGCTATTTTTTTATATCCAATTTCATTGTGAAATTTTTTCTAATGAACTGAATTGGATTACTTGATAAAAATATTATTAAACTAAGATATTAAATATATTTAGAAGATAATTTAATGTTATAATTAAATTAGATGAAAATGCAGGTTTAATTTAAAATCCAGTATTTTAACTATTCATCAAACAGTGATTCCTTACAGAAAAATACCCAAAATTTTCACTAAAATAATTTTTTATCTAAATTAAATATAGGATGTTTAATATTACATATTAAATCTATAAAATGTTATAAAATTTTATTTAAATTTTTCTTTCCATTTAAATATTTGAAACAACCTTTACAAAAAATAAGTTTTTATTAATAAATTTGGTTTTGTTCTTATCTTATGTTAATAGAATCTATTGGATGAATATAAAAAATTTGATTTATTATATAAAACATTTATTAAACTATTATCACTTAACAACTGTAATGATGTTAATTTAGTAGGTTAAAATAGATTTGTTAGCATAATAATATTTTCTATTATATTCAATCAGTTTTCATTTTCATTTGTTATTAATTGATAACATATGGATTCATTGTTTTTTGTGATAAATACATATTTTAAAATTTTTATAATACTATTCATATCCATAAAATTAATGTCTAGGTTATATTAATAATATATTATAGATAGGAAACACTTGGTTTTTCGTGTTACGCAAGCCATCGAGGAAGGTCAATCTTGCATGGAATGTACGATAAAAATATTGTTCCATGTGACATACGCATAGTCGGTGATGAGTGTAAAATAATCCAAGTTGGTGTCTTTTGAAATTATTGTTTTAAATAGTGATTTTTTTTACTTTACGTGAAATGAAAAATATCAAAATATTAAATTAAATCAAAAAATATATATTTTACAAAATCTCAAGGTGTTACATGAGGTGTATTTATTTATATAAAAAATCACAAAATAATTAATATATCAATGTGTTGGGGAATTATCATAAATAATATAATTTTTCTTCAGTCAATAGTATTTTAGAATATGTTTATTAATGGATGATGAAATAAATATATCGAAATTTTAGGAGTTTCACACTTTTACTATAGAACCACCTATTTTTTGAACAAGACACTTTATTTATGTAATATAATTATACACATTGATCGTGTTATTTTTGGGAAGTTATGAAATGCTTTGGAATGTTTTTGTGGATTTTATGAAGGTTAATGAGTTTAGAATTGTTATTATACACCCCAAAACATCTCCAGAAAATGGTCCAAAGGAAAATAGTGGGATATGGGCGGAGACATTGTTAGTGTACAGATTGTACAATCCAAATGGATGACCAATAGATATATAGAACATTATAATATTAGGGAAACAAGTTGATAATGAATGGTTTCTCACAGAATGAGTGTGATGTGAGCAACAACATTTTAATCGACTATTGAATATGAAAGAGTTTCATTGTATTCCTACCAACCCTGTAATCCGGCCATGTGATGGGTCAGGATAAGATTGTAAAATTTACTTTTTAAAGAACCAGAATTCCCATGTAAATTTATTTTAAAAACATATGGGAATTTTGCGAGTCCGCAAAATCTAACAGTGAGCGATTCCAAGGCCCAGAGTGCTCAGAATGATCCTCCAAATTTTTGTAAAAACTTATGTTAATGCGTGTAATCAGTTTTCCTGATAAAGTGGAAAAACTCTTAAACGGTTACTCAGATCAGAAATATAAGGGCACCGTTTAGCTATGGATGGTGGGCTTACCCTAGGAACGACTTAAGTTTTGTCGGCACGAGCCTCCTGTGAGAAAACCGAAAATGTAATAATCGTAAATAAAATAATTCAAATAATTATTTAATTTTTCAAATGATTATAACTCAAAAACAGTAACTCGGATTAAAAATCTGAGACCACAGATGAACACATGACTTTAAGCAATCTTTAAGAAGATATTAACTTTGGCTGGCGTGGGCCACCAGTGAAAGCTAGTTTTTGGAGGTAAATAAAATAATTAACTGAAAATTATTTTATTGTAAAATTTATACCTTCTAAACGGTAACTCAGATTGAAAATACAAGATTACGGTTTGGTTCGACGGGGCTTGTTTCACCTAGGTAGAGCCAAACCTCGATCAGCACGGTTCGAGGGTGACTAATAATAATTTTCCGAAATTTTTTTCGGGCACGTTCAGTAAACACGCAAGTGACATTTTGTAACATTTGAACTGGTGCTCAGAATTTAAATCCAAGGGCACCATTATAATCACAGAGTCAGTATTTTCAACAGGAGACCTTCACCTCAACTGTAGTGGGTCGATGGTCAAATATAGAATATGGGTTTTCCATGGAAAAGAAAATAAATAATAAAATTAAATAAACTTCCATTTTATTTTATTTGTTGAAACCTCCTCTATATGAGTTAAGTTGATGTGGACCACCAGACTTAAACCACCCAGGATAGTTTACGGTGGTGGGGACCACCCAATCCTATCCTCCCATGAGAGGTTATGGTGGTGGGGACCACCTGATATTTATCCCCTTGAACCTCCCACTTAAATTTGGGGATGTATCTTGAACTTCACCCAATTTAATGGTACGACACCCCATGATTAATTGTGCCAATGCCTTCAAATAATTTGTGTCAATTAATTGATTCAATTAATTATTAAAATTTTCCAACATAACATTATTTAATTATATTGGACCCACAATGTTGGGATGCTTTTTGGGTTGGCAAAAGAGAAGGGGGAGGACTTGGGAGAAAAATCTCCAATGAAGAATGCGTTCTTCCACGATGAAGGCTCCACTGTTGACGAACACCGACTTCGACTTCGTCCTTCTTCTTCGGGACTTCCTCCAACGTATGACGTATTCATCTACGACGAACCGACGCATGAGCTCAGAATGGAGGTGTGTGGTGACACGACGAATGTCGACAACATCGACTTCTCTTTTCTTCATCAAAGAGAAATCCAAGGTAAGGGTTTATTCCTAAATGTTTATCACTTATTTATACTACCTTATTTTTCATGTGTGGTTTGGGAACAAACATTGCGGAAGATTGTGGTTTGATATTCATTTTTCATGTCCTTGATGAACTACTTGCTACCACTCTAAACCCGGAGGGTGAGTGCCCTACTAACATGGCCCGACCCTTCCGCTATTCTATTTTTTGGTGTGATTTCAAAATGGATGAAGACAAAGAAGGAAACAGCACCACCACCAGTGGTTTCTACGACCCGGGCCACCTCCCGTGGCACTCTGGAAGAACCGACCCCACACCCAGGCCATGCCGACCCAATCCGCGACGCCTCTCCGGCTGACCCGCGACCTCGTTGCGTAGCCCCGGGCCAAACCACCCTCAATGTCCATTATCGAACAGAGCCGACACCGTCTCATCGTGCCGCCCAGATCGCTATGTTGAGACGCTGCCATCTGCTACCGAGCCGCCGCCATGCCGAACTCTGCCGCCGCGCCGCCGAGCCGCCCTCGCGGCACCCTCCGTGGTCGAGCCGCCCTTGCGGCCAGTTGCGGCCCTCACGGCCAGCCGATTTGCCTATCAGGCCAGGCCCGACCTTGTGGGTTGGGCCGGGATGACTAGAACTTGGTTGTCTTAGGTCAGTTTGGGCCGGGTTAATCTGACTGGGTCAGACCGGACCCGGGCCTACTACGGCCCATTTATGCTTATTTGGCCATAACATTGGCAGAAAATGTCTCTTTGACGAACCATCAATGGTGCTAGAAATTTTGGAGCGAGACGGTCCCTTTGAGTATATTATACTAGAGTTTTGGATATAGTTGAGGAACAGTTGGGTTGGATCGAGCACTAATCCAACCAGGCATCCAGGACTAAAAGACTCATAACTCACAGACTCGGCATCCGAACGATACACCATCTACTGCGTTGAGACCCATATGACGTGGGAGACCATTGTGATATTTCTTTGTGGGACTGCGTGAAAATTGGAGTATCAACTAGTAGCTTGTGGAGAGGATCATCCCGAAGTCGAGCTATCATAGTGTGGGAAACTATTAGTTGATTGTGACTTGACGACTGGCTGAGACATGATGACTATTGACATTTTCGACTTTGAGTGTCTTCCATGGGACTAGTGAGGAGTTACTTGGTGATGCGGTAGACCCACTATAACACCCTAAGATTTTATGAGAAATAGTTTTTTATCTCTTATGTTATACGCAACACCAAATGAATCTCTCACAGCACACAATACGGACATGGCTTGCACTACACGCAATCACGACCTTCCTTGAAAGCGTGTGTAGTACGCAATACCGAGTTTCACTAAACAATGATATATTATGATGGACTAGACATTATGAATAGTATTATCTACATTTTTAATTTTATAACATTAATATTCATCATACACATTTTCTATAATATGGTAAGAGAACAAAATAAATTTTTCAGGTAAAATAAGTATTTTTCAAAAAATACAGTTTTGCCGCCTTTTGATGGAACACCCACATTAAACCTAGTTTTTTACATGTTTATATGATTAATTTGACAAAATTAAAATCTTATTTTCAATCATGGTATAAAAATTTACTTTGGATATATTTTTGATATTTTTTTGATAACTTTTATATTTTGATGAATAGTAAAAATACGCTAATTATTAATTAAAAACAAGTTTTTTCATTGAGATAATTTATATGGTTAAATTATAATATTGAATGGTTTTAATGTATAAATATAATATATTTTTACCATTTAATATAATTTATGTCATTAGCACCAATTTCACGTTGAATTCATAGGTAAAAACATTTCAATCTTCGGCAATGTTTTATCTTCTAAAACTCGTTTTCCTAACAACGGGATTTATTTTAAATTAATTACTGCAACTTATATGTTTTAAATTATGAAAAATGGATTCCATATTTGGAATTAGTGGGTCCAAATTATGTTAATAGTCTACCTTTTATTTTTGGGCATTATGAATAGTATCTACGGTAAATTTTATTCACCATAGTTAAAGGTAAATCGGGTAATTAAGAGTAAATATAAGATTATAAAGTCACCCTAAGACCTGCCAAAATATTATTGGATGACTAATGGTCGTCCCATATCACCTAAGGGCCGAATTTGATTCATTTAATGGACTATTTTCCATGAAAATAATTTATTTATTATTAAAACCAAAGAATGTGACAACATGTCACTTTCTTAAATCTTATAAGTATATTAATTTTAATTTAGTGATAATTTTAATGAATATTCGAACCTGAATGGTCTCCAAAAATCTAATACAATTATATATATCATAGATATTTATTTAGAATTTTTAGGGATTAAATAATTATCATTAATTATGCCACAATAGTGATGTTGAAATTATTTTATTAATTAAAATGTCAAATAAAAGGTTTTAAAAATATTAAAATAAATATTATATAAACTATTTAATGTGCTCCAATAATTTTCTAGATACATATAACATTTTATGAATCTATTAAAGCTTTTAGTTCGAACATATCTTCAGTATATATTTTATTTAAATTCAAATAAATGAATAGTGTCAAAATTGACACTATTGTAGTTTACAAAAATAACATATTATAAAATTGTTTAAAAATCACAAAAATATTTAAAAATTATAAATTAAAATTTATATGGTCGAAAATGTCATAAAGTGTCAAATTATGGAAAATTAGCAACACATATGTAATTATTTATAATAATTTAAAATTTAGAATATTTTTAACACAAATAAAATTAAATTTATAAATAATAATAAATCAAGTTGATAATGTTGAAAATAAATTCCTAACATGTCTAAATTTTATTTTTTGATGATATTACAACCATATCTCATTTAATCTTCGGATATGAGTCATTTTGGAAATTTTTATGTGGGGTTGGGATTTAATATAAACTAATATTTCTTATATTTCCAAAGGTGCCCCTCTCCTCCCTTATAAAAGGGCATCTCCTCCTTCTCCTCATCACACCAATTTGACCCTTCAATCTCGACCAATCCCTGCCCATTTCACTTCCCCACTTCCCTAGAAACATCCTAGATGTCCTGGTCTTCTTCAAAGACCAATTGTAGTTCCCTAAGAGGAGGTCTCAAAGAGGCGCTTCAAAGAAGAGGTAATGACCGTTACCGATTCTTTCAACTTTATTTCTTATTCCAATTCTTCTTCTTTAGTTGTTTAATTATGAATTAATAAAATCAGTATCACTCATATATTGATATTTTCTTATAAGTATGAAACAACCCTATTTCACCATCTATCCATCCTACGGAAAACGAAATCACCGCGTGTGCGTACGTTCGGAATACCGTCTCCACGCCGTGGTGTAATCTATTTTCCATCACCACCTTACTTGGATGGGTATAATGGTGCAAATAAATAAATTTATATGATTATTGTAAATTTTTATTGATTCTGAAATAGTATACATACACTCCAATACAATTCCACAATCATGGGAATGATATCATCGTTCGTGCGTACGTACAGAATACCGTCTCCACGATGTGATGCGATTCGTTCTACATGATATTCATTTCATAATGATTATATAAATTAATTTAATGATTAAATATGACATATAGTATACTAATACCATTCTGGAAATGAGGTATCTATAACCTAAAGGGAAGAATAAGAATTTATTCGACAAAACACTCTTAAGAACAAAAAGTAATAAACACCCGAATAACAAGTAGTAATGAAATATTACTAATAAGAAGCTAATAATATGACCATATATGATCTAATAAAAATAATTATAATTATAGAAAAATTCAATAACATTATTTAAATCATTTTATAGGAGGTTCGGATACTTACGAAGCAAATCGGGCCTAAGGTAAGGGACAATCTCACAATCTCAATTTTTATCCGAGATTGTTTATACTTCAGAATTTACTGGGGAATATTTATCATTCACATCCATGATTCCTCAATATGTAATATTAGTCACGTCCTCCTACAATTGTTAAAATCCAATTTTACCCTTCGGTGAGTTTTTAGTAAAAGCTATGAATGGAATCTTTTTTCGTTTTTCATACGAGGTACTTTTTGACTTATCTGACAAAAGTATGAGAAGAATGTTTTTTAAACTTATACGGAATGAATGGATTTTTAAAAAATTATTTTCAAGAATCTTCCTTTACATTTTTTCATGTTTATTTTTAATCAACTTATTTTAGTTTAATATTGTATGACATGTTAAGAAAGGAAAAATGTTTTTGAAGTAGAAAAGATATTTTCATCAAGAATGGAGTTCAAGAGTTTAATAAAAATTATTTTCCATCTAAGATAATATATGGTTCTATTTCTACCCCTGTTATTACATTGATTTGATTATGTTGTGATGGAATTATTTTTATGATGTCATGATGTTTAAGATTCCCATTTTCATTACATGGGTTATGTTATGATGTACAGTTTATGATTTTGTGGCACACATAAGAATGGTATCATTATGAGATGGGTGGGACCTATATCTCCCTCCAGTGCATTAGGTAAAGATTTTATATCTCATGAGATAGACATGGCTGGAACGGCAGGTTAAACCGGTTCAGTGAAACAGGACTAAAACGAGGAGTGAACTCTGTTCAGAAATGGACTTTGTCCACTAAGATAGTCTTGGAAATGAGTCTTGACTACTAAGAAAGGATTTTATATGATTATGTGTGTATTCCACAAAGCTTCATGTTTTAAGTTATGATAATTGGGATTACATTTCACTTCTATGATTTATCCCATGTTATGATCTCTTTTACAGGGTACGATTTTCAAATTGATATGTTCTTATAAATATGATATTTTTGATATTTCTTTTGATTACCCTTAATGAGAATTTGATCTCACCCTTTTGTATGTTTTATTTTCCTCAGGTCAGGAAGAAGGATATTAATTAGGATATGACAAAAAGGGACTACAAATATGAAGAAATAAATGGGAGACAATGTTGATGATTTATGAACCAGTTTTTTATGTTTCCCAGTTTCTAAAGACACTATACCTATATGGTACTTTCATGGTTTTGTTATATGTTGTAATAAGTATGCTTCAATTTTGAAGTAATAACCATGTCTGTAAAGTGTGGGTCATTATAGTTGGTATCAGAGGAAACATATTGTCAAACATTGGAAACTAGAATGTGAAAGTCTTAGTAAGAAACCTAAGGATATGTCTAAGCATAGAACACAATATTAGTGTTTTAGAAATGGACATGAACAACCAATGATAAGACCTTAAGTGTGAAATTTTATTCTTGATTATGTGGTTTTACTATTATAATTAGTGTTGCTCACACAATTCTTCTGGGTTTTAGTCAATGGATGGATCCTGAAGGAACAGGGTTAATGTGCAATGCGACGGGCAATGCAATAATTTTAACCTGAGCAACCAAACATTATGGGAGATAGAATGCAAAATCTTGTAGCCATGCTCACACCAATTACTCAAGATATGAATCATACAGGAATTCCAAATGAGGAAAGGAAGGAGCAAAATTCTGTTGAATCCATCATGAGGCAGCGTGCACCTTCATTCAACGGGTCTTCAGATCCATTAGTGGATGAATAACGGATCAGTACCACTGAAAAGATATTGTCAGTTCTTCAATGTTATGATCATGATAAAGTCATCTTATCAGTGTATCATTTGGAAGGTGATGTTGATCAGTGGTGGAATCTTATTAAGAATATGAGGCAAAGGGATGAAATTGAGTCCATGGATTGGGACGAGTTCATGAACTTATTTTTCAATAAGTATTTCCCTCGTATTCTTCAAACAAAGATGAAGAAGGAGTTTCTTGAACTGAAGCAAAAGGATGATGAATCTGTTGGTACCTACGAAGAAAATTTTACAAGACATGCAATGTATTCTTACAGAATTATTATCCAACCTGAGAGTAAGATCGATCGATTCTTTAGTGGCTTCAAACCAAGTCTTTGAAGGGTGTTAGCCATAAGGGACTTTAATAGATACGAGGAAATTGTTCGATGTGCTCTCAACGTTGAGATGGAGATTGGTGCAACCCATCAGTCACATGGGTTTCACAAGAAGAGGAAAATGGAATTCAAAGTAAATTCTAAAGACCACACTGAAAAGAAGATGAGTTTTCCCTTATGCTAAATGTGTGGAAAGAAACATGGAGGAAATTGTCTTAAGGGGACATGAAAATGTTATAAGTGTGGAAAAGAAGGTCATCAGGCAATTGAATGTCGAAATAATGGGAAGAAGATATCTAATGATGCAATCAAAGGACATGATACAAAGAATGAACCTAATACACTTCAATGTTTCAAGTGCAAGGAAATGGGGAATTATGCCAATCAATTCCCAAATCCAAGGGTTAATGATGATGATCGACGCCAACAAACTCTTAAGGCCAAATAAAAAGGAATGTCACATTCAATTACTATCGGCGATGTGGATTACGACAACGAAGTGGTGAGAGGTTCACTTACCATCCACTCTAAAGTAGAAAATGTTTTATTTGATTCTGGATCCACCCACTCTTTTATTTCTGATGAATTTTATGAGGGTATCACCGTATTACCTCAAAAATTAGATGTTGAGTTTTCTATGACAACTCCTAATGGCAAAACAGTCGCATCAAAAGTTTACAATTCTTCACCGATTGATGTTTGTTGTAAAGTCCATCCTGCAAATCTTGTGATCCTTCCTATAGTGGAATTTGATGTGATTCATGGAATGGATTGGCATTCTCTATATGGAGCTCATATCAATTTCCAATGAAGGGAAGAACACATTTCATATTCCAGATCAATCTATGATCGTCCATCGATGGAAGGACGAACATAACCTTCCAGTGGAAATTTCTTCCATCTTATGGGTCTTGATTCCACTAAATGAGGGTTATTTATCTCAAATGGTTGGAGAGAATCTCATGATTAAGAATATTCCCATTCTACGGGAATTTGATGATGTCTTTCTCGAGGAATTTCTCGGTCATCCACCAAATCATGATGTTGAGTTTTCAATAGAACTCATTACAGGTGTTTTTCCTATTTCAAAGACACCATATAGAATGGCCCTAATTGAGTTGCAGGAATTGAAGAAGCAACTCCAAGAGAATCTTGATAAAGGATTCATACGCCCTAGTGTTTCACCTTGGAGAGCACTTGTTCTGTGTGTTAAGAAGAAAGATGGATCAATGAGACTCTGCATTGATTATCTAGAACTTAACAAGATCACTTTCAAGAACAAATATCCTCTCCCACACATTGATGACCTATTTTACCAACTACGCAGAGCTCAATACTTTACCAAGATTGATCTTCGTTCAGGGTATCATCAATTAAGGGTCAAAAGGGAGGATATACCAAAAATAGCTTTCCGTACAAGGTATGGACCCTATGAATTTATAGTGATGCCATTTGGTCTTACTAATGCCCCTTCTATCATCATGGATCTAATGAATATAGTATTTAGAGACTATCTTGATCAGTTTTTGGTAGTCTTTATAGATGATATTCTTGCTTATTCAAAGAGCAAGGAAGAATATGAAGATCACTTTAAAATTGTGTTAAAGACCCTATGAAAGGAGAAGTATTATGCCAAATTTACCAAGTGTGAATTTTGGCTTCAAAAAGTTGCATTTTTTGGTCACATAATCTCAAAAGAGGGGATATATGTGGATCCAGCAAAAACAGAGGTTATCGAAAGATGGTCGAGACCAACAACAGTAACCGACATCCAATGTTTTCTTGGTTTGTCTGGATATTATGGACGTTTTTTGAAAGATTTTTCACGATTATGTAATCCACTCACCAAGTTGACTCGGAAAGGAGTTAAGTTTGTTTGGACGGAGGAATGTGAAGAGAATTTCAAGGAGTTGAAAAGAAGGTTAACCAGTTCACCTGTGCTCACACTACCTTGTAGTGGAGAAAGGTTTGTGATCTACAGTGATGCATCCAAGAAGGGATTGTGGTGTGTTCTTATGAAAAATGATATGGTGATAGCTTATGCCTCACGAAAGTTGAAAATCCCTAAGAAAAATTACCCAACTCATGATTTGGAGTTAGCTGCGGTAATCTTTGCATTAAATATTTGGAGGCATTATCTTTATGGAGACAGGAGTGACATTTATTCTGTTCATAAAAGTTTAAAGTATATTTTCACACAAAAGGAGCTGAATATGCGCCAAAGAAGATGGTTGGAGCTGATTAAGGATTACGACTGCTCAATTCATTACCACCCTGGGGAAGCAAACAAGGTGGCAGATTCATTAAGTCGACAAGACCATGCTAGCTTATCCATAATAAGGATCACAAAAGATCCAATATTTATGGATTTACAAAGGAAGGATCTTGGAATTTTAATGGAAGGGGAAAAATCTTATCTTTCTGAAATGAATGTTCAACCATCTATACATCTGAAGATTCAAGAGGCACATAAAGAAGATGTCGAGTTACAAAAGAAGGTGAGAAATGTTCCTGAATTCAACCTTGATTATGATGGGATAATAAGGTTCAGGAATCGGGTTTGTGTTCCTCCCATCCCAGAATTAAAGAAGGAGCTACTGGACGAGGCTCGTAGTTCTTCATTCTCTATTAATCCTGGAAGCACGAAGACGTATAGGGACCTAAAAGAGTATATCTGGTGGGATGGAATGAAAAGAGATGTTGTTGAATATGTCTCTCGATTCTAGGTTTTTCAGAAAGTTAAAGATGATTGACAAAAGTCTAAGGGGATGTTACAACCATTACTAATACCAGAATGGAAATTGGAAAACTTCACTATGGACTTTGTCATTGGACTTCCTAAAACATCCAAAGGAAATAATGCTATCTGGGAAATAGTTGATCGTCTTACAAAGTCTACACACTTCATTGCTATTAGAGAAGATTTCTCTCTACATCAGCTCACCAGGATATATGTAAAGGAAGTGGTAAGATTGCATTGAGTATCACTTTCTATTATATCTGATCTGGATCTGAGGTTTACCTCAATGTTCGGGCGATGTCTTCAACATACTCTGGATACAGAGTTGAGTTTCAGCACTGCTTATCATCCTCAGACAGACGGTTAGTCTGAGAGGACAATTCAAACTCTATAAGATATGTTGAGAGCTTACTCTATAGATTTACAAGGTGGTTGGGATCAACACCTACCATTGGTGTAATTTTCTTATAATAATATCTTTCACTCCAATATTTAGATGGCTCCTTATTAATCTCTCTATGGAATGAAATGTAGGACTCCAACTTGCTGGGATGAAGTTTGTGAAAGAAACCTATTAGGACCTGATCTTGTTGATGAAATGGCAGAAAAGGTCAGATCTATTCAACAACACATAAGATCAGCTTAGAGTCGACAAAAATGTTGTGCTGAAAACCGAAGAAAACACCTAGATATTGAAGTGGGTGATAAAGTGTTCTTATGAATATCTCCCTGGAAGAGGGTCATGAGATTTGGAAAGAAGGGAAAGTTGAGCCCTAGATATATCGGTCTGTTTGAAATTATGGATCATGTTGGGAAGGTAGCTTACCGATTGGCGCTTCCACTGAATCTCTGTCAAGTTCATGATGTGTTCCATGTATCTCTCCTGAGAAAGTACATACCTGATCCTTCATATGTACTCAGCTCAGAAGTTGTACCACTAGAGAAAGATCTATCTTATGAAGAACAACCAATAGAGATTCTGGATTGTAGCGAAAATTTCCTACGGAATAATACCACAAGCTTAGTGAATGTTTTATGGAGGAACCACCAATTAGAATAAGCTACATGGGAACTTGAGGATATGATGAGGGAGAGGTATCCTCATCTGTTTGTAATGAAGTAACGAATTTCGAGGGCAAAATTCATTTTAAGGGGGGTACAATGTAACACCCTGAGATTTTATGAGAATTTTTTTTATGTCTTATGTTATACGCAACACCAAAGGAATCTTTCACAGTACACAATACGGACTTGGCTTGCATTACATGCAATCACGACCTTCCTCGAAATCGTGTGTAGTACGCAATACCGGGTTTCACTAAACAACGATATATTATTATGGACTAGCTGTTATGAATAGTATTAACTACATTTTTAATTTTATAACATTATTATTCATCTTACACATTTTTCTAGAATATGGAAAGAGAACAAAATAGATTTTTCTGGTAAAATAAGTATTTTTCAAACAATGTAGTTTTGCCACCTTTTGATGGCACACCCACATTAAATCTAGTTTTTAACATTTTTATAAGTTCAATTTGACAAAATAAATTTCTTCTTTTGAATCAGGGTATAAAAATTTACTTTGGATAAATTTTTGATATTTTTCTGATAACTTTCATAATTTGATGAATAGTAAAAATACGCTAATTTTTTTATTAAAAACAACATTTTTCATTGAGATAATTTATATGGTTAAATTATAATATTGAATTTTTAAAAGTATAAATAGAATATATTTTTACCATTTAATATAATGTATGTCATTATCACCAATTTCACATTTAATTCCTATGTAAAAACATTTCAATCTTTGGCAATGTTTGAACTTCTAAAACCCATTTTCTTATTAATAGAATTTATTTTAAATTAATTACCACAAGTTATATGTTTCAAATTTTGAAAAATGGACTCCATATTTAGAATTAGTGGGTCCAAATTATGTTAATATGCTACTTTTTATTTTTGGGCATTATGAATAGTAACTACGATAAATTTTATTTACCATAGTTAAAGGTAAATCGGGTAATTAAGGGTAAATATAAGATTATAAAGTTACCCTAACACCTTCCAAAATCCTATTGGATGACTAAATGTCGACCCATATCACCTAAGGGTCGGATTAGATTCATTTAATGGACTTTTGTCTCTGAAAATAATTTAATTATTATTAAAACCAAAGAATGTGTCAACATGTCACTTTCTTAAATCTTATAAGTATAATAATTTTAATTTAGAGATAAACTTAATGAAACATCGAACATGAATAGTCTCAAGAACTCTAATACAATTATCTACATCATAGGAATTTATTTATTATTTTTAGGGATTAAATAATTATAATTAATTATGCCACAATAGTGATGTTGAAATTATTTTATTAATTAAAATATCAAATAAAGGGTTTTTAAAAATATTAAAATCAATATTATACGAACTCTTTAATGTGCTCCACTAATTTTCTAGATACATATGAAATTTTATGAATATATTAAATCTTTTAGTTCCAACATATCTTCTGTATATATTTTATTTAAATTCAATTAAATGAATAGTGTCAAAATTGACACTATTGTAGTCTATAAAAATAACATATTATAAAATTGTTTAAAAATCACAAAAATATTTAAAAATTATAAATTAAAATTAATATGGTCTAAAATGTCATAAAGTGTCAAATTATGGAAAATTCACAACACATATGTAATTATTTATAATAATTTAAGATTTAGATTATTTTTACCACAAATAAAATTAAATTGATAAATAAGGATAAATCATGTTGATATTGATTAAAATAAATTCCTAACATGTCAAAATTTTATTGGTTGATTATATTACAACCCTATCTCATCTAATATTCCAATATGACTCATTTTGGATGTTTTTAAGTGGGGTTGGGATTTAATTTAAACTAATATTTCTTATATTTCCAAAGGTGCCCCACTCCTCCCTCATAAAAGGGAACCTCCTCCATCTCCTCCTCACAACACATTGAGCCTTCAATATCGGCCAATACCTGCCCATTTCACATCCCCACTTCCCTAGAAACAACTTATAGGTCCTGGTATTCTTCAAAGACCAATTGTAGTGCCCTAAGAGGAGGTCTCCAAGAGGCGCTTTAAAGAAGAGGTAATGTCCGTTACCGATTCTTTCAACTTTATTTATTCTTCCACTTCTTATTCTTTAGTTGTTTCATTATGAATTAATAACATCAGTATCACTCATATACTTATATGTTAATATAAGTATGAAAGAGCCTTATTTCACCATCTATCCATCCTACGGAAAATGAAATCACCGCGTGTGTGTACGCACGGAATACCGTCTTCATGCCGTGGTGTAATCTATTTTCCATCACCACCTTACTTGGATGGGTATAATGGTGCAAATAAATAACTATATGTGATTATTGTAAAGTTTTATTGATTCTGAAATAGTATACATACACTCCAATACAATTCCACGATCATGGGAACGATATCATCACTCGTGCGTACATACGGAATATCGTCTCCACGATGTGATGTGATTCGTTCTACATGATCTTCATTGCATAATGATTATATAAATGAATTGAGTGAATAAATCGGATATATAGTACACTAATACCATTCTGGAAATGAGGTATCTATAACCTAACAAGAAGAATAAGAATTTATTCGACAAAACACGCATAAGAACAAAAAGTAATAAACACCAGAATAACACGTAGTAATGAAATATTACTAATAAGAAGCTAAGAATATGACCATATATGATATCATAACAATAATTATGATTCTGTATTAAGTCAATAACATTATTTAAATCATTATATGAGAGGTTCGGACACTTACGAAGCAAATCATACCTAAGGTAAGGGACAATCTAACAATCTCAATTTTTATCCGAGATTGTTTATACATCAGAATTTACTGGGAAAATTTATCATCCACATCCATGTTTCCTCAATATGTAATATTATTCACATCCTCCTACAATTTTTTAAATCCAATTTTACCCTTCGGTGAGTTTTTAGTAAAATATATGAAAGGAATCTTTTGTCATTTTTCGTACAAGGTACTTTTTGACTTATCTGACAAAAGTACGAGAAGAATGTTTTTTTAACTTATACGGAATGAATGGATTTTAAAACATTATTTCACTGAATATTCCTTTACAAGTTTTCATGTATATTTTTAATCAACTTATTTTAGTTTAAGATTGTATGACATGTTAAGAAAGGAAAAAAAATTTTGAAGTAGAAAGGATATTTTCCTCAAGAATGGAGTTAAAGAGTTTTATCAAAATTATTTCCCATATAAGATAATATAGGGTTCTATTTTTATCCCTATTATTACATTGATTTGATTATGTTGTGATGGAAATATTTTTATGATGTCACGATGTTTAAGATTCCCATTTTTATTACATGGCTTATGCTATGATGTACGGTTTATAATTTTTTGGCACACATAAGAATGGTATCATTATGAGATGGGTGGGACCTATATCTCACTCCAATGCATTGGGTAAAGATTTTATATCTCATTAGATAGACATGGATGGAATGGTAGGTTAAACCAGTTCATTGAAACTGGACTGAAACGAGGAGTGAACTCTGTTCAGAAATGGAATTTGTCTACTAAGATAGTCTTCACAATGAGTCATGACTACTAAGAAATGATTTTCTATGATTATGTATGTATGCCACAAAGCTTCTTGTTTTAAGTGATGATTATTAGGATTACATTTCACATCTATGATTTATCCCATGTTATGATCTCTTTTATAGGGTAATATTTTCAAAATGTTATGTTCTTATAAATATGATATGTTTGATATTTCTTTTGTTTACCCTTACTGAGCATTTGAGCTCACCCTTTTTGTTGTTTTCTTTTCCCCAGGTCAGGAAGAAGGATATTAAGTAGGATATTCCTAAAAGGGACTCTAGATATGATGAAATAAATGGGAGACAATGTAGATGATTTATGAACCAGTTGTTTATGTTTCCCAGTTTCTAAAGACATTATACCTATACTTTTCTTTAATGGTTTTGTTATATGTTGTAATAAGTATGCTTCAATTTTGAAGTAATAACCATGTATGTATAGTGTGGGTCGTTATACCCACGGTGGGGAGAACCTTTGTGTGACATGGCAGACCCACAATACTCAATAGAAGGAGTACCTCAGCAAGCTACGAGGGTGAGAACCTTCTGTGTGATGCAGCATACCCACGGTACTCAAGAGGAGGAGTGCCTCAGCAAGTCATGACTCGACATGCCTTGTGGGGAGCGCCTTGGTGTCGCGGCATACCCACGGTGGGGAGCGCCTCTGTGTGACTCAACAGACCCACAGAACTCGATAGGAGGAATAACTCAGCAGGCTATGAGGTGGAGCGCCTCTTTGTGATGCAGAAATTCAACAATAATCTACAAGAGGAGTAGGTCAGCAGTCCATGGTTATTTGGAAGTGCCTCTGTGTGATGCGGATGGCCCACTATACTCGATAGAGGAGGAGTTCTCTAGAAGCTAATGTTTTTGACAATGTGACTGGGGATGTTACTTGATAGTACCCCTAGAATTAATCTTCATGTGAGCTGAGTCAATACCTATGTGTTTTCCTCATGATTGAGTGGATTACTTGATAACATAGGTATTTGTATAGGAATAATCTTAAGTAAGGTTATCTGTTTATTTCATACTTTTCGATTTATCCTTGGTGGATTTTGTGAGACCTAGAGGGTCTCGGGGTCCCTACTAAGTATCGTTATACTCACCCCTGCACGGGCTATGCCTGCACCTTGTTGTGCTGGATGCAGACGATGGACATTGCTGACAGTGGCTGAGAGTGCCCGGACTAAAAGGTAACATGAGGTGGATCATAGGATGTGTTGGAACACAGAGGATATGGATGGACCTAGAGGGCTGAGGAGGCGATCTGTACCTACCCATTAGGTAGGAACTTCAGAGGACGATCCAGTAGTTTTCATTCACTTTCTTCAGTTTTATTTTATTTCAGTTGTACTTGTATCATTACTATTGGGATTGTATTCGGGCCTCTTTTTTAATTTTATCACCCTTTTGGTTATACAGTTTTCTTGTGTTCGTATCTTGATGTGTGCATGGTTACGTGAGTTTACAGGTTATAAAGGAATTGCCTTCCCAGTTTTAGGGAATACTCCTTTGGTACTATTTGATATCGCCTAACCTATGGAATGCGGGCTTGGGTTAGTCACGGCACGAGCCCCTGGGGATGGGTCGTGACAAATTTGTATCAGAGGAGACGATTCTACCATAGAACTAGGACTCTGATCATTATTTTAACGACAATAGTGTTAAGTGAAATGAGTGATGTAATCAGTTTAGGGAATCCAATATTTATGTGGTGACCGATGTATCCATACACCCGGACCCTGACATATGATTTCCGACTTATTACAAGAAAACACATATTGTGCGTGTGATTTCAAGTGTTTTCTTTGTGATCTCTTAAGTCACCTCACCATGTAAAACTTATTGACCGTAGATAACCTGTTCTTTATCAGGAAGCCACTGCATAGATAGCCATCTAGGGTTACCAAGAGATTATACGATGACGGCCCACCGAGAGCTGAGGCTCTGGTACAGGGCCCTCTTACTATGTTGGCACCTGCAGGTGGTGTACCAGCACCACCACCACATATTGCGTAGTAGTTACCACTAGCCCCACTGGCGGATGGTCCACATCGACTGAGCAAGTTCCACGAGCCCCAGTAGTAGAGCAATCTGAGGTATCGAGGTGAGAACGTTTTCCACACAGTTGAGGGCTGACTGGAGGCAGTTGCTAGAATTTTCCGCCTAGATGAGACCCCAGTAGTGAAGATGGCAATCATAGCTACTAGTCTATTCCAGAAAGTAACCTTGAGGATGATCTTCATGGTGATGAGGCATTAGTAATTGCACCATTGCCCGATATTGTATGTTTAGGTAGTGTGTCTTCTATATCACTTCTTGTTGGTTAGTAGTTACATCCGGCAGTACCGGTAGAGGAAACATGTAGGCTTAGTGCCTTAGAGATGTTTCAGCTTTAGATACCCCTTAGGTTCTGAGGCGAACCTGACTCACCATCGTCTGAGTACTGGCTTGAGTAGGAGGTTTAGAGTTCTTTAGAACTTCTATAGCTTCAGTAGGACGACATTTCAGTAGATGAGTGTTCATCGAGGCTTATCTGTCTTTCCTAGTATTCGATGAATATGATATGACCAATGGATCAGGGCTCAGACTTCCTAGAGAAGAGTGTTTAAATGAAATGTGAGCCAACAATATTACTATATGAATTACTAGTAATGTTAGGGTGCTAGAAAGAACCATTGTGTTTGAAGTTTCTTTGTCTGAACAGATACAACCAGTGAATGTATGTAGTGGGAAAGTAGGAAACTGGTGCCAGTCTCAGAGACTTGGGAATGTAAAAATGTTTCGAGAAGAAGAAGTGATAGGGACCGATTAATATCTAGGTATGTAAAGGTGGAAGCAGTGCTAGGAAAGAAGCATGAATTGGTGTACCCAACCACCCCCTTATTGTATACCCCACCAGGCTCAGGGAGCTGGAGGACATGGGAAGAGAGTAGCTACATGTTGTCAAAGAGTGTGACCCAAGGGCTCTACGAACGATTCAAGGTAGGGTCTTTGTCTACTACTAGCTACCGTAAAAAATAGACATAGGAACCAATCATTCCTTCTTTCCACAAATCCTATTCAACACCTAGATTTTCCGGTTGAGCCATTGACTTGAACCTCACGTCTGAAGATACCCTTTGGAGGAGACTCTATAATCACATTTACACAATCAGTGTGATATGACCCTTGGGGTGAGATCTTCGGTTGGATAATCTTGGTTGTTGCGTCGAGGCCTTATAAAGTTATTTTGTGTATGGAGTAGGCAGCAACAGTTCGTACACAGATTGATTGTGTTAGGAATAACGTTTGGGGTTTATCTACAACATTGGGATGAGGTTTTCCTTAGTCGGCGAAAAAGGAAACATATGTAGCTCAAGTTAAACTCGTGCATATGAGGGTGTAGTCGATCACTCATGAGTCAGCCTCCATTACCATCATGGTATTATGATTTTTTAGTTTTCAGTTCGCAATCGGAATGGCTAGAGTTATTCCAGGACTATATCTTCGAGATAGTATATACTCTTGGGAAGGGGAATGTGGTAGGAGACGCACTCAGCAGGAGGTTTGTTATGCATATGGTGAGTGAGATGACTGAGCCTCCCTAGCCACATTGCAGATATCATTTTTGGATAAATATGGAGCAACTTACCTCCAGTCTATGACTATCTTTCCTCCAATTCTTCACTGAATTCGGGAGGCATTGCTTGAGACGCTGATTGTGAGGCTTGACGTGCTTAGATACCCTTAGGGAAGGCACCAAATGGATTTTTTGAATGTTGGGAGCACTTAAACCTCTTCAGAGAACATACCATGGTACCAGTAACACTTCAAGATGATGTGTTTAGGGAGTTCCACACATCCCCTCTAGCGGTATATTCAAGAGTGGTGACGATGTACCTGGATCTATGTCGACAGCACTGGTGTATGGGAATGAAGAAAGCAGTTGCAGAGTTTGTCTCTAGGTGCCTCACTTGTCAGCATGTGAAGGTGGAGCATTAGGTGCCATTAAGATTAGTTCAGCCATTAGAGGTCCCATATTTGAAGTGGAATGGTATATCCATGGACTTTGTGATGGGTCTTCCACGTACATCTAGGGGTCATGACTCGATTTCGGTGATCGTCAACTAACTCACAATGTCGGACCACATCATACCGATCAGAGAGAAGGGATCAGTAGAGAGATTAGGATGCCTCTATGTGTAGGAGATTGTGTGGTTACATGAAGTAACCTCGATGATTGTCTATGATCATGATGCATGTTTTACTTCCTGGCTATGGAAGGGGTTGTAGGAGGCTTTCGGGAAGCAGCTTCTTTTGAGCACCGACTTCCATCTTCAGACGGATGGTCAGACTGAGTTGACCATTTAGATACTTGAGGACATGTTGTGTTCTTGTGTTCTCATCTTCGGTTGTAGTTGGGAGGATTAGATGCCTTTAGTGGAGTTCTCATACAACAACAACTATCACTCCACCATTGGGATGCCATGTTTTGAGGCGTTATACGGGCGACCTTGCTGATCACCTTTGTGGTGGAATGACCCAGGGGAGTCAACACTAGTGGGACCAGAGATGGTACGTGCTACCACATAGAAGGTTTAGATCAACCAGGTGTAGATGAAGACTACACAAAGCAGGTAGAGTCAAATGCTGATAGGAGAAAGAGACCTTTGGAGTTCGAGGATGGAAACCACGTCTTTCTACGGGTCTCACCTCGACGAGGATTATAGAAATTTGGCCGAGGTGGAATGTTTTATTTCTGTTTCATGGGACCTTTTCCAGTCCTCAGAAGAGTTGGCGAAGTGGATTACCACTTATCCCTTCCACCTCAGTTGCAACGATTGCACAACATTTTCTATGTATCCCAACTGAGGAGATACGTGAACTAACCATCCCACATCATCGACCATAGAGAGCTGGACATCAACGATGGGGTTACTTTTACAAAGGTTCTAGTTTATATTGAGGATCGATATAAGTGGGTCCTTCGTGGGTGGTCGATACCAGTGGTGTGTGTTCGCTGGCAGTACGGAAACCTCTATGAGATCATGTGGGAGCAGGTCCTCAGATGCATGCACAATACCCATACTTGTTTACCTAGTTTTGAGTTGGGGTTTCTGGGGACGTAGATCCCTAAGGTGGGGAAAATGTAATGACCTGAAATTTCCATGTAATTTTTTTTAAAATATATGTGAATTTTACGAGTCCGCGAAATCAAACAGCGCGTGATTCCAAGCCCCGGAGTTCCTAAAATGATCGGTCGATGTTTTGTTAGGATTAAGTTAACATGTGTAATCAGTTTACCTGAAAAAGTTTAATAACTCTTAAAAAGTTACTCAGATCAGAAATCTGAGGGCACAGTTGCATTTAGGATGGAAGGTTTACCCTAGGAGAGAGTTAAGTTTTTTCGGCGTGGGCCTCCAATGAGAAAACCAAAAAATGGCATAATCATAAATAAAATAATTAAATAAATTATTTTATTTTTCAAATGTATATAACTCAAAAATTGTAACTTGGATTAAAAATCAGATACCACCTCCATACTTATGAGGCTATTCTTTGTTTATGAAGATACTATCATTGGCTGGCGCTGGCCACCAGAAAAAGTTAGTTTTTGGCCTTCAATAAAATAATTAAGTGAGAAATATTTTATTGTAAAATTAATAACTTCTAAAAAGTAACATGGATTGAAAAATCTGAGAGTACCGTTGGGTTCTTTGGGGCGTTTTTCACTTAGTCAGAGCCTAACCTCGACCGACACAGGTCAATGGTGACTGATAATAATTTTACGAACTTTTTTCAGGTAAGTTCAGTAAACGCTCAAGCGGCGTTTTATAACTTTTGAATTGGTTCTAGGAATTTAAATATGAGGGCACTGTTGAACTCACATCATAGGTATTTTCTTAAGGATACCTTCAACTCAACCGAAGTAGGTTGAGGGTGAGATATATAATATGAATTTTTCATGGAAATGAAAAGAAATAATACAATAAAATAAACATCTATTTTAATTTATTTGTTGAAACCTCCTCTATAAGAGTTATGGTGATGGGGACCACCAGACTTAAACCTCCCATGGGAGGTTACGGTGGTGGGGACCACCCGATCCTAACCTTCCATGAGATGTTATGGTGGTGGAGACCACCCGAGATTTAACCCCTTGAACCTCCAACTTAAATGTGGGGAAGTCTATTGAACGTCCCTCACTTTAACAGTGCAACACCACTTGATTAATTGTGCCAATGGCTTCCATTAATTTGAGACAGTATATTGATTCAATTAATTATTCCAATGTTCCAACATAACTTAATTTATTTATATTGGAACCACATTCTTGGGAGGATTTTTGGGTTGGCAGAAGAGAATGGGGAGGACTTGGGAGAAAACTCTCCAATAAAGAATGCGTTCTTCCATGAGGAATGCTCCACCGATGAATAATGCCAACCTCAACTTCGACCTTCTTCCTCAGGACTTCCTTTGACAAAGGACGTCTTCATCTATGATGAACAGAAGCACGAGCAGGGATTAGAGGTGTGTGGCGGACGTGACAAACATCGATATCATCGACTTCTCTTTTTGTCATCAACAAACAATCCAAGGTGAGGGTTTATTCCAATATGTTTATCACTTCCTTATACTCCTTTCTTTTTCTTATGCGTGTTGGGAACAAACATTATGGAAGATTGTGGTTTGACATTCATTGTTCATGTACTTGATGAACCACCTTCTACCAGTCTAAACGCGGAGGGCGTGGGCCAAACTAACATGGCCCAATCCGTCCTCCATTCTATTTTTGGTGTGATCATAGAATTGTAAGAAGGCCACGAAGGCAACAGTGCCACCACCCATGGCCTCGCGACCCACACTGACTCTTGCGGTGCTCTGACCTCCATGCCGAAGTGGCCCCATTCCTCCGCGCCGCTCCCGCTGACCCACGGCCTCACCGCGCCACCCTGGGCCAAACCGTCCTTGATGTCCGCCATCTCGCCAAGCCACCACCGTCAAGTCGAGGCGCCGCTATCTGCCGAGCCGAGCCACCATTGTCCGTCGCTGCTCCGAGACATGTCATCGTCATGCTGAACCACAAATCCGAGACTCCCTTGTGGAACCCAACAAGGCTGATCCGCCCTCGCAGCCACTTGCAGCCCTCGCGGCCTGCTGTTCCACGTAGTAGGCTGGGCCTGACCCAGGGGGTCGGGCCGGGTCCACCCTAACCGGGTCGGTCCAGGTTGGGTCAGGCTGGACCCGGGCCCACTACGACCCATTTATGCTCCTTTTGCTATAACTTTGGGACTAGATGTCTGTTTGACAAACCGTCAGTGGCGCTGGAAATCATGGAGTGAGACGGTCCCTTTGAGTATATTCAACTGGAGTTTTGGGTATAATTGAGGAATAATTGGGTTGGATCGAGCACAAATCCAACCAGCCCCTTGGGACTATAAGGCTAATACCTCACAGACCGGGCATCCGAACAATGCACCGTCTATTGTGCGGAGACCCCTTTGATTTGGAGGACCATTGTGATATTTGTTAGAGGGAGTATGTGACAATTGTATTATCAACAGTACCTTGTGGAGATGATCTTCCCTAAGTTGAGATAGTATAGTGAGAGAACCTAGTAGTTGGCTGTGACATGATGACTGAATGAGACCCAACGATTGCTGACCTTTTTGACTCGGAGTGACTTGAAAATTCTCAGTGGGGAGTGCCTTGGTGACGCAACATACCCCCGGTTGGGAGAAACTTCTTGTGTGATGTGGAAAACCCACATTACACGAAAGGAGAAGTAACTAAACATGATACGAGGGGGAGCGCCTTCTGTGTGATGCGGTAGACCCACGATACTCTACAGGAGGTGTACCTTAGCAAGTAACGACTTGACAGGCCTAGTGGAGAGTGCGTTGGTGCCATGGCAGACACACCGTGGGGAGAATCTCTATGTGATGCAGCAGCCCCATGATACTCGACAGGTGGAGTACCTTAGCAGGCTACGAGGGGAAGCACCTCTGTGTGACGAGGAAGACCCAGTGTACTCGACTGGGGGAGTATGTCAATAGTCCAAGGTTCGTGGTAAGCACCTATGTGTGATACTACATGACCATTTTACTCGATAGAGGAGGAGTTCTCCAGCAGCAGAAGTGTTCGACGATGTGACTGGGGATGTTACTTGATACTACCCCAAGAATAAATCCTATTGTGAGTTGAGTCTGTACCTATGTGTTTTCCTCATGATTGAGATAGATTACTTGATAACCTAGGTATATGTATGAGTATATACCTAAGTATGGTTATCTGTTGATTTCTTTCTTTTTGGTTCATCCTTGGTGGATTTTGTGAGACCTATAGGGTCTCGGGGTACCTAAAATCTATCGTTATACTCACCCATGCATGGGCTATTCCTGAACCATATTGTGTTGGATGCTGACGTCGAACAACACAGACTGAGGCTGAGAGTACCAGGACTGGATGGTACCTGGAGGTGGATCATATGACGTGTTGGTACGTAGAGGAGATCGATAGACGTGGAGTGATAAGGAGGAGATCTGTACTTACCCTTCAGGTAGGAACCTAGAAGGACGATCCAGTAGCTATCTTTCTCTCTGTATAGTTATATTTTATTTCAGGTGTACTTGTACCTTTACTGTTGGACATGTATTCTGTCCCCTTTTTACTTTCATCATTCTTTTGGTTATACAGTTTTCTTTTGTTTGTATCTTGTTGTGTGCCTGGTTACGTGAGTATACAGGTTACAAAAGAAATTCTTTTCTAGTTTTACGTAATATGCCTTTGGTGCTAGTCGCCACCCCCAAGCCTATGGAAGGCGAGCTTTGGGTAGTCACGACACAGGCCCCAAGGTACAGGGCATGACATACTTGGTTGGTATATTGTTTTTATAAATGAGTGATCCAACCATGTGTGGTGTGGGCTTGAGATATTAGCCACCACATGGTTGGAACATAATGTTATAAGCTATGTAGCCTAACCACATGGTCTACAATTTGTCTTCTTAAATTAGTGGATCTAAATCGAATAAGTTCCATTAAGACTCTGGTTTCACCTCATTCTCCCCTGACATGAAAAAATTTTATCCATGACATGAGATATGTTTTTTTATGTTAATGTGGTCCATAGATGATTCATAGTGCTTTAGAGGCTCAAATTCATCGATAAGTTATCATTATTCTCCATTCTTCTTAGATCCAATGTTATTATCTCCCACAATACCATATAAAATCCCCATTATGGATTTATCTATGTTTTATTGGTTTTTTAATGATGAATTATAGTGGGAAATAATTAAGGGAACCGATATTATGATCTAATCTTCATGTTTTAATCACAATTCTTCAAAATAACCAATGTTATTTAGGTATGTGTCTTTTCTCATGACTCGCCATGAGTAGAACATGATATATGTACGTCAAATAATTATATTTCCTACAAATAATTGAAAAATATCACGTGGTTCTTATTTTAATTTTCTATAGTGAATGGTTTAGAAATTTCTCACACTGAATGCTTTGGTGGAATGTTTAATTGTTAATATTTTTTTAGTATATAATAATAATTTTGATTTTCAAATTAATTTTTTTTATGAAAATTATTTTATAAAAATATATTATTTTATTGAAATATATTGGTAGAGTTGGTTTGGAATGTTTTGGGAATACATTATCTGTTTGATTTCATGCATTTACGTGACACTAAATATGGGGCGTGTACCATTGGGGTATAAGATACATGGCCCTGATTAAGGGGATATTTCATTAAGGAACCAAGAAATTGTCCACCTAGTGATGAATTAGTGTATAGAAGTGTGACTAACCATGTGTATGTAACTTGAACCAAGGAATTCATGTTTCGGGGACTATAAAATCATGTAATGGGTATTCCAAATGGATTTGAATTTTTTTTAAATGATCGTTTTATCTCATTCAAGAAAAAACATGTTTGGATTTGATATAAATTAGTTTTTTACTATTTTAATGCAGATTATGTAAATTTAATAACTATTTCATGTACTAGTATCATCATTTAGGAAATAATTGGGAAAATTATACTAAGCCTAGACTCATCCCTTTCTTGAAAACAATTGTAAATTTAAAAATCCCATCAATTGATAAATATGTAATGGGAAGGTATTTCAGTTATATAGTTATTATTCTTCATACGATTGGTGTTCTTTTTTCAGTTCTTACATTGAGGTGGTTGGGAGTTTCTGGTTTAATGTGTTTAGTGTAACTGGGTTTTGGTTTTCTTTTGATTACATTGGTTATATATTTGGGTTTTATCATATACATTGATATATTTTTTTGGATATGTTGAGTTTTAATTTGTTATAATGTGTCATATATATTTTATTAATTATATTATTGTGGTAAGTACGTTTATCATTCAATAGGATAATCATCACCAAAATTTTCATTAGTGTCTTGACATTTATTTCCTCCCATTGTTGTCTTGGGGATTTCACCTAAAGCGTGTAACACCAACATAATATTCCACGGACAAGTGGTGAGGGGTGAGATGTAACAAATGTTATTATATCCAGGTTGGTAGAAATATAATTTTGGGGTAAATGGTATCAATTATTTACATCCTTGGTTATGTTTCTTGTTATGTTTCTCTGTCTATTGGGATGGTATCAAGGAGATTTTTTTATTACATGAAATAATGAACATAAAAATGTGTTACGAAAAAATTTATGTTGAACATATTGTTATTAGTGTGTTCTAGTACATGATTATTTTAAAAATCATCTAGTTGAATTTTCACCTCATCATCATGGGTTTAACCAATTAGAGTTTCATGAAATGAATTGATATTATGAAATACCATAAGGAATGGATTACTAATCATTTAGTTGATGGATTATGTAAATGGTAAGAAGTAATTATTTTTTAATATTGTTGAAAATGATTTCAAAAGATGAGATTTTGGAAATACATGATATTGGTATTAAGAAAATGGTTAAACTGATTTATGTTGGATAATCCTAAAGTTGGAACTTCCCGTCATTTTAAATCAAACTATCGTAGACATTAGGTGAATCATTGAGAGGAGAAATTGAGTTTTTTCATTATAAATAATGGAATAATGTATGAACCATATGAACCAACTAGAATAGGATACTGAGAGTATGGTATCACCAAATCCATAGGTGAACCAAACGTTTGTCCAATGTATTTTATAGTCTTTTCTATATTTTGGTAGAGGTAAAAAAGAATAAACTTGAAGAACTAGACTATTTTGTGCATTTCTAGGAGTAAAATCTCCCCATTTTCTAGGTGACTTGAAACAAAAAATTTGAAAACATGGTTGAATTAAAAGAATTAATGAATTGACTTCCTAAGGACAAAATAAGTGAAAAATGTGAATTTGTTATTGTCTAGGTTGGAGGATCTAGCATGCAAGTGGAGATATTTAGTAGTTCAGACAAAATTATACCAATTCTTGGAATGGTTGGATTTTAATGTAATTTTCAACTAACAATACATCCTCACACATTCAAAATCTATATAACAATAGAATGTTTTATTTTAAAGATTTAGAATATGTTGGTAACATTTGATGTTGCTAAATATATATTTAGTTCTATTAGCTAGAAGTTCCTAAAAATATGCCATTTAATGTATTAATTGATGATCTGGGAATGAAACCATAATTTATCTAAATGAATTATATTCTCTATATAATATATTATACTATAATTCAAAATAGAGTGATGGTGGTAGATATGTAAATTATTGAAAAAAGTGTCAGGGGAATCATATTTAATATTATGGTGATATCTGGGAACCCCAATGCATGAATAAAGTGTAGGAGGGACACTTACATTCAATGGGATGGTGTATGTCAAAATTACTCAATGGGATTAGTCAAAATAAACCTTCAAATAAAAAGTATTCAATTTTTTTTTCAATGTCTGTATTTTGGGAATATGATGTGATGTTATTTAGAAATATATAGAACATAGAACAATTATAATGATATGGAACAAATGTATTTCTATAGTCATAGTGTTCTATATTCAGGTAATAGGGACACATATCATGCTAATTAAGCATTGTATGCTTCATCAACATGAATGAAATAGAATATCTCTTATAATCAGAATAGGGAATGCCATGGGGAATTTAGTAAAATAATTAATCATCAACCAGTTCAATCGAAAATGGGTTAAATAGGAAAAAGTGTAGCATGTATGAAATTTTATTTACATTCAAAAATTATCATGGATGATCAATAAATATTTTCAATTGTTATAGGTGTTATTATTTTGAATTAAAACTATATGATTTCATTTTTTTATACCATCTTGTCTCATTCATTAATTCCTTCTTGTATTTTTGATTTGTTGGGATTACATATTGAGATGGTTATTTCTTATTTGAAACTACGAACACCTTTGGGACAAGGAGAGTGTCGAGCCTTAAAATGGGAATCATTAATAATAACAATTGATGTAACTAATTTGGTGAAGTATTTTTCTTTGATAGTGATCGATGACTATGAATTGATATTGAGAATGGATTGGAGGAAAAACTACAAGGTACATATCAGTTTTTATTCATGGAAGGTGAGTTTCAAATCATCTAATGGTGTTCAAAATATCAATAAATGATATTGGGTTGTGGATTCCAGAAGAACATAAAACCTGGTATCATTTAATAGATCTAACACTTACTATTAGATAGTAGTGTCACTGGAATCAATATATGTTACCAAGAATATATCATTTCTTACCCTAGTGGGAAATTCAATGATATAATTCCTTAAAATATATTATGGTTACCACCAAAAAGTGAAGTGAAGTATAATATTGATGTCATACCCGGGGCTAGTATTACATCACTTACATTTTATTGAACAAAACAAACTGAATTTTGGAGATTGAAGGATTAGATAGAAAATGTAGAATGAAGGTGATTAATCTAACTAAAAAATTATATAGTGGAATATATGTTTCTATTTGAGAAGTTGGCATATATAAATATTAGACTTTTTGTAGATTATCTTATGTTTAACCATGTTACTAGAATAAATCAGTATCCTATTCCATGTATTGATTATATTTTTTATCAATTTTTTGAATCCTAATGATTAACTAAAATTTAATTACATTCAAAAAATCACTATATGTGGGAAAATAAGAAGGATATTACGATGAAAATTTTTAGATTAATATATGTCTACCAAGGTTCTTATTTATTCATTTTGGTCATAAAAATGAACCGTCCATCTAATTAGATTTAATAAATAAATTATTTAATGGGTATCTAGAGTAATTTTTGGTTGTGTTTGTCGATGATATAATGGTGTATTATAGAACAAAATAAAGTCACAAGAAACAATTTTTTATAGTTTTCTAAATCAAGAGTGAGGGTCATCTCTATTCTAGGATATGAGGGAATGATATTTTAATATAAGAGGTTCATTTATTCAAAATTTCATTTATGAAATAATAATTTCTATAGATCCGGATGAGATTCCATTTTTTATCTATTAGAAGACACTTAATAATGTATTTTAGACACTTAGTTTCTTTGGATTATTGGGATACAATATATGTTTTAAAGGCATATGTTCATGTTTGGGATCACTGATTATATATTTGATATGGAAAATAATTCCATTATAGTTGAATGAGGAATGTCATTTATCATTTCAATATATTATGATTGGTCTTAAATTGAAAGATATCCTTATATTTCCAATGTTTGGAAAGGGGTGTGTTATCATGTATGGAGATCATGTTGTTTAGTATGTCTCATGATTGTTATGTTTTCATTTGAATAACTACCCAATACAGGATTTCGAAAGGGATAATGTAGTCCATGCATTGAAGGTATGGAGTCAATATCTTTTTTTATAATTAATTACAATTATAGACAATAAGAGCATGAAATAAATTTTATCATAATTATATTTTAATATTATGGAAATATTATATATAAAATACCATAAAGTGTTCTACATTATCATTATTTAAAAATATACTAAAGAGATGAAGAATGAAAATATTTTATAATTATTTTCATATATATTAATCTGATCTGTGGTAGTTGATGTTAGTTATAGAATCCATGAACCTTGATTGTACCAACCAGGGTGATATTGATGTTTTCATCATGTTTTTGTTTGTTTTTGACTTGGTTAAACATATGAATGTTTCCAAAATATCTGATGGTATATGTTTTTCTACGTTCCCAATTCGCAATGATGGGTAGATCATTATGTGATATAAGTTGGATTGGAGTTTGGTTTTAGGATTAGAGATCAGATCATGGATCATTTGGATTATTAAAAGAAAATTATTAATACTTAACACCATTAAAAATGGGTTGTTAATGTAATAATTCAATAGATTTATAGAGACATGGTAGATTAGTTTTGGTCGGAAGGCATGAAATTGGTAGTGGTAGAGTTTGTTTTAGGATGTATCACCCATTATATGGTTGTGGTAGAGAACCACTAGACAACATGTATATTTATGAATTTACCTTTTCCCATTTGTAAATTGGAGCATATATCTTTGGATTATATGAAATTTATACGAAATATGGTTTTTGAAACATTACTAACTATGGATGATAGTAGGTAAGATCACAATTTCCACTCATTTAGTCCACATTTATAAAACTAAATTAATGGAGGGTCTATCTAAAATAAATATCTGTGAAAATATACTGATTCATGTAGATATAGTGTTTATTTTCCTAGAAAAATACCCCAAGTTTACATCTTGATTTTCAAAATCCATATAGTATGATATTGGGTCTCCGTTGACTATGAGCATAGTGTACCATCTTTAAAATGGATTGATAATCTGAATCCATGATAAAATATTTGAAGGTCAGTCATAGGGATTTTTTAGTTTTTTTAGTGGTTCATGGGGGATCATTTACTATAATTTGTTTCTCTTATAACAACAGTTATCATGACATACTACATATCAGTCCATTTGAATCATTGTATGGGTGTCATTTTTGTTCAATTTGTTCGGTAGAAATTGGGGATACCTCACTATTTTGACCAAGTCCGGTAATAATTAAAGGAAAGAATATTAACATGAATATAAAGAGAGTATAAAAAATATATATTCATCAAAAATAATATTAGGATCGTCATCAATAACCATTTTCATAGAGTGACTATTCTGGTGTTTTTTTAGAAATTATGCATAGCTTTGGCATTATCAATTTTTTAGGCAGTGTATGTTGTTTGTATGGAACATATGAGCATTTGATACACATGTAAGGGTGGTTGATGTGGTATATTAGTTTCTTTTTCCACCATTCTTCATTTTAGTGAATAATGTGTTTCATATATATTATTTGATGACTTACTAACCTTATCCACACCTTTTATTTCAATTTTATCACATTAACTTGGAGTCAGATTCATTGTTGAATCATTTTCGATTACAGAATTTGGATATTCAATAGAATCTTCTGTGTGGTAAAATCATTGGACTAGTGTGGGATTAAAAGAAAATGGTCAGATTCTAGACGAAAAATGAGAGTGTGAAAAGTAAATTATGGGAATTTGTTTTGAACTCTTATTTCGTTATCTAATTATAGAGATGGAAATACAAATGATGGGGAGAATATAACACCCACAATTTTAATTATAGAACATTTTGTTTATATATTTTGAAGTGCCCAGATCAGTGTGAATCACTGAGAGGGGGAGGGGGTGAATCAGTGATCCCTTAAAACTTTTTACTAATTGATTCTTATCAATTAAACCTCTATGGCTGGTTAAAGCCTCGATCCACTCTTCTTGTATCTCTCAACCTTTCCCTAATGATGCAGTAATGAAAAAGGCACAGGACACAAGGATTTACAAGGTTCGGCACCAAAGGCCTACATCCTTGCCATGCTCTCCCAGCATGGATTCTCCCATTATAATCTGTTAGTATTACAATGGTCGATACAGAGTCCCACTGTATCTCTCCTGAGTCCCACAGGAGGGTCTTTATACTGCGTCCCACAGTGTTACCAGAGTCCCACTGGCCTGCTCCAGAATCCCACTGAAGACTTCTTCTCCCTGAGTCCCACAGGGTCTTCTCTTGGCTCCTCGAGTCACACGAGTAGCTCTTCTTCTCTTTAAGCTTCTTCAAGTATCTTCAGCAGTCTGGGATAAAGACTGCTGGCCTTGCTCTGTACCTCTGATCACTTGTGATGATCAGGTCTTCTCGTCTAGCTCAGGCTTTATCACCTTCTTCTTAGGATGACCTGGCTTCTCTCTTCAAGAATCTTCAACAGCCTCTGATAAGGTCTGTTGGTCTTGCTCAAAACTTCTGATCACTTCTGTTGATCAGGCTCTTCTCAATTACTGAATACTCAGAAAACTGATGTCTTTAACTTCAGTCTGGTCCAGTCTCACATCAATACAACTTCATGCACTGAGTGCATGGAAACTCTGTCTCTTCATGCAGTGATTTCATGGCCTTCTCAAATTCATCAAGATCCTCTGGTCTTGGTCAACTCAAATGCACACAAGCAGATTTGGCTTGATTACGTGTGCACGTGCATGCATGCATGCATGCACTCCCCTATTCTTCTTCTTGGTGCAATAAACCCACAAAGGGTGTAGTATCTTTAAGCACACACCAGTTTCTCACCTCTTCACACACTTTATTCAATTTGTTTACACACTTAAAAGTGTATTATACATTAGTGTGGGTCAACTTCTTCCTTCTTCAATGTGTGTTCACTCCACTTAGAGCATACCCATAGGTTCGGCCACTTCTTTAATTTTCACACACAAATTCTTCACTTAGCATACACTTGTAGTGACCTTCCTCTTCTTGCACACAATAAATACCCGTAGGGTGTATTTGCACTTTGCACACACAACTTGGATACGACCTCTTCTTTCTTTGGCACACACTAACTTAGGTTTAGTTGTGGTCTTATTGTCCACTTAGCACACACACAAGGCCTTGGTGCAAGGGGCAGCCGCACAAGGTGTCACGGGCCTCAAGGACCGCGTAAGCCTTGGGTGCAAGGCACCAAGCCACAGGGCGCGCAAGCTCCTCCTGCCGCGGGGCGCGCAAGTGCAACACCCGCGGGGTCGTCCTCCTGCCGCGCAAGGGTGCGGGCAGAGAGGGAACAAGCCTCGGGCGCGCAAGGTGTTGCGGCCACGAGGTCTTCCTGCCGCGCAAAGGATTAGCGCGTAGGGGACTCCTTCGGGCCAAGGATGGCACCGAGGACTTCAGCCGCGCAAAATAGATTGCACGGGGCCTCTTTCTTTGTGAGGCAGAGGGCTCTCACGGGACACAAATCTTCAACAAGAACTTCAGCAAGCAAAATGAGAGCCTCTGGCTCTTCTTTTATCGGTAGAGGGAGATGCGGTTCATCTGCGTGCGATATTTCCAAATCCCCGAAAGTTTCGGTTCTTTAAAATCATTCCAAATCATTATTTTTATCCTCTGTTTCACGCGGGATCTTTCATTTTTATTCCTCCTCCACGTTCATGCTTCTCCGAACATGTGCATGGCTCTCTTAAGTCGATCCATGCATAGCTATAATCCTCATGGCCTTCGGCAGCTTCGCATGCCTCGGCCGAACTCCAATTTCACATACATCGTGTGCATTCTCCTTTTTTTGTGCATGGAAATGTTCAGTAGGATCATACGAGCATGAGGGTGCCTTCGGCTTCGAAAGAGACAGCCGGGAACTCGAAATCGGATGCTCGGAGGGCTCTGGTTCAGGCGGCGGCACGCGGGAAGGCTCTGCATGGCCGAAGGTGGGAGACGATGCCGGGGCCGTCGGATCAGGTCTTTGGATGGCCGCGATCAGATGATCGCGTGCGGGATGCGATGAGCGGCTGTGATCAGCCGCGCGATTGGATGGGAAGCCAGGATTCACTCCCGGGGAATTTTTCGCGTCCCACATCGAAGTCTCTCGCGGAATTTCCGAGGTATATCAAATAAGCGCTGCGGACCTCTCAGCAATTGAACTTCTCCCTCCACGGTGCCGCCCCGCACCGTGTTCTCCCTGCGGGTGCGCTCTGCGCCCACTCTCGCCTCTGCGGGCGCGCTCCTAGAGCCCACTATGCTCCTCGGGCGCGCGCTCAGGTGCCCATGCTACGCAGGAACTGATCCCCTGCGTGGCCCGGGGCTTACACACGGCCCCCCTGCCTCTCGGGCTGGCCACATGGGATCCCCCCTTGGGCGTGGCGCCTTAGGCCCACATGTTCCTTGGGGGTTGAACCCTTAAGGCTGGCCCTTGGTGGCTAATTTTTTTGAAAGTAATAGAACAAGTACTTTGTTAAAAACAAAGTAACCAAGTTCAAATGCCACTTCAACCTTCTTCATTTTTCTTCTTCATTACAATTCCTCCATCCTCCTCACATATACTCAGTACATAGAATGTGGAATTCCCGAAGGGTCTTCTTCATCAACCGAGCTCCTAAATCAAACATATTCTTCAAAGAACTTCATTGATCTAATCAGAGAGGTCGGAACAAATTTAAATCCTCATGCACTAAGAGATAGTGCATGGTCTTCTAATCATGTTGTGACAATGTATCTCCTTGATGCACGTGCTTTGAACTTATGATCAGCTTAACAATCGTCTAATTTACATGGAGAATGTTTCAACCACAATTTCCAATACCACTTAGTGAATCTCCTAAGTGACATTCATCTTAGTACCATGGCCATTCTCCTTTCCTCACCAACACCATCACATCCTTTGTCATTCACATCTTGACATTCCTTGACATCCATTCATTCTAAGACAACAAAATGTCTCATTGACAACAATTGCAACACAATGCACTTCAATATCCCCCTTTGTATTTGTTGTCAATACACTTCTTCAGCACATATGAATGGGTCAATATGTGTGCCAATCTTTTCTCCCCCTTATTGGCAATCAAATGCAAAGGTGTGGTGTGGTTCTCTTTCAAAAATCTCTTCCTCCCTTTGAAAAGTATTTTCTTGAAAAACACTGAGAGAGGGATGATGTCACATGTTCTCTTTAGCAAAGAACCTTTAGTAAATCATCTCTAAGTCTACGTGGGCTAACCCGGTGCAGAAAACAAGAGTGATGTAACCAAGGAACTCAATGTTGTCCACATTCACTTTAAACATGTGAGATCATGCTTAGGGGTTTGAAATTTTTCAGATATAACAATGAATTTGCTAAATCCTGCACAACTTCACAAAACTCATTAGAAAGTTCAGGTGCACAGATAAAGCTCCCCCTTTCATCCATTTGTCTTCAATCCATAATCCCCCTTAATTGACAAGATAAACTCAATTAAGAAACAAGGGATGCAAGTATGATTGGAATACCTTCACTTTTCTCAAGATGGTATTAATCTAAGAATCCCATCTTCTTCAGATTGGCTCCCCCTCAAGGGGTGCACTCCATTCTGTCCAAACCACTCTACAGATGAGAATGATCATCATCTTCAATTCCCTGCAATGTTAGCACATGTAAATACCAATATTATAAGGGAATAAGATGGAACCTCCTTGGTTCATCAATGTGAACAACAAGGTTGAGAAGATTCTCTCAACCGAGATGTCCCATTTTCACCATTCTTCACACTTGCACATTTGATCTTCATTGATGATTGTGCTGGTGTGGTTCTCAAAACATCTTCATGTGAAACCTTCTTCTTCCCTTTTGCTTTAGCAATTGCCAGAGCTTCATCTTCAACTCTTTGTAGTTCTCTGGCAAGTTGCAACTGATGTGGCCATATGACAAGTAAATCATTTGGAAGAGTGGCCCCAGTTCTGGAAGTTCCACATGGTTCCTTAGATGCTGTCAAGCTACCTTTCTTAGGCAACTTGTTTTCAATCAATCCCTTCTTCTTCTTCTGGATTGATTGTCTTTTTGAGTCCAGTCTGCTTCTATTTACTTTCATGGATTCTTTACAAAGATCCATGATATGTCCTTTCTTCCCACAGTAGAAGCATTTCTTGGTGGTCCTTCTGGATGCATCACCCTTCTTGGATTTGAATTCCAAGGACTTCTCTTCATTCTTCAAACTCTTCTTGGGAGCATCTTCCACTTTCTTCTGCTTGCTTCCCAAGGAATCTCTCTTAGCCAGGTTCAGTGATCTTCTCTTCATTCCAGCTTCGGAAACATTCGGAGATTGATATGTATCAATTCTTTGACCACTTTTTCAACCATCCCAGATGTTGTCAAGTAATCCAAATCTATTTGCAGTAAACAGATGTCTCTGGACCTGTGGATGTTGCTTCCTTCCTTCTGGCTTGCTCCCCCTTGGCATGGGCTTCCTTTGTGCTTTGAAATTTAGTGGATTGTACCAACAATCCTTTGCACAGTGCCCATACTTATTACAACACCAACACTGACCCACAAATCTTGACCTCTTCAGTCCTTCTGATTGTTGGGTACTTTTATTGAATTGTTGTGCTGCTTTAGGAGAGATTTCTTCCTTCACATTCTTCATCCATACTTGTTTGGATTCATTCTTCCATCCTGCACTTTTTGTGGAAACACATTTAGAAGCATCAATACAAGATGGGATGGATGGTACCTTCTTTTTAGAAGTTTTTGCCCTTTCATTAGAGGATGTCTTTCTTTTAGAATCATCCTTCTCAAAGCTCACTTGAGTGGCAACATTTCTTCTTTCAGCTGACTGGGAGGCTTCAGCTTTGGGTGATTGCAGATTTTTCAATATCACCTCCAGTTCAAAGCATTTCATGTTGAGGGAGTTCTTCTCATCCTCAACCAATTTTAGCCTACCCTCCCAATTCTGTTTCAGCTGTTCCATTTGGTCATCATGCACCTTCTTTATTTCATGCAATGAGTTGTCAAGCTCCTTCACCATTTTGACTTTGTCTTCAATTTGAGCATCTCTGACATTCATTGACACTCTGTGCAATTTTTCCAGTGCATGGAAAACTTCTTTGACCATTGTCTTAATGAATTCTTTCTCAGAAAGGCTTCTTTGCAAATCTTCAGTAGTGTCTTCATATCTTTCATTGCAAAGAGAAACGGTTTCATCTTTAGCCTTCACCAGCTTTCTGAGAGTGTTGGTTATGCCAACCCTTTTTGCCAATTGATCTTCCATTGCATTGGCTTCTTCTTCTAACTGTGATTTTTATTCATGAAGATCATGGATGCCTGTAGCTATACACTTTGCCACTTCCATGGGAACTGTCTTCTGAAGATATTTGAGTGCACTCTGAAGATCATTCATTGTTTCAACATCATCACAGCTAGGACAGGCTTTCTTCATCTTCTTGGCCTGTTTCTTCTTTCTATTTTTCTGAGTCTTGGCAGATATCTCCATTTGAGGCTGGTCGCTCGTTTCCTCAAATCTGCACTTCATAAAGACTCCCTTGGATCTTTTAGAGGTAACCTCCCTCTGATACCAATTGAAGTGCCCAGATCAGTGTGAATCACTGAGAGGGGGAGGGGGTGAATCAGTGATCCCTTAAAACTTTTTACTAATTGATTCTTATCAATTAAACCTCTATGGCTGGTTAAAGCCTCGATCCACTCTTCTTGTATCTCTCAACCTTTCCCGAATGATGCAGTAATGAAAAAGGCACAGGACACAAGGATTTACAAGGTTCGGCACCAAAGGCCTACATCCTTTCCATGCTCTCCCAGCACGGATTCTCCCATTATAATCTGTTAGTATTACAATGGTCGATACAAAGTCCCACTGTATCTCTCCTGAGTCCCACAGGAGGGTCTTTATACTGCGTCCCACAGTGTTACCAGAGTCCCACTGGCCTGCTCCAGAATCCCACTGAAGACTTCTTCTCCCTGAGTCCCACATGGTCTTCTCTTGGCTCCTCGAGTCACACGAGTAGCTCTTCTTCTCTTTAAGCTTCTTCAAGTATCTTCAGCAGTCTGGGATAAAGACTGCTGGCCTTGCTCTGTACCTCTGATCACTTGTGATGATCAGGTCTTCTCGTCTAGCTCAGGCTTTATCACCTTCTTCTTAGGATGACCTGGCTTCTCTCTTCAAGAATCTTCAACAGCCTCTGATAAGGTCTGTTGGTCTTGCTCAAAACTTCTGATCACTTCTGTTGATCAGGATCTTCTCAATTACTGAATACTCAGACAACTGATGTCTTTAACTTCAGTCTGGTCCAGTCTCACATCAATACAACTTCATGCACTGAGTGCATGTCAACTCTGTCTCTTCATGCAGTGATTGCATGGCCTTCTCAAATTCTTCAAGATCCTCTGGTCTTGGTCAACTCAAATGCACACAAGCAGATTTGGCTTGTTTACCTGTGCACGTGCATGCATGCATGCATGCACTCCCCTGTTCTTCTTCTTGGTGCAATAAACCCACAAAGGGTGTAGTATCTTTAAGCACACACCAGTTTCTCACCTCTTCACACACTTTATTCAATTTGTTTACACACTTAAAAGTGTATTATACTTTAGTGTGGGTCAACTTCTTACTTCTTCAATGTGTGTTCACTCCACTTAGAGCATACACATAGGTTCGGCCACTTCTTTAATTTGCACACACAAATTCTTCACTTAGCATACACTTGTAGTGACCTTCCTCTTCTTGCACACAATAAATGCCCGTAGGGTGTATTTGCACTTTGCACACACAACTTGGCTACGACCTCTTCTTTCTTTGGCACACACTAACTTAGGTTTAGTTGTGGTCTTCTTGTTCACTTAGCACACACACAAGGCCTTGGTGCAAGGGGCAGCCGCACAAGGTGTCACGGGCCTCAAGGACCGCGTAAGCCTTGGGTGCAAGGCACCAAGCCGCAGGGCGCGCAAGCTCCTCCTGCCGCGGGGCGCGCAAGTGCAACACCCGCGGGGTCTTCCTCCTGCCGCGCAAGGGTGCGGGCAGAGAGGGAACAAGCCTCGGGCGCACAAGGTGTTGCGGCCACGAGGTCTTCCTGCCGTGCAAAGGATTAGCGCGCAGGGGACTCCTTCGGGCCAAGGATGGCACCGAGGACTTCAGCCACGCAAAATAGATTGCACGGGGCTTCTTTCTTCGCGAGGCAGAGGGCTCTCACGGGACACAAATCTTCAACAATAACTTCAGAAAGCAAAATGAGAGCCTCTGGCTCTTCTTTTATAGGTAGAGGGAGATGCGGTTCATCCGTGTGAGATATTTCCAAATCCCCGAAAGTTTCGGTTCTTTAAAATCTTTCCAAATCTTTATTTTTATCCTCTGTTTCACGTGGGATCTTTCATTTTTATTCCTCCTCCACGTTCATGCTTCGCCGAACATGTGCATGGCTCTCTTAAGTCGATCCATGCACAGCTATAATCCTCATGGCCTTCGGCAGCTTCGCATGCCTCGGCCGAACTCCAATTTCACATACATCGTGTGCATTCTCCTTTTTTTGTGCATGGAAATGTTCAGTAGGATCATACGAGCATGAGGGTGCCTTCGGCTTCGAAAGAGACAACCGGGAACTCGAAATCGGATGCTCGGAGGGCTCTGGTTCAGGCGGCGGCACGCGGGAAGGCTCTGCATGGCCGAAGGTGGGAGACGATGTCGGGGCCGTTGGATCAGGTCTTTGGACGGCCGCGATCAGATCATCGCGTGTGGGAGGCGATGAGCGGCTGTGATCAGCCGCGCGATTGGATGGGCGGCCAGGATTCACTCCCGGTGAATTTTCCGCGTCCCACATCGAAGTCTCTCGCGGAATTTCCGCGGTATATCAAATAAGCGCTGCGGACCTCTCAACAATTGAACTTCTCCCTCCACGGTGTCGCCCCGCACTGTGTTCTCCCTGCGGGCGCGCTCTGCGCCCACTCTCGCCTCTGCGGGCGCGCTCCTAGCGCCCACTATGCACCTCGGGCGCGCGCTCAGGTGCCCATGCTGCGCAGGAACTGATCCCCTGCGTGGCCCGGGGCTTACACACGGCCCCCCTGCCTCTCGGGCTGGCCACATGGGATCCCCCCTTGGGCGTGGCGCCTTAGGCCCACATGTGCCTTGGGGGTTGAACCCTTAAGGCTGGCCCTTGGTGGCTAATTTTTTGCAAGTAATAGAACAAGTACTTTGTTAAAAACAAAGTAACCATGTTCAAATGCCACTTCAACCTTCTTCATTTTTCTTCTTCATTACAATTCCTCCATCCTCCTCACATATACTCAGTACATAGAATGTGGAATTCCCGAAGGGTCTTCTTCATCAACCGAGCTCCTAAATCAAACATATTCTTCAAAGAACTTCATTGATCTAATCAGAGAGGTCGGAACAAATTTAAATCCTCATGCACTAAGAGATAGTGCATGGTCTTCTAATCATGTTGTGACAATGTATCTCCTTGATACACGTGCTTTGAACTTATGATCAGCTTAGCAATCGTCTAATTTACATGGAGAATGTTTCAACCACAATTTCCAATACCACTTAGTGAATCTCCTAAGTGACATTCATCTTAGTACCATGGCCATTCTCCTTTCCTCACCAACACCATCACATCCTTTGTCATTCACATCTTGACATTCCTTGACATCCATTCATTCTAAGACAACAAAATGTCTCATTGACAACAATTGCAACACAATGCACTTCAATCTCCCCCTTTGTATTTGTTGTCAATACACTTCTTCAGCACATATGAATGGGTCAATATGTGTGCCAATCTTTTCTCCCCCTTATTGGCAATCAAATGCAAAGGTGTGGTGTGGTTCTCTTTCAAAAATCTCTTCCTCCCTTTGAAAAGTATTTTCTTGAAAAACACTGAGAGAGGGATGATGTCACATGTTCTCTTTAGCAAAGAACCTTTAGTAAATCATCTCTAAGTCTACGTGGGCTAACCCGGTGCAGAAAACAAGAGTGATGTAACCAAGGAACTCAATGTTGTCCACATTCACTTTAAACATGTGAGATCATGCTTAGGGGTTTGAAATTTTTCAGATATAACAATGAATTTGCTAAATCCTGCACAACTTCACAAAACTCATTAGAAAGTTCAGGTGCACAGATAAAGCTCCCCCTTTCATCCATTTGTCTTCAATCCATAATCCCCCTTAATTGACAAGATAAACTCAATTAAGAAACAAGGGATGCAAGTATGATTGGAATACCTTCACTTTTCTCAAGATGGTATTAATCTAAGAATCCCATCTTCTTCAGATTGGCTCCCCCTCAAGGGGTGCACTCCATTCTGTCCAAACCACTCTACAGATGAGAATGATCATCATCTTCAATTCCCTGCAATGTTAGCACATGTAAATACCAATATTATAAGGGAATAAGATGGAACCTCCTTGGTTCATCAATGTGAACAACAAGGTTGAGAAGATTCTCTCAACCGAGATGTCCCATTTTCACCATTCTTCACACTTGCACATTTGATCTTCATTGATGATTGTGCTGGTGTGGTTCTCAAAACATCTTCATGTGAAACCTTCTTCTTCCCTTTTGCTTTAGCAATTGCCAGAGCTTCATCTTCAACTCTTTGTAGTTCTCTGGAAAGTTGCAACTGATGTGGCCATATGACAAGTAAATCATTTGGAAGAGTGGCCCCAGTTCTGGAAGTTCCACATGGTTCCTTAGATGCTGTCAAGCTACCTTTCTTAGGCAACTTGTTTTCAATCAATCCCTTCTTCTTCTTCTGGATTGATTGTCTTTTTGAGTCCAGTCTGCTTCTATTTACTTTCATGGCTTCTTTACAAAGATCCATGATATGTCCTTTCTTCCCACAGTAGAAGCATTTCTTGGTGGTCCTTCTGGATGCATCACCCTTCTTGGATTTGAATTCCAAGGACTTCTCTTCATTCTTCAAACTCTTCTTGGGAGCATCTTCCACTTTCTTCTGCTTGCTTCCCAAGGAATCTCTCTTAGCCAGGTTCAGTGATCTTCTCTTCATTCCAGCTTCGGAAACATTCGGAGATTGATATGTATCAATTCTTTGACCACTTTTTCAACCATCCCAGATGTTGTCAAGTAATCCAAATCTATTTGCAGTAAACAGATGTCTCTGGACCTGTGGATGTTGCTTCCTTCCTTCTGGCTTGCTCCCCCTTGGCATGGGCTTCCTTTGTGCTTTGAAATTTAGTGGATTGTACCAACAATCCTTTGCACAGTGCCCATACTTATTACAACACCAACACTGACCCACAAATCTTGACCTCTTCAGTCCTTCTGATTGTTGGGTACTTTTATTGAATTGTTGTGCTGCTTTAGGAGAGATTTCTTCCTTCACATTCTTCATCCATACTTGTTTGGATTCATTCTTCCATCCTGCACTTTTTGTGGAAACACATTTAGAAGCATCAATACAAGATGGGATGGATGGTACCTTCTTTTTAGAAGTTTTTGCCCTTTCATTAGAGGATGTCTTTCTTTTAGAATCATCCTTCTCAAAGCTCACTTGAGTGGCAACATTTCTTCTTTCAGCTGACTGGGAGGCTTCAGCTTTGGGTGATTGCAGATTTTTCAATATCACCTCCAGTTCAAAGCATTTCATGTTGAGGGAGTTCTTCTCATCCTCAACCAATTTTAGCCTACCCTCCCAATTCTGTTTCAGCTGTTCCATTTGGTCATCATGCACCTTCTTTATTTCATGCAATGAGTTGTCAAGCTCCTTCACCATTTTGACTTTGTCTTCAATTTGAGCATCTCTGACATTCATTGACACTCTGTGCAATTTTTCCAGTGCATGGAAAACTTCTTTGACCATTGTCTTAATGAATTCTTTCTCAGAAAGGCTTCTTTGCAATTCTTCAGCAGTGTCTTCATATCTTTCATTGCAAAGAGAAACGGTTTCATCTTTAGCCTTCACCAGCTTTCTGAGAGTGTTGGTTATGCCAACCCTTTTTGCCAATTGATCTTCCATTGCATTGGCTTCTTCTTCTAACTGTGATTTTTATTCATGAAGATCATGGATGCCTGTAGCTATACACTTTGCCACTTCCATGGGAACTGTCTTCTGAAGATATTTGAGTGCACTCTGAAGATCATTCATTGTTTCAACATCATCACAGCTAGGACAGGCTTTCTTCATCTTCTTGGCCTGTTTCTTCTTTCTATTTTTCTGAGTCTTGGCAGATATCTCCATTTGAGGCTGGTCGCTCGTTTCCTCAAATCTGCACTTCATAAAGACTCCCTTGGATCTTTTAGAGGTAACCTCCCTCTGATACCAATTGAAGTGCCCAGATCAGTGTGAATCACTGAGAGGGGGAGGGGGTGAATCAGTGATCCCTTAAAACTTTTTACTAATTGATTCTTATCAATTAAACCTCTATGGCTGGTTAAAGCCTCGATCCACTCTTCTTGTATCTCTCAACCTTTCCCGAATGATGCAGTAATGAACAAGGCACAGGACACAAGGATTTACAAGGTTCGGCACCAAAGGCCTACATCCTTTCCATGCTCTCCCAGCACGGATTCTCCCATTATAATCTGTTAGTATTACAATGGTCGATACAAAGTCCCACTGTATCTCTCCTGAGTCCCACAGGAGGGTCTTTATACTGCGTCCCACAGTGTTACCAGAGTCCCACTGGCCTGCTCCAGAATCCCACTGAAGACTTCTTCTCCCTGAGTCCCACATGGTCTTCTCTTGGCTCCTCGAGTCACACGAGTAGCTCTTCTTCTCTTTAAGCTTCTTCAAGTATCTTCAGCAGTCTGGGATAAAGACTGCTGGCCTTGCTCTGTACCTCTGATCACTTGTGATGATCAGGTCTTCTCGTCTAGCTCAGGCTTTATCACCTTCTTCTTAGGATGACCTGGCTTCTCTCTTCAAGAATCTTCAACAGCCTCTGATAAGGTCTGTTGGTCTTGCTCAAAACTTCTGATCACTTCTGTTGATCAGGATCTTCTCAATTACTGAATACTCAGAAAACTGATGTCTTTAACTTCAGTCTAGTCCAGTCTCACATCAATACAACTTCATGCACTGAGTGCATGTCAACTCTGTCTCTTCATGCAGTGATTGCATGGCCTTCTCAAATTCTTCAAGATCCTCTGGTCTTGGTCAACTCAAATGCACACAAGCAGATTTGGCTTGTTTACCTATGCACGTGCATGCATGCATGCATGCACTCCCCTGTTCTTCTTCTTGGTGCAATAAACCCACAAAGGGTGTAGTATCTTTAAGCACACACCAGTTTCTCACCTCTTCACACACTTTATTCAATTTGTTTACACACTTAAAAGTGTATTATACTTTAGTGTGGGTCAACTTCTTACTTCTTCAATGTGTGTTCACTCCACTTAGAGCATACACATAGGTTCGGCCACTTCTTTAATTTGCACACACAAATTCTTCACTTAGCATACACTTGTAGTGACCTTCCTCTTCTTGCACACAATAAATGCCCGTAGGGTGTATTTGCACTTTGCACACACAACTTGGCTACGACCTCTTCTTTCTTTGGCACACACTAACTTAGGTTTAGTTGTGGTCTTCTTGTTCACTTAGCACACACACAAGGCCTTGGTGCAAGGGGCAGCCGCACAAGGTGTCACGGGCCTCAAGGACCGCGTAAGCCTTGGGTGCAAGGCACCAAGCCGCAGGGCGCGCAAGCTCCTCCTGCCGCGGGGCGCGCAAGTGCAACACCCGCGGGGTCTTCCTCCTGCCGCGCAAGGGTGCGGGCAGAGAGGGAACAAGCCTCGGGCGCACAAGGTGTTGCGGCCACGAGGTCTTCCTGCCGCGCAAAGGATTAGCGCGCAGGGGACTCCTTCGGGCCAAGGATGGCACCGAGGACTTCAGCCACGCAAAATAGATTGCACGGGGCTTCTTTCTTCGCGAGGCAGAGGGCTCTCACGGGACACAAATCTTCAACAACAACTTCAGAAAGCAAAATGAGAGCCTCTGGCTCTTCTTTTATAGGTAGAGGGAGATGCGGTTCATCCGTGTGAGATATTTCCAAATCCCCGAAAGTTTTGGTTCTTTAAAATCTTTCCAAATCTTTATTTTTATCCTCTGTTTCACGTGGGATCTTTCATTTTTATTCCTCCTCCACGTTCATGCTTCGCCGAACATGTGCATGGCTCTCTTAAGTCGATCCATGCACAGCTATAATCCTCATGGCCTTCGGCAGCTTCGCATGCCTCGGCCGAACTCCAATTTCACATACATCGTGTGCATTCTCCTTTTTTTGTGCATGGAAATGTTCAGTAGGATCATACGAGCATGAGGGTGCCTTCGGCTTCGAAAGAGACAACCGGGAACTCGAAATCGGATGCTCGGAGGGCTCTGGTTCAGGCGGCGGCACGCGGGAAGGCTCTGCATGGCCGAAGGTGGGAGACGATGTCGGGGCCGTTGGATCAGGTCTTTGGACGGCCGCGATCAGATCATCGCGTGTGGGAGGCGATGAGCGGCTGTGATCAGCCGCGCGATTGGATGGGCGGCCAGGATTCACTCCCGGTGAATTTTCCGTGTCCCACATCGAAGTCTCTCGCGGAATTTCCGCGGTATATCAAATAAGCGCTGCGGACCTCTCAACAATTGAACTTCTCCCTCCACGGTGTCGCCCCGCACTGTGTTCTCCCTGCGGGCGCGCTCTGCGCCCACTCTCGCCTCTGCGGGCGCGCTCCTAGCGCCCACTATGCACCTCGGGCGCGCGCTCAGGTGCCCATGCTGCGCAGGAACTGATCCCCTGCGTGGCCCGGGGCTTACACACGGCCCCCCTGCCTCTCGGGCTGGCCACATGGGATCCCCCCTTGGGCGTGGCGCCTTAGGCCCACATGTGCCTTGGGGGTTGAACCCTTAAGGCTGGCCCTTGGTGGCTAATTTTTTGCAAGTAATAGAACAAGTACTTTGTTAAAAACAAAGTAACCATGTTCAAATGCCACTTCAACCTTCTTCATTTTTCTTCTTCATTACAATTCCTCCATCCTCCTCACATATACTCAGTACATAGAATGTGGAATTCCCGAAGGGTCTTCTTCATCAACCGAGCTCCTAAATCAAACATATTCTTCAAAGAACTTCATTGATCTAATCAGAGAGGTCGGAACAAATTTAAATCCTCATGCACTAAGAGATAGTGCATGGTCTTCTAATCATGTTGTGACAATGTATCTCCTTGATACACGTGCTTTGAACTTATGATCAGCTTAGCAATCGTCTGATTTACATGGAGAATGTTTCAACCACAATTTCCAATACCACTTAGTGAATCTCCTAAGTGACATGCATCTTAGTACCATGGCCATTCTCCTTTCCTCACCAACACCATCACATCCTTTTTCATTCACATCTTGACATTCCTTGACATCCATTCATTCTAAGACAACAACATGTCTCATTGACAACAAATGCAACACAATGCACTTCATATTTCATATATATACATCAATAATGTTATGATTCAATAGGTTGGAATGTGATTTGGAATTCATTGTGGATTTTTTTAATGTTCACTATTTAAAATGGTAAGTAGAAATTGTGAAATTCCTCTAAAAATCATTCAGATGAAAAAACATGGGTTATGGGTAGGAAAACAGTTGAAATTTGTCAATTTAAAACAATACATATTCCAAGGATAAACCTTATAATTTTAATTAGGTAGTAAATACATGGTTTTCTCATGGTGTTTCATGTAATTTGATACAATTTTTTAAGGGGTTCGCTTAATGTAGTATCCAGTTCACATAACAATAGTATTATTACTTGTATATAATGATTAACTTATCTACAATTAATATATTGTGTCAAATGATTTTATATAATCATTTATAGAAAATTTATAAACATAAAACTATTTTGTCTACATTTTGAATGAAATTGTATCATTCATATATGTTTTTAAAATGATTTCTAACTATGAAAAATTGAATGAATGATTTAATTCCGTGATATTTTGGAAATATTAATTTTTTTAATTATGTTTTTCATTAAATATTATTATTATTATAGTCATATATATTTTTTTATCTTGGTGTGAAGCAATAATATTTTTTCCAATGAGAAATAATATTTTATTATTATTATTAAATTTTAAATCAATATAATATATTATGTCCTTAAATGACCAATATTTAAATAATAAAATTTAATACTTACAAAATATAATTTCTATTTTTTCACAAATTGTAAAAATTATCATATGGTGAATTTTTAGATTTTTTATATGCTAGCTGATTTTTTGGAGAATAGTTAAAGTGTGTTGTTTTCATATGTATTATATATTTTATGACATCATCATTATATAATATATATATATATAATAGTAATAAAAAATTTCTATTTTCATGGATATTATTTCATAATAAATTTATCAAATAAATATCATTAAATTAATAAAATTTAATTGTTATGTTCTGATAAATATGAAAATATTTAATGGTTTTAATGCAGTGATTATGCCAAAAATGAAAAGTGGGAAAACGTGTCACTATAAAAATATTCAACAATTGATAATTCTATGATCACATTAAAGAAAATATTATTTCTAATACAAATTTTTTGATTCAAATTTATCAATATAATATTATATAAAATATTGAATATGAAAATGCATACCCAACACTTATTCAAGGAAAAAAGACAATATTTCTCTTTTTAAAATAATATCATTGTATAAATTGATATAAATAGATTTATGAAAGTACAAATGTAAATTTTGGATCCATAAAAAAAGTCACACCCCAATCATGGAATTTCATTTAATTTATTCTTTTCATGGCTTGGTTCTTATGGTTCAGTTCCTAGTATGAATTTTTTAATTTGAGAAATTTTTTCAGTTGTTTCAATGGTTTTTATTTAGTTTCACTTGCTATTTTTTCTTAATATTATTTATTTTGGGTTTAAGAGAAGGTGGTGCATGGTTGGTTCATGGTTGGGGGAAATAATATTCCCTCACATAGGAAATTGTACAGAAAATGTTTATTTTGGATAGTGGTGACCGCACAATTATTGATTGGCTGGGGAATTTGTGTGGGGGTAACTATGTTCAATGATCCTATTGGATATTGAAGGATTTGTGGTTTCTATAGAGTTTAGAAAATATTCTTAGAAACCCATGTGACTTGTCTAGGTCACCAAAAATTGGATATTAAATCTATGCCCCATTGATAATTTAACTATATTGTTGGTTTATCCTCCCTTAATTGACAATGGAGCACCATCGAATCTCCCATGCTTCCTTCCTTTGGCCCTTATTTTCCCATGGGATAATTATTAAGGATATATATTGAGTTATTAATTCTTTTTTGTCAATTTCTTCATATTTTATCTTTCCTATATTGATATCATAGTTTCTTGTCATAGGGTTTATCTTTTACAAGCCCTATGGGCTAAGGTTGATGTGTGGGTTTTGTCCATGGATGTTTGGGTTTAGATATTGTCTTCTGGGTTTGTTTCTTCCTTATCTCATTGTTTGGTTTTGTTCCCATGTTGTTGAGGTAGGGGTTTCCCTCCATTTAATTTTTGAACATCCGTTTGATGCTTAGGATTTATCCTAATGCTTTAAAATTGTAATAATCATTCACATATACCATGTTCATAAATTTATTTGGTATTTTCCTAATATTAAATTGGTATTTATTGTTTTTCAGATGGATTTTATATTTACATTTACATATAAATGAACAAAAGGTGTTTTTATAAATTCCCAATTAATCATTTAAAGTGAAATTGGGTGTTTGGGTTGATGGTTTCCCATTGTTATGTTTTGGAAATGTGGTTGGGTTATGATTTGGGTATCGTATCTGTAATTGGGTGACTTTTTGGAGTGATGACTATATGTAGCATGTTTTGTTATTTCAAAGTATGTGATTTTCATTTAAAAAGTTGCTTCTCAAAGTGATTTCATAGCACCGCTAGTTTCAAGTATCCCATATTTATATATTTTTTGTATATAATGTATATGTGTAAAGTTATAGAGGGTTAGGATAAATTTTATCAGGTTTTTGGGAATTTTAAAATGGTTTTTATTTAGTGGAAACCATGAAAAATCAACACAAAATTTTGTATAACGAGGAAGGGTATAAGGGGAAGGCGTATAGGAAGGCGTATAGATTATCCAAACTCTGTGGCCACCTAAGATAAGCTGTTCTACTTGAGATAGTGAGCTCTCACATGGTTTTAAGATGTTTTGAATGTTGTGTGAGCCATCCATGATTGGATCATTCTTTTTGAAGAATTTGGTGGATGGTTATAGTATATTTTTCTTAACCGTATGAATAACAATGCACTGTTTAAAAACTCGATCCACAATAATTTGATCTAGGTCAAGAATAAGGTGTGACCCATCATTTTTCCTCCCAATTTCCGAAATCATGATTTTTCATTCTCAGTGTTTGCAGATCCTCTCCCCATCAAATTGGATCCAATATATATTCATTTCATGGTGTGTTGATTCCCGACAATTAGAGAAATGCATCGTTATTAGATATTTGTTTTTGAGTTTTCCATAGATCTTATGCACTCTCTATCTCTGTTTCCTAGATCTTTGTCCTCTTTGGATAAATATGAAATATTTTATTCCAAAATGCTTTATATTTTACATTTTTTATAGGTAAAGAGATTTAACCCATTTTTTTAGTGATTCAATTAGGTTTCTTTGGTGTTTGATTTCTGTTCTTCATTTTCACCACAAAATTTAGGGTAAGTGGGTTCATTATCAACTCTTCTATTTAGAACATGAATGATTTATTTTAAATTTACTTTTTTAAATTAAATTTAATATGAATGTGGTTTGAATATCATGGTATATATACTCTTTATTGACAGTTTGAGTTATTTAAAGAATTTTATAGATATTTTGTAATTTTATAATGTGATTGTTCAATGTAACCTACTTTATAAATTTTAAAGTGTTTATATTATAATGTGTATTTTGTTGATTTTTTATTAAATGGATTTGTTGAAAATAGTTTTCAATAAAGGATTAGTTTTATTGAAATGGTATGTTGAATAAATGGTTTTCAATACAGGTTTGGTTTTATTGAAATGGGATGTAGTTATTAATTTCAATAAATGTGTTTTTCAATTAAAATTATTAATCATTAAATTGTTATATTGTAATGTGATATTAGATTTAATGGTTTTTTGGGTGGAATGGATTTACATTGGTTATGAAGTACCAACAACAGAGGATTTGAGTTATATATGTGATGTTCAACTATAAATGGTAACACTAATATTGTGTTTGGTTGTGTGTGGTTATGAGTGGATATATGATATGGAATGGTAATTTTACTTAAATTAATGAAATGATTATAATGACATTTTTGGTTTCTTTCTTTGGATCTAGATCATTGGTACAAAGAAACTATATTATGATGGATAATGTTTATATTTTGATATAAACTATCTTAGATATTGTTTTAATTAAACTATTTTATATAATTGTGCTGACATGTTCTATCCAAGTGTCTTGATTAGGGCATTAATTGCGGAGAAAATATTGAGTTTTAGTACACCCCATTCATTGGAACGGTAGTTCTTTTACTGATATCAGGTAACATGACATAGGCAATGGTAAAGTATCAAACTTATCATGTGGTGCTTCGTGACTCTTAGATTGTTTTGTGGAGTTTGAGAATGGGCCATGATTGAGATTTATAATTGTGGTTACCTTTGGGTTTTTTTGTTCTTGTATTCATTTATATTATACTTGTTTTCTTAGTATCCTTCCACTATGGTCATCCTGTGTTGATTGATTTTGATATAAACTGTATTTGATTGAGAAATTTATATATTTATAATGTTCATCACATAGTGGTTTATCTCATTATAGTATATTTGGTTAGTTGTTTTACCTATAATAGGGAAATCATCCCCTAAAGGATCATAAATTACTTGGCATTTATTTTCACCCTTGATTTTTGTGGGAATGTCATGTAAGGCCATGTAACGTTCTCCCGCCTTCTCAAGCCAATGTGGAGGGGTTAGATGTTACAAGTGGTATCGATCTTTTACCTTACAAAAATCTCATATAATATTTGGTGTTCAGATTCATCAGTCTTGGAGTTATATTAATTTATGTGTATTCCTTGTGATGGATTGGTAGAAGGGATTTTGATTTTTTGGACTTGAAATATTGAGAATTAAAGGTTGTAGTGATCATTTTTACACTGAACATCAAGTTACTAGTTTGATGATTAAATAATTGTTTTGGAAACCCTTTTTGGTTTTGAAATATCATTTTCATGGGTTCAGCCAATGATTCAATAATTACATGTATTATAAAATAATATCCCGCTATAATTTCGTAGTGAATTTTTAGTAATGATATATTATTAGGTGAAATGATAAATTATGTGAATATTTTTGAAATAACATTCAAAGTAATGATTTAGAAAATTGCATGATTTTGGTTTTTTGAAAATATTTTAATTTTCAAAAAAAATGTAAAATTAATTCAACAATCGTTGAACATTAAAATGTAGAGTCATTGGAAGAAAATATATGCTAGTGTGATGTCAGATAATTTTAAACTGTAAGATTTCAATTGATAGAGAGTGATATTTATGGAATTTTTTGTTTGTATAGAAAACGTCACCCTGAAGGGGTCGTATAAACCAATAAGAATTAGTTTTTGAGAATGTGGTTTCAACTGAATCACAACTGAAACCAAAACCAATTCAGAGTATTGTACAAGTGTTTCAATATATGGATAGTAGGAATAAGAGGGATAATCCAAAAAATGTGGATCATCCTCTCAAATTCAAGATGCTAAATCCACCAATCATTCATGGTTATTATAAAAAAAATGAATAGTTTTACTTAATATAATTTTGTTTTATTTCATTTTCACATCAATAGTTTTGAATTTCATGCTGGAAATGTGTATAATGGAGGATCTCACGCACTAGTGTTGGAATTAAGATGTTCATCCAAAATTGGACCAAGGAATTTCTTGGGAGGATTTTGAACACTTTATTAAAAAAAATTCTTTCTTCCCCAATTTAAAATTTATCAAAAGATAAACTTCGTTATTTTGAAGGTGAAAAAGCATTTTATCAAAATATATGTTGCTAAATTCATGAATTTCGTGCTCTTTCTACCCGATGTTGCTGCTAGTGCATCCCTGAAGGCAAACATCACTAAATTGGTCCATAGGTATAAGATTCAATCTAATATTACTATGATATATCTTAATTAATATATAGATATGGGAAATATTTAATGGTTTGATGAATGATACATCTAAGGAGATATGGATGGAGGAATCATGTTGATACCTATGGTAAAAGGTGGGAACACTAATGTTTAAAGAAAAAAGAAGAGGGATACATATTTATAAGGTAGTAGTATGACTCAAAATCAAATTAACAGATCAAAGAATCATCTATCAAAACAAAACAGACATCCTATATGTTTTCAATGGAATTAATTTGACTACACCAAGAAATAGTGTGCGTAAAAACCTAGATCATGCCACTATTGCAACAATATGGGACATATTACGTTCTATTACCGTACTGCTCTGGGGTCAGGTGTTTAGAACAATTCTTAGGTCTCATAGACTTAGTATGATTCGATGGGACATAGGAAACATAATACCCCTTATAGGTAGAATATATCATGATATGGTGATTCAAAGAATATCTTGACTTCCCAGGTAGTGCTATCTCAAAAGGGAAATAAGTAGAAAAGTGAATCTAGTTAGCAATTATATGGTGATGAGAATGTTATGGTGGATGATCACTATGTTCCAAAAATCTTGATACGTAGAATTATTTTTAATTATACCATTATACAAGACTTTTTTGATATGGGTTCATCTTATTAAATTATTGCTTCTCATGATATATATTTGTTGAGTTTGAATGTCTAGATGATACTATTTGTGTTAAAGCATCAAAATTTTATGGCTCAAATAGATTGAAAAGACTTTGTGTGATATGTATATTATATAACTATATATGGAGCCAAGATTAAATGGGATTTCTCTTTGATGTTATTATAATTACCAGATATAATTCTAGGTATGGATTGGTTGACCACAAATAGGTCTCCCAATGACTGCTATACAAGAAAGGTCACCTTTACGACTAAAGATGTCATAGAGCATCTCATTCAAGGAGACCAATGTGTATTGATGGTGAAACGATATCATTTTCACATGAATATGGATAAATAACATACCATTTTGTAGAATTATCATTTGAATTTATGGATCGAATCGAGATTAACAGTTAACCAATAATAGTTCATCGGTTTCTAAAGTGGATCCATAAAATTTATTTGGGTCCCAAAATGTGAGATAAGTGGAGTTTATGACTGATCTACTCTTAGGGACCAGCCCTATCTCACTTATGTCTTATCAAATTAATCAAAAAGATTTATGGGACCATAATGTGATGGGGAAGAGTTTGAAATAAAATAATTCATTTATATTAGCACATATCATTGAAAAACACCACTATTGTTTTTTCAAAAGATGGATGAAACTCTATGGTTGTGCATGAATTATAATAATAATAACAATGTAATGATAATGAACCTATTTCCACTTCCATGAACTGATTATATGTCTGATCAATTGATGGTATCTCAATACCTCTCTAAAAATAAATTCCAATCATGATATCACCAATTAGAGGTTCCAAAGGATGATATTCCATAGAATGTTTTGAAGAGTAAATATATGAATTGGAAATATGAGGTGATGCCTATTTTTTTTCAATTAACCCATAGTTTTTATTCCATTTATGTATTATAGGTTATACTGATATCCGGATTCTTTTTCAAGGGTCACTGTAGACAATAAATTGATGTATTCAAGGACAAGGTATGGGCATGAGAAATTCTTATAATCTATGTTGGGAATATTTAAGGATCATCAAATGTATTCCAAACTATAAATGTGTGATTTTGGGATTCTAAAGATATTTTCAACTGGCCATGTAGTATCCAAATGAGGTCTTTTTATGGATCCATAAATGAATTAAGGAATTATCTCTTTCCAACCACTAAATAATGTCTTCGAGATATTGAGTTTCATTAGTCTATATTTTTATTACCGGCAAATTTTTCATGATTTATTATAACTATATTCGCTTATGATATCTTTGAAAAAGAATAAGTTTCCATTCTAATGGAATGATTAATATTATAAATATTTTCAATATCATAATTTTATCATTCCCCCGACACCAAACATGATATTTCTAGAATTATGAATATGGTATGTGTTGTATTGTGATGCTTCGAGATCAGTTTTTGGATGTGTTCTTATTTATGGAGATTATGTTGTTGCTTATGGCTCAAGGAAGAAGAGGATTCATATGAATAATGACCCAAAACATGATTTGGAGGCAGTTATCATAGTCCATGATTTGAATACATGGATTGACTATCTCTTTGGTGAGTAAATAAATTTTTTACAGATCATAAGAGCTTCACACATCTTTTTTCAGAGAGGGATTTGAAATTCAGAGAAAGAAGATGGATGGAGTATCTCTAAATGTTTGATATTGACTTTATGTATACAATAGTAATGGAAATTCAGTGGTATTTGAATTAATAATAAATTTATATACTCAGTTGAGAGAATAATCTTCTGATGAGGGGTAGTTAATGTTGGTCCTAGCTAACATGTACTTAAAATGTGAAGAACGATGTGGAGTTGGGGTTTTATTTCTATTTTTGATCATTCCAAATTTAGTTAAGGCCGTTAAAGAGGTATTTATTGATGCTTGCAGTCTTAATTCCCCCGCAAAATTACATTTATTAATCTAAAATAGAATAATGTTTCAGTTTCGATCTATAGGGAAATCAGGTAAGTGATTTAGGGTTTTATTTATGTTCCTGTGAATGAGATACATGAGATGATGGTGATTTTGTTGAGAACAGTGTGGTCTATTAGAAATATGAGAAGGGGGGATCATTGGAAATGGTGGGGACTATCGAAAGTATGAGAATGAAAAATTAGGGTAAATAGTATGGGTGGGACGAAGTGGAAGAATTTTCGGTATGCGTTAAGAGACCTATGGGAAGAGGAAAGTGTGTTGGTGAGTTAAGAGGTGAAAGGAGGTCGATAGGTCTTTGAAAATGATGCTGAGACTGATGGGTGGAAAAAAATGAACTTTCGGTATGTGGATGTAGAATGTAGTGTATATTAACGACTAACGTGAAGAAAATGGGGGAGAATGTCTCACCAAAAAAATAAAAAAAGGAAATATGGTGGAACTGTTGGTCTCACCGATAGTGTAAAAATGAGTTGGTGTCACACGATTAAATTTAAAACTGCAACTACATAAATTATAAGAAAACTTCATTTATGTGTTTAATTAACTGAATATTTAAAAATAATAATCAGAATTAATTAAACTAAATTTAAAATAAAAATAATTCTTAAAATAAAATGAAACTAGATTTAAATAATTTAATTTTGATAAATAATTGAGTAACTAAATTAAAATATAAAAAATATAATTAAATTGAAATTAAAATCTAATTAAACAATTAAATAGAAAGAAAATGATTTACTATTTGAATTAAAAACGAGCATTAAAATTACATTTTTATATTATTAATTATAAACTATTTAATTAATAAATTAAATTAATGTTAAACTAATTTAAAAATATAAAATTAAAATATTAAAAATTGAATTTTGAAGATTCAACATTTTAATTAAATTAATTAAAGTGTGACTAAATAGTGCGCAAAGTGAAACTGTGTAGGTGACACAATGACACCCCAACAGTGGATCAAAGTAGAGTTGGTGAGATAGAGAACTGTCAATGAGACAGAGAATTATCCATGAGACAGACAATCAACTGTTAGTGAGTCAATGAGTCACTAACAACATAATGACTGATAAATTTAACTTCATACATTAAATTAAATCATTAAGGAAATTAAAGAGTTAAAAATCTAAATTAATAAATTATTCAACATGATGAAGATTTACAATAAGAAATATTAATTAATTAAAATAAATGTTAACGTCTTATCTTATATTAAATCTAACTGAATTATTAATCTTAATAATTGATAAATTTAATTTCTGGTAATCAATCCAAATTAAAATATATAATGTTGAATTAAATCAATACTAATTAAAGAAAAATAACATGATTATTTTTTTAGTTAATATAAATTTCATATTATAAATAAGTTATGATGATTTAAACCACAACACTAATGAATGAATTCTTAGAGTATAAAAATAAGTAACTCTAATTTTATCATTTTAGAAGATAAATATATATAAATAATTAACAAAAACTGATCAATTAATAAATTTATTTATATATAAAAATTTAGAATTTTTAGAAAAAACTGTAAAATTAATTAATTGAAAAATTAATAACCAATTAAAAAGATGAGGAAGATTTAGTAAAATCAGGGCCACATCAAATTACCTCACAAATAAACATTGTTTTTCCTCAAACAATTGCATGTTTTGTAACATTGAAAAATCAAATTATGATTTTCTAAAAAACACTTGAAAATGTAACATGTTAAAAACCTTCAAAATAGTGGACCACACATTTTGGAATAGGCTTTTGAGATGTAATGATCAAATTAAATCATTCCCAACTAAAAATACTAAGGGGTGAATAAGAAAAAAGTGAATCATCATCCATTGAGGATGTTCTACCTCATATATGAAACCCCCTAATGACTTACTTAAATGCAAATGTTCGTAAAAAATTCAATATTAATAATCATTTTAAAAATCAGTGGAATTAAGAATAGATCAAAATGAACATTGTACTTGACTATCCCTTATGTTCAAATAAATATTTTTTAATCACTGTATTGATAAAACCTAAAAAATTACCATATACACCAATTCTCCCCTTCTTCATTGGGAATTCATTATTCCCCTCCACTAAATGAACTCAGTTTTTACCCTAGACAAATTATTTAATTTTCCCCAAGAAAAATATATTATGATAGGCACTTTTCATATGCATGTATTCTAAGTTTACATTGGGATTTTAGTAAATTGAAATGTAGATTATCCCTACGATCTCATAGATTCCCCATGAGTTCTTAAATTCCCATTATACTCCAGTTCAAAAAATCTATATGAAAAAAATTCAAACTAGATCACGGAAGTAATTACATTTAACAAATTAATTGATGTGTTGACATTATGAAAGAGTTAAAACTTTCAGTTCCTAAGGCAATGATCCCAAATCCATAATAACATATCCTATACCACTCTCAAACATTGTTATCAAACAAAATATTAATAAAATCACTAATCATGTTCACTCGGAAATCATCCATCCTTATAAGCTTTAAATTCATTGAAACTCAACTACTAAAATTGTATATTTCCTAAAAAAGACTCAATTTATGTATAGTGTATATCCTAATGAACCAAAATTGTGAGTCAATTTTTAAAAATATTAACCATTTTTTAAAAAAAAAATTGAAATAAAGAAGGAATTGATAGGAATAAATAAGAACAGTTTTTCTAAGGTTATGTTGATCCCCTCTCCCACATATAAAACCCAACATTCTCTGAAAAGTTGAATTCAACTGTGGAAAATGGAAAAATAACATTTAATGTTAAAAATAGATTTTCAAATATGTTGATTAATGACATGATTAAATGGTATTAGTGAAGGTCAAATAACATTCCACAATAATTATTATATAGAAACATCAAATACATTATCATTTAAACCAATGAACATAAATTTCAATACATTTGAAATAGTGGAATGTATAACCTGTGTGTGAAAATTGAATAGGGTGTATGTAGATTCAAAATTATAAGTCAATTTTTTTTCAATTTAGCATAAAAATAAATGCTAAAACACCCAATCCTATATAAGAAGAAAAATATAAACCAAATTTCTAGCCTACATGTACCCCCACACTTAGTTTAATAAAGTGAAGTGGTATTAAAATCAACAATACTAATTTATCCAGTATAGAATCATATAATGAATTATTTTCAGTAAGAAAAAACATGCATCAGATTTTTTAGTACTTGAATAATGAAATAAATATATTTTCTAGAACACTAAATTTTAAATAATACCATCACTTTCATCAATTGTTTTCATCCACAATCAATATACAATATATTTTTTAGTAAAAATACACAAGTAGAAATTTCGCAGCATCAATAAAACATTATTGTTATATACAAAAGTGGAAAACTAATGGCTCACCAACACTACCACTACTGAGTCACTAACAATGTTGTATCAGTGGCTGAGGTTCCATAGTGAGTCAATGACTCTCCGGGAGTTGTGAAGCAGTGACCTATTATTGATTTATTTTAAATTAAATGAGGTGCATAAATTTAGAAGAAAAATTAATATTAATGTACTTCTGTGAATTAAATTTTTTCATTAATGCCCAGTTTGGGATTTCCACTCCTCTAGTGACACAAAAGAGCATTAAATTTTTGACTAAAAAATAAAATAACTATCGGCATGAAAAATTGTAGAAAAAAATAGAGCTACAAAAAGGTCATTTATTCAAATATAAAATTGGAATAAATTTTAAAAAAATGTTGAGCCATCCATTTCCTCCCATGATGTACTGAGTTATTAGTCTTTAGTAAGACTTTATTTTATTAATTTTTTATATTTTAATGAAAAAAGAAAAATAATGTGTTGCCTGTAATGAAAAATTATATTTATAGTCCACAAAAAGTCTCACCCAGAACTAAATATAGTAACTAGGTGGGTGATGTTTCCTCGGTAGGAACCACCCCATGTGGTTTGACCAATTATTTGTATTTATGAATATTGAATTGAGCCCACCAAAAAATAATAAAAAAACAAAATTCTCAAAGGCTAAAATAAACCCTATTTAAATCCCTTTAACACTTCTAGTCACAGTGTAGCCAAATTCCCAAATTTGGTTCATATTTGAAAATTATTAGAGTTTTAGGTTGGAAAAGAAATGTTCTAGGTGATTCTAATAGTATGTATTTATTCTTACAATAATATCTCTCGACTTCAACACTGTCATATTCTAATTGATGGTTGATTAATGATATGTACTGAAAAATATGTTCATTAGGGGAATCATTTTTGTGCTGAATATAATCAACACCATTGGAACTCATGTATAATTCATCCTCTATGAAACTATAAGAATATATAAAATATTTTCCACCAATCTCAGTTGAAGATGGTTGTGAAAAATACGAAGAGTGATTGTTAGTTCATCCAAAGATTCTATTTTATGAAATATAGTGAATCTCTTCCAAAGCATTATCATAAGTTACTTACACTCATCATCTAGAACATCTGACAAATCGATAATGTCTAAATCAGGTGTGTGTTCATGATTTACTTCATTTTAGTTATCAAAACATTTGATTCTCTAAGATATGGGTAGTTGAGTTTATCAATTCAATAATAGGGATGGAATGGATCTATTAAACTTCAAGATATTCATGTTCTAGATTATTCAAAATTATAAAATTACCCTAGATAAATAATAATTTATTTCAATATCAGTTCACAGAGTTTCAGAAAAGTGATTAATCGTAGAATAATGAAATGAATGATCATTAGTTAATTTTTCTTGAAACATTATTCCCTCATCCTGTAAATAAACCATAATTTCAAAACATGGATGGGTTTTCAATTTCAAAACATGGAAGAGTGGATTTTTTTTCAGGTTCATCAATTTTGCATTATATAATTTTCAGTTTAATGTTCCCTTCCATCCTACACTAAATTTTAAATTCTTGTTCATTATTCAAAAATTCAGAAAGTTGGTAATTTTTAACATTGAAGTTTTTAATTGTCCAAATTTTTTCAACCGTAGTGATTTCATTTTACAAAAAAATACTAAAGTAGAGAACCTTGTTAGTAATTAGAACTACATACAGTATATGTAATTATATTTCAATCAAATTAAGTTTATTTTCAAAATTTTCCAACTCAACTTAATTGGAGTTATTAATGGGATATTCAGTGATGTTTTGTTGATTTAGGGACATGGTTATTTCATATTTTGGTTCATTATAATCTGATAGTTCAGAGTAATTTATTTTTTCCTATATTTAGAGTCACTCTCCTCTCCAACATCATTTTCAATTATTTTGCAGAAATTTTATTTTACATCAATTAATTCATCTAGTTTTTTTCTTTAAACCTATTTTGTAATTATAAGAGAACGGTTTATAATATTTTTAGTTTATATCATTCCCTTGAGAATGTATAATATTAATTTCATGTTTCTGTTTTAATAAGTTGATCCTAAATTTTATCTTAGAATTAATTTTAGATTCAATTTAGTCATGTTTTGCTAAGATGTAAGGACAAGACTCAATTTTTTTTCTATTCAATGTAATCAGTAGGTTTAGGATGATTATAAACACACTGAAACGTATTATATCCATAATATCTACAACATACATAGTAAAAATAAAAATCATCCATTTTTTTAAATGTTCAAATTAAAAACACAATCAAATTCAAGCATCATAAGATAAAATTTGTTCTCTGCTAAAGTAAATGTTAAATTTGAACGAATTTATACCCATTTTTTTGTTTTCATGCATTTTAGATATGTTTTTTATATTTACCTAGCCCTAGTATTATTAGTGGGCTCCCTCCCTGAAAACAGATTAATGTTTTGATAGATTACAAAGTAAATCACAACCCTCAAAATTAAATTTCGTAACCTATACTAGTATAATGGTGCAGGGTCAATGGACATGGGAATCAATTATATGATTTAGGGTTTTATTTTTGTGAATCTGAATGGTATACAGTGGATGATGATGATGTTTTTGGGAATGTGTGGTCTATCGGAATGATGAGTAGGGGAAATAAGGGGAAATGTTGTGGTCTATCAAAAAGATGAGTATGGGAAATCAGGGGAAATGGTGGTGGTGAGACAAAGTGGAAGAATCATTGTTATTTGATGAGAGACCTATGAGAAGAGAAACATTTTTCGATGAGTTAGGAGGTGAATGGCTCTTGATAAGTCATTCATCAAGATAGTGAGATCGACAGGTGGAAAAATGAGCTACCAGTATGAGGATGGATAATGCGGCATGGATGAGCGACTAACATGAAGAAAAGGGGTATGTCAGTCTCACCAAAAGATGAAAAGGAGAAAAATGGTTGAACTGACAGTCTCAGCAATAGTGTAATGATAAATCGACGGAACCCACAATATTTTAAAACTACATCAACATTAATTAAATCAAAAATCAATTAATGTGTTTAATTAACAGATTAATTTAAACAATAAACTTGAATTATTTAAACAAAAATAGAAAGAAAACATAATTTAAATAGATTCTCTTATTTTAATTTTGATAATTAATTGATTAACTATACTAACAAATAAAAATTAAATATAAAAAATAGAAATTAAATATTAACATAAAAAACTAAATAAAAAGAAACAGATTTACCATTTGAATTGAAAATAATCATTAAAAATATGTAGTTATATTTATTAATTGTGAACACTTTAATTAATAAAATCAATTTAAGATAAAATAATTTGAAAAGATAAAAGTAAATTATTATAATTTTAAATTTAAATATTCGTCTTATTAATTATATAAATTAAAGGGTGAGGAAACAATGATTAATGTGAAACTACATAGGTGTGTCAATGAGTCACCTACAGTGGAATGAAGTGGAGTCAGTGAGCCAGAAAACTATCGATGATAATGAAAATCAACTGTTGGTCAGTCATTGATACACCGGCACCATAATGACCAAAAATTTTAACAACAAACATGGAATTAAGGAATTTTGGAAATGAAAGATTTAAAAATATAAATTAATTAATTAATTAAATGGATGAATATTTAAATTAAAAACGCATTATTTTATTAAATTAAAACGTAGCACACTAACATATATTAATAACTAACTAAATTATTAAATTGAATAATTAATAATGTTAATTTTCCTGAATCAATCTAAATTAAAACATATAATGAAAAATTTAAATACAACTAATTAAATAAAAAAATTATTAAGTGTTTAATTAAAATAAATATCATATTATTAAATAGTAAAATATATATAGACCAGAAAACTATTTATTTAATTATTATAGTACAAAAATTAGTAAGACTAAATAAATCATTTTAGAGCCAGATATACATAAGTAATTATAATAATTTATCAAATAATAAATATAATTTTAAAAATAATAATGTGTGAATATATAGTTAAATGTTTAAAATTAATTAATTAAAACATTAAAAACCAAATATGTGGCATATTTTGTTAAATTTTGGAAACATCAAGAAAATATATCTTAATTATAATTTTTGGTTATGGGATCAAAACTCAATTGTGGGGAGGCCATTTTGGGATGGAAACTAGTTGGTAGATCAATGTTTTGGTTCATAAATTAGATGGTTATAACTATGGTTTATCCATATAAACCTCTTCATGCTTACCAACATTATATATGTGTTTTTCATCATGGAATATATAATATCTATAATGAATTGAAATAAATTTTTTGTTGGGTTGGGATAAAAAAATGTGAAGGATTTTTATTCAAGATGCATAACAAGTCCACATGCTAAAACAAAACGTCAACAAACATCAAGAATGTTGCAGTAATTACCTATACCTATTTGAAACTGGAGTAGATATATAAGTATTTTTCAATAGGTCTCCCATGAAAATTTTAGAAACAAGATTCAATATTCGTGATAGTAGAGCGGCGGAAAAAATCAGTGAATTTCACCCATATTCATGACTCACATACAATTTATGACTTATCATAAATAAATATCTTAGTAGTAAATAGGATTGATATACTAGTGTCGATAATGTCAGATAGAGATCCAAGATTCCCATTTTGTTTCTAGAATCCCTTATAGATATCCCTTCGAACTCAGATGGCTATGAGTATGTCATATCATCCATATTTGGTAGGCCAATCCGAATGAACTATATAGACATTTGAATATATGTTATGGGATTTTGTAATGTATTTTTATGTCTCATATAAAGAGAATGTGTCATTGGTAGAGTTCTCATTTAACAAAAAATATGAGGACTCGAAACATATAGATCCTTTTGAAACATTATATGAGTGCCCTTTTTTCTTCACTTTTTAATGTGGAAATATGTGAGAATTCATTGGTTAAGCCAATCACTATCCACAAAAGGGATAATATTCAGTTGATTATAAAATATAAGTAGATGGCCTAGAATATTAAGAAGTCATATCTATATCATTATTGACAACCATTTTAATTCGTGGTGAGTGATACTATATTCTTGATGATCTCTACAATTCTTGGGAATCATAGATTTAGGAAGAATATAATGTTATCTACTCAATACACAAGAAATTTTGATTTACATGAATGAGTTAGTGATTTTTTTCGTATCATTTTACATTTCCACCAAGGTTTAATGTGGTGCACAATTTTTTTTATGTATATCAGTTGAAAAATTATATGCCCGATCCTAACCATTGATCAGATGGTATCATGTTGACCTAGATCCAGATGCTTTGTTGGTGCACATGCTAGTGTGGATTTTGGATATGTAATATAATTTCATGGGTGGAAAAATAATCGATGTACTACAAGTTTTTTGGAATCATGGTAGGATTCCGGAAGAGATTTGGGAATGTAACAATGAAATGACAAAGCAGTGTATGGAACTCTTTTTTTCAATGATAGTTTTCAACATTATTAGGATGTAATGGGAAATGGTAGGTAGAATTAACCAACCCAAGATTCAATTATGTAACCATTATTTAATGAAATTATCTATATAAATTATATGGTTGAATCTTGGGGGGATTTAGAGACCATTGGGATTTTTTTTTTGTATTTTATAAAGCTGATTGGTTGGTTCACAGTTAGTGAACACATGAAACACCTACCGATAACTATGAAAATGAGGTAGGGGCTAAGGGGAAGGATCACATCCAAGTTCACCATTTCTGTAAACTAGGAACCCTCCTAGAAGATATCATTCATCTTGAGACAGTGGGATTTGGCATGGTTGGCATAGATTTTGGAAATCGTGTGATCCACCTGTGCATGGTTCCTACTTGAGGTTGAAGTTGTTGCATGGTTGGGACATGTTTTCCTAACCACGGGACTAACCATGAATGGTTTAAAACTAGATCCAAAAAGTGGATCTAGGTCAGGATTAAAGTTTTACCCCTCATTTTTTATCATAGTCAACCATAAGAACATATTTTCAACTCTAAATGGTTGGAGAAACTCTCCCCATGGATTTTGAGTTGATTAAGAGGTGTTTCTTAGTGCACTAGTCCCTAAATATTCTGGTAAGGGATCATTTCATGTCATTTTTATGGGTTTTCCTTGGATATACCTCTATATATATCTCTCTCAATTTCTTATATCAATGTTCGTTGAGAAAATGTCTAAGATAGTTGATTCCAAATAGATTTATATTTATAATTTTTGTGGATAGGGGATGATATTTATGGTGTCATTTTATATAATCAACCTAGTTTCGTTAATGTTGTAGTGTCGTTATTTATATTCACCATAAATCCTGAGGTAGGAGACATCACTCTTAACTCCACTATTTACAACATGAATGATTGATTTAAAAATTATTGTTTTAATTGAAATGTTTTTGTAAAATTTTGTGAAAATAATTATAGAATCCCTCTTTAGTGATGGTTTGTGTTGTTTATATATATTTGGAGAAATTTTGGAATTGTGGAAAGTGATTTTCCAATGTGAATTGTTTTCTAAATTCTAGTTTTTTGATTTTAACAAATTTATTTTCTGGATTTTTGGTAAATTTTTGGATTGAAAATTGTATTCCATAAAGGATGAGTTTTATTCGAGTTTTCTGTTGGAAATTTCGTTTTCAACAAAGGGTTGGTATTATTGAAATGGGTTATATTTATGAAGTTTAATAAATGAGTGGTTTTATTAAATTTTTTGAATTTATTGTAAATGGTTTTATTAGAATGTGATATTGTCTAAAATATTTATCGATTAGTGGAATGTATAGATATTGGTCGTTATGTACCTCTATAAAAGCGTATGGGTTATGGACATGATCTTCCACCATAAATGGTAACACCAATCATCTATGTGGGTGTGAGTGGGTGTGTGTCTATGTGATATGGAATGGGTAATTCCATTTATATTAATGAAATATTTAGAATGACATGTTATGTTTCATTCCTTATATCCTAATAATTGTTGCGAGAAAAACAAATTATGATACAAATTGTTTATATTTAGATATAAACTATTTTAGAAATTGTTTTATAAAAACTAGTATATATAAATGTGCTAAAATGTTATATTATAGTGTAAAGTTTATGGAAGTCATTGTGGAATAGCAACTGAAGTTTATTTCTCACCCCTAATATGGAAGCCTTGTGAATTTTCTATTATCATGTATCCGGACTTAGGTAATGTTAAGGTATCACACTTTTCTTGTAGATCTTAGTGATACATGGACTTTTTTGGGAGTCAGAGCATGGAGTATGTTGGGGCTTTGGAGTTGTGGTCTCCTTTTATTTTTTGGTCATTTAGTATCTATTTGGTACTTGTTTGTTTAGTATACTTCTACTATTGTACTCTTGTGTAGTTTTAGTTTTTATATAAATGGTATTTCTTTGGGTTTCCATTCATTTATGTCATTCTATGTGTAGTGTTTTCTCTGGTTCTAGAATATTTAGTTGGTTATTTTTTTTCAAATTGATAATAATCCCCCAGACATGTTCATGGAGACCTTGGCACTAATTATTAGCCTTGGGGACCTTGCGGATGTCTTTTAATTCCAGGTAATGTCCTCCCAATTCTCAAGACAATGAGGAGGTGGAATATTTTAGAGGTTTTAAGTACACATGTGTTGGAATATTTTTTCATAAAATATAATGTTTGTGTTTCAAGTATGTATCCTTGTTGTGACTTATCAATGTTTTCAATAGTTTGTGTGATTGGTGAAAAAAGCTATTTCAAAGTAATATGAGGCACATATGCATTTAATGTATATTTTTCAAAAGAAATGGACCTTGATTCATGTGGGATTCTTTGATGTGGATAAATAATGGGGTTTGTGGATTATTCATGTTATGTGAAAAGTTGTTTAAAAATGTATTGCGTGAGTGTGTGGATATGAATGGGGATTTTTCCATGGTAATGTTAAGAAGACATGTGTAACCTTCTTGATATGATTCCAAATGGGTTGTATAAATTTTGAACATTGTGAAAAAATATATTTATGAATGGATTTAGTGTGCATATGAATTTTACAAGGGTATTTGACTATGGAAAACGGTGGTTTCCATGTGATAATTGATATAAGGATGAAATATTTTGTGAAAGACATGTTTTTTCATGTGTTTTTATGAAGTTTGACTTTCCAGGTATATTGTGAGTTTCAACATGTTTTTAATAATGGGTGTGGATGTTTATTTAGTTTAGCAATGTTAAAGGCTCAATTGGAACTTTTTTTGTCTTTGAAATTAAGGATTTGATGTTACATGAGGTGAAAGACCTATTGGAACCATATGGGGATTTAGAAATTGGTTTATGAAATCATGTGATTTATTGTCCTAGTGGGGTTCTTGGCTTGTTTTTGAAAATTGGGTTGAAGAATTGGGAAATGTGAGGCCCATTTGGTCTTTATAAATGATTAGGGAAGTGGTTTTTGGAAATAAATGATGTGATGCCTAATTGGTACATGTGTAAGGAATGTTTTGAGAGGTGATAATAAGTGGAGTATTCCCCATAGAGAGGGGAATCGCCGAGTAGGTGTCATCCTTTGGGGTAGGAAATTGCAGTGGTGGTGGGTTATGTTGATCGATGCATGAAGGAGCCTTCCCATTTCACCATGTATTATTATCATTGGATTACTAAGATTTATCTATATGTTCGAGTGAGAGTTTCTTGTCTACCCTAAATAGACTGATTTTTTCCCCTTGTATTTAATGATAGGACAGGTGGGACATTCTTTTGATGAGGCAGGTTTAGAATGATCCATTGATTATAGACTATAGAGATACACTATACACAGGAAGGTGAGACCGAACTAAGTACATCCAAGGATTTCCTTTCGATATTCTCAAGCAATTATCATGATATACTAACTATAGGTTTTATTTATTTCATTTTCATGTCAGATATTGGAATCAATTGTTATTTATACTTATTTTATTTCCTTTTATTTCATCTTTACCCTCTTGTTGGTTACATGGTATGGATTTCACATGGGTTTTGGTTTTGAACCAAGTTGTGAAAAGTGTAACCATTTTTATAAAGTGAAGGTATGTGTTTGTGTACATTTAATAAAGTAAATTTTGGAAATCAGTGTTTGGTTTCTTGAAATGATTTAAATCAAGTTTTATAAAAAAAATTAAACTACTGTTTATGTGATGTTTCGAGAATGGAAACACATGGAATCTATGGTGATTACCAACAGATTTATGGAACATCACACCATACATGTTCCACAAAATGTCGGTAGACCTGAGTTGTTTTTCATGATCTGGGTTATTGTTTGATTATACATATAGATTAGGTTGGTCTTTTGGTTCGTGGTGATGAAGAGGTCACATGGAGATCATGTTAGTATGGTTCACCCTAATTTTTTCAATTTCTATTTTTTCTAGTTGATTAATTTAGTCCAGTTTCATATTTTTTGATATTTAGTTGCCGTCTTTTGTTGTGTGTTATGTTTTTGATATTTTGATCCCAGTTACATATTAGGATAAATTAATATCATTGATATATTTGGATTCTTCGAAGTATTTTCCTCCGATAGGGATCATGGAAACCCTTTATGATTTGTCTCGACCCGTGTCAGATGTTGGGTTGGATGGAATCCAATATTAGTTCATGAAACAATGGTGACATAGGAGTCCATCATTATATATGGTTTCAGGTAGGTTATAGATTAAGACAACTGAGAATTGATAGGTATGTATGGGAATGACATCATGAACCCTTTCTCATTATGATCTTTGAGATTTCTGGGTGATTATGAGATTTGATACTTTTGTTTAGGTTTTGGGGATATAGATGTGGAATGAGATTAGAGGAAAGCTATTGTCATGTCATGATCTCACCTAGAGGACTAACCCATGTCGAATTTGAGTGCATGGATTGAGGTCCTCGATGTGGGTATTCATGTCTTGGGGCATGGTCCACTAACAATGTCATTAGGTTACATGGGACCCCTAGTTCCTCGATCTAGGTGTTTTATATAAGTTGTGTGTTGGTTTTTTTTCTTATTAAAATTAGTGGTTGTCCATAAAAATGTTCATTGAAATGGAAAATAATTTGAAATAGATATAAATTTTCAAGTGGTTTCAAATTGGGAAGAGATATATGTGTTTATAAGAGAATGTGATTAGTAATTTTGAAATGTTTGGTAGAATATAAGGGAAATGGGTATAGAGAATGTTTCAAATTCTTGGGTTTGATGATATTATATTATTTTCTAACATTTTTATTCCTTATGGATGTTCAAAAATTTATGGGTATGTTGGAAATATACAAATTGTAATGTGTGCAAGGGTTATATAAGAAGAGATATTATAGACACATATTTGAGAGGTCAAATTATTCCATGGGTTAGTATTTAAAATCAATATTTTTGATATGTTTTTCCCAAATCTTTTTTGAAAAAATAATTCAGAAATTGGTTTTCATTAGAAAACTATCTTCTTTTTTTGTGAAAAATTGATTTTTATATTTGGAAAGTGGCCCTAGGAATTAAATTTGAATGAAATGGTTATTTTTAAAATAAATATTCTTATTGGGTTTGCAATTTTTTCTTCTATTGGTGTTTTTTCCTTGATGTTTTTTGGGTAATGTTTTGAGTTGATGTTGATTCTCATTTTGAGATCATTCTATTATTCAGAATATACTTCCTAGAAAGGTATCCAAGGTTTCTAATAGGTTTCATCAAGTTTATTGATCATCATGGTTGTTTATTATCATTTGTGGTTATCAAGGTCCATTTTATGTTGTGAAGTGGCGTGAGGAAGTTGAGACTATGTTCGTGTCATTGGGAACTCTTGAAGTTGTCCGAGTATGAGATATTCTAGGAATGTTTGATGGTCCATCTTTGTATTGGTGGAATTTGATTTATCTACCATCATTGGAACTTGGGATAACATGGGTGGTGTTGAATACCACTTTATTATGATGTTTTTAGACTGAGGATGTTATGAAAAAGAAAATTGAAGTTCTTATGGGTATTCAGTATGGCCAGTGGATGGTGAAGGATTATGTTGAAAACATAAAGGAGCTAGTTTACTTTTCATCACAGGTACCATCTCATGAGATTATGAAATATTATTTTATCATTTTATTTCTTCATCTGGAGATCAAGGAGTAATCCATATCCTATAAGGATCATTGTTTCCAAATGTTAATGGATGAAGAATTTCTGGACGATGTGAATTTGGGGGTGGTTAGGGAACCCATTTCCCTCAGTTCTCATGACGGTTTCCCATATGGGGATAATTTTATTCTAGAGTAACCTATTTATGTGAAGTTTCATTTTTTTTTACTGATACATTGTTCGTCATAGCACAGTCTCATGTTCTTTTAGTGTTTCCGGTCCAGAATTAAAATCCATCATGTCATAACACCCCGAAGTTGTGTCATCATTAAGCCCATTTGGTTAATTTAGAGTTGTTTAGTTATAATCATTGGCAATTGCAAAATTCTTGATCAGAATTAGTAATATCCTTACCATGGGGTATTATATTCTTCAAACATCAATGATTTATACACAGGCTAGGTAGTGAGTATTTTTAGACATTGAAAACTTTCTGGGGGTGCGGGAAACCTATGCCTGACATTTGGTTCCTGCATTGGAGTGGAGAATGTTGGATTTTTTTTATTTTTGTTTTAATTGTTTTTGTATTTTTTGTATTATTTTTACAATCATTGTGGTTTCATTATACTATAATTTTAATAGTTTTTCATTTTTAATGTGATTATTTGAGTAGTAGTTCTTTCTTGTGTGTTCAGTTCCTTTTGTTTATTGTTTCTAGTTTCTGGATTTTTTTTGTTTTGGATATGATTATATTTTTTTGGAAATGTGGAATTGTGGTTTATTTCAATATTTTTTTATATCATCCATGATTTTTCCATTTTTGTGTGGGAATTTTTGGGTTCACATTGATAAATCCTATGTAAGATTTCCCATGGTGGCATTATTGTGATTTCTTAGTTCCGATGGAAGAATTTTATATATAGCACGAAGATGTATTTTAATGTTCATGTTGGGAGTTTCTACAATATGCTGATATAATGACATTCCTGGTTTTTATTTGGGTTCTTATGGTGGGGATAACACTCATATTTTTTAGGAATCCTTCCATTGTGGTTTCCACATGACTGATCGGCTGTGATTTATAGAGTGAATGGTCACCTCAAGGTTCATAATTTCATTGGTTTTAATTCATGTTTTGGATGGATCCTTATTCCTCATGTGGCTGGTTAACTTTATAGGGGGAGAATTGTTTTGGGGTGTGGACAATTTTCACACCCCAATCATGGAAATTCATTTAATTTTTTCTTTTCATTTCATTGGTTCATTTGAAATATGTATAGATTACGTCTATGGTTTGATTTTTTTTTAAAATATAGACTATTACTGGGAGATTATATGTTCCTTCCTTAGTTTCCCCACAATTTTTTGGTGAAGAGTGGGAATTTGGGGATTAATAGTAGGTGTTGCACAATTGGGGCATGGTTAGGGGAAACTATGCACCCTCCCCTAGCTAACCCATATGACAAATGTTGATTTTGGATAGTGGGGAAAACAATGTTGTCACATAACATGGAAAAAAATTCCATTTAACCATACAGTATGATCGTATTTGATAGTGAGGGATGAACTGTTTCATCATGATTTGGAAATATTTGTGGGAAAAATGTGAGACCCATCTAGGTCATTAAATGTTTGAAATTATATATTTCCCCCTCTCATGGATTAACAATATTTCTAGGTTCTCCAACCATTCTCAACCAAGATTCACTATGGGATCTCCAATGATTCCCTCCTTTATACCACCTATTCCCATGGGATAATTTTAGAATATATATGGAGACATATTCATAGTTTTTTCTCGGATCCCACCTCAATTCACATTCTGCTCTTGATATCCTAGTTTCCCTTAGTAGGGATTCATCTTGGTCAAACCCTAACAGTTATGGTTGGTGTGTGGGTTTTTTCCTTAGAATTAATGGTGTGTGGGTTCTATTTTAGGCTTGGTTCTTCATTCTTGCAAATATTGGTTGTGTTTTCATGGTGTTGAGGAAGGTGTTTCCATATATTTCAATTTTTACACTTTCCATTAATTCATAGGATTTCACTTTAATGCTTCAATAATTATATAATCCTACATGCGAAGTGTTATCATAAAATTTATTGGTTCTTTTAATGATGGAATCTTGATGAAAAATGGTTTTCAAAAATATTAATTAATTATTTTGATATATATATGAACAAAATGTGATTTATAAAATTATAATTGATCTTTTAAATTGAAATTGGGTTCTTTGGGTGATTCGTTCCCTGAGTTATGTTTATGGAAATGTGGTTGGGTTGTGAGTTTGGTGTTTTAAGTGAAATTTGGTGACTTTTATGGTCTAATGCATGTGTGTGGATTACTGTGTTGGTTTAAAAGTATGTCATGTTATTTTATATGGGTTTTTTAAATTTATTTGAAGTGCACATGTATTGGAAGATTTTTTTCTAGAACAATGTGTTTTTGTTTCAATCATGTTTCCTTATTTTATATTATAAATGTGTTCAATGGTTTGTGTGAAATTTGTAAAAAAAAATCAATATAATTATAGGTATGTATGGGTTTAATTTTTATAAAATAAATAGACTTTATTGTATGTGGTATTCTTTGATGTGCATCATGAATGGGGTGTTTAGAATATGCATGTAATGTTAAATGTTTTTTAAAAATGAATTTTGTGTGTATATTGATTTGAAAGGACATTTTCGCACTGTAATTGTTGGATTTCATGTTTTACCTTTTATTAGGATTCCTAATGGGTTTTACAAATTGAGAATAAGGCATCAAAATGTTTTTCCAAATGGGTTGGGTGTGCATATTAATCGTAAAAGATGATTTGACTTTGTAAAATTGTGGTTTACAAGATATATTTTATTGATGTATAATAGAGTTTTCAAAATAAAGGGTTTTCATGTGTGTGTTTAATTTTTTCCATCTCAATATATGTTGTTTTTTTCATATTGGTTTTAATAAGTGTTTTAGAAATGTACTTGGATTGAAAATGTAAAAGTCTCGGTTTGAATATAGTGTTGTATTTGAAATGTTTTTTTTGATGTGATGTAATGTGGAGTCTTGATTAGCACATTGTGACGTTTTAGGAATTATTTTTTGAATAGATGTGATGTATGGGGTTAGTGGGAATATTGGAATGTTTAAGAAAATGGGTTTAAAAAATTGGTAATTTGAGTCCTGGTTTATATTTATAAATGATTATGGAAGTTTTTTTTGAAACACAAATGTTGCGACATCCTAGTTAGAATTTGTGAATATATTTTTGTGAGACATGATCCTCTATGGAGGATTCCCAAGAGTAAGGGGAATCACATTAGAGGATTTGGTGTTTTGTGTAGGGTTGTAAGGTGGGGGGTTCTGTTATTACCTTTTGTGATGCACTTCCCCTTTCACCATGTAATATTATTACAGGATTCATGGGTGTTATCTAGAGTGTTGATTGATAGTTTATTGTTGACCATGATTAGACGTGTTCTATCCCCATGTATTTTCTGAGTGGTTGGGGGAAACCATCCACTAGAAGGTATAGTTTAATTAATCTACTTGGTTATAGAATATAGAGCTGCACAATATACCAGCGAGTGAGTCTGAAATGAGTACATGCAGGGATTACCTCTAGAGGTGTTCATGAAATGATCACGTTGTACTGTATTTCTGTTTCATGTATTTATATTTTATACTGGATATGGAATTTTCTTGTTTTCTCTTTCTTGTTACATTTACTTTATATAATTCAAAAATCCATTGTTGGTTACATGGTATGGATTTCACATGGGTGGTAGTTTTGAATTGGGTTTTGAAAACTGAAACCGTTTTATAATTTTTAGCAGTGCATATGTGGTTTTAAAATGAGAATTTGCAGAAATATATGTTTGATTGTTTAAAATTATTTAAAAGCATGTTTTATGATTTTTTTAAACTATTGTTTTTGTACTATTTCATGAAAGGAAATGATTATACTATATGGTTATTACTTGCCGAGATGTAAATCTACCACCATAATTGTCTCACTCGGAGTGGGTATACATGAGAATTCTTCCATATTTAGTTTTCTGGTTCGGTTGCGCCTTTGGAGAATATAGGTCTTCTATTTGTATTTGACTAAGAAGTCATGTTATGATTGTGTTAGCATAAATATGTGTCATTTTTTAATCAGTATCTATTCATGTTAGCTATTGTATTTAGATAAATTTTTTAAAACCCATATTTTTCAATGTAATTTTTTTAATTATATAGGAATATTTTGAGTCTGCGAAATCTTATGGCACGTAATTAGGAGGCATGGTGTTCCCAGAATTAATTTCTAAACTTTTTTTGGGTACCTTCAGTAAACGTGCGAGTGGGTTTTTTGTAACTTTTGAACCACTGCTTGAAATTGAAATCTAAGGGCACCACTGAACTCCACTTGCTGATATTCGATTAAGGATTCCATCATCTCGACCACAGTAGGTCGAGGGTGGAATTATTTTTTAGAATTTTTGTGGAAGAAAATAAAATTATCATGATTAATTTTATTTTTATTTTGAAACATCCTTTTTTAATTGTGGAGGTGGGGAGCACCTTTATGTGATGTGAGAGACCCACGATACTCAACAGAAGGAGTACCTTAGCAGTCCAACTGTAGTGGGAAGCGCCTCTGTGTGACCCGGCAAGCCCACTATACTCCATAGAGGAGGAGTTCTCTAGTAGCTAAGGTGTTCAATGTTGTGACAAGGGATGTTACTTATTATTATCGATAGAAAATTATGTGGTTGGCTATATGATTTCATAGAGATCCAATGCGGGTCAGCATAAAAATCCTATTTCTCAGAGTTGTATACCTGGTTGGAGCTGAGTTATTATATTCGTGGTGATACTTGTGTGGTATTCTTCCTCCTTCTGTGAGGTTGGTTTATTTCTGAAAAGTTAGGTATATGTATGGGAATATACCTAAACATGGTTGCCTATTGTTTCTATGTTTTTTTGGTTTATTCTTTGTGGATTTTAGAGACCTTATGAGGTCTCGGGGTCTCTACTGAGTATTGTTATACCCACCCCTACACGGTCTATTCCCGCACCTTGTTGTGTCTAGTGCAGACAATGGAGAGTGCTGAGTGAGGATGAGGGTACATGAACTAGATACTTCTAAGAGGTGGACCATTGATGAGGTAATCAATAGAGACGATTGTTTGAGAGCTGTAGCTATGCATCAGGTAGGATCTTTAGCGGGTGCTCACATGAGTTGTACTTAGTTTTACTTGTACATTCTATTTTGTCTTGTACTTTCTAGTTGGGTTTTATTCTGGTCCCATTAATTTCTGTTCACACCCTGTTCAATATATATTTTACTCTGTTCTTGTATCTTGATGTGTGCTTCATTTGTGTGGGTCTACAGTTTATAAAGGTAATGCCTTCTCATTTTATGTAATACGCCTTTCGGTACTTGTCGTCATCCCCTATCAAATGAAAGGCATGCTTGGGGTAGTCATGACATGGGCCCCAAGGTATGGGTCATGTGATGTTTCTATTTTTAGTGATATTCAGTTCAAACTTTTGTTGCATGTTCAGTTTTTTGGATTTTTATCTTGTTTACTTATTGAGGTAAATTATTCCCATCAATTTATTTTTAATTCCAAGTAATAGATTCCCTCCTGTAGGGATTTGGAACACCCTTTGGGCCTTGGCTCAGAATGGGTTGGGTGTTGGGTTTGGTGGAATTCCGAGATGGTTAATGGAAAAAATCATATAACTATTTTTAATTTCTTTTTAGTCCCATATAATAGTATAATTATATAAAATGGTTATTAAATGTAACTATAGTGCTACTGTGTGTTTGAAAAATGTTAATTATGGTAGTTTCAATGTATTAAATGATTTATGATTAAGATGAATTAGAGTCCTGGATATTTCTTATGGTCAATGTTATTGGTACTAAATGATTTAAAATTTTAAATATAAATTTTATATTAATATTAATATTTTTAATGTCAAATTTTGAGAATAACAATGAAATTTTATTAAATTTATAAATTATATAAATAATTAATTAATAAATTGACATCAAAATAATAAATTGTTTCAAATGTAAATAAGGATAAATAATTTTCATTAATATAATATATATTACATTTTTTATATTCTCTCCAATTCAATATTACATTCTATACCATTAACGATTAAATAAATGCGAAAATGTAAAAAAAATATTTCTAATAAAAGTGGATTCAATCTATCCTTTTCAAAACACCTATATAGTCTAGTTTCCACTATAAATTAATCCAATGTAACTCTAAAAATCCAATCGAATTTTTATAATCATTTTTTTCTTTGAAAATAATTTTTTATTAATGGTATTAGACTATGTTTGATTGAGGTGGAACGAGGAATAATGTATAGGTTTTCTAGACACTTTACGCATTATTATATATAAATATTATCATCATTCTGCATTAAAAAATATCTTGTTTTTATAATATGTTTCTCATATCATGAAATTTAAATCCTTTTTATTATTATATTATTAGATATATACTATTTCAATTCTCTAATCTCTTTTTTAGAATCCCTTTCTATTGAATCGTATGAGTTTTTTAAAAAAACTACATCATTATTATTAAACTATTTTGATACTCATTTAAAAAAATTTACTTCTAATTAAAATAAATCATAAAATAGAAGATTAAATTTAAAATAATTAATATATAACATTAAATTATTTAACTTATTTTTTCTCTTATACACTTGGGAAAATAGGTTTTATTGTTATTGGTTTATGCTATCTATATGAATGTTGTTTTTTTACTAAATCATCATTTTTCATCGATAACATGAAAAAAAATTTCATTATTTAATATAAAATTATCAATTTTTAAGTTATTTTATATATTATCCAGCATAATATATTAATTAAATGTTAATAATCATAGTATTTTTAACCATAAAAACATTCTTATTGGCGAAGATTAATTGAATGGTTACTATATCATTAATTATTGAAATTTTATGAAAAAATATTGATGTAGATATAATAATGAGACATTTTTAGAGATATTTTTTCAATTTTAAAATGTCCATTTAAAATTTCATTTATAAAATGCAATTTATAAAGATAGGGACAGACCAAGTTCCACACAACCAATGTGGACAATACCAATTTTTAATTGAATTAGATGTGATAATAAATATAATATTAAGAATAATAACAATTAAATGAACATCAAAATGATAATTATGAATATAAATAATTAATATAAATTTACTAGAACAAAGGTAAGATAGTTTATAAGGATGGATGGGGATTTAGGTAGTGGTAATCATCATGAAATTTCCATTAATTGAGTTCAACATTTCTTCATCAAAATTTTAATCAATGATGATGTAAATTATATCCTCTATATTTTTTAGATTTATTTCAACATTTAATATCCATATTTAATATTCATTAACATACCCATTTGATTGATATATTCTTACTTCACATGGTTTAATATTATTTGGTCAACCATTAGTGATCTAACATTCAATGGAGAGTTTACATTTATAAGTTCCTATTTAGTGAGATTGTACATTCATTATGATTAAACCCAATATATTATCATCCCCCATATGTCAACATTCTTATTTTGGAAATTTTATTTTATATAGATATAGGAATTCTGGAACTTATATTTTATAGAATTTTATATTTTATTAAAAAATATTATTGGAATAACTTTTTTAAAACAATTTCGAATTATCAAATGTTCTCACTATATTCTATAGATTTCATTACAAATATTCTTCTCATTTTATACATTCATCTAAAAATTAATATTTATTGTCATTATTTTATAAATTTTTTCATTTAATGACAATTATATAAAAATTGGAATTGAATTACTTTTATACAAGTCTTCTATATTTTATTTTTAATAAATTTCTCCTTACATTATCATATATGTTCCATTAATTTCGATACTCTATCATCTTAACTATATTTTAATATTAATCCATGAGGTTAACCATCCATTATAAGTATGAACAATGGTTTTTTAGGGTGAAAAATATTTTATAAGGTTTATGAGGACAAATAATTTTTAATAATTTTTTATAAAATAATCATACATTGAAATTATATTAGAAAGATAAGTGTGCCCAGGATGCAACTCTACAATACATTATGTAATGATTTTTTACACAATGAAAATAATGTTGGAATTCTATTTTTCATTTATTCATTTATGGTTATCCTAAATAATTGGTTCTATTATTCTATTGAAATGATGACATGGAATGCTTATAATTGTTGTGTCCGATGATTTAATCATGGAATTTATATGCATGAGTATAGGTATGAAGTCGACATATGTTGATATCATGAAAAATGATGTTTATATTATTGAAAATGTATTTTATATATTTTAAATGGTAAATTATTGTAGTTAGATTAATTTTGTTTGATATTCTATTAATTTAATGTTTCCATATTATTTCATGTTTTCTTAAATAATTTCAAATTTATGTTAATTACATAATACTTTAATATCATTATTTTTTTGAAATATATTTTGATTAAATATGCTAAAAATATTTTTTGATGTGTATTTCAAATGAGGTCAAAATAATAAGTCTAAATGAAAAAAATAAAATATATTTAGATATTCTAATAAAATAGAAAATTTACATTCATTAAACATATTCATGGATATTTGTTTGACCATGCCACATTCTCTAATGATTATCATAGGGAATATCATCATGTAATAATTAGTATGTAGAATAGTTTTAAATGTTTAATTTTATACTATAATTATGAAAGTGAATCCTCTAACGTCTTAGGAATAGTGTAAGAAATATCCATTTTTATAGAATAGTGTGTGTTTTGTAATGTAATTTATATTACAAATTCTATAATTTTATATGGAAATAAATTTATTTCTTATGTATGTAATGAAGTATCATATAGAAATAATTTCATTAATCAATGTTTTTTTTTCATTTCATTACAACATGTATTAGATAATGGATTGAATAACATTATAGGTTTATATATTTTTAGTTTTTTTATAAAAGTTAATTTTTAAATACTATCATGGTTTAATATATTTATTATTTTAAAAAACCTATGTGTAATGGATTTTAATTTTACATCATATATGATTGTTTTTTCATTGGTTATTATTATATTATATTGAGATTATTTGGTTTTAGTAGGAATACTTTCTTATCATAAATATAATCTTTAGTATTAAATTTTAATTTTCTGTTTATGTAATTTTTTTATTAATAAATATAATTTCATTATCAAGGATTGTAGATGTATATGTCGATCACTTTTATACATATGGTAAAGGATTATACCTAAAAACTCCATTTTTAACTTTGCATTACACTTTCTCTCTCTTTATCCCAATGTAATTATTATTTATTCTTATATACCCCTCCAAAAATCTATTTTTATTATCCAAATACATTTACTTATCTCAATTCGTATTTCATTGAAGGTACATATAGTTCTTTAAGGATCCCTATTTAATTTCACCCAGTATGAAAGCCTGAATAAAGGGAACATAAAAATTTCTAACCCATTCTAGAGTACCACCCATAATATTTTTTATTCTACCAATATTTTTATAAAACAACTCATTTTATCAATAAATATACAGTTATTAATTTTTAGTTTGGTACAAAAAATATTTCTTTTTTAATTTTAAATACACTTTAGTAATTTGCCTTAAAAAACACTAATGATGCTCATTTATATAGTTTTTTATAACACTTTTATTACATGTTTTCACTTCAGTTGGACTTAATTTATCATGAACTGTTCCTATTTTCCATTATTAATATCCAATTAATATTTAAATCCATTATTTCATGAACTCTATTGTGATATTCCTTTGGGTTATTCTTTATTAACCAACTATTCTTTGTGTATGGTGTATGAATAATTCCCTATAATTTATGATCTTCATTTATTGATGAATTAATTAAATATACATATTTATAGTATCATAGATATTATTATTCTATTATCCATGTATGGTATTTTTATATGAAATTTATTTTTATTTTTTTTAAATTGGGGAAGTATTTATGAATATGTATCCTATACTCCATACATATGTTTTGATAAGTAATATTTTTCAAGAATTGAAACTATGAATGAAGAGTTCTTCAGACATGATGTGACTGGTGGGGCCTGGTTATAGATATCCCCTCGATTCATAAACAGTTATAATGAGGAAAAATAGGTACAAACAAACACTTCATTTTTTCCAAGTAAAACAAGACATGTCTGTACACAATGAATTAAAATGCCTTGACGATATAATGGTTCATGTTCCATATAAATTATGCCAATTAATTTTCTTTTTAATAATGTTTTCATTATTTAGCTATTAATTTTCATGAAATGTTAACTACGAGAAAATATATTGATTTATTTACATTCATAGTTTATTGATCGCATGTTTGTTAGTGATTTACCATGGTATTATAATTATGACTTATTAACATTTCTTCACTTATTATGGATTCATGTAACCTTTACTGAGCATTTGAGCTCACCATTTCAGTTACATTCCTTCATCCAGTTATGAAGATGAATTTTTTTTGTAGTTTTACAGGAAAAATTTTATTTTACAAAGATATGTTTTGTGTTTAATTATCACTCTAATAATTATACCATCTATATATATAGTTATTCAAGATTACTAAGTTGCTATATATATGGTATTGTGGTGTCTTGTAACTATGATATTGTAATAAAATAACCACTAACTCTATTATAATAGTATTGGTTATATTATAGTTTTGATCATTTATTTTATCATCCATGTCTTATATATATGATCAAATTTTCACCACAATACACTTTTTATTATTTATTGATGAATTAAGGGCTTATTTCCCCTTATGTGGATTTATAATTCACAGACCAGGTTTTTTTCATGATAATTTCATGTATCAATTGTATTTTATTATGTATTATAATTTCTACATTGAATAATTATTATATGTTTGATTTATTCTGTCATTTGATTATATTATATCATATTATTATATTATTTTTCTAGTATATATAATTTTTTACATAATTTACATTCAAATTATTCTTATATTATATGATGTGATATTTTTGATGGTTTGTTCTCATAATTATTATTCCTCGAATAATGTATCATATTAAACTCCAATTCAACATTAAATTGTGTACTCATTACTCAATAAAACTATCCTTCCATAATTTATAAATGATTCTGGGTATATAGAATTTCATTTCATGTTCACTATTATGTTGAAATTTTTTTCATGCATTACAAAAGTCGTAGTGGGATTTCAAGACGCAATATCCTCCCCATCACTGAAAACCCTTCATTATTTACCATGTTCTTCAAATAATTATATAATACTATATTATATTTATGGAATGGTTAGTTATCTTTTTCTCTTTGGATATTACATTTTGATGTTCTGTTCTTCCTCTTTGTTGAGGTTTTGTACAGTTGTTAAGAAAATTTCCCAATCTCTAAATTGAAATTTTTTTTTCTGTTAAATTGACATTTAGTGTAACCAAAAATGTTGTTAAAATTTATTAAATTATAAATATGTATATTTTTATATACCAATTTTATGAGAAATTATATCTATTTAATGAAATTGTTTTATATTTATTTAATCATCCATTTTTCATTAAAACTTCTTAAAAATACAAAAGGGTTTTTCATGACACTTATCGCTATTTAATTAATCATATAATCGAAATCTCTTATCTATAAATATATTTCTAATAAGAGTTTCATTAATTTAGATTGTTTTAAAAAATATGGTTTTTATGTCCCCCTTCACCATTTAAATTTGATTATGACATTGTTTCAATGTATTTCTGTACATTATATACAATTTCTCACCAGGATATACACATTAGTGGAAATAGGAGATTCATGTAAATTTAAGAATTTTTATCATAAAAATTACATTATATTTTGGTTTTAAACATATTTTTATATTACTATTTGTATAATATTATATGTATTTATAAATAATTATTATATAATAAATAAAAAATTCTATGTTATTTTTTTTAAAAGATAATTTATTTTATATTATGAATAAGTAACCTTAATAATTTGTTTAAATATGTAATTTTTTTAAAATGAATTTTTTGATAGAGGAGAATATGAAATCCTAGATATTATTAATAATATAACAGTTTATTTTTTTCTAATATATATTATTATTCCTTATTATATATAGTTTATAAATTTTTTATATTATAACATTAATCTAATTTCATTATATAATTAATTAGATTCGATATGTACATTGATAATTATTATGTTCACTTTATGAATATAATCAAATTTTATGTCAACGATAAATATTCTTGAATAAATTTATTTCATAGTGTCACATATTTATAGAATTTTTTATGTATTAAATATTTTATAAATCAATATTTTTCAAAATTATAATAATTCATTTTTATATTTAGTGATAATCATATATATAAATAATTTTTTTAAATAAGAATATTTTCCTTTATTTGAATAACTAATTTTTTTAAATAAATCATTTTTAAATTTATAATAAGTTATTTACTCAATGAAAAATTACTAAAAATTACTATTTTATTTTTATATATGGAAATTCATTTTTGATATCACTATGTTAAAATTATATTCTAGTATGTTTTTGATTATTTTCTAAGAATTTTTATTTTTATTGAATAAATAGGAAACATTGTTCTTAAGAGTATAATAATATTCATGACCTCATAATGATATAAATAGGTCATAGTCATTTTAAAAAAATATTTTATATTTTTTAATATTTTATAATTAAATTTCTAATTTAACATTATTACATTATGGTAAATTAATTATCTTGTAATGATAGATATGAAAATATTTATTGGTTTAAAGTAAATTCTTGAATTAAATTTCTAATTCCAATCATTGTGAAATTGTTATTATATTCTATAGATTATAAGGCTATTATAGACATAAATTTTAAATATTAGTAGTTATAAACTATGTGTGATGTATGTTGATGGATTTCCAAATTATACTAGGAATTATTTTCCAAATTCATACCTTGAAATTATATAATTTATGATAAGTTAAGATTCAATTAACCAAATTATATCATGTTTAATATAGGAATAAATAATATAAAATATAATTTTATATATTTATTTTTAAAATTAAATATATTTTTATGTTTGAAATTAGTTTTTAACATTAAATAATGGTATAATTATACAATAAAATTATGAATTGTCTATGTTGTTCTTATGTAACTCTGTATGAAATTAAATTCTGAAATATTTAATGTATTTAAATAGATAAAAATTAGATGAATTAGTGTTATTCATGGGATTGTTGGAATAAAATATGATATATTGGTTTAATTCAAATATTAATAAAAAATAATATTTAAATAAATACATTTAAATAAAAAAAATACCGTTGGAATTGAATTTAAATGTTATATAATGTTGTCAAAATAATTAAATAATTGTTATTAAATACTTAAATATTCAACTGAGTAGTTTTTAATTTTTAATTGTTGAGTATATTTTATTATTTTTTTGAACAAGTTAACATTATAAAATTAACTTCATGACCATTTTAAATTTAATTTCACATAAAAATCTGTCAAATTTCTCTTTGAATAATTTTACTCGTTCAAAAATAAAATAAAAAATGTAATGTTTTATGTTCGTTAAATATTCTATCGAAATATCATGTTAAAATTAAATTTACGGTTTCATAACTCTATGGGCCTTCTAATATTCCATTATTTAATGGATTTTGTCTTAATCCAAAGGATGTGGTAAGATAATCAATGTATGGGTTTCCGTGTGTCTTTATCATATCATTAATACGATAATTTCTCCAAAAAAATAATTTAATACGTTTATTCTACTAGATACATGTCTCAATTATAATGTTATTATAATAATTTTACCCAAATGTTATGGGATATCACCCATCAACTATCACCATGATTTATTCCTATGTTGTTACAATTTCAATATATTAGTTTTCTACAATAGTGAATTTCCATTTGAACTATTATCTCGTTCCATATATTATTATAAGAAATAATTATATTTATTCACTGTATATTACAGTAATTATATTCAAATGATTTAATTAAGATAAAATATTTATTTTTTATTCCTTGCATTAAAATCATTACAAATATTCAATAACCATGGCAGGATTACACTACCTAAGTAATGGTTTATGATTTCTTAAAAATAAAACTATATCATGTATTATTTATTATTGTATTAATGAGGATATATAAAACTAGGATTAACTTTAATTCATTATTATACTCATTAAAATGTAATGTATCCATCAATATAGTACAATTAAAATTAAACAATACTCATTATTTTTAACAACAAAAATAATATTAATGTGGAAGGTTTAATTAATGATAACTATTTCATAGCTTATTGTACACTTTTGTTTTGTAATTATATTTATATAATAACATATCAATTCCAAAGGTTATGGATCAATTGGAAAATTTACTTGGACTAATACTACTATACCACATCAATTCTGAATATTATGAAACAATCTTCCCTCAAAAAACCAATATAAAAATTAATAATTTTATAAATTGAAGAAATATGATAATAAATGAAATAAGATGAATTTTTTTTGTAAATTATCATTAAAATATTATTTAGATGTGTAAAAAAATTAATATAATTTTATTATTCATTATGATATACATATTATAAGTAAATCCATAAATTTAGGTAAATGGATTCTTAGAATAATTTCATATAACTGAGATATATCATTTATTCATTTACTATTTCACTCTTAGATTTGGATCTTTTTATATTCTATTTTTCTCTCATTATTTTTATTTGGATTTACATTCCATTCAAATAATTTATTTCATGATATCTTCTCAATTAAAATGTTATTATCAATGTTATGTCTCATTTTTCTATCTAACATAATATTGAGATTTTTTATGTAACAAATGATAAATCAAAATATTATGAATTATTTCTCTATGAGACTCTTATATTTTATACATACATATTTTTTATTGATGTTCCTCTCTATAATTTTATGATTAAGAAATTTTTTTTATGGAAATAAATTATCTTAAAAAACTATGAATGAAATCTATTTTTATAATTTTTAAGAGGGATATAATTTTCCGTCAAAATTGTTTTTCATTATTAAAAATTCTTTTCACCATGATGTCTTGGTTTTATAAAATAATATCTATTTTTTACAAATTATTTCCTTCGAAATATACTTTTTTAGTAATTTTTTGATATTTATTTTCTATAAAACATATCTTTTATAGTATTTTTATTTAAAAATAATCTATATAATGTAATCTCAATGAATTAATATTTTATAGGATTTTATATAATTATTCTAATGATATTATAAATCTATAATTTATATATTTATAGGGTAAATGGATTGTTTATATTTTGTAAAATAAGTTTTATGAGTTCTTGTAGACAAAATAATACTAGTAGTTTTTTTAGATTATTGTTTTTCATAAATTTTTACTAAAACTGGTGTTTAAATGATATAGATAAATAATACAATGGGAACCAATTTATTTTCTATATAAATTTTTTTTAACCAGTTAGTTGAGTTATTCAATTATTATTTATTGGAAACATATTTTAACGTTATTCTATGGATAGTGTTATTTAAAAAGGTAATGAATTTAATATCCTAATATACCAATATTGTAGTTCTATACATTATTATGGATTTTTTAAAATAAAACAGCATTATAGATTAGTTAAAAATTCCAGAAATATTTTTTTTACTTAATGGAAGATGTCATTTTTATACCGGGATTTGGAAGGGAAATTTAATGAATTTCCACACCTAAAATTTGTGTTTTTGATAGGTAAGGGGATTGGATGGTGACCAGGAGTAATTTGAGGGTCTTGATAATGAGTATTGGCTATAATCAATAGTCATCGACTATATGGTTTAATCCCTTAGTCTTGTCGGTGGTGATTTTAGTTCCCTCGGACCACATCAAGGTCCACTAAAAGTCCAGTGGTATTATAGGGGATATATCTTGTCATATTTAAATGGGTGAATCTATATTTTCACCCTCATCATATTTATGGGAAAAACCATCCCTCTCCCTCATGTTTTGTCACATATATAATGAGTCTGAACCCTATTTCATCTCACTATTTCTATTTATTGTTGATAATCCATGGATATGATTTAATTTAATTTCATGTGATAATCCACTTACTCCTTCCACAATCCCTCTTATTTGGGATTTAATTAATATTTTTTTATATTGTTTTTGTTTTTTTTTGTGGAATCCTCTTGAGCGTGGTTGAATCATCTAAATGAGATTATGATTTTTATCATCCCTTATAATGGTTGTAATGCGATGACTTACACCTATTTTCATTTATCAATTTATGAATGGTGCATCTCACAATATATTTATTTATGATTTTTCAATAAAATAAAATAAAATTAATTATGAAAATAGTCATTAGGGGTTTTCGTAGTCTGGTTCTGGTGGAAATATATAGACTAACCATAGGCTATTGGTTTTTTTAGTATAGTGTGGAAACACAGTTAGTTTGTAAATTTATGCTTATATTAAATTATTTTTTACAATTAATTTTAAAATTATATTTAATTATTTTTTCTTTCTAGTGTAATACAAGAGAAATGAAGTTTGTTATAGGTTCTTTGAGAATGTGTGCAGATTGGTGAGGCATGGATAGACCTTTTCATAAACAACCATCCTTTAGAAAATAATTACAAAATACTTCCAAAGTTCAATGTGACCCCATATACACAACAAATTGGTAATTAGTTTGATTTTGAGATTTATACCTTGTCGTATCCCATTAATTGGGTGATGTACTGTTAAATTATATAAACTGATAAATAAATAATATTAATTGTTAAATGGATAGTTTAACAATATGAATTTACTATTAATGCACCATAGAAGGTGTCCATGGCCAATTTTGGACCCTATATGATAGATGCATACCATAATAATGATGGATAAATACAAAAATGATTAAATAATGAAAAAATATCATATTTAAACCCCATGATTTATGTTATTGGTCTATGTTTGAAACAAAATACTCAATGATGGATCCGTTTTCCACCACCTAGTAGAAATTGGAATGACTTGAGTAGAATAACGTGAGTAGACCATATTAGAACCCTTGAGATATCTTAATGTGGTTTGGCTCGTTAAACTGGATTAGGTGATTAGAAAACTCTACAACACTAAAGAAATGGATATCGGTCTTGTGACATCTCTCTACTATGTGATTCATATAAGACTTATCCCCTTAATCCCCAAATTTTATTATATGTGTTTGGATCTATCTATGGGTGTTAAAACCTATTAAGGAGTAGTTATGACCATGTGACATTCTCGATATTGAAGACCCTATAAAAAGTTACTCTATATTTTATTTATACAAGGGGAGCCTATTAGGTTATTTAATTATTGATCAAACCATAGTAGGATCATTTGGACATGGTTAGATATTGTTGTTGGTGTCTACAAAGTCTATGTACCAATAATGTGATAATTTTGGGCTATGGTATATATTGATCTGTCTAGGAGGATTTATAATCACATTATTTTAAATATGATTTCACATAATTATTTTTGAAGACTTTATAGATTTCTATAAATCATTCATGGGACCTTGTCTATGGACTGATTGAAATGGGATTGTGATGATGTGGGATCCCCAATGGTTTCTCATGGAATCCACTATTGAGTATAATTTTATACATGTGTTTTATGAATAATGTGTATATTTTATTGTGTATTCAGATTAATACTTCATAGAATGTGGCTTCCGAGCCATGTAAAAAATACTCACACATGTGGATTCAACCTCATGTTTTTGTAGTACATCATAGATAATGTATGTTTAATGAATCAAAACAATATCTAGGATCCATCCATTAAGGATTAGGGATTTTGATCACAATTGTTCCTATTATGAGATACTTGTGTAATATATATGATTAATCTAGCCCATAATGTTGATTTTAGGTATTCCTAATTATAATTCATAGGATGAATGAGACCATTCCACTATTAATCATTACATGGAGTTTATTTTAAAATATTTATTTCAGGAGATCCCTAGGAATCATATCTATTCCATTAATTATACATGAAGTTTGTTGAGGATCACAATAATACTATAATAATAGTATTGCTCCATTAATGACTAGTTATTTAAATATTGAGCATCAGTATTTGTGATTAATGTTTCATTCATGAGGATCATATATTTATATGGTTTTTATCATATCATCATGCGCTCAGAGAGACCTCATAAATAGGAAAGCCTATTTATGGTCGATCTTGGATATAGATTCAAGTTTCAATAGTTATTTATTTATTTATTTCTTATGCTATATTTATTTAATTTTTCAAATCACGTCACCTACACATATCAATGAAATACTTGATAATGTAAGGATCCATGTAGATAATTCCCTAACTATTTACATACTCACATCCTTTTAATCCTACCACTGCAATTGTACACCTATGAAAAGATACACATAGATGATCGTAAATTTGGGCTAAGGCCTAGAGTCATGAGTACAAGAATAAGTGTCTTGAGTGGGATCAGGAGAATAAAGTTGAGGATAAGAGAAGGAATACGTGAAACAAGTTTATTTTTATAACCTTATATTATTAATAAATGTGATTTTCTTAGTGGGTGATGATCCTTGATTTTAAGAACCCTATTTAGATAAATATTACATCTTCTTTAATTCATAATTTATTGATATATTACATCTTTTTCCTAGAAAAAGTAATTTTTTGTTATATAAATATTTTCATATATTGATATTGGGGGTATAACTGCCCCATAGTAAATCTTAGTACACACACAAGTAGTCTAAATCCTTTACAATTTGAGAAGTCATACATGAGGTCTTACTGCATTTCGTTCCAGCTAATGTTCAAAGTGTTTGAGGCTTAAGAATTATAGTTTTTAATGGAAACCATTTGATTACATGAAATATGAAGTTAATATAATGATAAAATTGATTTTTTGATATTTTTAATTCAAAATTATTATATTTGAAGTACATTAATGATAATGAAGATATTTAACATGCTCAAATAAAGTCTTGTTTTCTCAGGAATATTTATATAATTTTTATTTAATTATATTTATTATGAATTTGTTTTATGAATTATTCTTGATATATGAAGATATTCATATGTTTAAAAGTTTATTTTTTCTTGATTAATTTTATATGATTTAAAGAGATAATTTTTATATGATTTATAGTATTTCAATAGCATAACAGTTTTTCATGTCATTTATATCCCTTTCTAAACTCAATGTCATAATCCCTCATTTTACATTATTATTAAATGTATTAAGAATGAGTGTGAAATATTAGATAGAGTAGTTTGTAATGTATTGTTTACCTATAAATAATATAGTTTAATCATCTAAATATTTAAACATATCATAAAAGTGTACACATTATAATAAATGTTTATGTATTGGTTTTTATAATATTTTACAAATTTCTAAAAAAAAAGAAACCATAAATTTTATCAGAATATATGTAGGGAAATATTTTCTAAAAATAATTTAACTATGTAATTGTTAGGTCCAATTAAATAGTGGAAGATGTACTATGTTCTATGTGAAGTGGGTGACCAAAAACAAAATTTATATATTATACATCATGAGAAAAACAATATTTCAATACATAAATAATATCCCATTCCATTCATCACATTAAATATAAATATTTTTCGAACCACGAATACTTATTATATGATTAATATTTGAAACTCAATTTCATTTCCATTGATTCATTATCACTCACATGTTTTTTATTTTATGTATTATTATATTATACATATAACAACATTAATTTTAAAGTAAAAATAAAAATATTTCATTAAAAACTCATTATAGTAAATTAACTACTACCAGGTCGTCTAATTAGGAAACATTTTACCACATTGATTCTATAATTAGGTGTTCCCAATGATAATTTTTTCTTATTTTTCAGACATAATTTTGTAGAGAATATAATTAATTTTTTTTAATATATAAATTTCATAAAAATATTTTTAATATATAACTAACCATATATTCATATTTTAGAGGGATTCGTAATGGTTATAAAATTTATAATGAAAAAACACATTATAGATGAGTTTTCAAGAGGCATAAAATCTAATTAGAAATCAATGCATCCTAAAAATGAGCTGTAGAAATTAGGATTCACACACTAATTGATTATCCTTATCAACCATATCCATGATTCATTATTATTCCATTAAATTATAAAATTAAGTCATAGAATTATATTACCTACATCGTAAAGAATCCACTTCCATTGGACTTGTAAAAATATAATTAAAGAATGTCTTAGAGAACCATTAATAAATTCCAATGTTACTATTTATAAAAATAGTTATAAAATATTCATTAGGATGACCACTAATACCTAAAACAAATTGATCCAATGTTCTCAATTAAATCAATCTATCTCTTTAAGAATCAATCTATATGAAATTTTACTAAAATAGTAATAATATGGAGACGTACAAACCATATCTACCTCAATAAATGTTTTGTCTCTAAAAACTATTTAATCATGGAGAATTATGGTAGTTTAAATAATTTTAGGGTTTAGGTTTTCATAATAATAAATTTGGTTATAAATTGTAATTTGTTAAAATTAATTAACCATGAGGAATTAAATCTTATATTAGAAAAATAGGGTGGAATGACACGATCAATCAGTTCTATAATCAGTTTGTATGAATATGGAAAAATATCCAAAATATAATGGGTATGATTAGATATTTTGTGTGTGTAATTTATCTATCAGGTGTATAACAATTATTTAATGATGTTTTAGTGCATTCCCCAACATCTTTAACCACATGCTCTATAATTCCCTAATTTTGTAGCCCATGAATTGATGATAATCCTAAATATATTACAGAAAAAAAATTATTATGTTCATGGGGAAATGTATTTAAGAATATTATAATCATTATTTTTAATTAATATTCTAGATATATTGTTCAATGAAGGTCTTGGATAATAATTCATTAAACTACATTTCATAAAAAATGATAAAATTAAATAGATTAAATCAATGAATGGAATATTTGATGGCATGTGATGGAGTTCATGAATTTTACAAATGGTAATCATGTAATACAAGGTATCATGAGGTGTTAGGTGGATTATATTTTATTAAAATTCAATTCAAAATGTTCTATTTGATCCCTTTGAAGAAACCAAATACAATGTAAACATGTTTGGCTTGTTTTGGAATTTTTTTCTAGCTGAATCATGTATATAATGACTCATTAAATATGACAAAAAGAATTTATTCTAAAATTAAATATATAAAAATTAATACATGTTATTAAGTTAGTAATTGTTAATGGTAAATACTAAATTATTTATAAAATGAATTTATCTAAATGAATGTGAATTTATAGCATATACTACTATTTTTTCCAAGTTATTCATTTAATAATAACAATATTATTTAATGATAGTATTCTTATTTTTGAGATTTTATTATGAATAATTTATAAGATGACTTAATGAATCATATGTGAACCATTTACACAATTTGTTATTAAGGGTCGTTTATTGGAACTTAGTGGACATGATGTGATTTTGATGACAGTGGAATAAAATTATAAAGAATTGTAGTGATTTATGTTGAAATATTCATAGAAAATATATTAAGTGATGAAATTTATTACCAAAAATGTAATTGATAAAAATTTATTTGGAAATAGTTGTGATTAAAATGTAAAACTATATTTATGAGTATTATTTTTATGTTAAATAGTTTATGGAAATCAATTTATAATAATATCATTATTGAAAAGGTGATGAATAAATAATTTGTGAATTATTTTAGCATGCTTTCAAAATATAAACTCTGTAGAGTTACATATAATAGATAAAAGTTATCATCTATATCAATACATGGGACTACATTTTCTAAAATAAAAAATATTTTACAGTTGATTTATTTATGAAGGGTGGTACATATGGGTAATATTATAAGACAAGAAGGGAAATAATAAAATATAGTAACATTGACGACGGGTATTCCGCAAAAATGGAATCAAATAGTAAATAATATGTATAATGAATGATCTATAATATTTGAAAATATTATATATAATAGTGACCTAATATATTTGGATTTAATATAAAATAATAAACCTGATATTGAATAGGGTAATCTAATGGAATGATTAGGTAATATTGTGGTACTATCACCAATATGTTTAACCTCAATCATGACTAAACCAGGTGACACACACCTCTCATGAACCTCCCTATACATGAAATTCGACAAAAATATGATTTTGTTGACCAATAAATACTAAGTAGAATATATCCATGGATTCAAACATCCATCAAAACATAGAATAATTCATATCAAGTGGTATCCAACATAAAGAAAAATTAAATATTCAATACAGTTAAATTCTATATAAATTTATATATCATCATAATGAAAAATAGAAATTTCATATTTTACTTGTAATACAAGTCATATAAACCAATGATGGATAACAATTAAGAATAAGATCTCTAATGATGTAAACAAATTATAAAATGGGGGTAATCCAAAAAACTAGCTTTTGGTCCTAGATTAGTCCCTTACCTCGACTCCATCTATGATCCACCATGAAAAATATAAATGGTTATAAGTCATTTACAAATTTCTGTTTCATTAAAAATAATGTATTATTTAGTTTCATGATTCTTGAGTTTGTTTAAGTATAAATAAAATGTCTATTACTAGTACTATCATTAACATGACTACTAAATTCACATGAATTATTGATATGATGAAAAATTAAATAGTCTAAAAAATATGTCTTCTTATATAGTGGTTGACAAGAAGACCTTCTGTTAGCATAATCAATTTTTCCCTAATTGAAATATGACTATAGACACATTTTCTAAAAAATAGTCGATAATGAATAATGTGTGAATACATGTATACTAATCAATATTAAAGATATATCACTATAAAGTGTAAACATTTCAATGATATTTACTATTACAATCCATTATCTATCGGTATCCATCCCTAAAACATCATTAAGCATGAATAATATATTTATTGGTGAATGGAGAATCACCAACTCATGAATGATGATGCACTACCAACTTTCAACAAAAAGGAATAATTTTCCATGATCAAAAATCCAATTTGAATGATTAAAAGTAGTATAGAACATACTAAGTGTATGATGAACCAATTGATTCTGTCACTAAGTTGATAGTATAGCATAAATTAAATTTTCTATATAGACAATGTACTTTTGAGACAACTCTTAATGGTGGGATATGTGAAACTATTGTGTATCACATCGAGGATGATAACTAATAAACCCAATAATCACTAGGGAAGAGGATAATCCATTTAATCAAATATATGTTTAATTTTGGATCACCAACATTTTTTTATTCCATGATATACTACAATATAACAATGGTGGTTGATGTTGTGGGAGAGGAAACCGATGATATTTAGAAGGTATAAAAATGGTAAATTTTGATTTAAGACTAATCAAAAGTGTTACCAATTATTTAAATATTATAAATTATTTAACATATATCGAGTTGTGATTTGAATCTACTAACACTCTCAATGTTTTATTCCTAGTCTAACTCACCGTTATCATAGGGTTTATCCTGATATTCCTCATAATTAATTACACTAGTAGCACAAATATGTGGCATAGTGTAATGTATATATAATTGGACAATAAACCAAAACATTGTTTAATGGTTTGTAATATATTTCATTATACTAGTCAGGAATAATTTTGTATATGATACAGATCACAAAATTTATACCCCATGATTGTAATATTTTCAAATTAAGTCATACAAAAGTATTATCTATATATTATTTTTTTCAAGTGAATATTAAAATGTGAAGCATTCCACATTCCATAAGATTAATTATATTCATGTAAATACATTGGGTAATGTGGAAAACCACATCAATTGATATAGTTGTATCATATTTCATAGTAACATCTTGTTAATTCAGAACCAATTTTCATGACCCTCCGTCACCAAGACGAGAGAAGGGACAATGAACTGCGAGACACTTCCTTCGTCAAGATGAAAGAGAGATAATGACCCACTGAGTCCCACCTTCAATAGGCCCCCGAGTGGAGACTAGCACCAAAGTTATCAAATCAAAAGTTATATGGGAGGCGTTAACCTTTATTTAATGATCGGGAGATAAGATGGTAAAACACAATCAAATCCATTACTATATGTAAGAGAAAATCAAAAAAATATATTCCCACATGAATGTAAAAAAATAGATCTAAGGTACAAGAAAAATCTATTGAAAATTACCAAATAAAAGAAAAGAAGAAACAAATACTGTCCCGACATCCGATCTAGTATGTTCTAACCCAGTCCTCAAAGTCCTCCTAGAAACCAGAAAGTGGTTTTATATACATATGGTGAGTATTCAGGTAAACTCAGCATTGAAAACAAAATCACTCATACACAAGTGGGGAGGAAATCTAATGCACTGTGAGAAAATAGAGATAACAAAAAAACTATAAATAAAACTATTCACCTAGCCTCACCAAGGAACACTCCACAAATAACACAAATCTGGTAATGTAATAGTAACAACAACTCAATATTTGGGTACCCTGCACCACTTTCTCACGTGTTATTTAATACATCCAATACATCATACATCCCCCACCATTTCCACTAGATTCCCACTACCTGTCCAACAAAAACATTATGAGCCACCACAACCATGAATCCTCACCATAGACACCTAGGCCACCACATTCACGTTTCCCTCCCACAGAAACCTGGGGCACCATAACCACGCATCCCCCCACCCCCTATAGACATCTGGGCCACCATTAACATAAGTAACCATTCCTACGGACACCTAGGTCAAAACAACTTCCTCTACACCCGAAGACACATGGGCCTCATCCAAAATAAACTTGGGAAACAACCTACCCCCACACACTTGGGAAAACCACCACAACATACCCAGACCAAAGATTCTTGGGCTATAATGGACCTTATTCTGTCACATCCTTCACGAATAATATTGGGATACCCAATAGAGGGAGATGAAAAGGAACTGATAAAAAGCCACTCATATGAATATTGGGAAAAACACCATCCCATGTGAAATGGGGGTGTTCGGCATGAAGTGATCATTGTGTCTAGGGTACATTAAAAAATAAACATTTTACATATAGGTAATCTAAAACTAACCCCAACCTAAGGGTTCCAAAACCATCACATACATAAACATTCTTATTACTATTCCTACATGCAAAAATACACAATATCCACTAATAGATCACAACCCATTTCAGGAAAACAAACCCCCCAGTGTACCAATTAACGTTATATTGTTTATGTGATTTCATTTAAAATATTATTTCACTAAAAGAAAAATAACATGCATAGCCACAAGCCAAACAAAACTAAAGGAAAAAACTAAGTGGCATTTTAAACATTCACAACCGGTTCTCTTGTAATGTCACAACAACAAAAGGGATCCGTGAGATCCCTCAATGTAGTAGAACAAAACTAAGACCCAAACTATGGGCTTAGATCCAAAAACCAACAACTGAACAACATGAGATCTCAACCCCATCCCCATCACCCGACAATCGTCCACGAGAGAAACCACACATTTTACTTGAATATAGTAAGTATGTTTTTATATTTGTCAATACCATTCACTAAGTTCCTTCCATTCATTGGTTAATAGGGGTTATCACATATGAATACTTATTGATTGGGAATCAATTTTCAATAGAATTTACTTGATTAACAAGTTTCCATGTTACAACCATTCAAATCATATGTTTATTCCGAAAACATAGTTTCATGAGTGTGCATGAAAGGACCCCCCCCCAATGGATACTATTTTTAGTGGGAAAAACCCCATACAATTCACAATATATAAGTGAAAACAAAATAGCACATCAACATCACCATCATTTACACCACTTTATTCATTATATTTTGTTTATTATATTCATTAATATTCTGTTTAAATGTACATCCCGAGGGAAATCATTATCACACCCATCCCAACAAGATGCACCATGGAGAGGGATGATGGAAAATCCCCTACCTTGATGATCAAGGATCAATGTTTCATCCCCCTACCAAGAACTATGGTCACGTGAACAGTAGTAAGAACTCCTTGATGGCTGAGTGGGAAGGTCTCGAGCATGGGTGTATGACTCATCTCCTGATGAATGGATTCATTCACATCAAGAGGGAGGAAAAGGACCATGTGAGAAGATGATAATGGACTGATAAAAGGTATGATCCTAGAGTTACGAGACGGGAAATCTCAAATTTCATCTAAAGATGATTGTGGTTTGACCATGTGGCAGAGAGATTTCACACATTCTAATTTATTTATATTTAAAAATAAACATTGGATAAATTAGAGTTAACGATTATGAGTAAATACATATCCTTTAAAACAGAGAAAAAAATACATAATAGGGGCGAAAATGGGAAACAAGGGAAGCTAGATAACATGACAAAAAATGTGTGACATGCCACATGTTATGCTAACTCAAGGGTTGTTGGGTTTAAAATGGAATTATACCTTTTTAAAAAAATCTATGAATGACATAAAAAGGGGAGTTTTGGAAGATCTAGTGAATTCTTTGGGTGCAACACCAATCTTCGAGACCGATCGGGGACACACTAGTAATGACCCGGAATTTTCAAGGAAATTTTGTTCATAAATACTTTGGAATTTTACGAGTCTTCTGTTTCTGACGGCGCACGATTTAGAGGCCCAGATTGCCCGGAATGATCCATCGAAGTTTTGTTAAGCTTGAATTAATGCGTGTATACAGTTTTCATAAAAAAGTTAAATAACTCTTAAACAATTACTCAGATCAGAAATATGTGGCCACCATTGCACTCAGGATGGCAGGTTTACCCTACGCGTGACTTACGCTTAGTTGTCACGGGCCTCTTGTGAGAAAACCTGAAAATGGAATAACCGTAAATAAAATAACTTACTGAAAAAGTGGAATAACTCTTAAATAGTTACTCGGATCAGAAATCTGAGGCCACCGTTGCACTCAGGATGGCATATTTACCCTAGGAGTGACTTAAGTTTAGTCGATGAGGGCCTCTTGTGAGAAAACCTGAAAATGGAATAACCATTTATAAAATAATAAAATAAAGTTATTTTATTTTTCAAATTCTTATAACTCCCAAATGGTAACTCAGATTAAAAATATGATAACACCACTAAACTAGTGAGGGTATGCATTCTTTATATAGATACTAACTTGGGAGGTGATGGACACCGGAGAAAGTTTGATTTTGGCCACAAATAAATAATTAAGTGTCAATTATTTTTTTTATAATTAATAACTTTTAAACGGTAACTCGGATTGGAAATCTGAGGGTACCATTGGGTTCTTTGGGGCATGTTTCACCTGGGAAGATATTATCCTCGACCGTAGTGGGTCGGGGGTGGCTGTTAATAATTTTCTGGGATTTTTTTCAGGTACATTCAGTAAATGTACATTCGTAAATTTATATCTTTTGAACTGGTGCTCAAAATTGAAATATGAGGGAACTGTTGAACTTGTAGCCTAGGTATTCGTTTAAGGGGACCTTTACCGCAATTGTGTTTTATCGAGGTTGGAAGTTAATTTTGGGGGGTTTTCTAAATAAATTAAATAAAAATATGTTCAACATATTTTTATTTGTGGTAGTTTAATCCTCCATGTAGAAGATGGAGGTGGGGCCCACCCGCGCATAACCTCCCTTGGGAGGATATTATTAGGTGGGAACCACACGATGTTAAACCCCCATGTATATATCTTTCTGTGGGGGAAGGATCAAGGACTTCCCTCATTAAAGTTTCAACTCCTCTTTATTAATTTAATTAGATCCTACAATTAATTATTTAAAACGCTTTTGAATTATTTTGAATTCATTATGCCAACAGTATAATAAGATTTTTATATTATTATTATGGGGGTTGGCATAAAATTGGATTGGGGAGAATTAAGGAAGGATGAGATTTTGGAGAACACTCTAGTGAAGAACGATAAGAAAACGAAGAATGCAAAGAATGCCTGCTTCTCCCTCTCCAATCGGGGAATGAAAGGTAAGATGCTGCCAGCGAAAAATTCCTGCAACGACGACGTCATCTTCTTCCGATGTCAACTGAACGATGCCTCCTTACCGCGACTCCGTCAAGAGAACACTGATTTCATGGTAGTGGGATTTGAATTCTTTTTATACCGATTCTATGTCATTGAATTTATGGTTGGAGAACCAAGTGATATCACCATAACGAGAAGGGTTCAGACCGCACGAACAAGACAGACCCTCCCACTTTCTATTGTTTCCATTTGATGACGATGGAGGTGGAGCACGACGGAACCTGCAGCGCAGGGCAGACCGAGTCGCCAAAAGGTTGAAACACCACAGTACCGCTCATAGAACCGGGCCGTGGCCAGGCAGACCGCGGTGGTGCCGGAAGGGCGCGTTGTCGTTGCACCATGCCAGATGAAGGAGCTACAACTAGGAGGACCGCGGCGATTGGACAGTGGCGCGTCGCGTTCGCGCCGCGCGGAACACCATGGAGCCGTGGCCACGACGGAACGCAGCGGAGGGGTGCGACGCTGTCTTTCTATGCCGGGGGAGCAGGACAGCAGCCATATGTTGTGGCATACTAGAGAGGGAGGATGGTATATCCGGCCTCAGGTACGCACCAAGGCAGGACCCTTCATTTCCCGCGGTTACCTTGCTGGGGTACCATGTGCTGGCCATTTCGGAAGGTAGGGGGTGTAACCCCCCATGCAGGGCCATCCGACCACACGGTCCAGCCACCAGCCATGCGGTCCATCCAGCCGGTCGCGACGCCCACAGACAGGCGATGGGCCGGGCCAACCTCGGCCGGGCCTCCTTTGGCTAGGACACCCCTAGGTCGGACCGCCTTCGGCAGGGCCGCGCCTTCGGACCGGGCCGCCCGTCGGGTCGGGCCGTCTCTTCGGGTCGGGCCATCCCCTCGGCTCGGGTTGCTTCCTCATACCTATTCGGACACACGGACAGGGTCAGACCTCGGTTCAGACCAGGTCGGGCCAGGTCAGTCTGACTGGGTCGGACCAGACCTGGACCCGCTATGGCCATTTACACCTTTTATCCCGCATCTACTGCTACGGGTGTCCGATTTCTGTCCCACCTACGTTGAAAGAATTCAGGGAGTAAGAAGATTATTTGGAATACTCCAATTGTAGTTTGGACTCATTTGGGTACGGATTGCTAGGTTTGTGCCTAAAAACCAACCAAGTCCATGGAATAAAAATGCCAATAACTCTCAGACCTGGTGTCTAACTGACGCGACATATGTCGCGTTGGGTTCCTTATGATGAGACAGAACTATGGGATACATCAGCTTAGAACTACATGATATTTGATGTATCGACACTTGTTTCGAGTAGCGGATCCTCCCGAAATCGAGCATGTTGTGTCTGGAAACCCTACGGCTGGCTGTGACTACGATGACTTCTGTACCAAAATCCTCTGTGGGTTCGACATCGATGACTACTATACCAGAATCCTCCGTGGCTTCAATAGCAATGAATAATATAGCGGAATCCTCCATGGGTTTGGCAGCGGTGAATACTGTACCAGAATCCTCCGTGTGTTCGACAGCGAGGACTACAATACTGGGATCTTCTATGGGTTCAGTAGTTTTAACTTCTATTCTTGTATCCTATGTGGGTCTTATTGAATAGGTGGTTCTATATCCTGCGTGAGTCTGACAGCTTAGATGGTCCTATTTCTTGTGTGGGTCCGACAGCTTAGATGAATCAGTGACTACATCTTATCATCTCTAACAATCTATTAACGATGTATACATGTGTGAGATGAGTCTTGTCTTTCAATCATTATCATCGAGGTGATTGACTTTACTTTAGGTGTGAACTGGGTTATGCTAGGGCTCGAGAGTTGGAGCTGGAAAATGACTGGAATCTTAGGTATATGTATGTTCATATATCTAACTAGGGTTGGTTGATACATTGTGATTGTATCTTACTACTGTGGTTTATCATTATTGGATTCAGGGAATCCTTCGGGGTTCTCGGGGTCCCCTACTGAGTATTGATATACTCACCACTGAATGGGAATTGCTCACACCTTGTTGTGTTCTGTGTAGACGACGGACAACAATGATCGAGGATGAGGGTGTTGGACGTGAGGCTGCTCTGAGTTGGACTAGACGGGCCATACCGCGGGGATGAGCTGTTAGAGTTATGTACCTACCCTTCATGTAGGATTCCCCGAAGGACGATCTAGGAGCTTTTTTCATTTTTTACTTGTACTTTTTCTTGTTATTCAGTTGGGTTTGTATACTGGCCCACTTACTTTCATTATTACCTTTGTATTCAATTTTAAATCTTGTTTTTCTTCTAGTTTTGTACTCTGATTGTGTGTGTTTTCTTTTTATAAAGGCAATGCCTTCCCCGCTTAGAGATTTACGCCTTTGGTGCTAGTCGCAAGACCCTGACCTATGGATGTAGGGCTTGGGGTAGTCATGGCATGGGTCCCATAGACGGTTCATGACAAAAGTGAACAGAATGACTGATCGGAGACACACTAATCGGTGAGCACAATCGGCAACACATCGATCGGTGAGACCGATCGACGACACACGAATAGGTGAGATCGATCAGCGACACACCGATCGATGATACTGAAAAGAGACACACTGATTGGTGACGCAATGATCAATGATATTGATCAATGTACTACTGAGATGTGATTCCAGGATGACACACTTCCACCAATATTGAAATCCTCCTCACTAAACGATGGTGTCTAGGACACCCCAAATACCAGAATTTGGAAATGTATTGTACTAGGATGGCCCGAGCCATTACATCAGAAACATCTCATACTATTTTCGTCCTAGATAATTAATAGTTAACCTGAAGAAAATATAGGGGTAAAAACAACCACCTCATAAGATACCTCTCAGGGAAAAACCACCCAAAACAACCACGAACCCCAAGGATCAAATTTTCCCCAAAAACGGATCATAGAGTTCCTTCCTCCATGTAATGATATTATTTGCTTTGGGAGGCACTGAATTGCCCGCACAGGATTAATCACATACACACTTATGCGTCTTGATTGAGAATAAGGTTATCCCTTCACTAAACATTGGGACTTTTCATACACATTCACAAGGTAAATGAAATAACTCATCTCATTAGCACACAAGGTCATCGATTCATCACAACAAGTCACAAAAACAAAAACATCAAGGTAGGCTCAAAATAGAAACTCAAACCAACTCTAGGTACTAGGAGGGCATATGAGCATCTCCCTCCCATGTACTTTCCATAAGGCCACCGTGCCTCCACAACACATGAACCAAAGGGATGGTTCATCTGTGAAGCACCATCTCATTTTGATCCTCGATCATTACTGGTCTTTCCAGGAATGTATCATCATCCCCTATATCCAACACTCCCCAGCCAATGACATGGGAGATATCGTGTAGATATTGACTAATATGGGAGACGTGGAAAACGTTGTAGATATTTTCCAACTAAGGTGGAAACTCCATCTGATATTCCATCTCACCAACTCTACCCAACAATTTGAAAGGCTCGATGAACCTAAGAGAGATCTTTCTCCCCATGTAGATCCTTAATTACCCACATCAAGGGGAAACCATCAAGAACACATGGTCTCCAAACATGAACTCTAAGTTCTTCCTCCTACGATTGAAAAATGACTTCTGTCAGTCTTGGGATACCTTCATCCTTTGACGTACAAGCCAAACCTCCATTGTTTTTCATTTCACTACCATTGGGCCATGAACACCTGCCTCCCCAACCTCTGTCCAGTGCCTGGGCGAATGACATGGCCTCCCGTACAAGGCTTAAAATAGTGTCCTTCCTATATTATAGTGATAACTATTATTGTATGAAAACTCTAATGAGGAAAAATGTCATACCCATGATACCCCAATGTCCAAAACACATTCTTGTATCATATCCTCCAACGTCTGGATGGTCTGCTCTACCTTCCCATCTTTCTTGGGAAGGAAAGTGGAGCTAATGCATAGATGGGTTCCAAAAGCATGTTGCAATACCCTTAAGACTCTTGATTTAAACCGTGCATCCCTATATGAGACTACAGACCTCATAAATCCATGAAACAATATAACCTAATCCATGTATCTTTTTGATATGGCACCCACTACACTTGACACCTTGATCTCTATGAAGTCAGATGATTTTGTCATCTGTTATACCACATCCCAGATAACATCATAGCCTCCTTAAACCCTATGTTGTCTTGGGAAAACATATATCAATATTTCATCCCAATTCAACCTAGGGACATCTAAAGGCTACAAAAAACCTCATGTGACACGGTGTTCATCCATCACTTGCTGACACACTATGCACTTTTCCAGAAACTATGCCACTGACCATTTCACCCTGGGCCATCAAAACTATTCCCTCAAGCCTTGGTACATCTTGGAAACTCTTGGGTGTAATCCTAGGGGTGAGTTATGGAACTGACATAGAACTCCCTCGTGTATCATCTCGGGGACAAACAACTTCCCAATAAAAATCATCTTATTCTGACCATCCTCTGACCACACTACTAGAGCATTGTAATGTTTAACCTAATCATGCATCACATCACTATATAGGTCTTCCAAATAAGACTCTTACACCTGCCACAATAGAGAGGACTACAAAATCACCTGAAACAAACAACCTCTTCCACCATCCACCCTTGCATCCAGGTGTAAGGTAGCGAACTCCTCCATCACCTTCCATGCATCCACAGATACTTGAACATGTTCTCTCTGTGAATTCCTTCTCAAGTCATCTTCCACAACGTTCATCATACCTTTAGTGTAATAGATATTATAGTCATAGTCCTAAATAAACCCCACCCACCTTCGCAGTCACATGTTCATGTACCGCTGGGTAATGATATGCCCCAAACTCTTAGGATCTGTGAAGACCAAAAAGTTCTCCCATATGAGGTAATGCAGCCACAACATCAATACTAAGACTACTTATTCATGATCAAGGTCATTTGCTAGCATAGATACACTTATGAGGATATATATTCCTAGACCTATGAGACATCACTCCCAGCAGCTACATCACCACACACACCAGGCTAATACCAAAAGCTTCACAAAACACCTAAAAAAACTCCCCTTCATCTGGAAACCTATGCACTAAAGCCCTGACCATCCTTTACATCATATAGATGAAGCCTTCTCGACACTGCTCACTCTTCACAAATGCCTGGTCATTTCTGGTCAAAGATGTCAAAGTATATGAAACTATAGAGTAGTTGGGAACGAACAGACCTAGGAAACCATGAACCTCTATCACATTATTAGGTGCTTCCCAATAAAAATTCACTTCAAACTCGGACAGATTTACTACTACCCATTGCTGAGACACCACATGTCCAACAATTTTAACTTTTCGTATCATGAACTTTCTCTTGGAAATATTCTTATAGATCCGGTGGTGCCAAAGGATCCCCAAGACCATTTGAGGTTCTCAGTATAGTCCTCCTCTGATCTTGAGTACATAAAAATGTTGTCGACTAACACAATGACTAACTGATCCAGAAAATCATGGAAAGAAGATTTTATGAGCCCCATGAAAACAACATGTCTGTTTGTAACAAAAAATTATATCACTACGAACTCAATGTGCCTATAGTTTCACTTGAGATATATCTTTGGGATACCACCATCTTTCACCCTTAATTGGTGATACCTAGAACACATATTGATCATATAGAACCAATATTATACCCTTATATATTAAAATATATATTCTATCCTCAGGAGAGGGTAACTATTCCTTAACGTTACAAGATTCCTTCTCCATTAGTCTATACAAAACCTGAGACCACAATCTTCCATTTTCTTGACCACCATGTATTTCGGTAGAGTGAAGGGAGTAACATCATACAGAAGAGAGAGTTATATTTCCTCCTCAAAACGTCACTCTGAAGAATCCTCATCTAGAAATATGTTGGGCCCAACGAGAAGGAGATCCTTGAACACGATCCCCAACTCTCTTACTGACATTGTTCCATGCTGCATGGAGAGAAGAACTTTCCTTTTATCAGCCTTCATGTAGATGAAAGGATATCCTCCTTGAACTCTGTCTCAAATCTAGTCTATAAAAAATCAGTCTCCATACTCTCTATGAGGTAGATAATCCACCTCTGACATGCCACCCCCTTTATCTAACTGACTACCATTAGAACACAACGCTCTCTTGGAGGACAGATCATGGTAAAGGTGATCACCAACTTCTCAAGACAACCCTCTCTCTCCAAGTAGGAATTATTTCCCTTGTACATCCTGATGGTCTACCACTTGAAGGAACATTGAGTTTTCTTCCACTTATCATCCTCTTCCCCTCGATCAATCCACCGCTGATCAACCATATAATCCTCTTGGTCCTCGATCACCCACAATACTCATGGATGTCATTCGGGTGCCATAGCAGCAAGGTAACCAAGGAATGCCTATGCTCGGGTAGTGTATAATATACTTTTAATTTTTTCTTAAACATTTTATTTATATTAAATTTCCAAAACACCCATGATGCACAAGAAAATAATTCATTATGAAACATGTATTTTTTAGGGTCTCTACCCTTAAATAAATGTATCCTCAACTAGTCGTTAAGTAGGCCCAGTGTTCTTTCATCCGATCACGGGGGGCCCCTAAAATCTTGTGTCCTTGATGGTCTCCTCGGGCCTATTTCACAATCAAATATTTTTTAACACTGTTTCCATACAATCCAATGCAATCCACATTATTCCTAACCCAGATCACCATCCTATCTATCAACCATCACCTCTAATACTATTCTACCATGTCCCTCCTTCACAACGAAATGATAAGGGACAACAAAATTCTAGACACTTCCATATTCATGTTGAAGGAGAGATAATGACCCATGATTCTTGACTACAATAGGGCCAATAGTGGAGACTATAATGATGGGTATATAATAACATGTTATATGGAAGGTGTTACCATTTTTTAGAAAAAGATCAGAAGAAAATATGGTAAAACCCAAACAATACAATAATTGTATGTAAGAGTAAGGCCAAAAATTAATTCCCACATAAATGTTCAAAATAACTAACACAAGGTATAAAAAAACTCCGATGAGATGTACCAAAAGAAAAAAAAGCAGCAAAGACAATTCTCCGGACGCCTGAGCTAGTAAGTTCCGGCCCGGTCCTTAATTTCCACATAGAAACCTGAAAGCAGTTTTATAGACATAGGATGAGTATATAGGTATACTCAGTAAAAAACCAAAATATATGATCCACAAGTGGGGAGGCATTCTAATGCCCCATAAGAAAATAGAGATATACAAAAACATCTATTGATGATACTATCCACCGAACCTCACCCAAGAACACTCCCTAAATAATAAAATTTAGGCAAAGTAACAGTAATAGAACCTATATATTTGTGTACCCCGCACCACATTCACACTAGTAATTAAAGACATCTTACATGTCATACCTCCCTTTAAAATTTCACTAAAATAAAACTTCCACCGCAACAAAAACATTTTGGGCCATCACAACCATACATACCACCCGAAGAAACCTTGGCCATCACAACCATGCATCTCATCCACAGACACATGGGCCAACACAACCTTATGTAGGCATTCTCGCAGACACCTAGTCCAGAAGAACTACCTCTACGCTCGAAGACACAAGGTCGTCATACCAAAGACTTGGGGAACTACCCACCAACACACACCTTGGCTAAAAACCATAACATACCCTGCCTAAAAATTCATGGGATATAAATAACCTTATCCCACCAAATCAAGACGGAAGAGTTTTTTGATACTCAGGAGAGAGATAGAAAAAAGAAACTAATAACTATCCACTCATAGGAATGTTTGAAAAAACACCCTCCCCCGTGAAATGGGGGTGTTCGAAACAAAGTTCCCAACGTCGATGGGGTGAATATAAGGAACAAAAAAAATCATATAGGTAATAAAACACTCATCCAAACCTAAGGGTTGCAAATCCAGCGCATACACAAACACTATCATTACAATTCCTACCTGAACAAATACACAACATCCCCAACCAGAGCACACCCCATTTTTAAAAAAACCCCAATGTACCCATTCCCGTTATCATGTTCAAGTGATTCCATATAAAAGATTCCTTTACTACCGGGAAACTAACATGCATATCCACAAGCCAAAACTGAAACTTTAGGAAAATATACCAACATCAATTTGACCCTTCACACCCGGTTCTCTTTTAATGTCACAACAACTAAATGGATCTGTGGGATCCCTAAAATTACTGGAACCAAACTAAGATCCAAACAATGGGAAAAGACCTACAAATCAACAACAGAACAACAAGAAATCCCATACCCATCCACATCACCACACAAGCATGAACGAGAGAAACCACACAAATTAGCAAAATAGAGCATGAAAGATTCCATATTTTTTTACACCATTCACTAAGTTTCTTCATTTCATTGGTTAACTGGTTTTAATCAAAATTACGTGATTAATTGGTTTCTTTGTTACATCCATTAAAATCACAAGTTTATACAGAAAACAAAGCTTCATTAGTGAGAAATAAATGAACCCCAAAGGCAAAAATTTTTAGTGGGAATAATCTTATACAATTCACAACATTTAAGTTAAGATAAAAGAGTAAAAAAAACATCACCATAATTCTAACACATTAATTTTATACAGTCTGTTTATTATCATTGTTATGATTTGGTTTCAATCATAGATCTGGGTGAAATCATTATAACACCCACCCTGCAAGATGCACAGTGAAGAGAGACGAAGTAAAAACCCCTTCCTCGATGATCAAGGATCGATGTTTCCTCCTCGCGCCATATACTGTGGTCGCACGAGCTGCAGGAAAAACTCCTCGAAGGCTGAGTGTGAAAGTCTCGAGCATGGGATCAGGAATTGACTCTTCTGGGAGGAAATCTAGTTCATATAGAGAGAAGGAAATGGACCAAAGGAGAAGAGGATCTCAGTCTGATAAAAGGAATGATTTTAGAGTTACAGTACGTGAAATATTGAATTTCATTAAAAGTGGATCGTGGTTCGACATCATGGCTATGTGGTTTCACACATTTGAATTTTTTGATATTTAAGAATTATCTTCGGATATGGTGGAGATAACAGTTGTGAGTTAATAAATTTCCATTAAATGAAAAAAACACGTAACAGGGGCGAATCACGGAAACACAAGAAGCTAGAAAATATATAAAAAAGGTGATACATGCCACACATTTTTAAAATTGAAGTGTCCCCAGGTTTTAGACATCCTTAGGCCTCTTAAGAAATCTTAGAAAGACTTAAAAATGGGAGTTGAAGAAAAACTGGGGAAAGCATCAGTTGCTAGACTAATCGGAGAAACACAAATCGGTTACACAACGACCGATGTTCCACTGATAGGTGATACCATGACGACACCCTACCACTGATATCGACATCCTCTTGACTCACCAATGGGGTACAAGACACCCCAAACTCCAGAAATTGGAAAAGTAATTGACCAGGAGGGCTTGGGATATTACACCAATATTTAACAAACTAAAGATAGTAAATAGTTCCTGGAATTAATAAAAACCAATGAACTATGATGAAATTGAAAGAGGAATCATGTTTAGTTGAATGATGAGTTTCAGACATGTAATTGAAAACCACCTTAAATAGATAAAATATAATTCATATAATTAAGGGATGAATTATCTAACATAGAATAAATGAACCACAATATTTTAAATGAGAGGTGAGGGTGATATGAGAGAACCAAATGAATTCAATTAAAATTTAATAAAAATATCCTATAAAATAAATTACAATTGTTTCTTTAAAAATATAAAACAACATGCTTCGAACCAAATGACAAAAATCTACTTGTACCATGGTCAACAATAACATAGTGACCAATATGATGTTATTTTATACCTTTAAAACTCGATATAGTACTATGTTCTTGTCTAATATTTATATGTTGGAATCTTTCAAAAGAAATATCTGTAAAACCTGGAATTTACATTATAATAAAATCCCATTAAAACATTAAAATGACACTAAAAATGATATTACATCAAAATACACAAGTATCTATCAAATTTATATCAAAATAATACATTATACAGATAAAATTTGTTACAATATCCCAACCATATAGAGAGACTTCCATTATTTACACTCTCTAAAATCACTAAGCGATGTTGATGAAAATAGTTTCCTACTAAATCCACATGTAAACATCACCTCAGTTTTATCATGTTGTATAAGAATATAAAAAACCATCCTGAATACAAGTGGAATGAATTTTTTTAATGTTTCATCTCATTATAATCATCTACATAAATATGTCATTCATCAAAAGTCATTATTTATCATGAATCACTCGAGTATTCCTCATATCTTGGGGCATGTTCTCGTCTACAGAAAGTCTCAATGGAAAATCCAAATTCCCCTAGTCTACACAGTAGTTGCTTAAAATAATAAGTTCATGTGTGTGAATTATTTCTCCCTATGAAAAAATGAACGAATTAAACGTCCAACTAGATTAAAAACAACATCAATCCATATTTTGGGTGGTCAATCACAATATAAATCAATTAAAATTAAATTTGAATGATTTAGAACATTATATATAAATTGTGAAATAGAAAATGAAACCCAACCAACATAAAAAATATATATTAGAAACAAAAAAATATGACACTCATACATGTATAACATTAATCTAAATGGTAGTTCAATAATGTTTTCAAATTGAATAATTAATGAAATAAATTAAATTCTACAATTGAATAATGTACTTGATCTTCCATCTCCACGTGTCATAAAAAATGAGCCTCTTCTTATCAATATTATCATAGCCAAAAATAGAACCAATGTTCTAACTACCATAACAATTTAGCTTATATATTAATCATTTATTATATATTTCCTATTAAAAATAATTGTATGTATCCAATACCCAACCAATGTATTAATGTTAAAATTTAAAACCATTTTATAATATTTTTAAAATTCAACTATGAATTCATGGTTTTATTTTTAAATAAGTAATGTCACATGAAATAATAAACTATGTTCATTTTTTCAAGATTATGTGATATAAAATATAAATACTATCACAATATTTTCATTATATGATGGGATAAAAATTATTGTAAATGATATTGATTCAAAATCAGGTGTTTAAATTTCACACAATATCAAAGAAAATGAATTACAACCCTCTTTCTTATACACCCTTTTATTTTACACCATGAATTTTCCAAAGATAGTAAACTATAATCCTAAAATAAAATATACCAAAACTAAAATAATTTATTAAAAAAAATAAACTTGTAGAAAAAAATTAATACCCATGTGTGAACTAGATATATTTTTGGAAGAATAGATAAATACAATATTTTTTATCAACCATTATTAATAACTAATTGTGGTATATTTAAAATAATTCTTAATTGATTAATTAATTTTGATATGTACATGATATTATATTAATAGAAAAGGATAAAATACGGATTATAATGTTGATGGTGTAATTAAAATACTATTATTATATTATACATCACAAAGATTGTTCTAAAGATTATTTATATTTTTATAAGGAAATAATTTCACTGAATTTTGAAAGGCATGAATTTAATAGTGTTATATTCATGGATATTTTGAGGTCCTCCAATATGTAATGAACAGATATATTAAAGTCTTCATAATGTTTTTACATAAAATATTATGGTTAACTAATGTTAATTATATTGTTATTGAAATTTTGAAAAATTAATTTAATATTATTCTCTTCAAAATATTTATTTCCTTATATGTAATTTCTATCATAGATATAAAAAGATATTTTATGGATCATAGTCTATATAGTTCATGAAAATCATAATGTATATAACTTTACAATGACATTAACATTCTAATGTTTTTGAAGAGATTGTATTTGATATAAATCCGATGATGCTGAAATATATTGATATTCCTAATTATCTAGGAAATTTTTAAAATACATAATCCAATATATATTTTGTGGTGAATTAAATGGATATTAATTAAGGGGATCATATTTCCATGTTTAGGATGATTTAAAATATAAATTATTGAATTTATTATTTCTGACCAATTCTATTTTTTCCTAGATTCTATTAACCCGGTATGATTATTGATCCTTGCGTTAAGGGTATTTTCATTACTTTGAATATGTATGGATCCCTAATATGATTCTATGAGTATAAAATTTAACAATTTATTTAATATAATGGGTTTAATTATTAAGATGATATAGTAATACCTTGATAAAATGATTATATTCAATGTTGATGAATGGAAGGTAAATACATAAACCTATAAAAAAATGTAGTCAATTTCTATTATGATTTAATATATTTGGATTACTAATAAACAAAGTATTTGTTACTAAGAAGGATTATGATCATTATGTGCATGACTTATCTTATGTACATGAGTATAATTATAAATAATTGGTCATGAATGCCAAAAAGAGACAACTGTGTTGATATTATTCTACAAGATAATGAATTTACTCGATGACAGACATATCATAGTTTTAAGAGAATCATTTAGATAACTGATGATCCTTTCACATTTAAATGTGAGTATATAATCCTAAATATTAGTGGTTCTAGTAAAATATTCAATTTTGTTGATACTTTGTGAATAAATTCATAGATACACACACTACACATATTATACTAGAACAAGAAATCTTGTGAGAGATAATGAAGAAAAATGTAGCTATCATGAATTGATTTATTATAATGATAATATATGGCTTCAATATTGAACTAATATAATGGGAATGTAAGATACAATATTGAGGTTCAAACTTCTTAAACAACCTTGTGTGCTACAATATAATTTCAAAAATTTAGATACATTTCGAGTTAGTGTTTTTACAGAGTTGATCATTCACAAAGGATTATATAGATTAGTTCAAAAAATATATACAACTAATTATTCCCACACCCCCTCTATGTGGTTATCAGATTTACTTTTGATAACATTTTGTATCAATTCAAACCAGGTACGATATAGGAACCTGTCTATATAAAGAATTGAGAATCTAAATTCATTTAGTAGTAGGAGTATATATAAGTTTGATAGAAGGAACAATCATGCTTAACAAAATATATTTATTTTCAATATACAATTATTTTTTAATTTAATGTTGTTATGAAATATGTTTATCAACTTATTTATATGTATTATCCCACTTACATCTTGTAAAATAGAATATTGGACATATATTGGATTATTATGAATGAAATTTTTTGTTCTTTTCAAGAAAATAAATCTAGTAAATAAATGGTGCACAATATTTGAAAATCGATATGGGAAATGCAATACATCTTGTATAAATGGAATTCCAATATCAAATAAAGCACACTAAAAATATATAGGGAGAAATTTTATGAAATAAAATGGATGAAGATGATATTTTTAATGAATATTTCTCTACGATGAATGATAAATTCATTCACATATAGAGATTTGGGGAAAATAATGATGAATTAACATCAATTTATAAATTACTAATAAAATTCCAAGATAGATTTGATTCAATTTTTTCAACTATAATAGATTAGAAATATAATTCCATTGATGATGTGATCAATACCCTACTTAATTATGAGATTTGAAAAAAATGTTTATATGGAAACAACTAGTCATAAAATTTAATTCAAATACATGAAAATGTTACAAATGAAGGATTATGTTTAATAATGTAGTCATTTTTATAAATAATCTGTTATTGATTAGAATCCTAATAGATTGAATGATTTTATTTTTAAAAATTTAAAATGAGGTAAAGAAGAATAATGTGGAAAACTCTCACTCAATTAATTTACCTGTGGGGGTATTCGAATCAATTATATAGACTATCCAAAATGAATATTATAGAGTATGAATATATATAATTTTAAAATAATTCTTAAATTTGGATATAGGAAAAATTGAAAAATAATTAGAGAAGGATGAAAATGATTGTGGAAAAAAATTGATGATGAATGAAAAGATGTATGTGATTAAAATAAATATATTTTTACTCTTCATCAAGTTTTTATTTCATAAAATATTATAATTGAATATATAACTACCCCATTAAACAATTTGTAAGAAATGAAAAATATTTTGGATGTGATATTGAAGGAAAGGGAACATACATTGATGAAATGTTGATTCCTAAAATTGACCTTTTTTCACTAGTAAAACACACATCAAAAGAGAAAAATAAAATATTTTAATATTTATCAAATAGAAAAATAACAATATTAGATGGGATTAATAACTACTTTAATTACCAAATTTAGTATATAAAATTCTATAATGTGATAGTGGCTTTGTTTTAAAAACAATCATTTTAAATATATAAATATTTCATCTTATTTATTGAATATTCGTTGTGTATATTTATGAAACATGAAATTACCTTAATGATATATAGTCATTTGAATCATTTAATCACAAATAATTATTACATAAAATATATAAATCATCACCCACTCTCTCTTCCATTAATAGAAACCTTCTTATACATGTCATACATAACAAAATTCCTTCTATATTTGGGAAAAGGAAAAATTTGAAATGGTGACCATATATTATCCAAATGGTAAAATAAGAGAGATACAAATATATGATCATAAGTAATCCAATCATAAGATAAAAGTTAGGGTATCATGTGATTAATATTTTAGATTCATATCCACAAATTCATATATCATAATCACGTGTCATGAATTAATACATGTAATTTCTATTTAATTGAATCATCATGGAATCAAAAATCATGAACTATAAGAAAATAAGATTATAAAATGTTCTTTTCTCAAATTATTTGAATAACATTTTTCATAATAATAATGAACAAAAATTATAATTAAATTCTTCCCAATAACAAATTCATCACATGTTAGGTTTCAAATAACCACATGTGATGATGCATTAGGCTTGGCATAATCTCATATGTACCCTCACATGTGTTTTCGATAACCTCTTGTGTACCATACATTGGGCATGGAATAATATCTAGTCTAACTATGAAAATCATTACCATTTATTAGAAACCAATGAACTGGAGGGTTATAATGGACATACTTTTCACATAATCATAATCCATTCATAGTTATTCCATGAGAAAATTAAAACATTTATCATTTCATCATTTCATAACAAAAGGTAAAAAATGAGATTTCCCAATATTTCATCATAATAATAATATTCCATTTAGAGGTAAAACAAAGAGAGTAACTGTTGATCATATCTATATTAAATTATATGTTCTAATAAATTATGTAGTTATTGATGAAAATAAAATCAAAATATCACTATAATATTTCATCAATAAAATACCATTTTCAGTTAAAATTTGATTTAAAATGTATATATTCCAAAAATATTTAATAAAAAAATTTACTCCTAAAAAAAAGTTTTAAATTTTAAATTATGTTTAAATGAAAAGATTCTTTATGAAAAATAAAAATGTTGTTCATGTAGTGTCTGTTGAAACTAATATGAGTTTCAGATTTTAGGTAAAATGTGACAGGTGGCATGTTTAAAAAATTAAAATATGATTCCTTTTAAAATATATAATAAATTTTTAAAAAATTACAAAATGAAACTCTAATATCATTTAGTAATTGTAAAATCATCGTTGAAACCATTTTAAAAAATATTGTGTATGGAATAAATTATTCTCGACCGAAGAGAAAATGAATGTCCATTTTAATTAACAAATTCTAGTTGTATATTTATTAATTAATTATTATAAAGTTAAATGAAATATATTAATAAGAAAAATAATTAAATTATATTAAATTAAATATTTTTTTGGAGTGATATGTCATATAATTTAATAAAAAAAATTTTAAGCATAAGAAGCAGCTACAAAGTGAGATTGTAACATGCAATAGTAACCTCAAGTTAGACTAACAATATAAGCTCTCTAAAATATTTTATACTATATTTAGATTTATTAAAATTGTATAATTGAACCCTATACAAATTTTGTTTAGCATAAATGATATAGTGTTTAAATTTCGACTATTTTTTGTTAATTTTTCATTATTAAAATTCTTATTATTAATTGTTAATTATTTAATTTTTCATACGTGTTTCTATTTGGAAGTTATAGTCCATTCCTGTTGATAATAGTTCCACAATCTCTGTAATATAAATAATTTCATTTTTATAATAAGTAACAATATTATAATCACTAATAACCCATCATATAATGTGGTGATATTAAAATGAATTACATCACTTTATGGAGATGGTTGTCCATAACTAAAAATAACTAATGATTGTCACTATTTAGTAGATTTAATGAATTAAAAATAACTAATAATTCACCATTATAGAATCATTATGATATAATAAATAATATATATGTATATATATATATATATTAAACTAAAAATTATACCCCATATGGATGATCTAGATGGAAAATGATTAATATTGCTATATGGAGGGGGTGGTCCACACCTAGGCACAAGTGATAGATTCATTTCTCATTTTATGGATATGCAATGGAATTTTTTTTCCACAATACAAATAAATTATTATAATATTTATGATATGTGGTTAATCAATTTATTATTGATACCACATGATTAGATATGTTAGATGAAGAAATAAAAATGAAAGACCCTAGTAATGAATTATATCTCATCATTTAGATTCATGTTGTGGTGTATGTCATTATCTATGAAGGATATATCATAAGAGAAAAAGGGGTATATGATGAAGGGATATAATATAGGAAGGGTTTTACTAGGTATTGGATAGTCTAGAAGGACCGAAATACGTGAATATGTTATAAAAAAACTTTCCCTTATATAAGTGTGTGAAGTAAAAACATTTGACTACATTAATGATTTCAATAATATATGTTTTTTCATTTGAATATGAATACAAATGGAAAATAAATCAGTTTTCGGAATATATAAGTTTTATATATAAAAAAATAATAAATGTACAGGTTTAGTTTTAATTCATACCCATACCTATTAGTTTAACCCTCCATAGTAATCATGTTTTAACATAAATATATTGTATCAAAATTTTAATGTTTCATCAATTTTTTATGAAAAAAAATTAGTTAAATAATTAAATTATATTAATTATTATGAATAATAATATGGAAATCATTTAACCAGATTCAATTTCTATAATTTATATAATTTAATTTTAAATATTTTTGAAAATTGTAATGAATAACTGTTTTAGAAATATATTTTTTTACAATAAGTCATAATTTAAATCCATTACATGCCTTTTAAAAATGAAAATTTGAATGATAATTTTTTTTAATATATAATCTTAACCATTCATTAAAAATAAAAACCAAATATAATAATTTAATTTACAATTATAAAAAACATCACTCTCACAAAAATAATTTTGAGAAAAATGCATTTTTTACAAAAAATATACATATACAAAAATCAAGAATAATTGTTTTTTCTGTTAATTGATTTTTATTATGTATAATTAAATCATGATATGTTACATTAAACCATAATGGTAAATTTATATTATATAATTCATTGAAATTAAATGAATATATTATATAAAAACATTATATTTTTAACTGTTAGCTAAAAATTAAATCATTTGATAAAATTCAAAACAAATACTCTTATAATAATATATATAATCTTCTTTTAAAAAGAATATTCATTACTATTTTCGTTTCTAATATTATTATAAATTTAATAAAATCACCATACAAAAATTACATCATAATTTTTTTTGATGAAATTTTTTTTGAATCATAAATATAAATTTTTAATAATCAATTACTTATTTATTTTTTATTCATCCATACATTATAATTATATAAACCACTTTACATTTTCTAGTAATGATGTAATTTCTATTCATAGAATCCAATTTAACGTATTGTTTAAAATAATATAATATATCAAAGATCATTAAGGCATGGGGTTGTGTTTAAGACATGATGTCGAATAACTGATTTATATAATAATGGAAATATATATAAAATAATTTGGTGTTACATTATACCACATTGAAAATAAAATTTTTCAACAAAATTTAATAACATTGATATAGATAAAGAAGGAAATGTCTTTTTTATCCCATCACTGAGTTCCTATGTGGCTTCATTGAATTTTTATTTAAAACAAAACACAAAAAACTAGATGTACTGTCTGGTTAAATAGAAAATTATCTCCAAGATATAATATTTATATTGTTTATTAATCATAACAATGAACATGGAACATTCTTTCATAAAATGAGTTCGGTACATCATAAGGATTATATATATACAAACTCAAAAAATATTTGTGGAACACATCATGGACGTGAGAGTGGTTTAGTGGATGGGTCAATTATTAAGTTATAGTCCATTATGAATCATGAAAATAAAAGCAACCATTTTTGAAAAGTCTCATATTTCCCAATTTAATAAATTTAATAACCATAACCTATGGAAAAATTCAATGGAATACCATAATACTAATATTGAAAATCTTCATTACATACGTTATTGTACGTATAAGTCATATTTCAACTCTGATCTTCCTTATTCTTCTATTGAGTATATTTAACCTTAAATTATATTTCCATATCTCAATATGGTCCTAATTGGAATAAATCTACACCATTATCCAAATATATTGTATTTTTTAACCTCTTTCAATAAAATGATTCAAATTGAGCAATATGAATTTTCGAGTTCTTTCGATTTTTATATGAAAACATTACTAAAGGAATGTTTTGATCCCAAACACAAATGAAATATATAGAAAGAGATCATGAATTAATTTCTAGGGTAATAATTTTTATATCTATATGACAATATTTATAGGGATTATAGCCACACAAATACCCAAATTTATTTCTATAACTTGATGAATAATTTCGAACAACATTTATTTCTTACTTAAATTATGATAAGATAAAAAATAATGTGGTACTATTTAAAACGACACCACATATTAAACATATTTCAATGAATGATGATAAAGATATAAATATTAATTGAGATAAATTATGTGTTATGTATTAAAAAAGAAAACCTCTACAACACAAATAGCATTATGATGCTTATATATTTTGGTGAGTTCGGCGAATAAATCCATGGTGTTTAACCCATTATAAATATGGTTTTGATAATGGATGGAAATCCCCATATTCATCAACCTAATACCATTAAAAAAACTCAAAACATGAATTGAGAAAAGGATTCTTCCATATACATCCTCATTTTATCCCATCAAAAATATTATTTCTGATCTCGATATATATTTTTATATAAATGATGAATAAATAGTGGTTATTTATGAACATGTTTTAGTATCTATTTCATAAACTATTTTACTCTTAAGAAACTTACTCATTTTATGATACTTATCTATCATTCTCAATCTATGTCATTCTTTCAAAAAATCCTCTCCCAACATTATAGTTATACATCCTCATCTTTCATCACATTAATTATCATATGGACAGATGGTTAAACACTCAACTAAGAGAGATAATATTTCTCATCAACCTTTAATATTTTTAGGTCCATTAAATGAAAATCCATAAACATTGGTTCGACGGTTGAAACAACACAGGTAATGAGAGAATAAATCATTTTCATGTTAATTATCATTCATATATTAAATAATAATATTAATTATAAATTTATTATTCATTTTTAATATATAAAAAGGAATTTTTTTTAAATTATATCCTTATTAGGTTTATATAAAATAATAATTTTAATATTTTTATTTAAAATATGAAATAATTAATTTAATTTTTAAATTTCTATCATAAAAGTTTTCATCTGTGGAATTTTTGAAACTTTTTTGAAAAAAAATTATTTTCAATGAATAATAAAAAGTAATATTTTTCTTTCAATATTTTATTTTATTTAAAAGTATTTATAATGTCAAATTATGTTTTTATAATTTTTAAAAATTAATTAGTTCATTTATATTTATAAAAATTCAATTATTGGTATTTAAATGGTTTTTATACATGAATTTAGTAAAAAAGATTGTTTTTGATGAAGTGCATTTTTATAAAAAAACAGATTTTTTTTTGTGAATTTCATGTTTAATTTTAAATAACATTCTTCCAATTTTTATTTTTAAGCATAAAACATGGATTCCATTTTTTGAATAATGGAGTCTAACTTTTGTAAATAGTCCTCATTTATTTTTCTTTAATATGAATACTTACCTTATACATAATTTTTTACAATATTAAAGGGTAAATCAGCTAATGATTTTATTTAAAAATGATACGGAATAAAAAATGAAAATAGTTTTTTTAAATATTTCAGATGATAATATGTCATCCATAATCAACAAAGATTCATTTATATGGTTTTATTTTCTATTTGGACGTTATTTTTACCTTTATAAAATTTATGTGAATATAAATCCAAATATATCATAATTTTCATTAATAACTATAATATTTATAATGATGGGATAAAAATAAGATATGCTCCGGTATAAATATTATTTTTAAATATAAATTATTTTCTTCATTTTTTTAATTTTTTTAAATTTTTTTGTGGTGGTATAATTTGATTAGAAGATTACGCAATGGTGATGTAGTGATTATTTAATTAGCCGAAAATTTCAATAAATAGTTTAAAAAATATTAATATTTATATAATATGTATTAAATTTTTATTTAAATTATTTTTTTATGTAAAATAATTACCTAAAAGTGGGTTTTGAATGAATTTTATTCACATTCAATTATTTTCAATGGGGTTATTAATGTGAAGATAAATGAATAGTCCCTAATTCATATTAAATTTTTTATATATTAAATAATATATTATCAAATGATATAAAATTCGAAAAAAATATCTTCATCCAATTAAATGGAATATAGTTTAGTACCTCAATCATGGTCCATTTATGGGATGTTTCTCATTTTATAGAAAAAAATATTAACCCATTCTCAGTTAAAAAACATTGATAACCTAATAATTATAATAATGGTTAACAAAGGGTTAAATATGATAATTTTAAAATTTTGTTTGAAACATTTCCATGTATTATTTTATTAGAGAATTTAGACTAAAAATAATAATATATTACAACAATATATATTTTAATAAATTTAATAATAAAAATAATTTAATATTAATTTAATATTTTCTGAAATTACAATATGTCCCAAACCCTCTATTAAAAAAGGAAATGATTTTCTCTCTTTTCAGCACACCAAAAAAGCCCTTCGTTTATTAATTACATGAAAAATACATTCCTTAAATCCCTATACACATAATTGATTCCTTTTTTCTAGAATAATACTAGCTTTATATGTGATAATGTGTAATGAAATTGGGTTTTTATAAATAATAGGTATAGTTATTAATTGAGGGATTCACATTATTTATTATTCTAAACCCATAAAATATAATTAATCCCTGATGAAATAATAACCCCTAGATTTCCAACATAATTTGGAGTTTTTATGTAAATTTCAAAACCAATATCTATATTCTCTTCCATAAAATGTGAATTGTATCCATCGTTCGTGTTTACGGTGGACTACCGCCACATGAAAAAATGTTACATTTTTTTCATAACACCTCACATGGATGATTTAATGGTGGGATTAATATTTATAATGATATTAATTGAAAATCTATCATTCCAGAAGGATAATATATCATTAACATCCTTCCCATTATAATCCCGGAATAATGACGACATCATTCATTCGAATGTGTGGGACTACCAAATCCATGAAACGATGTGATTCATTTCTTCAACACCACGTCACATGGATGATATATATATATATATATATAATTAAATTCATGTAATTAATGTGGTATTGAATATATTATTATAATTCTGGAAAGATAAAATAATACTTATATTTTTTCCATATTGAAGATTCAGAATGGAAACATTACTCATGGTTATGTCCAAAATATCATCTCAATGATTATAACATATTTAAATTTCAACATAAATATTTCAGGGATGATTTGAAAAGTATAATTTATTTATATAAATGGCAATTAATTAATTATTATTATTCTATATTTTTTGTAATATTGGCCAATTTTACCATATTCAACCCACCCTAGTCATTTTATACATATTAATAAAATAATCTCATAAAATCCATCATAAACATAATTTTTTATGTTATTATATATAACATGTTAATAACTGAAATATAATTTATATTAATATTTATAGTGTTTATAAAGAATTTAAATATTGAAGAAAATTATACTATTAAGGAATATAAAGAATTTTCATGACTAGTCTGGCACATTGAAAGGGAAATTATTTTTAATATCATCATATAATGTTTCCCTTCCAATTCTTTTTCTTCCTTGTCGATATCTTTTGATCATATCCTAATAATAAATTTTTAAAAATATAAAATAATTGTGATGCAAATTTATTTTTCTTTAAATTTCATTAAAAGACTTTTATAAGTTATCATTTGATGGAATTTTTGGAAATTAATTAAAAACATAAATAAATAATTTTATTCATTAACATATATGGAGAAACCAGCTTTTCCCGATACAACATCCATTGTCTGATGTTTTTTTCCATTATTAAATTTTATGGGTTCTTTCAAATAAACCCCAGCTTTTATCTTTTTTTATTTTGTTAATTAAAAAGTGTTTTCAAACAGAAATGTTATTTCTATATTTGAAAGTGTTTTTTATACAATTTGAAAAGAGTTTTTCAATGGTTTTATAAAGAAATGTGGAAGAATAAATTGGTTTATGACGGAAATTGTACATGAAAATTATATATCAGAATGTGGTGAGCCGGATAAAGATTGTATAAGATGTCCATCCCTATTATAGCTCATGAAACCTGATATATCATATATAATGGGTGAACCTAAATGGTGCTCTAATGTGTAAAGTAATGTTGGTTTTGTTAATAATAAATGAGAGAGTTACTATATAGTGAGTCATATAGGTTTATGTGGGATCTATTTATTTCAGTCACGAGCAAAAAAACCATTACTAATATGAATCAATAAGTATCTTAAAAAGGGTTTTAATTTTTTTAGTGAAAATAGTGTCTTTGTTTTCAATGTGGAAATTATTTAGTTATTATACTCAATGATTATTGTGATAAAAGTAATTATTTTATGGGATTTCATTCTTTTATGTAATAATGTGTTTTATTGTTTTTCTATCCATTTATGAAATTTTTAATCTTATCCCACATTTTATACTCTTTTCTATGTGGTTTAACTATTGGGTAGGGTCATTGATTAGGACATGATCAACCTTTTTATGATATATACAAAAATCATGAAAGGATTCTTTTTATAAGTTTTATATTATTTTAAAAATAGAATCTTTAGAGATGTTTCCACTATGTATTATAGCATTTACATGTGAATGGATGGTGACCAAATTCAATAAAGTTCTAAATTAAAATTTATTCACGAAGGAATGAAAATGAATTATTTTATAAGGATACTGTAGAATTTACTATTAACGGTTGGGTCATTATGGTGTGTATCATAAAAATTGTTTACACTACTAAAAAAACACCCTATACCCATGGATCAAACTCGTGGGTATAACCCCCAAAACCATGAGTATAGGCTATACCAACAATTTTGGTAATTATGGGGGTGAGTGGAGTCGCAATAAAGGTATTATCTTATACCCACAGTTTGAAAAAACATTGGGTATAGGGGTGTCACAGCCTGGCACACCCTTGTACTAAAGGGAACAACACTGCCTCCATGATTTTCAAACCATGGGGATTTATATTCCAAAAATGAAGGTGGTGTGATTCGACCATGGGACGTCCCACAAGTAGGCCACCTTTTATGACCAACTGGGCCAACAACATGTTCATTATAAATATATATATACATATATATATATATATATTAATATAGCCACTAACTTATAAATGAGTAGGCGAGAATCGAACACACGACCGATTGGAGGAGGATACGTCGCCTAACCAACTATGCTTCTCATAGTTTCTAAATATATACATAAATCTGTTTACTTATACTAATTAAACTCATTTCTAAGAAAAAAAATTCACTAAGATTCAAACTGTGGACCGCCTTCAACAACACGAACTGCCTAACCAACCAACCTATGGATATTAAATGTATTTATATTTATATCTTATTAATTAAATTAATCTAAACTGTGTTCCCACAAAATATATTTGTTGTCTCACAGAAAAATTATTCCCTCTATAATGCGGGAACACTATACCCACGGTTCTCTAACACCATGGGTATAGGTCTTAAAAAAAATCGCAATACCCACGGTTTTGAAAAAATGTGGGTATAGGTCTTCAAAGAAAACCCTATACCCATAGTTTGTCCAAAATCGTGGGTATATGCCTTGAAAAAAACACCTGTACCCACGTTTTTTCAGAACCGTGGGTATTAGTCTTTAAAAAAAATATACCCTAGTTTTAGGGAAAAACTATGGGTATAGGTCCCCATATTATCCCTATACACATAGTTCTTTTCAATACCATGGGTATAGAATGATTTTCCAATTGTGTTAAATAAAATTATGGGTTAGTATAATGGAAATAAATTAACCATAATATAATTTACTAAATGGTTATATTGAAATGATATAGAGGTTAATGATTATAATAATTATTCTTCTAAAATTCGTATGTCTAGAATTGTTTTCAATAGATGACAAAAGAATGTTTTTGTAGGAAGAAAACAAGAGGAAAATTTCTTTCATGACATGTATCCTAAAATGGTTATAATTTGAACTTATTTCTTTTATGGATTAGTTGATGCATGCTAGAAGTGGACGTGGAATCTATGACAGAGTGTAGCCAGAAATTATGTTGAGGAACATGAAATGGTAAATAATATTATAATACAACCTCCTACAGAATTCATTGAATCATAAGACCCATATTTAGCTAAATGATTTATAAATTATATAAATATTATTTTTGATGTATTGGGTGGTTCATAACATCAAATGGAAACCCTATCACAACATAATATTTAAGGTAATTATGATCGAGGCTGATCATTGTTTAAAAATACAATAGAGAGGTATGAGGTTGATTCCCTGATTCATTTTCACTTAAGAATATTTTAATTTTGAAATATTTCCATATGATTATTTCACTATCAACAGAGAAATTATAAATAGAATTTAAAGAAAAATATGGTGATTTTTTTTAATAGAAAATGATAATTTTAGAAGACTATATCGGTATATTCCATGTTTTATTTTGATTAAGATAATAAAATTAATATATTTTTATATACAATTTGAACCAATAATACAATGTGTGGGGGATTCAAGAGAATTGATGAGTTATGTGAATATTGAGATAGTTTTTTCCAACACTTATGTTTCCCATTATTTAAAAATTATGAAATATTAAAGGTGAAATGTAATGTAGAAGAAACAAACCAAGATGTCTGATGGTAATCCACAAACATGATCCATGTGCAGTACTAAAATTATCAGGGACTGTTTCATATTATATGTAAAGTGTCATCGATGTGGTCATTTTGGCCACATTTCTTATATGAGTAATGAAAATTTTTCTAAAAAAACAATGAATGGGTTAACTAATATCTATCCAGTGGTGATATTTTGAACATTCAATGAGTAGGTTCATTATTCTAACATGATTATAATGTTAGTTATGTTGGAAAGAAATCATCTAGATCAGAAAAATGAATATGTGGAAAAATCATTTAATACTATCATATTGGATTTTGGTCCATAATATTCAGTGGTGAAATGTATGATGTGGATACCAAAGTGTCTATGGTTTTTTAAATGTGATCATGAATTTAAATTTTTACATTCTAGTGTTTATATGATTAAGATAATCAATTTCCAATAGTATATTATCTCATATAATTCTTATGAAAACTCTGTTGTTCCATTCATTATTTACTTACCCTATTTTAGGGGTTTTTCTAAACACTAATTCATTGAATTGTTGGATAAATATATAATTTTTATTTAATTGAATAAAAAATTATTCACTATATTTTGGGCGGAGATATCATTTCCATTGACGGTGGGATTAATATTTTGAGTCTACTATTGAGTTGGGAATGGTGTTTTTTAATGATCATGGTATAAGCCAATGATGTGTTCCATAACATAGGATATGTTCTTAATAAGAATTAATAATTTAAATATTTAGTTAATTTGATAAGGTAAAATGTCCCCCTGGGGATTCAAAAAAACTATAGCAGAAGGGCGAGATGATTCTCCCATGTGTGATGATTTCATCTATAGTTGGTTGATGAGGATGGGCCATCATATATTGTCAATGGCATTGATCGTGAGCGGATCAAGATGCAGTGTCATCTGAGAGAGGATTTTAACCCAAATCATTGGCATATATTCAATGATGTAGTCATGTTTTATCAGTTTTATTCCCTCATCCCTATAGGGTATCCATTTTTATGTTTTGAAGTCATATTATGATTGTTAAAAACACTTAAGGGGGGAAAATGGGCTTATTTTGGGGGAACATGGGTTTTGAGAGGATCGTAGCAGATTTCCATTAAGAAAACCTGACTACATTGTGTGTCGTTATAAGAACAAAAGCTATGTGTTCTTCCAGTTATAGGAATTTTAAAATTATAAAATTAAAAGATTTTCAATTTATTTAAATTCAATATATTATTACATTTCCAGATACCTGGCCATGCGACAATGTACATGGGAAGACAATGTTCGGAAAGTACACGTCGTGCACTATGGATTCATGTCGTCCAGTATGACATAGCCATATGGCCATGTAAATGAGAAGATACCCCATAGGAGGAGTAAATTTATATATAATATTACATAAGAATACATTGTGTATTACTTATCCATGTAGTAGTACACTGGCATAGCCCATGTTTTCCCTGGGCATGTAATAGTACACATGCACACCCGCACACTGATATGGCCATGTAAAATTACATGGAAACATGTAGTGCTGATAGTACATGCTATGTACTAATAAAAAGAAGAATTCTTGGAGTTGATAGTACATTATATGTACTAGTAATTACATTCCATGTACTTAGAAGTACATTCCAGGTACTTTTTCCATCATAGTCATTCTTGGTGTTTTGTGCCTTAAAATATAGGTATGGAATTATGAGTAGTCTATTATATAAATTTATCCTAGTAAATAATGAATGTGGGATATTTTAAACATATAGTGGACATCTAAATGGTGACTTGGATTATTTCAGTACAACATGCGAGTTATCTTGAGTTTTGGATTCATAATCCTTGTGTTGGTAGGGTTGTGAGCTACCAGGTCCGAGTGATGGTTGGGACCTTGGTGATCTGGCTGGCCTGAGCGTACCATGGAAATTTATTTGAAGATCATTAAGTGGATAAATTATTTTTTTATTGAGTAGTATCTATGGAGATATCTTGGTTTGTTTCTGTTCATAAATCCCAATTTCTCGAGGTTAGAGTATTTTTTTGTTGATCCTATCATTCAGGATCACAGTAGTTGGATATATCTGTCTTGGTTAGCCTTATAATATATAATTTATATCTAGTTTCTATAGTGGTGTTGTGTTAGAATCATGGAATCTTGAGGATTTCCCAAGTGGGAATGTTTCTTTTAAAATGGATCATTATATGTCATTGTCACATTTTGAGAATGCCCATTTTGCATGGTATTTCTTATAAATGCATTTTTTGGTGCATTTTTAATAAAATATTGTTCATAAAGAACTGATATATTCTTAATAATGTTTCTTGTATTGGGAATATCCTAATTCCTTGTATGAGATGGGAGAATCGATCATAGGGTGTCTTATGATTTATATTTCCTATGGGATATTTTTGTGCCTTTCCATGGTCTTGGGTTTTTAACCAACCCTTTTCATGTTTCCATTGTTTTTTGATTCTGATACATGGTTTATACCTATGAGGATATTTTGGTATGGTTGGATTGACACATTTTTACCCTAGTTTACTAGTATGGGATGTGATGGAAGAGAGATCTAGACAGACAATCTGCACGTATGGTTTGGGATTTCAGTAATTGAAAATGTTGGACATGACACTATTTATATATACTGTTGGCATGTTTATGGTTTTACAGTTTGATTCAGGTTTCTGGGAGATTTTTTAATGTTGATTATTATAGTGGATGTGATGTAAAATGTATCTAGTTACATGATAGACTAAGTATCTGATCAATGATAGTATAATATCAGAATTAGAGGTCACACCAAGGCTCTAGACACAAATGGTTCACTTTGTTGATTTTATGCATGACAGATTCTATAGTTATTGATTGTAAAATAGCTGGGATGATTTATGGAATGATTATCTATATCAATGTCTTAGGAACTAGACTGATGCTCTGTGCATTATTGATTTGTCATATGGTTCGGTGCTGGACTGATTCTCCATGCATGGTTGATTTGAGATAAAGTATTGGTATCAGACTAATTCTATAGAAATTATTGTTTATGAAACATGAGATAGATGTAATATTTTCATTCTGGGATTTTTTATAATTTATTAAGGTAACTAATCAAGGTGTTTTGAGGATCCACAAATTAAATAATGGTTTGTTCATAAAAAAATGTTGAGGGATTACTTAGACTAGTTTCTGTAATGAGAGGACTATTTTTATATGATTTCTTTAAAATTGTGAGGCTTGACTTTTACTGAAATAGATATGGAGCTTGTAGGTTTTTTGTGGTCCTAAAAATGGTGTCGTTCTCATTGACTCTATGACATAGTCCTACAATGTTATGGTTGATAGAGGTCCATGAACAAAGGAGAGAAAATTTCTTATTTTAATTTATTTCAATTTTTGGTTTTGACTATGATGAGCATATTTCATGATAATTTACATATGAAATTAGTTCATATGTTCCCCAATGGGGGTATCCTACTGATATTTATTTCTCATCCCCTGAACTTGTACCTATGTGTGAATGTAGAACATATGTCTTATTTCATATTGATATGTGATTCAAGATGGATTGGGATGTGGCCTAGGATAACATGGTTGGAAGGAGTGATCATGTGGAGTCGACTGTTCAGGTTGGAGTAGCTTGATTGGTTATTAGAGACTAGGTATGTTATATGGAATGTATATTGTAGAAATTCATGATGTATTTATCTTATAGTTTTTTCTATATGTGACTGGCCTAGTGGGAGATAAATGTTGAATGTTATTCATAGATTTTTTTCCATACTATACACAATTTTATTACATCATAAACTAGTTTTAAAATCCTTATTCTTTAATATTCTCTAATGTTTATGATGCTTGGTTGTTTAAATTAGGATGTGAACACTTATATGGAGTTATAGTCTCCTAAAATATCCACTTTTTATCCCCACTTCTAGTTACCATCCTTTGGAATACCGGGAGGCACGCTTAATGTCTTCTACAAAACCGACATAGAAAACTGGGTTAGTGGCATCATGATTTGGACATTAAAGAGTGGTATCTGAGCCATTATATTTCCCTTCTTACCCTATTTATGTATTTTTAGATAGGATATAAAGTGATTTTTTGGATCATGTTATGGATACTGGGTTGGTGCATCATGAACACCTATTCCTTTAGGAAGCCATGATTTCCAGGGCTGGGATTGATGTTGTTTGTTTTCGATGTAATAGTTCTATCTGATTTCTCCTTTGTTTAATTCATGTTTTTTATATTTGAAGGTCTATAATGGATCTCAGGATATTGGATTGTTTCAAGGATTACTACTATTTGGTTTTAACCCTTTTATTTTAGTAGAAGGGGAAATCACATTAATCTTGATAGACACATAGGATCCATATGATATATGCCTAAGAGTGACTGATTTCATGGATTTATATATTATAGAAGATTATGTGGATCTATGATGAGGTGTGTGGCAGTGAGGATGTTGTTGTGTTCCTCCTGCATGGTTGGTTTAATGACTTGGGTGTGTATATATAGTAGAAGTATAGGCTTTTGGACACCATGTGGATGATTTTTTTGGATAGGTTTCCTTTATATTCCCTCATGTGAAAAGACTAATGTATAGAATCTTGTAGGGGAAGAAACAAATATTCATGGAAATTTAGTTATAACACTACCTATTTGTGGTACCAGAACCTAGAAGTGGTATTTTTGGATTCTTGATATTGTTTGATTATTAGATGGTGGCATGTTTGATGCCCAATCAGTTGTTACCTTAGTTAAGTTTGTACAGACCTTATGTGGGAGGGTCTACGTAACATCTTGACATTGATTTGGGAAAAGAGTCAGATCTATTTGACATTATAGGGTGACCCATGATAGGGGATTATTCAATTATGAGTGCATGGGGTGATTTAAGAACAGATTTATGTTTTGGGACTTTTGGAATTGGAAAACAAAGGGTGAAGATAAGAATGAGGTTTAGGGTCATTCGATGGCTTTTTTGGGAGTTATGACATGTGTTTTGAAGTTTCGTCCTTTTAGTTGGTATCAAGTGGACCATTTTCATTTAGATTCCCTATCCAAGAATTATTTATCATGAAATTTGATCCTGGTGGCATTGGGTTGGATTGGGATCACTTGACCTAATCTAGTTGTGTGGTTAAGGCTTTTGAACCGATATTTCATGAGACGTGAAATACTAGAGTGGAAGAAGGATTGTAGTTGGGATATAAAAGATCATGTAATACCTATGTGATAATGAAATCTTGTATACATTAGTGGTTTTGATGCTCTATGTCATTTGTATTGTGGGCCAGACATTAAAGGATTGTATGTACGAGGTTGTGGAGTAGGGAAGGTAGCCATTAGTGGGATGAGAATTGTAGATGGTGTGATGAGTGTCTGGTGTTCATGGTGTCCTAAGGCCCTTTGGATAGATTTTTGAAATTTTTGAATTTATTAGGAAAAAATAATTATACTATTACCAATTTGAGATGATCATGCCACATATATTAATGTTGTCTACAGTTTTCTAAGTGAGAATCGGCATTATTCTGTTACATAGAGATATTTACTTTAGTCAATGGGGATCCTCATGGAAGCTTCCACTCACGAAGTAGTGTTTGTGAATCCATATGGTGGAGAGCACAACATCAACTATATGTGAGTTATTTCCCTAGTTCAGAATAGATATCAACGATTTTTTTGGGTGTTATTCTCAAACAGTGGGAATAAGGGCTGATAGATGTGTCTTTTTATCTCTGGTGAGAGTAAGATACATCCATTCCGAGTTCCAAGGATTGGTCTTGATTAGTCCATGGTCCACAAAAAATATTCCTAGTTATGAGTTTATGATAAGGATAATCTAATAAATGGGAGTTCTTGGCCAGTCATGTTTATTTGACACTTGTGTAGGTAGGTGAGAGGAGGATGTGAGGACCACATCGATTGAGTTGGTGGATCACTAATGATGTGTTTTTAATGGAGATTCTGACGATGGGAAGCATAGTGGATCAGAAACATCTATTGTTGATTGATTTCTATAGAAGGTAGAATGATGAGTTTGATGAATATTTCTAAATGATGGGGTGATGTATCAGGATGGAAGTGTGTATTTATCACCTTACATAGTGGTTTTTAATGGTTGAGTGTGTTGAATTTCCCTTGGTTGGGTTGTTCACCCTATCATAGGGGTTATTTATAGAAACCATGTTGTCATCCTTGAGTATGATTCATGATGTTGAGTATGCGTTGATGTCTATGGTGGTTCATGATATTTGGCAGAATAACCCTAAGGATTCTTGAGGATGAGAAAGATTATGGTGGGGTGGTTGTAGAGATGTGAGTATTTAGAGGTTTTTAAATTAGATCCATATTTTTTTATTTTTTTTTTGATTTTCATGAGGGGTAAATTTTACAAATTTCCTTCTTTTATGATCTTAGACAGTTTTTATGGAAAATAATTTGGTCCAAAAATAAGTAATTTAACATCTCATAGATATTTGTTGGAATTCCTAGTCATTTGTGTTTTAGAATAACATTTATCATTTAGTAAATTAAAAATAAAAATATTTAATCAGGATCATGTGGAGATATCATTTGAAAGGAGCATCAGATTATGTTTTTGAATTAATGGTTGATTCCGTAACAATGGGGGTTTTCTTTTGAATGGTATAAACCCATTACAGGTTCTGTGACTCTGTATGATTTTTAAAAGTGATTTTATTAATGGCGTAATTAAATAATTTTCGTTAAACATCCCCTACCCCTTGGGCTTCTCATGAATGACGAGGGAAGGGGGAGAGGTTTCAACCTATTGATAAACCTATATTTAAAGGAGGAGGTGGGTATATGCATCCATAATTATTCCATAGAATAGATAGAGATCAGATCGTGGTGTAGTGGCTTCCGGGAGAATATTTGGACCTGATGATTTGGCATTTATGCCATAAGGTTGGTAGATTTAGGTTTTTATGCCCCATTGACCATAGTTGAGTATTTTTCTGTTTTAATGTCCGGTTATGATGGTTAGAAACCCCATAGTGGTCGATCTATACTTCTTTAGCGGGAGAAAGAGGATTTTTGGATTTTGTTGGGGTTTCACATTTGGAAGCCCCAACTACAGAATGTGTAGTTTTAGGAACACAATCCTTATGTTATTTCTATTTGTTAGAGAATCACATTTTAGGAGTATATACCATATACTTTAAGTAAACAATATGTTGTATTACATGACCATATACCAAGCCATGTGAAAAAGTACATAGGAAGATGATGTTGGAAATATAAATACTGTGTACTATGGTTACACACTGGGTATAAGTACATGGACATACAGACTTGTGTTTTGTAAGATGCCTCAGGGGATATCTTCATGGCCATGTAGTACTACAAATGAATTCACCATGTACACCCTGGGCGTGTTTTAGTGCACAAGAGAACCCGTGTTTTCCATGGATGTTTAATAGTACACATATGTACCCCATGTTTCTCTATCATTGTAAATGAATAGGTCTGTGTGTACAACTGAGTGTACACAGAACGTACTATGAATTAAATGTTTTTTACATTTTTCAGAATGGAGGTTCTATGTGCCTGTACATTTGAAGTCAGAATTTTATTTTTGAGTATTACATTATGATAATTATTCAGTATTGATCATGATAATGGGATTATTTTGACATATAGGGTTTTTAGGATTTTGTTTTTGACTACTATTACTCAATATAAGTATTTCCTTAGTGGATGGATTTTTAATCCTCTAGTGGGGTTGGATGTGGGATACAAGGACCATTGGAGGTTTTGAGCTTGGTGATCATCCTAGAATGAGTTTTCAATATTGATTTGATTGAGGTTCATATCTTGGATCCAGGAAGTTGGGATTTATTAGTAACATTCGGTAGATCATTGTTTGTCACTATGCACAAGGACCACTTGCTCGGCGTTAGAGTTGTTTAGTTTTTGATTTTATGTATTAGGATCTGGATGATTGTATAATTCAGGTTTGGTTGACATCGTTGGATGTTGGTTACATTAGGGATCCTTTTTGGTGTTATGTTCAGCCTATGGGACACATAAATATTCCACTAGTGGGAATTATATTTATCAATTTATAATTGGATATCATAGTTGACTGTTGTGACATAACACAAGGCATTGTCTTTCTTTTAGATTTCTTTTTATGGTGCTCTATTGATCAAGGTTCAGTTGGAGTCCTCTGAGGGTTACTTAAGGATTTTTATTTTCTCGGGTATTTCTTGAATCATATAATGAGATGGGGTACCTCCTAGTTGGGTGTCTTATGATATTTAAGACTTTGGGATATTTTAGTATCTTGTGATGGCCATGGGTGTTCGACCAAACCATGTTGTTTTTTATCTTACATGTGGATGTTTAGACATTATCTTCGCCTCTGAGTCTTTTTTTTGTTATGGTTGGATTGCAAACATTTGGATCCTGGTTTATTAGTAATGACTGTGATGAGTGAGAGAGATGAATAGACAATAAAAATGTATAGTTTTGGATATCGATGATTAATAATGTTATACATGACTCTTCTTATCAGAAATAATGACATGTTTCTAGTTTGATTCAGGGATTGAGGCTTTGGGAATATTGAATAATATTGTTTAGTATAATGGATGTGATTTCACATGTATATTGTTAGATTTTGGACTGAGGTTCTAATCATATATTGTATAATACATAGATTCAGAATTAGATTGAGGATGTAGAGATATATAATATTCTCTTTTTTTTATGTGACAGACTAATGCTATGTGAATTGATTGTATAATTTCTAAGGAATATGGAAGACTGAAACTGTACATCCAGGGTTTAGGTGTTAGATGGATGCTCTAGGAGTGATTGATTTGTTATATGGTTGGGAGCTATACTAATTCTCTAGGAATTCTTGATTTTATACACTGTTATAGGTATTGGATCAAATCTCTAGGTATTATTTTTTATGATACATGACATATTCTTCAGTCTATTATTATAGAATTTGCGGTACAATTTTGAGGTAATTGGGATAGATTTGCTGAACTAGTGAAAATGATATTGTGGGTGGTTAAAAATTAAATAGTGGGCGATGAATTAGATTTGTGTTATGGTTGATAGAACTATCATTTTATGGTGACTAGAATTTTTAGGTTTGGTTGTGACTAACATGGATTTGGAGCCCACATGTAATTTTAGATGCACATCCATAAAGAATTTCTAAGAGAATATCTAGAATTTTCCAATGTAGGTATGGTAAATATCATTTTATGTTCTACATTATGATAGTGGTTTTATTTTCATTTAATTTTAGTTAGGTTTAACCATGTCTTAGCATATTTCAATAGCATGCTCTTATAATATTAGTTTATTTACTTAATATTTTTCGTGTCCTACTAATATTTATTTTTAACCCCCTATTAATAAACCTCATTGTTTTTTCAATCCTAATTTATGATTTCATGTTCAGCGCAGATGCATGATGGATCAGGATGTGGCCCAAGATTTCATGGATGTACTAGATCTTCATGTGGAGTCAACATGTTAGGATAGACTATAGTGCTAGTGTATTAGATACCAGGTATGTGATATAGCCTAGTGTTTTTTTGGGTACTAATATATGTATATTTTAGTTTTATATTTTTTATATGGGATTGGTCCTATAGGAGGTTGATGATTAATGTTTGGAATGGTTGTTTGGAACTTTAATGGATTTAATTTTATCACAACATGTATCAGTTGTAGTTTATTAATTATTCCCTATTATCTGATTTATATGATATTTTTTTATCAACATATGGATATGAACTCTGATATGAAGGGATAGTGTCATTGTTTGTTCCACGTTAGACCCCCACATCTAATTAGGAGTCTCTAGCGTATGATAAGCCATATTTTTTGTCTCATGGTGTACCATCTCAGGCACCATTTTAGTGTTATACAAGCCAAAACCTTACATATCATAGGAGTTTATTATAATTATTTGAATTCCCCAATTATGTTTGGATCATCACATTCCTTCATTTCTCTTAACATTACACGTATGCTGGGAATATCACCTCAAGAACATAGGCTTGATCATTTGGTGGAACTCCTGGTCGAAATATTCAGGAAACCAATATTTATTAGTTAATTCTTATTGTTGTTAATGATTAGCTCATCCATGTAAATCATATTGAAATAACCATTGTAGAGTTTGATATTATTTTGTTTGGGGTTAGACTTTATATTATCATTATATGATGTATTATAGTGATATGAATGTTTTATTCAATTATTTAATACCTATGATAACCTAACATTAATCTATGAAATTTATTTGGGAACACATTGACTGTTACCTTGCTCATGCTACTCAAAGTAATGGATCTATTAAAATTAGTGACAATAAAATAGGGAATTAATATTGGGGTTTTTTCGTGATTATTTTCATTTTGTTATACAATATCAAGAAGTTGAAATCACGATTTATCTAGTGAATGATTCTATGAATATTTTGAAACCGCAGTATCGAATTGAACATGTTGAACATTTGGAATTGAAAAATATTTTATCTTGGTTTCTATATGTATGATTAATTCTCCTAGAACATCACAATATGGTAATATTATTATATTTATTAGGAATAATGATATGTAAATGAGAGTCAGTATGGATTATATAACCTGGAATAACATAACTATTAATTTAGTGTATCATTTTCATCATATAGTAGATTCAGTTGATCAGCTCTACAGAGAATAATATATTTCTATGGATAATCAATGGTCGCAGTACAATTATTTTAATATAAATGAGGCAGATACTATAAATAATATTAATTAGACTAGAATGGGAATTATGAGTTTTGAGTTATTCCCATTGCATTCAGTGTGATACCAAAAAAATGTATAGATATTGTGAATCAAGTTTTCCTTGAGTACTTTTATAGTGTTTTAGTTGTGTTTATGAATTAAAAATTGGTTTATTTTAAATATTTTGAGGATAATGAAATAAAAATGATAATTTGTTTCAAACCATTAGTGAAATGAAACTACATTGAAAGTTTACAATATTTGAATTTTAGTTTCAAAAAAATCTATTTCATTTGGAATATTTGTCCAAATACATAATAATAGTTGATATGGATAAAAATAATTTATTTGAGGACTGAATAATATAGGGAAATTTCAAATGGACTCATAATATCCAAGTATTATAGGTTTAATACAAGAGGTGTGTTTAATAAATTTTTTATTTTTATAGCTCATTGACTCTCTTATCTCAAAAATGACTAAAATTCAAATGGACAAAATAATATAATGATATATTTAGTAATTAAAAAATAATATTTTTAATGCTCATGTTTTGGATTTACCCCCATAAAAATAGTGATTTTAAGATATAATGTGATGTTTTATTGAAGTGGATTTGTTGTCTTCCAATCCATAATAACATGGTAATTTATAATTCTTTATTGTTACTGAAACAACATTAACAAAATTATACTTCATATGAAAGGGAATAATATTTAGTGGTTTTGACTTCAAAAATATTTTGGAATAATTTATATTGAGTAATGAGAGAAAGATATAATAATAACGAATGATTGAAGTATATGAAAAATTAGAAAGAGTTTCACATGAGGGAAAAAATATTTCATGATCTAATTAAGAATTATGATTTCATGATTCATTATAATCCTGTAAAATCAAATAAATAAACTAATGCATTTAGTATGAAGAAAATTATTTAAAATTAAACCTTTTTACATTTGGATCATGAATTTTTGGATTATGATTTTATCAATTTTATCTTATAAATTATCAATGCATGGGAATCCATTATTTTGTACAATGTGTTTGTATAATAATACCAATCATAAAAAATTAAATAAGATCTGACGGATGATTTTAAATACCGAGAAAATGTATAATTGGTGAATATGTGTATGTTTTAAAACTATAATGTTGAAAAAAATGATTTTTGAAATTTGGATAGTGATTTGTTGTTCCTTGTGATTCGGAGATAAAAATAGAACAATTGATTGAAGCTCATAGTTCCTTGTTTTCATTTTATACTAGTAGAACTAATAGTTACAAAAACGTCATTGAGTACTACTATTGGAATTGAATAAAAATAGATACTACTGACATTTATATAAAATGATTGCATTTTGGAAAATATAATTGATGATCATAAATTATAAGGAGGGATGCATCAACAAATTCCATTACTGAAGTGTAAATTGGAATTTATATCCAATAATTTCATTGTTCTATTTCTAAATACATCTCGAGGTATTAATTTTATTTTGGTTGTTGTTGATTCGTTAAATAAATATTCCCATGTCCTTCCCATTTGAGATACTGTTTATTTATAGAATCATTCCCAAATATACCAGAATGAGATAGTAAGTTTACATTGATCTTATATCTCTGTTATATCTAACCATGATCACAAGATAACACCACATTTCTAGAAACAGATAGAATGTTTTTGGGTACTGAATTAAATTTCAATACAACCTTTCATCCTAAATCATCTATACAGTCTAAGAGGTGAATTTAGAACTTGGAAGACATGGTTAATTAGTGTTCAAGGGATTACTATAGATATGGGGATCAACATATTTCATTTTTTGAGTTTTCATATAACAAATGTTTTCATTTTTATTATAAGAAAGTAAAAATTATAATCATTATTTGGGAAATACTATTGGGTTGTAGCTATGATAATTGAATTTCATGGGACTAGAGGTGGTTGATGAAATAGTTGATATGGAGAAGTTGATTTAGAGTTATATGAAGAAGGATCATTATATATATACAATTTATGTTTATAAACAGATGAATGGTATTTCATTTGTGGTAGGTAATCATATTTTAATTAATATATCCTCATAGAAAAATGTTATTTCCATTGTCAAAAATGGAATCTATGTCCACATTTAATTGGACCATATGAAATCCTTGTGAATGTTGGTTCTAACGACCTAATTTTTTATAAATGGAAATTAATATCTTAAACAAATTTCATTTAATCACATTAAATCACAACATAGTCAACTAATATATTCTATTTGACATTGGAAAACAATTTTGTCACTTATGTGATTTGAATTTTGAAAAACAGTCATCTACAATTGTGATCAGTATGTTATTTGGAGTTTGATAAGACAAACAAAATTTTTTTATGAATAGTAACATACCCTTTTGAAAGGTAACATACCTCTATGAATATTAATGAATAGTAATGAAAATAAAATCGGCCTAAAAATAGAAACATCACCCATGAATTTATATATACAATATATAAATCTTGAAATAGAAAAACGATCATAGTATAAGAGTTGGTATTTTTATATGTCAAAAATATTTTATATATTATTTAATGATTAATATAATAATTTAAAATGGAGATGTATTTTCATATAATGTATTTATAAATTGTTACTCTATTGTCTTCTATTTATAATATATTTTTATGGGACATTGGTTATGTTTTCAAGGTATTATAAATTTATTTATAGTTTTAATGTTGATTTTGTTAAATAAATTAGGATTTTATTTAAAAGATAAATTAAAAATATTTAGAAAATTGTTTTCAATGAATGGAGTTCAATTTTGAATTCTGTATGTCAATAAATGAATAGCATAAATTTTTGGGATTTTTCTAACATACATGAATATTTCATGAACATTAAAAATACAGATTTGAGTTTTCAGTATGTTTAATCACATCATAATAATGTAATAATTAATAGAAAAAGTCTGGAAGATTTCTATAGTAAAATAGGATATAAGGTGTCCTAAGTGGCTAATACCATGGGAAAATACCTTAGGAAAGCATGTGGTTTCTCAAAAACCACTAATGAGGTGTCCTTTGAAATTAATAAAAAAATATTCCTCTTTTACTATAAATACTCACTCATTATTTCATTTTCATTCATAAAATATCCATAATCCTCAAGGATCTTTTGGTTTTACTTCCCTATGAGTCCTCCCATGGTTTCCTTAATCCCCCAAGTACCCAACCTTCATGATTTTGGAGTTACTTTAAAAGGTAATGGAATCTTCCATTCATCTATTTTCATGCTCTCTTTTTTTATTCGTTAATTTCAATTGGATTATATTGGGAAATATCATTTCATATCCCCCTTAATATCCATATTATGTAATAATTTTGAGATCCCCCTTTTTTATCTCATCATAATATTTTAAGAATTTTTTTGCGATGTCGTTTGGATGCCGAAATTTGATAAGGGATCTCTCAGTATTTCTTTTATTTTTAAGGTCATCTCTTTTCATTTTATTTCCACAACACATTTCATCAAAATGTTGTGAAGAATATATTTCATTACGTGTAATGTAATTAATTCATGATAAAGTAATAATTCTTCAGCATATCTCATTTCCATTTCTTTTATACTAAAAACGGAAACACAATCTAAGATCTGCTAATTTACCGCATTGATGGATGATGGAGTTTCAATTTCTGTTACCATCTGCAATTATGGTCATGAAACCATTTTCATTGATGAAACAGACCATAATATATTTATTATGTATCATCTATGGTTTTGTAATCTTTTTGTGCTCATTGTTTTGATTTATAAAGAAAAATGAGTGTGTTGTGTCCAAAAACCTGCCAATTTACCCAAACAGTTATCATTAAATAATTTATATAATGATTCATATTCTTGCCAAGTAACCAAATGGAATTCAAAAACATGTAAATTCCTGGATTATAATTAATAAAAATTAAATAAAATTCTACGCAACAATCCCCATTTTACCGGATTATCTGAACATGAATATAAGTGAACCGATCATTACAACCAAGGGAACAAATGGCCCCGAACAATTAAATTAAATCTCATAACCAATTAAAACATTTATGAATTAACTCAAAATGTATTTAATAATTAATTTAATTATATAATAGGTTATGTAATAATTAATTAATTTTCCTAATTTTATTATTCAGGTAGTTAATATAAAGTGGAGAAGACCATTATACTTAAGGTAGGAGATCCTCTCTATTTCACTTTTATTCAAGAATGTTCTCTATGTTATGTATTTTTATGTAGAATTAAAAATGTTGGGGTATAATTTATCACCTTTCCTAAACATTTAATGTGATGTTTAAAATATAGTAAATCCATTTATCACTCATTAAGAGATCCTATGCACAAGGGATACCAAGTAGATATTCTGTAACAGATCCTACATGTACAACCTTTATTCCTTCGGGTTGCACAAATGTTCTTTTTACCCAAATGAATGTGTCCTTTATTTTTATGTACAACATTTACATACTTTTTATATTCTACAAACACATGTTTCAATATCCATTCCTCATTATCTTTAGGGGATATAAATCTTTTTATGTGATTCCCTCCTTTATTCATCCTGATAAGAAAACCTATTTTGAGGGAGCACCCCGATTTCATACCGGATTTCAGGTTCACTCCATACTATATATTAATCCAACCTTGTATTTAACAAATCTGTCCTTTTATTTTTAATACCTTCTTGGTTCACTTTTGATTTTTTATAAAGGATTGTTTCCTTTTCTAATTTAAAGGCTCTATCATATTTTCCTTAAAACTGCTCAAATATGTATTAATTCCAAAATTTCATTAATATATTTCTTACATATTTTCACTTCTACTCTATATCACCCACCATGATACCATCCAATGACAAATTTTTATTATTAAAGTCATACAATAATGACAAACATGAAAGACCAAAGAAATCATCCTTAGGGGGTCCTATACTAGTGAAGACCGAGGGCATCCCCTATGATCAGATTAACCCCCTTGGGATTGAAAGGATGAATATTTTGAGAAATATTTAATATTGGTCCTGCCATAGTGGCCATATAATCCACAACCCTATTCACCTCCCTCTACGTGTGGTTAATTTATATATTGATGTTGAGGATGTTTTTGCACTTTCTAACTGAATAAGATATGGACCATGGGATGTCATGTTCTCCATACAGGGCCTCATGAATGATGAAATAATCTATCTCCACTTGGGTAATCTCCATCTTCTCCTGGTTACATAGGGATAACCCTATCATAATATCTCTCGCCTCCACTTAAAGGTGGATAACAGTAACATACGTCTCAGAAAAGGCCAAAATTACAATCCCTTCCAATTATCACACCACACACCCACCTCTCATACATCCCAGAATACATGACCCATATGTGTTATTCTTATAGCTTATTGTCGGGGTTTTCAAGCATACCCATTGACCGAATGGTTTTTTGGTGGAGACCTGGGAATGCTAGGGACAACCGTTGAGTATTTTCAGCAGAGGGATATCACATCAGTCCCTGAAGTAGTAGGACATGTCGATCGATATGTTCTTTGGGTTTACTATGATAGCCCTTGAAGTCAGGTTAGTTCCCTCAAACTTGGATTGGTTTCGGGACTACCACAAACACTAGAAGACGACACTGAATATGATGGACCTTTCCATTCTTTCAGGACCTCACTCACCATGATACATTCCTACTTTCCCTTCTGAATGTACATGAATATTTTAGTTCCTTTCATTCATGGAAACTTTTTAGATACACCCCTTTTATTATTCTCCATGTCATGATTATGTTACAAAATACTTTTAATGGGAAACCCTAATTTTTATGTAATATTAATGCTGGTCAGAGTGGATACTCAAGAGGGGGGTGAATTGAGTTCCAAATAAAATTTCTGTTAAAAATATTTCTTTAAAATCCCCAAATTTATAAACTCAGTTAAAATGTAGTGAATATGTAAAATTGTAATTGTTCTATTAGGTTCTAAAAATATTGATTAGGTCTTAGTTAATTTAATTAGAAGATTAAATTAGCTTTTGAAACTAACCTACAGATTTACAAAAGTTACAAACACTTGCTATATTAACTATCAAAGTGACTTTAAAACAAATTGAATTTCAAAGTAATTAGCAGTGGAACATAAATTATATAGTATAATTTAGACTTAATCTAAGATGCATAGAAGTTATAACCTATAGTTTCAGTCTCAAGACAAGACTTATTCCTCTCAAACAATTTATATAAATTTTATCCACACCCTGGATCGGGGTAAACATCAGTACAGAGACTGTCCAAGTACTAATACCTCTACCACAATTATACGTGGGATAAAAAAAATGACAACACAATGGATGTACAGGTCTTACATGACCTCTACCACAATCCACATTTGGATTCAAAAGGGTTATATAATGTTTGTGTGAGGATTTATAAATCCTCCAGCTTATCACATGAGACAGTGTGTGTATAAAATATACAGAACACACACACTTCTTGAAATGTAAATAAAAGAATCACTAAGAGAGTATATATGAGTTTAATATGCTCTAGTGATTTGAAGTGCAGCTCTGAACTTCTTTTAATTTTTCAGAAATTCTTCTGAGTCTTTCTCTGGTTTTTGATTGAAAAACAGAGGGTCATTTACTTCAAGATCAGTTTGATCATCTTGAGTTCATGAAGATCTCATTGTAGTTCTTCACTCCTTGAATAAGATTGAGCGTGCGTTCTCTTCATGTATGAATGGCTTTGTGTATGTCCACTATTCTTGAAGTATGGATGAAGAATTTATTTTCGCTAAGTATGCACCACTTTCCAGCACTCTTCAACCTTTGTTTTTCACACACTTCATGCACCTTCCTTATTGCAGTCTGCTCAGTCTTTGTCCTTCCTTTTAATGCTTTCATCTCTGGAAAATGGAAATGATTAACTTTTTAGAGGTATGAGGTATGGTTCCCTTACATGCCAACAACTATCATTAAATAAAATTAATTGAATAAAAATCGCCAAATATGACTGTTGGATAATAAATAAAAAATATTGAAAAAAGTAGAGATTAAGAATCAGTCTTTCATCAATATCCTTCTGTCGATAGATATGTAACGGTGGACATTGTATAGAAGTGAGATCTTATAGGTTGCTTTTTGATTATGTACTGGTAGCTACTTGTATTTTTAGCAGTTACTCCGTGTATTAGTAGCTCTATGTACCGGTGACTCAGTCTATCAGTAGCTTTGCTTATATCTGTTTCTCATTTTGTCTAGCAGTAAATCCATAGTATCGGTATCTTGGTGTATCAGTGGCTGTATGTATCAGTAACTATACTTATCAGTAGACTTCTTATCAGCAACTATACTTATTATTAGGATTTTCATCGGTAGCTTGTGCATACCGGTAGCTATGTTCTGTACTAAGTGTATACCAATAGACTTATGCATAATGTCATACTTGTTCTATCTGTAGCTCAACTTCTATCGATAGTTGTCTGTTTCGGTGGACTTGATCTATCAATGACATGTGCTTACCGGTGGACTTATACATACCGGTAGCTCTACATATCGGTGGACTTGATCTATCAGTGACATGTGCTTACTGGTGGACTTATACATACCGGTAGCTCAGCATATCGGTGACCTTTTCTTATCGGCGACTATTTTTGTCAGTAGACCAAGTATTGGTAGATCTGTATCAGTAGCTGTAAGCATATCAGTGACTTAATACTTATCTTCTTCATGAAAAACATACCCTGTTGAGTTAGAATTATTTCAAAATTCATATAATCATAGATAACCTTGATTAACATATTTGAAAGATTATTTTAATATTATTTTCAACTTGATAATAGAATGACATAGAATGAAGGAATTAATATATAGATTAACATTTATTTGGGAATTATCAAAGTCTGTGAAAACATAATTGGGATTATCAAAACAGATGAGGTCAACAATCTCCCCCTTTTTGATAATCCCAACTCATAATATTAGAGTCCCTGAATAATTAGAAATGAATCAGAGGATATATTATTAACTAGAATTGTTTCAGAGAAAACAATATATTATAAAACACATATATCAAAGGAAAAATATGAATCAAATGTACGAGAGGGAAATGAATTAAGCTACTAAAATATAGTATTTCTCCCCCTTTGTCATAAAAGAAATTATTTCTCCCTTAGATATGTTTCTATTAGATAGTATATCTCCCCCTTTGTGATAATAAAAAAACGGGACATAAAGGAAATATAGGAGAAGAGAAGTAACAATGAGTAAAAGAGAGTAAGATCATATGTATTCCTTGGAGAAAACAGATAAAAAGAGATAAATAAATGAATAAAAAAGAAATACAGGTGATTCCTATCAAAAATCCTACCCGCTTATCAATACACATCCTCATAATGAGATTTCTTATTGGGATCAGAAAAAGATCCAGGTGTAGTGGATGCAGGTGAAGGCTTAGGAACACCAGAAATGATCATAGGAGGCGGAGATACAGAAACTATTCCTAGCCGGTACTGTGTAGTTCTCCGAGTGATCAGAAGATTATGGCTTATGATAGCTTGCAATGGAGTCATATGAGCAGGAGAAGTAGCAAAGGCAGAGGTATATAAAGTTGGAGGTAAAATCACTGGCCTAGCATCGACATGCAATAAGGGCAACAGAAGATTTCTGAAATCCATAATGATTCCTCCTCCTCTTTCCATGGAAGAAATGAAATCATCCTTGTTTTCAATGAATTTGTCCAGTGCATGTGTCAACTCTGTGAGCTTGCTGACCTGTTCTCTGAAAGCTTGATTGGCTGGTGGTAGCTTCATGTTTTCTAACATAAGCTTGAAGTGATTATTCAGTTGATGCTTGGTGTAAACCCTCTGGTATACCCTGTCTTTCACTTCTTTCTGAGAAGCAGAATCTTCAATCATATAGTCTTGAACAATATTCATAATATATCTAGTGGAATCTCTAGTAGATGTCACCACTTTGGTTAGATCAGATGAGTCCATAGAGCCACTGGTTGATGCTGAACCAAGCTCCACCTTTATCAAAGCTCTAATTTGACCCAAATCCACTGAAGTTCTGGAAGAAAGAGAAGCAAGAGAGAAGGTCACAGTTTCCTTGAAACACTTAGTTTTCCCACTAATAATATTTTTCACTGTAGAATCATGGGAACCGATATGATTCTCCACAAACTTTTTAAATCCTTCAAAAACTGAAACCATATGGATCACCACACTCTTCACATATGCCAAATCCTTGCCTGCTTGAGATTTTGAACTCATATAGGAGTCCATAGAGACAACTTATTTCTTTAGAGCATCAACATCCTCTCTCAGTATAGATACTTGAGTCTATAAAGTGGTAACTTTATCCACTATCTCTGCCACAAAAGTTGACACATTACTACTAAGAGAGAGTTCAAATGACTTTTCCAAATTTCTCATCTCTTTAAAAAATCGATTCTGTAACTTGGCAATAGAAGCACTCAAAGACTCTTTCAGCTCATCCTTTAAGGATGTTAAGTCATCCATGGTGATCATATCAGCAGGTGAAACCATAACAGGTTCCCTTTCAGATACTATACTGTTCACAGATTCATTCATAATCGATTGAATAGTTGACAACTGTGAAGCTTCCATTTTCCTTATTTCTTCCACAAAACTGATTTTAAGATCATACATTAGCTTATCCAGATCATGTATTCTTACTAAATCTTCTGGTAATATCTCAGACTGAATATAAAAATTGATATTTGGTCTCCGAAGGGATGTCTCATTATCACAATATGGGTAATCCAATCCACAAACTACAAACCCTGGATCCTCTTCCCAATCTTGAAACTAAACAGGCACTACAAAACTGCCAAAACTGGATGGATCCTCCCCTTCAACTAGTGCATTCTCTTGTATAGCAATGACATTCTTAGCAACTCTTTCTTCCTCAAGAGAATCTACCACTATCATTTCCATTTATGCAATATTAGGAGTTTCTTATAGGATAGATAAAGTTCTATCAACTTCATAAAATTCCTCTGTAGGCATTAGGGAATGTCCAATCAGTGTACTAAGGCTCAAGCTGATAGAAACAGATTATTCACTTGCATGAACTTTTTCCTCATTTTCTCGAGCATCCTCTTCCTGGTCTGCTCTCTGCTTCTCTTCATCATCCATATGTGCCTCTTTATTTCTTACTACCAAAATAGTTTCTGTACAAGGTAGGTTCAAAGAACTTTCCTTTTCTTGTGACACAACTTCAGGAGCTGGGATAGGAGGCAAGTTAGGATATCCTCCATCTACTGAAGAGGAATCTCCCTCTTCTGAATCATCACTATACTGTGGCTCTTCTTCATTAGGACCTAGACCTGGATCCCTTACATCCTCAATTCTTGAAGGATTATCCACATGATTGAACTTATCATATATCATCTTATCATCATTAACCCATTCTCCTCTCTATGGATTCCAGTTTATCTTCATGTATTTGCAAACTGTTCTTGTGATAAAAAATTATTCCTTACTAACATTGTCTCATCTTGAGACTCAGCTACCCCTTTCACTTGGATCATCACTAAGATCATCTTGGAAGAGAATAAGACATTGTTTTTTTATTTGAGTCTAGTCATATCCTCCATTTGAATTGTTAGAAACCAACACAGATTCACTTTCACACCATGTCTCCAAAGATGTAGCATATAGATATATTGATATCTTAAATTCACAGAGTCCCCTCTTCTTGGGCTTAGAACATGTTGCACATATTCCAACATAAATCTGTTCTCTCCATTCATTTCAGCATCCACCACCATTATTTTCTCCCCACTACCAGTGAGCTCTTATAAGGAAGTCTCATAATCAAAAATATCACAGGTAGGCTGTACTGTCTTTGATGAATAACCATAAAATCCTTCATATGGTACTCTAAGGTACTCATCCCATTCGACAGATGAAAAATATATTTCCTTTCCATTAACAAATGAAATCATTCGGTTCTCATCCTCTGATTTCTCAAAACTCACAAACTCATAGAACTGCTTTACTAGATTCAGATAGTAGGGGCCATTATTATTTTAGAAGCATTCTACCGACTTCTGATGTTCCAGCACCTCAAGAACTAATGATCTACACAACATCATCCATTCCATGCATTACTCTTTCTCGATTACAATAGCTATGTTTTGTAAATGAGAGTTCATTGGTCACCTCGCCGACCTTGTTCTACTAACACTACTACTTGCTTCTGGATTTTTCTTTTTCTTCTTCGCATTCGGCTCATCAATTTAATCTCTAATAGTAGGGAGTTTGGTTTTTTTCATCTATGGTTCGAGGAACATAGGGTTTTCGAGAGATTCGGCTGCTAAGGATTGAGGGTAAAGGAAAGGTTCGGTGGATTGAGAAGTAAGTAGGACATCATTTTATCATTTAGAATTCATAAAATAAGTAATTAAAATAAAATAAGTAAAGTATAAATGATACAGATTCTGGTGGAAGAAAGAAGTTAAAAATAGCGCATACATAATGGTAGGGTATACCAGTGAGAATTCCTAACAGTGTGGTTCATATATCAGTGAGGTTTATCTATCGATGAGGTCTTCTTATGGTGAGGTCTATACCGGTGAGGTGTAACAGTGAGGTTTCATACCAGTGAGGTATAACAGTGAGGTTTCTAAATCAGTGAGGTATAAAAGTGATGTTTCTATGCCAGTGAGGTATAAAAGTGAGGTTTCTATACCAGTGAGGTATAACAGTGATGTTTTTATACCAGTGAGGTATAATAGTGAGGTTTCTATACGAGTGAGGTATAACAGTGAGGTTACTATACCAGTGAGGCATAATAGTGAGGTTTCTATACCAATGAGGTATAATAGTGAGGTTTCTATACCAGTGAGGTATAACAGTGAGGTTTCTACTGGTCAAGGTTAATCATTTCTAACTCATGTCTTATGTAACTTAACCTATTCGAACTTAATGTTTTGGTGAAAATGTAAGCTAATTGATGCTCAGTACCTATAAATTCAAAGGTAATATCACCTTTTTGGTAATGATCTCTCAAAATGTGGTGCCTTACATCAATGTGTTTAGTCCTAGAGTGAGATACAAGGTTCTTTGATATTTTAATTTTTCTAGTGTGATCAGCGTTTATTAAAACATGCTTAAAATCATATCCATAGTCCAAAAGAGTGTGTTCCAACCACAGAATTTGTGCACAGAAACTACCAGCAGCTATATACTCTACTTCAGCAGTGGACAAAGCAAATGAATTTTGTTTCGTACTACACCAATATAATAAGTATTTTCCCAATAAATGACATGTTCCAGTTGTGATTTTTCTATCCAACTTCCATCCAGCAAAGTCAGCATCTGAATAACTCATTAATTCAAAATATTGTCCTTTTGGAAAAAACAAACCTAAATTTACAGCATGTTTAAGATATTTGAAAATTATTTTAACAACAAGTAAATGATATTCTTTTAGAGTATCTTGAAATCTTTCACACATACAAACACTAAACATAATATCTTGTCGACTAGACGTAAGATAAAGTATGCTTCCAATCATACCCCTGTAATTTGTTTGATCCACTGGTTTCCTGGTTTCATTTGCATCTAATTGAAAAGTAGTACCCATAAGAGTATCAATTTACTTAATAATATCCAAACCAAAATGTTTTAAAAGATCAATTTTATATTTACTTTGATTCAAAATAATACCATTTTCATTTTGAAAAACTTGAAATCTAAGAAAATATTTGATTTCTCCCATTAAACTCATTTCAAATTAATTTTGCAGACTCTTTGAAAAATCAGTACATAAATAATGTTTAGAAGATCCAAAAATAATATCATCAACATAGATTTGTACTATCAAAACATCTTTAGAAATTCATTTAATAAAAATAGTTGGGTCAGAAATCCCTTTAGTAAAACCTTTTGAAATAAGAAAATTTCTATGTCTATCATACCAAGCTCTTGGAACTTGTTTTAAACCATATAATCCTTTAGAAAGTTTAAAAACAAGATTTTGGAAATGGGGGTTTGTAAATCCAGGTGGATGTTCAACAAAAAAAATTTCAATTATAAAACCATTCAGAAAATAACTTTTGACATCCATTTGGTATAACTTGAAATTCAAATGAGCATCATAGGCAAGTAGAATCCTAATAGCCTCTAATATAGCTATAGGAGCAAAGGTTTCCTCATAGTCTACTATTTCCTCTTGACTATACCCTTGTACAACTTGCCTTTATTTGTTTCAAACTCTCTTTCCAGACTCATCAACTTTGTTTCTAAAAACCCATTTTGTGCATATGGTCAATGTGCCCTTAGGTCTATCAACTAATTCCCAGAAATAGTTTCTTTCAAATTGATTTAATTGTTCTTTAATTTCCATTACCCAAAATCCATCTTTGATGGTATCAATGATATTTTTAGGTTCTAGATAAGAAATAAAGGATTGATGTTCAACCTGTTTTCTTAGAGAATCTCTAGTCTATGTCCCTCTATCACGATTACCAACAACATCATCCAAAGGATGATTCTTTAGAATCCTAGTTGATCTAGTAAAGGTAAGACTAGAAATTTCAGGTTTCACTCTGTGTTCGGGTTCACTGGGAGTGTATTTTGGAACATGTACAGAACTGGTTTTCTTTACAGTAGGTTCATTGGTCTTATCATTATGGTCCATAGCATACATGTCGTCTTCATGATTTTCAATAGAAGACGTAGGTTCATGTGGATCAGTTTCATCAAATTTGATGTGAACAGATTCTTCTAAACATTTGGTTATTTTGTAAAAGACTCTATAGGCTTTTCTAGTCAAATAATAACTAAGAAAAATTATTTCATCACTTTTGGAAGAAAACTTGTCAAGATTATTCTTTGTATTGAGAATAAAAACATTGCAATCAAAAACTCTGAAGTAATTAACCTTGGGTTTCCTATTATTCCAAAGATCATAAGGGTATTTCTTAAGAATTGGTCTGATCAAAACACTATTAATAATATAGAAAACTATATTTACAGCTTCAGTCCAAAAGTGAATTATGAGGTCATACTCATTAGGAATGGTTCTTGCACTTTCTTGAAGGGTTCTATTTCATCTTTCTACTATACCATTCTGCTGAGGTGTTCTGGGGGAAGAATAGTTGTGACTATAGCAATTTTTTGAGCAGTAAGATTAAAACTCATGATTTTCAAACTCACAATCATGATCACTTCTCAGGGACTTAATCTTTTGTCCACTAAGGTTCTTTACAGACTTGGAGTATTTAATAAAGTAAGAACATGCTTCACTTTTGTGAGCTAAGAAGTATACCCATGTATATCTAGAAAAGCCATCTGCTAGGACATAGACATCATGCTTCCCATTTAAACTAGAAACTCTAGAAGGTCCAAACAAGTCCATGTGAACCAACTCGAGATGTTGAGAAGGTGAAAATTCTTTCCTTGATTTAAAAGAAACATTATGTTGCTTTCTCTTTTGACAGTGATTACAAACTTTGTTTGATGGGAATTCAGTTTTGGGTAGGTCTCTAACTAAGTTCTTCCTAGTCAGTTTTCTAAGTCAATGGATGTTGTAGTGTCCTAATCTGTTGTGGAAAATCCAAGATTTGGTATAAAAACCATTTAAACAAGTAACATTTTTCTAGGATAAATAATTCAAATCATCAACATAAAAATTTTCATTTCTTAAAGCAGAAAATACTAAATCATATTTTGGAATTAAAGACATTAAATGAATCATTATCAAATTTAACATTAAAACTATCATCATACAACTGAGAAATACTTAACAGATTATATTTATGTCCATCAAAAATAAAACATTAGATATTAAAACTGAATCAGTGTTACCAATATGGCCTTGTCCAATGATTTTTCCTTTAGAATTATCACCAAAGGTGACATGGCCTCCATCAAATTTGATTAAACTCTTGAAACATGAGTTATATCTAGTCATATTCCTTGAACATACACTATCCAAGTACAATACCTTCTTATGAGAAATCATCAAGAAGGTTTCCTACAAAACAATTTTAAACAAAAAATGACTTTGGTACCCCGATTTTCTTTGGCCCAGATAGGTTAGAAAGTAAAGCCTTAGGTACCCAGATTTTTCTTATGGGTCTCAGATAGTAAACAAAATTGATAGATTTTGACAGATTAACATTATTTGATCTATAACCATGTGAGTAACTAGTTAAAGAATATGAATTTCCAGAACTAGATCTTGCAGCATTCTGTCTAGATTTAGGAATAAATCTAGTTTTAGTAATCTGTCTTTTTATAGGCAGATACCCTATTCTAGTGGTATATCTTAGTTCCACTTTTTTTCCTAGAATTTTAGTTAGTTTATCTTTTCCATTTGTGAATTTTTCTAAGTCCTTCCTTAATTGCTCATTATACAATTTTTGTTCAGTATTTTCCTTAAGAAATTGACCATTCTTTTCCTTCTCTACAATAAGTGTAGATTTTATAGAACTGTTCAGAGCATGCTATTTCTTTAAAGCTTTATACTTGCCCTTTAATTCATTACATGTTTCTTCTAGAATATTACAACATTCAAATAAATCTTCACTAGACATAATTTCAGATTCAGATTCAGAATCAACTGTAGAATTATATGAATTTAAAGCAGGAGTATACAATGTTACCTTAAATTTGATTTTCATAAAACACATGTTAGCATGATTCTTTTTAAATTTAGAAACTCCAGATTCACTTTTTATGTCTTCTGAATAACTCCATGTAGCTTTCATAGCTTTCATGTATCTATTATCCTTATAGTCATGTTTCCTCTTGAACTTCAACTTTTGAAAGTCTGCTTTGACATGTCATTTCCTTTTGCATTCATAGAAGGCAATCTCATCACTTTTATCAGGATTTTTCTAGTCCGTCTTCCAATGAACTTTGTTATCATATTTTCCTTTTTAATTTGATTTTCTGAAGAATTTCATCTTCCTATAAAACTTCTTGATTCCCTTGTCTATCTGAGCCATCTCAGCATCACTATCAGAATCTGAACTTTCACTTGATGATATTTCAATTGGTATGTGTACTTTGTACTTTTCCTTTCTCCTCGAGTCAGTAGACTTAAAATCCACTGACTTCCTTTTTGTTTTATCATCTTCTTCGTTATTTACTTTGAGTTCTTCTTCATACATCATAAGCGTACCAATTAATTCCTTAACAGGAAATGTACCAATATCACATGATTCTCTAATTGAATCTGATGGGCCTCTACATCTTTCTAACAGACATCTTAATATCCTCATGATCTGTTCTTTTGTAGGAACATCTTTTCCAAGAGAGCTCATAGTGTTGAAAATATCATTGAAGTAGAGATACATGTCAGAAATAGGTTCATCAGGCTTCATTTTAAAATTATCATATTTAATAGTATAGGTGTTCAGTCTCATTTCTTTGACATTGGTTATACCCTCATGAGAAATAGCCAAAGTGACCCAAATTTCATAAGTAGTTTTACAAGAAGATATTTGGTTAAATTCCTCATCACATAAAGCACAATACAAAGAATTCATTGCATTACATTTATTATTTAAGAAATCTTAGTAGCTTTATCCCAAGTAGTTCTATCAGTTTCTGGAATCTTATATTGAGCATCTATAGTCATCCAGATATCAAATCCCATACATTCCAAATGAATTTTCATTTTAACCTTCCACTGTGCATAATTTGTACCATAAATGAATGGTGGCCTCTTGGTAGCAACACCTTCAAGTCTATAATCCATAATTCGATTTTAGAAAATATATTTAAAGAGATAAAATTTAGAACTAACAAAATTTTTTGATATATAAGATACTACTAAAATCACAGTTGAAAAACAGATTGTTTTGAAAAACATTAATAATAAACACGTCCTTTGATACCAAATGTTGGTCGGAGTGGATACTCAAGAGGGGGGTGAAGTGAGTTCCAAATAAAATATCTGTTAAAAATATTTCTCTTGAAATCCCCCAATTTAGAAACTCAGTTAAACTGTAGTGAATCTGTAAAACTATAATGGTTCGATTAGGTTCTCAAAAGTTTGATTAGGTCTCAGTTACATTAATCAAAATATTAAATTATCTTTTGAAACTAAACTAATGATTTAAAAAAGTTACAAACACTTTATATATTAACTATCAAAGTGACTTTAAAAAAAGTGTATTTAAAAGTAATTAGAAACAAAAAATAAAGAATATAGTATACTTTAGACTAAATCTACGGTGCACAGCAGATATAACCAAGAGGTTCAGTCTCAATCCAAGACATAGTCCTCTAATACATCAAATTTAAAGTTTTTCCACACCCTGGATCGAGGTAAACAACAGTACATAGACTGTCTAGGCACTAAGACCTCTACCACAGTTTTACGAGGGAAAACAAAACAACAGCACACTGGTTGTCCAGGTATTACATGACCTCTACCATTATCCATAGTGGGATTTAAATGATTTATATAAGGTTTGTGTGAGGATTTAGAAATCCTCCAGCTTAGCACAAGAGACAGTGTGTGTATAAAATTTACAGACCACACACAATGCTCGAAATGAAAATAAAATAATCACTAACAGAGTAGATATGAGTTTAAAATGCTCTAGTGATTTGAAGTGAAAATACAAAGTATATTTAGAATATATTTTTACCATTTAATATAATTTTGGTAATTTTACAAAATTTTACAATTAAACCGAACATAAAAAAGTGTCAATCTTTTGATAGTTATTATCTCGTAAAAACAAGATTTTTTGTTTGAACAACGGGAATTAATTTTAAATTAATTTCTGCCACTTCTGTGTTTTGAATTTGGAAAAATGGATTCCATATTTGGAATCAGTATGTTCAAATTGTGTAAATAGGTAACTTTTATTTTTAGACATTTTGAATAATTATTTCGATAAATATTTTATTTACCATGGTTAAAGGTAAATCTGGTAAATAAGGGTTAACAAATAAAATTATAATAATACTAAATTACCCTAAAACGTGTCCTAACCTTATTAATGGATACATGTCCGACCATGGGCATCTTTGGGTAGATTTTGGGACCCCATGGTTCCACTTGTAAGTGATAGGGACACTTTATTTTAATTAAGTTAAAATAAGTACAAAAATGACACAAGCATATATCTTTTAGAAAAACAATTTTTATATAGGGTTATATATGTTGGATTTTCGATTGTAAATATTAATTAGAAATATAAAATGATTTAATACATAATGATATTTTATTTATAATTTTTAGACATTATATAATTTAATTTATATATGACACAATGATGATACAGTAATTAACATAATAGTGAAAAATTAAAATAACTGATATTATAAATACCCAAATAAATATAATTTGAGACTTTTAATGAATTACACTAATTTTCTAGGATAATATGACATATTAGTAATGATTTAATTAACATTTTTCGAAGTAATAATTCTGTTATGAGTTTTACAAAAATCAATTATTGAATAGTGTCAAAATTGATGTAAAAGAGTTTTTTTTAAAATATTATATTATTAATTGATATTTAATTCCTAAAAATATAATGTTTGTCCAAGAGACTTATATCATGATAGGGGTATCTTTAATGGACCATGTGGGGGTCTCTTGGATTTATATAGTAATTTTATTAACCATATAATATAAAAATACAAAGAGACATTGTAAAAGTGAAACTAATTAACTAAGAGTTAATACTTAAAGATAAGGTTAATATAGTAACCCAAACCTCTCTAAATTCTATTGGTTGAGTGTTTTGAGACCCATCCCCACCTTAAAATTTAAATAATCAACTTTGGATCCATTAGAAACCGAATATGAATTTATTATAAATTAATATTTCTAGATTTTCCAAAGTTTCCCCTCACCCCTCTTATAAAAGGGCACTCTCCCTTCTCATTAACTCACACCTTAAAAGCTTTTTTGTTTGGAAAACCTCTACCCAAATACTCTTTCAACATACCTCACTTCATCCTAGAGGCCTTCCTTTAGTCATAAATCCAACTTCAGGAGCCCTTTTGATCAAATCCAAAGGAAGAACCGAAAGAAGAGGTAATGATTTCTCAACCCCTTTTCATGTTCCTTTCTTCTTCCACTTCTTCTTCATTTGTTTTTACCATTATAAAATAATAACTCCAATATCATATATATAATGTGATGTTATTATAAATATGTTACAACTATATTCAGTATTCTATCCATCATTTGAATAACATGTCACCATACGTGCGTACGTACGGCTTACCCTCTCCACGTCGTGGTGTAATTGTTATTCAATAAATTATTATTTGGATGGGTATAATAATGATGTGTAACTCATGTAAATAATAAATATAACATGATAATGATTCTGTGTATATGATATACCATCCAATTATATATTATTTTAATATCAAAATAATGATATTATCACTCATGCGTACGTACGGACTACCGTCTCCACGAACGCGATGAGATTCATTCTCCATCGTATCCATTCAAGTATAATTCTAATTTTATGATTAATAATAATATATAAGGACTTGATATCATTCTGGATATGATTAAGATACAACCTATCCCTGACAAACATGGCTTATGTAACAAAATATATAAAATAAAACGAGTAAGTTGACACCCGAAACAACAATAATACTAATATATTATTAACAAATCAATGTTAAAAGATCATATATGATATCATATTAATTAATATGATTCTTGTATAATTTAATAACAATTATTTCACCATTATATAGGAGGTTAACCTACCCCAACAAAGTAAAAGTACAATGTAAGGGTTTATTTCGCAATCTCTTCATTATCCGAGGTTGTTTATACGTAATAATCTACTGGGATCTATTTATCATCCACATCCATGTTTCTTAAAAATTAATTTCAAAACATTTTTAATATTTAATAGAATATGGGTTACAGTCATTTATACCCTTGTTTTACTTTTTATAAGAAGTTTATAAAGAAATTTTTCTGTCATTTTCCAAACAATGTGCTTTTTAACCTTTTCGACAAAATTTAGGTAAGAATGTTTTTTTAACTTATACGGTGGGTGTGGCTATTTTATGCCGTTATAAAATCGTCGAAGTTTCCCTTACAAGATTATAAGAATATTTTCAATAATTTTTTTTTATTTTATTAATATATTACTCTTAAATGATTTCAAAATAAAAAGAGATATTTCTCTAAAAAGAGTTTTTATTTCATCTATGTCAACATCCTTTGAGGGATTTTACGCTTAATTGATGTTGATTTATTATGAAACAAAACATCTATATTGTATTGAAGGATTTGTGATATGTTTGACCATGGATGTGTCATTTTTATTCCATTCATGGTTTATGGATGAAGTATTTACATTTCGTATGCTAGTTTTAATACGAATGTTTATGTTAAGTTTAATCCTTTTCATATGGGAATGCATTGGACTTAATATGTGACGGGTGGAGCCTGTTATAGCTCCTCGATACATCGGTAGGTCTCATGAGACATACTAGTGTCTTGGAACAAGGCCTTGGAAAAATCTTATTTGTATTCTTGGCACGAGGCCTTGGCTATGTGGTTATGATAGTCTGGCATTATGCATTCCATCATTATGAAAATGGTTATTAATATTCCATGTGATTATTCGATTAGTAGAATATCCATGTGAATAAGTAAATGGAATTATTTCATTTTATTTTTCCATACTATGTTGAAGTTCAAGTTTAAAAGGCTTTTGATTTAGTTATACATTGCCTTAAATGTTTATGCTTATTTATGAAAGTTTCCGCTATATTGTTATCCTTACTGAGCATCTGAGCTCACCCCTTTCAATGTATTATTTTTCCCAGGATGTGAAGAAGTAATTTATGAATGACCTGCAGGGATAGAATGATGGGATAACAGTGTGAAATATGGACACTATTTTTTTATAGTTTTCATTTTTATGATGTAATGTAAAACTTCATGAATAAATCTAGTGTTTCCAAGGCTACTAAACCAATCGGTATTTCGAGATTTGATCTTTTTTGTGATCATGCCAATTTTATATACTAATGCACCGACTCTGGGTAACTAGGGTTGGTGTGTTACATTTGGTATCAGAGAAAGTTTAGTACAAAACTTGGAAGCTAGATTTCAATAAACTCTGATTAGAGAACGTAGACCTAAGATGAACATTGAGGATTAGGATATAAGAACTTCCAATAATTTTTGTATTGTAGAGATTTTGTGAGTTTTCCGAGAAATACATCCCTGTCTGGATACGAGCAGGTAGAGGCAGCTCTGGCACAGATGTACCTAGGGGTAAAACCCGAAAACACCGCTTTGAGCTAGACTTGAATGGGAACTGGTGCACGACAACGGGCCTTGCTGCACTCTTGGTTACGACACTCCCGAGGGATATGCCTAGGATAACTCTCATTTTATTTACAAATCATTATGAAGGGTTTATGATTATACACTTCCTCAAAGAAAACATTTTTATGATTATGGATTATATCCATAAATAGTTCAATTTATGTTAAGTGTTTTATAAGTATGGAATTATGTATTTTGATTCATAAACTGATCTATTATATGCTATTGTTTAGAAATGGCACCTAGTGGAAGAAATGGAAACTGTATCATTGCACGCACTCCATGTAGGGATTTCCATCTTTCTCAAAATAATTATAGTGGAGATGATGATGCAACTGGTGCCGATCAGCTAATCACCATACTGGGACAACACACTCAGGTTATCAATAATAACCTTACCCGTATGAAGCACCCTGGTCCGCAGCGTCGAGGATCAATGTTAGATAGATTCTTGAGGAAACAACCACCAACGTTCAATGGGAGTACAAATCCCTTAGTAGACGGGAAATGGATAAATTCCCTAGAGAAAATATTTCAGGATTTGGGGAGTAGTGAAAGGGAAAAAGTTATCATGGTAGTTTACCGCCTCACTGGAGAGGCTGATCAATGGTGGTCATTGATTCCAAACACAAAGGAAAATGATGAACTATAAAATATGGAATGGAGGGAGTTCAAAGATCTGTTTTTAGAAAAATACTTTCCTCGTGACCATATAGCAGATATGGAAAGGCAATTTCTGAGTCTGAGACAAAAGGAGGATGAAAATGTCTCAAAGTATGAATCTAACTTTACAAGGTTAGAAAGGTTTTCTGGAGATTATATACGTAACCCAAGAATTAAGATTGATCATTTTTTGATGGGTTAAACCCATTTCTCCGTCGAGCATTAGTCTCACAATCCTTCTCGTCATATGAAGACTTTGTCTCATGTGCTATCAAGAATGAAAAGGAATTCTCTAAGTCATATGACTATAATTCAAAGCAAGAGAAGAAGATACGTGATGATCAATCTGGTAATGAAAATAAGGGGAAGAAGGGAAAGGTTGAATATCCATCCTGTGGTAAATGTGGTAAGAAACACCCCTGTACATGCTTGAAGGGAACGAGAGTCTGTTACAAGTGTGGTGAAAAAGACCACCAACCTCATGATTGCAAGGGGAAGAAGGAAGCTACCAATGTTTAGTGTTAAAATTGCAGGGAGATGGGGCATTATGCAAATTAATGTCGTAAGCGTTAGGGGAACGTACCACAAAAAAGGCCAAGGGATCAAGGCCAAGATCATGCTATCACTACTGCTGAGGTAGAAGCTCCGAAAGACGTGGTGGCAGGTAATTTAATGGTTTCCTCAAGTTTAGGAAATGCATTATTTGATTCTGGATCATCACATTGTATCTTATCTTACCATTTTTCTAAGAAAATTAGGTATTTCAAATTTGATTTACCAAGGGATTTGTCAGTTAAAACCCCTAAGGGAAGTATCATTGCAACAATGTTTTGTGAATTAGTCCCCATTAGAGCACATAAATGTTCTTTATCTACTGACCTCATCGTCATAACTATGATTTAGTTTGATATAATCCTCGGTATGGACTAGATTTTGGACTATGATGTGAAGATTTATTGTAAGAAGAAGGAGGTTACGATTTTTGATGATGATGATAAGGAACACCTTATCTTTAGAGAAGAATCGTCACCACCTAATTCTTATCTAGATCCACCCCCACTAGCTCAACCAAATTCAATTATTGCGGAGGAATGGAATGAAATGACTATGTGTAAGGAGAGGAATGTTCAAATAGAGGATGTACCTGTTGTGAAAGAATATGTTTTTGTATTTCCAGAAGATTTACTTGGACATCCTTGAGAACGAGAAGTTTAGTTTTCTATTGAGTTAATTCCTGGATCAAGGCCTATATCGAAGACCCCTTATTGAATGGCCACTGTAGAATTAGTTGAACTAAATAAACAACTTGAGGAATTGAGTAATAAGGGATTTATTCACCCTAGTGTTTCTCCATGGGGAGCCACTGTTCTTTTTGTTAAAATGAAAGATTTATCTATGAGGTTATGTATCGACTATAGGGAGATCAATGCTATAACAATAAAGAAAAAGTATCCCTTACCTCTCATTGATGATTTATTTGACCAACTGCGTGGAGCTCAATACTTTTCAAAGATTGGCCTTCGATTTGGATACCATCAGTTGTGTGTAAAGAAGGAAGACATTCTGAAGACAACATTTCGAACCAGTTACGGGAATTACAAGTTTACTGTAATGCCTTTTGGATTGACTAATGCACCCTCTGTATTCATGGATCTGATGAATAGAGTTTTCAAGGAATATCTCGATGAATTTGTGGTGGTATTTATTGATGATATCTTGGTATACTCTAAAAGCTACGAGGATCATGAATGTCACTTGCACATTATCCTGAAGACTCTGAGAAGACATGAATAATATGGGAAGTTTAGCAAGTGTGAATTCTGGCTTCATGAGATTTCTTTTCTTGTCCATATTGTCTCTAAAGATGGAATCTATGTTGATCCTTCTAAGACCAAGGCAATCCAAAAATTGCCAGCACCTACGAGTATAACTGAGGTACGTAGTTTTATTGGTTTGGCAGGTTATTATCATGGTTTCATCCAGAATTTTTCCTGATTGGCTAACCCATTAACGAAGCTCACATGTAAAGGGGTTAAATTTGTTTGGACAAAAGAGTGTGAAGAATGTTTCGAATAACTGAAGAGAAGATTAGTCAATGCTCTTATATTGACTCTACCATCGGGGAATTATGGGTTCGTTATTTATAGTGATGCATTGAAGAAAGGACATGGTTGTGTCTTTATGCAGAATGATAGGGTTATTGCCTATGCATCATGACAGTTGAAAATTCCCGAGCAAAACTATCGTACTCATGATCTAGAGTTAGTAGCTGTGATCTTTTCATTAATGATATGGAGGCACTACCTCTATGGTGAAAAATGTGATATCTATACTGATCACATAAGTTTGAAGTATATTTTCTCACAAAAAGAACTCAAGATGAGGAAAAGGATATGGCTTGAATTACTCAAGGATTATGATTGTACAATACACTACCACCCGGGGAAAGAAAAAAAGGTGGCAAATGCTTTGAGCAGAAAAGACCATGGAGTTTTGAACATGATGAGAATTGAAAGGGATCCAATTTGGATGGATCTATGGAAGATGGACATGGGAATAACGAGGGAAGGTGAAACATAAATTCCTTTTCAAATGGCTCCCAAACCATCTTTACTATAAATGATTAAGAGTTATTAGACCGATGATGAATAATTTCAAAAGAAGATTAAAGTTGTGACTGATGGGATATTTAGAGACTTTGTGTATGAAGATGGAATTTTGAAATTCGGGAAGAGACTTTGTGTTCCCGATATACCTGATCTAAAAATGGAATTTCTGGATGATGCTCATAGTTCCAATTTCTCTATACACCCTGGGAGAACCAAAATGTATATAGATTTGAAGGAACATTTTTGGTGGGACAACATGAAGAGGGAGATTGCTGATTTTGTGTCAAGATGTATGGTTTGTCAAAAAGTGAAAGCTGGAAGGCAGCAGCCTGGTGGAGTATTGCAACCTCTTCCCATAGCGGAGTATAAATGGGACAATATTACGATGGACTTTGTCATGGGGCTACCAAAAACACCTAGAAGGAACGATGAAATATGGGTTATTATTGATCGTCATTCCAAGTCAGCACATTTTCTTGCTATAAGATAAGATCTACCACTAGAACGTCTAGCAAGACTATACATTGATGAAGTTGTGATACTTCATGGGGTACCCTTAATGATTGTTTCTGATCATGATCCCCGTTTTACTTCCAGATTCTGGAAAATTCTTCTGAAAGCCTTGGATACTGAACTTCATTTGAGCACTGCCTACCACCCTCAAACAGATGGACAATCAGAATGAACTATTGAAACCTTAGAAAACATGTTGAGATCCTGCTCACTTGACTTTGAGGGTATGTTGGATCAATATTTACCTTTGGTAGAAATTTCCTATAACAATAGCTTCCATTCTAGTATTCAGATGGAACTATATGAAGCATTATACGGAAAGAGATGTCTCACACAAAAATGTTGGGATGACGTTGGTGAAAGAAAACTTGTATGTCCAGAACTAGTGGAGGAAACGATGGAAAAGGTGAAGGTAATCCAAAACCATATCAAACCAGCTCAAAGTAGGCAGAAGAGCTATGCTGATAATCGAAGAAAGGATTTGGAATTTCAAGTCGGTGATCATTTTTTCTTGAAGGTATCTCCATGGAAGGGAGTCATATGTTTTGGTAAGAAAGGTAAATGAGCCCAGGTACATCTGACCTTTCGAAATTCTAAAACGAATTGGGGTTGTAGCTTACCGATTGCCAATGCCGCCAAGTCTCTCCAAAGTTCACGATGTGTTCCACGTATCTCTATTGATGAAATACATGCCTGACCAAATGCATGTACTCACCTAAGAGGAATTGGAAATGGAACCCGATCTGTCTTATTGCGAAGAGCCCGTCAAGATTTTTGATACGAGAGAAGAAGTGCGGCGAAATCGGACGACGCGTCTGGTAAAATTCTTGTCGAGAAACCATAAGATGGAAGAGACAACATGGGAACCCGAGGAACTTATGATGAAGAACCACCCGAGTCTTTTCATGTGCTAGTATTGTAGCAATTTCGTGGATGAAATTATTTGAAGGAGGTGAGAATGTAACACCCCAAGCTTCTACGTTACGCTTCTCTTTGAATAATGCAATAGCGTGTGTTGTACGCAACATCGAGTTCTAACACACACCATAACCAATCAAACTAGCCGTTATGAATAGTAATACCTACTTTTTGAAATTATATATATTATATATTTTAAAATGGACTTCATTTTAGGATTCAGAATATCTAATTTAGCCTAAGGTAAAATTTTGGTACTTTTCGGATAACTTTAATATTTTGATGAATAGTGAAAATTACTAAATTTTAATTAAAAACAACTTTTTTAATCAAAATAATTTATATTGATAAATTATGAATTTGAGTGTTTTTAAAGTATATTTAGAATATATTTTTACCATTTGATATAATGTTGGCAATTGTACATAATTTTACAATTAAACCAGACATAAACAAGTGTCAATCTTTTGATAGTTATTATCTCTTAAAAACACGCTTTTTGTTTTAACAACGGGAATTAATTTTAAATTAATTTCTGCCACTTCTGTGTTTTGAATTTGGAAAAATGGATTCCATATTTGGAATCAGGATTTTCAAATTGTGTAAATAGGTAACTTTTATTTGTAGACATTTTGAATAATTACTTCGGTAAATATATTATTTACCATGGTTTAGGGTAAATCTGGTAAATAAGGGTTAAAAAATAATATTATAATAATAATAAATTACCTTAAAACGTGACCTAACATTATTGGTGGATACATGTCCGACCATGGGCATATTTAGGTTGATTTTGGGACCCCATGGTGCCACTTGTAAGTGATAGGGACACTTTATTTTAATTAAGCTAAAATAAGTACAAAAATGATACAAGCATATATCCTTTAGAAAAACAATTTTTACATAGGGTTATATATGTTGGATTTTAGATTTTAAATATTAATTAAAAACCTAAATATATTTTCTACATAATAATTTTTTATTTATAATTTTTAGACATTATATAATTTAATTTATTTGTGACACAATGATGATGTAGTAATTAACATAATAGTGAAAAATTAAAATAATTGATATTATAAATACACAAATAAATATAATTAGAGACTTTTAATGAATTAAAATAATTTTCTAGGATAATATGACATATTAATAATTATTTAATTAACTTTTTTCGAAATAATAATTCTGTTATGAGTTTTACAAAAATCAACTTTTCAATAGTGTCAAAATTGACATAAAAGAGTTTCTAAAACAAATATTATATTATTAATTGATATTAAATTCCTAAAAATCTAAGTTTTGGCCACGAGACTTATATCATGATAGTTGTATCATTAATGGACCACTTGGGGGTCTCTTGGATGTATATAGTAAGTTTATTAACCATATAATAAAAAAATAAAAAGAGACATTGTAAAAGTGAAACTAATTAACTAAGAGTTAATACTTAAAGATAAGGTTAATATAGTAACCCAAACCTGTCTAAATTCTATTGGTTGAGTGTTTTTTGACCCATCCCCACCTTAACCTTTAAATAATCAACTTTTTAGCCATTAGAAACCGAATATGAATTTATTATAAATTAATATTTCTAGCTTTTCCAAAGGTGCCCCTCACCCCTCTTATAAAAGGGAACTCTCCCTTCTCATTAACTCACACCTTAATATCTTTTTGGTTCGGCCATCCTCTGCCAAAATACTCCCTCATCTTCCCTCAATTCATCCTAGAGGCCTTCCTTTAGTCAGAATTCCAACTTAAGGAGCCCTTTTGATCAAATCAAAAGGAAAAACCCAAAGAAGAGGTAATGATTTCACCACCCTTTTTCAAGTTCCTTTCTTCTTCCACTTCTTCTTCCTTTCTTGTTACCATTCTAAAATAATAAATCCAGTATCATATATATACTATGATTTTATTATAAATATGGTACAACCATATTCATTATTCTATCCATCCTTTAAATAAAATGTCACCATATGTGCGTACGTACGGCTTACCGTCTCCACGTCGTGGTGTAATTGTTATTCATTAAATTATTATTTGGATGGGTATAATAATGATGTGTAACTCATGTAAATAATAAATATAACATGATAATGATTCTGTATATATGATATACCATCCAAAAATATATTATTGTAATATCAAAACAATGATATTGTCGCTCGTGCGTACGTACGGACTACCGTCTCCACGAACGCGATGAGATTCATTCTCCATCGTATCCATTCAAGAATAATTTCTCATTTGATGATTAATAATAATATATAAGGACTTGATATCATTCTGGATATGATTAATATACAACCTATTCATGACAATCATGGATTATGTATCAAAATATATAAAATAAAACGAGTAAGTTTACACTCGAAACAACGATAATACTAAAATATTATTATCAAATCAATGTTAATAGATCATATATGATATCATATTAATGAATATGATTATTGTATAATTTAATAACAATTATTTCACCATTATACAAGAGGTTAACCTACCCCAACCACGGAAAAGTACAAGGTAAGGGTTTATTTCGCAATCTCTTCATTATCTGAGGTTTTTTATACGTAATAATCTACTGGGATCTGTTTATTATCCACATCCATGTTTCTTAAAAATAAATTTCAAAACATTTTTACTAGTTACTAGAATATGGGTTAAGGTTATTTATACCCCTGTTTGAATTTTTATAAGAATTTTATAAATGAATATTTCCATCGTTTTCCAAACAAGGTTCTTTTTAACCTTTTCGAAAAAATTAAGGTAAGAATGTTTTTTTAACTACACGGTGGGTGCGGCTATTTTCCACCATTATAAAATCGTCGAAGTTTACCTTACAAGATTATAAGACTATTTTCAAAGAAAATGTTATATTTTATAAATATATGACTCTTAAATGATTTCAAAATAAAAAGATATATTTCTCTAAAAAGAGTTTTTATTTCATCTATGTCGACATCCTTTGATGGATTTTACGCTTATTTGAAGTTGATTTATTATGAAACAAAAATTCTATATTGTATTGAAGGTTTTGTGATATGTTTGACTATGGATGTGTTTTTTTATACCATTCAGTGTTTATGGATGATGTATTTACATTTCGTATGCTAGTTTTAATATGAATGTTTATGTTATGTTTAATCCTTTTCATATGGGAATTCATTGGACTTAATATTCGACGGGTGGAGCACGCTATAGCTCCTCGATGCATCGGTAGGTCTCATTAGTCAAACTAGTGTCTTGGCACAAGGCCTTGTAAAAATCTTATTTGTAGTCTTGGAATGAGGCCTTGGCTATGTGGTTATGATAGTCTTGAATTATGCATTCCATCATTATGAAAGTGGTTATTAATATTAGATGTGATTATTCGATTAGTTTAATATTCATGTGAATAAGTAAATGACATTATTTCACTTTATTTTTCCATACTATGTTGAAGTTAAATTTAAAAAGGCTTTTGATTTAGTTATACATTACCTTAAATGTTTATGCTTATTTATGAAAGTTTCTGCTATATTGTTATCCTTACTGAGCATCTGAGCTCACCCCTTTCAATGTTTTATTTTTCCCAGGATGTTAAGAAGTAATTTATGAATGACCTGCAGGGATAGTATGAGGCGATAAGAGTGTGGAATATGGACACTATGTTATTGTAGTTTTCATTTTTATGATGTAATGTAAAACATCATGAATATATCTAGTGTTTCCAAGGCTACTAAACCAATCGGTCTTTCGAGATTTGATCTTTCTTGTGATCATACCAATGTAATGTAATAATGCACCGACTCTGGGTTACTGGGGTTGGGGTGTTACACAATATGATAGGGAACGTGAAGAATGACCAAATGATATTTCTTATATAAGGGGAACATGTGATCAGAACCTAATGAAAATACTTTCTTAGTTGGTTCAAGTTATGAATAATAAATTAAATCATGTGGAACTCCCTCCTCCTACAAGAAAACTGTATGTTTCCATTGAATCATTCATACGGAAAAGGCCTCTCATGTTTAGTGGATATTCTGATCTCCACCTCGCAGAATAATGGATTAACTCCATTAAAAAGATATTATTAATCCACTAGTTCTTAGAAGAAGAAGATTTGTACTACCATCATATCATTTTTAAGGGGAAACTAATCAGAAGTAGAAAATGGTAAAAAATACAATGTCCCAAGAGGAAGTCGATTCCATGGATTGGTAGGAATTCATCAGGATATTTTTTAATAAATATTTTCCTCAAACCCCCCATCTCAATATGGAAATAGACTTCCATTTCCTTAAGAATAAGAATGATGAGTCCATCGGGTTGTATGAATAAAACATTACAAGGAATGAATGGTACACCTATCTATTTTTCATGAACACTGAAATCAAGGCGGATTGCTTCTTTAGCAGGATAAATAATAGTCTATGGATGGAGTTAGTGATTTGATACTTCGACAATTATTATCACATTGTTCATTTTTCGTCAAGGATGAAATGGAAATTGGAGACTCTCAATGGTCTCGTGGGCATAGTGATAATTATAAAAAAATGTAGAATAACATGTGTGGTTCAGAAAACAAATCCCTTGATGGAATGAATCCTGAGTATTCCACTTTTAAAAGTTGTGGGATGAAGCATCCTAGTAACTTCATAAAAGGAACCAATAATTACATCAAATCTAAAAAGATGGGACATCTGTCTGAGAACTACCAGAGGGATAAACATATACCACTAAGGTGGAATAATAAATGATGTTTCATATCAATACTCATTTGTTAGTTCAGTGTTACAACTACAAGGAGAATGGGAATTATACAAACGATTTCTCTAAGCCAAGGGTCAGTGGAGGAAATCAAAAACAATATCTAAGTCAACAAGAAATAGATTATGATATCACTACTGGTGAGGTGGATCTAGAAAACTATGTGGTGACTGGTACGCTAGTAATTCATTCATGAATAGTGAACACCCAATTTCATTATGGTTCTATGCATTTTTACATATCTTTTATGTTTAGTATAATTATTCAAACACCAACTCAAAATTTTGTGGACAAGTTATCAATTAGAATAGTGAATGAGGGAACTTTTTACATCTATGGTTTATATCTCCTCCCTGGTTAGTGTTTGTAGAATGAACCTCTAAGAAAATCTTTTAATACTTATTTTATAGGAGTACAGTGCTATCCTGAGAATGGATTTGATATATTTACAAAAATCCAACATCAAATTTTTGGAAAGGGAGATCAGTCTTCACATCCCGAAGCATCCACCAATTATTAAAAAATTGTATGGAGGAAGATAAATATCCTTTATAATTAGTGTCTAAATTTTGGATATTAATTCAATATGAGAAAGCATTTCAATATCTAATGATTGAGACAAGGATAGAATCTTTCTTCAATGCATGCCCATCATTAGGGATTATACTGATGTTTTCCCTAAATATTTTCCTGGTCTTCATCCTAAATGAGTGGTTGAGTAATCAATTGAACATATTCCTAGATATCTACCTTTATCAATGATACCTTTTAAGATGGCCAATGTACAGCTGAAGGAGATGAAGAATTAGTTAGATGAGAATATGTAGAAGGGTTTTATATTCCCAAGTGCTTCACCATGGGGTTCACCAATCCTCTTCATTAAGAATAATTATAGATCAATGCTCCTCTAAAATTATTATTGTGAGATAAATAAATGTATGATAAGGAACACATATCCCTCGCCAAGAATAGACGAATTCTTTGATCATCTTAGTGGGGCCAGTTATTTCTCTAAGGTGGACCTTCGGTCGGTATATCACCAATTCACCATGAGTAAAGAAGATATTCCCATGATTTCCTTTCAACCTAGGCATGGAAACTACATGTTGATATTGATTCCATTCAGACTCACTAATTATCCTAATATTTTCATGGATTTAATGAATAGTGTATTTAAATATTACCTCGGCAAATTTGGGATTCTTTTTATTGAAGATATTCTGATATACACCAAGACAAAGGAGGAACATGATGAGATTTTGAATACTATCTTAATGTCTTTTTGACGGTAGAATATTTGAGTGAAGTAAATTAAATGTGATTTTAGAATTGAGGAAGTATCATTCTTGTGGAATGATATCAGCCAAAAAAGGATATGTAGGACCGTTCCATGATAAAGGTGATTGAAGAGTGGCCCATGACAGCATCTTTAACGGAGATCCACAGATCTATTTGTCTAGTAGATTATTATAGATGGTTTGTGAATGAATTATTCATGATTTTCAAACCCAATGGCCAAGCTGACATAGAAGGGTGTAATGTTTTTCTGGACTAAGGAATGTGAAGACTGTTCTAAGGAGTTGAAAAGAAGGCTAATCACTGCACCAGTACTGACACTCCAAACAAGTGGAGGACTCTTTGTGGTTTATAGTGATACTCATAAGAAGGTATTAGGATGTTATAAAATGAAAAATCATAAATTCATCACCTAACCCTCATGGATGATATAAATCCATGATAAAAACTATCCCTCACATGATCTGGAGATGGCAGTTGTGATCATCACATGGAAATATTATTGCATTATCTCTATGTGGAGAAGTGGGAGATATATAATGATCACAAGAGTCTCAAAAATATATTCACAAAAAAAGATCATAATATGTGCAAGTTATGATGGACATAGCTCATCATGGATTATGACTTCTCAATCCACTACTATCCAGGTAAGCCAAACAACGTGGAAGATGCTCTAAGTCAAAAGGATCCTACATCTTTTTGAATGATGAGAATTGAAAAGGACCTGATATTCATAGATCTTCAAAATATAAACTTTTTGAATAATTAGGGGAGAAACATGTGAAATGATTTATTAACCATCCCTCATGGATAAAATAAAGGATGCTAAATGAAAAGATGTGGAAATTCAGAAAAAGGTGGAAGCTATCAGAAATAGGAAATCCTTAGTATTCATGATTGATGATGATGGAGTTTTATGATTTGTGTCACGATTATGTGTACAATATGGTGTAGAGATAAATAACGATCATTTGAATTATTCACATATCTCGACCTCATATATTCACATAGGGTGCCGAAAGATGTATCAAGATCTCTGAGAAAATATTTGGTGGCAAAATTTGAAGAAGGGGATTTCTAACTATACATCAAAGTGCCTGGTATGTCAAAAAGTGACAGCTGAAAGGAAAAAGTCAAAAAGGGATGATATAAACACTACCCATATATACATGGAAGTGGGAGAAAATCACTGTAGACATTGTCACTAGACTTCCAAGAACATCCAGAAAACATAATGTATATGGGTCATTGTGGATCTTCATTCAAAGGAAGATCACTATATCATGATTCAAGAGGACTTATCATTAGGTCAGAATGAACTGATATATATCAAATAAGTGGTAAGGATGCATGGAGTACCACTATCTATTGTATTTGATCAAGGTCTGAGATTCACCTAGATGGTTTGGAAAAGTCTTCAACATTATCAAGGCACTGAGTAGACAATTTAGACAATACAAGATATGTTGAGAGTAGGTTTTTTGAACTTTATTGGAGAATGGGACAAACATCTTCCAATAGTTAAATCTTCCTTCAATAATAGTTTACACTCAAGCATCTGAATGACACCATATGACTCCCTTTATGGGAAAGGTGCAAAACACTGGCGTGTTAGGATGAAGTCAGTGAGCGTAAGCTACGAGGACCTGAAATGGTCGATGAACTGGTGGAGAATGTGAAAACCATTCAGAAGAACATCAAGGAATCCCAAATTCAATAAATGTTTTATGTATACGATTGTTGATGAGAAATTGTGTTCAATGTTGGAGACATGGTACTTCTACGCATATCTCTGTGGAAGAAGGTCATGAGCTTTAGGAAGAAGGGAAAGGTAAGTCCGAGGTACATCGACCCCTTTAATATTCTTGATTGTATCTGGGATGTGGTCTATCGACTGGCACATCGACCTACTATGTTCAAAGTATAAGATTATATTCATGTATCTTTCTTAAGGAAGTACATTCTAGACTCTTCACATGTACTCTCAACAAAGGTGGTACAGTTAGAGGATGCTCTATCTTAAGAGAAGCTGCCAGGGAAGATCTTGGATCATAGAGTTAAATTTATAGATTACAATACTACACAACATGTCAAGGTACAATGGCAGAACCATAAGTACGAAGATGCAACATGGGAACTAGAGGAATAAATCAAGGAAAAGTACCCACACAAATTTTTGACCTAGAGTGTAAAACAAAAATTCGAGTGAAACAATTCTTAAAAGGGGAAGAATGTAACAACACAATGTTTTATCAATGGATATTATATTCATATAAAAGTTCCATACAATCGCACGAAATCAATAAAAATGAACTACTATGTATTATGTTACCTTTAAACATAAGTTTGTCACATATGTGATTTGAATTTTGAAAATTGGACTTCTGCAATTTTGATTAGTAAGTTATTTCGACTCCGAGAAAACAATCATAATATTCTGTGAATAGTAACATACCTTTACGAATAGTATCATAACTTTATGAATAGTAATGAATAGTAATGAATAGAAAATCGCCCAAAAAATAGAAATATCACCCATGAATGTATAAATACCATTTAAACATCTTAAAAGTTAAAAAACAATCACAATATAAGAATTGGAATTTTTGTATGTCAAAAATATTTTATTTATAATTTTATGTATAATCTAATAATTTAAAATCGAAATTTATTTTTATAAAATGTAATAATAAATTTTTACATTATTTTATTATTGTTATAAGATAATTTTATGGGACCTTTATTAAATTTTCAAGGTGTTATAAAATGATTAATTGTTTTAACATTCATTTTGTGGAATAAATTATTATTTTATATAAAAATTACATCAATAATATTTAGATAATTATTTTCAAAAAATTATTTCATTATTGAATTATACAAATTGATAAATGGGTAGGGGATTTTTTTTGGGATATTTATAAAATACATGGTGTTTTCATGAACAGTACAAATACAGTTCGAGTTTTTAGTATGTTTAAAGACACAATACTGATATAATTATTAATAAAAAATTATGTTCGACCTGTGTATAGTACAATATTATCTGAGGTGTCCCAAGTGGATAATACTATGGGAAAATAAATTGGGAAATCCCATGGTTTTACAAAAACCACTAATGAGGTGTCCTTTAAAATTAATAAAAGACTCTCCCTATCTTACTATAAATACCCACTCTTTCCATCGTTTTAATTCATTAAATATCAATAATCCATGAATATCTGATGATTGTACCTCCCTTGGAGTCCTCCCATGATTTCCTGACACCCCCAAGGGCCCAAACTTCATGTTTTAGGAGTTACTTCACAAGGTAAGGTAATATACCTCCCTTTTCTTTTTCATGCATTTTTTAAATCATTAATTAATGTTGGATTATGTTGGGATATATCATTTCATATACCCCTTAATATCTATATTATATATTAATGGTGAGAGACCCCTTTTTTCTCTCATCAAAATATTTTATGAATTTTTAAGTGACACTATTAGGCTACCAAATTTTAATAAGAGATCTCTCAACTTTTCTTTGGTTTTTATGTCCATCTATATTATTTATCATTCCTCACATAATTTCATAAAAATGTAGTGATGAACCCCAAACATAACTGTACTAGATTTTTTTCTGGATAATTGAATAATTATTCATCATCTCACTTTTCCGTTTAATTTATACTAAAAATTAAATCACCATTCGAGATGTGCTAACTTACCACATTCAAGGCCGATGGCTTTTCAATTTTCATTGCCGTATTTAATTATGGTTATGAACCCATTTTTATAGGTGATTCAAACCATAATATGTGCATTATGTATCATCTATGGTTATTTAATATTTCTTTACTCATGGTTTTGATTTAAAAATAAAAAATAATTTTTTTGTGTTAAACAAACTACCAATTAACCCAAATGGTTATCAATAAAAAATTTATGTAATGATTCATATTCACTATAGGTAACCAAATGGAATTTACAATCATGTATCCTCGTGTATGTTTATTAACAACATGTTACTCCAATTCTGGACAACCATCCCCATTTTACATGATTCTATAAACATGAATATAGGTGAACTGATCCCTATAACCCAGGAAACAAACGGACCCGAAGAATGAAATTAAACATCATAACAAATCATGATGGTTATGAGTGAACTCAAAATGGTTTTATTAAATATTTATATATATAATATTTTATGTAATTATTAATTAATGACCATAATTTTATTAATCAGGTTGTTAATATCATGTGGAGAATACCGTCGGACTTAAGGTAAGGGATCATCTCTATTTCAGTTTTATTCAACAGTGTCTTCTATGTTTTGATATTTTATATATAATTCATATTGTTGGGTTATGATTTACCACCTTCCCCATGATTCCCTGATGATTGATTAAATATGAGAAATCTATTTATCCTTTAATAAGATCCCCTAACTACAACTGATACCATGCAGATATTCCATCTGATATTCTACCCGTATAGCCATTATTCATTCAGGTTTCTCCAATGTTATTTTTAAAAATTTATGTTTTCCTTTAATTTAAAGTAAAAATTCATCATACATTTTATATTATTCAATATCATGTTTCAATATCCATCCCTCATTTTATTTCTAGGATATACATGTGATTCCCTCCTTAATTCATCCTGATAAGAGATCATATTATGAGGGAACATCCCCAATTCTAATAGATTTCAAGTGAACTATATCTTGTATTTTAAGAAACCATTGTATTTATAAAATCATTCCTTTTATTGAAAAAACCTTCCTCGTTTCATTTTTCATTTTTTATAAATTATTTTTCCCTTTTCTATTTTAAAGGTTCTATAATATTTTGGTTAAAACGGCTTAAAAGAATTTTAATGCTAAAATTTCATAAAAAAATTTATTACATTTTGTCACTTATACTTGACATCACTCACCACATTACATGACTAAATTACATTATGAATTTCCATGTAATTTTTAGTTCCTTTCTTTCATTAACACTTTTAGGATACGCCCCTTTTGTTATGATTCATGTCATGACTATGTTACCCAATTCCTTCCAGGGGTAACCATTATGTTTATGTAAGATTGATTATGTATGATTCATTATGAGGAAAACATATTCATGAAAAGTAAGATGGTTGGGCCAATATATTACTCCAATGCATTGGGTAAAGATAATTCTAATGAGATATTATGTGAAATGCTCTTGGTAGTTTTCCTTGGCTTGTGCTACTATGTAAAACGATATTGATGGTTAGCATTGACTCGTACTAAAGTCATGTTTTTTGTTTCTTACACGTTACTATGATTCCATGTTTATATGATTCCATGTTTATATGTTATGATTCCATAAGTTCCTTGATTTTTCATCAATATTTCATGCCTTCAAACCCTTGTGCAAATGCTTTATTCTTATCTATACTCACTTACATGGATTTTTATCCCATCCATTTGTTCATGTGTTCCCCAGGGTATCTTTTGTAGATTTATGACCAAAATAGATGATATGATCTCATCATGGAGTTTAAATATAATTTTTAGTTTGATTAAATTTGTACCTTGTATTCCAAGACACTAGAATTTTCAGTCTTTGGATTTCAGTATAATGTATAATTATGCGTAGAATCATGTAATGTTATATGTAAATAGATAGGGTTTCTATATTGGTTATGTTTTTTATAGAGTACAATTTCATTTTATTTTATCCATGGTACATAACATATACAATATTTTTATGTTTTTAAAATATTTTTGAGAATAATATCAGTTTTGGAACATGAGATATAATAGTTTGATGATAATAATTCATATATGGAATTGAATTCTTGAATTATTAACCATAGAGAAAAATTATTTTAGAATAAGGTAATTAATAATGTTATGGATTTATAGAAAAATGATATGTGTAGGACAAAAACCTTTTCTAAATATGATTTGGGATTGAATCTCGGTAATATTTTGATTTTTGTTTTCTAAAAGTCATTTATGCTTTACCTAGTGGTGTGTTTGGGTGAAAATTGGTGAAAAATGGTCGAAAAAGTGTAGTTCATGGTTGGCAGACAGTTTTCCCTAACTATGCATGCCATCCCAAAAAAATGTGAAACCCTTGAATGAATGGATTTTCCTGGTTGACACACTATTTTTCAAACTATGTTCCCTTTTATGAGTAACCATGAAACCCTATATAAAGGGTTCCTGGTATATTACCATGGTTAGGGAATGTCATTCCTCATACCCAGCAAACCATGCGTGCAATTTTAATTCACCTAAAAATAATATTTTTAATCACCTGAACCCCCAAAACTCAACCTATTCGACACAATATGGGACTAAATTGACTTCTCAAAACATCATATCCTCCCATATGGATTTAATGACTTACCAAAATTATATATTATCATTTCAAATCTTTTATCGATGATCTACTCTGCTCTCTGTAAGAGAATCATAGACCTGTTAATTTTTAACACAAAATCAAATCTTCTCCATACTTAGATAGGATTGTTGTTACTTTTTTATTAGAACTCATTATACGATTGTCAATCCTGAACTTTAAATCATGCTTATTGATTTTTTAAATCATGGTTTAGGGTTTTAGATCTGGATCTCCTTCTATATTGTTGTGAAGCTTAGATTTTGTGGATTTTATATTTGACTATCCTTCATCAATTAATTGTGGTAGGTGGTCCATGATTAAAATAAAAATGTCTTGATTTAAATTAAATATATGTAATTTGGGATATTTTTTTAGTTTTTTTGAAATTGAGTAAATTATATAATTGATTAATTTAATGATAAAATTATTTATTTAAAATTGTGGAATTTGTGATACATGAATTACAGATCATGAGTAATTAATTATGGAATGATTTTGGGGATATTAAGATTATTGAATCGAGTAATTAATTTTCGAATTAATATGGGTATATTGAGTTGTTGAATTGAGTAACTAACTGTGTAATTAATTATATGATATTGATTGGTTGAATTTGTTAATAAATTATGGTATTAATTATGGGATAATTGGACTATGATGTGATTAATTAATTATTGAGTTAATTAACAATAATACGATGATTAATTAATTATTTAGTTAATAAATATTATTAAGGTGATTAATTAATTTTTTGTTTTATTAATAATATGGCTATAGTTAATTTATTATTGGGATAATTAATAAGAATTAAATTATTAATAATTTTTTGTGTAAATTATTAAGATTTATAATATTAGTTAACTATATAGTTAATTAGTGATATTGATAAGATTAATTAATTTTTTTAGTTAATTAATGAGATTGAGAAGATTACATAATTTTTGAGTTAATTAATGATATTTAGAGAATTAATTAATTTATTATTTTATTAATAAGATTGATATGATTAATTAGTTTTTGAGTTAATTAATGAGATTTATATTATTAATTAATTATTGAATTAATTAATGAAATGATGAATTGTAATAGTGTAATTCATATGTGAATTGAGAAGTAGAAAGGTAATAATGGGATTATGAGATTTTATATGAGATATTAAATGGTAATAATGTCATTATAAGACATGAAATCCCTTAGGGATGATATAGACTACGACATGGGTTAATGTAGGAATTACGGTTCTGGTGTCCCTGAAACCACATAAATTTATGTGGATAAATAAGGAGTAAATTAATAATGAGATAACATTGTATTTATGCATTGTTCTTATATCATTATAAAACTACATAAATTATTATTTGATTAGGTGTTATTTTAGACACTTTTGGTGGTGCCTACTGAGTATAACACCTATCCTAACTTGGCTACCTGATTGGTATCCAAATAGATTTATTGGTAGTAAGACATGATATGGAAAAGTTCAATTTTTTAGGTGGATGTGTTGGGATGAAGCATGTATGAGGGAACCAAACCTGGTTTTGGTCCTTCTTTGGGTTTTTTGTTTTTTATATTCAGTTTAATATTTACATATGAAACATGTTTTTCAATAGAATATACTTTTTAGTTTTGATATTGTATTTCCAGTTTTGGTTTTCTTCATATACTAGTATTGTTCAACTTATGATATTATTTGGTTATTCACATGTTATTTTTTAAGCATTTACAATGTTTTATTACACTTATTAATGATTGTATAGTCTCCCCATGGTGGATATTAAACCCTCTCAACTAGTCGGCAACCTCTGTGTGTGGGGGGAGGGGCGTTTGAGGTTATCTGACTGACCAGTTCAGGGCACCTATTTGTCGCACTCGATTCTGAATGTTACAAAGTTGTGTAAGAGTATGATTTTCATTTCATTTTCATTTTTTTACAAGTTGGAAATGGTATTCATTATTCTAGGAATAGTCGGTCTTTATTTATGAGATTGTTTATGGTAGTTGATAACCCCATTATCGGGGAGAACCCAAGTGCCCAAGGTGGGATTGTTTTTATTACTGTTTTCTATATCAGTTGAAAATTATTTCACATTAGGTGATTCACTTGTGGTGTGATGTGATCATTGTTTTTGAGATTTAATGATAATTGAAAAAATAACATAGTATTGAATGAGAGATTATTTTTTATACATCATACAAGGAAATTTTGATTATTTTTTTGACATACATATGTTATAAATATATAGAAAATGGTTTTGGGTTAAGTTGTTGAACTTGAACTATTTTCCCTTTCATGAAAAATTAAACTGAAAATTGTTCTGAATATGAAATCGAATTTGGTAAAATAATTCAAGATGTGAATAATTGGGTTCATGGGTGAGAATCTAGAATAATGAAATTAAGATACCCATTATTAACATTGACATAAATGTTGAATGGTCTATAGTTGTGTTAGTGCCCCGCATTTGACTCTGTGGTTGGTTTTAGGTAAAATGAATTTTTGTTCCTTGTAGTGATTTTTATAAATGCATTAATTTTTAAGAAAGTAACCTAAGGTGTGTGTTTTCCTTGTAGATTTATACCTCCATGGTGACGAATGCTGAGATGAAGAAATGATGACATGGCTAGGGATGATCCTATAGTACTAGATCCTGAGGTTATAACAGATCTACATGAGGAAATCGGAGGGAAGTTCCAGGAGACCATTTCATTATTTAGGTAATTCATCGAAATTAACCCTAGGCGGTTCGAGAAAATCATGTTTGACATAATGAGGGAGTTTGTGTTGCAACACCCTTCGAGTTTTTCTAGATAGATTGGACCTAATGGAGTTGAGTTTTGGATTGATAATGTTTATACTATAGATGAAATATTGTAGAATACTCCAAATAAGAGATTCAAGATCACTGCATATATGGTTCTAAGATCATTGAATAACCCGGGGGACAGTCAGGCTCTTACAGCAAAGGCTTATGGTATGTTATAGAAGGAATTCAAAGAGTGTTTCATGGATCAATTCTATCCAGTTATGCTAGTTTATGAGAGAGTATATTCATTATAGATATTAAATCATATGAGTATATCTAGGATGGAATATGATTGGACCTTTATATATTTGCAGCACATTTCGATATAGATGTCATGGGATGAGGATACTTCATCATAATGATTTTAGAGGGGGTTATATGTGTTAAATTATGTCTTATGTGAATACCTTGAAACTGAACATGTTTTTAGAAGATGTTAACTAGGAGATAATATAATAATTATTATGTAATTATCATATTAATAAATTAAATGTACCTCTAAAACCAATCACGATGGACTATTGTGAAAAAACTTACATTACAAGCATAGAGACAATATTACATATATACGCATTAGTTATGTTCCTATTTTTCATTGATTGTAATGTAAATAAGGAAAGTAACACTATATCTTTCTATAATTATAATTATATCTTTTATAAAATGTTACCTAATCATATATACTTATTTATACGATTATTGTGACCTAAAAGTAATCACATCGTGTCGGGGAGCGGGTAGTCCAAACATCCATGACCGACGATATTACATTATAGTGTGTGAAAAGGGTTATAATAAAAATGAAATACTGTATTTAAAAAAAATAAATTATGTAATTAATTTTATGTAGATTTACTTTAACTTTATTATTTTTAATTAAAAACATCCTTTATACATTCCATGTCTCATGTGAACGAATCAAGTCACTTTTTGGATGCGGTAGTCCAGACATCCACACACGATGTTATCATATTAACACAAAATGTAAATTATATAGGTATGTGTTATAAAAGAAAAAATTAATCATACATAAATAATAAATATCATATACATATATTATATATAAATAGCGTACATCATAATCTCCAAAATGAGAAGTGTTAATGGAAAAAATGATCAATCATCATTTTGTGAGGCGGTAGTTCGTTGTACACAAAAAATTATGTTGATTAACTATTAAATTGATGTGTGTGTGAGTTATGGTTAAAAAAATATCATAAAACTATCATACTATATTTTTTATTCCTTTTGGTTATATAATATTTTAATAATAATAGTTTTGGGGGTGGATAATGGAAATAGAAATAAAAATATGAAGAAAATATGTTACATTTTCTTCAGGTAACTCTTTTTAGTTTTCACCGAATGGAATCCATGGATTAATTTCTACTCAGTGGGTGGATTTAAGGAGTATAAGAGGGATGTTGGGAGACTATTTTGGAATATTTTGGGTGATAAAATTAGCTTTAGATGTGTCAGTAAGGGGATGCGTGAATTCCTTTTTATAGAGGAGGTGGAGTGTCACTCTTACAAATACAAAAAGGTATCCCTTAATGGGACAACTCATTTACATAAATTTCATCCGAAATTTTTAAATAACAACTCATATTGGAATTATGGTTTTAAAAACATCCACTACACATAAACAAGAGCATTTTTATATTTTTTTTTCTTTATCGTCTATGTTTCCCTTTTTATCTTTTTCCATACATATCATAAAATACATGGAATATTCATAAAATATTGTCCCAATAATCAATAAAATTGTTAAAATGAGTGGATTTTGTTGAACTATTAGTATTTAATGTATTTTGGAGAAGTTTATAGGTCTTTTTGGACCTTAATATTATGGTTTAGTGCCTTGTTATGATCAATTTTACCGTAATCTGTATAATTAATTATAATAACATTGACCAGTATTTATGGGAAAAAATTATTTAATCTCATTAGACCAAAAATATTACTTCGATGATAACCATATATGTCCATTATCCATAATTCAAATCACATACGTTGGAAAATTAATTTTAACACTAATCTCCAAGGGGTATAGAGAAAGTAGTGTTTTAAAGTAAAAACGTTCAACATTTCAATAAGTATACATATACAATTTCAATTTCAAAATGATTCCAATGAAATAAATTGAATAATATATGTAAAATTTATTTAATATGAATTTAAAACAAAATTTACAAAATAACATAACATTCATAATTATTTTAAAGAAAATTTAGTTTTTAAATAAAAGTGGGTATTTTTTACCATTCCTTAAAATAGTAATATCTCATAAAAAAAATTCACCGTAAACTAATTTGACTCTATGAATTAAAAAACAATTAGTTTATTTTGAGAAATAAAATTCAAAAAATTACCAGAATGTATTTTTCAAATTGTGGATCCATTTAAAGGTGGTAAAACACGATCAAACGTGTATTGCATGATAACTCAGTGTTGTGCGTAACATAATCTTAACTTTTTTTTCTTATAATGATTGATAAAAATAAAATTAATTTATTTTAAAAACAAATAGTGTAATTTATAGGTGCGTTTAATTATCCCAATCTTATTTAAATTTTATCCAAAAAAATTATACTTTATCTTGGTATTCAAGAGTTTAATATTTGGAAATTTTTATTGTTAAAAGACCCACATCATGAATGGGCTCAATAAAACATATCATTAATAAAAGATAAAATTAAATGACATGTTCACCACAAAAACATGATATAGTATAGGATAAAATTATTTAAAATCATGAATTGGAAATGAAAACTAACTACCAATTTATGATATAGAGTTATAGAGAGCATGTTCAGTAAAAATTTGGAGACAGAAAAACTATAATTAAGAGGGGTAAATAAAGGTAATTATTATCCTAAAAAATGTTGATAATATGGAAACAAATTCAAGGATGTTTTGTCTATATTTAAACAATTGTTTCACAATCATATCTATTCACTACACAATGAACTATTTATACATTATAAAATATAACAAGATGCATCATATATGGAAGTAATAAAATAGTCACTATAACCTTATCGAAATATTATCTTAAACCATTAAATAAATTTTTGTCCTTATAAACATTTCATGTATTATAGAACATAAACATTAGAATCTGTTTCAAGGTAGTTAGTTGTGTTAAATTTAAATTATTCATATCAATACTCACTTTATCAAAAAATCATTTTCACAAAATTAAAAACATATTAAGGGTTTTCATTCCCTCAATAGTGTGTTTTTTAAATGATGAACTTGATAATGATTTGTTTTCAATTTACCATTCCATATATGATATCAAATCAATAATAAAATAGTATTATAAAAATATACTTAAATATTTAATTTTTCTTATAACTGGAACATCACTGATAAAATACTTTTACAACATTACTCACGATCCAAATACATATGAAAATTAGTCATTACAATTCAAAAATATCAGTAACATAAGCTTTACCTTAATCCATCATCTTCTTCTAAGGTATATTTCCTTGATGATTGGTGCATTAATTTTTGTAGTTCCAAATATATTTTCAGTAGTGGCATTGCACATTTGAATTTTAATTATTTACCTTATATTCAAAAACATGGTGGCCTTTTTCATCACATATATAAAAAACATCATTCCCTTAGATAGAGTACTTATGGGTTTAATTCAATAAATATCATGTGAAATATATTTATTCATTACCTTCTTTCCCTGATCCAATATCTGATCTACCTTACTATTATTCGCTATCTTCTATTAGAAGCCATAATAAACATATTTTGATTTATCTGTCATGATGAAAACTAAAACTATTTTATTATTTGGTGAGTATTTATGGTAGGCCAATTCTATTTGAATATATGGAATATTCCCTTAAAAAAGTGAAGAATCATTCAATCCATGTCGTGTATGTAATCTATTTAACAACAATATAATCTTGTTATAGTAGCTTTATACTCCTCAACACTTTCATTTTCCTTTTTCATTAACCTAAGGATCATCCTCCTCATATGATTTTGTTTCTCAGGGAGAAAATATTTTTTTATAGTGTATCTGTAAGTAAATTCCATTTATTGAGTTCTATTTAATCATCATCCCTAGTATTCTGGACCATAGACAACTATTTATCAGTATCACCATTGAGACAACACATCGAAAGTGTAACCTTTTCCATATTGCTCCATCCCAAATCCATTAATATCTTCTCCAATGAATTAATACACTTCTCACCTTCCCATGGATCAGTATTCCCAATAAATTATAGATTCCTCTATGAAATAAAATAATCTATCAGTGGAGAGTCCGAATATGGAATAGGTTTCTCCATATTGTCAAGGTTATGTGTCATAACCTGATTAGGATGCTCAAATATATACATTAATTTATCATTTACAATACAAGCTATATAGACATTCCCATAAGGGAAACCTATACATTAACCATTAGTATTGGTACACTTATTCCTTCAAGGTTCCATTTCTAAAAAATGTAACATAATAGAATAGCTCATAAAATTATTAACTTTGTATAACTCTAAATATGGTGTAACACATAACAATAATTGAAAAATATTATAAAATTATAAAACAGATTTTCATGATATATAATGAAGGGAAGTATATATAGAATATAAAATTGAATTGGTGTATAATAACAAATAAGTCTCAATGGAGTGTAAATTTAGACGAAATCCCATGACATGAGTCTGACATGAAACATGTGTATTTTTATTCATAAATAGTTTAATTATTTTTATTATTTACATTATTGAGTACTTATTTCAATTTTAATATTACTTTTTCTTTGAATATTAAAATTTTGTGAACATAAAATTAAACAACTATGTTTGAATCATATATTTTTACCACATTCAGTATATGTGTAAAAACAACTTTGGTAGATCAAAAATGGTAAAAGTGGTCATTATATAAACTTCTTCTGAATAATAATAATGAAATTACTACTCTATTTAAAAATAAATTTTACTTTTATAACCAATCATGAATGATGGATATGAAAAATGAACAAACGTTACAATCATGGAGATGTTAGAACATATGTATACTCGAGAAATGTTTCAATTTTTCAGTGGTCATCATTGAAAGAAAATAATAAACACTATATAATTCTATGATGATAACTATATCATTAACATAGTTTTATTTAATCATATATTCTTATACATAGGATTTATAGATGTTAATGGAATATGATCGTGTCGAAGAGGTAGTTGTCCACACATCCACAACTGACAGTATAACTTATAAGTGTATGAAAAGGGTAGTAATGTAATTTAGATTTTATATGTATAGAAACATAATTATCTCATTAATATGATACGTATGTCCTTTATGTTATAAATTTTTAATTACATTCAACCATTATATTTTCCATGTATCGTATTAATGAATCAAATTGCTTTTAGGATGTCGTAGTACACACTTCCACAAATGATGTTATGTTATTTACCCAAAATGTAAATTAAAATGTTATATTTTATAAAATATTTTGAAGATAATAAAGGCATAGTAAATATTATATATATCATATATAAAGATATTTATCATCATAATGACCACCATGAGTGGAGGTAAAGGAAAAAACATAAAATCATTATTTCATGACCCGGTAGTTTAGTATACGCATTAATAGTATGTTCATTACACATTATATGAATTTTGTGTGATTTAAGTACAAAAAATAATAATAATAAACATAATATTATAATTATTGACATTTGTTTAATTTTTTTGTTGAATATAAAGAGTTTATTGGATAGAGAATTGAAATAAAACTAAAGAGAATATGAAAAAATAATACCGCTTCTTTAGGTAAGTCCTTTAGGTTTGCACCAAGGGGCATACATGGATAGATTTATGACCAAATTATTGATTAAATTAGCAGTTAAGTGATTTAGAGAGACTATTTGGATATATTTTGGATGATAAAATGTTTATTGAGAGGTGTGTTTATGGGGATGTGTGAATTCCTTTTCATAGTGGCGGAGGAGTGGCACTATTTTAAATACCAAAAGGTATAAATTATTGGTAGGTATCCCTTACCTAATGACCCTAAAAAATGGAAAAATAATGATTTAAATGGAAATTATGGTCAATATAAATCTCCACTATGAATAGAATAATTTAATTTTTATAATTTGGTTCTTTAACATCTAATTTTTGTTATTTTTATCATTTTGGTTTTTATTATTGGAAGTATATTTCTAACAATTATAACATTCCCATTAAGAATAAATTAATATGATGTTTATTATAAAATATGTATCCAATTAATTATAAATATTATATAAAATTTAAAAAATAAAAACCCCATGTGTGCTGGAAACTAATTTTAAAACAAGCACATGCAACATGCAAAAACACTACTTTAACTTGGATTATGCTGACAACTTTTTTAGAAACAACAGGTCAATAGGAAATTATAAAAAATAAACCGGTTCATTAATATGAAATCTTCAATATTTATTAACACTTAAAAATCTATTCTAATTTAATATGATTTCAATAAATTATAATTCATTTAATAAAATATAATTTTTTTATTAAATATCATAAATGTCAATTATAAAATTATTTATTTAAATCTAACTTAAAAATATAGAACATTATTATAGTCAAAATGTATTTAGTCAAAAGTTGTTGAAAACTTTATATTCATATTAAAAAGTATTTAATTGTAATAATCAAATGAATTCGATTCCCTATTAATATTTACAGTATCATTTATTATAGTTTATTGTTAATATTATACTCAAAATGCTATTGTTTCATATGAATTTTATATAACTATTTCATCTCTAAAAAATGGAGAAAAATTATTATGACAACAATAACAAATTTATCTTTAGAAAATATTTTTAAATATTAACATATTTTAGTTTTTACATGTCTCCATGTTTTGTAAATGTTAATTGTATTGAATTTTCAATTTTTGTATTTTCCCTTTCATGACTTATCATGTTGGAATATTTCAATAAATATTATCCCAATAAACCATTACATTATAAAAAATAATTTATATGGTCAAATTGTTGGTATAAAATATTTTTGGGAATTATTTTTTGGACTTTTCTCCCATAATATTAAGGTTGAGTAATTTGTTATGCTTAATTTTTCATTAATCACCGTAATTAATTTTAATAACTTTGACTATTATATTTGGTAAAAATTAAGTTGTTCTTATTATAAAAAATATTATACTGATTACAACCATTAATTTTAATTTTTATGAATTCATATTACATAAGTGGCAAAAATATTTTTACACTATTATCATTGACATGATGAGAATGCAGGTTTTTAATGTAAAATCATTCTAAATCTTTATAAATATTTATATTCAATTTCGATGTAAAAATGATTCCAATTACATAATTTGGATTAATATATTTATGACTGGTCCATTTATTAATTAAGGGAAAATTTAGAATACAATTTAACATTAATAATTATTCAAACAAAAATGTAGTTTGAAACTAAAATATAGTATTCTACACTATTCATCAGTAAATATAACTTCTTATAAAAATTAAAAAAAGTTACATTGAGATAATTATGAATTTTACAATTAAAAAGTGAATTTTTTTTACATTTAGAATTCATAAAATTTACAAAATTTATTTTAAAAAAGGAACACCATTAAAATGTGGTCAAACTCGATCTGGCGAGTAATGCATGATAACTCAGAGTTGTGCATAGAATAAGATTAACTTACTATTTAATATAAATAATCATAGAAACATAATTAATATTATTATAAAATTAAAATATGGTAATGTCTTAGGGTGTTACATAGAATTTTTATATTGATTGTCTACCTTTATTGATGGAGTCATAAAATTTTAATATTTGAAATTATTATTCATGATCACAAAGTCTATATTTTTGAAATATACTCACAAAAAATTATCATATCATCATGAATCATGGGGGGTTAAAATAAATTTTTTATATAATTTTGATCCTTATTTTTAAAAATATAAAAGATTAATATCATTCATCATATAGAGTTTTTTTATGGAGTATATATCCTGACACGTTATTGGACTATATATTTTATGTACCACTGCGATAGATATATGAGACTAAGATATGCTACAAATTTGATTTTCCTACTTGGTGGATAGAATTATTTTTTACTTTTGAATATCAATGATCATATTACTTATATGGAAGAAGTTTATTTTTTCCATTCATTGTCTCATTAACTATGTTATTATTATAATTCATTAATAGGTAAGGTAATATTAATAAAATTCTATTGATATTATTCTAGTATTTGGAGCTATTCATAGATGAAAATCAAATGTTTAAAATTGAGAAAACATGTACCACATTAATGATATTATAAAAAGTATACTGTATTGATATAATTTTAATGACTCATAGTTCATGTATACACAATTCCCTATTATCAATGATGTTATTCAATAATTCAGGGACACACAATACCCATAGTATTTCTCAAGAATAAAATATATAAGAAATGTAATAGAAGAACACTACCCCTCATAATCAATTTTATATTATATTTAAAATATAGGACTTGAATTTTGGCCAATAAATAGAAGGAATTATACTCTAATATTGAGACCAAACCATGTTAAATAAAATGTATGTTTAGATATTTTTCATTTTATTTTTATAGTTATTTAGTGAAATTTTATACATAGTAGATCAGGGATTTGAAAATTCCTTAATGATTAATTATGATGATTTATTAAATATTTCTTCACTTATTCCATGCTATATTTTACTATTATTAACATGTGAATATCACAATAAAATATCATCATTTAATCATCATAAAGAACAATAACATTTAAATAGGTAAAATAAATAAAAATAGTAAACTGAAATAATTGAAGTACTTCTAGGGAAATGTGGAGAAGGATATCTAAAACTAATATCATTATATTCAACAGACTATCGCAAACAAACTGTGTACACTGACCACAAAGGAGAACAAAACATTCCCAATTATCATTAATAAGTCATAATGGATTTAATATAAAAATATCACGCATCACAAAATAAATTATGGCTTCTACCAGTACTATAGAGGAAACCATATGATAAAACAAATAATTTATCATAATTGAGTTTCATTTCTATGGTGGCATAATCCAAGGGTAGAGAAGGCTTTCCATGCCTAATAGGACATTTCATAGTATTACATACCTATGAAAAATGGTTGTCATGGTTTCAAAATTAATGGTATGAATGTAATTAAAAATAATATAATAACATAAGAAAATAATGACATATAAAAATACCTATCATCTCCCCTCAAAAAACATACTCACTAAAATATGCGCCTTTCATAAATTCAACACGTATTATTGGTAACTATCAATCTCAAATAATAAAGAATGATAGGGAATCATTCATGTTATTTCATATATGATCAAATCCTACATTCATTGACATTATAATCGATCAATACTAAAAATTATTATGAAAATAAAATTATTATTTAATTTTATAAAGATTCAATCCATGAGGAAAAACATTAAAATCACATAACACCACCATACTTTTTAATATATTTCACATAAACACATTTGTTTCAAAAGATAATAATATATCAATGATAAAACCCAAATGAACATTTACGTTGTATAATATATATATGATAAAATTACATATATAGTTGGAAATAGATTTATTTAAAAAAAATGTTTCAACCAAATCAAAATAATCAACAGGGGACAGAATATTTAAATTTGAATTACATTGAAAATGTAACTTATGGAATTTTAGTAATTTATTGAATAATTAACATTTTAAATGAAATTTGTTTTTTAAAATGATACATTTGAAAAAAAATTATATAAAATATAAATGATAATAACAGTCCACAAAAATAGTGAATGATTAATTGGTATAAAATTTAGACCTGTTATGAAATTGGAATTATTATTTAAAAATCGAAAACCAAAATAGGATTTAAATTTAATGAGTAATGAAGGGAGTATTATACCTCACCTAAGGACCCACTAATCAATCCCTGGCTCACAGAGATGACCATCGGGTCCTTAAAGAACTAACAAAATTAAAAAGTCAACTAAAATAAATAATCCATGTATGTAAAATCAAAATTACACTCATGAATGACCAACCCAAAGAACAACATGTAGTATAATAGATACCGTATACCAGAAATCAGGTTTGTAAAACTCATTAAATTCTTACATTCCAACTCCATACGATAAAATAATTAATTCATCCTAGATATTAAAAAATGAAAACAAAATAATAATAAAAACACAAATCAAATAATAAGGGGATAATATCATATTAAATATGATGAATGATTAAATCTGGGAAAATTTTATTGGCCTCACACCATAGAACCATGAATAAAAAATATTATATCATTTATTGGTACAATTTACAACTCAAAACCCTATCTATAAAAAATAGGAATTATAATTAGGAGGGGATATGGACAAAGAGGATAAAGTAGAACAATTAACATGATTCCACAATAAGGGACCCTTTCCAATAACCTATATTAACTACCATAAATGTTGGGTGATTTTCAGTAAAAGTAATATGATCCCATTGACATGGATGAATGAATGAATGGGATCATAATATGGGTCGAAATTCTTCACACTTGTAATTACCAAAAACACATATATAAAAAACTAATCACCGCCATTTTTCACAAGAAACTGATGGAAATTATATGAAACACACCCATAGGGTTATGTATTGGTGTTCCCCTAAGGTATATAACATAGATTCAATTTGAATATGATCCAGTCCTTTTCAGAGACTGTAACTACAAGGTTCTATAAGCTTAGGGAATTATTGCACCTTTGTAGAGGGCCTAAAACACCATCTACAAAATATCACTTAATGACCCTAATCTCTCTATCATGACATCATTACTACTATATAATTAATCCCAAAACTCTAATAAGACATATTATTGTTTTTTTATTATACTACATCTTCTATAATTTATTAACCACTATTTAAAACACTTCTTAAACACTATATCCCCACTATGAGCCCAAAAATTAAAATATCGTATGTCTATCACCATCAAGTAATAATTCAGATCGTTAAAACCTACCCACAATTTAAAATTTTGATTCCCTAAATCTGATGTGATGTACTGTTATAGAAAAACACATATGATAACAAAGATTATTAAATAAATAAATCTAAAATAATTCATTGAAACCTTGAACATAGTCTAGATTTTCCCAACCCAAAAACTATTCCCGAGTCCAAAAAATATCATTATATATATCTATACCAATAAATGTTCATTAATATAGATGTGTGAAATAAATATGGAAAAAATATAAATTTCCAATATCTCTCAAATTCCATGAGATCATATATATTAGCACATTAATGATATAAAAAATACTATAAACATATTAGAAAAATTCTAATACAAATGTGGATTGGAGGTTCATAAAAAATAAATTTTCTCTATGAAATGAATGAATCCCAATTAATTAATTTCAAAAATAGAAAAACCCAAAATACACCATAAAAAACGAAAAAAAAATTATTATATACATTGGAATAGAAAAATAATTTCCTAAAATTATAAAAATCAACAAACTATTTATAAATTGAAGATATAAAAAATGAATCTTTTGGAAAATTCAAATACAATATTGAAAAAAATAATATACTTATTTATTAATGAAACCTTAAATAATGATATAAAACCTATAAAATATCATAAATATGATTGAAATATTGAAACCTAAAACCACAATGATAGAATCGCGGTGCACCAAAAAATCAATTAACCAGCTCCTTCCAGTTTCGAATCCACAAGAACAAAAAAAATTGCTTCAGCTATTTAATTATTTTTTTGACTAAGAAACTGACATATGTCCTAGTTTATTTTTATGGATTTCTAGAAAAATTTATGGTTCTCATTGTATAATATAGAGACCTAGATCCTAATTGTCTGTATCCATTTAATGTTATATTACATTTTCAAAAGATACACCGAATTGCATCCCAAAAGAGTAAATAGATTAGTATCTTTGGTAATGCTGATACTTACATGTGACATTAATTTCAATTTAATATAAAACATAAAAAAATATTAACCATGAATAACCTTATTACCCATATAATTTACTAGCACATAAATGATAATAAATATCATGGATACCTGGGGAAGGACAAAAAAAACAAAAATCACATATTTTTCGTAATGCTTAAGTATCATGGAAACAATCATGAATCAAGAATCATTATCAATGTGGAACTGTAAATAACTGATGATACATTGCACATTATCAATAAATTTAGAAGTGAATCTATATATAATATTAATTTTATAATATAATGAATAATAATCAATAAGAAAATTTAAATAACTATAAAACACATTCCATTAAATGACTAACATGACTGTTATAACATGATAAAAAATAATCTATATGGAATCTTAAAAAACAAAAAAATGACATTTAATCAATAACTAAGAATCAAATTACTCTAGATATAATATCATTTTGAAAATATCATGGATAGTAATGAACAAATTATCAAAGAACGAAATTTTAAATTAGTTGACCTAATGTCTTAGGTACTTGAAACCTCTACCATCAAGACACTTAATAAGATAGTTTAAAACTATTGGGTAAAAACCCATATACATAAGTCTATCCATCTAATTTAGTTCATGGGACTATTGATGAATTTACAGAAAAAATATATATCTATCCCTAACCAATGACTTGTTTTTAAAATCCTTCCTAATATACAATATTATACATTTAATTAAAGTATAATTATTGTTATCATAAAATATTTTGATTGATTAAATAATAAGAATTTATCAATATTTCCCCATAAAAAAATAAAAGTCAAGGTATAATTACATATATATAATTGATATATATTTTTAGAAGTAATCATTCCCATGAAATAATACGAATATTTTCCAGAATTTTAGTGTGTACTAATCAAATTTATGTAAATATTTCAAGTGAATGTTAATGACTACCACAATGAATAAAGAAATAGAGTTTTAGTAATATCCTTGTTCAAAATGATCATATATAAACCATAAAAATAATAATTATTACATAAATCCAACACATACTCATTTGAGTATGAATAAAGGGGTTTTTATCGATGAGAAGAAATACCTCAAAAAGCCATAGAACATTATTGAGGAAAATTACATCTTCATTTTGAATGTAAATTTTTAAAAAATACTACAAAAAAATAAATTTTAAGATACATTCAATTGAATATAATCTTTCAAACATATAAAATGACCACGAAAACACTAAGTGTTAATGATGGTAGGAAATTCTGTACTTTCGAGTTACATTAAAATAATTATTCCTTTAAAATATTTAGTAAATGATAAATGAGACTTGTTTGGAAGGTGCCATTAATATTGATTTTAAAAAGAGATATAAAAATACATAACAATTAATAATATCATTAACTATAAAATTGTAATAATTTTAATATGTTTTGAAAGTATTTATATAAAATCTTGAATGGAATGAAAAAATATTTCCAACTAAAGAGAGAAATGAGTATGGATTTGTTTAAAAAATATTATCATTTATTTTAAATATTAAATTATAGAAAAAAGGTAATATTACATGAAAATATAATTAATATATATATTAAAATAAAATGAAATGGTTTTATGATCAATAGTTTAAATAATTTTTTTCAATTGAAATTCATGATTAAAAAACATGGATAAGAATGATATTTTGAAATAAACCACTACAATAATCATAATTTTTAAGTGAGAATTAATAAATTAATTTATTATGTGGAAAAACTATAAATAAAAAACATTTTTAAAATATAAATAATATAATAAAAAATAATTTCATTGATAATTTTATAATATCAAATATTATGAAGAAGTAATACAACAAAATGAAATGAAATTGAGTTATGATATTATTTACAACCTGTTAACTCTTAATTAGAATCCTATTGAAAAAAATAATTCAAATGGAAACATAAAAAACCTTGAATTATTAATGATTCATGATATTAAATTTCAATGTTGTAGTATATACATCATATAAAGGATAATATGTGCCTAAAATATAATACTCCACAATGATGAAAATTTTAGACGAACTCACTTACCTCATGGTTCCTTTTGGTTGTACATGATTGAACAAAAATTATAATATTTTTAAACATGTTAATAACTTATTAATCACAATTTTTAATATTTTTAATATAATATATGATCCTCTTATAATATAATTTCACCCATTAGTTTATAATAATTCATTTTAATCATTATTTAGAGTGTTAATTTCATTTCTTTCCATTCACATTTTTTTAAAATGTTTTGGTTCTTGTGAATATTATATAGTTAAATTATAAATAGAAACATTATCATGACTAAATTATAATATTTATAATTTTTAAAAAATAATTAAGGTTGGTTATGAAAAATTAAGCAGGTTACGGTCTTGGAGATGTTAAGTTGTATGTACGCAAGATTAATATTTCCATTTTTCAACGATTATTATTTAATGTTTTTATGTAATGATTTATCTTTATAGATTGAATAAAATGTCATAAATAACATTTTATTTAATTAAATACACTTTTATATATAATTCATGTGTTATTATTATGAAAATAGAGTCTACAAACTTCATAAAGGTGGTAGCCAACACGTACATGAATAATGTTGGCACATTTAAGTGAGTTAAAAGTTTTAAAATAAAATGATATTTTGTTATTTAATAATGATAAATGTGTCATTGTTATCATAATTAAATATTTTATATTATACATATTTATTAAAAATTTTATTATTACATTAGATTTGAACCGTTGGAGAAAAATAAATCACATAACTTTGTGAATCCATAGTCCGTCGTACATATGACCAATGTTATAATACCCCATATAGAATGGAAATTAAAAGTTATATATTATATAATGACCCACTTGTATGATTATTTTTTAAATTTTATATATATACTTTCTATGCGTCATCATATCCTAATTTGAGAGGATATAATGGAAAAACGAATTACATTGGTTTGTGAGGTGTTATTCCATATTAGGAATGAAGGTTGATTTCATAACCCATTTGATGGAAGTGGGAATGGTTGTAGCTCAGAAACATAAAATTAAAAATTATTTATATATTTAATATATATATGATATTGTACTATCATGGTTTGATAATATTTTATTAATTCAAAATAATAAGTAAAATAATTTTTTTTATTGTTGTTGCCTTCACTTCATGTAAAGAACTTCTATTTACATTAAAATCCTTAATAAGTTGTTTTTATTCCCAAAAATTGATTGTATTATGATTTTATGTATTTAGTGATTTAATTTGGTCTTGGGTAGGCTTAACCAATTCATTTTATGGTTTTAATAAGAGAGAATAGGGGGTGGCTTTTATAAGTGAGGTGAGTGCTAGACATTTAATATTTAGAATAGTGAAATATGTAACAATGTTATTCAGTTGATACAGGTGCACACAATTAATTATTACTGATCCTAATACATTATAGGGTCATAATATTGTTATATAGTATTTTTTAAAGACGTGTTTAGGTCATTTAAAAAAATATATTTTTAATTTAATCCTCGGGAAGTCAATTTTTACCATAATAGTAGAAAATGATTTGTAATATTTTCAATATTCATTTGGGTCAAAAACTAAGTTGAAAATATCATATAAGTTTTATTATTATGTTTGAAAATATGAAATACATTTTTCAATATTCCATTCACAGAAGTAGAAATATTTAAATAAATATTATTCTCTAAGATTTGAAAAAATTGTGGGGTTTTAAAGGGGAAATGGTCAAAAGTATCTAGTGTTTTTATAAGAAAACTGAAAATAAAAATAATTGAGATGAAACAAATAGTATTAATTTATATATTATATAAATTATCCAAATTTATAATAAATTTTATATATAATTAATCTTTAAAAATAATTAAAAATAAAATATAGTTTTTTATAAAAATTCAGTATTTTTCAAAATTCATCGAAAAATCAAATGTTTTAGAAAATAATTACCCTTACCTATGATAATTTAAAATATAATGCTTATTTTTTAATTTTTTTTTCAAATTTTTTTTTTTATTAATTTTTAAATATGTTTACGAAGAATTAATAATTTTTCTTTTTAGACAAAAATGTTTATTGGTATTTTTTTCTTTTTAATGTTTCATATTTTATAAACAATCAATTGATAAACATAATTTTTATAATTTATTTATTAATATTCATACCCTATAAATTTAGTGGTCAGATTATAACTACGTACTATATTATAGTTCATTTAAACATTAGGATAAGTGTTCCACATGATATCAAATTTGTTATGTTTAAAGAAATATATATCATAGGATAATTAAGATCAGTTGTAGAAGTATTTTTTCTTGAATGTATTTCAAATACCTGAAGGAACAATTTTGGAGAAATTTTCAGAGATGGTACAGGATTTCAAGGCCTGATGTTCTTGGAAATGATTTTATAAAAATAATAAATATATTTTTTATCAACCCCACACAATTTTTCATAAATAAATGTATATTTCTTAAATGGAGTCTTTAATGGAAAATCACTTACCACAACTAATTTTTGAAAGATTTTACCCCTGGGAAAAGACCTAATGATTGTTGATGCACGAAGTTCATATAAACAAGTCATTCATGGGTCTATTTAGTGGATAAATAAATAAATTAAATTATTAATTAATGCATAAAATGAATTGGAAAATTTATTTTTCTTTAAATCTGATATTATTGAAAATCACCATGGTTATCTCCATAAACATGGGAATGTTGAGAGGAGGATCCACTTTTCCATATTGGTGGATCATGATCAGGTGACAATCAATAACTTGACCATGGAAAATTGAACTGCAATGAACGTTACAGTATTCCTACATCATTGGATGCGACATCCTTTAACAAAAATCAATTATTTCTTCAAGTAAGACACTTTATATGTGTATTTATGCCACATAATATTAAAACATTCTATATGATCAATTCCTTCTCTTTTATCTATGTTATATTTGATCTTTTAGATGTTCATGTGTTTCATTTTTTAGGGATTATTATTTTAATCCCCATTGTGACATGTCTTCCAAAAAATATATACTTGATTTAGTTTTTTCATGAATGATTAGAGAATAATTGGTTCACCCTTATTATTTATATTTTCCCATAATAGTTCTATGCATTCTTTGGCGGTGTATTACATGGCCATGAGTTTACACATCCGAGATGGTACAAGAGTGATCAGACCCTCAGATTGACACTCAATTCGCATGCATAAAATTGACTAAGGGATGGATTTAGATATATTGTGGTATGAATTTAGTTTTAAAATTGATGAATAATTGGTATAGAAAATGGGTTATGACTTAATATGTGTCAGTGCACGTTAGGTTCGTAAGGTGGTGTCAATTTAGTTTCCAACCAACGGATGGCCAAAATTGATGGTTGGAGAGGATTAAAACTGATTTTCACTATTCAAATGGTAGAATTCATGAAAGAAACCACAGAGATAGATCACAAAAATCATATCTGGAATTATAAAAAAAACATGACTACACAGTGTGTATGAAGACAATCAATGATCATGTAGTCCCTTTATGGTGGATCTTAGGGTTTCCAAGAGAGAATAATATCATAGGCCATATGTGAACCCCACATTCTATGTGACCCAATGATGGAATCCCAACATGAAATCCAAGAGTACAAATCCTTAGACTCAACCACTATGCGTTGACATGATATGTGTATATGGACGCGATCTGAAAGATAGTTTCATGACCAGTAGAACATGGATCTACCCCAGATGGTTGAGACATGACATATAATTATCTTAAATTCCTTATAGTTTTACATGCAATGTGATTCATGTTTTTTAGAGGTCACTACCAAGAAGTAGGGAAGGACCACACACAATTTGGTTCCCCTTACATGTCATGTACCACCCTTTTTAGTAAACTCTTGTCTCTCATATACAATTTTTTTGGAATTTGATATTGTGTTTTGAGTAGCATATCCTGATTATATCCCATGTATATTTACATGGTGGAATTTATTGGATCTTTTGAGATAAAACAAGAGGTTTTTAATGTGCGATACTTCATTAGAAAATACTCTATGATGACAATAATAAAAGTGGACCCCTTTTACAATGTGAGTGAATGTTTTCTCCTCCCCTAGAGTGGAACCCTCTTACAGTGTATGGGCATGATTCATCTTCCATTAAATTTGAACACTATAGCAGTGTAAGGGTTTGGGTACTCTACCATAGGAGTGTAACCCTCATATATTGTAATGGAATGTGACATTTACCATTATAGTATAACCCTAAATAAATGTCACAATATGGGTCATCTAACTATATAGTGAAACCCTAATAAGGTGTCATGGAATGGGTCACCGAAAATTATAGTAGAACCTACTTGTGGAGTTATGGAATTAGTCCTCTATCCCTGTATTATATCCATCATCTGTTGTTAGGGAATGGTTCCCTTACCCCTATAATAAATCCATCCTAGTGTAACATGGATGGCTCCTCTATATATCTACTGATTTGATTCCTTCTATCAAACCAAGGAATGTACCCTCTAACTAGAGGCTAGGGACCATGAACTGTTTGACACTATTGTTAGGTGTGGGCCCACATGGATGCTTCTTTAGGTAGGCCTCTGTGATTCTCAACATCATTTACATTCATCTTGTAATTGACGGAATAATACTTATTTGTTGCGATTTTTGATGGAGATCCACCATCTACATCCAGGAACTATCATCACTTTACGTTCCAGTTATTTTCATTTTGGGACTTCTTTCTAGTCGGCATGTATTTTACACCTTTTATTTCTAGATAATGTTATCTTTCTCTTTCATTCATTATTATTTTACACATGAATGACTATTATTCTATATTATACTATCTTTTGTTTTATTCATCCACACAGTTTCATGTATATGTTTTAGTGCATGCATATAGGTACATTTAGTAGAGGCCTCCTATATTTTTTATTCCTCTCAAATATTTTAACCAGCCCCTTGCATATGGTGGATGGTTTGGGATAGTTTAGAATCTACTAAGTGATAACTATAACTATCATAATATGAAATATGTAGAAGAAGCATTCCTTGTATACACCACAAGTAAAATGTGATGGGGTAAAGCCTAAACTGGGAGCTCTATCACTTACCCTATAAGTAAAGAGATAAAGTAGTGACTCAAAACAATGTATACAAATTCTAGTTAAATATTATCATAAACAAAGATCAAACCTAAAATAATCTCTTCAGACACTAGGCCATACACCTCGATAGAATTATGTTTCCCATGGACCCGACTTCCATCTCCTTGATCCAAATGTGGGCCGGCCAAGTATTGTGGTGGAAGGAACTCGTATCATCGTACACCACCCATGGCTCCTCATCCTAAATCATTGTTTTCTCCTCTATCATCTCCATATCCCTACAGACCACTCTTTACCCACCTATTAGATCCTTAATCATTTTTCTACCTCTACCATATAGGTTTATCGGCTATCTTCTTTCCCTCCTCAACACGTTAAGTTAGGTAATCACATCATCCACTAACAGGGAGAAATAGTGGAATCTCTAACACTACAGGAGGAGGTGATGTGATAGTTTCACAAATTTCCATTATATATATACATCTCGGTGTATATAAGACATAAATATACCTTTAGTGAGAGTTTTGTTTTGGGAATTATGAGGAATAGCATGTCTGAGATCATCTCTTGGTACCACAAATGTCAGTAGGTTAAGGCTGATCAAACAGGTTTCAGTAGGTTTATTGAAGCCCCTTGAGATCCCAGAGTTAAAATCCAACAACACATCCCTAGAATTTGTGTTGGGGCTTCTGTGGATAGAGATATTTTCTAGAACCATCTTTGTTATCCTTGGATGATATAAATATTTTCCACACGTCATTACAAAAAGGGTACAGATTTTTGTGGAGAGATTGAAGTAGTTGTATTTCCATGAGAAAATCTTCCCTCACAGGGTACCAACCACTATTGTCAATAATGATGATTTGAGGTTTAAATCATAGTTTATGAGAGGATTTCATAACCAATTTGAGAACAATATGAATATGGTTATAGGCTTTCTCCCCTAGAAATTTTGTCATACCGAGCACACCATCTAGTTGTTGGAGGATATGTTAAGGGCTTACATGTTAGTCATTAAGTAGAGGTGGAAGGATCATTTTCTATTAGTGAACTATTCTTCTTACAATAGCCAATAATCTAAAATCAACATGTCATATTTTGAGGTCCTGAATGAGAGACTATAAATGATTCCCTGAATATGGACTGATATTCTTAAGGAAACTCTTGTTGGGTAAGTGATGCAAAATCATTTCACATGTGTTATTTTCCTTCTACTTCATATAAGTTTTTTTAATCAATATTCTGACATCACTTATTGAATGAATCTAGAAGAAGAATATTTTTTTCAATCAGTTATACTTTAATCATCACCCAATAAACATACAACCATTTTGAAAAAAGAGTATTTTTATATAATTCATACAAATATTGTTAACTACTTTTTTTAATATCATAAAATTAATATGGAATAATAGATTAAAAAATTCATCACACAATAATTCAAAAAACATGGGAATCAAATTATTCTTAATTCTATATTTAAATTTGATATGGTTCATCTTCCACAAAAAATAATGTTTTTTAGATTTTATATATCAACCATAAACCTCTTGATTTCCTTCATTAACTATATCATGCAATTCATTTGTCCTATAAGTTATGTTATATCATTCATTAGTATCTATAGAATTATTTATAGGACATAATGATATGATAAAATCGTGATGTTGTTTTACTATAGTCCCAAATAAATCACTTTTCTTATTTTTAATGGTCGTGCCATAGAATGGTTATTATGACATGTTTTGATGTTGATGTTCTTTTCTATCAATGAAAAAATATCATTAAAGGGTTTTTCATTTCATTTTCCATTTATGACGATGATGGGAGATCATTTAATTGATTGACATCAGCATTCATATATACTATAATGTTCAATTCTCTATAATAAATCCAAAAAAATATTGAGTTGAGAATTTCTTCAATATCAAGTGTTCATAATCTTCATCACCCATCGACCATATTCTAAATTTAAATTTAGGACATTTTCATGTTATTTTCCCACATACACATCATTTGGAAATTGAAAAATATAAAAAAAACTAGGATCACAAAGAATAATGAGGTCAGTTCATTAGTAATGTGATCCAACATTTAGACATACATATCACAAGGTTCCTATAATTTAATATGAAAAACTAAAACACATAAGTAATTTTTTTTAAAAGAATTAAATGGAAGATTAAAAAATAGAACACATACTAGTATAGTAATATTCATAAGAGTACTAAAATGATTAAGGTAACAAAATGAAATCAATTACGGATAATTTAATTTATAATGTAATCAAGATAAAAACCATACAATCATTAATTTAAAAAAAATTATCATGGGAGAAAAACCATAGGATTAATATTTTAGGTGCATATTGTAATTATATTTCACCCCATTGATTTATTTAGGGTAATTAAACATAACTATAAAGAGGGGTGTAATAAAATAATTCACTAGAATATCTTATGGTGAAGAACTCTTCTTGTCTAGGATAGAATGCCAAATATCCATTGGTTTCTCATATGGTTTTACGAAAATAAAGAGTCAATAACATGAAATATTTCATTAATAATTAAATGAACAAGAACAAATAATGAGTCAAGATTATGGTTCATACCCATATAAATGTAAAAATTTATGTATATACATAAATCATGTTGCATGAATATACATTTTTTCAAGTGAATTTGAACACACATACAAAAATAATAATACTTATATATATTTTTAGAAATGATATATATGAATATATATATCTTAAAAGACATTTAAAATACATAAAACATAAATATAAAATTAGAATAATATATAACCCCACATTTAAAACCAAAAATAATTGTAAAACATTTATCTTCTTAATTAATTATTTTCTAACATTTTAAAAACACTTGTTGTGATAACATTATTAATGAATGATTTTAACAAACATGAAATAGAGAAAAACTTTACAATTGAAGTGGAAACAAGTAAAACATGATTTAAAAATGAGATAACTTTTAAAGATAATTAATATTATAATTTTAAATCCAACAAAGGAATTAAAATAATATCAAGAAATATTCTACAATTTAAAGACCCTAAAAATGGAAACATACCAAAAACTAAATTTTGTTGAATATGGTTCCACTATCCCACATCAACATGGTCCTGGACAACATAGCGAAAAATTTTAATCCTAAAAATATAGATAACTCTACATTCAATCGATCTAAATTGAATGAAGAATAAAAAATATAACCTAAAATCAATATAAATTCACCACCTTATATTTTGGATAATGGATTTCCCTTAATCTAATAACACAAACCACAGAGTAAAAGATTCATTATATAGAACACCCAAAATCATGTTAGGATTTGGTTGGGTTGTGTGGGCAGTGACACCTACATAATTCATCACATTCCCTAAAAAAAGTTACAAAACATTTAATAAAAACTCAACAAAATAAAAAATGTTTTCCATAAAAAATAAGTCCTAATATAAGTAGTAATTCTTTTAAAATTTCTAGACATCATTCCCCAATTAACCAACACCTTTATTAGATCATGAGAAAAAATTCATGTCTATAATTTATGTCCACACATTACCGATCAATCCATACAATTAGGCCTTAAAAAATAGAAAAAATACCTTTACCAAATAGTAATAATATAATTTTATATAGACATAAAAATATGTTAATGAAAACAAATCAATATGAAATGATTAATTCAATCGCATTAAAAAATATCAAACAATACTTTTTTTATAACTGCATTATGGTGGTCTATGATGATTTAGACGAAGGGAGAATATTAAAATAATTAATAAGTGAAAACTAAACTTTATAGGATTTAATATATAGTCCATCATGAGTATCGATCAATGATAAGTATAGGAATTATGTTATGTGACTTCAAAACTGGATGAGGGGGTTAGCCTACTTCATAGGGAGATAGAAATTTGTGGCTTCACACTCATAGTGAGCCTCGAGATGTAATGATTTCTTTATACATTACAATTCATATAGAGAGGATTTAATTTATACATTGGTAATTCTAGGAATATGTAATCCTGTATGAGGGAGTATGTGTTTGAATCTATCAGCAGGTTGAGGATCCATGATTGATGTGGAAGTGGAGGTAGTGAGGGGGAAGGGGTGATGATTTGTGGGAGCATTGGTGGGATATTGATGAGGGGGTGAATTGGGGATGAAGTACTCATTGAGATAGGGTAAAAAGTATTGTGTTTTGGATCTAGGGGATCATTGGGGAAGGGGGATAGAGAAGTGCATTGGGATTTTGGGATGAAGCGGGAGAAGGGTCACGATGGCGATGGATCAGAGGTAATGCTGACTGTGTGGTCTTACACTCAGGAGGGTTCTTGGGAGATGGGTTTGGGAGTTTGGGTGTGGGATTATGTTTAGAGGTTTTGGGGGAATATTTTTTTTATATATTTCTGAAAATTTAGTAGCAGTTATTCAGAATCTTCTAATAAATTTTCTATTTTTTGCACCAGTTTTTGAAGCAAACGCTAACAATCCACAATTAATTACTTGTTTCGGTTCAGTGGTGTAACTTGTGGGAACCATATTATTTTATAACTCTTTGGCCGATTCATTTGTCATTTTCCATACTCACTTCCCTCACATTTTGGAGGAACCCTAAGCACCCTAAGGTTGATTTACATAATTGTTCTCTTTATTTTGATCTGTTGATTCTGGTGTATGTATGTTGGCAATCAATGATTAGTTATATTCATTTCCCATGGTATTTCTTTCATTATTCTCTAGATCACTTTGGTTATGTTTCCTTCATTTTTTAAGAATTATGGGACGTGTTTTGACAACCATTTCTCATGGTTTAGGCACATATGTGGGGTTTTCAAGAATTTGTGGTCGCAAGCATTTCTTCTCCACCTTGTGGTGTGAATTGAGATTATAAATCATTTTTAAGGGACCCTTTTTACCACACCCTTTAATTCTATGGGTGGAATATTCATTTTTTATTTACATTGGGTTGATATGATGGATCATAATAATCAAATATTTAACTAGATGTTAGAAATTAATGGGTATGAGGAGTTATCACATGATTCACAGCATTGATATATGTTGTTTGTGTTACTATACATGACTATAAAAATTATGAAAATAATAGTGTTTTGGAACATTTTTTCACTATATTAGTTTTCTTGTGATGACCCATGTTTTTATCTAATATCACATAAAAAATATTGAATAACATATATTCGTCTAATAATTGGTTTCCCTTGGACATTCTAGTTTTTTATAATACATGAGATAATATAATGAATAAATATTATTATTCCCCATAACAAATGGAAGTGATAATTTTTGTTGTGATGTGTTCTTCAACTTGTTATATATCCATGACTATTTTCAGATTTTATGTGATGATATATGTGACTGGTTGGGTTGTGAAGTGTATGTGGTAATTTTGTGAGGGATGGTTAGCATAAATATTAGATGGGATGTTGTGCGTTATGTTGTAGATGTTTATTTGCAGATGTTGTGGAAAGGATGATGTGGAATAGAGGTTGTGGCATAGTGTATATGGCACAAATGTTGTGGTTCAGAGGTTATGACATAGTATTTTTGGTGTAGTGGATGTGTCATTGAAGTTTTCATGAATTTTTTTTGGAACATATGTTATTGAGTAGTGGTTCTGGTGCAGTGGTTGTGGTGTGTGGTGGTTTTAGTCATGTGATGGATTATATATGTGGTTGTGAGGTTGTGATAAGGCATGGGATATGTGATGTTATGATGGCGAGGGATGGGTGGTCTTGTGATAGTGGTTATGTGAGTTGAGACAATCGTTGTGTTGCATGGATTAGTTTGTATACTGGTTCTTTATTGAATACAAGATTATTCTAAATGAATAAATTAATAGGTTAAATTTAAGCATGATAAATGAAATAAATTTAATTTAATTAGTGGTGTAGAGTAAAATTAAAATGATAAAGAATAAAAGTGGTGGAAGTTGTAATATTTATGTAGAAAAGTTTTTGTGGATTTTGTGTAGGACGGTGTGTTGCATATAGTGGTTGTAGTAGTTGTGATAGTAGAAGTGTGCTCAGGTGTTAGTGATGTTTTTTGAAGTAGTGTTGCTGATGTTAACCCTTAGTTTGGGTATTATGTGGAATCTCTATATTGAGTATTTATATTTCAATATATACATTCCCCTCCCTAGTTGGATAATCTTACCAATGCTCAGAGGTGACATGTTATTGTTGTTTCCCCCAACGTCCATAATAGTAGTGATTGGGAGGGATGACCAACCCTTCTCAACTACTCTTCCTTCAACAATGATGTGTGGACCATGTGTATACCGGTGTGATGTGATATATCAAAATTGCTATTTAAAGGTGAGATGTGAAGTGTTGGAGCAGTTGTATTTGGGTGAGATGTTATATGTTGTTTTTGACGACGAATTTTGGATAGGGCCAGAATTTGGGTAATAAAGAGTAGAAAATGTATTTGGAAGAGGAGGAGAGGATTCCACAACCCTAGAGATAGGTTCACGCAATATTCAAGGTATTCACATAGAAGTTCCTCTGGTGCACAAAATCTCCCATGCCTAATGCGGTGTTAGGGGTAGGCATCCCCGAAAACCCCTCCGAAATAGCCAAAGGCAATGGCATGGAAGGGTGTGGGGTTGAATGCAACAATCCTCTTAGTGCACAAAGGATTGCATTCCCAATGCAACATGAATGGGCCATTGCGTGTTGGCGTCCTCGAGAATCCATTCAGGACCGAGCACAAAGGACCTCTTCGACGCAGAAAATCATGCACACACAATACGACATCAAAGGATGGCTTCAGCGACGACCCCCTAGAATCGTCCAGATGAGCTGGCACACAAAATCTGGGAAGGCACACCAACTTTTCTTCGGGGTGAAAAAGATTGCGCGCCTAAAGTGACGCCATGTGATAGATTTGTGTGTAGTGAACCCTGCGCGCATGACATAGGCTATAAAACAAAGTGTACCCCCACCCATCAAGGACGGTGAAAGAAGATGAAGCGATGCTCTACTGCATGAAAGACACATATTCCTTGAGCACACGAAAAACACGATGGATTCAAGGTATTGGATCATGCGTGACAGGTCCCCCATGGGTCCTCTTTTGGGTGGGCTTTCTTGGGAGTGATCTTTCTCTATTTCCTTTTACCACATGTCCATTTTGTACAAAAGATCCCTCTTACACCCATGATTCTACCTACCTCAGACATCTTTTGTGAACAACCGTTATGACCTGCGTGAAACCTCTCATTTCTTCCACACTTCTTTCTAGTTTTCTCACATCCATTCCTTTTTTGGCACAAAACACTCATCTTCTGTGTGTCCCTCCTTTTGTTCTACATGTTCCATCCTTATCATAAGGAACCCTGTCCGAGACCCTCTTACGCACAACCCACCCATGTCACACACCCTTTTCCCATGCGACCCTCCAGGTTTGCACACAGTAATTTCAAAGTCCCTTTGGCAATGCTTCCGGTTGCGTTGCTTCGAATAATGCTTTTTCACATAGGCATGCTAAGGACTATTTCTTCTCGGCACCACAATAACGTCATCCCCTAAATAGATCACTCCATAACACCCCCTCACCACGATGTTGCTGATGCCTTCCATTCCCCAAGGGAGGGTGGGTATTGGTTATGTAAGTCCTAGGGGTGCAGAGAGAACCCTCCTTGTCCGAGATGCAAGATGTTAAACAGCCAGGAAACATCATCTGTAGAAGATGATATTATACTGTATCCCTTTCTCGTGCATCATATGTGGGGTGCCCCATATCGGAAATTCTCTATTCCCATTGGTCTCCATGGGAGTGAGATCATTCATCGCATGGAATGAGATCCTTTTTTATCAGAGCAGCGTCTATCCACAGAGTAAGGGAAACAACCTTTGTGTAATTCCCTAGCCATTCTTGCAGGATGCAACATCCCTATTCCTCCTTTCTTCTTCAGTCCCAAAGACAAGAGAGGGTGGATCAGTACCAGAGTCCTCCTCTCTTCCGTTCCAAATCCCTCTCCTTTTGGGATTTTTCTCCATCAGGCGTCTGCCTTGGAGTAAGTCCCAATCTCCATATCCCATGGAAACAGAAGACACGTAAGACGCTGTTTCCTCTTTGGGATGCGGACAATGTGTATGCCCCTGTTTTCATTTTGGGCCACTAACTATGTGTCAACACCATTCCACTTCCACAAACAATCCTTCCATGATGTGATCGTCAGGTCTTTGCTGCCTCTTGATTCTCACACCGATCATGACTCACGCGGGCTTAGGTCAAGAACCGGCCATGAAATACTCTCTAGGAAGCCTAGACTGTAAGCCCCACACCATCCCGAACTACACTGACATTGATACTTTCCAAGGAATGATATGTACGAAGCATCCCTATGGTTTAATCCCGCCATCCATTAATCCCTACCATCTTCACGTACGTTCACAAAACCCTCCCAACCTAAGAGGAATTTTATCAATTCCATGCAAAGCTATGTAGGAAGGCCCCAAATGTTCAATCCCACCTTCCATTGGTCTTGACCAGTATATGTCACCCCAAAAACACTATTAAAAACTACATGGACTTTGATCTCTTACACAGAAAGGTATGTAGGATGCACCCTAAGGATTATGCCCAACACCAATCGGTCCCAACCACTTCATGTCGGTCCACCCCCATCCTGCATAACGTTAAACTAAATGCATCTTTTTTCCCACAAAATGTTAAACGATAGTTGTTCAAACTACGTGGGATTTGATCCCAGTCTCTTAGACATGGTATGTAGGAAGCCTCTATGAGGTTCAACCCATCCAGTGGAAATCTATTGTGGCCCCATCCAGTGGTAATCCATTGTGACCCCATCAAGATGTATGTCGTTGTCATCCCCTCTATTGGGACCCACATTTCTGGTCTGCCCCTCTGGCATCAGAACAACTCTCAAGCCGCTAATCACGTCTAAGCCCTATAATGTCATCAGGTCGCTGTGATCTGAACGCTCCCCAATTTCATGCCCCAAGATGGAGGATCCACTTCCACCGGGTCCTATTTATATGGGTCGCCTCCTTAGGTGTCCCATCACCGCACTAAACAACACAGACTTTGATTCTCTACCACGAGGATACATAGGAAGTCTTTTCGAGACTAGTGCCCATCCTCATCATCATCCTCATGTCAGTTCCATTTAATTATTCATCAATTCTCAACCCTCCATCAACCATCCTGATTCTTATCTAGGTTGACACATCCTAGTTGAATAATGCCACCTCATTTCCCATTCCCTTTAGCAACAATTAGGAAACTAACCACACAGTAGCCTCAATATAATGTTACTTCCTGGGGTCACACCCATCTGATCCACTATAGTCAGTGTTGTGATAAGCCAGATATATCTCTTCTAGACATAAAATCATGACATACTTTGCGTTAAACAATGTATAATGATGAAAAACTCAGAGCCATGCCTATGGCATATAATTCCCCGCATTCAGCATGGGATGCCTTGAGTTTCTGTTCCCTCGAGAAGCCCTATAATAATGGGAATAAAACAAGATTCACCAGTGTTCCAGTGTCCAGACACACCGGTGATGTCCAACATGACTAATCACCCGATCAAAGGTTGTTGCCCTATCCAGATCCCCTGGAATGTTCCGATAGAAGAAGTGTAATTTACCGGAGTCCATGAAGATATGTCACTGGGGAGAGTTTTACGAACAACATATTAATTCTATAAGGGAGACTAGGAGTATGAGACTATTTTTGAGGAGGAATCCATGGAAAGAGGAACCGAAATCCCACAATCTCATTTCAATCAAAGATAAAATGTCCCTAAATAAGTGACTGATGCCTCCAAACTTTTGAATATGAGAATGAGGGGAAACAGCCAGCGTGTCTTCATCTTCCCCAAGGTGACAGATGTGTGTGCCCCGACAATTTATTATGAAAGATAAAAAGTGAACTAGATGTGAAACAATTCTCCTAAATGTGGAGACTAGTAGCATTCGAGACATCAGTTGACTAGCATGTCACCAGATCCAGTTCTCCGACATGGGGTCCCTTCAAGATAATAGTGGGCCTGGAGTGATGCTCACCTGAAGTTGGGGAAGTTGAATGTTGGACATCATGGTATGAGACATTATCATCATAGATCCTTATTACCAGCCATGAAATACAGAATGGAACTAGGGCACTGGATGTCGATTTCATTGATTCATCACTAATAATTGAATCTCCATGATTTATTGGAACTAAGATGCTACATCTGGAATCAGATCGCCTCCCATCAACCGACGCAGGGGAAGAGGTAATGTCAATGTGGTAGTCTCGCGTGGATCTACCATTTCTATGAAAATCTCTAAAACCAGAGCTACTCGGTGCCCACACCCCATATCTCCTTCTAAATTCATTAAATGAAGGGTAATAAATGACCGTGTACACCAATATGAGGAGAAGGGGATTATCCAGACTCGGGATATGGCCTTCCAGGACATAGAGGCATATGTTCCTCGTCACCACCATCACCCCCAATTGCCGCGCAGTGATACACAAATCCCCACCACAACGTACAATCGTTTCGGGATCCTCTCCCTGGAATGCCTCGATGACTCCACCCCCTATGCCGACGATGTAGGGGATGACTGGGCCAGCCCCGGCCGGGATCCCATTTCAGGGGCCCACAAGGAGGGCCCCAACTAGGCCTCGACAGCACTACCACCCAGTCCCATGGGATATAGAGAATGTATGCTATGTACCTTCACCACGAACCCTTGTATGGATGACCGGACGCCGGTGTCAGGAATAGGCCGAGGAGGACACCCGCAAAGGGGCGTTAACGTCGACAACTACTATGGCCTAGGCCACTACTGACGTGTATCATCAGAACCATGTATATGCTGAGTAGGGGAACTTATATACACAACCCATATCGAGGCCACAACCACCCCCCGAAGGGCTGGGTTGACTCTCTCACTCATCGGTGTAGGTAGTGGCCGTTGCGGACTGACCCGCAGCAACGACACCCAGTACAGAGGCCCTCCCTTTACCGCCACCATTGAGAACGTAGGTCCTCCACGCTTCCAAGATCTTCATGGAGGTCTACCCCATGAATCCTTTAATCTAAATGGGGGTCCCCCATGGTAGTGACACTCAATATGGAAGCCTCCCCCGCACTCATTATGTCGGGTATGGGGTCATTTCTCCTACTATAGGTCACGTGTGTGGGGATGTTGCACATACAGAAAATCTCCATCATGGGGAACTCCCCATGTCATTACAATAGCAGGAAAGTGCCCTCCTCACCATATAAATCAGAGGGGTGAAGTTCAGCTTCGCATCACCCGCAACAAGCACGGGGGTCCTACCTGTGCTCGTATTAGCTACAGCAGAGGTCCCACCCACTCTATCACTTTCTATAGAGATTCCCTCCACACACTAGTCAGTGGGTACGATGGTCCTCCCCATGTTACCTTTTTCATCTTTCCAGGTGCTCCTCGCACGCCAGATCACTAAGAAGAAAATAATATCCTCCCCAGCACCAGTACAACCTATGGTCCTCATTGTGTCGGAAATCTACCATGTCCTGATGAACCATCCTAGGGCAGGAGGTAAGGTCATCGCCATGTTAAAAAGAATAATGAGGAGAATCATACCGAGATTAAACGATACTTCTTATCATATTCTAAGGTAGAATATGACCCAGCGAGAGAACCCTATCCTAGATCCTCCATGTAAAGGGACGGGGCAGGAACAAGGAGCATCAGCCTCATCCTTCTTGAATGTGAGGTCCATCGGATTCCCGCCTCCCTCCATAGGTATATCCAGGGGGATGAAATATTTTAAACTCCACATGTTTCGGCCATGAAATCTCCACCATCATCCCCAGAAGTACTCTCTACCACAACTAGAAATCAAGGAGAGCTATTCTGGGGACCAAGGCGTACGAGCAGCAATGTGGTCCATCTACAGTATGCATTTACCCTATGCGAGAAATTGCAGTCACCATCGCGTCGTACCGTGTTTTGGTTGCTAAGTCACTACACTCTTCAGAGGATATCTCGAGATGTGGCGGCTTGTCATCTCGCTCATCGTATTCTCCGCCAGCCAACCTTCCATCTCAACGGTCTACTTCATTACTGCTACCAGTTCCCCAGCTACCTTCGGTTGACGAGTGGGAAAATGAAATGATAGACCCTGAATCTAAACCAATGATCTTGTGGGATATTCTTGCAGTAGGCCATATTCTAGAGATTTTTGGCCAGTTGTAGCTTCAAATTTCAGGGCACCAGACGCACTCACCCAGGAGGAGGTTGGATGATTTCGCCAGACCCTTTGGGTGACTCATTTCCATCTTCTTCCTCGAGGAGTGGCATACCCAAATAGTCAGGAGCACTTTAAATACCTCAACCAAAAATGTTGTGTGGTGGACTTGGATGCACTCCTCGTGTCCCAATCCCCGAGTCAGCAAGTCACCATAGTATCCTCCAATGGCAGAGCATCCTGAGCGTTAAAGTACTCTGTTGGATAATCAAGGATGATTCTAACCACGTGAAAATATCTGGTTGGGGGTAGTACGAGGCCCTCCAGTTTAGTTCTATCCAGCACCATATTGATATTCTAGGAAACAAAGAGGATATGCCTCCAGCCAGGGCCACAGTTAACATGGCTGACCTTTCAGCGGGTGAGAATGAGCTAGAGATTCTTGGAGGGGACCTACCCCCGAGAGAGTATCACAACTATTGGATATTTTTGGGAGGATTACTCTTCAGCATAAGAATCTAATCGGTCTTCCTGTGCCCACAAAGGCATTGGTCCACATTCAAAATCCCAACAAGGGTAAGGGGCACCTCAGAGTCTTCAAACCCTCCGACCCATCTAACACATTGCAGAAGGCGGAATACGATCCCAAAAATGCCGTGATGCATCATAAAATTGTCAAAAAAAAAAAGAAAATGGCTGACGACCTCTTTGATGAAATTGTTGCAGAGAAACTGCCAGACTATGAAGTTCCTCGGTTGGGGAAGCAGGTGCAGGCACAACTTACCCTCGACGAACTGCCTCTAGGTGACCCTAACCATCCTGGCCACACAGACAGGGTTGAGGCTAGAACTAATGGTAGTGGGGCCTAGTATGTGTCTCCCAATACTCATGAATGGAGTGTGATTCTGTGGGACCTAGCTCAGGTTACCCCTTATTCCCCATTGGTAACTCCACCAGCCTCTCTATGAGTCGGTGTGCCTGCTTATCGTGTTGAAGAACCCGCCAATGCACTGGTGGTTGGGGATCCCCATCAAGAGAGGGACCCCATTTTAGAGGAACCAATGGAGGCACTCTTTTCATGTCTGGAGGCATTGGAGACACGACAGGTTGCAATCATGCCTGATAGAAAGGCTTATCCATTGTGGGTGGATGATATGCCATCACCCCCAGGATTTTTGGAAATCCCACTTTGTCCCCCATCAACGGGACATGGGACCCGCCATAGCACCTGGCCTAATTCATCTCTATGTGTGGGCCCATGTTAGGGACTCCAGCACACTAGGAGGCCACCAAACTCCTATGATTTTTGTAGACATTATAGGGGCCATCATTTGACTAGTACAACCATCAACCAATCAGATCACTATCTGGATGGGAAGACCTTCGAAACAATTTCTCTTCCAGTTAAATTCCACCACTCGGAAGATGAGTATCGTGGACCTCCTCAAGTGAAAGCGGAGGCCGGATAAGCGAGTTGCTGACTATGTCGCCCAGTGGAAAGGGCTCACATACTCTGTTGAAATTCCACTGACTCATGAGAAACTTCTGATGAATTGCGTAGGCAATTTCAAGACAAAACTGGTCCCCTCTTTGATCACACAGAACTAACCCGGGGGATTATGAGACTTCTCTGATAAGGCTCTACGCCTAGAAAAAGCTTTGCAACATGCCAGACAAGCATTCTCATGTCACCCTAGAATCCCCACAAGAATGGCCTCTAGGGAAGATCCTAACGCAGTGGCTGAAATAGAGGCCCACATGCAACTAGAGTTGTGTCCAGTGGAGCCACCTATATAGTCATGCTGAGGCCCTCCGCCTCAGGCACAAACTCCGGCCCAGCAGCACCAAACTCAGAATCGACAGATAACCCCGTGCAGTGAATCGTCACTACCTAAGCGATATAAACAATCTCCACCTCCGCAACAGGCTTATCCATCACGTCGTAAAGGTCATGCTACAAGGGACCCCTTCCCGGACAAGAGAATCTAGACCTACTTATTCAATGAGGTTGATGTCCCTGTTTATTTCCAAAGTGCCCTGGAACAGAGGATTGTACATTTTCTTAAATACATGAGGCCAGAAGAGGTGAACCTCACAGATCACCCTAATTACTACCCCTACCACCGGATCATAGGGAACACCCTCAAATAGTTCGATGTGTTTAAAAACTGGCTTCAAGACCAGGTGCATAACAACATTGTCTAGTCAGGCCCAGCTATGGCACAGGTGGCATGTGTCTTTGTGAAGCCACACATCGGAAATGATAGATTGGCATTATGTTTCTCACCACGGATGTCAGAAGTATCATGCTTGAATGGCACATAAGACAGTCGCCCATGCCCATGGGGTTATCTAGGCACACCTAAATCGATCATAACCTTCAGAATATGCTACACCATCCACCGCCAGTACTTCTGTGATAGTCACTCAGCTATCCTCTTCCCGTAAGAGGAAGCACTAGTGGCACAAGGAAAGAAAATTCTCCACTGATACCATTGTCATCCCGTACTCTCAGCGACTTCATGCCCCTAGAGATGGCGATTCTGCCTAGAATCCATCCAGTAGTGCATGATTTTTTGAGTGACAATCAAGGGTATGCCTCGGTTAATACCATTGAGATGGTAAATCCCTACAAATTTCATGATGATGTAGAGTTCCCAGAGGATCCTCCCAAAATCCCCATCCATCGTCATCATCAATGGAGCCACGAAAACAAGGGTCATCGGAGTGCTTCAGTGTGTATTTCTAGCCAGGTTTTTCATGCTTGAGAAACCAGAAATTAGTCCCAATGTAGAGCTCAGCATACAGAGCCTTCTCATCTGGTTTCATCAAGTCTTCCTTTTCCAACATTCTTGTTGTTGGATCAGGAAGATCTGACTCAACGACGTCATTATCATCCATTTGTCCCTCATCCGGTAATCATCTATAGGCTTCGACTTGGGAGAAGCTGGATATTCCTAGTACCAGTCACCCATCGGTTCAGTCGGGAGGGCCCACCATACCTAATGTCATAGAGAGACTTCTTATAAGATGAAGTTCATGCCTGGAACCAATGTATGATTTCCTCAATAATCTTTCAGGAATTCCAACAAATCTCTCTATCCTTGAGACCCTTCTCCTATCAATGCATATGTGTGAGGCCCTTTCCAAGTATTTAAGAAACCCCTCTTGTTTTAGACGGAGGATACAGCCACAAAATCCTTCCATGCTGAGTTGATTAAGCATACTAACTAATAGGACATCACATGGTTATCTATAGAAGATGAAGGCTCTACCATACATGAGAATATTCTCCTACAGTACATCACTGGCCAGTTTAATGGCGTGGAGGTTATCTTCTATCTTGTCGATGCAAGATCCGGGATCAACCCAATCCCGACTCAGACACTGCGAAGACTGAGATTTTCCAATGATGATCTCAGTCCATCTAACCTAAAAATACAAGGTTATGACAGGAGGGAATAGAAACCAATCGAGATGATCCGCCAGAAGACCTAGATCATTAGTCTTGTAGCCAGCACCGATTTCATGGTTGTATCCCATGACACTACCTATAATGTGTTGATGGGAAGACCATGGCTCCACCTCTATATGATGATCCCTTTATCCTATCTGTAGTGCCTTAAGTACTACCTCAATGGTCGAGTGGGAGTGCTCCAAGGTGATGTGTCTCCCTTTACCTCTTGTGAAGACCTCTATTTGGATGATGATTATTACAAGAGAAAGGACAAGAAAATTAAGCCTAACGTGTTTGAGCATGCTACGGCTGTGATCAACTGATTGACAGATCGAGATGATGCCTATATTGTTCCAATCCACCGATCGGAGACTACAACCTCGAACATGGAAAATTCTATGTTGTTTCTGGAATGAGGGGGGGAACACATTACCTATTCTAAGTGACGATGGAATATCACCTCATACACCAACACAAATCAGGCTCAGGTGATCCCTAAGCCTCCTACCCCCAATAGGTATCGGGATCTCCGCCCCATGGAAATAGTGATACATCACACTTGCATGTTTCACTGGGCTGGAATAAACCAGTTGAAGCTGACGCACCACTATTACTACGATATCATCATGTGTGGATGCTCGTGCTGAAGACCAGAGGGGATCAGATCAACTGCATTCATCGATATGGTTTTTGCAGGACAGGAGTCCCCTGAAGTGATGTACACTACCACTCAGGTTGGTACTAGCCTCCCATTAGGTTTTGTCGACTCAAAGGAAACTCCTTCCACCGATGATCCCTCCTCCATAAGGGAAGAATAAGATTTATATGATTATCTCCTGCCATTGAAGAGGGAGTATCCGCCACGATTGATGAATATTTACAGGTGAACCTCTATAGTGAGGCAGATCCAAATCCCACATTTATCAGTATCGCCATGCCCCTAGAGGTGAAACAGTAGTACATAGAATTCCATAAACAACACCATGATGTAATATCCTGGAATTATGATGATATTCCAATACTAGATCCTTAGGTAGTCATCCACCGTCTCGGTCTCCCATCAAATCATCGCGGATTCAAGTACCCTCCCAGAAGGAAGCACCCTTCTCACAATTCCATGGTTGAGGCAGAAGTTGATAAGCTCATCAGGGCCAATTTAGTTAAGGAGGTCCAATATCCCAAATGGCTGGACAACATTGTGTCAGTCAAAAAAAGAACAGATCATAGTCTTCATCGAAATTAGTGGTCTCAGCTGTCACTGTCCAAAGGATGACTTCACCCTTCCTGTGATGGAATTCTTTATTGACACCATAACTGGGTTACATGCCCTCTATTTCGCGGAGGGGTATTATGGGTATAACCATTTCTGAATGGCTCCTAAGGATGAAGAGTCCAAATCCGTCAGGGCATCGGAATGTACTTCATGTTACCAAGTCCATCCTTTCTATTTAATGAATGTTTGTGCCACCTATCAGCGGGTTATGCATCACATATTTAATCAAATACCCAGAACATTGGTGGAATTTTTTGTAGATGATCTGGAGTTTAATATTGCAAGCATCAGAACCCATCTCAAAGACCTTGAGAAAGTGCTCAGCTTCCTCCGTTCCCGCCACCTGAAGATGAATCCACTGAAGTGATCCAAAAGTTTCACCTCTAGAATGTTTCTCGGATTCGTTGTAAGATACAGGGGCAGTTATATCGACCTGGAGAAGATCAAGGACATTAGACGAATGTCTCCCCCAAGAAATATCTGAGAGAACATAGGTTTTCAATGAAACTTGGCCTACATATGCCGCTTCATCATGAATCTGGCCGGAAAATGGTTTCCCTTTTCTTGACTCATGAAGAAAGGCATTGTATATTAGTTGGACGAAGAATGTCAAATTTATTTTGACGAAATCAAGAAGTACATGATCCAGCCTCCAGTCTTAATTTCACCCATCTCTAGGAATCTACTATTACTTTATGTGGCCGCCTTGGTACGGCCTCTAACTTGCAGCACCAAGAGGTATAGATGTCATCCAGAGTTGATCCACTAAAGTACATCTTGAATCTCCCAATGTAAATAGGACCTATAGATTGGTGGGTATTAATCCATCAACAGTTCGACATCAGGTTTGTCCCTCAGAAGGCTATAAAGGGGGAAAACATTGGTAGAAATCCTTTATGCTCATCCATATCCCACAGACTAGTCACTGGATATTGATTTCCCTGATGAGGCAATCCTCTCATTAGACCGAGCCATTTCGTGATAGAAAATTCACACCAATGGTGCTTCTTGGTGCCCCACCAGGAAAAGGCTCAATGACCCCAGGCTCAACAGAGAAGGCCTGAGTTTTTTCTTCATTACCCCTGCACAAGCCAATCAATCATATTCATTAATATTGTCTGAAGACTGTGCCAACAATGAGGCGGAGTATCAGGCCCTCATTACTGGCCTCGAGCATGCCCTCGAGATTGAATTACCCCATTTTCACGTGAAAGGCGACTCCAAGGGTGTCATCAAGACGATCAATGGTGACTATGTCGTGAGAAATATAGAGCTTATAAAAATGTTGGAATGGACTCTCTAGATAATTTCCTAGTTCCCATCTCGGCTAGAAGTCACTCATGTACCTTGATCTTAGAATGGTTGAGCTGACGCAATGGCTAGCCTTGCTGTATTACTTGTAGAGCCCGAAAAAGATGATCTGATTATCCATACAGCACATCAGAGATTCATTTATCCCGTAACTCCAGATAATGATGAAAGCCTACAGGTAAGACACCTAACTACCGGTGCCTCCATGTCAGGACCTCCAGGTCCCCCAGAAAAAGTGATTGAAGTGACTCCTGACTGGAGAAACTACTTTGTCGAGTACATCCAAAATGGTAATATTCTGGTGGACAGAGCCGAGCCCGAGCGAATTCGATGCCGCAAATTACATTTTACCCTCCAGGATGGTCCTAGATGTGATTTGGTCATCTACAAGCGCGGGTTTTATGGGGTTCTCCAACATCACATTCAAGGATCCTATATTTCCAAAGTCATGAGGGATGTTCATGCTCGTTCCGGAAGGGCTCATCAGACCGAGCCGAAATTATCTAACTAGATCCAGAGACTGGGGTATTTTTGGCCCTCCATGATCCATGACTGCAGTGAGTTCTGCAAATGGTGGCATGCATGCCAAATTCATTCCAACTTTACACGTCGACTGCCAGACCCTCTCCACACTACCATGTACTCTTGTCCATTCACGGTATGGGGACTCGATGTCATGGGGCTATATCCACAGGCGACGTCTTTCCGGTGTCAGTTCATACTGACCACTACAGATTTATTATCCAAGTGGGAAGAGGCAGTTCCACTCAAGGATGTAAAGGCCCATTCCATCATTTATTTGTGAGATCCACCACCATATACTGATTTTCAGTCCCTTAGGCTGTCCTCACCGATAACAGCTCAAACATCCAGGTAGCTGAGCTGAAGAAACTGTACACTAAGTAAAACATCCATTCTAACTATACCTCCCATTATCATGCACAATAAAATGGATATATTGACGCATTCAACAAAAACCTTTCTTAAATTATGCTGAAAATTATTGGTTAGAACAAGAATAGTTTGCTGGACAAGTTCCCCAACGCCCTCTAGAATTATTGGATGACGACCTGTAATTCCACCTAGGTGGACCCATATTCTCTACTATATGAAATGAAGGTATTCCTATGCATCGAGATTCAGTTTCTCTAATTTGACATAGATGTCCATGATCTTCATGTTCTCGATAAATTATTTGAAATTGTCTGGATGATTTGGAAGCACTCGATGAAAACAAGATTTGTGCCCGACACAATCTAGAAAGTAATCATAACAAGATAGAAAGATCATTCAACATGAAATTTCACCTATTCTTCTTTTTGAAAGGTGACTTGGTGTTGGCCTTGAGAACAACAATGATACATTTCATGAAACCACCAAGGTTGGAGCCCAAATGGGAATGACTTTACATTGTTCACAAGGAATACTCCAATGGCGCATACTCCCTAGTTACAATGGATGGTGAGCATATAACTCCTCCAACCAATGGTATGTTCCTCAATAAATACTTTTCTTGACCCATATGGTCCCACATGGCCTTAAACTGTATGGTACTTCATGACCCAAAACTACATTATGTTACTACATGACCTTAAACTATTCGGTCTTACATGTCCTAAAACAGTAAAATTTCCCGCATGGCACTAAATTGTATGTCGTCCTGTATGACATTAAACTATATATTACCCCATGTGGCATTAAACTGTATGTCATCCTGAAAGACATTAATCCGAAATAACTACATATGGCTTGATTCCTATCCTAATGGGATACATAGGAAGGCTCAGACGCTTCATTTTGAGTCCAGCCCCATTTTCCTCTTTGACTACCCGCCAAGGTATTGTTCTTTAGGATGATCCCACATGGTGTCGTGTAGGCTTATTTGGCCCCACATAAGTCAAGATTATGATGATCGGGCCATGTTTCTCCCTCAATATTTTCTCATCCCACATCCTCACCACACGATTCTAAACTTCATGGCCTTTAGAACTAAATTTGGCTTGATTCCCATCCACATCGGATATGTAGGAATGCCCAATCATTTTGTCTTTTGACCCAGCCATGACTTCTGAAATATCCCCTAGGGTCGGAAAACATAGTGTGGTGCCGGATGGTTCCCTCATTCACATCGGGTTCATCAGAACCATTCCATATACTCCTTTCCCAAGAGTTCTCCATATCATTCATCGTCCTACAAGATGCTAAACTGCACCTTTAGAACTACGTATGGCTTGATTCCCAACCTCATGGGAAATGTAGGATAGCCTGAAAATCGATTCATTAGATCCATCCCCATTTCCTAGAAACCTATTTATCTTCATCACACCTTGGTCTGAGTCCTTCCAAAAGAGGGGTATGCAGTGTGATATCAACTTATGTCCTCAACTCACATTGGGTTTGTAACAACCATACTACATACCTGTCTCTCCTAAGAGACATTCACTCCCTTACTCTACACTCGTCTTTTTGAGTTATCTGCTCTTAAGGTGGGTCCCTTGACCCTCTTCAGTGATTTTCCAATGTACAAAAGAGTACTCTAGTTCAGAACCTGGAGTTTCGAATTCTACCTAAACACGATATCACCCAATTTTTTAGGCTTTGTGTTCCCCTTAATTTGGGATTTCATTATATTTCACATCCTAAGGTACCCCCAAGTGGCATGGATGCTCAGACCAAGGGCTCTACTACCATTACGAACCAACTTCTTCAATTTTTTTGAACAACAAATTGATATAAATCTTGCATTGAGAATATAGTTAGCAATTGAGACTCATTTGTTGTTCCCATTTAAAGTCACACGATATGGATGTTGTGTTTCGAACATGTTAAACAGTTCTCATCCAATGTCATGCCAACACCATTATGACTTAAATTTTTGTTACATGATTCACATAATTTTCCACCCCATCATGTCCAAGTGGAATTTCAGCACTCTTGGTGCTACCCCTCAGTGCGCATTTGAATGTTAGGAGGAAAAATCCATGGTAAAGAGTAATTCGGGTCTCCACACTGACTTACCCTTTACATGTATTCCATGTGTTGAAAAGAACTTGTCCACACATGTTTCCTATAATGAGTTTGACTCACGTGGGCTTAGGGACCAGATCGATGTCCGTACTTTCCTGGAAGAGTTCCGCTTCTTCATGGTCCGAGCTATAAGACATTAAACTATGATCTCTTTATAAGTCATCTCATTGAAGTACATATATATTGATTCCCATTCTCATGGGATACATAGGAACGCACAGACATTTTGTCTTTCGGTCTAGCTGAAATTTGACTAATTATCACTTTTATTCATCCTTTTAGGCACTTGACCCGTAAAAGGTTGTGTGGTGTGGCGTGTGTGGACTTATGTCTTCATTTACGTAAGGTTTTGAAAAACTTCACCACATACTTCCCTTCAGAGAGATAGTCTATCCTTCCCCACATTCCCAAACTATTTCCAGCCCCTTGGATCGAGGTTTCTTTCTTGGAATCGGTCGCGGTGTGATGTGAACCTCATCCTCATTCTTGCCGGCTATGCCTTACCATTCCATGCACATCCCCTCTTGATCCTAACATCTCTTATGTATGAGGAATATGAATTTATACTATGCTTATATTATTCCCACATATCAATAAAATGTATCTTATGTACTGTACGATGATAAGATGCATAATTGGTCCTACCACGTGTCCTTAACTAGTTAAATTATCATCCTGGATGCACGGCAAAAGATGACACTACATTATCATTTCCTCACCTGAGGATAAATCATGTTTCGTATTGGTCATCCACAATACCATTTTTCAATTCCTGAATTTGGCACGATTCCTGTGGTGACACCAGGATGCCCAGTCCTCAGTTTATCGCTTCACAAAAAAATACATCTATCCTAACGGACAAACAAGATCTATCAAATGCCGCTTCTATTAGTCCATGGTTTAGACCATCATGACTTTATCATCGCTGGCACTGATACCTTAACTTTCCATCCTTATATGTACATGTTTCTTGATTCTCATTCTCATGGGATACGTAGGAACGCCTGTGCAATTTGACTTGGGCCCAACCTAACTTTTTCTTTCGGTCCCTCAACCTAAATCGTACACAAGGAACAGATGGTGATCTAGACTCTAGGTCCTCATTCACGTAGGGTTTTATAATTACCTCACCATGTGTCTCCATCATTCCCTACCATCTCTGGTCTGAGCTCTACGACCATAATATAAGATCACTCCACGTCCTTTCCGCAAGACATTAAACTGAACAACATCTTCCAGAACTACATACAGCTTGATTCACATTATCATGGGATAATTAGGAATGCCCATGAATCATTTATTTGGGTCCATCCAAATGAATAATAAGTCTTGTTCCCCCTCTTTTTCATCCCCTTGGTCAGAACTTTTTCGGGGAACCCTGCAACTGCATTCTACCCTGAACAAGTTCGAGATGCCTCACAACAATGATGAGATATGTTAGATTCCTCATTTGAGAGGTCCTGTCTGGGAGTATGATTGATCCCTGATGAGAGTGGTACATCCAACTAAAATGTTTCCACCATGGTGGTGTGATTTCAAGAGTGTTGTACTCCATTATAATGACCCATCAATCCACACTCCATGATTTGTGTGCCCTTTATTTAGACCCTCGTCCTATTTCACACCTAAAAGAACCCCCTAACAGTATCAATGCTCGGGCTAAGCCTCGCCTACATTCCTAGGACAATGTTAATAAAGACTAATGTTTATCATTTTGAGTCAGGCCCCATGTTTCAAACATGGTCAGTGGTCGACCCTCATTTGCTAACCCCATATCAGGGTAACACAGTAGGGATGCTGTTTCTCGAACATGGTCAACAGTTATCCTCCATTGTCACGACACCCCTACAATTTCATGAATATTGGGTAGTGTGATTCACACCTTCCACTCCCTTATGTTCATATTAATCCCAAATCCCCTGGCATTACCCCACTCGTGTACAAGAGTACTTTGGGATGGTGATAATTTGACTGTTCTGAGAGCTTCATTCTCTAGTCAGGCTTCCCCTTTCTTCTTCAAAGCCCGAATGGGTCATTTATTCCACGAAGGCCTGAAAATTGGTTGTAATTACGATAATAATATGAGTTTATGATGAAATCATCATTTGTTTATCACATCAGGCATGACCTGTGGGAGCTTATGGATGGATTTCTAATTACTTCACAGTTGTTGTTGGAATGAATTAAACTAAAAAAACAAGTGAATAATATGATCATACATGCAGTTTAGGACCAGAAAAGGAAAATAAAATTATGTTTAAGGGGTTTGGCCATAACAGGGCCCTTAAGGATCGGTGCTTAGGATAGACTGTTCCAATGCTTCCACCTTCTGACTTCTGGAAACCAGCATTGCTTGCCTTCCCCTGAGATCCTTCTCGTGGATAGCTGTGAAAAGGCGTAACACATTAACCCTCAATTGTTCCCATTATTTTTTAGAGTGGAGCTTAACTATATGGTGATTCACATGCACTATCTCCTCCTGAGCATCCGCCAGCTGGGCCCTCAACCGCTCGACGATCTCATATTGGTTGGTAATGAATTCCTCCCTTTATTCTGCTTTTTGATCAAGGAATCAGACCTACTTATCTGCCTCTATCAATGCATGAGTATTCTATGAACCATGCTGGCACCAGGAAATGTATGAACGTCGGATATCCTCCACTTTATTCTCCACCATGTAATCATGGATCATTATGTGAGGATGTCAAAAATCTACTCCTCCAACACAGAGAAATTGTATCCAGGTGTTGAGAGACCTATTCCAGCTTATCCATTCTTCATGTGGCTGGATGAGAAAACGTTTTATGCACTTCCACACCTTTATTCATTCGATATGGATCTTCTCAGCATCGTTTTTGTTAGAATCGTCTATTTACTCAGGGTATGCAGGCATGTATTCGGGGAAAGAGGCAAGGAGTTCAGCAACAAAATCATCCTCAATTACTCCTTCTTCAGCCAATTCACCCTCGTTGGGATAGAAGCCCACACTGGAAGCATTTCCACCTATTATCGCAACCTCCGACTCATCATGTTCTGGGGCAGGGCCACTTAGAATAGTTCCTTCTGCAAGAGTCGATGTAGTCACCTGTAGGGCTCACGCTGATGTTCCAGACCCGATGGTCTATCGATCCTCCACACTTGTGATCAATGAATCAAGAATCAGTATCTTGGTATTCTTAATTCCTCAGAAAAGATCAGATCCAATGAAAATAAGATTACGTTATCCAAGATGGGCTATGTCTAATACCCTTGTCTTGGCAGGAGTCACAGTTATAGGAGAGCCATTGAAACTTTTCAAATTGATAACTCGTATTGGCCCCTCTTCAACATTGGGAATGGTAGGGGTCTTTGAGTTCGTTGTCTCATCTATTCCTTCTAGCTCATGGTCATCTACACCGGCCGTTATCGGCATCCCTCCATGCTTGGTCTCGAGAACAGGCTCCTAAGAATACTCCCCGACTTCCATAGGCACATCTCTATCCATGTGGGGAAGGATTCCTGGGAACCCTCGCCAATGTGTTCCTAAACAATATAGAGTTCGGTTGAAGAATTGGGATTTAGAAAGAATAATTCCAGTGGAGGTAATATTAAATCTTACCTCAAGCTGCTCTACTAGTTCTGCATCGGAGCCTATGATTGTTTTGCTCTCCGGAGAGATTCGCCGGTGAGCGGGATCTTTTGAAGGCCCCTCACCACTATGAACATCAACATGGGCCTCCTATTATTCTTCATCCTCACCTTATTCACGTTATTCCTCTTCTTCCACTTCTTCCTCTTCTTCTTATTCTTCCTCTATACTTTCATCCTCGGATGGCAGCTTTTCTGGGTCATGTTCCTGGAAAAGAAACACTTTCAACTAGAGATGTGGTTCTTCATAACGCCCCCACTAGCATGCGTACATGTCCATAGACGTTAGTTATACATGATGGCGATGAACGTTTACCCTATCCTTCATCTCGATGTGCCCTATGTCTGTAAAATCGAGCCTGGTGTGTACCAACCTCTGCCACAATTGTTCAGTAGACATAGACTTTAGCAATGTTCAACAAGAACACCATAGAGACGGGATGATGGAATCAGTAGTTGGCTTCTGGAGGTACTTAAGTATATTTCCTGGAAGTTCCCTAGATGGACCAAAAGGCCGCACGTGGGACCACCCAACCCTGTATAGTGGAGGCACATTATCGGCTAGCAATGCTCCTGCCGATGAAGTATCGGCCTGTTCCATTCTAGCCACTCAACACATTATTTTCCTTACCTATCCCGTGGAACCTCGTATACCTCCCTATTATTCGGTCTCTTCACTACTTGCCTCGATTTTCCAGATACATTTACAAATAATCTCCTCAGGATATGTTTTTTTCCAGTGTTTGAAAAACAATATTGACAGGCATGCACTGACGTCGGTGGGTGAAGAGTGATGATTTCACCCAAGCCTATTGTCGTGAAAATAAGCCATAGTTGGTATAGAATACAAGGATTACATTATTTATAAACCTCTGTGTATACTTTCTTCAACATACATTGCATGACCTGAACTGCCTAGAAAACCTGGTCAGCAAGTATGGCCTGCAAACGATTTTATCATCAATTTGGTCTATTAGTACGCCACCCTGAATGCTTTGCATGTACTCACTATATCCTAATGGCCCCCGCCCATTTTCTACCATTTGACCATCCAGGGTTCAGAATGGGTGGAAGTAGAAGTGGGTATGGCTTCCATTCTTGAGCATGATCCACACTTATCAGAGCCTCAGTGGGTGGATTCCGGCAATGTTCAACAGGGATGGATGCATACTGTTACCACTGATAGAATGGAATTCAAGAAGTCATACCCACCACAGTGGGTTGTGATCAAACCATGAAGTATATATAATGGCACGGATATCCTACTAGGCATTATTCCTCTCAAAATACCCTCTAATAATGTAAAACATCACTAACACTGGAACCCCCAGGCTGACCTTATTATTTGCCGCCATAATCCCAACCTTCACCAGCGTCCCTAGGTGGACCCCCATCCTTTTTCCCTTACTGGAAGTAGCCATCCACTCAAGAATACAGCACGAAACAGGGAATATCTTACATTTGGGTCCTGAATCTCATTTATTTCAAATACCAATGATTTGTACTCTCCTGCCTCCAGGATCCTCCATTGTAATCCGACCATTTCCCTCGGAGATGTGTTCAGGCATTGCTTCTGTCAGCCTGGATTTTCTACGGCCTTTTCCTACGTTAGGAAAAGAAAAAACCACCCTGAATAGGACATTTACTTTAGGATATATTTTATTTTCAAATCCTCTTTATCTCTCTTCATCATGTGCCATGACAGGATTGGGTTGCGTGTCATATCCCCCCATTAATTCACCATCGGGATGAACTCGTCGTACTGGTACCCCTCCATGGGGATTCCCCCAATGCAGTTTACATCCCACAAACTGATTCCCACCTCCCCATGGTGGAGGTGTAAGTTTTTTGTATTAGGGGACCAGTGACTGAATAACCCCAATACCACATCCTCCTATCTGTAGAAGTGGAATTGGGACTTCCAAACGGCTTCAAAAAGATTGATAGACTATAGCTCCGACCCAAATTCCTGACATGCCTTGCATTCCTAGTATGCCCATTTCCATTCATTGGTGAAGTTTCCCTCGGATCATAAATCTTGTTCCGGCCAACCATTCGTCTCTTCAGTGATACTATTCCAAATAGTACCATCATAATGTGTGGGAGATTAATTGGGAACTAGATCGCTTCCCACAACCATCTTGGTCTTTGGATTTAGGAAATAGATGAGAGTGGTCTATATTTCCCTAGCAGTATTGTCGTTGTTTGTTATATGGAACTATGAGAGACTATAATTGCGCGTCACCCATGACCGTTGTGTATCTGTGTTAAAAAATGGCATCTGCACCCCCTCCAGAAGGCCTAAGATCCATAACGGTAGGTCAACGCTCATGACATAATCTTATTTGGATTGTGTAAGCACGACAAAAATCATCTGGTTATCAGAAACAACCATCCTTTCATGAATAATATTAGGGTTCGAGATCATCTGAGTCCTTCTTGTAGTTTTCACAGCCTCCATCTCAGCATCAGTATGTTGGGTGGCCATTCATGAAATTCCATGGGATGGGCACGAAACAAGAATTATTTTGTACGAAAAATATGAGGAGGTTCATAAGATATGGGGTGGTGTGCAAGAGTGTTGATATGCGCAAAAAATGTCAGACAACACACAAAACTCGTAGTCAGCCACGAAAACTTAGTCGACGATGAAGACCTTTTCCATGCATGAGTGAAAAGTGTCTGTCATGGGAAAAATTTTATGTAGGGGCCTCTATAGGGGCCCTTGTCCTATTTATAGGCACATACGCGTCTTCCATATGTGCGAAAGAGGTTTTCGTGGCTACATCTCATTTTTCATGAGCTGAATCGGAACTTCCCTACTTTTCACAAAGACCCTCAGAATCTGACCTTCGGGTCCCCCTTCAGCTCTGATTCTGAGGGGGGGGGGGGAATTTGATGACACCGAATTTCGAATAGGGCCTTAATTTGGGTAATAAAGAGTAGAAAATGTATATGGAATATGAGTAGAAGAATATGTAACCCTATAGACAGGTGCATGCAAGATTCAATGGATGTGCGCAAAAGGTCCCCCAGTGCGCAAAATCTAGCGCAACCAATGCAACGTCAGGGGAAGGCTTATACAGAAACCCCTCCGAAACCTCCAAAGTAAATGGTGTGCAAGGACATGGGGTTGCGTGAAGCACTCCTACTAGTGTTCAATGGCTTGCACGCCCAATGCGACGTCAAGGGGGACCTTGTGCACCGGCACTCTCGGGAATCCATTCAGGCCCGAGCAAGAAGGCCCACACCAGTATGCAAAATCATGCATGCCTAATATGATGTCAAAGGAAGGATTCCATAGTGAAACCCTAGAAACATCCAGATATTATGGTGTGAAAATGTTCGTAAGGCGCTCTAACTTTCCTCTGACGCGGAAACACTTGGGCACCCAAAACGACGTCAAGAAAGGGATTTTCATACAGCTCACCTTGCATGTAGGGCATCGACTATAAAACGAAGCATTCCACCTAACTTTGGGGACGGTGAAAGAAGAAAAAATGAACCTCTAATGCGCGAAAGACTCCTCTTCCATGGCCGCATGAAAAACATTATGGAATCAAGGTATTAGATCTTTCGCGATAGGTCCCCTATGGTTCCTTTTTTGTGTGGGCCCTCTTGGGTGTGAACCTCATCCATTTCCTTTTACCCCAAGTCCTTTTCATGAAAAAGAACCATCTTGATCACATGATTCTCCCTACATCAGATCTCTTTTTCATGTAACCGTTCCTTTTTGCGTGCAAACCACTCATCATGCGCAGGACCCTCCTTGTGTTCTCCATGATTCGCACTTATCTTAAGGCTCCATGTCTGATCTCCACTTATGCGCAACACACCAGTGTCATGAACCCTTTTCCCATGAAACCCTCTACTTTTGTAGAAGTAATTTCTATGTTCCTTAGGGGGTGCTTCCCGTTGTATTGCTTCTCCTCATACTCCTCCGCATAGGAACTCTAAAATCTATTTCATCTCTACATAGCCATGCTAATGTGAGCCCCTCAATGGATCACTCCATAACACCCACTCACCATGGAGTTGATGATGCCTTCCCATCCCCAAGGGCAGGTGGGTATCAGTTATGTAGTCTTATGGGTGCGGAGAGAATCCGCCTCGTCTAACCTGCTAGATGTTAAACTGCCAAGCCCCATCAACCTTATCACATGAAATTAAACTACATCCCTGCCCCATTCATCATACACAGAGTTCCCCATCTTCGAAATTCTAAACTCCCACTGGTCCCCACGGGAGTGAGATGATTCGTCACATGAAATAAGTTCCTTTTTATCGGAGCGACGTCTGTCCGTGGGTAAGGGGAAACCACCTTGGTGTAAGCCCCTATCATTTCATACAATAGGAAGCATCCCTACTCCTCCTTTATTCTTCGGTCCCAATGACCTGGGAGGGGGAATGTGCACTAGAGTTCTCTCTTTTGTGCCAAATCCCTCATCCATTGGGCTTTGTCACTATCGGGCCTCCACCTTGGAGTAAGTCCCAATCTCCATCACCCTAGGTCGTGGACTACGCATAAGACCCTGTTTCTTATTTGGGATACGGACCACGCGTAATCCTCTGTTTCCATTTTGGGTCACTAACTACGTGTCAGCCCCATTCCACTTCCTCGGATTCACCATTCGCGACATGATCATCAATTCATTACTGCCTCTTATTTTTCACACCGAGTATGACTCACGTGGCCTAAGAACAAGAACCGTCCCTGAAATCCTCTCTGGGAAGCCTATAGTGAAAACACCACACCATCCTAAACTACGTAGACATTGATCCTTTCCATGGAAAGATACGTAAGAAGCCTCCCTCTTGATCAAACCCACCATTCATTTGTCCCGACCATCTTCACGTTGGTTATCCAACCCCTCTCAAACTATGCAGACTTTGATCCCTTCCAAGGAAAGGTGTGTAGGAAGCCTTCCTGAGGTTGAAGCCCAAAATCCATTGGTACCGACCACATTACATCATCTCCCCAAAGTCGCTCTAAACTACATGGACTTTGATCCGTGCGATGGAAAAGTACGTAGGAAGCCTCCTTCAGGTTCAATACCAACACCCATCTATCTCGACCACTTCACGTCGGTCCACCCCCGTCTAGCATGATGTTAAACTGCATGCCCCTTTTCGTCCCACACAACATTAAACGATATCTGCTCGAACTATGTGGGATTTTATCCTTGTATCCTAGACAGGGTATGTAGGAATCCTCCATGAGGTTCAACCCCCTATAGTGATAAGTCATTGTGACCCCATCCTGCAGTAAGCCGTTGTGACCCCATCCAGTGGTAATCCATTTTGACCCCACCTAGTAGTAAGCCATTCTAGTCCCCTCCATTGGGAGAAGATTTCTGGTCTTCCCCTCTAGCGTTAGACCAAATCTCAGGCCACTAATCACGTCTAAGCCCCAGCAGGGCATCGGGTCGTTTTCCTCTCCATGCACCCCAATTTCAATCCCCCCCATGGAAGTTCCACTTTCTCTGGGACCTCTTCATACGGGTTACCTCCTTAGGTGACACATCTCCACACTGAACTGTGAGTACTTTGATTCCCTTCCACTAGGATATGTATGAAGTCTCTTCAGGACTCAATCCCAACCTCACGGTTATCCTCACATCAGTTCCATTTCATTCTTCATCAAATCTCAACCGTCCACCATCCATCCTGATTCTTATCCTGGACGCCACATCCCGGTGGGATTATTCCCCCTCATTTACCATTCCCTTTAGCCAACAATTGCGTAAAAAATCATGTGTTAGCCTCAATATCAATGTTTCCTCTAGGGATCACACCCATCTGATCAACTCTAGTCTGTGTTCGGATCACTCTGATCCATCTCCGCTAGATGATAAACTCACAATAAACCCTATGTTAGACATGGGAACCTGAGGAAAACCTCTGAGAAATTCCTATTTCATATAATTCCCTGCATTTGACATGGGATGCCTCAGTTTTCCTCCCCCTCGAGAATCCATATAATAAGGGGATGAAAACTAGACGTGCTACTATTTCAGTGTCCAGTCTTGCTAGTGATGTTCAACATGACTACTCCCCAGACCGAAGGTTGCTGAACTGGCCAGACCCCTTAGAATGTCATGAGAGAAGCAGTGTAATTAACCAGCATCCATGAAGATTTGGAAATGGAAAGAGTTTCACTAACAAAATCTTAAGTGTATACGGGAGACCCAAACAAGGCGATATTTCCAAGGAAGAATCCACTAAAGGAGGAACTAATATCCCATAATTTTATTTCGATCATGGAGCATATGTCCTTGAATTTGTGATGGATGTCATCCGACTTTTGAAAGCAGGAATGCGGGGAAACAGTCAGTGCATCTTCTTCATCCTCAAGCAGATGGATGCACACACCCTGACGAATGCATCAGAAATATATATGTTATTTGGTGGGGTCCACATGAGGAAGTAATAAGTAATTTGGATTATTTCATTTTCATTAATGTTACCTTACTTATCTGGTTTTCATTATTTTTTGTTATTTGTCCCAGGATTCTATGGTGAAATGTGATGTGACATGATGTGTTGTGTTGACCACGTGTATGTTGGTGGGATGTGATGTGATTTGTTATATTTGGAATGGATGATAGAATAAGATTTTTGAGGTTAGGGAATGAGAGTATAAAATCAATGTGGAAGAGGAAATGGGGTTCCATTCATTGTTATGATCATGATGTTAAATTATTATATTGGATACCTAATTTGGAATTTCATTCATGGAGATGTTGGGTTTAATTACATAAGCAGTATAGGTTCTTGTTTTTTTCTACTATTTTTCCACTGGCACATTAGAATGATATTTTCACATGTCCATATGAGGTATTAGTATGTCCATACTGATTATATATTTTATGCTCACCAAACATATATAATTTTTTTTTCTAGGTTGACATTGTGGACATAGAAGGAAATTAACATCTTGGATGGAGTTGTTGTTGAGTTTCTTCCATATACATTTTTTTGTTTACATTTATAACATTTAATTTTATCATTTTTATTTCTTCGTGCAATGTGGGATGGTTTTTGATTTACCATTATAAATATTTTTGGAGTTTATTGGTTATTTTTAATAATATATATTAATATTGATTTATTTATATAGGGTAATTCCTCTCATATTGTGATATTTGTATATCCTCAGTATTTTTTTCCTTCCAAGGGACTATAGGAGGCATGACTAAAGTGGTCATTATATATATCACCTCATTATAGTATCTTTTCTTGACGGGGGAATGATAGCCTATTATTTACATTAATGACACCATAATATATCGAGATATGATTTCAGAGCTAGGTGATGTGATAACCCATGATTCTGAGGCCATGTGTTCATTGAATAAATATTATAAAAATAATTAATTTATTTCATATCATATGAACATACATTTTGGAAATAATTTTATAACTCTTAAAAAGATTATTGAATTTAAAAATAAGAGAATATAGTTGAATATAGAATCTGAACTTTTCCTAAGGTGCGACAAATTGTTGGTCAGTGTGGGGGTGTTCGCATTATGGGACCGTTGGGGGTGTGTTTAGTGGATTAATTAATTAATTAATTCATTCATTCATTCATTAAATAACCCAAAACATATATCCACATATAATTATTTTTTTATAAAAAATAATCAAGTACATTCACATAATTTTGAGACAACTTAGTGGATGATCCATCATTCATCATTTGAGGATCGATTTTGGGTGATGATCAAGAGCCTCATCATGATGAATTAAGGAACAAAAAACAAAATATATCTTCCTACTTTGATGTCTACATCATTATTCACAATATATCGATAAAATATCATATAAATATTTTTCATATGGGTATTTACACACCATATGATTAAAAAATTAATCAGGATAAATTCTTTCTCTTTGATCTGCATTAAATTTAGCCTTTTCAGGAACATGTGTGTTGATATTCCATTGATTATTAAAATAATCTATTCTAAGACTTGATAAGACATACCATATTCCTATAATATATTTCATTGGACATCAATACATTCCCAATGAGTAGTGAACCATTTTTATTCTGGTTTTCCCCCAGTTGTTCTTCGTTTTATTCATCATTTGTCTCTGGTTATAGTGTTTGACATTTTCATGTGGGTATAAGAATGATCGTATTCCCAGATTCATGGAGGAATATTGTGTGGTTAATGGATTGATGATTTGGGAATGGTTTCAGATATATTTTAGGATGTGGGTGATTTCAATATTGATCACGAATATGGTGAGTCAACCTGTGAGGTTCAATGATTTGGCGGTGTATGGTGGCTTCTTACAAGAAAGGGATATTCTATTTTTGGATAATTAATTTATATAAATGATTGACGGAGGTGGTTAACAAAGAATTTATGTATTAAAATAGTGGAATTCATGATGGTAGGCATAAATATAGATCATTCAAAATATATATATCATTCCTTGAAAAGCCTGCCTATACAACATTTAAGATGAAGAACACACAACGTGTAGTCCCCATGTGGTGGTGACAGCTCAGGTTTCATAGTGATAAAAATATCACTTGTTGTGTGGGACCCCACATGTTATGTGACCAATACTATATAATCATAATGTACTCTATAAGTACATGAAAAAAGAGATGAACAGTGTACACAAACATAGCAAGTGTATATAGACACGGGATGAAGTACATTAGCATGGCTAATAAAACACAGATCGACCCTAGATGGGTGAGACATGCCATTTATGATTACATGGAAACTAATCTAGTAATTGATGACTACCCAACAATGAAATAGGGAATACCTATCAACTTTTGGGACCCCTTACACACATTGTAATAGATTTATTTATGAAATTTATATCTATCATATCTTCTTTTTTTTCAAAGATTCTGGGATGTGAGTTTCCTTCCTTGTGTGTTTTTATTTTTTCATTGTGATGGTGGGTTTCATAGTTGAGTTTGATATAAGATATGATATGGTATGAGGGTAACACATCATTAGGAAACACTCAATGATGATAGTAAAAAGTGTGGGACCCTCATGTGATTTTGAGTAATGGGTCATGTAACCCTAGATAATGACCATGAATTAGTGTTACGTATGGGGACCTCTACCATTAGAGTGGATCCCACCAGTTGTGTCATGGCATGGGTACTCTACCATTTGTGTGTAACCCTCATGTGGTATCAAGTCATGGTTCCTCTACCATTTTATTGGAACCCTCTAATATTGAGAGGGCATGTGTCCTCTATATGTATAGTGGAATATTATTATGGTGCGAGAACATAGGTCATGTACCATTACAAGGAACCAACTTGTAGTTTCAGAGAATGAGTCTTATATCTATAGAGTGTAACCCTCTTATGATGCGAGGGCATGGTTCTTCTACCCCAAGAGAGAAACCCTTCTTTTGTAACATGGCATGGTTCTTCTATATATTAAATGAGTATAACCGAAATTCCATAATATTTCATAAGTATTTTAAATATATGTTTATTCCCCCTAACTGTGAGGATCTTTAGAGAGGTGTGGACCCATTAATATTATTCTACTAACATGGACATGAGATGTTGGGAATCATTGTCAGACCTCTTGGAATTCATTTCTAAATGAGATATAATATTGAATTTACCTTCCACTATCATCTCAGGTTATTTTTCAAGGATATATATATATATATATCATTGTTTTTGGATTTCATTTCACTATGTTTATGGGTTGAAATTTCTTCTTCTATCACACCTTTTACATCATCTCATTTGGATTTCATGATGTCTCATGGGGTATGTTTATACTCAACCCTGTCTTGGTTTTTCCCACATGTGTCATATCTTATGAAGATGAAAGACAGTTCAGTGATGATTAACGAGGATCATAGGGACACCCAGGTGCACATAGTTATTTACAATGGGTAGATATTTGAGATCTATATCCTTACTCTCTCATCAATTTACCTTCCATTTATTTTCATGTTAGGACATATTTCAAGTTAAGCATACATTTTTTCCCTTTAAAATTAAGATGAACCTATCGAATTCTTGTATTCCATAGAGTTTGTTACATACAAGATTTTTAATCTAGATGTTGTGGGATTTTCCCTTTTTAATATATAATTCTTCATGGAGGTGGTTGGGTGGATTTCTATAGGTGCATTAGGAAACTTCAACCCATATTAGTTATCCCTTTTGGAATATATCACCATCCACTAGCCTATATAGGCATGAATGGGATATTTAAGAATCTACTAAGTGATGTCTCCCACTACTTATAAGTGAATGATAACAAAAAAAACATACCCCATAAGAACCTCAAATCTATGATGTTGGGATAAAAGCTCAACTAGGAGGTTAGTCTATCACACATGGGTAAATGATATTACACAATGAATCAAAATCATGCCTATTAATATGGAAGATAGTGTAGAGTAATAACATATCATACAACTAATCATCTAATGATACATCAGGTCCTATGCCTCCATATCCTCCTACTTCACAGGGCCCCAACATCCAAATACCTGAGTGTTATACGGAACTCACTATGGCTATGGTGGAAGGAACTCGTATCATCATGCACCACACATAGGTTACCCTCTGGATCACCCCATTATCTTCTACTAGATCCAACTTCCTACGATCCACCCTTCCCTGGTGTAAGAGATCCTTAATCCTGGATCTTCCCCTACCATGGTAGTGAATATGCTATATGCCTTTAATCTCCATCACATCATGTTGGGAAATCATTAATCATTTTCTAGGGGTGAATGGTGGTCCCAGTAACAATGATGATTGAGGTTATTAGAGAATTTCATAATTCTCCCTTATAAATATATTCTGGCGCATGGAAGATGTATATATACCTAGAGTTATGGTTTTGTGATCATTCATGTGGTAGGTAACGGCTAAGTTCAACTCTAGGTGCCTCACATGTCAACAAGAGAAGGATGAGAACCTGTTCTGGCAGGGTTATTATAGCCTCTTGATATATCAATGATGAAATAATAGTGCATATGTATAAAACAATTTATGTGTATTCTTTATATAGAGAGAGGCCATGATTCCATGTGGGTGATCATTGACTAAAATATTATGTTGGAACACTACATTGATATTATGAAGAAAAATGATGTGGATAGATTGAGGAGTTATACATGGAAGTGATCAACAACTTTTATAGGGTTCCAATGACTCATGTTTGTTAGCATTATGCATGGTTTACATCACAATTGGTGAGAGGCCATCAAGAGGCACAGAGGAACCCAGGGATGAGTACATAGTTTCTCCTCAAGAAATATCAGTAGATTGAGCACACCCTCTAAGTGCTGTATGATATGATGATTGACTTCATGTTAGAAATTGGCTGAATGTGGGAGGTTCTCTTACACAAAGATGAAATATTTTATAGTGAAAATATCACTTTATTATATCCATTGAACCATTTGAGTACCTGTACGAGAGACCTTGTAGGTCAACCATATGTTTGACTATGATCAGTGAGGTATCTATTTTTTATCCAAGTTGGTTTAGGCGATGATAGAGAAGGTCCAGGTTATCTGCAAGATGATTATGATGGATCATAGCTAGTAGAAATGTTTTGTAAACTGACTAAATAGGCCCTTGGAGTTCGAGTAATGATACCATGTTTTCCATAGTGTCTCACTACTATTAGTGTTGCAATGATTTGGATGGGTATATATGATATTATCAGGGTTTATCAGGATGTTTAATATCTTTCTAAGGGTTCGAAAGGTTTCCTATAATTTATGTGTACTGTAATTCCCTAAAAATATAAAATTTTAACATTTAATTAAATTGAATTTATGACACATGACACAAATCTTGCATGGAAATTTCATACCCATAGAAATTATAATATATTTATAATTTTAAATATAATCAATCAATGATTTGGATACTAATGAACATAATACTTAGTAAGCTTACATCACACGAAACAACGGCATTCTTCGTTAATTTTCATTACTCGAAAGGCTGTGTTTTACCAAACAACAATATATTAATAAATAAATATTATTTAATATAATAATATATATCCTTTCCATTAATTTTTTTATTAATATTATAAACTAACTTGTGAAAATGCATCATTTACACAAATATAGGAAAAATTACTAAGTTACAAATAAATTTGAAATGAATATAAAAAAATTGAATATTATGAAAATATTTTTATTATCACATGGAATTTTAATTATAAAAAAGTTTATTAATTAAAAATATTGAGTGATATTAATTAATAGTATATATTAATTATTCAATAAAATATTTTTGATATTCATCAAATAGATTTGATAAGAATAACATAAGAACAAACCCAATTTTATGCATAAAAATATATACATTTATGTAGAAAATTATACTGATTTTTAATGGTGAACCTATTTAAAATCCAATTTTTTGAAATAATGTAATTTTTATATATCAAAATAAACTTTATTTTTCAAATTACGACTTAAAAATTAGATTATGGTGAATATTATAAGTAAATAATGAATTTTAATTCAAACTATCATTTTCATATATTTTATTTATAATGTAAAATTATATATTAAATCATTTTAAACTCAAATGAGATAAAATAGATATCCATTAATAAAATTTTGTTCATTGGAAATTAGTCACTTTGATATATTATATAAAAACATCACAAACCTTGTAATATTTTTTAATTTAAAAACATGCTAGTCGTCACGTCTATGGGATTAAATTTAAATTAACTTATCCCACTTCTATAATTATAATTTAGAAAAAATTGACTATATATTTGGATTTAATATAAATTATATTATCTAATAATTTAAACATAGTTTTTGACAAAAAAATGAGGGGAAATAATTTAAATTAATTATAGTTTTTTATAAAAAAATTATCTTAACATGGGGATAAAATAAAAACTAATGAGACAAAATGAACAACAATATTGAAAAAAAAAATCATTTATATTGACTTATTTAGACCATATCATCCCTTTTATCCATTTTAGTTCAATAATGTAGACATCTTTCATGATAAAAAAATTGGTGGAATCCTCGTTTTAGAAAATTACAAGTATTCCACTTCTCCTATATAAAAAGGAACTCAACCCTACCAATTATTAACTCAATCCAAGCCCTTTGGATCACAAAAAAACTGATAAAATAATTTCCAAATATACCTACTAAAATCCTATAATCCAATCATTGGTCATAAATCCAACCAAGGATTTATTTTTGTATATACCAAAAGGGGTTACCTAAAAATAAGATAACATTTTTCAACGATCACATTCATCTTATTTCGTTTTCCACCCCCTCAAATAGTTTATTATATGATTATATAATAACCTCTCTATAATAAATGTAATTTTATGTTTTTATAATAGGGGGTATATATTCATATATACACATTTCCATCTAATGGGTGACAATCATGTTGTTCGTGTATGAAAAACTCCCAGGCTGGGGAACAATGTTGTCTTTTTTCTCTTACCACCTCTCATGGTTGGGAATTAGAATGGACATGTTGTTTTTATATGATATATTTGAAATTTATTTTGTAATAATTTATTTTTAATTTTTATAATATAGATACCCCCATATATTCAATATTGTGGGATATGAAAACATCGTTTGTGGACCTATCGAATACCACCTCTTCAATGCGATGTGATTTATTCATGATATACATGGAATGTATAAATGATTATTTTATTAAACCTATGTGAAATATATTAAATAATCATGATCATGAAATTATGTTTATATATATATAATATCATTTTTTATACAAAAAATAAATGGAGGTATCATTCATTCATACGTAAGACCTACCATCTTCATAAACAATGAATTTCATTTTCTATCTCCCAATATTACAGATTATTATGAATAAATATATAATAGATATATATAGAATTTACATAATGGTTTACATTAATTTTATTATTAAATAAGGATATATGTTATAGAATAATAATTATAAGTATAAAAAATACCGACAAACTCATCAATTAACACTCGAAATAGTGAAAATAACAAATTTTTATTCAAAAAATGTAATAAGATATTATATGAAGTTAATATATGATAATTAAAATATGATCATGGTAGTTATATAAGTTATGAAAATTTTTATAACAATTATAAATGATGTAAATGAATGTTCCCCTGAAACAAGACACTAGGTAATGGATTATTATATCACTTTTATTCCCATAAGGCATACTCTATTTTCACCTCTTACTTATTTTGTGTGGTGTATCTACAACCACTTATGATATATTGTATCATGTATTATTTTATATTAATAGTATAAAATGTAATATTTTATTTTATCTCTTTCGTGGGGCTTATGATGGAAATGTTACTAAGTAGTAATGGACTTCGTCTCAATTTCCATTCATTGAGATATACATTATTATAGTGAACCTAATTTCTTATTGATGGTGTAAATAATTTTACTTTTAAATTTAATATCACGAATCATTAATTTATTTATGATATTATATGAATAAACTTGAATTATTTAATTTTTGGTTTTTTGATTTAATCATAACCAAGTGGAGAAGAATTTAATTACACGATTTCTTTTCATTTGGTTTATATTACTTCTTTATATTTAGTAATATTGTACGATTTTGTGGGTAATCATATTCTACTATCTATTGTAGTATTTAAACTAATTTTATTTGGATTTACATTTGAAACATATTGTTCAATTATCCAATTATTATCATATCAGTATTATGGCCTATTCAAGGGATTACATTACACTATCATTTTATTTTAGAATGTTTACAATTCAATTACAATCAAAGAAAATTGTTGTATAATTATTTAATAAATACATTAAATTTCATATAAATTGTATATTCATGATATTTTAAAATTAATGTATCTGTTTTTAAATACTTTGGTACACAAAATGTTTTAGAAGAGAAACTCACATCATTTTTATCTTTATTCAGAGAACCTATTTCCTTCTAAACCCCTTGTTTTCTTTAGTGGATATTGAAAATATTTGTATCCTTTATAAAATGATTTATTAATTTCATTTTTACCAATTTTTCTATTCATTTTTTTCAAAGAAATATTCTTGTATCCTTCCAAAGAAGAAACGTTTATGTCCTTTTTACCATGAAAATTTAATGTTCTATTTACCTTGAATGGATTTACCCACTATCATAATTTCAAAGCATATATTTCAAGTTTAAAAAGCTTACTTCTTATGTAAAATGATTTCAGATGTCTGTTTAAAATGAAAAGGATTCTCAAAATATTTTTCAAAATCAAACTACGAAAATCATAAAAATGTTTTTAAAAGTCCATATAATAGTAATTCAATTAATCCAAGACAAAAACACTTTATTTTTGTCCACATGGGAGATTTTGTATTTATTCCACCATTATTCCTCCACTATATTGTTTATGATTCCATTGGACATGGATATTATTGATATTAACTACCTATATTTCTTTTTTAGAACCCCTAAAATATTTAATTTGTTATGATCATTGAAAAATAAATTTCCCTTGAATATTACTATCAATTATCATGAATATTATTATTTCCTAAACCATTTAACATTCTTTAATATGCTTATTACATTGAATGATATTTAATATTTGGTTAAATATTGATAATACTCATATTTTACTTAGTGTTGATATTTGATATGGAACGTTATTAATGAATTTACATGAATATTTGACATATAAATATTGATTTTGATAGGTATGACCTGGGTGGGGCCTAGTTATAGAAATCACCACCGATGCAATGGTAGTATCACGAGGAGAATCACTTGGTTAGCACATGCTAATTGGTTTTTTACCTAGTATGTTATAAACTGTATTGTGAAATATATTGATAGTAAAGGTACCATGTCCCTAACAAAAATAATGTCTAATAATTAAGCATTTATTTCATTTTTTTAGTTATATTTGTTTCCATGATATTTTTACTATTAAATAATCTACTGTTTCATTTTATACTCAATTTTTGATTATAGGGAATTTTTTTTAGTTATTTAATTTTCCATTTTTATTATTACATATCAATTATTTAAATATAATGTGTGTTTATTTATTAAAATTACAGAGTGGTTATGCGCATCCTTCTCAATTAATTGGTCATATGGCATCCATTTTCAGTTATAACATCTTTTATTGACTAATATCATTAATTTATCATTTCTTCATTTATGCATAATCCTTAATGAAAATTTGAGATCACGCTTGTTTTTCCCTTCCCCATGAAACCATGAAGTGTACTAAGAGATATATGTTACGATATATAGGTTTTCATATTGTGATTATCCAAAAAAATATTATGTAATTAGTTTTTAAATTTTTAAAAAAAGAATCATTTATGTATCTAGTTTTCCAAGAATACTAATCTCATCAGTCCTTTGGTATTTTATTCTGTGTAATCATGCTAGTGTAATGGTAGTAGAAACAATTAAAATGTTCACCAGGTTCGAGAATCTACATTTGGTATCACAAGATGATTAATAGAATCCTTGGAAACTATATTTAGGAAAATATATATTAGAGAGAACAACCCTAACGTAAAATTTGAGGATAAATTTGGATGAAAATAATAATGATTCAGTTAGATAGTTATTATGCAATTTTCCAATCCATAGAGTAATTTTTGGATAATAAATTTGTTTGTGGTTTTGGAACACATATACGTAGGGGTAATAATACCGATATTGTTTGTTGCACCTGACTCGAGCATAACCAGGTATAAGACAACATACCTTACCTTACAATTTGTTTGACACTCCCAGTGGATGGGTTTAGGGTAATTCACATTTTATTTAAAACCCATTTTGAAGTTGATTAATATATATTGATAATTAATGAACTATTATCAGGTAATAACCTATTTCTAAATAAAATAGATAAAGTATTTATCTAATCAGGTTGTATTGAAACCCCAATATAAAAATATATTCAGGGAATAAGATTATTTCATTTCTATCCATCATAATTTTTTTAATATTTATAGGAATTATATTAATATGGTTTTAGAAAAGCTAGCCTATATTCTTGTTGACAACCCATAAATTTCTTCAAGGTCGTAGGACTTGAACCATTACCTAAAAGGCTGTAAAGGTTTCCCACCTATCACTAGCCTATAAGATGTCATAATTAATTTGAAATTTGTTTAGTTAAACAATTTGACAAATAAATATTAATGATGAATATTTAGTGTAACTATTACTTTATATATATTATAATATTAACAGTATCAGTTGTGGAAAATAGTCAACAAAGAACATAATGACTTGTTTTATGGATCTTTGGATTCGTAATAACATAATTTTAGTGCTTCAAAAAAAGTTCATTGTATGATATCCTTTTTGTTGAGTAAGGGATGAAAAATAATTTGATTTAAGATCAACTATACGATGGAATTTTTTATAAAAATTTCAAACCTATAATGTAAATATATATCTTTATATTCTTGTTTAATAACATAATTCCTCAATAATATGAGTAGTATCATAAAAAATAATCATATCATAACACCTTACTTTTGGTTGGAATGATGGTTTTTTAAATCATTGATGGCTTATAGATTTTAGGACCAAAAATTAAAAAACATATATATTCACAATATATTTATTCACACTTTTCCATTGATGAACTCAATCACTCCCTATATTTATTAACACTTTTCCTCCATGTATGTATCTTCACCTTCCACTAATGTACTCTTATTTAGAGACATGGTAAACTGTCAGTCCACATAAAATTTTTAATTACCACTCTATTTTATCTTGATTATCTTTTAAGAACCCTTCTCATGATCTTGGATTTAAAAATAATAAATATCTATAAAAATTAGTACCAATGTCAAGTTTAAATTGTGTGGAAATCAATTTGATTAAGTTGTCGAGAATGTAACACCCCAACATTCAAATAATAAGAACATTTTATTCAATAGAGTGTATGAAATGAAACAAATGAGACTTAATAATAAATTTAATATTGTATATAAATTCAATATATAATATATATTTAAATGAATGAAATACTTATTAAGCTTTTATCTCAGACAATAAAGACATTCTGCAATGACTTGTTTTACATGGAAAACGGCATTTTACCCAAAAAAATATACTAATAAAAAATTATTTTTCTTATATAACAAGATATAACCTAGATATTATGTTATTTTTTTATGATTAGTATTAAATAACCTATATAAATATATGGTTTTCAGAAATTTAAGATGAATTCATATGTTTCCAATTAATTAGAAATGAATATAATGAGCAATTGAATATAAAAGAAATTTTAATATAGTCACAGTGGAATTTTTTATAATAAATATAAAAAATTAAATTTATTGAGTGATATTAATTTAATATATATATTAAATATATAATTAAATATTTCTTAAATTCATCCCAAATAATTGATAGGTTAACACTATAAACAAACCCAATTTTTTTTATAAAAGTAATATTATTCTGAAGGAAAAATTACCTTATTTTATTGGAGAACCTATTTGAAATAAAATGTTTGGAACATTTTTAATTTTTATATGTAAAAATAATCTTTTTTATTTAAGTCATAAAGGATATATTTTATTTGGATGAATTTTTGGTGAAATATTCTGAATTTTAAATCAAAACTACATTTTCATCAGATTTATTTATAAGGATAAATTTTATTTTAAATTGGGTTTAGATTAACAGTATATCAATTATATATCCATTAATGAAATTATGGTAAATAGAAAAAATAAATATTTTTAATTTCATATAAAAACATATGAAAATATTGAAAATATTTACTTTAAAAACCCTCTTTATCATCTCATTTTTGGGATTAAATTTATAACAATGTATTCCACTTTAGAGATTTCAATTTGAAAAAATGGATTCAATATTTTAGAAAAAAATTATTTATAACCTATAATATGTTAAAATTATATTTTGACCATAAATAATAGTGAATGTAATTAAAAATAATTACTTTGATGAATAGTAAAATTAGCTTATCAAGGGACTAATACATATACATAAGAGCCAAAATGGCAAATAAAAATTCTAAAATCCATTAGAAGGACATATGTACACCCAATACTAGTTTTTATAGAATTTGGTTTTTTATTGGTTCCTCATGACAATGGAAAAATGTTTGTGGAATTCATGTTTAAACAATTTACATGAATTCCACTTCTCCTCGTGTATAAAAAGGTACTCACCACTCCCAAATTATTTACTCCCATAAATACATTTTCATCACCCAAAATCATTCAAAAAACATTCAAAAACCCTTCCACTCATCATATAATCATAATATTGGAAATAAATCCACTCAACTATGTCTTTTGGTAAAAACCAAAAGGGGTTACCTGAATGTGAGGTACCATTCTTCAATGATCAATTTCATTTTCTTTCATTAATTACCCCCAAAAAATATCTTATTACATGCTTGTATAATAAACTGATAATCCTAAATATAAAGATATGTTTATATTCAAATGGATGAATGTACACTTACACACAATTCCATTTATGGGTCACAGACATCACATTTTTGTACGAAAAACTATCGCCTAACAAAATGATATCGTTAGTTTTCCTATTACCACAACTCATGTTTCGAAAACAAGATTAACTCACTAATTATATATTATATATGTGATATTTTTGTTGTCTTCATACTTCTCTATTTTTATTACAAATACACTCATGTGCTTTATATTTTGGGAATGTGATAACATTGTTTGTGGACATGTGGACTGTTGCCTCCTCAAAGAGATGTGATTCGTTCACATTATTCATGGAATGTATAAAGGATGATTTTAATAAAATTAGATCACTGGTATAAAATAAAAATTATAATTTAATTATATTATACATTTATATGTCATATACTTTTCATTATAATAAAAGATGATAATGAAATGGAAGCAGTGTTAATGTGTATATATAACCTACTATCTCTATAAGTGGTGCATTTTATTTACTACCTAATAATATTATAGATTATTATAAATAAATATATAACGAATATATATAACATTTATAACATTTTTTATCTTATTAATATTATTTAATCATGTTTTATATAATAGTAACAAAAATAACAAGGTAAAATATTCACGACAAACCAGGAAATTAACAATCAAAATAGTGATAATAATGAATGACTACAATGAAATAGGTAATAAGATATTATAATTAGTTGACATATGAAATTTTAAAAATGATTATATTTATGGTATAAGATAGTAAATTTTTTAAAACTGCTATACATGATGATAATATATATTCACCCAAAATCAATCACAATGTAAGGGATTCATGTTTCAGTTTTCTTTAAGTAACGCATACACCATTTTCACTAGTTAATTTTTTTTTGATTTATCTAATTCCCAATTTGATTTATTATATCATGATTTATTTTATATTAAAAGTAGTTAGTGATTCATTTGAGGTTATATCTTTCATGGGGCCTATTATTCAAATGTTATTAATTAGTATATGACATTGTTTCTATTTCTATTCCATGAGAAATAATTTTTTATTGTGGAAATAATATCTAATATGTGGTTTATGTACTTATAATTTTTCATTTAATATAATTATTTGTTAATTCTTAATTATATTTTAAATTTCAATTTTTATTATTTAATCTAAGGTTATTTTACTAATGTGTTATAATGGGTAAAATTATTTCAAAACGTGATTTCATTTATATGGGTTTTATTACTTTCTCATTGTTGTTAATATTCTATGAATATCGGTGTAATAAATTTAATATATATTGTTTTATTTCCACTATGTTTATGTTGATTGATATTTGAAACATATATTCCAATTATATATTGATTCTCTCATAAATTTTGTGGTCATTTCAAGAGTTTACTTCTCTCTCTCAGTTTGTTCGGGATTTCATAACTTCATATTTCCATTAAAGTAAATTATTTGATCATTGAATAATAAATCATATCATTTAATTATTCTATAGTTATTCACCACCTTTTCCATGATATAGTAACATTTTTTTACCCTTTGGCACTCAAAATGTGTTAGAAACTATTTTTAATAAAACCATACTACATTTGTCTCTTTATCCGAAGAAATGTTTTTATAAAATTGTTTACAGAATTATTTTTTCCTATAAATAATTTATTTATTAAAGACATGATAACAAAATTTTCCCTTTAAAAGTGTTTTTAGTGGAATCATGTTATGTATTTCCACACAAAGAACTTTTCAATGTATATTACATTGAATATAGAATGTTCTTTTTACCCTGTATGGAATTTATGGATTTTCCCTCCATCATTTATTAGAATTGAACTTTTCAAATTTAAAAGGTAACTTTTTTTTAAAAAAATATGATTATCAATATAAAGGAATTTCAAAATGTTTTTCAAGATGAACAGACTATTTTACTCAATAATGTTTTTAAATGTATATTATATATTATTTCCATTCATCGATGATGAAATACCACTATATTACTCAAATAAGGATATTTTTTATTTATTACACCCTTATTCATCATCCTTGTGGTTTAAAATTCACATGGCCATGTAATGTATTGATATTTACTACCATTTTTTATTTGTTATTCCCCATGAAATATTCAATTTCCATTGATCATTGATAAATAAATTTACCCAAACTAAATATTTCAATTATCATGAATCTAATTATTTCCAAAATTGTATACCATTTTGACGTATGGTGTATTCTTTACAGTTATTTGAACTATGGTGATATATTTAAAAATACTCCTCTTTAACTCAATTGAGATATTTTATGGGGATCAATATTCATGAATTAAATTTTTTATTCTATATATGATGAATTATTTGGATATGTATGATACTAGTGGGGTATGGTTTTAGATTTCCTCTTGATGCATTGATAGTCTCATGGGAAGAATCAGTTGGCTGGCCAAGAGATAATCAATTTTTAAGTGATTATGTTATTTACTGTCTAGTGAAAGGTTTTGATGGTAATGGTACAATGTACCTCTGAAACATGGAGTCCTGTAATTTAGCATTTCCTTTATTTTGATTATATTATTATTATCCATGACATTTTCATTATGAAAAAAACTTATGGATGTACTTGATTATCATATTATTTAATAAATGGCATGTTATTTAGCTATTTACCTTTCTATATTGATTATTAATTATCCTGTTATTTACAAGTAATGTGTGTTCTGTTATTACCTTTGCATATTTTTATGTACAGCATTCTTAGATTTTTAATTACATGGAATATGTATTCATTTATTACCATTCTATATTTTATATTCTAATTGATTCATCATTTTTTTTGTATTATTAATCCTTAGTGAAAATTTGGGATCACCTTTATTTTTTTCCATTCAAATGAAACTGAGAAGTGTACTAATAATGATATGTATGGATATTCTGGATTGAATAATGTTATTATCTAGGAATGGAAAAATTTATATTGTAATTATTGTAAAAATTTCTAATACATGACGTGTGTATGTTTGTTCTTTACCAAGACTACTAAACTATTTGGTCCTTCGAGATGTAAATCCTTCTAATTATGAAAATGTAATGATTATAGACATTGGATCCGGGATAACTGAGGTCGGGTTGCTACATATATATCCAAAAATGGGGCTGGTGTATGATGTCATCCATTTTTTGAAGGGAACTAGATACGTGAATGACCACACACACATTATTGACATTGGTAACCCATGCATCGAGGATGGTTTAAAATTTCATGGTCTATTCATTGAATATCTAGAATTAGTAAAATATGAACCTTTGTGGCTAGACCATCACATTGGTTCCTGTGTTCTGGTATCATGGGATCATTCATGAATGCTCTTAGGAGTGGGAGCTTGATATTTAGGCTTGATATCCTCAAATATTTTTTAGTTATTTTGTTTCATAGAGGAAAATCATTAAGGTGGAAATAATGTAGAGACATTATTTTTCATTGAATGACATTGAAGTATATAATGGAATAATTTTGTATCACTGAGCTGATAGTGTGTGTGATATTGATCATTAGTGTTGCATGACTTATTCTTATAAATATAATTAATATTTTCTATATCACGAAATCATGTTTTTTCTAATGTATTGTTGTAACTATTAAAATGATTCTCAGATCAAATATATAAAACCAAAGATGATTTAAATAAATGGTATTTTCCATTGGTATGACATAATGTTCGTCAGATCAAGGTGTTTAGATAAAAAGATATTCGTAGGTGCATTAAATTAATAAATTCATTGATTCATTCATTCATTAAAGTAAATTAATCATAATTCTTTATATAAACATTTTATAATATGAAATCATCAGTGTTAGCCAAGAAATTCCTATAATGTTCAACGTAGAAGAAAACATAATTCAACAGAGGATTGATATCAAGCGATGATCGACAATATGATCAATGAAAATTGAGGTTCATCAAACACATCAGATATTCCTCCTTCGTTGGAAGTATTTTTATTCACAAATGATCTATCAAATAATTACGTAATAATCGTCATATATGTATTTATAACCCTTTTTATGGAAATGTTTTCCATGATCAATTCATTATCTATGATATTCTTGAAATTGATCCTTTCCACTCACATTTGAATCAGTTTTCAATTGATTGTAATATTAATTCGCATTGTTCCATATTTTCCCACTGTAGATATCTTTAATCTAGTTTTCTACTCAAGAATACTTGGAAAATTATTTTTTCATATTTATTTATTTATTTCACTCCAAATAATTCATCAAATTTTCTCCATTAGAGAATGGGACCATAGTTTGACATTGATGGGTGGGTACAATTTCAATCAAACCCCCTTATTCAGAGATGGCTCACATGCTTCAAACGTATTGATGAATCGACGATGGATTCAGATATAATGATGGATGTCAGGGGTTTTATTGTTGATTAGGTATCCAATTATAAAATGAGTGATGGATAGTGATGTGACGCCACATATAGGGTTTGTACATGCGATCTTAGTTTCTTTTCCATCCAACGAGATTCTATAAATGATGGAAAGGGTATATTACAACTATTGATCAGTGGTCAAATAGTTTAATTCATGGTGGAGTTTGTAGGTTTGTATCAGACTGAGAATATCAAAATGTATGTTAAGACCCCGACTACATGTTGTGGAGGATACTTAACACATGATGTGTAGTCCTTAGATATATGTGAAAATGGAATACTAGTAGGGGAAAATAACATTCCAGGTTGGATTCCCACATGTCATGTTTCCATGTGATAGAAATACGTTATATAATCAAGGAGTACACAGACCTACAAACTTCCAGTGTACACATTTAAGTCTTGTGTACATAAACATGGCCCAAATGACATTGGCATGGTGATTAGAACAGAGATTGGCCCTCAGTGGCTAAGATGTGTCATGTAGTCCCCATACAAAATGTGTAGTATTACATGGTCAGTGAGCTATGTAATAATGAGTAGATAACCATCTAGAATGGAGGGAAAACAAATCATGTGGGTCCCCTTAGATGTTGTTCACTCTCCTATCTGAGGAATCTTATATATATGTTATCTCCTTGTTAAGAATCATATCTTGGTATTTTAGTGTCCTATACTCAGTGATTTTTTACATATAACATGATGGAGGACATCATAGTCGCCTTTGAGATATGATGTGATATTTCTAAAGTGTGATGCTTCGTTTCATAGAAATCGACATTGGAAGTAAAAATAGTAAAACACTCATGTGGTGTCTGAGCATGGGTCCTATACACCTATATTGGAACCCTCCTATGGTGTTAGGGACTATATCCTCATCTATAAGAGTGGAAACCACCTACGATATCAGGTCTGGGGTCATCTACCATTATAGTGGAACCCTCCCTAGGTTTTAGGGAACGAGTAAAATAACATTATATGTGAACCCTTATAAGGTGTTCGAGAATGTGTTCTCTAAAACTATAGTGCAAACCTCAAATTTTGATTTGGAATGGGTCCTCTACATTTAGAGTGGATGAATCCTACGATTTCAGGCTGTAAAGTGCCAACCCCAGTTTGTCGATGGTGGTGCATTATTATATTAAATTGGATTGATTATATGAAAGTATTATCCTGAATTACAGAATATTTTAGTGGATTTGGAAATCCAGATACATACATATGTTCAACATTACAGCTTTAAATGAAAAAAAAACAAATAATTTCATTGGGAACATCTAGCACTCTAATATTATCATGGCAAGTCCATCCTAATATACATATTAATGTCCAAGGAAAAATTAAATAAAAGAAGTGGTGATATATTATTCATAGTATGAGTATGAAATATGGACGAAGATTTCGTAAAAATAAATATTTGGCATGGTGAATAATTGAAAACACATTTCATTAAAAATAACAAACATGAAGACATTATAAAAGGAATATGAGCTAAGTAATTATTTTCATAATAAATCCTAATCATGGGTATTATACTAGTAGAATAATCACCTCAACTATGAATTTTTTTTATAATAATGATAGAAATTCATATTATGGACATTCTAAAACGTACCGTCAATACCTCTTCCAAGACATCTACAATGATAAAGTGTGTAGCCAAAACCATATATTCAAATGGGAAAAGCCTCAGCTAAGTCCATATCTATTTGTCTCATGAGAACTACCAATGAATAGAGGGGATATAGAGGTCCCCAAAAATTAGATTATAAGTCCAATTCATTCCTCATATAAATGAGGATAAACATAAACCATATATAAATACATATTTAAACTAACATATGAAACATAAATAACATTCTCAAAAAACTATTCTTATTTACTGACAATTCAAAGTAAATTGGTGAATGGTTTTAATATACCACATCCGCAATAAAACTAATCATAATCAATTCAATTAAATGTGGTATATGATATCATAAATATTAATCCAAATAATAGATAATAAAAAACATTTTTGTTTAAATATATGGAGATACTCTTATAAAATCATCGAGTAATTTATAAGATAAATACTCTTTTAATTTTAAAAGAAGTGTAATTTTGGAAAATTGTTTTTATGAAACTATAAATGATTTAAGAGAGTATTTTTATAGTAAAATTAGTTATTTTATAAATAAAATGGTTTCTAAAAATAGATAATAGAGTCCCCATGAAAATAGGTAAGAATTTGAGAAATTCTATTGAGTCAGACATTTATTTCGGGATCAATTTTTGAAAGATAATTATAAAACATATAATTACTCATAAATTAAAGTACAATTATAGATGTTACAAATATGTAAGACATTAATATGTATTTTATGATTATTTTATATTAATTATTAATATTTTAATTGTGGTAATGATATAATAAATGTAACTCGAATGAAAATGGAGGTTTAGGTAAAAAACACTTACCTTAAGTATGAAGGTGTTCTTAAATTGATCTTAATGACATGAATAATAAAATTTAGGCTCATAAATTAATTATTATATAACCTACTCTACCTGTAATTTATTTATTATAACATTTTTAGGTTCATTTATGGCATTTTTATGGGTAAATAGATTCGATATCATTGTTTGGGAGCATTTTCTTCCATGGGTTTACTTATATTCATGAATGGAGAAACATATAGAATGATAATGTTCGTCTAGAATAGAAGTTTTAGTTTATTATTGAAAACCCATAATATTTAATGGTTATTAAATTACTTTTTCTTTTTAAGAGTGATGATGAATCATTATAAAACATAAATGAAAAATATTTGGGTTAATTGGCGGTTTTTTAATCTCAACGAACTAATTTTGATTTGTAAATTATTATCATGTGTAAAAAGGATTCAATAACCAGAAATAAGAAATAATATATATCTATATTATTGTATGTTTCAACCATTAAAATGTTTCATGACCAAAATAGAATATGATAATAGAAATTGGATACTAGTCGTACATGATTGAGATAAATTAACAAATCCTAGATGGTATTTTCATTTCTAGTATAATGGAGGGTGAATTGAGAGATGATGATGAATTATTCCATTATCATAACATCATTACAGTACCTATAAGGTACTATATTCAACATTAAATTTTGACAAATAGAGTCAAAGAAAGAGAAGTAAATGAATGGAACTTGAAATAAAAGAAATGAAAATATGAATTTTCCTTTTGATGTAATCATCCTTGGGAGCCTCTTTAGGGGAGAGGTATTATTGTATTTTATAATTTCTAAGACTACTAGAAGTGGGGGCTGTTCATGGGAGGATATTCGAGCTGCATTTAGGCAAGGCACAATGCCTGATAAGAGTGATGAGTGGAGGGAGTGAGGTGGGATATAGTGCGTGAGAGGAGGATTTTCCAATTATTTTAATCATTATTTTTTTATTTTTCCAAAGACAACCAATAGTAATGATTATTTTGACCAATAATAGTAATATTTGTAAGTGAGTTTGAATGAAGTATTCTAACATCAAACATAATGCTAGTAATTGTGAATATATCTGATAATGTATATATGTGGTAAATTATCATTTTTTCTATTAATAAAAAATTCTAGTATTTTAGAAAAATCCCAAAAATACTCCCTCTTACTATTTTTAGATGTATATAATTAAAAAATGAACTCTATTTTTGGAATATAATTTTCTAAATATTATATATTTAATTTTTAAATAAAATAAAAAATTATTCTAAAATGAAAAAATTTAATACAATAATTCATTTTATCTTACCTTAAAAAATTATTAATGATCTCATTGTCTTATAACAATCAGAAAATAAAATAATAATATGATTTACTATTCATAAAGGGAATATTACTATTCATATTTATATTCATAATGGTGTGTTACAATTCAAAAAAAATTGTGTTTACCTTATCATACTATAAATATCTTACTGAATGAAATCATGTATTCAGTTTTTTGAAATTCAAATCATAGAGGTGAAAAAATTATGTTTACAATCTAGGTTTTAATAATGTTGTGTTTTGTATAGACTCAGTGTTTCAGGAAATCATTATTAAATTTATTTTAAAAATCTTGGGGTGGTATATTATCCTCTCCTTAAAAAAAGTGTCCTCAAAATTACCAAAATGTTACCCAATAAATTGATTTGGGTAGTTATTCATCATAAGTCAATCAGAATCCCATGTTTACTCTTTCATTTTTTGATTGTTCAAAGTCATATTTGTTGAGACCCGAAGCTTGATGTACATAGATATTACATTACTTCTGCGGAATACTTAATACATAACAAAAACAGACACACAAGGACCGTAATAGTTTAGTGTCTTTGGAAACTTGGAACGTAATCTTCTAATGGTGGTGAAAGATCTTCAACATCTCCCATAAAGATCTTACACATCTGGTTTCCTTACCTAAAACCTTTCTTTTAATCCTGGGGAAAAATAAAACATAAAAAGGGTGAGCTCAAATTATTAGTAAGGGTAAGCATGGATAAAATAAAACATACCATATACATTTGAAATTAAAAACATGAACATAATGTTTAAACATCAAAATCTTGAGAAAAGACATAAATCAGGGAAGTACATAAGGCATAGATCATAACAGAACATAAATCATGATAAAATATCATGGGAATAATACATGTAATTGTGGCATCCATTAATCACATGTAATTATTTTCATAGTAAACAAGACATTGCTTCCAAGACCATCTTAGTGGACAAAGTCCCTTACTGAACCGAGTTTACTTGTCGTTCCAGCCCTGTATTACTGAATTGGATTTACTTTCCATTTCATCCATGTCTATCTCATGAGATATAAATATTTACCCAATGCATTGGAGGGATATATAGGTCCCACCCATCTCAAAATTAAATCATTCTTACTTGTGCCACAAAATAAACATACATCATTCATAAAAACCCAATAAATAAAATGGGTTTCATAAACATCATCCCATCATCACATAATCCATATAAAATAAATGGATATAATTTCATAATAATAAAAGATAAACCATGTTAATAATAGATATATTATACTTGAAACATACACATTTGAAATAATGTTATCTTAGATGAAAAATGGTTTTTGATAAAACACTTTAAATGAATTCTTAAGGAAAATATCCTTTCTCTTCAAAATAATTTTCTTTTCACAAAATGCCATGCAATTTTAAAAGAATGGGATTTTGTTTAATATAGTCATGAAATATTTTGGAACAACCTTCAGGAAAATAAGGCTTTATAAAACCATAAAAATCCTTTCAAGCCGTATACGTTAAAAAAACATTCTCCTCGTACTTTTATCGAAAAAGTCAAAAAGTACCTCATAACGTAAAAAAAAGAAAGATTCCTTACATACCATGTAGAAAAAGTCAAAAATAGGTAAAAATGACTTTAAACATACATGAATACACTTTTATAAAACATGGAAATGGATGATAGCAATAACACCAGTAAATACTTACGAATAAGCAATCTCGGATAAAAATCTGATTTGAAAAATTATCCCTTACCTTAGGTCTGATATGCTTCGTACGTATCCAAACCTCCTGTATAATGATTTAAATAATGTTATTGACTTATTACAGAATCATATTCATTGTTATTATATCATATATGGTTCACTTATGACTTTATATTACCCGTTCATTTGTAAATTCATGTTAAAGTAGCGTTTTGGGTAAAATCGTTTCATTTGTCGTTCGTGTTTTAACTTGTAATTATTTTTATGATTACCTAGATCATAATTAATTACATCCAGAATGTAAAACATGATTTATATATAATATATATTCAGAATATATATATAATGTATCGATAAATAGAAAGAAATACAACGTTCATGGAGACGGTAGGCCGTACGTACGCATGAACGCTGTTTTCATTTCCTTATTGAATTGAATGGAATTAAGTAGATGAAATAGATATATATATATATATACATAAATCCAGTATCATTATTAAGTCATATATTTCATGTTTACTTATTATATATACTTTGTAATCATTCTTGAATGGTTATCATGGAGAGTAAATCTCATCGCGTTGTGGAGACGGTATTTCGTACGTACGCACGAGCGATGATATCATTCCCATGATCGTGAAATTGTATTAAAGTGTATGTATAATATTACAGAATCAATATAAATTTAAAATAATCATATATATTCATTACTTTCACCATTATACCCATCCATGTAAGGTGGTGGTGGAAAATAGATTAAACCACGTCGTGGAGACGGTATTCTGTACGTACACACGCGTGGTGATTTCCTTTTCCGTAAGATGGATAAATGGTTAAATATAGTTTTTTCATAATTATAATAACATATCGGTATATTAGTGATACTGATGTTATTAATTAATAATGAAACATCTAAATAATAATAATTGGAAGAATAAATTAAGTTGAAAGAATCGGTAACGGACATTACTTTTTCTTTGAAGCGCCTCTTTGAAACCTGCTCTTAGGTCACTAAAATTGGTCTTTGAAGATGACCAAGACCTCTAGGATGTTTCTATGGAAGTGGAAAAGAGAATTTATAAGGGGTTGGCCGAGCATAAAGGCTCAAAGTGGTGTGAGGAAGAGAGGGAGGAGGTGCCCTTTTATAATAGAGGAGAGGGGCACCTTTGGAAATATAAGAAATATTAGTTTATATTAAATCCCAACCCTACATAAGAACTTCCAAAATGACTAATATCAGAATATTATATGATATAGGGTTGAAATACCATCAACCAATAAGATTTAGAAATTTTAGGAATTTATTTTAAACATTATCAACTTGATTTATCCTTATTTAATCAATTTAATTTTATTTGTGGTAATAATATTGTAAATTTTAAATTATAACAAATAATTACTTATTTTTTGTGAATTGTTCATATTTGGATACTTTATAAGCTTTTAGACCATATAAATTTATATTTATAATTTTTAAATATTTTTGTGATTTTTAAACAATTTTATAATATGTTATTTTTATAAAATAACAATACTGTCCATTTTGACACTATTCATTTACTTGAATTTAAATAAAATATATGCAGGAGATATGTTCGAAATAAAATCTTTAATACAATAATAAAAGGTCATATGTGTCTAGAAAATTAGTGGATCACATTAAATAGTTCATATAATATCTCTTTTTTTGTTGTTAAAACCATTTATTTGGTTTATCTCTTCATAAAATAATTACTACATCATTTTTTTATAATTATTTAATATACTTATTTGTTGCATAAAAATTAAAAATAAGATCCTATGATGAAGATAAATCTATTAAATTTCACAATAATACTTTTACTCGAATTTATCATCTTAAAATCATAATAGTTAAATTATTATATTTATTAAATTATTAAGGTGACAACTTTGGAATCATTTAAAATAAAATAATATAAGTTTCATAATCGCCTTAATAAGGATAAAAATGGTCAACAATTAGGCCAGTGGATCATTAGGGTTTATATATACACTAATAATATGTTTTGTGCAGATTTTTGGGGCTTTTGATATGTATTACTATTTCAATAAATACTATATTATTTATTTTTCTCTAAATAAATAATTTCTACATCATTAATGTATAAGATAATAAGGTAACTAAATAACTCTAAAAAATTACAAATATATTTCCATGAAAAAGAAAAACATATTATATTTTAAATGAGTATTTATAACCGAATTTATATTCTGTATAAAGTTATATTAAAAATACTTTAATTATTAAAGTTGAGTGAGACATATTTCATTTTCCTTTAAATAAAAATAACTAAAGGTCTTAATCAACTCCAAGTGGGTTCTAATGGATTCAATTTCGACCCAAATATGACTTAGGAAAAATTATAATCATCCAATTTTATTAAGACAAGTATTAGGATAATTTTATAATATTATAATTACCCTTAATTACCAAATTTACCTTTTACTATGGTAAATAAAATTTACCGTTGCTACTATTCATAAAGCCCAAAAATAAAAAGTAGTCTATTAATATAATTTGGACCCACTGATTCCAAATATGGAATCCATTTTTCCAAATTCAATACACATAAGTTTCAGAAATTAAAATAAAATTAATCCCGTTGTCGAAAGAAAACGGGTTTTTGTTTAAAACATTGCAAAAGATTGAATTTATTTAACCTACGAATTAAATGTAAAATCAAGGATAATGACATAAATTATCTTAAATGGTAAAAATATATTCTATTTATACTTTTAAACCATTAAATATTATAATTTAATCACATATGTTATTACGATGAAAAAAGTTGTTTTTAATTAAAATATATCGTGTTTTTATTATTCATTAAATTATAAAAGTTGTCAGAATAATATGAAAAATTTATCCAAGGTAAAATTTTATATCCGAATTCCAAATAATAATTTTATTTTGTAAAATTTAACTTATAAAAATGTCAAAAACTAGATTTAAAGTGGGTGCGCCATCATAAGGTGGCAAAACTGCATTTTTTTAAAAATACTTATTTAACCCGAAAAATTTATTTTGTTCTTATACCATGTTCTATAAAATGTGTAAGATGAATAATAATGTTATTAAATTCAAAATTTAGTTAATACTATTCATAACGGATAGTTCATAATAATATATCGTTGTTTAGTAAAACCTGGTATTGCGTACAACACATGCTATCGAGGGAGGTTGTGATTGCGTGTAATGCAAGCCAAGCCAGGGATGAGTGTTGTGCAAGATCCTTTTGGTGTAGCATACAACACAATACATTAATGAAATTAAAAAGATTATTTTTCATAAAATCATGGGGTGGTACATTCTACCCCCCTTAAAATGAATTTCACCCTTGAAATTTGTCGGGGTTATAAATGGTTTACTACTCGAAAGTTTCTTTAATAGAAACCCACATCGTAAAAAGGAATACCAAAACATGGCATTAAAAACTCATGTATGAAATTTAACGATTACCAAATTTCACTCATCATTGGGATTCCATGTAGGAGAACATAGGTGAAAATATGTATAGGGAAGAAAAATCTAACCATCAAGTTCTGATGGAGAGTGGTAGAGAACATGGCTATAAAAAAATCCAAAAATCACAAATCCATAGATTTGTGATGATATAGGGTACCATCTGATTCATCAGATATAAGGGCACTAGGACAACATTTTTGGTTTTCAAGATCATTTCCCTAAAGTTGATGAAATTGGAATTAGAAGAAATACTTGCTTGATTTTGGTACAATCTCACTACTGTTCGTGATTTGAACAATTTCCACTTAATTTATTAAAGAAATGAAGTTGAATTTGTTATTTGTGAAGGGCTAACAGATCATGTGATAGAATGATGGGTCATTCCATCTGTTTTAAACAAAAGGTTTGAAAAAGTTTTCAAATATACATATGTCCATCTATGGGGAGGTTAATCATATACGATTCCAAAAATGTACTTATACTTCATATATCATACCGCTTAATAAAATAAAACTAGTTTCTACTAACCAGGGACTTCCTATAGGCCAGTGGTAGGCGATAAAGGCCAGTTACACTTCGGTTGTGGGTTTGATTCCAATAGCCTTTTCCGGCACGTTGGGCTATCACCTGTCCGCCCGGTTTTCCTTTTTCTAAAACTACCTTACTAAAATAATATCGAAAAAAATTTCTATCCTTAAACAATACTAACTTATGTCCAACATAATCCATTCCAATCTTTAGTCTTATCTAAAATACTTCGGTCTAAGCTCATAGTATAAAGAAAACAATTACTAGAAAGGTTATCTACCAAGAATGTGAATACAAGAATTTATCCAACATATATCATTGATATATCATGATGGTTGCATTCCAAACACATGAATAACTTAGTCATAAATTCTCTTGAAAGATAAATTACCATATAACATTAGTGAAAACACGAATACTGTCAAAAGGTAACCCTTTCCACATACCAAAATCCCAAAAAATCTATATAATCAAACCATAATATCACTTAGTCCTTATATCATTCATGATCTCATGAATACAATCAAACATCTCATTATCTTCTTATCCCTTCATTATGCACATATCATCTACTTTCCAAAAATATTTGAATCACCTTTTCATGGTTACCAGTACCATATAATTATTGAAAACCAATACATAGATATTCAAAAATTCCACAATACCATACATGAGATTCCATGATACTATTTTGAAATCCCATTACATAAACACTTAATCACTACACAACACCATTTTTATACTCAAAATCACAAATAGTGATTGCATGAGACTTCCCTTTATCCTTTGCATTGAGGTTTCTCACGTTGATCATCATTAACCCATGGATTAGGGAATTTATTAGCATAATGCCCCATTTCCTTGCACTTGATGAATTGAAGTGTTGGTGGAGAGTTCTCTATAGTCTTTTCTCTATTCACATCATTAGAAACCTTTTTCCCATTGCTTCGACAATCAACTACTCGATGACCATCTTTTCCAAACTTATAAAATTTTCTAGTACCTTTTAGGAAATCTCCACCATGCTTCTTTCCACACTTTGAGCATAAAAAAACATTAATATTCTTTTCACCATTGTTTTGAGATTTCTCCTTGAACACCATCTTTCATTTCTTGTCAAAACTACGAGATGGATATGTTACACCAACTTCCAGTTCTACCTTGATAACACAACGCAAAATTTATTCATAGCTTTTGAAGTCTATTATAGCTAATTCCCTTCGAAGACTTGGTTTTAAGGCACTGAAAAATCGATCAACTTTACTTTCAGGTTGGATGATAAAGCAAGATTCATACCTTGAAAGTCTTGTAAAATTCGCTTCGTATATACCAACAGATTCATCATCCTTCTTCTTAAGCTCAAGAAACTCCTTTTCCATCTTTGTTTGAAGAATACAATGGAATTACATACTGAAAAACAAGTTCTTGAACTCGTCCCATTCCATGGACTCAATTTCATCTCTTTGCCTCATATTCTTGATAAGATTCCAGAATTGATCAGCATCACCTTCCAAACGATATACTGCTATGATGACATTATCATGCTCAGAACATTTTATAACTGAAAATATATTTTCAGTAGTACTAATCCATTCTTCAGCCACTAAGGGATTAGAAGACCCGCTGAATGAAGGTGGACGTTGCCTCATGAAAGATTCAACAGAATGTTGCCCCTTTCTCTTCTCATTTTGAAATCCAAAATGATTCATAGCTTCTGTATGTATAGAAATAAGATTGTGCACTCCATCTCCCATGACATTGGTTTGGTCAGGAGTACAATCATTGCATTGTCCTTTACATTGATCAACACGGTTTCTTCGGGTTTCAACCATCGTCTAAAACCCAAAAATAATAGTGTGAGATGAAAATACCATTCTAGGGAAAACAACATAATAAAGGGGGAGTACCTTCAATATCTAACATCTTAGGTTTAATTATAAGATCTTTAGCACAATTCTAGGACTATAAACTATACGTATACTTAACCTTAGGGAAATCCCTAGACATACCTTAGAAATATCTTTAGGGATCTCACTAAAGTTTTCGCATCCTAGTTTCCAAAGGTTAACTAAACCTTTCCTCTGATACCAATTGTAGAGACCCGAAGCTTGACGTACATAGATATTACATTACTTTAGCAGAATACTTAATACATAACAAAAACAAACACACAAGGACCGTAATAGTTTAGTGTCTTTGGAAACTTGGAACGTATTCTTCTAATCATGGTGAAAGATCCTCAACATCTCCCATAAAGATCTTCCACATTGTGTTTCCTTACCTAAAACCTTTATTTTAATCCTGGGGGAAAATAAAACATAAAAAGGGTGGTCTCAAATTCTCAGTAAGGGTATGCATGGATAAAATAAAACATACCATATACATTTGAACTTAAAAACATGAATATAATGTTTAAACATCAAAATCCTGAGCAAAGACATAAATCGTGGAAGTACATAAGGCATAGATCATAATGGAACATAAATCATGATAAAATAGCATTGGAATAAAACATGTAATTGTGGCATCCATTAAGAACATGTAATGATTTGCATAATAGCCAAGGCATTGCTATCAAGACCATCTTAGTGGACAAAGTCCCTTACTGAACCGGGTTTACTTGTCATTCCAGCCCTGTATTACTGAACTAGATTTACTTTCCGTTTCAGCCATGTCTATCTCATGGGATATAAATTTTTACCCAATTCATTGGAGGGAGATATAGGTCCCACCCATCTCATAAATAAATCATTCTTACTTGTGCCACAAAATAAACATACATTATTCATAAAAACACAATAAATAAAATGGGTTTCATAAACATAATCCCATCATCACATAATCCATATAAAACAAAGGGATATCATTTCATAATAAGAAAATTGAAACCATGTAAATCATAGAGACATTATACATGAAACATACACATATGAAATAATGTTATCTTAGATGAAAACTGTGTTTTGATAAAAAAACTTGAAATGAATTCTTGAGGAAAATATCCTTTCTTCTTTAAAATCATTTTCTTTTCACAAAATTCCATGATATTTTAAAATAATAGGATTTTATTTAAAATTTTCATGATATATTTTGGAGGAAGCTTCATGAAAATAAGACTATATAAAATCGTAAAAATCCTTTCATGCCGTATATGTTAAAAAAACATTCTCCTCGTACTTTTGTCGGAAAAGTCAAAAAGTACCTCGTAATGTAAACAAAATAAAGATTCCTTACATACAATGTAGTAAAAGTAAAAAATGTGTAAAAATGACTTTAAAAATACATGAATACACTTTTATAAAACATTGACATGAATGATATAAATAACCCCAGTAAATACTTACGAATACACAATCTCTGATAAAAATGCAATTTGAAAAATTGTCCCTTACCTGAGGTCCGATATGCTTCCTACGTATCCAAAAATCCTATATAATGATTTAAATAATGTCAATGACATATTACAGAATCATATGCATTGTTATTATATCATATATGGTTCACTTATGACTTTATATTACCCGTTCTTTTGTAAATTGATGTTAAAGTAGCGTTTTGGGTAAAATCGTTTCATTTGTCGTTCGTGTTTTGACTTGTAATTATTCATATGATTACATAGATCATGATTAATTAAATCTAGAATGTATAACATGATTTATATATAATATATATTCAGAATATATATATAATGGATTGATAAATGGGAAGAAATACACCGTTCATGGAGACGGTAGGCCGTACGTACGCATGAACGATGTTTTCGTTTCCTTATTGAAATGAATGGAATTAAGTAGATGACATAAATATATTTATAAATAATTCCATTATCATTATTATGTCATATATTTCATGATTACTTATTATATATACTTTATAATTATTCTTCAATGGTTATCATGGAGAGTGAATCTCATCGCGTCGTGGAGATGGTATTCCGTACGTACGCACGAGCGATGATATCATTCCCATGATCGTGGAATTGTATTAAAGTGTATGTATAATATTAAAGAATCAATATTACTTTACAATAATCATATATATTCATTACTTTCACCATTATACCCATCCATGTAAGGTGGTGGTGGAAAATAGATTACACCACGGCGTGGAGATGGTATTTCGTACTTACACACGCACGGTGATTTCATTTTCCCTAGGATGGATAGATGGTGAAATAGGTCTGTTTAATACTTATAATAACATATATGTATATGAGTGATACTGGTTTTATTACTACATAATGAAACAACTAAATAAGAATAAGTGGTATAAGAAATAAAGTTGAAATAATCGGTAATGGACATTACCTCTTCTTTCAAGCGCCTCTTTGAAACCGACTATTAGGGCACTAATATTTGCCTTTGAAGAAGACCAGTACCTCTAGGGTTTTTTTAGGGATGTGGAGAAGAGAATTTTTCTGGGGTTGGCCGATATTGAAGGCTAAAAGTGGTTTGAGGAAGAGAGGGAGGAGGTTCCCTTTTATAAGGGAGGAGTGGGGCACCTTCGGAAATATAAGAAATATTATTTTATATTAAATCCCAAACCCACATAAAAAATTTAAAAATGACTCATATCCGAATCATAGATGATATAGGGTTGTAATATCATCAAAAGATAAAATTTATACATGTTAGTAATTTATTTTAAACAATATCAACTTGATTTATACTTATTTAATCAATTTAATTTTATTTGTGGTAATAACATTCTAAATTTTAAATTATAACAAATAATTATATATTTTTGGTGAATTGTCCACAATTTGATACTTTATAACCTTTTAGACCATATAAATTTAAATTTATAATTTTTAAATATTTTTATGATTTTTAAACAATTTTATAATATGTTATTTTTATAAAATAACAATAGTGTCAATTTTGACACTATTCATTTACATGAACTTAAATAAAATATATATAGACGATATGTTCGAAATAAAATCTTTAATAGATTTATAAAAGGTCATATGTATCTAGAAAATTAGTGGAGAACATTAAATAGTTCATATAATATTTATTTTATTATTTTTAATACCATTTATTTGGTTTATCTCTAAATAAAATAATTACTACAACATTTTTGTATAATTATTTAATATACTTATTTGTTGCATAAAAATTAAAAATAAAATCTTATTATGAATATAAATCTAGTACCCTTCACAATAATACTTGTACTAGAATTTTTCATCTTAAAATCACAATATTTAAGTTATTATATTTAGTACATTATGAAGGTGACAACTTTGGCATCATTTAAAATAAAATAATTTAAGTGTCATAATCGCCTTAATAAAGATCCAAAGGGTCAAGAATTAGGCCAGAGGATGATTAGGGTTTATATATACACTAATAATAAGTTTTGTGAAGATTTTTGGGCCATTTTATATGTATTACTATTTCAATAAAAACTATATTATTGATTTTTCACTAAATAAATAATTTTTGCATCATTAATGTATAAGATTATAAGGTAATTAAATAACTCTAAAAAATTACAAATATATTACCATGACAAAGAAAAACATTTTATCTTTCAAATGAGTATTTATAACCGAATTTATATTCTGTATAAACTTATATTAAAAATACTATAATTATAAAATTTGAGTGAGACATATTTCACTTTCCTTTAAATAAAATAAAGTAAAGGTCTTAATCACTGCCAAGTGGGTTCTAATGGATTCCATTTCGACACAAATATGACTTAGGACAAATTATAATCATCCAATTGTATTAATAAAAGTATTAGGATAATTTTATAATATTATATTTATCCTTAATTACCAAATTTATCTTTTACTATGGTAAATAAAATTTACCGTTGTTACTATTCATAAAGCCCAAAAATAAAAAATAGTCTATTAATATTATTTGGACCCACTGATTCCAAATATAAAATCCATTTTCCCAAATTCAATACATCGAAGTTGCAGAAATTAAATTAATATTAAACCCTTTATCGAAAGAAAATGGGTTTTTGTTTAAAACATTGCAAAAGATTGAATTTATTTAACCTATGAATTCAATGTAAAATCAAGGCTAATGACATACATTATATTAAATGGTAAAAATATATTCTATTTATAATTTTAAACCATTCAATATTATAATTTAATCACATAAGTTATTATTATGAAAAAAGTTGTTTTTAATTAAAATATAACTTGTTTTTACTATTCATTAAAATATAAAAGTTGTCAGAATAATATGAAAAATTTATCCAAGGTAAAATTTTATATCCTGATTCCAAATAATAATTTTATTTTGTAAAATTGAACTTATAAACATGTCAAAAACTTTATTTAAAGTGGGTGCACCATCAAAAGGCGGCAAAACTGCATTTTTTTGAAAAATAATTATTTTACCCGAAAAATTTATTTTGTTCTAATAACATGTTCTAGAAAATGTGTAAGATGAATAATAATGTTATAAAATTAAAATTTTAGTTAATACTATTCATAATGGCTAGTTCATAATAATATTATAATAATATATCGTTGTTTAGTAAAACCCGGTATTGTGTACAACACACACTATCGAGGAAGGTCGCGATTGCATGTAATGAAAGCCAAGTCAGGGATGCATGTTGTGAAAACTAGTTTTGGTGTAGCGTAAAACAAAATACATTAATGAAATTAAGAATAATATTTTTCATAAAACCTCGGGGTGTTACAATATTTACCAATATACTTCTCTGAATCCTCAACCCTTGTTCTTTAGTGTCCAAAATCTATATTTTCTATTCCCAGTAGGATAGGTCTAGTTCCCATTCTATAAATTCAGAAGTGAGGACTTGCATTGGGTCAGACATGTGCTTTCTCAATAATGATACATGGAACACATTGTGTACATTATACATTCTAGGTGGTATAGTCAAACGATATGAAACTCCAATTATCTGCCGAATTTTAAAAGGGCCTATATAACTAGGGTTCATTTTCCTTCCATCCTAAATCATATGACACACTTCTATGGGTATTCTTTTAAGAAAACATGATCTCCCATTTGAAAATACTAATCCTTCCTTCAATTATTAGTATAGCATTTTCGTCTCCTTTGATATTCATTCAATGGACTTGAATAGTATATACCTTCTTTGTTGTTTCCTCTATATGATATGGGCCGGCAAGATTCATTTCACCAACTTCATCCCAACAAGTTGTTGTATGACATCTCTTTCAATACAATTCAACATATGGAGAAATTTTAATACATTAATGGAAACTATTATTGTATGAAAACACCACAAAAGGTAAATATTCGTCCCACATAACAAAAAAGTCAAGTGAAAATTATCTCAAAATAACCTCTGTGGTTTGGGTCCTCATTTATGATTACCCATATATTTTATTCTGATAAGAATTACTGAATCATAGATCAGTTTACAAGTCATTCTGAGGACTTTTCCATAATTTCAATGTAAATCATAAATCATGATTAGAAAAAATTAAGAGCAGTGTTCCATGAATACTGATGACTACATTGATATGGAGTCGTTCTAGGATATCCAGTGAAAGATCATCCCTTATAGTGAGGAAATGTTCATATTTCATAAGTCGATCAATAGTTACCCATATTGCATCATTATTTCTAAGCGCTTTTGGGTAATCCAGTAAAAAAAATCCATAGTGATGTCATCCAATTTCTACGTAGGAGTAGGTAGTGGTTGCATGAATCCTCTATGATGTTGTCATTCAACCTTCATATGTTGATAGTCTAAACATCATGATAAAAAATCTACAATTTCCCTCTTCCTTTTATCCAACTAGAAATGTTCTTTCAAATATGTATATATTTTTGTGCTACAATGGTTTATAGTGAAATTTGAGACATGATAATCATCCAATAACTACCTTTTCAGCTTGATTAGAGAGGGAACACATATCCTCTTTTTAAATTTTCAAATTATATCTTCACACATGAAGTCAGTAAAATTTCAATATTTCATACCATTAATTTTCTTTAGAAGATTCTTATCATCAGATTGTGAATCTTTAAATATTTATAATAAAGACAGCTGGGAAACCATTTGAAAAATTATTTATGTTTCTCTTTCTTTGATAATTTTAGTATCCATTATTACTAGAGCAGTGTACAAAGGATCTTTTTCAGTCATCATTTTCTAAGAACCCCATGATCCATCATGCTCAATGCATCATCTTCATTGTTTTCCTTTCCAATGTGATAGTGTTTAGAACAATCATAATACTTGGGTATTTCGATCCATCCTCATTTCATCACATTGAGTTATCTCTATTAGAAGAACTATTTTAGAATCTTATGATCCGTATATATATCACTTTATTCCCCATAGAGATAATTTCTCCATATCATTAGAGAAAAGATTAACACTGCTAACTCAAGGTCATTAGTAGGATTGTTTTTTTCATAAAATTTTAAGATCCTAGAGGCATAGGAAATAACTCTATCATTCTATATAAGGACACAACCAAGTCTGATCATTAATGAATCTATATATATCATAATATCATCATTCATTGATGGTAGAGTTAAGGTCAAAGAATTCACTAATCTCATATCTAATTCATGGAAAATGACCTCACATTATTTTTTCTATTCGAACATTACCACATTACTATTAATCTTGGTCATTAGGTTGGACAAACAGGTGAAGTTTTAAATGAAACGCCAATAATAATATGCTAAACCAATAAAACATGATACCCACTTATTTTCATTAGGGTAGTCCATTCTTGCACAACCTTTATCTTCATAAGATCAACATATATTCCGTCCTTATAGAAAATGTGGCCAAAAACGGAAAATGATTGACTAAAAAATTTACACTTGTTAAATGTCCAATATAATTCATTTTTTCTAATAGTCTTCAGAATAGAGTCCAAGTGATTATCATGATCATCATAGATTTCGATTATACCAAGATATCATCAACAAATATCACCATAAATTTATCAAGATATTCTTTGAAAATTCTATTAATTATATCTTTAAAAATTGAGTGTACATTAGTCAATCCAAAATCCATTACTGTAAACTCGTAATTCCCAAACCTGGTACAAAATGGTGTATCTAAAATATCTTCATTCCTCGCATGAAACTGATGATATCATGATCGAAGATCATTCTTTGAAAAATATGGGACTCCATGAAGTTGATTAATGAAATTATCAATGTTATTTATGGGATAATTATTCATTATTACGATAGCATTGATCTCCCTATAGTAAATTAACAACCTTACAGATCCATCTTTCATCTTATAAAAAAATAACAGTGTCCCCCCCATGGAGAAACACTGGGTATTATAAGTCCTTTATCACTCCAATAATATAGTTATTTCTTTAGTTCCATTAATTTCACAGTGGCCATTATATAAGGGGTCGTTTATTTAGGCCCTGAATCTAGAATTATGTCAATGGAAAACTCAATTTCTCGCTGCGAAGGATGTTTTTGTAAATCCTCTATAAACATATCAACATATTTTTTCACAATCTGTACATCCTCTATTTTAACATTCATTTCCTAGAGCATAGTTAATTCATTCCATTCCTCCACAATAATTGAATTCAGTAGTTCTACTGTGGGTGGATCTTGACGAGAAACATAAGGTGATGTTTCTTCTATAATGATAATGGATTCCACATCATCCTCCAAAATTGTATCCATATTCTTTTTGATATATTTTTTTACAAAATGGTTTTAAATCCAATCCATAAAGATGATGATATCAATGTAAATCATGGGTATGATATTTAAATCAGTAGATAAAGAATGATTATATTCCACAATGGGGACTGCCTAACACAACATGGTTGGAATGATACTTCCATTAGGTGTTTTTACGGACAACTCCATTATTAAATCAAATTGGAACTCTCTAGTTTTCTTGAAAAACTATATTGATGTGAATGAATGAGATCCTCAAGAATCAAATAGTGCATTGGAAGTGTTTGAGGAAATGATTAAAGTACCTACTACAACATCATTAGAAACATCAATATCAGTAGTTATTATCGCATATGTTTGTCCCTACTCCCTTTGACATACCTGAGGCTCATTTCGTTGGATCATTGGAAAATTATTAGAATAGTGTCCCATCTACGATAAATTATAGAATTGAACATTAATAGCTTCCTTCATCCCCTTAAAAACACCATCATGATGTCTTTCTTATCCACACATGTAGAATATCTCTTTTCATTATATTTTGTATGTAGAGAGATTCCTTCCACAATTATCAGAGGTTGTAAATTCAACACTTCCCTTCATAAACATTTCTTTATTTATTTTTCCCATTTTTTATAAACCATATTATTCTCTTTGTTACCTTTAAATACATAATACAAAGTGAACTCCTTTTCCGTTAGGATATGACATTATACCTCATCATCGTATGATGAGAATGTTTGGCAGACCATTTCCCACTGGATGAATGTCTTTAGAACATCAAAAAATCTATCAATATTACTCATTTTAATACATATATAGTCTATAGTATGCCTTTAAAAACTTGTGAAGATAACTTCATACATTGAAACATTCTAATATTCCTCTTGCCTTAAATTCATAAATGGCCATTCCATATCTACTCCTTATTCATGAGGAAAATATTTCTCTTAGAAAATTTATTTAAATTCAATGAATTCCATGTTTTCTATCCATTCTACATCCTCTATTATTTTAATCAGTGAACACCATTTATTTGGATCTCCCGATATAAGATAAACTTACCTGAAAACCATCTCTATTTAGTTTCTCCCCAAGGTGAGAAATATATTATCTATGAAATATATCCACTAATCCACTATGAATGGGTATTTGGTACCATTAATTTTATAAGGGGGGTGGTACCATGTAAAAATGACCAAAGCCAAAATTTTATTAAAAAAATAGAGAAGAGATTACCTGATTCTAAAGTATGGAATCATATTACAATTATTCTCCAAAAGAGGTAGAAGATCAGCATATAGTTCATCATGCCACACAATGTCATGATTTAGTCATTTATTAGAAAGTCCATTTGCAACCGTATTAGCCTCAAAATAAATACGATTTATAATGTTGTTGATTCCACAAAGTGAATGGGTTCAATCCATCCAACGTTTAGTAATTCGCTACGCAAGGTGTGTCGAATCATTCCAAATTGCGTGCACAATGGTGGTCGAATCACATTCAATCTAGATATTGTTCCAACAATGTATCTTTAAGAAAGTAACATCATGTATTATTCCAATAATTTCAGCTTATAGAGAATATCCAATGCCACATATAACATGAAATCATTCAACAATATAACCATGGTGATTCATGAAGATAGTGCCACAACCTTCGGGACTTGGAATTCCTTTGGAGGAACCATCCACATTTACATTAATCAATCTAGAAATGGGAGAAATCCAAATAAAAATAAAATATGTAGTGTGGTTGATAAAATTTTCCATCAATCTGTAGACATCACAGAATTATGATGTCATTAATAATGTTATTTCGTTGTCCATTTTGCATCAATACATCTTCACATATGGCAATAAGGATTTGCATCCGACCTGCATTATGGATGAGTGAGTAGTTGTTAGGAATACTATCATTTCTATCATACATTATCACATAATGTATCTTAGCAGTAGAATAAATAAAGAGGATAATAATTTGTTGATAATTTTCCATTTCTTCAAATCTATTAAGTTTAGTGTTGATAACCCCAAGAACCAACCATCTGAAATTAATGATGTCAACATTATACTTACAAAGAGAAGAAGCAGTAGCACTAGAAATGAATAGATGATTATCATCTTCTCTGTGTTGATTATAGTGTCTACATTTAGAGAAAATTTGAATTCCAAAAGATTAGAGTCATCTGTATATGGGAACTATTTTATAAGCAAGGAACCAAATAAGGGTGAATATTGAGGGTTTTATCATGGTTCTTTCAAATAGTTTTATCCAACCAAAATCACATTCAACATTACAGAAATAATTATTATAAAAGTTTTTATAATTAAGAATACCTTTTTAGGCTGCAAAATTAATAATTCAATATTTTTTTGAGAAAGGGTAGTTGTTAATGACATGCGTAATGGATTCAGATAGATGATCATTTTGAGAATTTAGTATATTTTTAATTGAGTAGTTGGTACTCTTAGAGGTCTTCTGTGGATAAATCAAATAAATTAGGGGGGTTCTAGTCCAGTTATCAAACAAGAAATGTATTAAAGAATACTTGGTAACCATCAGTCTAGAATTATTCATAATACTGAGAAATGATTGCTTAATAGATGTCCAGAAAGAGGAGCAAAGGAAATTCAACTTTCTTTCCTTACGTTTTTTATGAAACAATTTTTGAGAAAATAAATATAATCTGAAATATAGTGAATAATGTTCTATGTGGGTATTACTTGATGGGACTCATTAATGTATAGAATATTTTTTATTCCAATCCCACCCTTTTCAATAGGGTTGAAACAAGTCAACATGGGGATAATCACAATATTTATTTCTGATGTGATACCAGTCAAAATGAATTTTTTTATTGAGGTATTCATTTTTTTACAATAAAAATGGTCCATTTATAGACCATCACGTAGTAAACCATTTTATTAACAGCAGTGGATTTGACAAGAAATAATATTCCTTCCATAGAGAGGGATTTACCATTCCAAGAGGATAGTTGGTTGAAAACATGGGAAAATATAGAAGAGAAATGAGAGGAAATGTGTTTTCCCAAAAAATGGGAAAACCAAGACATTTAAAAGGAAAATTCCCTTCTTTAATGCCTAAGTCACTGATAATATTACATTTCTAGCAGTGGGAAAAAATTCCCAAAGTAGATAGAAGATTTTTTCTAACTAACGTCTTGACTAGAAAACTCTTCAAAATAAGAGAGAGCATTTTTGAGGTTTCAAATATTGTTTTTATCACCTTATAAATAAAGATGACATCATCAGCATATAAGAGATGTGTGTGGGAATTAACATTCCTAGAAACATGAACGTGCTTGATTTTGGACTGATCTATAAAAAGAGCGAGGAGGCGACTAAGGAAATCTACATCAATGGAGAAAAAGAATGGAAGATAATGATTAACATTGCCTTAAACTTTTGGTGCATTTTATGTAGCCCTTGGGAGATCCATTGACCAAGATAAAAATAGATTCCAAATTGAAAAGGGTTCTGAATGTATTAAATTAAAGAATAATTAGAGACAAATCCTTAAAGAACCTTGAAGATGAAGCTCCAGTTCATGGTATCAAATGATTTTTTAATATCATGTTTAATGGAAATGTTACCCCCTATGTTAAATTTTATTAAAGTGTTAATGTACTATCAGGCAATAAAAATACAATCATGTATGGATCTACCCTTAAAAACCCCATATTGGTTCCAGGTGACAATTTTTTTCGTGATAGTAAAATTTCTATTAGTAATGATTTTGGTGAGGATTTTATAAATGGTGTCAATGAGATAAATTGTTTTAAACAAGTTGATCTCGTAAGACATGTCTACATTAAGAATCAAATAATGAAATTGATGATTAAGGCCGAGCGAGAGGACACCATTTGGGAAGAAATATTTTACAAGTTTATAAACATCCAATTGTATAACATCCCAATAATGTTGATCAAAACCATTATTAAAACCATTAGGACCTATATAATTATCAGGATTCCATCTAAATACAGTGTCTATATTTTCATGATCAAAAGTTATGCTTTGTAAAAAAGTGTTATCATCATCATTAACCACCATCAGAAAGACCTAGTTTACTATCTCCTTATAATTATCAGGGCCATTAAATATGGATTCAATGTAATAGGAAATATGAATGGAAATATCATCTTCATTATCTAAGAGGATGTCCCCATCTTTTAACAGAGATAATGGTGTGTAGAGTTTCCTAACTCAATTAAATGAGTTATAGAACATAGTGTGTCTATCACCATTAGATAAGAATTTAATTTTAAATGTTTCTTCCTAATGTTATCTATAATGTTGAGAAAAGTGTTTAGTTTTACCAATAGGTTTATTTATTGAGTCAGATCGGTTTTCAAATCTGAGCTAGTGTTATTATGTTGAAGTTGTTTAAGATCATCGCCAAGAAATAGAATGGAATTGTTAATTTGGTTGGCTGAAGAACAACACAAACTTTTGAGAAATTTTTTGAGGTATTTTAACTTAATAGAACAAGCAAAGGAATCATTGTATTGTGGCATCGAAAAAAAATTGTGATGATTTTAGTGTATTTTTCATTATAAAATCACACATTGTTAAACCTAAAAGGTAACCAGTATTTCTTATATTTGGTTGAAACATTGACCAGAAAGAGATTGTGGTCAGAGTGAAAATTTTGGAGGGTGATAGTGGAGATATTGTCACATTTATCTAAAGCGGGGACATTTGTGATGTCTTTGTCCGAATTGGAGGAAACCACCATATTGTAATTTATTATATACCACGTATATTTGGATCCCGTATGATTAATTTCACCATGTTTTTAGTCTTCAATGGATGTTTTAAATTCTCTTGTGGATATAACATCATGAGATGTACCAATTTTATTACATGAGTTAAGAATAGAATTAAATTCCACAATCATAAACCAACGAGTATTGCTATTGGTACCTAAAGTGGTATGTTTATTCTATATGGGCCACCTATTTTGATATCATTTTCTTATAATAAACAAAGGAGAAGATATAATGAGTGGTATAAATTCTAAAGTCACAAGTAAATGATTTCTATGTAACATTAAAGAATTTAACATTATGAAGAGTAGAGTGAAATAAAACATGGAGGGATTCAAACTTAGAAGATTTTGGGGATGCACCTGAAAAAGAAAAATAATTATAGAATAAATGGGAGAAAATAGCTGAAATTTTAGTTTTTGGCTCAACATTAGAAAACAACATTTGCTGATGAGTGTAAATAATTCGTTTTAAAACTCTTAACATGTCAGAGTTGGAAATACCCTGGTAATTCCAAAAAAATATCTTCATTGAAACTGTGGTTTAGAGATAGGGATCCTTTTTTGTTTCCTAATCCCTTTTTCATGGAATATCTTCTAAGACATTTAGAAATTCATGGGCCGGTATTCAGTTTCTACTTACTTTTAGGATAAGTCGAGGGGTTGTTTGTTAATTCTATTATGGCATTATCCTTTAAAGAGTTTTGAAAAGGTGAAGGCACTAGTGAATCTGAGCCAGTTTAATCCATAGGTGTTGTATCGCCCATTTTTTTTGTCTGAAGGTGAAAGAAATTGGCTTATTGAAGTTGTAAAAGGTTACAAATTTTGGATAACCAGTTCAATATTATTGAATAGACACTAGAAACAGCAGTGTGTTGTGTGTTCTTTGTGCCACCAGTAACCTGCTACATTCCAATGTCAAACCATGATTTTAAATTACTATGGGTACCTGAAACAACCAGATCATTGGTTTTACATTATTGTTTGGACTTTTTGCTGCATACAGGTTCTTGTACAATGAAGTAAATGATGGTATTTTCAAAACCATGTTATCCAGTGGATATTTTGTTTTGGAAGTACTGTCAGTAAGTGAGTTTTGTTCCTCTCTATGTTTGGGAATTGAGACAGAAATCATGTGTTTTTCATCAAACTAGTTATCACTCCCTGATTCGTAAAAAAATCAAGGAAATATTGGCATTTTCATTACTATGTGTAGAAGGGGACTGTTTTATACTGCATGGACAATATTGTCAACAAATGTATTTTTTTTCCTCACCTTGTGGGAATTTTTGGGTATCAAAATTCAATTCATTGATATCCCTAGTGTGTAACACTGGAGGATGAAATTTACACTCCAGCACTTTAGAAGGAGTCTGTGAAGGGTTAGAATACTTCACCATTTTTTTAGGGATGATAAGAATTGAGTCTAAAGTTCTAGTTTTAGGATCTGTTTCGGCTTGTTTAAGAACATCCATAACAATTGTTCTAATTTCAGTAGTTATATTTTGTTTATTATATTTATTTTTTTTGTTCATCCACTAAATCATCACAATATTTTTTCACTTCAACCCCTAAAGGATTTAAGAAATTTTATTCAATAACCAAATTTTCAATGTTCTTCTTATATGTTTCACTCTAATCAAAGGAGGGGAATTTATCTTTTTTTTAGTCTCATTCAATTAAATACAACTTTTTTGGGGGCGTGATTGTGTAGTACCCTACAATTTTGAATTGACTGTCCTATGATTTTACAATACTCACAATTATGGGGATTTCTCTCATATTCAATCGTCACTTCTTCCCTATAATCCTCATAATTAAAAGCAATGGTGTGTGATAGTTTTTTATGAGGTTCAATTCCACCATTACTCTATTAAATTATCATAACTCACTAGTTATGTTTCGTTCATCCATCTTCAGGGGTTACCAATAAAAGAAGGTAAATAACATAAAATCATTGGGTTACAAAAAAACCAATTGAGATTATGAAATATAACCCATACATGTTCCATAATGTTCATATGGGTCTCTGTATTAAAAGAAAATTCTCATTTAGAGATACAAATTACGATAAGTTTGAGTTTTAAATTTCTTATTCTCCATACCTGATCCAATTCTTCCTACAAATAGAGAATTATATGGAAATAACCCTTACCCAGCCGGACCAGTTTCCAATTATAAAATCCATAACAAGGAGAAATGTGATGCTTTAGATCAAGATACGACAATTATTTTTCACACATTAAGTATGAAATAATACCCATGATAGAGAACTTACACATTTGAGATCGATGTTGAATCACTTCAAGATTATCCTCCACAAAAAATCCTCCATTTTTAGTTTTATTTCACATAGGAGGCTTGTTTAGTGCTGATTTGGTTAGCTCTGATCCCGTTAGTGCCTCAAATAAATAGATCCACCTAGATTTAGAATTTCTCACTTATCCCGAATAAACCTCATCAAGGTTTTTTTCTCTTTCATTTTAATAGTGGTGGAGTCGAAAGAGTGATCTCGTTCTGGATCGAAGGAGGTAATGAATCAATCAATTTATCATGGAGAGAACCTAACATCTTTAATTCTTGACAGCTTCTGGATTGAGGATATAGGGGTCCCCAAGCCATTTCTAGAGACACCCCACATCATGTATTCTTCCTTGTAGTCTCGTTAAATGATGGAGGCTATTGTTGCATATAGTGATCTAACATAACTCCTTCACATTGTGGATCCAGATTCTCCATACAGGTATGGTTTGTATTCATAACCAAAGTAAGTTTTCCATTTATATTTATATGTTGATCCACACCATTCGCAACTCTAGAGACCACGTCATTATATTGTATAAGAGGTTAATCTTTACATGGGATACATGCATTCATGTAGCTTCCTTTCCTTCCATTAGGCTCTATTTATATATAATAGAATACACTAGATTAGGTTATGAATCATAATTTACTATCTCAACATAGAAAACAAATACTTAACATAAATTGACATCCAATGCATGGATAAACCCATAATCATAAATATGGATTCTTGGGAAAATTTTACATTTAAATCCATCGTATTGGCTTGTAATGAAATTTTGAAATATCATTAGAATACCCATCGAGAGTGTGAAACCATATGTGTAGTAATGATTGTTTTCATGAACCAAGATACCCACGGTGAAGATCGAAACTATTTATTGGCGTTTTCACTCATAGGTACAACGTTTTTAGATCCATGTCCACTTGTAGTGTCTAGAAATGGATATATTGGATAGAAATGTCCACATAATCTATTCTGTAATGACATTTCAGGATGTTCTTGACTGATTATAATCAAAGAATATCTTAGGGGGTTTTCCCTATTCTACATTTTCTAAATCTAGTTTCAATATTATCTACTAACCATTCTTGGATAAAAACTGTAAAGACAAGACCTTTTTTTCCTGGAGCTACTACATTATTACATTACATTTGCATGATTAAAAAAATGTCGTATCTAGAAGGATTGAATATTTGAGAATTATTTTAAATCAAGATAAATACATTAGTTCATTATTACAATTGAAATGAAAATAAAAAAATAAGTTCCATTGGGAACATCCACCACACTAGGATTATCCCTGCAAGTCAATCATATGATAGCTCTTCATGTCCTAGGAAAAATGAAACATAAGAAGGGCTGATCTAAGAGACACATTAATAGTATGTCATATAGTGGAAGATATCATAAACATAAATATTAGGAATGGTGAATAAATAAAAACACATGCCTTTAATAATAATAGACATGACCACATTATGGTTGGAAGATGAGCTGAGAATTATTTGTATAATAAAACATATTCATGGGTTTTATTATTGTCAAATAACCAAATGAACTATGAATATATGACTTCATAATGAGGGAAATTCATATTTTGGACATTCTAAAAAATATCGTCAAGGCCTCATCCATGACATTTAAAAATGATTAAGGCCTCGGCAAAAAGGATATCTAAAAATGGGAAATTCCTTGGCCAAGTCCATATCTATTTTATTCCTAATACATACTGATGAATCCAGGGGTAATCGTAGGCCCCGACCATAAAATAATAAGTCCAATTAATTTATCATATAAATAGAGATAAAAATAAACAACATATAAATTCATATTGAAACTATAATATGAAATGTAAATAACTTTTAGGGAATATTAAGCTTAAAAACTAACCATTCAAGGTAGATTTGTGAATTGTTTTAAGATAACACATCCATAGTAAAACATGTTATAAACCTTAAAATTAAATAGGTTATATGATATCATATATATTAATCAAAATAATACCTAATAATAAACATGAGTATTGAAATAGTTGGAGATACTCTTGTAATATCATTGAGTAATTTTTGAGAGAAATACTCTTTTACTTTAAAAAGAAGAGATCTTTTGGTAAAGTGTTTTTATAAAAACAGAAAATAAGTATTATATTATATTAAAAATAAAAAGTGTAATTTTATATAGATAAGGGTTTCTATAAAAATATTATCGTGTTCCCTTGAAAATATATAATCTTTTCAGAAATTCCATTCAGTCTTGCTTGTATTTCGAGAAGAATTTTTGAAAGATCATTCTAAAACATATAATTACCCATTAATAAAGGTAGTATTATTGTTGGTACGGATATAGTGAAAATTAAAACCGACTTTATAAAAATTAAAAATTAATGAATAATAATTTAATTCTGGTATGTAGATAATAAATGTAACCCGAATAAAAATAAAGGTTCGAATGAAAAAATCCATACCTTAAGTACAAAGTTGTTCCTAATTTGATCTTAATGACTTCAATAATCAAATTAATTCTCATTATTTACTTATTAATGATATTAATATACATTTAATGAATTTATTATAAACATTTTAGGTTCATTTATGTCATATTGATGAGTTATGAGATTCCATTTCAATGTATTGGAGCGTTTTTTTCCATGGAGTTCATGATCGATTTACATATATTCATGTACAGATAAACATGTATAATGAAAATGTTTTTCGGAGTGGAATATTTATTTTTTTATTTAATAAGAAGAAGATTAAATGGTTAAAAAATTCTTTTTTTTATTGGGAGTGAAAATGAAGCATTATAAAACTTAAATGATGAATTTTTTGGGCTAATTGGAGGTTGATTGATCACAACGAACTCATTTTCATTTATATATTAATATCATGTGTACAAAAATAATGATAGAAAGTTAAATAAGTTATTATAAATATATATATATATTATTCTTATTTAACCATCAAAACAGTTTCTTGACAATAATTGAAGATGGTCATAGAAATTGAAAACCCATTTTCCTTGAATGTGATTAATTAAAAAAACTCATATGGTGTTTTCATTTCTAGTATAAAAGAAGGGGAAATGATTGATGATGAAGATTTCTACCATTATCATAACAAAATTCCATTACATGTATGGTACTGCTGTAATAAAAACATTTCTATTAAAGGAGGTGATAAAATAAAAATAAATGAAAGGAACATGAAATAAAAGAAATGAAAGGTTGAATTTACCTTTTGAAGAAATCCACCTTTAGAGCCTCCTTGGGGGAGAAGTTTTGTAATTTTACGAGACCCATGGTTTATAGATGTGTTTTGGAGCATGGGGGGATATTTGAGAATAATTAAGTCAATGAAAAAGGCTTCATACGTGTGAAGAGAGGAGGGAGTGAGGGGGTGCTTAATAGTGCACGAGAGTAGGGTTTTCCCGTTATTTTAATCATTATTTTAGTAATTTTTTCAAATATGACCAATTGTATTGTTTCTTGTGACCAAAAATAGTAATATATCCATGTGAGTAAAAACAATGTGTTATTACATCAGCCTTGATTCTAGTAATACTTAATTTAAATTATAATTTATATATATGGTAAATTACCATATTTTACTATTCAAAAAAACTACGAGTAATTCAGAAAAATCCCAAAAATTCACCATTACCATTTTTTGACATATATAATTTACAAATGAACTCCATTTATAGAAAATAATTTTTTAAATGATATTAATTTAATTTTTAAATAAAATCAAAATTTATTCAACAAATAACAATTTTAAAACTATAAATATTTTTATATCACATTGAATAATTAAGAAGGATCCTATTACCTTATAGCCTTAAGAGAATAAAATAGTAATATGAAATAATATTCATAAGGTTCATATTACTATTCCTGAGATTATGTTTCTATTCACTAAAAATTATTTTTTTCTTATCAAAAATTAAATATCTTACTGAACGCAACTGTGTTTGTCAGTTTTTCAAAATTCAAATCATAGAGGTGGAAATATTATGTGTACTGGCTTAGTACTAAAAAACTAGTGTTTTGTAGAGAATCAGATTTCATGCATTCAATATTAAAATTAATTTCATTATATTGGGGTGCTACATAGTCTATTATTATTCTACCTATAAATCGGAACCCTCTTATGGTGATTGAGCATGGGTCCCCTACCCCTAGAGTGGAATCCACCTATATTACAAAAGAAATTCTTATTATATCTATATAATCAATGGAACCATCCTTTCATACCAGATAATGGGTGCTCTACCAAGAGGATGTGGCCCCATGAATGTATGGAACTATGGTGAGGTGTGTCCCCACACTGTTTCTTATTTGGATAGGTGTGTGAGATGCTAGGTATCAATGATGGACCTCTTGGAACTGATGGTAGACACTTTTTATGGTGGGGCTTGAGTTGGGGAAACCCTTTCTCTATCATATTGGATTCTTCAATAAGCATAAATTTAAATATATATATATATTTATGGATCATAATTTTGGGATTCCATTTATCTCGTTATATGGGTAAATTTATCTTCTTCTATCATGATTGTTACTTTACAACCTTCAACATTTAGGGCATCCTACTGGGTATGTTAATACTCACCCATACATGCTATTTTCACTCATGGTTCTTATCATTTATAGATAATAGATAGTTTAATAGTGATTACCAAGGAGCATATGGATTCCTGTGTACCCTTGAACGTGTTTGGTGGATGGAGCATAGAGATCTGGATTTTGGCTCTCTCAATACATTATATTCTAATTATTGACATGTAGGTACATATTTCTGGATGGGTTTGTATTTTCCCATTTTTTAGATTATGTTTTCTTACAATATTATTCCCTATAAGTTGTTATATTCAATATTGTTACTATTGATGTTACTTAATGCTGTTTTATTCATATTTTATTCTAAATATTGATGGTTTGGTGTTTGCATACAAGTACATAAAGAAAAGTAATCTCATATTAGTTATGACTTCTATATGTTTTCCCCAAACATTGGCTAAAGGGGGTCGGCTTTGGGTTGTTTTAGATCACGCTCAATGGGTCAAGACCTGAAATCATTGTTTCATGTCTTTTGAGATATCCAAAATAATCTTATTCTTCTAAAATATAAATGTTTCATATTCTTATAACCTTAAATAAATTACATCATTAGAATTTTAACATGTTCTTGTGATCATTTTTTTGATATTTAAAAATAATATTTTTAAAACATCCACATCATAAAAGGTTTAATAATATATCCTCATAATATGAAATACAGGTAAGTGAAATGGTAATATGGAATAAAACATATCTACAATTATACATAAATGATCATTATCATAAAATGATGAAATTTACTTGGATGGAATGAATAATTAATTATACTGAGTGATTGATGTCATTGATCACAAGAATGTGAATGATCAATAGAATTATAATGAGCCCAAAACAAAATATCATTGATGATTTATAAGGTAATTTGATTCATTGGATATGAATTTAATGTTATTAGCATTAAATTATAGGTTCCTTTTCCTCTTGTTGATGTGTTATTTTAGTGTTTAAGAATATACAAGAAATATACTTATGTGGTATTTTTCATTTTCATAAAAATAATTTCACCAATTGGTTGTGATATTAAAAATTTAAAATTCATTGCATACTATATGAATTTAATATCAATAAAATTAATATTTTATTCCCAAATAACAATAATTTAGTTTCAATGGATCATAAGACCCATAAAAGAGTATAACATTTTACCATCTATCACTAAATGTTTTCCAAAAATGATATGGTTCGCACAACTTATCCTATATAATAATTTAATAAAAAACCTCATGAGTAATATAAATGGTTCATTATAAATATTTATTTTTCAAATAATTTAATAAAAGTAATATTAACAAAGACATTATGGATTTTAATCAGAGGACCTAAAACCTTTTCATTATTCAATAACTGTTCCAAGTTCTATGGACATTCTATATGTGATGGGTTTCAACCCACATTCATGTTTTAATTTTTTTAAAAAAATAATACAATTATTATAACGTAAAAAATGATAGACATACCTAAAATAAAATTAATCACTAAATAATCATCTTACTAATGTCTTCAAAATAATTTTTTCTTACAATGTCTAATAAATTTTGTTTCAATATTATTACATTGTAATTAATGATCCTATAAGCCATAAATATAATTAATATATCATAAATTTATTCTATAAACATTAATCCATAATTTATCAAATAATGTTATCACTATAAAAATAGAAAAAAATGGTTTGTTTTTTATATATTTCACAAAAATATCTCCAATCATAGTATACTTTCATCACATTAATCCTAAAAAAATGTGAGTTGAAGACATTGAGCGAATGATAAATCTTAATCTAATTAACTCGTAATTGTAACCATAACTCTTATGTTAAGGATGAAATATATTCAACTGAAATTTAACTAAATCCTTAAATGTTTCAAAATTCATATTCCAAAAGTATATTGTAAAATATATTTTATAATTATTTTATTTTTATCACAATAAATACCTAAACCATTTTATTTCAATACAAGACTATTTTTGGTCTTGTAGTTATCCATTAGATGACGTAATTGACTCGGATAATGCATAGGATCTCCATATTTATGACAACGAACTATAAATTGATCCATGTGATTATATTTATTTTCTTCCATCACACATATCATTTTCCCTCAAAAATTATTTCTTTTATTCCCTTATTTTCCACATGTGATGAATATTCCCATTTCATTGATACTATTTACATTAAATATAATACACAATAGGTTTATCCTAGGTCATTAATTAACTCAATTTATTCAAACCCTTCATAATGTATTGTAATGTAAATTGCAACTATTCTAAGCATACACCCTAAGAGTGTCAATCCTAGGTTGAAGTAAGGCTCATTTTCATTCACGTAGTGATGATAAATTCAAGAATAATGCATCACATTCTTATTTATTAACAAAGGAATTGTTTTTCCTGAAACCAATAAAGTTTTAGTTTCAAAACATTGATGTATTTATAGGAAACAAATACAATCACTTACATAAAAAACATTTCTATGTTATTAAATACATGTCTTCAAGTTCTATGATAGGGTTATTATCACTATTATATGTTTTCCTAAATATTGTTTCCAATGTTTATAAAATCACCCTCTTCAAATAAATTTAGATGTCCCAACCCCAATATCCCATAACTATAGTCTGATTTATTTAATGGTCATAAAATAGATCAAATTTCATCCAAAAGTAAAAAATTGTATAGTATTCAGGGTAATGTAGATACATAGATGATTCATTATTTACAATTATATATATAAATTACAAAAAAAATTCACAAATAATAATAATCTCTCTATCATATCATTTCATATAATTCATTGTATAATTTATAGACTCTTATGAAAGGAAACAAAATATGGGTGAGACCATATTCATTGTAAGGGCTATGTATAGTTGATGAAATCATAAATCAATAAGAATAGTCAACATTTAATGGTAAATGGCTGTAAATTAATTCCATGTTGTCAATTAACTAATAAGGATGTGAATCTAGAGATCATATAAAATTAAAATATAGTGTTTATAAATCAATATGGAATCTAACATAGAAATGGGCTAACTATCTTGATAATATTTATTCATTGAGCTACAATATCAATCATACCATTTGGGAATCCGACTATATTGCAGGTGATCATGCTAATAAAGGAGTTACAGAATAGGGGTGTATCTCTTCCATCACTCATCCTAGTGACATACTCCCCACATTTCTCCATGAAATATATAATATGACTTCAATTATACTCTTGTAACCGTTATTTAGTTCTATTAAATAGCCTAAGAGGAATTTTTTTTAAAAAAAATCAATAGCATGTCTATCATAAGAGGATAATGGAAATTAAATATACAAAGATAAATAACTAAAAAGATTACATTTAATATATAATTTATGATTAAATGAATCTTTCTATAAAATAATTTTTGAAATATTGAGGATACCAATAACAAAATTTTCAATGAATGCAATGAAAAATTATTGAAAATAATGTCTCAGGGACATGATAACTCTACCACAAAGACCATTCACCAAATAGATTAAAATGTATTGTATAAAACCATTTAACTAAGTCTATCTAATTAATTCATCTAAAGTGATTGATGATGAATCCGTAGGATATATATAATAAGAAACCACCGATTTCTACATGTCTAAATAATTCCATATATATCAAATGATCGACTTAATTCATGAAAAATGATCCTTATCCTCAAAAATCCATAATGTGCAATGAATTAAGATTGATTAATATTTCCCCAGATTAAAAAAATAAAATTAAATGTAGAATATAGAATTTATAATATATATAAAACTTTTGAAATAATCATATACATGAGTAATCATATCTATATTTAGGGGAAATTTATTGTCCAATTATTACAGGTATGTGAATATTTCCATAGAATGTTAATGACTATAAAAATGAATCAATAATGTGAGTGTAAACACTATCCATGTTAAAATTTATCCTAACCCATCCAAAGAAATAATACAGATAACATTAATCCATCATAAATCCATGGGATTTATAATAAATTGTTTTTATCAACTAATAGGAATTCCAAAAAAAATATCATTAAAACATTCTGGAGGAAAATATCATTTTCATTTGAAAATAACATTTTTTATTAAAATTTTTATTTTTTTAAAAAACACATTTATTTTAAATTAATATTTTAAGCATATGATAGATTCATTAAAATAATTAGTGTTCAGGACTGCATGAAATTTCATACATACTAAGTATGTTAAATCAGATATTACTTCCATATTCTCAGTAAAAGGCTAATGAGCCATATTATGATAATGCATGATGATTCATTTAAAATTTATTTTTAAATTACTAAAATGGGTAAATATTTCATTAATAATTCATTTATAATAGTTTAAAAAAAATTGAAATGTTTTTAGAAAACATGATTTTTGGAAGAAAATGAATTTTTGACAGAAGAGGGAAATGATATCGGATTTTATATACATATTTGTATTCATTATTTTTATAACCAAATTGTTCATAAAATTATAAAAGTACATGAATATATCAGAAATAACTAATGGATAGTAAAATAAAAAAAAATTATTTGGAAAATGTCAAATAAACACCTTCAACTCAAATTCATTAAAAAACAATCTCGATTAGAATGAGATTGTGAAATAAACACCATCATTGATCATAAAAAAAATTTCGAATTAATAATTTAATGTATTCTGTGTATCAATAAAAAATACAAATTATAATTTTTGAAATAGAAAAATTACAATATAAAAATTCTTTTGAATTATATTATTCTAATATCAATGATGATAAGAAGTAAGATAACCAAATAATAAAATGAGTTATGAAATTATTTACCACTTAGTAAATATTAATTAAAATTCACATGGGTAAACTTATTCAAATTGAAACATAAAATAAAATGTATTATTAATTAATCTTGATATTACATGTCAATGGTTAAATATATACACTATATAAATTAATTTTAGTTTAAGAAATTACAATATGAATCAATGAAGGGAAATTGAGACGAAGTCCTTTACCACACACTTCCTTATTTTTAAATGGAATTTAACCTCTTTAATAATGTTTTTAAAAATTATATTCACATATTAAATAACCATGGTTTTTATAATATAATATATGATATTATTATGACATCTTGTCACCCATTCGATAATAATCATTCATTATATTCATTTTTTCTGGTGTTAATTTCCATTCATTATAATTCAATAATTGTTATAGATATTCTAGTTCTTGTGAAGATTATAATGTTACAACATATGTAGAATAACAATAATGAATTATTTGTCATATTAAAATCAAATTTACACTTTTAAAAAAATCATAAGAAAGGGTTATGAATAAAAATATACACTATAATAAATTGTATGGCTGTCTTTACAAACATATGATTAAAATATCTATTTTTCAACGATCATTATAGAATATTGGAATGTAATTTTTTAACATGATACCACTCTAAATTTTCTTGAGTCAAGGAATTATTGATACATGGAAATAATAAACATCCCCATCGAGCCGACGACAATCTATAAATGATGAGAGATTGAAGAATGATTGGGGAATGAATTTTCCTTTAAAACAAAACAACCAACCTAAAAAACCATTACCAAATACAAATACATGATTAATTTTTAAAATTTAATACAATTCAACAATACTGAAAGACCACCATATCCAAACATAATCATTACTAATATCAGAGTACCAAAGAAGATGATTAAAATGACAAAACCCAAGGACTCCATGAATAAGATACATGTATCCACTACATGATCCAAGCTCTGACCCCACAAGAATTAAAAAGAACGACATTGAACTAATAAAGAAATTAGATGTTTTAAATTTAAACATGTCTCAGAATACAACATATTTAAATGGACCAATGTATCAAAGCATGGAGTGAGTAATGAAACTCGAGAGACATTCTCAAATTGAATTCCTTACTCATGCCAATAGGATAAGACAAGTTACCACATTTATTTTAAAAAATTTATATGAAATCATTTAAATAGTTCAATAACTTCCAACATTCCAACACATCCAACCAAAACATTTTACCCAAATCAAAGAATTTATAAGGTCATCAGTAAAACGATTCATTATCCATTTTTCCAATTTCATGTTATCATAACACATTACATTTCACATTCCCAAATAAATACACCTCAACCAAACAAACAATTAATCCACCATGCTTGGTGTTACCATTAACTGTGGAACGCCCCGTCCATTCCCCTACCCTTTTTATTGTGGTATTTCCCATCCATATTCCAATTCATTGATGGTGTTACTTCATAACCACTAACCCTCCCCATTTCAAATCATTCATAATCATTTAATACAAACCATTGCATATAAAATATAGATAAACCTATCAATAATATTATACTTTTTTATTGAAAACAATCATAAGCCAAAATCCATTCCAAACAACATTTAAAGCAAACCATTCCCAATCCCTTTTGTACGATCATGCTAAAACTATTATCAATAGAACAAAATTTTTATTGAAAACGATTTCAAAAAAAATTTATATGAATAAATCCATGAAATGAATTTTAAAATCAAACAATGAATAATTTTTCCCAACAATAACACAATTTTGAAAAAGTCCAAAAAACATCACCAAATGGGGTTCAACCAAACATTTCACATCAAATTCCCAATAATTTTCTAAAAAATAGAAATTAAACCTTTTAGTTATCAAAAGGAGAGTAAAGTGTAAATCCACATACCTCTAGGGGTTTGGAAAAAATAAACAATGACACAAGAAATCACAAAATCTAGGTGAAAACACCACAAATACACCTTAGATACCATCCCTTGTCATAATCTAGGTAAAAACATACCATTATTGGTATCAAAAGCCATATATATATATCTATGACAGATGTAGATCTATGAAGGAGGATAGATGGAGAATTATATTTAATGAATTCCATGATACAACCACGAAATGATATTTACCAATAAGATATGACATTATCACACTATGAAATGGGTTCAAAATTATTCCAAAATGAGTGTGATAGGTTCCCTAGAAAGGGAGAGAACCAAATACATAATGAGGGTCTAAATGGAGTTCACATGGGATTTTTTGGTGTATCCAAACCAATATCAATTTTTTAAAACCCACATTCTAAACTATGAATGGATAGCTACATTCTTAATCAAAACATGTGCTAATTGTGTGCCTGCTTCTTCCTCAAGATGGTTCCTCACATGGTTGGTCCCCATGGTCATGTAAACTATGTACCAGCCTTGTGGAATACCATTTTCTCAAAAAGAAATGTATACCTGGGTGCCTATATCATTTTGATAACCATGCAACTTAACTATGCACCAACTCTTGTCCGATAACATTATTATACACAGTTTCATGGTTAATGGAAATAGTTTTTAATAATCAATATCAAGTATTGAACCCTTTTAGATCCCCATAACCCTCCAATAAACTATCATAATAACCTAAACCTTACCCAAGAACATTATAAACATAAAAAGACATAAATAATTGTTATATATCACAAAACAAGGTTGATACATTCCCCAAACCATTGGACCTTTCATCCTCATGCAATTGAAAAACATTTATTTCCCAAAAAAGCGTGGGCTAATGCTCGACCATATCATTATTATATTCATAAGTTCCTCTAGAATGTGACAATGTTTCTAAAAAACCAAACTAGAATAATTTCATTCCAATAAAATAATTTCACTTTTATATCCAAAATCTACATTAGTACATGCTCTAATGAAGCATCTGTCTCTAATTCCACATGATCCCATCAAATCACTTGGACCATATCTAGATGAGACATCTTCATTTATGATATTTGAAATAAATTATAAAACACACAGAACCATGGTGACAAGGAAAACCTATATAACACCATTCAAACCCATTCCTTCATTTAAAAATATCCAATATATCATAGGGATTACATTACATGATTTTAGAAATAATAATGTCCCAACCTCGGGGAGATTCTCAAGAACACATGATCAGCCACCTCAAATGAAAAAAGACATAGATGATGGTCTGTAAATGATTTATGATAACTCTGAGCTGTCTATATTATTTTCCTCATCAACTTAATCTTCTCTGCCGTCTCTTTGACAAATCTTGACCCATCCACGAAATTATATCCTCTTTACACCTAACAAATAATATAACATCACATACACTTATAATATGATTCAAACAGAGCCATATGTACCCATGCAAGATTATTTTTATTATAAGGAAAAATCAAAAAAAGGTATTTAATCCTCCCATGAGAAACCAAAAATCTAGCACACATTCCCATAAAATGTCTCCAATCATTGGTATCATCCTCTTAGATTGACCGTCCATCTGGGGACGATACGATGTACTCCCAGTCAACTCAGACCCAAGGGCCTGTTGTAAAGATTATTAAAAACAATAAATGAACCATGGATCTCTATCTGATATAATTATTTTTAATGGACCACACATATTTACCATCTCACATATATAGATTTTTAATATATCCTCCAGTGTATGAGATTTATGAATAGGGATGAAATGTTCCATCTTTGTTAGATGATCCAAAATCACTCTTACGAAATCATGTTTCTGAACTATTTGTGGGATACCATTAACAAAATCCATGGCTATCTGCTCCCATTTACAAACAAGGGTTGGTAAAGAATAAAAAATACCTAATTTTTAATGATTCTTTGCCTTCAATTTCTGATAAGTCATGTTTCTCGATATATATTCAACCACTTTAATGTTCATACATGCACACCAAAACTGCAGTTAAAGGCCTTTCAGATTTTTTGAAATCTAGGGTGGACCATCGATCTCGAATGATAGTATCCTCTATGATGTTAATACTAAAAATACACTAGCACAACCATTCTATTATAAATCCATGAGATAAAATTCCCCTCAATTTTCCACCCCTCAATGGTCTCCCCATCATATATTTTTGAACTCATTTCCATGCACTGTGAATCGGACTTCTGTGCCCCTTTAATGAATCCAAAAAATCCATGATCCATTTAAACCAGAGAGAAAATTACAAAAAAACCTGAATCTTCACATTCTAAATTAATTTTTTCTATTGATGACATCTACTAGATCATATAAAGAGAATTTAATTCCATGTGAACTTATGAGATTATAATTAAGGAATCCGCCAAAAAATTTCATTTACTGAGTGTATACATCAACTAAAATTCAAATACTTAATGATACACCATCCATATCCATTCTCTCAAGTTAAAATATCATTATGAAAAAATATTCCTCAATCTCTAATTATTTTAAAATACTTTGAATTTCTCATCGAAGAGATAGTGACTGTACCTTTTCAAATCATGAACCATAATCACTAACTCAATATCATTGATATGGTAGTTATTCTCAAGATACCTATCTCTCATGATCCATAAACAACAAAATTAACCCATTTAATGAGAAAAATCCACAACCATGATCAAAACACATCACTTTACACTATGTACCATGTTCCTGATTTTGGAAAATCAAAGATTGGTGCCGATGTATTATGAAACATGATCTCATCAAAAGACTTCTGAAATTATTCATTCCATTGAAATTGATCATTCTTCTCGATCAATTTTTTATTAATGATGATAGTCATGATAATTCATGAATTATTCAGTGATATTACAAAGCAATACCAGGAAAACATCATATATCAAAGATATTCCTCAGCAGTTTCCAAGAGATAACAACCTCTATCTTCTACAGATCAACTAAAACACATTTCTTAGAAAAACATGGTCAAGTAAACGTACCTTTACTATCCTAAAATAAATCATTGATAATTTGGAATACATCATATGATCCCTCAATATTTCTACCTCTTTTTATAATATATTATCGTGATAAAAAATTATCCTTGATTACACCAATATATCATCCATAAACACCACTATAAAGGTATCTATATATCACTGAAATAGATGATTCATCAATGACAAGAATACTACTAATGAATCAATAAGACCAAAGGGTATTACCACATAGTCATAATGATCACATCTACTCCTGAATTTTGTTTCCATAATATCATCCTTCAACACCCACAACATATGATATCCTAAACTCAAGATAATTTTTGAGAACGATTGATCCACCCTCAACAAATAGAACATATAATGAATGTTTGTGAATGGATATTAATTATTTATCACAACTTTGTTATTATTTTAATAATACACACATATCCAATGTGTACCATCCTCTTGTTTAACAAAAAATTACTAGTGGTTCCCATGAAGATGTACTACATCATATGTAACCTCTGTTTTCAAGCACTTCCCACTACACATTAAATTCCTAAATATCTTTTGGTGCCACTAGGAAATGTAAAAGTGAGATAGGATTGGTCCCTAGGATGTGATCAATCTTAAACTCCCCGCATTCCTTATCTATTGAAACATAAATAAATATACGTGAAGGAAATCTAGATACTGCTCATCAACTACCGAAATACTGCTATCAAAATCCCTTCCATCGATTCCAACAAAAAATATTCCAAATGATACAATATAATTCCAAATAACGGTTCCAACAATATTTTGACACACAACACTACCTTTATCTCTTCTCTAATTAGATTTTTCAAACTATCATTAGTTGTGAAACTAACCGTTCTCTATTCAAAATCACACATTTGAAAACCATTTTCCGATTTTTCATAAACCAACACATTCATAACACAAAATAAATTATTAATTAAAATGTGAAATGAAATCGTAGTGGTAATTCATTTCTAAAGTTCATTACATGCCCTTGTCATTGGATAATCCCATGAAATTGAGATTACGGTCTTATCAGTGTCACCAAAAACCTTATCTACCAAAATATATAATAACTTCATGTTAAGAACAAAAATTATAGATACATATTTATGTGTTATAAATTTCAAATAATGAAAATCCTACTCCTTAATACCATCCCGTCTAAATGAATTAACCACCAATGAATGACAACTCCAAGGCTGACTACTGAAGCCAAAGCTCTGAACAAACTAAAACCTCTTTTAACATCCCCCCATCCGCATTGTCTTGAGTATATGAGAAAATGATACATAGCCTTATGTTACATCCCTAAGACACCAAAGGCAGTAAATAAATGTCTATATCTTCATGAACAAATGGGGGGAATTTTCCCTCAGAAACAAAACAACAAACAAAATGATTGAATACAAAATATAACTACACGTTGTATGTCAACAATGTAATACAATTAGACTAAACTAAAGGAACACCACAAAAAAATCATAATAAATATCAGTGTTACAATGATATAGATGAAAACAATAAAACTTAAGGACTCCAATAATAAGATCAATATCTCTAAAGTAAGCTCCATGATCCAACCCCACATGACCACCCAAGCATCAAACTGTACAACATTAGAAATGTGATGCTTTACCTTTACTGGGGTCCCAAAATATGACATATGCAAAGTCACCAATGGTTCAATGCAATGGGAGAGTAATTAATCTCAGAAGGTTTTCCCCAAACAACTTCCTTACTCATGCCACTAGGATTGAACAAATTTTCACATTTATATAAAAATATTTATATAAAACCATTTAAATAGTTCATCAATTCAAACAATCCAACATATCATACCAAAATATTACACACAAATCAAACCATTTACATGGAAATTAGTCAAACAATTCATTATCAATGATTTTGCATTTTCATGTTGGAATAAAACATTGTATTTAACAAGGCCCAATACTTGAACGTCAACCACCCTAGCATGGTGTTACCATTGATAGTTGAAATACCCATTCAAACTTTATCCCCTTTTTATTGTGGAACATACTGAACACATTCCAATTCAATGATGGTTGTACATCATAACCAAAATCCATCCCCATTTCATTTCATGCTTAAAAAATTAATGCATAAAATTCCAAATCAACAATTTCCAACCATTTTTTTAAAATTATCCATTTTTATTAAAAATATTTATAATCACAAAATCCATGCCAAAATAAATTTTAACCAAATAATTTCTAAACCCATTAAAGCATCCATGCTAAAACTAGTTCCAATAAAAGATCATTTTTTAAAACAATTTAATAAACTATTTCAATAAATCAAACCAGGAAACATATTTCAGAATCATTATTTTAAAATGAAACATCAAATCATATGGCACAACAATATCAAAATTTCTCTAAAATTATGAAATCATCACCAAAGGGGTTTTAAAAAATATTCTCACCCCGATTAAAAAGTATACTTGGAGAAAAATTGAAATTAACCCTGTTAGTTCTAGTAGTAGGAGTACTGAATGATGCTAACGACCTATAAGGTTTTGTTGAAAATTACCAATGACACCCATAGTCACAAATCTGGGTGAAAACCCAAAAATCAACCTTTGATCACATACCGTGACATAAAAAACAAAAAAAAAACTAAATAATATTGGAATAAAAAAACCATGATCTATCCATGAAAAATGTACATATAAGATACTGGGAGAGAGGGAGAACTAGATCTAAATAGAATCATTAAATTAGCAATATATGATGCTTACAAAGGGAGTTTAGGCTTTACCGCTCAAATTGTTTTTTGCAAAAATGAATTCAAAATGAATGGGATAGGTTCTATATCCTTGGATTGAAGGAAATCTTGTGTGATGGAAAAAATGGGGCTCAAATGGGGGTGTTTAGGGTGAATCATAACCTTATCTCAATTTTGAAACCCAATTTTCAATCACTTAATGGTTAGCCACAAGGTTAGTCAAACTATGTACTAACCATGTGCCAGATAATGCCACAAGATGACGGCTTGTAATGCCCGGACCCAGCTACCCAGAGTCGGTGCATTACTTCGTAACATTTGCATGATCACAAAATATCAAGTCTCGAAAGACCAATTTGTTTAGTAGCCTTGGAAACACTAGATACATTCGTAAACGTTACATTACATCATAAAGTGAAAAAATACAATAACAAAGTCTCCATAGTCCACACTCATATCCTCTTCTAAAAATCCCTGCAGGTCATTCATAAAATACTTCTTCACATCCTGGAAAATATTAAAACGTTGAAAGGGGTGAGCTCATATGCCTAGTATGGATAACAATATTGCTGAAGCTTTCATAAATAAACATAAACATTTAAGGAAATGTATAACTAAAAAAGCCTTTTAAACTTGAACATAAACATAATATGGAAAAAGTAAAATGAGATAATGCCATTTACTTCTTCACATGGAAATTCTACTGGTCAAATAATCACATGAAATATCATTAACCACTTTCATAATGAGGGAATGTATAATGCCAGACATTCTGAAACATTTTGTCAAGGCCTCGGCCAAGTCGTCTAAAATGATTAAGGACTCGGCCAAAACCATAAATCAAATTGGGAAAGGGCCTCGGCCAATTCCACATCTAGTTGTCTCATGAGACCTACCGATGCATCGAGGAGCTATAGCGGGCTCCACCCGTCACTTATAAAGTCCAATACATTCCTCATATGAATAGGTTTAAACATATCATAAACCATAACACAATCGTATCACATAAAACATGAATAAAAGAAACATAACATTTCCACATTTCAATCACAAGATATCAATACAACACATTGATATAATAAATTTTTTTTCAAAACCATCTTCCATACCAAAATAATAGAAAGTTAAAACTTTGTAAAAAAAATGATGGCTTGTAGAGGAAGCCGAAAATCAAATAATGGTCATGGCGGCAGAGAAGTAGTTCTCGCGGCATAAGCACGGAAATAAAAACATTCACTTTTGTCGTTTAGCAAAACGCTTCGTATAAAAAAGATTCCTTTTGAATAAACGTAAAAGTCAAAGGGGTTTATACACCGTATAAAAGAAAGTTGTGTATAAAACCAAATATGCATCAATGAAAGGGGATTGAGGCGAAATCCTTAAAAAGATAATTTTTTTAAATAAATTACATCTATAATGTGTATTCACTATAAGTACACATAAATAATGTAAAAATACAAGATAGGACTTAATAATATCATGACATAATTTGAAAGTTGGAGATTAACCCAAATAATAGAAATTGGGTTAAGAAGTTCCCTTACCTCGTGTCTGACTTGACTCAACCGTTCTTTATCCTCCTGAATAATAAAATAGAGATAATATATACCTTTTTAAGAACCATCTTCAATTTAATTATCCTTTTTATATCACTTATTACCATGATATGAACATTATGTAATTATTTATGTTAATAACGGTCGTTTTGTCGATCTTTGGTACTTGAGTCAACAATAAACTTCTTATAATTACAAGTTGTTTCTGTGGTAGAATATCCATTATCTCCAGAATTATATTCATGATTTAGATGTCATATATATCATATATATCCAGTATATACATTCATTTATAATATTACGTAACATTTAGAGGTAAGAAATGAAATGCACCATTCATGGAGACGGTAAGCCGTACGTACGCATGAACGCTACTTTCATTTCTATTTTGTATTTCATGGAATGAAATCATAATGATATAAATGTATAATATAATTCTAGTATAATATATTTTATAATATCATTTACTCCATCCATTATACATCCCACATATGGCATTAACGATTCAAATCACTTTGAGGGGGCGGTAGTCCGCACTTCATAAAATGAAATTATCGCGTTTACCCATAATGGAAATCATAAAGTATGCCATAAATGAGAAATACAGAAGAATAAGTAAAACATAAAAATATTATATATCATATATAAATATAGTGACATCTTAATGGCCACCATTGAAGGTGTTATATGAGTGTTGAACAATCATCGTTTCGTGAGGCAGAAATTCGCCATCCACAGAAACCATATGTTCTTTAACCATTAGATGTAGGTGTGTGTAAGTGTAGCTCAAATACTTCTTATAAAAACAACCTAGTATATTGAGGATACTTTTGTTTTTACAAAAGAAATGAATAAAAAGATTTTAGGGGTTGGAGTAGAAAAATAAAACAAAACAACATTAGAGAAGACATTACCTCAAAATCGGGTAACTCATTTTGATTTGAGCCAAAGGCTTCCTTGGGAAGAGTTATGACCAAAGTGAGGCTTCTATGAGTAAGAGGGGGAAGTTGGGAGAGTATTTGGGAAGATTTTGGCCGAGCCAAATGGCTTGAAAGTGTGAATGAGGTGGTAGAGGTGGGGGCCTTTTATAAGAGGAGAGGAGGGGCACTCTTGGAAAGTAAGGAAATGTTACATTATTATACAATGCTTTTCGGATTCTAAAGGTCCCACACTTATATAATTCGTGAATAAGGTGATAAGGGTTATAAATATACCCATCCAATAGTCTTTTGACAAGTTTAAGCCTTGGATTGTACATTATCTTTTCATTTTATTAAAATCGTTAAATAATGATGTCATCGCTGCATCATAATGATGTCATAAATAATTTAATATATTTAATGTCTAAAAATTATAAAAAAATACTATGATGTAGGAAATCATTTTATATTTCCAATGACTATTTATATTAAAAAATATGACTTTTATAACCCCATGTAAAAATTGTTTTAGTAAAACATTTCATGTTTGTGTCATTTTTTATTTTAACATTAAATAAAAGGTATTTAGGTCATTTTCCAACTAAAGTGGCTCCATGGGGTCCCAAAGTTGACCCATGTATTTTCTTGGTCGTCCATGGCACATCCAATGAGGGTAGGACATGTGTCAAGCTCATCTCATATTATTAAAACATTATTTTTACCTTAAACAACACTAATTACCTCTAATCCCGATTAAGAACTTAAAAGTTACTATTCACCAAAAATTATTTTAATCTCATTGAACCACATTTTACTTCGTAATGACAACCATGTATGTAAGATTTTTGAAAATCAGATCACAGAGGTGGTAATATTTCATTTAAATGAAAAATCAGTTATTTAACTACCACTTAGTGGTTTCACTATTCATCAAAAATTGAAGTTTTTCAGAACAATGCCAAAATTTCACCCTAAGCTATAATTGATATTCCGAATTCAAAAATGATCTATATTTTACAAAATTACAAACATATAAGTTTCATTAATTAATTTTATAATTAATTCCCGCTGTCACAACAAATCGAGTGTTTTTAAGAAACAATTTATATCAAAAGATTGACAATTGTTCATGCCCAATTTCAATGTTAAATTACTTCTAATGACCACCATTGGATAAAATGGTAAAAATATATTCTAATTATACTTTAAAACCACTAAATATTATAATTTATCACAATAAATTATTTTTATTATAAAATTTGTTTTAAGTATTTTTCACTATTCATAAAAAATTTGAAGTTCTCAGAAAATTACAAAAAATTCAGCTTAGGGTAATTTCGATATTATGAATAAAAAATGAAGTCCATTTTGAAATATAAAATTTCTATAATTTTAAAAATTTGTTTATACTATTCATAATGTCTACTTTGATTAGTCTCGGTGTGTTAGAACTCGAACTTGCGTACAATGCAAGCTGCTGCAATATTAAATGAGAAGCGTATCGTGGAAGCTCGGGGTGTTACACAGCTCACATGGTTGGACCACACTATAAGAAAAACAGTACACCATTTATGGTGAATACCACTATCTCAAAATGCATGGTTTACTTGTGGTGGCTTCATGGTTTGGAAAACCATACACCTTGACTATGCGCTAACCCATATCCAATTACTCATTTTGCATGGTTCTATGGAGGAGAATCATAGATCTCACTAACCGTGTTGAAACCGTGATCAATCGGAAATAAACCAAACATTCTAAAAACATTTGTACACCCCCAAATGTTACCCAGCCACATTATACACATAAAAAAGCATAAATATGTGTTACATCCCTCAAACGGGGGGTTCTGCATATTTATATTTAAATAAAAATAATTATATCAAACATTAAATTTTAATTCAATAAAAATACACACATATATATATATCATCAATTTGGGGTAGTGACAATAGGAGAGTCACATCGCTTTATAAAGGTGGTATTCCACCAAAAAATAAATTACGTTTTCATCATTAAGTGAGGTAAAAAGAATTAATTAAAATGATATATTACTTTTTTAATAATCATAAATATGTCATAATTATAATAATTTTTTATTTCATGTCACATATATTTATTAGCTTTGTCCTAATTATATTCAATTTAATGTATAAGTGAAAAATGAAACACGTCGCTTCGTGAGGTAGTAGTTTGTCATTGACATGTGTGATATTATCATATCCCCTAAAAAATGGATTCTATAAAATGTATATATGATATACTAACACCATAGCTATATTTATTATGTAATTATTATACATAAAAATTATTTCTATCATCACATGAAACCGCGAGTTGTGGTAATGGAAGGACCACTGACGTCAGTTCCTAAGTCGGTAGTCTTCTATACAGATGAATGATGATTTCATACCCCAAATAATGGAAGATGGTTTAACTGTATGAGATGAACGGAATATAAATATATATGGTTTAACAATAATTTATAGTGGTGGTGTAAAATGTATATAAAAACTCTCATTAAACAATGTCACCTCTTCATCATGATTAATTAGTAGGGTTTCATGAAAATAACTCATACGAGGAAATTCCTTAAAAAATATGGCTTATATAATGAGGAAAATTATTTTTTTATATTATTTTTTCAAGTATTTTCTGAACGAAAAGGTTTCAATTTTTTTTAATATGATGGGTGATGGAGTGTGCATTTATATGTGAGGTTCTTGGAACACTTGTATATTTTAGGAATGAAAATGGTGTACCCACATTTTTCAAATAAAATAATTATAAAAAACATTGTATAATTTAGACTTAGAAAACATAAGTATTAAATATTTCTATCAAATAGACACTAGGAATGTTTTTAGGTCATTTTAACCCTTATCTTTCTAGTTTAACCCCAGGTAAATCAATTTATACCTTAACCGAGGGAAACAATATGTTGTTTTCACAATTGATTTTGAAAAAACAAATATGTTTAAATTGGTAGATAATATATATTTTTCTACTTCCTAGTATAATATACATTATTTAAAATATTAATCATAAAAATAGATATTTTTAATTAGTAATTAACCACATATGCATAACAAGAAATTTAGTTATTAAAGAGAAAATATTCAAATGGTTTCAATGGTTTCAAGGCAATGTTCTAAAATAAAATGATATAATAAACTAAATTGGAATAAATAATTTATAGTTGAACTAATTAATTGTAAAATTAAATTAAAATATGATTTAAATTTATAAAAATATTTAATGAAAAGTAAATTTTTATTTAAAATTCAATCATTTTCACTACTAATCGAAAGATGACGTATATCAGAAAAGTACAAACAATTCATCATAATATAATATTTCTATTATGAATAGAAAATTTATTTTGATTTTATAAAATAAATTTACTAAACTTAGTTATAATTAATTTAAAAATACCATTGAATGTCATGATTAATCTATGTTTTTAAAAAATAGTGTTTTAGGAAATCTTTTTTTTCATTGAATAGATTATTATTTAATATATAACTAATAGATAACCATGACTATCATAGTTTATATTACTTCAATTTATTTAGTAATATTAAAATATTTGTATATAACTGCATAATATATTATGGTTCATTTCAAATTGGGTTTTCATGTTCCACACATTATTAAAGAGATTAATTTTAAAAAAATATCATTTTTTTCTTTGCTTGGTGTTTCGTGTCACAGATTGTATAAAAATGTTTTTATTTTAAAATAATTGTCTATTACATCTAAAACACCATCATGTTATTAATTTAATCAGAAATTAAAATTTCTCTGAGTTTAATTTATTTCTGAAAACTAATACATTTTATGAATTTTCAATATTTTTTTACACCACAATAACATTTTGATAACAATAAAACCTTCATCATAGTTATTAAAATAACAAATTAAAAAAAATCATCCACATTTGAAGAATAAATTAAAAAATTAATTAATTATAATACATTTATAAAATGGGAAAACTAATATTTTACCACACATAAAAGAAACTATTAGACTTCAACTTTTCTCTTTTGAAAACACATTATCATAAAATACTAATTTCACCCGTGATATTTGAAAATGGATAACCATTAGGATTCATCATGAATGTATGTAAATGGAAGTTTAAAAATCTTTAAATAATTTAAAAAAAAATAAAATCATCCCAAAAATTACCCAAAATTTTGAAAACTTCATAATTAAATCAATGGAAACGTTAGAAAAAACCCATTTTTAGTGTAATTCAATATTTGAAACGTGAAATCCAAATATCATAATAAATGATATTGATGAAAATAGAAGTAATAAAAAATCACAACATAAAATATATAGAAAATAATTTCAAATTTAAGTTAATATAAATCATAAGTCACTTGATATCCTTTAAATTCAATTGTTATCGATCACTATCAATCCAGAAGTTTAACAAAAATCATTAATATTAATTTTGTAAGAAAAACACATCAAATCCACACTGTTGTAAGTCATAGGGCCTATTATTATTCTCTATAAAATATTTTAATGTCCCATAAGGCTCACTTATTCCCATTAAATAAAATTATAAAATATATTTATTCACATATAAATGGATATAAAATCTGAATAATATAATTATGAATTTGATATGCACCATGAAATCATATCATTAGACATTAAAATATATTTCAAGACACTCATTATTACATGTATCATGAGCTACATATTTTTTATCTCATATTTATAATGAGTCCATAAATAACATAAAAAATATTTCTATAATAGAATAATTTCATTATACAAACCAGTTTAACCTTGATTTTGATACCTAAGACAACCCATCACAAGACACTAACGGTTTTCCAGATCCCCAAGGGATGGAATGAAGTACATTTTAATCCAATTTAAAATAGTGGGAATTATTTTTTCTAATAAAATTAGAATAGCATTAAGTAACAACATAGATTCTTGATATGGTTACTTCATAATTTTTTCATTCACAAAAAAGAGACAAGTTGTTTCAATAATAACAAATAAACAATATTTTATATTATAATATATAAATCATGAATATAAATATATCAATATCATCATATATGAACATATAAAACATGAGATAATCTAACATAAATATGAGATCCATTGTTATTTTACAGAGATAAGAAACATGTGTTGAGGTGGAATCAAAAATGAGATAAATAAAATACTAAATAAATAACCACATTGATCACCCATATCCTTGTGTTTAGAAAAAATACCATCAAGAAATTATCACCACCTTATCTGAACCAAAATAGAATGATGAACAACTATACACCAGTGAAAACTATACAAACAATAGGATTATCGGTCTAAGAAAAAATCTTGTAGGTTTCCCTCCCACAGCTTATGCAAAACCCTAAAATGTATATCATGTTTATGCTATGTTGAAAATAATATTATATATTTATGATTTAATTTTAATTAAAAAATCACATCGGACTATAAATAATATCATTTAAAAAAATATAATTGATCCACCAAATTAAAATAGATAATATGAAACCATTTATAATAGAAAATAATTTAAAATAAAACAAATAGATCCAAAAATCGTGGTTTTAAAAGCTCTTCAAATTTATTGGTAAAATAAAACATGAAACGTATTCATAACCCTATTTAGATAGAACAATGAAATCACTAGTGATATAAAATTAAACTTTTTAAATAGGGTAAATCAATAGGATAACAAACACTATCATAATATCTAATATTGATATAGAAAGTATATATATATATAAACTAGGGACAAAATATTATATGGATACAATATAATTTTTAATTGAATTTAAAAATGTAAAATAAGAGAATATTTATTACTAAATTTATTGGAGTACCAGAACGGGTCTATGTTCAAAGAAACATAATGTCCTAAAGTATTATTATGAATAAAAAAATACATATACAACTATATATATGGGATTAAAAGAAAAATGTTCCATAGACTAGCATTGTGGTCACCATAATATAATTTCACCAAATCTATATCATGTTTCAAAATTGAGTGCATGTCATTTTCTAGTGGTGTGGCGATGCCCAGTTAATGGCCAAAAAAATCATGTTAATTTTTTATTTGTTTTACGGAGCTATCCAATTATACATATACAGTGTCATGCTTAGGAGTACCTTTCTAAGTCCTCCAGTAATTATTACTCATTGATCATATTATTTACTAACCATAAGTTACTAAATAAATTAATTAAAAAATCATATTAAATAGGGATTATGTATAATTTTTTTTATAAAATAAAAGAATTACATTGAAAACTAGAACCATTATATCAAAGAACAATATAGATAATGTCTGGGACTAGTTATACTAAAGAATAATTTTGTTTAATTCCTTGATGAGACCATTAGAAACAACTTTCTAAAAAAATTAGTTCATTTTCATAAATAAAAAATAAAAAAACAAATTATATATAAAATTCTATAAAGAAAATAAATTCATTAAAAAAATTCCACCTAACTAAATTAATGCCCAAATATAAAACAAATATCCAAAAATAATCCAATAAATTATTATCTCACATTAAAACTACAATAAAAATCAATCATATGCTATGAATTTATAAAATTTTCTATAAAGGAATACCGTCTACCCCAAAAAAAAATTTCTCAAAAACAAAATTTTAATAACTAAACTATATTTTAATTATTCTTTTTTTATTTTAAAAAACACTTATATAATTCAAAATTAATTTCAATATATGTTTATATCATTAAAACATAAGAATAATAAAATTTTATATTTTTTACAATGTTCATAGAATATTATATAGATAATAGTGTAAAATTTTCAAGAAATTATAAAAAAAATTAAAACTAAAAAAATTGTTTAATTATAGACATTAAATCCATTATTTAATTTTAAATAGTAGTTTATTGAGTATCATACATCATCCAATAAACAAAAATAAATACCAATAATATAGTTAATTCCCGTAGTTGTAGGATAATCTTTTACAGCCCTAACATTCATTAAAATAAATAACCCTATCACCAAAAATTAAAATCTAATAAGAGAAAAATAAATTCCACTATATTTCAGTGGAATAATGAAATCAAAAAATGAGAAATCCTATTTAAGATAGAAATTAATTTACATGAGAAAATGAGAAACTGATGGAAAATAAATAAAAATGAAAAAAGTATTTGTGTAATACACCTCACCAAAAATTATGAACAATGACATGAGCTTCTACACCAAGTACCTCTTTCAAAAACCACACAAAAACCTGATGGTTATTTTGTTTCAAAAGTTCATTGGTGTAATATGTGAAAAAACATTCCAACTAGGAAATATAAAATGAAAATAAGTAATGGAGAATGAAAAAAAATTCAATGGATGAAATAATAACATAAATCCCTGTGAAGAAAACCTCCTAAACATCCAAGATAAAATGGTGTAAAATGTTATAGAATTGAGATCCAAAAAATATGTTCCCTTATATCATTTCAAACAAATCATGATAGATTGTAATTCCTAGATATTAATCATTACATATCCAAGTTTTTTTAAACTATATTTCATATTTTATAGTATTATTTTGATAACTATTTAATATAATTTATACAAACTTGAAAAAATTAAACCCATACATTGCATGTGGACACTTATACTCAGTGATAATATTTTCAATAATATAAAACTCATTAAAATAATAATCCACTTCTATTTATGAAAAATATTCAAAATTATCCTCGTGACATCATCTTTTTCTCTATACAGTCATAAAATAAATTAAAATACTTTTTAAAACATGAATAACATAGTATCATAGTACATGATATAAAATTAAAGAAAATAATTATTTCAGAAGAACATAAAAAATCATATAACATTGACCATTATCTTAAATGTTCTTACATAATATAAAAAAACATTTTCACATTAAAAATCATATCTTTCTAAATGATAAACATTAAACCCCATAAGAAGCAATTAAAAATATTTTAGATGATATTGAGAATCATTTACATAAAACCTTTCAAACCCCTTTCAATTAGAATAACCATATATCTGACTTCTAATTATGATATTGTCAGATTACACATTTCTATATAGAAAAACCCATATTAAGATATAATACGATTTATCATCGTTATCTGGGACACCCCATGTTAAGCTATAATGGCTTCCCTGATAATATCTGGGCCTCCCCATGTTATGCTATAATGGGATTAACCAGTGGTATCTGGACCACCCCATGAATAACCAATATCAGACTCACCCATTTCTTATATTTATCAAGTACCATATATTTAATATACACTATCTTCATAAATCCCTTTAAAAAACACTTTTAATCCCATATGAGAAACACATTTAGATTAAAAAATACCCCTATTTTTAAAAACCCATTTTTAGTAACAAGAAAAAAATTATTTGAAAACCCATTTTCAATACCAATATATCTAGAAAAATTAATGATTTTATTTTATTTATGAAAACATTTAATCTTTCAAATGTAGATATAAATTAAATAATAGACATAGAGGAGGATAATTCTTTGTCACTGTTAAAATTATGAATTGGGCATTCCTTGTGTCTTTTTTTTAAAATGTATCGTATAAAACACATAAAAAGGTTATTTTTGGGAAATATTAAATTGAATTAATGTAGTCAATTAATTTCCTTTATAATCCATATATATATATAAATAAATATGAAAAAATAATATCATGAATATTGACGTTGGATAAAATATTTGTTAATTAAATCTATGAACATTGAATGTGTCTCATACCACTTCAAAAAAATAAATCATAAACCCCATGAATAAATATCATTTTAAAAACCATAAAATCATGATAATAAATAAAATAAATATACAATATTTAAACAGGGGTTCCATATACACCTCATAAAATAATTTTTTGTATAACATAAAAATATGCCTTAATGAACGTAGATAGAGATGGTGTCTCTTACCTTGAGTCAGTCTCATCGTGTAGAATCATTATCATCAATAATAAAAATAAATGTTTATAATTTATAAATTTGATAATTTATTCATTTTTATTATTCCCGCAATATCACTTATTATCATGTTATAACAATTACATAATTATTTATGTTCACATCAGATGTTTTGATGATATTTGGTAAATGGGTCCAAAATGAATTTCGTATGATGTATATAGTTATAGTGATAATTACTCCATCAAATATAAAATAATAGTCATGACATAATAATTACATTAATATGTCTATTATGATTTTAAATATATATATTAAATATCGATATGAAAAATTATCTATGTTACAAACATAGAGATTGTAAGCCGTACATATGCGTGATTAATGTTTTCGTTCCACAGGGATCATTATGTAATGATGGAAAGTATCATTATATCTTTAATAAATTAAAATAATATCATTTATATCATATTAGTAATATATATATAATTATATATAAAATATATGTGATCTAATGATGAAAAATGAATCACATCACTTTATGGTGGTGATTGTTTAGATGTACGCACAAACGACGTTATCATTTTTGTATACATGTAATGGTTTGAATGAAAATGATATATTATAATTTTTTTATGATAAATGTTTCCTTAATATATTATATAAATTTTAATAATAACATTATAACATGTCTTGAGATACGGTGATGGAAAACGAATTATATAGTTTTTGAAGGAGGTAGTTCATTGTACAAATGTATGATAATTGTTTACATTTGAAGGATGGTTAGATGAGTTTATGTTATTAAATTAACATAATAACAGCTAATAATATTTTGGATAATCAAATTATTATTTAATCATTCTTGAAGAATATTTTATGGAATTGGAAGAATAAATAAAACAATAATACATTATTGAAACAATAAATCTTCTTCTGATGATCTACTTTTCTTAATACTATAATACCATTAGGATGTATTTATTCCTAAAGTTATATGGCAATAATTTTGATAGTGTCTCAAGTAATGGACTTGGAATGTTATTTTTCTGATCCAAATAGTTTTTTATGTTTAATGAAAATAGATGAATTTGTGAACTTTTTTAAGTGACGGATGGGAGAGTCTTGAAGGTTTTCAAAATATTAAATTAATATAAATTAATTTTCACTTCCTAATCGCTCCAAACTGATTTATTTCAAATGTAAGATAATAATTAGTTGAAATTACATAATCTAATTAAAATTAGATATTTTATGACTATTCTTTGGTCATTATCTTTTATCTTTAACCCTTGTTTAACCTCTTTGACTATATGCATTATAACATGTGTTTTTACCATTTTGGGTTTAATATAGTAAGTATACAATTACAATAAAATAAAAAATATATCATTAATGAAATTATAAATTCTATGATAATAATTTACAAAATTATTATTTTTAATTAATTTTTAATAATTTCAGAAACAATTATTTATTTTATAATATCATTAATATATTTTTTTACAATTTTCATTAATTTTCTATTTAAAAATATCATAAAAATCAGATATATTTTAATGAATTTATATAAACCTTAAAAATAAATAAAATTAATCTAATAAATTCTTCTATTTAATTAATTAGTATATAATATATTTATTTTTATTTTAATAATGTCATATCTTTTCTATTTACATTAGTAAAAAAATTATTGCATCCTCATTTTTTTATTAAATATTTTAATTATATGTTTACTAAAAGTAGAAAATATTTTTCTCAGAAGTTGAAAATTATTATATCTTTCCGCTGACTATTATAGTTTATGATATCTTCTAAATAATTCTATATTTAAAATTCGTATGTTATTAAAACATAAGAAGGTCATGTTTGACCTTCATTAAAATAAAACATTGTAAATAGAATAATGGCTTTAGAGTGGTTCCAAGCGGTCATATAATTATTCCAAGGATGAAGTTTCTTAAAAATAACTTATCCATGAAATAATTACATGTTTAATGTTAATATTTTTAATATTTATAATGATTTTTACCCTTAATTACCTGATTTATCCATGACCACGACAATAAAAATTAGTTACATTACTATTTATATTATCCATAAACAAAATATTACTATTGAATAAATTTTGAAATTTGGAATCCAAATTTTAAATAAATTTATCAAAAATAAATATAATGAAGATTTGGAAATTAAATATAAATTAACCCTCCAAATGGGACAAAATAATGAGTTTTTTTAATGTAAAATTGTTCCAATGTTCCAAAAAAATTTATATCCAATTCCAATATGAAATTTATTTGAAAGATATACATTTATTAAATGATATAAATTTATATAATTATACTATAAAACCAATAAACTAAATAATCCTTCACTATTAAATTTGTTTTGAAGAAAAAGATAGTTTCAATTAAAATTTAGTATTTTTCACCATTCATCAAACCATAAAACATATCAAAAATATACCAAAAATCCCAAAACACTAAATTTAAATATTAATATTTCAAATATGATGTTTAATTATCTAATATAATTTTTAAATTTTTAATAAACTAGATTTGAAACAAGTTTTCCATCAAAAGGCACCAAAATAGCATTTTTAGAAAATACATCTTTTATGAGTAAAATTTGAAGTGTTCTTATATAATATCTATAAAACACAAAGATTGTATAGTAAAAATTAGATTTAATAGATTATAAATTTCACTAATATTATAAAAAAGTTGGATTGTTTTATTTATTATTATTAGAGACTCTTTCACATAATTAAATTGTTTACAGAAAAAACATTTCCTTTTATTTTAGAAAGTATTTTATTTTTATTTATTATTACTTGTTCACAAAATAAATAACTATTTATTAATCTGTAACCCATATTTTATTAAATAATTTAATCATTTAATATATACCATTCTAACCACTATGTGATAACTTCCATATTTAACAATAATATTAAGTTTTTAGTTTAAGCTCGTTGTGGCATCTCATTAATGAAATGAAATATATTGCTTCATTACTAAAAATTAAGAAGTTAAATTCTCCCCATATTTATTAAAATATTTCCTTGAAGTTTTATCTCATCATTGGGGTCTAGGTATTTACCTTTAAATTTAGATTAATTGAAATCCCACATTAGATTGAGGGTCCATATAGTATTCTCCATAAATTAATGAAAATGGAAGTACGAAGGTCATCTAAGACAACAAATTATAGGGTTCCTTATAAGAAAACATGTTAATTGAATGTGTTGACCTCACCTGTTTTGATAATCTCAATCATGTATTCATATGTGTTGAAAATCCCAATTATGTTTTCATTCTCTATGATATCTTTAAGTATCATTGATCTATACTTTAATTCTTTCAAATCTATGATCAAACCAATAATAATTTTTAAAATAGTCTTTGGAATATGTTAATCCTCATTTATCCATGTTAATATAAGTTATAAATTGATTCTAACACAATTGGATGTGTTCTGTATAAAACAGATAAGTAATCTGTCTATAGATACTGATAAAGAGCTACCGGTAACCAGTCTACCGATAGACTTAGTCTACCGACAGAGAGCTACCGATATACTCAACACAGAGCTACCGACGTGCTTATAAATATAAGCTACTGACCTATAGACAGCTACCGATTCAAACATGGAGCTACCGATGCATGTACCTACCGATGCATGGAGCTACCGATGCATGTACCTACCGACGCATGGAGCTACCGATGCATGTACCTACCGACGCATGGAGCTACCGATGCATGTACCTACCGAGGCATGGAGCTACCGATGCATGTACCTACCGACGCATGGAGCTACCGATGCATGTACCTACCGACGCATGGAGCTACCGATGCATGTACCTACCGATGCATGGAGCTACCGATGCATGTACCTACCGACGCATGGAGCTACCGATGCATGTACCTACCGATGCGTGGAGCTACCGATGCATGTACCTACCGACGCATGGAGCTACCGATAAACAAATTCACCGATACAAGCATGTACCAACCGACGCATAGAGCCACCGATAGAGTCAAAGCAACTAATGACATTGAGCTACGGATGTTCAAGCTACCGATGTTCAAGCTACCGATGCTGATCACCTACTGATCACTCGACGCACTGTTTGAATTTCTTTATTTCCTATATTTAATCTGTCCAACGATCATATCATGTACATTTTAATGATTTGTCAAATATCTGATAAAGGTTGTCAGATGTCAGGAACCCGTACCTCATACCTGCAGAAAGGAAATCTTTTCTGTCTCCTGTTTCACGTGACATAAATACAAGAAGACTCTGCTGAAGAGATGAGAGAGACAACACACACAGAGACAAGGAATACATACGACATACTCAAGAAAAGATCTGTGCATACAAGAAGAACCAAGCAAGACAGAATCATATATACAATCAAGGCTACTCAAGAAGAGTTCTGTGTACTCAAAAGAATATCGAAGAGCTTCATCGACTACATCTCACTACCTACGAACCTGGAGCATACGACACTCTGTTTCTCAAACAGAAACGAGAAGAGGACTCAAACTCACTTCTAGTCAAATCCAAAGGAGTCCAGAGTTGCACTGAAATCACCAGAACCACTTCTAAACTCTACATCTCTTGTTCTGTGATTTATTATTACTCTTTTCGAGCAGTGTGTGTTATCGGCTGAATCTAACACATACACTGTCTCCTGTACTCAAACTAAAGGATTTGTAAATCCTTACCAAACTCTTTCATTATTTCTTTCCCACGAATAACTATGGTAGAGGTCGTGTGTGACCTGGACAGCTGGTTGTTGTTGTACTGTTTCCCACGAAGAACAGTGGTAGAGGTCTTGGACCTGGACAGTTGTAAACTGTTAAACCCCGATCCAGGGTGTGGATCATTTTTATATAAACTTTTGAGAGGAATAAGTCTCGGCTTGAGACTGAACCTCTTGGTTACATTGTTGTGCCATCTCTTTCAAAGTTTTATTCCGCTGCTGATCACTTTAAAACCAATACTGTTTTTAAAGTTACTTTGATAATTAAATTAGCAAGTGTTTATGTTAAGTGTAGATTAGTAAGTTAGTTTCAAAAGATAATCACACACTCCTGTGTTGATTAACTGGGAATTAATCAATCCCTTGAGAATCTGACAGAACCTCTACTTTAATATAAATTCACTACAGTTTAATTTATTATTTTATTTGGGGGTCTTTAAGACACTGTTTTTTAAATACAGAAATTTTAATTGGTACTCAATTCACCCCCCCTCTTGAGTAAACCACTTCGACCAACACTTGGTATCAAGGGATTGAATATACCTTCTAAAAGTACTCTTCTTTTGAACTGTGATTTTAGTTGTATTTTAAAGATCTTAAAATTTCTGTTATATCTAAATTTTTATCTCTTTAAAATTTTCTCATCATGGACAATAGACTTGAGGGTGCTGCTACTAACCGGCCACCTTTCTTCAATGGAACTAATTATGCTCAGTGGAAACGGAAAATGAAAATTCATCTAGAAAGCATAGGTTTTGATATTTGGACTGCTATTGAATCAGAATACAAAATGCCTACTACTGCTAGATCTACTTGGGATGAACCTACAAAGACTACTTACAATAAAAACTGTAACGCTATGAATGCCTTGTACTGTTCTCTAGGAGATGAAGAGTTTAGTAGAATTTCTGCTTGTAAAACTGCTTATGAAATTTGGGATACCTTAGCTGTTTCTCATGAAGGAACAACTAATGTTACAGAAATGAGATTGAACACTTATACTATCAAGTATGATAATTTTAAAATGAAGCCTGACGAACCCATTTCTAACATGTATCTCAGGTTCAATGAAATTGTCAATACAATGATCTCGCTAGGAAAGGATGTCTCATAGAAGGAACAATTTATGAGAATTTTGAGATGTCTACCTGATAGATGGAGAGGCACATCTGTCTCAATCAGAGAATCATGTGACATAGCTGCTCTACCTGTCAAGGAACTAATTGGAAAGCTGATGATGTATGAAGAAGAGCTCAAAGTGAATAAAGAGGAAGAAAATGAACCTCCAAGAAAGTCTGTCGCTTTCAAATCCTCAACTTCAAAGAATAAGGACAAAGAAAAGCTTCAGGCTGTAGTTGAAAGTTCAAGCTGTGAAGACAGTGAAAGTGATTCTGACAGTGATGCTGAGATGGCTCACATTGCTAGAAGATTTAAGAAATTTTATAGGAAAAAGAAGTTCTTCAGAAAAACAAATTATAAGGGTAAGTATGATCACCAAGGTAAATGGAAAAAGGATTGGAAGAAGAATGAAAAATCAGATGATGTTGTCTGCTATGAGTGCAAGAGAAAATGACACATTAAAGCCGACTGTCCAAAGCTGAAGTATAAAAAGAAATATGAATATAAGGACAATAAGTTTAAGAAGGCCATGAAGGCTACATGGAGTGCTTCAGAAGACAGCACAAGTGAAGCTGAATCTTCAGACTCTGAAAGGAATCAATCCAACATGTGCTTTATGACAAACACTTCTCAGGTAACTGCTGAAACACCTGCTTTAAATTATTACTCTGGAGATAATGCAGAATATGACTCTGATTCTGGAACAATTTCTAAAAATGAATTGTTTGAGTACTGTGATATGCTGGAAGAAACATGTAATAAACTTAAGGATAAATACAAGTCATTAAAGAAACAGCATGCTCTCACCACTACAGTTAAAACCGAACTCACTATTGAAAAAGAGAAAAAATGCTCAGTTGATTAAAGAAAATACTGAACTAAAATTGTCTAATGAACAACTCAGAAAAGACTTAGAGAAGTTCACAAATGGAAAGAATACACTAACACAGATTCTAGGAAAGCAAGTAGCACCTAAATATACTACTGGTATAGGATACCAACCTGGACAAAGGAAAATTGCCAAAAGTAGATTCATTTCTAAATCTGGACAGAATGAAGGTAATTCTGGAACCTCTTATGCTTCAACTAGTTATATACATAGCTATGGATCTAATAAAGTTTATCTTTCAAAGAATGTCAATTCTAAAAATTATTTGAGACCCATTAGACAAATATGGGTACCTAAAGTGTTATTGGCTAACCTGTCTGGACCCAAGAAAATCTGGGTACCAAAATCATCTCCCATCTAAATCTGTTTTGTAGGGAACTTGCTTGAAGAGCTCCTGTAAAGAGACCTGGTATTTGGACAGTGGATGTTCAAGAAATATGTCAGGAGACTTCTCTTTTTTCAAGAGTTTAATAAAAGTTGATGGAGGCTTTGTCACCTTTGGTGATAATTCAAAAGGGAAGATCATCGGCCTAGGCCCGATTGGTAACACTGATTCAATTTTGATCTCTAAAGTTTTATTTGTTGATGGCCTTAAATACAATCTATTAAGTATTTCTCAGTTATGTGATGATGGTTTTCATGTTAAATTTGAAAATGATTCTTGCAAAGTTTTTAATTCTAAGAATGTTTTGGTATTTTCTTCCTTAAAATATGAAAATGTTTATGCTGTTAATCTGAATTCTTTAGCTAAGCAGAATATTACCTGTTTGAATGCTTTTCATAAAGAATCTTGGCTATGGCACAGAAGATTAGGACATTGCAACATTCACTCACTTAGAAAACTTTCTAGAAAAAACCTAGTTAGAGACCTACCTAAATTAGAATTCCCAAATGATAGAGTGTGTAACCTCTGTCAAAAGGGAAAACAACACAAAGTTTCTTTTAAATCAAAGAAAGAAGTTTCGACTTCTCAACCACTTGAATTGGTTCACGTGGATTTGTTTGGACCATCAAGAGTTTCTATTTTAAATGGGAAGCACTATGTTTATGTTCTTGTAGATGACTTTTCTAGATATACTTGGGTATATTTTCTAGCTCACAAAAGTGAAGCTTGTTCTTACTTTGTTAAACACTCTAAATCTGTAGAGAACCTTAGTGGACTTAAGATTAAAACTTTGAGAAGTGATCATGGTCGTGAGTTTGAAAATAAAGATTTTGAATCTTATTGCTCACACAATGGCTATACTCATAACTTTTCTGCCCCTAGAACACCCCAACAGAATGGTGTAGTAGAAAGAAGAAACCGAACCCTTCAAGAAATTGCTAGAACCATGCTCAATGAATATGACCTGCCTATTTATTTTTGGGATGAAGCTGTAAATACAGCTTGCTATGTCATTAATAGAGTCTTAATTAGACCTGTTCTTAAGAAAACCCCTTATGAATTGTGGAACAATAGAAAGCCTAAGGTTAATTACTTTAATGTTTTTGGTTGCAAAGTATTTATTCTGAATACTAAAGATAGTCTGGATAAGTTTTCTTCCAAAAGTAATGAAGGAATTTTTCTGGGTTACTCTATTTAAAAAGCCTATAGAGTATTCAATAAGAAAACCAAATGTGTGGAAGAATCTGTTCACATCAAGTTTGATGAAACTGATCCACATGAGCCTAAAACATCTCTTGAGAATCTTGAAGAAGATTTGTCTATTCTGGACCTTAATGATAAATCTAAAGAACCTGTTATAAAAGCATCCAGTTCTTGACTTTTTCCTGAATCTGCTTCTGTTGAACCCGAACCTATAGATAAACCTGAAATTTCTAGTCCAACCTTTACCAGATCAACAATGATTCTAAAGAATCATCCTTTAGAAGATGTTGTTGGTAATATTGATAGAGGAACACAAACTAGAGCTTCTCTAATAAACCAGGTTGAACATCAAGCCTTTCTTTCACAGCTAGAACCCAAAAATATCAATGATGCTATCAATGATGAATTCTGGGTAATGGCTATGCAAGAAGAATTAAATCAGTTTGAAAGAAACAAAGTCTGGGAATTAGTTGACAGACCTAAGGACACTTTGACAATAGGCACAAAATGGGTTTTTAGAAATAAAGTAGATGAATCTGGAAATATAGTTAGAAACAAAGCCAGACTAGTTGCACAAGGATATAGTCAAGAAGAAGGTATAGACTATGAGGAAAATTTTTCACCTGTAGCTAGACTAGAATCCATTAGGATCTTACTTGCATATGATGCACATCTGGATTTCAAGTTATATCAAATGGATGTGAAAAGTGCATTTCTAAATGGTTCTATAATTGAAGATGTTTTTGTAGAACAACCACCTGGATTTACTAACCCCCATTTTCCAAATCAAGTTTTTAAACTTTCTAAAGCTTTGTATGGTTTAAAACAAGCCCCAAGAGCTTGGTATGATAGACTTAGGAATTTCCTTATTTTAAAAGGTTTTACTAAAGGGATTGCTGATCCAACTCTTTTCATTAAAATAATTTCTAAAGATGTTTTAGTTGTACAAATATATGTTGATGATATTATTTTTGGATCTTCTAAACACTCTTTATGTACTGATTTTTCAAAAAGTATGCAAAATGAATTTGAAATGAGCTTAATGGGAGAGCTTAAGTACTTTCTTGGATTTCAAGTATTTCAAAATGAAAATGGTATTATTTTGAATCAAAGTAAATATAAAAAGGATCTTTTAAAACGTTTTGGTCTGGATAGTATCAAGGAAAGTGAAACTATTATGAGTACTACCTGTAAATTGGATGCAGATGAAACTGGGAAACCAGTTGATCAAACAAATTACAGAGGTATGATTGGTAGTTTACTTTATCTTACTGCTAGTCGACCTGATATTATGTTTAGTGTGTGTATGTGTGCTAGATTTCAAGCTAATCCAAAAGAATCTCATCTGCTTGCTGTTAAAAGAATTTTTAAATATCTCAAACACACGGTTAACTTAGGTTTGTTTTACCCAAAGGACAATCCTTTGAGTTAATGAGTTATTCCGATGCTGACTTTGCTGGTTGTAAGTTAGATAGAAAAAGCACATCAGGAACATTTCATTTGCTTGGAAAATCCTTAGTTTCTTGGTGTAGTAAGAAACAGAACTCAGTTGCATTATCTACTGCCGAATCATAATATATAGCTGTTGGTAGTTGCTGTGCACAAATTATGTGGATGAAACACACTCTTTTGGACTATGGATATGTTTTTAAACATGTTTCAATAAAGTGTGATAACACCAGTGCAATAAACATCTCTAAGAATCCTGTATCTCACTCTAGAACCAAACACATAGATGTAAGACACCATTTCCTAAGAGATCACTATCAAAAAGGTGATATTTCTCTTGAATTTATTGGCACCGAACATCAATTGGCTGATATTTTCACTAAACCTTTAAGTTCGGATAGGCTAAGTTATATAAGACACGAAATGGGAATGTTTAATCACAACCGGTGTGAAAATCCTCACTGATGTGAAAATTCTCACCGATGTGACATTCTCACCGATGTGAAAATCCTCACTGATGTGAAAATTCTCACCGATGTGACATTCTCACCGATGTGAAAATCCTCACCGATGTACAATTCTCACCGGGTTTTTTTTCTCACTAATGATTAACTCACACCGATGCAAGGTTTTAAAACTTCTGTCTGCCTCCAAGAATACGAATCGTTTTATATTATTTTTATTACTCTATTTTAGTCGTTTATTTGGAATTCCTAAATTATAAAACTAAGTCTAAGACACTTCTTACCTCACCGAGCTCAAAATCCCTCACCTTCGAACCTTAGCTCTCAAATCGGCCAAGAACCCTAAACCCGTGATGGAAAAAACCAAGCTTCCTATCGTCATAGATAAAAGAGTAGAACCAAACGCTAAGAAGCAGAAGACTCAGCATAAAACCAGTGTTAGTGAAGTCAGAACTAGATCGGGAAGGCGACCAGTGAATCCTCACTTGTAGAATAGAGACATAGTAATCTAAAAGGAACTGTGCATGGAATGGCTACTGCCTAGCAAATCCTTAGTACTCGAGATTCTGGAAGACCAGAAATGGGTGGATTGTTTCTCGAATAACAATGGCCCATACTACCCGAAGTTGGTAAAACAGTTCTATGAGTTTATAACCTTCGAGAAGTCTGAGAATGAGAATCGGGTAAGCTCTTTTGTAAATGGAAAAGAGATGTCTTTTTCTTCAGTAGAGTGGGCTGAGAGTTTAAAAGTACCACATGAAGGTGTCTCTGGGTATGTATCAAGAGCAATGCCACCCAGCAGTGACATCTTTGATTATGAAACCGCCTGAAAAGAGCTGACTGGTAATGGAAATCAAAGGCAAGTGGTTGCTGCTGAAATGGATGGAGATAATTGACTGCTTTTCAAGTTTGTTCAGCATGTGTTGATACCAAGGCGAGGAGATTTTGAAAATCTGAGATATCAAGATATCTATCTTCTTCATTTACTAAGACATGGTGTGAAGATCAATCTGTGCAGATTTTTGATGCTTCAAATGGAAGACATGATTAGACCAAAGTCAAAGACTAATGCTTTGTTCTTTGCCAAGATGATTTCAGTAATGATAAAAGTGAAAGGAATAGCTGAGTCTCAGGAAGAGACGGTTGTATTCAAGAACAATTTCTGCATCACCTCGACTGTGTGTAAGTACATGAAAATTAACTGGAACCCATGGAAGGGAGAATGGGTCAGTGATGATCAGAAGGTATATGATAGGTTTAATCCTATGGATCATCCCTCAAGACCAAAGGATATGAGAGATCCGAGTCTGAGACCTGATGAAGAGGAACCTGTTTATAGTAGTTAAACAGAAGAAGAAACAGAAGAAGAAGAAGAAGAAAAAACTCTTATGGATGTTGGAGGAGATCCAGACTTGCCCCCAAGTCCTGTTGCAGAATTGGTTTATTCTAGGAAAGGAAAGGTAGATGAAATTTTATCTACTCATGAGGAAGACCAGTCTGTACCTCACCAAGAAGAAGAGGAAAAGGAAAATGTATCTGAATTGTCTGCTTCTGGTAGTTTAAGTATGAGCCCTTTGATTGGATGCTCAGCTATGCCTGCTGCTGAAGTAGAAAAAGATACAGAAGAAACTATACCTGTTTCAGAAAACCTCCTTACTGCTGCTGAGATGGAAGTTGTTGTGGAAGATTCTGATGAAGAAAGGCCAGTAGAAAATTCTGTTGTGATACATGAGAATGCACCCATTGAGGGGGAGCATCAGTCTGTGCTTGGAAAAGTTACAGTAGCTGTTGAGCTTGGAGACTGGGTAGAAGACCCAGGGTTTATAGTCTGTGGATTGGATTATCCGGATTCAGATAATGAGGTGTCTATGAATAGACCAAAGACCAATTATGATCTTGCCTCTGAGATGTTGCCAGATGATGTGGTCAGATTTCATGATCTGAATAAGCTGAAAGAGGACCTCAAATCCAGTTTTGTTAAAGAAGTGAAGTTAATGGAAACCTCTCTTTCTTCCTCAATTAATTCAATAATGACTGACTCTGTAGTTAGTTTGGCCTCAGCAAGAGGATCTGCCACAGTTGTCTCAAATGATTTTGTCTCTAAATCTAATCTTGAATCCATGAAGAATGAGCTGAAAGAATCATTCAGTGTATTAGTTGCTGAGATGAAGCAAAGCTTTTATGAAGAAATGAAAATGTTAGAGAGATCCTTCGAGCTATCTCTGGATTGTAATTTATCTTCCTTTGTGTCTGAACTTATGGAAGAAGTGAAAGAGTGCCAGACTCAGTCTTCTAGAATCGAAGCAGATCTTGAAGCTCTCAAGACATCAATTGTTGCTTTGGATTCTTATATGAGCTCCAAGTCTCAAGCTGACAAGGACCTAGCTTATGTAAAGAGTGTAGTTAGCCAGTTTGTCTCGGTGTTTGAAAGTTTCAAAACCTCAGTGAAGGATCATGTTCAATTACAAGACTCTCAAGTTCAATGGCTAATCAGTGGATTGTCTAAGAGTTTCAAAGAAACTGTTTCCTTCTCTCTTGGCCCTCTCACATCCAAACTTTCAGTTGATCTGAATCAAGTTCGAGCAATGTTGAAGGAGGAGATTGGCTCTATTTCAACCAGTGGCTCTGTGGACTCATCAGAGTTGAGCCGAGTGGTTCTTTCTACAAGATATTCTGCCAGAGAAATAATGAAGATTGTTCAAGACTATATGAGAGAAGCCTCTGCCTCTCAGGAAGCCATAAAAAGCAAAGTGGACTACTACTTCACCAAAATTTTCACCAAGCATCAACTCGAACACCACTTCAAGCTGATGTTGGAAAACATGAAGCTCCCTCCAGTCACTCAAGCTTTCAGAGAACAAGTGAGCAAGCTAAGAGAACTGACTCCTTCCTTAGAGAAATTCATGGAGAACAAAGATGATTTCATCTCTGCCATGGAAAGAGGAGGAGGAATTATTATGGATTTTAGAAATCTGCTGCTGCCCTTCTTTCATGTTGATGCCAGACCAGTCATCATCCCTCCTGCTTTGCCTGCTTCTACCTCAGCTGCTTCCACAGTCCAGCTGACTCCTGCTCAAGCTATTCGCAGCCTCACACCAATGATCACCCAGAGATCTTCAACCTACAGGCCTGACTCTGTGTCAGTGGCCCAGCCTCCTTTGATCTTTTCTGGCATTCCCAAACCTTCACCTGAATCCTCACCACCTGAGCCTTCTTCTGATCCCAAAGGCAAATCTCACGTGGAAGAGGTGGAATGGTCCAGTGGCTAGGATTTTTGATAGGAATTCCTTTGTATTCTGTTTCATTACTTTTTGACTACTCTAATACAGAAGAACTCCTTTTACTTCTCATGTTTTATTTGTCTCCTATATATATATGCTTTCCGACTTTTTGATTATCACAAAGGGGGAGAATAATAAGGAGAATAATGGGGAGAACAAAATGAGAGAATAAGGGGGAGAACAAAGAGAATGAAAAATATTTTCATTGGAGAAAAATAAGGAATAAGGGGAGACACTTTACCCTTCTTTTAATTTTTTCCCTCTGATACTTTATGTCTATTTAGTACCTTATGATTGTTACCTCTGATAACTTATGTCTATATCATACTATTTCTATTATCTCTGATGCTATTTTCAATAAGAAAATTGAATTCAATATTAAACTCTTTACCATTATATTTTCACTATGTTAAATGCCCATATCATAAATTGTGATTATCAAAAAGGGGGAGATTGTTGACCTCACCTGTTTTGATAAACTCAATCATGTATTCATATGTGTCGAAAATCCCAATTATGTTTTCATTCTCTATGATATCTTTAAGTATCATTGATCTATACTTTAATTCTTTCAAATCTATGATCAAACCAATAATAATTTTTAAAATAGTCTTTGGAATATGTTAATCCTCATTTATCCATGTTCATACAAGTTATAAATTGATTCTAACACAATTGGATGTGTTCTGTATAAAACAGATAAGTAATCTGTCTATAGCTACTGATAAAGAGCTACCGGTAACCAGTCTACCGATAGACTTAGTCTACCGACAGACAGCTACCGATATACTCAACACAGAGCTACCGACGTGCTTATAAATATAAGCTACTGACCTACAGACAGCTACCGATTCAAACATGGAGCTACCGATGCATGTACCTACCGATGCATGGAGCTACCGATGCAGGTACCTACCGACGCATGGAGCTACCGATGCATGTACCTACGGACGCATGGAGCTACCGATGCATGTACCTACCGACGCATGGAGCTACCGATGCATGTACCTACTGACGCATGGAGCTACCGATGCATGTACCTACCGATGCGTGGAGCTACCGATGCATGTACCTACCGACGCATGGAGCTACCGATAAACAACGTCACCGATACAAGCATGTACCAACCGATGCATAGATCCACCGATAGAGTCAAAGCAACTAATGACATTGAGCTACCGATGTTCAACCTACCGATGCTGATCACCTACCGATCACTCGACGCACTGTTTGAATTTCTTTATTTCCTATATTTAATCTGTCCAACGGTCATATCATGTACATTTTAATGATTTGTCAAATATCTGATAAAGGTTGTCGGATGTCAGGAACCCGTACCTCGTACCTGTAGAAAGGAAATCTTTTCTGTCTCCTGTTGCACGTGACATAAATACAAGAAGACTCTGCTGAAGAGATGAGAGAGACAACACACACACAGACAAGGAATACATACGACATACTCAAGAAAAGCTCTGTGCATACAAGAAGAACCAAGAAAGACAGAATCATATATACAATCAAGGCTACTCAAGAAGAGTTCTGTGTACTCAAAAGAATATCGAAGAGCTTCATCGACTACATCTCACTACCTACGAACCTGGAGCATACGACACTCTATTTCTCAAACAGAAACGAGAAGAGGACTCAAACTCACTTCTAGTCAAATCCAAAGGAGTCCAGAGCTGCACTGAAATCACCAGAACCACTTCTAAACTCTACATCTCTTGTTCTGTGATTTATTATTACTCTTTTCGAGCAGTGTGTGTTATCTGCTGAATCTAACACATACACTGTCTTTTGTACTCAAACTGATGGATTTGTAAATCCTTACCAAACTCTTTCATTCTTTCTTTCCCACGAATAACTATGGTAGAGGTCGTGTGTGACCTGGACAGCTGGTTGCTGTTGTACTGTTTCCCACGAAGAACAGTGGTAGAGGTCTTGGACCTGGACAGTTGTAAACTGTTGAACCCCGATCCAGGGTGTGGATCATTTTTATATAAACTTTTGAGAGGACTAAGTCTCGGCTTGAGACTGAACCTCTTGGTTACATTGTTGTGCCATCTCTTTCAAAGTTTTATTCCGCTGCTGATCACTTTAAAACCAATACTGTTTTTAAAGTTACTTTGATAATTAAATTAGCAAGTGTTTATGTTAAGTGTAGATTAGTAAGTTAGTTTCAAAAGATAATCACACACTCCTGTGTTGATTAACTGGGAATTAATCAATCCCTTGAGAATCTGACAGAACCTCTACTTTAATATAAATTCACTACAGTTTAATTTATTATTTTATTTGGGGGTCTTTAAGACACTGTTTTTTAAATACAGAAATTTTAATTGGTACTCAATTCACCCCCCCCCCTCTTGAGTAAACCACTTCGACCAACAGAATGGAAGAAATTTATAATGTTATGATGGAATGTGATAGAGAAATAGTCATTATAATGTTAAAAATCACCAAATATAAATCAATGATGATTTCAAAGGTCATTGATTTCAATGTAAGAAAAGTAAACGAATAAATTTTTTTAAGAGCCTTTTTAAAGAGTTGATAATTTATTTTACTACCTGGGTTAATAAAATAAGTAAATATACATACATGAAAAAGAATAGTTGCATCCTTTGATCAATTTTCAACCCATTCCCATCATTTTCTCAAAATGATGAGTATTTAAGTTGAATTTCTCTTGCATGAAGCAATGTAATAAACTACGAGAGACTCACATAATCCAAAAACATATAACATCATAATTCTTCTATATTGAAAAATTATCCAAAACCAAAATTTTTAAGATAATATAAGATAAATCTCGAAAAACAATAAACATTATATGAGAAAAACCAATTTAATCTCTAAAATTCAATAGTAATATCGAAAGTTCAAAATAGACCATATAAATAATGAATATAATTATAATTCATAACCAATAATCTAGAATAAAATAGTAATAAAAAATAGAATGATTTTCTCACATAGTCTTACAGATAACATTAATTACTCTTAATTCCTCATATAAAATAATTCATTGGTTAAATCATATAATATATAAGATAAGATGACCAATTTTATATATAACCCAAATAAAAATTAATTTAGTACCCTCAGTTTCTGGTATGTAACCCTTACATGATGCTTTTGATGGTTATAAATTTTAGGGTGATGAATGGGAGAGTCGGGAGAACTTTGAATGATGTTTTGAGGCAAAGGGGAAGTCTCATGGGCGGCGCATGGTTTTTCTAACCGTGTGGCCAAACCATTCATGGAGTCTCTGCTGAGGCAGTGGCTAACGCAATGTTAGTGAAAGGTTTTTCTAAACGTGCGGCCAAACCGTGCGGGCACTTAAATAAGATCCTAAAAAAGTGCATATCACACATTTTTTTCTCTAAGTGGTTTTTTTTTTCTCCTAAGCATCCATAACAAGAGATTTTTCTTCTCCTAAGGTCAAAAAAGGTTCTCCCATCATTTTGTAGGTGATATGAAGGATTCTCTTGGAGAATTGAAGCCAGATTCTTGAGGTATTTAGACGTTCTTCTTTGTTCTTGTTCGGTTTTTGAGATCAACTTAGATCTACTTATCCTCTTCTCCCGATTTATTATTTCATTTCCCATTATGGGTAGATCTAGGTTTTTGGATGCCAAATATGATGATATTTGGTCTTGGTCTTTCTAGGATAAGAGATCTAAGGCGGATTCTTGAAGAATCAACCGGTTTTTCTTGAGTGTTCTTCATAGGTTGTGGTTTTCATCAAAACCATCATGGTAGGAGGATTCAATCTCATATCCTCTTTCTATAATTGATTTCTTTAGATTCACATTGGTTTAAAGATTGTGAAAAGCATGGAATAAATCTTGTTTAGTGATGATTTAAGTTTTTAGTGAAATTGTTAAATCATTGTGAATTGGTGTACAAAGTGGTTTAATTTCATGAATTTAAAATGATGATTTTAAATTATAGATTTTTTTGAATTGGTAAATGGTTGATGAAAAATGGGTTTTAAATAGACATGGTTTTAAAAAAAATGGAGTTTTATTGAAATAGTTGGTAATTGAAATGGTTTGGCATTGAAATGGTTTTGATAGAAATGGTTTTCAATAAATAAGTGATTTTATTAAAAGGGCTGTTTTGTCATGATTGTTGGGAATATGTGGGGCGTGTTCATGTTTCATTTCTATGTATTGGTTGAAATATGACCATGTACTCAGTGACAATGGTTAAATGGCATATGGGACATAATTTTCATATTGCATTTCTGGGGCATGGTTGAAATATGACCTTGGGCTCAGTGCCATAGGTGAAATGGCACACTTAATATAAAGTTCATATTTCATTTCTGAAGCATGGTTGAAATATGACCTTGTGATCAGTGCCAAAGGTTAAATGGAACATGGGAAACAATTACCTTGTGAAGACTTGGTATATTGACGAGAAACCGCCCATGAGTATGGAACTTTCATAATGTAGCAAGCAAGGTTGGTTGCATGGGTTTGTGGAATGGTTGGGAATGCCAAAAAGGGATATTGTGAAATGTTTATAAAGCTTGTTTAGTTATTTTTATATAAAAATAACTTTATGGAAAAATTGGTTTCAATTGCACTTGTATGCTTTTAGTTATAAATTGTTTTGGGAAACTAGTTTATATCTTGTTATAAACTGTTTTGAGGAAATTTTTTATATAAAATTTTTTATATAATTGTTGTTAACTCTTCCATCCTAGTGGCATGAGTAGGGAAGTCATTAGAAATGACCTACCGAGTTTTATACTCTCCCTGCTTTTTCACTTTTGAGCTTTTACAGATGCTATTTTTCGGGATAGGGGAAAAGGTAACGTTTCACATGTTTTTAGCTTTACCTCGTGATGATATGAGATGTTTTGTGATTTTGGAGGTTGGGGATTTTGGAGACTGGATTCTTGGTGTATTTTGAGAGTCTTGAGTTGTTTATCCATTGTATACTTTGATATATGGTTTGACCTTCCTTTGTTGTGTACATTGATGTGGTTTGACATAAATGAAGTTGTTTAGTTGGATTTCATTTGGCCATGCATCATATAGTGAATGATTGGTTATGATTGGTTGGTTATTTGATTTATTTACAAAATGTTATTTGTCCCCCACTTGTATTCGGAACCCTTTAGCATTTATTTCCAGCCTTTTGCATCTTGGGGATGTCTCTTAAGGACAAGTAAGGACTCGTTTTACTCTCACACCAATGAGAATTGGCGGGTCATTACAGATGGTTTCAGTCTTGTCCTTCACTTGTGGTACAAATCATGATTGTTCATGGTATTGGAGTTGGAATTCATTTTATTCTATTCCATGGGTTGAAATCATAGAAAGAAGTAGGATTGTTAGAACATGGAATATATAGCATAAAAGGACATTGCCAACCATTTTATATTGAACTTCATGTTACCAGGGAGTTGGGTAAATAAGTGTTTGGAGAAACTTATAGGATTTTGAAATCTCATAATCATAGGTTTAGCCAATGATAATTTCATGACATGAATTATAGTTGAATGACTCTCCATTAGGAGTGCATACATCATTTCAAGAAATGATCATTTTTTAAATGTATGGAATTGGTTTTCAAATGAATGATTTTTAAAAAGTGAATGATTATCATATTTTGAAAATGGTTTAATTTTCAAAATCATGTGAAGTGGTTTCAAAAATAGTTGAACATGGGAAAATGTATGTTTCAGAAAACAATGTTGTCAATGTTGAGGTGTTAGAATTTGAAATTCTAAGGCAAAAGTTTCTAGAGAGTTAGATTAATGGAGTTTCTTGTTTGTTTAGAAAATTGCAAACGTGGAAAGGTGGAAAGCCTCATTGTGATAGTGTTGTGTAATGCGATTTGAAATGGGAATTCTTGATGTCTATAAAAGTGAGACTCATGGTTGTTTGTTTTCTGTTTATATAAATTTCACTCGGTAGGCGTTGTAGAGACCAACCAGAAGTAGCCGATGAGAACATGGTTTCACCTGAGGCCCATGTGTACCAGCAGTTAGTCCAGATAATAGTGTATGACTTCCAAGATGTGGGAATTGTGAATATAGTGGAAGGTCCAAAGCATGTTGACTATGTAGATCATTTTTTAAAGTAGGATCCACACAACTTTAGGGGTGATTCGGACCCGAAAAGGGCAGAGGTGTGGCTCTCCAGAATGAATAGAATTTATGATTTCTTGGGGATGCCAATAGAGCTGAAGGTAAATCTTGAAACGTGTAAGTTAGATGATTTTTCTCTTCCGTGGTGGGTTTTGGTAGTCCAAGTGGGAACAAACCAGGGCATTAAATGGAATGTTTTTGAGGAATTTCTTAATAAACAACTCCACCCACATACGTTCAGAATTCATATTACAACTGATTTCTCTAGTCTGAAGCTAGAGCATATGTCTGTAACGACATATGCAGCTATGTTTATGAGCATAGTGCAGTTTGCACATAATGTGGTGAGTAGGACATCGTTGAAGGCAAGGATCTTAGAAGTGGGGTTAAGGAAAGAGATGCATTAAAAAAAAGCAGTGCTGTGTATCAGTGATTACAGAGAGATGGTGAATCAAGCATAGGTGGCAGAGCGGTATCAGTTGGGAGAATCGGGTAGAGGAAGTATGGTGGTACCCATGGGGAATAGTGGGAACTCTAACTTTGGGTTCAGGAGGAGGAGGGGCACTTATTACTTGGATGGGAGTACGGAATATAATCTGACGGTAGGGCAATAATGAGCAGAGTGTGGCAACCAAGACGTTGTTCAGAGCCGAGTAGGCTGTGGTGGATGATCAGTCGAGACCATCCACGGTGCGAGGTACAATTCTTTTAAATTCTACCTTGATGCAATTTCTTTTTGATATGGGTTCTTCACACTCCTTTATTTTTTCACGTGTGGTTGAGTTTCTTGGTTTAAGGGTAGAAATGATGCCTTCGTTTTTGAAACATCAAACTCCTCTAGGTCAAAGAGAGTATAGAGTCTTCTTATGCAGAGCATGTTGCATCATTGTGGGCGAGGTTGTTCTAATGTGGAATTTCACAGTTCATGAGATGGATGGGTATGATGTAATCCTGGAAATGTATTGGCTGGTGGTGTTTAAGGACCACATCATCTATAATGCATGAACAATGGCTTTTCTGACACACAGTGGCGTTTGACATCTCTTTAGATGGGAGAGGCATGAAAGGCAGGGTGAAATGGGTCTGTTGGCACCAGAAGTGGGAACATTATAGTATTAGTTGGTGGTGTTGTCATTGGAATCGGTAAAGGGTGTTGAGTAGAGTGTTCTTTTGGTAGTTTTGGATCAGTTCATGGATGTTTTTCCCAAATAATTCTTTGGGTTACCTCCCGTAAGAGAAGTGGATTTTATGATTGATCTTCTTCAGGAGACCAATCCTATCTCATTTCTGTCTTACCAAATGGAACCAATAGAGTTACAGGAATTGAAAGTGTAGATAGAGGAGCTGGAATCCAAGGGTTTCATTCGACCACGTATGTATCCATGGGCAGCAGCGGTTTTGTTCGTGAAGAAGGAAGATGGAACTGGAAGTTCTCCTTACATCAACACCAATTTTGGTTTTTTCAGAACCAGGAAAAGGGAACATGGTTTATTGAAATGCATCGAGATCAGGGTTGTGGTGCGTTCTCATGCAAGGGAATCATGTGGTTGTGTATGCATCACGACAGTTGAGGGTGATTGAGAATAACTACCCAACTAATAATTTGGAGTTAGCTATAGTCATCCATGCTTTGAAAACAAGGAGAAATTATCTCTTTGGTGTGAAATTTTCTGTGATTACGGATCAAAAAATCTTGAAACACATTTTCACATAGAGAAATTTGAATCTGAGGCAAAAAGGTTTGATGGAGTATCTTGAAATGTTTGACTTTGACTTGATGTACACAGTGGGGAAAGAAAATTTGGTGGTGGATGCATTTACAAGAAATTCATATGCTCTGTTGGAGAAAGAAGCATCAGATGAATGGAAGTTCATGTCGGTCTTAGCCGACATGCATGTGGAATGTGAAAACTGAGGTGATGTTGTAGTTTTTTTCAGCTACACTTGTCCCCGTTTATTAAAAATGATCAAATAAGACAATCATTTGATGCAGAATGTCTAGTTGTGTGGCCAAAACTCAATGGTGGGGAGACCATTGGTGGATGGAAACTTAATGGGGATTTATTTTTGGGTTTCAGGGATCCAACGACTATACCTATGGTTTTTCTGGAACAACCCATTCAAGCTTACCACCATTCAAGATAGTTTGTACATCCAGGTACACAAAAGGTGAATAAGGCATTGAAGGCGCTGTTTTGGTGGAGCGGCATGAAAAGGAAGGTGGCTGAGTTCGTCTTGTTGTTCTTAACATATCAGAAGGTTAAAGAAGAACATAAGAGACCAGGTGGTATGTTAAAATCATTGCCCATCCCAGTGTGGAAATGGGATCAAATAGTGATGGATTTTGTTATTGGTTTTCCAAGAACCGTTTGGAAACACGATGCCATATGTGTGATAGTGGATCGGCTTACCTAGTCGGCCCATTTCATCCCTATTCGTGAAACTCATATGGTGGAGGATCCTTCAAAAATCTATATATGAGAAGTGGTAAAGAGGCATGGTGTACCAGTTTCAATAGTATCATACATATATCTAAGGTTCATATCTCATTTCTAAAAATCCTTACACCAAGCCCATGAGACTCAGTTGACAATGAGCACGGCTTATCATCCTCATACCGATGGGAAATCCGAGCGGACTATAAAATCATTGGAAGATATGTTGCAGGCTTGTGTAATGGATTTTGGTGGCTCATAAGAGGAGAATATACCCTTAATGGAGTTCTTGTACAATATCAGCTATCAAGCCTTGATATGCATGGCTCCGTTTGAAGCTTTGTATGGGTATCCTTATCGTTATCCACTATGCTGGGTGGAAACGGGTGAAACTTCACTAGCCGAGACAAGCCATGTCCAAGAAACAATAGAGAATATCCAGTTGATTATAAAGAGGATGGCGATGGCTCAGTGTCATCAGAAATCTTATGCAGATCACTATCGAAGACCGTTGTCGTTGGTTGTGGGTGATCATGTCTTCTTGAGGATCTCTCCAAGGCATTGAAATCATCATTTTGGGAAGCAGAGAAAGTTATCTACTAGATACATTGGCCCGTTCAAGATACTATAATAGGTTGGAGAGGTGGAATATCAGTTGGAATTAACACCACAGTTTAGTTCAGTGCATAATGTGTTCCATGTATCTCAGTTGAAAAAGTATCAGCCTAATCTTGACCTTGTGATCAGATGAGATCACATTGACCTACAGTTAGATGCTTCGTTGAAACATATCCTGGTACGGATTGTGGATAGGCAAGAGAATGTATTACGTGGAAAATTCATCATTCTAGTGCAGGTTTTATGGGAGCATGTTCAGATTCAGTAAGAGACTATGGAACTTGGAAAGGAAGTGAAAGAGCGGTGGGAAGAACTCTTTCAGTTGGGGGAGAGTTTTCAACATTCTGAGGACGGAAAGACCAATGGCGGGGAAAATTTAGTACACCCATTTTCTGTAATGTAAACCTTACTTGATGGTTTTCATAGTTATATTGTTAAGGGTGATGAATGGGACAGTTGAGAGAACATTGGATGAAGTGTTGAGAAAAAGGGGAAGTCGCACGGTCGGCGGATGGTTTGTCTAACAGTGTGGCCAATCCATGTGTGGAGGGTCTGCTGAGCCAGTGGCTAACGCCCGGTTAGCACAAGGTTTGTATAACCGTGCGGGCACTTAAATAAGATCCTAAAAAAGTCGATCTCAGACGTTTTTTCCTCTAAGTGGATTGTTTTTTCCTTCTATGTTTCCATAACTCGTGATTTTTCTTCCCCTAAGGTCAAAGAAGGCTCACCCATAATTCTGGAGGCTACCCAAATGCTGCTCTTGTCGAATCGAAGCCGGATTCTTGAAGTTTGTTGGCATTCTTCTTCATTCATGTTCAGTTTCTTCGATCTACTTAGATATACTTCTCGTCTTCTCTCTATTTCGTATATATATGCCCGTTATGGATAGATCTAGGTGTGTGGATTCCAAATATGATGAGATTTGGTCTTGGGATTTCTGGGAGAATAGATCTAACTCGGGTTCTTGAAGAAGCCACACATTTTTCTTGAGTGTTCTTCGTATGTTGGGGTTTTCATCAAAACATTCGAGGTAGGTGGATTCACCCTCATCTCCTCTTGCTAGAATTGATTGGATTAGATTCAAATTGGTTTATTGATTCTAAAAATCATGGAATAAATCTTTATTTGTGATGATTTATGGTTTTAGTGAAATTGTGAAATCTTGTTAAATTTTTGTGCATTGTGGTTTAGTTTCATGAATTTAAAATGATGATTTTAAATTCTGGATTTTATGGAATTCCTAAATGGTTGATTAAAAATTGGTTTTCAATAGAAATGGTTTTCAATAAAAATAGAGTTTTATTGAAATGGGTTTTCATTGAAATGGGTTTGACAGAAATGGTTTTCAATAAAGAGGTTCTTTTATTGAATGTGATGATTTGGCATGATCATTGGGAATATGTGGTGTTTTTTCATGTTTCATTTCTGAGGCTTGGTTGAAATATGTCTTTGTGATCAGTTTCAAAGGTTAAATAGAAAACCTGATGTAATGTTCATATTGCATTTCTTGGGGCTTGGTTGAAATATGACCTTATGCTCAGTTCCAATGGTTAAATGCCACAGGGGATATAAATTTTATATTTCATTTCTGGGGCATGGTTTAAATATGACCTTGTGCTCAGTGGAAGGGGTAAATTGGTACATGGGAAACAATTTCATTGTGATGACTTGGTAGATTGACGAGAAACTGCTCATGAGTATGGAACTCTCATAATGTAGCATCCATGGTTGGTTTCATGGGTTTGGGGAATGGTTGGGTATGCCAAAAGGGATATTGTGAAATGGTTCTAAATATTGTTTAGTTATTTTTCTAGAAAAATAACTTGGTGAAAAAATTGGTTTCAATTTAACTTTTATGCTTTTGGTTATAAATTGTTTTGGGAAACTTGTTTATATCCTGTTATAAATTGATTTGAATTTTTTTTATATAAAATGTTGTATATAATTGTTGTTAACACTTCTATCCTAGTGGTGTGAGTAGGGTAGTCATTGGGGAAAACCTACTATGGTTTATAATCAACCCTTCTTTGGAACATTGGTGCTTTTGGAGATGCTATTTTTTGGGACAGGGGAAAGGCAATGTTTCCCATGTTTTTAGCACAACCTCATGGTGATTTGAGATATTCGGTGATTGAGGTTCTTGGAGCTTTTGGGGAATGGAGTCTTGGTTTCTTTTAAGAGTATTGTGTTTTTTATCCGCTGTGTACTTTGATACTTGGTTTGGTCTTCCACTATTGTGCACTTTGATGTGGTTTGACATAAATGAAGTTGTTTAGTTGTATTTAATTTGTTCATGCATCATATAGTGAATGTTTGGTTTTGGTTGGTTGGTTATTTGGTTTATTTCTTAAAGGGTAAATTTTCCCCCACATGTATTCAGAACCCTTTGATATTTATTTCCAGCCTTGGGCATCTTGGTGATGTCTCTAAGGGACAAGTAATGACTCGTTGTACTCTCAATCCAATGAGAATTGGCAGGTCATTACAATTAAATTCAAAAAAAATGATGTGTTCCATAATAATATAATTAAACTATTATTTCTCTAGTAAAATACTATAGTATTTTTTTTACCTTGGGCTAATAGGGTTCTAAACATAGTAAACATATTCTAAAATAACATTAATTATATAATCTACAAATCATTTTTCAATACCATTGTTATCAATTTGAAAAAAAATATCTTCATAAATCAACATATTAGTTATGCAGAATTTTTTTAACAATAAAAAAAATTCATACTAAATGGGACATCATGTAGGGTATTGGATGGTGATGAACACTTTATTCACTTCAGTTGCGGGTTTGATTATCACGACCTTACTGAAAAAGATGGTTTGTCAACCCTCCTATCGATTATCCGTTTTTAAACTACATAATTCTTATAACATTCCCAAAATAAGAAAAATACAAAATCATAAACATTATATGCATTAAATTAAATGGTTATATCACAAAAATTATTTTTCATCCCTAAAATTAATAATCCATAATTAGCTCAAAAATATATGTAGAAAAATATACTTTTAGTCACCCATAAATTTCATAACATATAGAACAAAATTGGGTTTCTATGCCACTAACGTTATGATTATCCTTAAAATTAGAAACCTGTGATGATATCCATTTCACTTAAGCCAAAATCATAATCACAAAAGTCTTCTAAAATATCCTTTAATACCAACATTAATGCCTCAGCGTTGAATATTTCATATCCTAGGGTTTTTAACTATAATTCACATAAAAAGATATTTTCACTTCATAATTGTACAGAATTAAGAAACACTCATATAATGTGAACCAATAAATTACTTGTGAACACTAATACTTAGTATGAATTTTTACACAATTAAAACTCTTTAAAATAATATATGATTTAATTTTATGAATTATATTAAAAAATATCACCTTGATCTCTTACTGGTCTCTATTCCCTATTAAACCCTATGAATGGAAACATAAAAACATGGGATGGGAAAAAATATGTATAAGGGATATAAAATTATTGGAAACCAATATTTAAATAAAAAATGAAAAAAATATAACATATACATTTATCTTAAAATTTCATTTATATTTTGAGAAAAACATTTTCATATTATAAAAATGCCGACTTTTTTTTTTGAAAAAATCCATGAAAACCATAAGTCGAAATTAAAACTCATTTTAGGGACATCAAGCATCAAATATATAAAACCTTTCAAAACCCTTCTAAAATACTTAAATTTGGAATAGTCATATGGAAAATTAAAATTAAGATATTATTTTCTTATATGTGACTATTTATTCCACCTCATGTTAAGCCATGATGGGATTTCTTTGGGCTTTTTGGGCCACCACATTTTATGTAGTAATGGGATTCAGAAATGTTATCTAGGACACCCCGTGTTAAGATGTAATTGAATTACCTGATATTATATGGGCCACCCAATGTATAAGATATATTAGACTCACATATTTCCAATAATTATCACAAAACATGTTATTAATAATAAAAATCCCTCCTAAAAAACATTGAATAATCTTTTAATACCATATAAAAAACACTTTAAAAAAATACAACTTCTTTTTAAAACCCTATTATAAATATGAAAATAACTTTGTTTGAAAACCCATTTTCAATACAAAAAATCCATGAAAAAGGAAAGATGGTTTCTCATTTATGAAAAAATGTAATCATACAAAGGGATCTAGAATGGAAATAATTTTCACGATGGCGAAACATTCATTGTCATAGTGTACATTATGAATAGAAAAATCCATTTTTCTTCTGTCAAAACATTCCACACAAAAAATGAAAAAATATTCCATTTGATTTTCTTAATGACATTAAAAATAAACATAAAATTTCGTTTATTATCATTTAATATCCATATAAATAAATATGTATTTTAATATCACAAATATTTACATGGATAAAATGGTTTTATTTTTAATTATTTTAACATTCACAGTGTCTCATACCACATTGAACATATAAATAATAATCCCCACAAAAGAATAAATTTTGACTAAAAATCATAAAACATTATTATAAATAAATTAATTATATGATAAAACAACAGTGTCTGTATACAAAAATCAATAAATAATGTAGGTGTATAACATTAAAATATTCTTCAATGAATTGTTATTGAGATGAAATCCCCTAACATGAGTAATACTCATCACGTACAATCATTATCTTCATAAATAAATAAAATTAGTTATTTATTTACATTATTTACATCGTCTTTCATGTTTATTATCGTTTTATATCACTTATTATGATGTTATTATAATTACTTAATTATATAAGTTCACATCGGATGCCATGAAAATATTCTTTAACTGAGCCAAAAATGTTTTCGGTTTGATATATATAATCAAAATTTTCATTAGTCCATCATCTATAGAAATATATTCATGAAATAATAATCACATTTATTAATGCATCATACATTTAAATATATTTGTTAAATATGTATATGAAAAATGAACAATGTGACAATCATGTATATGGTAGGTTGTACGTACTCATCAATAATGTTTTAATTTTTAGATCATCATTACGGAATGAATGTAGTTATAATATTATCTTTCAAGGATAATAATTACATCAGGAATATCATATTAGTAATTTATATATACTTATATTTATTATCCTTGTGATGTGGGTAAGAAAAATGCATCACATCACTTTGTAATGGTGATAGTTCTCACTTATTCAAGAACGGCATTATCATTTTTATGTGTACGTAGAACTAAGAAAAAAATGATATATTTTTTTTATAATGTTAAAAATTTCATGAATATAATATATATAAATTTATTAAATCATTATCACTAATATTTGGAGAATGATATGGAAAAAATTTGTTCGCGAGTCGGTAGTTCTTATGTACACATGAATAATAATTGTTGTCCCATTTAATGGATGTGGAGATGGAATAATGATGATATCAATATAAAAATATTTAATTATACTGAGGATACTATAGTTATTATTTCATCATGGTTGATGAATATTTTAAATAATATGATGAAGATCACTCTCTATTGGCCTCTGAGCGGTGTCGGTGGAGCTCTCTTTCTTGAGCTTGGGTTTCGCTTCGGGCCGTCTTCCCATCCCTCTTCTAGTGTGTCTCGATATGCCTTGGGGTTGGCGTCTTCGACATGGCATCGTCGTGTACCAGTGATGATATCCTCAGCACGTCTTCTCGGAGACGACTTAGGAGAAGATCTGGTTCGACATCATGGCAAGTCAGCTCGGCGCTGGTGGTTCTGGATTCATCTCCTCTTGAATTCTCAGGAGTGGATCTAGCCGTTGTGTTGGCCTGGCGTTGGGGTAGATCTAGCCTTTTGCGAGGCTATGGCATGTGGTTTCTTCCATTTCTCCAGATGGCGTGTTCCAGGAGAAACTCCCAAGGCGAAGCGGGGCCCTTTAATGGTGAGTGGCATAGAGGGGGGAAGGTTCTTTGCTCTGCTTTTGGGAGTCTTGGGTATATTCTTGTAGGTTTTTTGTTTTGGTTTGATGTTTTTCTGGTGCTACTGCTGGTCAAGGATGCGCTGAATGCGTTTGATGAATTCTGTCGATGGGGTTTTTGAACGAGGCATGGATGCTTTTGATTGCTGTGCGAGATTAATTTGTGGTTCTGTGGTTTTTTTCTGTTTATTTCGATGGTCCTACTATTTTTTGGTGATTTTCCGGTTATGATGATGTTTTGTGCTGAGGGATCCTCAATCAGTGAAATCAGTGAGTGGTGTTGTTGTGTTGTTGATGGTTTGACAGTGCTGGTTGAAGGGTTTTCGCTGACATCTTAGGCTGCGGTGGTGATGCTGGTTGTTGTCGGCGGTACGGCTAACGCTATAGGGGTGTGGCTCAAGGTGACGTTCTGCCCAATACGCCTCGGTAATCGTGTTTGAAATGATGGAATGGTGTTTTAATTTGTAATTTGGATGGTTAAATATGTGGTTGGGGTGTTTGTTTGTGATTTGGGTCTGTTTTTGTATGGCTACCAGTAACCCATAAAACAGTTTTTGAGAAAATGAAAAAAAAATGCTTTCCAGAAAATAATATGATGAAGAAATAAATCATAATTACTTGATTAAGGCAATAATTCTTCTTCTGATGATCTCCTTTTCATAACTTATGAACACTAAGGGAGGTATTCTATGTGTCATAAAATATCTTGAATGTGGGAAGGGATTATATGAAAGTATTTATTCAGAGCATGGTTGATCCAAATAGGTCATTACATGTGAAGGAATTAGAAGAATAGGTGACCCATTATAATAGAGTTGATGGGACTCATGGAATTATTAAAAAATATTAAATTTATATAAATTCATTTTCTATTCTAAATGGAAGCAAACTTTTTTCAAATATGTAATGGTTATGGATAGAAATAACTTCATCTAAAAAAATTAGATATGTTTTGAATATTTTTCAATCCTTATATTTTAATTTTAATCCTTATTCAAAACACCAATGTTTTAGATTTTATATTGAAATTATTCCCACATAAGGGACAAAAAAACATGATTTTTCAAATAAAATGATCAAAAAAACTGAACATTTTCATCTAATATTTCAATGTAAAATTTCTTCCAATGAACAAAATTTGATTAATTGATATATAACATATCTAATTATAATCTTAAACAAATAAAAAATATAAATTAACACTATAAATTATTTATATGCAATGTTTTTTGAATTAAAAGGCTTAATTTCCTAGTATTCATCAAAATCTAAAAATTAAAAGAAAAATAAAAAAATATTAAACAACATCAATTTTTTTATTAATATTTTAAAATATATGTTTAATATATCAAATATTATTCATAATAGTTTCAAAATATATATTTAAAACAATTGTTACATCAAAAGGTGTCAGAATTTCCTTTCTAGAAACATACTTTTTTTATGAGTAAAATTATATTTTTTCTTATATCATGTACAGGAAAAAATGAAGAATGTTAAACATTACATTCAATATATAATAAATTAAATAAATATAATCTAAAAATATTTATTTTTTTATTTCTTCTTATAAAACAAAATTGGTCATAGTTAAATAGTTTTTTTGAAAATCATTTCCTTTTATATTTAAGTTATTTTTAATTTCATTATAAATAATTTATCACTAATGAATTACTTATATGTAAATTATATCAATGATTTTAATATCAATGGATTTGAAAATAGAAAATTCTGAATAAATATAACTTTTTTAATGTCATTTGGGGAATAATGATTAATTAAACAATTATTTAAATGACATGTACGTATTATATTTATAAAAAATATATTATAATCAATCTAATAGTCATTAGAAACTAATTTATAATAATTACTACATTTATTATTTGAAAAAACATATTTTATTAAAAAATTCATATTAATGCACAATACATTTTATTGAAACTAATTATATGGTTTTTGAATGAAAAATTGTATTTTAAAAATATATTAGATGTAATTTTTTATTAATATGAAATAATAAAACAAATATTTAATTTTTTAAAGTCACTTTACAAAAAAAATAAGTTTTTAGATATATATTTTTTCTAAGTAAATTTTAAAATCCATAATTTTATAATATATAATATACAAAAAGATCTATATTTTTCGGATCATCATGATATTATTATAATTTGTGGAAATTTTTGGATGACATCTGAAATGATGATTTTTTTTTAATTATGGAAATAATTTTTTTTCAAATACCAATAATTTTATGACATATTAATGATATTTATGTAACATTAAATTTTAAAAAAATATTTATTCATGCATATAATGTAATATATATGAATTAAATTTATATTATTAAAAATCATTACAGTTTCTTATATTTTAATGATTTATATTTTAAAAAATACATAATATCTTTGAAAAAACATTCTTAAAATTTTAAGTATATATTTACAAAAATAATGTTCATATCATTAGAAATTTATATTATAAAATTGTTTTCAAATTTTGAATTTACTTATGATTATTAGATATAATAGTTTTTCAATTTTTTTCAAAAAAATAGTCTTCTAATGAGAATCAATGATTAACAATTGAAAAAATAAATAAAGATAAAATTATGAATTAAGGGGAAGATTCCAAACACATATCAAACCATATCACTTATTTGGATAAATGAAAGGGGGTATAAACAATCCTTCCCCCCTAAAAATTATTATCAACCATTGATGCAACTTTCCTTTTAATATGATATGCCATTTTCATGACTCTGTCTATCAGGGCCCGCATGGTTTGTGGATGATCAAGCCATAACTACCTCCACACCCACCTCTATTTTCTACGTTTTATCGATAATAATCAAATTCCATAAATAAAATGTCAAGCCTTTTTAAAAATTACATTTATTTATGCATCGAACCACCTCAATGGTGATGTTAATAGGAAAAATAATAACAGATCATAACATCTTGAGTAAAAACCACACGTATGATAACCTTTATGGAAAATAGAATGTGTGATAAGGATATAAAAATGTAAAAGGGAAAATTAACATCCCAACCAATATAGATGTACCAATCTAATAATAATTGGACAAATGAATATAGAGGAAAAAAATGATCTATATATCTAAGCCCCAACCAATAAACATTAAAAAATGTTCCTAAGTATCCCTATGATCCTATAAAATTACTACCAACCTACACATAATGTGCATAAAAAATGAAATGTGTGAGAAATTTCCATAAATGTTTGTGTATATAAATACCAAGTAGGACACCCTGAATAAATTATTGGTAGAAATATGAGACATGACATAAGTGATGAGTTCACAACAACTAAAGAATGAAAAGATACCCATTAATAATGATATATTATATTATAATAATAAAAATATGAGGGATAAATGAGATCTATACCTAACATCCCAATCCAATTTAATAAGTCTAACTATAGTTCCACAAGGGGTCTATCAACAATGTCCAACATCTCAAATGTCAATATGAAGAAGTCATGAGGATGGTCTGGACCTTGTAAATTCTTCACAGTAGAATGGGGAGCAATATCGAAGTAGTGTATCCATGTTGCGATAAAAGAGGAGGGTACCACTCAATAGATAGAGGAATCGTGTCCTGATACAACAGGAGGATTCCAGACCATTGGTAGACTACCAAGGCTTTTGTACAACATGAGGGTTCCACTCAATAGGTTGAGGAACTATTACCTTGTACAACATGGGGGTTACAACTAAATAGGTTGGGGAACAATTCCGTGATAAAACATGATAGTTTCACTCTATAGGCAAAGGACTAATGCCCTTTTATAATATTAGGGTTCCAATGAATAGTTAGGTTACCTAATACATGGTGAAATATGAGGGATACACTCAAACCAGTATGATTGTGGGGGATTTCCAACCTAGACCACTCTCTAATGATCATGCCTCATCCATGCTATCATTGAGAATAACCTAAAGAATAGTCACACTTATATCATTTAACATTGTTTCTAAAATTACACTATGATGTACACTATCACATTATATAGAGAATAATACTCAAGATATTCTACTCACAAGGGCAAATCCAAGTCAAAAAATATGATAAAAGAGGTAGAAGATTCTAAGGATGTACATGGTGTATAAGAGGTCCATATGACATGGGACAAACTCCTCTACATGGTCGTTTCATCACTGGTAAATTGATTTCAATCAATGTAGTACTAAACAACATGTATGGCTACATCATGACATGTCTCGAACACCGAGGACCATCTTGTGTTCTCCAAGTCATTAAGATGACCATTAAGTCATATCCATGTGTCTGTTAATGTAATTGGTTGTGTACTACTATAGAACACAATGGGATACTAACATTGGGACATAATACATGTGGGGGACCAAAAAATAATTTGATACTTATATCCCCCTAGAAAATCTATCGCTATGGAATTCTAAGAAAATCATATGTGTTCTCCCTAAAGATATGGAGTACTGTCATGAGTTTCACTGAAATATTGGATACCCGTAACTATTTTAAAAACCTATTACAGAACATCATTAATTTTTGTTGTATTATCCTAAAATGGTGGTAAAAAACTATTTTAGACAATTATTGAACTAAAATGTTTAAAATTTAAAATACAAACATGCTGAATGAAACCCACACATAGCCCATCACTCAGGGTGTCTCCTTATACCTCATTGTAATTTGATCCATGGGAAGCATCACAAACATTCCTAAAAACGTTGATCCATGAAAACATTTCCAATACGTTCATTTATTAGGAATATTTTTGAATATATGTGTTTGATAATGATAAAACATGCCCAAAAAGTTTATCTAAGACCCTATATTCCAATGGCGATGATCCAGATAAGCAATTGGGTGTAACACCATAACAAGGGACATTAACATAGTTGGCGAAGAATTTCCAGCCAATGATTTCAATGCGGGGAAACCAATGTGAGATCATTGTTAAATAAAAATATATTAAATTTAAAAATAAATTAGTCAAATACAAGGCTCATATTATGGGTGTTAAAATGAAAAATAAAAAGTTGATTACAATCCATGATTCAATGATTTTATCAAAGAGGTAGAAAGCTACAGTTAACAATCCCTACCCAATTTTGTATCATTAATTTTTGAAGTACATAGCTTCCAATAATTGAGAGGATCCATTGATTTTGATGCAACTTGATTCACATTGATCCGGTTAACAATTATCATCCCATCATGTTCTTCTAATGAATAATTGTATACCATCCTCTCAAAGATCCACGGATTTTGAATCTAACCTTGTAGTTATTTTAAACAATATATTTATAGAGGAAAAAAATTTGGTATTTAAAGTAAGTAATTGAAAAATTAATTAATTCCCAAAACATACACACCAATGGCTATATCATTAAAATTTCTAGTTTCTAATGACATTGGTTCATTAAAAGGGTAATTAATGTTCCTTATATTCAGTAATGTTATTATATTTTTGATAAGGGAATCCATTCATGATATATTTCATTAATTCAGAAAAACTATTTGTCCATCCTATAAAATATATTTTCTATTATTATAAAGTTTATTCTAAACTTATCAAGGCTCATAATAGTGAATCATATCAGGTGTTGGGTCAAAAAAGTTATCTCGATATATTTCAATGTCATAAAATGAAAAACAAGGTCTCTATATCATTCCACCCTATAAATTATTTCACAACCAAAAACACCAACGTAGAAAAAATGCTGCGATACTAATCCTTTATCATTATCTTCCACACCCAGGAGATCTCATGTATGCTCCCATGATTCAATAAAACATGAACCATTTGAATTTTACATCAATTTTAGATCCTCTCCAGTTGACCCTTGATCACAATTGGGTACTCCAAAATGGAGGATCTATATTCGATGACCAATTGGTCCCAATCAATAACTTTCATAGGATCGAAGATGTATATCATCGACAATGACATGTGGAAGCATCATGAACCCAATGAAAATGTGACATTAAGATCACATGGTAATCATAATAACTAACACTATAAAAGAACTCAAATTTACTAATCAATCTAGGGGATATAATTCTTCATAGAGGACTCTCTACAATCCTTATCATTGGTAAAATATCAAGAGAACATGGAATCCATGCATGAACTCTAGGTGCCGAAGATGTTGATTAGTATAATATTTATTCCAGATACTACTATCACTTATCTTCCAAAGGATCAAAAAGATCTTATCTATCATCACCTTAACCATATCTATCCCAATAAGGCATGCCTCACCAATCTCATTGATGTAAAAGAGTGATCTAAAATTTATTTTCATAGGGACTTTAAAGGTTTCATGTTGATAGAATAGTAATAAAAATTATTATAAGAAACAAATACCAATGGTATGTGAACCTATAGTCTCTGGACGGAGTCTATCATACAAGACTGCTCCATATCCTCCATCACATGGATAATGTGCTCAATATACCCATAATTTTCGGTGTGTAATATAGTTTTTATTTTTAATTTAAACCTGAATTTCTCATACATTCATCTCTATAATCATGATTCGGATCATGAAAAATGATCCAAGTGAACCATCAAGGGAACCCCAGAAATTCATATGATATTCTACATGTAAAAAGTCTCCCAAACTCTCCACTAAACACTAAACCCTGATATAACAGAAGTGAGAAAATATGGTACGCCAATCAATGATCTCCATGATTGCATCTGGGTTTCACATTATCCATAGAATAGATGCTACGGAAATCCTTCATGTATCTAGTTATCACCCTTTATTAGTTGACATGTGAGACACCATGATATGATCATGGCTATGAAATTCCTCAATAAGATCCACCAAAACAATAATTGATGGACCCTATACATCATTCCTACTCTGGGATGTAAAAATATTGGTGAAGTGTTCAAATATAATATCATATCGTTTTCCATACCGATTTTAACCACCATCAATCCCTGGAAAAATATTATGTGATTCCCTCCTTTATGGAATCCATCATGTGATTCTTCTGATGATATAATGGTCATGTTGGGCTTCAAAGTTGATATCACCCAACTAAGATTCCCTCTCACATTGGGAAATAGGAGGATTAAATACTATAGAATAAGATAATATTCATCCCTATCATCCACTTGGGTAACATAAAAGGAGACCAACTAGTATATTTTCTCCTCTACCAAATGTGATCAGATTTCCCTAGTGTGGGAATCTATCAGTAGATTGTCCTTATTATTAGTATATACCTTATTATAGTAATATTCTGGTATGAAATCCAACCAGAACCACTATCTTATTATCATATATCTATATGTGAAGACAAAAATAATATTATGATGGTCATAGTAAACAACCCAGAAGTATAAAAAATGATTTTTCTTCCATATAGTAAGAGAGAAGACCATCACTGCCAACTCTAGTCAATAGTCAAATAGTTCAACTTGGGAGGTCTCAACTGTGTCAACCCATATGTCATCATCGTCTACATCTACATAAAAAATAATCCAATACCATCTCTATATGCATCACAATTATGACAACCCTTCTTTTATTACAAAATTAAACATTATTTATTACATAAACCATCACCTGATACAACAAAGAATATTGAGAGGTTTAGTGACTTTGGGGATTAGGATCATTACATAAAAACATAAAACATGAAATACAACATCTTTATTGAAAACTTCCTTTACATGACCACTACATTCCCTCGTACATAGCATTGCATGGGATAACTTGAGGACATGCATATGAAAATGGTGAGCTATAAAGCCTAGAAAGGGAGTACACCTGGAATAACATGGGGAGTAAAATACATGTTAAACAATATGCATATCAATAGACCATAAGAGAAACATGAACATAAAGGAATTATAATGCCTGATAATCATAACATGGAAATGTGGCAACAACACATAACATGGAATTAGCATGAGCCAAGGCTCATTGCACATAGACCATGAGAAAATCCTCATTGCACATGAAGCACGAGTAAACCCTCGTTGCAATTAAATTAGCATCAGTCAACACTCATTTCACATGAAGTATCATGATACTATAATTACCCAATGCATTGGAGCTCTATAAGGGTGCACCCTTCTAAAACATATCATTTCATGCATAAGTGTGCCACATGGATCATAAAACATGGATTTATAAAACATAATCATTTATTCCACGATAAAGGAATGTGAAATTAATACATGAAGCTTTTTAATAAATATGTAAATGTTCATAAAGTTTAATACCCTTTATGGAGAAGTGGGCATGGTATCCACTACACAATGGCATTGTCTTAGAAAATCGGTGTGATTTTGGCAGCGTAATGACATGAAATAAGAATTCATAAAAATGGGTGATGAGAGAGAAAGGGGTTACCCATAATATTCACATGTAATGGAAAGTAAGGAGTCCATATAGATACATGTCCCACCAATTTTAGTGGAATTTAGATTCATGATACAAAATTATTTCTTGAATGTAAAATAAGAGAGAGAAGTTCCTTTCAGAATTTCGGCATAGTAACAGTTGTACATGGGAGGCATTTAGTGAGAGAGAAAGGGGTCTCCCATAATTAAAAAAATAAGAGGTAAGTATGGGGGAGGTGAAAACCCATACCCCAACATTCATAATTGAAATTAAAAGGGCAATATAACTTAATGAAAATTGGACAAAAATGAGAAAGGAAGAAAAAAACCCATACAAGGAAGTGTTCTTCCCAAGGCTATAGAGATGCTTGTGAGATGCATAATGGGAGCTTGGGGAACCATGGAAGGATTATAGAAAGAGTAGAGAAGATGTTGGAAAAACTACAAGGGCTTTGAGTGAGGAGGAAGTGGGAGCATGGCTGGGTTTATATAGGAATGGTGAGGGAATTCTTTATTATTTAGGTTTGGGTCCCCTTACATTAAATTAATCCCAACCACAAACCATCCCACAGTTTTTTCCAATGGTTTTTGGCAAATAAAAGAGGAAAACAATATTTTATAAGGAAAAATTCCGAACTTATTAAAATATTAGGGTTTCTTATATGGAGGTGAGTCACACTCCCATGGAAATTAATTTAAAAAGGCAAGGTGTTGAATATGTCTTCAGGGGTCCATTAATGCTTTGAAAAGTAAGTCAAACAAACCCAAAATCACATTATTTTAATGGTAAAAAATATATTGGCCGAACATAAATATTATTGTATTTTATTACATCACTATTGGGACATTATGTTGTCATAAAACACATTATATATTTAAACGGTATTTAATTTTTACCAAAAAATTTGACTATCTCAGAAAATTATGAAAAATTCACCATTTGATAATTTCGACATCCTGATTTAATAAATAACATTTATTTTATCTAAATAATTTTCTAAATATTTTAATTTTCACTTTTAAAATAAAAACCGACATTTATAAAAAATTCACGGGTTTTGACAAAAATGGCTTACAAACATTAATAAAAATTATAATTACATTAATAAAATTATAAGATCATTAATATTTAATAAAAATTATTTTAATAATATTATTATTATTTTATTAAAAAATTATTTAATTCATAAATCCCTTAATTTAATAAAATAGATTTCTTAATTAAATAATAACTAAAAACACCATTTGTACTTTAAAAACAATTTACAATTTATCCAATATGACTAGAAATTATATTCATTATTATATAAAAAAAATAATGTACATGAACATAGTACTACTTATTTGTTACATAAACCCTTAAAACAGCCGCATAAGACCTAAGGGTAAGGTGTGCAATGGTGACAGACTCTTATGGTGCGTCGGATAACATCACTCGAGTGGTAATTTCTATCAACTTCTACTATTCAAGTAGATGGTCTCGTTCGAGCTTCACATGGTGAAGCTCAGCTTGGTCTTGGTCAAGAGAAAAGCCCAAGGATGCCACCTCTTTTCCAAGCTCCGACAAATTGGCATCGTATGGGGAAATTCTACTGGATGAGGCCATCACTTCCTTTTTCTGAGTAAATTAGATTTGTTAAAGTCCTATATTTATAGTAATCATGTGATCACTGTTCAATAGATATATAAGAAACTGTCAAAATTCTTTACATAAAACCAATGAAGTTGACATTTTATATAAACATAAAGAGAAATTTAATTAGATCAAGAGGGATCTCCATTAATGAAACCTTTGGTCGTTACAATATTCAAACCTTAAGAAATTTCGCCCTCAAAATTTTCCTTTTCCCCCACTAAAACAAATGTAGGTAACTCAGCTTTATCATATCCTCTGACACCCAAGTTGCCTCTTCAAACTTTTGGTTTCTCCACAATACCTTGACGAGGGGCATTGTCTTATATCGTAGAATGTGTTCTCTACAATCTAAGATCTTCACTGGTAACATCTCATATGAAAGATCATCTTCCAATTGTACCACCTCAGAAGAGAGTACATGTGAAGGGTCTGGTATGTACTTCCTTAAGAGGGATACATGAAAGACATCATGTACTTTGTCCAGGGCAGGTGGAAGTGCTAGTCAATAGGCTACAGCCCTGACACGATCAAGAATCTCGAAGGGGATGATATACCTTTGACTTAACTTCCCTTTCCTTCCAAACCTCATGACCTTATTCCATGGAGATATTCGTAGAAACACCATGCCTCCAACATTAAACTTAAGGTCTCGTCGTTGATTATCTGCATAACTCTTCTGTCGACTCTGGGTTTCCTTGATATGATGTTTAATGGTTTTTACATTCTCCACCATTTCCTCAACCATTTCTGGTCAAAGTAGCTTACGTTCACCAACCTCATCCCAACATGTCGGTGTTCTGCACCTTTTCCCATATAGGGCTTCATATGGTGACATTTGGATGCTTGTGTGGAAACTGTTAATATAAGAGAACTCAACCAGAGGAAGATGTTGAACCCATCCTCCTTTAATGTCCATTGAGCATGCTCTCAACATGTCCTCAAGTTTTTGGATAGTCCGCTCGTATTGGCCATCAGTTTGAGGATGATAGGTCGTACTGAAGTTCAGTTCAGTATTCAGAGCATGTTGAAGACTCTTCCAAAACATAGAGGTGAATCTTGGATCTCGTTTAGACACAATAGATAGTGGTACTCCGAGAAACCTTACCACTTCCATGATATATATCTGTGCTAGTTGATCCAATGAGAAATACTCCTGAATAGCAATGAAGTGTGAAGTCTTTGTAAGATGATCCACAACAACCCAGATTGCATTATTGCCTTTGGATATCCTTGGAAGTCCGGTGACAAAGTCCATGGTGATTTTCTCCCATTTCCATTGTGGTATGAAAAATGGTTGCATCATCCCCTTATACTTCTGCCTCTCTACCTTTACTTGCTGACACAGCATGCACATTGATGTATATTCAGCGATCTCCTTCATCATATTATCCCACAAAATGTTTTCTCGGAGATATGGATACATCTTTGTGCTCCCTGGGTGAATAGAGAAATTTAATCTATGTGCATCATCCAAAAGTTCCTTCTTCAGCTCCGGGCATGATGGAACACATAGTCATTTCCCAAAACACACAATTCCTTCTTCATTAACACTAAACTCTGAGGATTTCCCTTTTTTGATAGCTTCCGGTTTTTCATGAATTCCCACATCATCCTTTTGAGCATCCTTTAACCTTTCCAAAAGAGAGGGTTGAGAAATAATTTGTGAATGGATTGATGATGTTCCCTTCTCTATGATTCCCATGTCCATCTTCATCAAGTCTATGAAGATTGGATCCTTCTCAATTCTCATCCTTGATAGAATTGCTGGGTCCTTTCTACTAAGGGCATCTTCCACCTTGTTAGCTTTACCAGGGTGGTAATATATTGAACAGTCATAATCCTTGATGAGATCTATCCATAATCTGTGGCGCATATTAAGCTCTTTCTCTGTGAATATATATTTAAGACTCTTGTGTTCAGTATATATCTCACATTTCTCCCCATAGAGATAATGCCGCCATATTTTCAAGGCAAAGATCACCGCCGCTAACTCCAGATCATGCATTTTGATAGTTTCTCTCATGTATTTTTAACTGCCTTAGGGCATTGGATATAACTTTATCATTCTGCATCAGCACACAGCCTAATCCCTTCTTTGAAACATCACTAAAAACAAAAAAAAGTTTCCCACTTGTGGGTAAAGTGAGAACGGGCGTAGTGATAAGCCTAATATTCAACTCCTTGATGATTTCTTCGCATTAATCACTCCAAGAAAACATTAATCCCTTTCGAGATAGCTTGGTAATAGGGTTTTAAAATCGTGAGAAATTTCTCACAAATCGTCAATAATATCCAGCTAACCCCAAGAATCTACGGAGATCCGTTACCAATGATGGCCTCATCCATCTATCAATTTCATCTATTTTGGAGGGGTATATAGATTTCCCATTGCTTGTGATGATTGTCCCATGAATGATACCTCCTTCAACCAGAACTCACACTTGTTGTACTTTTCATAGAGCATCACCTTGCACAAAGTCTCTAGTATAGTTTTTAAATGCTCTTCATGATCCTCCTTGGTTTTGGAGTATATTAGAATATCATCTATAAATTCTACAACAAATTTATCAAGGTAATCACTAAAGACCCTATTTATCATGTCTATGAATATTTCTGGAGCATTAGTCAGTTCGAAAGGCATTACTATGAATTCATAGTACCCGTATCTTGTACAAAAAGTATTCTTGGGGACATCTTACTTCTTCACCCTTACTTAATAATATCCCGACCGCAAATCCACCTTGGAGAAGTATTGTGATCCACATAGATGATCAAACAATTCATCGATTCTTGTAAGTGGATACTTTTTCTTTATTGTGATTTTGTTAAGTTCACGATAATCGATGCAAAGCCGCATTGACCCATCCTTCTTCTTGATGAAGAGGACTGGTGAACCCCATGGTGAAGCACTTGGGAGTATAAACCCTTTATCCAGATTCTCCTGTAGTTGTTTCTTCAGCTCTTCAAGCTCAACAATATCCATTCTATATGGAGTCATGGATATTGGTAGTTCCCCAGGTATAAGTTCAATTGAGAACTCAACATCTCTTCTAGGAGGAAGACCAGGCAGTTCCTCGGGAAACACTTCAGCGAATTCCCTCACAATAGGAATTTCTTCAAGGATGGTTTCTTACTTGGACTCAATCATCTATGCCATATACGAATTCTCACAGGGTAGTAATATCCATGCATGAGTTGATGTAGATAACGAGATTCATCTTCTTCCTGACACTTTTCAACAATCGGGGGTCGATTCTCCATATGGAATGTGATTTCCCTTTCCCAATAATTTATATTGGCTCTTTGTAAGGAAAGCCAATCCATGCATACAATTGCATCAAATTCCACCAGAGGGAGTATGACGAGGTTCGTCGGGAAATTCAATCCACTGATTATAATAGGGGAGGACTTATATTAATGGGATGCAATGATTTCCCCATTTTCCGTACTCACCGAAATATTTACTTCCATGATTTTTTGTGGTGTTTGGAATGTTCTACTAAACATTAGAGATACAAAATAATGAATAGAACCTGAATCAAAAAGTATGTTCTCTATTCTTGAATGAATAACTAGCGTACCTGTCACTACTTCGTTGTCGGGGTTCGCATCGGCAGAAGTGATGGAAAAAGCTCTTCCTTGCTACCTTGGAGGTTGTTGGTTGTCTCTGAAACCCATTAGATTAGGGCACTGATTTGAAAAATGACCTGGTTATTTTCATTTGTAGCATTGAACAACGCGTTGAGGTTAGAACAGAGCATTCCTCTCCTCTATCGCAACCGCAGGTCTTTCTTGCCGACAGTTAACAGCTAGGTGCCCTTCTCTTCCACACCTGAAGCATTTCCTCGTCCCCTTAAGGCAATTTCCAGGGTGCTTCTTTCTGCACTTTTGGAAAATAGGGTGCTGGATCTTATTATCACCGTTGGATTTATCCATCGGCCAACCAACATTGAAGTCCACCTTACGCTTCTTATACCCATGATACCCCTATGATTCTCTTATCTCCATTTCGACCTTGAGGGAACATCGGACAATTTCCTCATAGCTGTCGAAGTCACAGATTGCTAATGCTTTCCGCATGCTAGGATTCATCCCGCCAAATAAGGATTCAACCTTGCATTAGGGGGTAACGACAAAGCCGGAAGCATATCATGCAAACCTTGTGAAGTTATCCTCGTACTCTCCAACAGATTCTTCATCTTTTTTCTTGAGGGAAAGGAAGTCCCTATCCATCTTAAGCTAGAGGGTACGTGGAAAATATTTATCAAAAAACATCTTCTGGAAATCCTTCCATTCCAACGCCTCGATCTCCTCCTCTGGCTTCAAATTTTTGATCAACATCCACCATTGATCAGCTTCACCCTCCATACGATAAGCTTTCAGGAGAACCTTCTCTTGTTCAGAACATTGAAGGATGGATAAGATCTTTTCAATAGAGTTGATCCATTGTTTAGAGATCATGGGATCATATGATCCACTAAAATTAGGAGTCCTTTGTCTCATGAAGCTCTCAATAGCGACTTGTACATTCTTAGGAGGAATTGAACGTTCCTCTTAAACCATGTTTTAATTAAAAACATGAGTTAGCTGAGATAGAAGCATGACAAATTTCACGATTCCCGCTCCCATTGGATTTGGCATCTCATTAGTACAGTCATCACATTGATCTTCAAAACGGTTGTTAGCCAGATTCTTCTTATTACCAGCCATTGGATGGAATAAAAGGAATGCTAGGGGTAACACATAAAGGGTAATCCAAAGACAAAAGTTGATGACTCATAAATAAATTTTTATTTCCTTAACTAATGAGTCTTTAGGCTTCAATATAGGCTTTTCATGATCTACTTTCTAACATATATTCTTAGGGGAATATTTTTTAATTCCCTTAATAAGGTTTCATTCTAAGCTTGTGAATTTATCAAAACATATCCTCCGGGAGTGTTGTAACCAAGAGTGCATCAAGGCCCGTTGTCATGCACCAGTTCCCATTCGATTCTAGCTCAAAGTGGTGTTTTCGGGTTTTACCCCTAGGATACATCTGTGCCAGAGCTGCCTCTACCTGCTCGTATCCAGGCAGGGATGTATTTGATTAATAAACCACTTACTCAGTACTTACCAAAACACAGGGATGTTTTTATTATACTTAGTCTTGTATCTAAGGCTTTACTAGGGTTTCCTAATCCCAAAAATAACTATACCTGTCCTCTGATACCAACTATGACAACCCTGCTTTTATAACAAACATAACATGATTTATTACATAAAACATCACTTGATAAAAAAATGAAGATTGAGTGGTTTAGTGTCTTTGGGGCTTAAGATCATTACATAAAAACTTAAAACATGAAATACAACATCTTTATTGAAAAATTTCTTTACATGACTACTACATTCCCTCGTACTTAGCATTGCATGGGATAACCTGAGGACATGCATAAGAAAAGGGTGAGCTATAATGCCCAATAAGGGATTACACATGGAATAACATGAGGAATAAAACAAATGTTAGACAATAGTAATATCAATTGAGCATAAGAGAAACATGAACATAAAGGCGTTATAAATCATGATAATCGTCACATGGAAATGTGGCAAAAACAATCAACATGGAATTAGCATGAGCCAAGGCTCATTGCACATAGAGCATTAGTAAATCGTCATTGCACATGAAGCACAAGTAAAACCTCATTGAACATGAATTATCATGAGTCAGCACTCATTTCACATGAAGTATCATGATACTATACTTTACCCAATGCATTGGAGCGCTATAAGGTCACACCCTTCTTAAAAATTTCATTTCATGCATAAGTGTGCCACAAGGATCATAAAACATGGATTCATAACACATAATCATTTATTCCATGATAAAGGAATGTGGAATTCATACATGAAACTTTTTAATCAATAATTAAATTTTCAAAAATGTGAATACCCTTGATGGATAAATGGGCATGGTATCCACTACACAATGGCATTGGCTAAGAAAATCGGTGCGATTTCGGCAGCGTAACGGCATGACATAAGAATTCATAAAAATGGATGATGAGAGCGAAAGGGGTTCCCCAAAATATTCACATGTAATGTACACTATGGAGTACATATAGATACATGTCCCAAAAATTGTAATGGAATTTAGATTCATGATACAAAATTATTACTTGAATGTAAAAGAAGAGAGAGAAGTTCCTTTCAGAATTTTGGCATAGTAACGGGTGTAAATGGGAGGCATTTAATGAGAGATAAAGTGGTATTCCATCATTCAAACAATAATAGGAAATTATGGGGGAGGTTAGAAACCATACCCCAACATTCATAATTGAAATTAAAAGGGAAAAAAAACTTAAACAAAATTGGACAAAAATGAGAAAGGAAGAAAAAATCTCTTACTAGGAAGTGTGTTTTCAAAGGCTAGAGAGAGGCTTCTGAGAATCTTCTTTGGAGGTTGGGGCACCATGGATGGATTCTAGAGAGAGTAGGACAGTGTTTGGATGAACTAAAAGGGCTTTTAGTGAGGAGGAAGTGGGTTCCTGGGTGGGTTTATATAGGAAAGGTGAGGGAATTCTATATTATTTAGGTTTGGGTCCCCTTACATTAAATTAATACAAACCACAAACAATACCATGGTTTTTACCCATGGTTTTTGGAAAAGGGAAGAGGAAAACAATATTTTATAATTACAAAGTCCGAACTCCTTAAAATATTAGGGTTGCTTATGTGGAGGTGAGTCACACTCCCATGGAAATTAATTTAAAAAGGCAAGGTGTTGAATATGTCCTGAGGGGTCCATTAATGCCTTGAAAAGAAATTCAAACAAACCCAAAATAACATTATTTTAATGGTAAAACATATATTGTCCGATCATAAAGATTATAGTATATTATTACATCACTATTGGGTCATTATGATGACATAAAACACATTATATATTTAAACGGTATTTAATTTTTACCCAAAAATTATACTGTCTCAGAAAATTATGAAAAAATTACCGTTGGATAATTTCGACATCCCGATTCAAAAAATAACATTTATTTTTTCTAAATATTTTTCTAAATATGTTAATTTTCACTTTTAACATAAAAACCGACATTTATAAAAATTTCCCGGGTTTTGAAAAAAATGAATTTCAAACCTAAATAAAAATTATAATTGCATTCATTAAATTATAAGATCATTTATATTTAATAAAAATTAATTTAATAATTATAATAATATTTTATTAAAATATTATTTAATTCAAAAATCCCTTAATTTAATAAAATATATTTTTTAATTAAATAATATCTAAAAACACCATTTGTACTTTAAAAACTATTTACAATTTATCAAAAATGACTAGAAATTATATTCATTATTATATAAAAAAATAATGTACATGAACATAGTACTACTTATTTGTTACATAACCCCTTAAAACAGCCGCATAAGACCTAAGGGTAAGGTGTACAATGGTGACAGACTCTTGTGGTGGCTCAGATAACATCGCTTGAGTGGTAATTTCTATCAACTTCCACTTTTCACGTAGACAGTCCTGTTCGAGCTTGAAATGGTGAAGCTCAGATTGGGCTTGGTCAAGAGAGAAGCCCAAGGATGCCAACTCTTTTTCGAGCTCCGACAAATGGGCATTGTATGGGGAAATTCTACTGGATGAGGCCATCGCTTCCTTTGTCTGAGTAAATTAGATTTTTTAAAGTCCTATATTTGTACTAATAATGTGATCACTGTTCAACGGCTATATTGGCAACGGTCAAAATTCATAACATAAAACCAATGAAGATGACATTTTATATAAATATAAAGAGAAATTTAATTAGATTAAGAGGGATTTCCATTATTGAAACATTGGGTCGTTACAACAATGTTCTAAATACAACACCTTTCATCATATTTATTAAAATAGAATCACCTTCTAGCCTCAACATATTTTTTCATAGAGACATTCTATTTCAATTTCATGAAATGGGTTTCTATCGTATATAATTCTACATGGAACCTTATATAGTACACTATCAGGGCCAAAAAACATTTAACCTCTAATAAACTATTGGGTGTCTCTCAAGAATGCCCCATTACAATATTTCCGGGGCTGAAAGCTAATACATTGAAATGAAATTCCCCAAAATGTGAACATTTTGAATTTCGAACTACAAAATTAAGAGAGTAAAATATAGTTGAGGATCTTGATGAAATTATATGTATTTACCCATGTTCTATGAATGATACTCTACTGATGCAGAGTAGATGAGTAGTTAATCATTGAAGATAAAAACAATCCAACCCATATATGGGTAGAATATTATTTTCATTTAATCCATAAACACACTAGGGTTATTCTTAAAACTGAAATGAATAACCAAGAAATCATTGTTTCTATTGAGAAATTTGAATTATATAATCTGAATTTTAGACTTAGAACCCTCAAATGGTGATATATATGTCAGATATTGATCTTTGAGAATGACATGAAGCCACAAAACTAGACAATCTGATTAAAAATACACAGAAATAAGTTCCAAAACAATATCATTTCCTGATTAATATTATTAGAATAAATTTTTTTATTCTCTTGTATTCCACTTTAATGAAAAAAATAAGAGCTACCATGGGGAAACAATTGGTCTGAGAAATACATTCTATAGAATTTAGTACCATTGAATTCTTCATAAATATATCCATATAACCCTCCACAACTAAAGGAACCAATATTCATGAAGATTATATTATTCCAATGACTATGATTTACAACTGAGGGGTGATGGGTTTAAACTTCCAACTCAAATAACCCTACTAGGTAAAGATAACTCTATATCCCAAAAAGTATATTCTCATCCCATCTATCCAATGACATCTGACTCATTTGTGATGACGGTCAATCAATGTTCTAACCATGGACAACCATACCACACCCAAGATGATTAACTATTATCTTATCATTATGACCATGAGGACCCATGGGAAACTCTATCCCACATTCCACATCTCTCACTGGTGGTAGATAGAGGATATTGAATAAGCATTCCTTCTAGGAACCTCAACCCCATGTTTATGATTTGAACACTCAAATAGTAGTTCAAGATTTCATATAATGAAAAATATGATTATTGAATGAGTCCCATATATTTTTACTAGTTGGAAATGAAATAGTAGAATAATTTCATATCATAACTCAAATAATCTTGTGAACATCTATGTCATAACATTCTATATCCATCAGCTACCTTGGACCCCAACCGATGGATCCAAGATCCTTGAATGTGAATCCTAGTGGTAGTGATGTAAGGTGATAATAACATCATCAACTAACATCAAATTATATTTTGGGAGCCCAAATAACTCCACATCTATCTCCAACTCCATGGTGTATGCCTTGGCCATTCTTGGGAGGCTCATGATCGTGGTACTAGATCTGACATGATAGTCCATACGATTTATTCCATCCCTCTATAGAAAGCCATGTTGGGATATCATGTAACATGTAACATTGGTAGTTATATGCATAATATCACCACTCTCCATGATATCTTTGTTCCCATACATACCATTACCTAAATGACCATGTGACTATGTCTATTCACAAGATTATCATCAATGCCAAAACCCTACATTCATGTTCCTTCAAGAAGCTGCAGACGACTCACCATATGATGGCCACTGCCTGCTCTAGCAACATGTAATCTCTCTAATAGAAATCTATCCATCTCTATTCCCCTCTATAACACTCTATAATAGGTGGTAGAACATAGTTGTATGGAACTGCAATGGATTTATATGCCGAGACCCTCTTGGAACTTCTATGACTTAATTTTACCATCTTGAATCATTTCTATGTATTACTATATAAGTTCAGTTAACATAAACACAGAATAAAAATATTCATCCCTCACAAATGAAACTCCAAAATTTCTAGAATATTAATTGAGATATATATTGATCGGTATTAATCCTCGTAAAACAACCTCTCAAAGACATACCATGAGAGTTTGGACTCGTCATGTGTTATAATGACCATTTTCTACATGTACCCATCTTCTAAATGAAAAATATTGTCTTACAATGCATTCATATAATCATTTAGGGTATCTAAAATGATGACAACTATGATAACCTACTCTATAAAATCCTCTAATACATGGGAATCTAGAAAACTATGGTTCCTTAGAGGCATATGGTGGAAAAACATGCACAGTGCACTATGGATACATACATACTAATCCAACCATGCTGGTATATTATTCTTCTTGAGAGATATGGGTGATTCTACAAATCTTCCTAGAGGAAAGATTTCATGATATATGTCATAAACATGGTCCTCTCAACACATCATATCGCCCTCAGGATCCAGTGTCGGTATCCTAGCTTGAAGCCTTTATAGAGGAATCATGAAAATTATTCATGATTTACCATGGCCAGACGATCATATATATATGGGGATATAACTCAATAAAGATATCTAAATCAAATAATATACTATTATTCATCTATAAATGTTCCCTAAAACCAATTAATATACATACCAAGTCAATAAGATTGAAATTATATTCATTGAGAATGGATATATTGGTCACAGCACCAACCCATTTTTCGAAGGACTGAATGATGCACTCGGGATACTATGAAACAATTTCACTATGATCTCAATAAAACCATATAATGTGACAAAACTAAAAACATGATACCATTGTTGACAAAATTTCTGATAAAAATATTTCATAGGCCTACCAACTATAGATTTAATTGATGGAAGAGTTCCAATCCATGACTACCAGAATCCCGCCTTAATATGTCTATGGTAGAAAAAAGGATATGAAAGGAATACTACAATTAGAGTCTATTATAAAAAGTACTTTTACATGGTCACCTAACAATATCAATGAATAATTGTAGAGGAATAATAATAAAATATTTTGACATCTATATTAAATGCTAATCTTGTAATAACATGTAGGGAATAATTGTTCAAAAGGGATGTCTGATAAGTGATGGAGAATAATAAATTCCCACCCAAAAAATATTTCCATACATGATAATAAAATGAGAATTTGTTAATGATATAGATTTGGTCATGATATCCATCCCAAACCACTGAACACTTGCAGATGCACTTGAGTATCCATGTGAACCACTAAAATCATTGTTGACCTATCATTCATTAACATATGTCATGACACATGTGGAAAACTCCCATTCAGGGGTGAGTGTTTACATACCAAGTTGTATGAATCAAAAAATAGTTGGGGAAAATTGGATACATGGTAGATGTACTAATCAAATCACAAGAAAATAGGGGAATGAAGCCCATAAACAATGTTATATTCACATATAAGAAACATTGAAGAAAGATAATTGTGATCACCAACTCATAGAAAATACAATTTGGATAACACTACATGTAGTCCAAATAAGATTTAATCAATAGTGGATATCATATTACATGTCTATCCAAATAATTCTTGAATATTTTATTCACATCTCCAATACTAAATATCTTGATGGGGCATAATATCCATGAAGAGGACCCATGTCTCAATATAGTAGAAGAATGTGACTCAATAGGTTGAAGACCCATGACATAACAAAAAAGGAGGGATTGAATCAATATATAGAGTACCCACTCCCTATTTCGATAGGAAGGTTCTTCTCAATAGATTAATGACCGAAGCCTAGGTATACCAAGTGGGTTCCATTCATTATGTAGAGGAATGATACTGTAATATAATAATAGGGTTCCACTAAATAGAAACAAGACCCATTACCTAGTAGTTCTGGAGGTTTAAACACAAGTGGTAGTGGACCCATTTCCAGGTACACTAGGTGGGTTCCATTAAAATTTTTATAGTAAGTCTGTGTATTTCTAACCCCTATCAACTTCTGATGACCATACGATATGATTGGTTTAGTTGATCAATGCATAAATAATAATAAAACTCATAACATATCACATCATATCACAAAATCAACTATGATGGCCACGTCATTTTTTACACTGAAAAGACATAGTGTAGGATACTAGAGGGTCAACAGCCAAGTGAGATCGATGGAGATACATGAATAAAATATTCTCATGAAGTATAAGACATATAAGTGGTCCAAAAAGAATGTGGACCCACTCCTGATCCTAAAAATTTAATCTCTAGAACACACCTTTATGGCTATATAGTTGTACAAGATGCGTAAGGGTACTACATGGTGTGTCTTAGCCAGTCAGGGCCAGCCTTTTTACTCATGGTAATGTATATTTCCTTTCGGCTATATATGTTTGTATTGTTCTCTACAACTCCATGTATGCCCAAATTAAAGGTAAATATTATATCACTAGGACACAAATCTAATGTGGACCCCATATGGTTATTGATTCATATCTCCAACTGGAAACCCTTGAGAAGTATAATCGAATGAAAAAGTCTTATATTCCTCCAAACTACGTGCTGTGTAGTCTTGATTTTCATGGAAAATCATGATTTCCACATTTTTTAAGATATATCTTCTCCATGTACTATATATCCATAAATAAACATTAAAACAATGTTAATCACCTTCTTCTAGTAAAAATGGTCCCTAGATGGCGATAAATTGAATTCTAGTCCTCCTGTAGTGATCCCTCGAGTCGGCCGTCAGTAGTGGTGACTTACTATACCTCATTGAATCCATAATACACGTGAATAATCACCCATATCTATTAAAAAAATACAATACATCAAAATATAATTAATATATTCATCACACATGAATCTATAATTCTTATGGGGGTTTGATCTACCTCAATCAATCCTGAAAAAGAAGAATCACGTCCTTGTAGGCCAATAGTGTTGAGCGTAGAGAACAATGGATGAAAATATCCATAACAGGAGTGATAAACATCAAAGGACAAGATTTATCATCCACTGACTTAAATGTGGGAAAACTATAGTGAGTTAATGGAATAATACAATTTTTTAAAATTAATAATGAATTGTTCAAAAATGGAAGTAATGTGATATGTGTAAAAACATATAAACATTGAATATTAAAATCCATTCTTGAAAAATAGATCCAAGGGGATGAAACCTAAAATTGATGATCCCTAACATGATTCAAATAGATCAACAATGAAGAATGCAGTTACCAATGATGGAGATGACCCAATGAGTTTACTCTTCCTTGATACACCTTTCTCTGGTTTCTAGTAGTTGGCCCATATCAATTTGAAAATGAATAATGGTTAAACATCCTCTAAACGATCCCATGGTTAAATTTATATCCTTGTATATTTTCCATAACATCATATTTATAGAGGAAAATTTGTTTTGGGAATGAAATTAATAATATAGATAGAATAACTAGTTAATTAAATTAATGTACCATCCAACAGATACCTTATTTGAGTATCTGATGATGAAATAACTTAGGTTCTTTCTAGGTTAAACCTGACTGTTGGATTCAAACACATAATCTGATTTTATATATGGGACTCTATTCTAGATATATACCATTATTTATAAAAAACTATTTTTATGTGTTATGAAATCTATATTTTATTTTTATAAAACTATTTATAGGCTCATAGAGACATAGAATATCATGTTTTCCCAGCACATGGCTCTAAAAATATTTCATAATATGATTAAATGTAATGTAAGGAAAAATTGAGTCTATACACCTTTAATATAATTTTAGGAGTCATTGAATAACTGAAACACATCTCTCTTATTAGAGGAGACTTTCAAAACCAATACAAAAATAAATATCAAAAACCTATTATCAATTCCAATTTATTAAAATAATCAACTTCCAAATCCCTTTCACACATTTTTGTGGTTACGGTATCAAAAAAATTCCAATCTATTATGGCTTAAGATGTTATTCGAATGAGTATGTTAAGAAATCAGAATCACTGCTTTTTAATTTTGAACCCATATTTTGTTATTCAATTAACTGCAAATATATTTTACTCTTACTTTCATAAATTAATCATTATCATTTGTATAAAAAAATATTACAATTTTTATGGAATAATACCTTTCAAAACTCCTTAAAACCATTTTAAAATTGAAAATTTCCCTCACTTTATATGAGTATTACCTCCTTCTAGAAAGATATATTATATTTTTCATCACCACCATACACATATTTTTCTAAAATATTATATATATATATATATATTACATTAAATATAACTATATTTCTGGATTATATTTTTTTAATAAAAATAGATAATATACTATTAAATACATAGTAATCTGTTCATATATGTATGTTACCAAAAAAGATAACCATGTATTCCATTATAACAAACTATACCCACAAATTAAATCAATTCAATATAGAGATACATAAATCATTGAATAAATTAATTTAGCACATTTTTTCATCAATTAATGATGTACATGGTTCCAATTAATGGGTTCCAAAGTTCCCATTATGAAACATGTTCGAAATAAACCCAATTATTAACTATCGATGCATAAAATAAACATTAACTAACATATTTATGGGTAATAAATTTATATAAATTTTCAATATGAATGTTAATAGATATAAATATGTATTTTATCTATTTTATTATAATTTTATGTTATTTTTAGTTGAAGTTAATGTTATTTGGTGAAAATATGATTTCAAATGTAAGGGTTTCCACTAAAATATTATTTTTTATTTAGATATATTTATCTCTATGTTTTACTCTAGGAAGATTTCAATATATTTTTCTCTAAAAAAGTTTATAATTTATTGTATTGTAGATATTCAATTTTTAAGATTTCCTTCTTCAATTTCACACCCCCTTTGGATCATAATTCACTCATAATAAAACATGTCATAAAAATAGATCATACATCTTCTTAACATTAATTTATTTATTTCAACCTTATCAATATTCTATAATTTTATTTGTTAATGTACTTATCTCTAATAATAGAATTTCAAATTTTTTATTTATAATTTTTTTATTTAAAATAATTTTTTTCTTTTTTTTGAAATGATATTTTTATACCAAAATGGACTCTTTTTAGAAAATATCAAAGGATTCATGTTTTTAAACATTTTCTATTAATTTTTATAATGCATTAATCATAATAGGTTTTATTTAAAAAACATTCAATGATTTTTTACATGTTTTTATAAGGAAATTTATATATCACTTATTTTAAATAATCATTTTCTCAAAATATATACAAAGGCAATGTGCATATCTAATTATTTACCTTAATAAATTTAAATACTCGAAAATAAATTGTAAAATAAATTTCAACATACATTAATGTAATTTATGTTTAAATGTGAGTAAACATTTTTCATGTTATCCATAAATGACCCTAGATAGATTTTCATTCAAATTTATGGATGTTTTCATGAATTGGATTTCATTTCTATTGGGAAATCAATATATGATGATTTTTTAATTTTTTAATTATGTTTTTGTTGAATACATATTTATTTTTATCACTATATTATTGTTAGGAACCATGTAACCACATGAATCATTTTCTTATGATTTATATCTCATGTGATTACATGTATATATGAATTTGGAGTTGACCAAATCCCATATGATAAATTCTCTATTATACAGTGGGTATTGGTTGTGAACATATTTTTAAAGACCAAAATCCATCTATCTCATTCTTTTACATGTTCTACGGTTCATGGTTCATAGAGAAATCCATGAGATAGATCAGTGGTGTTACGGATCTACAAAATTAAATTACGATAAGTTCAGGAAGTGAACTAAACTTTATTACATGAGACTCTAGTTCCTCACCGGGATATGAATTCACAACCAAAAAAATTTCTTATGGAGTAATTCATGACGTGTACCATTACTTCATGAAGAACATTTATAAGGGTCAAAATTTGGTAAATATATATCCAAAAACATATTATGTGAAGATTTTATTGACACTAATAATTAATTCAAGTTTTTTTCAATCTGGGTGATGTGCTTTCTCGTGGTAATAATCTAGGTACATTCATAACATGAATGATACATTAATTATGGGAAATAATATCTGGATAAATTCCTATATTGTCTTTTATACCATAAAAGTTTCTCAGAAAACATATGATCCATATTCTCTTGGATTCCATAGGATATTTTTCATAGACTTTTGAGGATATTTCAAAAGGGACAAAACTAGAAAATCAACCTACACCCACACCGTCTATTTCCATGGTTTGGTAAATAGTTGTCGTTGGATTACTAATGCCACATTTTCCAAAATCCATTGTTAAATTCAAATATATAGACAAGGATATATGAAACATTTCAGATATGTTTTTTGGGAAACAAAATGTTGCAAATTTGCAGGAAAGGGATAAAGCTATGATTTACTAAATGGGGACCATAGAAAATTATTTCCACAGTTTAAACCATGACCATAAACACATATTTCCATGGTTTAAAGAGTGGTAATATCCATCTATTTCCATTTTTCATACAATCGTGATAGATTCCTATATACACAGCTTAATCTTGTTATATAGCCGCCTATGGCTACATTTTAGAAACGTGGAAAAAGGTTATTATTTCCACGATTTGATACTCTGATTGTTACCCTATATTTCCCTAATTTAAACACTAGTAATAAGATTTTATATTTTTTAAATGATTATTATTTATAATTATATGTAATTATTTATATATTTATATGTATATATATTAATATATATATAGAATTATATTAGTGATCAGTGTAGCTGTAAACTAATGGGAGAATATAGAAAAAATAGGAGGATCAAACCTTGATGGAATTATATATTTTTAAAGTATATTTCCATGATACTTAATCCTGAACATAGCCACATATTTTTATGGTTTCAAACCATTCCTATTTCTAATTATTTTCACATTTTAAATATTTTTTATTTCCACATATGTCCATGGTTTAAACTGTGGAAAAACCACACCTATGGCCATTGTATAAACCGTGGAAGTTGACACATATGAAATAGTTAAATTGAAGATATAACAACATATTTACATTATTTAAACAAGTAATTATGTTAGTACTAGTTGGAATGGATATAGGGCCCACAATTTAGAAAACTATTGTAATAGTCTATCACCATGTTTTTGGACCCTATTTTCATGGTTTTAAACTATGGAAATAGACTAATTTTTTAGTTGTTGGATTGAACGCCGACTTCCATGGAATGATTCATGGTGATACAAAGTGAGTATTCATTATTTCTATTTTTATTTTTAATGATCAGTCATATTGTATTCTATTAACTAATTACATGATATGATGGTTGATCTTCGCTTTGATTTGTGATTAATTTAGATTTTTTTTGGAAACTTTTTGGGTGACGTTATTTTAGGATTGAAGTTTAATTATGGGAGATTTGATTGAATATATTTTATTTATATTATTTATGGAATAAATTTTAATCCCGTGAGAATATGGATTAATTTCCTATCATTTTTTATATGAAATTATAAATTTATCATGATTTATTTGATTTCATGATTGTTGATTTATATATAATAATGTTTAAACTAGAATAATTAAAATAAATTATTTATGCTTGTAATGATCACATCTGTATCTTTCATGATAAATTTTTACTCCTGTATTACAAGATAATGTGATATCTATGTTTATTTTTTTTCTTGTGATGTTTATTGTGCATGATTTTATTTTGTTAATTGATGAATGTTTTTAACCAATGTAATTCCAGAAAATTTGGTTGGATAATGAATTTAAGGTAATGTTTTTTTAAATTATATTCATTCATTGTATAGGAAATTAAAATTAATTCATAAGGCATGAAAAACTGAATTTGGTCATCCATTTTCAAATAGAATAGTCTAATTAGAATGATGTTGTGTGACCATGATTTTATAAAGGATTAGGTCATACTAAATCAAATATTATTCACTATTTTTTTGAAATTGGATGTTAATCTTCAGGGTGTGATTAATTAATTAATAGATTATTTTAGATAATGAATGTTGGTACTCCAGTTTTTAACCTATGATAAATGATTATTTTAATCAATGATGGTAAAAAAACAATTTTGTTTATATAGATAACTATTTAGGGACAATACAGAATTATTGAATGTGAATAATATATGTATTGTATTGTTGGCCTAGATGACTTATTGAATCTATTTATTGGATTCTATCTACTGGTATTTCACTGGATGTGACCATTTATATTTGACATTATGTGGGTGTAGTATGGATAATCGTTGATGATACATGTAAAATGGGGAACATTATTATTGTTGTAGTTAATGACCTTAATGGATGGAAGCTTGGTGATATCCATGGTAGTGTCAGGGATGACAATAGGATTAATGAAATAGGATAAAAATATGAATTCACATTATTGTGCTAAAAGATGTCTTTATTTTGTGATTATTTTATGCTCAAATATTTAGTTGTTATAGTTTCTTTTTAACCAAAATTCCCTTCCCATCTTCATGATGAACCTGGTTGTTCCTCATTTCTGAATCTCTTTTATGTTAGTTCAAAAATTCATAATTTATTTCGAGTAATGAAATTATAGAAATTAGTAAAGGATTCAACCTCTGGGATTGATTCGTGAATGTAATGCTAATGTTGATAATCTTGTGTGTTGTGTATGTAGTTGGATTTCGGCCTAAGGGAGTGGAATTCACTTGGTATTTATTGAAATATGAATTGAATAACGTTAATTAATGGATAATAAATTAATTAATGTAAATTAATATGTTAAAATGAAATAATAAAATAAATGAATCTATTTAAATACTTCTTGTCTACTAATATATCTAGTTCTTAACAGTCACAGTCAGGTGTCTGGTGATTTATAGTTTTATCTGAGCATCAGAAAAGTATAATTCCTAAAGTGTGGTTGGGAGATATTTTATATCTTATATGATATGTTGTTTTATATGAATCCCCACCCATGTTGGTGGGTAAAATTATAGTTAGTGACCTCTTGGATGGGTTTTTACCCAATATTTAGTTCGTGAAGGGATATATGAATTACTACCTATTCTAACTCCTATCTATTGTCATCGTACATTTATGTGATAATATGCACTATTATTATCAATAAACATATATGTTTTTAGAGGTATGTAATGGGTTATTGTTATTTCAAAAACATTTAAATCCATATAGAGTTTCCTTTGTATTATTATAGGTGGGATATTTATTTTTTGATAAAGGATGAGGAACAATACGTGAAAAATGAGTTCTAATGGCTCCAAAATACGATTTAGTTACTATATTGAGACTAGTAACATGATGATTGGTTGATGTGATACATGATGATCATAGAATATGATGAGTATATTATGTGACGCATTGTGTGAATGTTTTGTTACACTATCCCAATTGTCTTTGGTATTGATTAGTTTTGGAGAGTGGTGGCTTCTGTGTGCAATGCCAGAGGATGGTGGAAAACAATTAGAGAAGTAGTAGATGTGAACCTTAAATATATATTATATTATATGATATCTTATTTTAACTATATTTAATCTTGAAATTTTCCATATCAATGGAGTCATCATGGAATGGAGAAATGTTTCATTAATAAAATATAAAATCATTTAATATCACATTTGAGACCCCTAATTTACGATATAAGTGTCTACCAATTGAATTAGTTATGATTAATGAATAATGGTGACTTATTTGGATCTATAAATAAAAAATACCACAAGATTGACCTCCACCCTATCATCCACCATATTCATGGTATTCTTGGACACCCCATCCTGACATGGATAACACCTTTGGTGTTTTCCAAATCACGGTTAATTTTACCTCCACAAAGCTCCAACACTGGTGTGGTGGGGTCACCCACGCAATAACACAATGAAAAACTCCATGAGCACCATGACCATGGCCATTCTGGGGACCTCATATTTAACCCTTTCCCATCTAACTAATGATCTCACAAGGGCCACCATAGCCTGTACCACTGTTATGGTGTTTCCTATTTAAAAAAATGGTTTCCAAAGGAAAAAAAACATTAACAGACCACAAGGATTCTACAATGAATATATCCACACAAAATGGATAATATTAGAACAATTTTGTTCCATATTAGAATAAAATGTTTCCTAAATTTAAATCTCCCCCTCTACGGACTTATCATCCTTGAAAATTTTCCCTAGTGGTCCTTCTGAAACAACATATGCTAGTGATATTTAATATTATACTTATACACTGATATTACCTCAATGAAATACACAAGATACCATAATACTCAAACATGTTCCAAAAAAATCCCCCTCAGAACCGTATTTATCTCACCCACAATCTACACTTAGTGCTCCACAAACGATGTGTCTTGTTCAAAAATAGTGTAAATGGTGTAGATCACATGAACAACGTTAGGGATGTACCCCCAAATCAATGAAACATGAACAACATCATGCATTTTTCAATGATTAAGAGGAAGGTACAATTAGTAGTAATATATTATGATATGTTTGGTAAGACACTATTTTCCAACAAAAATCATCTCCGCATTCCTTTAATTATGTAAAGGAAAATTTTAGAACGATTGTGGAAATAATAAAAATAAATTCTCACTAATAATGAACAAACCATTTTATCTCATCAGATCAAAATAATTTTTTCCCTTCTCTGAGATGTGACCAAACTATTCATTATAAAAGACACCCTCTCAGAGGTATCATTCTCTATACTCCTCCACAAAAATGCAAACTCACCAACCTCATTTCTAAAACGCATTGAAAAAAACAACTGTAAATAAAAAGATTTAACAACCCCCATAAAAATATTACATGTAAACTATTATTGTTGGAAAAAATACTATGGATAGGTTCTCATAACATAATTCATTGATGTATAGTATTAATTATATATTCATTTACACAACTATATGAACAATCCTCTTTGATTTCCCATTATTTTGTTGATGATACATTGTATGAAATTTCAACTATGTTCCCAAATCCTTCTGTTAGAAATTAAAAATCCATGATGTGAAATGTGTGTCCTTATATGATATAATAATATATCTAAATTTTAGTATCTCTATAATATCTCATATAATAAATGTTCCCATAAAATATATATAGTGATTCTATCATATATAAAAGATGTTCTCTATTTTTTTAATAAATCAACCATCACATATACATCATCATGACTCATCAAGGTCGTGGGTAAACCAATTATTAATTCAATCATCAATTCATATAATTTTCAAATAAACATGAATTGTGGATAATGAAAACCACAATGATTTTGAGGCTTGAATAATATCTTCTTATTTAGACTACATCATGAATAAATTATAGAAATGTCTCTCTACAAACCTAGAAAACAAAAATGATGTAATATGTCTTGGTACATCTACATAAACCATGGGGAAAATTGATAATTATAAAAGATAGTGTCATAATTCATATCCTTTCTAAATGAATATTGAAAATCAACCCTCATCAAAACTGAAATTATTTTTTTTCATATAGGGGACACCTTATTACTAAATTATTAACATCAATGAATTTTCACATCACTACACAATTGGTGTAAGACTCTTGGACCATCATTACATATTAATATAATGATCTCTTTATAAAAATATTTCACAAGAGAAAACTCATTGGTAGTAAAATGTATCCACAAAAAACACCACCTTCAAACTCACTAGACACCATTTATCATTTTATGTACACTCTAGAATGTCCCATATCTATATTATTTTCATTCTAATATAATATTTAATAACATTACTATTTTATAGAAAATATTATATTTTTGATGAAAAAAATTTATTGATATTGAACCCAATGCATCTGCATCAGGATTATATACTGATGAGAGAATACATATCAGATATTTTTTAGACCTTGTAAACAAAAATCCTCACTTAAATGATATAATGATCTGAAAAATTTGTCGCATAGACCACAAATAAAAACTAAAACTCACAAATCGTGTATTTATTCTCATGGTAGATCCAAATTCAAGCCCCCAATGATTATATTTAGTCCTTATAGCTTATATTGAATTCAAGAACAACACCTAAGGAAATTTAGTAAAGTGTGTAACACATCAAAGGATCAAAAATGTTAAAATCTTTTATTTTAATAATCTTCTTTTCTACTATAGGAAAGACACTTCAAAGATACCAGTCAACTCGAACATTACTCATTCATTTCAAATACTAATCAAAATAACTTCTAAATAAGATAATTATTGTACAAACTCGATGTTGTACCAAACTAAAACATGTATTCTCATGATCTAAATCATATTCCAATGGTTTTACAATGTCATTAATATGTCAATATTCTCTACATACAAAGATATTTTATCCTGAAAAATTAAATTCCTAAATTATGAAACCTTTATAATTCAAAAGTGAAACAATTATATTTTGGAATATTGCCGATATATATAAAGTGTACTATTTAATATCACATGTTTCCACATAGTAATGTGTACATTCCTTGAGTATATATGGATATTTTCAATAAAATACAAAATCATTGAATTTAGACATGAATTGAAACTCATGTTCCTAATATCCAAGAAGACAACTTGTACATTTTCATGTAGATGGAAATGAAAACATACACATATAATCTATGACTTGTACTAAAAAGTATCTTAGTAATATCATCCCCAATGATCCATTGTTAGCAGTATTATTAACATATGTAAATATTCTACAACTCTGTGTTTCTACAAATTTTTCTAACAAGACACTAATTCTTAGTAATGGTTATTGATAACTCGTGGTTACATGTTTTATATTTTTTTAATCCACACAAAATTGAAGGCTACTATCCACATTTTTTGTTAAGAACAGTAGTTCACCCCCGGGATATTTAATTGGTCTAATAAATAATTTCACATACAAATATTCATTATGTATGTTCAGATCCTTCAACACAAGTAGTAGCAGATGGTATAGTGTCATTGATAATGGTTTCACCCATGACATTAGTTTGATCTTAAATTCAACCCACTCTAAGAAGGGAGACTTTATTTTTATTCTACAAATACAATCTAATAACTACCCACAACATGATGTTAATAAGGCTAAGATACTAACTGTTTCACCACTAAAATAATGAAAGATACCATCATTATAAGATCTATAATCTAGATAAGTTATTTACCCATTCTACATACTCTGTGAAAATATCCATCAGTAAACCCAATATTATCCCTATTTGGTGTTGTAAATTTTACATTCCCCTTATAGTAATTGAATTTCACCATAAAAATAATTAACTTTTCCATTCCAACAATCACATAAAATATAGTAATCTAAATTTTATGATTTATCATATATATTTGTAGCCTTAATTTTAAATTAGTCATCGAGGACTTCTCGAAGCTTTTCCACATTTATAATGGGAAAATGATTTCATACAAAGATGTTATACCATTTTTTGATGGATAATAATTACATTATAGAAACACATGCATATGTACTAAAATAATTTAGTGCATTTGGAGAAATGACAGACAAAATTTATAGGCATGTGAAAGATCTTCATCCCTTCCCAATAATATCTTCCCCTTTAATACCCCTATAAATTTTTTTTCCATAGCATGTGTAAATGATACATAAGAATAATGTTATATTAAATGCTTAGTATGGGTAAACATGGAAGATAAAAATTTATTATTTTATCAAATCATAAGGCAATACATATGGGTATCTGACCATGAGATTAACATTCAATTTCTATACCTATCCTATTATGGATTATAACCATGAGTCGCAAAATTAAACATTAAAATTTCAAAATACATGAATCATACTAATGAAACATCATCATAAATAAATCATGAAAAATAATATAATATAATAAATGTTTGTAAAATAATCATAAGTATAGAAAAAAATATCATATTTCAAGGTTAACTATACAAACACATGGAGCAGGCCTTATCCCATATTTCCCAAAATATAACATGCACATCTACGTGGTTCCCATCATAAATCAAGCTCATTGAATAGTTTCCCATAACAAATAAATCAAGTTCACTTGTTTCCACTAGATATATCATAAGATATTATTCATTTCCCATTGAATCAGATGGATATATAGGTCCAACCCATCGCATAATAAATACTATATATTTTTTCTACAGAAGCATAAATTATTAATCCCATCAAAACCATTTACAAAAATCATTATTATAATCACTTCATCATAACATAACTCATGTAAAAAAATCACATTTTATTATTATCATTCCATAATAATAATAGATGACTCATAAAAATAATTACAATGCTATTGTTGGGTCATATTCCCTGTAAAAAATAAGTAAAAATAATAATATCATCTCAGATAGAGAAAATTAATTTTTAAAGGATCAAATGCTTTTTTTGGGAAAAATAATTTTTCCTTTATGATAAAATTTATTTTTGGAACTGCACAATTATAAAGAATTATTTTTTATTTGAAAAAATCATTTATTAATATTATCGAGTATTTAAACCATTAATTATTCAAGATGGTAGGAAAATATTATCAAGAACTATAATTTAAAATAATTATTCATTCATTATTTTTTTGTTCGTAATGTCACAAAGTATATTATTTAGAAAATGAAGAAATTTTCCTTTTAAATAATTATGTAAAAAAGTAAATCATGAGGAAAATAAACTTATATATTGAATATTTATGGCTCTTAAAGGCGACGGTGCTCTCGAAGGTGATGGGGAAAACCCTAGATGGTATGTGGATGTTGGATCTTCCAGAGATAAGGAAAATACGGTGCATAATGATATAGATCATATGGTTCATGCTGAATTATTCAGTCTTTGTGCGTGGGAATGATCTGAAAAAGCGGGCTAGGTGATATCAAGCCATGGAAAGAGCTTCGCAGAGGTTGAGAAACAGGCTGGGGGATTTTCCTTCCTTGACTGTGAGGCTAGTAGCTTTGGGAGGATTATAAAGAAAGGTCGGATTGCACATGTAGCGGCGAATCAAGTCGCTATTGAAGAAAGGGTGATGTTATGTAAATTTTCCATCATGGCTCGGGTTGTTGTACCGAAAGGGGTTCGGCCTTGGAAATTCCATGATCTGATGGGCAAGTTGGCTATGGTCTGAGGATTCAGTTATTGGAAGATGACAGCAATGGGAAGGAGATTCTATTATGTGGTCTTCACTTATAATGAATGTAAAAGACGTGCCTGGAGTATGGGATCTCTTCCTCTACAACCTGGATTCCTTAGCATTCATGAATGTGACTAAAATTTCGACCCCAGCTTAGTAAAAAACACTTTTTCTCTGGTATGGATTCGTATACATAAACTGAGTTGGCTTTACTGGAATCCACAGATTCTATGGGATATTGCTTCTTCTGTTGGTAACCCCATAAGGCTTGACAAAAAAATGGACAATCCTCACTTTGGGCACTATGCTAGGATCCTAGTTGAGATTGACATGTCAACCACCCTAGTGGAAGAGGTTTTTTTACTACTAGGGTTGATAGTGTAAATCATTAAAAAGTATATAAGAGGAAACCCAAATTTTATCTTAACTGTCAAATCTTTGGTCATTTTCTTTCTGAAGGAAATAGAAACAAGTTCTGTTCCTCTTGTAATATTAGAGGTCATGATACTGAAAGTTTTAGTCGAAAGACAACTTCTCAAGTCCCTTCAAAATATGAAATTAACCCTAGCAATGATCAGGACTTGACTGAGATGGTGATTGATCAGAAAATAAATGATGAGGTTGTTCCTCATGTTGATGTAGCAGATCAATATCAAAATATTGTACCCGTGATCACTGATGGATCGAAACAGAATCATGATTCTTTGCCTGATATTATCACAGATGATGCTAACCCACCCGTAGATGGTGATAGGGTTGGAATAATGAAGGTGATTGATCGGAAATTAAATGTTGAGGTTGTCTCTCATGTTGATGTAGCAGATCAATGTCAAAACAGTTTACCTGTGAGCACTGATGGAATGAAGCAGAACAAAGACATTGTGCCTATGATTATCACAGATGAGTGTCTTAATCTTGTAGTGGATGAGGGACCCAATAAATAGGTCATATCTGATTCTGTAATTGAAGGGGAAAGTCAGGTCCATCATATGGATGGTTTAGAGGAAAATTTCTCTCAAGTACCTTTCGCAAAATTTGCAAGAAGACTGTTACCTGCAACGTTAACAAGGCCAATTGATTCATCAAATAGATTCGCTTCCTTGTCTGATGTTGAAGTTGAATCTACAAAGGATGGAGATTCTGAATCTATTAAGGATGAAGACACCTCTTGTAGTATTACGTAAGTTTCTAAGGAAGATTTACCCCCAAGTTATACTGGCCCCTGCACTAGGCAGAGGTCCTCCAATTAATGAATATTCTATTCTGGAATTTCCAGGGACTTGGGAATTATCCCACGGTCAGAGCCCTAAAGCACGTTATTTTTACCAATAAGCCAATGATTCTTGTGATTGCTGGGCCAATGATGAATTTTGAAAGGTGGATGGGTTGTAAGTGGATTAACCTAGGATATTCGTTAGTTTCATCCAATCAAAAAGTGAATGGTAATGAATCCCTTTGGGTTCATAAACATAATACTGTTGTCATTGACTACATCCTTTCTGATCAACAATCTGTGATCTTTTCTTGCTGTTCTCTATCCACAAGCTTCTGTGTTACCTTTTTATATGCCTTTATTCAGTATATTATAATAAAGGAGTTATGGGATTCGCTTCTTGCCACATCTGGTAATTTTCCTTCATGATGGATTCTTTTTGGTGATTTTAACACTGTTCTGAGGCATGAGGTGAAAATTGGGAGTAATTTATGTAGAGCCTTAGACATTGACTTTTCAGCTTATATTGATCACTGCAAGATGAATGAAGTGACAATCTCTAGTGATGACATTATATGGAGCAGATACACATTGAATGGGAGGAAGGATAGTAAACTTGACAGATGTCTAATTAAAACGGATGATAGAAGTGATGACTTAGAGGTCTCAGGAGTAACCTTGCCTAAATTCCATTCGGATCATAATCACATTCTGATTTATTTATGTTTCAGCAGTCTGTGGTCGACTCCATTGCCCATCAAGTTCAACAATTCCTGGTTAGTAATGCCTGGATGTAGGGAGATTATCATTCAGGCCTGGAAAACTGCTGTAATTGGCAGTCCTTTTCTCATTCTTTCTTCAAAACTAAAAACTGTTAAAGGCATGCTTAGAGACTGGAGTAAAAAATATTTTTCAAAAATTTATTTGGACATTAAAGAAGATGAACTTCATCTTTCAAGTTGTCATAATAACAATATGCAATAATATATTCCTTCACAAGAAGAATTGGATGCTGCTTCAAAACATGATTATCTTTTGAATATGAAAGAAATTCTAGATCGGAATCATCTTAGTGTGAAGTGGCTTAAGGATGTTGATAGGAATTATAAGTTCTTCCATCTGATGCATAAGGAGAAAAAGTTCAAAAGAAGAATAAGATCCTTGAATATTGATGGCAATATGCTAACAACTGAAACTGACATTGTTAATGGGGTGACCTCTTACTTTCAAAAATTATACACTGATTCTGGTGAGAGAAATCTTGAAAAGATTATGGAATGTGTTGAGAAAAATGTTGATGACAATCAGAAAATGGAACTTATTGAGGTTCCAAATCAAAAAGAAATACATCATGCACTTTTTTCTCTTAACATGGACAATACTTCTGGCCCTGATGGATTCACAAATAAATTCTTTATGTTTTACTGGGATATAGTTCAGAATGATGTTATTAGTGCAGTTCATGGTTTCTTTATTCACTCCGACATGCCTTTTGGGATGAATTATAATTTCATTTCCCTTATTCCTAAAAATGGAAATGATTTGGATATTAAAGATTTTAGGCCTATTGCCATTGGGAACTCTATAGCAAAGGTAATTAGTAAAATCAAGGCTATCCTTCTAGGGAATTTTTCTAAGGATCTGATTTCTACAAACCAGTTTGGTTTTGTACCTGAGAGGAAAATTCAGAATTTCATTTTCATTACTTCAAGGTGTATTAACATCTTGAGGAACAAGGTTCAGCATGGTAATATAGCCCTCAATATTGACATATCCCAAGCATTTGATAAAATAAAATGGGATTTCATCTTCTCAATTCTTAAAATGCATTGCTTCTCTGAAAGGATTATTGGATTGATCAGTTCTATTTTGAAAAGTGCTCTTCTATCCATTATTATAAATGGATCCCCTAGGGGGTTCTTTCAATGCATGAGAGGGGTCAGGCAAGGGGATCCCCTCTCTAGACTTCTATTCTCTTTAGCTGAGGATTATCTCAGTGTATGTATTCATGACCTTGTTAACATGGGTAATTATCAAATAATGAGGGCAGGTAGGAATCTCTATGCTCCCTCGCACATATTCTATTCTGAATACATTCTCCTATTTGGTAAGGCTGATAGGAAGACTACTCTTTTCATTAAAAATATCTTCTCACATTATGAAGAGGTTGTCAGTCAAGTCATTAGTTGGAATAAGTCTTTTGTTGTCTTTGGGGAAGGCATGGTGTAATGAAGAAAAATAGAGTTGCACGTAGGCTTGGAGTTAATAGAGGATCATTACCTTTTAACTATCTTGGTGTTCCATTGTTTTGGGGTAGGGTTAAGCATGCTCTTCTTGAAGGTATTTACCTTAAGATTACAAATCAGCTTGCTAGATGGAAGGGTAAATCAATGTCACAGGCTGGTAGAGTGTGCCTTGTGAATTCTGTGATATCATCTATGTTTGTTTTTTCCTTCTCTATATATAGATGGCATGTCCAACTGTTAAAATAACTGACTGTAAAGATTAGAAATTTCATTTGGAATGGATCTATTCATGAAACGATACTAGTGACTGTTTCTTGGAATAAATTCATAAAGCCAATAGATATGGGAGGTCTGGGGGGCAAAGATGTTAGAATTTTCAATGATGCCCATCTCCAAAAATTCACATGGAATCTTCTATCCAAACCTAATTTCTCTTTAGAATTCATGGATTGTAGGTTTGTGGACAGGTTACAAAAAGGTACATGAAGATTTTTAAAATCCTATGTCTGGCCCTCAATTAAGTACACTTACTCATCGATAATGTCTTAGTCTTTATGGTTAGTCTCTCTTGACTCTAATAAGAATTTTTGGGACACTCCATGGTTTCCCAATGTTCTAAAAGATCATATAATGATTTCATCAGCCTTTGATTCTCTATCTATTTCCAAATTACTTGGGAACTCTACTGCTTGTGAAATGTTACCCTGTAATTTTCAGATGGAAATAGACAAATATATTTATACAGATTCTGATATTTTGATTTGGAAATCTGCACTCAATGGTTCATTTTCCAGCAAGGAATGTTATAAAATGTATTGTTCTGTGTCTTCTACTACTCCTTCCTGGCTGGCAGGTCTTCATAGGCCATATATTGCACCTGAAGACATTATTTTAATTTAGTGAATAAGGAAGAATAGTATTCCTATTCAGTATGTTTTATAGTGAGCTGGAGTATTTCTGGCCTCAGTATGTCATTTGTGTATCTACAGCGATGAATCTTTATTGCATTTATTTCTTCCCTGCAATATATATGTTCATTTATGGGATTATGTACAGGACACTTTCAAATGCTGTATTAATTTATCTTCTATTGAAATGGTGATAAATTCTACATTCAAGATTGAGTTTAGTGAACAATTGAAGGCTCTGCTACTTGCTGCTGTAGTTTTGGTAATTTAATTCATATGGAAAGCCCAGAATTATCTTGTTTTCAACAATATACAGCCCACTGTTCGTGAGGTAATTCTTTATATTCATCGTGGAATTCATAATCCCTCTAAGATACAAATTGGATCCATGAACAATGACATATTTGACCTGCTTATTATGAGATCTCTTGGTGTAAGTGACAGGGAAAGGAAGAGACAAATGGTGAAGTCCATTCAGTGGATACCTCCTATTCCAGAATGGTTGAATGTTAACGTAGATGGGGCATCCTCTGGGACACCTGGCCCTGCGGGATGTGGTGGAATCTTCAGAACATATCGAGGATTTTTAAAAGGCTGCTTCTTCCATTACATCGGTCATTCTTATGATACTGAAGTTGATTTGTGGGAGATGATTAAATCAATCAGGTATGATGTCCATTATGGTAGGAATAGATTATGGATAGAGTCAGATTCGTCCCTTGTTGTGAAGATGCTCAAAGAAAGATCCCATAACGTTCCATGGAGGATTCTACCTTCATGGATTTCTTGCCTCAGACTTGCTGGAAGTTTGTGTATTGATGTCTCTCATGTATACCGGGAGGCGAATCAAGTTGCAAATGCTTTATCAAAGAGTGAGATTGAAGAAGTGAGTTCTAGTTGGTCATTTATTTTTCCATATCTCTTTGAAGAGTTGGTTTGTAATGATAGGAATGGCACTATTTACACAAGGTTGTGTAATGTTTCTTGACATTGATTTTCATTGTCCTTTTTACTCTTTTTATTCTTTTTAATAAATGCTGGGAGCAGGTTTCTACCTGCCTCCGGAATCTTCTAGCTAAATATTAATATTTATATAAGATTAGTAAAAAATATTTGATATTTTTAATAAATATCGGCATATAAGATAAATTTTCTTCAAGGGATGATTAAAGATAAACAATCTCTAATAATAATGATATTTTTAAATAAAACCTTGCAGATTTATAATCAGTAGAATCATTTGATCCATGAATGTTATAAAAAGTTATAGATATTAAAATAATATAATATTAAGTATAAGAGGATTTTAAAAAATCATGGGTAGAATATACATGACAAATAATGAAATAAGAAGTTCATGATGCATGTGTCCCATAGATATAAAATTGAGATAAAAATTCCTTACCTCATTTATAGCCTTCCCCTTTTCATATTCAAACCTACTATATAATGAATATCGATTCAATATAAATTTATTACATAACCATATATAATTAATTCAATTTATGATTTGTTTAAAACATCTTATCATCTGTTTATTAGTAATTTTAAACCACTCTTCTCTTTGATTCTTCATCATCTTCCAAGAATGATTTATTTAATCAGAAGTAGTTCTTATACATTGATGATGGTCCCACTATATAAAAAGAACTATTGTTATATAAATATAATATAAATTCCTAAAATTAATCATTATTACCATCCATTTAAAATATATATGAAAATTAATCACATCGCATCGTGGAGATGGTAAGCCATACACACAATTGAGCAAAGTTAACATTTCAGAACTGATTATGTGAAACAACATAGATGTGATATTATCCGTACAGAAGTATAATTATATCATAAATATCATATTTTAAAATTAAACCCATCATAATTATCATTCAAAGAATATATTTATGGAAATTTAATTGTATCAATACATGGAGACACTATGGTGTTTATACGTATGAACAACACTTTCTATTATTGTTGGATTGGAAAGGTGATCAATAATTTCCTATTCATAATCATAATAACATTTAAACGTATTTAGAATGATTATTTCATTAATTTATTATATATAACATACATTTAGTGGATGTATATAAGAGTATAAAAAGATAGTGATTTGTAAGAAGGATTACCCCTTCTTCGAAATGGAACCATTATATAACCTATAAATAACTATAGAGCTGGTCATTTTGGAAGACTAGATCCTCAATAACGTGGATAATCATGTGTATAGGATAATTTTGAAGAGTTTATTCTAACTATAATACTCAATTTGGTGAAATGAGATGAGGGAGGATGAATCATTTTACATTGAAGGTGAGCTACACTTTTGGAATTTCCCAAACATTAAATTATAATAAATTAAGTATCAAACAAATACCACAAAATGGAAATTTTAGGGAAGGGAGTGTGGGATATGGTTGTAATACCATCAAACAATTGATTTTATTCATGTTCTAGTGTAATTTTAACCATTATAATTTTTATTAACACTTATTTAACCTATATATATTTTTACATTGTTAAAAAACATTTCCATATTAAAAGGTGAATATTTTTACAAATAATAAGTCAATTGAACAATAAATTGTGCATATATTATAATTTTTACTATAATTTCTCCCTTTTCAGTATTTTTTTTATTTTTATCTTTTTTATATAGTTGAATAAAATAGTATTTTCATAAAATATTGTTAGGGTCAACTTTGACACAAATCATTACATTGACTTTAAGAAAATAAATAAAAAATTATAACAATGAACCAATTTATTTAATACACCTAAAATATTTTAAATTAGCATATGTAATTCATAGATCTCCTTATGTAATTCAAATTATATTTCCTTTATAATATATAATATCCCATAATCAAGTTTTACATTAATTGAATAATTATTGTAACATCATTGTGTACTTAATTATGATATTTATTTACTACCTAAAATTTAATAATAAATTCCCACGATGTATATTACCATTTTTAATTTCCTATTATTATATATTTTCAATAATATAATCTATTTACAACCATATGAAAAATAATATACTTATTAAAAGTAAGAGTCTTACTTTTTTTCACTCACATTGATTTTAATAATATGAAACTGTTTTTCATGGAAAAGTGTCAATTAAATTATAAATTAATAAAATTAATTTTAAATAAATGAATTAAGTTCATCCAATATGATTTGGGTTACTTTTAAGATAATTTTATAATATTTATATAATTATTTGTACCTTTAATTAATGGATTTACCCTAAATCGTGATAATAAAAGTTACTAAAGATACTATTTATACAGAACAAAAATATAAAGGAAATATCTACTAAATTTTTACCATATTATTACAAAGTTGGAATAAATTTTTCATATTTTAAAAATTATATTTTCCTATAATTAATTAAAAATAAATTCCACTTATTGAACGAGAAGACAATTTTTTAATGTTAAAACATTTATAAGATTGGATTGTTTTTATATCCAATGTCAAGGTGAAAAATAATCCAATGAAATAAATTAAATAAAATTATTTAAAATTTATCTAATTTTACATATATACATATTAAAATATAATTTAATAATGAAAATTAATTAGAAAAAAAATCTATGTACAATTAAAATTTTCTATTTTTCATTTTTCATTAAAACATGAATAATATTAATTAAATAAAAAAATTTCAATGAATGAAAATTTTTATATCAAGATATAAAATAAGAAGTTTATTTTAAATAATAAAATTTATAAAATTTTCAAAATTTACTTTTAATTAAATTTCTTCATTAAAAGTCATTAAATATGCATTTAAGAGAAAAAATAGAATTATTATGTCTCGAAGACACAGAGGATGAAATTTTATCATTATATTGAATATTTTAGAAAAAAAAATCATTAATATAGTCCAAAAGTTGTGATATTTTTATTTATTGGTAAAATACTTATGATGAATTAAATATTTATGAGAAAAAAATATTCCTTTTATATTCAAAATCGTTTTATTTTTTATTTATAATATTTTGGTCAACAAAGAATTAATTATGTATACAAGTGTAAAACATATAGGGATAAATTAGTTAATCCTATTTAAACAATCAATTATAATAGCTAATTTTTATTTTATTCTATAAATAATTACAATAATAAAATGATGTTTTGTAGAAACTCAGTGTTACATGTAACACAAGCTAAGCTAACATTGTGTCTAGTACATGAAGAACATGGTATACCTTATAATTAATGGTAAAAATATATCAAATTACATAAAAATATATGTCATAAAAATATCTAGGTGTTACATTATACGCCCAATGAAATTAATTTCACCATCAAAATTTTTCAAGGTCATATATTTTTAATACATTAAATTTACCATCATCGAAACCCATTTCATAAAACTCAATACTAAAACCTCCATTAAAAAATATGGGAACTTTTTAGTTACCCAATGTAACTAATATATAGGTTTCCATGTAGGATATTAAATTTATTATGTCAAAACATGGGCATAGAAGAGAAAAGTAACTACATAGATATGATGTAGAATGATAGAGAAAATGGTTAGGATAATGAATACAACCAAAAAAACATAGACAAAATAGATCTTGAAATGGTAATTGATATCCTAAAAAATGAAGATAATTGGATACAATTTTATTTAAAAAACCTTTGAGAAGATATACTTACTTAATTTAATATTATATGAACAATATCACTCTATAATTTTGCATTTATCGATTTCTTCTTCATTTCTTGCTCCAAAAAATGGTAAAGTTTAGATTGTAAGGCCTAAACAGTTATTAGATCATAAGAACCATAATGGGAATATAATTAATTCCTTATATCTATATTAATCATCACAAAAAAATTGTTATAACATCTTATCTAATAACAAAATATCATTATATTATGAAAAATTATTCTCTGAAACCTCATAAATATTTCAATGTATGAAATTTTAGAAATATTTTTCCTTATAATCTATCCAAAAGTTTAAAATGAAAGACTCTTGAAATAAGATCAATAAACTTATCATTAATCTCTAAAAACATTATGTATTTCTTAATTTCCAATACCACACATGTGATGACCATTATCTTGTATTCTCTAAAAACGTGATAACAACCTGAAAAATGTAATAATATTAGTGAAATCATGAATGCTTCAAAAATTTAACAATTTACTCAAACCATAAATCCCAAAACACTATATTCTCGGTCCATGATATCATAATCTTAATTTTCATAATATTATTCTTAAGTTCATCAATATTATTCGATATATTTTATCAAAAATAAAAAATCCCTTTATATTATTATCCCATCATCATGAACATATTAAGAATAATCCTTCACTGAATCTTGTGTTTTCCAAAAATATCACCTTACCACCTCTCTAACATTTCATGGTAACAAATACCATTAAAAATATTCTTTTATTTATTTAAGAAAATCTATTGTTCTCCAATACTTATATGTTTAATTATTCCATAATAACAAAAAAAAATCTATAACAGTATTCTTGATTTCCATTACATAAACACTAGACAAATCAACCACTTCGGTGTAATACTCCCCATGTACAATAATAATCATATGATATTCCCCTTTTTATGTAGTTTTATGTTGTTTTTATGTTCATCATCATTGTCACCCCACAGTTTTTGCCACTATTTAGCATAATTCTCTTTTTCATTATACATAATTCACTTATGTGTGGGTGGTCCACTAGATGACATCCTTGTTTCCAATAATTCATTGATCGGCCTTTTCAAAACCTATTGACATTTATGTTCTTTATTTCATTTCTTTCGATATCTAAAACCCTCTTGTTTTAAGTCAAAAAAATCTCTTGATGTTTTTTCCAACATTTCTAGCATATATGTGGTGGAATTTCAATCCACCATGTGATTTATTGGAGTTTTCATGAGTCTCAGTAATTTTATTCTTATAAAGTCCATTGGAATGGTGGGTATATCCAATTATAATTTCAATATTAATAGAAAATATAATAATATCATCCATGATAATAATGTATCTTATGGATAACTCCCTTCAGAAACATGGTTTCAATCCACTATAGAATCGATGGGTTTTTCTATCTTTTTGGATATTAATACAAGATTCATACCTATAATGTCTTGTAAAAATTCCCCATAGGTACCAATAGATTCATCAATAATTTTATTTCGCTCATGGAACTCCTCCTTATTTGTATGAACAATACAAGGAATGTAAGTAGTGAAAAATAAATTTTTGAACTTCTCCCATTAAATGGATTAAATAAAATCATATTGCCATGTAATTATGATAAGTTCCCACCATTGATCTGGCTCACCTTCCAATGGATAGATAGCCTATATGACTTTCACATGTTCAAAACATTGGAGAACCAAACTATAATATTCGTGGTACTGATCTATTTCTCAGCCACTAGTTGACCATAATACCCACTAAAAATGACAGATTCTTACTCGTGAAGGGAAAAATATATTTTTGTCCCATGTTTTGTTCATCTGAATGTCCAGAATAATTCAAAGATTGATAATGTTTTTTTGAGAATTTCTCTATGATTTTTCATTCCAACTCTAATAACATTTTCTTTACAAGGAGGAAAATAAATTTATTGACCATCATGTTCAACATTTACATTGTTAATTTGGGATCCATCCTTTGATTGAAACCAATAATGTATGTTGAGAGAAACACTAGTCCTAGTGGAAAACAACATAACGATGAAAATTCACTTATATAATGTCTAAATTAAGGTAATATTTTTAATCTATGAATCCATATGATTATCTATAGAGACATTCCTCAACATATTATTATTATTATCCATAGGTATCTCACTAATGTATTTTTATCCATGTTTCAAAAGGTTTACTAATCCTTTTTTATAATTCATATTATAATGTCCCATGATTTTCAAACATAGATATTACAAATTTTTTAGATGAATATTCATTACATTACAAAAACACATTCCCATAGACTATAATAGTTTAGTGCATTTGGAATCATGAAAATAAACATATATTCAGGGGTAAAATAATAAATGTTTCCAAAATATAACTTCCTCTTTAGTACACCCACTTAAAAATTTTTATCATAACCTATGGAAAAGAAATATTGGAAAAGGATATGCTCATATGATCAACAAGGGAAAAATTGAAGATATCATTATACTATTTTATGAAAAAAAAAGATTGTAAAAATCAGTATGTGATTTTGAGCATAATATATAATGATTATTCCCACCCACTGAGGATCATAAACATGATTCATCGATATAAAAATTGATATTTCAGAAGATGTGAATCATAATAATGAAACATCACCATAACTCAATAAGGAAAAATATGTTAAGATATTAAATGTGGGTGGCATCATCATAAGTATATTAAACCATTTCATATGTCAAGGATAACTATTGAGACTATCAAATTTGGCCTTATCACCTAGTTCCCCTAATGGATCAAGTAAATTGACTATTTTCCCATCACAGATCAAGAACATCATCTTGATTCCCATCACCGATCAAGTATATAAACACGTTATTCTTATCTATTTCATGAAATATAATTCATTAGAAAATTAATTGAAGGGTTATATAGGTTTTAAAAGTCATAAAATGGAAACTATACATATGTGTACCATATAAACATAAATAATTTATCACATCAGAACCCATGTAATGAAATGAGTTTCATAAAAACCTAATCACAACATAACTCATAGAAAATAAATAATTTTTATAATTATCATTCCATAATAAAAATAATACATTAATAAAAAATGAATCTAACCTTGGAATATGTCCCTATTAAATATTATGTTAAAACAAAAAGGTCATCATAAAAGGAAAAATCTTATTTTTGAAAGATCACTTGAAATAATTATTTAGAAAAATATAATTTCCTTTATGAAAACATTTTATAAAATGTTATTATGATATAATGAAAAAAACTCATTGAAAATAAAATTTAAAGATATTAAGTGAATATTAAATGCATTAATTTTTTATGATGCAGTGAAAATCCAATATTTCCATATTTATTTTAAAAAACATTACTTCTGTATTGTTTTCTGAAATTCCACAAAGTAAAATCTTTTAAAAATGAAAAAATCAGTCATTTAAAACTGTTTTCAAGAAGTAAAACATGGGTAAAGATAATTTAAATATTAATATTTAATTATTTAAAAATTCATTTAAAACACTTTGAAGAAACATCTTCATAGAAGATAAATATTCCCCAATGTAGTCTTAGACATAATCTTTATCGAATAATAATAAGATTGTGAAATAAACCCTAAATAATTTAGTATATGACAAATGTTAAGATAAATAAATTAAATAAAAATTTAATGTATATTTAGATACCCTAATATCATGGATAAGACTCATAAAAACATTAATGGGTAGTATACGAACCACACAAAACAAACAAGTTGTGTATAGGGAATTTTTCCAACAAAAATAATAGTGAGATAAATATCCCTTACCTCATATATCACTTTTAAATATTCATTTTAAAACCTATTTTATAATAAAAATTGATTTATTATACATGTATTATATAACCATTTATCAACCATACCATGTATTATTTGTTTGTATCATTTTATAACCTATTTATTAATCATTTAAAATCACTATTTTTGGTGATATATTAATCATTTTCCAAGAATCTTTTGGTTCAGATGTCATGATACTTATACTTTGATAACTATAAAATCATTTATAAAAACATTATTATGTTATATGTATCATATTTATTTATAAATATAGTCATTTTTACCATCAATTTGAAATATAGATGAAAAACGAATTACATCACATCGTGGAGATGGTATGCCATATATAATCATCAGTAATGCTATCATTTCTCAAGTTATATGGTGGTAAAAAGAAAAAATATGATATTATAATTAAAGAAGTATATTTTTTTATAAATTTTATAAATAATAATTAATCCCATCATAATTCCCATTCGTAAATGATTTGTATGGAAAATGAATTTTATCTCTATGTAGAGGTGGTAAGCTATACGTACGCACAAACGATTCTTTCGATTATTGTATAATGATAAAGGGGTATTAATTATAATAATAATTCATAAATTTTAGGATTATAAATTAATAATTTTATTATATATATCATATATTTATAGGAGTTATATAAGTGTATAACAAGAGACTGGTCAGTTAGAGAAATTACCTCTTCATCAAAACAGCTCATTTAGATATCCTCTAAAGGACTGGAGAGTTGATCCTTTGGGAATAAAAGAACATATATCATGTGAATATGGTATTTTAGAAGATAATTTGGAAGATTATGGCCAATCTAAAATATTAATTTTGGTTAAATGAGATGAGGGATGATGTGCCCTTTTATAATAAAGCTGGAGGCACTTTTAGAATTTCTCAAAAGATTAAATATATAATAAATTAAATATCACTCCAAATACATTAAAATTTAAATTTATTCAAATATAAAGTGGCATATGGTGTCATTATCATCATCTAATATATTATAGACATGATTTTGTTTAATTTTAAAACTTATCAAATTGATTAACCCTTACTTAACATATTTTAATTTTAACCATTGTAACAAAGTTTTCAGTATTATATGGTTGATATTTTACATATAATGCATCAATTGAACCGTAAATAGTAATTTTATTATATTTGAGACCATAATGTATCACCTTTTTCATTATTGAGGGTTTTATTTGTTTATTTAATTCAATAAAATAAAATATTAATAAGATATGATTTATGTCAATTTTGAATCTAATCATTACATTAACATTATAAACATCAATAAAGCGGGATAATGTCAAATTTATAAACTTTATACACATGTTTTTGAAATATTCCACTATAAAATATTCATAGCACTGAATGTAATTAAAAATATATTTACTTTAATTTTATCAATACACCTTAATTATTATTTTTTCTTTAATTGAATAATTATTTCTCCATCATTTTATAATTATTAATTGTATTAATTTATTCAATAAAAACAAAAAATAATTTTCAATTATATATATATACCTTTTAACATTCATTATATTAAGTAAATTCTATCATATCTTATATTTAACCCCATATTATATATATATTTCTTATTATAAGTAAGAGTGTGAAATTTTGATAGTCTGTGATTTTAATAATATCCATGAAATATTCATGGAAAGATTCAATTAAATTATTCAATATAAAATATTATGTCTTAGTGGTTTATTTAACATTACCCTATAATATCTTATAATGGTCTATGATATTTTTATAATATTAAAAATACTATTTTTACTGTTAATTACATGATTTACACTATACTGTGATAATAAATTTTATTAGAGTTACAATTCATGGTTTCCAGAAATAAAAGGGACATATTTAATAAATTTTTATCATATTACTAAAAGTATGGAAAACCATTTTTAATAATTAATTATATATATGATTGGAGTAAATTAATATAAACTCAATAACACTGATGTATTTCAAAAAATGGTTTTTAAAGAGTAAACATTCATATGTTTGAATTGATTTTATATACAATTTAAAATATAAAAAAAAGATTACAATAACCTAAAATGGATTAAATGATATCAAATTTATATCATTATAAATTAATAAAATATGAACACAATTTAAGACTCTATTATATTTAGATGAAAATGATGTTTCCAATTAAAATTTAGTATTTTTTATTATTCAACAAAACCTGAATGATATAATAAAAATGCCAAAAACTCAACCAAGGTTATTTTCAATTCCACATAATCAAAGAAGAAGATTTTTTTTCATATATTTTTTATAATACTACCAAAATACAGTTTTAAAATAATTTCTCTAATGAAATATGATAAAATTACTTATATAAAAAATTAAATTTTTATTCATAAAATTGGATTTATTATGTCTCCAAAAAACCTAGGATGAATGTTAAAAATAATATTGAATATGATATATATATTATTTATTTAATAAAAAACTAGTGATTTATTTATTTATTGGGGACAAATAGACTTGTGAAAAATTAAATAGTTTTTTAGGAAAATTATTTCCTTTTAAATTCAAATGGGTTTTTATCATCATTGATAATTATGTTGTAAATAATGAATTAAAAATAGATAAATGTGTATAAATCATTTTAATAATTAATTTAGTAATATTAAAACTCACCATTCTAATAGATAGGTTATAATTTTCTTATTTGTATTATCAATTTAGTAAAATGGCATTTTTGTACAAACTCAATGTTCGTGTGTAACACATGCTCAGCTGGTGTTGCTTGTAGCACAAGATTAGAAGTCTGTATCATGAAATTAATTCATTCAATGAAATTAGATTATTTGAAAAATCAATTTCAATAAAATCATACGGTGTTTCCAATTTATTCACTAATAGTATAAAATAATAAATAAATTATAAAGAGAAATCGACTTTTATATTAATACCATCATCAATTTCAATATATATAACCAATTTTGAATCAATGTTATCTAAAAAGGTATAAATAGTTGAGGTGATAAAAAATGAATCAAAAAATATTATTTGTCTATATCTTTAATCATCCATAACCTTTTTGCATCACATACACAGAAAATACTTGGCCTATATGGCCATGTCCCAGTTATGTGATACTTTCATTAGTGATCATCATGTGAGGGGTCTGAAATAGCAACTGAGGACACCAACAAGTCCTACAGATTAATGATTATGACTAAATAGATCTTCTACTTATGATTACTTTGAGATGAAACCTTATATACCCCGATAATTTTCTCATTTATTACATTATATGTTGGGAATTATGAAATATTTATATAATTCCTCCACTATCCACAACTGAAACACCAAGGATATCCTATATGCATATAAGGTTTTGAAGAACCACTTCCTTGCACTGGATTTTTATTTCTACTCTAGTTTGAATCTATGGTCTTCCACATCCAATGAGAGGATGGGTTACTATGAAGTACATTGAAGGATGAAAGAAGAGAAAAAATCAATCTCTTTTGGAACCTTCTCAATTTTATAAGCCCTGTGATGTACCTCTATATAAATTATATACATGATGCTTCTAATAAAGTGCCTCAACAATAATTTAAGGCTGATCTCGAACTTATAATCCTCGTATACTTATTTCCCAAACATTAGTGGGGTAAATTAATATAACTACATGAAAGATGTTTAGTAACATACCAACATCATCAATACCTAGAAATATTCATTAACTCATAAGTGTTGTATAGATTATTAACACTAAAAAATTACCCATCAAATAAAATATATATGAATTTCATCTGTTATATACATTCATACTTTCCTTACATATTCATCAACACATTCAATCTAATAGCAAGTCCTTTATTCTTAAAACTATCAAGAATAATTAGATAGTCTATTTTGGTTTATAATAGATCAAAGATCCCCGCAATAAAATTAATTTTTTTAAAAAAATCTTGGGGGACACATTTTTGATATAATGATTTATAATGATAGATTATAATGTATCATTGATAGCCAATCATAGTCTTGAAAACTCCTCCTCCATGGACTAGAATAATACATAAGACTAATAGCTGATATTACCCTTAATCATGAACCATTTGGGTGGGAGTGGGATCGTTTTCATCTACATTCTCTTATAATACATGAGAAAAATCTAGGATTTCCTCCATTATAGGATAATATTGGTATATTTAATTAGGTTTTCAATTGAGAAGGCATTATGAATCAATTCTCTTAAATTTCACTTTACATTTATAAGGCCTAAAAAAAATTATTCTTTTACATTATATAATGTTTTAAGGTACCCCATAATTATTTCTATAGGAACCCATACTAGGAGGCTATAATTATAAGAAAACATCACCCAAATAGTAATAATAATGTCTAAATAATATTTCCCAATTAACTTAGGTTCTTCATATTTTTATATATAATAACCAGCTTATATAAGTTTTAAATAGTTAATTATATCATATATATATATCACAATATAATGGATTATTGATATATTCCAAATTAGAGTGTACATATCTGTGAAATTAATTTAAAAAATAACATTAAATGATCAATTTAGATATATATATTACATGTTTTAAAAACAAAAATATTAATATTTTATTACCTCTAGATTGTTTTTTTAAATCATTATCCTTAGGAAACCCATATCATAAATGAAACTAAGATATATCTACATAAAATATAAATATTAACTAATAATATTGAAATGAAATTATTTTGAAATATAAATAATGATTAAGAAAAACTAATTTATGAACTACATGTATATAGAAATTAAATTCTACTTTTAATACAAATTAAATTAAATTAATTCACATAAAATGAAAAATAATATCTTTTATTATTTAGAAAAAGTATTTTTTAATCTTTTTCCTTTTTTAAGATACCAATATATAATAAAATAAGAACATAACTAATTATAAATAATGTTGTGTATTAATAATTTATCAACACACATTTAGTTGGAAAATTAAACGAAAAAATAATAAAAAAAAATTTTATTTGAAAAGCTAATTCTCTAGTAAAAATAATTTTTCATTTATGTTTTTAAATTTTGTTTTAAAATTGATGTTTTATATTTTAAAAATTTAAAATAATAAAATAGATCTTCATTTTTGGAATCCTAGTATCAATATATATTTTGTATTAATTTTTTATGTTTTTTTTCAATGGTCATTTCTAGTTAAAAATAAGGAATTTGTGAAACATTTAAATTGTAATAATTTTCCATTAAATAAGAATGAAACCAAAATTTATAAACACATATAAATACTACATGTATTTTATTAATAGATATATTTATTTTTAAAATTATTTAATCATAAAAAACATATGTAAAACATGTTTATAACTAATTAAAATAATATATTTATAATGAAATTTTTATCAACATTATTCTTTTAAATCAAGTATTTTCATGTGGGATTTGGTTTTTTATTAGCTCAAAAGCCTCACAACCTTTATTTGTTTTATTATAAATAAATATATTTCATCAAACTCAGTATTTAATATATTATTATCTTATATGTAAATTCAATACATAAGAACATATGTTCTCTAAAATAAATCATTATATGGTTAATTATACTTATGTTAAATTTAAAATTTCACACATTTATAAATAATATTTGATAAAATTAATTTCATATATGAAATTTTTTGTTTCTAATTATTTAAAAATTATATTATATTATTTTTTATAAGAATTAATTATGAAGAATTCAAATTAATTACAAACACAAAAGGACAATGAAGCAAAAAGAAAAATAGTTAAAACAAAAATCCATAAAACACTTAATGTCATGTAAAACGGATTGATTGATGTTACTTGTGATCCAAGAAAAATTCCCTCTACACTTTTTTAAATTTTGATGCATTTGACACATGAAAAAAAACCATACATTATTTAAAATGTAATAGTTAGCCAAAAACTACCCTTGCCTTCACTTATAAAAGGGTAATATCTTCACCACATCATGTCCCATATGTCATTTGAATTTATCCTTTAACTAATTTTACTCTACCATAACTACAACAGTTTTTTATGAACATAACCCCTTGGTCACACATATTATATAAAGATCATCATATTAAGAGAGACATCCAAATAATATCCTTGATGGTAGTCTTATCAACTACAAAGTTTTATTCCTAATTAACAACTATAAGATTTATTCTATAAAAATTAATAATGAAATTTTATTAATAATTATATACATTACTTCTGCTATATTAATCTTATTATTAATATTTTTTTATATTCAAATTTTATTAAGAAATAATAATTCTTATTTCATTTTGAGGACTAATACCTCCACGACATCATCTGCTTAATTTTTCATACCACCATAAAACGTTATATAAAATTATGTTAATAAGGATACGTTTTATTTTTATGATAACATGAAGGATATCATAGGAAAACAAATTACATATTAATTATATGAACAACAATCCATCATCGTTAATTTAATTATTTTAAATAATAATCCTAATAGGATAATATTTTATTCAAATGTGTAAGGTTTTAATATAAATTAAATCTTATTATAATGTATTAGATTATATTATATCAAACTAATAAATATTATTTAAAACATTAATCGTCTCCTATAATGATATTACAACAAAAACACCTCATAATGTTTCACTAAATAAAAAAATGGTCAAATTTTGGTTGGTTAAACCATCTAATTGAACAATAATATGAAATTAATCAGGAATAATATGATAACATATTTAATAATACAATATGATAAAAATATTATAAATTTTTTTATGGGTATTTTATATCAATATGTATTTCATTAATTAAGAAAATACACTTTGATGAAAAATAATCATTGAAATATTCTTATTTTCAAATTTGTAATCCTCAATAATTTTAAAAAAATAATAAAATGGTTTTAAAAAATATATATTACTATATATCATCTCTAATAGTAAATATAATGAATTATTTATGATAAACTAGGGAATAATACTAACCACAAATGTTGTTAATATCATTCAATTACAAATAATCAAAACTCTAAACAATTAATATGTAAAATAAAAAAATTAATATAGATATTGAATATTTCAAAATATTTAAAATGAAAATGAATTTGAGTATGGTTATGAATTATCATTTTATGATATATATGTTTGTAGGATTTGATTTTATATTTTTTTGTGGAGATTAGGAATAAGAGGTAACAGATTTAGTCTCAATTTCAATTAATTGATCCATGGTTATGTTATACTTCATGTTCACATTTAAAAAGTGTAAATATATACCATAGTAATATTTATGTAATGATAATATTATATTTCATGATATTAAATTCCCCATTTTATGTTAAATTTAGAATGGGATCTTGGATATAATGTTCTATATTTTTTTAACGGTTTTCATTTCAAATTCCTCTATTTAGGATATATTGAATATTTTAATCCTACTTTCATTATTGAGGTGTATAAAATAATAATTTAAGATATAATATCATGAAATATTTTTTACTTAATTATTTTAATTATATTAATTCTATTTCATGTTTTTTAATTAATTTGTTACTAAATCCATAAGGGATTTCTTGGTGTCAATTCTAATTCTTTCATAGAGAATACATTTTTTCTCCATGTTTTCTATCTATGGTGTATTGAAATATAATGAATATAGATTCATAATATCAATTTTATTTAATTAATTTTATAATAAAATTAATTCTCCCTTATTCAAGTGGTTAATGATTCAGTTGTATCCCTATTTTTGAGGATAATTGGTAACTCAATTTTTGTTGATTGAGTTATCATCATTATATGAAATTGTTTCGTATATTTACCTATACTTCATCCTTATGATTGAATTATGTTTTATAATTTCTCTATTATCTATTGATATATACTCCTATAACATAATCAATTTTATAAACATATTTAAAATATTGGAATATTTTATTTTGAAAATGTCCACTTTATTTCTCCTGATATATTAGGATCGTGCTATGTCAGTATTGACAATGTCATATATAGAATGTTTAGTTTTGAATTTACATCACATTTTACATAACTAAAATTTTATAATAGTAACCTAGAAATATTTCTTGTTAGTTCATATGGGGAAATATATTTGTGTTCCTTTTTTTATTCTATTAAAGACAATTTTTGGAATGTTGACTACATAATGTTTAAAAAACCACCTTATTTTTATGATCTGTTTTTGGTCAAGTTAAAAATTTTATTGAAATTGGAATTTTTTAGACATTAAAAATGATTATTGAAAGATAAAATGGGTTTAACATGTATATATATTCCAAAAAATTTATTATATAGATAAAAATATTTTTATTTACTATTTTTTCCATAGGAAATGTTATGAAATGAATTATTGAATCTTACCATGATATAATTACACATAGTAAGATTATGGGTGGGGCTTATCATCATATATCCCAACAATTCATAAATTTTTATCTTCATAAAAAATAATTTTTGGATTTTGTGTACGCCTCTTAAAATAAATGGATTATTTCTACGAAAAAGACCTTGATAGTTATATATCATGACTACAGTTTCTATAAAAATTAATGTGTATTGTACTAAGGACATGATAATTGTTTTTTATGTTCAATATTATGCATTCTAGGTATATTATGTTACTGTTATTGAAATCCATTTTTCAATTATTAACATGGATATATTATGCATTCATATTCATGTTCATTATGGATACATATGGTGTACATATTCTTTCCACAAGTATTAATATATTTTTATTCCATGATTACCAAATCTATATGTTTCTCCTCATGAATGTTTTATCTAACCACTTCATTTGTATCCATTTATAAGGGTTATTAATTAATTTATTACATGTTACATATATATAAGGAAAAATTATGTGAATGAATTTATAAGAGATATTTAACACACATTATGAATTTACTAGATTCAAATATAAAGGGAAAATTCACCATTTAAAACAATGAACATGATATTTATCATATTATGTTGTGTTATAATTAAAAAATTCATAAAACATAAAATATCTAAAAAATGTAAAATATTGAATAATAATTATTTATCTTTTTATTATGGATGGTTTTATCCAGTCTTCAAAGAAATGATATCAAAAAATGTATGTAATGTATGGGTCTACGAGCACCAAATCTTGGAGTGTGGGCCTAATGTATCCTAATTTTTAACAATGTAAGGGTTTAGTAAACTATAGAGATTAATAATTATGTTCAAAATAATTTATGGTTCGATAATATTGGTTTGATCATATGTAAAAATATATAGATAACCATATTAGACAAGTATATGAATTAATAATAAGGTTACAACTAAAAATTTATTTAGGGAATAATATTATAAAACACTAGTAGAAATCCTACAAGGTAGTATAAGAATATGATTAAATATGAATGTTTTTTTAAAGTCATTACTATAATTTTTTCCATTAAATTACATCCATATCTAGATACTGGAATATGTATACGGCTATTTCACAAATAAAACTAGTGGTAATCATCCTATGAATGGTCTATTAAGAATCTACTCAATCAGCAAACTAATATAGGACAAGTTGAAATAGTAATACACCCCCTAGAGAGACACTCTAATGGTATACTAGTTTGTTATTCAAACGCTCTATACCAACCATTATGAAATATTTCATAATGATGTTAAATTATTAGGATGGAGAATGTAAAAAAGAATCTGAATTTCCAAGGGATGGAAAAAGAGATTCATAAGATGATGAAAAATGTATCATAAATTAAGAAAATGGATTCATAGGGGAAGACATATTCTGATTTTTTTTCACACACACACATATATATATGTTTTTGATATTATCATAAACATTTTGGATATAGTATTTTCTTGAAAATGGATCCAAAAAATTGAATCAATGAATGATTTTTTCCAAAAAACCTATATGTTTTAAAACTGAATAAGGGGACAATCATAAATGGGTGAGAAAATTATTATTTTCCTATTATGATAGAAAATTGATCTTTTTTAGTATTTCCAATGGAAATCAGATTGATATATTAATAATAATGATAAGCATAGTTATTCTCATTAGTCAATGATATTTATCAATACTATTATAGTATACTCTTAAATATATGAATATTATATGAATCCTCTATGGATTCTACTTTAGTCAGATTACGTTAAAGGTATGAAAACATATATTAAATTGTATTTATAATCTGAAAATGTTATTTTTATTGATTTTTTAGAATACCATTGAATAACACTTGATTTAGGTCAGTATAAATCATAGCTTTTGGGTGTGATAAACGTTTAGGCAGAAAAGGGTGATTGATTTTGAGGACAATGAGTTATATAGTATTGATATCCATGTAATTGAATATTTATAAAATATAAAAGTGAAACATTATTTTTTTAAATTTTATCAAAACATTCATTACATTATATATAATTTTATTCAATTTATGAACATGCGATTAAAATAATTTGTGGCTCAATATATATTTATATTGTGTATGAATATAGAATAATAATGCACTTTAATTTATTAATGATTATAATGGTTTTAGTAAGAGTATGTTATTATGAGTATATAATTAGGGTATATACATACATAGTCAAATGAATATAGGAATAATTAATATTTTTTTCAGAAGGACTTATTATGTTTTGAGATAATAGTTTTAAATAAATATTTCATTTAGAATAATTTATTAAAGCACCTGGTAAACTATGGAAACAATAAATTATTAAAAGGCTAGCGAGGATAATCTAATAATTTTATAACCGAACTAAATAACTAAAGGTAAATGTGGTTGTAATGGTAAAAGGTTTTATTTTTAAATTAATATTATGTGATTGGTTATTATAAATACAATATTATTATAATGTTTAACCACTCATATAAACACTTTTTGATTCAATAATGGAGGTAAATTGAATTGACCATGGGTGTGGGGGACAATTTATAGATTATATAAATACAAAAACTAAAAGAATATCACCGACTATTATAAATCTTGTTATTATTCTAAAAAATATATCATGATATATCTATAAAAATTTTAACATTTTATAAGTCCTAAAACTCAAGAAATTAGTCAAATATGGAGTCTAATGAGAGATCATCTGATCATGTTCATCATACATACACGTTTAATGGAAATAGATAAATTTAATATTTTAGTTTCTTGAATTCCTTAAATATTGTAAATTATACAACAAAATGTTCTTATATTTGGTTTAACAAAAGATATTATAACGGCTCGAACCTCTCTAGTCTATTACTTTGCTGGAATGTGGTGTTTGAGTTGTTCTGGGAGGTCAAGGTGAATTATTCCCAACACTTTTCCAAATTTATAGTTTATGAAGAGTGTTTCCAAAATAGAAACCTTCCAACAATATACTTCCAAAAGCAGCCGTTTTTCATGGCCAGATTTATAGTTCATGAATAATGTATCTAGACTGGTGAGGTTTCAAGACAAGTGAGGTTCTACAGTGTTTCCAAAAAGGTGAGATTTCGAGACCAGTGAGGCTCTACATTGTTTCAAAACCCTTGTGGTTGCTAGACCTTTGAGGTTCTATAGTGTTTCTAAACTAGTGAGGTTTCCAGAACAATGATGTTCAACAGTTTCTCTAGACCGATGAGGTTTCCAGACCAGTGAGGTTCTATAGTGTTTCTAGACCGGTGAGGTTTCCTCACCAGTGAGGTTCTACACTGTTTCCATAATGTTGAGGTTTCCAGGCTAGTGAGGTTCTACAGTGTGTCTAGAACGGTGATGCTTCCAGACCAGTGTGGTTCTACAGTGTTTCCAGACTACTGAAGTTTCTAGAACACTGATTCATCCAACACTTTTTAAAATTTCATGTTTGGTGTACGATGTTTCCAGCGTCCTACAGTTTCACCCCTTGAACATTTCCTTTGATGTAGAATGAATTTAAAGCCTCTTTTTAATGACTCTAACGCAGATTCAATGGTCATAACTCCTTTATTAATTTTTTCTAATGTGTGGGATGCTTTTACTTGGTCAAAACACATGGTTTAATTTTATCCCCTTTAAATGGAAAATCCAACATTTATTAAACCTAATCATAAAATCTTCTAATGGGATGATATATCTTCTTCCAATGTTCTTCTTTCTTGTTCCCCGGTTCGAGACGCTCAAACCCTTCCTCTTTTCATAATAAGTCATGAGATCAATCTGCACTACTCAGATCATCCCTTCATTGGGGGTTAACTACTCTTATTTCAAACACATTATTTTGGGGAAATTGGGAGGTATCAATCCAATTCTAATATAAGTTCTCGATGTGATAAATAAACTACGATCTTTTATCATCGAGGTAATAAATTCTACCTCTGTCTCTCTTTTACATGCATCATGCGGTGTGGGTATGACTATGTTTCCACGAGACTTAGTTGAAACCCAACCTTTAGAAAGGATAATAAATGGGTGGTAAATTTATGGTGGATGAGGCATATATGATATTGTTATTATTGTTTTCAATATTGTGAATTGTATAATATTATTCCTACTAAAAATCATGGTCGTTGTTGATCCTTGTTTCCACACTGGTAATGCACTATTTTATGGACATGGTAGTGATTAAAAAGGTGTAACATGAAAAAATGGTTAACCACATATACCTATCAGTTTAAGTGGATGCTTGATGAATGTAACCCATGTGTGATCACCCTACTGAAAGATATGAAATGGAGGAACATGGTGACCAGTGTTGGTCAAGTATATAAACTGTTCAATCTATCTTAATGATAAGAAGATTCTTTTTGGTGCCCTGTATGGGTAATGTGGTGGTGTTGTTGAGATCACGGGGTGGCACTAGTTGTGACCTGTTAAATCACATCTTTGTTCCTTATATTTTGTTTTTTTCCTACTTATGGATATTCATGTTAGATTTACAGTAGTTAAATAATAATAGTTCTATAAATTTTCAAACACGATAACATGAATAGGGTGTTTTTGGATTGTTTTTCTACGCATGATGTAGGGGTAGGAGTGTTGTGGCATGTTCATGGATATTCGTTTTAATCCATAGTATGGGAAGAGTGCTTGTTCAATATTAATTATGTACTTTCATCATGTTTAGAGTTCACCAGACCCATTTAGAAATCATAGTGTCAAACACCCCCATATCATGAGGGAGGGTGTTTCCAATGGTCATTAACTCCATTATGCTCCCTCTCCTAGAGGCTATGATGTCCGGAGGTGGTGACATTATCCCAATTCTCCTCAGGCATGGAGTGTTGTTTTAGCCCAGAACCATCAGGTAGTTATTTGTTATGGAGATGAGGCATATGTGTTTTTAGGAATATTGTTCCCAAATTTCTTCAGGATGAGGCCCATGTGTATTTGGGAGAGAGGTGTGGTTGTAGTTTTATAGGTGTCTTTAGGATGAGGCCTAAGTGTCTTCGAGCGAGATTTTTTAGTGTTGTGGAGCCCATTTTCCTGCGGGTAGAACTGCGTGGGATGTGGTTGTAAAAGGGACCAGGTGTTTTCGGGCAAGATATGTTGATGGTTGTGGCCCATGTGTGTGCCTGCGTGATATGGATGCGGAACTTGCTGGGAAGGTTTGACGCATAGGATGTTTAGATGACCAGTGGAAGTTTGGTGCATTGTAACCTATAATGATGTGTTGTGCTACTATATACATGGATTTAGATATTTAAGGATAGTTTCCTATGAGGCTTGGTGGTTCGTTTCCTTCCCCGGTGTTTGCTTACTTGTGTTTTTTTGGGTTCATTATAATGTCTCCCTACTTTTGCATGAGTTATTTCTGTTCCATACTGAGTATACTTGTATCCTCTCCCTACTTTTAAATTGAGGATTCCACGAGGGCTTTGAGGACCGTACAAGACCCTAGTAGTCTGGAAATTGGGATTTTTTGCTGGTTGGTGCTCCGTTTTCCTCCTGCTACTCAATTTTTTTTTCGATTTGGAATTTCTCTTTGTGAGATTTTCATACTTTTGTTTTAGTTTTGTTTAGAACATGCATGTGGCTTTGTCTTTGGGTTTATTTTTAAACAAATCATACCTTGGTGTTTGGTGGTTGGATTCTCATATCTCCTAATCTAATTTTAAAATAAAAAAATTGTATTGCCTCCTATATTATGAAAATATATACCCTTGGTGATAGTCGCCACTCTGGGGCCTACTAGAGGTGGGACATGGGGGGAATTATCTTTTCTTCATCTTAAGGCATGAAGAGCAGGGAACTTTTCCACCCCTCCCTCATCTTGTTGAATGTGGGTCGAAACAGAATAGCATGAGTGGAATGTTGAGAGATACGATGGAGTCTGGAGTTAGGCACAGTGATAATTTCATGTGATGGTAGGGATATAGTACTAGGAAATCTTGGTGTGTTATATAGGCTACGGAATACTAGATTGGACAGAAAATTTTAGGTCCCCCGTGATCTGATGCAAGGACTCTTAGCCTTCCAAATCACCAAATGAGCCTACATTGATTGCAGGGTAAAGAACCTAGTAATGGTACATGCATCATAATGACTTATGTTCTTACTTGAATTGGGGTGTCTTGGTGGAAAAATTTAATAATATTATAAATAAATATAAAGTCCAATTTCTTACTACTCAGGATTAGGCATTCCTAGTTTACCTAGCAGTTGTGGAACCCAGACATCATCCATATGTGGCTCGAGAACATGAGGCTCTGAAAGTTTTTATGGCCGATCAGCAGAGGGTTGACTGAGAGGAGGATGATGAGAGGTGGTAGTGAATTCTGTGTTCCTTATAGCGATAGACCCAATGGATTTATGAGGGAAATGTTTCCAACATAGAAATATATGGTTGGATCAAGGAGTTTGCGATCACCTTCATTGTGATCCATGCTCTAGGGGTGTACTGGGTATCATTGGCGGTCAACCAGATGAGATGGGCAGCACGTTAGTGGTGACTGCTCTACCTCGGGGAAAATATGGAGACCGAGGATCCGTTGGCAATTTTTTGAGAAGAATTTTTGAAAGGAATTATTTTCTTATATGGAAAAAGATGAAAAGAGACATGAATTGACCTCCCTTCTTCAAGGAAGTATGTTAGTGGTGGAATTGGGGATCATGTTCAACGATCTACTGCGTTTTTCTACGAAATAATTTCCAGATGTGAATTCTCAGGCGAGATGTTTAGAAGAGGTGCTTCGACTGTCTCTTCAGTATACTATTACTACCATTACCCTAACGGCATAATTGGAAGTGAAGAGGAAGGATACAGTGGTGAAAGGGATGCACTTGAGAGGAGGTGTGCTGTGATAAGTGAGTCAGCCAGGTTCATAAATGGGAAAGGAAGTCAACAACATATCTCCAGCAACAGGGCCTTCCAAGTTTCGACAAGTGGGAAGTATGCCTCATCAGTTCTAGTTTCAATCCTCTGGTATTCACCAATTTCCTACGGTCCGAGGACCAATATTCATTTCCTATGAAGTTTTCTGTTACATTCAAAGCCAGTTACCAGCTCAAGCTCCGTAAAGTGGGGGTGGGCAGGTTCAATACCCACCTCAGCAGCATCAGTTTGCAATGGGGCCTTCTCAGTAGCAGGTCCCTACTCCTCTAAGGAAGACGTTTCGAGGGGGAGGGGTAATCCTCTGGGACCTCTAGTGGGGTGTGGTTGAGGAATTGGATGACAAAAGAGAGGCATAAGAGCTGCGCATGGACAGTTTCACTCTGCAGAATTAGAAGTGCCAGTGGGGATGGAGGCCATTTGAGGTACGATATGTTTGTTTATCTATATTGTTTGTTCTTTGGTTGATTATGGTTCCTCACACTCCTTTGTTGCACCCGATAATTCCCATGCTATAGGTGTGGAAACAAAAATACTTCCCTTTCTTCTGGTGTTGAGTACACATGTTGGAGGTCAGACTAGTTTATTTTATGTTTCTCAGGGGTGTATACTGATGTTAGGGCCACATCTATCTAGTGGGAATATTCTTCTATTTCAGATGTAGCCGTACGATTTCATTCTAGGAATCTACTTGTTGTTCTCTGTGTGTGATGTTATATACTACATCCAAAGAAAATTCGATTTTTCTGGTGAGGAAGGTAAGCATGTTTATGTTTTCGGTGAGTAGAGTTGTCAGATGGAAAGTCGGTGTATGAATCCTCTTCTTTCTATCTTGGCTGGAATGTCAATGGAGTCAACATATGATGATACGGTGGGAGATTTGGGGGGTTTCCATGATTTTTTGGATGTCTTTCCCAAGGATGTTGTGAGTTTACCCCCTCAATGGGATGTTGAGTTCAGGATAGACTTACGACCTGGTGCCCATCCTATTTCGATTCCTCCCTATCAGATGTCACATTCTATTTTGCGAGAGATGCAGATTCATATTAACGACCTGGTGAAGAATTGTTTTATACGGTCTAGCATCTCTCAATGGGGTGCTCCAGTTTTGTTTCTGAATAAGGATGATGGAGTTATCAGGATGTGCATAGACTACCGAAGGTTGTATCAGGTATCTGTTAAAAACCATTACCCTCTCCCAAGGATAGGCGCTCTCTTCGACCAATTGAAGGGATCAGGATGGTTCTCTAAGATTTATTTGTGATCTGCATATCACTGGCTAGGTTTTAAGGAACGTGATATCCCAAATATAGAATCCAAGGGATGGTATAGGCACTTTGAGTTTTTAGATATGTCATTCGGTGTGACGAATGCACTAGCCATGTTCATGACCCTCGTGATCTATTTTATTCATGTGTTTTTTGAACTATTTGTTATTGTGTTCGTTGACTACATTCTAATATACTCTAGGTCAGAAGATGAGCATGTTGAAAATATCATAATTGTCTTGGAAGTCCTTCGATGCCACTAGCTCTATGGGATGTTTCAGAAGTTCATGTTCCTAACATTAGAAGTTCACTTTCTCGAAAACGTGGTGTCTCAGTAAGGGGTAGAAGTGGACCTATTGACGGTGGAGTAAATTGATTCATTGGAAACACCCAAGAATGTGGAATAAGTTTTCCCTTTCCTGGTATTGACAAGATGTTACCAGAGGTTTGTGCCCAAGTAATCTCAAGATGTAGCTTTATTGATGATTTTGTCCAGGAAGGACCAGGCTTTCGAGTGGAGCGAGATGTGTTAGGAAGCGTTCAACTATCTGAATGAGAAACTATTCAGCACTCTAGTTATCTTGTTTATAGAAGAAGAAGTTGTATTTGATGCATTTGTGATTCTTATGGTCTTGGTTTGGGATGTGTGTTGATGCAGAAATGGGGAGTGATCTATTTTTATTCTATGAAGTTACATCATCATGAGAATAACTATGAAACCCTTGACCTAGAGCTTGCAGCAGTAGTGTTTTCATTGAAGTTGCGGCAGCATTACTTCATCGGGGAGCAATTTTGGTCTTTACAGATCACAAGAGTTTAAGGTATATCTTTTTTTCGGTGGGATCTTATTTTACGGGAGTGGATATGGATGGATTTTCTACAAGACTACAACATCAAGGTATCTTACATCGAAGGTAAGGGAAATTTTTTGGATGATTCCTTGAACATAAAATAAAAAAAAAAGTAGTTTGAGAGTATGCATATGCTTAGAGGGAAATGAGAGATTTGGATTCCATTAAACTAGATGTGAGGGAGGATGGTGGCAGAGGCTATTTGTTTCAGATAATGGTGTGGTCATCTATAATGTGGTAGGTGGAGGAGTCTAAGTGGGGAGAATCATAGGCTTTTGTTATGCATGATCGTGTTGACCAGGGAAATGCTCCTAAAGGGTGGATGGAGGGTGGTCAAAATCAGATGCATTTTTGTGGACGGTTTTTTGTTCTATAGGTGATGCATTGGGAAGTTCGTTGTCGACTTCCATTGATCATCCCTAGTGGTACACCCTGGAGTTTCCAAGATGTATCGAGGCCAAAAGAGATAGTTTTGGTCGCATGAGGTGAAGCGGGCAGTGACAGATTTTGTGGAAATGTGCTTGGTGTGTCAATAGGTAAATGTTGAACATAGTGTTCTTGGATGTTTTTTGCAGCCTTTAGATGTCCCCGAATGTAAGTGGGATTAATTCTAAATTTATTTTTTCCCAAGGCTACCCATGACTCAAGGAGGCTAAGATGCTATATGGGTAATGGTTGATCGGATGATGAAATCGGCTCACTTCTGGGCGATCAAGGAGTCGAGCTTGGTGACTGCCTTAGTGCAGACGTACGTAGATGAGGTGGTACAGTTGCAAGGATTTACGAGGTCTATTGTCTTAGATCGGGATACACGGTTTACCACAGGATACTGGATGGGATTGAACCATGATTTTGGCACCCAGCTACACCATATAAATTCTTTACACCCCTAGACATATGAGAATATAGAGAGGACTATACAGATGTTGGAGGACATGGTACACGAATCCATTATGGATTTTGGGGGATCATGGGTATGACACATTCCCCTGGTAGTGTTTACCAACAAAAAAATATACCACTATACCATTGGCGTGGAACCATTCGAGGATTTTTACGGAAGGTCACGTCATTAACCAATGTTCTAGATAGAGGATGGTGAGGCAGGTGTTCTTCGGCCAGATGTGATGTAGAACACCACATAGAAAGTTCATCTTGTGCATGAGAGGTTGAAGAAAGCTCCAGACTGGATGATGTTATATTCCAATCGATGGAGGATGCCTTTATTGTTCTATATCGGATGCCATGTGTTCTTAATGGTTTCCCCTCATCATTGGCATCGAATGTTCGGTCGCATAAGTATTCTTTTCACCATTTCGTTGGTCCTTTAACGGTTTTGGATAATGATAGATCCATGTAGTATCAGATAGAACTTACCCTGCAGATAAGATGGATACAAGATGTTTTCCATGTATCAAATCACTATCTTTATCTTCATGATGACTCACACATCATCAATTGGAGTGAGATCGATGTTGACAATTATGCGACCATTGAAGTGCGTCCAGTAGAGATCCAGGACCGAATGAAGAAGTTTTTTTTGGGAATTCTATTCCCCTGGTTGGTGTCTTGTGGTAACACGGTGGTGTCGACGAGAGTACATGGGAGTGGCATTCCCAGATGTGTGACCAGTAACCAAATCTGTTATAAGTTGTTCTTCTGAGTTTTCTTTGATGCACTCACTTTTTGTTACATTGATGTGATTTTATGCTTGACTTTATTGGATATGGAATTTTTCTACCCTTATTCTCTAGATGTGCGGGATGTGTCCGAATTTGTGGGGAAGGGAGGACTTGACTCTTAATCAAGATGCATTAATGTGGATGCGATTATACTTGTGCGGGAGAGTCAGTGTCGCCCAAAGAGGATAATATCATAAAATATTTGAAGGAACTCCCTGGATTATGTGTTGGGACAATGTGATCTTTGGGGTTGGTGCATCTGTTTAAATGTGATAATTATTAGGGGGAGTTTACTTGTATGCCAATGTTTTATTACTGCTTTCGAACAACTCAAGGTGGTTTTCCCCTGAGTGGTATTTGATGGGGTGGTTATTCAGACCCCTCTTTTCTTCTTGGATGGTTTTGAATTATCAGGGATGAGAATGTTTTGAGAGGTATATAATGGAATATTCTGAACCGCTCCAGTCCATTACATTGTTGAAATCTTGCGTTTGAGGTGGTTTGGGTGGTCAAGGTGACTTATTCCCAACCCTTTGCCAAATTTCGACTTCTTGAAATTGTTTCCAGAACAGAAAACCTCCAACAATATCCTTCCAACAGTAGAATTTATCCATTTCTAAATTTCTATTTAATGGATAGTGTATCTAGACTGGTGAGGAGTATATATTAGTGAGGTTCTATAGTGTTTCCAGACGGGTGAGGTTTCATGACCAGTGAGGTTCTACAGTGTTTCCAGACCGGTGAGGTTTCCAGACCAGTAAGGTTCTGAAGTGTTTCATACTGATGGGGTTTCTAAACCAATTAGGTTCTATAATGTTTCTAGTCTAGTGTGGTTTCTAATCTACTGATTTTCTACAGTGTTTCCAGACTGATGTTATTTGTAGACCATTGAGATTCTATAGTGTATCCAGAATGGTGAGGTTTCCAGACTAGTGAGGATTCCAAACTAGTACGATTCTACAGTGTTTCCAGACCGGTGAGGTTTCCAGACAAGTGAGGTTCTACAGTGTTTCCAGACCTATGAGGTTTCCAGAATGGTGACTCATCCAACACATTTTCAAATTTCATGTTTTCTTTATAGTGTTTCCAGCATCCAATAGTTTCACCCCTTTGATGTATCCATTGACATAAATGCATTTTAATCTCAATTTTTAGGACTCTAATTCTGATTAAATGGTCATAAATCCTATATGAGTTTTTCCTAATTCTCGGAATTCTTATACTTGGTCAAATTGCATGGTTTATTGAGATCCACTTTTAATGGAAAATCCAGAGTATCTAAAACCTTCTAGGTAATTCTTCTAAAGGGACTATATATCTTCTTCCCTTGATCGTCCTTCTTGTTCCCTAGTGCGAGATGCTCAAACACTTCCTCTATTCCCAGGATATCATGGGATCAATATGAACCCCTTGGATCATCCCTTCCTTGGGGTTTTAATTCTTCTATTTCACCCCTCCTCCATATTTTGGAGAATCCTAGAGGTATAAACCATGTTCCAATATATGTTCTTGATGTGAGGAAGAAACGATGATCTTTGATAACTACGGTAGAAAATTATACCTTCGTCTCTCTTTTATGTGCACCATATGCATTTGGTATGACAATGTTTCCATGATTCTAATCTGAAACCAGACCTATAACAATGATAGTGAACATCAGTTAAATGGAAGGGGGATGGGGCAGAGATGATGTTGTCATTATTTTTTTTCTGCATTATGAATTTTAAATTATTATTCTTACTAAAAAGGATGGTCGTTGGTAGTTCTTTTTTGCACACTGGTAACGATCTATTTTTTGGACATGGTTGTGATTAAAAAGTTGCAACATATAGAAAAAGGTTAATCACATTTACTTGGATATTTAAGTGGATGTCTGATGAAATTAAACCATGGGTGATCATCCCAGTTAAACAAAAAAAAGGTGGAACATGGTGACTAGGGTGTTGGTGAATATTTAAACAAATTAATAAATTTTTATGATATGTATGAAGAATCTGTTTGGCTCTATTTACGAGTTATGTCGTGGTGTTGTTGAGATCAGAGGGTGGTACTTGATGTCAAATGTTAAATAACATCTTTTTTTATATTGTTTGGTTGTTGATATAACTTATGGTTCTTCTAGATAGTTTCTCAATAGTGAAGGTACATTTGAACTGTAAATTGTCAAACACAATAACATGAATGGGGAGTTTTGGGGTTTTTGATCTATTCATTATGTACGGGAAGGAGTTCTGTGGAACATTCTTGAATCTTCATTTTAGAATCCATAAGATAGGAAGAATGATTTTTTAGTATTAATCATGACTTTTATTCATGTTTAGAGTGCACCCACCCATGTGGAGCACATAGTTCTGAACAACCCCATTTCATGGGGGAGGGTGTTTCCCCTAGTTGTTACCTCCATTCTCATCCCTCTCCCAGAGTTCTGATGGCCTGAGATTGTTACTTTATCCCATGATTTTTTGTTCATGGTGTGTTGTTTTATCACAGAAACTTTAGGAAACATTATTTTATGGATAAGAGGCCTATGTGTTTTCAGGAGAAATGTTCCCATTTTTCTTTGGGATGAGGACCATGAGTCTTCGGGAGAAAGGTGTGGTTGTTGTTTCACATGTGTCTTCAGGATGATTCCTAGGTGTCTTCAGGTGAGATGTGTGACTGTTAAGGAGACCAGGTGCGTTCAGGTAGATATGTGTGGGATGTGGTTGTGATAGGGCCCATGTTTTAGCGGGAAGGATATATGGATGGTTTTTTCCTAGGTGTGTGACGATAGGATATGGTATTGGAATTGTCAGGGAAGTATTGACAAGTAGGATGTGCAGATGACTAGTGGGAGGGTGGTGTGGGGTACCCTATAATTATGTGCAATACTAATATATACATGGCTTGAGATATTTGTGAAGTATTCCTTATAAGGATAGGTGGTTAGTTTCCTTTCTCGTTGTCTGGTTACGTCTATTTTTTATGGGACATTAGAATGAATCCCGAATTTTGCTTGAGAGCTTTAGGTTACCCCACTAAGTAGACTTTTATTCTCACACATTGTCTAATTTCAGGTTTCCATGAGGGCTTTGTGGACCATGTGTGACCTTACTTTTCTAGACGTTGGGAGTTGTTGCCGGTCGGTACTCAGTTTTCCTACTATTTCTCCGTTTTCCTTTTTTTGGTATTGCACTTTGGGATATTTTTGAACTATTGTTTAATTTTTGTTTAAACACTATCATGTCGGTTTGGATTTCGATTTATTTTTATACATATTTTACCTTTTTGTTTTTTAGTTGGATTCTCTTATCTCGTGATAGTTTTTAAAATAAGAAAGTTTAATGCCTCCCATATTGTGAAAATATATACCCTTGGTTCTAGTCACCAATCTAGATCTATGTGGAGGTGGGACTTAGGGGTCATTATCTCATATTCATCTTATATATGGAAGGGTGTGTCACTTTTCTGCACCTTCTCTCATTATGTCGAAGGTAGGTTGTGACATTGATAGTCTCAAAAAAAAATGTGAGTAGGGAAAATCCATTGAAAAGACTACTAATGAATTAAATAGTGAGTTTTAGGTATATATTATTTGTAGTCCTATGTCATGTAAGTCGTCACCAACTACTAGAAATTAATATATATATATATAACCTATACTAGTATGATTATCATATATATAAATTTTAATGTATGAATAATGTTATTAATTATGGATCTAGAGCCTTATCCCTTAGTATATTTCTATATGATTTTATTAATGTGGCTGATATCATTATTATGTTATTATAATTATTTCTAAAATAGATAAATCTCATACAACATCCAAAATATTTCACTGATCATCTATTGATGTATAGATAATTATGAGTTTCCTAGAGAGGATACACTGATCATATATGTCCAATTTGATGGACGCGATTAATTTATGTAAGGGAATTATAACACCATAAAATATAATATAATATTACATTTAGAATAGACAATATTTTTGATTATATGATCTACATCCAACATAAAACATAAATGAAAATGTTATATAATTATAAAAAATAAATAAATATTTATGTTCAAAGATTAAAATTTAAGGAATTGAATTAGAATGAATGAATATAAGTTACTTATTTTGAACACTATGTATATTAATATCAATGTGTATATTTTATATTAAATAATATCAATTAGTTTACCTAAAATGACTAATAATATAATTTATGGTTTAGAAAATTATTTTTCTCTAAAAATTAATTTTATCTGATATATATTAATATTTTCATAAAAACATGATAAATTATATTATTTTCTATAATTTTTTTAAAGATATTTTCTAAATGACATGTAATAAGATAAATACTAGTTAATATTTGAAAATTTTATTTTATATTTAAAACTAGTTTTCAATTATTTATTTTTTTTATCATTAATAAAATGAATTTATAAAATTTGGACTATTAAATTATTAATAAATAACCACATTTTCAAATTCCTCATATCTACATTTAAATAGTATGAAATTTTTAGCCTTTTAAAAAATGATATAATTTTAGTCAAAAATATAGTTTTAATGAAACATGCTATATGATTTAAATTACTTCTATATATGAATGTCCTATATTTTTTTAATAAATTTTATGTAATAAAATATGAGTTATCGAATAATATTATTAATTATAAAATACTATTTGAACTTTAAAAACCTATAGAAGCAATTTTTATTACTGATTAAATTGTTTCTTCGTAATGGAAACTATTTTTGGTATTTTTCATTGATATAAATTCCATTCAAGTGAAAATGAATTTGGAATAATTTGAAAGAATCTTAATGATTATTTTTTATAATAAATCATGTTATTTTATTAGAATCACTAATTAATATAATTTTATCTTACATTAAAATTTAATGGTTTAAAACATTAGTACTCAAAAAACTATTATTATTTTTCAATTGTATTTATTTTAAAAGTATATTTAACTCCTTTTAGAAATAATATTTAATAATACTTTAACAAAATAAGAAATTACATGTGGAGAATATGTTAAAATGGATAATATTAATCTTTTTCATTAAAGATAATTTATAAAGATAGAACCAATTACCATGGTAAATGTTAACTAGGGTAAACAACAAGAAGTTTAATAAAAAAGTCATAAAATGATAATAATTTCTTCAAAATGTTGTTTTTGAGATATGTTTTGATCGACACACCTTTTATTATACTCTCTTTTCTTTTTATTCTTTTGATTTTTGAATTGTAACATTAAATATTTGAATAGTTAAGGGTTACTACCAAGACTACCCTTCCCTTCACATTTAAAAGGGATACATATTCCCAACATAAGACAGAAAGGTAATTATAATTTCACAATGAAACTAAACTATTTACTCTCCATATTACCCTATACCATTATTAAAAACCATTTATCACTCAATGATTCCATATGCCCGTTAAATATAATTATAGAATAAGGGAAACATTTTAGTCCCAAACATTAGTTATAATAAACCACTTTGTTTTCTTTATAATTATATTCTTTAAAATATACTCAAGACACATTAATATAATTATATAGTTATTATTTTTTTATAATACTATAATTATTTTACTATAATTATTTATTCATAAAATGAATCTATTAAGGAAAAAATCATTGTTCTTCATTGTCCAGGCAACTACGACTATGTATAACATGTTTTGTTATCCTTCACCAACAGAAAAGAGTTAATATCTGGGTACGATTAAATTTATAAATTTTCATTCTACGATATCATAAATGTTATAATTTTTAAAAATAATATAACCTATTAATGACATGAAAAAAATGGCAATCATTCGTATAATTATTTAAAAAAAGTTTCCAAAGATGATATTATTTTACTCAAAATGTGTAATGTTTTAATATACAATATTTATTCTTCTAAATCAATATTTTTATGACATAAAAGAATATTAAATAAATGATATAATAGTTAAGCTTCTTTTATAAGGATATTTCAACAAAACCATGTCATTATAATTTACTATATCAGGTCATTTTCATGTTTGGGTTGGATTAACCACATAATTTGAAAAAGAAAATTAATTTATATCATGGATGAATTTGTGAATAAAATTACTATTATAATATGATATCAGTTTTTAGGTAATGGTTTTTTATTTCTCGATCCATTAAATTGATATATAAATCATTAATTTAGAATACACACTTCGGTGATCAATAACCACCAAAACATGATAGTTTTAGATTTAATTATCACAGATAAAGAGAATAAAACACTCATGAAAGGAAATTTAATCATAAGAAATTATTATAAATCATCCATCATGGTATAATTATTGATACATTAATGTTTTACATTAAAATTATAATGAACACAGAAACTACTATTATGAAATTAGTATAATTGATCAAAGCCAAATTTATTAAACTTATATAGAGAGTGAATATTTATGAAAAACATGAAAAAAATTGATATGAGTATTTTTATTAATTATTTTATTATTATAACTATATTTTTGATATAGGAGGTTAATTAATGTCCATGGAAGTCAAGAATATGGGGTATGGATTTTGGTTTCAATATTGTTTCATTGAGAAATTTTTATATTATACACCATGTTCACTTTGGTGAGATGTACTTACCAAACCAGGTAATATTTATTTCGTGATTCTATTTTATTTTATGAAATTCAATTTCTCATTTCATTTTATAATTCTAATTATATTTTGGTTCCAATGCTCCAATGGTTGTACAGGTATTCATCCCAAATCCCTCACATTGAGATACATTTGGTTTTATGCAGGTATTTTAATTATTAAAGTGTATATACAACATATTAAAATTTTCATATTATGAATTATATTTGTCTCATGATATTTTATGTTGAATTACAGTCCTTTTAATTCAATGGGATTTGATTAATGATTTACTCAAGTTGTGTGCGTTTTATGGGTCTTAGATAAAATTCACTGAGAGAAAATATAATTTTGCACCATAATTTTTTTCAATGGTGTATTAAATTAACATAGATATGATATTATCAAACTCATTATGTTGGAGTTTTTTATTTCTAAATCATGTTCCCTTATTCAACTGGTTATTTAATTAGTTTTCCACATAAGTGAGGATTTCTCGAAACACATTCTTAATTTTATTACTTATGAATGTTCTTTGAAAATATTTCATATTTTATGGTTACATTTGATCTTTGAGTGATTTATGTGGTATTATTTAATTTTTTCAGGGGATAAAAATTCGTACAACATAATCCCTTGGGAAAAAATTCACAATTCATGGACTTGTTGTTTTGACACCAACTACATAATTTCATTGCATTGATTATGAAAATGTTATTCTAGATCTAAAATAGCCATATACTCTTTCATCTATATGGTGTAAGCATCAAATCATACATAAATTAGATTTGTTGTTTTTTCCTACAATGATTATTATTATATTTACATGGTTAAATGTTTTGGTGGTTCATGTTTTATTATTCCTATACAGATAATTACTAAAATTTGGATTGTGTATAGTTTGACCATACTCCTTTATCTAGATGTTTTATGATCTTGTTATCAAATTTATAATAATTGTGAAATTTATTAACTTATTTTCAAACTATTGAAAATTAATGTAGGTTGATCATTTATATATAATTTTATTCATCATTAAAAGAATAACTATTATTTAATTCATCCAATTATTCCATAGGAATTGATATGAAATGTATATTGGAATCTTATGGTGAATTTATTAGGCTTAATTAATGTATATGTGGGTCCAAATATTATATATCCCACAATGAACACAATCAATTTGTTTCTTTGTTAGAGAAGGCTAGAAAATCAAATGATTTTTTTTTTCTAATTATGGGTTTAATTTTTAAATATTATAATATGAGGATCTCATAAATGTGAAGATTATTGATCTATTTTTTCGAGTAATATACCATGAAATGACGTTTTATGATACAAGTTACTGTTTTTTCGAGATGGGATAAATATTAAGTTTAGTTAGTATGTTATATTTTTTTATGATTCGTTGATCTACTGGAATATTATTTAAAATGGTAGATTAATGTATTAAGTTTCTCTATGTAGGAAAATCGCATTGCATATTTTTGGAATCCACATAGACAGGTGTTTCCTTTAGCTAGTTTTCAACATTGTGGATTTTAATCATAGTCAAATTTTGAGATCAATATACAAAATAATAGTTAGAAGTATTTTTTTATAATCTATGTACATTTTTAGTGATTTAGTTGAATGACTCCTTTAATAAAATTATGAGCTGACTCATGTAGGTGATATTTAATGTAGTTAAATTCCAGAACATGTAGGTGAATATAATATGTAACTAATACTTATAGAGAAACATGTATCCCACTATTCCATATATGCATTTCAAAATCATCACTATATAATAGATTGTATTTTGTAGGTTTCTATTAATATAATTCTCTATGGTGATTTTGTTTTAATGTAGCCTAAAATATTCTTAATGCATTCAAAATCAACGTGTTCAGTTTTTAAATTCATCTTGTAGACACCATTGTTGATTGAAGTTATGGAGATAATTGGACATTAATATGTATCCCTTCATCTAGAGAAAAATAGATTGACAATGTTGACACACAATGATGGGATGATAATGAAATTGTTGAAAATGGTCGTATCCAAAACATTCAAGGCAGGTTTTCAATTTTTAGAATTAAAAAATGGCAGTTTGAAGATGTGGTTGGTTAATAAACAGTCAATATCTAATAAAATGTAAATATTTAAGTGGTGTATTTTGAGATTGAGAATATTTGTGCCGTTAAATACAAGTATACAATTTCGGAAAAGGTTCTTTTATAAGATGAAGGATTAAAGAATTTAAATTGTATCTTTATTTTGGGATGAAACCTAGTTTATTTGGTGAAATTATTTATTTATTAATCATATTTATTACTTTTTTGTGATTCTAAGATGTTTTTTGAGACACATAACATTTTTCAATGAAGTCTCCTTATTGGTTATAAGTGGATTTAATTTGGGGATATAGTGAATCAAATACATGGTTGGGGGGAGTAACTATAAATTGAATTATATAAGATTCCACACTTGATCCAAACCATGAAAAAAACATTGTATTCCTTTATCTTGTTTTTCTTAATGATCATATGAGGATGATTTATTTACATTTTCAGTGGATATTACTCTATCATGCAACAAATGTGTATTAGAGTTGAAAATAAATTGTAAAATATTCCCTCAACTGATATAACCCCCCTTATTATCAATGGAAATTATCTTAATATGAACCATATTAAGAATCAAATTGAGGTTCCCTCTATAGTATATAATGATTTTTTAATTTATCTAGGGTTATAATAAATTATTTAACATCAAGGGGGTTCCTAAGCATGATGAAAAAAATTTCACATATGGATTAATATGATGTTTTCATTTCATTTATGTCGTGTTCTATAAGATCATGACACCGCGACAATGGATTTTCCTCCATTCATTATTGATTTTCTGATGAAATTTTCTTAAAGGAGGAATATTGAAGTGTATGGGAAAGAAAAATAACTTAATTTCATGTTTTCATCAGATAAAGTTTATATGAAATTTATTAGGCAAAAAGCAGTAAAGGAAATCTGGGATAAGTTGTAGAGTAGAGGATAAATGTGATGATGAATAATTTACCAGAGTAAATGTAATTTTATGCAATATTATGGGATTTTGTGAGAATCTTAATGACTTAAATATTTTCAATATGTTGACAAGAAAATTTTTAGATATATTTGATCCAAAAATTTCATCACATGAATATAGAGACTATCTTCCTCTTTTTGAGCTAAATAATATTTACATTACTTTTGAAATGGTAAATATTATATCATTTAGGAATAAATTTAAACAATAGGTACAATTTAAAACATGTGGAACATGAATGTTTTCATGATAATGAGTAATTTTACTTTATTAAATCTAATAATGGTGATGAATATCAAAGAATAATTTCATTTAATTTTAAATGGTTTTTGAAATGTAAAATTAATAAAAAGGAAATTTTATGGTCGAGGTTATAAATGATATACTCTTGTAAACTATAAAATTTCTTTTCCAAATAATATATGAGTATGTTATGAATATATAAATTTTGGAAATGAAATACGGAGAAAGTGGGTTAAATATTCAAAAGGAGAATCTGTTGGTGGTGGAAGCAATAAGATATTTCTAAAAAGTTAACAGAGATATTGGATGACCGAATAAGAAGTAGCTGAATCTCATGTTGTAATTATGATAAAGATACTGAAGAAATATTTAAAATTTTTATATCTCTTATTAAATTTTTTTCCATTACATATAATTGTGATGCGGACGACTCAGGTCTAAAATATTATATATACTTTCTCAGATAGGTAATTTATGAATTCTTTTAGATAATGTCAATTCAAAATAAATAGAAGAAAAATATTGTAGTATAAAAATTAAAACTAGTTGATAAAATAGGTGATCATTCTAAACAAGAGATAACACCTTCAAAAAAATTAAAAATACCGTATGAAATGATATGGAATGTGAGAAAATGATGAAATTTATCAAATTAAAACTATCCTTTGAGATAAAAAATTATAAATTATGGAATCAAAATGTAATTATGTTTATACTGATCAATAATACAGTTATAATGACCTCAATATCTCATTAGATATCTTGGGGTAATCATTTATAGTTACAAAAAATTCTAGTATGGTCCTCATCTATAAATTAATTTTCTGAAACTATTTAAAATACCATTAGAGGATTAAATATATTTTTCTATAAAAAATATAATACTAAAAATGGACATATTTTGGGAAAATATTCATAATGATACTATAATATGGAATAAAAATATGGTTCTTACCAAAATACAATATCAGACTGAAATACCTCTATAAAAGAAAATATTTCTGGTAGAAAATGCATGGATTCACTATCAATATATCAATAAAATTCACATTTTAGTGTAATTTCAATTGATATTGAATTATTATTCATAAAAATTGACATGTTAGTATAACATGACATAACCATGTATAATTTAAGAATTCAGGGGGAGTAGTTCAATTAATTATTTAGAAGATTCTTGAGGAGTGTGGGATGAGAAGAAAACCAATTACATAATGAAAACCAAAAAATATGCCATTTTCATGAAGGAATATATGGAATGATTGATAAAAATGAATAAAAAGTATAAAAATTACTTAAAATATTACCTAGAAAATTTATCAAAATGATATAGGGAAATCAGTTCATGTTTTGAATTAATAACAATCATGCTTGGTAGAGGATTCCTTTTAGCAAGGTAAGAAGGAAATGTCATGGATATATGATATTGAGTGTTCTTCCCACAGTACTGGTGATGCAAATATTATTAATAACATTAGGAAATATGAATTTAGATCATTTAAATTTTTATATGACCCTACTTGGAAAATTAGAGTTATTTTAAGAGATCATATTGAGAAACAAATACTAAATCATAAATATTTTATTATGCAGAAGGAAGAAAACCATATTTATTTTGTGGTTTCCATCATTTATATTATTATAATTGAGTATAATTCAAGATAAATAATTGAATTGTTAAAAAAGTGATGTATGAACTATTTCTCAAGGTAGTAAAAAATATAAGCATGTTCTTGATTGGTGATCTTCCCAACACATGTTATGTGAGCAACAATGGTGTGAAATTTTTATGCCATAGGGTAAAATAAAACCATGGGAAACTAGTCTATAACATTATTTTCAAACATGAAATCCTATGATATTTACCTATGTTGAAGATATATCACTATTTATTCATTGGAATTTGTTATAAGGCAAAGATAACTAACAATACTCACAAGAAAGGGGATATTACAATCATATGACCATTATAGATAATCCAAAACGATCTATTTATGCCAATGAGGAAAAATTATATCTAGTGTTATCTTTATTTCATTACATTCACAACTGATTTACAAATATCAATAAATTTATTTTCATCATGAAAAAGAATAAGGCTATGTGGAAGCTTAAATAAAATAAAATAAAGGTTGAAATAGAGTTTTTTATATAATAACATATGATTATGATATTTAGAAATTGTATAATTGTGATGAATTTGAAACTTATCATAGTAAAAATGGTATCAATAAACAATATAGCACACCCTACAAATAAAAATAGTATTCTTTTCATATATGAATAATAAAAACATCTTTTGAAATGGAAATAACCATCCATACAGGGATTGATGTCCCAAATTTCTTATAGTGGGATGTAGTATATATGCATATTAATATTCAGAATATATTTATTTTGTTATCCTAGAAAAATGTAACACCCTATCAGATGACGTATAAAAATAATGTTGTTGTAAAATATTTCATCAAATTTGTTGGTCCATGTTATCTTAAAATCAATGGATGTCGGCTGATAATGTTTGAATAAACGGATGAAAATGAAATAATTAAGGCATATTTGGCTAGGAGAATGTATTAATATGTCATAATAAAATAGTTCCTAAACTGTTTATATTTATGTATTTTAAAAGAAAGGAATTTTTTTAAATAAATTAAAATATTCTAGAATAACATCAGGGTATATTATAAAAAATGATAATACATCAAATGAAATTCTAGGAATAGGTGATGAAATTTGATTGGAAAATGTTAATGTTAATTTACAATACTCCATTGATGATTAAAAATGTGTTGGTATTGATAAAAATATTATCTAAAGGATAAATAAACATATTTAGATTAAAAATATAATTTGAAATTAGAATGAACCATTTCAAATAACAATGATACTAATATTGGAAAACTAGGTAACATTTTTATCATAGGTTGAACCATTAAAAATAGTAGAGGTTAAAGATAATGATGAATGGGTAAACTCTATAAATAATTTTCATAATAAAATTGAGATTAAATCTACATGGGAACATGTTCCATTACTAAAAAATGTAATATGATTAGTAAAAAATGGGGTTTTATGGGCATGATTTATGTGAATGGTGAATCCATATTGATTAAATATTCACTCCTTTGAAAAGGCTAGTCTCAAATTTAGGGATATTACTTTAAAGAGTAAATTTCACCTATTTCATTAATTGAGTCAATATGAATGATTCTACTAGTGGTACATCATAATTATTTCAATTTTTATCAAAAATATTTTGATTCTATGTACATAAATGGTGATAATTTATAAGTCGTTTTTATTTAAATATCCTAAGTGTTCTTTAATTACAATGATGCAAGAATAGATTTTAGATTGGGAATGATCTGAACTTCCTAAATTTGGATTCAAGGTTCCATAATTCTAAACATGATAAATATTTTAAAAAGATTATCACTTTTAACTGGGATACTGATAACAAATAGTATTTGAAGAATAATTTCATATACAAAATGGTTGTGATAGTTTTGATAAAGGGAAAATACTTCAAGTACTAACAATTTAATATACAAAGAATTTTATATAGTGATGTATAATAATTTAATTTTCCAATGCTGTGATAACTTAACTAATGTTTTTTCATATATATTTAGAATAATTATAAGTAAAAATTCATTTCACAATATATGTATGAAAATGTAATTTTGAATTTTTGTTTGAATTAAAGATGTGAATGATGTTTCAACACTTATATAAGTTTTCACAATCTTGAGAATTGATGATCTAGGAAATAAGAGTTATCCTATAATTTTCATATGTATGATATGTATCCTTTTGTATCTCACGATATCCATACTATATATTTCATATGATATGAATCTATATGGAAGGAATCAAAGTGAACCAAGGGAGTCAAACATGATTGAAATTAAAATAATATTAAGAATTGTTAATATCATACTGAATTAATGAATTCTGTAAGGGTTTAGTGTGGATCTTAATTTTCTTACATACATTGATTCCGTATAGGCATGTCGGTGAAAAAATAATTGATTCACTTTAATTTTATTATTATTAAATGGTTATGTGTGTGTAATATGTTAAAATACAAAGAAGATCTTGGTATCCATGTGTATAATTGAATAAATGAACGATGAAAATAAATATTCAATTATATATGTAATGACCTTGATATTTCAAAGAAATTTTTTCCTTAATTTATTTGGAATTTAACGATTCTGCAATTCATGACGGTACCGGATTCCGAGGCCCGGTGTGCCCGGAATCAATTTCTGAAATTTAGCTCAGGAACGTTCTGTGAACGAACGAGCAGGTTTTTCTATCTTTTGAACCAGTGCTCGGAATTGAAATCTGAGGGAACCGAAGAAACTGCAGCACCGATAATTGCTTAATGGGACCTTTACTGCAATTGCGTTTGAAGCGGGATGAGAATTATTTATTTGGGAATTGGTTTTAAATGAGTAAAATCATTGTGAAATTTTATTTTTGTAACCCTGGAAGTTGAACCCTTTCATGGGAAGTTGTTGGTGGGGTCCACAACCAACCAACCTCCCATGTCTGATTTATGAGAGGTGGGGCCGACACGATCCCCAACCTTCCATCATTCCCAAACCCCTTCATTAATTATGATAGCTCCTCTAAATCTGTTTAACTATTCATTTCCCCCTCAACTCCCTAAAACTCTCCTCTCCACCATTAAGGCTAGCGTACTCACATAATTAATATCTTGAATTAATTATAAAACGGGTGCTTGTCTTTAAATGTGAGTAGGTTGATACATTATTTGATTGGAAATTAATATGGTGGGGGAACCGCTGAAGAAATAAGAGAAGTTTCGTTCTTCAACCCTCTAATAAAGAACAAGAACATGCCATCAATACTTCTCTCCATGACAAGAGAGGAAACATCATTTCTACTTCGGTTTCACTACAACGACGACGAAATCAAGAACATCATCCACACTGCACGGCTGCCGTGGATCTTTCCCGAGGTAGGGGTTAATTCTTTTGTTCAAGCTTTATTATCATCCTTCGTTGTTTAAGATTTGGCCGAATGTTATCGTCAAAACGGGAGGATACCGGACCACAAAAACATGGCCGATTCTCTACCCCTTTTTCATGTACTTCTTCGTTGATGATTGAGGAGAAGGTGGAGTGGTGCCGTTGCACCACACGGGGACGAAGAGAACCGCGGCCGGAGCGGTCCGCGGCGGTGGTGCGCGACGCCGTCGCGCCGTGCCGGAGACGCTGAAGAAGGTCGTGGCAGGAACGGGCCACGACAGAGGGGGGCGGAGTCGACGAGCCACGCCGTGCTAGGGAGATGAACCGCGGCCATCTAGCAGGGGCGCGGCGCCATCGCGCCGCGCTGGTGAACGTAAGCCACGACCTAAGGCATTGGAGGATCTGAAGGGGCGGCCGACAGAGCCGGCCGCCGGCCCCACCTGGAGGCTGGACCAAAAGGAGTCCCACAGTTGTCCATTGGTCGGCCATTACGGCCAGCTGTTTTTGATGAAACCGGTGGGGGGGGGGGCATAACCCCCCCCCCCCCCCCGGACCTGCGGATAGGGCGGGCCCCACTGGGCGCCGCCTCCTCTCCAGTTCTCCCACCCACGCAGTCAATCGCGTGGGTCATGTGTACCGGAGCACGTCGGCCGAGCCGGGCCACCAGTGCTAGCCCGGGCCGCGCACTACCGGGCCGGACCCAGACCCGGTTCAGGTCGCCCCGGTTCGGGCCAACCAGGGGGTGTTGGGAAGGGTCGGACCGGGCCCAGACCCCCTATTTTCGGTCCAGGTCAATTCAAACGCCCATATATTGAGTTACGGAACTCCGATCTATGCACCGTCAGTTGTGTGGGGATCCCTGAATTGAGACGGTCGTTTCGGTATATTACACTCAAAAGTTCGGAAAAATTTGGTTATGGCTGGGTTGGTTTGAACTGTGAACCAACCTGGCCCTTGGAGCGGAAATGATTATAACATGGGCTCCATACATCCGATTGATGTGACGTCAACTTTGTTAGATTCCTTTTAGTGAGATGGATATTTTGATATACTTGACCTGAAGTTTGGATTCATTTGGAGTATGGACGGGTTGGATTGTACCCGAAATCCAGTCGGGCCCCTAGAACGGAAAAGCCGATAACTTTCAGACCGGACGACCATTCGACGAACCATCAGCGACGTTCGTAATCTCATTGAGAAATGGTTCCCTTGAGAATAACCTATGAGATTTCATGGTACAGTTGAGATACAGTCAGGTTGGTTTGTACACGAAACTAACCTGGCCCCCGGGACGAAAATGCTAATAACTCAAAAACTGAGCGTCTGATTGACAAACCGTTTGTTGACTTGAGACCTCTTTGACGAGGCGATCCTTTGAGATACTTCTTCATGGGACTTCGTGACACATGGAGTGTCAACCAATGGCTCATGGAGCAGATCCTCCCAGAGACGAGCATACAGAGTACGGTGACCTAGTAGCTGGGCGAGACCTGATGAATGTTTGTCTGATTTGATTCGGAGTGACTTGTATATCCTACTGGGGAGCACAACTTTGTGAGGAGGAAGACCCATAGCAGATGAGAAATACATTGTGAGGTAGCAGACCCAAGGTACTCAAAAGGAGGAGTACCTCTATAGGCTATGAGGGGGAGAACTATTGTGTGAGGTGGCAGACCCATGGCGGGGAGCATTACATTGTGAGGTGGCAGACCCACGGTACTCGACATGAGGAGTACCTCAGCAGTCTAACGTTAGAGAGTGTAGCCTCGGACTCATGAAAGGGCTACTGTACTAGACAGAGGAGGAGTTCTCCAGCAGTTGTGGTTTTGATATCATTAATGAAAATCCTGGTTTGAGCTGAGTCAATGAACTTTGTGATTACCTCTTGATTGAGATGGGTCACTTGATAACTTAGGTATATGTATGGGAATATACCTAAGTTGTGTTTATCCTTTGATTTCATGACCTTTGAGATTACCTCTTGATTGAGATGGGTTACTTGATATCTTAGGTATAAGTATGGGCTTATACCTAAGTATGGGTTATCTGTTGAGATACTTCTTTGTGGTTATCCTTGTTGGATTTAGTTATACCGTGAGGGTCTCGAGGTCCCTACTAATTATCATTATACTCACCCCTACATGGGCTATGCCCGCACCTCATTGTGTTGGATGCAGACGATAGACAGCACTGACAGAGAGCGGGTGTACAAGCACTGGACGGTACACGGAGGTGGACCTCACGACGAGTCAGTACCCGAAGGAGCACCTCACGATGATTCGGTACCCGGAGGTGGACTTCACGACGATACAGTACTCGGAGGAGGTTGGCAGGCGAGAGCGTTGAGGGGGATATATGTACCTACCCATCAAGTAGGATCTGAGGTGGATGACCCTAGAGCTACTTCTTTCTTCCAATTGTTGGTCTTTTCTATTGTACTTTCATTCAGTTGTAGCTATACGTTTCAGTTGGGTTTGTATTCTAGCCCATTTACCTTTCAACACTTTATTTTGTACTTAGTTTATTACATCCGATTGTACTGTGGTTGGATGTGTTTATGTTCTATAAAGGAATTGTGTTCCCAGTTATTGGGGTTTATGCCTTTGGTGCTAGTCACCAACCCCTGGCCTATGGAAGGCGGGCATGGGTTAGTCACGACACGGGCCCCAAGGACAAGTTGAGACAAATTCGTATTAGAGGAGTCAGCTCAACCGCATATCATTGGACTCTGATATTTTTTCTTTCTGTAAAGCAATAGTGTTAAGGGTACTAAGTGTGGTCTTCAGTTCAGGGAGTCCAATGTTGGTGCGGGCGGCTAATGTATCCATACACCAGGTCCATAACTACTGATTTCTGACTCAGTTCACGAAAACACTGATTGCATGTGTGTTTTCAGAAGATTTTTAAAATTAGATCAAACTAGGTCAGCTCACCAGGTATGACCGTTTGACCATGTCACATCTGTTTCTTTCAAGATTCCTCACCGTTGACGACTAGCTATATCCCCAAGAGTTGTACGTACTGACTGGCCACCGAGCGACGAGGCCTCAGTACAGGGCTCTCATCCAGTTCAGGCACTAGCGGTACTACCACCCATTGGGACACTGATTCTACCAGCCCCAGCAGTAATCGATGCACACTAATTGAGCGCGCTGAACGAGTTCCAATGACAGGGGCCACCCAGGTTCCAGGGAGAGACGGACACACAGGCGGCTGAGGATTGGCTGGAGGCTATGGTGAGAGTCTTTAGGCTAGTAGGTACACCAGCGGACTTCATGGTGATCCTTGCTGCCGGCCTCCTTCAGGAAGCAGTAGGTAGATGATGGCTCCTGATGCTCCAGATGCATGACGAGACATCATTTCTATGGGCAGACTTCGAGATCATGTTCCGGGTAGAGTTTGTACTAGCCACCCTTCGAGCGGTGTGGATACATGAGATACTTCATCTGTAGCAGGGCAGCATGAGTGTAGCCCAGTACTTAGTGCAGTTCATAGACCTCTTGTGCTACTCTACAAACATGGTACGGGACCCATTCTTCAGGGCCCAGACCTTCGAGAAGGGACTGAGGCACGAGATCCGAGCTTCAATGATCCCTCTCAGCATCCCAACTCAGGCAGGGGTGTTGGAGTGAGCCCTCTTAGTGGAGAGTTTCCTTGCTGAGCAGACTCCAGTAGCATGACCCACCACTAGTCAACTTGCAGCGGAGTCTTCTATAGCTGGAAGTAGACAGACGACGCAGAGGTCCTAGAGGGCCAGACCTACATGTGGTTGATCGCATGACTCAGGATCAGTAGTGCGATGCAACGAGGGAAGAGACAGAGCCAGACCTGCCATGTTGTGTTATATATGCGAAGGACAGGGTAACATGGATCATCACTGTCAGACCCACCGCTCGGACAATCGGTAGATAGATGAAGGACCTTCCAGGAAGAGGAATAGGTTTGATCGTAATGGAACACAAGGATCTGGTCGTGTAGATGTAGGTGGACGACGCTTCGAGGTGTTGCCACCACCACCACCCGGAGGACCACCACGACCACAGGTAATGGGTGGATATGGGAGAGCTCAGCTTCAGGCAGCTGAAGAATATGACTATGAAGCTCCAGAAGCAGGTGGACAGGAGTGGTACTAGGCATGGATTCCATTGTTATTGGTGCTATTATTTTCCATGTTGTCACTGTTGTGTTTTCTTTGTGTCTTTGTACTACGAGCTGCAGTAAAAAACACTTATCTTTGTGACGATTACTTTCCTGTCCACTTTGTATGGTTGATACTAAGAGGTTCCAATTTAAAAACTATTGGCTTGATCCCCACTTTCGAGTTACCTACTAGAGGAGACCCAGTGACCACACACTGCTACCGACAGTGTGACTCGACCCTTGGAGGCGAGAGTAACGGTTGGATCTCTTGGTAGTAACGTAGAGTCCTTACGACGTCGTCCATGGCATGAAATAGTACCATTCATGTTAGGATTGACTGTATTATGTAAATAAAATGGTTCATCATGGGTATGAGACCATATTTCTCTTTTCGACATAGGATAAACCTAAACAGCTCTTGAAGAATGCAAATGATGAAGGGTGGAGATGAGTTCTTATAATTGTCTAGTCTCACCTGTTGTTCGTTGAGTGAAAGGTTTACGGTTCTCTCCAACTCTATAGTCTAAGGTGTATCTACTCTCAGAAGGACATGAACCTGAGACAGTGGTGATGGCTTGAATTCCTCTAGGACTATGACTTCGAGATAGTTTATACTTTGGGAGAGGGGGGAAGTTGTAGCAGATGATCATAGTAGGAGATCGGGCATTCAGTTGTTAGGAGTGGAGAGACAGTATCCGAATGCGTTTCAGGTATCCTTTGTGGATAGTGATAGAGTCAACTCATGTAGAACAATAGATGGTTTTGGTTATGATTGGAAAAAGTTACAGATCATCCATGAGCAGATGAAGACTGCATGGAGAAGACAGAAGTTCTATGCTGATAGGAGACATGACCACTGGAGTTCGAGGGTGATGACCATGTCTTCAGATGGGTCTCACCACGACGGGGCCTATGGAGATGTGGCCGAGGGGACAAGTAATGTCTGTGGTTCAATGGACCTTCCAGGTCCCCAGTAGAGTAGGCAAGGTGTCTTATCTCCATGCCGTTCCACCTCAGATGCACCAGGTGCACGACTTCATCCACGTATCTTAGCTGAGGAGATGTGTGCATGACCTATCCGTCATCATCGACCATGGAGAGCCGGACATCAATGACGGGGTGACTTTCACGGGGTTCGAGTAGAGGTTGAGGGTTAACATGAGCATGTCCTACAGGGACAGTCGATTCCTATTGACCGCTTTTGTTGGCAGCACGGGAACTTCCAGAAGAGCACATTAGAGCGTGAGGCTCATATGCATGTTCGGTACCTCCTTTAGTTTCCCTTGTTTGTGTTGTAGCTTTACGGGGACGTAAATCCCTGAGGTGGGAGTAATGTAAAGACCCATAAATTTGAAAAGAAATTTTTTACTTTATTTCTTTGGAATTTAACTAGTCAACAGTTTCTGACGGTACCTGATTCTGAGACCCGGTGTGCCTGGAATCAATTTCCATAGATTAGCTTGGGTACGTTCAGTAAACGAATGAACTGGTTATTCTATCTTTGGAACAAGTGCTCAGAATTTAAATCTGAGGGCACCGATGAAACTGTAGTGCTGGTATTTTCTTAAGGGGACCTTTACTACAATTTCATTTGAAGCGGGATGAGAATTATTTATTTCGGAATTGGTTTTAAATGAATAAAATTATTGAGAAATTTTAATTTTGTAACCCTGGAAGTTGAACCTTCTAATGGTAAGTTGTTGGTGGGGTCTGCAACCACCCAAACTCCCATGTGTGATTTATGAGACGTGGGGCTCACATGATCCACAACCATCCATCATTACGAAACCCCCTTCATTAATTATGATAGCTTCTCTTAATTTTTGTAACTATTCATTTCCCCCTCAACTCCCTAAACCTCTCCTCTCCACCATTAAAGATAGCCTACTCACATAATTAATATCTTGAATTAATTTGAAAAGGGTGGCTGCTCTTTAAATGGGAGTAGGTTAATACATTATTTGTTTGGAAAACAATATGGTGGGGGAACCTCTGAAGAAATAAGAGAAGCTTCGTTCTTCAACCCTCTGATGAAGAACGAGAACACGCCATCTATACTTCTCTCTGCAACAAGAGAGGAGACATCATTTCTACATCCGTTGAACTCCTAGGATGAAGAGAGCAAGAACGTCATCCATGATGCACAGCTACCGTGGATATTTTCCGAGGTAGGGGTTAATTATTTTGTTCATGTTTTATTATCATCTTCCATTGTTTAAGATTTGGCCGAATGTTATCGTCTAACGGGAGGAGACCGGACTGCACAAACATGACCGATTCTCCTCCACATTTTCTTGTTGTTTTTCATTGATGATTGAGGCAAAGGAGGCACAGTGCCGTTGCACTGCGTGGGTATGAAGAGAACTGCGGCCGGAGTGGGCCGCGATGGTGGTGTGTGGCGCCGTCGCGCCATGCCGGAGAACCTGAGGATGGCTCCGGCCAGACTGGGCCGTGGAGGTGGGGTGTGGCGCTATTGCACCGCGCCAGGGAGACGAGCCACGACCTACGACTGCGGTGGTCTAGCAGAGGTGGCCGCCCGAGCTGGCCGCCTGCGACATCAAGCAGTGGGGCGTGGTGCCGCCACGTCACGCTGGTGGAAGTAAGTCGCAGCCTAATGCCACAGCGGATCTCAAGGGGCGGCCTGCAGAGCCGACCGCCGGGGCTACCATGAGGCGGGACCCGAAGGGGTCCCGCGGTTGTCCAAGGTCCGGCCATTATGGATGTCCGTTTTCAAAAAACCAGTGGGGGCGTAACCCCATGGACCGGCGGGTAGGGCGGGCCCCATTTGGCGGCGCCACCCGGCCAGGTCGCCCACCCACGCGGTCAACCGCGTGGGTCACGTGGACCCGACCACGTCGGCCGGGCCGGGTCGCCGCCACCGGGCCGGGCCGCCAGCACTGGGTTGGGCCACCAGTGCCAGGTCGGGCCGCGCTAGCTGGGCCGGGCCACGCCCTACTAGACTTGGTTCGGGTCGACCCGGGTCCGATCGGGCCCAGACCCACTATTTTCGGTCCTGGTTCTTTCAAACGCCCATATCATAAGTTACACAACTTCAATCGATGCACCGTCAGTTTCTTAGGGATCCTAGGATCGAGACGGTCGTTTCGGTATATTACAATCAAGATTTCAGCAATGTTTGGGTATCACCGGGTTGGTTTGAACCCGAAACCAACCTTGCCCACGGAGCGGAAAGAGATATAACATGAGCTCTAGACGTCCGATTGACATGCCGTCAACATTGTTAGATTCCTTTTAGTGAGATGGATATTTTGGTATACTTAACCTGAGCTTTGGACGGAGTTGGAGTATGGCCGTGTTGTATTGTACCCGATATCCAACCGGGCCCCTAGAATGGAAAATCTGATAACTTTCACACAGGACGACCGTTCAACGAACCATCGGTAGCATTGTTAATCTCGATGAGAAATGGTTCCCATGAGAATAACTTATGGTAGTTAAGGGTACAGTTGAGATACAGTCAAATTGGTTCGTACATGAAACCATCCGGGCCCTCGGGACGAAAAAGCTAATAACTCTCAGACCGAGCGTCCGATTGATGGGCCGTCTGTTGCGTTGAGACCCCTTTGAAGAGGCAGTCCTTTGAGATACTTCTTCGTGGGACTTCATGACACTTGGAGTGTCGACCAATGGCTCATGGATCAGATCCTCCTGGAAATGATCATACGGAGTACGGTGACCTAGTAGCTGGCTGAGACCTGATGACTGTTTGTCCGATTCTATTCGGAGTGACATGTATAGACCAGTGGGGAGCACTACTTTGTGAGGTGGAAGACCCATGGAGGAAGAGAACTAAATTCTGAGGTGGAAAACCTGCGGTACTCGACAGTAGGAGTACCTCTGTAGGCTATGAGGGGGAGCACAACGGTGTGAGGTGGCAGACCCATGGCGGGGAGCACTACATTGTGAGGCAGTAGACCCGCGGTACTCAACAGGAGCAGTACCTCTGCAGTCTAAGGTTAGTGAGTGGTGCCTCGGAGTTGTGACAGAGATACTGCACTCGACAGAGGAGGAGTTCTACAACAGTTGTAGTTTCAATATCATTAATGAAAATCCTGGTTTGAGCTGAGTCAATAACCATTGTGATTACTGCTTGATTGAGATGGGTCACTTGATAACATAGGTATATGTATGGTCATATACCTAAGTAGTGGTTATCCATTGATTTCATAACCTTTGAGATTACCTTTAGATTGAGATGGGTTAATTGATAACTTAGGTATAAGTACGGGCTTATACCTATGTAAGGGTTATCTATTGAGATACTTCTTTGTGGTTATACTTGTTGGATTTAGTGAGACCTTGAGGGTCTCGGGGTCCCTTCCGAGTATCGTTATACTTACCCATGCACGGGCTATGCCCGCACCTCGTTGTGTTGGATGTAGATGAAAGACAGCGATGACAGAGATCGAGTGAACAAGGACTAGATGGTACCCGGAGGTGGACCTCACGACGAGTCAGTACCCAGTGCTGGACCTCACGACAAGTCAATACCCGGAGTTGGACTTCCTGACTAGACGGTACTCAGAGGAGATTAGCGGGTGAGAGCATTGAGGAGGCTATCTGTACCTACCCTTCTGGTAGGATTCGAGGTGGAAAACCAATGAGCTGCTTCTATCTTCTAGCGGTTTGTCTTTTCGGTTGTAATTTTGTTCAGTTGTAGCTGTACTTTTCAGTTGGGTTTGTATTCTGGCCCATTTACCATTCAACACATTCTTTTGTACTTATGGTATTAATTCCTCTTGTACTCTGGTTGGATGTGTTTATGTTTTATAAAGGCAATTCCTTACCAATTATCGGGATTTATGCCTTTGGTGCTAGTCACCAGCCCCTGGACTATGGAAGGTGGGCATGGGGTAGCCACGTCACGGGCCCTGAGGACGGGACGTGACAATATAGGAATTATTTATTTGGATTTAGTTGGAAGTTTTTAGGGTTATTTTTAATGATTATTAATGATTATATATGAAAATAAATGTGATGTTGATTTTTTTTAAAAAAAACTATTCAATAATTTTAATTATATTTTTTAATTTTTTATCATATAATCAAGGAGATGGTGGGCCCTTGTGAGATTAAAAAATTTAATATTTGTAACAAATACTATCATTTCAAAAACATTAAAAATTTATTCCATCTGGGTGTTTTTTGGAATTGAGGAATGATTTTTAGGTTTAGAAATAACATAACACATAAAATTATTTTTCATTGAGACCCTACATGGTCTATTAGATTATGTTTTTAATGAGGAGATATGTCTGAAATAAAGGGGGAGTATGAGTATAATTTTAAGGTGTATTTTTCTTTTCAATAATGCTATATTTGATTTCTCAATGAATAAGAATCAATGGATTAGTATAATGATGAATGTATAGAAGAGAAATTTAGCGAGGCTAGTTATTACCCTATGGGTTTATTTAATTTTTTTTCAATAATTAATCTTAAGAGATAGGTTCAATAATTTAACATGAGTTTTTATGTGGTATGGTTGGTTAGGTGGTTTTTCTTGATTTAAAAAAAATTAAATTGGGAGATTAAAGTACCATATAGAATTTATCTGGTATGGGTAAGTCATATACAAACCATGATTCATTGAGAATATAGTTTTATGTTTTTATTTATAATCATTTCTGAGAAATTATGAATTATGATGGTACAAGATACGTTTATATGAATTTATATATCGAAAAGTAAGTTTTATGATGTAATAAACTATTTTTAAGATGGGATAAAGGTTATTTGAAGGTGTACTAATTAAATTTGATTGATTTATAGATCCAATTATATGTTCTTGAAATAGTGAGATTCATGTATATTTTTCTTCTACATAATCTAATAAAAAATATAATTTTACAGATCCATAGAGGAAAGTGTAACATATATCATATTCAGAAGATTTGAAGACTTTTTTATGTAGCCATATTCAAATATTGACATAGTAAAATGATCGAAGTTCCCATTTTCTGGAATTTAAAATATGTTTTTAGTGATATATATGAATGAGTCAAATATCAAAATTCAGTTCTGATTTACATAATCAATATTCAAAGCAACCTAATGAAAAATTATATAGGGGAATACGCTACATAGCTAATTCCTATTGAGAATATCATTAATAATTATTCCATGGATCCATTATAGCTTCCATTATTTGTATGCACTTAATTTCAATAGGTTTTTATAATTAATATAATTTTTTTGATATTATTTTAATTTTTCATGGATAGTTCATCTTGTCTCGACAATCAAATGTTATATAATCTAAAACCACATTATTGATGCGGTTGTTGACTCCAGTTAAAAAGATTGTGGGCCTTTAGTGTTTTTGTATTCTTATTATGAAGAAAACATGGGGGATCATATTGAAATACATTTATTAGATTATAGAAATATAGAAAGATGTAGTGGATAATATAGTTTCAAGATGGAGAGTTGATGGTGAAAAAAATTCCCAAACAAAGGGACATATGAAGCTAAAGTTTGTTGTTTAGTAATCGAAATCTGATGAAACGAACATATTCATGGGATATATTTTCATATTGAGAATATATATAGTGAAATACAATTCATTGCAGTAGCTTATTTCTTCTCATAAATTATTGATGGTTTTCTATGTGAATCTATATATTTATATTTCGATGAATCCAGGTTTATTTTTTTGATATTCATTATTTAATAATCAATTTTTTTACTATATCATGAATCTGTGACATTGGTTATGAATCCTAACGTGTTTTTTTGATACATCATGATTTCCTGAAAGAGGATTTCACTTGGATGTATGTCCCATCCCCCAGGGCCCATGTCGTGACTACCCCAAGCCCACCATCCCTAGCCCAGGGGCTGACAACTAGCATCAAAAAAACATATCCCTATACCAGAAAGTCATTGCCTTTAAACCTACATGAACACACAATCCAAGAACACAACATGATTAAACCACCAAGAAAATTGTTGTAGTAAAAAAATTCTACTGAATGTAAAGGGGCCGAAAGAAATCCACAACTGGAAAGTACAACACCAACTAAAGAGGAAACTACTCCTGGAATGTCCACCAGGGATCCTACTAGAAGGGTAGGTATAGATCACGTTTAGTAGTCACTATGTCACGTCACGACAAATGGTCCACCAATGAGCACCATCCAATCCTGGATCTCTCAGCCTCGGTCAACACTATGTGTCCTCTGCACAAGACAGAGCAAGGGGCGAGTGTTGCCCTTGAAAGGGTGAGTATAAAAATACTCAGTTGGTACCACTAGTCCCCCGACAGTCTCCCATAGTTCCACAAAGGAATAACCAATAATCAATACCTCAATCAAAAATCATGAAGCAGTAGTCATCAACTCTACTTAGGTATATGCCTATACATATAACTATGTTATCAAAAATTACAAGTCTCATTCATGAAAAATCTCAAGGAAACTAATAATAATCCATTAGTACAGCTGTTCCACGAAGGAAGAATCACAAAAAGGTAACACCATAAAGGTAACACCACGACGGTGAAAGTACCACAAAGGTAACTCCACGAGGGTAACACCACGAAGGTGAATGTATCACAAAGTTAACACCAAAAAGGATACACTATAAAGGTAAACGACTCATCTCATGATAGTTTTAACTTAAGTACATATGTATAGATGATTATTAGTAAATCTAGATCATCTTATTATGTAGAGAGGCTCTGTTGCTTCCCTACATAGGATCGGTATGCACCAGACCACATAGAATTTTTGAGAACTAACCCACATATGATCACTGACCACTGACCCACATATGATTGATAGGTAATGACCCACATAGGATCTATATTCTTTCTTCATTTCACAACCAATATCCTCCACCTCACTATCAGCCACCGGATTCTTGCTCATAGGATGCTGGATTCTTGGAGAACTACTTCTCATTACATGAGTCATATTTCAAATGGCACTAAGTTCCACGAAGAACTGTACCAATGGACTGTTATGTCGTAAGGTTTCCAACTCAATACACTGTTCATCAATGAGATACTTAGTCTATGACTTATAAATGTTTTAGTACAGAGTGACCGGTTGGAATTAGGTTCGATCCAACCCGGACATACTCTAACATTATCCAATCCTTAGTGGAGTATACCAAAAAGTAATATCTCCCCTAATGGATCCTAGGTCCACAGAATGTTTATCAAATGGATGCCTGGTTCAAAATTCATGACCATTTAAGAGGGACTAGGTCTGGTTGGGTACATGTACGGTCTGACCCGGTCTGACCAACCTGGGTCAACCCGGTCCGAGTATGGCCCGACATAATGGGATACGGTTCAGCCTGACCTGTGGATGGCGTGGCCTGGCCCGCAAGGGGGGGGGGGGGGCCTGGCCCGCTGGGCTCGCATGGCCCGACCCTCAGAGGGGCCTCACCCGCTGGGCTTGCATGGTCCGGACCACGAAGGGAGTAGCCCGATTGGATCATGCGGCCCTAATGATGGTGGGGCACGGGCCGTTGGGCTCACGTAGCCTAGCCTGCAGTGGGCTGCGACCTACTCACTGGGGTCCTCCTTAGCTGGCGTAGGGGGGAGCATCTCCCCCCGGTTTCTCGAACATCCATTACAGTTCATTTTGTGAAGTGGTAGCACTATGTGTTAATGCTCAGTCGCCATGATACCTGAAGCGACGATTCCATAATCCACCGTCGCGGCTTCAGGCCACCACAATCTCCAGAGGTGCGCGACGGCACGCCGTTCTACCTCCATGGATGGCCGGGGTTGGCTGCCTTTCTAGGCCACCACAGCTAAATATCTAGGTCCCTCTCTCCAGTGGCTTGCTGTTGCACGCCACTCTCCCTTCCACAGCCAGCCCAAGCTGACTGTTGTATTCACCTGATATGGTTATGGTCGCAAACTTGTTCTACAGCCATACACAATGGTGTGCACATATCTTCTCCATTGTCGGTAGTTGTCGGCCTCCACCATCACCCACCTCACCAGGTTTCGTTCATCCTAAACAAATACTGGTGAATAAAACAAAAAATTTCAAAACAAGGTAGAGGGTCTGGGCCTTGTTCGTATGGCCCTCTCCCTCCGCATAAGATTGAAAGAAAGAGGGAAGGATAAGATTCAACAATCTATATAAATTAAAACAAGATAAATCCCAAACTCAAGATCATTGGACAACACCTGCGTTTTGGGGAAGATTCAGTGTTCTTCATTCCCACAAGAAGCCTCCAACGACACCGCTTAATCATCGCTCCTCGGTTCGTGAGTCTGTGGCGCTCGTCACCACTCGCCGGAACTGGTCCCATCCTGCAAGTGTTTGGTGTCGCGGTGCATTATCATAACTTCATCGCTTGGTAATGTTTTTCCAATACTCTTCCCCATGCTCCATATAAATATGTGAGGGGATGGTGAGCAACATATGTGGAATTAATGGTGTTCAATTAATTAAGAAATCTTCCTAATTCGAAAAGTGCCATTATAAATAAATGATGAGTCAATCCATTTAATGGCTTCATACATCGTTGGTCCCTCCACCACATCTTGTACATTGTAGGAAAAAAGGAAATAAAATATCATTTTTATATTATTTTCTTTTAAAAGTTCTAAAATCTATCTTTTTTTCCTGAACTACAATGTTCGAAGTGAAGCATCCCTTAAGTGAATCTCGGTTATGCAGATTCAATGGTGCCCTCATATATTTAATCCAAGCACCAGTTTGGAAGATAGAAAAATCTTCCCACGCATTTACTTAACATTCATTAAAAAAATGTCAGAAAATTATTATGGGCACATCGGGCCTCAGAACCCTAATCTTTCAATTTTGACAGACTCTTAATAATTACATATAACAAATAAAATTACATGGAAAATATAGGTCTTTACATGAGAGATTACAGGGAATAATATTACCACATTGGCTATGAAATGACGTGTATAGAAAATAGATTTTAATTATGTCACCACATTGTGTTTTTATGTATATTTTTATTACAAAGAATTATGGTTAAATTATACAGTTGTAGAAATCATGTTGTATTTGGTGGTTATGGATGCTGATTACACTAAAGGTCATGTGGATTCGTTCATTGTCATGTTTAGTTTCCTTTCTCCCTATAGTTGAATAATTGAATAATAGGTTGTGAATTTGGTGGTGGATTCCATTACTCCATCATGTTGGGTAGATTCTTCAGATCCCTTCTATAGTCTTGAGTATGGTGGGAATATCTCCCACACATGAAGTATTTCCCAACCCCTTTGAAGAAATTACCATGTGTTGTCTTCCAACAATGTTGAAATGTTGTATATGGATTATCTTTCCTCCTTATTCATTTGACCAACTATTATGAATATCCATTACGCACATCATATCCTGATATCCAAATGTGCAATCTACACATTCCACATCTACATGGTCAAACATAGAACCACATATTCATAACTCCCATTTTCTCATATAGATAGAGACATTTGATGTTTTCGTTAAAAAAAGATAAAGAATAAATATATTTTATTTAACTTGGTATAACAAAAAATGATTCATATATGGAAATTCATTTAGATTTTTCCTCATAAGCAGTGACAAATTCTCCTTCATTTTTCTTTATCTCTATGGATTCTATCTCCATCATTGTTCAATTATTTTGATGTAAATAATAATTAATAAATATTTTCATGAACTATTCTTACTTAATATCTTTCATTTCTACTTTCAGTTTTGTGTTTGTTATCAATTACCACTATGGATAAACATATTCATCTAAATGATTCCAGAGTAACTTACTCCTTATATAAATAGTGGAGAAAAAATGACCTACACAGTTGAGTTAACCCACTGTTCCATGATAAGTGGATCATATGATAATCTAATCATTGTTTATTATTGATCCATAAAGGACTCAATGGGTAGTTTCTCCTTTATGGGTGAAGTTTGATATTCTACATGATTTAGGGTTTATTTCATAGCTTCAGAGAGATGGTTATGAAATTCTATAATGATTTGACATGAACCACCCATGACATTAGTGATATAATTCGTAAAATAATATCATTATCCCTCATATGGTATGTTGGACTTTTCTTTCATTGCTCGCACCATTTTATAATATAAAAAGGGATTAATGAAAGCATAATTCAAAAAACTATTAGTTAACAACTTATTATTAATTGAAATTAGCCTAAGGAATATTTTCCTGGGATTTCTACCTGTATCCCTTTTCCAAAACTATTCTTCCATGTTGTTTACATATACATAGAATTATCATAATGGGTTTAGCTAATCTATTTTAATACTAATTCCCAAATTAAATATATAATACATATGATTACAACTATATATACCCATATTTTTCTTTCATGTATATTAAAAAAATTTAATGAAAACCCACAAAATTTTTATACAATAAAGGATACAACGTTTTCATATCGTGTTAATATTAGTATCATACAACACTTATATATAATAAGTAAATTTTATGAAATTTCTTATTATATATCAATTTAAAATAATGTGTTCTCTTTAGTATATATCATTACATGATTAAATACATCAATGAAATGGGTGTGATAAACACCAGTATGAGGAGAAATAATGCACATGAATCAATAAAACATGGGTGACAGTATTAATAATCATCACATCACAAGAATTGGATCATATTTATAATAATGAAGAAAACATATAATAAAGGTATAAAATGAAATAAATCAATAAAAATGAATAATCATGTCATGGTGGTAAAATACCACATATATTTTCAATCAATGATTGCATCATGTTCTCAAATGAGATTTGTTCATAATCAAACAAATCATCATTGTGGAAAATGATAGAATCAAGTTATTGCATAATACTATTGATATCATTAGGTATATTACATTACCCAATTCATTATAATGATATAATTTTCTATTCCCACCAGTAACATCATAATATTTACAAAATCACGTCTGACAAATAGAATGTATGAAAATCATAATAATTAAATAAACCATTGAATGTAATGGGAATTAGAAGGATTTCATAATGAATAATTTCATGAAAAAATATGGGGTTAAAAACTGAATAATATAAAACAATTTTTTCATAAACACCATCAGTATTGAGTGAATAAGAAACAACTCAATAGTAGTAAATGTTGTGTTTTAAAAAAATTATTTGGAAAATAATTTTATTTTTCATATAAATTATGTTGGTAATATCTATATCCAAAAAATGTAAATATGTGAATAATGATATATTATTGGATTAAAATTATAGGAATATACATATCAATGATTCAAGCATGAGGAATAACATGAAAAATAAGTTTGGTTCAATAATATCCTTACCTTACATCCTTTTTTATTTTATAAATTTTTTACATCCTGAAAAATAAACATATAATGTTTATAAAATAGCATTAGAGGGAAATTATTTTCATTTATTAAACTATTTATAAATTATATTTATTTTATTGAAATTTATTACATTATTTTTTAAATTAGAATAGTTTTTATATCACGTTTATTTTAAATTTTCTCATTTGTTTTCAATATCTCTATTTTTGTTTCGAGTATTTTATGATTTATTTTAAATATTTCATGAAGAACTAAAAATATATATTTATACTTTTATATATAAGAAATAATTAATATTTATTAAACATATTATTTTTTATAATAAAAGGATTTTTAATTCCCTCATTGGTGATTAATTGAAATTTGACGGGACATAGTAAAAATAACGTAAAATATATTTTTAAAATTTATATATTTGATAGATAAAACACTTCCATTAGATTAAATACCTTAAAATAATGTTAATATTATTCCTAATTAATGATATACTATTTTATAAAATAAATTGGGAGAAAATAGGAGGAGAATAATAAATAGATAGAAGAGATGATAGAAACCTACTATGTCCCTAGTGTAGCTTCTCCTATATGACACTAAAACTACCAAGATGTTGGGATTTGGTTTACCACATAACATACCAAGGTTTAGTTAGGTGTATAAGAGGGAAGATTTTGGTAGATAATTAACTTTTTTATGTGAGGTGGGAGTCATTTTACAATGGGGGTGATAGAGGCATTTATACTAGAGAAGAGTGCTCTTTAGGCAAACAAATATTATAAAAATAATTATATCAAAGGTAAAACTTGTAATAGTGATTTTGTGAAAACATACATCACATATCAATATAATAGAATGGTTTTACATTTTTAAAAAACATTATATTTCAAGTTCACTTTTTAATTAAAAATGAATGTTAAAATAAATAATAAATTCCTTTATATGGGATGACATTTTGTTTTTAAAATTTCAGAAGTAGTTTTTGGTTTAGAACGTATGTTTTCTATATTTTAATTAATATTGTCTGAAATTATATAATGTTTTTTTTGAAAAAAATTGTTTTTTTAAAAAATATATGTCATTATTATATCATGAAGGATGGAATTAAATATACATTGGTTACATGAAAAACACTATTTTTCTATTCACAGGAAAATTGATGATTTTCTAAAAATTATCCAAATATTAAACATTGAAAATTTAAAGATTGTGTATTAAAAAATGATATTCGTTTTATCAAAATAAAATTATAAAATATTTTTTTAATTTGTATATAAATTACTTTATTTTTATGAAATACTTCAAAATACAGTTTTTAGAAATATGCATGTGTTTCCATTGATTATTTTAATCAATAAATTTTCTCAGAATTATAATATTTATATTTACATATATTACTCATGAAAAATATTATTTATATCAGAAATTGTGATTCTATTTTTAGATTACTATTCAAACAGTTAGGTTATTATTCTCAATGGCCAGGTTTCTATTCCATTGATAGAATTCTAATTCAACCACTCACATTACCCCTAAAATACTGATTAATTATTTAATGATTACTTATAATTCCTATCATAGATATATATTAATTTTCAAGGATGTTTATATTTTTACTAAAATTTTGTTTCAATTCTATAGTGTTGGTCTTGGGGGTGATGAATATAAAATATAGGGGAGATCTATAATTTCCTATTTTAGCTGTTCTATTTTATTGTTTCCCATTTGTAATGGTTGAAATTTTAAATGGATTCATAGTTGAATAATTTAATGAACATTATTAATGATTTAATTTGATGATGGATTCATTATATTCTCTATTTATATAACAGTTATATAAAATAAAATATATAACACTTTTTTTATCAAAATAATAATCATCTAAAATGTATGTGTTATTATAGTTGATCCTCATGGGGATTGATGGTGGTCGATTATACATGGTCAATTAGAAAAAGTGTTATTGAGATTACATTTATGGGAGTTTCCTTTATTTATGTTGGGTGGTTCTGTTTACATGATCTCAAGGTTTATGGTATCCTTATAAAAATTTGACATGTAGTCACTCAACCATTGTATAAAGGATCTTGAGATTCATGTAACACCTCAAAAACTAAATCGAACTACTAGAAAAATATTTTAATTAGCATTATTAATTAAAATAAGGTACCTAAAACATATTATAATAATTTAATGGATTCCAAAAATAATACAATAAAATGATAAATCCTAATGAAATGAGATGGTGTAATGTGCTATCCAGGTCCTTGTGTTGTGGCTTGTTGTTTGGCCACTGATATTCGGGTTTTTACCAGTTACGTATTGCCTACATATTTAAACTATTGATCCAATATTGATGTTTTCTCTCATGGAATGTCAATGGTTGTGGCATGTGATTCATATTCTTTATTTCTTTTATTTTAATTTATTGTGTAGCTAGGAGACCGGGTTTGATTCCATGACCACATGTGTGATCATCCATATCGAATGACTACTATATTAATGTTTGATTTAATTTGGTATGTGTGTATAGACCCGAGACCTATACTTGTGTTTCTATCATGTGGTTTATAATTACTATAATAATTTCATATTTTTATATATTTTTATATTTTATTATATATATATATATATTTGTATTGGAATTGTCATTATTCGTTGATAATGGGGAACTGTTACCCAAAGTGGGATCACACTTACTGAGGGGGGTCTAATGTTATTATAATAAAAAATATTGTAATTCTGACCTAGAGAGGGACTATTTTTCCTTATATGGGGATATATTTTTGGTTATTCTACAAATTACATGAACTAAAACCAATAAGATGTTATGCCTTTCTAGGGGAGAAGAATTGCATGATTGTATGGCATAGTTCAAATTGAATGATTTATATATGGGTAATTAAAGGTGGCACATGGATTTATCCTTAATGTTATGATGTGGGGATTTGTTTACTCATAGTGTTTTTATAATATTATCAATGTCATACATTGTTACGTGGTGTGATGAAAGTCACATGAAACATCTTCTGATATTTTTTTAGGATAGAGAAAAATTAGGTATGACCCATTATTTTGGCGTCTTGTTTGGAACATGAACAGTCGAAATATAGTAACGTCTACATGTATATTCATAGGTGTTTATATGACGTTACCGGGAAGCTTATATATAGCTTCCTTATTTGTACTGGGATTATCATATATGAATACCCTAAAATTTACTAGTAGTGTACATGACCATGTGTTTCATACCCTATAGAGTTTTACTCATAACCTACATGGGATTCTAAAACACAAGGGTACATGGTTTGATCTCACGTCATGGATATACTGGTAGGTACTGTGCTTGGGGTTTACTATTTAGTGTAAAAAATGTCTGTGAGTATGGATATTGGGATGATGAGATGCTTCAATTCCTAGATCCACCTTTTAGTTTTTTAAAATTCATTATTATTTTTACGTAGTAGGCCTAGTGGGTCAATGTATGTTTTATTTGTATCATTCTTTAGTGTATATACTTCTTCATCACATTTATATAGATTACATTTTATTCTTATACATACTCTTTATTATATTGTAATAGATTGAAATATTTATTTCATTTTGTGATATTTGATTCATTGTATAGTCTCCCCATGACCCAACATAGACTCTATTGTTTTTTCATTCACCTCTAGTATACATGGATATGTGAATGATTTCATGTTTCATTATATTTGGTAACCAATTATTTTATTCTTAATGTTACCATAAAATACATATGAATCCGAGTACATGATAGTAGGAAAATAATAAAACATGTCCATCACAACAATAAAAATATAACATAATATAAAAATAGAGGCCACAAATAATAAATAAATTATCATGAATTATATCATACATATTTAAATCTCAGATGAGTTTGATTACTATAGGAAATTATATAATTGAAATAAAACATAAGGCTCCCTACATCACTAAGACTCGCATTATCCAAGGCTCTTGAACCTACCTGATCCATTTTTCTCAATCATGAAAAATCAGGCTTCTCCCCAATAAGAACCTACAATAAGTGTAGGTTTCTATGTCACCCTAAAACCGTGAAAATTGGGTAGGGTGTGATAAAAACACTATATTAAACCACCATTATAGTCCCATCAGTAGTCAACAATTTCATTGTGTGTACATACAAGATACACTTATGAAAAAAATAAACAACAGACTATAAATAAATAAACCACTGGTGGCCTATGGGTTTTGTAGTGATATCCATGTTCAGTAATAATTTTTTTTCTTGTGTTACAGTGTTTATGAGGACGTCATGTAATCATTCCACCAAGGAATATAAACACATGGGGATAATTTCCATCTTTGGAAATAAAAACATGAAAACATACCTACTTCAGCTTGTGATGGGATGTCAATAAGAACATCATAAAATCATTTATATAACTAAATTCAAACATGGTGTATGAAAAACCTATGTAAACAGATGATAAATAATCAAGACTAACCCACATTGTTATACATAATATTAAAACATGTGGTGACAGATCCCTATTTGATGAATATAAGCACCCAAGGGCCCTTAAATAATGTAAACTATAATTTATAACCCATGGAATAAACTATTATATATAAAAAATTATTCTCAATGGATTACCTACCTAGAATATAGAAGATAAACACCCTGGGGATGAACAACCCATTAAAGAAAAGATAAATATCAAGATTTGACATGCCATGGAATAAATTCGCAATTCATGGATAGTAACTAATTTAGTACATTATGTCCAAATAAATGTGATGGTTTACATCCCCTACCAATTGATCTTATGGTTTTTCCCACGAATCTAATTTCCATAAATGCATCATGGATGGAATTACTCCCTGAAATAATTCATCAATTTTCTATCTATCTACACTAACTAATATCACATTAAAATTATAGTATTTTTAGTGAAGGACATATCTATAAAGACCCGAATTTTTCCATGTAAATTTTTTTTATATTGAAGTATTACGTGTCTGAAAAAATTTATGGCGCGTGATTACGAGGCCCGGTGTGCCCAGAGTGAATTTCTGATCTTTTTTAGCTACGTCCAGTAAATAATTGTGCGGCATTTTTTAACTTTTGAACCGGTTCTCGTAATTGAAATCCAAGTACACCGTTGAACTAGCAGTGCCGATATTCGATTAAGGAGACCTTCACCTCGTCAGCGGTAGGTTGAGTGTGGAAGATAGCTTTCTATAATTTTCTGGGAGAGTTAGAAAAATAATAAAATAAAACAGAAAGAATTTATTTTATTTTAATTAAACATACCATTTGAATTTAGTGGTGGGGACCACCCAAGCTTGAAACATCTTCTTTGATGTGATTTAACCCTTATAATTACCCCAATTAATGTGCCAACTTTAATTTAATTACTGTTCCAACATTAATTGAATTAATAATCATAGATTAATTAAAGATAGTTCCTCGCCCTTTTGGTTGGTGAAAAACGTTTGAAAAGGGGAGAGCATTGGAGAACATAGAAGAGAATCCTCCAATGAAGAACGTTCTCCAGATAATGAAACATGAACGAGGATGATGCACGAACATGGATTTAAAATGTGTTGTGGGAACAAAGAACGGTGGTGTCCCCTTCATCAACTTTATCCTCTTCGTCAAGGTATCTCCAATGAGAAAACAAGGTAGGGGTGTGTTTATGTTGTTCTTCAAGGTTTTCTGTTGAAACTTTGTTCTCAAAGCCGCATGATATCGGTCTAATGTGGAGAGGGAAGACCCAAAAAACATGGCCCGATCCCTCCACATATTTAATGTTGATGTGTTCTTCGTAGACCATGATGATGGCTGTGGCACAACCACGCTGCTGAAGGAGACCACGGGGGATAAAGTTGGCAGTCGACACCCAGTCGGTTGCGTGTAACTGGGGCGGCGTATGTCCATGCTGCCAGAAATGAAAGAGGCCGTGACAGTCGACATTCTCATCATCCTATTTCTTCAGACTCAGAAATTGTATTTCTTTTTCTGATCGATGGTCGTGAGGAAATTATTTTTATAAGAAAATCTTTTTAAACTCCCTCCATTACATATTTGATACTTCTTCATCCTTATTTTTGTTTTTAATTAATTACCACCATTGATATGAATCTCTCGTGAGGTGATAAACTTCCATGACACATTTTTCTATTTCGCTACTCCCCAAAGCATGAAATATTTTCACTAAGGAACTAATCTTTTTATCAGCTACAAATTTATTTGTATTCCCATTGAATGTTGGTGGTTGTTTCTTCATGGAGCAGTATAACATTGATACTCCACATTATGGATCAGGGTTCTCCATACATGTAATGTCATTATTCAAAACCCGAGTGAGTTGTCCCAGTATGGTTACAAGCTAATCAACAACAGTTTCATCACCAACTCCAATATAATTATCCTGAGTATGAGGTAAATACATACATGGATTAAGTGTATTTATACGGTTTCCATTCCATCCACTAGGAACCATTTATAAATAATGGAATATTCTATGTTAGTTTATGAATCACAATGAATAATTTCAAACTAGAAAAATACCTAAGATAAATTGAACAGTTTAGGCATAAAATTCATAATGATGAAGAAATGATTTTTTGAGGATGTATTTACTCATAAATAATTTATAATGGTTTGTAAAAGAATCATGATTTATCATAATCATATCCCCCTAGAGTGTTATAAGCAAGTGTGCAGCAAGACCTGTTGTCATGTACTGGGATACCCTGGGTCAAACCCAAAAATCCATGTCAGAGTTTTCACTCCTAGGTACATCTATTCTTGAGCCGCATTAACATACTCGTATCTAAACAGGGATGTATTTCTTGAAATACTCACAAAATCTCTACATTACCAAAATTATAGGAAGTTCTTTTATACAAATCCACAAAGTTTATCTTATGGTAATATTCTCAAATCAATGGTTTTATAAATCTATCTTGCATGGTTTGTGCTAAAATTCCACTGATATGAACTATAATGACCTGAACCTAGTTACCCAGAGATGGTGCATTATTACATAACATTGGAATGATCACAAGGGATCAAATCCTGAATGATTGATCAGTTTAGTATCCCTGTATGTACTAGATAAAAACATAAGTTTTACATTACACTATGAAATTAAAAAACAACATTTTGTCCACTTTGAACACATTCATACCCATGAACAATCCATGTAGGTCAATAATAATATATACTTATTCAAATCCTTCGAAAAATGAAACATAAGAAAGGGGTGAGCTCATATTCTCTGTAAGGATAACAATATAGAGGAAACTATCATAAATAAGAATAAACATATATGTCAATGTATAAAACTAAAACAAAATCATTTTAAACATAAACTTTAGTATAATATGGAAAAGATAAATCAAATAAATCCCTTTACATATTAACATTGATATTCTACTTGTCGAATAATCACTTGTAATATCAATAGCATATATCATAATGAAGGAATGTATAATGCCAGACATCATTACCATATAGTCAACGACTCATGCCAATACTAAAAATAATATTTTGTCAATGGCTTGTGCCAAGACACTAGTTTGTCTCATTAGACCAACTGATACATCGAGGAGCTATATTGGGCTCCACCAGTCACTTACTAAGTCCAATGAATTACTTATATGAAAAGGTTGGAACATAACATAAAAATACATAAGAAAACTAGTATACAAAATTTTAATACATTAACCATAAAACATGAATGGTATAAAAATAATACACCAATAGTAAAAAATATCACAAAAACATTATTATAATATGGAATATTGTATCATAATAAATAAACTTCATTAAAGTGTAAAATAGATTAATGGATGTTGAGATAGATGAAATCAAAACTATTTGAGCAATACATCTCTTTCGATTTTGAAATCATTTAAAAGTCAAATATTATAAAATAAACCATGTATTTTGAAAATATTATTATAATATTTTAAGGGAATCTTTTAAGGTGTTATAATGACGGAAAATAGCCAAACCCGCCATATATGTTAAGAAAACATTCTTACCATAATTTGTAGAAAAGTTCATAATGTACCTTGTTTGAAAAAATATGTACCGAATCATTTCAAACAAATTTATAAAAAGATAAAAAGTGTATAAATGAATTTAAACCATATTATATTAAATAATAAAAATGTTTTTAAATACTTTTTAAAGAAACAAGGATGTGGATGATAAAGAAGTCCCAGTAGATACTTAGATATAAACAACCTCGGATAATAAAGAGATTGTGAAATTTAACCCTTAACTTGTACTTTTCATTGGTCTAGGAAACATTAACCTCTTGTATAATTGTTAGATAATTTTTATTAAATTATACTATAAACACATACATAAATATGATATCATATATGATCTTAATATTTCATTGTTAATAATATTTTAGTAGTATCATTGTTCCAGTTGTAAACTGATTCATTTTCCTTTATATGTTTTGTTATGTAAGTAATGTTTGTTATTGATAGGATGTATTTTATTCAAATCCATAATTATATTAAGTTCTTAAAAATTATTTTTAATCATAAAATGAGAATTATTCTTTAATGGTAATGATGGGGAATAAAATATCATCGCATCGTGGAGACGGTAAGTCGTACGTACACATGAGTGACAATATTATTCTTTTGATGGTGAAATCGTAAATATTATGATGGAATATTATATATAATGAATCATTAATATGTTATATTTATTATTTACATAAATTATACTCATTACTATACCCATCCAAATACTGATGTGTTGTTTGACAAACTACACCACGACGTGGAGACAGTAAGCCGTACGTACGCAAGTATGTGGACATTGTCATTTACAGGATAGATATTATAATGAATATGGTTGTACCGTATTTTTAATAACATAATAGTTTATATAAGGTATTGGATTCATTATTTTTTTATGGATACAACAAAGAAAGAGGAAGTGGAAGATGAAAATAACATTGAATGTGGTGATGAAATAATTACCTCTTCTTTAGGTTCTTCCATTTGATTTGATCAAAAGGGATCAACAGGTTAGATGTATGATAAAATTAAGGACTCTTGGTAGATTTTAAGTTATGTGGGAGGATATATGAGAAGGTTTTGGCTGAAAAAAATGGCATTGGAGGTGCTATTAGGAGGGAAGGGGAAGTATCCATTTATAAGAGAGGTGATGGTCAGTTTAGGAAAAGATTGAAATATAAACATATTATAAAATCATATTTGTATTATAAGGGATACAAAAGAATTTATTTCAAGGATAAGGTTTGTGTGGGTCGAATTACTCTCAACCAATATGTTTTATAAAAGTTTATGTCACCATTTTAACCTTTTCTTTCATATTTAACTCTTAGTTCAATAGTTTTACTTTTACAATGTCTTCTTGTATTTTTATATTACATGGTTAATAAACATACTATAAAATGCCAAGAGAATGCCAAGTATTTCATTAATGAAATATCTATTATTATATAAGTCCTTTGGCTGAACCATATATATTTATTACTATTATATAATTTAATATTATAGTATTTGTTTTAAAAACTCATTTATGTCAATTTTGACACTATATTGTATTTTGTTTTTTTAAGTCATAACAACATTATATCGTCGAAAGAAATTTATTTAATAAAACCAAGAATGTAATACTCCCCTATTAAAATTTGTGTATTGCATTAAAATTTAATAATTATATATATTTTAATATTTACACGATCATTTATTTGATTCTTTCATTAATTAGGAAAATTCCGGTTCATTATTGGGTCATAAATAAATATATTTATATTATGTCTAAAAATTTTAAATAAAATATCATGATATTGGAAATATTTTAATATTTATAATTACTATTTATAGTCAAATAAATCAATTATATAACCTCGTATAATAATTGTATTACTAAAATATACATTCTTATGTTATTTTTGTCTTTACATTAAATTACTTAATAAAAAATGTAATTATCATTCCCAAGTAGCTCCATGGGGATCCAAAATTTACGCAATGATTCCCATAATCGGGAATGTATCAGCCAATAGGGTTAATATATGTATCTAGGTAATTTAATATTATTATAATATTATTTTTTACTTTTATTTACCAAAATATTCCCTTTAACCATGGTAAATAAAATTTTTACTGAATGAACTAATCATAATGTCAAAAAATATAAGTTACATATTTAAAAATTTTGGACCTCCTGATTCTAAATATGAAATCCATTTTTCCATATTCAACACAAAAAAGTTGCAGAAATTAATTTAAAATTAATTCCCATTGTAAAAACCAAAAAATGGGTTTTAAGAAGTAAAAACTATCAAAATATTGACATGTGTTTTTGTACATTTGAAATGTGAAATTACATTAAATGACCTAAATTATATTAAATGAATAAAATATAATTTATTTATAATTTAAAACAAATCATATTTATAATTTAAGACTATAAATTATTTCGATTAAAGAGTTGTTTTTAATTAAAATTTATGGCATTTCACTATTTATCAAAACATTAAAGTTATCCGAAAAATAAAAAAAATTTCTCCAAACAAAATTTTAATGTATCTTTTCAAAAGAAGAATTTAATTTCATGAAATAGAATATATAATTGTTTCAGATAATGGATCTAAAAAGGGTTCTTCATTAAAAGGTGAAAAACTGCATTTTTCAAAAAAATACTTCTTTTATCAAAAAAATTGAATTTGTTTTGATATTATGTCTAGGAAATAAAAAATATTAATGTTAATATTATATGGGATATATGTAAAATTCAAAATTTGGTTATTACTATTCATAAACACTTTTTAAAATGGAAGTTTGATAGGACATGCTGCGCTTGAACCTGGTGTTGCATAATCGCACACTATTGTATTATTCAAAGAGAAACATACTGTGGAAGCTTTGGATATTACAACACATTGGAAGAGGAAATGATAATGAGGTGCATGATGAGGCAAAGTGTTTGGAACAGAGGCCTTCTTCTTGTCCAGGATTTCGCAAAGCTGTTATTGAGGAAGAGTCAGGCTGGAAATTGTGATCTCAATCACCTGTGAAGAAGGCATCGATGCCATAGGATAGCCCGATGGTGGCTTCTACTTTTAGTAAGTTTAAAATGGAACTTGAAATCCCTCCCTCTTCACTTCATCACAATGAAATTGTATGGGAGGGTGGATTTTTTAAGTAGGATGCGACGCGAAGGGTATCATAGGAGCTTGGTAGTAATTCAATCTTGGTGCAGTTGGTGGACGATGAGGAAATTATCTATACTGTGGTGTTTGAAATGGGTAGTTATCCTTTACAGAAAGAGATTCGAGGGCCTATTATGTAGGTGTCATATCAACCCCGTGCTGGCAAAGCAGGGGGATCATGTTCAAGGAACTAATCTTCAATTCCATTGAGAAATAAATTTGAATGGCTTGGAGAGGTTCGATTGAAATCTGAACATATTATCTCAGCTAAGACAAACAAGGGACTCATGAAAAAGATCAATGTAGTTGAAATCACCCATTTGATAGAAGAATGTTAAATCCCAAATAAAATAGAAGTATTAAAAGGAGGAATAGTATAAGGGATTACTCCTCCTTACCACATCCTTTGGATAATCGTGCGTCTAAGAAGACAAACATCAAAAAGGTTTTCTCTGAAGTGGTGTGTCATTAGAGATCAGGGGCCTAGGGTGATAAACCCTAGGAATTACTATTATGCACTGAGGGAGAAGTAGTTGAGTATATCTTGGTACTCAATTATTCTGAGGAGGATGTTGCTAAAATTATGGGGAGGCCTCTAGGGGAAACCCTTAATGAGGATCAATACACTTGGATTAGAAAACATGACTTTATTCTTGATGGGTGATTCAAGAAAGGGAAGATTATTATTGAGGAGTACAAACAGTCCTAGTTTCAAATCGCCTCTGAATTTGAAATTCTAATGGGGGCAATCCTAAAATTTTGGTTACATCTCTCTAGTGGAAATTAGTTAGGGAAGTTGATTCAGCTAATCAAAAATTTCTCTTCTAAGAGTTTGGTTAATCTTATGGATTTTGTTACATAGTTTGGGAGGTCTTCTTGTTCTATTTTATTCTACTTTTGTGTTTTTATTTATGATTTTTGAAGTGATGTTTGGTGTCATTCAATTTTTTATCTTCTTCATATGGGGATCAGATCATGGAGCCTTCACCAATTCTTGCAATTTGGATTGTGCACCTAAGAGTGTATGGATTTACCATCGGTTCTATGCCCATGAATCCTTTCATGGGACAACTTGCCAAATTATCATGAATTTGTGAAGGTTTGTTGACATGAGGTAGTTTCCAGGATGAGGCAGATCCTTCTTTTATTTGGCCATTTTCTCTTCTTGGTTTTTTGGTTGTATGCTTAACTTTTTTGTTTCTTACATTCTCCCGAAAATTTTTTTGATAATAAAAATAATAATTTTCAGTCATTTTATATTGATATGGACGCACAAAATACAAGGATTCATGTATTGTTTTTTTACTTATATCTATTTCTATCTCAAAATTACTTTTATTCATTATTGGATTCTTTAAAAATTATTTTATTCTATGTATGAAAATTCCTTCAAATTTTATTGAATAATACTACATATTAAAAAAATTGAGACATTGTTGGTGTGACCTAAAAATAATTATATTATTGTTGCATGTTTGGAAATTATTATGGATATTTAACATTATAAATAGAATTTTAAGTGAATTATTTATAGATGGTGGTTTAAGTGAAAATATATTTTCGAGACCATATAAGAGGGTTCAATTATTATTCATTTTGGTCATAGAGACCTAACTTATTTTAGGTTTTATTATTTCATTTAACCATTCCTTTTTAATTTATCAAGTTTCAGCAATGTTTATGATATTGATGGAGTGTTTAAAATTTGTTGTCTACTTGTAGTGAGTGTAGTTATAAACATATTAATTTCATTATTTTATCATATATATATATATATATCTTATAACAGGTTTTCTTATTTATATACATTTGAATTAATCAACACATTGGTAGATCATTTCTACTATTAATGTACCTAGTCCATACATTATTTTAATATAAATAATTGTATATCATTTAAAAAATATTGAATCATGATCACCGATGATTATGTAAAACCCCTATGTATCTAGTAAATCACTTTGATAAAGTGATGATATATATCATATACCAATAAGGTATCATAAATATTATTTTTTAACCAATAACCTAGGTGGTCCCCATATTATCTATTTATTTATAAGTTTTTATATCAATATATGATGTCTGTCTATTTGAAATATTTGAATAAAGAAGAATAGAGTGTAACATAAGATTCATTATATATTTAATGGTGATTAAACAATATTTAAAACATTAAAAGTAAATTAGGTATTTTAATGTGAATAAAAGGATCCATTTGTCAATTTTCCTTTTGATAGTCCTGATGAATCCTGAAATTTGAAAAAGTAACATCATGTTTCCCACTTTCTTGTATTTTTCATCCCCCTTTTCAATTCCATCATTATTTTGGTGGGTTTTGTGGAATTAGAGTATCGAGAGTCTATGACGGGTAAAATGATCAAATTTATGGGGATGCATGGATTTTTGAAATAATGGAGTCTAGTTTTAAATTTGAAAAAGGAATAAGATTATTTTTCTTTAGGTTTTGGGTCGGACTCAGGAATATTTATAATTTTTTTTGTTGAATCTTCTAGATGGATGATTTCATGTCATGAACTTGTTACATGATTTGAATCGTTTTACACTCTTTTTTCATAAACTGGTTCAGATTATGAAATTTTTACATGTTAGGAGACCAACTCGTATCATCAAGCGGTATGTTAGATTTGTTTTAATTTTATCTGGCATGATATCTAAAATATCATAAAATTTTAGGAACTCACATCATGAAAGGGTTTCAAAATTTTAATATTTTTGGAATATTGTTTTTAACCATGTTGGAAGTCTAATTTTTTTATTTAACCTTCAATATTCTCTCTAAAGACCTCAGATATCTCCTAGATTATTTTAGGGATATTTTTTCCTTCAAGATTGATTCCTTCTATTATTAATATTTATTGTGGTTTCACTATGTCTCTCTAGGTATTTGATATTTAATATTATTCATTTCGTTGGTAACAGTCGCATCGTTGCACTGTGTTTTCAGTTACATTGTTCTTGTGGTGTTAATTTTCTTAATCATTTGTTGATCTGTTGTGGGATCATCATCTAGAAGATGGAATTTCTTCAAGATGTGACTCAGAGTCTAATTTTCATGATGTTTATGATATATTATCATCCCATCCAACCATTTATATTATTGATTTCATTCAAATATTTAGGTATTGGTTCTATGATATCCACTATCATCTTTTTATTATTTTGTGTTTGTGGATCGTATTGTGGGTGTGTGGGACCATAGATTTAGGTAGGTGGTTTCATATCTCTCCTATGTTTGATGAAATTTATTTTTTTGGTTTTTTTAAATTGTTCGATACTTAAAATGGCATGATATTGATTGATTTGTGTTTTTGAAATCAGGTATTTGAGAAAACATGGTTTTCCCATTTATTATGTAAGGGAAGATGGTATTTTCCATTAATTTTGAAATAGATTTAGGAAATAGTTATAAAATATCGGTTTTAGTGAAATGATTTTGAAATTTAGGATACGTGAAGGCTTGGGTACTTAGGTGGATGTTTTATTAATAGTCTCCATCCATTGATACAATGGGAGGTGCGACTCATGAGGTGATCTTATACTCCAAATCTTGTTTAAGGGACATGTTAGACTTGTTTGGAGTTTCAATTTCAAGGATGTACCTATTATATCTAGATTCTATAAATATATGTAAGTTCATGTTGTGTATGATTTTATATTTTTGGGTATGAGAGTTCTAGGGATACATCACAGTCTCAGAGCAGCGTGGTCTTCCCTAATCTCACGGATTTAGGGTTTCTTGCGGCTTCATCCTCCTCCCCCCTTCAGACCGGGATCTGCTCGTGGCGGCGCTCGGTTCGACTCAGCGTGAGCGTGGATTCAAGTGTGGTGGTGTCACATCTCGGAAGAGCATTGATGGTCGGTTCTGCTCACTCGGTATGGTGATGCTTGTGTGGCGGCAGTGCATCTCGGTGGATCTTCGGCGGCCGGCTCGATGCGGATCGCATGAAGTCATGGGATTGCTTTACCACTTCTCAGCAGAGTTGCGATGGTCGGACCAATGTGGTCTTCCTCCTACAATGGCTTCGAGGCATTGGGTGGCCCGACTTGCCAGCCTAGGTTGTTCGGCTCATCCAACAAGCGGGTTTACTTCCAGAGAACTCACATTGTGGCTTTGGGCCATATTTTCAGTGATGTTGAGGAGGGTGTTCTCCATTTTCAGATTCTATGAGTTTTTATGGGTGGTTAATTTGTTGATTTGTGGATTTGTTCTTTGGGTGGATTTTTTTTCTTGTTCTGGTGCAGCATGATGGTATTTCTTGTTCTTTTCACTCTGGCTTGGTCAGAATCTAGTGAGGGTGCATCTGTAGTTCTGATTGGAGCAGATCCTTGCCCAGAGCAGAATTTTTGTTTTAGGATGACCCAGATTCCCTCATTATTGGAAGTCCATTGGCACGGGTTTGGGCCAACCAGTCCTATTTGATGATGGATTGAACTCTCATTCATTGGATTGTACTTCGGTATCTTGTGGTTGCGGTGACGAGGGTCTGAGGTGGTCGTCAGTGTCGGTCCAGGTCGAGTTTGTTGGAGGTATCTGGTTATGTTCTCTTGGAAGGGTTACACAGTAGCTAGACATACTGCATAGAACGGCCCTAGAGGAGGAGACAGAGATGGTGGTTTGTCTTTTCAGGGCTTTTCAGGTTTTTTTGTTTGAGAAGGTATGTCGTCAGGTGTCATATCGGGCATGTTCTTTGACATATGACACTTTCCCGCTGGACTGTCATGCAAAGGTGGAGGGCTTCATTTCGATCATATGTTTGGGTGGGGCATCTCCATGCTGTTTTCCTAGATTTTTTCCCTTTGAAAATTGAGTCCAGTAATGTCCTATGTCCTTGATATCTGGGTTCTCCCCTTATCCCCTTAAAAGGGTGTCTTTTATAATAAAAAAAGATGAAGGCCTCGGGGCCGTTGGATGGTATGAGAGTTCTAGCTAGCCTAATATTTTTTGACCCTTGGCATGATATCACTCTTTATTTGGCTTCAAATGCTCCAGATTTGATATTATATTTGTTACATTATTATATTTGAATTATTTTATATATGTAATATTATTGGAAACAATTTTACATGTATTTTTATAAACAATGGAATATGGATAAAAATTTAAAATTATTTTGATATATTTTTTTAAATCATTATCATGCATGGTTTTCATTCATGTTGATCATGCGTTTTTTTATATAGAGACATGATATGGAAAATATTGTTGGGATCTTATTGATATTATTTTTCTCACTCAATTTTCACACCATCATAAATTAATATACCTTGTTATGTATTTCGATACAAGGAATAGAAAGGCATCATAGTGGGGCAATGATGTTTCTGCCAATTTTTCCTGGGTAGATGGTGGTGAGAATTTGTAATTATTTACATGATATCATAATGAGTATCTATTTATGTTTTTGTTATCATTTTTTGATGGACTTGCACCATGTATATTTTTTTCTACTTTTGAGTTGTATAATAATGCTATTTTATTTTTATTAAAAAAAATTATATTTTGTTATCTTTTCCACTAATTGAATCATTTTTTATATGTATTAACTTTTATAAAATTTGGTTTTGGTAAATTCATTACCTTTTTTGTTTTTTATTGTTTTGTGTGAGTCACCAGCATGTGGGGATTGGGAAAAACATTTAGGCTTGTGATTCTTTGGTTTTAATATCAGTTTCATAGGGTATCTCAGTCTGGTTCATGAATGTTTTCTATTAATGTATGTTGTTATCTGTTTTGAAAAGTTTATTGGCTCATGATATGATTGTATGTACATGAGGGGTAGGTTAAATTGTTCTCCTAGATAGAACTAGTTATTATGAGAGTTATGATGCAAAGGTAGGATGGGATGTGTGTCTCTTATTTGGATATCTTCATCGTAGACTCATCTTTTTCTTGTGGTTTTCAACTTTGAACTGAGAGTATCTATTTGTTTGATCATTGATTCAATTTTCTTGTATAGTTGTATGACCTCATGAAGTATTATATAGCATCCTAAAGAAGGTGAAATTGACTCTACAAAAGGAAATTCTCCTCCAGATAAAAATATAAAAGAGACTATCATGTGATTCATTTATTCTATAGACCAAAATTCATCGCATATCTAAAGTGTAGTTCTTGAGGTATAGAATAGGGATACGAGGGAAAGGAATCAATAAAAAGAGTCCATATTTTAAAATAAATATTCATTAAAGGGTATGAATAAATATAGATAAGTGTAGGACTCGTAGGAGAATATTGTTCAGATCATTGAATTCCTGGATTTACGTAATAAAATTAAGGTGATGTGTGCAGTGATTAGACTATAGTGTACTAATAATTTATTGTCAGATTCCATGGTGAAAGCCGGTATAAAAGAGTTATTTTATAAGAAGCGACTAAATACCCAATTAGATTATAATTTTTTTCTAATGTGATGGATGATGTATAAGTCTATAGATTTCCTCCCCATGTAGTTGGGAGAGCATTAAGTGTCAACATAGACTAATTGGTTCATAGAAGTGGTTCATTTTTTCTCAATAGGTAGTAATGAATGAAGAGCTGAAGGATTAGAATTATGTCTTGGGTTTTCAAACAGATAATTGATCTCATGTATTTATATTAATTCTTCTAAACAATTTAGATATGGTAGATTGATAAATTATGGAGGAAATGGATATTATAGGCTAAGTTGTTTATTGGGCCCATTTTCATACACCCAATGCTAGATTCAGTGGAATTAAAGGCATTAATAGGAAGTGGTGAGATCCTCTTATTAGGGGTGGGAGTGGATATTAGTAACAAGACTCTAAGACACCTTCAGTTATAGCCAGTTGTATTCCCATTATGTGCCATCATTGTGACACAGTCACACACACCTGGTGTTATTTTTTCTCACTTAAAAATATTCGTAACAGTTGTGAATGTTATGGTCAAGGATCCTCATTTGAAAAGAATAATATGGCATAGTAAAATTTTTTATTTACTAAATTGGTCTATGAACATTCCTATATATTAACGAACCTTCAAATAGTGGGTGAGTTTTTGAGATAGGTTAATATGGGTCCAACGACAACAACATGTACCATCATTATTTCATCTCTAGTAGTGACTAATTTATTTGGAACATGTGACTACAAATCGTTTATATATTTTCATTTGATATAAATTCGTAAATTTTCAATGGTAATCATTATCTCTTTCTTAGATAGTCGAAAGTATATAAAAAATAAGGATAAGGGTGTTTATTGTCCTTTTCTATCAATAGTAGATGCATAATTAGTATAAGATTTCCTCATCCTCAATTTGGATTTTTTTTATGTCATCATCAAGAAGGATTAGCTAATATCACTTCATGATAAGAATTATTTTTGAATAAATGTATTTTATTTATAATGAAATGGTCTCTCAAGTGCTTCACCAAGAGAGGAACCTACGGTAAAGTCATATAGGACATTCCAACCATGATATTAGGATTTGTTTCTACTATTTATGCCAATCATGATGAGGTTATTTATGGGTAACATTCTTATGGTTGTGAGAAATGTACATGATGGTTTCCAAAATTATTATCCTATTATTCCTCCAGATATTTTGGTATAGTTTACCTATGTTCTTATTCCATGTACACAACTAATTTCAATACAGTCATATCATATAAAACCCATGGATCAATAAGAGATTATGATTCAGTTTGATAATCTTCTGGAAATAATTTTTTATCACCCATGTGTTTTACCTATGGAAGACCTTATAGTTTTTTTTCCAAAAGGATGATGGTTCACTCTGATTATGGGTAGATTATATTACATTGAAGTACGAAATTATTAAGAAGAAGTATCATTATTACGATGAGGATTATTTTTTTGACCCGCTAAAGATTGAAAGTTGTTTTCAAATGTTGATATTCATTTAGGATAACATAATCATAGAGTCTGCAAGACTGAAATATTTAATAAAGATTTTTTGATAATGTATGGCAATTAAGAATGTATTTTGATGCCTAATATTATGCAAAAAACTCATTTAGTTTTTCTGTATTCAATAAACTAGATATTCCATGAGTATATTGAAAATGTTTTACAAGTGTTCACGGATAATATTTTGGTTTATTAAGGACATGAACAAAAACATGAGCACGATTTGAGTTTGGATTTGGAAGTCTGAAGGAGTCACCAATTTTATGGAATTTATTCTAAATTTATATTCGGGATTCAATAAGTTAAGTTAATATGGAGAATAAATTCTTATCATGTCTTATCAGGTGATCCTAAAAAGGTGATGGTGTTCATGTCAGAGTAAGATCCACAATATGACTTTTATATTAATAGAATCTATGGTATAACTATATAATAGTGTATGTTCATCATGTTTTTCTCAATTTTTGTGTAATATTTGACTTCAGATTCTATGAAAGTGTTGAAATTCGTATGGGATGAAAAGTTTTCATATTTTTTCACTGAGCTAAAATGATTTCTGAAATTTTCTCTCATCCTGATATTTCTTGATCTGAGTAAGGGTTATATGTTTTTTGTGATGTTTCTAATGCTGTTATGGGTTGTGTACAGAGTTATTATAATCATGTCTTCGCTTATAGATCTCCCCATATTTTACCGCATGATAATAATGACTATACTCATGATTTAGAGAGTTTATCTATAATGCAAGCCCTTAAATATTGAATGATCTAACTTTTTGGGGGGATATTCATAATTTTTTCATACCATATTATTTTGAGGAAGATAATTTCATAAAGATAATTATATAGAAAATATAGGTGGTGTGTGGAATACCACTAGATGTTCTATTTCGACGTCGTCATCACCGTAGGGATGGTGAATGACATTATAGATGATCTTAGTAGGAAAGTACCATAACATGATGTTATGGAGTTAAAGGAGTAGAACATTATAAGTCTCTTCAATCTGCTGTACAAGGGCACCCAAGAGGATGTTTCATTTATGATTTTGTAATGTGTTCTACTATCATCATCTCTTTTTGAGTATATTCCATATTATTAATACAAGAATGATGAATTCATATGAATTCAAGAAATTCAATATTGTGGGTGGACCATTTCCAATCCATCAATCAATTCCAATAGTATTTACAATTTTTGGATCGGTGTTTCATCAGATCAATTATGAAGAGTTCCATATTGTTTATCTTTTATAGTTATTTGTGTTATATTCATATGTGAACTATGAACATGTATTATGACATGAGAAAATGATTCTAGGGGATGTGTATGAACAATGACATTGTAGATTTTGTGCACTTTGATTCACCAACAAAGGGATCACCGAAAAGCATTTGATACATTATATGTCTCTCAAGACTCATAATGTGATGATGTGGAAATAAGATGAGGTTTTTATGGTCATTTTTGAGGGATAACAATAGACTCAAGGAGGGAGGAATTATATCTGGGTGGATATTGATCAATTGAAAAATTTATCACAACTCATTAATATGAGAGACAACAAAATAGTTTAAAACATGAGTAATTTATATGTTCAAGAGGTTGTGTGGTTACATAGAGTTCCCTATACCATTGATTCTGATTGTTATTCAAGGATTACAACATGTTTCTAGGAGTATCTATATGAGTTTATGTGGAATTTGGTCTAGTTGAATACATCATACCATTATTAGAGAGAAGAATAGACAAATCATTTTATTCATATACTTGAGGATATAATCCATGATTAAACCATGGGTTTTTTGGTTCACATGATAAGAATCTCTAACTAGTTGAGTGTTCTTATAACAATATTTATTATCCATTGATTAGAATGGAACCCTTTGAGGAATTTTATGGTTTCTCATATAGGTTTCCTCATTTTGGGGAAGAGGTGGGTGAATCCTCTCTTATTAGACTAAGTATATTTCAAAATACAACAGTGAAGATTCAAGATGTACGTCACCATTTAGTTATAGGTCAGAGTGGGAAACAATTTATACAGATCTTCATCATCATCCAATATAATTTTAAGTTGGTGATTATTTTTTCCAGACTATTTCTCGTCTATTTTTTCTTTATCTTCTTGGAAAAAATAGGATTTTGTCTCAATGATATATTAAACTGTTTGAGGTAACTGGGTGGCTTGGGAAGGTTTCTCATCTATTTATATATATAGTTCAGTAGGAATGTATTCATAATTCTTTCCACATTATAATCTATGGAAGTATTATCATATTCCCTCTCATGTTCAAAATTTTGAAAAGATAGACATAGAGCCCTATGTATCTATTTTAGAGCATTAATGTTTATCATTGACTCTCAGGTAAATTCCTTTAATGTGGATTTTATTACTTTAGTTATATTATACTATAGAAAAATATCATATTCTAATGAGATTTCAGAGAGTGAGTATTTAATTAAGTAAAAATGTCCCCACATCATTCCAAACACAATTCTTCTACATGACTTCCAAGGGATGGAGAATCTTTTGGGACATATTATTTGACATCCAGTTATGGTATTTCATGTATTTATCATATCACATTATATTTCCCTATTTGATTGGGTTCATTTGGGGCTTCTATTGATGGAGAGATGTTGTTTGGGGAAATGAAGTAATGTTCATGGTTGAATGTTTGTTGTGCTTATTGTACTCTATATATTAATTAGATAAATTAATAAGAGTAAATCCATTCAGTTATGAATTAACTCGATGTGTATTTATATGTGTCTATGTAGAATATTCCTACTATATGGTATCAATTCATTAAATGGTTACACAATGTGAATCTAGTTCCAATATGATGTCATGAAATGGTTCAAATATCGAAATTTTAACACATCATGAGACTTGTTTATATTTTATAAATTTCAATATGAGTTATTTTTAATCCAATGTGATGTGTGTTTCAGGGTAATATAAATATTTTGGAATTCATACTGTGAAAGGGTTTCTGGTTTTTATGATTTTTTGATTTGTGTATTTAATCATAAAACACGTCTGCTTTTTTTCAATCGACAATAGACTTATCTATTGAAACTTGGGAGCACTACTATGATATATTTTGGATCATATTTCCTTAAATATTGTTCTTATTTAATGATTGATCAAAATTCTGGGTTCAATATGTATCTATTGGAATCACTACAAAAAAAATGGGTTTCTGCAACACCAACCTTTAATAGTGCTAAAAAATTAAATGATAAAGGGGGAGAATTTATCAGAGCTAAAAGAATATATGATAAAGGGTCACTTTTAATAGTGCTAAAAACATAGTTAAAAATGACCCTTCATTAGTGCTTTTTTTAGCACTGTTAAAGGGACCCCCTTTTTCATCTCTTTTTTCATTAGAACAGATAAAGGGTATATTTCAAAAAAATTATTTTTCGTAAAAATTAATATATTTTTATATAAATATATATTTATATTTATATTTATATTAATATAATATATATTTTTTAAATATGATTCAGATAAGTATAAATAAAAATATCCACGAAACATATAAGAAATGTCATGAAAATGGCTTATAAAATATCTTAAAAAATTATAAATGAATAATTTTATAATTATCATTGACTAAGAATCATTTAATAAAAATTTTAAGAGACAAAATATCAATAAATTAATAAAATATCTAAAATATGTTGATATCATAACTCAAACTTCAAACAACCACAACTTTTGATCCGAGTGTCCGTTTGAGCTCTACAACATATCAAATCGAAGCCTTTGATGAGCTGTACATGTTACTAACCCAATGGAAACTTATGTCAAATTTTTCGAGGATGAAAAAGTCCCAGAAGGCCTCCAAAACAATGTTTTTATTCCGGATACCCAAATATTTTAACATTCGATAATATTTCAGCCTCGTTTTAGTTTGTTTTTTGACCCTTTTCAATGAGAACATAAGTAATTCTAAGGGGTTACATTTATATTGATATCATGGCTTTGAAATTATATTGTTTTCCCAATTTAATGTTATTTATAATAAATCATAGACCTATATAAACATATTTCTTATATATTCAGCAATAAAAATTTAATTTTACAAATAAATAATTAATCATATTAACATATAAAGTATATTTTTCAATATATAAGGCTTATCTAAATAAAATAATAATATCAATTTTATTGAAAATAAATAAATATGTATATTTATATATCAAAATTATGTTTGTGTGTGTGTGTGTATTTTTGTGTGTTGGTATTGACAAACTGATATATATTATCTATTTATTCGAAACATATATATATATATATATTAATATATAATATTTCTATATATATATATATAAATATGTATAATAATACTTACAAATACACATATAATATTGGTTTGTGTGTCGTATATATGTATTTATTTATTTATAAACACACACAAAAAAGCATATTTTATAAATGTATTTGAAACTAATCTTTTCAATATATATTAATATACGAATAAATATTTTAATATACATATATATATATATATTAATATACAGATATATATATATATATATTAATATAACTAAATATATATGTATTAATATAACTAAATATATATATTAATATAAATAAATATAAATATATCAATATTACTATATATATATATATATGTTAATATAAATGTATATTAATATACGAGTAAATATAACTAAATATATATATAAATAAATAGATATATTAATAAATGAAAAGAAAATAAATATGGTGGAGTGGTAAAGGCTTAGGTGCGTTGGCCGCATGTTTAGAGTTCAATTCCCGGGGGAGGTAGGTCACGCACGTGGGTGGAATAAAGGCTAGTGTGGTTTGAGGTTGGGTTGGGGAACTATTAAAGGGTGGGTGGGGGTGTGCATGCTTTGTTGTGTAAGATGGTGTGGGGGGACTGTTAATGGGGGCTTTAAGCTATGTCGAATCCCCTCCCAATTTGTAGAAATATTTATTACTTTTTTTAATTTTTTTTAACTTATATCAGCGCTATAAAAAGCGCTGATAAAGGACCCATTTATGCATGCCTTTTTTAGTGATGATAAATAATGCCTTTTGTCAGTGCATTATTTTAGAGCTATTAAAAGAGTCCTTTCTTAGCACATTTCTGGGCGTTGATAAAGGGTAACCACTTTATCTTCATATCAATTAATAGCGCTTTTAGTGTAGTTAATACCCTTTTCTAGAGGTGATAAATCCCATATTTGCAATAGTGAGTGTTAATATATTTCTTTCTTTATTATCATTAATCATTATATAAATGTTGCACTCAGTTTTCAATTTTTTTTTGTTTTTATGGGGTTTATTCCCTTCATCCTTTCACGATATATTGTGAAATATTCCTCAAGAGGTTTACTTCTATTTTATTTTTGGAGTAGATTTTGATTTTAGTTTGTAAAATGATGCATTATATTCTTGGCTGATCATTTTTCATTTTGAATAGATCTTGAGATGTAAGGATTTATCTAGGGCCTCTATTGTTTTCTTTGAGTTATTTTGTGTTAGTGTATCACTTCATGGGTATGTGCGACCATTGTTTGGGGTAGGTGGTTTCATCTCTATCGTTTTATAAATGACTTATATTTCTATTGTGTTAATAAATTGATATGTATATATATATATAAATATATAATGGAATAATTTATTAATTGACAATTTTGTGTGAAAATGGGTTTTTTTGATAAAATGTGGTTTTTATATTGTATTGTTAAAATATATAATTATTTACAATGGATTATGATATGTATTATTGAGAAAAAATTTAAATAATTATTTTTTAAAAAATTGTGTGGGGAATATGGCTTATGGGAAGTTATTGTTACTTAGGTAGAAGGTGTAGTAATAACCCCCATTAGTCAATGATATTGGGTGTTTCACTTAGGGGGTCTTCCTCTACTCACTAGGACCGTTGTTCTAGGGAATTGCTATATATTTTTGGAGGATCACATTATGTGTTGTATAGCTACTAAATAGATTTGATTTAAATATCTAGGAACATGATGTGCAGGAATATCATTGTTTGGGAATGAGTATTCTAGTTGGCATGGAATATTGTGATCCTTAACATGATGTTACATGTTCTTTGGTTTGGACTACATTGGATCAGATATGATTTATGACATAAAATTTTCATTCAATTATTTGTATATGTGATATCCTTTATGTTGTTTTACCTAGAAAATTATAAAAATTTTAAATTGGGGTAATGTTTTACCATGATTTTGATATAGAATCTGTTTATCTTTGTATCATTCCTTTTTTCATTTAATGTTATAATTTATGAAATTTATTATCGAGACTAGTTATGGAACGCCTTGCTGATATCCTACTGAGCATGTCTATCTCATACCATACACAAATATTTTTTGGTGTGTAGTCATTATTATGTCTTCTGATATAGGGAAATAAATGTTCCACAAAGAGGCATGGTGTTTTTTTTCTACGTTGTCCAAGTAGATAGTGGTGAGAATGTTTGAGTTTTATCACTCTATCACATAGAGAATCATTTTTAGTATCATTGTTTTTCTTTGGACTTGTACATTTGATATTATTTAGATACAATTGTGTTGTATTGATTCTATTTTTCATGTTTTGTTATGGAATATATCTTTAATATTTTCAATATCGATGTTTCTCTCTAGATTGTACATGTATAATATGTTTTATTCATCAAGTTTGATGATATAATTCAATATGGTTTTTAATAATTCATGGGTTCTAATTCTGGCCCATGCGGAATTGGAATTTCCTTCTGGAATGTGATGGTTTGGGTTAGGTATTTGTTTCAGGGGGTATCCAGATTGGGTACATTACAGAACATGTGAGGGGATTATTTTTTATGGATTTTATTATTTAACCATATGTTGATCCTCAAACCCATGTTAATAAAGTGGAATATTTAATATGTGATATGTTTTTAGAAAATTATCCTCGCTATGGGATTATGGATAATTGTTTTAGATATATCTTGATATTCATGAGAAATGTAATGCCCCGACTCCATAATTCCATATTTGTTGCATTACTACATAACATTGGCATGATAAATTGAATCATGTCCTGAAATACTGACCGGTTTAGTATCTTTGGAAGCACTAGATACATTCATATGTATTAAATTACATTAGAAAATGATAAACAACAACAAAATTGTATCCATTGACCACATTCATATCCCTTAGACTATCCCTATACGTTAGTAATAATATAATTCTTTACATCCTAGGAAAAATAAAACATAGAATGAGGTGAGCTCAAATGATTAGTAAGGATAACAATATTGAGAAGAAATTCATAAATAAGCATAAACATTTAAGGAAATGTATAATACTGAAACATAAGCCTTTTAAACATAAACATCATCATAATATGAAAACGATAAATCACATAATTCCATTTATGTTTTCAGATGGATATTCTACTTTTCAAATAACCACAAGCAATATCAATAACCAATTTCATAATGAAGGAATACATAATTCCAGAATATATATACAAATAGTAAAGGCCTTGTTCCAAGACTAAAAATAAGATTTTGTGAAGGCCTTGTTCCAAGACAATAGTTTTTCTCATGAGACCTTCTGATGCCTCGAGGAGTTATAGCGGGCTCCACCCATCACTTACTAAGTCCAATGCATTTCTCATGTGAAATGGTTTAAACATAACATAAACATTCCGATTAATACTTGTATAAAAAATGTCAATAAATTATCCATAAACCATGAATGATATAAAAATGACATATCCACAGTCAAACATATCACAAAACCTTCTACATAATATATAATATTTGAATCATAATAAATCAACCATGATCATGAATAATATCCTGTAAAGGATGTTGACATAGTTGAAAATTATCAGTAATCATCTTTGAGAGAAATATCCATTTTTCATGAAATCATTTAAAATATTCATAATTTATAAAGGATGTTATTTAATATATAGTTTTGAATCAAAGTTTCCCATACCACTTTAAAACTTTTGAAAGGAATTAACATTTTAAAACATTCATGTCCATATAAATAAATCCTTAAAACCATATTGAAAACATGGATGTTAATGAGAATGGATTAGATGAATAAATCTTTAAAACATTCAAATTGATGTTTTAGAAAAATATTCCCTTAAAAATAATCCCTTTGTAAACTATTTTATGAAACATGGACATGGATAATAATTATGTCCCAGTATATACTTACGTAAAAATAACATCGGATAATAAAGAGATTGTGAAATTAAACCTTACATTGTACTTTTTCTTAGTTGGTGGTATGTTAATATTCTCTATAATAGTTAAAATAGTGTTATTAAATTATAAAATAACTATATACATGATTATGATATCATATATGATCCTTTAATAATGATTTGTTAATAATATTTCAATAGTATCATCGTTTCGGGTGTTAACAGATTCCTTTTCATTTATATGCTTGGTTACGTATGCCAAGTTTTATATTGATAGGATGTATTTGATTCCTATCCATAATCATATCAATTTTTTAGACATTGTTTTTTATCATAAAAATAAAATTATTCTTTAATGATTATAATGGGGAATGAATATCATCGTGTTCGTGGAGACGGTAATCCGTACGTACACAGGAGCAACAATATCATTCTATTAATGGTGAAATCATATGTAAATGGATATTATATCATATATAATGAATCATTAAAATTAAATATTTATTATTTAATTCAATTATACCAATTATTATACCCATCCAAATAATGAAGTGTGTGAATAACAAACTACACCACAACATGGAGACTGTAAGCCGTACGTATGCATGTTCGGTGACTTTGTCATTCATATCATGGATAGTGTATTGAATATTGTTGTACCATTTTTATAATAACATCACAATATATAGAAGATACTAGAGTTATTATTTTATAATGGAAACAAAAATGAAAGAGGAAGTGGTAGAGGATAATATGTTGAATGAGGTGATGAAATATTTACCTCTTCTTTGGGTTCTTCCTTTTGATTTGATCAAAAGGGATCCTTAGGTTGGATTCTTGAAATAAAAAAGTCCTCTAAGATGAATTTAGGATAGTAGAAAGGATATTTGGGTAGGTTTTGGACGTGATAAAAGGCTCTGGAGGTATGATTTTGGGAGAAGGAAAAGTGCCCTTTTATAAGAGAGGTGAGGGTAACATTAGGAAATGTTTGAAATATTATTTTATAATAAAATCATATTCAATTTCCAATGGCTCAAAAATAATTTATTTCGAAGCTAAAATGGTTATGGGTCTATATACACTCAACAAATAGGTTAAAACATATTTAGGTTACCATTTTAACATTATATTTTCGATTTAACTATTAGTTACATAGTTTAACTTTTACCGTGTCTTATTGTATTCAAACACTATATGGTTAATAAACATACTCTAAAAAAACAATAGAATCTCAAGTGGATCATTAATTATATATATAATAATATTTAATCCCTTTGGTAGAACCTTATATTTTTAGTAATATTATATCAACCATTAATATATTATATGTTTAAAAATTTAATTTATGTCAATTTTGAAACTATTTGGTATTTTGTTTTTGTGAAAGTCATAACAACCGTATCCCTTAAAAAAATATAATCAACCCAAAATTTCATATAAACCTATAAAATTAGTGTAATTCATTAAAAGTCACAAAATACATTTATTTGGATATTTATAAAATCAATTATTTTAACCTTTCATTAAAAAGGTAATTACTGCATCATCATTGTGTCACAAATAAATTTTATTATATAATGCCTAAAAATTATAAATAAAATACCATTATTTAGGAAATATTTTTATATTTCTCAGAAATATTTATAGTATAATTTATCTTTTTTATAACCCGATATTAAAAATGTTTTAATTATGAAAACCAGAATTTAACACTTTTAACTCTTCATTAAGTTAAATAATAATAAATGTCCTAATCTAATCTAATTGGATCTATTGGATCATATTTTATTCCTAAGGTTGGTTTTTGTCTAATTATACTTATCCAATAGAATTATGACATGTTTTAGGGTAATTATAATATCATTTCTACCCTTAATTGCCCTATTTACTTATAACTGTGGTAAATAAAAGTCAAATGTTACTATTCACCAAAAATTATTTTAATATTATTGAACCAAATTTTACTTACTAATTTAAACCATGTCTCTCATTTTTTTTGAAATTCAACTTACATAAGAGGCAACATTCTGTTTTATTCAAATTTTCAAATGCTCCTAGAAGGTGGGTAAAAGACGGTAAAAAGTTCAATAAACTTTTTATATATCTAAACTTATTATAAAATGACTCAAATTAATTAAATTGAACTTATATAGATATTATTTATCTATTTTCACCTAAAAAAATTTAAATGAAATAAATAATTATTTAAATAAATAGTCGGTTATAATAAAAAACATAGTTTTTCCCAATTCATCAAAAATAGAATGTTTACAGAAAAACACCGGAAATTAACCCTAAGATATTTTTGATATTATGATTTCAAAATGAAGTCTATTTTACCAAATTAAAACCAGAGAAGTTTCATTTATTAATTTAATATTCATTCCCGTTGTGAAAACCAGAAACATGGTTTTTTTGAAAAAGTAAAAACAATCGAAATATTGGCTTGTGTTTATGACAAATATAAATGTGAAATTAATTATAATGACCAAAATTGAATTAAAATATAAAAATATAATATAATTATTCTTCCAAAACATTCAAATTTATAACTTAACACTATAAATTATTTTGATTAAAAAAAGTTGTTTTTAGTTAAAATTTAATATTTTTCACTATTCACCCAGTTATGATAATTATCAGAAAAACAGCAAAAATTTATCACAACTAAATTTTTATATCCCAATTCTAATGAATAAGATTATTTTGTCAAATTGAATATATAAAAGTTTCAAATATTTTATTTGAAAAAGGTTCTCCATTAAAAGGAGGTAAAATTGCATTTTCTGAAAAATACTTACTTTATCTGAAAAATGAATTTGTTATTATATTATGTCTAATAAACACATAATATGGATTCTAGAATTATATGGATTATATAAAATTCAAAATTCAGTTAATCCTATTCATAACCGCTTTTTGAAAGGGTGGTTCGGTAAGTCATGGTGCGCTTGAACTCAGTGTTGCGTGTCCCGCAAGCTATTGAATTAATTTAATGAAAATAGATTAATTTGAAATATATGGGTGTTAACTTCTTCCCATTCTTTAAATTTCATCCTCGCAATTTTAAAATTGGGCTTGGAAACATCACTTAAAGACCCACATCAGAAAAAGAGTCAATAAAACTATCATTTTAATAGAATGAAAGTGAAGTACAAAGGTCACATGAGATAAGCCATACTGGGATTCCATGTAGGAAAACATGGATATGTAAGATAAACTAAGTGACATGTTTTGATGTAGGGTGATAGAGAAAATGATCAAGAGAATGTTAATAATAAGAAAATCACAAACACATGATGGGATAAACGGTCATTAGTTTCCCCATCTGAAATGTAAACGGATAACGTTTTCTTGTTTTATGTTCCATTTCATAAAGTTGAGTAATTTATTTATGAGATTTATTAAGAACATAAATTTATATACTTACTTTTTATGTAAAGATTTATCCTTTACTAAATTTCTACCACTAACTAATTTTTTTTCAAATGATGAGTATTCAAGATGACTAGGTCACACCTGAAGCACTAGAATCAACTTCTAGAGAATAAGATGATCCACAGAGGATAAACTATTTATTTCCCTTGTCTTTATAGATTAAACAAAACCAAAGTGGTTAGTACAAGATAAATTGATCCAGAAAAGGGATAATACTTTAGAGAAATAAATATTAACCGTAATTTCTAAAATTACACCAACCATACACAAAGTTCAATAAAAACCATTCAATAAAAAAATGCCTTTAAAATACTTTAATACAATCCAAAATAATATTGAAACCCAAAACTTGGAAGAATATGATTACATAGTCGTCCTTATTAAATTGTATCTCCTAATAACATCGACTACTCTTAAATTCACACACTTATAAATAATTTACTTAATCACATATTCTCTATGATAGGTTAATCATTTCCATAAATAACCCAAATTGCTATAAATTCGCAATAAAAATCCACCATTACTCCTCAAATGAAATCCCATAGTATTCTATTTTCCTTAGGCATATAGAGTTCCCAACAAAGAGAACAACTTCCAAAATAACATTTATCACTTCGTCGCCAAATTGTTTTCCTATACTAAGGATATATATTTGGAAAGACATAAGTTCAAAAATTAACTTATCATTGATTAATAAAATTATTAAACTAAAAATAAATAGTCACGCAAACTAGGTACTTCATGTTGTTCAGTGGTAGACGATAAATCCAAATCGCACTCCAGTTGTGGGTTCAATTCCCACATCTCTGTCCGACTCAATGAGTTTTCACACAATCAACATGTTGTACTTTTCCAAAAACTATATCTTATAACATTCCCAAAATGAGATAAATTCCTCAAAATAAACATAACATAATTTATCCATGAATTTATCTCATAACTCACATTTTCATCCCAAAATTTAATAACATGTAATTTCCTCAAATTCAAGGATCATAGAAACCCAAATGATAAATTATAACTATATCCACAATAGAAAAGATAATTATTCCTAAAATAGTGTTTTCACAAAAAAAAAACTACAGGGTTACACATACAAGAGAAAATTCTTCCAATGTAATCCCATCTATAAAGAGAACTAATACTTTTAAACATTTCTCCATCCATTTATTTCCACATAGGTTCTTCCTTGACCAAGCGGTTATCCTATATAATAGGCCATTCACTCGGGTAATGCCCAAGTCCCCCACATTTACGAAAAATGAGTGTAAATGGATTCTTGGGATCATTTTTATTTTCATCAATAGTACCCTTCATTTTTCCTAGGAAATTCTTTACGTTATATTCTTCTTTTCAACACATAAATCATTTATTTTTTTCATTGAGACACTTTCCTAAGTGTCTACTTCCACATTTCATACATGATGGAAATTGAGCTTTCTTTTCTCCATGGTCTCCACTACTGGATCTATTATCATTCACTACCTTTGTCTTCATTGTTGAGTCCAATAGTTGGTTAATATATATTTTGTTGATCATAATTTGAAAAACTGATTACGCATGAACACGATATCTTTTACACCTATCAACATTCCATTTGGTTTCTCATTTCCACCACCATGTACACCCTATAAATCATGTTCAATGTTACTATGACTTCCATGGAATCAATCCATTGACAAACACAATAATGTATTGTGTGAGTCATAGAAAAATTTAGAGAATATCATAACACCTTATTTTAAATCTAAAACACCATAAGATTAACCAAGGTTATTTATTCTCATCTTATATTACAATCCATAAAATCAGTTTGTAATGAAAATGTGAATTATCCTAAGCATATGCCCTGGGAGTGTCTTAACAAAGAGTGAAACAAGTCATGTTATCATGTCTAGGATACCCTAGGTCATGCCTGAAACTCATTTTCTGAGTTTTCAATCCAAGGTACATCTGTTCCAGAGCTGCCTCTACCTCCTCGTATCCAGACATAGATTTATTATTTCGAAAACTCAAATAATATTTACATTAAAAATCATTTGGATGTTCTTATATACTAGTTCTAAATGTATATATTAGGGTATTAGTTTTTCTAATAAGTGTTTTTCTAAATCTAGCTTCCACATTTTTTACTAAACTTGCTAAGATACTATCTGTAATGCCCTGACTCTAGAAGACCAGAGCCGGTGCATTATCACATAACATTGGAAAGATACAAGGAATCATGTCATGAAAGGCAGATCATTTTAGTATCCATGGAAGCAGTAGATACATTATAAGTTTTACAGTACATTAAAAAATTAAAAACAAAAAAAAATTGTATCCATTGACCACATTCATATCCCTTAGACTATCCCTGCATGTCAGTTATAATATACTTCATTGCATTCGGAAAAAAATTAATCATAGAAAGGGGTGAGCTCAGATGTCTAGTAAGGATAACAATATAGCAGAAACTTTCATAAATAATCATAATCATATCAGGAAATTAATAAGACTAAAAAATAATCCTATTAAACTGAAACTTCAGCATACTATGGAAAATATAATTCAAACAATTCCCTTTAATTTTTTACATGGATATTATACTTTTCAAATAATCACTTGAAATATCAATACCCAATTTCATAATGTTGGAATGCATAATGTCAGACTTCATAACCACATAGTCAAGGCCTCTTGATAAGACTACAAATAAGATTTTTTTAAGTCCTTGTTCCAAGACACCAGTTTGTCTCATGAGACTTACTAATGCATCGAGGAGATATAGAGGGCTCCACTCATCACATACTATGTCTAATGCTTTCCTCGTAGAAAATGGTTTAAATATAACAGAATCATTATATTAAGACTATCATATAGAATTTCAATAATTTAACCATAATCCATGAATGGTATAAAAATAACACATCCCTAGCCAAACATATCACAAATCCTTCAATACAATATGGAATACTTGTATCGTAAAAAATCAACCACAATCAAGAATAATATCCTGTAAAGGATGTTGACAATGTTGAAAATGGTCAGTAAAAATACTTGAGAGAAATATCCATTTGTCATGAAATCATTTAAAAGTCACATTATTTTTAAAGGAAGTCATTTAAAAGATAGTTTTGAATCAAATTGTCCCATACCACTTTTAAACTTTTGAAAGGAATTAACATTTTAAAACATTCATGTCCATATAAATAAATCCTTAAAAATATTTTGAAAACATAGACATTAATGAGAACGGTTTAGATGAATAAATCATTAAAACATTTAAAATGATGTTTTAGTAAACCAGGTTTTTAAAAATAATCCCTTTGAAAACACTTTTATGAAACATGGACATGGCTAATAAATATGTCCAAGTAGATACTTACATAAATACAATCTTGGATAATAAATAGATTGTGAAATTAACCCTTCACTTTTACTTTTCCTTAGTTGATGGGATGATAACCTCATGTATAATTTTTAAAACATTGTTATTAAATTATACAATAACTGTATACATAAACGTGAAATCATATATGATCCTCTAATATTTCTTTATTAATAATATTTCAGCAGTAACATCGTTTCTGGTTTTAAGTGATTAATTTTCCTTTATATAATTGGTTACGTAAGCCATTTTTTGTTATTTATATCATGTATTTTATTCATATCCAAAATTATATTAGGTTCTTAAACATTATTTTTAGTCATAAAATGAAAAATATTCTGGAATGAATATGATGGGGAATGAATATCAACACATTCGTGGAGATGGTAATCCGTACATATGCATGAGAAACTATATCGATATATTGATGGTGAAAACATATGTAATTGTATGATACATCATATAAATACAGAATCATTAACATGTCATATCTGTTATTTACATAAATTATACTCATTGTTATACTTATCCAAATAATTAAGTGTTTCAATAAAAAACTACACCACGACATGGAGACGATAAACCTTACGTACGTACATATGGGGACTTTTTCATCCATATGATAGATAGAATAATGAATATGGTTGTACCATTTTTATAATAACATCACATTATATATAAGATACTCGAGTTATTATTTTAGAATGGAAACAACAACAAAAGAGGAAGTGGATGAGGAAAAGAACTTGATAGAGGTGATTAAATATTAACCTCTTCTTCGGGTTCTTTCTTTTGATTTGATCAAAAGGTATCCATAGGTAGGAATTAGGACCAAAGGGAGGCCTCTAGGATTTAGGGAGGATAGTGTATAGGATATATGCGTAGGGTTTGGCCAAGCTAAAAGGCTTTGGATGTGGGATTTTGATAGAAGGTGAAGTTTCCTTTTATAAGAGAGGTGAGGGTCTGTTTAGGAAATGATCGAAATAGTATTTTATAATAAAATAATTTTATGTTTATAATGGCTCTAAATTATTTATTTCAATGGTAAGGTGGTAATGGGTCGCAATACTCTCAACCCATTGGTTTTAGATAAGTTTAGGTCAACATATTAACCTTATCTTTTAGATTTATCTTTTTGTTAAATAGTTTAACTTTTACTGTGTCTTCTTGTATTCTTACACTATATGGTTAATAAACATACTATAATCTTCCAAGAGAATATAAAGTAGTTTATTAATGTCATATATATTATTATTTAAGCCTTTTTTCCGAACCTTATATTTTTATGAATATTATATCAACTAATAACATAGAATTATTTGAAAAAATAATAATTTATGTCAACTTTGACAATATTTGGTATTTTGTTTTTTTGAAAGTCATAACAACCAAATAACTTGAAATAAAATTATCTAATCAACCTCAACATGTCATATTAACCATGAATGTTAGTGTAATTCAACAAAAGTTTCAAATTACATTAATTTAGATATTTATAATATAAATTATTATAACCAATCATTAAAATGGTAATTACTGCATCATCATTTTGTCAAAAATAAATTTAATTATTTAATTTCTAAAAATTAAAAATAAAATAACATTATGTAGGAAATATTTTTTTCATTATAATTAATTTTTATAGTAGAATATATATTATGTATTACCCTATATTAAATAAAATTTATTTATTAAAACGTGTATTTAACCCTTTTAACACTTTTTTAAAATAAATAATAACAAATTTCATAATCTAATCCAGGTGGACCTAATGGATCATATATTATTCTAAAGGATTTTTTGGTCGAATTAAACGTATACAATATAGTTAATACATGTTTTAGGGTAATTATAATATCATTTTACCATTAATTACCCTATTTAATTTTAACCACGGCAAATAAAAGTCAAAAGTTACTAGTCACCAATAATTCTTTTCATCTTATTGAACCATATTTTACTTACTAATTTCAACCTTATCTCTTGTATATTTAAAATTCAACTCATAGAAGCATTAAAATTATGTTTTCTGAAAAATTGAAAATGCTCCTAGAAGGTGGAAAAAAGATAGTAAAAAAATGAATAAAAGTTTTATATATCTAAAATTTTTATAAAATGACTCCCACAAATTACATTGAACTTATGTAGTTATTATGTATGTATTTTGGAAAAAATATATTTACATAAAATAAATTATTCTTTAAATAAAAAGACAGCTTTAAACAATAATGTAGTGTTTTTCACTATTAATCTAAAATTGAATGTTTTTAGAAAAATACAAAAAATTCACTGTAAGATAATTTTGATTTTCTGAATTCAAAAATGAAGTCTTTTTTACCAAATTCAAAATATATATGTTTCATTAATTAATTTATTGTTAATTACTATTGTCAAAACAAAAAGTGGATTTTTTTAATAGTAAAAACTATTAAAAAATTGATATGTGTTTATGTGAAATTTAAATGTGAAATTACTTATAATGAACAACATTATATTAAATGATAAAATCTAATTATACTTCCAAAACATTCAAATGTAAAATTTAATAGTATAACTTATTTTTATTTATAAAGTTGTTTTCAATTAAAATTTAGTATGTTTCACTATTCACCCAAATATGAAAGTCATTAGAAAAACACCAAATATTTATCAAAACTGAATTTTTATGTCCTGATTCAAAATAATAAGATTAGTTTTTCAAATTGAATATATAAAAGCTTCAAATATTTGATTTAAAGTGAGTTCTCCATTAAAAGGCAGTAAAATATTTTTTTCTGAAAAATACTTCCTTTATATGAAAAAAAATTAATTTGTTCTAATATTATGTTTAAGAAACACATTATATGGATTATATAATTATATAGAGTCTATAAAATTCAAAATTCAGTTTATAGTATTCATAACTGCAATTTGAATGACTAGATTGGTAATTCGTGGTGTGCTTGAACTCAGTATTGCATGTAATGCATGTTATTGAATTATTTTAAAAAAATAGCTTACTATGAAATCATGGGTTGTCACAAGAAATTTTCTATTGTGACGCATGCTAAATCAGGGTTCAGATGGGCTAATAGTATTTGAGATTATATTAAAAAACTATTTTGTATCCAATTTATTGGGTAGTGTCTTGGGAAGAATAATTTGTGGTGTGAGTGTCCACACTAATTAATTTTTGATGATAAACTATTATCATTTTACCTTATAGTGGTTTTGTCAGAACATATTGAATATTTCCTTCAAGGATGCTTGGTGATATGATAATTATATTTTCAATTATTAATATTTAGTTATAACCCATTCATAGTATTCTTCTTTAATGTATAATGATAACAACTTTTCAATTTTATTGAATGATATTTGGAGATAACCCATTTAACATTTCCTTGATCGATGTTTGGTGATAACCTATTCAACTTTTCCCCAATTAATATTTCATGATAAATCATTCACCATAGCCTTGATATATGTTTGGGGATAACCCATCTAACATTACCATGACTTATGTTTGTTGATAACCCATTCAGCTTTTCCATGATTGATGCTTGAAGAAAATCACGTCATGTTATTATTGATTTATGTTTTTTAAACCATTCACTTATTTCAAAATTTATTACTGTTGATAAAACCATCTCCATTTCATATGTTTTTTATTGGGTAATACCCTTTATATTTTTAAAAATTTATTATTAGTGAGATATTGTTATCTATTTCTTTTCCTAAGGTCGATCAGAGCTGATTTACCCTGAAAAAGAATTACCCCACCCCTTATATGATTCATTAATAATGATATATTCAAAATTATATGTCATTCCATAGAGACATATAAATGTTTTCTATCAAATTAATATGAAAATTGGGGATCAAACATTTCAATATCATTTTATGGTACATGTTTTATCATTCCAAAGGATAATCCATCACATACCTTCATTGGTTAGAGAAGGTAATGATTCTCATTTTGAATTCTTATTAGTAATTAATGATATGGAATCCTTTTTTTATGTTAGAATATGGTCATATAAATTTTTTTTATACACACATATATACATGATTTATTTAGACACGCCACTAGTGTTGTAATATTGAGTATACTTTTCACACACTTCATGTGTATTTTAGTGGGAATATAGAATTCATTATCCAATATGAATGAAAGATCCTAGATTTTACCAAGATATGATTATAAAAGAGTTAGTGACAAGGACACAAATTTATTATTTCACACATGTATTTATTCATCATTTCGTTTGTTTATCTTAGATCATCTATTCAGTATTATTGACCCACCGAACTATCCTTCATTTGATTTTTGGATTCTAAAAAAATTGCCTATAATTATATTTTTCAATAGAATGTGATATAATTTTGTAGTTATAATATATTTTAAATTTCAATCTTAATCAAAGATAATGTCTATATTGGATTTTTATTATTTTACATTTATTTATAGATATATAACAGATAATTTATTCTTCATAGAATATTGATAGACCCATGACCCTTTTCTATAAAATGTATCATACAAAGAGTTCATCTAAATGTCATATTTTATATTGAATTTTCTCATGACTGAAGTTATCTAGAATGGTAAATTATATGAATAGAATGTATAGTTTTCCTCTATGTGGGATGTTATAAAATGTTATCAATGTTAGTTTGGATTTAATATTAATGTGTAATGTTAAATATAAAAATGTTTTTGGACATTATAAATAAAATATTAATATTTCAAATCAATATATTTATATGATTACATCATGGTTCAAAAAAATCAACGAATGTGATTTAGTCATACATTTTACAATTAAATTTATATAATATTTTTATTTAAATATTTACTATTTATAGTGAAAGTATTTTTGAATCTAATAGTCTTGTTTAACCCCCCAATACATTAATATATTTTCCTTTTAGAATAAATTTATTTTTCTATCATTCTTTATATGAAATAAAGTAAATCCTATACTACACACAACACTGTTTTAGCTTCTGTTAAATGTATGGATGAGTTTTACAAAATTTTAATAATGAACCAATTTTAATACTAAATTATACCCATTTTTAATTTTATTTTTCAAAATAAACATAAATTTTTAATTTAGAATTTCATAGTTATCTTAGGGTGAATTTTTAACATTTTTCTAATAAGTTTAATTTTTTCTCACAGTAAAAACACTGTATTTTATCTAAAAACATCTATTTAGTTTAAATAATTATGAATGATAAAAAAAATTTTAAATTGGTTATTAAAGTCACAATATTTAAATTATACATATATTAACCCAATTTATTTCATTTTAATCATTTTTAAATTGAAATTTTATATAAATACATATTGAACTGTTGAATGTTTTTTTATTTAAATAAAATTATCTCGCTACATCTGTCAGATTAGCATTAAACTAAAATTTCCTTCTCCTTTCATTTGATTTTGAAAACTGAAAATAATTTTTTTATAATTTTAAATTTCATGGTCAAATAATGAGAGCATAATTTTGACCAAAATTATTAGTCAACGTGACTAAAACTAATTACAATGACTGTGGAAAAATTAATCTTAACAATGGACTAAACAATAATCTTAGGGGCCAAAATGATCTATAAAATCATCCAAATTCCATTTTATCATAATATTTTTACTATATCACATATTTTCTATAATTTTAAAGTTTAATGGGATAATAGTTTAGGAACGTTTCATATATGATAAGTTATGTAATGAAAATGAAAAAAGGGAACCTTCCATACCTTTAACATTTACGAAATAATGATAAATGTAAAAACAACATATTTTTTCATACGAAATTCCATATGAAATAAAAATGGGATATTTGTATCACAATAATTTATCATGTATTTTTATAGATGAATAAGTTACTAATAATTCTTTTGATATGCCATATTAGTGATTATTTAGTCAATTACCAACAAAAATATATGATACTATAAATATTAAATGTGAATAAAATCGATAGAATTATTGTCCCTAATTATTTTTGACAATAATATAATATTTTAGAATGATTTAAATTTAATATATTTTAATTCCAATGTTTTTTGATAATTTTAAGATATAATTATATAAATAATTTCAATATTGACATTGATATTATTTTATAATAAATTATATTAAGTAATTAGATTGAAAATTAATTTAAATCCTATAATCTAAACATTTATTTCTAAGTGTTAATATATATAAAATATAGAATATTTATTAAAAAAATTAACTTTTTTAATTTACTTATTGGACCATAGTTTGTAAAATCATTTTCACAGTGCACGGATTAAAACATCATTTGTTTGCATTGCATGGGATTGTTCTAAAATTAATTTACATCAAACATGGGATTTTTAGATTGTAAGACATATATCATATTTAAAATTTATTTTATATATACTATCTAATGAATCTCACTTTAATATACTCCTTATTGTTAATTTGTTTATGTTAGAAAACTAGTCTCTTAAAAAAACCAAAATGATTAAATTATGGAATCCAAGATGTTATGAAATGAAATTATTTAAATCCACTTATATTTTGGTGTTAGTTGTTTTTCTCAACAATTATTCAAATTTAATCCATTATTTTTACCTTTTTTTCCACATTTGGAAATTGAAAAATTCCATTAATGTATACCTTTTTTGAATATCAATAGAACCACCCCTTCTCCACTATAAAAATCGTTAACTATCCCCCTTCATCACACCTCTCAATCCACATTTTCTCATAATAGCTATGAAATAATAGTATACCAACATAAAACCCCTCCTTCATTGAGCCTCCCTTTTGGAAAATATCCATCCAAGGAAGCCCATTGGTGAAAACCCAAAACAATTACCTAGAAAAGATGTAACATCTTTCTTTTATCAATTTAGTCTAATTTCCATTCTCCACCCCTATAATATTTTCCGATACCATGATTATATTATAATAATTATCCTAAATATAATAGTTTGTTTTAATTCTATGTATTCGACCTACAATCTTACACACTTCCATCTAATGGATAACGAACATAACATTTATGTGTACGGGAAATACAGTCTCACGAAATGATGATTGTTCATTTTTCCTTGACCACCTATCATTGATGAAATTATTATATAAAATATTTTTATATATGATATATATGATATTTATCATGTATTTATGATTATTTATTCCTTTTTATGACACATAAAATTACAATTTCAATTTTGAATAAATATGATAACATCCCTTGTGGAAGTGTGTATTATTGCAACTTAAAAGAAATTGAATTCAATAAAGCGATAGTTGAACGTACAAATGATGGTTTTAATAAAATAATTTTACCATAAATGATATATTTATAATCTTAATAAAATAATAAACTTTATTTAAATATAATATATCATTTTATTTTATATACTTTTCATATACTAAATAGTGAAAATTTTGGTTGTTGATGTGTGGACCACCACCTCCTCGACACAATGTGAATTGTTTTACACCCCAAGAATACAATGTATAAGTATAAATTATTAAATAAAAAGTATTTATGAAATATCTATCATTATTAAAATATATAATGTCAGTTGCCATATTTCTATAACGACCATTGAAAAAGTGGACCATTACTCATGAGTACGTATGCCCTATTGTCTCCATGGTTATAAAATTGGTTATTTTTTCATAAACATATTTAAGGATGGGTTTTAATAGTATAAATTATGTATAAATATGATAATTATTTCAGGATTATAATTCTGGATATTTTTATATAACGAATCTTTAGACCGTAGTTGATCTACCAAAGTTTTTTTTAACATATAAACCGAATATGGCCAAATCACTTTATGTAAACATAGTTTATTAAGTAATTTTTCTTAACTTTTTAATAATTTATGAAAAATAAAAATAAAAATAAAAAAGTTTATCAAAAAATTAAATAATTAACAAATGTTTATTTATAATCAATATAAAAACACATGTGATAGTTTAGAATAAATATAATGTATTTCACCTCAATTTACATTCCATTGAGACATAGTTTTTGGTTGTGAACCAATTCACTTCTATATTATGAATATACTAGTCATTGAAGTTTTATATCATGAATATATTTACTCTCAAGATATTATAATTTTATTTTAAAAGAATTACTTTATGGGCATTGTTATTCAAATGAATCAAAGTGGTATGAGACACTTTTGAATTTGTAAAGATTATTTTCCATAATAAAGTTTTAATGATATTTAAATGGTATTTCCATTCATAACATCAAAAACACATATTAGAAATTCTAATCCACTAAGGAATTATTTTTACATAATTTTTCTTTATTCAATGTGGACATCTGATAATAAGTCACATTTTTTATTTATTATATTGTTTATTTGATATAAGGAATTCTTGGGAAATGGAAGACACGGGTTGGGCACTGTTTAAGGCATGACATACATGTTGGTGCTTAGTATGTTGTAACTCATCTTGTGAAAAGTCTTGATGATAAATGTATGATGTACCTAGGAAACATGGAATCCATGAATTAAAAATCTACTTTATTTAATTTTACTTATTATTTATCCATGATATTCTGGGTCAATATATCTATATATTCATTTCATATAAAGTTCTTTTATTAAATGGAATGCTTTTTCCATTTCTTACCATTCCATATAGATATTTACTTACCATTTATATTAATGGAATGTGATATCATTTATTTACCTATGAATATTGATTAATGTAATCAATTGATTATTTATTCCAATATACATACCCTTACGGATCATTTGAACTTACCCTTATTATTTTTCCATTCCCCATGTTATGAAGAGGAATACATTGAATCAGTATAAAGGGTTTTGTTAATTTTATTTTATTATGTATCATGATTATATTTTCTATTCCCCAAATGTATTATGGGTATCATGTATCCAATCTTCCATTCAAATACTACTACAGCAATTGGTCTATTATGATTCTATAAAATTAAATAATTACAATGTAATTAAATAATGCACTAGATCTAGAGTTTGTGGGTCGGGCTGTTATAGTTGGTATCCCAAGAAGTATAGTAGCAACATTGGATACTAGATTTAGAAAACATATATTATGGAACATTAACCTAAGAAACAAATTGAGAACAATATCTAATAACAACAAATAATTTTGGTACGGTAGTGATTATGTGGGCCTCCCTAGAAATATATCCCAGCCTGGATAATACAAGCTGAAAATTTTGTAGCACATATATACCTATGGCTAACAACCCCACCATGGTATTCCAACCCTAATATAGTGTAACCTGGTACCCAAAAAAATTACTCACTATACATGTCGTTTTCCACTCCTATGGGATACACTTAGGATAATTTGCATATTACATACAAGAAAAACAATGGATTTGAACGTAATGATATTACCAAAGAACCCATGACTATTATTATGTGCAAAGATATTCATAGACATTTAATTTTTTAATCATTTCACCATATTAAGTTTTATATAATTTTAATAATATTATAATGTAATCTATTATATTTCATTGTTTAGAAATGGATCCTAGAAGAAGAAGTGTACCAACACTCATGTCCAATGTAGTGGTTTCTTTACTAAAAAATTAGATATTGTAGGTATTAATACATAGAATGTAATGGATATATTAGATAGTAATTATCAGGATAAGAAACATAGTATTTTATGAATTAGGAAACTTCTTCCATAACGCGACCCTTCGTTGTTGGAAAACTTTATGTGATATAGGACCCCATCATTTAGTGGGAATAATGATTAGATAACTATTAATAAATGGATTACTTTTTAGGTAAGATATTAATGGAAATTGGATTCAATGAAAAAGAAAACATTATAATTGTGGTGTATTTTATCAAATGTGATGATGATCAATGGTTGTCTCCAACACAGAATACATGGGAGGACAATGATATATCACATGGAATGGAAGTCTACTATATAGATATTACTCTATAAATATTTTCCCAATCAAAAAATATATGATGATAAAGATACTTATCTTGAAGAAAAAAAGATGAAAAATGTATTTTTGTGTATGAACATACCATTACAAAAGTAGTTATGTGTGCTGAAAACTACATACACAACATTGAGTAAAAGAATGAACACTTTTTTGAAGGTAATAATCCAAATCTCATGATGGAACTGGTCTTTAAAAATATTTCTTCATATGATGAAATAGTTTAATGTTCCATATTGAAAAATAATGAATTGTATATGTGTTACGAATTTTAAGGGAAACCAAAGAATATGAGGATGGTAGATCCGAAAATGGATAAGGGAGTGAAGGGAATGAATTATTTTCCTACATGTGATAATTGTGGAATGAAACACCCTAGTACATTCTTAAATGAAATGTGAGTTTGTTATAAGTGGATAGAAAAACTATAACATATATGTTATTGGAAGGGAAATAAATAAAATTAATATGTGCAGTGCTTCCACTGTAGCAGTACTGTTCACTGAGGGGTCCTTTTGGCAAAAAATTGGGCTTTCAAACCTTCTATTCAAGCCACTTGGCCTTGGGCCTTTAGGCTATGTAATGGGTCACCCTCTACCCAGTCTTAAGTGGTCATTCCTTTAAATAATAAATTAAGGATTATGCCCCAAACTTTAAAAAAAATGGATGGTGTATAAGGTCAACCATTTGTGAAATGGTTTATGTTTATCTTTGGATGAAGTTATAGAGATAATTTTATTACATTACTATATAAATCACCTTGTTCTATAAGTTGAAGAAAAAATAGCTCATTTTGCAATAAAAGATGATATTGTGAATGAATTTAAAAACTCTAGAAAATGGGTCTTGAAAAATATATCCAATTATTATTAATTTAAAAATTATAAATGACCTCTATTTATAGCTCTCGATTATAGTTTCATGGTATATAACATTTAGTTTAACATATTCTCTATTTCTCTCCATCTGAAGACGATGATTAGATATATATTATAGGTCCAGGATTACACTAATGTTATTAAATTATAAATACTTTTTTTGGATGAACTTCACATTTCATTTTCTATTTTATTAAATATATGTTTTATTGATACTATTCACATTGTGTGTTTTTAAATAATTTTATTTTCCAATATATTACTTCTGATTACCAAGATCAAGTTTAAATCATGAAGAAACAATTAAATTAGGGTGGGGAGAATGTAACACCCAATGAAATTTATGAATTTTTATTTTAGGGTAAATTTATTTTTTTCTATGTTATATTATATGCAAAAACAATTTAATTTTACACTACAAAAACCACTTTGTTAGGTTGCCTTACATGGAATACAATGTATGAAAAACATATAATGGCACACCAATTTTAAAACAAATGTTTGAAAATAGTATTAATTTTATTTTTAAAATAAAATTAATTTTTTAATTCAGAATTAAGAAATCAGATTAGGGTTATTATTTGGATTTTTTCGTAGAAGATACATTTTTTATGAATATGGAAAAATAATGCATTTTAGTTAATTGTACCTTTTCGTTGAAATAATTATTAATGTGAAATTATGTTTTAAATTCTTTATAATAGTCAAAATGGTGAAATTAATTATATATTAATCCAATTTATGTCATTTTATTATTTTTTACTGTGACATTGGATGTAAATACTTAAATACCTTTGGAAAATTTTACTTTAAAACCCCTCTTAATCACCAAATCTGTGGGATTAGTGTTAAACACAATTTCCACACTTATGTGACTTAAATTCTGAAAAATTTAAATACACGGTTGTAATAATTATTATATTTATGGCCTAATAATATGAACATAATTTTTGACCAAAAATATTAGTAATAATGATTTAAATTAATCACGATGGTTAATGTAAAATTAAGCTTAAAAAGAGACTGAACCTTAATCTTAATGGACGAAATAACCTATAAACTTCTAAAAAATGAATTTCCTTCCCATATTTCTTCTATAAACCCTCTTGGTCAAAATTTTATAGTTTCTCAGGATAATATGTCATGAATGTTCCTCATATTATATGTTATGTAACAGAAATGACAAGAACAGAATCTTCCTTACATTTTACATTTCCAAAACACTAGGATATATAAAAACATTATATTTTTTGGTACACGTATCCTTTAGAAAGATAAATTTGTTATTTTCATTATAATAATTTATTAATATTTTTTAGAGAATAATTTTTTACTTAAAATTCTTAACAAACGTCAGTGTAATGATTATTTAGTAAATATTCATCGAAAAAATGATAATAAATGTATAAAAATGTATAAAAATGATTAAATTATTAAATGTATTTATTTTTTTGAATATATTAATTTATAATTTTCCATATAAAATATTTTAATTCAATTGTTTTAATATTTTAAATATAAAATTTAATAAATAATGTCATAAATGAAAAAAATGATATTTTCAAATAAATTAGTATTTAATAAATGATTTAATATTAATAAGAAATTATACTATTCCACGTTATTTTTATGTGTTAATAAATATTAAAAATTTTATATTACTTGACCATATTATCTTTTGTAATTTACCTATATACCCTTATTTTTAAAAAATATTTTTAACAAGGTGCTAGTTAAAGTAGTGTTTTTTCACATTACATGCGCTTGATTTAAAATTAATTTACAGCATATATGGGATATATATTTATTTATATATATATTATAATATATATATATATATATATATCTTTATTGGAGTCATAATGGTTAATTTATATATGTTATAAAAATTGTTTCCTTAATAAAAGACAAGATGATAAAATTGGGGAAACATAAAATTCAAAGACAGAAATTTTGAATATGAACTCATTTTTGTGTGGTGGGAATTCTTCATGACCATGATTCCCCTTTACATAATTATTTCGACATTTTTTAGGCTAATAAATAAAATGATATCTCCCATTAATGTAATCCTTTTAGTATTTAAAAGAGTTACACTCCTCCTCCACTATAAAAATGTATTCACTCTCACCCTTTATCACACCAAACAATTCACTATTTTTCACCCGAAATATACTGAAATAGTTTCTAAAAATTCCTCTCTACTCCTTGAAAACCTCCATTAGGAATAAATCCATCCAAATAATCCCTTGGAGGCAATCCAAATGGATTTACCCAAAAAAGGGGTATTCTCTTTTCATATTCTCTTTAGTGTCATTTGTATTCTCCACCCATAAAATATTCTTACTAAATAAATAAATTAAAAAAACATTATACTCAATATACTAGGATTTTCTATTCTATGGTTTAATCGAACACTAAATCAAACAACAATCTAATGTTTAATGGACATTTTGTTTGAATGTTCGGCGAAACTACCACCTCAGGAAAAGATGATTGTTCATTTTTCCTTTACCACTTCTCAGGGTGTAAATTCTGATGGACACACTATTTATATAGGATATATATGATATTTAATATTTTTTATTCCACATTAATTCTTATATAAAAAATTAAATTATACTTTTCATTTTGTGTAAATATGATAACATCATTTTTGGACGCGTGGACTATCACCTCCAAAAATTATTGTTATTCATTAATATGATACCTGGAACGTATGAAGGGTGGATTTAATTAAACATGCGTAACATTAATTAAATATATATATTATTTATTATATAATGAAAATTACATAAATATTATATTTCATTTTCATTATTACCTGTTTCACTCAATAAATAGTTTTAATTTTGGATATAGATATGTGGACTACCGCCTCCTCGACATGATGTGATTCTTTTTATATCACAAGAATATTATGTATAACTATATATTATAAAATAAAATTATATTTATTATATTATTATAATTATATAAATATATTGTGTTACTTATCTTCTTACCCTAATTATCACTAAAAAATTGTAGTGTTACTCATGTGTATGTACAACCTACCGTCTCCATGATTGTAACTGTAACATCCCGATCTAACTCACCCCTGAAGCGGAGGACAGACCGGTCACCACATGACCTCAATCATGTATTCCAGTAAGGAAGAGGGTTCTAACTAGTAGCACGGGTCTCTGGATAGTCAATTGTAAAACTATATTCGATTATCAGAGTAGAAACAATGGAAAATATAAAAAATGGCGGAAGAAGTGTGAATGATGATAAAGCAACGGAAGACATAATTTAGTAAAACATGAATGAAAAAATGGCCAATTGCAATGTTATAAAATGCCTCAATTTTATGATGGTACCAATATGAATGTGATAAACAATATACAATTCTGTAAATATCAATAATTAAATAAATAAACAATGAATCAAAGCCTCGAGGGCATCTCGTCTTGCCTCATGAGCATCCGATCAGTCATTTACTAATATCTCCCATGTCTATTCAAACAATACAATCCTGCAATGAAATAGAATCTAATCTGGTACCACAAGGAAATGGCCACCCGACTAGGGTGTGAGATATAAATATTAGTTGGTTAGGACCACATGTGTCTACCCCAAATCCATACATTCAATAAAAAATTTAAACAGTGTGAGAGTATGCATAAATAAAGTAAGTAGTATAATGTATCTAAATAGAAAAGTACTTGCATCAGCCCTCCGCTTGTGTTTGAACCTATATTATACATTTTTCATTTATAAGAACCATTCATCACACATTCATTTTATTTTATCAATTATTCAAGCCTCGTTAAATTATATATGTCTCAAGATCTGGCCAAAGCCCGACTTCCCCTATACAAGTCCCTCATAACATATGTCTTTAACGACAACCTATGAAATCAATGTAAAGACCAAATCTACATTTATTATTTTTCTTGGATAATTCATCATAATATATTCAATTTAATCATTCTAGTACTATGTCTGAGTCCATACACTAAAAATAGTGATTTTCTCTTGGTCGTTCCACTAAACAGTGACTCAAAAAATCCATTAAAAAGTCTTATCATATTCAATTCACAAATAATTACATCACATTGTCTCTAATTAATCAATAATTCATATCATGTACACCCAATTGGACCCATATTCCAATGTCAATTAATGGGTCTATAATTTCATGTTCGGCACCTTCGTGAGTATTTGGAGCACCCGTCCTTGTATAATAAACCATTTGTATTTGGACCATCAATTTTATAAAAAACTATTTAGTTGAATATTTTATTAATAATAAATTATATAGTTTCCCCACATTGTGGTAAATATGTTTAATTATTAAATATTTGGGATTTGATCATTCATTTGCAAATTTGATGGAAATTCTGGATTTACCCTTTGTAATGAACTCTAGTATTTCTAAACTAAAAATTATAATAGTTATTATTTGAACATGAAATTTTGTAACGTCGTTCCTGACATAATGGGATACATATTTTGTACAAGGAAATTGGAGCTGAATCATGAATTTGGTTAGTGAAAATGGTCCATGAAGTCGAAGTTGGGTTGGACTCGCCAGATTGGACATGAGTTCTGTATTTGGACCGAAGCACCTACATATATTCTTGGATTGGGATGACATTTGTCGAGGAGATCAGGAAAAAAATTTCACACAAATATTCCTTCTATATGGACATGTGGTTGATGCGTGTTGGAGGAAAAATGGGCGGTGCCAGTTGGATTAAAATATTTGGTCAAGATTCCCCATTCACACTTGAAACCTCTTTAAAACTAGCCTCCACTCTACTTTATAAAATGGTATTTTTCTCATTTTTAAGGGGATTGGATTTGGATTATAATATTGGAGGAATTAGAGATTTTTTTTGACCCAAATTATCCAACCATTGTAAGAGGGGTATCTCTTGAAGTAAGGATCCACTCATCGAATCCTTCTTCACTTCATCACATTGTAATTTTTTCATTTGTGTAATAAAATTATTTTTTATTATTTTATTTATTCTCTTTTCTTTTGTTTTGTTCCAATTTATTCCTCTCTTAATCTTGATAATTTGGTGGGAATCAAGAGTGGATTTGAGATTGGGTTCTACCCTTTCAATCTTTTGCTCATGAAAAACGTTTCCACGATGACCACATCGCCCATGGAAGAGTATTTTTCTAGTGATTGACCTTTCTTCTAACCTATTCATTTAATTATTTTTAATTATTGAGCTACATAAATTAAATTAATAATATCGAATAATTGAGTTTTTAAATTATAAGAAACTATGAAAGTAAATGACCAATTAACACAAAAACACGTGAGGTTGAGAGTTTGTGTAAATTGTGAGAGTGCAATTTTAATCGGTAATGCAAGGCCACACCAGAAAAATTTGCAGAGTTCAAATATAATCCCATAAAACAACTCATCCAAATTTACAGAATGTATATGTTCCCTAATTAACCACTTACCATAATCTATCCTTATAACAAAAATCATAGTTGGGTGCTATGATTGCGTGTTCCGAAGCTAGCCTAGGGTTAAAGTAATTTCATCATTGTGGTTAAGATAACTGTCATAGGGTTCTAGGGTTAAAAAAATATGGGATCATAATTAAGTGGATATAATTTAATTTATAATTATTAATAATTAAATGAATATATGGAGTTAAATCGATTACACTTTCTAAAAAATATTTTTCTTAAAAACATTTTCTCTTTAGGCATTGTTAATCAACTTTCATTTCAAAATTAAAAACAAAACAATTAAATATTCTTCCAACTAACTTCTTCTAGTTTTATAAAAGATAAAAAAACCCCTCACATCCTTTAAAGTATGGTTTTTATTCTATTTTAATTTATTTTTCGAATAACTTTAAGAAGTTGATTTAATTTACTTCCTTCATTGAGAGACGACATTGGTCCGCCACTCTGATGCCCCTAAGTAGCCCAAAACCGAACATCATTTCATAGTCCCATGACAGCTTCTTTCAAATTGGATCTATTGACGCGAAGGCACGAAATGTATTAAAATAATTAGAGGAATTTTATTTTTCATTCAATTCTTTTCATCTCCTCTTTCTTCCTCTTTCCATTTTCACATGTATTCTTCCTCTTACTCTATCCTTTTATTTTAATCGGACAAACTGAAACTTCTTTTATTTTTATTTTGTTCCACATTTCTTCATTTATTTTTTATCATTCATTTATTTATGACACGAACTAATCCCAATGATCTCTTAGATCATGACTCTGAGAATGAACATAGTCTTTGGTCTTGACTCAGACATTCTCAGTCTACAGGATGTTTCAACATTCAGACCGTTGGAGAATTCCACCACTCTCAGAACATTGAAATTGGAAGAAACCAAATTCAACCATAAAAAAGAACAAATTTCTGAAGAAAATAACAATTAAATTAACATAACCATTCGAGAATTGGCTGCCACTGATTTGGTGGGACCGTTTCATGGAACTGAGTTTTTGGAAAAGTACTGGACCATGACGGTCAGTGCCATTACATCAGATACCTCTCAATGTATTATTGCCATCGAGAATTAAAATCAGATCCCAAAAAAGGAGAGGGGTCCGAACAACCACCTTGAAAGATACCATTTAGGAGTAAACCTCATCGACATCTGGGAACACCTCTCCCTCAAGTAACCACACAAATATTCATAATCTATACCATCCAGTCGTATGGGTTAGGTAGTCCCTTCATCCTTGTAAAGATAATATCTTCTATGGGATGAACTTACTCTCCTACATGGTTTAACCACATCCACTCTATTGCGTCTTGATTAGGGATCAGGTCCTCCACATCCCATATTCAGGACTCATCACACACTTTCAGAGACCAAGGAGAATAAAACATTCCATAGTTAACAAGGTAATGTTCTTAATCTCAACAATTATAATACAAAACAAAAAAAAATCAAAACATATCTAGGTACTAGGTGCTAATCGGTGACTCTCATTCCCAGGAACTCTCCTTGAGCCCACCATGCATCCATAACACTCGAACCAAAGGAATGGTTCATCCATGGAACACCTTCTCCTCACGATCCTTGATCCTCACAGGTCTTTCTAAAAATGTCCAATCATACTTGATATCCTTATTTCTCCAGTCAAGGTTGTGTGAATCATTATGAATATACATACAGAGTTGAGACACATGGAAGACGTCATGCACTCTCAGTAGTGGCGGTGGTATCACTAGCTGATAAGCCACTTATCCGACCCTCCACAACACATCAAATGGTCCGACGAACCTATGATAAAGCTTACTCCCCCAATATAACATTCATTGTCCACGTCGAGGGGAGACCATCAAGACCATGTGGTCCCCGACCTCGAATTACAAGGGTCTTCTTCTGTTATCGGCTTATGACTTCTACCTGTCCTGAGCCGCCTTCATCCTCTCTCGTATATGCTGAACCTTCTTTGTCAGGCACTGCACCATTTCTAGGCCATGAACACCTTCTTCCCTAACCTTTGACCAGCACACGGGTGAATGGAATGACCTCCCATACAAAAATTTGAACAGAGAGATTCCAATGGTAGAGTTGTAGCTATTGTTGTAGGAAAACTCTATCAGATTAAAGTGTCGTCCCAATGATCCCCCAAAGTCCAAAACACATGCTCGTAGAATATCTTTCATCATCTGGATGGTGCGCTATATTTTCACATTTGTCTGGGGGTGGGATGTAGTGATGAGGCATAACTGGGTGCCAGAAGAATGTTGAAATCCCTTCCAGACCTGTGAGGTAAAGCAGTTATCATGATTAGATACTATGGACCTCAGAACCCCATGTAACCACACCACCTTGTTCACATACCTCTGTGCAAGGGAATCCACCACACTTGACTCTTTGATCGCCAGGAAGTGAGCTGATTTCATCAGTCTATCTACCACTACCTAGATAGCTTCACTGCCTCCCTACACCCTGGGTAGTCCTGTGACGAAATCCATTAACATTCCCTCCCACTTCCATTCGGGGACATCTAAAGACTAAAACAAACCTCTTGTGACACGGTGTTCTGCCATCACCTTCTTACACACCAGATATCATTCCACAAACTACGCCATTTCCCATTTCACCTCGGGAAACAAAAATAGCTACCTATGTCCCTGGTAAGTCTAGGAAGCCCCTAGGTCAACCTCCAGGGTTGATTTGTGTTACTCACCAAGAAATCTACCACATATCATTTCTTGAAGAAACAAATTGCCTTAGAAAATAATATGATTCTGACCATCCTCTGACTACCCTTCCAGAGCATTGCCTTGGTTAGCTCAATCGCACATCACTTCATTGTGTTAGTCTCCCAAATGAGACTCTTCTACCTACCAAAATAGAGTGTACTGCACTATCATCCGAAACTGGAAACTTCTACCACCATCCACCATTGCATCCAAGTACAGGGCATCCAACTCCTCCATCTTCTTCCAAGTGTCTGCCGAATCTCAAACCACATCCGTCTGCGACTTCCTAGAAAAGGAATAGTCCACCACATTTCCCATTCCCGAGGTGTAAGACATCTTGAATTCTTAATCCTGAAGAAACTCCATCCACCTCCACTTGTGCATGTGTAGGTCCTGCTGGGAGAAGATATATCTCAAGCACTTATGATCTATGAAGACCAAAAATAATTCTATGATGAGGTAAGGCCACCTTAACGTTGGTTAAAAAACTACCACTATGTGCTCCACATTGTTGGTTCCATATTTATTCTCATGGAATGGTAACTGACTCGACCCATAAGATATCACCCCTGCTATTGCATCGGCACACACCACATGCCAATTCTTGAGGCATAGAAAAACCTCAAATACTGCTCCTTCTTCTGGAAACCACAGCACTCGGGCACTAACCAACTTCCCCTTTAGATAACTGAAGGCTGTATCACAATTTCCACTCTACATGAAAGCCTGGTCATTCTTGGTCAAGGCTGACAAGGGGGCACAACATGAGAGAATTTGGGCATGAAACTTCAGTAGTAACCTTCCATACCAAGGAAAATATGATCTTCTTCCACGTTCATGGGTGCTTACCAGGAAACAACCGCTTCGACCATTGATGGTTGCACAGCTATTCTCTGCTCGAACACCACGTATCCAAGGAAGTTCACTTCCCACGTCCAGAACTATCACTTGGACAATTTCATGTAGAGATGGTGGTGTCAGAGGACCTCTAAAACCATTCTTATATGCTTAGTGTGATCATACACTAATATTTAGTAGATTAGGATGTCATCAATAAACATGACTATGAACCGGCCCATATATTCATGTAAGATAGAGTTCACGAGCCCCAGGAAGATAGTTGGTGTGTTCGTAATGCCGAACGACATAACTACATACTCAATGTTCCCATATCTGCACCTGAAGGCAGTCTTGGAGATGTCCCCCTCTTTCCCCCTCAACTGGTGATATCATAACCATAGGTAGATCTTGAAGAACCATCAAGCCCCCTTTAACTGGTCAAAAAGGTCCTATATCCTCGGGAGGGGTTAATAGTTCTTGACCGTTACCTAATTCAGTCTCTGGTAGTCTATGCACAGCCTTAGACCACTGTCTTCCTTCTTCACGAACAAAACTGGGGCACCCCATGGAAATTCTCTTGGTCGAACAAAACCCATCTTCATTAGATCATCAATCTGAATTCATAACTCCCACAGCTCAGAAAGAGATATCCGATAGGGAGCCAGCGAAATCACATGGGGCACCGGGTTGCAAGTTTACCACGAACTCAACATCACGTCGAGGGGTAGAGTTGTCACTTCTTCAGGGAAGATGCCCATGAAATCACAAACAATCCCACGGACATCCACTATCTTTGTATCTTTTGACTCCACTGATAGCTCAGCTAACAAGGAATGGAGGGGCTCAACTCGCCGACTACCTTCCTGGAAACCCCGCTCACTAAAGAAAGTCACACGCAAGTCATCATCATCAGAGAACATGACTATTCATCGGAAACAATTGATAAAATCATGCACATAAAATAGCCAGTTGATGCCTAGGATGAAACCATATGGCTATATCTACAACAGTAGAATATCCCTGCTATATTGATGTGGCCCTACGATCAGTCTACACCATTGGGAAACATAAAACAATTAGGTCTGAACTCGAATTGGCGTACTCAACAACAGGGGAACTGGAAGTCTCTCATTGTCGAAAACCAGATCACGGGCCAGAATGAGTGTATCAATGGATTATGAACCTCCTGTATCAAAAAAGACATAGAAAAGAGTATAAAACAAGCTGATCGTACCTCGAACGACTTCTGGACCATCTGGCACTGCTTCCTCTATGATGTGTAACTGCCCACACCCATCTCGTCTGCCCCTCAGCTAATGACCAACTCCCCGACCACACCCTGGTCGAGGTCCCTAAGGAGCACCCTAATATTGGCCTACTTCTGTAACGTCTGCCCTCGGTGGAGCGGGAGTTCCTTTTCCTTGTTTCTGCTGCTGAAAGGGCCTAGATAGAAACTGATGCTGCTAAGGCGGGTGCTGAACTAGCCTACCCCCACTATACTTCACTCGATCCGAGAACTAATTCCAAATATTCCCATGGATGCCACAGTTGAAGCATCTTGGTCCTGGGCCCGAAAGGAAAGGGATAGGACATGTAGATTGAAATTGTAACTATTGGGGCATGCTCCCGATTGTCCGAAATCTACATGGCCCTGACACTAGAGGCCTGCTGCTGACGAACATTCCCTTTTACGAGCCCAACCGGATCCCCTCTTGTGGCACACCTCCTAGCATGTGCATTATTTCCACCACTTCAGCTTTCTTCTGGACCTACAATTAAGTCAGTAGGGTAAAGGGGGTATCAAAGTATTGAATAGAAGGTAGGAGTGACTCTTCTAAACGTCTCACACAAAAATCCTCATCTGGAAAATGGTACGGAACAAAACGAAAGGGATCCTTGAACATCATCCCCAACTGCCACACTAACATTCTCCCATGCTGAAGGGAGAGTAGATCCTTACCCTTCTCTGCCATCATCATTGATGAGAGGAATTCTGCATGGAATTACCTGTCAATGTTAGTCCACATAACCTCATCCTATCTCTTCTCCCCAAGGTAAAGCATCCACCACTAACATGCTGCTCCATTCATCTGCATTACAGTCAGAAGAACCCAATACTCTATCAGAGTCTAGATCAAGATAAAATCTATCATCAACTCCTCGAGCCAGCTCTCCATCTCCATGTTTAAGATGCTTCCCTCATACTTCCCCAGGGTCTGTCATTGAGTTTCATGAAGATTCCTCTGTCACTGATCATCCTCCTCCTCTCGGTCAGTCCTCTGCCGATCATCCAAGCCAACCACTTGGGCCCTGACCGCTCGTACTACTCATGTTCATCATCCATGTTCTATAGAAGCAAGGTAAACATTGAATGCCTAATCCCAAGTAGAGTATAATATTGATTTTAAATTTTCATAGACATCCTATTAATTTTCAATCCAAAAAATACACAAGAAATAAAAGAACAAAAGTCATTATTATGAATGTACATTTCCTAGGGTCTCTACCCTGCAATCGGTGTAGCCTCATATGGCCATTTGGTAGGCCCATAGTCCTTGAATCAGATCACGGGGGCCCTAAAATCACATGTCCTGCCCTGTCTTCCCTGTCATATTTCACATACCAAGATTGCCTACCATTGTTTCCCTACCATCCCATGCAATCCTCACTGTGCCTAACCCAGAGCTCCATGCTATCATTCAACAACCACCTATGATACCATTCTGTCATGACCCACCTTTTTCTATATGAGGGACGGTATAAAAAACTACCAGACCCTTCCTTCCTCAAGTTGAAGGATAGATAATGACCCCCAAGTCCCACCTTCAATAGGTCCCAGAGTGGCGAGTAGCACCAAGGGTATAGAATCATATGTTAAAATGGAAGGCACTAGACTTTTTATTTAGTAAAATCGGGAGATAAGATAGTATATTCCAACAACACAAAAATTTAAGGTTAAAATAAATACAAATGTAGAACATTCCAATATGCATGTCCAAAAGTAAATGATAAAAAATTACAAGAAAACAGAAATTGAATTTACCAAAGAAAAGATAAAGAGAAACAAAAACTACCCCAAGGTCCGAACTGGTATGGTCCTACACGATATTAGAAGTCCTCCCAAAACCCTGAAAACTGTTTATATATGTATGGTGGGTATACAAGTATACTCAGTAGGGAAAGCCAAATGATATCGTGCTCATGTGGGGGGGGATTCTAATGCCCCGTGGGAAAAAAGATAACCATAACACCTATAAAGGAAACTATCCACCCCAACCTCACCAAGGCACACTCCCTTATACCACAATTAAATGAATGTAACAGTAATAATACATCGATGTTTTGGTAACCCGTACCACTTTCCCACTGGTTACTGAAGACATCCCATGCATCGGACCTCTCATGCCATTCACACTGCAGTCCCACTGCCATACCCCACCCGCACGTAACTGGTATATAACCACACATCCCACCTGGAAACACCTGGGGCACAATAACCACATGTAACGATTCCCGTAAACACCTGGCCCAGAACAACTACCGCCTCAACCGAAGACACCTGGGCCTAATCTTGAAGAATCTTGGGAAACAACCTACCCGCACAAACATTGGCCAACCACCACAACTACCCCGCCCGAAGAATCTTGGTCTATAATGGACCTTAGGTCACTACAGCCTGCTCGAATGATCTTTGGCTACTCGGGAAAGGGATCAGTATGGGAGATAAAACACCCTCTCCCATGAAATGTGGGTATTTAAAACGAAGTGCTCAACATGGTTGGGGCGTGAATAAGAAACATAATAACTAAAATATATATATGCATAAACAAGAATTCATCCCAACTTGGGGGTTCCAAAACCATCCCAACCACAAACATCTTCATTTCAATTCACTCATAAGAAGAATCACAACCACAACCATGTCACAACTCATTCCCATAACAAATTACCCATTGAACCCATTCTTGTTATCATAATCAAGTGATTCCATTTAAATTAATTCTTCACTACTTGGCAATTAACAGGCATATCCACAATGCAAGTAAGGAGAAACAACCAAACAGTAATTTATGCATTCACACATGGTTCTCTTTTAAAGCCACAACAACAAAAGGGATCTGTGAGATCCCCCAATGTACTGGAAACAAACCAAGTCCCACCATATAGCCCCACATGGACTCATATCCCCAAACAAACAAATGAAAAAAATGGATCCTATACCCACACATATTTCCCCACAAGAATCAAGAAGTAAAATCACACATACTACCATGATAGTGTAGTGGTTCTAGATTCAAGAACGCCTTTCATTATGTTCTTTTTTTCTTATTTGGTCAACTGGGGTGATCACACAAGGATTTTTGTTCACCGGGCATTTATTTAATTGTCCGAGTTTACATGATTAACCCATTTTCATATTATATATATTCAATCATCACATAAGATAAGGGTTCATTAGCGCACAAAGATGGACCATCAACGACCACTATTTTCATTGAACGTAAGCCCGGATAATTTAAAACATACAAAGGAAGATAAAAGAGTACACCATCATCATCAAACACACCCCTTAATTATTTAAAAGTCCATTTATTTTCTTCATTATGTTTTGGTTCCATCCATCCCCATAGAATAATATCATACCCGCCCCGCATAAAAAATAGAAGGAGAGACAATGGAAAAAACCATACTTGGATGATCAACGACTAAAGTTTCTCTCCACATGCTAAGAACTGGGGATGCAAGACTTGTAGGGAAGGATCTTTGGGGACTCCAAGGGTGAGAAAAAAAGCTCCAGCACAGGAACACCGCTTTCCTCAGGAAGGGGGGATCCAAACGCAGAAGGAATGGAAAGGGAGACCTGCCAAGAAGAAGAAGAAGAAGGAATTCTCATGCGATAAAAAGGTAAGATCCTAGAGTTATAGGATATTGAATTTTGAACATATTTAAAGGTGGGTCGTGGTTTCACCATGTCGTTGGGTGGTTAAAAAAGATGGAATAAATTGTCAATTATTAATTTCCATCGGATGGGTTTCCATAATGGCAGTGGGTTAAAAGGTTTCCCTTAATATAAAGAAAACACACAACATGGGAAGAATTGAAAGTACGAGGAAACGATGTGACACTGAAGAAAATCCACATGTTTTTGAAATTCAAGGTTATTTTGGCTCTTAGGTGATTTTAGATATCATTTATGTGACTTAAAAGGCTTCCAAAAGGGGTATTAAATCATTTTTACGTCAAAAGATACGTTGCGGGACCAGAAGGAGTCAAAAACAAAAAATAAAAATGGTGGGACACCATTTGGTGAGACACCTTAACGGTGCCACAGTCACGGTGCCAATATAAGAGGTTCCACCATTTCTGTGAGCGACCATGGTGGTGTGACCGTCACGGTGCTACCATCATGGTGCCACCATTTCGGTGGGTGAATGTGACTGGTGCCGCCATGACCGGTGCCACTGTCACTGGTGCCACCGTTTCGGTGGGACCATTGGATGGAACCGTGTTTTTGGAAAAGTACTAGACCAGGAGGGTTTGGGCCATTACACCACTACTCCTATCTCCCATGTATAAGAAAACAACACAAACCAATAACCAAATAGAATCTACTCGGATACCCTAGAGAAATGGAGTCTAGAGTAGGGTGTAAGATATACATCTCAGTAGGCCGGGACCACCAGTGTTTACCCAAAATCCATAAATTCTATAAATAATTTAAAAAATGTAATAGAATGCATATATTAAGTATGTAGTAAAATATATCTAAAAACCAAATCACTTGCTTCATCTCTCATCTGGAGTCTGAACATGTATTATAAGTTTGTCGTGCATATACAACATTCATCAGACATTCATTTTTATTTATCAATTATTCAATCCTCAATAAATTATGTATGTCGCAACATGTAGCCTATGTCCGATATCCCACGTATAAGTCCCTCAAAACAAATGTCTCTAAAGACTATCTAAAAAAATGTAAAGACTGAATCCAAACTTGTTCTTTGGCATGGATAACGCATTATAAGATATTAAATTTAATATTTCTTGTTCTATGTCCAAGCTTGTTGACTAAAAATTGTGATTCGCTCTAGGGTCCATCCACTAAATAGTAATTCACCCAATTTATTAATAAGTCTAAACCCTTCATCATATTCAATTCACAAATCATTACATCACATCATATTTAATTAACCATTTAATTGAAATAATTTACAACAAATTGGAACCAAAGTCCAATGTCCATTAATGGGTGTAGAACATCATATCTAGCACCCTCTTGAGTATTTGGAGAATCAATACTTGTCTCACATCCCATGGGAATTTGGATCATCAATCCATGTCACATAAAAGATAAATTTTCATGCAATATTGGTAATGAATGCCATTTCTAGAAACCCATGAGTATTTGTAGCATCCATACATATCTCACAAATCATTTATAAATCATACATATGTATTTATCATTGGTGTATAACAGCATGTCTAACTCCACAAAATCTAGGTCATTAATTAACTCTTGAATTAATTAATCAAATCCTTTAATTAATTCAAAATATAATTAACAACATAAATCCCCCGTCAAAAAATTCTATAATTAATTAACCACTCAGAATCTCAATAGTTAATAATAAATTACAAATTAATTATACATAACCACAAGGAAGTCAACTAGATAATTAAATTAACATTTAATTATCCAAATTCCCTAACAAAAAATGATAATTAATTCAAAAATAAATTAACCTTATTCCCTTAAAAATCTTATAGATTATTTAAATATAACAAATCTATTAGTTTAAAAACAATTAAGTAAGTAAACACTAACAATAATTAGTCCATCAACTAATTAATCTACAAAAAAACGCATCCCATAATTAATTTTATAGAATTAATTATCTCATTATATATCTCAACTCTCCATTATTAATTTATCAAATCATTTCCATTTAATTAATTCCCAATTAGTTAACTTGGTTCAACAAGGTGAAATTCACTTAATTAATTCAATAATCAATCAACACTATTTAAGAACCTCATCATCCCATTATTAACACTATTTAAGGTGAAATATTCATTTTGTGGCATCAACCCGTCGTATACCAGTACTAATAGAAAGGTTAATGGAAAATGCAAACAACAAGAAAACATGATATAACACATCTAATACTTTTTTGATTTGAAGGAATGGAACCTCTATTAAGGGGTTTATTACAAAAAAAATCAATTAATTATCTCACAAATCACTTATGACATATAGAATTTTAATTCATTAAACGTGCTAAAATTAGCTTAAAATGCATTGAATATAAATACTTCACTGCATGGACTTAATTTCTAAAAAAAGTAGAGTAAGAAATTTATTAATACATTTAAAAAATTAAGGACTTGGGAAGGGACCCTATCCTAGGGTGGAACGAATTTAATATTAACCACATTGATATACATTAACAAAAAATCCATAACTAGTCAACAATCCCATGCACGTGTAACTTAATATATATATATATATGTATATATATGAGTTTTGTCTACATTGATCTACAAAATTCAATATATTATACAGGTAACCAGAATCAGAGTAGTAAGAACCAACACACCACTAAATTAGTGCAAGGGAGTTATAAAAAATATCAAACCCTTAATTGAATTATTTGAAACAACACCACGTGAATATAACCATACACAAAATAGAGGTGAGGAACCAAAAATGATATGAAAATCCACTCCCTTAGTGGCGGTAGTTGGAAAATGGACCAACAGGTCTAGAGAAGCCCATTGAACAACCTTATAACTTCCGATACCGGGAAACGCAATTAATCCTAAGCCTTAGGGTTTCGGCTGACCAAGAAGGGCGAGGGAGGAGCCAAATGGTCGATGCGAATCACGAAACATACAAAGACGGACTCACCTTGATGAGGCAGACAAGACTCGTGAAGACACCGAATCGATTCGATGTACGGAGAGGAACCCTGTTGAAGGTGTGTAGTGCACCTCAGAGGGGCCTGGTGAAGGTCACACTACTCATGAAGTACGCCTCCTCCATTCAGTGACATATTTCAATCATCTAATTAATACCATATTAAACTAATAGATTTAATGTAATAATAATAATAATAATAATAATAATAATAATAATAATACACACAATTATATTATCTTTATCATTACTTATTTTACACCCATATTAGTTAAAACCCAATAATTCATTAACACATCAAAATAATTAAATTCCCACCAATGGAATTTAGTTAAAAAACCCTATCTCATTTAGTTAATTAATTATCTCATCATGAATTAATTAAATAAATCCCTCACTTTACAATGGTTAATTAAATTATTTATAACCATTATTTAAAAACCCTCTTATTTATTCTTAATTAATTAAATTACTTATTAACAAGAATTTAAATAAATAAAAAACCACTCCACATTTATTCCTCATTTAATATTACCAATTATTATTACCATTCTTTTATATACTCCAACTCCTCATTTACACATCATTTCATTTTTTCATTTCATATTATCCATCATTGATGACACCCAAATCCTCATTTACATGTCATTTTATTAAATTTTCACATCCTTAATTTAATTAATAGAAACCCCCAAAACCACATTTAATTAAATTCATTTCAATATTAGAGTTTTTAAATAAAACATCCATAATAATAACCATCAATATTATTATCATGTAATAAAACAATTCTTTGATAAAACCCAAAAATCCCCACTACACATCATATAGTTAAATTCAGTGAAAATCAATTTTATTAAATGAAACCGCTATTTCACTACAAATAAGTAAATCCACATTTTCTATTATTATCATTCTTTATAATAATAATCAAATCAATCATTAATAATAAATATTATACTCTTAAATCCATATAAATAATAATCATATTAATATGATTAATCAACCTTGGATAAAACCCAACACCTCTATTGAATAATAACACTTAATTATTAATTCTCAAACTCCTTGTTTAATTAAACAAATCTTTATTAAATTTGAAACTCCTCATTTAAAAAATTTCTTTATGATTCCCAAATGTCTCATTAATTTCACATAACTATTACACGTCATTAATTATCGTGTTAAAATCTTTTAACATGAAAATAATGTATGACATGATAATAATAATACTAATAACATTATTATTATTAACACATATTTATATTTTAATAAAAATATCCAGTTATATATTATTTAATAAAATAAATAAGATATTAATCTGGGTAAGTTGCATGGGTTGGACCACAACTGCACGCAGCCCATTCAAATCCATTGAAGAGGAATCAACTAGATACGGTTCTCCAGTGACATATCGGTACACTTGTGAAATTATTCGGTATTCACCGAAGTTAAAAAAACAACACCTTTAAGTATTCCCACACTGGTCATAATGTTATGGAGATCGACTTAATAATCGACCATTCGATAAACAGATTTTTTTTGAAAACCATTGTATTTAATATTGGTTAAAAAACATGGTACTTTAAAATATACCATTTTTAAAAACATCTCATCCCCAATAAGTCATCAAAAACTACTACAATAGCTATTATCCCACAACGTTCATGAATTTTATTTTGATAATAGATGTTACGTTTCTAAATGCCAAACACACAACTAACCAAAACATAACTCCAACCAATTAATTCTTTATTACCCAAGCCAATTCTCTCTAAAACAGAGCATACATCTAAGGCAATTATAGGGACCTCATTAAAGAAAAATGTTGAATCTATATCAACGAAAAAAACTTGTTGCACATGATTTCATGGAAAGACATTACAGTCCCAAAACCCATACACACCCTTAAACTGGCGACATTCCCTTTAAAATTAATACATCTCCAACCGCATGTACACCAAAGTCCTTACCTGACCTCTGGTAAAATTACCATGTCAAAACATCATTAAGTTAATTTAAAAAAAAGTGTTCCCCTACATGAATGAATTAATAGCCCAAAGAAACCATGCATCTTACGTACAACCCAAAAAAGAACCACTCATCAAGCCTAAAAACATTTAAAAAATTAGCGCATCATAATACTGATGCTATCTTAGTGTCTCCATGTTGATGTTACTATAGGGGACATCCTCGTATCATTATAAATGTCACACTAAGAGAAATCCCAGGTCTCTAAAAAATTAGTCTTACTATCACCAGTTGAGTATTTAAAAAGAAAACTCTTATTCTCCTGTTGAAGCATCACAATCCAAACCTCGATGCCTATATCATTCATGTTACTCATTATATTTCAAATAATACTGGTGATTCTCTATCCAACTAAGGATTTCCCATGTCATTTTAAGAATATATCATACTCTCACCAGCATGCAATTTCAGAAAACCTTAACCCATATGGTTGATGTTCCTCAAACCACGATAATCATGTAAAACATTGATCATAAAATCCATAACATAAACCAATCGGTGTGTCCAAACAATATTGTCCCAAAAATTCATTCCAAGTATTGGGACGAACATAACTTAATGAACAAAAAATTATAGGGGTACTAACTACCACATGTTATCCCATTATGAAACATAAACGTCGACCCTCTCTCATAGTCACGCAAAACCAAAATCACTAGGTTGAAAAGCCCAATTTTCATTTTAGCCTAATTAATTAGTTAATTCCAACCAAATAACATTTTAATTAATTTCAACAAACACACAAGTTATTTTTCACAACAAGTCACTTGTTTTTCAAAACAACACCCTAGGGAAAAATTATCATTAAATAAAAAACATCATCTTTAATCATTTATCAATATGTGTCGTACAATTTTAAATAAGAAAATTTCCATATAAATTCCATTTTAACATAGAGGTGACGTCCAAGGGTCCCATTTAATCTAATCTTGGTTCATTAAAAATCAACCCAGAATAGTTCAATTCAATAAAAACTCAACCGTTTAATAATTTTAACCATTCTCACACGCACTATGGTTTTACAATGTTCAGTCATGTGGGAGCACATCTACGAACCAATAAGGCTCCAGTACACCTTATCGCTCTCATTTTTCACTTATTTATTGTATTCATAATTCATTTAACTTTTTATCTTTATCATCCATTTTTACACATCAAAACATCTCTATCATGTTATCAAAAGAAGTAACTTAACAACATGTTTTAAAATAGAAGGAAGTCACAATTATTAAAAATTATAATCAAAGAGGAATCATGGAATATAAATACCCATGCATGTTAATTTTTCTACTGAACCATTCTATATAAAAGGCATGCTAAATAAGTATCAATAATGAAACATATTCAAGGCACACAATCCTTATTTAGTAGGCATCCCAGAAATGAAAATACATGGTAGTTAACTCATGCATAGAATGTGAATATCTATGTGCCTAGGATGATGTATGTATGAAACATTCTACCCTTATCAGGCTATGCCAATTGTTTTTTTCAAAATTCTCAAAATCAATAAGCAGCGAAAAATACACCAGTAACTTGAGGTGAAATTATATAAACTGTAATTTAAAAAATGTATTGAAATCAATTCACAACCCTGGAAACATGTTCATTTCACATACATGGGGTGATCAGTCCCAAGAACAGTTTATAACCAAAGCGCTGATACCTTTCATGTCTCCTATCAACCAATCCCCAAAATAGTAAGACCAGGGAAAAGAAATAGAACCTAAACATTTGATACAACTTTGTAACATCCCGACCAGGCTAAAACCTAAACCAGTTGCTGGACCAGTAACCACATGAAGTTAATAATGTCCCATCATCCGCCAGATAGTGGAGACTAGAAACGAGGGTCTAATCATAGTCAATGGGGAGGTTATACACACACATTAATGTAAAAACAGCATAAAATTGCAAAATAATTTTGAAATACAATAAAGAAGTGGAACGAAGAATTTTAAAAAAACATGAATGAATTAAAATGGACAATTCCAATGTTATAAAATGAATGAATGTTATGCTAATACAACTATGAATGCGATAAATATGTCATCATTATTTACATATCAATAATGAAATAAATAAACAATGACACAAAACCTTGAGGGAGATCTTCTCATGAATTCTGAGATTTCTCTTAGTCTTGTGCTCTTATCTCTCAATTATATACGAACATTACAATCTTGAAACCAAATTGAAACAACTTGGGTACCCTAGTACAATGGAGTACCGAGTAGGGTGTGAGATATAAATCTCAGTAGTTCGGGACCACCGATGAATTCCCCAAATCTGGACATTCAATAAATAATTCAAAAAGTGTGAATGAATGCATATGTAAAGTAAGTAGTACAATATAACTAAATACCAAAGTACCTACTTCAGTCCATAGCTGGTGTCTGAACCTGTATAATACATTTTCATGCATACACAAAAGTAATCACACATTAATTTTCATTTGTCAGGTATTCTAACCACGTTAAATTATATAAGTCTTGAGATCTTTCCTATGCCCAAAATCCACATTATTAGTCAATCAAAACATATGTCTCCAAAGACCCTCTATGAAAACAATGTAAACACCAAATTCAAGCTTGTCCTTTATCTTTGATAACTCTTCTAAATATATTCAATTTAATCTTTCAAGTACTTTGTCCAAGCCTGTACACTAAAAATAGTGATTCTCTCTTGGGTCCGTCCACTAAACAGTGATTCAATCAATTCATTAACAACTCTGAACCCTTTATCAAATTCAATTCACAAATCATTACATCAAATTGTCTTTCATTAACCATTTAATTGAAAATCATGTATGTAAAATTGTACCCATTTTCCAATGTCAATTAATGGGTGTATAACATCATGTCTAGAACCCTCGTGAGTATTTAGAGCATCCATTCATGTCTCACAACCCATTGGAATTTAGAGCATCAGTCCATGTCCAATGAAAGTGAAATTTTCATGCATGCTCGGTGTAGAACTCCACGTGTAGAACCCCTTGAGTTTTTCATCATCAATCCTTATCTAACAAACCATTTATCAATTATACATATATATTTGTCATTGGTGTAGAATGCCATGTCTAACACCCAATAATCACGTTCATTAATTAAATCATATAGTAATTAATTAAATATGACAATTAATTCGAAAAATAATTATCAACATAAATCACCCATCAAATAATTCTACAAGTAATTAACCACTCAAAATCACAATAGTTAATAATAAATTAACAATTAATTATTCTTAACGACAAGCAATTCATATATATGATTAACTCAAAATTTAATTATCCCAATTCCTTCACCAAAAACATGATAATTAATTCACCAATAAGGTATTATTATTCCCATACTAATCCAATAGATTAGTTAAATATTCCAAATCTATTAGTTAACACACCAATTAACTATGTACACATTACCATTAAATAATCCTTCAGTTAATTAATCTACAAAACAAATCACATCCCATAAATAATTTTCTAGAATTAATTATCACATTCTAAATCTCAACTCTCCATAACAAATTTAAAACATCATTTCCATTTAATTAATTCACAATTAATTAATATGGCTCAATAAGGTAAAATTCCTTAATTAATTCAATAATTAATTAACAATTTTAGAGAACCATCTCATCCCATGATTAATTTAACAATCATATAAAAATGTACTAGAATCAACCCATTATATAACATTACAAACAAAATGATATATGGAAACATCGAACAACCTGAAAACATGATATAACATTACCACTAATTTTTTTTAAGGCAGCGCACCTCGATTGAGGGGTTTTATTATCAAAACATGATATTACTTACCACACAAATCACTTATGAAATATATCATTTTAAATTAGTAAAAATGAAAAATTCACATTACGAGGCATTAAATATAAATAATTCACTGTACGGATTTAATTTCTAATAATATTACAGTAAGAATTTTTTTAATGAATTTAAAAAATTTATGACTTGGAAAAGGACCATACCTTAGGTTGGAACCAATTTAATATTCATCACTTTGATATACATCGACAACCAATCAATTACTAGCCAGCATTTACACGCACACACACCTTTATAAATATATATATACATGTTGTCTACATTGATCAACGTAATTCAATATATTAAACAGGTACCTATAATCAAAGAAGTATGGACCCACAAACCTCTAACTAGTTACCGGTGACTTATAAAAAATATCAAACCCAAATTGAATGATGTAAAAAAAACCACAAGTATATAAACCTACCCTAAAAGGATGCATTAAAATGAAATTGAGCTGAAACACTTCATCCTTGTTGACGGTAGTAAGAAAAAGGACAAATTGTTCTAGAGGAGCCCATTACAAAACCCTAGAACCGAAGAAACAAGGAAACATAATTAAAACCTGATAATTAAAGTTTCTATTGAGACAATAGGGTGAGGGAAGAGACAAAAGGTCGATGTGAAGCATGAAACATACACTGATAGAATCATCTTGACAAGGCGAACAATACTCGTGAAGACACATAAAGGATTCGACCTGCAGAGAGGAGCCTAGTTGACGTTGAGTAGCGTGCCTCGTAGGGGGCCTGGTACGGGTCGCGCTGCTCATTCCTTGTTCCTCCACCTTTCAATCACCTCCCTCAATCGTCTAATTAATACCATATTAAAATAATATATTTAATATAATATCATTACAAAAAATTTATTATCCTAACCATTAATTATTTTATGGGCTTATTAGGTAAACCCCAATACTTCATTAACACATAGAAATAATTAAATTCTCTCCAATGAAATTTAATTAAATAAAAACTGTAAATCATTTCTTTAATTGACTATATCTACATGAATTAATTAAATAAATACCCCACTTCACAATAAATAATTAAATTCTTTTAAAAAAATAAAAAAACCCTCTATTTCACCTTAACTAATTTAAAAGTCCTCATTACATTGAATTTAACTAAATTAAACATAACTCCACATTCGTACCTCATTTAACATTACCATTTGATATTAAAATTCATTGAAAACCTCTGACTCCTCATTTACACATAATTTAATATTATAGTTTAATATTACCAATCTATGATAACAACCAACTCCTCATTTACATGTCATATAATTAAATTATCACAACATTAAATTATTAAAAATAAACTCCCAAAAATAGATTTAATTAAACTAATTTCATCCTAAAATTAAATAAATGAAACTTCGATAACAATAACCATCAACATTATTATCATATAATACAACACTTCTTTTATAACACCCAAAAACCCCTACTACACATCATTTAATTAAACTCCATTTAACTCTATTGAATTAAATGAAACCATTATTTCACTAAAATGTATTATATCAACTATTTCCATTATTATTATTCCACATAATAATAATCATCATCATCATTAATAGTAATTATTATACTCATAAAACCATAAAAATAATAATCATAGTATTATCATTATTAAACCATAGATAAATCCAAACACCTCTATTAAATAAAAAAACTTCATTGTTAATTCTGAAAATCCTTATTTAATTAAAAACAAATTGATTATATATGGAACTCCTCATTTTAAAAATTTTTCTTTCAGTTATGAAAATACCTCACTAATTTCACTTACCTATTACACCTCATTAATCATCCAGTTAAAGTCTTTTAACATCAAAATAATTTATGAAGCCATAATAATAATAATAAAATTATTATCATTAACATATCCTTCTATTTAAACACAAATTTCCCAATATATTTTATTTAATTAAACCAGGAAAAATATTAAACATGGTTAGCTGCACGGGTTGCACTACAACTGTGTGCAGCCCGTTCGGATCCATTAAAGAGGACACTTCCAGATCCGGTGCTCCCGAGGCATATATGGACACCCGTTAAAATTATCAGGTATTCAAACAAGTTAAAAAATTTCACCTTTATGTGTTCTGATTGTCAGAATAATGTTTTGGAGCTTGAAATTAAAACCAAACAATCGATAAATGGAAAAAATGAAAAATATTTATATTTGAACCTGGTAAAAAACACACGACATTACAGTAACATTGGACCATTATTTATAACAATATTTCCTGAATTTTTTAAAATTATAATAGGATAATTAATATGAAATATATTTATTTATTATAGTTCTAGTGATGTTTAGGTAATGACCCATTTGACCATAGTCAGTCAACTAACGTCATTATTGACATATAAACTAAATATGATCAAAACAAGACATGTAATCATAGATGATTAAATATCTATTTAAAACATAGCAATTTTTTATAATATATTATTACTAATCATGGAATACATTTTTTATAAAATAAAATAATTAACATAAATTTATTAGTTAGGAATAAAAAGACATAAGTGACAAGTCAGGCTCGTAGAAAGGGATTTCATCTCAATTTACCCTCTATTGAGAGTTATTTTTTTTCTTCACCAATTCACATTTATATGGTATATAAGATACCATTATAAATTTTATACAATTATTATATTCATTCTAATTATATTATATGTAACATTTAATGTTATTCTGTCATTGATATTTTGATTCAAATGTTTATAAGTTGTATGGGACACATTGGAATAATTAATTTTTATTTTACTTAATAATGTTTTTAATGTTATTTTAGTGGTATTTCCATTCATAGAATCAATAATAGTTGTTGTGTCTTATCCTCCCTAGAGTAATTACTATTAAATTTATATATTATATTCAATATATAAATTTTATTACAAGGAACCTTATTTTATTAATATGCTTTTTATTCGATATGAGGAATTCTTGGGAGATAAAACACATAGGTTGGGGAAAGGTTTAGGTAATCCATACGGTTTGGGGACCAGTTAATGAAATCCCATTGGCGAATCCTTAGTCTCATGGGATGAAATTAGGTTGGAAAACCCCATCTCATTTTTAACTAGTATGTTATATATTTTCATGGGAATGGTATTCACATTAGATATAATGTTGACCAAGACAAATTGGTTTGTACGCAGTATGATATAATATTTCCTATAAAAGGTATTTAATTTATCATTTACCTTGGAAAAATGGCATCCAATGTTCAATCATTTAAAACATTTAGATTCTTCTATTATTTATCCATTTGATTTTGCGACTAAATACCTTTGGGGGTACATCAAATTCATATTCATTGATTAAATGGAATGTGTTTTCCATTTCATTCCTTTCCAAATTGGTATTTTCTTATCTAGTTATATTAGTGGAATGTATTATTAGTTATTTACTATCCCATGATGATTATTATCATTAATTCATTCTTTCTTCTACTTTACCTACCCTTACTGCTCAATTTAGCTCACCCTTATAATGATTAATTTCTCCATGGTATGAAGAGGAAACCTTTGAATGAGTTAAAAGGATGCCATTTTATTAATTTTATTATGTATCTTGTTGATATTTACTATTTTCCAATGTAATATGGGTATCATGTATGTGATATGGTTTTATAAAAGTGATAAAGTAATCAGTACTTTGGGATTAGATTCCTTTTAATCATTCAAATGCAATAAAATAATGCACTGACTGTGGGATTATGGGGTCGAGTTGGTAAATCCTGGATTATAATATAATTGATAATGGTAGTTGTTAACACTTTATTGATAAAATATTGATTGTTTTATTTTCAGATGGAATGAAATTTATAAATGATTTCATGATATATAAAATATATCTAATAATTAATTTACGATATATCAAATAATATTTTTGGAAATTTATTAAACTGGGATTGAGTACATATTATCCATTTTATGATTTGGTTTAATATAAAATATAATATTTTCATGATTCTGTTGCACTTTATTTCCAAGATTGATAAATAATCCGGTTTAATAATATTTTTTATTACAAAACATAAAATAAGTGTTTGTTTAGAAATAAGAAACTATTTTCATAAATGAAATGAAGTTTTAGGAAGGATATGGATGTCTATGGTACATGGTAAAAAATAATTGAAAATTATTTTACAATTAAGATATTTTATTTGAAAGTAATAATAGATTTGAGGATAAAATTTGAGTTTTGTAATGTTTTTTTTATAAAATAAATTTTATTATATTTTTTATCAATATAGAATTGATTATTGGTGATATAATATGATAAACTGGGATAAATATTGGATTTTTTATATTTTTGTATGGCATGTATTGATTACTTCTCAGTGAATTCTAATTTTGAAGAATTATATTGAAGATAAAACCTCAAATAATTACATAATGATGATTTAAAAATATGTTTAGTTATAATATATTTGTGGAGGGAATACAATTTCTAATATGAAATGAACCACAAAAACTCGAATTACATATGTTGTAATGTTTATTCCCCAGTCAGTGGTCTTCATGTGGTTCCCCAATTTGGGGATTCATCACAAGACCACATACACCCCTCCATGTATGCTAAAGAATTCCTAATTGAAGTGGTTGTTACGGTTATTATCATTAGGAGACAGGATCCCCATATTAATGTGTTCTGTGACAGATATAAATAAACCAAACTTCATCCTTAATAGTAATTAATAATTTCATATGGAAGGAATTGAAATTTCTAATAATAAATGAATGTGGAATCATATAGGTATAGATACTCAACAGTCACCCCCAGGGAAAACCACATATCAAAAATGAAAAAAAAACATGTAGTTTGATATACTAGCATCATTGACCTTTATCTCATTGAATATCTAGTCTCACCGAATCTATTTACTCTATAATTACACACTATGCATCTCCCTACCCTAATCCATTGATAACTAGATATTTCATGTGTACCATAGTGTTATGGGAACTTGAGAAAGATGTGAGTAGAACATTGCAGGGACGAACCAGTGTTGTCTCATGCATAAATAGTAAATGTATTTCATGTTCATGAGGCATGCTCACTTAAATAAATAAATAATATTATAGTATGGAATAATAAATAAAAACAATTATCAGTACTAGGACACTATTTAACACCCATAATTGATTGAAATAATGTTATGTTACTGTTAGATTTTTTATGAGTATTTAATAATACCATTATACCCCATATTAGGCCAATTAATGATTCCTAGAAGCAACTCATATTCAATCTAATTGTATCATGATTCATTTACCGACCATATAAGGCAATCCTTGGAATTTCATAGTAATCGCTTCATCACTAAATCCCAGTGGTTGTCATGAGAATTACATAGGTATCAAGGTTTGTGAGGCAATCTTGGGTATTATATACTCAACAAGTTCCATCGTCAAACTAATGGTAACCTAAAAATTTCATATAGAAATCCTACCGATGAAATAACATATCAATGGGGGATGAATGTCTGCCCCATGGTCAACTCACTAGACTGAAGGATCCATGGTATATAAGTGTTCGAACATGGAATACATGGGATAATCACCTAATTATAACACTCCCATGTGCAATAATATTTCTATTAATCCTATACTAGGGACACTATGATACATTATCTTTATCTATGTATACCTATAGGGACCATTTTTTATAAGGATTACATGAATCATCAAGTCGTCAACCATAAACAACCATGGAAATAAATCCAATACCAAAGGGTACATAATAGCCTTTGATCCATGGATAAATTCATCACACATTTCTTTTTTATTAAATCATTTAAATTAAGGAGGATGATAACCATTAGTGGAGATATCACATATCACATTCATGTAAATGAAATGAATAGTATCAATGTGGTAAACATGAAATCAACATCATAAATATGAAGTTTTTTCCATTTTAAAATAGTACAATAACACTATTATAAGATCATCCCTTTCCATCGGGCCACTACACAACACCATGATACCATAAGTCATTATAAGGGTCACCAAAATTTTAATTATAAAATTCCCTAAATAATTAATAATTTAATATATGTAGGAATAAATGATTAAAATATCAATGGTCTTACGGGTACCACTTAAACCATTACTGATGGTATTTGGTCCACTATTGATGAACCCCTATGCTAAGGCAACACCTATTAACATGTTGACAATGCTGATTCTATAGATAATTTAACCCAAATATCTATAAAACCCCAAATAAACCCATGAAATAACATTACTCAACCATAATGGTTGAAAATGATGTGGAAAAATAATTTTTTCTTCCCCTCTATACAATCCATAAAAAACCCATTGGAAATGATTATTTTTACTGTGATCTAGTGGAATCAATACCGATATTAAATCAAAGTCACCCAAATCGGTCGGGATGATAGGGAAACACTACATAAGGAAAAATGGGGAAGAACCAACTAGGGAAACCTATCATAACACACCCATGATCTCTATATATAGAAGAAATAAGGGATATCATAGGTCTAGTGGAATGGCCAACCCTTTCTCTCCTACATGACTAGGAATCTAAATGGTTTAACCCCATTAATAAACATTAAATAGTAATATCATGATCCAATGGTTCATAATGATAAAAAAAGGAAAGTCCCCCCTCACCTTCCCTAAATATTAATGTCATGAAGACCTATTTCAAGTAATTAATAACCTATAAGAGGTCCATATTCTACAATTTCCATGATCTCTCCAATCATACACAATCATGAAAATCTGAGACATCCACCAAACGATAATCCACATACAATAATGACCTTAATTCATGTTAAAAGCCAAGAAACATCAATATGATTTTATGTTCATAAATGAACAATCACAAAACCAAAATTTCAAAATAAGTTATGTATTTCATAACCCATCAGGACATGGGGTACTAAAAACTACCCACAATAGAATATCTCAACTTTGAGAAGTATCTTAGAAAATTTTACTTAAAGACACAACATACCCAGTTCTCCAATTCATTCCCTATTAACTACGCCCCACCCAGAAATAATGACCAAGCTTCTACTAAAAAACTCGAAACATATGGCCCCTAATACATAAAAAACAATTCACTACATGTAGCGATCATAGAATCACTAGGATAGAACTTACCTACACCTATATAACTCAGGATACCACAATGTATCCATTCAATTAATACATTATCTTGTAGTCCTCCCCACTATCAGAAATTTTATTAAAATTTCTTTCTCAGTGTTAAAATGAAATGATCGGTGTGGTTTTTTTCTCACAACATCCAAATACACATCAAAATACTAGAAGAATATAGGTATTATAAATCATCTCCAATTCTGAACCAAATCAGAATACTCTCTAATAACCATGCATAAGGTATACATATTTCTCCATTTCCTCAAATGGTCCTGACCAAACATCAATATAAACTCACCATATAAAATTCCACAAAAAAAGAACATGTTTCCATATTCACTTTTGATACAATGAATTTTGATCTATATAGATATCCTCACTATGTTTTATCACAGAAATAAAAACCACAATCACATGATGAAATATGTTTACCCCTGGAATCACACTAAAAAATGGTTCACCCACTAAATCATATAATGAATTAATGTTCATTCTAAAAACACAACACAAATAATGATTCAACCCATGAAACACCTTTATATCTAAAAAAATCATCACTGTTACATTGAAAATTTTAAAAACCCATCCAATATTCCATCGAAATCCAAAATAAGATATTTACCTGAGGGCCAACTATAATTGGATTGAAATTCTCACATTTACCAAAAGATAACATTGACTATCCAAAAATATGAAATATTCTTCATATTATCTTCCCAAAAGGGGTAAATGCACCATGGAAAAAGATCATTCATTTTCCACATGTAATGAATAATTATATTAATTTCACACAAACCCATGTGCTAACAAAAAACATCAAATGATACCAGTTTTTAGGTCGTAAAAAAATTAACCATAGGAAAAAAACAATATTTCATTCACAATTAGGGTTACACCATACATAAGTCGATGTATAAATTTCCATCTTATATCCTTCCATATAATATTACATCAGTTCACCTGCATGATTTATATTAATCAATAACATGACACTCCTCTTAATCCATTATAAACTCATACATTAAAACACCTGTTAATAATCAAACAATGGATCAACTATTCAACTAAATCCTTATCTATTTCAAGAAAAATGTCTCTATAAATAAGATATATATATTTTTTAAAACCTCTCATAATAAATCTCACAACAATCTCGCAGAATTTAGGGGTTCATAGATCATACAATACCAATCACTGATTCAAAACACAATGGTACTATAGGTAACGATCATGTTATATTTTTACCACATTAAATTGTTATTATTGTACTCTCATATAACATCCAGTCACACCACCATACCATAATCACATGACATATATCTCGATAGCATGAGGATATGAAACATATTTTTTTTCCCACATTAACTAAGACATAACTCAAGTGAAAACCCCATGTATACCTCTCAAATATATCTCTAAAACTCCTACAAAAATAATCTATTGTACAGTATCTTGTATATATATAAATCAATCATCCTATGAAAAAATAATCAACCAACTAGGGAGCAAATTTTCATTAGACTTATATATGCTGGACTACCCCCCTCGTGAATTACAAGATTTATTTGATCTTCACTGAGCCTTTGTATATCAGAATCGCCCCATCAATGATCAAATTCAAATATTGATCCTCACTAGGCCTCCATATATAGTTCTCAATTCCTCAAGAGTATCATTATCATCCTTCAACATATAGAAGTAATGTAATTACCATGGCATGATTGATGTTATGTTCCCCATAGTCACGTGGTTTGGATAAATAGAGTACCACCAGGAATATATAAGGGAATGTTCCATATCATTTTCTGTTCAAACATTAAATAATGGGACATATTTTCTTTTAGAATAATTACCACAATAACCTTCTATGGGTCTATCATTTTGGGATCAAATTCAGTTACCAACCTTCAAGGTTCACTATTCTTCACAAACAATGAGGGAATAAATTGTTTTTATAACATAAAATCTCTTCATTAATCAAAAAATATTATTACTTGATTAAAAATATACTATAGTGCAGTTGATTCGAATTTCATTCCACATTATATAGGAAAACACCCTATAAATCATTATTGACATATTAGATAACTAATCCCCTTATCATAGGTGGTATAAATCACACATGAACATGAATGTCATGTGAGTCATAAATACTAACATGATGCATGATCGTAACACTACTACCAATGGGACAAGAGCTAAAATCCAATAATTGGACTCCTTCCAATCTTCCAACAGAGAACCCCAGAATAATCCATAAATATAATATTTAACTATTATTTGAATCACAATATTTGAAAAACGAACTATTCAATCATAAAAATAGAATTCAATATAATAAATCACTTATTTTCGGTGACTTTAAATTCCATTCACAAATGGTGTTCATGATGTACATGTCTGAAAAACATCACAAGATCTGACACATTATTATGTCACATATATATTTTCATTTTAATATGTATTTTGAAATACAAAAATGATGTGGTTAGTGATAACAGTCATAAAAATTATCAGGTATAATTATATTGATTTCCTACAATAGGTTAACAAACATTTAATGATTCCTAGACAAAGGGAGTCATTAGTGGATATCAGGCGCACTTCCTGGTATGATAGAGGCTTCCGACTTGTGGTATGTTTTTAGGGTAGTATTATGTGTATAATATATCCCAATATCATTATATGAAATAATAGATATACATAAACAAAAAACAATCCCTTCTATTAAATATATAATATATGTTAAAGAAAAAGTAATACACGTCATAAATAATAAATTGATTCAAAATCAGGTAATCCTATAGAGTCACTAGCCACCCACCAAGATGAACACATATTCAACATGAATATAAGAGTAAAATAACTGTATTAAATACTCAAATAACGTCCACAACTCTCATATAATGACAAATTTAGAGTAAGTTATTACCTATCTTTATCAATACTACAACACCCAACTTTTCACAAAATGATCCTACAACTGGTGAACTATGCTTGGGTAGTAAAATTCCATGGATACCTAAGAAAGATGTGAGAAAAATTTAATAGGTAACCAAAATCATGGTCCCATACATAACTAATAAATGTAGTGTATTTTCATGTAGCAATCCCAAGTACATAAATAAATAATAGTATTATGCATAATCATAAATAAATTAACACTACTAATCTTCATGTACTATATTACACCATAGATTGACACAACCAAACATTTTATAGTGTCAGAGGGTCTCTAAAAATTCCATAGAACTATTCCATAAAAAATTAATCATACTAAAAATTTCTATGATAGTTCCCTTGACAATCCAGTAGTATTAGGGATTATTATCGGACCACTATAAGTAATCCTAGACCTTCTATTGTAAAATGGAATCATCATTTTACCCCACGAGGTATTATATGAATTATATTTTCATCAAGAATTATCATGAAACCTTATAAGGCAATCTTGTCCATTTTTTAGTCATCAAGTCTAATCGCCAAACACTAATATGTAATTATATGAATTTGCTTGTAATCAGGCATCATCATCGAAACCCATGTGGTAATAATGAGAATTATATAGTTGTAGTATCATATGAAATATCTATTGATATATTCTATAGAATATAATTTATCAAAAATATATATCGGTGATAGTGTGTCACAATTGACACACCTAAATTCATTTCCACTACACCCTCCTTCAAATATATTTATTAATATGGGCTATAAGCTAACAGATTTGACCTTCACTTATTATTATCCATGTTTAATATCTTACTAGGTTCAATATCTCCTAGGGTTACCAGCCTTGGCAACTTAGGTATCATCATACCCAATACATCATTTGTGGAAAATTTTATCTCAAACATGTATTGTATGTCAACAAACACCATAAAGAGGGGCTAAAATCCCTTGATATTGGGATGAATTAGTAAGGAATTAAAGGTATTATAAAAATGTGTGACATTGGAGATTGCAATTAGATCTTCATGTTTCTATGACATTCCATTTTAGTCAAAAAACCCCAATATGTTAATCTGTTTAATATAGATTACATTCCAATTTAATCAAATTTTACATGGGTAGGAACTCACACCCCATAATCATATTACCAACTTGATGGATCCTAGGAATTTCATTATTCTCAATTAACATAGATGGGAAAATCATCCATGTAAAACACTCACATATCTTGAGTGGTGTATAAGGATCCAATGTCTGGTACAATACATTAAATTTAATATTTTTTGTTATGCATGTTAAATACAATGTGTTTGATGGTATACATGAACCATGAAGGATTAGTAAATCAGTGGTCGAGGCTATCAAGACCATTAAAAAATGTAAATTCATACCCATACATCTTTATTCAATTCATCTAATATTTCATTTATTTTTCAAAAAATTCATACAAATTATGAAGTTCAATCCCCATTACTATCGAGAAAATATATCCCAATCATTTAAATAAAATTAATATTACCAAATTACATGTACATAGAACCACCAACATCAAGAATAATGTTCATCCACTTTATGTTCATATAGAAAACTATCACCCATAATCATTCATGACTACACGACCACGAAACATCACTATGAAGCCATAAATCATGCAAAAAATTAGATGAAAAAAAAACTTATTTTTAAAATTTTATAATTTATTAAACCATTTATTTTGAATAATAATAAATTCTTAAAATATAACCAGTCAATATCCTCGCAATGAAACAAAAGTTTAAGGGGTGTGGTCTTCTCTCGATGCACCCCAGAGCATATGAAACACTGAATCCCTAGTTAAAAACTCATATTTAGAGCATGATTTAACTAAAAAGATGTCAATTACCTAAATAATTATAATTTAAAATATTAATCAAACTAAAAAGCATGAAAATATTACCCATGTTGTCCTCTACTAACACATGGAAATATCTCATTAAAACATTGATAGTTTACATGAGGATTTTGTAGAGTCAATCCCAATCCCAAAATAAAATCTCCCAAATTCAGTTTCAATATTATGGAAATTTTTTGGAAAGAAGGATATTAACAAACTATCTTAGAACATCCTTAAAATTCACATAGTATTACACTAAATAAGGATATGAAGGGAGATGTGCGGCCCTTTAGATCCCCCAAGTGTGCATGCTCTCTAAAATAAAAAAAAAAGGGGTTAACACAGTTAATGGAGCAATCATGACCCATACCTGGTGTGAAATAATTATTTATTCCATAAAGTCCTACCTCATGGAGTCAATGGCCTATAGTATGTCTATCCTCTTACAAGTCAACTCCGGAACCAGTATGATACTATCCTGAGAAATCAATACATACACATAACCATAATCCCTATCATATAACACCCATTATGGATGTTAAAACTCTTAGAACGACATTCCAAGAACTAATAAAAAAACATATAATAAAATCAAAAAATCAAAATTCCTTCTAAATTTCATTACCAATAATGACATGACATATTACATATATAATTACCTTTATTCAGGATCTGATATTCTTCGGATAATAGATTGTATTTTATATATTACAATGTAAGGTATGCGTATGGAAACCATAATTTTTGAAATTTTGGAAGAGTTTATAGTTATTGGATCAGAACAATATATTGAATAATTTTAGGGACAACTGAATATTCCTATCTCTTTTCTTGGTTTTTTATTAATTGTGATATCTGTTAGTTTGAGTTTAGAGGAAAATTTATAAAGAATCTATTTTGATGTCTAAAATATTTATTTGTGGACCTTGACTAAGAAAATTTAACCTTCAGAAACATCTATGATTTGAAAATAAAAAAATATTATAGTTTGGATTTAAAATTTTAAAGTTATCAAGAACTTGATTATTGGATTATTAGTGGATGAGATATAATATTTATTAGTCCAACAATTTTGTTAATAAATTTGTAACTGATTAGAATTTTAATGCACACATTTTTAATGGGAATGATTCATTTAGAATATGGATAAATTTTTAATTGAGATAGTATTTTAAATAAATATAATTACATAGCTTTTAAGTAATTAAAAAAATTAAATATAGAGGGAATGTTTGGTATTAATGTTTGATGTTCTGCATGTTTGTATAACATCCCTCATCTATTGTACCCACATAGAACCCTAATCTAGAGATTCCACATAAATTATAGTAAACATACTGATATAAAAGAGGATACTATCTTTTGGTGATGGTATAAAAAATAAAGGGGATACTACAACCTAAATGGATATAAAAAATCAGAATGAATAATTTTTTTCGAAATAACCATATTATCATATCAAATAATTGGACATACCCGATTTGTGAATATAAAATTGGGAGTCCTAGTATAATCCATTAGTATAATATGAATAAAAGTAAAACAATCTAAATGAATCATACATAAAATAGAATATTAGTTCATATATATACACTATAATACATCAATAAAAACAAAATAAATAAAATATCATGATCTATAAATAATGAATAAAATTTCTCATAGATAATCCATATTACATAATGATGAATCAAACACATTCTATAACCATAAGTATCATACTAAATAAAATCAGTCATATATATAATATAGACACCCAAAACTATTTATCCCATTGAAATTTTCCATTAATCCACAGTCATGGTGGGGTAAAATTATCTTTTTTAACATTCTATGTCCCCAAATATTATATCTATATCTAACCAATGATATCTTAAAACAAAAAATATATTTTAAAAAATATTGTTACTAGGATAAAGATTATTAGAAATTACATATATTGGGTCACCACATAAACTAAATAATTCATCATAATACACTAAAAGATTCAAAATAGAAGAAATATTCTAAAATAACAACTTTGAGACAATACCATTATTAAAATTAAAAAAGGATCCTGATTAAATCAATTAAATTTTTTTTGTAACGTATTCCAATATTAATCAAAGGGAAATAATGTGTTAAAAAGAGGGAAAAATAATTAAATCAATAATATAGTATATGAATGTAATATATCCAATATGACATGGATATAAAATAAAATGATGATTTATAATAATATTTATTAATTCAAATTAAAATAAATTAGCATTTGAGTCACATTGATGATACATATATAATTATAAAAATAAAATAAAGGGTAATGGCCTTTATCCCAACACACTACGTTATCTCATGATTAATCATTACCCTAATTGAAAATTATAATAATAATCCACATTAACACATCTAAGATGATACAACAATCAATAAAGGAAAATGAATATCTACCCATGCCCATGGAAACACATTTAACTTATATGTGTAGGGATTGAATCTAAGGAACTAATAGGATTTAACTACTAATGTTGACATACTAAGAACCTGTGATCTTGTTAATAAATGTATAATTAATTTTGCGTATCACTATATAAACCCAAAATATACATTCCATAAATACACAAATAGTACCATAATAACTTTTGTTCAATCATGGAGAAAAATACAGATGGACCATAATGCTATATACCTATACTAAATATCTTAGGACCAGAAAAACCATCTAATAATGAATGTAAAATTTACTATTATATATTAAATAGGTAGTCCTTATGAACAATATCAAATAATATAACACTATTCCCATTCTTAATGATCTCTCATCCAAAAAAAGTCACTCAATAGAGTCGTTCGAGACCTAATAGCTATCCCATATCTTGTAAGATTATCAAACAAAAAAATAGAATCATAAATAACAATCATATCAAAAAAACTATAATGTATTCTCAAATCTGGTTTAACCATTAATAATAGTTTTTAAAGAACATAAAAAATATGAAACCATCCCACGAGTTAATATACCATTTCCGGTATATGTAAAATCTATCTAATGTTAGAATTAATTTGTTAATAAATAATGCAAAAAAAATAAATCGTATAATAGATTTATCATCTACAACACTAGTCCATATCTCATCTCACTAAACCTCACAAAAGATATCATTCATACTATACATAGAGTACCTCATGCTCTTTCCCATATGTCACATATCACAATTTTTATCTCAAAATTCATAATCCTATACGGATATGGATATACCTAGACATCATTTAATGAATATATAATTATAATTTTTATTATCAAATAATTAATTTCATTATGTTCTTATACAATTAATGGATCAATTGATAAATCTAATCTATATCATTGATCAATTTAAGGAAATTCAGTAACGTGTCTACCACCATCTGGATTACACCCTCATCAATTAACAATCTGTATTTGGGTATCCATAAACATAAAATAACATTATTTATAATGATTAATATCAACTATAAAAATAGAACCAAAAAAATATACCCCCTTAGGAAAAAAATAATCACTTATTAGTGATTGAAAATAATAATGTCATCCTAGACATATTACCTACAATTTTGCTTTATTTAAATGTATCACTATATCCAAAGACAAATATGTTTTCTCACTATATCATAATAGAAAAATATAAATACCCTATGTAGGTAACTCACTTTCCTCACATCATAAAAGCATTATCCAAACTCGTGATCTCTTTCACATTGGGGATATATTCTATAACATATCCTTAAAAGTCAAACAATACTATATATGGATTATCATTATGAAAAAATTAATATCCACTAAAGTAAAAATGAAAATTATAATCTCCTTGAATTCAACATTATCCATTAATGAAAATAATACAATGAATTCCCATAATAGGGGAAATATCTCCCTATATGGTTGATGGTTAATGTTGTCACCATATCTATGTTAATAAATGCTATAATATTGAGTCTCAATGGTCATTTCATTCCATTATATCAACCCATGTATATTAACCCTATGATGTATTATTACACACTGATAACATTATTTAAATTAATATTGGAAACTAAGGGGTCCACGATTCAATAACTATCCATATAAATAATTCATATCCTATCAATATATATTCATTAAATCACCAACAAGACATATTATTCCTGCAAAATTACCTCTTCAGCAAAATGATTGATTATCTAAACATACCAAAAACACAAATCATAATCATGTAAAAAAATAATCCAAATTATAAATCCATACATTAGTAGACATCCCATAAATATGAATTATATACAAATAGGGCATTATATAAACAATGATAGCTCGGCTAAACAATTTATAAAAACATCTTGTCATTCAATTTATGTTTTTTTGTAATTCCACTATATAATTACATCTATATATCATAAATTTAAAATAAATTTTAAATTTAAATTTATATTACATCATCGATATCCATTGAAATTTAATTTAATGAGATAATCCTTATACTTTTATAAAATATGGTTAGTGTTATCTAACTCCTCTCATACAGACCATATGATGATCCACTGAATCATATTTTACTAGGGTGACTCCAAATTATTCCTTCACCAGAGCTATGTGATCTATTAAGGAATTTTATCATAACATGAGACTGTACCATTTTAAGCTTTCATAAAATATCATTATAAAATGTTATATATATATATATTATCTCTTTGAAGTATTAAATATGTAGCGGGTAATCCAATATTAAATATGTGATCAATTTTCACAATCACAAATAGTAACTTCCATGGTTTCATTTCAAAGTATAATTCACAATTATTTTCTATTTATGAATTTATTTCATTATTATTAACATGGTGCGGAAGGTTTTTAGTGATTTATCATGCCATTCTATGATTTAGATGGAAAATGCAATAGATATTGATTGTGTGAGTGATATCGTTATGTGAAATCCTAGGGGTGATTTTTCAGTTTGAGTCTATTTCAGGGTCACACATTGTGCAAGAACCAGGATCGTATTTCATGTATGTATCTTGTTTTCTAATGTTTTTGAGAAAAAGGGGAGTTTCTAGGAATTTCAGGTTTACATTCTGTGTACTTGGGAGTACAAGTCGTGTAATCTTTTACCGCATGTAGCAGTGTACTAGCCATGTAACGACCAAGTACATGGCCATGTGGGGTGGGGGGGGGGGGGGTTAGAGACCGCCTAAATCAAGGCATCGTAAAAGAATATACAAGATGTCTACTTTGGAAGGACATGCTGCATATATTTCATTTCAATTGATTAGACGGACCAATATTGTTTCTAATCGACAGGAATATATTCTTCTTATGTTGTCTCATCCAGGATTGACAGATATCATCGAATCTTCCCAGAGCCCCCAATTGACCATATGTTCTCTGAATCAACAGCTATTGATTGCCGTGGAATCACATCAGTGATTTATTCCTTCTTCTAATGCCTCATATCTTGATTTCTACTCTTTCGTGATATATTCTTGGTTGAACATTTTAGAAATTTTTGTAGATCTACAACATTATAGGTCGAATGAATGGCTTGGATTCATCTATATCGGTCATTCATGGTTGAGGTAGGTGGTTTTCAGCATTTCCATAGTTTTTCATTGAATTATTTGTGAAAAATTGCCCAATATCCTAGTTCTGGGTATTGTGTGTTTAGTGAATTTAGACATATTGGTTCCTTATATGATTTTTTTACTTGAGTATGAATACTGGATTGTGAATTTTGTTTTTTTATATTGTTAGGGATGTGTTTTCCCATTTTGATTGTTTTAGCTGTTGGGTCCAGAACCGCTTGTTACACTGCATCGTTTTCCATGATGAGTGTTGTTAGGATGGAGTGATATTATCTGATTTGAAGTGATATGATTTTTAGATATTTTTCCAAGTAGTATATAGTTATTTACTTTGGCTATTGGATATCATTTTTTCACAGTTGACTTACATTGCGCTGTGGGAAACTGGTGTAGTTAGACCATAGGGTAAATAGATGCCGAGGGCCTTCCCAGAGTGTCTGTCATACATTAACATTGCAATTACATAGAGGGGATGGATGTGAGTTCTAACTTAGAGTGTCAATAGTTACACAATTATGAGACCATCGATGGAATTTGACATTGAGTGTTTCCACAAGTTGTCTGTAGTTTACCGTCACCGGACTACAAGGGGAATTGTTGGTGAGTGCTTCTCAGAGAGACTTTGTTAAGCTAAACCATATGGGTCATACTATGAAAACATTCTAGATGGTTGCTTCAAATTTTTTTGTTGTCTATTTAATAAATGTAAATGTATGTAGTTGAAACTGCCCGAATGTTTTCTTTTGAGTACTTCCGTGTATATTACTTAATTTTTCATATTGCATGACATATGTATTCACTGATAGTTAGGCACATATCTTTGGGTGGTTGCATACTGGAATTTGTCTCACAGCCTGTTTGAGTCATGCTTTGGGACCCAAATAGATTATATTGATGCAAGAATAGATAAGATATAGAACCCATATAATTTAGGTACTTGATTGTGTTGGAGCTAAAGAGCATGGGACCAATATGAGGATTGTGATGCTTTTGGAGTTGTTTATATTTTGTTTCTATGTACTTTATTTTAGTACTATATTCCAGCATTGTGACTTGTTTGGCTACTTTCCTAGATATTGGGACATGAATCATTATTTATATATATGTTTTAGGTGTTTATTTTTTTCAGTCTCCCAGTGTTTACTTATTGTATCGTATTTCTGCTTCCAAATGTATAATCTATTTTGTTCCGCTGTGTTACACTGCAAATAAGGGAATAGTTTACCCACTATCACACCCCAGGCCCTCACTACTAGTTGGAAGCCTCTGGTGTTAATAGAAATGTGTTTGAGGTCGTGTGACAAACCAGGTATGGTGAACCACTAGGCAACACCCGGAACCAGGACGATACAGTGTGATATCAATGTGATTCGTTTCTTCTTGAATTATTGTTTGTAGCCTATAGCAAGGGATAGGAAGGAATAGGTAGTCGGTAACAAGTTGTGACTGAGAGTTTCTAACTACTGTATAAGGACAAGCTAATTTACCTCTATTATTTTATATTTTCTAGTTTTACAATTATTACAGTCGATTCAATTTCACCGTTGGGCGATTCACATGTTTTGTGCTATTATCATTGATATTGTTGAGGTTTTATTCTATTGAAACTCGATGATATGAAGATATTCCATCTAATTCATCATATAGGAACAATCTAGAGATCACATTTTATGCATTCTTATCATGAAATTTTGGGTGCATTATCGATTGCAGGTCATTGTGATAGATGTTGTGCTAGATATGCATTCTATTGTGATATATTCCATGATAGAATACTTGATATTTTTATAGGGTATTGTATTTTTTAAAGTTTCATTTGAATGAGCACCATACTTTGGTCCTTGAGGTGTCATGGGCCCTCATGGATCCGAATTTGGTGGATCATTTTCAACTTATAATAGTTATACTTGTGATATTACATGAATAAGATTACAAGACATGATTCGGGGGGAGTATTGGCCCCCATAGATTGGAATTTGACAAGTTAATGTTGGTTTCAATGTTTTATAGGCTTCTGGAGTAGTTTCTAAGGCATACTGTCTAGAAAGACGTAGAATAAACGGCTTGTAATGATGAATACAAGCCATGTATCATTCTGTTTGGGAAGGAAAAGTTTTTCTTAAGTACATGCCATGTACTATATGTACACGCCGTGTAATCCATGATCGTGTGACTGAATGTATGGGCAGAGACACGAGGTTGGGAAATCTTTTGTGGAACACTCTGTGTACCACACATACATTTTTTTGTTGTAGAGACCATGTTTCAATTAATGTGACTAATGAAATGGATGGATGAAACTCATGTAATACATGACATATCTATCTTGAACACGTTGTGTAGAGTCGACCGTGTATCCAACCATGTGACCAATGACAAGGTTCGGTATTGTTCTTCTAGTACAAGTTTTGTCTTGCATAAACATGTTGTGTAGTATTGTTCTAATAGAATCTTGTGGTTTCTCCCAGTAATGTAACTTAGGGAGAGGGAAATGATTCAAGTACACTCTGTGTTATGGAAGAACACGCCATTTGTTGGGGTGTTACAATACCATTTTTGGGAGATTCACACATCCAAGTAAATACATAAGGGAACACTCTATGTAGTGTTCATACACTCCATGTATCAATGTTTTATAATATTTGACTGATTTTTTTCTCCTATTATCTTCTTTCACTTATATGTTTCAGTCCATGGAAACCATGAACTAAGGTGTGCGCTTGACCTTGTAGAGTTTGGCCACTAGGATTTCCTCCGGTTGAATGACAGATTCTGGGAAACTATCAGACACTTTACATGGTAGATCATGGACTACATGCATATCCTCTTGTTGTACATGTCTTGGAACCCACCATTATTTTTGATGTAGGTGATGATGCATTGTTCCAATAAGGATTAATGACGTTTATGTAGACCTTAATGGGAGTACCGCATCCTACCACATCTATGTTAGAGTTGTTGTGGGTTTTTCAGCAGTAGAATCCACCAACCTTCTCAGAGGATGGAGGAACTTAGGATGAATTGTCATGGTTGGAAGCCATGCTAATAATATTCAAGCATCTAGGGACACCACCAGATAGGAGGTTAAATCACTCTACGTATATGCTTCGGGATTCCTCCATGAGATGGTGCGATGTGATATCATTGGCACAACACCAGAAGGTTATGGCGGGGGACGCGTTACAGTGTTCCATCTATGATTACTTCTTTCTGGATACCATGAGGGCCGATCGAGCCAGAGATTTTATGAGTTTCGAGCAGGGTACTCTCTCAGTCATGGAGTATTCTTCTCACTTCACGGAGCTGCGGTGCTTCACGCCCATTCCAAGAGGTGATGATTTATTCATGGAGAGGAAGTTTGAGGATGGTCTTGGGAATTACATCTGATCTCAGGTCAACATCTTTAGGTTTACTACTATCACATTTATAGTCAACCAGACGCTTACTACAGAGTGAAATCTGGGGGATTTTGGGGATTTGAGCTAGGGCGGACCAGCATCAAGATTTGGTGTCCCTTTGACTGAGAAAAGGAAGCGCCACATGGAGTCTATGCATAGAGATCCAAGGAGGTGGGATACTTATTCTAGTGGCCAGGTGGTGTGTTACTAGTGTGGGAAGAGTTGGAATACGAGGCCACATTTTTTTGATAGACCCAGTTGAGTGCCGATCTTCTAGAAAAATGGTCAATCTTCATTGTTTCTGTTATTTTTTATCACCAGCAGCTCATGAAAAGAGTTCTGATATGACTCCTCCTTCAGGAGTAGGACCACCAGTTCCACATCAGTCTTGAAACGGGATTTCATCCAGTCATTAAATATAAGGTGGAGGTCATGGATGGGGAAGTTAATCACCATGTCTTCAGTGACAACAGGGTTGACCAACTCAGGGTGGTCAGGCAGGGTTGTAGGGCCATGTTATAGTTTAGACTTTTATAGTGGAGCAGATTCAAAAATAACATGATTCCAGACCTCATACAGTTAGTGATAGGATACTAGTAACCTTTTATAGAATCAACACTTTTTGATACAGGGTAATTCCATGGTTTTATATCTGTTTGTATTTTGGTGACCTAGTGCATTGTATCTTAACCTCTTTTTATATATCGATGCTAGGCACTCCGTAGGGGACTAAAAAAGATAGTGTAAGTTAGTTCAAGGATCCCCCTCAGGAGGTTTGTGGGTATCAATTCTTATGGGACCCAATGTCTTAAAGATGATGGGTTATGACGTCATTTTCAGAATGAACTGGTTATTTCCATTCCATGAAGTTGTCAGTTGCTATTGTCGTAGGGTGAGTTTTATGTCACCAGAGGGACGATCGTTTCTATATAAGGGAGATGGGTATATCCCGGAGATCATATCAGGACCCGAGCATCATGAGTTGGGAGGAGTTAAATCCCAGATTACTAGTCTATATATAGATTACCAGGGAACATCATAGATAGACATTCCTCAAGTGGTGGATCGGTTGTGGGAAGTCTTTCTAAAGGGCTTTTTAGGTTTTTCACAAGAGAGAGAGAGGAAGTATTTTCTATCGATATTATACCAGTAGTGGCACTAGTGTCCAATAATTTTTATAGGATGAATACACAAGAGTTGTAGGATCTCATGAAGTAGTTAGAGGAGTTACAGGAAAATGTTTTTATTTTACACAGTACACCTCATTGGGGTTCTTCTATCATGTTTACAATAAAGGCATACGGTACCCTTAGACTTTGTGTGGATTATCGGAAGCTGAACCAATTGATGGTTAAAACAAATATTCATTGATGAGGATTGATGATATTTTTCATCAAATTCAAGGATCTCGGGTATTCTCGAAGATGGACGTGAGGTTCGGTTATCATTATTTGTGCGTTAGACAATGTGATATACCTTTTACAACCTTCATGAGTAGTTTTGGTATATATGAGTATGTGGTTATGTCGTTTTCTGTCAAGAGCACGCTTGTAGTTTTATGGCAATGATGAACCGAGTGCTCAATCCATACTTGGATTCCATCATGGTAGTCATCGTGGGTGATATCTTTGTGTACTCTCACACTCGACATGACCATGCCACACATCTTGATATCATTTTGAGTACACTGAGATAGAATCACTTATATTCTATGCTCTCAAAATAGCACATTTAGATGGACTGAATTTATTTCTAGAGTCATGTTATCTCATATAAAAGAGTATCATTGGGGCCAAAGAAAGTGAGAGATGTAGTTTCCAGGGAGTAGACAAAGAACATCTTTGTGGTACGATGTTTTCTAGGACTGGATGGTTACTACCGAAATTTCATAGAAAACATTTCATCCTTAGCAGCGCCACTTACAGGCCTGACTATGAAGGGTGCGATGTACCTGTGGTTAGATTCTTCTGAGTCAGCATTTAAAGAGCTGAATGGGAGGTTGACTTCATAACCGATACTAGTCTTTCCCGTTTCGGGAAACAATTATACAGTTTAATATGATGCATCAGTTATCGGGCTGGGAGCAGTGCTTATGTAGGGGGAAGGAGTCATTTCATATGGGTCTTAAAATATGAGGCCACATGAGAGAAATTACATGAAATTCCATCTCGATTTGGCTATAGTTGTTCTTGATTTACACGCTTGGATACATTTTCTATTGGGAGTGCATTTTTGTATTTGAAAGTCCAAAAAATTCTCAATTACATATTCACTCATCATGATCTGAATTTGAGACAGATAATGTGGTTTGAATAGATTTAGTCCTTTGATTTTGAACTTTCCTATATATATGGGAAGGGAAATGCAATGTTTTATTATTTAAACAGGAGGACACAAATATAGGCAGTTTAAGAGGCCAACAGTGAGTGGCAGCTTATGGTTCCACCCTCTGTGATGCATTTGGAGGTGCACGACCGACATGGACAGACTTTTCTTTATTCTGTAGTTGTTACCTCTACTCTTCTTGAGGTAGTGCGAATTAGGTTGCTATTAGATGCTGATGTCCAAGTCATGCGAGAGATTGTGTTATGATAGAACTATACTCCTAGATAGACCATGGGAGAGGATGAGATCTTGTTCTTCCATAAACTCGTATTGGTGTCAGCAGACATACCCGATGAGTTGATTTGGGATTTTCATTCTTTTGTATGGGCAGTTCATCCTGGTGTCACCAAGATGTATCCAAGCATACACTGTCAGTATTGGATTCCTGAAATGAATAGAGATTTCACTAGCTTTTTCATGAGGTGTTCCACCTCTAAGTTGGTGAAGGCGGAACATCAGCAACTTGTAGTGATTTTGCAATAGTCACCCATTCCCATGTTGATGTGGAATGATGTCGCAATGGATCTCATCAAAGGCTTTACAAGGTCGCCTCCAGAGAATGATGCATTTTGGGTTTTCATTGACAGACTCATGAATGTTGATCATTTCTTACCAATCAAGGATACCTTTAGTGTATATGAGTTGGGAAGGTTGTACATCTAGGATATTGTACGTTTACATGGGGTTCCACACTCCATAATTTCCGACAGGAATTCCCATTTAACTAGTCGGGTCTAGAATAGACTATAGAGTGATTTGGGTATACATGTATATCTGAGTACAACTTATCATCCCTAGACAGATGGCCAGTATGAGAATATGATTCAACTGATATAGGATATGATTCGATAATGCATCACAGATTTAGGGGGTTATTGGGAAAAGGACATGACATTGTTGGAGTTTTCCTACAATAATAGTTTTTAGGAAACTATTCAGATGACACCTTATAAGTATTTGTATTATAGGACATGTTGATCACCCCTATGATGGCTAGAGGGAGGTGAGGCAGCTATACTGGAAACTCGCCTTATCCAGGAGACCACATAGCAGATATATTTGATTCAGAAAAGGTGGGATACTGCATTGTCGCAATAGAATTCTTATGTTAATAGACGAAGATGACCTGATGAGTCCGAGGTCGGAGATCATGCTTATTATACGTGTCACTCTGAGGTTGGGGCCATGAGGATTATGAGACATGGTATGATTTATCCGAGTATGTCGGGCTATTTGAGGTTTTGGAGGGGTCAGGTTGGTTCTTATTGGTTTCTGTTACCTAAGAGGTACCAGGCTATGCCTGAGGTCTTCCACGTTTCTAGGATACGACATTACTTCTCAGTCCTGTCTCATGTTTTTTAATCCTAGGAGGTTGAGTTAGAGATGGATTCCTCGTTTGAATAGCATCCTATCAATATTTTTGATCAATGTGAGAAGGTTCTATGTGGCCGGTTTGTTCCTCTAGTACGGGTGCTAGGCAGTACGGGCGAGTACGGGACAAGACTTGGGAGAGGGAGGCTAATATACGATCACAGTGGCCGGAGTAGTTCAATGACCCTTCTTCTATGTCACCTTGTTGGGAAAATTTGGGGAATGATTTATTTATGGGGGGAAGTTTATAAGAACACATATCTTATTTTAGTTATGGATCTTATTTTCTAGTTTTTTTAGAAAAAGAGGAGTTTATGGAAATTTAAGGAGTACACGTAGGGTACTTAGGAGTACATTCTATGTACCTGGTTGTCACGGGTAGCCATGTAACGGCCGAGTACATGGCCGTGTTGGGTGACATGGGGACCACCTATAGTGGGTCCTGATAAAGGCATATAAACATCATGTATATTTCTTTTTAATTTATTAAATAGACTAGGTTCGTGTCTAATCGATAGAAAAATATTCTTCTCAGATCACCTCATCCAAGAGTGATAGTTATCGTCGATTCTTCCTGGAGCCCCCCCATTGACCATAAGTTCTCCAAATCAACCATCTTTGATTGTGTTATAATCAACTTGGTGTGTTATTCATTATTCTACAGACATATATCATTATTTCTCATATTTCATGAGATATTCTTAGTTGAAAATTTTATATGTATTTTTAGATCTAATGCAGTCTATGTCAAATCAAAGGCCGAGATTCAACTATATCGATTATACAACATTGGAGTGGGTTGTTTGTGACTTTCTATAGTTTTTGTTTGAATTATATTTGAAAAATATCCTAAAAAATAGAGTGTGGGTTTGCATGTTTAGGGTATTTAACCATGTTAATGCCTACTATGATTTGTTTTCTTGAGTAGGGATATTGGATTGTGAATAGGATTTAGTTACCTTATTATGGATGTGTTTTACTATGTTTGATTGTTTGGGATATTGTGTCTAGAACTTCCTGTTTGGATTATTTATTTCCCATGCCTAGTGTTTTTAGGATGGAGTGATATTATCTGATATGATGTGATATGATTTTTAGCTATTTAGCCAAGTAGTATATTGTGATTTAATGTGGCAACTGGATATCATTTCTACACGATTGACTTACAAGGGATATGGATGATGAGGGGTTTCCTAGAGTGTTTTTCATATGTTCTCATTATGAGACTATAAAGGGGAAGAATGTGAGTTCTCCCTCAATGTATCATTAGTTCCACGTTGTGAGACCATATGGGGAATTGGATGTTTGGTTCTTCCCCAGAGTGTAGGTAGTTTACCATCACGAGACTACAAGGGGAATTGATGACAAGTGCCTCCTCAGAGAGTCTCTATTAACTTTAAACAGACGGGTTAGACTTTGAGAACTTCCTAGAGGGTTTCTTGAGATTGTTTGGTTGTTTATTTAATAAATGTAAATGTATGTAGTTGAAACTGTAGGATTCATTACTTTTTACTACTACCTTGTTTATTACATCCTTTTTCATATTTCCATCCATATATATTCACCGATTGTTATGCATAGGTAAATGGGTGTTTGCCTACTAGGATTCAGCTCACACCTTGTTTGGGTCATTCTTTTTGGCCCAAACAGATTATATTTATGTAGGTATAGATAAGGGAAAGAGCGCTTCTACATCAGTAACATGATTGCGATGGAGATGGAGGGAATGGGACCAAGCTGAGTATTGTGATGTTGTTGGATTTGGTTACTTGTATTTTTATTGTACATTGGTTTAGTACTGTGTTCCAGCATTGTGACTTTTTTGGATTCTTTCCTAGATATTGGGACATACAAAATTATTTATATATATTTTTTAGTTGTTTATTTATTTTAATTATTATTTTTAGTTATTGTATGGTATTACTGCTTATGCTTCTGTAATTTATGTGTTTCTTCTATACTACTCTTCAAATGTGGGAATATTTTCCCCACTATTACACCCAAGTCCCTCATTGCTAGTCAATAGCCTCGGGTATTTGTGGAAATGGGATTGAGGCCATGTGACCAAACTGGTACGGGGAACCTTTGGGCGGCAACCAGAACCAAAACATTACACCTATGAATAGTTGAATCATTGTGTGATATAAATTCTTTTTTGGTGAAGGTTTATATTGAAACTATATGGGAGGAGATATTAAAAAAATTCAAAAGATAATTTGAAGTAACAGGTTACTTGGGAAGTCAGAAATGTACAATTTCAAAACAAAATAGTACATATTTGAAAGGATATATTCTTGTCTATGTGTAACATCAAACATAGGGGTTCTAATATTTATGAAAATTAGTGAAATTGGTGGTGTAATATAATACCATAGGTAATTTTCTCACAATATATAAGGATTTACACATATATACGATGGGTATTGGTGGCATTATTACCTGGGTAATTATGTCATCAAACAACATATCAATGAAGTGATTATAAGGGGTTCTCAAAATTGAGATATTTTAGTGGAAAAATATCATCCCATTATATGTGGATCCATTTAATAAAGTTAACCTAGTAAAGGGAGTGGAAATTTCAACATAGTTGTGGGATAAGAGTGTCTTGTCATGACATAAAACATCATGTTGTGACCTACTTGGCCATGTTTATTTATCACATAAAATGATATATTTTACAATAGATAAATATTTATTTTTTATTTATTTACAAGATTTATCTAGGGAAAACCCTTTTCTAATATTTATAAAACATAAAAGTTATCCCACAAAACTCTCCACCTATTCCTATCAATTTGAGTGGATCATTCATTATTAAAATCATCTCTAATCGACTATACATTCTCTTTTATTTTTTAAAAAAATACAATCCATGGTTTATTTATTTACCAACGTACATGGAATTTAATGGTTAATATGGTATTAACATGTGATAATTAATTCCTAACATTGCAGATTTACATCTTATTTTTTATAGATTTTCATCATCATCCTGAAAAATAATTGAATAATGTAGTTTTCTCATTGATTCTCATTTTTTCAATAACAACATGTGATTTAATTTCAGTAATTGGGTTTTAAAATAGATTAATCGTATTTTTTTCCCATGTTAAGGACATAGTTTTGTATGATATAATTGTATTAATTTCATTTATTGATATGTGATGTAAAATTAAATTTAGTTGTATGATTTACACATGGAACATAATGATTGTTTAAATATATTTGATGAATGGTTTATTAAGAATAATTTTACTTTGGATATTTTTTCATCCTTAGAACCAAAGGATATTAGGTAAGAATCCTTTTAGAATAATATTTAGGCATTGATGTAACTTTTTCTAGACTTGGAATACATTATTATCTATGATATTCTGATATTTGTGATGTTTTCCCACTATGAAATGTTATTTATCTCCACAGTGGGCCTTCATGTTGTTGGATTTCATTACTAATTACATATAAATTTATAGGTCTTCTACTGTACCAATTAAATTATATACCTTAGGATATATCCCATGTTTTTTTAATTCATATTTACATGGAATAAAAATTCATACATAATTAGTTATAAATATTGATATATATCTAATTACATTAATATGTAAAAATAATATTTTCAAATATTTATTTTTAAACTTTTTGTGTTAGACTATCAAAAAATAGTTTCTCAGGGAACACATGTTTTGGTCATTTTGGGATAGGTATCCTCATGCCCTATATAAAATAATTAGGAACATACGCAAGATATTATTTGGGGAACATGGTATTCCATTTTAGTTATGTTAATATTTAATGTATGTGACATGGTTGGAGAGAGAAATCATGTCAAATGAGTATTAATAATAAATTTATTTGTTTATTTATCTTGGGATTGTATGATAGACTAATTTATTCTATCATGTTAACATTTTCCCATCCAATTGCATTGTTATCTTATATTCGATATTTTACATATATTTTCTTGGTTGATGTAAATATTAATGATATATATATATATATATTTAAATATGTCAATCATTATATACAATTATTTGTTTATATGGATATCAAATACATCGTATAGTCATGTTGGAATCTCACTGTGGACTTTCATGAAAACTGTTGGTTATATAACTCAAAAAAATATGTAGGTAATATTAGATGATGTCAAAAAAATAGTTTCTGACACATAGTGACAAAGAAAATACTTCAAGTATTTTAAGGAGTTGGCTTGGTTATTTGGTTTATGGGTATCGAGGCTTGGTTCATGAATAAATTTTATAAATGATGGATTTTGGTTTATTTTATTTTTGGATGTTATGGAATACAAGAGATAATATTTTTATAACAGAAGTGGTACATTGGAAGGGTTTTTTAGTAAAAAATTATTATTGATCATTCAGATACTATGGTATGTTTGGGATGTATATTGTTGGTTTTGACCAAACACATGGGTCACTATAGTTAAATTTCTAGCTCTTTTATAATCTAGAGATATAATTAAAATGTTTCATTGGTACGGTTCATGGGAAACACACCACACATAAAGGATTTGAAATATAGATAAAACGTTATTTTTGTTACTTTTCATTTCCTATGTTATTTAATTATATTCTTCGTAATAAATATGTTTTTATGAATTTAATTTATATAATATTAAATTAGTAATAGTATTTTCAACTTATTAATCTATTTCATGTGTTATCATACGACCCAGAAAACCACCTTCTATTTTTTTGTTGGACTTATTGATAATATTCAATAATATAATTTTCTATTGAATCAAAAAATTATTGAGATACTATTGAAATCTATTAAATGAATTTATCAAGGAGCCTCCATTATCTATAAAAATGTTGTGGTAGTAGGTATGGGTTTGAGACATGATAAAGACCAATCATAGAAATTTTTTTCCCTCAACCTCTATTCATTCATGGAAGAAACAATAATAAATATATAGAGAATTGGATTTAAATTACTGAAAAAGAATTTGATTTCCAAAAAACTCTGGAATCAATTAATGTTAATTATTTATTTTTTGTGCTTGAATATCCGAGAGAAAATTATTGTAATTCATTTTTCTATGAAAAAATATATAGATCATTGAGTGGAAATGCTTCAAATTAATGTTCACATATCAACTTTATCTATAAATTTTCCCTTTGTAAGAGACCCCAATTTTTGTTTTCCATGAAAAAGAATCCAAAAATTAAGGGAAAATTCAAACCATATTAACAATATCATTTATATTTCTCTTGAGATGTATTCTAATGATGCATTGAAAGCTTGATGATTTGAAATGGGTATGCGATGAAATATTTGATTCCATGTATTCTTGTTATTGATTTTAACTTATGAATAAGTGATGGATTGATCCATGATAGTTAATTATTATTGTTCTGGAATTTTTTGGATAATTTTTCTCATAAATTTCACAGTGGGAGTGAATTTTTCATCTCTAGAAATATTTTTTTGTGAATAAACCATCATAAGGAAGTAGAAGAATCTCTAAGCCCCCATCCTAGTAAGTATGAACTTAAATCATTGGTGTGGGAATATTATACACTACTAATAATGAATAGATTGAATTATAAACCATCATATCTAGTTTACCCCACATATTGTCCCAAATGCTAGTTTTATGATATATATGTTGGTCTTTTGAGTAATGACTTATACTCAATTTTTTGTGGGATCATCATATCCACATTGATTAACAATTGATTATCATCAATCTAAGGTGGTAGAACCTCAATCAAAATTTCATTTATAAACAAGTATATCATCTCATTGGTAGAGTACATTTATTACTAAATCTTAAACGTATATAACGATTGACCACCATTATTATTCTATGTCGTAGTATGAAATAGTGAATGTTTCAAGATAATCTTACATAATTCTCGTAATGGTGTGAGCTAACATTATTTTTCATGATACATAGAGACATTTTTATTTGATATAGGTATATTTCATTTATGAATGTCTTCCCATGTTATAAAATTACTAAATCAGTAATGAATGATTAGGCCTCATATTATGGAAATAACATCAACTATATGAAAAAATATAGTTCAATGTCAAAAAATTTCTATACGTACACATTCTATAGCTACACTGTATTTCTCATATGAATTAATCATTATTGATATGGGCCATTCTGATCTTCTTCATTGGATGTACTAGAAACTATACTTTAAATTTCATATTGATTTATAATATCAATGGGTGGCCTTCCCTACCCCATATGAGATCACATGTTTATTTGATAGAAAATATAACCCATTTTATATTTGAGTATAACCTCTTATTCCAAAGAAAAAATATTAATATGTTAGTTATCACAAATTTTCAAAATGTTCCATTATTTTGTTTTCTATGAATGAACTTTATTTTATAGTTATGGACTTTCTTGATGTTCTTGCAGATGATTTCTAAGGGCAACCACATGTGTAGAAATCCATGTGTTATATTTATTTGGATCTCATGATACAAGGAATTTTATTATTACATAGTCATTAATAAATTTATTGACATTATTGTTCCGATAATAGATTTATGATATAAAATATATATTTTTTCCTATCTATGGGCTACTCCAATTCTCTTTAGAAATAATGTAGTTTGAAAAATTATCTTATGAATCAATTTTTCTGAAGATGAGTTATGTGAATATTTATAGTAAATAACTAAATCACTGTATTTTTGAAATCCTTAATCTACAAACTGATATATAATAGTTCTCAATGATTGGTCTCTGATTGGGTAATCACCAATTCAGGGCAAGTGAGTCTCATATTACCAAGATATCTTTTAGAAGTAGGTACACTCATTATTAATAAATATCGAAGACTTTAGGTCTCAAATAATCACTAATGGTATTCATAAGTCTTAGAAACTATATATATAACTACTATCATGACTCATCCACCATAGTATTGATGGAAGAGATCTTGGTTTATTCATAAAATAATGTGAAGCACTTTAATTACATGATGAACGTTTTGGGAACTGTCCAAAATCATTTTCTATATGAAATGTTATTAAAATGTAACTTTCGCATCCAATAACGCATGTTTTTGATACATGTAGTGTGGTAATAAGGAATTATTATCGATAATAAAAAGGATATATATAATTTATATTGTTGAAAAACAAATAATATAATCAAAATATGTGGAATATAGAGATTAGTAGGTCGAAACGAGTTATTTATTAAAAATATCCCTATAAATTAATCACTATTGACTTCCCTCACTCATATGGAGGTGACGTGTCAATGGAACTCCAAAGGTAAGGAATCATTTTATGAGATAAATTAAACATTCAATTATCCCATATTCTAATTCTTCATGATTATAGATAAGTCTATGTTATATAGTGTGATACTTTAGTTATGGTAGAGATATGTGTATTTATACATAGTGAAAAATTTATGGGGTAGGGTTATGTTAAAATATTTCCACATGGAAAGAATCACAAAACCCGTGAACATGAGATGGTATTGGTTATTCATGAAATTAAATGAAGGAGTAATTTTATTTTTATTGATAAATTATCTCTATATAACTGTCATAAAATCCAGAGATATATTCCTTCTCAAAAATTAATTGAAAATTAGGAAATGAAAATGAATGTATTACCTTAATACCATTCTTTTAGACATTTATTACACACATAGATATGGAAATTTGGTAATTGATTTTTTTAATATATAATTGAAATCCATGAAATAATATATTAATAAATTTGGATTAATTTGTTTCGTCATTAAAATGAGTCTAGGGATAAAAAATGATAAGAAGTTTTAGATTATTTAAAATTCAATTCAAATTTCTCACCATGATCATCTTCATTAAGATAAAAATGGTGTTGAAGATTCATATATAATCAATATGACTATTAATGGTTGGGATAAAATCAGATTGTGTTCAATTTTTAATGAGGGGATTCTAACTTTTAGGAGGAATTTGTTGGTTCTTATATCGATGGTGAATTCATTGATGATGTATATATATCACTACTAATAAGAATTTCATACAATGTCTAAAAAGATGTATTATAAAATGGGATGCCAATATTGGATTCGTGGGATGTGATGTGACATAAAATATTTTTCATCTCAATGATATAATTATTAATTAATTATATTAGAGAATCAGAAAAAATATAGTTCTCTTCAATGTATTATTAATCCCAACAATAATGTAGTTGATAAATATATGAACTTGTTCATCAGGTCACCTCATACAACTTATTTAATAATTTTCATTCATGTGATTAATGACTAAATAATGATTTCAGCACATTTTTGAGTTTTTAAGAATAAAAAAGGAGGACCAAAAATTGATGTTAAAAATATAGTATCTTAAATTTTTTTTATGCGATTATTTAATTTTCATATTGATTTGACATCTCAGATTCTCCACTAAGTTTTGAAAAATCCATTGAAAGTAAGAGGGATCCAATATGAAATGGGGAATGTATCATCAACCAGATAGGGATTTAATGATGGAATATGGGATCAATAATATAGTTAACTCTATATATTCGTGTGCCTTTTATTTTTTATGAAAACTGGAAATGTATTGAGAATTATTTAGTTCTCTTATATAATATGTATCAATAATATATCAATATGAGTCCTTTTGATCCACCATATGGTCAACCATTACCATTTTATCTTTGTTGGACTGAGGTTGGTTGGACCTCTTAGTTAGATCTGGCATCATTTAGGATAGTTTTTGTAAAATTTATATAATCTCGTATGGGCTATTGATGGCTCAAATCTACAATAAATATTATTCTAAAAATCACCATTTTTAAATAGAATTCATGGTTAGTGATCAATTATTTCTAAATATGTAACCTCATTTGGGTCATTGACATCTCAGTAAGTATCGGAATATCCCAATGGTAATTTGTGACCCATTTTCATTATAAAAAGGATTATAAATCATTCATATTGGTATTTATTTTTAGTTGATGGACATCAATTGATAATTTATTCCATTTCATCCTGTAATATCATCTTGATCATTGTAATAATTTGAGTTGGAATGAAATGAAACTATATATTGAGATATATTATTATGTAACTATGAAACCGAAATTTAATTTTGAATCATATATGAAGGGGATTCATGGGAATTAAATTACTATATTTTTTGTTTTGTTGCATTATAGGGTTGATACTAATGAGTCACAACAAAAAGAATATTTTATAAGGGAGTTATAGGTGAAACATTCCATGTTTTTTTGAATTTAAATTGTTTCAAAAAAAATATTTCTTTTATATGAGAAATTAAATGAAAAATCATGTTAATCCTCTTCTATACGAATTAATAGGTTATCTTTTGTTTCACATGAAACTATGTTTTAGAAAATGAATTATATATAATTAATTTTATTAAAATGTGACCATTATAACATGACTACTATAAATAGATTGATGGATAGTAATAACAACTTTTTTATTTCATATTAATAATAGTTTTAAAAAATTAAGAAATATTATAAAAACACTTCATTTTTTTATAGATTATATTTTTCGAAAATATAATTTTCTCAAAATATGGTTATTTTGTTTTAAAAATTGGTCATAAATTTTTTTTCTAAGACTTTTTAAAAATTAATATGATAAAATGAAATTAATTCTAAGATAAACATGTCAAAAATATATTACGATTTATTTTAGGTGGTTTTTTAAAAATATATCAATTTTTTATAAAACAAGAAAAATATGAAATTTTAATTGAAAATTGATTTTTTGTTTAATATTTTTATAATGATAAATTAGATATAATTTTTATATTAGTTTTAAATTATTTTTTTTATACCTTAATTGATACAACTTAGTTCGTTGGAAATAATTTCATTTTTGCCTTTTATATAAGAAATATTGTATCATTTGAACATTTCAACATAGAAAACCATCTTTTTTATCGCATGTTTGAGATTAATTTTAAATTAAAATTTTTCCTATTTCGTTAACTAAATTTTTAAAAAATCTTAAATTATTTATAACTATCATAAATTATGTTATCTAATTTATAAATTATTTTTGACAAAAATGAATAGAAAATAGAATAAAAATTAATTACTGATGTTAGGGTAAAAGGGTTTAATGGTGGGGGTGGGAGGTTAAATTGAAATGTTGTATAAATAGTAAAAAATAATTATATTTTTAATTATTGTGTATATGATTTGGTAAAATATAATTATATATTGGTTAAAGTTTTTATTAAAAAATTCATGTCAACAATTTATTGGTAAAAACATTATCTCTAAATGTGTTCATAACAGATAAAATAGTTCTATTGTAATTATAGTAATACCTACTAGTATTATAAATGTTTATTAAAAATTTATAATAACTTGTTCATATGAAAAATTTATTTATTGATTATATTATTTTCGAATTTTACCCTTCTATTGGTAATATTGCTAACAATATTATATGAAATTTGATAAATTAATGTATATTTTTTAATTAAATTAAAAATAAAATATAATTCATATTAATTCTATTTATTTCTGAAAAATGTATATTATATTAAATAAAAATAACTATATATAAAAAATTTATAAAATATTTTTGATAAATTATAAAATTAGGTTATATGAATCTCTAAAAAACTAAGGATTTATATTAAAAATCATTTTCAAACATAATTTTAAAACAACATTATTAATAATCTATCTAGATCATAAAACTGGTGCCAATCTTAGATTTCCATGGGAGATGGATCCTCACATGTATATATTTCAACATTCATGAAAGACCCTTTATATGAACATTTACTAATGTGAGTATGTATACATTTTTGTGATTGTTGTCCCTATCAGGTTTTACCAAGAAGGTCAATTTCATTACATTTGTTGCATGTCCCCTTTCATGAACATGTAATTCTATAAATAAGAATAAATAATGTTAGATGGTTATCAATATCATGGTTTACATCTCATAGGTCACCATTAAAATACATATAGATGGATGTAGTTGATCCCCGCTATAACTCTAAGAAAATGAAGATACATATAAATCATGAAATAGTAATCTCAACATTGTTTCAATGAATCAATATTGAAATTTCAAATAGTCTCTATAAAATTACAGTATATATATGAATCACTAAAATAATAATATGATCACAACAATATATTTGATTACCATGTTATACTTTATTGGTTCATGTATATTTCAATTTTTTTCATCATCATGGAGAAAATTGATACATGAGAGGAAGAAACTACCATCATTTTTTTAGTGGGGTTTTCATACGAGTTTCAAATTATTTTGTATGTGGAAATAATAATATTATATCCATGGGATATATTTATGTTTTCATATGTTCAAGTAGACACCATACACCACATCTGTTCTTTCCAAATATGATAATAACTTCACTAGTGTTTCTGACAAAAACCTTCCCCTCCAACTGCAACATTCGGTCCTTCTCCAATAATAGGTATACCATGGTTCACCTAAAAAAATAATTCCACCTCTCTTAATAAGTTAAAATAATCATGTGTTTTGTTTTTTGATGTTTTTAAAGGACAAATAACAATAATGAATCCATGAACTTTGAAATGTTGATACCTTATCTTACAAAATCTGGAAGAATAATGTGTGAATTTTCATCGAAACATCTCAATAAAAATATTCTGGTTTTAGTATCATCAATTAAAGGGTACAATGAAATATTTTTATATATTAGTTAAAAAGGTTTATAATAAAGATATTAATCTCCATCAAAGCCAGTTATTGATGTCCATGTTATTTAGCCCTTTCTATAACCTTCACAGGAACAAAAAAATTAAATTATTTTTATTTCCCATATTTGATGGTGAAGATGGAGGATAAAAATCATAAAATCAATATAAATTGTGGATGCTGATAAATATTGATAAAATGGGAGTATTTTGTGGTCATTTATAATGAATATTATTTTATATCATTATTGATGGGTACATTAAATTTCTATAAACATTTGAGTGAATCGATGATAGAAACAAGGATAATATCATAAGCATATATAATAATAGATAATTCATCATTCCAATCATCATTTTTTTACCAAATAACATAATTAATGGGACATCTGAGACCCAACTATTCAAATAAAATTGAAATTAGAAAAACCAAACTATTAACATGACCAAAATTATTTATAAAAATTTATTGAGGTATAATAAAAGTTTGAAAGAATACCAGTCATGGTATAAAAAAATAATTCAATGGCAATAAAATACCACCAAGAATCAATTTCTTGTGAGGAGGTGCTATATCCATCACGCAGACTAGATTGGATGAATTTTCTACAAAAAAATACTCCTAAAATGTGCTTATATCCATTATATTATGGATTGATTGAGTACCAGGATTTAATTTTAATGATATCTTATAGTTTGATAGCATCCTCCCAAACATTTCATATCGACTTCAAAAAATTCAACACCAATTTTTATGAAACTATTCTTTAACCATGATTTTTCCTACCAGTGTTACCACATGGTAATTTTTCTAAGACCAATTTCTTCTTTAGTTGGAGTTATATTTTAACAGGAAACACCATTCATTGTTATTATTATCAAATTCAATATACATTTCTAGTCCAAATTAACAATGATTTTGGACATATGAATCACTTATAGGATTCTTCAAAATGATAGTGATTCCATGAATTGATGTAATATTACAACACGATGGTCAATCCACACCATGGAGATCATTCCCCTTTATATCTTTATTTGGACATTATTCTTGGGTACTCAAGATGCCCATCTAATCACAAGGGATATGAATTTAATCCACCTCAATGAAATATGTAGTATTATAGTTTGTAAAGGGGATCAACCATCGTGATTCATTCACCAGGTCCAATGTAAATAAATGATATAAAAATACATGAGTTCCAAAAAAGGGAACATATATTGTATCCCTCTTTACAAGGAAAACTATATTTTTGATTTTTTGGAATCCCTTGTAAAAATAAGTGTTAAAAATCATATTTCTAGTAGGTGTCCTACAAATTTATAAACCCACATCCAATGTAATCTGATGTCCTCAAAAACGTTCTAGTTAGTGGGATAAATTTCATGGCATTATAAATATTTTCACAACTCTATTTTGAAAAATATTCCCACAAGTGTGAAAGATAAAATATGTGGTTTATAGTTTCAAATATCCCTGATGTCATTTTCTCAGGATTTTTATTTTGATGCATGTTACTGTAAAATAATATCAGCATGATCTCTATCCACTAAATGGGGAACTGATAACCATTGGGTGGGGAATATAGTTTAATATTATAAATTAAAATTCAATATTACAAAAAGTATAATTAAACTATATTGATAAATATGATTAAATCAAACATCATGAGGATTAATTTTTTTCTTCGAATATCTAAAAATATATATGAAAAAATATCATTGTCCAATATATCATAAAATATAGAGAAAATGTTGGTAAAGATAACATACAACATAGGAAGATGAAGTCTCTTACTATATAATTTCTAAAGATATTAACCTCTTAAAAAAATTTATTTTCATGAATAATGTAAAAAATATAATCCAACTGGTAAATATTGTGAATGTTGTTGTCATTGTTCCTTGAGGTGACACACAAAAATTATAATACTTTATTACAATCAGATTGTAAGGACTACTATTAGGGACATTTTTATTTGATTAATGAACCAAATAAAACATACATAATAATACATAAATCTTCAATGCATTTACACTGAAATGTTTACTAAATAAATCAGTAGGGTAGTATAACCAATCCTGCATAATAGTATGAATGAAGACCCACTCCTTCTATCCTAATCTGATTGAGTTCTTGATAAAATTATGGTTACACATAAAGTGTGAATCTTATAAAGAATATATGGGATGATTATAAATTGAAGGAGGATAATATCTATTGTATATATTATAATATTCATATGGTTTATTAATCATAAACATTATTTTTACTTCATTTTACAAATTAAAAATCAATTTAAATTATGATTGTAATCCCATATTAAAATTAACTATTGGATGTTAAATTTTTGAAAACCTCTTAAAACACCAAATGGTCATGATTTGAAATTAATATTTATTTATCTGGTTTATAATTTCATTGAGGACAATTCATACTTTCAATGTACTAGATGATTCACATTGGATGACACAAAAGTGGGCCTTAAACCAACAACATTCCAGGTGATGTGAATTGGAAAAAATCCCAATAAAAATACTTTAACAAACTAGATCCAATACCAATGATTCATAAATTTTTACTACATATATAGAAAAAATGGTGAACATATAATTAAACCATTTACAGCTCTAATTCTAATGTTTAAAAGGGGTTTCAGATGGACTAAGTTGAAAATGAGATCCTGGGATAGATTCTACAGCCCAAAAAAACATCCCACCAATTTGGTCTAATATATTACAAGATTTTAGGGGACATCTATATATTAATTTTAAACTTTTATGGACCACCCCAATTTGCCCATTTGGTTTCCCATTTAGGTGCCTCTTTATCTTGGATGCAAGCTGGATTCAATTTATTGTCAATAGTGAAAATGTGTCCCCTACATTAACATTCCACCCACCTAGGCCGACTACCATTAATTAGGGTGACATTAAATATTGATACCTTGACCCAAGGCCTTATAAATTTCTATTTAATGTTGTTTATTTTGTACGAGTATATCATGTGTTGTTCTTGGTTTCATTTTAATGTTATGATGTCACTTTTTTGTTTGTAATCACTATTCATTCTCATTTATGTTTTCAAATTCACTTTAGTTTCTTAATAAAAGTAATTAATTTCATAATATTATGTTCTCCTTCATATAATGTTGATACCGTTGGCTCACGGTGTGAATTTATTCACAAAATGTCTTCTGAACATTATCAAACAATGATGGAGTGATCATTACATTTTTGTTTTTACTTCATCAATTCCTCCATCAAAAGTCTACTTCCCATTCCGTTGAGAAAATGTCATCAACAGAGGGATTAATATTTTATGGGTTAATCTAAGAGAGTTGAAATGGGAGGAATTATATGTTATATCTCACTCTCTAAATTTTTATTGATTTCTATTATTTGAGTTTTTTATTCAATTATTTTATCTCATTTTATTCCTTAATAAATTTTATCATCCCAATTTTATGTGCTAATAAGATCATTTACCTTGCACTGATCATGAAAATGATCCAAAATGTTTATAGATTATTATAATGTGTTTGTTAAGTTGTTTAATTAGTATGTGACGAGGTTAGTTTGAATTCATTGAATTAATCCTTCTTGACTTAATGAAATTAAAATCATTAAAAATAATAATTTCATTCAATCCATCCCTTATAATAACCTAGGATCATCCCATTATCATAAGTTGATATATTGTTGAATTGTTTGTGATTTTTAAATCCTACCAAAAATCATCCACAAGGTTGGCCACTTCATATAAAAAAAATAATCTTGAGATTGTAAGTTTCTTTTAGGTTCTTCATAGGTTTCTAATGATTTGACGACCCAAGGTACATTACAAGGACCCAAATAACCCTAATAACATAGGTAAATTTTGGCGAGACAATGTAATTTAATTAAAACATTAAATATACTCATACAAAATAAATGGAATTAACTTATGTTATTGAGAAAGTGAAAACAAATCCTGGGTCATTAGAGAATAGTCCAATGCATTGGCCCTGGAAATTAAAAAATCAGAGAGTTATGGATTGAATTCCACTTCTAAAAATATCTTTGATGATTTTTAATAAGTTTATAAAACATTTATGTTTTCTTTCTCATGAATTTTTAGAATTCTACTTATTTCACCCTCATAATGTTTTTATCTGTGTATTATTCATTAAAAAGTTATATGGAAACTCATTTTTATGTGGTCTATGAATAGAAAATTAAGATACATACCATGATGATTATCCTAAAAAAGAACTAGAGGGCATGAATTTAGAGACTATAATTCTTTGATTTCCCTTAGTTCAATAATAAACATTTTCATTACATTAGGATTTTGAAGAAGGCTCACCATAAAGACCTCAATTATTAATTACTTGTCCCCTTGGAATCCATTATTTTCATTAGTAAAAAAATTAACAACCGGAATAATAGAAAAAAATGATTCCTAATTAAATTTTATAAGATATTATAATAACCAAAAGAATGTGAACAATTATTCTTCTCTCATGGTACCCCTTATAGACCCTCAAAAAAATCATTCTCCTAGATGGAAGATATGATAAATGTCATATATTTCTGCATAAATATCCATGAAGGTGAAGCCTTGGGTAGTGATTTGAACATTCTTGATTATAAAAATTTCCATAGTGAGAAACTATTAGCTTTATATTATCATATTTGGATACATGGGTGAAGGTAGTGAGAATAATAGCATCATGATACATGATAATGCATCTCTTAACATGCCTTTTTTCGATGGCCTCTACCAATAAGAAATATAACGATGAAACAAAAATAAATGAAATGAATGCAAGGAATTATTATTCCAATATATAGATTCCATGATCTAATTGAATAAATAAATAAGTTAAATTTTAAATCTTGATATAATGTAAATGTCATCCTGAATCAAAATTACCAAAAAACCTATGCTTCTCCTATGAAATCACACATATCCAAACATCTAGGATTAATTTTCAAAAATACTTTTTTGAATGTTAGTAATTCAAATGGATATTGGATAAGTATATATCACATAGAACATCTACCCAATAATGTAATAGAATTTCCAAAATCAATAATATGAGGGATAATGGTAGGATTAAGTAGTTTAACTGTAACATCCCAAGTAAATAAAGAATATGATATTTTCATATTTATTAATATTTGTGAAATAAATATCAATTTTACTTTAAATGGGATTATATTTTTGATAGAATACCTGACACGCAAAAATGGGTTTCTCTGAAATCTCATGTTGCACACAAGGCTTAGTCATACTAAAAAATAATAATATAATATTATTTTAATGGTAGTTAACACCATGAAATTGTATTGAAGGGAATGAAAAAAAACTAACTAAAATTTTATTATACATGTCTTTTAATATTTTTTGTCATTTATCCAATTAAAGTTAGAGGCTTAAAATGGGAATGAATCCAATTTTAAGCATAAACACTCCAATATTTTTTAAAATGTCTCTTTACCACCGTTTGATGTTTAACCCTTTCTATATCTTTTTTTTGTCACTATTATATGTTCTACCTAAATAATAATATTCCTATTTTGAATCGGGACATCTAAATTTACTTTGGATGAAATTTTGGTATTTTTCTGATAATGTTCATTTTTTAATGAATAGTGAAAAATACTTAATTTTAATTTAAAATATCCTTTTCATATAATTTATTTAAAGAGGTAGATTGTTCCATTAATTTGTTTTAAAGTTTAATTGGATTATATTATTACTATTTAATCCATTGTTGGTCATTGTATTTAATTTAATTCATAAATTGGATATAAACAAAGTTCATGAATTTGATAGTTATTATTTCATAAAAACTTGTTTTTTTGACAATGGGAATTAGTTTTCAATTAGTTTCAACCACTTCTGCGTTTTGAATTTTAAAAAATGGATTCCAGATTTAGAATCAGAAGTAATTTTTTTTAAATTGATAACTTTTATTTTTATACATTATGAATATTTACTTCAGTAAATATTTAATATACCATGGTTAAAGGTTAAATATGGTAAAAAGGGTAAACAATAATATTATATTACTATTACACTTTTCCTAACCTTATTGGATGAGATATTTCCGACCAAGGGAATCCTTGGGTCGATTTTTGGACCCCATGGTGCCACATGTGATTGAAAATGACACTTTATATTAATTATTTTAAAGTAAGTAAAAATTTAAAATAAACATGAATATTTTTCCTAAAAAAATTTTTATGTGACATTATATAAGTGATATCATCGACTAAAATATTTTTGGAATGCTAAAATGATTTCCAAAATCATTAAATTTTATTTATAATTTTTCGATATTAAATAAATAAATTTCATTATGACACAATGGGGATGCGCTCATTGCTTCATTAATGAAGGATTCAAATAAGTGTCATTATAAATATTTTAATAAATTTATATTGAACCTTTTTTATGACATACCTGAATTTTATTGATTATTATGACTTGTCATATATTAATTAATGATGTATTTTCGAAAGAATCAAGTTGGATTGGATATTTTTAAAAGTAATGATATGAATAGTAGTAAAATAGTCATAAAATAGTTTTTAAATCAATTAATATTTTATTTTATGATAAAATTGTCCTAAAAACTATGATAATGCAAAATGACATATATTATGTTTAAAATGTCATTACTGTTCCATTTTGGGTCCCTTGTCATTTTATACTAAATATATTAACCATATAGTATGAATATATAAGATAACATTGTAAAAATTAAATAAGTTAAAAAAGGGTTAAATAAAAAATATATGCACTAAAAAATATCAAAAACCTATGAAATTCTTATTAGATGATTTAATTTCGACTTATATGAAACTTATATTTGAATTAATTATTATTTGGACATTTCTAAACAGAAAATAATATTATAATAAATAATACTTTCAAACATTCCTAAATAGACCCTTATCCCTCTTATAAAAAGGAACCACCTCTAAACCATTAGTCACACCTATCAATCCATTTATCTCATCCAACCGATACTCCAATAATCCCACAACAACCCTCTTTTCAACCTATAATCCTTACCCTAGACAAAATGAACTTCATGAAGACGTTTTGGTTCAAACCAAATATCGTTACCCGATTTAAAGGTAATGTCTTCCCTCAAGTTCTCTTCTATTATTTTACTTCTTCACTCTGTATTCTCCTATTATTCAATTTTTACATAACAACAACATTATAATAAATATATTTGGTTGTTTTTATGAAAATTATTCAAATTACACTTCCACACACGTCCATTTAATTGATATGAACATACTACTTCTGTGGACGACTAACTGCTACCTCAAGAAATAATGATTGTTAAATCTTCCCCAACCACCTCTTATAGTGGCCATTGTGACGGAACTATATTTATATGTGATATATATTATATTTATATTGTTTCGATACTTTTGTATTTTTCATTTATACCATACCTTTATGTTTTCAATAAAGGGTAAATGTGATAATATCATTTGAGGAAGTGCAGACTACCACCTCCTCAAAGTGGCATGACTCTTTAATGACATACATGGAATGTATAAAAGATGGAGTTAATGAAATTTTATATGATATTATACTGGAATTATAATATACCTATGTATCATTATTTTTTCATTCAATTAAATACAAAATATAAATGAATGTAGAGTTCATGTGTACCTAGATATTACTGTCTCCATGAACGATGCTTTTCATTTTGACTCAAGAACCAAATATAAAAAAAAGATAGTTATTAACTTAACAAAGATTGTGTAATGTTTATAACCTGGTAATAGGTGATATAAAAAGAATAATGAACTTTAAAAAGGTTCTTATGAAAATAGAAATTAAACTTATTTTATTATTTATAAGATTAATGAATGAACGAGTAAAGTCATACATGAGGTAAGGGAACTTCATAACCAAATTTATATTATTTGGGTTAAACATATACATATTTATTATTTAGTCGGAAGAATATTTGTGAATGAACTCTTATTTTTTAATACATAATATCTGTTTATATTGGGTGTATTTATATTTTTCAAACATAATTATGTCATTGATTTATCCTTAATCTAATGGTAAAATCTCGGTAAGGGGCTTCGTCTCAATATACTTTCATTGAGGAATTTTTTGATTTATCCATGACTTTCTATTATATGGTTTATAATCCCCTATGATTTTTCATTTCGTTCCAATCGAATATTTCTCTACGTATCGTTTTACTAAACGAAAAAGGGGGTGTATCTTTTTAACGTACGTAGTGACAACGAACTTTCCGCCACTGCGAGCGTTATTTTATATTTGGCTTTCTTAACAAGCCATAATTTTTTTAAGAGGAAAATAAATACAATATACTCATTTAAGTATTTTGGTATTGAAAATGGTATTGATAAGGGATTGGTTATGTTAATATATTTAAATGATATATTTTGATTTCAATGTGGAAATGTTATATTTCGTTTATGTTTTTTATGTGTTATGAATGTTATATTGTTCTTGGGAATTGTTTATGTATATGGGTGGTTCCATGATAAACCTAGGGTGGGTGAGCCTGAGATAGCTCTTCAACGCATTGGGTAACGGGATAGAGCTAAATTTTATTGTTTTTCCTAAGTAATTTAAGGAATATACTGTGATGGGTATTCCAAATGTAACTCCCAACATGGCTGTGAAATCTACAATGTATGTATGTTATGGATGTCACATGTCACCTTTATGATTTATGATTTATATGTGTTATTCATAAATATAAATATTTCATTAGGTATGTTAAAGACCTTATGTTTTGTATGTGTTGATGGACTAATGTTTACATTCATTATTTTATAACCCTTACTGATATTTATATTCTCATCCTATGTTTTTGAAAAACATTTCATGGGATATAAGGTAGGGTAAGAGAATGGAAGAAATAAAGAAGATTAATATCAAGAAAATAATTCATGTTTTCTTTTAAGAGTTTGTATTTCCTTAAAATAATTTATACTTTGTAGAAGTGTATAATTTTTAATATTTGAGATGTAATGTAATAATTATAGACTAATTCTCTTAAACTATAAAATTAAAGAGATCCAAAATGTGAACTATGAACTTAATTCATGTTGATTTAATATTTAAGTATGGGGACTTACAGTTTGTATCACAGGTCAGTTTAGATAACATTTGGAGTTATGATATTGTTAAATTAATATCCATAAATTAATTAATTTTAATATAGAAATGATATATCATTTAAAGACTACCATGTTACTTCGTCTAATATATGTTCATTCAAAATATTATTTCATTGAAGAAATTGTAGAGCTATGCTGGGAAGACATCAAGAGGAAGAAAATATTCCAAATCAGCAACCTGATTTGGGTTGAATCGGAACAGAACATTTTTTGTAGTGATGGAACATTTGAATTAGGTGATAAATGGTGGATTTCTTTATAGATGATATTTTGGTTTATTCCAAAAGTAAAGTGGAACATGAAATTCATTTCAGGGTTGTATTTTAAACCTTAAGAGAAAATAAACTTTATGGGAAATTCAGAAAGTGTGAGTTTTGCTTACAAAAAATTTCATTCCTTGGTCACATTGTTTTATAAAATTTGAATAACTCTTCATCATGAAAAAAATATGTTGAATAATTTCAAAGACAAACAAATATAACCTAGATTCATAGTTTTCTTGTTTTAAAAGGTTATTATGAGAGGGTTGATGAAAATTTTGCATGGTTATCTATCCAAAGATTATGTTAGGTCGAAATTTTGTTTTGTTCATTTGGGAAAAAGAATGTGATGATTGATTTCAGTAATTGAAATGATGATTGGTGTATGGTTCGGTTTTGGAGCTACCTTCCATAAATGGTGATTTTTTTATCTACATTTATGATTCATTGAATGGACTTGGTTGTGTCCTAATGCATAATGATTAGGTAATTTCTTATCGTTCACGTTAGTTGAAACCTCATGAGTTAAATTACCCTACACATGATTTGGAATTTGTTGCTATTGTTTTTTATTTAAATATTTTGAGGCATCATCTGTATGGAGTAAAATGTGAAATATATACTGAGCAAAATTTTTTGAAGTATATAGTTACTCAGAATGAATTGAACATGAGATAGATGGGATGGCTGGAATTAATCAAAGATTATAATTGCCCGATTCGTTAACATCCAGTAAAGGAACATATAGTGGATGATGATTTGAGTTGGAAATGTAGTGTTATGTTAACCATGTAACGTTTTTAATAAGATCATTTGATTAATTATTTTATGAAATTTTGTATAGAAGTTGTTGGTTGATGAAATTCCACTATTTTGTTTCACTGGTCAGTGAAATCAACTGTATTAGGCATAATTAAGAAATCACAGAAAGAAGACAGTGAGTTACAGAAGAAGGTAGATTTGGATGATAAGGGTATGTTTTCTGAATTTTACATTGATAAAGATTGGGTTTTGAAGTTTGGGAAGAGATTTTGTGTTCCTTTTGATTCATAGTTGAAGAAATAGTTGTTATGTGAAGCTCCTAGATCTTTGTTTTTAGATAATATTGGTAGTAATAAGATGTATGGAGATATTCGAGAGTATTACTGTTGGGATGGAATGAAAAGAGATATTGCTGACTTTACTGCAACATGATTAACTTGTCAATAGGTTATGTAGAGAGAAAGTTACCAAAAGAGATGCTTCCGCCTTTACCGATTCCAGAGTTCAAATGAGAAAATATATCCATGGACATAATTGTGGGATTACCAAATAAATCTCTAGGTAATAATACAATCTGGTTTATTGTTGATTGGTTGACTAAATATTCTCATTTACATCATATTCAATATACTTTGTATATAAATTAACTTTCTCGTTTGTATATTAAAGAGATAGTCAGGTTGCATGGAGTTCCCCTATCCATTGTATCTGATCATAATCCCAGGTTTACTTCTAAATTTTGTAAGATCCTAAAGAATTCGTTGGGTACTGAATTAAATTTGAGTACATATTTTCATCCACAATTACATCGGATTACAGAACAAACAATTCAGGCATTGGAATATCTACTACGTGTTTTCTCAATGTATTAACAGGAAAGTTGGGACCATCATATTTCACTGGTTGTATTTTCTTATAATAACAGTTTTAATTCCAATATATATATGGCTCCTTTTGAGGCATTATACAAAAAGTGGTGTCGAACTCCATCTTTTTTGGATGATGTAGGTGGAATGAAATTGATGGGACTATAATTTGAAGAATAGATGGCACATAAAGATCAATTGATTATGAAGCACATGAGAATGGCTCAAAGTAGGAAACTAAGTTACACATGTAGAGACCCAAATAATGACGTACATGGACATTAAATTACATTTGAGGAAGACTTAATACATAATAATAACCAATACTCAAGGACCGAAATAGTTTAGTGTCTTTGGAAACGTAGAATATAAACATCTAATCTTGTTGAAAGATATTCAACAACTCCCATAATGATCATCCCAATTTTGTTTCCTTACCTAAAACCTTTCTTTATTTCCTGGGTAAAATAAAACATAAAAAAGTTGAGCTCAAATGCTCAGTAAGGGAAAACATAGAGAACATAAAACAATCCATAAACATTTGAAAGAAAAAACTTGAACATGAAATTTAGACATCAAAATCATGAGAAAAGACATAAATTATGGAAGTACGTAAGGAATATATCATAATTGAACATCAACCATGATAAAATATAATGGGAATAAAACATGTAATTGTGGCAACCATTCAGAACATGTTATGATTTCCGTAGTAGCCAAGGCATTACTGCCAAGACCATCTTAGTGGACAAAGTCCCTTTCTGAATCGAGTTCACTTCTCGATTCAGTCCTGTAACACTGAACCAGATTAACATAACATTCCAGACATGTCTATCTCATGAGATATAAATCTTTACCCAATGCTTTATAGGTAGATATAGGTCCCACCAATCACATAATGAAATCATTCTTACTTGTGCCACAACATAAACATAAATCATTTATCATAACCCAAAGAATAAAATGGGTTTCATAAACATCATCCCATCATCAAATAATCCATATAAAAGAAATGGACAACATTTCATAATAAGAAAATTGAAACCATGTAAATAATAGAGACATTATACTTGAAACATACACATATGAAATAATGTCATCTTAGATGGAAAATGGTTTTGATAAAGCACTTGAAATGAATTCTTAAAGAAAATATCCTTTTTTCTTGAAAATCATTTTATTTTCACAAAATTCCATTCAATTTTAAAAGAAATATATTTTATTGAACATAGTCATGAAATCTTTTAGAGGAATAATCATTAAAATAAGGCTTTATAAAACCGTAAAAAATCCTTTCATGCCGTATAGGTTAAAAAACCAATTTTCTCGTACTTTTGCTGGAAAAGTCAAAAAGTAAATCGTAAAAGAAAGATTCCATACATACCATTTAGTAAAAGTGAAAAATGGGTAAAAAGGAATTTAAACATACATTAAACCATTTTTAGTAAACATGGACATGGATGAGAACAACAACCCCAGTAAATACTTACGAATAAACAATCTTGGATGAGAACGAGATTGGAAACGTTATCCCTTACCTTAGTTACGCTATGATTCATATGGATCAAAACCTCCTGTATAGTGATTTAAATAATGTCATTGACATATTACATAATCATATTCATTATTTTGATATCATATATGTTTCACTAATGACTTTATATTACACATTCTTTTGTAAATTCCATGTTAAAGCATCGTTTTGGGTAAAATCATTTCATTTATCGTATGTGTTTTTACTTGTCGTTCTTGATATTATTACTTATATAATGATAAAAATAATTCCATAATGTAAAATATAATTTATAAATAATATATATTTATCATATACATATATATTATAGATCGATAAAAGGAATGAAATACATCGTTCATGGAGACGGAAGGTCGTACGTACGCATAAACGTTGTTTTCGTTTCCTTATTGAATTGAATGAAACTAAATAGATGACATAAATATATATATACATAAATCCAGTAGCATTATTATTTCATATATTTCATTATTATTCATTATATAAACTTTATATTCATTCATGTATGGTTGACATGGAGAATGAATCTCATCGCATCGTGAAGACGGTAATCCGTACGTACGCACGAGCGATGATATTGTTCCCATAATTATTGAATAGAATTGGAGTAGATGGTATAATATATAAGAATAATTATGATGTTATAATAACCATATATAGTTATTCATTACACCATTATACCCATCCATGTAAGGTGTTGGTGGAATAACAGATTACACCACGGCGTGGAGACGGTATTCCGTACGTACAAACGCACGATGATTTTGTTTTCCGTAGGATAGATAGAAGGTGAAATAGGGTTGTTTCATATTTATAATAACATATCAGTATATGAGGGATACAGATGTTATTAATTCATAATGAAAAAACTAAAGAAGATGGAGTAGAAGATGAATGGAACTTGATAAAAACAGTAGAAGGTATTACCTCTTTCTCGAAGTGCCTCCACTAAACTTTCTCTTAGGGACTAGAAATGGTATTTTGAGAAGACCAGTACCTCTAGTAGGATTCTAGGGAAGTGGGGAAGTGAAAGGGGCAGGGTTTTTCTAAGCTTGAAGTCTCAAATTGTTGTGAGGATGAGAGGTAGGAGGTGCCCTTTTTATAAGGGAGGAGAGGGGCACCTTTGGAAATATAAGAAATATTAGTTTATATTAAATCCCAACCCCGCATAAAAACTTCCAAAATGAATCATATCTAAATATTAGATGGGACAGGTTTGTAATCTCATCAACCAATAAAGTTTATACATGTTAGGAATCTATTTTAACCATTATCAACTTGATTTATCCTTATTTATCATATTTAATTTTATTTGTGGTAATAATATTCTAAATTTTCAATTATTATAAATAATTACACATGTGTTGTGAATTTTCCATAATTTGACACTTTATGACATTTTCGACCATATAAATTTAAATTTATAATTTTTAAATATTTTTGTGATTTTTAAACATTTTTATAATATGTTATTTTTGTAAAATAACAATAGTGACAATTTTGACACTATTCATTTATTTGAATTTAAATAAAAAATATACAGAATATATGTTCGAAATAAAAGCTTTAATAGATTCATAACATGTAATATTTATCTAGAAAATTATTGGAGCACATTAAATAGTGCATATAATATTTATTTTAATATTTGTTTAAACCATTTATTTGATATTTCTCTTAATAAAATAATTTCAACATCACTATTATGTCACCTTTAATGATAATTATTTAATACCTAAAAATTATAAATAAATTAATATGATGTAGATAATTTTATTAGATTTCTGGAGACAATTTAGATCCAATGTTTTATGAATTTTATCACTAAACTAAAATTATTATACTTATAAGATTTAAGAAAGTGACATGTTGTCACATTCATTGGTTTTAATAAAATTTAAATTATTTTCATGGACAACAGTCCATTAAATTAATGTAATCCGACCTTAGGTGATATGGGTCGACCATTAGTCATCCAATAGGATTTTTTAAGGTGTTAGGGTAATTTTATAGTCTTATATTTACCCTTAATTACATGATTTACCTTTAACTATGGTAAATAAAATTCACCGTAGTTACTATTTATAATGACCAAAAATAAAAAGTATCTTATTAACATAATTTGGAAACACTTATTTAAAATATGAAATCCATTTTTACAAATTCAATACACAAAAGTTGCATAAATTAGATTAAAATTAATCCTGCTGTCGAAAGAAAACGGGTTTTTGTTTAAAACATTGTAAAAGATTTAATTGATTTAACCTACGAAATCAAGGTAAAATCATTTATAATGACATAAATAATATTAAATGGTAAAAATATATTATATTTATACTTTAAAAACATTCAATGTTATAATTTAACCATATAATGTTTTACGATGAAAAAAGTTGTTTTTAATTAAAATATATCATGTTTTTACCATTCATTAAAATATGAAAGTTATTAGAAAAATATAAAAAATTTATCCAATGTAAATTTTATATCCTGATTCAAAAGAATAAGTTTATTTTGTAAAATTGAGCTTATAAACATGTCAAAATCTAGATTTAATGTGGGTGTGCCATCAAAAGGCGACAAAACTGCATTTTTTTTAAAAATACTTATTTTACCCGAAAAAATTATTTTGTTCAAATAATATGTCTTAGATAATTTATAATATGAATAATAATGTTATAAAATTATAAATTTAGTTAATACTATTCATAATGGCTAGTCCATAATAATATTATAACAATATATCGTTGTTTAGTGAAACATGGTATTGCGTACAACACACACTATCGAGGAAGGTCGTGATTGTGTGTAATGCAAGCCAAGTCAGGGTTGCGTATTGTGAATGACTCCTTTTTTGTTTCGTTATAACAGAATCCAACCATTTTTAATTTATACATTGAATATATATATATATACACACTCAATATTGCATAGAATGACTATTATATAATGAACATGAAATTGTGTGTAACACAATCTAAGAATAGCATTGCGTATACTTCAAGATAATTCAGTGTTGCGTATAGCACAAGATAATCTTGTCGTAGCATAAAACACATGATATCAAATAAGTTAAAAATAATAATTATCATAAAATATTAGGTTGTTACATTCTACCCCCCTTAAAATTAATTTCGCCGTCGAAATTCGTCAGGGATATACATGGTTTTCTAATTGAAAGTTTCTTTAATTGCAACCCACATCGTAAAATGAAATACAAAAACATAACTTCAAAAACTAAAATACGAAACGTAACCATTACCCAAATTAACTAATCACTGGGTTTTCACATAGGAGAACATAGGTAAAAATATGGATATGGAAGAGAAATCTAACCTTCATGTTCTGATTGAAGGTGGTAGAGGACATGGCTATGATAAAGACAACAATCACAAAGCCATAGATTTGTGATTATCTAAGGTACCATCTGATTCATCGGATATAAGGGCACTAGGACAACATTTTTAATTTTCAAGATCATTTCCCTAAAGTTTATGAATTAAAAGATATACTTACATGATTTTGGTACAATATCACTGTTGTTTGTGAATTGAACAATTTCCACTTCATCACTTAAAAAAATGAAGTTGAATTTGTTATACATGAATCATTAGCAGATTATGTGATAGAATGATGGGTCATACCATCTTTTCCAATCGAAATGTTAGGAAAAGTTATAAGACCATCTTATGGTGAGATTAATCGTATATGGTTCCAAAAATGGACTTATACTTTATTTATCATACTGCTTAATAAAATAAAACTACTTTACACTAACCAGGGAATTCCTGTAGACCAGTGGTAGGTGATAAAGTCCTGTTGCACTTCGGTTGTGGGTTCGATTTACACAGCCTTGTCCGACGCGATGGGTTGTCGCTCGTCTTGCATATTGTCCCTTTTTCTAAAACTACATTATAATAACATTACTGCAATAATATCGAAAAAAATTCCTAGCCTCAAACAATACTATATAATGTCTGACATAACACTTTACAATCTTTAGACTTATCCAAAACACATCTGTCCAATCTCATTATGTACAGAAAATGATTACTAGAAAGGTCACATAAGAAGAACGTGAATAATATAATTTTATCATACGATATATCTTGATGTTCCAATTCCAAACATGTGAATTCCTTAATCATGGTTTCTCTTAAAATAGAAATTACCATAGAACCAAAGTGAAAACATGAATGCTGTCAAAAGGTAACTCTTTCCACATACCAAAATCCTAAAATTTCTATATACACAAACCATGATATAACTTTTTCCTTTTATCAATCATGAGATCATTTCATTTTTTCTTTATCCCTTCATTATGTTCTTATCATCTGCTTTCCAAAAACATTTTAATCACTTTTCATGGTTACCGGTACCATATTATTACAGAAACCCAAAATGGATCAATACATAAATATTCCAATATTCCACGATAATATATACAACATTATTTTGGAATCCCATTACATAAACACAGAATCATTCCACCGCATCGTTGTCATATTCAACATCGCCAATAGTGATCGCATGTGACTTCCCTTTGTCCTTTTCCTTAAGTGGTTTCTCATGTCGATCATCATTAACCCTTGGATTAGGGAATTGATTGGCATAATGCCACATTTTCTTGCACTTGAAGCATTGAAGTGTTGGTGGTGTGTTCTCTGTAGTCTTTTTTTATCATTAGTAAAACATTTTCCATTACTTCGACACTCAGCGGCTCGATGACCTTCTTTTCCACACTTAAAACATTTTCTAGTCCCTTTAAGACAATATCCACCATGCTTCTTTCCACACTTTGAGCATAAGGAAACATTAATCTTCTTTTCACCATTATTCTGAGATTTCTCCTTGAACTCCATCTTTAGTTTCGTGTCAAAACCATGAGATGAATATGTAACACCAACTTCCATTTCTACCTTGATAGAACAACGCACAATTTCTTCATAGATACTGAAGTCTCTTATAGCTAATTCCCTTCAAAGACTTGGTTTTAAGCCACTAAATAATTGATCAACATTACATTTATGTTAGATGATAAAGACAAATGTATACCTTGCAAGCCCTATAAAATTCGCTTCGTATAAACCAACAGATTCATCAATATTTTTTTTACTTCAATAAAATCCTTCTCCATCTTTGTTCGAAGAATACGAGGGAGGTACTCATTGAAAAATTGTTTCTTGAACACATCCCATTCCATGGACTCAATTTCATCCCTCTGCCTCGTATTCTTAATAAGATTCCACCATTGATCAGCATCACCTTCCAAACGATACACTGATAAAATGAATTTATCATGTTCAGAACATTGATGAAATGAAAATATCGTTTCAGTGGTACTGATCCATTGTTAAGCAATAAGTGGATCAGAAGACCCACTGAAAGAATGTGGACGTTGCCTCATGAAGGACTCAACAGAATATTATTCCCTTCTCTGCTCATTTGGAAGTCTAGAATGATTCATAGCTTGTGTATGTGTAGCAATCATATTTTGAATTCCATTTCCCATAACATTGGTTTGTTCAGGAGGACAATCATTGAATTGTCCATTACATTGATCAACATGGTTCCTTCGGGTTCCAGCCATCATCTAAAACCCAAAAAGAATAGTGTGAGAGGAAAAAATCATGCTAGAGAAAACAACATAATAAAGGGGGAGTACCTTCAATATATAAAATCTTAGGTTTAATTCTAAGAATATTACCGTAATTCAAGTATTATAACCTATAATTATACATAATCTTAGGGACATCCCTATACATACCTTAGATATATCTCTAGGGATCTCACTAAAGTTTTTACATCCTACTTTCCAAAGGTTAACTAATCCTTTCCTCTGATACCAACTGTAGAGACCCAAAGATTGACGTACATGGACATTATATTACTTTTTTGGAATACTTAATACAGAATAAGAACCAACACTCAAGGACCGTAATAGTTTAGTGTCTTTGGAAACATGGAAAATAAATTTCTAATCATGTTGAAAGATGTTCACCAAATCCCATAACGATCTTCCCCTTTTTGTATCCTTACCTAAAACCATTCTTTATTTCTTGGGGAAAATAAAACATAAAATGGTGAACTCAAATGCTCAGTAAGGGAAAACATAGAGAACATAAAACAATCCATAAACATTTGAAATCAAAAACATGAACATGAAATTTAGACATCAAAATCTTGAGCAAAGTCATAAATTGTGGAAGTATGTAAGGCATATATCATAATGGAACATCAACCATGATAAAATATAATGGGAATAAAAAATGTAATTGTGGAAACCATTAAGAACATGTTATTATTTCCATAGTATCCAAGGCATTGCTGCCAAGACCATCTTAGTGGACAAAGTCCCTTTCTGAATCGAGTTCACTCCTCGTTTCAGTCCTGTAACGATGAACCAGATTAACTTACCATTCCAGCCATGTCTATCTCATGAGATATAAATAATTACCCAATGAATTTGAAGGAGATATAGGTCCCACCCATCTCATAATGAAATCATTCTTACTTGTACCACAATATAAACATAAATCATTCATCATAACCCAAAGAATAAAATGGGTTTCAGAAACATGATTCCATCATCACATAATCCATATAAAAGAAATGAAAATCATTTAATTATAATAAAAGTAAAACCATGTAAATCATAGAGACATTATAATTGAAACATACACATATGAATTAATGTCATCTTAGATGGAAAATGGTTTTGATTAAGCACTTGAGATGAATTCTTAATGAAAATATCCTTTCTTCTTGAATATCATGTTCTTTTCACAAAATGACATTCGATTTTAAAAGAAAGAGATTTTGTTGATGATAGTAATGAAATATTTTGGAGGAAGCTTCATGAAAATAAGGCTTTATAAAACTGTAAAAAGAATCCTTTTATGCCGTATAAGTTAAAAAAACATTCTTCTCGTAATTTTTCAAGAAAAGTTAAAAAGTACCTTGTAAAAGAAGGATTCCATGCATACCATGTAGTAACAGTAAAAAATGGGTAAAAAGGACTTTAAAGATACATGAAACCATTTTTAGGAAACATGGTCATGGATGAGAACAATAACCCCAGTATATACATACGAATAAACAATCTTGTATAAGAACAAGATTGGAAAAGTTATCCCTTACCTTACGTCTGATATGCTCCATATGGATCTGAATCTTCTGTATAATGATTTAAATAATTTCATTGACTTATTACATAATAATATTCATTGTTATGATATCATATATGTTTCACTTATGACATTATATTACCTGTTCTTTTGTAAATTCCATGTTAAATCAGCGTTTTGGGTAAAATCATTTCATTTATCGTATGTGTTTCGACTTGTCGTTCTTGATATTATTACTTATATCTTTATTTACATAATTACAGAATATAAAACATGATTTATATATAATATATATTTATCATATACATATATATTATAGATCGATAAAAGGAATGAAATACACCGTTCATGGAGACGGTAGGCCGTACGTACGCATGAACGCTGTTTTCGTTTCCTTATTGAATTTAATGGAACGTAATAGATGAAATACATATATAAATAAATAAATCACATAGCATTATTATTTAAAATCTTTCATTATTATTAATTATATAAACATTATAATCATTCATGTACGGTTAACATGGAGAATGAATCTCATCGTGTCATGGTGACAGTAATCCGTACGTACGCACGAGCGATGATATTGTTCCCATAATTATTGAATAGAATTGGAGTGGATGGTATAATATATCAGATTCTGTATGTTGTTATAATACCCATATATAGTTATTATTTACACCATTATACCAATCCATGTAAGGTGTTGGTGGAAACAGATATTACACCACGGCGTGGAGACGGTATTCCGTACGTACGCACGTGCAGTGATTTTGTTTTCCGTAGGATGGACAGAAGGTGAAATAGGGTAGTTTCATATTTATAATATCATATAAGTATATGAGGGATATTGATGTTATTACTTCATAATGAAACAACTATTGAAGAGGGAGTAGAATAATAATGGAACTTGAAGAAAACGGTAGAAGGTATTACCTCTTTCTCGAAGTTCCTTCTTTAAACATTCACTTAGGAAACTAGAGTTGGTCTTTTGAGATGACCATTACCACTAGTAGGTTTCTAAGTGAGTGTAAAAGTGAAATGGGAGGGGTTTTCCAAGCTTGAAATCTGAAATTGGTGTGAGGAGGAGAGGGAGGTGGTGCCCTTTTTATAAGGGCGGAGAGGGGAACCTTTGGAAATATAAGAAATATTAGTTTATATTAAATCCCAAACCCACATAAAAACTTCTAAAATGACTAATATCCGAATATTAGATGATATAGGACTGTAATATGATCAACCAATTACATTTAGACATTTTAGGAATCTATTTTAAACATTATCAACTTGATTTATCCTTATTTATCAATTTTATTTTATTTGTGGTAATAATATTCTAAATTTTAACTTATTATAAATAATTACATATGTGTTGTGAATTTTCCATAATTTGACAATTTATGAAATTTCCGACCATATAAATTTAAATTTATAATTTTGAAATATTTTTGTGCTTTTTAAACAATATTATAATATGTAATTTTTATAAAATAACAATAGTGTCAATTTTGAAACTATTCATTTATTTGAATTTAAATAAACAATATACAGAAGATATGTTCAAACTAAAAGATTTAATAGATTTATAACATTTCATATTTATCTAGAAATTTAGTGGAGAACATTAAATATTTCATATAATATTTATTTTAATATTTTTGTAAAACCATTTATTTGATATTTCTCTTAATAAAATAATTTCAACCTCACTATTATGTCACATTTAATGATAATTATATAATGTCTAGAAATTATAAACAAATTTATATTATGTAGATAATTTTATTAGATTTCTGGAGACTATTTATATCAGAAGATTTATGATGCTTATCTCTAAGATAAAATTATTATACTTATAAGATTGAAGAAAGTGACATGTTGTCACTTTCTTTGGTTTTAATAATAAATAAAGTATTTTCCTGGACAAAAGTCCATTAAATGAATCTAATCCAACATTTAGGTGATATGGTTCTACTTTTAGTCATCCAATATGACTTTGGAAGGTGTTAGGATAATTTTATAATCTTATATTTACTCTTAATTACCTGATATACCTTTAACTATGGTAAATAAAATTTACCGTAGTTACTATTCATAATGCCCAAAAATAAAAAGTAGCTTATTAACATAATTTGGACCCACTTATTTCAAACATGGAATCCATTTTTCCAAATTCAATACACAAAAATTTCAGAAATTAAATTAAAATTAATCATGTTGTCGGAAGAAAACAGGTTTTTGTTTAAAACATTGCAAAAGATTTAATTGATTTAACCTATGAATTCAAGGTAAAATCAATGATAATGACATAAAATATATTAAATGGTAAAAATATATTATATTTATACTTTAAAACCATTATTTATTATAACATAACCATGTAAATTGTTATGATGAAAAATGTTTTTTTAATTAAAATATAGCGTGTTTTTACTATTCATTAAAATATGAAAGTTATCGGAAAAATATCAAAACATATTCCAATGAAATTTTTTATATCCTAATTCAAAAGAATAAGTTTATTTTTTAAAATAGAACTTATAAACATGTCAAAAACTAGATTTAATATGGGTGCGCCATCAAAAGGCGGCAAAACTGCATTTTTTTAAAATACTTATTTTACCCGAAATATTTATTTTGTTCACATAAAATGTTTTAGAAAATTTATAACATGAATAATAATGTTATAAAATTAAAAATGTTGTTAATAATATTCATGAAAACTAGTCCATAATAATATTATAACAATATATCATCATTTAGTGAAACCCGGTATTGCGTACAACACACGCTATCGAGGAAGGTCGCGATTGCGTGTAATGAAAGCCATGTCAGGGTTGTGTGTTGTAAAAGACTCCTTTATTGTTTCGTTATAATGGAATCCCACCATTATTCATTTATAAATTTAATATATATAAATATATACACTCAATGTTGCGTAGAATGACTATTATAAAATGAACTTGAAATTGTGTGTAACACAATCTAAGAATAGTGTTGCGTATACTTCAAGCTAATACAGTGTTGCATATAGCACAAGATAAACATGTTGTAGCATAAAACACATGACATCAAATAAGTTAAAAAGAATACATATCATAAAATATCAGGATCTTACAACGCAGATAATTGGAGGAAGGATCATTCTTTCAAGGAGGGCGATCATGTCTTTCTCAAAGTTTCTCCATGGAAACATGTGATTAATTTTGGAAAGAAAGGAATGTTGAGTCCAAGGTTCTTTGGACCCTATGAAATCCGAGAGAAAGTTGGATGAGTTTCCTACAGAGTTTCTTTACCTCCATTTTTATCCTAGGTACATAATGTTTTTCATGTTTTAATGTTGAGAATGTATATGCAGAACCCATCTCATTTTTTGAGTTAAGTGGTAGTATAGTTAGAAGACAATTTTTCTTATGAAGAACAATCATTCCAGATTCTTGACCATAGAGAGAAGGTGTTGCAGAATATGTTAATTCATCTGGTAAAGGTTTTGTGGAAAACCATCTGGATGAAGAGGCAACATTGAAATTTGAGAGTGCTATGAGGGATAAATACCCCCCTTTATTTGATAAGTGTATAATATTGTGAGAACAAAACTTCCAAAAGGGGGAAGGATGAAACAACCCAGGTAAATATAGAATATGATATTTTCATATTTATTAATATTTGTAAATTAAATATCAATTTTAATTTAATGGGGATGCTATGTTCTATGGCATACCTGACACACAACAATTAGTTTTTCTGAAATATCATCTTTCACATAAGGCTGAGTCATACTAAAAAATAATAACATAATATTATTTTAAATAGTAGTTAACACCTAGAAATTTTATTGGCTGGAATGAACATAACTAACTAAAATATTATTATACATGTTTGTTTAATGTTTTTTCATTTATCTAATAATAGTTAGAGGCTTAAAATATGAATGAATCCAATTTTAAGCATAAACACTGTAATATTCATTAAAAGGTCAATTTACATCCTTTTGATGGTGAACCCTTATTAAATATAATTTTTTTCACTTTTATATGTTCCATTTGAAAAAATAAATTCTTTTTTATAAAAGGGAATTAAAAATTTACATTGAATGAAATTTTGTTATTTTTATGATAATGTTTAAAATTTTAATTAATAGTGAAAAATACTACATTTTAATTGAAAAATACATTTTAATCTAATTTATTTATCTAGTTAGATTTTTATTTTAATTGGGTTTAAAGTGAAATTGGATTATATGTTTACCATTTCATACAAATTTTGACCATTTGATGTAATTTTACTCATAAATTTGACATATTCAAGGGTCAGTCTTTTGATAGTTACTATTTCATAAAAACACACTTTTTTGTTTTGACAACGAGAATTAATTTTAAATTTATTTCTGCCACTTCTATGTTTTGAATTAGTAAAAATGGATTATATATTTAGAATTAGTATGTCTAACTTGTGTAAATAGGTATCTTCTATTTTTATTCATTATGAATATTTACTTCAAAAAATATTTTATTTACCATGGTAGATTGGTAAATCCGGTAAATAAGGGTAAAAAATAATATTATAATAATATTAAATTACCATTAAACTTATCTTAACCCTATTGGATGAGATATATAGGACCGAGGGAATCCTTTGATCGGTTTTGGGACCCCATGGAGCCACGTGGGAGTGATAATGACACTTTATATTAATTAATTAAAAATACGGACAAAAATAACATAATAATGAATGTTTTAATGAATCAATTGTTATATGGGGTTATATAATGAATATATTCGAATATAAATATTTTTTAGAAAGATAAAAATATTTCATACATCATGGTATTTTTTTTATAATTTTTAGACAATAAATACTCAAATATAATTTTGACATAATAGGAATGCAGTAATTGATTTGTTAATAAAGTATTCAAATTTATGATATTATAAATAATAAATTAAATTTATATTGATCCTTTTTATTCCAACCAGGAATTTTATATATTAATATGATTTTTTTTCTTTTAATTAATGAAGGGTTTTGGAAATAATAAAGTTGGATTGGATTTTCTAATAAGTCATGATATGAATAGTACTAAAATTGATATAAAATAGTTTTTAAATCAATTAATATTTCATTAAATGATAATGTAGTCCTAAAAATATAATATTCATCAAAAAAAATATATGATGTTAAAAATGTCCTTAATGATCCATTTTTTGTCTCATGGAATTTTATAGTAATCATATTAACCATATATTATGAATATATAAGAGGACATGGTAACAAATAAATAATATAACAAAGGGTTAAATAAAAAAGATAAGGATTAAAAAATATCCAAAACATGTTAAATTATTATTGGATGATTTTATTTCAACTTATATGCACCTTGTATTTAAATTAAATATGTTTTGGACCGTTTAAAACTGAATATAATTTTATAATAATATAATACATTAAAACATTACTAAATATTCCCTCTTCCATCTTATAGAAAGACACCACACCTAAAACATTACTCACAACTCTTAAGCCCAGTTTCCGGTCTAAACTATATTCTAATAAGCTCTAAATATTACCCAATTTCACCTAGAATACATACCTTTGGCATAAGGCACTTCAATAATTCCTTTTGGTTCAAACCCAAGGGAGTAACCTGTTATAAAGGTAACTTCTTCCCCCAAGTTATCTTCATTTATTTTTCTTATTCACTCCCTATTCTCTTATTATTCATTAATTACATAACAACAACAGTATCCTCAATATAGTCGGTTATTGTTATGTTGAGGTTTCGAACTAAACTTCCACACACATCCATTTAATGGATACAAACATATTGTTTCTGTGGACGACGAACTATTGTCTCCTGAATGGATGAATGTTCAATCATTTCATACAACCTCAAATGGTAGCCATTATTATGGAAATTTATTTATATTTGATATATATTATATTTATATTTTCTCTATACCTCTTTATTTTTCATTTATTTCATACCTTTATGGTTTACTTAATGGGTAAATATGATATTCCATTCGAAGAAGTGCGGACTACCGCCCCATGAAAGTGATATGCGTCATTCATGACACATGTGGAGCGTATAAAGTATGGAGTTAATGAAATTATATATTATATTATAGTGGAATTATAATATACTTATGTATCATTATGTTTTAATTCCATTAAATATGAAATAGAAATGAAAGTAGCATTCATACGTACGTACTGCTCACCGTCTCCATGAACAGTGCATTTCATTTCATATCTATAAATGTTATATACAATTATAAATAAATAAATATATTACTTATATATATTATGAATATTATATCTAAATCATTAATATCATTATATAGATAATGTAATTTTGACCACATGGACAATTTGTAATTTTAACAAGTCCATTATGAATCAAGTACCTAATATTGAAAAAATGACCGTTATTAATTTAAATGATTTTGTAATGTTTATAATGAGGTAATAAGTGATATGAAAGGACTAATAAACTTGGAAAAGGTTTTTAAGAAAGTATATATTAACTTTAGTTTATTATTCATGGTATTAAAGAATGAAAGAGTCAAGTAGGACACGATATAAGGGAAATTCTTAGCCCAATTTCCATTCTTTGGGTTAAACTTCTACATCTTGGTTATGGCGTGCTATGAATATGTGTGAATGAACTCGGATTGTTTTACACATAATATACACTTATATTATGTGTATTTATATTTTTTTACACATAATTATTTCATTTATTTATCCTCAATCTAATTTTACCATATTTGTAAGGTACTTCGTTTCAATCTCTTTTCATTGATGCAAATTTTGATTTATACATGACTTTCCTTTCTAGGGTGTATAAACCCCTTTGAATTATCATTTCATTAAAATGGAATCATTTTCTACGTAGTGTTTTACTAATCAAAAAATGGGATGTTTCTTTTTAATGTACGTGGTTACAATGACCTTTCCGCCGCCACGAGCGTTATTTGATATTTCTCATCCTTAACAAGTACTAATGTTTTTAAAATAAAAATAAATACCATATACTATTTTAATTATTTTGGTATTGAAATTAGATTTTATAATGGATTGGTTATGTAAAAAAATTTATATGATATATTTTTATTGAAATGTTTAAATATTATGTTTTCTTTTATGTATGTTTTATGTGTTATGAATATGATATGCTTCTTGGGAATTATTTACATGTACTGGTGGTTCCATGATAATCCTTGGGCGGGTGATCCCGAGATAGATCTCTAATGAATTGGGTAACGTGACATAGGTAAATATTAATGTTTCCCCTATGAGATATAGTGAATGTATTGATACGTTTATTCCAAAAATAACTCCCTACATAGCTATGAAGGCTACAACAAATTTATGTTATGGATGACACAAGTTACCTTTATGGTTTATGATTTCTATGTGCTATTCATATATATTTTGATTTCATGAGGGCTGTAAATGAGATTATGTTTTGTATCTATTGATGTACTATTGTTTTCTTTCATTATTTTATAACCCTTACTGATATTTTTACGCTCATCCCATGTATTTTAAATGTTTTCCACATGATATGAGGCAGGGTAAGAGAAAAGAATAATTAAAGAACATTTATATAAAGAAAATAATTCTTTTTTTCTTTTAATAGTTTTTAGTTTATCAAAATAATTGACACTTATTAGAAGTATCTACTTTGTAATATTTGAGAAGTAATTTTATGGTTATGGCCTAATTCTCTAAAACCCTAAACTTGAAATGAACCTCAATATAAATTATTAAATTAATTCAAGATTATGTAATGTTTAAGGTTGGGGCCTTAAATTAACTATAGAGAAGATGGGATGTCTGGGAAATAATGCCCATTTTAAAAATGTGTTTTTGCAAAATTATTTAAAAACAACATGCTATATTATCAATCATTCACTATTTATAGTAACATGCTATAAAACCGGAGATGATATATTTTCTAAATATTGACTACGCACACTTATAGTTTATGGATACTCTATATATATTCAGGGTTAAGATGTATACTAATCGAACATGGAAATGAAATAATTGAAAAATAGAATTCAAATACATGGGATTATTTTATTCAATTGAAAAGAATGTGTTGATAGAAGAAAGTGTCTATCATTCTTAAGAAGACAACTTGTTAAATTAGCTATTTATCATTTCCATGTACATCCCTCGAATTCAATTTTTATAGTACGAAAATAAATAACATGATTCTTTTTAATATATAAAAAATATAGAATATTATTTTAATGGATAATTATTTGGAAACATTTATAAGAACAAATTTGGACGAAAATAGTGTAGTTAGAATACAATTTTTTAACAATAGGCGATTCTATCGATGAATAGATGGAATGGTCTGTAAATTTATTAGAATCATATATTAGTATGTTAGTAAAAATTTTATGGTTAATTTGACCCATAACGGGGATGATATTGACTATAAAATTAGCATTAAATTTGAAAATAAATTCTCTATTAAAGGTGAGCACCATAGGAAGTCAGGATGGTGATATTTAATTTCTTAGTTATGAAGTCTATGTTCTTGTTTCTCTATACCCAGTATCCTATAAATAATATTGAGTATGTTTTAAATACAATATGTTAGATTTAAATTACATATTATGATGTAAGGAAATAATATATTTTACTTATAATAAATTATATTCTTTAAAAAATGAACAATGATTGTATATTAGTTTTTTTAACAACATGTGGGAATTGTATGATTCTGATTTTTTAATGAATATAACCCATCATTTTTCAATTTCCTGAAATCACATGTTATTCATACGCATTAGATTTATCAAAATTTATTTTTTTTCATAGAATTCATCACAGACATGGTGTTTAGACGTTTGAACACTACACTAAAAACTAATATCTCATAGCGGTGAAAAATGAATGTTTTAAATTAAATGTATAAGAAAATATAAAACGTTACAAAATAAATAAATATAGTGTTTTATGTTATTTGATAATTCATAAAAGGTTTTTTAAAATGCTTGATATATTTAATTCTAAAATATAAAACCATATTATTATTGAGTTATTAATATTTAATAATCAAATAATGTGTAAATATATCTAAATATATGAAACCCGGGGAACACAACATCACTCTAACGCAAAAAATGTAAAAATTGAAATATTGTTTCCTTTTAAACTACTCATTAAAAGAATCATCATCATGATTTTAATCATAAAAACTGATTCACATTGTTTTAAAGTATTAAAATTATTTCCATTATAATATTCTCATTCATATCTTAATGATCAATCAAAAAGTTACAACATTATATACGTACATTCATTGTATTTTTTTAAAACATCACAATTTCTTTCTACAACCCTCACAAGGAGGGATATATTCTTATTCAACATTGGTATCATGTTTAGTTGATGGATAAAGAAATTAATATTACAGTGGTACTTGTTTAAGAAAATAAAATTTATCAATAAATGAATCAATTATACATATTCAATATATTATTGAATTTAACAAGTCGCACTGATGATAAATAATTGATGAAGAATAATACATGAATTTTATATGCAGTTATTGTGATTATTTATGAGTGTCATGGTTGAAATTAATAAAACTAAATTAGATATCAATGAAGAGAATCTCATAGTTTTTAATTCATTAGTGGATACATAGTTCTCTTTAGTGTAAAATTCAGTTGAATATTAAAAAATTAGATAATATATTTATTTATCATAAAAAATAGTTTAATAATAGAATATATTAATAAATTCGAAACATTAATAAATTCAAGAGTAATATTTAACCCCATCTATTTTCTACATCAAAAAATTGTCCCATATTATATTTCGATATTTGGTAATTTTAAATTACATATTTTTATGAAATAATAATTTTATTATCCATAATATAGTTATATTGAAACATAAAGACAAAAAAATTAAATAATTTCATAATAATGGAAATAAACTAATGAAATTGTGTATAGGAAAATTTTATAATGAAAAAAAAATTGAACTCTCCATGCATTTTTTTATATGACATTGTATACATTTAAACAATTTTCAGAACCATGCTAATTGTAGTTAAATAACTACATGTACCTGAGATATAATAGTAATATTTAATGTCTATATATTTAAAAATTACATGACAAAAAATATTATACAAGTATGCAAACATTTTTAGTTAAAAAAATTCTCAAACCTGTAGATGTACCTATTTTTTTCCAAAATTTTATTATCATATGTAATCTAACTTCCATGTAGCATTTTTAGTAATTGGAATGTATACATGAATTTTTTTTGAATTATACATTTTAGGACTAAAATATATGGAAAATATTATTCAGTTTGTATACAAGATGAAAATAAAATGAATGGAATAAATGGAAAATGTAATGATGGTTATAGAGAAACAGTAGGCATAGACATCAAATCCATTTCAAATGAAAGTACAACGAAACTACTATTTTTTAAATATTAAATATGGAAAAAATATAAAATATATTTCTAATAGAATACATATAACATAATTTTGATGATTAAATAATATAAAGCGACTTATAGAACAATATATAACAAAAGTGTAGAATTTATTTTATTGGGTGGAATTGGGAAACTGGTTTTGGGGACACGAACAAACTTGTAATTTATTTAATCATAATAAAATGAGAGTGATGTAGAGGATTGGGGATAATTTAGAGGAATGAAAAAATGAAAAATTGTGGAAATTATATAATAAATCAAAATAAACTATACAAAAAAAGTAAATCTAGATAACAAAACACTAAAAAATACAAATCAAATGTAGAGATGTGTGATATAAACTCAAATAAAACATTTTTGAAAGTATATTTTAGAGTCAGATAAAGAGAATTAAAATGTTATAGATTGGATTCTGGAGAGGATATATTGAATATAGTGCATGATTACTAAAAATATGAGATTTTTGAAACCCTTGATTAATGAAAGGAAAATAAATTGGTATTGAAAATGTCGGTGGAATGGAAGGAGACCTGGGATTTGAAGAGGATGATGATGAATGACCAAAGAGGAAAGAATGTCTTCTATGATGAGGGAATAAATGGTCAGGATATTCATGATATGAAGGGAAATAATTAAAGGATTAAAATTAAATAAATTGTATAAGCATTATTAATATTAATTATATTTTTTTTATAAAACAATATTTTGATTTCAATTATAAATAATATAATATTATTCAATTGGATATTATGGTATTATTAATTAGAATTGGAAAGTTATTTTTTTGAAATTCTTATTCATATATTTAATTATGTTTCATAAATATAAATATAAAAATAAAGTCATCATATATAGAGCTATTATCACACATATACGTAAATATGAAAAACTAGGTAATGATGTAATTTTTTATAAATAAAATATTTAATTAATAATGAAATGAATGACATTTTAATATAGAAATTATAAGGCCCTACCCTTAAACCATACTTAATCTTGAGTTATTACAAGATTACACATTGAGGATCCTTTCAGGTTTAGAGTTTTAGAGAATTAGATCATAAAACTTGCATTAAATTCCACATTTAAAAAAAGTGGTTACATAAACATAGTATTCATTTATCCCATCAACCGAAACATATTTAAAAGAAAACATGGATTCTTTCTTGACACTTCCTTGTCACTATCATCATATCATGTACCTTTCCCTTGCCCTGTGAAAAACATTTCAAAAAAAATGGGATGAGCATAAAAAACTCAGTAAGGGTTATAAAAATATGGAAAGGAAACATGAGTTCATATATACATAAGAATGAAATCATACCTTACCCATAAAACACAGGCACTTTAACATACCTCATCAAATCATGAATAAATCATAGAAATCATAAGACATAAAAGGTAACTTGAGGCATTCATAACATTCTTACGTAGGGAGTAACCCTCTTGGTTTAGTTTGGAATACCCACCACAATATTTTCCCTAAATCTCTTTAGAGAAACCTTAATGTTTCACTCCTTCGCGTTACCTAATGCATTGGAGAGCTATATCGGGATCACCAACCCTTAGTTTATCACGAAACCACTCGTCTTCATAATAATGCCCAAGAACCTCAACATAATCGTATCACATAAAATATGCATAAAGGAAACATAACATTTCCACCTTTCAATCACAAGATATCAATAAAACACTTTGATATAAAAACATTATGAAAACATTTTCAATACCAAAATAAAAGAAAAGTAAAACATGGTATTTATTTTTCTTTTAAAAAAAACTTATGGCTTGTAGAGGAAGACTAATCTCAAATTATGGTCACGGTGGATGATAAGTCGTTGTCGCCGCATACGTACGACAAAAACATTCTCTTTTGTCATTGAGTAAAATTCCTCATATAAAAAACATTCTTTTTGGATAAACATAAAAGTCAAATGGGTTTATACACCGTATAAAAGAAGGATGTGTATAAAACAAAATATTCCTCAATGAAAGGAGATTGAGACGAAGTCCCTTACAAAGATGACATCCTTGGTTTATGGATAAATCAATTACATAATTATGTGTGAAAAACGAATACACCAAATATAAGTGGATATTAAGTGTAAAAAAATCAGAGGTTATTCACACATCTTCATAGAACTAAATATTCAAGGAGTACAAGTTTATCCCAAAGAATCAAATTTGGGTTAAGAAGTTCCTTTGCAAAAATATGACAGCCTAACGACGTCACAACAAAATTCAAAAAATGAGTTGATGAGAGATAAAAAGGGTATCTCATCACATGTAAATAAAATTTAAATCAATAAGGATATAGAATAACATATACCAACATAATATTATGTTAATTAAAAGACATAACAAAAGAAGTCTTTTAAAAAGAGAAGGGTGAAAGGTTCCCTTACCGACATGGGTATCTTTCGAAACATGCACCCCGTGAAAGAAGGACAATACAACATTGATGTAAATACTCATAAATGAAAGTATATTACACAATGAGTAAAATAATGGGCAGTACAAACACCACTCAAAGGAAATTTTGGCAAATGTAGCATAAATCTCACGTGAATAAAAGTGAGATGAAAAATCCCTTACGAAAACTCGGCATCCTAACGTCGCCACTTAAAACTTCCAAAATGGATTGATGAGAGAAAATAGGGTCTCTCATCATATTAACATAAAGTTTACTGAAAGATGAATATAAAAGAACATCCCCCAACATAACAAAGAGGAGCTTAAAAGAAGTTTCATAAAGGAGAGTACTTAAAAAAAAAAGAGAGGTTAGATCTCTTAAAAAAATTCGGCAGCCTAACGGCGCCACTCAAAACTTCTAAAATGGATTTACGAGAGCAAATAGGGTCTCTAATCATATGAAAATATAAATTACAGTAATAGTAATATAAAATAATATTCAAATAACAAGAAATATGAGCTTTAAAAGGAATGACATGAAAGAGTGTACTTTAAAAGAAAGAGAGGAGTCGGATCCCTTACCTCAAGTCAGACTTGTCTTGTTCGTTTATTTATATTCCTAAATAATAAAATATGGTCAATTTATAATTGCATAAGGAACTCATTTAAAGATTATTATTCAGTTCATATCACATATTATAATGTTATAATAATTGTTTAATAATGTTAGTTCATATCAGACGTTTTTGCCGATGTTTAGTACATGAGTCAAAAATGAACTTGTTTGAAAAATGATTGTCCATGTAGTTATAAGTAAAGAATTTCCAAAATAGTATTAATGATTAAAATATCATATATATCCAGTACATATTCATTTTATACTATTCCATATAATTTGGAGATAAAAACGAAAAGCACCGTTCATGGAGAAGGTAGGTCGTACGTACGCATGAACGCTACTTTCATTTTTTCTTTGTCATATTAATGGAATTAAAAATAAATGATATATATATATATATATATTATAATCTAAGTATAATATATATGTTATATAGGTCAAATATGTTCATTAATATCATTCTTTATACATTCCATGTATTGCATGTACGAGTCACATCACTTGAGGGGGCGGTAGTCCACACTTCCTCATATGAAATTATCGTATTTACACAACATGAAAAGAATAAAGGTAATGTTTAAATATAAAATAAAGAAGCATATAGTAAACAAAAATACCATATATATCATGTATAAAATACAGTGACATCATAATGGACTCTTTTAAAGGTGTTAAAAGAATATTGAACAATCATCATTTCGTGAGGCAGAAAATCGCCAACCACCGAAACAGTATGTTCATTAACCATTAGATGGAGGTGTGTGTAAGTGTAGCTCGAATACTTATTATAAAAAATCCTAGTATATTGAAGATACTGGAGTTGTTACAAAATAATTGAATAAAAAGATTTTAGGGGGTTGGAGAAGAAAAATAATACAAAAGGACACAAGTAAAGACATTACCTTAAAATCAGGTAACTCCCTTTGGTTTGAGCTCAAAGGCTTCCTTGGGAAGACTTCTGCCCAAAGTGAGAATTCAAGGAGTTAAAGAGGGATGTGGAGAGACAAAATGGGCAGGGTTTGGCCGAGCCAAAGTCTTTGGTAGTGTGGGTAAGGAGGTAGAGGTGGGGTCCTTTTATAAGAGGAGGGGAGAGGCACTCTTGGAATGTAAGGAAATGTTACTTTATTTTAGAATGAGTTTCGGATATTAATGGTCCCACATTGATTTGATTCGAGGATAAGGTGATAAGGGTTCTAAATACACCCATATAATAGGTTTTGTACATGTTTAGGTCTTATATTTTACATTATCTTTCCATTTTATTTAAATCATTAAATAATGAGGTCATCGCTGCATCATCATGATGTCAGAAATAATTTAATTTATTTAATGGCTAATAATTATAAAAAATAACTATGATGTAGGAAATCTTTTTATATTTCTAATTACAATTTGTAGTCAAAAATATTACTTGTATAACCCCATGTAAAAATTGTTTTAGTAAAATATCTCATGTTTGTGTTATTTTTACTTTAACATTAAATAAAAAGTTATTTATGTCATTTCCCAACCAAAGTGGCTCCATGGGGTCCCCAAGTTGACCCATGGCTTTTCTTGGTCGGAAATGACACATCAAATAAGGGTAGGACATATGTCTAGGTATTTTCATTTTATTATAATATCATTTTTGCCTTAAATTGCACTAATTACCTCTAATCGCAATTAAAAACACAATAAGTTACTATTCACCAAAAAATTATTTTAATCCTATTGAACCATATTTTACTTCTTAATGAAAAACATGTATGTCAGATTTTTGAAATTCAAAACACAGAGGTGGTAAAATTTCATTTATACGAAAAATCAGTTTTTTAAGTACCACTTAGTGGTTTTACTATTCATAAAAAAATTGACGTTTTCCAGAAAAATACCAAAACTGCACCCTAAGCAATATTTGATATTATGAATTCAAAAATGATGTCTATTTTACAAAATTACAAACTTATATGTTGCATTAATTAATTTAATAATTAATTTCCGCTGTCAGAGAAAATAGCGTGTTTTTATGAAACAATAAGTATCAAAAGATTGACACTAGTTTAAGTCCAATTTCAAAGTGAAATTAATTCCAATGACCACTATTAGATTAAATGGTAAAATATATTCTAATTTCAATTTAAAACCAATTCAAAAAATAATCTAATCATATAAATAATTTAGATTAAAAAGTGGTTTTGAATTAAAATACAACATTTTTCCCTATTCATTAAAAAAATGAACTTTATCTGATAGATTCCAAAAATTTACTGAAAGTAAATTTTGATTTCCCGATTCTAAATAAGAATTATATTTTGTCAAATATAACACATAAAATTATCAAAAATTGGATTTAAAAGAGGTTCACCTTCAAAAGGCGGTTAATCGACCTTTTAATGAATATTAGAATGTCTATGCTTAAAATTGGATTCATTATCATTTTTAATGCTCTAAAATTTATTGTAAAAAGAAAAAAATATTTGACAAACACATATAATAATTTTGTAGTTGGTTCTGCTCATTCCCTCCATTAAAATGGCTAGGCGTTAACTACTATTTAAAATAATTTTATTTTATTATTTGAGTGAAACGTAAGATTCCCAAGATACTCGTTGTTGCGTATTGGGTACGCCATCGATCATAGAATCCCCTTTAAAGTAATATTAATATTTTATTCACCAATATGGATAAATATAAAAATTTCATATATTTTATTTACCTGGGGTGTTACAGAAATAGTATTTATAATTTTTGAAAAATTAATAATTAAAATCAATTAATGAAATATTTTCAATAAACCCCTATGAGATGTTTATTTACCTTGGCTTTAAAAAATTATTTTCAATAAAATGTTATCTTTTCATAATTGTTCTGAAAAAATATATGTTATTATTTACTGGTATATTGTAAAAAATTACTTATTTAGAAAATGTGTGATGCTAATATTTATTATTAATAACATATTAATGTGATAGTCAACAAGTTTCTGTTTTATTATAATAATGAAATAGATTTAATTATTGGAAAAATATTTTTGGTATAGAATTATATATATCAACATATATACCATATAGTAATAACAACAGTTCATACATAAAATTAATACCAATAAAACATAATATCTATTGAAATTTTTCCCTTTTTCTCAATAGATATATTATCGGTAACGAAAAATCCATTGATATAAATCAATTTTTTGTAGAGAAAAGATTTATAAACTTGTTTAAAATGAATCTTATGTCCATATATCTACCATTATTCCTATAAGGTTCTATAACTCTCTATGTTAAACCTTGTGACTTATCAAAAATGTCAGAATAATCATTTATATTCAAAACTAATAAGTGTGTCCCCCAACCACTTAACGAAGGCCACCCTCTCTCTAATCTACATGACCCCATCCATCCATTTTGGTTATTCAAATACCTACCCAAATAACTTCCCAAAATCCCATCCTTCATCCTATAATCCATATAATTTGCAAATATCTATCATTGGGTGGATTTTAGTGAAAACCTATGGACACCCAAAGAGGTAATGATCATCAATAAACATTTTTTTACATATTCCCCACTCAATTAATTATTTATATTCCATTCATATATAATAACCATATTATCTTCTATATAATGAATTGTTATTATGTTATGATAATTTCCCATAAAAATATAAAATTCCATCAAATGGGTTATATAATCATTGTTCGTGGTCTAGATAAACTACCTCCTCGAGAACCGATGTCATTTTTTTCCATTACATCCTCTAAAGAATGGTTATAATGATTTAATTTTTATTTCTATATTATATTTATTATTTTATTGTATTTTTATAATTAATATATTACACATTACTTTATACTCTACATTTCATGGTAATAGGATAATATTTCTTACGTGTACGATAGAGAGCGTCTTTGTTAAGAGATGTGATTCAGTCACTATTTACATGGAATGAGTTATGGTCAGGTTTTATAATCTTATTTGATATATATGCAATAAAATATATTTTTTAATTCTAGTATATATAATTTTCTTTTCATTTATTCTGAATGAAAAGAAAAATAAAACATCATTCGTGCGTACGTACAACCTTCCATCTCCAGGAACAGTGTATTTCATTTTCAATCACCAAATTTTATGAATTACACTAAATTAATTTATAATGAATTTGTATAATAATTTTAACGTGGATAAAATTATGATGATGATGTAATGATGTTAAATTTTATAGGAAAAAAACATATAACAAATTAAAATAAATATAAAAGTAAAACGGTTGTTCTTTGAAACATTAATTTAAATGGGAATTGTTAATAAATTTGTAATAAAAGGGAATAATCCAAAAATATATGTTATGGTATAAATTAATGTGGGTTTTTAATGGATGTATAATAGAATTATAATTATTATACATTTTTTATAACATTAATTAAAAAATTAATGACATTAGGTAAGGGATTTTCGTATCACTATCATTTTACATATGCATTTCTAGATCTATCTTCCAAGGGGTTTCGAGTATAAATGTTATCATTGTAGTAAGATATTTTTGTCTCAAGTTTCTTTATTTGAGCCATATGTTATGTTTTTCATGTATATTCTTTCACGAGGGATATATACATAAACCTTGATATTTAATATCATGAAATTATTTACCATTAAGATATTTTAAGTTACATTTTATGTAATTACTCCATGGTGGTTATAATTCAATGTTAACAAAGTGGCAATATTTTTATGTTGAAATCCCATTGTTTGTTGACATTTTTTGTGATTATGTTTTAGAAGATAAATATTACGATCCATCTCTCAAGAAACTCATGAATTTTATCCTCCCATTTTTATTCATGATATTTTCTTGTAATAGTACCATTATTTTACTACATGGTTCTTGAAAAACTCATAAATTGTTTTTCAATAAAATATAAAAAAAATTCTCACTTTGGTCGGAAATACTTTTTTTTCCAAAACCCTTTATTAAAAAAATGTACACAAAATTATATTTAATATTATCATATGATTTTTAAAATAAAATATTATTTATTTTTTACTGTTTACAAAATTTTCTTAATGGAATAATTATGTAATATTCCAATCATTTCTTACTTGTAATTTTCAGAAAATGTGAAAGGAATCATTGTTTTAACATTTACGTCATGAGGTAATCTTACCATTATAAATGAAATACTTATTAATGAAAATTATTTTATAACTATTAATTATTATTTCCACATAATGTTTTTGAAAACATCTTTCTTTTTAAATTTTTTTGAAAGTGGAAATTATATATTACAAATGTAATATTTTAAATGATTGGTCAAAATTATATTCCATATAGTATTCATATGGTGTTGTTACCATTTTCATACAAGATATGTGATGAAAAGATAACAACATTCTTATTTCTTAGAAAGGATTATGTTTATGATGTAATGTTTGTTTATGATTCTTTTTTCTCTTCCATGGGTTATCATTTTTTCTCTTCCATCGATAATATAATGAAGTAATGCTAATTAACCAAGCTTATTTTTTTGGTATCTTGTCCAAGGAATATGATATTATTAAATTTTTATGATGAACATTTCTTTTCATGGGTTTTGGTATGATATATTATTATGATCGTTTAGAACATATAAATTTGGTTTTTAATATGTTATGGAAGGATTTGATAAATTCATTCATTACATTGGGTATTGATTTATATATCATAATATAGAAAAGAATAGAACAAGGATTGTACTCAGTTTGGTAAGGGAATGTGTAAACAATGATTTTCCTGTGAGTGATCATTGATTACATTTATGGTATGGACAGTGAAACTATTATAATATTATATCCTGGGTAGTGATTTCTGAAAAATATGTAAATAGTTTTCAATTCTTATGTGTATTTTATAAATTAATGTTTCAGGATAATGTAATTTTGTAATGGCTTATGTTATGTAATTATATTATGATTAAATTTCTTTTAAGATACCCATTTTATTCCGTGGTTTAGTATTATAATATTTATTACATAAATGATGGTTTGTAGATTCTATGATCATGTCCTCATACCGGTAAGATCATTTTATGCTTAACTATGTCTCATGCTAACCCTTACATAGAATATGAGCATACACTTTCTTATTTTACCATTCCGGAGTTAATGAAGAAATATATTATGTATTATATGTATTATTATAGTTCTAGTTATAATGAATGTATGAGGGGATGATTTTTACCAATTATAAAAACAATTTATGCTCCAAATTTGCAAATTCACTCTACTATTATGGTCTTCAATTGTTTTTTGTGTAATGTAATGAATTTTCATAAAAAGTGTAATATATATATATATTATAATCATATATTTATATATTTAGTACCATATAAAATTTTTATTTATCCTTTTAAAAGTATGAAGTGAAAACCTTATTGAGACCCATCATGACATGTATATGAATAAGTCTAAGTATGGGTCCAAGTATTGGAAACATGTCCTCGAATATTGAAAAAGGATAGAGTGTTTTGTATCATACAAATAAATCCCATACCTTATACTACATGTTGATGTAGATCTAGTTTATTTTTAAAATTCCCCCCCCCCAAACCCCATACATAGATATTCTCAGTTTGAAACTAGTGATCAATAACGGGCCTTAGTGCACACCTGGTTTGGCACTCATGGTGTATATTTATTGGTAATTAATAAATTCTTTATAAACAATCATGAATGATTTAAATAGAAAATTATTATGAATGACCAAGTATAAACCTAATTTGTCATAAACTAAAGAAGAAGGTATAAATATATAGACATCCTATAATATATTTTTCAACATTATGTGGATCCCTATAATGAATGTTTTTATTACAATGTGAATTTTGGTATTAGTAATTGGATTGTACCCACTAGATCTATTTTATTACTTAGTTTGAAGAATAATGAAATTATTTTTCTCATAATAATCCAAAGTTTATGGGATGTGGTATGATATTTTTTTTGCAATTATCACATATATTTCTCAAGATATTCTTCATGCTAAACATCAAGATGAACAAATGAGGGAAAAACATTATGTTTACCCCATCATGAGACATGTCCACCTTCTACCATTACACATGATATTCCACAAGTTATTGAGTAATGTATTAGTACCATTGAATATAATTTTTTATCTAGTCGTCAGAACATGAAAAATCAATTTTGGGTTTCTATCTTCATGAAGGTTAAGTAGACCAATGATGTAGTATTATAAATAACATGAGAAACATGATGGAAATGACTCTATCGATTGGGATAATTTAATTTACATATTTATCAATAATAAATTTTCCCGTATTTTCATATAAATATTTATATGTATTTCCTTGGGTTAAATTGAAATATTGATGAAGGTGTTAGTAATTCGGAGTAAACATTACCAGATATGCAAGGCATGATTCTAGAATTATTATCTAAAATAATGGTATGGTTGAATGATTCGATAGTTGATTAAATCCTTGCCTATGAAGGGTGTAATCCATAAATTACTTTACTAGCTATGAATAAATTGTATGATATAATATCATTGTGAAAATGGATGTTGAGGTTATGTATCAATATCGTGGGGTTGAAAAGAAATGGATTATGGAGTTCAAAGGAATATCTACATAGCATGGTGATGATAAGAAGATGATTCCTTTATGCTAAAATTTTTGTAAGAAGACTAGAGTTAATTGTAATAGGTGGAATTTTTTTTTATTTTAGAAGGGATGGTAATCACGAAATTGATTGTTAATGTGGTGGGATTATATAAACTAAATATATGAATAGATATAAGTATGTAGAGAATGAACCATCCACACTCCAGTTCTTCAAATTCAAGGAGTATGGGATCTAAAAAATCTAGTTTATAGATCCCAATGTTAATGACGATGATCAAAATCAGAAACATCTTAATCCGAGAGACAATGGAAAATCCCATGCGATCGTGATTTCACATAATGGGTGATATGAGGATGTGGTGGAAGCTAATGATATAGTCAACTCATGAAGTGTCGATGTATTATTTAACATTAGATAAACACATTCTATCATATAAATTTATTTATAAGGGTATCAATATTCCTCCCAAAAAATACATATAAAATATGTATTGAATCCCATGATTGAATTTGACATTATCCTGGGCATTGATTGACTTTCTCTACCTAAATCCCACATTAATTTTTGATTAAGGGAAGTAAATATTGATCTTACAAACCAACCTATGTGAATCCATCCATATAATGATATGTACGAACATCCAATGAAGATCATATCTATTTTATTGGTCTTAATTCATTATCAAAATGGGTGAATATCTCGTATGATTTTGGAGAATGTTGACATTGATGATAATCTTGTTGTCGGGAATTTGATAATTTATTTCTAAAAGAATTTAATTTTGTTAAAAGAATAATTATGTTTATTTCCCATTATAAATATTACCTGGTTCCATACCAATTTTAGAGTCTCCATATATATTTTCCCCATTTCTGTTTCGTGAATTTAATATGGAACTATAGGGAAACATTGAAAATGGATTCATTAGACCATGTGGTTCACCTAAGGGTGCACACATTTGTCAATTTAAATGAAATATTGATCAATGAAACTCATAATTGGTTATTGGTTTCTAAAAATAATCACAATTTGGAACAAGTAAACTCTTACCTGTATTGATGATTGGTTTGATTAACTGCGCAAAGCTCCACACATATACAAGACTGAACATCCTTCTTGATTTCATCAATTGAGGGTTAATAAGGAGATTTTAACTAATACAACATTCCATTAAAGGAATGTAATCTATGAATATATATTTATTACTTTTGGTTATACTAATTACCAAGGAATATTTATGGATTTAATGAATAGTGTCTTTATAAATTACCATGATCAGTTTTTTCTAGTGTTTATAGATGATATTATTATATATTAATTGAAGGAGGAATACCATGAAGTTCACTTTATAGTTGCACTGAATACCATATGGAAGGATAATCAATATGTATAATTTAAAATGTTCTAATTTTGGTTGCAAAAGGGTTCATTTTTAGGTCATATAATCTTACGAGGATGTGTATCATTAGATCCATCAATGATGGAGGTAATTAAATATTTTCTTAATTCAACCATGGTGGATGATATCATTAGTTTTCATGATAAATATCGATATTATAGATTTTTTTTATAATTCCACAAGGATATCAAATCATAAAACATAGAAATATTTTTGGGGAGAGAAGTTCTTCTAGACTGATGAATGTGACTATAAAATCATGGGACTGAACAAATGATTAGTTAGGTCACATGTGCATACATTACTGTATAATGTAGAAGGGTTTTTAATCTATAATGATGAATCAAATAGTATATTGGGATGTTTTCTTATGTACAATGACTTGGTTATATATTAATCCTCACAAAAATTGAATATTTGTTAGAAAATTCTCCAAATCAGGATTTAGTTTTAACTAACATACGTATTTCATGAATAAAATTGACTCATTATCTTTTTGGGGAAGTGATATATATATATATTGATTAAAAATTTCATTGTATGTATTAGAAAAATTTTTGTCAAACATTATCCTATAAAGATTGTTAGATATGATTCTAGAATTGACTATTCAATTCATTACCACCCTAGGAATGAGAACATGGTTTCTGAAACATCGAGTCAAAATGATCATGTTATCTTATCAAAGATGAGGATTAAAAAATATCCAATATTACTTTATTTTAAAAGGGTGGATCTGATAATACCAACGTATGAGGAAATATATTATATTTTTCAATTAAATGTTCCACTATATTTTAATTTCATGATTAATGAGTCTTAGAAAGAAGATGTAGAGTAGAAAAAGAATGTTAGAAATTTTCTTAAATTTAATTTTGATCATTATAGAATGATAAGGTTAAATATCTTTGTGTTTTTTCATCTTTACTAGATTCTAAGAAGGATTTGTTAGAGGTTTGACAATGTTCCTATTTCACTACACATATAGTTTTTAATTATATATAGATATAATATATATAATACATATTGCAGGATGGAATAAAGAGAGATATCACAGATTTTGTATCTCAGTGATTGACATGCCAAAAAGTTAAGGAGGAAGGAAAAATATATGATAAGATGTTTCATCGCTTACCCATACTAGAATTTAAATGGGAAAAATATCTTTTGGATTTTTTGTTAGACTCTCCAACACACCTAAAGTGTATAATTATATATAGGATGTTGTCAATATCCTTACTATCTCATAAGATTTCAGTGTAATCATAATAGAATTCTCAAATGATTATATTTCCATGATATTGATAATGGATGTTGAATGGTTGCATGTAGTACAAAATTTCATTATGTCTGATCAAGAATAAATGTTTACCTTAATGTCTGTGTAATTTATTCAGCAATATCATGATATGACGTTGAGTTTAAACACATCTTATCATCCTCCGAAATATTTTCAATATGAGAGAACAATTCAAAAACTATAGGATATTTTGAGATATTGTTCTTTTGATTTCATAGGTGGTTCGGATTATAGTCTATATATTTGAGTTTTCATATGAAATCATTTGTTAGTAAATAATTCTGATGGATTATTATGAAATCATAACTGTAATGGATTGTAGTGATCCATCATTTTGGAACGATGTTAGATAATGAAATATATTGTGAAATAATATAGTTTATGAATTGTCAGAGAAGGTTACATCCATTTTGAACACATCATGAAATTGAAGAGTCATCAAAAAAAGTGATACTAATAATTGATAAATTGATAGTTAATTTTATGTCATCAATAATGTGTCTCTAAAAATATTCAATGGAAAAAGGTTATTATATTTTTTAATAATTGTATACATAGCACTAGTTATATCTATCCCTTTAAAATTATTTATTATATCCTGGAAGTATCCAATTGATTTGTGCTTCTAGCAAACTAATCTCATGCCCATGATGTTTTTAATGTATCACTCCAAATTATGTACAATATAAACCAATCGTTTTTTTAATTAGTTTTACATCACTATAAATATAAACAACATAATATTATTACACCACAAGGATCAAGAGGATTACTTTCTTGGGAAAACAAGGACCAAACATATCATTTACAAAAATAATAATAAACATTTATCTAATCCTTTTTTTTATTTCTTTATTTTGTCTCCAATCCTCTCAATATTATATGTATTCACTTGAAGATATATATAAAAAAATGTGTGAGGTAACATCCCACTAATTTGTTGGATAAGAACAATATAGCAATACATGAGAACAATCACATCATTGGGAAAGGATCATGAACATGAGAGTGAGAATTAATAATAGACGTGAAATATTGAAATGCATAAAAATTAAACATAATTTATTAGTGGTTAAATACCACAATGAGTAGTGAAAAAATCTTTCATCATGTTCACACATCATTTCACTTTTACCCATGAGATTCATTACATTACCCAATGAGTTGGAGTGTTGTATAATTCCAGGCGCATCCCTCAAATGATAACATTATCATTATTATTCTTTCCACATAGACCATATATAAAAAATGAACAAAAATAACCCTTTTAATGGAATGGGTTTCATCATATATTAATATATTCATAAACATTTTATTCCCAAAAGAAATATGGAATTGCATACTTGATACAAGAACTGTCAACCATGAGTGAGATGTAAAAGGTGTTCTTTTGAAAGAAGTTTTCTTTTGGAAAACATATTTTGACATAAACTCTAGTGGAAAACATGTATATCCCAGAAAAGGTAATATAATAAAAAAATTATTTTTATGGAGTAACCATATAAAAAATGGAGTGAAAGAGGGAGAATCCATAGAAACAAAGTTGGGTTCGAGAATCTCCCCTTACCATGTATCCAAAAACATTCTTCTCTTTAATGTGATGTATTAAAAAATTAAATTCAGTTGTTAACAATAAATAACATTTTTTATTTTAATATTGTTTATTATTGTCCCATTAATTTATTTTATGGGATTTTGAATGAGTTATAGAGTTTAAATACATTGTTCCCGAAAGTACGTTTTTATGGTTTTTTAAGCTGTTCACTTTTATTCATAAATAATAGTTCCTGTTGAACATAGATAAAGATCCAGAACTGATAGTTAATGTTATTAATTATATTATATGAATTTAAATTTCTTATAATGAATTATGTTTTATACCATGTGGATGAATCATTATATAATAATTTAATGTCGATCATTTTGGTTAATTCAGGATGTTTTTCGACCACAACAAACTTGTTTTGTTTAGTCATTTAGTAATATGTAGATATGTTTTTTCTAGAAAACTAAATACGATATAATAACTATAAAATAATTTGGTTCAAAGATAAAAATGGTTTCATGAACATATCTGAAGGCGGTAAATGAAAAAAGATAACATATCATTCTTGAAGGTAATAAATTAACACCTCACGAATAATGTTTTCCTTTATAAAATAAAATAAAGAGTAGAAGAAGGATATTGGATGATATATTATCCCATTAGTATCATAAAATTCATGTATATGTATGAAAATTTAGTTACCATACCATTAGTATGAGGATAGGTGGGAAGATATTAAAAAAACGTGAAATTAAAAGGATATGAATGGAAAAGGGAGATAGAAATTATATATTGAATCCTCCTCTTGAGATCCTCCTTAAAGAACATATTCTTTGCCTTTTGATGAGACCAGAAGGTCCATGATGTTGTGGAGGGGCTAAGGAATATTTTTGGACCTATTTTAGACATGTCTTGAAGCTTGAGAGGTGAGATTTCTCAATGGGAGTGATATGGGTTATTTATACATGAGGAGGGGTGTTTTTAGAATAAAAATAATAAATAAAATAATATACCAGATTTAGGACTTGTAATAATAGTATTTTGACATCATAAATCACATATTAAAATAATATAATTTTTTGACTGTAAATAATCTTTAAAATTCTAATTCATTAATTTATTAAATGGACTGTGATATAAAGAGAAAAACATACATTAAGGAATCACTTTTTGACTTTTGTCTTTGGAATGTACTATTTAGGAATAGAAATTGGAACTATTATATTTTAACAAACCATTTAGGAAATTAAATATAACATGGCAGAATCTAATTTCTAGAACGTTTATTTCATCAGTACATCATGACTGATGCAATTTAAGATCCACCAGTTATGCAAAAAACTGTATTTTTACTATTTTTTCGAAAATTGATGTATTTCAGAAAAATACCAAATATTTACCCTTAAAATTTTTAGATGGGTAAAATCCAAAAATTAAGTACATTATTCACAAGAATTTTAATAAATATGATTAATTTAATTTTTAATTAAAATTATAATTTACTTGAAAAATAAAGTATTTAAAATTAAACTTGATTTCATTATGCTTTAAAATTTTTAAAAAGGACTTACAAAATTATCTTCAAACCCAATTAACATAGAATTTTTAACAACTGAAATTTTTTATTTATATTAAATTATATTTTATATTAATTAATTAATTATAATTAATTATTTATGACTTATAAAAACACTGATACTTTTACTATAGTCAAATTGTCACATATAATACGCCTAAATTTTATTTAATCATTCATGTGTAAGGTTACTATTATTTTTTATGATTTAATATTCACAAGGGTCATATTACTATTCTTAAGGGTTGGTTACAATTCATAAGGTTAGGTTACTATTCACCAAAACTGATGATTTCCCTACCATAAAAATATATATTTTTATTAAAAAGTGCCACTTTAAGGGGAAGTGAGAAACCAAGTTCACAGGACAAATCACTATGTGCTAAAAGAGCTCACTGAATTACAAAAAACAAGACAAAGATGGCTAGAGTTATCCACTTTATATAATTCCCAGTGCAAGTTACCTACCTGAGTTTCTGGATCCTCCCTGATAAGGGCTTCGAGGTGGGACACCATCCTGTCCATCATCTGGATGAACTCTTCCATGGTGATTATGCCGCGATTGAAACCCCGAGCAACAATTCGGTCTTGCTTGTCAATCCACTGATATATCTCATCAGAGACCTCCCCCTGCACCTATATTTCATAAAATTTTAAAATATCACCCTCTGAGGCATTCAGTCTAATGACTTTTTCAAACATTTCTTCCTTGGAGGGAATGATGAGTTTCAAGCAGTCCCTTACCTCATCCTCCCTCACTCTCGTGTCTCGACATGAGACACCACTATCCCTGTCAATTGTGCTTTTGTTTTCATTACTTCTATCCTTCTTGGCCGACCTGGTTTCCATCAGTTTTGGAAAATGAGAATAGTCTTTGCGACCCTTGGGATTTTCCCCCTGGACAATAATGCATTTCCCTGCGTCACGTTTACCTTTGTTCCCTTTCATCCTTCTTGGTCTATGGGGCCCATTGCCACAAGCGTGGTCCAAGCTGTTCGAGAAGGGATGGTTTTAACCATCATCACCTGAGAGATCATCCACATGCTACTCATCCTTCATTTCCAGACTATCAATGCGATTTTTCAATGTCACCCTCAATTCCTCTTTGTACCTATTTGGAGCTTCTGACTTGATTTTTTGGGAAGTGATGGGATGATTTCCCTACCGGACTCCAAACAAATAACTGATTGCAACTGTGTATGTCAAATTTATGAAATTCAAAACATAGAAGCGGAGAAATTATATCTAATGATGAAATAGAATTTAGTATCATGATAATTCATTTTTTTCATAATAATATAAGGCATAATTATAATAAGGGAATTCCATTTATAAAACATTGGGTCAATACATTCTTCCCCCTTATGAAATTTGACCCTCAAAATTTGGTTTTACACAAAAATGTGAGGGTAATTCTCCACTATCTCTTATTCCAGTTACCATGTTGCTTCTTAAAACATATGGTTCTTCCAAAAAACGTTATCAATATGGGGTTTCTTAGAGGGTAGGACGTTATCTCTCATATAAAAAAAAATTCCGGATGATCCTCATAAGACAAATCATCTTCCTGTTGTACCACCTCTGAGTTCAGTACATGTGATGGATCTGGTATGAACATCCTCAGGAGTGATACATGAATCAAATAATAAACCTGATCCACATTCGGTGGAAGTGGAAGCTGATAGGCTATAGGTCTTATGTGGTCAAGGATCTCAAAGGGTAAAATGTATGGTAGGTATATCTTCCCTTTCTTACCAAACTGCATTAATTTCATCCATAGTGGTATTCTAAGGAAGGCTGTATCCGCAATGTTGAACTCAATGTCCCTTAGACAGTTACCAACATATCCCTTTTGGAGACTCTGATCAGATATGATTTATAAGTCCTCGGCCTTAAATCATACTTAATATTGAATTAAATGAATAATTCACAATGAGTATCTTTTCAGGTTTAGAGTTTTAGAGAATTAGAACATAACTATTACATCTCAAAAGATTAAAAAGTATACACTTCTACTACATTTCCATAGAATAACAAATCTTAAAAGAAACATGTCTAGTTCCATGTTTTATATAGCATGACTTTCCCTTGATCTCATCCTTGACCCTATTCATCATTAAGTCTTAGGAAAAACATTTTATAAAAAAATTACGGTGAGCATAAAAATCTCAGTAAGGGATACAAAAAGAATGAAAACTATTAGTTTATCAAAACAACAAGTAAACCATGTATAATTTATCAATGTAATACTTTTCACCTTTATGAATTAGTAAAAACTATTCACTGAATAAAATATCATTACTTTCCCTTTTGTAACCAAAAGATTACCATAAAACCCATATAAAGATCACATAACATATAAAGGTAACTTGGAACATAAACATACTTAAATGGAATAACCATACGGTCGACTTAAACACATATCACCTAATGGAATAGCCATACGGACGACTTCCATACCCAATGCATTCGAGGTTATAACGTAACCACCCATCCTGGTATTCACGGCACCACCCGTCATATGGTTTATCACCTAACCACCCGTCAAATTCCCAAGTACCAATATGAAATCATAAAACATAGAACAAATATAATGGAAAGAAAAAATTTCCACACTTTGATCACAATATATCACATAAATTTATTGACATAACAAATCATTTATAAAAACCATTTCAATACCAAAATACATAAAAGAGTATATGGTATTTATTTCATTTTAAAAAAAACTACGGCTTGTTTAGGAAGCTAAAGACCAAAAAATACTCGTGGCGGAGGAGAAGTCATTGTCGCTGCATACGTACGACAAAAACATTCACTTTTTTCGTTTAGTAAAACGCTTCGTATAAAAAGATTCCTTTTGAATAAACTTAAAAGTCAAAGGGGTTTATACACCGTATTAAAGAAAGTGGTGTATAAAACAAAAATATTCCTAAATGAAAGGAGCTTGAGACGAAGTCCCTTACATAGATCATTTTTAAATAAAATAGATCTATTATGTGTATTCACTATAAGTACACATAAATAAAGTAAAAATACAAGATAGGACATAATAATATCATTACATAATTTGAAAGTAGGATATTAACCCAAAGAACGAAAATTGGGTTATGAAGTTACCTTACCTCGGGTCCGACTTGACTCAATCGTTCTTTAACGTCCTGAATAATAAACATGAGTAAATTTATACTTGATTAAGAACATTTTTCAAGTTAATTATTCCCATTATATCACTTATTACCATGTTATGAACATTATGTAGTCATTTAAGTTGATAACGGTCGTTTGTCGATATTTGGTACTTGAGTCAAAAGTAAACATCTTACAATTACATGTTGTTCGTGTGGTCAAAGGTTCATTATATCCAGATTGATATTCATGATTTGGATATCATATATATCGTATATATCCAGCATATACATGTATTTATAATATTACATAATCATTTAGAGGTATGAAATGAAATGCACCGTTCATGGAGACGGTAAGTCATACGTACGCATGAATGCTACTTTCATTTCATTGTCATATTAATGGAATTAAAACTAAATGATAGGTATGTATAATTTAATTCCAGAATTATATTCATCATTTATATGAATGATACATCATATATAAAAACTTTAAATCCATCCTTTATAAATCCCACATATGGCATTAACGAATCAAATCACTTTGAGGGGGCAGTACTCCGCACTTCCTAAAATGAAGATATCGTGTAAACCCATAATGGAAGCCATGAAGGTGTCCCATAAATGAAAAATACATAAACTTAAGGAAATAATAAACATATTATATATCATATAGAAATATAGTGACATCTTAATAGCCACCTTTTAAAGTGTTGGAAGAATATTGAACAATCATCATTTCGTAAGGCAGAAATTCGCCATCCACGAAAACAGTATGTTCTTTAACCATTAGATATAGGTGTGTGTAAGTATATATTGAAATCTTATTATAACAACATCCTTGTATATTTCAGACACTATAGTTTTTACAAAATAAATTAATAAAAATAGTTTAGGGGGTTGGAGAAGCAAAATAAAACAGAAGGACACAAGTGAAGACATTACATTAAAATCGGGTAACTCTCTAAGATTTGAGCTCAAAGGCTTCCTTGGGAATACTTATGCCCAAAGTGAGGCTTCTAAGAGTTATAGAGGGATTTGTAGAGACAAAATGGGCAGGGGTTCGCCGATCCAAAGGCTTTGGAATTGTGGGTAAGGTGGTCGAGGTGGGGGCCTTTTATAAGAGGAGAGGAGGGGCACTCTTGGAAAGTAAAGAAATGTTACTTTATTTTAAAATGGTTTTCAGATTTAAAAGGTCCCACATTGATATAATTAGAAGATAAGGTGATAAGGGTTCGAAATATACCCAACCAATATGTTTTTGGCAGGTTTAGGTCTTAGATTTTACATTAACTTTTCATTTTATTTAAATCGTTAAATAATGAGGTAATTGTTGCATCATCATGGTGCCATAAATAATTTAATTTATATAATGTCTAAAAATTATAAAACAAATATCATGATGTAGAAAATATTTTTATCTTTATAATGAATATTTATAGTAAAAAATCTGACTTGTATAACCCCATTTAAAAATTGTTTTAGTAAAACAACTCATGTTTGTGACATTTTTACTTTAACATTAAATAAAAAGATATTATTGTTATTTTCCTTCCAAAGTGGCTCTATGGGGTCCCCAAGTTGACCCATGGATTTTCTTGGTCGGCCATGACATATCCAATAAGGGTAGGACATGTTTCTAGGTCATTCCATATTATTAAAACATTATTTTTACCTTAAACTACAGTAATTACCTCTAATCGTGATTAAAAACTCAAAAGTTACTATTCACCAAAAAAAAATATTTTAATCCCAATGAACCACATTTTACTTCTTAATGACAACCATGTATGTCGGATTTTTGAAATTCAAAACACAGATGTGGTAATATTTCATTTAAACGAAAAATCACTTTTTTAAGTACCACTTAGGGGTTTCACTATTCAAAAAAAATTGTAGATTTTCAGCAAAATACTGAAACATCACCCTAAGCTATATTTGATATTCAGAATTCAAAATTGATGTCTATTTTACAAAATTCAAAAATATAATTTGCAGTAATTAATTTAATAATTAATTTCCATTGTCAGAGCAAATAGTGTGTTTTTATGAAAAAATAAGTATCAAAAGATTGACACTAGTTTAAGTCCAATTTCAAAGTGAAATTAATTCCAAGGACAACTATTAGATTAAATGGTAAAAATATATTCTAATTTAACTTTAAAACCAATTCAAAATATAAACTAATCATGTAAAAAAATTATACTAAAAAGAGGTTTTGAATTAAAATACAACATTTTTCACTATTCATTAAAAAAAATGAACTTTATCAGAAAAATACCAAAAATTTACACAAAGTACATTTTGATGTCCCGATTCTAAAGAAGAGTTTTATTTTTTACAATATAATGTATAGGAGTGACTAAAACTATATTTAATGACGGTTCGCCCTCAAAAGGCGATAAGTGAACCTTTATTGAAAATTAGGCTATATATGCCTAAAATTGAATTCTTTCCATATTTTAAGACATTATCTTTTATTGGATAAATGTAAAAACAATTAAAAAACATATATAATAATATTTTAGTTATTCTTATCCATTACCTCCAATACAACGACTCTGTGTTAACTGCCATTTAAAATAATATTTTTTTATTACTAGTGTGCAACGTAAGATTTCAAAGATACTCTTCGTTGCGTATCGGGTACGCTATCGAACATAGCAACCCCTTTAAAGTAAAATTAATATTTAATTCATAAATATTAATAAATATCGGAATGTATTATTCTTTATTTACCTGGGATGTTACATCCTTCCCCCCTTTTGGGAATTGTGTCCTCGCAATTTTATTCACTTATCAAAATAAGTGGGGGTATTTATCCATCATAGCATTTTCAGATTCCCACGTTACCTCTTCAACCATATGGTTTTTCCACAAAACCGTTACCTGGTGAATCACCTTATTCCGTAACACTTTCTCCTTGTGGTCAAGAATCTGGACCGACTGTTCTTCATAATATAGGTTCTCTTCCAGCTGAACTACCTCAGGACTCAAAACATGAGATGGATCTGTCATATACATTCTCAACATCGAAACATGAAAAACATTGTGTACCTAAGATAAACTTAGAGATAAATCCACTTGATAGGAAACTGATCAAACTTTCTCCAGAATTTCATATGTTCTAATGAACCTTGGACTCAGCTTTCCTTTCTTACCAAATCACATCTCACTTTTCCACGGTGAAACTTTGAGAAAAAAATGATCACCTACCACAAAAGATAGATCCTTCCTCCGGTTATCTGCATAACTTTTCTGTCTGCTCTGAGTTGTTTTCATGTGTTTCTGAATCAACTAAACTTTTTTTGCCATCTCTTCTACCAATTCTGGTCCCATCAGCTTCCTTTCACCCACTTCATCCCAAAAAGCTGGAGTTCGACACCACTTCCCATATAACGCCTCAAACAGTGCCATCTGTATACTAGAATGAAAACAGTTATTATATGAAAACTCAACCAACGAATGATGTTGGTCCCAACTTCCCTGATAATACATAGAACAAGAAATTAGCATATCTTTTAATGTATGAATTGTTCGTTATGACTTCCCATCTGATTGCGGATGAAATGCTGTACTAAAATTTAATTCAGTACCCAAAGACTTCTGAAGGCCTTTACAAAAGTTAGAAGTAAACCTGGGATATAGATCAGATACAATGGAGAGGGGAACTCCATGAAACCTGACTATCTCCTTAAGATACAATCGGGAAAGTTGATCCAGGGAAAAAGTATCTCGTATGGCAAGGAAATGAGATGATTTAGTTAATCGATCAACAATAACCCAGATTGCATTATTACCTCAAGATGTATTTGGTAATCCCAAAACAAATACCATGGATATGTTTTCCCATTTCCAATCTGGTACTGTTAAAGGCTGAATCATCCCTTTCGGTAACTGCCGCTCTGCTTTAACCTACTGACAAGTCAGACACTTCACAGTAAAATTAGCAATATCTCTTTTTATTCCATCCCACCAGCAATACTCCCGCAAATCTCTGTATATCTTAGTATTTCAAGGATGAACTGAAAATGGGGTACTATGAGCCTCACATAACAACTCATTCTTCAACTGTGAATCACCAGGAACACATAATCTATTCCCAAACCTCAAAAAACAATCATTATCAATGTTGAATTCAGGAAACTTACCCTTCTGAACCAGCTCTACCATTTTCTGCAACTCACTCTCTTCCCTCTGTTCTTGCTTAATTCTATCTGATAGCGATGATCTCACTGATACCTGAAACAAAACAGAAGAACTTCCTGCATGAACAACTTCTATTCCAAAGTTCATCAAATCAAAAACCAAAGGATCTCGTTCCAAACATATCATGGTTAATGAAGCATTAATTTTTCGACTCAAAGAATCAGCCACTTTATTTTCTTTTCCCGGATGGTAATGAATTGTACAATCATAATCCTTGATTAAATCCAGAAATCTCCTATGTATCATGTTCAATTCTTTCTAAGTGAATATATACTTTAAACTTTTCTGATCAGTATATATTTCACACTTTACTCCATACAAATGATGCCTCCAAATTTTTAGAGGAAAAAAAACAGTAGCTAATTACAAGTCATGTGTAGGGTAATTTACCTCATTAGTTTTCAACTGACGTGAAGAAAATGCAATTACCTGATCATTATGCATAAGGAGACAACCACGTCCTTTCAATGAAGCATCACTGTATATAACGAACTCACCATTCCTGGAAGGAAGTGTCAAAACTGGAGCATTCACCAATCTTTTTTTCAACTCCTGAAAACAATCATCACATTATTTTGTCTAGATAAACTTAACACCCTTACAAGTTAGCTTAGTCATTGGTCTAGATAATCATGAAACATTTTCAACAAACCTTCGGTAGTAACCTGCAAAACCAAGAAAACTACGGATCTCAGTTACATTTGTGGGTCTTGGCCATTCTTTAACAACTTTTGTTTTAGCAGGATCAACAGTTATGCCATTTTTTGAAACAATGTGACCAAGGAAAGAATTTTTTTGTAACCAAAACTCATAGTTGATAAATTTTCCGTATAGTTTCTTTTCTTTTAATGTTTGCAAGATAACCTATAAATTACTTTCATGCTCCTATTTACTTTTATAAAACACCAAAATATCATCAATAAACACAACCACCATTTATCACCTGATTCAACTAAGTCATCACTGCAGTAAACTGTTTAGTTCTGATTCTGACCATCTCAAGATACTGATTTGAAAGGACATTTCACTCTGTATACCTTCCCAGAAAATCTATTCGGTTTCCTCTATCAAAAACCATTCATAACATAGAAATATATTAGGAGAAGCAACATGGTAATCTTCAAATGCTATAACATTTCAATCATACCATAAATTAATTTATAATTTAAAAACATTCTACCTCCTAAAGTTTTCTAAACCGACATCAGATACCAACTATAAGGCCCCGACCTTAAATCTTACTTAATATTGAATTAAATGAGTAATTCACATTGACAATCTTTTCTGGTTTAGAGTTTTATAGAATTAGAACATAACTATTACATCTCAAAAGATTACAAAGTAGAAACTTCTACTAAGTTTCCATAGAATAAAAACTCTTAAAAGAAACATGTCTAGTTCCCTGTTTTATATAGAATGACTTTCCCTTGATCCCATCCTTGACCCTATTCCACAATATGTCCTGTGAAAAACATTTCAAAAAAGCATGGGGTGAGCATAAAAATCTCAGTAAGGGATAAACAAAGAATGAAAACTATTAGTTTATCAAAACAACAAGTAAACCATGTATACTTTATCAAAGTAACACTTTTCACCTTTATGAAGTAGTAAAAACTCTTCACTGAATAAAGGATCATTTCTTACACTTTTTTAACCAAAATATTACCATAAAACCCATATAAAGATCACATAACATATAAAGGTAACTTTGGACATAAACATACTTAAATGGAATAACCATACGGTCGACTTCCACACATATCATCTAATGGAATAGCCATACGGCCGACTTCCATACCCAATGCATTGGAGGTTATAATGTAACCACCCATCCTGTTATTCACAGCACCACCCGTCATATGGTTTATTATGTAACCACTCTTCAAATGTCCAAGTACCAATATAAAATCATAAAACATAAAACAAAGATAATGGAAAGAAAAAATTTCCACACGTTGATCACAATATATCACATAAATATATTAACATAACAAATCCATTATAAAAACCATTTTCAATACCAAAATACATAAAATAGTATATGGTATTTGTTTCATTTTAAAAACATTACGGCATGTTGAGGAAGCCAAAGACCAAATAATACTCGCGGCGGCGGAGAAGCCATTGTCGCCGCATACGTACGCCAAAAACATTCCCTTTTTTCGTTTAGTAAAACGCTTCATATAAAAAGATTCCTTTTGAATAAACGTAAAATTCAAAGGGGTTTATACACCGTATTAATGAAAGTGGTGTATAAAACAAAAATATGCCTCAATGAAAGGATATTGAGACGAAGTCCCTTACAAAGACCATTTTACAATAAAATAGATCTATTATGAGTGTTCACTATAAGTACACATAATGAAAGTAAAAATACAATATAGTACATAATAATATCATGACATAATTTGAAAGTAGGAGATTAACCCAAAGAACGAAAATTGGGTTAAGAAGTTCCCTTACCTCGGGTCCGACATGACTCGAACGTTCTTTAACGTCCTGAATAATAAAATAGAGTTAATTTCTACTTGATTAAGAACCTTTTTCAAGTTCATTATTACTTTTATATCACTTATTACCATGTTATGAACTTTATGTAGTCATTTAAGTTGATAACGGTCGTTTGTCGATATTTGGTACTTGAGTCAAAAGTGAACTTCTTACAATTACATGTTGTTCGTGTGGTGAAAGGATCATTATATCCAGAATGATATTCATGATTTGGATATCATATATATCATATATATATATCCAGAATATACATGTATTTATAATATTACATAATCATTTATATGTAAGAAATGAAATGCACCGTTAATGGAGACGGTAACTCGTATGTACGCATGAACGCTACTTTCATTTCTTGGTCATATTAATGGAATTAAAAATAAATGTGAGGTATGAATATTTTAATTCCATAATTATATTAATCATTTATATGTAACATAAATCATATATAATAACTTTAAATCCATCCTTTATATGTCCCACATATGGCATTAATGAATCAAATCACTTTTAGGGTGCGGTAGTCCGCACTTCCTAAAATGAAGATATCATGTATACTCATAATGGAAGCCATGAAGGTGTGGCACATATAAAAAATACAGAAGATTAAGGAAGACATAAACATATTATATATCATATATAAATATATTGACATCTTAATGGACACCTTTGAAGGTGTTGGAAGAATATTGAACAATCATCGTTTCGTGAGGAAGAAATTTTCCATCCACGGAAACAGTATGTTCTTTAACCATTTGATGTAGGTGTGCGTATGTTTAGATCTAAATATTCATATAAAAACATCCTAGTATATTTAAGATACTTTATTTGTTACAAAATAAATGAATAAAAAGAGTTTAGGGGGTTGGAGAAGCAAAATAAAACAAAAGGACACAAGTGAAGACATTACCTTAAAATCGGGTAACTCTCTTAGATTTGAGCTCAAAGGCATCCTTGGGAATACTTCTGCCCAAATTGAGTCTTCTAATAGTTATAGGGGGATGTGGAGAGAAAAAATGGGCAGGGGTTGTCCGAGCCAAAGGCTTTGGATGTGTGGGTAAGGTGGTAGAGGTGGGGGCCTTTTATAAGAGGAGAGGAGGGGCACTCTTGGAAAGTAAAGAAATGTTACTTTATTTTTAAATGAGTTTCGAATTTAAAAGGTCCCAAATTAAAATACTTAAGGGATTAGGTGATAAGGGTTTGAAATATACCCAACCAATTGGTTTTTGACAAATGTAGGTCTTAGATTTTACATTATCTTTTCATTTTATTTAAATCGTTAAATAATGAGGTAATCGATGCATCATCATGGTGCCATAAATAATTTAATTTATATAATGTATAAAAATTATTAAAAAATTTCATGATGTTGGACAGATTTTTAGATTTCTAATGAATATTTATAGTCAAAATATGACTTGTATAACACCATTTAAATTTTTTTTTGTAAAACAACTCATGTTTGTGACATTATTACTTTAACATTAAATAAACAGATATTAATGTTATTTTCCTTCCAATGTGGCTCCATGGGGTCCCCAAGTTGACCCATGGATTTTTTTGGTCGGCCATGACATATCCAATAAGGGTATGACGTGTTTCTAGGTCATTCCATAATATTAAAACATTATTTTTACCTTAAACTACACTAATTACCTCTAATCATGACTAAAAACGTTAATGTTACTATTCACCAAAAAAATTATTTTAATCCCAATGACCCACATTTTACTTCTTAATGACAACAATGTATGTTGTATTTTTTAAATTCAAAACATAGAGGTAGTAAAATCTCATTTAAATGAAAAATTAGTTTTTTAAGTACCACTTAGTGGTTTCACTATTCATAAAAAATTGATGTTTTTCAGAAAAATACCAAAACATCACCCTAAGCTATATAAGATATTCTGAATTCAAAAATGATCTCTATTTTAAAAAATTCAAAACATATAATTTTCATTAATTAATTTAATAATTAATTCCCGATGTCAGAGAAAATAGTGTGTTTTTATGAAATAATAAGTATCAAAAGATTGACACTAGTTTAAGTCCAATTTTAAAGTGAAATTAATTCCAACGACCAATATTGGATTAAAAGGTAAAAATATATTCTAATTTAACTTTACAAACAATTCAAAAGATAAACTAATAATATAAATAAATTAGATTAAAAAGAGGTTTTGAATTAAAATAAAACATTTTTCACTATTCATTAAAAAAATGAACTTTATCGGAAAAATACCAAAAATCTACACAAAGTACATTTTGATGTCCCGATTCTAAATAAGAGTTCTATTTGGTCCAATAGAATGTATAAGAGTCACCAAAACTATATTTAATGACGGTTTGCCATCAAAAGGCGATAAGTGAACCTTTAGTGAAAATTAGGGTATATATGCCTAAAATTGAATTCTTTCCGTATTTTAAGACTTTATCTTTTATTGGATAAATGTAAAAACATATATAATCATATATAATCATATTTTAGTTCTTCCTATCCATTCTTTCCAATACAATGGCTCGGTGTTAACTACCATTTAAAATAATATTGTTTTATTACTAGTGTGCAACGTAAGATTTCAAAGAAACTCTTCGTTGCATATCGGGTACGCTATCGAACATAGCAACCACATTAAAGTAAAATTAATATTTAATTCATAAATATTAATAAATATGGGAATGTATTATTATTTATTTACCTGGGATGTTACATGATGTGTTTAAGGAAGACTTGAACCTTCTATAACATCTCTTGCACAAGATTAGGTTTAGGTAGATTTGTTTCTCCAACTTCATCCCAACAGATTGGAGTTCTACATCGATTTCCATGCAGAGCTTCATATGGAGTCATCTGAATACTCGAGTGGAAACTATTGTTGTATGAGAAATCAACTGATGGAATATGTAGATCCCATCCACCTTTGATTTTTAAAGAGCAATATCTTAGCTTTTCATCATGATTATGAGTAGTCCTTTCAGATTGGCCATCAGTTTGGGGTGATAGTCCATGATGAAATTTAATTCAAAACTCAAATCTTGTTGAAAACTTTAACAAAATTTAGATGTGAACCTTGGATCACAATCAGAGACTATCAATAATGGAACACCATGCAGTCTTCCCACATCATTCACATATATCCTTTCAGGTTTTTCAAGAGAGAGATATCTTCCCTAATAGTGATAAAATGGGAAGGTATGGTGATTCAGTTAAACACAACACATACCACATTATATACCTTGGACAGGTTCAGGAGACTCGTGAGAAACTCCATAGTGTCATTCTCCTATTTACAAATGGGTATAGGCAGTGGATTCTTCATCCCTCTAGAATTTTTTCACTATTCATTAACTTCTTGATATACAAAGCACCATTATATATATTTCGGAATATCCTTCTTCATGTCATCCCACCACAATGATTCTCGAAGATCTCGGTATATCTTGGTACTACCAGGATGGAAAGAGAATGTTGGGCTATGTGCATTGTACAATAGAACCTTCTTTATACCAGGTGTTAAAGGCACAAAAAGTCACATTTCCAACTGAATCATAACATCATCATCGATATAGAACTTGTGAAACTTTCCTTCCATTAACGAATTCACCTTCTTTTGAAATTCCAGATCATCCCTTTGTTCTTCCATAATCATATCTTTGAGATATGAATTCCCAATAATTTGGGATAGGTAGGATTTATCCATTGAACTTATTATTTCCAAATACATACTTTTCATATCGAAGAAGATAGGGTATTTCTCAATCCATAACATGAATATAGTAGCATGCTCTTTTAGGATTAGAGTATTAGCTTCCTCACTTTCCTTTCAAGGATGATAGTGTATAGAGAAATCGTAATACTTGATTTTATCTAACCATCTCCTTGGATGCATCTTCAGTATTTTTGTGTGAATAGATACTTTAAACTCACGTGGTAAGTGTATGTGTCAAATATCTCACAATAATGGCAGTGAAACCAGATTTTCAAGGATAAAATCACTGTTGTCAACTCTAGATATTGTGTTGGGTTATTATGCTGATGGATCTTCCACTGTCATAATACGTAGGCTTTCACATTATAATTTTTCATGATTGCACAAACCATTAAATTTTTTGAAGCATCATTGTATATCACAAAACATTCTCCACTTTCAGTAGTGTGAGTATAGGTGCATTGATCAACATTATCTTTAGCTCCGTGAAGCTTCCCTCACCTTATTTTTCCATAAATACCTTACACTTTTACTTGTTAAAATAGTTAGTGTGATTGAAAATCAAGAGAAATTTCTCACAAAACGTCTATAGTATATAACTAATCCTAGAAAACAATGTATTTATCTAACATAAGGGGACCTGGTCCATTCCTCAATTTCCTTTTTTCTGAAGGGTCCAATGAAATTCCCTCACTTGTGATCGCATGTCCGAAGAAAATTACTTTCTTCATCCAATAGTCACACTTGAAGAACATGGCATACAACTTATCTTATATCAATGTCATAATACCTAGTCTTATATATTCATGATTTTCTATATTTCTCTTGGAGTATATGATAATATCATTAATAAACACAACCAAAAAATTTTCTAGGTAATGTATAAACACGCTCTTCAACGAATCTTTAAATATTTTTGTTGCATTAGTATGTATGAAGGGAATCACAAGAATCTCAATGTGCCCATATTTTATACGGAATTCAGTCTTCTTAATATCTTCCATATTTAACTTTATCTGATTATATCAAGATCGAATATCAACAATTGAGAAGTATTGAGCTCCTCTTAACCGATCAAACTATTCATAAATCATTGGAAGATGATACATGTTCATTATGGTGATCTGGTTGTGATTCTGATAATCGATACACAATCTCATTTTTTCCTCCTTCTTCTTCACGAAGATCACCAGTGCACCCCAAGGTGATCCACTATAGCATATGAACACTTTTTTCCAAATTCTCTTGCATCTGCTTATTTAGCACATCTATTTCGATAGGATACACCCTATAAGGACACATTGGGATATGAGTAGCTCTGATTATGAGTTCTATTGAGAAATCAACCTTACGATCTGAGAGAATTATGGGTTACTCTTCTGGTTTTACATCATTTTATTCCACCATGATGGGCATTTTGGGATGGTTGGCACCTTCCTTTGAAACATCCATTTTATTGAGGTATTCCTCATCACATGTAATCAAGACCCACACAATTTAAGTGTTTTTTAAAGCAGATTCATGATATTATTTTCATTTGTATAGGAGATTAGGATGGGTCGTAGTATGAAAAGATATATTCTTTTACCTAAAGTTGTTATGTGCTCTGTATAATGAGATCCAATCCATTCCCATTATATTTCCAAATTCCACCAAGTGAAGTAGTACGAGATTTTCTGGAAGAATATTCCCATATATTTCAACCAGAGAATATTCAAACACATGGGATTCAATGATTTCCCCACTTGGTGGTTTGACAGATATCTCTACTTCAAGGTTTCCGGGATTTGATTCTAAATTTCTTGCAAACATGCACGATATAAAGGAATGTATAGAACATGAATCATATTAGACATTTTCAATTTTTTATTGAGTATGAATTGTTCCTTGTATGAAATCATTATCTTTCCCTACTTAGGATGTAGTGACAGAACAATCCATACCTTGTTCTGTAGGCTTTGGTGGTCGCTGACGCTGATTACCCTCGAGGACTCGAGGTTTAGTGCACTGGGTTGCATAGTGACCTTTCTTTATACAGTTGTATCATTGTACCATGGGTGGGGATACCCTTTCTTCCTCTACATTCTCCATCATTCTAATGACTTCTTGACACACTTGATCATGGTGTCTTTCTTTCCCTCACATAAATCAATTCCCCTTCCCTTTGAGGCACTTCCCATGATGAAACTTCACAAATTTTTGGCATGTGGGATGTTGAGTTTTCATCCCACCTTTGTCATTAGATCCTCCAGCATGAAACTCTATATTTTCATTCATATCAACATATTCATGGCACCATTCTAAAAACTCCATATTCATAATGACATCACATCGAAAAACATCTTCATAACTCCCAATGTCATGAATCAAAAGAGCATTTGAAAGGTGTGGTTGTAATCCACTAAAGAATATATAAACTGTTCTATCATTTTTTTTTAAAAAACCTCAAGAATACCATGAAAGACTTATGAAATTTTATTTGTAGTTCATAACATATTCTAAATATTTTTTCTTCAGCTCAATGAAGTCCTTCTCCATATTTGATGAAGTGTTTAGGGCAAATACATGTTGAGAAACATTATATTAATGTCTTCCAATTCCATATATCCAATTTCATCTCTTAGCATGGTGTTCTTAATCAAATCCCACCATTGACTGACCTCTCCATCTAGATGATAAATTGATAGAGTCACCTGCTCTATCTTAGAATAGTGGTGCACTGAAAAGATCTTCTCCATGGAGTTGACCCACTATTCCACAACTAGTGGATCAGAAGATCCACTACTTGTCGGTGGTCATTTCCACATAAAATACTCGATAACTAGTTTATCCATATTTGGTGAATGAGGATGTTCCCCATTGTTCTATATACTATTCATATCCTGATATATTTGGGTAAGAATCACCAAGAATTTTTGAATTCTACCTCCAAAAGCATTGGGAATGTCATTCAGGACATCGTTGTATAGGCCTTTGGACGGGTTGTTGGCCTGCTTTCTCCTGGTTTCCACAATTTTCTAAAATATAAAAGGATAGAAAAAAACATAAGCCAACAAGTCATTACCAAATTACTCATTTTTATGATTTACACTAAAATAAAAACTTAGTGATACTTACATAATGATTCATATTTTCATATTTGAACTTAGTCTTATACCTGAGGTTTTCTCAAGGGTTCACTAATCAAAATTCCCAAATTAACCAAACCATTCCTCTGATTCCAACTATATTGAACCTTCATTTTCTTAAATTACTATTAAATCATTATAATGATAAAAAAAACATAATATTATTACACCATGTGGATCCATAGTTTTAGTGTCTTTAGAAAACATGGACCATGTATAACATTTACAATGTCATGAATAAACTTTTATTTAATTCCTTCTTCTCTAGCTTCTTATTGGCTCTTGACCAATCGATAGTTTATGTAGTCACCTGAGCATATAAATCAGAAAATGTGGGAGCTAAAAATGTGTAATTGGATAGATAGGTACAATATTTCAATGGGTGAGTATAATCATAACATCGACAAATGATCATGAACATGAAAGGAAGAATTAATAAAAGACTTGAAATGTGGAAATGCATAAAAATGAAACATAATGATTTAGTGGTAAACTACGACCCATATTTGTGAAAAAATATATAATCATGTTCAAACATCATTTCAATTTAAATAAAGTTATTCATCACTTTACCCAATGCGTTGTTTCCCTTTATAATTTAGAGTGTACCTGAAACATCATAACATTCATTTTGCACAATATAATTCCAGGTGCACCATTCACATCATAACATTCTAATTATCATGCATGAAACATAGAAAATATAAAAAATGATCCTAAATAATAGATTTAATTTAATGGGTTTCATCACATATGAACACATTCATAAACATTGGATTTAAAAAATAAAAAGGGAATAACAAATTTGATAACAGAACCATCAACCTTGAGTGAGAAGTAAAACATGTGCTTTTGAAAGAATATTTATTTTGAGAAAACATTGTTTGATATAAACTCCAGTGGAAAACATGTATATCCTAGAAATTGTATGATAATGATGAAAAAATTATTTTTAAGGGGTGAACATACAAAAAATGAAGTGAAAGAGGGAGAACCCAAGTAAAGAATGTTTGGTTTGATAATTTCCCCTTATATTGTATTTGAATGATTTCATCACATTAATATCCATTATGACCAAATTAGAATCATAAATTAACAATTAAATAACCATTTGTACATTAATATAGTAATTTTTGTCTCATTAATTTATTTAATGGGCCATTTTATGAGTTATTGATTTAAAACACATTTTTCAGGAATGTTCGTTTTTATGGTTATCTTAAGCGATTCGGTTGTATTCATAAAAGGAAGTTTGTGTATAACCTAGACAAACATCCAGAACTAAAAATTCATTTTAGTAATAATATTCCAGGATTTTAAATTATCTTATAATGAATTATGTGATATACCATGATGATTAATCATTAGATAATAATTTAATGATGACCGTTTGGGTTAATTCGGGCGGTTTTTCGACCACAACAAACTTGTTTTGTTTAATCATTTAGTATTATGTACATAAGATTGTTCCATAACAATAAATATGATATAATTCCTATTGAATAATCTTTTTCAACCATAAATATGGTTTCATGAATATATCTGAAGGTAGTAATGGAAAAAAGAAAAGTAGTCGTTCTTGAAGGTGGTATATTTACACCTCTCGAACAACGTTTTCCATTCTAAAATAAAAGAAAGAAGGGGAGAAGGATCATGGATGATATATTATCCCATTAATATAACAAAACTATATTACAATTATGATATTGGAGTTACCATACCATTTTAATTTGTATAGGTGGGGAGATATTATGAAATGAAATTTATATTAAAAGGATATTAAAGGAAAATAGAGAAATTACATCTTGAATCCTCCTCTTAAGATCCTCCATAGGAACCTAGGCTTTGTATTTTGATGATTCCAAAAGCTCTTGGACGTGGGGAGGGGGTATGTAAGATTTTTGGATAGATTTTATACATTTATTAATGTTTGAGAGGTGTTTTCTTTCACGGGGAGTGAGAGGGGCTATTTATACATGAGGATGGGGGTTTTTAGAATAAAATATTAAATAAAATAATATATCAAATGTTAGACTTCTAATTATTGTTTTTTGAAATAATAAGTCACATATTAATATAATATAATTTTTTTAGAGTTAAAATTATCTTTATAATTCTAATTCATTAATTCATGAAAAGGAATGTGAAAGAAATAGAAAAAGATACTTTAAGGAATCACCTTTTGACATTATGCATTGGAAAGTTCTTTTTAGGTTTGGAAATTGAGTTAATTGTATTTTAAGGAACCATTTATAAAATTTAATATAAAATGGAATAATCTAATGTTATATAATGTTTATGTCATCATTACATCATGAATGATGCAATATTAGATACACTGGTTATGTGACAAACTGTATTTTTACAATTCATCCGAAAATTGATGTATTTTAGAAAATATGAAACATTCAACCTAAATTTTTTTATACCAGTAGAATCCAAAAAATTAACTCCGTTTTTGATAAAATTATAAATATTATTAATTTAATTTTTAATTAGAATCATATTTTACATGAAAAATATTTTTTTTAAAATTAAAACAGATTTCATAATTCTCTAAAAAATTAAATGTGGTCTTGTAAAATTATCTTAAAACCCCAAAGACATAGAATTGTTAATTTATGAAATAATTTTAGGAAAATTCATTTTCTATTAAATTAATAAATTATGTTTAATTAATAATTAATGACTTGAAAACCACCAATACTTTTAATATAGTCAAATTGTCATGTATAAGTTGCATTAATTTTATTTAATTAATCATGGGTAAAGTTACTATTGTTTTGGATGTTTTACAATTCATAATGGTCATATTAATATTCATTAGGGTAGGTTACTATTCATAATTATAGGTTATTATTCACCACAAATTTATTTTGTCAAATCATACTCCATACATCTTACTGTTCGCAATCATGTATGTAAGATTTATGATATTCAAAACATTGAAGTGGAAAAGTTATGTTTATTGATGACATAGTATTTAGTACCATGATATGCCACTGTGAATCCTAATACTATAAGTCACAATTATATGAAGGTTATTACATTGATAAAATGTTGGGTCATTACAAGTATATACCTGGCACTTTACACATACTACTATAAAATGGAAATCCATTAGATAATGATCTTTCTTATGAAGAAAAACCATGCTATATTCTAGATCAAACAGTGAAATTTCGATGAAACCTGACCACTCAAGTGGTTATTTTTTATTGAAACCACATGAATGAATATTGTATGTGGGAACATTTAGAAATTATAAGGCCGAATATTCCTCATATATTTTCATTAGAATGAATAATTTTGATGGGAAAAATAATTTTATGTGTGTTAGAATGTAACACCCCTATTTTTTCTATTATTTTCAAAAATATTTAAATTCAATTTATGTCTTTCACTATATAAAAAACTAAGCTCATCTTTCACTTCACGAAACACTGGGTTATTTTTTGTTTCACATGATAATGAGTTCTCAAAATTCCATGATATATTATAAATATTATTAAAACATGGAAATAACAAACATAACATGAAAAAGTGAAATGTATAGTAATAAAAAAACTTTAACTAATATGTTTAATGGTTTTATTAAAATAAAACAAATGGGAAAAAAATTATTAATTTACTATAATTTTATTATTTGTTTCGAGAATGAAATCTTCTAAAATATGTTTTTATTTATTTTTGTAGACAATATTCAAATATACTATTCACATGTTTATAAAAATAACTGGATAAAATAATATTCATTTTTTAAATCATAATTTCTAAAATTTTATTCTGGTAAATTTCTTCAATATATTATAAATATTTAATTTTTTATATGAATAGTTATAAATAATGATATTTATTTTAAGAAAACATTTTTCTCTAATGTATTTATAATTTTATTTTTTTAATATTTTTGTAACATTAAATTAGATGAATAATTTTACTTTTAATCAAATTTATGTAATTAGAATCAATTTCACATTGTGTTTTGATATAAAAATTTCATAAACTATTGAACATTTTCTCTTTAATAACCTACTTTCCCGTAACATCGAAAGGATTATATTTGAATAATAATTTTCCGCTTTTTAAAATGGAATTTGGAAAAAAGATTCCAAATTCTGAATAACAAAAATTTATATTATATAATATGGTAAACTTAATTTTTTTGAAAAATCAATAGTAAATAAAGTAAAAGTTAATTACCGACATTAATGTATAAATGGGTTTACTTGGGGTTAAATTAAATAGATAATGGTAGAAATGTAAGATAAATATCTCTTAAAAATATTGGATGGAGTTATTTCAACCGTTAAACCTAGCATGTTTTGTAATGATCCATTTATGGCCATTTTTACGTATAAAAAATGTAGGATCACTCATATATATTCAAAAATACATTGTGTATAATCTCATCCACTTCTAAAAGGACACCCCTCTTTTCTCTTGTTCACACGTTCAAAATCTTTTTTTCATAATACAAACAATAAAAAAAATCTAAAATTACCTCCCATAATCCTATAATACTATTTTTTCATATAAATCCATCCTAAGAATATTTTAGTGAAAACCTATAGAGGATACCCGAAGAAGGTTTTACATTAATACAAGAGTGATGTTGTTTTATTTATTCCACCACCGCCTTAATTTATTTTTAATCCATTATTAAAAAATATCTATAGTATCATCAATATAATTTGTTTCATAATATGTTTATTAACTATAACAACCTCAACTTCTATAAAATGGGTCAGAAATTCATCATCCATGTTTACGGAAGACTATAACCTGGTGAACTATTGTCATTTATTTCCATTAACACGGCTCCAGAATGGTTGTAATTATGGAAATATTATTTATAAATGATATTTATTATTTTATTATTCTTATGGGTCAATTATATGGCACATACATTCAAACTCAATACTTTTTTGGAATACGATAACGTCAATAATGTATACAGTGGACTACCACCCCGAGAAGCGATGTCATTCATTCACACATACATGGAATGTACTATGGATGGGTTTAATAAACATATGTGATATATATGACTCAAAAATTATTCTATTATTATAATGTATAAAATCTACTTTTAAATCTTTTAATATGACAAGAAAATGGAAATAATGTTCATGTGTATATTCAACCTACATTCTCCATATAGGATATATTTCATTTTCTATCACTAAATTGTATGAATTACTATGAATTCATATATAATTAATATATAATATATTTATACCATTGTTATAATTGTATTGATTATTGTAAAATTATCATTTTAATTATAAATTTTTTTATCAAAATAAATCATATATTAAAAAAGTACTTATTACCCAAAATGTAACATTAACATAGAATAGGTAATAATTGGTTTATAAAATGTTATAATAAAACCATATGTGAAATGATATATATTAATATGGTTCTGAAATATATGTATAGTTAAAATTTATTCATTATACAGTATGTTTTAATGTGAATGAAGGATGTCAAGACATAAGGTAAGGGATTTTGGTCTCACTTTCATTTTCTATGAGATAAATGCCATATCCACCTCACCTTTCTTTTAAAAAGTTTATATAATACACATGAATTAATTTAATTATTATAATAATGAAATATTATTATATTTACATATCCATTTTAGGATACCTCTGTCATTTGGTTTATGGTTTCAATGATATTAACATGTTAATTGTTTTTTTTTCCTTCTTTGAGACGAATGTCATGTTATGCAACTATATTCATTCATGAGGTGTACATAATTCCCCTTTTAAATGTATTATAATAAATTTTTTTTATCTTCATGATATTTTATGTTATATTATATGTTATTCTTTCTTCGGTATTAATATTCACTGTTACCAATGTGGTAATTATTTTATGTTGCAATCACATTGTTTATCAGGATTGTTTATGATTACGTTTTTGATGATATTATAATATGATACATATATCATGAAACTAATAAATTAATTTATTCTCCATTTAATCATGTTACTATCAAGTAATAATACAATTTCATCACTTTATGGGAGATAATATAATGAAGAAATTGTTTTCAAGTAAATATGAGTTTATTTGTTCATCAGTTGGGAATCTGTTTCGTTTAAAACCTTGTTCTCTAAATGGGTATAAAAAATGATTTATTACACTCCTATAATTTTTAGAAGAACTTTTTACCCATGTTTTACATTTTATAAAAAATTAATGTAATTTTTATTTCATTTTCCAAACAATCAATCATTGAATTTTTAAAAATAATATGAAAGGAATAATTGGTATAACATATACGTCATTAGTAAACATCCCATCATAATGAATTTTTTTCTATTTGAAGATTAATTTATATTTTTTCATGGTTATTTAATACATAAATTTTTTTAAATTGTTTTTTAATATATTTTTTAAAGAAAAAATGATATTTTTGTCATGTAATCTTTTAAATGATCGATCTGATTCATTGTCCATCTAGATTTAATCTTAGGTTGTTAACTATAAAATAATAGGGATATTAATCAATGTAAACATTGTTATTATGTATCTAAATTGATTATTTTTATGATGGAATTATGTTTCCAAAAAACATTAATCTCGCAAGGGTTATACAATGAGATAATCATTATGAAACTTAATTATTTTCATGGGTTATGATATAATGAAATGATTAAAAAATGTTCTCTTTTCAAAAGGATATGATATGAATAAATTTTTATGATAAAAAATTAATTTCATGGGTAATGATATGATTAATGTTTATAATATTTTAGATCACATGATTATGTTTTTTATTATGTGATGGGTGGTGCCTATTTCTTTATCTAATTAATTTGGCAAAGCTTAATATCTCTTCAGATAAATTGGATTGTAAATAGGAGTAAAAACATTTCAGTAAGGGACTTTTTTTCACTATGAGGATCGGGGGAGTGCTTTATGAAAACTATAATAGTTTTGCGAGTGATCCCAACCAAATATGATAATATTGGAACTAATTATTTACTAGTATGGAAACATTTATCTCTTTTTATGCATATTCCACAAATCCAAGTCTTCTGTCAATGTTATGCTCTCAGGATCATGTTCCAGGATTATCATATTATTCAATTCTTATGAAATTTAAAAATTCATTCCATTATAGAATATTATGATATTTATAATCATGGTATGGTTTTTAGATTCTATTGAAATGTCTCATACATTTATACTCATGATATACTTACATATCTCCCTTATTCACCCATACTGAGATTCTTCAGCTCAACTATTCTTATGTTTCCATTTAAAATGCTTTGAGGAAATATATAGAGTACGATATGTATATCATTGGTTCATATTATTATTAATATAGTATGGTATTACATATCTATCTTACAGAATTGTGTTTATTTTTATTTGTTAAAAAAGGAAACTAAATTGTTACATCCCTATGCATGTTTTTCTGTAATGTAATTAATATTCATAAATTTTATTTGTTATATCTATGTATGATAATCATGTGATTCTATAGTGTTTTTATCGTTTATATATGTATCCATCACATTGTTTAAATTATAGGGAATAAATTTATGCTATGGGAAGAATTTAACAAACATGTTTTCATTATTTAGTATAGAAATCATTTGTTTATTATCTGTAGATTATTGACTCTATATTCAGATATGAAGATAAATTTTTCATCTATATTGAACTATATATTATGAAATAGTACTTACATGGTGTAAAAATGTGTTTTTAAAGGATATCATATAATTAAATGATTGGGTTGAGTTCTTGGATTCAGACTATTGCAGGGTCATGAAATACCCACAAAGGAAAGATGAAATTGTCAATTTTTATTTTTAATGGAGGGTTCCTCATGATTGTACAAGGATAGAAATAATTACACCATTTATATAAGTAAATATGTTGGGATGGGTATTTAGGCAATTTTTAAATAGGGTATTCTGAATTTAACAGTTTTTATTCATATGGATTTATTATTATATATGGGAACATTCATTTGAATGGGACTTAGAAATTGATAAAATTATGGAATAATGAGGGTTATTTTCGATCTGAGGGTAGTCACATTGGGACCATACAAAAGAATTTAGTAAAAAATATATGGTAGGATAGTAACATCATAACTAAAGGATGTTATGACATTATCATATTTAAGGGAATGGTGACATGAAAGGGTTTCATAGTTTATGGGATTTCAGGGGGAAGTGGTGACACAATGAGATAAGGGACACACAATTAGTTTCATTTGGAATAGTAGTCATGGTATGGACTTCTATTAGGGGAGTAGTGTCATATCATGATATAAATTTCAATACAATTTATTTTAATGCCAAATTTATATTAAATATTATATAATTGATTTAATGAATTATCTAAACGTGATTCTACTATTTGTTTCCTTTTTTATCATTGGATAATCGTATTATAAGTCATTCAATGTGTAAAAGATGAATAATTATCCACTGTAACCCTAATTTTTGATAAAAACTTATCATTATTAAAAAAAATCCTTAATAAGTTATTTGAAATTCATATAATTTTATAATATCCTTTTTCTCTATAGTTTTTATCTTTATTTGAATTCATAGTAACCTATCATTCTAATTTAATATTCAAATATTTAAGGATTCATCATTATTGGTAATTCCTTATAATTCCACAATAAATACTCACAATCAACTAGTAAAATAATTAATTAAGGTAGGTGGTTCAATATTTTCACTTTTTATAAATACCAATGGGTCAATGAATTTTAAAAAATGAACATTTCTAACTATTTTAAGGTATTTTATACCCCTTTTGAGAATAAAATATGCATTATGTAAATTTTTTAAATTATTTTTTGAGATTTGAGTAAATAAATTTTTTAAATTTTTTAAAACCATAAACTTGATGATAAATATCATATTTTTTATGAACATATTAATTATGTTAAAATAAAAATTTGGTATTTTTTATTCATCGGTCCTGAGTGATTTAGTGGGGTACCGATGATAATTATCTTTGGGAATTGATGAAACAATCTCTATCATTAGATTACATAATGAGTTGTTATGTTAATCTAACATGTATTGTTGCTTTACATACTTGGAATTGAAATTTATCACCATAGTGTTAGTATAAGAAATTGAATATGAATGGATTTGAACATAATATTCAATATAGATCCTTTTTTTCCATTACCATAGCTACCATATGGAATTTTCAATGATGGGTATTTTCAGAATTATTATTTACATGTAATAAACTTTATTACAATATGTGATAAAAATAATAGCACATGTTACTATATAATTAAATCTATAATAATTATTTTATGATATATTTATTTTCAAACTAGAATTATTAGATTATCTTAAAGTTGTTACACATGGAACACTTAGTGAGGTATTAATGGACTAGATATGGTCACAAACTATATACTCCTAATAGTTATATATAATTTTTTTTAAAAAATACCCAAAAAAGATGGCATTTCTTAGGGGTGGAATATTATTTTTATGAATTTTTTGGATTGTAGAATGACATGTTGAGGAGCGTTTATTGAAAACAAATATGGGTAGGGATTATTAATTTTTTATTTTTTTCTTCTATTATATATATACTTATTTTCTATATCACCTTATTCTCTAGTATCGTGTTCCCTTTTTTTCTTATTTATTAGTGTTTTTATATATAAAATTGGTTCTTATATAAATTAACATTGTGGATGTTGTCATAAGAACTAATTTAACTATTAATAAATAACTTATTTCATGGAATAACCATTAAGTAAATATAATGCTATGTTGGGTTCTTAGTATGGACCCCGTTGATAATTATATATTTATTGGGAAAACTATTCCCAAGGTTGTATTCCATGACACCCCAAAACAAGATTCCAAACCAAGGGGACAAAAAATTTCCTTCGGGCCTTGTGGAAGCCCATTTTGGATTTTTAGTCATGGTTTTTCTAGGTTAGTTATTGATTTTTAATTCCACCGTCAACATATTACAAGAGATTTATTATGAAAATATTATAATGAAAATTTTCAATACTATTGTTCACATATAAAAATAAAATTGAAAATTGAAAATTTATTTTATAGTAAAAAGTCTAATTATATGACCATATAAAACCGATTAAAACACCTTGAGTGTCATACCGACAATTTAATTTCTAGAATTTATGTGAAAATAATCAATAATGGACCATCAATAACCCTATAACAATGCATAAATAGTATAACATAATCATTTATTTAAATAATTCAAATTTTAATGTTTTTTTTAATAAAAATCATTAGGTGGACCACTAAAAGAGAAATTGTGATGAATCAGGTATAGTGATTGTATCCTTCCAAACATTATCCATAAAAATAAAATTGGTTGTATTGATTAATGGATTTCACATTGATATGTTGATATACCTAACTAAATCCAAATTTAAATAACTCTTATTTAGATTATAAAGTAATATGAGTAAAAAATATTCATTCATGATAATCATAATAAGATATTGATTTCAGACAATCAAGTTTTTTATCGTAACAATATTCATATAATAACATAAAATAACTAGTATGTAATCTATCACATTCGAATAAATAAAAATTATCAAATGAGTAAAGGCCACATACCATAGACCACATTCTATTTATTTAAAAATACTTATAAATTCCATAATTTATTTTAATGAGAACCTATGTAATTAAAAATAATATTTTACCAAGACAATATAAAAAGTTCAAAAATCTAAAAATAGATATAAATGTGAAAAAAATCATCAAACATAATAATAAAACTGAAAATAAATGAAAAATCTTCTCAATGGCTTATTGAATACATAGGATCCCAGTACATGTTTGTAACGTCCCGGTTCCTGAATCCACCCAGAGGTGTCCCGTACCCGGTTGGTCACATGGCCTCATGCGCATTTCCCCAAACACCAGAGGCTACCGACTAGTAGTGAGGACCTTGGGTGTGATTGTGGGGAAACTATGACCTCATTGGAATAGTACACAGTAGAAGAAAAACATTTAGACAACAACAGAAAACGTAACCATCCATACAAGATTAAATGATAAACAATGGAAGACTAACAGTAAACCACTGGTGCACACACACATGTATATAAAATTATGGATGATACATATGTATAGAAAAGAATCCAAACATCTCACAATGCTGAATACAATACTAAACCAAAGTGAAAAATAAAATAGGTAAACTCCTCAGCATCGAAAGCCACAGATTGGTCCCATTCTCTCCAGCTCCATAGAAAGTCAAGTACCTGAAGTAGAAGGGAGCTTTCTCTTATCTATACCTGCAACAATATAATCTGTTTGGGCCCAAAAGCATGGTACAAATATGGTATGAGAAAATGTCCTAGTATGCAACCACCCAAAGATCTGTTCCTAACAGTCAGTGAATAAATGGCAGTAAAAATACCGGAAGCAGTAAACAGGAAAACACACACCAGCTACAATCCACAGAGTCTAGCATATAAAGTACACAAGTAACATCCAATTAACATGAAGAACAATAGGTAACCCCCTGGGTATTTCTCAGAGCCTACCCCTTATGGTTCAATCTATATGTACTAGAATCCCTCTGGGAGGCACACATAGTATCGCCCCTCTGGTTCAGCTAAAAAAGTAGACTCTCTGAGGAATCACTCACCGTCAATTCCCCCAATAGTCTCGTATCATACTAAAGGCTCTCTTGGGAATCACTCATCATCAATTTCCCCTGTGGCCCACTTTAAGGAACTACAGACTCTCTGAGGAAGCACTCAGCGTCAATTCCCCTGGTAGCCTCACATTGAAAATTAAAGACACTCTAGAGAAGTCCTTATGTCCATTATCCCTATGGTCCACTACACTAGGATCTCTCAGCCCTGTGTAAATCAAACATGCATAGCACGCGTATCGCCCCAATTAAACCTCAATAACTACTTGGCTATCATTACAAGGAACAAAATCATAACAGTACAATAGTTCTACTATCCTACGACATGGAATGGAAACTGGCAAACGCCTAACAAGAAAAACATACATGGAAAACATCCAGAGCATAGTAAAAATTACCCTATTCACCATAAATTACCACTACACAAACAATAAAGCAAAGATGGAAACAACAGGGAAAAATAGGAAACACAATAAATACCCAATTTAAGGGAATTGGTAGAATTTCCCAAAATATTTTAAGACTTCCTACAGAAAGGCAAAAACCACCTACCTTGATGCAAGGAGATCGATATACTAGAACCATGATGATTGATTCTCCTTAGAACATTGATGATATGAGAAAACGTCCAAAACTCTCAACCCACGGTATCATAAGAAAGGGAAGAAATTGGAAACCAAGGTTCTAGGATAAGGGAGAAATCACCACTGCAGTTCCAACACAATCAACGGTGGTTAAAACAGAGATGAGATGGAAGCTCGGGGGGCCCATGGAATAATCACAGTTGAATGGAAGATCTCGTCCAAATGAGACCTAGAAGAAGTTCGTTCTGGAGATTAGGCCCGACCCCGGTCCGTTTAATGAAAAAAATAAAATACACAGCGTGTAATTCTAGGGTACACAGCGTGTACTCGGTTTTTCTATAATCCACTTTAAGCAGTCTCCACATCACCCCCACACACTGTTTGTGTGGCCCGGACACTGCTAGAACATGGATTCGAGTGGCAATGGAGTACACGACATGTACTAAAAAAGTACACAATGTGTACAACAATAATTTTCAGAAACTCCACTTTTCTCAGAAACTCTATAAAATAGAAAGACATAACTGAAAAAGAAGATCTGGGTTCTTACAAACTTCCCCCTTAAAGAAATTTGTCCCAGGATTTCAATAGCGAGGTGTAGAATGAGAAACCTCGAACAGCTCCGACCACTGTGATCGTACATCGGCCTCCCTCTCTTAGGTCTCGTCCTATACTCTCCTGTGCTGACATAGCACCTGTACTAGAGTAACATATTGCACATGGAGAACCTTGGTATTGTGATCGAAAAACCGGATAGGATGCTCCTCAAACGATGCATCTGCTTTGAGCTCAACCTCCTCAGGCTGAAAGACATGAGACAAGCCTGAAAAGTAACATCAGAGTTGAGAGATGTGGAAGACGTCGTTCATGGTCCAATACCTCTTAGGTAACTGCAACCGATAGGCAACCGACAGAACATTTTCCAATACCTCAAACGGCCCGACGTACTGTGGTGAAAGCTTACCCTGTCTCTGAATCCTCTTGTGTCGCAATCTCGAGGCGACACGCAAGAAAACCTGATCCCCGACCTCGAACTCTAGAGGTCGTCTCCGGTGATCAGCATAAGGCTTTTGTTGAGACAATGTTGTAGCCATCCTCTTCCGAATCAACTCTATCTGCTTTGAGGTCTCCTGAACAACACGACGTCCCAGTAAAGCTATCTCTCCTGCCTTGAGCCAGAATAAAGGTGATCGGCATGGCCTATCGTACAAATCCTCGTAAGGTGAAATATGGATAGTCTCATGAAAACTGTTGTTGTAGGAGAACCCCACCAGAGGGATATGCTTCTCCCAAGAACCTCCAAATGCTAGAATATATGCTCGGAGCATATCCTCAAGCACCTGGATCGTATGCTTAGACTGGCCATCTGTTTGGGGATGGTATGTTGTAATCCAAAGTACCTATGTACCCAAATCCCTATGAATCCCCAGCTAGAACCGAGAATTAAATCACCCATCTCTGACAGAAACAATGGAGTGTGGAACTCCATGACGACATACAATCTCTCGGATGTATAATAGTCCCAGATCATCAACAATAAAGGTATCCTTCATCGGTCTGAAGTGAGAAACCTTCGTAAGTCTGTCGACGACAACCCAAGTAGCATCGTTCCCTCGAGGAAACCTCGGCTATCCGGTCACAAAGTCCATCGCGAAATAGTTCCACTTACACTGTGGAATGGGTAACTGCTGTGAAAGTTATACTCGTCACTAATGCTCGACCTTTACCTTCTGACAAGTAGAACACCTCAAGACCAAACCAACAACATCTCTCTTCATACCTGGCCATGAGTACTGGCGATAAAGATCCAGATAGATCTAGGTGACCCCAGGATGAACTTCCAAAACTGAGGAATGAAAATCATGCATCAGCTCCTCGCATATGTCTGCTGGAACCCATATGCGTCCCTCGAAATGCAAGATATCATCCTCAACCACTGTCTATCCAAGAAGATGGTCCACTCCTGACATACTCTCCCACAGGACTAAGCCTTCTGGGTCTGATAACTCCCTCATTCGTACCTGATAAAGATGTGTTGAGGTAACAAGTATAGAAGATAGGAAAATTTGTCCCTATCTGTCGTGGACCTCTAGATGCATCTCAGAGAATAGAGCCATAAGCTTCCACTCAATACTGGCCTCCTCATATTCCTGAATCTGATTTCTCCTACACAACGCATCTACCACTGTGTTGCCCATTCCCGGTGTATAGGAATGTTCACAATCAAAGGACTGATGATACTCTACCCACCATCACTGTCTCAGATTCAGATCACGTTGAGTGAAGATATACTTGATACTCTTTAGTTCGGTGAAAATCACAAAGTTCTCTCCCTGATGGTAATGTATTCAATAGCATAAGGCATGAACAACAGTTTCCAACTCCAGGTTGTGCGTCGGGTAGTTCCTCTCATGTGGCCTCAACTGGCGAGACCCGTACACAACGACTCCATCTCCTTGCATAAGCACAGTTCCCCGCACGAGACCTGAAGCATCACAATAAACAGTGTAGTTATTTCCTGGATCTGGAAAGACTAGTATCAGTGCTTACCTCAACCTTCCCTTTAGCTCCTGAAAGGTTGAATCACAAGAATCTGACCATAAGGACTTCGCCCCCTTCATGGACAGACCTGTCAATGGTGCTGCTAGGCGTGAAAATTCATGAATGAATCATCTGCAGTATCCAGCCAGCCCTAGGAAACATCGTACCTCAAAAAAGTTATTCGGATTCTCCCAGGAAATTGCATCTCTCACATTCTCTGGTCCACAGATACTCCTGACTTTGAGATGACGTGACCCTATAAGTGAATCTGATCCATCCAAAAGTGGCACTTCTAGTGTTTATCATAAAGCTGATGCTATTTCAGTGTACTCAAGACGATCTCAAGATGGGTATCATGGTCGTGTCGAGTATGAGAGTACACCACAATATCATCCACAAATACCACGACGAATGAATCCATGTAAGGATGGAACACTCGGTTCATCAGTTCCATGAAAACTGCTGGCGCATTTGTGAGACTGAACGGCGTTACCGTAAACTTGTAGAGACCATACATGCTTCTAAAGGCTATTAGAGGGATATCTGATGGTCTAACACACAAATGGTGATAACCAGACCTCAAATAGATCATTGAGAACACCCGGTCTCCTCGAAGATGATTGAAAATATAATCAATCCTTGTCAAGGGATATCGGTTCATGACCGTTAACTAGTTCAGCTTCTGATCATCCACATATAGCCTAAGGGTACCATCTGTCTTCTTCGCAAAAAGGACAGGAGAACCCCAAGGAGAAGTATTGGGTCATGGGAAACCATTTTCCTAAAACTCCTCCTATTTCTTCTTGACCTCATGAATCATAGGTGTAGCCATCCTATAGGGAGGAATGGACATTTGTGCCACTCCTGGCACGAGCTTAATAGAGAAGTCTACCTCACGCTCCGGAGGAAAACATAAAAAGTCATCTGGAACGAAATCCCTGAATTGATCCCCCACTGGAGGAAATTATAACCGTGAAGTCCCCTGGTCATCTAGATAAAGGCTAGAAATATTGGTCATAACCCCTTCTAGCCCATGATGCTGAAGTCCTTCTTGACTTGCCCGAACATCCCATTCGACTCTATAAAGAAAATATTCACCCTCTGGTGAAATGAAACTCACCCTGCCGCAATAACAGTCGATGACTGCCTCGAAGGGAACCAATCAGTCCATCCCGAGAATGATATCACAGCCTGTCATCTCCAGGACATAGAGATCCCATAATAAATGATACCATGAATCCTCGAGAGGGCACTCTCTACACTATCATACACTAGATGTCCTCGTCCCCAAAGGTGTGTCTAGTGTCAACAAGTCAGAAGATGAAAAGTCATAGAGCCCAAGGCTCTCCACAACAGAAACAGAGATAAAGATATGCAAAGCAGTAGTATTGAAAAGAGTTGAAGATAAAAATGAGGATACTAAGAATGTACCACGAACTGTAGAGGGTATGGGATCCTGCTCCTGCTGGGATTACTCCAATGAAAAGGCCTGACCTGTACCACGACCATGTAGCCCTACCTGACTGCTCTGAGATGATCTTCCCTACTATTGCTGATATACCGAAGACTAAACACCTCGGGAACGACCTCCACCTTAGGCTGAACGGCCAGATGAAATACAGTTCTAGACTGGTGAGAAACTAGTGGCGCTGCTCCTGAACTAGGAGTCATGGAAAAACCCCCGTCACCAGCTACTGGTGAGAAAATTTGGTAGAAACGCTGAAGGTGACCAATCTTGCCGCAAGATCGGCACTCCACTGGGTCTCTCTGGAACTGCGGCCTCGTGTGCCCTACCCTTCGACACTGGTAGCATACTACATGGCTACCTGAAGATGTATCTCGCCTCCTCGGATCACCGTGCGTAGTCTCCCTATGGCGCTTCCTTCCGTAAACTAGAGGAATACTAGCTCTGGAAGCGGAACAGCCCTAGCTTGTAGCTCCATAGTATCTCATATTTCACTCTGCAATCAGTGCCTGGTTGATGATGGAAGTGATGGAAGTAAACTGGAAGATATTCACCTGCGAGTGGATCTCCTGCCCGAGACCATCCTCAAACTTCCTTGCTAAGAACACCCGATCTCCACCCTGGAGGGGTGTGAAATGCTGCAGCTCAGTGAAATGAGAGGAATAATCTATAATAGAAAGAGTAACCTGATCTAGACTCATGAAATCCCTGGCTCGATTGACCCTCAGGGTCTCCGGGTAGAAGTAGTCATAGAACACGTGTTGGAACTCCTCCCAAGACGTAACCTGCTGATGACCCACCTGTGAGATCAGGTCCCCCCACCTCTTGGTGGAGTCTCATAGAATATAGGTAGAGAGCATGACCTGACTCTCTGGAGGTGTTTCTAGATGCTCAATGATAGTGATCATGGCTTCCATCCATTGCACTGCAGCCTGTGGTCCTCCTTCCCCCAAGAAAGTATGAGTATGCTGCTGCTAGAAAACCCGCATCAAGTCTTCCATAGACGTGGTAGGAGGCGGTGCTCCCTGAATGGTATAAATCATCCTCATAAAGCCTTCCCTGAACTGTGCATCATCCCCGGCAACTGGTACAAAAGACAGTGCCAAGGCTGGCCCGACTAGAGGATCAGCAGGAATTCCCTGATCAGCCATATATGGCGTCTGATCACCATCCTGCAACTGACGCACAACCAGAGGACGTCTCAGAGGCATAAAACTGATGATTATAGGAATAACATAGATAAGGAATATCAAGGAAAGAGAAAAAATGAGTTCAAAAATGATATAGGAGAATGAAACACTCAAGTTTTATAAAACACGACTACACGACATGTATAAAATCTAAACGGCGTATACTTAACTCCATTCTCCTGGACGAGTATCTATGCATGGCTAACCCACACGGTATTTTAAACTGAGACTACATGATGTGTTCCCTGTGTACACAACGTGTGGTATAAAAGGTTTCAACGACCCATGTTATTATTTACACAGCCTGTTACACAACTGATACTACATGCCGTGTTCCAAACAAACACAGCGTGTACTTGAAGACTTTTCCTGACCGGTGTTGTTGGCGACACAGCTGGGTACACGGCTAACCCTTACATGGCATGTTACGAACAAACTGGGCGTGTATAGGAGGAGATAACGTCGTCTCGTGTTGTTCGTGACATGGACGAGTACCGAGAAATAGGATACACGACAGGTTTATACAAAACACAGTGTGCATTACACGAGCTTCCCCGACACGTTCTATTAGGGACACGGCCGGGTACATGGATCACTACTACACGGTGTGTACCTAACGTACACGGCGTGTTCATGGAGATTTTTCACAACCCGTGTTATTACTCACACAGTTGATGAAAATGTTTAAAACTACACGGCGTGTATATATAAAGTACACGGTGTGTATTCTGTGTTTTTCTGGGAAGTAGCTCTGAAACTGCACCGAATCCCAGAAAACACTGAAAAACAAGAATGAAGGTGCCAAATTCTGATTTTTGAGGGCCCATACTCCCCACGAATCAAATCGTGTCATCCAATACAGTCATATATAAGGAAAAACGTGTCAATGATGCACTAATTCTCGATTCCAGAGGGCTCATAACACCTCAAGAACCAAAATTTGGCGTTCATTTAAGCAAGTACAGTACAAAAAAATTTCTATCAAACTGAAGGGATTCTAACAAAGAAACTACCACAACAGCATGCATAATCTACACAATGTCTATCACAACAACATGCAATTGCTAATGCTCCCTAGATGTCATTGCAAGAATGCATGGCATGCGATTTCTAACAAGTTCCTATATGATGCATGAGATGGAATAACATCATCTCATCGAGATGAGATAGAAATAGAACCACAATATCAAAAAAAATAACCACACAGGGTATGTGAATAAATCTAGTTGAAATCAGATCAACTGTAACATAGAAAAACTAGACAACTGTAATAAGCGAGGTAGATTGGATTTTCCCTGTACATGGGTTAGCTACTCCCCAGCACAGCTTAATACCAAGTACTGAATCCATATTATCACTGGCTAAAGGCTCCAAAAAGTAGATCAAGAGAAAATAACACGTCTAATATCACTTTGTAATGTCCTGGTTCCAGAACCCACCTAGAGGCACTCCGTACCCGGTTGGTCACATGGACACAAGCGCATTTCCCCAAATTCCAGAGGATTCGAACTTGTAGCGAGGTCCTTAGGTGTGATAGTGGGGAAACTATTCCCTAATTGGAAGAGTACATAGTTGAAGAAAAACATTTAGGCAACAACAGAAAATGTAACCATCCATACAAGAGTAAATGATAAACTGTTGAAGACTTACAGTAAATAACTAGAGCACAAACATGTATATTAAATGATTCATGATACATATGTCTATGAAATCATCCAAACAAGTCACAATACTAAATAAAATACTAAACCAAAGAGAAATGGGAAATAGGTAAACTCCTCAGCATCGCAATCCACTGCTTTGTCCCATGCTCTCCAGCTCCACAATAAGTCAAGTACAAGATGTAGAAGAGTGCTTTCCCTTATCTATACCTGCAACAATATAATATGTTTTGGCCCAAAAGAATTGTCCAAATAGGGTGTAAGACAATGTCCCAGTATGCAACCACCCAAAGATTTGTGCTTAATTGTTAGTGAATACGTGGCAGTAAAAATACAGGAAGCACTAAACAGGAAAACACACAGCAGCTAAAATCCACAGAGGCTAGCATATAAAGTACACAAGTAACAACCAATAAATAAGAAGAACAACAGTTAACCCCCTGGGTAGTTATCACAGCCTATCCGTTAAGGTTCAACCTACATGTACTAGAAACCCTATGGGAGGAAAACATAGTCTCTCCGCTCTGGTTCAGCTAAAAAAATAGACTCTCTGAGGAAGCACTCATCTTCAATTTCCCCTATAGTCTCATATCGTACTAAAGGCTCTCGGGGGAAGCACTCAATGTCAATTCCCCATGTAGACTGTGTCGAGAAACTATAGACTCCTTGAGGAAGCACTAAATGTCAGTTCTCCCTGTGGTCGCACATCAAAAATTCAAGACACTCTAGAGAATCCCTTATGTCTATTCTTCCTATGGTCCACTACACTTGGTTATCTCAGCCCTGTGTAAAACAAACATGCATATCACGCGTATCGCCCCAATTAAACCTCAAGAACGTCATGTAAATCACTATAAGCCACAACAACATAACAGTACAATAGTTACACTATCCTACGAATAGGCATGGAAAATGGAAAACTCCTAACCAGAAAAACATGCATGGAAAAACTTCCACAACACAGTAAAAATTACCTTATTCACAAGAATTTACCTCTACTCAAAAAATCAAGAAATGCAGGAAACAACAGGTAAAAATTGGAAACACACACAATACCCCATTTAAGGGAATTGGGGGAATTGCACAAAATATTCAAATAATTCCTACAAAAGGCACAAACCACCTACCTTGATGCTTGGAGATCGATATACTTGAACAAAGATGATTAATTCTCCTTTGAACATCGAATATCTAAGAAAACATCCAAAATTCACAACCCAAGATATCTTGAGAAAGAGAAGGAATTGGAATAAAAGGCTCTAGTAGAAGGGAGAAATCACTATTGTGGTTCCAACCCAATCAACGCTAGCTGAAACGGAGATCTAACGAAAGCTCAGGACCTCAGAGAAGAATCACAGCCGTAAGGGAGCTCTCGGCCAAACGAGACCTAGAAAAAGTTTTTTCTGGCGATTAGGCGTAACCTCGGTCCATTTAATGGAATAAATAGAAAATACACGGCGTGTACTTCTGGGGTACACGACGCGTACTCAGTTTTTCTGTACTCCGGTTTAAGCGGCCTCCACATCACCCCCACACACCATGTGTGTGGCCTGCACACGGCCAACACACAGCTTTGAGCGGGAAGGGAGTACACGATGTGTAATCATAAAGTACACGGTGTGTACTTCCAAAATTTCCAGAAACTCCTCTTTTCTCAAAAACTCTTGAAAAAAGAAAGACATACCTGAAAACAAAGATCCGGGTTCTTACAATGTATAATAACAAAATTAAACCCATTAAACTATATATTATTTCTAAAATATATGAATAAAAATTTAAAACACATTTTCCACATAACCTTATTAAAATAGAGTGAATCATCATAAATTTAAACTTCCCAAGCCATCTAAAGATTCCTTAAATGAAAGCCCCGTATTTATGAATTATTTTTCACTATGGTCGTGTCAAATCACACTCAAACAAATAAAAAAATATAGAAATAATAATAATAAATATATTTCATATATTATTAATGATCATAAATAGAAATTTTGGATTCATAAATAATATAATAATTATATGTAATTATTATAATGAAAATTATTTTGATTTAATCTATTAGATATTTTTTCCATGAATTATTTTATTTCAAATAAAAATAAAATTGATAAATTTTAAATTTTGAAAATAAAAAAATGAAATTTATTTTTTTACACATCTTAAAATATTAAATATTTGGTTTGTTTTTGGTATTTTTCATAAATCACTATTATTTGGGTGAATAGCGAGAAATTATCATTTTTGGTAAAACTATCAATGATTTTACATTAAAAAAATATCTTTCTTTTTCTAATTAGTTATAAAGTTAAATTAGTCGAATTCGAATAAAAAATAATAATAGTTCTTTAGAAATCAGTATTATAACTTATTTTTGAATAAAATAATTTATTTTGTTAAAATACAAAATTTCAAATTAAATTTATCTATTTCATTTTTCCTACATATATTGAAATTAATTCTCAAGAATTTTAAATTTTGAATCTCAAAAAATGGAATTAAATTTGGATGCATTAGAATAAAATATGATAATGTTTTCAATTACATTTTTAGTGATAATAAAAAGTTACTGTTATTTAATTTCATCACCTCTATAAATGTTACAAATTTAAGCAAGGGATTTAATATACAATTGAAGGATAAATTTTTTTTTAATCCTAGAGAAATGTGAATTATTTTAATGTATTTTAGAAATTAAACGATATTTTTTCTAATTTATTTAATTTTTCCCCAATTATTTTCTTAATAAAACTGATTAAATTTAAATATTTAATGTATTTATAAAATTTTCAATCCCATCACCTATAAGAGGGAAACTACTCTCCTCATTTATTCATTAATATTGAGCCAGATAGCTAAATAAATCTCTTCTTAAATCACAGCCCAACATCCGTCCCCACATCCCAAAGGTTCTAGTCTTCCCAATAGACCAATCATATAAATAATAACTTATTATCAAAAGGGAGATTTCAGTAGATGATTGATTTGTACTATATAACCTATTTTCCATTAATATAATCTTTTACATCATAAAAAGGTTATATAACCACAATAATGTAATGAAATATGTAATATTCCATATATATAAATAAATTTTTTATTATAAAAATACATATCTATCCCTTTTATATCGATTGATAAATTGAATTGTGTCTTGTGCGTATAGGTATTCTACCACCACGACTACATATATGTTTTTCTCCATCCCTAAATAACACAAATGTTTTGAAATATGCAATTAATAAAATAAAATAGTTTTATGAAATTATTATTATTTTGGATAGATAATATATTATATAACACATTACCCTTTCTATCGATTTGAATTTTTTTAATGTAAATAATGCAAATGTCTAGAATATCACCTATATGAAGTGATGTGACTAATTTTTCATTATCACCTCACAAGGTTGGTTATAAGGAATGAACTCATTCATAAATATTAAATTTATAAAATAGTAATTATTGAAAACAATTTACAAAATATATACCTTATTAATTTTCCATCAAATAGAAAACATGATATTTCAGTCATATGTATGTGGGGACTACTACCTCCATCATAAATCATATTTCCTTATTTTAATACACCTTACTTGGATAATTCTAATTTTTTTAATATATGAAAATAATCAGTTTTCGTGATTATTATATTTGATAAAATTTAACCATGATCCCTTTGACCCATGTCATCCCACCGATCTGAATATGGACTTGTAAAACAATGATCCTAAAAAAATGAAACATGAACATTACGATTTTAGTTAGTAAATAAATTGGAGAAAAAACTAAATGAATATAATAATTAAAATTTAATAAACATGGAAAACATTATTAAAAATGTATAAAACTAATATAATTTTATTACCTTAAAGAGTATATATATAAACAAGACTAGTTGAGATTCGACGTAAAAAGACTTATTTTAAAACTATTATTTTAATGTATCCCTTCAAGCACATTATATTTAATCTTGAGGGTAATTTAATTATTTAATTGATTTTACAATTTATGTACCTGGGTAATTTAATTTAATATATATTTTTTACATACAATAAAAATTATTATAATGGGTTATTTTCAAAAAATATTAAAGATGGTAATTTTTTATTATAATAAAATTGAAGAAATAATATTTTTACATATATGGCTTAGAATCATATTCCCACTAATATAGAATGTTTTTAAAGATTATTATTTTACACATATGTATGTTTATTTTTGTTGAAATTGTCTTTCACAAATGTCTAAGAATTTATATTTTTTTTAATTTTTTTCTTATGAAATGGAATTTTATTCAGATATTTCCGAAATAAATTAAAGTAATATTGCTTAGAATCATAAATTAAAATTCAAATGACTTATATTTTTAATAAAAACATATATGTTTCTATATATTAAATAGTTCATTGGAAACTATGTTCTTATTATCGACCTCAATTATATTGGTTATTAATATTTCATGTTTTTGTAGTTGGTATTAGAAGATGGTTAAAAATAAATTTTTAGTCTATGTTGTTATCAAAATTAGTTTTATGGATATTTTATATTAATATATATTTTATCATGAGATATATTTTGAGGATTTTAATGTGTCTTCATCTAATATATGGTTATTTAAACATTTTTTCTACAATGTATATACAGATGTTGAGTTAGAAAGGCCTTAGGAGGATACTATCATTCCAATACATCAAAATTGAAATGATTTAATTATAATAGATATTTTCATTGTTGTGTAAATGAATTTAAAAAAGGATATTCATAGTGGTACCAATCCAAGGTAATGATGAAATTGTATAAATAATAATATATTGATAGTATAGATTTTCAGGAAACATCACACTTTATCTTTCAGTGGATCCTCAAACCCAATGAAATATGAAGTATGTGTTAACACATTGGGGAATATATTTTATGTTAATGGATATTAGTAAATATTAATGGAAAAAATTAGTATTTAACATTTTCAAGGTGAATTCAATCATTGGTTCTCTATGATTAAGAACACAAAGTAAAAGGAAAACATTTATTCTTTAGAATAGAGGAAAATTAAATATATCATCCTTCAAAAAAATATTCCAAAATTTATTAAACATATAGTAGAAAAGAATTTCGTAGTGTAAATGGAAAATGAGCATATTTATATTACAACCAATGAAGCTAATATTACTATATTATATAGGTTAGAATCAAATTTTATTTTGGAAAATGACAATAAAACATATATATTTTACTCAGTGTAAATTCCATATTAACAAGGCCTCAAGTTATATCCATGTTGATATACTATGGGTAAATTATGTTGTGTGCAGAGAAAATTCAATCTAAGTTTACAAATTTCTAAAAAAACAAGGATATAATGAGATCATGGTGGCATGGAATGTTGAAGGATTAATTTAATAAACATTAAGGTAAAAAAAATTACCCAATTTTCATAAGGGTTTAATGAAAATTCCCAGATAATTAATTAAAGTATTTGATAAGTGTTAACGATGTGAAAATCCTACGAACATAGAACATGAATTCAAAGAAATGTGATATGGTGATTGTCGGACTAGTAATTAATAGAAATTAATGAATGGTTTTAATAGGGATGATTTTGGATGTTATACTAATACATGTCCAATGAAGAAAAATTAAGGTGGGAGTCATCATGATTAGAAACCAAAATGTAATAAAATTCTATTTCCTTTTACAGAAACTTATTATGGACTCTCAAATGACGTTTTGGAAGGTAAATTACTTATTTATTTATATTATTCTTGTTTATTATTTCATTTAGGATCCACACATTCGTCTATATTTGGTAATAATTCAATTAAAAATAGAATAAAAACTCATGAAATAAATTGAGAAATCATGGTAAAAAATATTAGGGTATTTATAAGAGAAATATGATTTTTTAGAAATCATGATCTTATAGTTTGAGTAATGAATATTCCTGAAAAAAATGGTGAGTTTCTCATTGTAATGTTTTATGTTATTCTAGGTATGTTTTGGATTTCAATATACCATTATATGTCATATTGTATAGAAAAATAAGTCATTATTCTGAATTAGTTTCCATATTTATAAATGAATGAATTCGTAACTTTTGAATCATACAAAGAAGATATGATAATGATAAAATATATAAGTAAATTTTATCTTCTATATATTATTTAGAATGAATAAAATGTTTTAACTGGTGGTGTTTCAGTATTAAATGAATCTTTGGATTTATTTCCTATATATTTTCCTAGTTTATTTCTTAATTGAGAGCTTATTTTTCGTCCTTATCCATTTTATATATGATAACATAATATGAAAACCTCCCTATGTAATGACATTAGTTGAGTATTAAGAATTAAAAACCTAGTTACATGATTTAATTGATAAGGTTTTCATCCACAACAGTAGTTCACCAATGAGTGATCATGCTCTATTTTGTATTAAATAATGATGGTTCTTTGGGTATTTTCATTAAATATTGAGATATCGATAATATTACTAACACAAAAAGTATCATTTTCATTATGTTGATGACATGTTTCATCTACTCTAGGGAGTGAATTTTTGTTAAATATTTGTTAAGTTATGTGCACCATCAACTAATTATAAACATAAATGACATTATAACGATGGTTTTTAAGAATATGTATAAACAATATAGGTTTTTATTTTTACTTTTGTGTTAATAAATTCACAAATTGTATTTATGAATAAATTGTATATATTTTTTCATCGTTATTTAGAGATATTTGACGTTTTTTATTAATAATATTCTCATATACTATAAATAAATGAATATAATGAGAATCATTTGACTATTTTTCATCAAACACTAAAGGAAAAAAGGTTGTTTTGAAAATGTATTAAATGAAAATTTTAGCTATAATACAATTCAATACATTGGAATATTTTTATAAATTATTTTATAAATATTTATAATTCTTATACTATAGTAGTTGGACAGTTTCCAATGACAAAAAATATTATTGACAATCCTTTTCTTCATGGAATCATTGGTTACATCGGATGGTCTTTTTAAAATATTAATTGTTTATCTTACGACAAAATTTGTCAAAATGGAATAGAAAAAAATAATTCTGGACTATGTCATGGGATTTAAGATTCTATTAATAAAAAAATAAGTAAGGTTATTGTTCCCGTATTGATATATATTTATAAAAATATGAACTATTTTTATTTTTTTGACACTTATTTTAGGTTCCTTGGTTTATTAATAATATAGAATTGTTTAGTTATTAAATATGTGTTTTTCATGTAAATTCATTTGAGAATTATTATTCTACACATTTACTTGATATTTTGGTAGTATATTTTCATCAAAATTATAAATTAATAATATATAGGAATAGATTTTAAAAATATATAGATAATATGTTTTTAAAGTATATATTCACTGAAAAGTTATAGGTCATAAGGTAAATAAGATAGCTATAATATATTAGTATTATGTTCCAAAATTTAGTTCCATTTATTAATATAAAACAAGGTTGATAATTCCCTAAGTCAAAAATATAATATTTAATTAACTATATAACATCGAGAACATGATCAATTAGTGAATGATTTAATAATGCTAGGCTGGAAATTTTGTATATTAATACTCCTTATCTTTTGATTTAGGTACTTTCATAGTCATCCCTGTGATAAATGATTAATATAGAACATATATATTATCATGGTATGTATAAATGGTTAAAATTTGGATTGTAATATAAATTTACTTATTTTAATGTTGAAAAGAATTGTATTATAAGATTTGGAATGTGGTTATGTGTTCCTAGTGATTTGTAGTTGAATATGGAAATGATAAGTGAATCCCAGAACTCTGTATTTTTTATTCATAATGGCAGGACCAAAATATATAGATACATAATAAATATTATTTGTGGGAAGGTATGAAGAATAACATTTACCATAGTTCCATAAAATGATTCAATTAAAGGGTGGTTATATCTATAAAACCACTATGGAAGATTGTTCTTCTAAATTTTTCAGTTCCATAATGGAAATGAAAAAACATATTCCTAAATTTTTGGAGGCCATTAGAAAATTCATCTGGATTTAATAATGTGATTTTCACTATTTTTGATTTATTAAATAATAATATGCATTATTTTTAATTTTATAAATAAATATACACATTTTATATCTATTAATGAATGTATTTATTTTGATCAATATTATTTATGTTATCTTAAATATAATTTCAGATTACGTTTATTTCCCCCCAATATGGAATTTAATCCCATTTCGACGATTACAAAAGAAATTGGAATGGGATTTATATTTTCATATGTACTAAATTAAATATTAATACAACTTTTCATGATCAATTTGCGAGGCTGTGGGAGTATATAATTTGGTCATTTTATACTATTGTTTTATATTTATAAATATATTATCAAGGAATTTGGGTTTAACATATGACTTTATATTATTTTATAATAATAATTGTTTTCATTCATCTATAAAAATTTAACCATTTGATTAATTATGTGGAAATTTTTTGGGAGACCAATGTGTTGTTGAAAATCGAAGTGGGTAAATTTTTGCGATAATAAATATTTTAAGATATGATTGAGATGGTAAAGATGATTAATCACCACATGAGGGATCCATAGAGTTGGAAAATGGGTTCTACAGATAAGTGGAGAAATTCTATTTCATTTGAGGTTGGTGACCATGTCTTTCTAAAAACATATTATTGAGATGGTTTACAACATTTCGGTAAAAAAATAAGGTCAACCCTATGATTCATTAAAACCTACAAAATTAAAAATACTATTTGATAAGTCGAAAACTATGAATCATGGAATCTAATCATTTTGATAGTAAAAGTGGAGTTCAATGTTTCATTTTTTTGGATTTATATACCTAATATGTACCATGTATTATTACTTGAAGTGGAACACATATAAAATATTATATCATATGAAGAGAAATATTTCTATATTTTAGATCATATCGAGAAGTTACTAAAAAATGGGATTCTCTAGGTTAAGGTTTTTTTGGAAGAATCACATGATCTACGAATAAAATAGGAAATATAAATATATATTTGGGAAAAATAACCTATGTTATTTAATTAATGAGTAAATGTACAATGTCATAAATTATAAAAGAGGGAAAGAATGATAACTAATTTAATAATAATAATAAATCATTATCATATCACATTAATTTTCATAAATATATTATATTTATTGATACATAATATGAATATTTAATATGTTCTTAAATTTAGAATATAAATGGGTTAATTCTAGGTATATTTTTTCCTTCAAATATATGGTTTTATTAAAATCAATTCTAAAATTATAAAATTTGATATTGAGAAATTTAAAAACATTTCGAGATTTATAAATTAGTAATTAAATTAAGGTTAATTTAGGTTAATTTTTTTTTGAATTATTTTAGGGTTAATTATTAAAAATACCAATTTTAAATTAAAATATTAATTTTTACTTACATTTAAAAAATATATCATCATATTTTTCATTGGATTTAAATAAAAAAAATTTACCCTTTGACATAATATAATCCCAAACAATAATTATGAATCAATATAAAATTTTCATTCTTTAATGAAATACTATTTATACATAAAAATAATAATTACCAAAAAAAATAATTTCAATGATATTTGTTCATGCATGTTGAATTTCACATATAAAAAAGAATCATGAAAAAGTAATCTTTTTATTTGGAATCATTCTGTTAATATTTTGTAATGTTATCAATTTCATTTTTTGTCATATTGATTATTTACTATGGTAAGGGATTATCAAATCATTAAAGGATAAATAGGTTCATAGGGGGTTAAATATAGATATAAGGAATAAAATACCACTAAAAAAGTGATAACGATATTTGGTTGAGTGGATTTTGATCATAACATATCATGGATTTGAAACAAGTAAATTTTTTCCACATGAAGATTAAAAACACTTTTATTAAAAATAAATGGTTAATGTGTTTACAATTTTCTCCCTCTCCTCAATTTTAATTGGGCTCATACTCTTCTGATTTAATCACACTTATTTATTCACATCTATTGGATGATATAATAAAAAATAACATCCAAAATATTTTCAAAAATCTAAATTTTCCTGGTCTAATAAAAATAAGAATACAATATGGATTAAGGAGTTAACCAATCAGATATTTCTAAGTAGGAGGTAAAAAAGACAAACTGTCATATTTCATGTATATTTCTTCTTCTACATCCTTAAAAACTATTTTATCCATTATAATAAAAGGACTTCATAATCATATCTATACTAAAATTTTATAATTTTTATAGAAGAAAACGTCTTTATCCCTTTTCCATCCATAAATTGCTCTGTTTCTCTATCCATAACCAAATCACTAGGATAGTTATGAATATTGAATTAATGATTATATAATATGATTTTTATATTATTATGATTGAAGAAATATATGATAATACATAGCTTCTTTACATTACCATCTGATGGAAGTTGATAATGTCAGTTGTGTATTGCTGTGAAATACCACATCCTAGATACAATATGATTCACGTTCTATTTATCATCCCAAATTGTTGGTCATAATGATGGAAATAAGGAATAAATATAAAATTTATTACAAAATAATAATTCATTAAATGTAAAAAATTATATACCGTTTTTATATTCCATCATGATGAAAATTTAGAATTTCATTATTGTCTATGTAAAAAAAATTCTTCGATGATACGATCAATTTCAATTTTCATGTCCACCTTCAATGTATCAATTCAATAATATTCATTGAATAAAAGAAATTCATAATTTTTATTTTGTAGATAATGTAACCATGACATCCTTGAACATATTTGACCTACCAATTCTATTATGGAATAATAAAATAAAAAACCAAAACAAATCTAACATAATGTTTCCAATTTTATAAACTAAATAAAAAATTACAAAAATTAAAAATTGTGAATAATGATAATTTAATGAACCTGAAATTTTTTCTTTAGAACATATAAAAATAATAAATGTTTATTTATTATTATGGTATATATATGAATGATATTTGTTGGGGCTCGACGTAGGTAACCTGTTTTTAAATATATTATTTTACTTTTTTAAATCCAACTCATTTTATTCTATATTGATGTTCATATAAATTTTTCAATATGTTTATTTTTTATTCATAAAATATTTGTGAAATATATTTTCAACTATTTTATGTTTTTTATAAATGGGATAAAAATTATTCTTTTATATGTTTTTATAATGGGATATTTTAGACATTTAATGGAGGATGAAAAACAATTCATTTTTCAAATATAGGGCTTCAAATCCCATTACTTACTATATTTCCATTTTTTCAAAATTATTCTACATGTTTCAATGTTTATGTTAGAATTTATTTTATTCAATATTTTGAGAATTCATTGAAAACAGTATTAATAGGATATTTAAATATATTCTTATCTTCTTGAGATAACAGAAACTATTATTTCTAATATGGTTAATTCAAATTTCAAAATATTATAATTCATTAATTTAATGATATATGTTTTTTTTGTCATACTATTGTTCATGGAATTTTTTATGAATGAAAAGTTCTCTTGATATATCAATTATGAAATATGATCTAAATATAGCTCTCCAATGCATAGGGTAAAGTTATAGAGTCTCCCAGGAATATGCTACTCCTATATGATTTGGTAATTGTATTATGAATAGATTATATTATGTAGGATGTCATTAAGATAAATGTATGGACAATATTCTATAATAATAACATGATATTAATGAATATGTATTTCATAAAAATAATTTTATTTTAAAATGTTAAAAAATGATCTCAATTTTTATTGACGGTATATGAAATTTTTTTCAGAGGTGAATTTTTTTTCTATCAATTGTGTTCATGATTTCTATTGTTTTCTAAAAAAACTGTATGGTTTAGATATTGAATTTTTTAATTTTTAATAAAATATATATTAATTTTTTTATAAATTAAGCTATTTCCATTTATAAAAATATGGATAATTTGTCTTAAATATTAATTATGAAAATGATGTGATTTATTATGTATTTTAAAACTATTTTAAAAATGTTCAAATCTGTTTTTAATTATTTATATAGTATTTGACGATTATTTTCTCCAATTAAATTTTTTTAATATGTTACTTATAGTAAATATGGATGAGTAAAAATGTAAATAAAGTTGAATTTAAATTTTTTGTCACCTAAAATGAAAGTTGAATGTTTTTTATAGAACAATTTTTTCAGAAAATACACAGTATAGGGAAATTAGCACATTCTAAGGTAATAAATTTAATAATTTTTAAAATATCTAAACAAATAGGATAATGGGAATATCAGAATGTGAACTAATTTCTATATAAATCATTATTATTTTTTGTTTTAATTTCTTGTCTTTATAAGCACCTTGCCTAGAATCACCAAAATCATATGAGGAATAATAATAATAAGAAAGGGGAATGAATTAAAAAAGACTATATAAAATTAAAGAAAAAAATTATCCTTAAAACATGGATAAATGGATGTATATGTATTTTATGGATAATTGAGGAGGATTATCCTCACCAACTATGTAGTCTCTTATAATTTTACCTATAATGGTTGTTTAGAATAACATATTGAAATAGACCAAACGTTCCCACCATGAATGTGAGGGTCAAACTTGACCAAAAAGTCTCCTGTAACACATTTTATCCCTACAGATGCTACCATGATCTCAATGTTTTGAAACATGCATTTTGATATAATTTGATGTGGTAAAATACAAATTTCCAACCAACTATATCCATTATCTGATACCGTTGTGGTCTTAAATGTTAGTACTATAGTCCAACAAAATCGGTTTATCATAATTCATTATAATTTATATATTTTGTTTTTTCCATTATATCAAAATTACTAAAATAGAATTTAAATCAATTAAAATTTAAATGATATATATAATAGTTAAAATTAATAAAAATTAACTCCCTAAAATTATTCTCCAATGAATTAGAAATATATCTTGATTTCACTAGAACCCAATAGTGTGATTATGTATATAACCCCCTCCATAACTGATTTCATCCAAAAAAATTGGAAACAATAGTTAATCCAAAAATGAAGACCCTTATTTTTTGAAAATTAATCTCTTATAGTTTCATTATGTCTTAAAACACACATCAAAATTCCACTATACACCTCTATTATCTACCCGAACACTTCTCATAGACAAAAAAATTTATTTTTAGATGGTACATTAATTCCCTCTTCATTCCCAATATAAGGATATAATTTTAACTGTGATATTATAATATTCCCTACCATAGAAGATAATTCATGAATCAGGAATCATATTTATTTGTACATTAAAACTACTCAAACCATTTTATAATCCATAAAAACAACTACTGATTTTCATGAAACCAAAACAACCATTAGAGCCTATGAATTTTTATCCAAAAACATAAATCCAATAACCCCAACCTATGATAGTAAATTACCAAAAAAAATCCAATTTTGAAAAAACATTTCAATAATATTTTGAAATTAATTTTTAAATCAATTCCCTTGTCTAACATATATTATAAAAATATCAAGACATATACTCTTATCGATTAATTTTAGAAATGTAATTTTCTTTGGATTTTAACACCATTAATTTCCAAAAATTCTAATCCATTTAAAAATTCATTTGCCTGATCCAGTATAATAGAAATAAACTAAAATATTGAATTAATCAATACATACACAATGTTAAACATTCTTCTTACAAAACCTCATTTTTTAAGAAACACTAAAATCATTTCACAATTTTTGAAAAATTAGTGGTATAAATAAAATAATAACATCATATGTGAAAATAATCTTATAAAAAATAGTTAATTCATTGTAAAATGATTACTCGAGAAAGAATAAAAAGTATTATTATATACACATAATTAATAATGAGTCCAATAGCTGAAAAACAACAATAAAAATTTCCTTATGAATGTGTATAGTAACCTAAGCATTCTACTCTCAGGATTCATTTATAAATGTATAATTTAGATCCTTTTCAAGCCCTAATAATAATCATGATTGAAACCCATTCCTTAGATAGGATTCCAAGACAAAAATATCGTATATATATATATATATATTTCTTACTCCAACTATCATATGTATCCTCAAAAAATATATATTATCTGTAGTAATCTTGTCTTGGAATAATCAGGGTGAACCTCTCAAGTCTTATCATTCAATATCAACCCCAAACTAGCATCATCCAAATTCCAAACACATGATTTGATACCATTTTATGATATCCTCATTCCAATATACACATGTCGAAACATGAGATGGGTGCTCCATGTGACTTATAACGAACCATCATTATATAAATGGTTTTTGAGTAGTGGTAAGGGACAAAATAATCATGAAGAGATTAAGAAACAAAAACCTAACCAATAAGGTCATGAAAAAAGATAATAAATTTTTTTCATTAGCTATTAATTAATTTTACATTCCATTTCAATGGAAAAAAATATTAATCCATTCTAAAATATCATAGTCTAGTATATATAAATATAAATGTGTAAATCAAGACACATATAATAGTGAAATAGTATAACCATAAAAACCATATTATATCAATAATAAAAAATATATTATCATCATATGGACAATACCTGTGATTTAAATTTAAAAAATAATTATTATACTAGTCTTGAAACAAAATAATTAGTAGCACATGTCTTCTAACCATTCACCATAACACTAATCATCAAGATCCATAACCTTGTTTCAAATGTCTTACTTGCACCTGTAATAAAATGTGATATTCATCCCACATGCAATGGAAATCATTTAATATATTCCGATACAGTTTTCTATGAAGATTGTATAAAATTTCTCCACACCCATGATATAAATCTGTATTAGTGAGAATTTGAATTAATATGAATAAGAGAATGAGTTCCAATCAAACAATAAAAATAATATAAATTTCAAGATTATGAAATACTATCTTACAAAAATTCAATAATAAAATAAAATAAAAAATCACACTAAAGGATAAAAAAAATTATTACCCATCAATTTAGAAAATATAAGTCTTTTATATATTAATCAATATGATACAATAGAGAAACAACTTCTATTCACATTTGATGTCATGAAGAGATCACATCAATAATCCATAAAAAAATCAATAAATTCTTTCAAAACCAATTTGATCTATGGATTATTTAAATGATCACTAATAACCAAAAAATTAAATCATTTAGTGAATAATTATCCTAATATGAAATCTACAAATATATAAAAATGTGGTCATAAGCATAAACTTAAAATTTATTATGATAATTAAAAAAGTATGTTGTCATAATAGTCTTGTATTAATTAAAAAAATAATCAAAAATCTGATAATAAAATAAAGATTACAATAAAAGAAGTCATATCAAATGTATAATATAATAAATATCACATATCTGAAATAAAAAAAACACACTTTACATGTCTTATGAAAATAAATCCTTTATTCGACATGTAATGTTTTTCCCACTCTATTTCCCAAAAAACAATTCATATAAAGGTTTTTATAAAATTTTATGATTATATAATTACATGACTAAACAATAACCCTCCATATAAAACATCAAGAATAAAAAAAAATTATATTCTATTTCCATGGTTATCCCATTATTATTCCTAAAATAATAATAATCCATTCAATAGTAGGTATTATTTTATCTAGTAGTGTTGTCACCCTCTCTATCTTATAAATCCAAATACATTTTCACAAAATGTATATTATTTTACATGGATGATAAACACAATGATGGATCTATCATCATTTTGGAATATCAAAATATAAAAATTCATTATCATAAAAAATATAAGAAAAAAACCCACTAATATCTAACATATTCCATGTTTCCTTTTGTGATGACACATTTTCAATGGATTTTTGTTAAAATGAATATGTACCTAGTAGACTATGTACTTCATAACTCTATATCACACTATAAAAATATAATGAAAGAAAAGATAGTAACATTTTATCTCTAATACCAAGTCATGTATATCACAGAAAATAAAAAATACATTTTGTTTAACCCATGGCTAGAAAATAATTGTCAATATATCGGGTGGTGGACTCCCTGAAAAATAATGAAACCCAAAAAAATGTATTGAAAATATTCTTATGGTTCATAATATGAAATAATCACACCCAGGTGAGATCTCTCTTTTATTTCTCATCCAACTGCCAAGACTCAAATTAATATAGATGATGAAATAAAAAATGCATATACTTGGTGTCCATCCTAAAAAGAAGTTATAAAATTCCCTTCTTCATATAGATGAAAAAATGGTCAAACATAATAATGCAATAAGAGGATCCATAAAAGATAACAATCAAATAAATATAATTCATTCAAAATAGATAACTTCCCAGAAAACATTAATCATGAATGAAATTTTTTCTAACCACTATCCCATTCTATTTAATTTAATAAACCATAAAATTCATAATTTTAAAATTATTTTGATGAAAATAATGATTTCATTTAAATTAACTAGTTCATCAAGAACACCTTAAATATCATAAATTTTTTATCATAGTTTCATTCAGATCTATTAAAATAAAATCACCTTAATCATATAAATATCATTTGACATTCATTAATTTTTTTAAATTTAAAATTTTTCTACATAATTAATAGTTGATAAATAATGAACTCTTAAAACCCATTCTTCCCGCAAGATGTTTTGTTGACACTGATTAAACTAAGGTGTAACTGAAGAAACCTATTCTTTCCAAGTTATTCAATAATTAGTTAAACATTAATCTATACTAATGTTATCCAACTTCATTATGTCTTAATATTACAAAAAATCATTATAATTATAATAATAAATATAATAAACTAATATACGTTAACAAAAAGGTCATCTATTACATTTCAAAAAAAATCAAAATACTCATATGAGTAAAAAATATCTTCCTTATAAGATGGTTAGTATATTTATATATGTTATTATATGACTTAAAAAATGACTACCCATGTTAATACAACTTAAAATTTTATAAGTTTAATAACATCAAAAATACTACATGCAACATAATCACATACAAACCTAGAAATCTATATAATGACAACAAATTTATATGAAATGGATCTTTAATTAGTTGTGGAATGTTATAATATCTATTTTTATAATAAATCCCATTTTACTAAATATATTTAACCATAATTTATTCTTAATATATATATAATACAATGTATTAATCAATGATACACTTATCTATATTGAAATTGAAAGTAGTGATATGGGTTTATCCGTATCTAGAATATTCCAACTATTAGACAGGAAACCCCAATTGTTATAATATTATTCAACACAAAAATAATGAAATAAAAAACTATTTTCTAGTAAATTGATAATCTAAATATAATTTCAAGGTACATTAATAATAAATTGGGGGTAAATATTGATGACATCCCCAAATTAGAAGAGTTTTACAATCATAAAGACTCTAAATAAAATGATGTTGCTAGAGTGGAGGATTATGTGTTTAGGTGTAATCCTAACATATTGTTTTTCATTTTAAATTATAATCACTATATTATATTTAATACCTTCATTTAAAAATTAAATAGGCCTCTTATTGAATTCCTAGGTCTATATTTCTAGTAGAAGTCCAATAAAATTCACTGAAATTATTTTCAGATAAATAATGTTCAATGATAAAAATACAAGTAATAATATTATTATGAATGGTAAAAAATTAATTTCTATAACATTATAGTTCTTATGGGTTTTTCCAGGGCTTCATTTTTGTATACTATAGTGTATAAAACATATATCTCACAATATATGATAAAATCCCTCCCTCTTATATTTCCTCAAATTTAACCATTCCCAAATTCACATGATAGAACTATTAAAAGTATAAATGATATCATTATATATATAAAAAATCAATAATTTGATGATAAATTATATTTTTTAAAATAAAATTTTCAAACACCTAAAAATCTATCAAAACTAATAATGTTTTTTATTAATATTATTGTTTTAGTTATGTTTCTAAAAGAGAGTCTATGATAATTAGGATGAATGAGATACCCCTTTTAGGTAATTAAAACACTATGGTAATGTCATATTTCTATATCTATAATGGAAAATGATAGGTTAGAAGATACTCCTTTTATGATCTATGATTGAGTATGATTAAATTGTGAATCATGGTTCAATTCTATGTTTTAGCTAAAAGTATTAGATTTTGTGGGATGGGTACAATATAATAGATCATTGTTAATAGATATTGATTGAAAACCCAATTAGATAATTATTTTTAATCTATATATTTCTAAAAGTATTATGTAATGGGGATAATACATAACATTATTTCTAGGATGGCTTAATATAACCCCCATTGAAATGTTAATCCTATATCTAAATTATAAATGGTTTGAGGTGTATGATAATTTTATTGAAATCAGTTATTTGAAAGAATGGAATATTTTGGCGGATAATTTAATCTTAAATTTAATTATTTTCATAATTTTATATAATAAATTGATGTCATTTTATACTAAAACAGCCATATTTTTCCAAAAGATGATATATTATTAAATTATTGATGAATATAAAATTCTACTGTTATATAGTTTAATGTATATCAATCGACAAGGATAGATATTTTTTTTGGTTTGGTTTTTCATTAGTAGTTCAAGTCAATCAACATTTTAAATGATGGGTATTTTAGTGTGCGATGTGATTTTATATAATGAATATGTTGGGTAGTGTATATAAAACAAATGTGTATAAGTTTCTACTTTTAGTTGGACTCAAGTATAATTATTGTGTAGAGAATAGTAAATTGTAATTTATAGATACATATTAAAATTATCTATTGGAATTTGTAATAGGATGTAATTTTATATCTAGTGAGTAATTATATACTGTGATTATAATTTTTTAAATATATAAAGATATATTTTAAATTAATTAAAATGAATTATAATATTTTGTGAAGAGTTTTAGAAAAAAAAATGTGGAAGGGTAATCCATTTGTGTTTTCTGGTTTACAAATTTTTTTTTGGGATATGAAATAAACATCTCCGTGAAATGTGTATTAATATTGATTCCCAATTATGACTCTTAGAGTTGATAAATTTAATGATTGTGATATTTTGTTATTCATATTTCAATTAAATTTGAATATTTTATTATATTATGAAATGAACATTTCATACTTATTATTACAGACTATAGAGATTAAATTTTTTTGATATTATTGGTTGATCAAAATTATTGTTTTAAATTATTATTGTAATTATTGGAGAAATTATTTGTGATGGTTAATGATTTTGGTTGATCACGTTTTTATGTGTTTTATTGGTTTTAATTGGTGAGAGTCATGAATTATTTGAACAAGTGGAATGGCATGGTTATGTTATTTTATATCTAACAAAGAATCATTTCAGGAGTGTATAAGGTATATATAAGTATTGGAAGAGTACACAAGTTGTATAACAAGATAGTTATCGATATTGAGGGTGAAATGTGAAAATTCAATATATGAGTGGTATATTAGAAATAATTCACTTTCAATTAATTACTAAATAATTATGTATTTGGATCATTTTTATCAATATGGGATTCAATAAAAATGGTCATTTTAGGTAAAACTATGAATCGACAATGAATTTATGAATGTATTTCTATAAATTGTGTTTTATCATTAAATTTCCAAATAAAATTAAAAATATTTAATTGGACAATATTATAATATTATTCAATAACGGATTTAAATTTTTAGTAAATATTTAATGTTATGAAGTTATTAAATTTTTGTTTTAAAATATGTTTTTCCACAATTATTTTTTTCTACTGCAGTTTCTATTTTTTTATTATTGATATTTGTGTATGTAAGAAAATATCCCTGTTAATATGGTTACTATTCCCTATCATATATATTTTGTTTTTGTTGTAGTATATTTTTATTCACAATATTTCTACTAAAATAAACACTATTTTATTCAGGGAAAAATAAATTATTAAAAAATTTTCATTAAAGATCCATCTTTAAGACACTATAGTGATATTATAACATATAATTATAAGTGCATTGTTATAGGGTTACTACGGAATGTGTAAAATGTAGATCTTATAGTAATGGGTATATACACTTATAAATGTTTTTTATTGTAATGTGGGACTTATGTATTTTTTTGAAGAGGTTTCGGTCAGGATGATCGTGGTATGGGGTGAAAGACCAATTATTCCCTATGGGTGTGTATATTTGGGGGTATTAATTTTTATTTTCCCCAAAATATTTGATAAAATATGAATTATTTTTATCACAATAATTATTATTATTTTAACATCCATGAGATTTAATATCAATGGATAAATAAGAAATAAGAACACCCTTCATTCAGGTGTTTGGGTCAATAAGAATTCATGAATTGGATCAATGGATGGTTACTGGGATTAATTTTAGTGTGTATTTTAGATTTTCCGATGGTTAATGTTCCATTGGGAAAAACCTAATGTGATTTATTTTGTTTTTAGGGATGAATAATTTCACTATGTAGAGGATAATGCCACATCATTATGTATTTATTTATTATTAACATTATTTCACCATGGATGGGGTAGACTAACTAATGGTCTAATTTTTTATGGATGATGGTTATGGTGAAGGAGTCCATTTACATTTTAATGGGTGGAATTGATATATAAATATAATTTATATTTTTCTAACCATCACAGTTTTATGTTTTTCTGAACCATGTATCCTGAACAATTTTACGAAAAATTGTTCTTGGGTGTGGAGATTGATCACACTAAAATAATAGGGATTGAACTATGTATCCATTAGTCACATAAAATTATATGGTGGGGTTTTCATGATGTTATAAATATATTCCTTGGGATCATCATTGTGGACAGATATTGCACACATTAAATAAGGGAGTAACTCCATTAAAGAATTATTAAAACTAAATCATTTACCCATGAGTGAATAATTATATCATGGATCCCCTTAGTACCATTGTAACCTCCCTCATGTAATTTTTATAGGTAGGTTTCTTTATGAAATGGGGGAAATATTTTTGAACCCCCTCATATTATGTTATGTTCCTTCACTCAGAACACGGGGAAGGACCCCTCAATTTCCATCACATTCTCCCCAATGTTTTTTTTCAATATTATATTTTGAAGATTGTTTCATCACATGGTTATCATTTATGTATTCCCTTATTTTATACATTTTATACTCATTCATTCACTTCTTACATATTTATGGTTTATTAGATATATGGGTAAAAATTAAAAATGATAATGGTGGATTTTATTTTATGCGTATGGATTTATAGTGTTGTTCATAGAGGATTCCTAGCAAGGAGTTATTCTCATCATTGCTCACAATTCATTTTAAACAGCTTCATTAATTGTAATTAGTTGTTTATTTAGGATAATTGAATGAAATTGGAAATATATTTAGATTTATAAATTTATTCCATTGATTATCATATGAATGGGGATATATAATGATTTTTCTTTTACTCATTGTTTATTATTTTGATCAATTATCGATTCCCAATGTGTTTAGATTTTGTTAAAAAATTAAGGAAATTGGTTTTATGTGGTTTAATGATTGATGTGTAGTTTTTTTGGAGAATTCATGTTCTCATGGACCCATGATGGATAATATTGGATTTAGATTTTATAATAGATAACTGGTTATTGTAGGTGGTCTTTCTGTTATCATTTCTCTTTCTCATTTTTATTTGGTATTTATGTTATTAGGGTGGTTATTATTAGAATGATGGTGATATCATCTGTGATTTGACCCTAAAAAATGGGATGGAATCCTATATAAAAAATATTCACTAAGGAATATACTATATAATAAAAAGCTTCTTAATGGAATAATTGTAAAATTAATGAATTCTCCTACTTAATGATTTTACACTTTTGCATGAGTGTCATTAAATAAATACATTCCTTTGTAATTATGATTTTGAAATTTGATAAATCCCAGAAAAATTTTAAATGAAAAGTTCTGATTCAAGAAATTGGGATTGAAATGTTATTTATAAAATAATAAGGGGGTTTCTAAGAATAGTTTTTTTTATTTTGTCAATGGACATATTGTTAATAAATATGACTTGTTTATATTTTGTGAAATTATTTTTCTAAGGGGTTTGTATTTATTTTCTAATTATTTCATGAAGATATTATATTGGGACATGTTTAATTATATTTTACCATATTTAGGTGAAACATTATTTCTTCAAATCATTTATTCTTTTGATTTTTCTTTTTGATTAATGGTTCCTTCTATATTATCATTTATTTTATAAGGCTTAATCAATGTATAACATTCATACGTTTTAAAATTTTCCAATGTGAATGGTTATTTAGACAATATTGATGTTCCTTCGAGGTTTCCATTTCGAAAATTTGAAATACATCATGTATTCTAGAAATAATTTTTCTCAAATATACTTAATTTCATAAATATATTTCATTACACCAAACACCGTGACTCAATAAGCAACAATATATAATTAATATTGTTATTTAAACATGATCATGATAACTAATGAAATAGATATCATGGTATTAATATAGATAACCACACATTTGAAATAGATTATAATTTTTTTCAAATATATATTGATAAAAAGTAACAAAATGTTTTGTAATTTCATTATCTACATCAGAAATATATTTTTCTCAATAATAATGTTATTTATTTTATTAAAACAATAATAAATATAATTTTTTAAACAGTCAAAAAATATAATCGTTAAAATATTTTTTTTCTAAAAAAACATATAAAAATTATCATATAGTAAATTTTAGATAATTTTATAGTAAGAACAATTTTTTATTATTTTTTAAAAATAATGGGATTCTTTAAAAAATAAATATTCATTATAAAATTTATAAAGAAATACTTTGTTTGAATATGGGTTCAAAAGGAAAAATATTTTAATTATAATATTATTAATCAAATTTATTCTATTTGAATCTATTTCATGTTGAAACATTATGTTAAAACTTTCCAAAATCATTATTTCATTTTCTTTGGAAAACCAAATTTTTCATTACATCCACAAGTTTAATTTGAACTTAAATTCTACCACATAAGTAAATTTAATTTTGAAAAGTTTATTAAATATTTTAAAAAAGTATAATTAATATTATGTAATAATTCAATCTTACTTTTTTGTCTTAATGAATATTAAAATAGTACACATTAATCACCTTGGTTAAGTATTAAATGTGTTATCGAGAAATATAAACATAAAGATAATATTTATTTTTTAATATATAAATTATCTAAATTTAATTATATAGACATTTTGTAATGTTTTAATATATAAAATCTGAATATATGGTCAGTTGGAAGAATATTTTTTTGAAATGATGTTATCCGTTTGGATTCTGTAGGGAAATTTCTATGTAGTTTTGATGTGGGTTCCTTTCACGACATATAAAGAGTCATATCCTCTCCTATAAATAAACCATGAACATTTTAGTTCATCCAAAACGTTCCAAAACCATTCCTTATTTATGTTACCACATATTTGAGGATATTTTACGATTATGAATCACTCATAAGAAGTCTTAAGGTATAAACCAAAAGAGAACATCTAATGAAGTTCCATAGCTCTTAACTATTAATTATTGGTTTATATCATATTCCAAATCAATAAAATATTATTAATATATTATTATATAATAAAATTAGTGTATTATATATACATACGTGTTATTATGTTAATGGAAAACTATATTGTTATCATATTCAATAAAATGGGAAATGAAACCATTGATTGTGTTTATGGAGGACTATCACCTCACAAACTGATGTAGATAGTTTCCCATCACAACCTCTAATAGATGGAAATAATGATGGAGTAAAAATATGTATATTTTATTTTTAAAATAGTTATATATATGTAAATATAATATCACATCCATATTATTACCTTCTATTCTATTGTAAAACTGTAACATCACTCATGTGTATGTGTGGATAACTGCCTCAACAAATTTATATGATATATTTTTCAATTTATATTAATATGGGTGGTACTATATATATATTTTAGGAATAAACACACACACACACACATATATATATATATAATCAATGATTAAAAAATATTCAAGAAAGATTGGTTAATTTTTTTCTTTCTCCCATTCCATCCATCAAGAGATGAGATAATTTGTTCATACATAACTCTACCCTATAGTATACACAAACCATGTAATACATTTTATATCTATAAGAATAATAGATGTCTCCAAATATGCATATAAGGAATACATATTTTATTCATATCCTTATTAACATTATGTATATTATAGAACCATAATCCATGTTCAAGGATAAAACCTTACAATTCAAAACATATATTAAAACTGAATTATTTGTTACTCGAAATGTTATTTTAACAATTAATTGTTAAGAAATTGGTAACATTATGTCATAAGAAAATAATATATATTAATATATATGATAATATATATTTAATAGATTTATAACAAACCTATATTTATTATGTAGGAGTTTCAAGCATATATGAAGGATGTTTAGATTTGAGGTAAGTGATTCTCATGTCACTTTTATTAACAAGGAACACATGTCATATGCACCAACTATTTATTTTTTTGTGGTGTGTATAAGGTCCAATGATTTTATTTTATGATTATTCTCATTAAAATTACTTGATATATGTATCTATATATGTTTATTTCTGTTATGGACTTAATAATCAACCATTACTAATGCCGTGAAGGATTAATGTTACAATTTCATTTTCTATCAGGATTGATGTTGATTATTATAACAATGATGATATAATATTATCTATCTCAAAATAATATCATGTAGTTTATTCTCATATTGTTATTTTAAAAGAATAAATTTTTCCCTTTAATTTTCTACTATTTATAACACATGTTACAAAAGGAAAATTATATGAAAAATTTACATCATTTCACCCTCTGGTCGATAAACATTTTCCTCTTATTTTTATATTTCCTGAAAAAATAAATGATTGTTTTTACTATTATAAATGTATTTTTATTGGAACAGGTACTCATGTTTTATTTTTTACCAAATCATTAAAAAAAACCCTTTTCCTTTCCTAAACAACTCTATATAGACATTGTATTTAAAAGTTGGTGGAATATTTATTTTAATGTATCTTTCATAAATGTTGTATTATTTTATCCTGAACACTGAATTATTTATCTATTTTTTCTAAATTATAAAATTATATTTTCTAAATAATAATTTTATATTAATAATTCGTCAATAAGGATATTTTAAATATGTTATTATAATGTGAAAATGATAATTACCTCATGAAATGTTCCATGAAATTTTTCAAAAAAAGTTTCCATCTAATATGAAATCCAATCATATCAATTAATATTTCAAGGGTTTTTATCCAATTATATATAGAGATTACCTAAAATGATACATAATATATAGATATGTCATCAGTTTGTCTTTAATTCAAAATGAGGATCTTTTATGGTTCATAGATTTAGAGAAATATGTACTAACTCCTATATAACAACTTAAATTTTACATGTAGTTACATCTACAAACGATAATTTTTTTTCATAAAATAAAAACATTTTAAAAAGATACATGGTTTGTTTGATTTTTAAATTGATTGACTAGTTTTTGATCCCATCCTTGACTCTATTAATATTTGTGTAATGTGAAAAAGATTTCAAAACATGTCATGAGCTTGAAAATATCAATAATGGATAGGTAATGAATGAAAACTATTAGTCTTGAGAAAACATGTAAACCATTATTAATTTATCATAAATGTAGACTTTTCAACTTTATGAAGTAGTAAAGAATATTTATTGAATATAAGATAATTTATTTCCCTTTTTTTGTATGTTACTATAAAATTATAAAAAGAATCATATAACATGAAAAGTTAACTTGGGACATAATTATACATAAATGGAATAACCAAATGGTCAACTTCCACACATATCACTAAATAGAATAGCCATACGGACAAATTCCATACCAAATGCATCAGAGGTTATATCATAACAACCCATCATTGTTTTATCACGGAACGATATTTCATTGGTTTATCACATAACCACCCATCTTTGGATTATCATGTAACCACCCGTCAAACTTCCAAGTACTATTATATAACAATAACACATAAACGATTACAGTTATGAACATCACACTCATAAAATTAATTTTTTAAATCATAAGAAAAAATTTATGATATTGATGTAGTCAATCTACATTGAAAATAATTAAATATACCAATATATCAAAAAATGCAATAAAATATTTTTTTTTATAAAAATATTAATTCTTATATAGCAATCCAAATATCAAATAATGGTTAAAATGGAATAGAAATAATTTTGAATGCATGTGTTAAAAAGATTCCTTATTATCATTTTGTAAAATGATTTTTAGAAAAAAAGATTCCATTTAAATGAAATTACAAGTCACAGTGGTTAATTATAAACCATATATAAGAAGGTAATATATAAATAAAAATATTACTCAATGAAAGGAGATTGAGACGAAGTCCCTATCCTTGAGTCTGAAATTTATCATTTGTTCATTAGTTTCATGAATAGTAAAAATAGGTTAATTTATAATTTCTTAAGAACCTTTTTCATTTTATAATTCATCTTATATCGCTTATTATAATTTTATAACAATTATTTTATTATTTGAGTACATATTGGCCAATTTTTTGATGATCACTACTTGAGTCAAAAATGAAATTATGTTGATGAAAACTTTCCATGTGTTCATAAGTAAATTATATCCAAAATGATATTCTTGATTTAAATCTCATATATATCAAATATATATATATTTTTAATAGTTCATAACATTAAGAGATAATAAATTAGAAGCAACATAATGGGGACGATAGGCGATACGTACACGTGAATGATACTTTAATTTCATTATCATATTAAATGAATGAAAAATAAATTACACATAGGTATGTTATAATTATAGTAAAATACCAATGTTATATATGATATATATGTTAATTAATTGCATATTTTAAATGTTCCATGTAGGTAATGAACGAGTCAGATCACTTTTAGCGGTCGGTAATCCACACTTCCTCAAATGAATTTATTGTGTTTACACCTTATTGAAAGCATAATGGTGTGTTGTAAAAAAACCATTAATTAACCATATAGACAATATAAATATAATTTATATCATATTTAAATATTGTTCCATTATAATGGCCACCATGAGAGGTGGTAGGAGAAAATTGAACCATCATTGTTTCCTGATGCAGTAGTTCACCGTACACAGAAAAATTATGTTCTATATCTATTAGATGGAGGTGTGTGTAGGTGTAGGTCTAAACCATATCATATAAAAATTATATTTTATTTAGGATACTAGTGTTGTAATAAAATAATCAAATAATGAATGTTTTTGGGTTTGAGAAGAAAAATAAATTAATGTATAGTGACACGTGGCATTACCTCTACACCAGGTAATTCATTTTGATTTGAGAAAAAAAAATTCAATTTTTAGATTCTATAATCCCAATGTAAGGAATATGGGAAGAATTGAGGGATTTTGGGTGATTATTTTATCTGATTTTGGGCGAGCCAAGAGGAATGATATGTGTGAGTAAGTGGGTAGGGGTGGTGGCATTTTAATAGAGGGAGGAGTGGTACTTTAGTAATGTCTTGAAATATTATTTTATTATAAATTGAATTTTGAATTCTAATAACTCGAAGGTAATAAATTTTGAGGATAATATGAGTATGGGTCGAAATCCTCTCATACAATAGGTTTTTAAAAATTTTAGATTAGAGATTTAACCTTATCATTTGGATTTAACCCTTAGAAAAAAAATTACCTTTTACCATGTCTTCTTATATTTTTACACTATATAGTTAAAATAGTTACAATAAAATTCCAAGAGAAACCCAGGTTGATTATTAATAAAATTTTTAACACTATATATGTGAGTTGGTTCAATATTTTATTTTTATGGGTAATATATAATATTAAAAAAATAGTTTTTTTAAGACACATTTATATCAATTTTCACATAGTTTAGTAATTGATTTTTGAGAAAGTAATAGAAACTTTATTCATTCAAAAAAATTACTAAAATATAACATGTCATAATAATCCCAAAAATTCATAGATGGCATAAAATTATGCAAATTACTTTTATGTTAATATTCTTTATATCATTTATTTTAATCATCCATTAATAATGTAATCACTACATCATTGTTGTGACATAAATAAATAAATTTATTTACCTTTTAAAAAATATAATTACAATAGCATGATGTATGAAATATTTATATCTTTATAATTACCAGTTTTATCTTTAGAGGTCAATAATATAACTCCATCCTAATTTTTTTAGTAAAAATATATATGTTTATGTAATATTTCTACTTACCTTAAATTTATTATTATAACATGTCTTTATCACATCCAAGTGGTTCCCAAAAATCAAAAGTTTGGAAAAAAGATATTTACAGTCACCCATGACTCATCCAATAATGTTTAGACATATGTTATGGTTGTTTCATATTATTAAAATATAATTTTACACTTATTTACCAAATTTACCATCTAACAGTGGTAAACAAAAATAATTTTTGAAGTTACTATTCATAATGTCAAAAAATGGTACCTACTTAATCAAATTTGGGATTATGATTCAAAATATGGAATATATTCTTCCAAATTCATAAAATAGATATTTTAATAAATAATTTAAAATTAAATACCATTGTCAAAATCAGAAACAGAGTTTTTAGGAAGTAAAAACTATCAATATATTGATATGTTTTAATGTCAAATTTAAATTTGAAATTACATCGAATGAACAAATTTTGATTAAATAATAGAAACATAATCCAATTCCACTTTTAAACCAATTAAAATGATAATATATCTATACTAATAAATGTGTTGAAAATGCGATTTGGAATTGAAATTTATTATTTTCACTATTCATTAAAAATTGAATTTTGTCATAAAAATACCAAAATGAAACCAATGTGAATTTTTATGTCTCTATTTTAGAGAATAGTTTTATATTCTTAATTAGAACACATAAAATTGAAAAAAATAATATTTATAAAGGTTTCTCCATAAAAAATCGGTAAAACGACATTTTAGAAATATTACAGTATTTTATTCATAAAATTTGGATTATTATCATTTTAAGACTCTAAAATTTATTGGATAAATGTATAATCATTTAAAAAATATGTGTAATCATATTTTACGTATATATCTACATTCTATCTAATAAAATAGCTAATAATTATCTATAATTTAACATTATAATATTGATATTGTATTATTTTTCAGTTCAACACATTGTCTGTTGAAAAATAAGATTTCGAAGAAACAAATTGTTTCGTGTTGAGTACAATATCGGACAATGAATCCACTTAACATAAAATTAATATCTTATTCATAAATATTAGTTGATTTTAAAATTAATTATTCTATAATTAACTTTGATGTTATATCATTCCCCATTTTTAGAAATTGCTTCCTCCCAATTTTAAAATTAGGCATAGTAAATTCATTGAAAATACAACATTAAAAAATAGTCAATAAAACTACCACTCTTAAAAAATTGATAAGTACAAATGCCACCTGAGATAACACATACTAGGATTAGATATAGGAAAAAAGGATATTGAAGAAAACTAACCATTATGGTCTATTGGAGAGTGAAAGAAAACATGATAAAGAAAAATGTATCAATCAGAAAACCACAAACTTGTGATGGCGTAAATTTTCGTTGATTTTTCATTAGGAAAAGTAAAGAGACAAAGTTTTTGTTTTATGGTACTTTTAATAATTTTGAGGAATGTATTTATGATCTTGACTAAGAATATAAGGAGAAATACATACTTGTAAACTAAATATTCATCCGTTAATAAATTTCTACCAAAAATTCATCTTTTATCTAAAAAATGTATATTCAAGATGACTTGGTCAGACCTTGAGAACTAAACTCAACATATAGGGAATCACATAATCCAAAAAAGAATAACTAACTATTAATCCTATCATGAATCATTAACCTAAAACTAAATGGTTAGGATAAGATAAGATAATTCCCCAAAAAGAATAAACATTTATAATAAAAAAACAACTTTTAGTCTAAAAAATCAATTGTAATAACAAAATTACAACATAGACCATTGAAAACATAACATTCTATAAAATTTAATAAATAATCTTAACTAATAATGAATCAAAAAATTAAGAAGGATTTTATCTCATAGTCATCCATAAAAATTTGAAAAAATTTATCTTTAAATAACATAAACCACAATTAATGGCTAATAAAAAAGTGATTTACTAATCATGAATTCTCAAAGATAGGTTAATAACTTCCATAAATATCCCAAAGCACTATAAGTACAAAATGTAATTATAGATTCCTCGAAAATAAAATTCAACCATTTTATTCAATAAAATCCCATTGTATTATATTTTTATTTGGCATATAGGGTTCCCAAATTTGTAAATGTCTTCTAAAATAACATTAATCACTTAATCCCCAAATCATTTCCAATACATATTACATCCATTTGATAAAATAAAGGTACCCAAAATCAACTTTTTATTCTTCCATAAACTAGTTTAACCATGAATAATGTGATACTTACCAATGACTTCACATAGTCCAGTGGTAGGTGATGCACCCTTTTTCCCTTCAAGTGTGGGTTCGATTCCCTCGACCTTTCCAGAGGTGATAAGTTGTCACCCATGCAACGAGTTTCCCTTTTTCTAAAACTATATCATTCCCATAACATTATAAAAAATAATAAAATTTCCTAAATTAAAACTATAAATTGTATTCACCTCAAATGTTATATCATTCCTTTCGTTTTGAATGCCAAAAACTAATAAACCATAATCACATAAAAACAGTTCATATGATCCCTAATGGTTTTCCATTATGTTTATAAATATTTCCACCCCAGAAAATATAATTTTTCCATGAATAAGATTTTCACATAACAAATTTCAGGGTTACACAGACATGAAAAAAAACAATCCAATGGAATCCCATTATTAGAAGAGAATTGATACATTTAATGATTTCATTATCCTGCAGTCAATCATAACCCTTAAATCATTTTAATGTAGACATCCTAATATTTCAACGTTCTTCATAATCCAGTAATTATACCTTTCCACCTTATTTAATGATAAATCACTCCAAAAATTAAAGGATATGGATTATATCCTCATGATTCCTGAATATCAAATAGATCGGGTTTGCTAATTTATGGATAATAATATAATTCATACATTGATTCCAAATTTTATTATCTTCTTGATGTTTATTTTCTCCATCAGCATGTTTTGTTACCGTGAAAATGTAAACTTTCATAACAATTCTATAATTACATATTCAAAAATAGTTTAATGAGGTGAGATAATTAATTTTAAATTAAATATATACATTGTCACATAATTTGTTTTTGAAATGAGTATGTATTGAATAACTAAAAAAATTTCATGAAGGTGATTTGAATACTATATAAGCATTAAAAATAATTTTAACATTATTTTGTGATAATATTGATGATCAAATCATCTAGGATGGATAATAAGGTTGTTATTGATCACTTTCCTTACATATTTTAAAATTATCCTTCATCTTCTAAAACAAGCATCACATAAACATCAAAATAATTTTAAAATTGAGAGTTCTCTGTAGGGTGAAGTCAACAAAAGAAAATTCTAATAATCTAGTCCATAAACCTCATTAAATCACCATTGATTATGTTTTTATCCAATTAACCTAATTTTTCAAAACCCTCTAAATGATTCTATATTATAATATCTTTATTCGTTATACGTAATCCATAAACTACACCCATATATCATCTTAACATCTAAATATTTCTAAAAAGTCCTCTTATACCAATAATAAGGCTCCATCCATGATCGTTACATAATATTGTGATAAGATAACATTTTCAAATTAATTCACATAGAAGATATTTTTAGGCTTAGAGAATTAGTTAATTCGGTAATAACTCATACATAACAACTTAAATATTGCATGAAGATACTCCTACTCACCACCTAATTATTTTCACAAACCAAAAACTTTTTAAAATGAATCATGGTTTATTCCATATTTAAACATCATTAATAATACATGATCAATTCCTTGACTCTATTATTTTTTATGACATTTGAAAACATTTCTAAACCTTTGACGATCAGATAATGCTTAGTAAGGGATACATAATGAAAGAAAACTCTTAGTCTTGCGATGAACACTTAAACCATGAATACATTATCATAAAGTAACAATATTCACCATTAATAATTAGTAACGAATATTCTGTAAATATAAGACCATTTGATACCCTTTTTGTAACCCAAATATTAAAATAAATCTATAGAAATAAATATATAACATATAAAGGTAACAAGGTACATAAACGTACTTTAGTTGATCAACCATACCGTCAACTTAAAGACATATCACTAAATCGAATATCCATATGTCCAATTACCTTAACCATTGTATTAGAGGGTATAAAGTAACCACCAATCCATGGTTTATCATCAAACAAGATGTCATCAGTTTATCACGTAACCACCGTTCATTATATTATCATGTAACAACCCATAAAATGTCCTTCTACCATTATATAAACATAAAACATAAAAGATTACAATTATGAACGTATCACCAATAAAATTTCATTTGAAATCACATGATATCATTTTATGGGATTGAAATTTTCCATCCACATTGAAAACCATTTTTAATTACAAAATTACCAAATAGTGAATACGGAATTTTTTTCCCATAAAACATTAAAGCTTATAGAGGAATCCAAATATCAAATAACGTTTACATTGGGGGATATGTCATTATCACCGTATACATTAGAAAATTTATTTTTGACATTTTGTAAATATCTACATAGAATAATGATTCCCATTGAATGAAATTAATCGTCAAATGGTTTTATTGTACACCTTATATAAGAAGGTTATGAATAATTTAAAATATACCTCAATGAAAGGAGATTGAGAAAAAATCTCTTACCTTGAATTAGACTTCTCTTGATCATTCGTTAATTTCCAAAATAAAAAACATAGGTTAATTTTTTATTTATTCATAACCTATTTCAATTTTATCATTCATTTTATATAACTTACTAATATTTTATAACAATTTGTTAATTATTTATGTTGATATCAAATGTTTTTTTCAATGTTTGATATTGGAGTGAAAAATTTAATTCTTTTGATATAAATTGTCTTTGGGGTCATGAGTCCATTATCAAAAGAATAATATTCATTATTTAAATATCATATATATCAAATATATATGTAATTATAATAGTCCATAAAAATTGGGGATAAAAAATTAAATGCATCATTCATGGAGACGGTAGGTCATACGTACTCATTAATGTTGCATTATTTATTTTCCATATTAAATGAATGAAATATAAATAATTGTAAGGTATATTAGAATTACAGTTCAATATATATCTTATATATGTTACAAATTTTCATTAACTCCTTCCATTATATGTTCCATTTATTGAATTAACGAGTCATATCACTTTCATGGGGCGCTAGTCCATGCTTCCTCAAATTAAATTATCATAATTACACATTATGGAAATAATAATGATATGTTGTAAATAAAAATTAAAGAATGAAAGAGAAAATATAAATTTAGAATTGATCATATATATATAGTGTCAAAATAATAGACATCATGAGTGGTGGTAGGAGAAAATTGAACAATCATTGTTTCGTGAGGCAATAGTTTGTTGTACACCGAAATAATATGTTTTATATACATTAGATGCATGTATGTCAATGTGTAGTATTAATCCTTAGAATTAAAATATTCTATTATATTTAGGATAAAAGTGTTGTTATAAGGGAATGTAATAAAGATATTTTGGGGTTTGGAGACGTAAATATATAAATAGATTTTTAGAGAAGATGTTACATCTAAATCAGGTAATTCTTTTTTATTTGAGCCAAAAGGATTCCTTGAGTTCCATTCTTCCCAAGGAAATGAGTATATGAGGAGATAAGTGATGTTGTTAGCTTATTTGAGCAGATTTTTGGCAATACAAGGTGCTTTAAAGGTGTGAGTAAGTGGGTAGAGGTGATGACCTTTTATAAGACGGAGGAGGGGCACTTTTAGAATATCTTGAAATATTATATTATTATAATATGATTTTCAAATTATAATAGTTCAAACGTGAAATATTTAGAGGATAATATGTGTATGGGTATAAAACCTCTCAACCAATAGTTTTTTGATATTTTTAATTCATAAATATATCCTTGTATTTTGTCCTTAACCAATAGTTAAATATATAAACTTTTACCATGTCTTCATGCATTATTACATTATATGGTTAATATATATACTATAAAATTACAAGAGATCCTCACATGGTCATTAATGACAATTTTTATACTATATATTATAGTATAACTATTATTATATTTTAATTACTATTATATCATTTAATAAAATATTATTTGTTTTAAAAACTGATTTATATAAATTTTGACACTATTTAATATTTTCTTTTTGATAAAGTCATAAAAACATTATTTATTCAGAAATACGACATTAACTCAAATATAAAATGTCATAATAACAAATAAAACTCTTTTATGGAATCAAAATTTTAAATTTTATTTAATTAAATATTTTAAATATCATTTATTAGAATCATTCATTAATAAGGTAATCACTACCTCTTCATTGTGTCCTAAATAAATTTATTTATTTAATGTGTAAAAATTATAAATAAAATAAAAGGACGTAGGAAATAGTTTTTTATTTGTAATGAATAATATTAGTTAAAGATATATATTATATAACCCCATCTTAAAGTTTTTTACTAAAAAGATATATGTTTATGTCACATTTCCTTGTACTTTAAAATTTTTATTATAACAAATAATTATCAAACCCAAGTGGTTACCAAGTACCAAAAGATTGAAATAATGATTTGTTTCATACATGACCCATCCAATAAGAATATTACATGTAGTAGGGTAGTTTTATATTATTATAATTTTATTTTTACCCTTATTTAAATAATACACCCTTTAACCATGATAAATAAAAATAATTAATATAGTTAATATTCATAATGACAAAAAATAAACGGGTCCTATTTACATAATTTGGAACTTATGTCTAAAAATATGGAATCCTTTTTTTCAAATTAAGAATCAATAATTTCAAATAATTAACATTAAATTAATTCTCACTGTCCAAACTAAAATGTAGTTTTTACGAAGTAAAAATTTACTAAAAGATTGAGATGTGTTTATATAAAATTTAAATGTGAAATAACATACCAATAAAAAAATTTGGATTAAATAATAAAAATATAATTCAATTAAACTTTAATAATAATTAAAAAAAATCTGTCGAAATAAATAAATTAGACGAAAAGGCAGTTTTGAATTAAAATGATGTATTTTTCACTATTCATTAAAAATAATTTTTTTTTATAAAAATACAAAAACTAAACCGAAGAAAAGTATGATGTACCTTTTATAAATAAAAAGATTATTTTGTAAAAAATATCATATAATATTTACAGAAACCATATTTTAAAAGGGTTCCCCATCAAAAGACAGTAAAATGACATTTTAAAAAATCTGTGTATTTTGTGCTTAAAATTGGATTCATTATCATTTTTAGTATCAAAATTTTATAGTATAAATGTAGAAAATTGTTTAAAATATGTGTAATGATATTTTAGTTAGTTTTTTTTCATTCCTACCAATATAAAATATAATCATTAACTACCATTTAAGTTATTAATAATATTATTGTATTATATTTCAATATAACTCAATGTCATGTGCAACGTAATAATTTAGAGAAACCTATTGTTGTTTCTTTGGTACAATATCATAAAAAGTTCCCCCTTATCATAAAATAAATATTATATTCATAAATTTTTATATATATAAAAATTTCTTATTATTTAATTAACTTGTATGTTACAAATGAAAACATACTTATAGCATCGCTATCTTTTTTTATGATTATAATGAAAATGTTTTTGTGAAATTAATTATATTTACATAGGTTTTGCTATAATTAATTCAACAAATTATTATGAATATCATTTCATTTACATGAGTTATGCAATAAGGAAATTTCTATGAAACTTATTTTTTTCATGGGTTATGAAATAATTAATGTTTTATGATCTTATAACAGGTATGTATGATTTACATTATGATATTGATGTGGAAAGTATTATATTTCCATATAATTTATTTTCGATGTACTTTTATCACATGATATTAATATTACATTAAATGGGTGTGAAAATAGTGTTTAAGGGACTCTATTCTCTATTAGAGTCTTGGTAGTAATCCAAGACTACTAAAATTGTTTTCAGAGTGAACATAGTTCAATATGAATGAAATGATTTTATTTTATTATTTTATGTCAAAAATATATGTTTAATTAATTTTTTATACTCTAATGGATTATGTTATTTGATTCTAATATGATTCATTTTATATGAATTTCTAATAATAATTCCATTTATTATGATTATTGATATGGAATGTATAGCTTTCAAATATTATTCTTATTTTCCCATGAACTTATGATCATGTTATATTCATATCTTTATGGTTTATCCCTTCTGAGCATATAAGTTCAATATATATTATGTTCCATTTCCATAGGGTATGAATATGTTATTATATATGATATATTAAAGAAGGTTTCTAGTTATGACTAACTTTTTAGGAGATGATTCAGTTTACAAATGAAAAAGTTTTTTTTGTATACATGTATCCAAAGGAAATAAAACTATATTGTTATGGAATGAATCATTATGTAATTTGATTAATATTTATATAGTAAAATTTAGTATGTATGTATAAAAGTTTTAATTATTTATTGTTAGTATCATAGTAAGGATAATTAATTTTTTTGGAAAATATTATAAGAAAAAACTATTGAGTTTCCTTGGGATATATCTAAATATATGTAGAATTATATTTATAAGGATGCATATAAATAAAAGAAAATGTATAATAAATTGACCATGAAATTTTGAAATGGATCGACTGAGTGTTTCCCATAAAATTAAAAACATGTTTTTATACAAAAAATGGATGTGGATATTGAATAGTTGTACCTGGTGTTATCACAATAAAGGGGTGCATTATGATAGAATCTATAATCACTGGGTGAATGGAAGGGTCATTGTTTCGTATCAATTATGAAATGCTCTGGGGATATGTTTTTGAAATTCACAAACTCTTTTTGAATGTAATTATGGGTTTTATTATATGATGACCATGAATAACCTAGGTTAAACCTAAGGTTTCATATTTTTAAAATATGGTTACATTATTTAAACGTCCTATTTATTTTTTCTATGATTATAAGGATTCATAATATGATTAATGTTTTTTTTTAAAAAAAATTTTTTCTAGATTTTGGAACCTAAATGAAACAAGATAATGATAAATGTGATAGAAAATTAAATGATTTTCCACTTCAGAGATGAGATGTTATGGGAAATGAATTGAAAAATCTTATTAATATGTTCATATAAATTTCTAATGCTTTGAATCATTTTGAACATTTAAATGATAAGTGTAGGGATTAAAATTTTTTTAGTCCTTCATGAGGAAATTTCCACATTAATATATTGGATATAATTTTTCACTAGTTTTTTGGAATATATCAATACCATTGAAAAGATATTTTCCATTCTTTAGTGTTTGGAAAATGAAAAAGGAATTAATTTCCCATCCTTTTGAAGGATAATAAGTGAAATGGGGGAGAAATATCATGAATATAAGGCATAATATAAAATTGACTCCATGCAGTGAGATGTGTTTAGGAGAATATTTTTCTAAAAGTAAATTCCTTATAAAATTCATATGAACATGGAATCAGAATTCAATGAGATGATACATAAAAATTATAAATATATTTGTACCAATGAGGTAAAATGAACAATATATATGAGGTATTATTCTTGTATTATTATCCAATCAGAATTCAATGTTGATAAATTATTCTATAAATTAAAACGAAGTGTCTAATGTGAGTTATCCAAAATGGAATTTTCTGGCTATGAAGTTGTAGTTTGAAGAGGTATCACTATGGAAATGGAGATTTGATTCACCTAAAAATATCATGGTTTTGATAAGAAATGTAAAGTAGAATTCAATGAAAATTCTTATAAAATTGGTGAAATGAAGATGGTATGTCCTTTTTCCATGAGGTGTGGATGTTAACATAGTGTAAATTATATTAAGGGGACTAGTAATTGTTTTATGTATATAAAGGTTACACATCAAGAAATAAAATACCAATGTGAAGGGATGAAGTTTTATAATGATGAAAATAGAGAGATATATCCATATATTTATCCACCCACCCATCAGTGGTTATTGTTCAATGTGTTCATAAATTAGGTTATCTAGTGATAAAATCAAAATTTAAATGATGATGATCTATTCCCATAAAAACATATTTTAATGGATGAATGGAAAACTCATGTGATAACTATTTAGGATATGGGGTGTGATAATGATGTTGTTAATGGTACACTTACCCTTAACTCTATAACTAATAATTTCTTCATTGACTCTGATACTTACTACTCAACTATAAATAAAAAATATTCTAAGGGTATCATAGTATCAGCTCGTCGATTAAAATTTTTATTAGTTGTGGTAGCTACCAATGGGGCAATGATTGCATCACATGACTATATTTAATCTAGTTAATGTTTGTGGAAATTCTCTTCATTCAAATTCCTTTTTTCTTCCTCTAGGTAAAATCGATGTCATCATAGTTATGGATTTTCAATCTCTATATAAATCTCACATGAATTTATAATGATGATATTTTACATTTTTATTAAAAACCATCCTAAGATAACATATTAGTGTGACGATAAACATCAACTTCTAGTAGAAATCATACCGATTTATGGTTCATGATACAAATTAAAAAGTGACTTTTATCTTACATGTTTTCGAATTAACTTACCATTGATGATATTATTATTATGATAAATATTTTTGATGGATCTATTGATGAGTATTTTATTCATTAACCAAAATATGATGTCTACTTCTTAATAGAAATCATACACAGTGTTATACCAGTTTCAATGACTCCATATATAATTGACCCAATTGAGTTTTAGTAATTTAATAAGAAACTTCATGGAAACATTAACAGGAGATTAATTTTTCTATATGTGTCGCATTGGGTTACACATATTATTTATGTTAAAAATGTTGGATTTATGTGAGGTTATAATGATTTTCAAGAACTTGACAAGACCAGGTTCATGAAAAAGTACCATCACCCCAATTTTTTGACTTTTTTAATCAATAGTGAGGAGATAAATAATTTCCCAAGATTTTTATTCGTTTTATATATCAGTAAGATAGGTTCAAGAAGGAGGACATATCCATGTATGAATTCCATTTAAATTAGGGAAACTATGAGTATATAGTGTTATCATGTGGTCTTAATAACACCATACAATCGACATGGATTTAATGAATCGAGTCATTAAGGAATGCCTAAATTTCTTGTGGTAGAATTTATAGATGGAATTCAAAAATATATAAAGGGAAATGAATATTGTCAATATAATTTTAAGGATTGTGCTGATGAACCTATGAAATGATAAACTGTGTGGAAAATATTAAATTTTTTAATTTTTCTATGAAATATTTCTTTTTTTGGGTATATAATCTCAGGAGAGGGTATATCTATGGTTCTTTTAAAGATCATTGTCATTACATGTTTTCACATTCCAACCACTATGACTAATATATAATGTTATCTTGTATTTTTTTCATATTAATAATGGTTCATAGATAATTTATTATAACTATCAAATCCACTAATCATTTTAAATCATAATGGATCCATGTTCCTATATATATATGAATGTGTAGAAACATTCAATGAAATAATGAGAAGGGTAGTTAGTGGGAATATTCTTATATTACCATATTGTGTTGACGTGTCTGAAATATATTATTATATATCATAGAATGGATTTGGATGTGTTCATTGCATAATGATATGGTTAAAGCTTATGACTCACAAAAGTTACTGGTTCATTAAAGAAACCACAAACCTCATGATTTGGAGTTAGCTATGATAATTATTGCATTAATGGTATTGAGGCATTATCTTTACCGTAAAATGTTTAATATAAATACAAACCAAATGTGTATCATTTATATATTCTAATTGAAACAATTGAACCCGAGTAAGGGATGTTGGATGAAGACGATAAATGATTATGAATCTTCAATACATTACCACACTTTGATAAAAATAAACGTGGTCAATGATTTAAGATGAAGGGATCTAAAAATCATATCAACTATGATGATGACAAAATATAAAATAATTTTCTATTTTCAAAGGATTGATAAAGAAAAAAAGATGTTATGAGGAAAATATTATCTTTAACAAAATAATTTTAAACCATATATCATGTGATGATTAATGTGGTGAATAAGGAAGATATATTACTACCTATGAAGAATAAAAATGTTACAAATGTGTCCCACAGATAGCACATAGAACCCACATTAACATTATTGTTGCGTCCTAGCCCCACACATACCACCAAGTGTCCAGTTGATATGTGGTTCACTCTTTAGGGCCCACCCTTATACCCAAATGGGTCAAATGACTAATGAATATCCTTAAATACCAAAACACGTTTTTTACAATATTTTTTTACTTACTCACACATTCCCTAGGAAACTTCATAGAAGATCTTCCATTCTGATTAATAAACTTGGAAAATCATTCTTAAATAGGGAGTTCTAATAATGAAGGATACCAAAAATAAATTGTCACCCTTTTGATATGAGTCCTATAATTTATTCATTTTACAATTTATCATTATTTTTTTTCAAAAAAAAATACTAATTTTATCCTTGATTTTAAGTTAATGATAATTGTCAGGAACATTGAATCTGTCCCATCCATACTATATTTAAATATAGAGATGTTATGGTTTGACTATATAGATTCATTCTTTATTTATCCATGAAGTATGAAGATGTATTGAGAACTGAAATATAATTTCTTCTAAGATGTCATGAAGAAAAATATTTATCAATTAGAATCTCAGTTATTGGTATTATAGAATGTAATGTTTCAAATTAAATAATCTTACGCTAATGTTAAAACTATTTCCCCTTAAATTATGGAAATGGGAAAACAAAACCATTGACTTTTTCATCAGACTCCCAAAAAATATATAAAGTGAACAATTCTATATCATTTTTATTCAATATCTGTATGATGTTATCATACTAAATAAATATTAGTGATGATTTTTATTTTTTCCAAATTTTCATAATATACATAAAATCAATGTTAATATTTCATTGAGTTCCATAATCTATTGTAATTGATCAGGATCTATATTTTACATTGAATTTATAGTAAATTATTAATTATATACCACATATGGAGTTGAGTTTTAACTCATATCATCATACTCTGTTAAATGGTCGGTTTTAGAGAACAACATAAACAATATAAGATATGTTTTTATATTCTTCTCTTAACATCAAAGGAACATGGTATTAACACTTTCCCCAAGTTATGTTTTCATAAAACATTATATTTTACTCTAGTAGTGACATGTCTTCTTATGAATCAATCTATCAAATGGAGTGTAGAAATGTAATATAATGGAGAAAAGTTATAGAAATAATTATATTGGGTGACAGGATAATTATGGAAATAGTAATGAATATCAGACTCAATCAATAAAACACCAAGGAATATCATATACGACTAAATATATTTCATGAGAATAATAATAATGATTTGATGTTCTGTATTGCTGATACGGGTTACCAAATAATTTATATATGGAATAAGGTTATGATATTTTGAAATAAATTAATTTTTATCCCTAGGTATATTGGCCTATTCGAGTTTATTTATCTAGTTGAGAGAGTTTCCTGTCACATGGAGATTCCATCGAACCTTAATTATGTCCATGATATGTTTAACATATCTCCCATATGGATGTATATTCCTAATCCATCACATGTAATGAACTGAAAACAATAATTTCTAGACAATTATATTTCATATGAAGATTAATATAGAGAGACATTGGATCATATAAAAAAATTCTTTGAAACAACACCACTCACTTGGTCTTTTTTTTGGGAAATACAAACATGAAAAACATATCTGAAAATCTCATGATATGATGGGAATATGTTTCATCTATTGTCGGTATCATTGTTATATAATATCACGGGATAAATTCCCATTAATTTATGAATAATGTAAATTCCATTGAATTTCAGAAATATTTTTTTTATCCAATATATTTAATTTCATTGATAGCTTATGTTATAGACAAAAAAGAGTTTTACATGGACCTAATACACTATTACAGATATTATATAATCATAACAAATATAATGTAGCCATTTTCTTTGTATGACTTGGAATGACCAAATATTGAATATAATGTATAATGATTTTATATATGAAAACATATAGATAAATGAATACTGGATTTTTAATAAATTTTTTATATTCTTTGAAAAGTATTTTTTCAGAAAAAAAAAGATATTATTACTTTTTGTGAATTTATATTGAATTTAGATTCTAGAATCATAGAAATTATGTTAAGAAAAAGTGTAATTAAATTTTGTTATCAAATGTTCACAATCATCTCAGTTTAAATTTCTGAGATGTTTTTGAAATGAATAATTTTTTGATGAATCGATAAAAATACTATTTCTTTAACATTTTCCATCTCATTAAAGAATTAAAAAAGTAATTTTTTTCGAAAATTGTTCTAAAAAAGAAATTATCCAAATTAAATTATTATTAATATAATTTATTTAATTTTATAGAATTTTATTTTTTTCTTTTATATAACAAAATTTACATTTCTAGAAAATTTCATTAAAATTGCACTTTTTCTTGATGTTTGTGGGTTTAATTTTAAATTAAATTATACCACATATATAAATTGAATTCTTAAAATTTTATTGAATATATAAAATAATAAAAACTAATATTTTTTAAAAATTTCAACATTCTTTTTTTATAATGAATAGAAAAAAACTGTAACAATTATTTTGGCATATATGGTTAATATGCAGTTAATGGGGTGTTAAACCGAAAGGAAAGGGTATGTATGAAAATAAAAAAAATTATAAATCCCATTTTATAAAAATATATCATAAATATAAAATATTAAATTTTATTAAATTATATTTTTTGGATAAGGATTTATGGAAATGAATAATTTTTTTTCTTTTCGTAAATTTCTATGTAGTTTTTACGATGGTTCATTTCCCTGCTAATAAAAGAACATAACCATTATTCATCCCAGTAAAAAAATTCATTCCCTAATAATAGATACCCAAATTTATTCTTCACATCCTCAGTGATGTCCCGGTTTAAATGGTATGATTATAAAACCCTCCTATGATGAGTTTACATAAAAAGATAATGTTGCTCACCGAAAAAGTTTTGTAACTCTTAACCATGTGTTATAATCTTATTTCTTTTTGAACCTCCTTAAAATATTATTCAACTAAAATTATATAATAAGAAATTTTTACCCAATATAATGAGATATTATTATGTTAATTTCAGAACATTTATCCACAACCTCTTTTATTAAATTGGAAATGGCGCCATCAATCAAATATACGGTGTAATGCCACCTCTCGACCCAATGTAGTTCATTTTCCATCGGTGCCTATCATGGATATATATAATGATGGATTTAACATATTTATATTATATTTATGACACAAGTATAATTCTTTAAATAAAAAATTACATCTAACTTTATACCTTCAAATCCATTTAAAATGAAAACATCGCTTTTGCGTACAAGTGCACTGCCACCTCAATTAAAATATATCATGAAATTTTTATTTTATATTGATATAGAGGATACTAAGGTCATATTTAATGAATATATATGATATATATGATATAAATATTTTATGTGGAAGTTAATTGAGATTTATCTTTCAATGAATCCAATATTAAATAAATAGAAACAACATTTATTCGTACGTATGGCTTACCATTTCTATGAGAGGTCTAAAAACATTTATATATATATATATATATATAATTTACAGATGACTATAATTATCTATATAATATATATATATAATTTATATCATTAATAAATTTACAGATATTATGAAACCATAATCCATGTAAAATGACAAACATATCCAAAACAAAACATAAATGAAAAACAATATAGATATTACCCAAAATGTAGATTAAACAATGAATTTTTTATAAACGAGAAATAGGATTTCATAAATAAATAACATATAGTATGATATATTTTATTATGTTCCTAGAATATATTTACAGTAATACAATATTTATTATAGATTATGTTTAAATTTAATTAATGTAGCTGGAGGAATAAGGTAATTGATTCTCATCTAACATTTATTTTTTTGGGACACAAGACTTATTCACCACATGTTTCATTGGTATGGTGTAAAAAATTTCCATGAATTATTATTATTATTATTATTATGAAAATAATGTGATACACATATCCATATACGGTTCTTTAATTTTGGTGGATTATTTTTCAACTATTAAAATAATTTTTTTTTTCATTATACGTTATTATCCATATTTTTATGATTATTATTCAGATGAAAAATTATTTTAGATCAATCGATTAAGAAACTCATGTATTTTATTATACAATGATTTTTTTAGAAAACTAGTTTTTATAATTACATTTCCTATCTTTACATATTTAGGACACAAAACGATTATTTTTTAGAAAAAACGACATTGTTTCACTCTTCAAGTGAAAATCCAATTTCATCTGTATCAAAATTTTCAAATAATATATTATATAATATTATTAATATTTTAAATTGATCATTTAAATAAACTTTTAGAAACATAACAATTTTTGACAAATTATTTAAATTAAATTAGATACTTTTTTCTAAACAAGGATCATTTTACTTTTTGTTGAAAATTTGAAATGAATCTTTATTTTAACATTATCAAAATGAAAAATATTATTATATTTTATGGACGTTTAATGATTTAAAAAATACATTAAAAATTTAAAATACTCTTTTCATTGATATTTTGTCAATAATATTTTGGAAATGTATTGATTTTATTTTTTTGAAGCTGAAATGATTATTTACATGATGAAAATGTCAAAATTATATTTCAAAAACCATTTTCCATCTAAGTTGATATCCTTTCAGCTTACATGAGATTTACTGGGATATTAACCAATATAACTATACATATAATATATATGTCTGAATTATTATGATTATAAAAATATATTTATGAAACCCATTCATTTTTATGGGTTATTTTATGATGATTTGATGAAATGATTTGGAATCCATTTTAATTTTCAAGGGGCATGATATGATGAAAATTTTATGAAACCCATTTAATTTGATGGTAAGTAAAATTATGATAACTTTATGATCTTCTAAATCACATATTTATGATTTTAATTTTGTGACTGGTGAGCCTAGAATTGTATATTCCCCCAATAAATTGAGTAATTATTGACATCTCATGAGATAAACAACATTGGAATGAGGAATGAACCCAATATATTAATTGAATATTTCCACTATAAAATTATTGGCCATGACGTATGAAAAATATGATGTTTTTTGGTGTGAAACCATTCCATTATGATATCCTTGTAAATAAGCCTTGATGTAGCACCTCAATATTTTATGGTATGTCTCTTTTAAATTTAACATATTCAATGGATTATATGAAACAACAAGTTTAAAACCACGATATGTAGTGACCATTATTACATATCCTTTAAATTGGAAGGATAGAATAATATTGAACATATTATGAAATCTATATGATATATATATATATATATATATATATTAAATAAAATATATCTAAATTCATAAAATACGAATGAATGGACTTTCAATATGAATAAATCCAATTGTAATCATTAAGGCTACATTTATATAAAATGAATGTTTCACACCGTTTAATGAAATAAAAAATTTAATAATTAATTTTTACATGTTTCTAAATTATATTAATCAATAAAAATCATTTTTAAAAATATATATTAAAAAAATAAAATATTTTACCATTTTGGAATTTTTCTGAAAATATTTATTTTCCAGTGAATTCTGAAAACTCCCAAAATTTAAAAAACTATAATCATTGTTATTTTAATGGTACAAATAGTAAACTCTCTTATGAATGTTAACATAAAACTTTGATATCTTATAATATAAAATATTATATACATCTATAACGGAATCAAGAAATAAATTTTTTCAAAATGATAAATTTAGTGTTAGACTTTTTGTAAAGTTTAAATGTTTTTTTTACAATTTTATAGTTAATATTGTGGCTTAAATATTTATTTTCATAAAATAAATTCATAAACTATTATTTTTCTATTTTATGATTATAACATAATTTTATGGTCCCTTAATTAATTTTTTTAATTGGTCCTAAAATAAGTTATAAATTTTAAAACGGTATTTTTTGAATAAATGATGATTATAAATAAAATATAAATTTCATATATTTATAACGCATCAAAAGGAAATATATGAACATAAAAAAATTAATAAATAAAATAAATTATTAATATGTTATTAATTAAATTATTAATGAATTTAAATTGATTAAATATTACATTAGTTACTGGTGAAGAACACTTTCAGAAAGACGACAAGGGTATTCTCATCTCACTTTTGTAAATGTGGGATATGAATTATTAACAACTATTTCATCTGTGATTTATATTTATACTTATAATTTATGTATCATATATTTAATATATTAATTTTATAAGTATACATATAATTATATTCCAATGTTTAATAAAATTCCCATAATATTTGGCAATAGATTGACGAAGTATTTTCTATAAAATCAAATCAGTGTATGTATACTACTTCCAAATGTGGATCTTGAATAGTTTTACATGGTGAAATAACACTGAAAGGTTTCATTATGATAGAATCTATCATCACATGGAGCATGGAGTGGTTATTTCTAAATATTTATTAATAAACTCTCAAGGGATATGGATTATAAATTCATGAACTCTTGATGAACATCCTAATGGATTTTATTAGATGATGTCCTTGAATTACCTAGGTTAAATATAAGGATTCATATTTTGAAAATATATTTTCAAGATTTAAACTTCCTATAAATGTTTTTTCATTATAATAAGGTTTCATGAGTTTATTATTGTTATGTAAAAAATTAATTTTTGATATAGTCAGTGACTGGAACGTGAAAGAATTATGTTAATTATAAAAGTGATGGAAAATGAAATGATTTTCCACATTAGAAATGAGATTTTATTCCAAATGTAATGATAAATCCTCTTAACTTGTTCACAAAAATTTATTAAGATATGAATCATGTTTAACATCAAGATAATAAAATAAGGGAATGTTATTTATTTAGTGTTTCATGTGGAAATATCCAATTTCGTTTATTAGTTCTTTTATTGCACATAATTGTTTTGAAATGGATCAGGACCATTTAAAAAATATTTTCCATTTTCAAGTGTGAGGAGACTAGAAAATGAATTATTTTTCTATCTTTTAGTTGGAAAATACGATAAATGGTGGACACATATCATGAATACAAGTCATAAAACAATTTTTACTCCATATTTTGAGTTGATATTAAGAGAATATTTTTCTATATGTTAATTATTCATATTATTCATATGAACATGGAATGAGAACTCCATGAGAATATAAAGAACCATTATGATTATATTTATACCTATGAGGTAAAATATACAAAAAATATCAGCTAGGATTCTTTTATTTTTATCCAATATGAATGAAAGTTTGATAAATATTCTATAATTTAAAATGAACTCTCTAATAAAAGTTATCTATAAGGGAATTTTAAAGATATGGAGATGTAGTTTGAAATGATCTCAATGAGGAAATGGATATAGAATTCAACCAATAATCACATGGGTTTGATAATAAATCTATTCTAGAATTCAAAAGAACCTCCAAAAAATATATTGAAATGAAAATGCTTTTTCCTATATCCACGAAGAACGAAATTAAACATAGCCAAAATTTTATTAAGGGGACTAGTAATTATTTTAAGTATATAAAAGATAGTCATTGGGAAAAACAATACCAATGTGATGAGAAGAAGTTATATAATGAATAAAGTAGATAGAAATATCCATAGAATTATCCACCCACTAATTATCGTGTCATTTACAGGGTGTTTATAATTTATTGTATCGAGTGGTAAAATCATATTTTAAATGATGATAATCTATTATAATAAAAACAGTACGGGATAAACGTAAAACTCATGTGATCACTATTTTAGATGAGGGGTGTGATAATGATGTGTTAACGGTATACTTACCCTCTATTATATAACTATTAATGTCTTCACTGACACTGAATCTATCAAATTAACTATAAAAAAACATTTAGTATGTGTATCCTAGAACCACCTCACTGATTAAATTATTGATTTGTAATAGAGGTAACCAATGGTGAAATGGCCGCATCACATCTCTATAGTTAAGCCAGTTAATTTATTTGGGAATATTCTACTTTCAAATCATATTATTCATTCTAAAATTCTCTCGGTATAATATGTGTTACCAATGATACATGTATGGTCACTTTAATCCCTTGTTAACTGGAATATGTTAACATATTTCAGATTTTAATTTCGAATGTAATATAACATTGGTAACAAATATTATTTTAGTTAATAATATTGGATTTATGAGATATTATATTTATTTACTAGAACAATAAAAGGTCAGGATCATGAACAATTACAATCTAACAAATTTTTATGACTTGTTTGATCAATAGCGAGGAGTTAAATAATTCTTCAATTTTTTTCGTCATTTTAGATATATGTATTTTAGGGTTAAGAAATAGGATATACCCATGTCATCATTCAGAACAAATTATGGATGTTATGGGTATATAGGTTTGCCCTGTTTTCTTCATAACACCCTATAATCTACATGGATTTAATGAATATAGTCATTAGAGAATGCCTTAATTTTTTCTGGTAGGCATTAAATATGGAATAAAAATATATTCAAAAGGAAAGGAATATTCTGAGGATAATTTTGAGGATTGTGAAGATGTCCCTATGAATGGATAATCCATATGAAAAATATAATTTTTTATTTTATTTTTTCTAAAAATGGTCTCAATTTTTGGTCATATAATCTCAATCGAGGGTATATTGATGGAAATTTTAAAGTCAAATGTATTTAAATGTTGTCTCATACCAACCACTGTTATTGATATATTATGTATAATTATTTTTTTGGGATATTAAAAATGGTTCACGGATAACTTCTTATAACTATGAAATCCTCAAAAAAAATTTATTCATAGTTGATCCAGGTTCCAATAAACAAATTAATGTGTGGAAACATTCAACGAATTGATGATAAGGGTAGTGAGTGGAAATATTATAACACTACCATATAGCGTTAAAGGGATTGAAATGTATTGTGATAAAACAAATAATGTATTTGTATGTGTTCTATTGCATAAGGATATCGTTAAAGCGTATAACTCAAAAAAATTAGTGGTTCATTAAAAAAATTTCATAACTCATGATTTGGACTTAACTGAGATAATTATTGAATTAATGATATGGGGAATTATCTTTATTTATTTTTTTTCATATATATACAGATCAAAACTGCTTCAATTATATGTTCTAATAGAAATAGTTTACCATGTGTTAGAGAATGTGGTTGGAGCCGATTAACCATTATGACTCCTCAATACATTACGACCTTTGTATAGAAATCCAGGTGGTCAATGATTTGATATGAAAGGATTCTAAAATCATATAAATGATGAGGATCAGAATGTTTTAAATAAGTCAAGATTTTCACAGGATGGTTAAGGAAATCATGATATAAAGACTAAATTATTATCATTCATAACATAATTTTCAACCATTAATCATGTGTTGAATAAAGAGGTGCATAAGGTCATATAGATCTACCAAATAAGGTTAAAAATGTTATAAAAGAGACCCACTAATACCACAAAAAAACTATATTGAAATTGATGGTGGGTTCTATCAAAATGGATACCACTAATTTCCACATTTATATGTGGTCCACTCCCTAGGGCCCTCCCATATTCCCAAATGAGTCAACTAACTAATGACTATCCACATATACCAACATATGTTCTTTCTAGTGTTCTTTTTACTCACTCTCACACTACCTAGGAAACACACTATAATATCTTCCATTGTAATAAGTTATCTAGGAAAATCATTCTTAACTATGGGGTACTAATATGGAAGGATACAAAAAATAAACTTTAATCTTATTAACATGATTCATATCATTTAGTCATTTAACCCATTATCGTTATTGGGTGTCAAAAAAAATTTCCCTATATATATCATTGATTTTTAGGGAATAAAAATGTTCATGAACTATGAATGTGTCTCATATATACTATATTTAAATATAGAACTTTTAAGGTTAGACTATAGTGATTAATTTTTTGTTCATCCATAAAGTATAAATATTTATTGAGAAAGAAAATATAATTTCATCTAAGATATTGTAAATAGAGACATTGAAGTATTTTTATCATAGTTTTTGGTATTTTATATAGATATGTTTTAAATAAAAAAACAATAAAAGTATGTTACAACCATTACCCATTCTATTATGAAAATCGGAAAACATCACCCTTTAATTTTTCATCAATCTCACAAAACCATCTAAAGTGAACAATTCTATATCAGTTTTAAGAAATATCTTTATAATTTTTAGAAACTTTTTTCACTATTAGTGTAGAATTCTTAACATGACCAAAATTTCATAATTTACATAAAAGAGGTGATAAATTTTCCTGAAGTTCTGCATTTTATTGTAATTGATTATGATCTATGGTTTACATTGATGTTCCACAAAATTATTCAGTTGGAACTATATATAAAACTATATACTAGAATGACATATCATATATTATTATAAGGTCATTTTGAATGAAAAATATAAACACTGGGGCATATTTTTAGATCTCCTTCTCCTGACTTCAAAAGAAGTTGGTATTGACACCTTCCTCCAGTTCAATTTTCTTAATAAAATTAATGTCACTATAGTAGTTATATTGAGTCTTATGAATCCATTTATGAAAAGAAGAGTATGAAATCAATATGTACAAAAAATATTAGAGAAATAATTTTATTAATAGAATGGATATTTACGAAAATGGACATGAGAGTCACAGTAATTCAATGAAACACTAAGCTAGCTCAGAGTCGACTAGAAATATTTGATGACAAATATATTAATGATTTGGTGTTTAGTATTGCTGATAATGTTTTCCTATAAATTTATACATGGAATAATATTATGATGTTTAGAAATAAATTAATGTTTATCCATAGGTATATTAGTGAATTTGAGTTTATTTATCCAGTAGATATAGTTTCATATCACTTGAAACATCCACATAACCACAATCCAGGCCACGTTATGTTCAAAATTTCACACCTAAAGATGTATATACCTAATCATCCACTTATTCTTCACTCAAAAAACCTATTTATATATAATTATAATTCATATGATAAATAATATATAGAGACGTTGGATAATAGAATGAAATATATATGAAAAAATACCACTCACTTGGTCAATATTTTGTGAGGAAACACTAACATGAGAAAGATATCCAGAAATCTAATGATACGATGAAGGTAAGTTTTTTCTATTGTTTGGTATCAATTTAATAAAATTTCATGGGAGAAATTCTTATAAATGTATGGATATTTTAAATTCCTATAACTGTTGGAAATATATTTTTTATCTAATATATATAATATCATCGATAGCTTGTTTTACACACAAAATAGATTTTTATGAAAACACAATATAATGTTAATGATATTATAGAAAAAAACCAATATTATTTTTCCATTAATTTTTTTGTAAGAGTTATAATGACAAGATATTGAAAATTATATGTAATGATTTTATATAAATTAAACATTTTGAAAGAACAATACTTATTTTTATTAAAGAGTTTATATACTTGGAAACATATATTTTCTCAAAAAATGATTTTATTACATTTTTTTATTATATATTGAATGTAGTATTCAGAATCAAAGAAATTCTATTTGGAAAAAATGAAATTCAATTTTGAAATAAAAATGTACAAGTTATCTTAGTATGAATTTCTGAGAAGTTTTATAAATGAATAATTTTTGGATAAATAGATAAAAATTGTTTTTTATAAACAATTTTCTTTTAATTATAGAAATAGAAAAGTCAAAAAAAAACTAATTGAAAAGTAAAATTATTCAAATTATATTATTATAAATAGAATTTATATAATTTTAGTATATTTTATAATATATTTTTGTATAATTGTTTTTTACACTTATACAAAATTTCATTTAAAACACCATTTTTCTTGATATTTATGGCTTTAATTTTAAATAAAATTATAACACATATACAAATTGAATTAAAAAAATTGATTAAATATTAAAAATAACTATAATTAATATTATATAATGATTCAAACATATTTTTTGTTCATAACGATTTGAAAAATGGAAACTATTATTTCGTACGGATGCAGTTAAAACAAAGTTAATGGTTATTAAAAAAAGGAAAGGGTATGATTTCAAATAAAAATATTATAAATCTTATTTTATTCATATATTTCATCCTTTTGTAATAATAAATTATAATATATTGTATATTTTAATTTTTATTTATGGAAATGAATAAATACTTTTTTATTCTTTTGGTAACTTTCCATGTAGTTTCAACATGGGTTCATTTATTAGCTAATAAAAGAACATCACCCCTCTTCTTCACACTAAAATATAATTTATTCTCTACCAATAGATCCCCATATTTATACATTACATACTTATGATATCCCATAGTACATGGTATGAATATAACACCCTCCTATGATGGGTTTAGGTATAATGCTAATGAGTCTCACCAAAAAAGAGGTATAACTCTTAACCCTGCATTATAATTTTATTTATTATCATACATACATAAAATATTTTTCATTTATGATTATATAATAAAAAAATACCAAATATAATGATATATGTTTATTTTAATTTCATAACTTAGATCCATAACATTTTTTTATTAAATAGTAAACGAAACAATCAATCAATTTTACGGTGGACTACCGCCTCGCGAACGTATCTAGTTCATTTTCCAATGATGCCACTAATGGATAGATATGATGATGGATTTCATATATTTATATGATATTTATGACATAATCATAATTCATTATTTATAAAATTAAATCTAACTTCTTAATTTAGATCCATTAAAAATGAGAACATCGCTCTAGTGTGCATGTGCACTACCACCTCAGTGAATATATGTCCAAAAATTATCGTTAAATATTTATATGGAAGATAATAAGGATCTATTTAATGAATATATATGAAATATAAGATATAAACTTTTTTATGGGAAATTTAATTGAAATTAATATTACATAGTTTCCACCAATCAATAAAATTGAAAAATCATTCATTCTTATGTATGAACTACCATCTATATGAAAGGTGTAAAAATATTTCTATATTTAAATCTTATGGATGTCTATAATTATGTATATAATAAATATATTTGAAATTTAAAACATTAATAAAATTACATATATTATGAAACCATAATTCATGTAATTGGACAAACACTTCAAAACCAAAACATTCATGAAAAAGAATATATATATTAATTGAAATGTAGTTTAAACAGGGAATTATTAATAAACAAATAATTAGGGGTCATATGTAAATCATATGTACTATGATATATTTTATTATATTTCAATAATATTTTTATACTCGACAAAATTTATCTTATAGGATTTTTATATTTAATCAATGGAACTCATGGAATTAGGTAATTGATTCTATTATCACTTTATTTTTGTTGGGACTCTAGACTTATTCACCAATTGTTTCTAATATGTGGTTTATAATACTTAAATGAATTAATTTTATAGTTATAATAATGAAAATTATTTGATACAGATATCCAAATGGTGTTCTTTAATTTTTTTTGGATTATGTATCCAATATTAATAAATATTTTATAGTGTTTATGACAATATATTCTTTTATCAGGACTATTTACGATTATTATTTAGATGAAAAATTATTATGTTCTACCGATTAGACAACTCATGTATTTTATTCTACAATTTTTGTTTATATAGAATTCATTTTTCCATTATTTTTTATATCATTACATACTCTACAGACCAATGGAATGTTTTTATAAAAATTTGAAATTATTTAACCATTCGGCTAAAAATCTAATTTCATATGTGACCAAATTTTCTAAAAATGTTTTATATAATATTTTTAATACTAAAAATTTACTGTTTAATGAAATTTTTATCAATGTATAAATGTTCAAAAAAATAATTAAAAATATTTTTTCCCATCTAAACAAGGATATATTGTCTTTTTATGGAAAATGTGAAAGTCGTATTGATTTTAACATATACAAAAAGAAAAATATTATTAATTTTATTAAATTATAAATTATTTTAAAAATAATTTAAAATTTAAATATATTATTTTCATTGAAAATTTTTCAATAATATTTGATAAATTTTTAGATTTTCATTTTTTTAAATAATATATTTAATTACATAAACACAATATACAATTTATTTTCAAAAAATTCCCTCAAATATGACATCCTTCTATTTTACATGTGATTTAATGGGGAGACTACCCAATAAAATGATACATATAATTTATATGTATCATTTATTATTGTTATGAAAATATATCAATGAAACCCATTAATTATTCTTTGGTTATGCTATGATTAATTGATGAAATAATTTTGAATCCCTTTTCTTTTCTAGTAGGAATGATATGATGATTTGTTTATGAAACCCATTTAATCTCATGTTATATGAAATTATCAGTCTACTATGATCATGTAGGTCCCATATTTAAGATATTAAATTTGTGAAATGTGTGAGAACGATTGTATATATCCCCAATAAATTTCTTAATGATTCAGATCTCATGAGACAAATAGGACAAGAATGAGGAATCAAACCAATTTAGTAACATAATCTTTCCTCTATAAAATAATTGGGGGTTACATCTTAAAAATATGATGGGTTTAGGTGTGAAACCATTCTATTTTGATATTCCTGTAAACAAGCATTGAAGTAACAACCCAATATATTATGTTATTTCACTTTTAAATTTAACTTAATCAATGGATTATATGAAACAATATCTTTAAAAAAATGATATATTATGACCATTATAACCCAACCATTAAATTATTAAAAGTTAATTATATTGAAATTATTATGAAATTTATATGTTATATATATATATATATTCAATAAAATGAATCTGAATTCATCCAATAATTATAAATGGGTTTTTGATAAGAATAAATCCAATTCTAATCATTAAATATATATTTATATAAATGGAAATTTTCTCACTGTTTAATTAAATAACTATTTAAATAGAAAAATTTGAATCTTTATAATTTTTTTTTTTAAAAATCTATTTTTAAAAAATAAAAAATTCAAAATAATCTTATTGTAATGTTCTTGTATATTTCAGAAAATATTTATTTTTCAGTGAATAGTCAAAAATCCCGATATATTAAAAACTATCAATTCTTTTTGTTAATAGTATAAATATTATCCTCACCACTAAAAGCGTTTATATAATTTTGGTACCTTATAATAGAAAATATGATATACTTTTATAATGAAATTAGTAAATAAATGATTTCAAAATGATAAATTTAGGGTAAGTATTTTTGTATAGCTTATATGTACATTTACAATTTTATAATTAATATAACGACTTAAAATAATATTTATTTTCATAAAATATATTCATAAATAAATATTTTGTTGTCTTATTATTTTAATATAATTTTATGTTTTCTTAATTAATTTTTACAATGGGTCCTCAAATCAAATATAATTTTAAAATCAGTATTTTTTTAATAAATGATGAATTTTAAAATATATATATACATTAAAAAATATTTTCAAATAATGGAGTCCATTAATAAATTATACATGTTTAAAAATGGATATGTTTAATTTTTTATATTTTTCTATAATATATGAATTTTAGTGAATAGTGGAATACAATATTTTAGGGTATTTAAAAATTACATCAATTATTGAGTGTTGGCTGATGTATGGATAATGTATTCCCATAATCTTCAACTCTAATTCTCTATTTTATGTATTTAGACATTATAATATGAACTATTAATTTTCTTCACCCTAAATTATAATCAAATCAATTAAATAATCAAAAAACACCACTCTCCTCCAATATAAATACATCCACACACCACCCCTTCTCCTTAAATATTAAAAGCATTAAATATTGTTCAATTTCTGACAAATCCATATCATAAACCTCAAAAACAACTTTTGTTACTTCTAGTATCACACAAAGTAACATTTTAATGTTTCCTATGGAGGTTGTCATGGAGTGGAATTCAAGATGTAAAATCCCCTTTTTTAATTTTTATTTAATTTATCTATTTAAATATTCATTCCTTAAATCCCCTTTCCAAATTGAAATTATCAATACAATATATTTTATAAATTATAAGGAAATAATTTTAATGTTATATAAACAGTAAATTCCCTTCACTTTTCCTTTTTATTATGAAAATGAAATCATCATCTATGAGGTTAAAACATACAACCTTCATGGACGGTGAGTTATAGTTTTTCAATTCTACCTTCATGGTAGGTCATAAAATCATTTTTATGGTAAAAAACATTAATAAATATAATTAAAATAATTTTATTTCGTGAAATTATATATATAATATTTATTCATAACACAAAACTAGTTCATGATGGTATAAAAACAAAAAAAAATTGACAGGATATCATTAATGGTTTATGTAATGAATCATCAACATATCAAGAATAAAATTATAGATAAGACCATTAAATATCATGTATGTTAATTAGAAACAAATATAATTTTAATTCTGGATAACTATTTAAATTTTAAATGATCTTTTGTACAAGTGTACAAGGGAACCAATCATGAAAACCAAGGAAATGAACACTTCTGAATAACCAAATTGAATTTTATAACTCATCAAAAATGAAATAGATGAACTTAATAAAATTATAATAATAAAATAAATGATTAGAAGGTTATTAATTATATTATTAATGATTCTTATTTCATTAAAGGGTTCATTAATTTCAGGTGAATTGCACTTTCAGGATAAAGGTAAGGGTTTTGTCATCTCAATTGTGGTTATGTGAGATATTCCTTATTAACAACTATTTCTTCTGTGTTGTGTATTTATACATCCCATTTATGAATCATAAAATTAAAATTTAAATTTTAATTATATAGAATGTTTCCTTTGATAAATAGTATTTTTATGGGGTTACTTTCCAATGGATTACAATGTGATATGAGATTCTCCCCGAACCTCCATTTTTTCCATTAGGTTACACATTCTCCCTCACTACCACAATTTAATTCTTAATTATTCATATTTACTCCACCTAAATTTTGTGTGCACGTTCCAAAAATATTTTACTTTCTTAATAAACATTTCTTTCAGGCTAAATTCATTATTAATAAGGATCCCTTTTTAATTCCTCAAAAAAAGAAATCCCAATTAAACGAAACATCCCAACTTCAAACCAATATTACAGTAACCTTAATTATAAGTTTCAAGAAACCAATATATTTATAAACCTAAATTTCATAACTAAATACTAAAATTTTTAATTTATGGTTTTATATTTACAATTATTAAATTTTCTCCTTTATAGAATTGTTTATATTTTTCCTTTAACTTCACTGAAGTGGCCTATTTCTAATGATTCTTAAACTATAATTTGTACTTGTTTCCATATCAATTTCAAAATATCAGTGTGATTATAATTTTAATATTACTCAAATATAATTTAAATAAATTATATATTGTATATACATAGTTTTAATCAAACTTTTATAAATAATATAATTGATTTTCTAAAATAACTCTCCCTTACAAAGTGAAATGATATTTATCACATGAATTTATCAATTATTTTATTATAGTTTTTCATCTTTTTAAAGAGGATATATTGAATTTGATTAATTGTTTTTATTCATATCTTATATTACCATATAAATTATTTTATTTAATTTTCTATTAATATATTCATTGGGATGTATATTCGTGATACAATTCACTATATTACTCTGGATTGTTTATGATTCTGTTTATTGTGTGGGGAAAGTAATTAATATTTCATATGATAGTTTCAATATAAATGAATATGTTTATTTTTTACACACATTTTATATAAAAAATTAATTATAATTTATAAGTGATCAGAATACCCCGCAATGTCACCTCGATGCATCAATAGGTCTCACAAGACAGACTAGACTGGGTTATTACACATTTATGTACGATGTTTTGTCTCTATCATTATTGGTATGTTTATGATGTATAAAATTATTCATTCTATCATGATGATATATTTAATTTATAATCTCTGTGGTTATTCTACTAATATAATATCAATGGTTATATTTCATTCACATGTGATTATTTATATGGAATTATTTATTTATCTTTTATTCCTATAATATTATGGCCAAAATTATGTTTCAATGGAATTTAATTTAGTTAATCATTGTGTCGTATTGTTTATATTTACGGTATATTATAGTATATATCCTACCCTTACTAAGCCTCTATGAACACCCATTTTTTATATTTTCCTACCCTATATTCCATGATATATATTATAATTTCCATGTTGGGATAATCTAATATAATAAGAATGTTTTAATTAGAGTTACTAAGTTGTTTCTTACTTCATGTTGTAATATAATAATAATGTTTATACCTAGGTTTTATAAATCTATATAATTATTATGTACTTTGGGATGTATCCCTTTTTTATTATAATAATATAATATACTAAGGCACGAGATTCGAGATATGGGGGTCAAGTTATTTACAATTTAGTACTGAGAAAATTATTTTCTATGTTTATGTGTATGTCAAAATTTTATTTATTATTCCATATTTATTCTCTAATGACTTGGGATTTTCTATTCCCTTATGATTCATTCATTATGAAAAACATATATTTATTCCATGTCTCAATATTATTGATATGCATGGTATCATTTTCAAATATTATTCTCTTGTTATCAACACATTATTCACATTTTATGTTGAAATCACCTTATTTTACACTTAATGAGCATATAATATCATCCTTTACTAATTTTACATCACCATGTGTATGAATAAAGGGATTATGATTGATATTTATATGACGATTTATCTTTATAAATAATATAATGGGATATTATTTAGATTTAATGTGAACTATTTTTTTATATATTAATATATTCAATGTTACAGTGCATATATGATTCTAGTATTGATCATTATGTAATGTAATTAATATTATTATAATATTATGTAATATATATGTATTAAAAGGATGTTTCATTATAAAAAGTGTATTTTAACCCCGTAATACCTTTTATATGGAGGTGAAATAAATTTGTTGACTAAGTGATTGGTGAGATGTTCATCATTAGCCTTTAAGAGGTTAATGTAATTTTGATCGAGTTGTATACCCTCCATAGTTCTTTATATATGTTTATCAAGTTTATCCCCAATATTTGAGGTGGATTTTAGTTTTAGTGGTCTTGATTAATGGATTAGGATAACTTTTTGATATGTTCTCATGTGGAATAATGACCCATGGCATGGATATTGTGATGAGATATGATATGACAGATTCCCCTTGTGTTCTTGAGATGAGTATGGTGTGTTCCCTCATAATTCATTTGGTATATATCATTTATGTGGAATTAGGGATTTTCATAGAATCTAAAGAGTAGTATGGTTTTATGTGATGGATCATGGGATAATGTTCCAAAACCCATAGTATGTGACATCTTCTATGATCTTTGAAATGGATTTTTGGATCATCTAGTAAGTAGTTTTGGTTTATGATGTCAAATTCAATATTTATTTTTCTATAATAATATCGATCAATCTAGATTTTTATCTCCCATAATTGGATTTTAATCAAAGTTAAAGGGTAGATAATGATCTTGGAGGTATTGTGGATGAAATTACGGAGGATATTATTGGAATAACATAATATAATTAACCAAGATCCTTCCATAATCCCACCTGAGTCAAAACAATGTCAATGGAACAATATTTTTTATTAGTAATGGTGAATAATTTGTCATTATATTTATGTGATCAATTTATTGTGGAAGATAAGTATCATTGTGTCGTTGGATCAGTCTCCTAAACTGTTATTTTATTTTTGAAATGAAGCATATGGTTCTCTATGATTGGTATAACACACAAATACAATGATTACAAATGAGATTATATGTTTCTTGGCATGAACAACATGATTTATATTTTGGGTCATGCCACATCAATTTGTTTTATCATGGTATTTTTATTTAGTGATATTTTTATTGTTACCCCTGCTTTAATATTTTTAATTGTTTTACTATTCTACTACATGTGACTATTTGGACCACATTGATTAATAAAACTGTCAATGTGTTTTAACACTATTTTCCTTGATATATTGGGGTTTGTTTATTACAAATCAAGAAGAAGTCTGGTGGGTTGTGTGGAAATATTATAATCTTGTTTGTGTATATAATTATAGAAGATGGTGTGGAATACCTCATTTGTTCAAAGTGATATATATGTTATCAATCATAACAAGACTAGTCTTGTCTCTAGTTTTGTAGTGCATGTGCGAATTATCATGGTGCATGTGTCTTCTAGACTTATAAGCTATATTTTTCCATAACCATAGTTTCATTTTCATATATGGATTGATCATTTTTTTTTCAATGAATATTTTTACCAATTTTATTCCATTGAAAATATTTAAAACATTAGAATATAAAAGTTACATAGTTTCCATATGATTAGGAAAAACCATGAGAAATAATCATTCAAATCCTGATTCTTTGTATCAGATCTGATTTTACTGAATGTAAAACTGTTCAAAATATTATGAATCAATACCATGTGAACATCACATGTGAGATAGTGAGACTGGCATAGTCAGCAAAAATGTTTTAACATATTGGGGAAAACCAACTAGTCCACCAAAGTATTTAACAATATAAATATCCACTCTTTTTCACTTGGTCCTTTTTTCCATACCACACATCCCATATCCACCATCTCAATTTTTGAGCCCACATATAGATGTTACCCTTATTATCCTGTCATTTTTAGGATATTAAGTGGGATATTATTCATTTTATTTGATCATTCATCACATATTCCATTATCCTACATTCTCTTTGTTATCCCCACCCCTATATCCTAGTTATTTTTCTTCTCTAGGGACATATAGACTTTGGGAATTAAAAATTCAGACATTATGGTGGGGTACGTGATGGTTACAGTTATATATTACTTATATTGGGCCTTATGTCATCTTTTATTGCATTTTCTAATTGGTTATTATTTATTTCAAGTGATAATGGTAGGAGGTTAAGTGATATATATTTTCTTGGTGAATCAAATGTTCATTCAAAAATTTATAAAAAAAGATTAATTTTTTTTGGTATAAAATGGATATTTTCATAATTATTTTTTTGTTGATTAAAATTTCTTTACCACTTATAATATGGTTTAATTATATTAAAGATAGTATTTGTTTCAATATATTAAATTGGAAATGGGTATTCCTCTAAATGTTATGAGAATAAAACATGGGAACCCCATGTACCAAAGTGGTATAAATATGAAAATTTCTAGATGTAATTGTATATCATCCCTAGACATTAATATATGATAAAAAAATTTCATATTATTTATAGATTTCTCATGGTGTTATTATCAGGTTTCACCAAGCTACTAGGAACATAAAGATGTTCTCCATGGAATTGTCACATGCAAAAAATGTCTTTGATTAGTCAATTGGAATATAATGATCCTAGGATGATCCACCAAACATAGTTATACTATAGATTTCTTTTTCTTATTAACTATTATAACATTTTATTCATTATCAATTTATTTTAAAATTTAAAATCCTGTTTTATATAATCTACTTTCAAACTAGAAAGATTATTTTTTATACCAATAGATATTCTTAATAGGCATTGTGGGACCAAAATGAACTAGATATTATCACAATTTATATACACTCATTGGGTGTATGTATACAGTGGTTTTTTATATTTGGAAAAAATAATGCATCACTAGAAGGTGGAATATATTCATGTGTCTAGATGTTGGGTGATTTATGTGACATGGAGGGTGGTTGAAACTCATGTCACATAAAGATGGGTAACACCATTTGTTTTCATTTTATGTCTGGATTATTTTTCACTAACCCAATTTTTTATATTCCCTTTTTTCTCCTGGAATTTTTAATTGTGCAAATGTAATTTGGCTCACTATTGTGCCATGTTTGTATTTTTGTGTTACACATGTATTTTTATCACATGTTTTTAGGTATTATTTAAAATATGTTGATTAATAAATTGTGAAAACCATTACCATGATATAATATTGACACACAGAAACTACTTTTCAGCTCATGTGAAATGACAAAACACATCAATCCTTTCCCTATAGCGTTTTTATTGCATAGGGTCTGAGGTATCCTAGTTTTTTTAAAATTTTATTATTATTAGATTTTGATTTAAATTTTGATATATTGATATATAAAAGATTTTATTTCCAAATTTATTGGGTACATTGAGATTAACAGTCTTCTATACACTCATCATTGGATCCTTAAGACTCCATGGGATGTTGGGGAATTTTTAAATATATTTTTATTGGATTATCCATTATATTTTCCATGGTGAATAGTTTGAAGGCCATGCACATGATCTGAGTTTCATGGAAAACTATAATTGTTTTACTATCATTATTTTTGAATTATATGAAATTTATTATAATTGATATTTATTTGATTCATTATGTTTAATTTTGTTAATGGTGTTTAATAATTAATTTTTTAATATACGTCATAGAATAGAACTAGTGGACCCATCATAATTGGATATAGATATGTTCCCCTGATTAAATCCACTAATTTATCCAAATTGTTCTTAGGTAGCTATTTAATGTGATCGATGTATTGATTAAGAATTTGGATATTTTCCCTCTCCAGATAAGGAAAATGATTTGGGTCCTCAGAACGATCGATCTCATGAATTGATCAAGCATCGACCCCACTCGTTTTCGTGAACCAATGATTATTTAGAGTCCATGTATTAGTTATATGATACGATGTATATCATTTAGCTAAATAGAAATCAATAATTGGATTAAATTTAATTTTTCAACAATCATACTTGATGGACAGAGGCTGAAGTAATGGGTTATGAATAATTAGGAAAAACATGATAATTTATAGTGGATAGAATTTAAACTCATCCTCACTTGATAATTTTACCTACGAAAATTGGTGTTTCTTAAATTTCAACAGGTTATGTGTCTCTAGTAAAGAAATAATTTTATCATATAATATTAGAAATTATTTTCTAAATGATTCGTCTTGGATAAAAATAATTATTATTAATGAATAGAAGAGAAATTAAATATTTAAGATAGTCATGTTACTAGATATTCCATGAACCAATCTATATGGGGCCGCAACCAATGGTAATCCAATTAACACATCCCAAACTACCTCTAACTGGTTAGGAGCTAGTGACATTCACAAAGTAGGAAATTTTTAAATTACATTCCTTAGTCACATTATCTATATGTAAACACGCAAATAGCTCCTTGAAACCTTTTTTAGATATAATAATATACTAAATATGTATAATGTAATGAATGTGTGAAATAAAATATTAGAAAGAATAAATTTATAACAACATTGTTCAAATGAATACAGTTGAAAATACATGACCATCCATAAAATTTGTCCCGTCATGACAACAATAGGAAAAATGTATACTAAAGAGTACATGAATCACAATATTTATGGCCAGCAATTGAACATGGTCTCCCTCTTTAGATATTGTCATGATCCTTTAAATCCTGGAACATGAATGTCTTAATAGAAATTTTAGTATTTTTTATAAGGCACAAAATGTGTTGTAAAATCCCATATAGGGGTTGGAATATACATTCCCATTATGGTGCCCTAAAAAATATGATGGGATAAATACAAAGGCAAATAATTTAGCTGAACTAATAAATAATAGGAAAATTAATCACAATATATATTCCCAAAATAAACCTATGAGAGATAAAGAAAGGGGTTATTATACTCCACATACTAATAGGATTCACTAAAATTATGTGGTGTGCATAAGTTATATATAGATTTACTCAACGTCCTCAGATCAACCCATGTGTTTTGGATCATGCCCTTATACTTCATCCCATGCCTGATTAATCTGGTTTTTCACACATACAGTACCCATGTCATTTTAATCGAGTTTTTTTTCATGTATTTGATCATGATTAAACCCTTTCACTCATAGAGTACACACCAATCAACCAGAATTGTTTCAAATCGTTTGTATGCGTTATATATGGTGGTTGATATTCAACTTCTCCAAAAGAAATATATTATGTAGCAAGAGGGATAGGTGGAAGTTTTTATGCAATTTATGAGAATTACATTTAATGATTCCATAGAAACTCAACTTCATTACTTTTTTACCAACCAAAAATAGACCACCATAGTTTATACCATGAAATTTAAGGAGGATCTCAGATCTTAATAAGATTATACCTGATGCATCTCATGAGGATGGATTCTATCAACCCACAATTTGTGTGGAACTTTCTCCCTACATTGAGTCACCGTGTCACCTCACCCATGGATGGAAATTGATGATCTGGAATCTAATCCATTCCTAATACAACCATATCCTACATAATTGAACATTTCATATTAAAACCACTGATTCGAACATCTTTCATTTATATTCCTAGAATCCAAAGGATTGATCACACTTGAACAGAGCATGATACCATGAAAACATATCATCAAGATATAATTGCAATGAAGGAAAAGAATAATGTGGAAAATCATAACAATTAAATGAATTCATGACATTATATAGGGAAATTCTATCCAATTATTACATTATATATATCATAACTGAAATCCAGGGTGGATATTATAAATACAAGAGGGATAAATTAATGGTTTTAAATTTGTGCTCAGAAAAAAAAATCAATTTCTAGGTAATAATGCAGATTAGAAATCCAATCCCATAAAATAAAATTAGTGTACAAAAACATGAAATAACATTACATCACTAAAAATGGATCGATCGTTAATGAGGAACCTGTGTCCAGGAAATTTTGGTGATGATCCATCTACTCACTTCATCCACATATCAATTATCCTTGATCATTGTCATCAATCCACATTTCTAGTTTGTAATGTATATCATAGTACGCTTCCTCCTCCACGCTAATTCCTAATGTTATGTGAATAACCATGGAGATTTCAAACAGTAGAATATTTATTGTGGAGAAATAGGAAACATATTATAAAATAAATTAAAAAAATTATCATTTAATTTATATAATGAACCCTCTAATGATAAAACACAACAAAAATTGTGCCATCAACCATTTTATGGGAATTATTATGTTAAACCATGTGTTCTGGAAATATCCTTGGAATTATATTTCTCGTTTAACATTCAAATCCATGGGAACACAATTCATTAAAAAAATTGATCATTTATGATCAATATATTTTATTTAAATTCATATATATATTTTTGGATTCCAGGATACCTATACACATCGCCAACTTTATGGTTAAATCTAGATATATATATATATAAATATTCAAAGCAGTATAGAAAAAAAATATTGTTATTAGACTCTCTCCTCCCTCAATTACTTATCAAAAAAATAAAATGATATATAAAATAGTGTGGGTATTAAGTCCAAATATGACTCGCATGCTCCAATGAACTCTCATACATTTTCTCAATCTATATAAAAATTTGAATAGATAGAACATAGCTTCTATGTAGGATCCTTTCATGCCATTCCATGATCACCATCAAGAACAAAGAAATGGTGGATCCAAAAATGATATCCACTTCACACCAGTCAATAAAAATGAATAGGGTAATGCATGTGTCCCCTCAGCTATAACACAAGGATGATTACATTTTTTTGGTTAATATTAAGTGGTATCCAACCTCCACACACTTATGAAGGATCATGAGTTGTCTTATGATCATCAAAGCTAACATGATTCCCTGCAATTTTCTCCATAATCATCATCATAGGGAGACTGTAAGGAAAAAATGGTATCCTTGATTGAACTCCAATGCTATATGAAATTGATGCCTGTAATATGTCTTCCCTCTCTAGGATATTATAATATTGTATGAGTTCACCTAATCCCTCTTTTTCATTTCCGGCGACATCAATTTACCAATAGAGACGTCTCACCAATCTCTATCTAGCATTAGGGTTTCCAAAAGGTCTCTTGTTTACTACCTTATCATGTATAATTTTTATAGTAGATTGATAAATATTATTTTCAAGAACTATACCAATTACTATTGAAATTTATAACTACATCAAAAGTACAAAACAAAACCACTATGTATATCATCTCAAAAGTGAATAATTCATCCAGTACACCCATCCATTGGTGGGTGAAACACAATACTCATATGTAACATGGGTCAAGAAATATTATTAAATACATCACCAAAATCACGATTTTTATCAACCATAATTGTTAGAGACAATCATAGTGGGGCCCCATGATGTTATTTGATATCCCAAACAAAACAAATCAAAAAAAATCATTTAAACGATACTATGTGATGGTAATAAAGTGTGATTCTTTTGTATGTTCGTTAATAAAATGCAATAGAGAAATTATGTCTCTCACTATCCTTAAAATATACATATAAATTATCCATTCATCTGTTATCCAGCCTCCATTTCGGGATCTCATGTGGTTGGGTAAAACCCAATGGAACCTTCCATTCATGTTGTACATACAAGCATGTGAAATGTTGAGTGACAAAATCAAAAAATCTCCACCTAATTCCATCCTAATAATATTAATATTGAATTTATATATACATATTAAACAATATTTGATGAATATCCATGGGGGTGTATGAATTTACCTCATTAAAACTTCACTCAACATTACCAAAACAACAATTCATACTCATAAATTGAATATGTGATGTCCTATTTCAGAAAATGCATTGTGATGTTTTATTTAGGTTATCTAGTCATGTATAACCTCATATGCGATGTTTTCTAATTGAATATGTCTCAAATGTTGATGAAGTTAAGGAGTCATAACCATGGAATAATGAGAAATTTCACCACTTTGCTCCACCAGGGTTAGCTATAATGTTTCCAATTGCTTTGAAAACTCATCATATAATTGAGAACATGGTTTTTGACTAAGTGATTATGACACAATGTAGATAATCCATGGAGTATATAATATCATGATGTCATAGTCAAGTAGAAACTTCTTCAGAAAATCAATATTATGTTTATATCACTATGAATGAAGATAAACCTTAGACTCTGGTGGTATAATTAAAAAATGTTCCCCGAAATATTGTTTCATCACATCATCAGAGTGAATAGTATATAAACCAACTCTAGGTCAAGAGTCATGATATTGATCTCATGGGGTCAAAACATCCTTGACCCGTAACTAATAATGGACTACATCTATATCAATATGCAACTAATACTATATATATATATAATAATTTCCTAAAATCATGTACAAAAGTCTATCATACCATAGTATAATGAAATTGGTAGTTAAACCTCATCCTTAGTTCCTTGAAGGCACTATGATAATACTCAGTCTAAGGAAACATATACCCTTTCAATGTTAAGGATATCAAAGGTGATGTTATTTTGGATATTATTCTATGAACCTCCTATAGTACCCTACCAAACCAATAAAATACTTTACTTTATAAACACTCTTGGTGGTTTCCATGAAAAACTATATCAATCACAATATGGTCAACATATGTACAGTGATCATAGATTTAATAACCAAGAGAGTGAACCCAAAAGATTCCATACTAGAACTTCAAGAGAATAACATAATTTTGGTGATCGTGGAGAATTCAATGACTATCTTCAAATTATATGTATTATATTACTCTAGAAAAAGGTAAATGAGTATGTCATAAATATAGATGACTACGAATCAGTTCATGTATTGTTGGAAAATCTAGTTCAGAATATCCCCAACTCACACACTATAATTCATTACAGTACTCTCAATTTTTAGGAAATCAAAGTATCTGAAGCGACATCAGAAGTCCATATTTTGAATATCATCATTAAGAACCCCAATTGGGGGTGGATGGTACTAGGAGAAATAGTTTGGAAACAACATGCATCCATCAGTAGGTCAAAGATTTTATCAATCCTCAAAAAATCTCACCCGGTCATGATGTCGAACTGATTCTGGTAATGCTAGTCAACAACATTCATCAAACCCTTATCCACATTATTCATAAAATATGTGGTTATTCAAATGGGGAACATCAGGTCCAAAAAAACCATTTTCTAAAATGACTTCCAAATACACCCAAAACTAGTAGAATTTGGTGGGGGGGGGGAATTTCATATTAAATACATGTTATAAATGTGGACATGGGGTAAATGTCGGTTAATAATTAAATCTACTTTGTTAGTAGTTTTCCTAGGACACCATTGGGAGATATGGACTTAAAGTCATCCATTGTGGGTCTAAGATAGGGAAATGAAGTTCCCACGGCACCAACAAATAAGATCTACCACTTAAGCATGATGTTTTGGATCTTCTTGATCGTAATACCTTCCCTCATATCCATATGATATCAATTTAACAGTAATGACAATATCACCCCATCAATACAACAAAATATTACTCTATCACATTGAAAATATATCTCATAAGACACAACAAATCACAAGAACATAACAAAGATTAAATAATTAGGATTTGTCATATTGAACAAGAGGCCCCATAAGAAACTTTATCCAGTAAATGGATACTCACAATGACTACAGATTTATGATATAAAATAATCACCCTATAAGGAACCACTTTACAAAGTAGATTGGATAATATCTTCCTAAAATGATATATCTAACACACAAGTGATATAGAATTAATGGAATTATTCACATCTATTCCTACATGTACTGGGGAAATAAATGAAATGATATATAGCATAACCTGAATCATCTCAATATCAAAATGGACATCTCTATCCATAGAGTAAAATTGAATGTTCCCTCGACCACCATCCCTAAGACAATGGTGTGGGTTACCTAGTGGTGTGGTGGAGGTGGGAGTAAAGTGTAGAATCTTACAACACCAACAGCTCCTCCATCTATACCTCGACCATCTCCTCTATCATCACAACATTCTTGTGGGATACCATTAAGATGAATTGGATATCCATGATATTCTAATTGTATATATAGTGTTATTCCCTTAACCTGTAATAAATGGCCCTGATCACATAATGTCATGAAATGAGTATCAATGTGACCTTTTATTTAAATATAATAACACTCCCTTCCCCATAATGACTAGATCCTTGTGTGAACCCTGTTATATCGACCCATTTGTTTGATTCATGGAAATGGGAGGCCTCCTATGTCATTATTTTTATGTTTTCATCCTTTTAACTATTAATGATCAATCAGGTCCACGATGATCATAGCCTACTCATGTTGTCTGGCGTCCCTTATCCATGAATATTTCTCTAACCAAACCTACTCCATCATGCTAGTATATGTGTGAAAATTTAATTCAATCAAGACATCATATTTTTGTCAAGATTTCCTGGTACAAACATTCACACCTATTGGAAACCATCACATACCATATAAAGATAGATTAACATGATATATCATTAAACCTCATGTCATACTCAATAACTCACATATCACCATGATACAGCTTGGGAAGCACATGAATTAGAGTACAATACAATATTGAATGGATATAATAATCATTGAATAACTACATTAAGTGCCCCCATTATATCATCATATCATCATGATTCAATATGATCAGACTCCACAACTACCATGATTCTTTATAAATAAGACTATCCATAAGGACATCCATTTGATTTTCCAGTGTGTGTAGAAGGCTGAAATCCTAGACCATCACTTAGATCAAATCCAACCCTAACTATGGTAATAGAAAACTAAGATATTCCAGTGCTTTATATCTTTAAAACTCATCATATTGGTAAAGAATCTATGTACCATAGTCCTTCATTTCTAGAGTTATCAGTTATCCCTCTCATTGTTGATCCTCTTATTGGACTACTTTGGGGAAAAACTCAAGAGTTCATCCTTGAATTGATGTTTTATAACTCACATGATCATTTCTACAATCTCTTTATCATTTTACATTATATATATCATGGTGGTGGAATCATGAATGTTAATATGTATTAATTAGGTTAGATGATCATATATTGGGAGTGAACATAGAAAAAAAACAAAAATCAAAAGACATAATTCTATATGATGTATATGAAATTTGATTCTTGTAACTAATTTCATGGAATTCCATGTTGAGAAGTTGGTATTTAGATTCATAATGAAAGGATAATTTATCGACGAAAAAAATTGTGTTACCTAGCCTAAAATATGTAATCGAGATACTTTGACTCTATTTTCCAATGTTCTCAAACCAATCCTCAAAACAAGGTAATAAAATTTCGTCATTGGTGAAATACCACCATTAATACAACTCTATCCTGGCCTAGCACAGATATGTTATCCTGAGTGGTTGTATGATTTGGAGACTCCCCAGAAACATCTATAATACTCTAGGGATAGGTGAAAACCCCCATATTTGAAAAGTTGATATGTGAGTCCATATCAAAATTATTAATACACATACACACAACTTAAAAAATGCAATTGTTCAAGTATATATTTATACATTGAACATATATAGTATAAAAATTACATTTAAACATTATTATGAAAGTATCAATGTAAATAATCGTGTTATAAAATTATAATTAGGAAAATTGCCAACCCATCCCATTAATGTGGTTCCAACCGAAGATAAAATGCAAAAAGAAAGGCTAAGGGGATCATTAATCATAATCTCTAAGGATGAACAGTAATCACATTCAAATCCACTAGGTACATTTATAGTCATCTGAATCCTAGTCCACCAATATCAATTTTGTTTTAGAATTCATACACATTATACAAATATTTTTTCTAAATATCCCATATATATGTTTGTATAAACATACCGAGGATGATGCCCTAGAAACCATGTATGGAGAAATGGAATTCTACAATATTTATCTAAACCTATAACAATTAGGTAATAAAAACACAATATATATTATCAATAGAAAAATAGGATAGAGGGGATATAGATATCTCTATCCATAACAAATCTCGGAATGATGTGTTTGATAATATCTCCAATGGTCAATCTTTTAGGACTAGCACCATGTGTAAATGTATGGTAATTCATGGGGAGGGCCCACACCCCAACACTATGATCCATATCCAAGGGGGTAAAATATATATTTGAGGAAACTCTCCCCTATAATGAAAAAATATCATGGTGGGTTACACTATTTAGAAATATTTCTTATAACATTTATACTATTGGGTTTGTCAACTCTGGTTGTGTAAAGAGTATGTGATTCATACACCTTGATGCAATATGGTGGTGCTAATTATAAAATCTATATGATTATCAACATTGATCACATTAATTATATAGGAATTGTTTAATGAAAATTATAAAACTAATTAATACGTGTTTCATATATCATATCCAAAAATGAATGAATCTGACGTGTCCGACATGGAAAACTGTCTGGGTTAGGGTAGTCGTTTTCCAAAATCGGAGTACTAAATAATTAAATACCAAATACTGAGGTATAATTAAAATATATAAACCAAATATATGGTATAAATAGAATGCATTATATATTATGGGATATCCCATTTCATTCATCCCATTCCCATGCACGTCCTCATCTTCATGTGTACTAGGTGATGGCCATATATACTAGCCATGCTCAAGAACACTGGTTGTGTTCAAGTACATGGCCAAGCAAATGCTCGTGTACTATTGTATTATTAATTGATCCACTGGCATAGGTATTAAAGAATTAATGGGCCATAAATGGGGTGGGATGTTTATCTTTACCCATAACCCTAGCCTATATATCAAGGATACTACATGTAATGGTTCTCCATAGTACACACCATGTATTTCATGTTTTCACAGAAACAAAAATTCATTCAACCTTGTTTCATCATGTAATTTTCATGGCATTTTACCCCCAATAAATTCACTATAAAACCATTATATAAGGAATACCACACTTGATCCATCATCGATGGATAGAGTTCACCCACATTCATCTTGTATTGATCATTCTTGTCAAACTGTTCCACAATATCGGCACTCCCACACTTAGAAAACCAAATATCATACATCTAATTATTTTCACAAACTCCCAAATCCTAAATTACATCATATTATATATACAGAACTCTAATTGATCTCCATCCATGTATATTAGATGAATTGAAGGATCAAAATTTCAAGAATTCATCCCTAAAATTTTGACCCCATGCACTGGGGGAGAATGTTGAAGAATGTGATGAATAGTGATGGAAAATCATAAGAAAAAAAGTTAAATCCCATCATTGAGTGGTATTACCCCATATAGTGATTACATTTTATGGATCTAGGGTGATATCAAGTGCATTAATGATATTTAAAAAACATTCATGAAATCAATTTAAAATTGGGATCATGACAATATTGACAATCACAAAACATTAAAGTGTATTAGAAATGAATTCTTTACGAATAACTCAAAGGTGAAAACCCATGAAATTAAAATCCCTTCCTCATTCATGTAGTGTTCATTAGTGATGAACAAATCCTCTAGTGGTAATGTACATGATAATGTAATTTTCATTAGTGATGAACAAATCCTCTAGTGGTAATGTACATGATAATGTAATTTTCATCATCCACATCCGATTCTCCATAATATTTATATTTGGTCCAAATAATCAAATTTCATCATCAATGAAGAACACTTCCCCTCTTCAATAATCTATCAGTGTTATGTTTCTAACACTAGATATTTTCATAATAACATATTTATAAACTATAACAAGGATTCATATTAATAAGTTAACATATAAATACACCCATTTACATTATTTAACACAACCTACAATAGTAATCCTCATCTTAAAACATTATATCAACCATCTTTATATCACTCCATGGAGAAAACCAATGTTTTAGAAAAAACCATGGTCTCAGATTTCTCATCGTTGTTACCAAAAAATTGTAATGTAATTTATTCCAAAATTTAATATGTGACTATTTATTCATAAATATATATTAATATTATTAATATATTATCAATTTAGTCCCAAAACACTCATAAAGAGTGATAAATATGTATAAAATCTGGAGAGATGTTTTGAAATATTAAAAGGGATGAAAAAAGAAAGCAACCATTAGAATTTTTCTTCTTCAAATTATTCTCAATGAATCATAAGACCTCTATTGAAATCAATGATCAAGCATTGATGGTAATCATCAACAAATAATGGATGAGTAAAATTATTAGTTTTACTTATAGTCTTTATGAATGGGGTTATAGTTCATGAATGATGAATAATAAGTTTCATGAATAAGGGAATGATGGTGGAAGAATTTATGGACATCCACCTTATTCATCAATTTTAGAAAATCCAGGTGGTGAGTTTTTTATCTTTGACTAATGAGATCATGTGGGAAATAATTCCCCCTTGTTCTTATTTGAACAAATTTAATTTCATTTCATTTTATGTGTTGAATATTTCCATTGAATCAATAGAGATGGCCATCCTCTAAAAAGTGGTATACAATCTATATGTCATATGGGATCCATTGTGTAGTATGATTCCTCTAGAGTAGGTAGAACAAAAACTATGTGGTGTGGGCGTAACACTGGTTTTTCATATTTTATAATGCATTTCTGGATGGATTATTCATATATTGGTAAAAAATAGGCTCATTCATAGTTGAAACTATTACTGGTAGTAGATTGAGAACCAATGGAATCAGAGATAGGTCATGCGATAATGACATGTATAATTATTATATTTTAATAATAGTGACTATTTTTTCATATAGGATCCTAGATTTTTTTATAATATAATACTATATAATTACTTAATATATATACTGATATGATTCATTATGTTAATGAGATAGTTATAAATTACAGAAGAAAAAATTAGTAACCTTCTAGTGCCCTATATGTGCTATGATGATGTATGATGTGCAATTATCATAGGATTTACTAAACATTTAGTTGGAAATTATTATTTACTGATTTTATGTAATAGATGGAATCATGTGAATATGATATCAATTATTACTTTCAAATGGTGACATTAAATTTTACCAATGGGAGCACCCGAGTATGCTATGTATAATGACACTCATGGTGTAGTCATACTAGACCTCCAGACCCCAAACTATGAAATGAACATATATAAAGACTATTCAATTTTAATTGACTATCATTAGGGAATATAAAGGAACTAGAAACCACTTATAGTTGGTGAATTAAAGGAGGTTTTTCTATAAGATTTCAGTATCTTACTTAAAAGATGGAAACTGAGTTTTTTATTGATCTGGTTCTAGTAGATTAGATGATATCTCTTTCATTATATCATACATTTCTAGAAGATCCAATGATATTAGATATTCAAGTAGACATGTTTAATGAAAAATTCCTCATATTAACATATGGTTCCCTATGGGATTCAACGATAATTTTTTTCATGAAGGATGATGAGACACTCATGTTTTTATAATATATCAAAAGTAGAACTAGTTCATGATCAATAATAAGTTCAAAATTATCTATATTGATAATCTTTTTAATAGATAAATTGATAACGTTTGTTTTCAATGTTCTATCATCAATTTTTATGTCACCATATTTGGGTGAGATATGTTTTTTAGAAAATATAGATTTTTTGAGTGGGTATGTCCACATTAAGTTACTATTAATTATATTATGGTTCACCAATTCTCTTTTTGACATCATAGTTCTTATGAAACAAATATTACATAACATTATTAAAACCATCATTGATATATTAATGTATTAAATTCTATTTTTCACTAATATATATGTGGATCTTGTATGTCATTTTATAATTTATTTTGGTTTCCTTGTGTGATCACCATATATTTACTCAATTATCATATGAAAATTTATTATCAAGGAGAATATTTTTTAAAAGAATGAGGCATTATAAATGTGTAACTACTTCAATATAGTGATATTCATAAAGGGGGTGTCTTAGTAGATCCCAAGAATAGATTTAATATTAGAAGCATATTTGGACTAGTATAGTATTATAGAATGTTCCTGAGAGACATATACTTTATTCTAATTTTGTTGACACCTAGCATACAAATGGGGTGAAGATAGAATATATTTTTGAATGTCATTAATCTATTGATGAGGTAATCTATATGTTAATAGTAGTTAATGTTCGGATTTATCATGAGGATGGTATAGTTTATGTGGTCTATTTTGATGCATTGGGTAACAAATTTTATGTTTTTCTTATAATGTGATATAATGTAGTGGTTTATGGATCTCACTATCTTTGGCCACATGAGATGAATTATTTAACAAAATATCATTATATCACCGTATTTATTCATTCCCTGATGTAATGGAAACATTATAATTTTGTGGAATCATTCATAAATTATATATATTATAAGTTCTTGATAAATATATACTCTCATAATGAATTGAACCTCAGCCAGGGGTGATGGGTGGAAGACATTCAATTATTTTATGTCGACATCACCTATATAGCAAGAAAGGTTAATAAGGTTTCTAATGCTCTAAATATGAATTTTCCCTCTCATACCCTTGAAGATAACAGTAATGAAATTAATTTTATGGGTCTCTTAATTTAGATACATTTCTAAATGATTAATGAAATGTAAATGTGGTTTGTTTCTAGTATCCAATTGACACCTCAACATTATGAAATTATCATTCAATAGTAAAAAAGTAATGTGGAGTTCTAGTGTATTGTTAGAATTGTAAATTATGGCGAGACCAAAAAAAATTGGTATTGTTCTCTAGGGGTTATCTTCAATTTTAAGATATATTTTGATGTTGATTTGTTGTTGAAAATGAATTTGATTAAGGATAACCACCACTATCAGCGAGATGTATAGTAAGGAGTCACTAATACGTATTAAGATACCTCATTCACCTATTATAGTTACTAGATATGAGGTGTGGAATTATTTATATATTTATAATTTCTTATCTTTATCAATAGATAAATGTCAATAATCATAATTCTTTAGGTCTACATCATCAACATTCCATTTCTATATTGAAATTGTATAGTATATGTATATATTTAATTATTTGGATTACTCATTCCAATCAAAGGAATAATTCTATATTTATTTTCATTAGAATATTATCTATTACTTCTTACATTATCCCAATCAAGGATGTCAACATAGTAGAGGATCTTGTTAAGAATTCTGTAGAAGAAATTATGAAATTTTAAGGAATTCCTTTTAATATTATTTCTTATTAATATCCCTGTATTACCTTCATATTATAGACATAAATTTAGAAGGTGATGGGATATGAGGGAATGTTATGAATATCCTATCTTTGCTAGACAAATAGACCATGACCATTAGAAATCCATATTATGCTATTATACTCTATTCAGTAATATTGGATTTTGGAGGATCATGGGATAGAAATATATAATTGAAATGTTTATTAATAATAATAGTTACCAATCATTGATCAGAAGGGCTCCCCTTGATGGATTATATGAATTTCATTTGTTGACTTCCCATATTATTCGATGAGGTGGGAGAGACTACCTCAGTGAGAAAGAGTTTTTTTCTAGAAATGATGTTGAAGATTTAAAATACCAAAAATTTATTTGGTGAAAAATTAGTGTCATCACAATTCATATACTGATTGTTTACATCATCTATTAGAATTCATGGTTTATGTTACATTTTATATGTTTTTTCCTTTTTTGGTTTAGTAAATACATGGGATGTATTATAATATTACTTAGAGAAGTTTTGGCACATTGGTATTGTTTATAGAATAAGGAAGGATGAATATGAACTGGAATTACCTCATTAAATAACGAGTATTCATAACTTAATAAATGTATATCTTCTAAAAATTATAATTTGGTCCACTCCAATGTTTTTAATTTGGTAGACTTGAATTAGGACCCAATATATATGTGGTTGAACAGTCGATTTGAATTTTTTACTCCTATGAGAAATTGTTACATATGAACTCAATCCCATTATTGTGAGTATAATTGTAACGTTGGTGTGAATAACACAAAACGATGGAGGGGAATAATTTATAAATAGTACATTCCTCATATACTTCCTAATCATGCATCTAGTTGACATTTTGGTTGAATAATGTAATATTGTGAATAGAATTTCATCACACATGGTGTATATCTATCTCTGTATTTTTCTACTAATTATTATTAATTTTACTCTTTTATATGTACTATTATAAACTTTTTAAATCTAAAAGAATGGGTGAATTGGGTTTTCACATGGTTGGTTCATGATTATGTAAAATCATGTAGAAACCCCTGAAAAACGTAAAACATGGTTTTGAAGATGATTTTAATGATACATTTTTAACCAAAACATGTATCTACAATGAACAAACTAACAAGGTGATAAAATCCCACCAACACTATTGGGGTATAATTTGAAAACCAATGGGACTGAAATATGTATTATGAAAATAAATTTAGAAATATGAATTCCCCACATTACCCCTCCCTAATTTTTATGACACCACACCATCCCTCTCTCCCTCATCTTAATTATTCAAATACTCACACAAGATATCACCTTTTTATCCACACCATTTTCTTATTTCATGTATGATGTTATTTTGGTTCATCATGGATTATTCGTTTAAGGTCATCTACTTATTTATTATGGATTTCCTCTACGTTTTATTAATGTCTATCATCTTCACTAGGTCTATGGGGACATATGGATTTCATAATCTGATCCAAATGTTTGAGTATTGATAGTAATGGATTCTTCATTATTCTATAGGGTATTATCTCCACATGTATTGAAGATTGTATCTAAATATTTGTTATTTCATATTAATAATTTAGTTGGTTCCATGATATACAATAACATATTGAAATAAATATTCACCGATAAATTTATAAATAACGATCATTTTTGTTATGAAGAAAAAAGTGTATGTTGAGAATTATTAGTATGTATTTTAATAATTTAATGTATTTCCCAAAAGTATGGATATAGAAATGGATTTCTTTTGGAATGATTTTCCAGGAATAAATTGAATTAGGATTGTGAATTTAATTGTATGGGAATAACACATAGGATCCAAATGAAATTCTATAGGAAGACAAGGAAAAATCAAGAACGGTATGTCCATCCCTCCGAAGTCATTAAAATAAATTTCTACACTAACAAATCATATTACCAATGGTGTTGGTTCCACGATTGAGTGTCACTGTGATACTATGAAAAATATGATTCTCTAATGAGGAGTTGGGCATGAATGGAATGTATAGGTTCAATAATTGAGTTTACATGGACACTCAGTTGATCCCTTGACATTAGATATTCATTTTATTTCCCTTCGTTCATGAATTTTCATAATTGTTTTTTATCTTTCGAATATTTTAAAATATAAAATCATGTATAATATAAAATAATTTAAAATGAGAATGATTATTTTTTCCAAACAAATAATAATCAAAATACATTTAGTGGGACCATATGGGGATTGATGTGCTCACATCCTACATACACCAAGTGAGTGTATGTGTACATTGTTTATTAATATATTGGATAATGAAATGTGTTTCATGGAGGGGGAAATTATTCATTATATAGGAGGATGGGTGATATCAGGAAACGATAGGTAGTGGATCCTCATTTCACATAGAGATGGGTAGCATCATTTTTTTCAGTCTCAATTTTATCTCTATAAACCTATTCTATAAATTCCTTTTTATCACATATTATTAATTTTGTATATGTATGTTGATGAACCTTTCATCCATTTTGGGTTTTTCCTTATTTAACGGTAGTTTTGATTTATTTTGGGATATTATTTATAATAAATTTATTGATATATTTGAAACATTGATCCCGAATTACCTTCTTGATTCCCAAGAACATGTTTCCCTCTTATAGGAATTGATAATTTCCATCAATATGTACCATAAACAAGCTTAGGTGTTTATGGAAAATGGTACCCTAAGGTTTTTCTTGAGTATGTTCTTTGGCATGTGAATATGGTGTTATGTTTCTATTTAGTTAAGTTAAAATGACCCCATTATTCCAGAATCATATAGGATGTTCAAGGTCATCTATTAGATCAAAACCAAACATAGTGTGTTAGGTTAAATTGAAATCCAAATAGAACATTAGAATCCATCCATACGCATGTATATGGTATGAGATTTGATATATATTTTTATATCTTCTTATTTCATTCCACTGATAGGTATCACTAAGAGATTGATATGTGGTCTATGTATAGCAGGTTGTGGATCATAGGTATTATTCATGGTTAATCATGTGTGTTGGGTATGAAAATTTTAGTCATTATCATTACAATTATTTTCTGATATTTATATCAGATATTAATCATTTTTTAACTATTTAATGATTAATAGTATATATATATATATATATTTAGTCATTTTGATCTATTCAACTTGTATAAATGTATTTCTTAACTATTCTAGATAATCAGTATAATCATGAATTCCATTTTATTATTTAAATGGTTTTATTTTTTGAGTGTATGAATAAGTCATTAATTTTTTCTTTAGTGGTGGGAATAACACATGTAATTTATTCTGATTTTATAGTCTCCCCTTGGATTTTTTATAAAATTATCACTAGATGGAAGCCTCTAGTATAAATGGAAGAATGTGTGAGGTGTGAATGTTTAAAATGTTAAATACTTGATTTGATAGGCTAGTTTATTGAATTAAAATGTGGTTTAAAAATTTTTCTGTATGTATTGTGTTTATTAGATGTGAAAAGTGGATTTCAAGGACTAAGAGGAAAATCGGTGTAATTATTCTCCAACATGGATTCTGTTCAAACCATGTGACAATGGTATTTCGAGTATTGGAAAAAACAATTATATGCATGAAGGATGTGTTAGAACATTAATAAAAATTTGGGATGTGTGGTACATGGTATGAGTTATAAGGATTAGTCAAGAGTTACAAATATTTTCATTCATCATAAAATATTCATTCATAGAAAATGATATAGAATCATATTTATTTAAAATATTTACTCACCTATATCAGTTTTTAATTGAAATAAATAACCATGAACTTCATTTTTTTCTAAAAACATTTTAAGGGTGTAAATTATTAAAATATATATAATAGGATTATTTTATTACATATTGATTTTATTTTTTTCCACCATATTAAAATTTATTTTATGAGGCCATAATTTTGAGAAACGATGGTTTGATATAAAACTCTTGAAGTGGAAATTGGTATTAGTTAATTTTTTTGGGATTTTTTAAGAAATATCAGGAATTATTTTTGATGGTTTTTCCAAAGAGTGTTTCGAATAGTGTATTTGTTTTTTAGATATTAAAATAATACCCATGAATTTTAGGCTATGAGTTTTTTATGAAAAAAATTTGATGATAATATGTGTTTAAAAAAATTCAATTGTTTTTTGGTGGGTTTACTGTTAATTTGGAACAGATTTAAATAGTTACTGGTAAACTTATAAACTAGGGTTCTATGTTTCAAGTTAGTTTAATAGAAGTGTCCTGAATGTTTTGGATTGTTCTTTTTTATTACGTAGAAATGTGAATGGCAGTATACATTTTAATGATGGGCAGTTGTTTTGTGTATGTGTCATAGAGATGAAAGTGATTTTTGATATTTCATGGTTTAGACCATTTTGGATGAATTTTTTTTGTGATTCATATAGTGGGGAGAACCACATGATGGATTTTAATAAGGGTTGGGGCCGAAGCCTAAATTTTTTAATTTAAGAAAATACCTCTTTAAACTGGGTAGAATGTGTCCCATTACATACCCCAAAGGCTCAAAGCCAAGTGGCCTGAATACAAGGCTTGAAATCCCATTTTTTTCCCAAAGGACCCCTCAGTGAATAGTACCATTACAGTACCCACACTACTCCAGGGACTAGTACAGTACCGCATCCGCTACTATTCCTGTTATAGTACCCCAGAAATTCTCCCCTACCCAGATTTAATCCTGGGTATTTTGGAAGTCAAGCAGGAGCCTATACCACTATGGTACAGGCTCGTTGGAATAGATGGAATTCACTATTATGGTGTATTTATCTAGTTGGGAGAACCATAATACTATTAACGACTGGTTGTTTCAATTTATATTTTTTGGAATCAAGGGTCACAATTGTTTCTTTACTTATTTTATATAGGGTTGTTACCAATAAGATGTTTACATGATTATATTATTTTTTATATATTATTAATGTACCTCAATAATGGGTCTGTTTCTAAATGGGTGATAGTGGTTTTGGTTAGATTATAATAAATCTCAATGATTATCTAGAGATAATTTTTATAGATAGTATTATTTTGTTTTTTAGTTAAGAAATAATCATATGATTAGAGTTTGGAGATGGATAAAAACAACTCAATGATAAACATATGACTATATTAGTTTGTGATATTGGTTGATAGACCGTCACGACTGCTTCAATATGAGAAGTGTTTTGGCAGAACGATTTTAAAAACCCATGTTTTTAGTATCAGGAGATAATAGAAAGGTTCAATATTATATAATTCTAGTGGATAGTTTGAATTTGATATTTTAAATCAAATAATACAATATATGTTTGAATAAACTTTTAGTTTAATTTTGGTATTTGCTAATAACAATGTATGAAGTAAAACACCATAAGTAAGTTATAATGTATTGGTTGATGAATCACTAATATAAGTAGAAAATATCATCGAAATGAGGTTCATTTTTGCATGATGGTGATGCATATACTATCAATGGGTTAGAAGTTGTAGGATTATAATTTTATTATGATGATGGTATTCGATATATGTGATGTGTCATCCCATTATGAGACTTAATATATTATGATCCCCCTTTGTGTGAATATGTTTTATATTCAATGAATAATTTGAATGAAATGCGGGGGGTTCAATATAAATCATTGAACTCAATATGAAACTTGTTTCTAGAGCTTGGAGGGGTACCATGGTGCAGTTATGGACATCTCACCATAAACAAACCTTATCACAAAAAAAATATGGTTTTTCTATTATGAAGAACTCAATAATGATTCTTGGTTTAGAAATGGTGAGAGAAATAATGATTTATACAATCAATTTATGCCACAATATGTCCCCAATTATGGTATGTTTTTATATAACTCCCAATGTCATTCTATAATGGCACTCCAATTCAATTTGTTATAATGGACATTTGGTAATATTTGATGATCTATTTTAGGACCCAATTAAGCTCCCTTTTTTCTAGTTACTCAGATAATGGGGAATGACCCATATTTTAGAAACACATTATACCCCCTTGTATACATTAGATATGGGTTTTTTGATTTTTTTTTATCATATGGAATATAGGTAATTGTTCCCCTTAATATTCAATGTTAATTTAAATCCTACAAATCTTATTTCATTTTGTATTCTTACAGACATGGATTATTTTACCCCACAGTATAGTGGAATAAATTCAATTTAATGGGAAATTAATTTCTTGTGTGTAAAGTATGTTTGGTAAAGAGGTATTATCATAGGTTATCATTGTTCATAATAAGGAATAATTATTTCTGAATAAAATTATTGATTTGGGTATTCTGATGAAATTGGTTATCAAATATGTGTTATGAATTTGGTATTTTTATTCAATTATTATCTTGGATATGTAGTAACTGTTCATCTACAAATTTATCATTATTTGGATGTCATATAGACTTCTAGAGTGATTTGAAATAGATATACCAATTTATAAAATTAGTTTTAAATGGTATAATGATTAATTTTTTGTTATTTAATGATATGTAAGGTCACTTTGAAAACATATTAGATGGAATGTTATTATGAATTTATTATGGATCACGAGTTGATTTATATTGATGTTAGATTATGATGTATCTTACTCATTTGGTGAATTTATATTTTTGAAAACCATTATAGTTATTTGTGGACTATTTTCATGAATTATGTTATATAACACCATAAAATGGGATAATATCACATCGTTCCAATTAGAAATAAGGAATGTATATTTTTCTAGAAAATTAATAGGTGGATCCTTAGTCAAATGATCATCTAAAGATAATTTTTCAGTCATTCTCAGTTGTGTATGTTTTATTTTTAAAATAAATTATGTGTTCCTTTTAAAATGTTATTCTTGATTAGGATGGATTCATATATAATTTTAATGGATACATTATGATTCATATATTTTTTTTCATTTTCATTTTAAAAAATTAGGGGTTTTCAAGGATTTTATTCCATTAATATTTTTAAGAGGGTAGCATGGGAAATAAAAAATTATTCCCTTTTCACATGTTTAATGAATTTTTTAAACATGTATTTTAATTTAATGATAGAATATTCTGTTTTGATATAATTTTTGTTTAGGTTGACCTTGTGAGGGTGACACACTATTTGTTTAAATATTGTCTAATTATGGATGGGATTCAGGATTATGTATTCTATTCATTGTATCTATTTTTTCATGATGTTTAATTTATACTTATATTATATGAATTCATATTATTATGTATATTTTATTAATATTATTAATAATAAAAATTTTAAAAAATCTTTTATTATATTCTTTGGTATTAATTATTTAAGATGTTTTTTTAATTAAATTTAAATATATAAATTTAAAATATTATTTTTCATATTAAATTTGTTTTCCTAATAGTATTATTATTGAAAAAAATTATTCATATAGTTCTAAAGATGTCTTGTTATTAGATAACCCGAATTCTAAGCAATAGAGGTCAACAAATAATGACCAGAAAAGCCAAGCACGAGTGGTATATCATAAACAGATAGTTAGAATAATAATATAGAATGACATGGGGAAGGATGTTGGTATGAAAGGAGGGACTTGGGAGTTGTGTCTTTTAATGATTATTTGATTGATTGTTTCATGAATATTGGTATAAATGGAATCACCCCATGTAAAAAATCATATATACGATATTATACAATATGAGGCATAATCCAATTTAATTTAAATTAAATTATATAGTTTTTGGACTGTGTCATATTCCATGAGGATAATTTCAACAACAAAACATGATATGTTTGGCCACAATACATCCATCACCGACAATGGGAGCCTGTCAGTTTCCCTATCATATTGGATTATTTATTTCCATAACATGAATCTATAATTTACAATGTATAAAAGATAAATTGAAGGGGTACTTCTAACCACAGAATACTATGGATATAGGAGAGGAGATTTATGTTTCATCATTGGGAATTTCCTTTCACCATTGGTTTCGTTATTATGTTCATAGGGGGAAACATAGTGGTATAAGAATTATACATATTGGTTGTTAGTGAATGAATAGATACTCTAAAACATTGGGGGATTATCATTCCATTATTTATGATGATGTTTTACCTTTCATGGGGACATGCGTGACATTAAGGTTCAGACTACACCTTTTCCAATGAAGAAGGGGAGTTCAAAAATAGTATTTTTTTTTCTTTTCCCATATATGATGGAGTTCATCAATTTAGTATTGAAATGGTTTTCATGGTATAAGAGGTTACGAAAAAAATAATTTTTGAATTATTTATGATGATGATGGGTAAAGAATCATTTATGCATGTTTTGGGAGTTACAACATAGATTTTGTGCCACATCATATCATGGTGTATATGCAAATGATAAATTTATTAAATATGTACATATATCATAATTACATTATTGCGATATAGCTTCGAGTTGAGGATGTCAGTATTTTTTCTCTTGCTAAATGTTATGCCTCAAATTCAGTATCTATTTAAACATACATGTTCTATTGTACACTCACTCAATTAAAATTATTGTTGATGTATTTTTAATGATTCATTTACATGAAATGAAATAAATATATAATTATTTTCATAATGATACATATGTTGAGAATGATATGGATAATGATTAATATTTATATAGATGGAGATATAAGAGAGATATATATATATCTTGTAATAATGTTTCTTATAAATAATGGTTTTCTAACCAATAGAGGGTATAGAAAACTGTGGGATATTGTAATTACAAATCTTAAAAGTGAGTGTTGATGGAAGATATTACACATCATCCTACAGTTGATGTGCAGTTTATATTTTTGTTAAATTTTTGTCACTAATAATTATAAATCAAACATCATTCAGAAAAAATAATACAATTATGTTTTCAATCATTTTTCTTCACATTCATTTTAGTATTAGATATATTTTATCTCTTATAGGTTTAATGTCCTATTAATGGTTGATGCATAACCAAAGTCAAGGGTAAAAATATTATTGGGGGTGGAATTGATAAAATTGACGTGTTTAATGAATTGATTCATATTTTTTTATTTCATTACTCAAAATTATTTCATTGAGATTGTGGATATATATAATTTCATAGTTTTTTAGCTTGAGTGAGAGAAGATGAGTGTTTAATCTCAGTGATATTGTGGGGATTTAATGAATGAGAGATAACACGAAATCATTTTTCTTTTTAGAGATTCATTTTATTATATCTAGGTTTGTTATATATCACCTAAAAAATGAATTAGTGACTTAGTATGTTTTAGATTGAACTATCCTTGTTGATGTATAAACATAAATGATTCTCATGGATAATAATTTATTTATTTGAAAAACGTATTTAAGTTTTCTTATATTATGAAAAAAATCACTATATTTCATTTACCTTTTCATCATTTTTATTTCATATAATGTATTCATCAATCAATTCACATTTCTAGTTTAGTTTAGTTTTTATAAATTTTCAGGATATGTTATATATATATATGGAATTGTAGTTATCATAATCTTCTTTTAACTGACCATGAGATTTTTCATATTCTATATTACATGTCAGAGGCTTTAGTTATATGTGATTTTTTATAAATTCTACATTGATTCGATCGAGTATGAAGAAAAAACACCAATAATCATATTTATGTTTTTTGGTATTACATTCATGGACTATGAAACACTTTAATTATGCAGTTCTGGAAAATTAATTTTTCATTCAATCTCTATTAAATTATATGATTTTAATTATAGGTACATTTTTATTACATTTGTAATCATTTTTATTTTTTTACTCTGATTTTCATAAATCATTTCATAATGAATGAGAAAAACAATACCACCATTTATATAATCACTATCTTTAATCATGTAGATGGATGTTGAGAGATTGTTTCTTGTAATATTTCTGAATGAATCACAATCCCTTTCCCATAGTGTTGATGAGAAACATCTCTATATGATTTAATTTTTGTTCACCTACTATGTAAGGACATATATATGATGGTCAAGGATGAAAAAGATTCAAAATAGTTGAAAAAAGAGTAAGATTGGTATAATTCCAATCATATGGTAACTTCAAATGATGAAGATCATACTGAAGTTTCTATATAAAACAAATAACTTGTGATGGAATGAATAAATAATTAAATGTATAATCCATATATGAAAAATTGAAAAAGGAATTGTAGAAGAAAATTGTTACATTCATCAATGATTTCAATAAAATTTGGAATATTTTCTGGTAGAAAAGGAAAAATATGTACAATAGGGCATAACTAAAGTACATAACGTGACAATGAAATAATTTTTTAAAAATAATATATCTATATAGGGGGAAATAGTTATTTCAATGATGGATATCAAAAATAAAACTTCTCTAATAATTAGATATATTCCTCAATTAGTCTTATCTTACAAAAAAAATTATTTAATTATTACAGATAAGTATACGAACTTCCACCCTAGAAAACCAAGATAATTTAGTTCCATCTATCATGTTTTTCAATTCATATGACCTTCCTAGTTTAATTTAGTTTAGTTTCAATTTCATGAAATCTGTGGTATTTTCGATTATAGTTATCATATTATCCATGGTTCAACAATGGTACTTGTTTATCACATATTATTATTTGGTTTTTTAATTGAATAATTGTTTTATGTTTTAAAAATAAAAACTCATTTGAGATCATAGATGGAGATGTCAATTATGTGTCTATTCATACATAATAACAATAGACACAATGTTTAAATCTTATATCAAGAGACAAGTTGGATGTATTTTTATTCATTCATTAATACGGTTTATTTTGTAATATATCCATAGGCACCTTTCTACAAAATTAGAGTGTGTGTTACCCATTTTAACTGTCCTTGTTGTTGGATTAGATGTTGACCTGTGGAATCTTGGTTATTCATGGAATTGATATAAAGTTATATTTCCTCATTAGATACAATGAAGTGATCCTAAAAATTGGAATTAGTTTTTGAGGTAGGTTTTAGTCTAAATATTCATTATTTATAAATATGACATGTTCTTGAGATGAAGAACTCTTATAATAATTATCCGTAGTATATATCCACTGATCAGATAAGGGAAAAGCACTTCATCCTTTTTTTTATGATGAGTGAATTATGTACCATACTAGAAAACTTATTTCACCTTGTGTGTAGAGATGAAGGTGATATGTACCCTACTAGTTTTCCTATTTTATAACTTTTATAAGACAATGATACTTGGATAGAAACTTGAGATGTATTTTTTTCTGAGATTGACCACAAGATGGATTGTTGACTACCATAGTAGGTGACGTCTATGATAACCTATAGGTTGGAAAATTTTCAAATAATTTTTGTTTTTTAGGATTTTTAATTTTCATTTATTTTTTATTTCCTAGTTTGGATATGAATCAATATCGATGATACTCTTCCTCATTAGTGTCTAGACACGTAGCAATGTCCTACAAATATAGTGGAATAATTCTTTAAAAATTTTTTCAGGAAATAATGTGGTATGATAAAAATAGATTATATGGATCCCCTTAAATACCATCTCTTATAAGATAATAACCTAAAAAAATGTATTTCGATGTTGTTTATGGTCATTATATGTTATTGGAGTGCTAATGGTGTCATATGATTGTTGGAATGCCATGTATTTAGAGCCACCCAATGTAATGATAAGTGATATAGGTGATCAAATCATTGTCACTCTATCTGTTGTATTATACATTTCTCTCATGAGGGATGATGATGTGAACTGGGGTATAATATAAATATTGTGATTAATACTAAATTTTGACATACAACAGTAATAATCATTCCAATTTTAATCATAGGATTGTTTTTCAGTGTATTTTTTATGTTTTAGAACCAATTTATCTATGTATCTTTTTATTTTATCAATTGTAGGACATGTGATTGATGCTAGGAACCTCTTTAAATTCATTCCTTTAGATTATTCATTCATCGAGAATTATGATGACATATGGTATTTATTTATTTATTGGAAATGTGATTAAAAATGGTTCATGTGGGACTATAATGGTCATGTTAAAGGATATTTTTATAACATTATAGTGGTTACATAAGACAAGACAATAAAAGTGTTTTATACCTCAACGTCTCAGAGTGGTCATAGGATTTAAATCAAAAATAGGTGGTTCTTATCGAGAGTTGTGTATTACAAATTTGAGTTAACATGGTTTATGTATAACCAATCAACCCATATTTAAGTTTTTTCTATATGTGTTTGCAATGTTTTTTATTGGTGGGTGAAATTCACTATGAAATTTTTTATACCATCAAAAATTATATTCATTCTTATAGAATTTATGACAATAGGTATTAATTCTTTTTTATGAGTATGGGACTTGTATTTAGTTTCTAGACTCAAGCCCTATATATGTAAACATTATGAATTTCTCTGTATATGGGTAGATATTCATGTATAATTTCTGGGATGGTAGTCACATGGAAAATAAAATATGGTTCCATTTTATGTGGTCCTTTAATAATTAGATTTGATAATGATGATCATATGTTTTTTTTCACATGATATTATTTATTTTATTTTTAGTAACTGTATTGAATTTGTAACTACCAATATGACCCCTATATAACTATTATGAAATGATTGGTTTGTATATAACATTTTCTAATGTATTTATGTTTTATTCTTCAGGTATAATTTCACTACAATAACACAATAAATGGTGGGATATCTCTTGGATTCCTTTTTATTGTATATGAACTCTTGGTTTTTTTCACCACATATAAGCATCAATATTATTATCTAGTATATTCATGTAAATCCCCAAGGATATTATTTTTAGTTCATTATCTCCCCACAAATAATGTGGTTCCTCTATGGTAGCTAATGACTGTTCGTATTTGGGGATCCACACCTGAGACTTTTAAGTAAACCCTTCATGGTTTTCATTAGGATAGGTTGACACATAGCTTTGAAAATATTATTATTATTAATTATTTATTTAATAATTCTACTACTATTGGTTTTATTAATGTTATTATTATCCCATTAATACATTAAGATAGTAGTTAGTACATAATTATCACCTATGATATATCTATTGTTCAACTCCTAGAAATTTTCTTTTAATCTTGTTGACGTGATTATTTTCTATAAAAAATTGTTTTTATAATTCAATTTTATTGATCTAGGTAGATCATAAATCTCTTAATGATTAAATTTGTGAATTAATACCATTTATTTTAAATTATATAGGAAAAAAGGAAATGTAAAATGACTTGTGTACATGTTGGGTTAGATAAATTTATGAATATTTAGGGATCCTACATGTAATGGATTAATGATAGACTTATTGAACATGAGGGAAATAAACATGGAGAGAGAAAAAGATACATTCATGATAGTTTTAGTGAAATAAATGCATTTCAAATGAACCAAACGATATGGAAATTATGATAGAATATAACTTACATAGGAAGATGAGGACTGACAATATTTTTAATTAATTTTATAATATAGTAAAACACATATTCATGGGTGGATCTTGGAACATGATATATTGTTGAAAAAATGCAATTCTTTTCTTGGAATGTCTGATATATGGCATCATGACAACAAAACTGTTGTGTCGTCTTATTTTGTGGTTTTGCATTATAGTGAGGTAGATGATAACCTTTTTTTTACTCATTTGGGTGTGTATTGAATTAAATTTTCCTTATCACCCATCTAATGATAAATTTTTATGAAAATTGTAATTAAAATTATGAAAATTATTTTTATTATTATGTTATTTTTATTCAAAAACTAGATTTAGGTGTGTGTTTGATGCCTAATATTATGGTGTATATTCCTATATCCCAATTCATTAATCCTTATATATCACCTTAAATACCATTTTAGCTGCACTCGGATTTTAAATCAGAAATCATAATAGGTTTTTTAGAAAATGATGTAATGGAATGGTAATATGTTTTGTTTCATTAACTGTATCTTCTTCTCATGTGGGATGGGTACTTGATGAGACATTTTTAGGGATTTGTGAATAGTAAGTAAAATCTAGATCTAAAATTTATATTAAATTAGTGATATTCATAATATAATCTATGATTTATGTATGAGGAGGTTTTATAAAGAAGATATTATGTTTTCTCAATTCTATAAATGTTCATATTTTTCAATGAATTGAAATAGACATATGGAATCAAAATCATTACCCTATGGTCCAAAAAATAAATAATTACATATATTCAAAGGGGAATAATATATTCAATCATTTATGTTTTTTAGTTCGTATACATTCCAGTAATATCATTTTCATGGGATCTAATATATTATTTAAAGGAATTGGGGACTAAATAACTACACTCAGTTCTAAATAAATTATGAAATAATTCATATACACTAAGATGAGAAAAAAATTATGAACCATATAAAATATTTTTTATTTCTCAAAGAAATGGGATCACATATAGGGGTTATATGTTGAATTATGGGAATTCCAAAAATGATTACGAAATTAAAGAGTCTAAAATATTTTATATTATCTCATTTTATCTAAGGGTTAGAAATGATTTTATTATACTACAATGGAGAATTCAAATCATTTAAGGTGATATAGTAACCAAAAAGACCCAAAGTAGTTATTTAATTAATTTATAATGTTTTATGTTATTTGATATTGTCATTAATATTTTTTAGCATGATGATTTTTGTAAGTAATTCTACTCACTTGTTAACTATTATGATATATTCATAAGTTTTCATTGAAAATTTTCTTTTATAAAATGACACTAGATATAATGGTATGATGTATTTTTACCTTTTAGTTTCATAATAAAGGATATAATTGGTGAGATACCGGTTATATGGGAAGTGAAATTACATATGGATGTTAAGATGGATGTGTCATGGTGTTAAGATAGTTATATATTTATATAACTAGTTGGGTTGAAATATTCAATTTATTTGGAAAGAAATCCCTATATTAGACATTGTTGAGATGTATCCATAACCTTAACAAGATGGTAAAGTGGACCATAGTCCAACTACAACATGTTCCTAACATCCTATCGGACTGAAGGCCTATGTGTGGCCCTTACGGCTCAATATTAGTAGTCATAATCATGCCTTTCCACCGGTCAAATGATACAGAACCCCACATTCTTGTAATCATAACACCACAAACCCAAAATGGAATATAAATTTTCCCCATTACAAGACTTATAGTTTAATTATGATGCATAATAGTATTTATCCACTCTTTATATGATGTGGTAGGAGGACAGGATGATATGTTCTCAGACACCAGTCTCCCAATTGGTCCACTCTCCCAATGATTTATTCATGGTCCTATCTTGAATAACCTAAATGATTAACTATAACCTCATACTACTCTCAGATGTATATATCTATGTGGTGTGGAACTCATCCATCCTACATCAGTGGACCATATGGACAGATGTTTGGAAGACAAGTGTTAGCATGTATATTTTTCATGTCGAGGCCACCAACCGACCAGTTCAAGTATGTGTTCCTTACTTATTGTGAATAGAGGTCCACCTATTGCATACCAATTAGTGTTTTTCTACTTATAATAACCTAATGATAGAATTTATTGATGTCCATTGTTGGCCCAAATACCATATAGGAAATAGTCATGATTTTATGGGCAAAAATCCAAATTCTAGTGAATAGTTCCACTACTATAGTACTAATATTGTAGATCATTTAGCACAACATACCATAATATTGAAATTACCCATATCTAGTTTTGAAATATTGATTCTTCAATGAAGGATCACGGTGGTTATCCCCTCAACTACACCTCATAATTTAAGAGGATAATTATATTATTTACATTGTTGGTCCCTATTTCACTTTCCATTTTATTTTTCTAGATTGTGACATATAACAACAAGAGAATAATTTAATTCCCTTCATATATTCATTAAATGAAGTCGGTATTAAATGTTCACCTAGAAATCATTTAGAATTATCATAAACTTATTTAAGTCACCTAAGGTGGGTTGAATCAAAACAAATTACGCTCAACTTGGGGAGGATAATGATTAATTTAGATGGAGGGTATCTATTTGAGTTTCTAAGACTATTACTTGTTTTATATGGTCTATCATGAATTTATTAATAAATTGTGAGCTGATTGGTCATTGGTATTAGGTAAAATATGGGTTCATTCTCAACATGCATTAATATGGATTTAGTTTATTACTCTAATATGACATGGTTGGGATTTTTCATGTAAGTGATAAAATATGATTAGATTATAATTTACTAGGGGTGATGAGAATGTTTGTTTTGGTTATTATATTCTAGGTGGATAATTCTATGAGGTATGATTATTATTAATTGTGGTAAATGTTATTATAATATTAACTTCTAGTTTTACGGTACAACTATGTCACAGAATAACCCCCATTACTCTAACAAAGAAATGATATATTATATAATGAACCATTTTTCCCCTTGATAGTAATTTAGGGCTTGGGTAAACAATATTATTCGATAACACTAATAATTATACGTATGGTGGGTCGTTTTATACTATAACCCATTATTCAATGGGTTTGATATTTAGGATATATTTCAACTATTCTATATTATATCACTAGTTAATATACAAATTTATTGGTCTATGTATAGGTTATTCATTGATTAATTTATATATATGATCTAAGATATCTTCCCATATATATTGTGTCTATACATGCATTGAGGAATGTGAAATGAGGTTGTGATCAATATTAGGAGTGTTTGGTGATGCATCATTGAATCTTATTAAGTATACTATTATATTTTACTATGTTTGACATTAAAATAGGGCCTTGAGATCTATGGAATTTTGTAAGGTTCTATAAGAACCCCGGAGCTAGCGCAATACTGGTATACTGTCAATATTCAGTTGGAGTGATCTAGATTTTATAGTTGTTAATATGATAAAGAAACATGGTACTCTGGTAAAACCATAGGGAAATAATAGTGTTTTTAATATATATTATTTTTAAATTTTATAATGATTAATTTGATTTCATTTGGTTTTTTAATAATTGTAGTCTCATTACATGAGTATATCCATACATATGGATATCAAACCATAAAACTTAGATTTTTTTATTGTTTTAACTAATCCATTATACTCATAACATATATATATGTCTCATAATTATTGAAATTTTAATTATATAATTATGACTACTATATATGTTTTACATATATATGATCATGGATTTGTGGAGGGTATGTGTGTCCAATATATTGCATATCGTTGGTATTACATGTGATTTGTGGAGGAATATCAGTGATATTCGTTATATTATCATTAATTATTATATTAATCTCATGAAAGTTATCATTTGTTTTAGTATTTGTATACAATGTATATTTAATTATCAACTGTAAAACTGATTCATCTTTTTAATGATATGTACCATGTTTCAGAATTAAACTAGGGTATTTATTTATTTTTATATCATTATTTAGATCACCACAACATGTTTATCCCCTTAAAATGATTAGGTATCTTTTAGCATATAGGGATACATGCATATGGTCACAAATAAATATATCTTAGGTTGCGTTGTTCATTATATATTTTGGTTGTTGCGTCACCAAATTTACAGTTTCATATTCTTAAAACATTTCTATATTTACAATGTGTATTTATATAATAGCTTTCCTTTTCTATGATCCTTTTTTACAACCTTTTTGGATTATTTTACGAATAAATAAAAGATTCATATGGAATTTTAGTAACCTACTTTATAGGAAAATTATTTTAACTAATTAATTATAAACCAATTTTTTCCTTCATTTTATCAGCTTTCTCATTCAAACATTCTTATTTTGATCTATTTATTATGATATCATTAACATATATTATGAATATAACTATATAATCTTTTTTTCATCTCATAAATGTTGTGGTCAACTTCTACGTAAAGGAATCTTATTTTTTTCCGGAATATATAATGTCTCTAAAACAACGTGATGGATTCTTTTTTTAATTCATATAATCATTTCACCAAGAAGTATATAATCTATTCATCGTAGTTAAGAATGATAACATTTCACAATTTTAAATGAAAGAAAAATTATGTTAACTACATGTGTTGGGTGAATTGGAGTCCACTCATGAATTAAAATATCCAACCTACTCAAACTGTATGTTTTCCAGATCATATATTATAAAATACAATCAAGTTAAAAAATACGTAAAAATTCAAAATAAAATGTATCAAATATTCAAATTAAAATATTACCCACTGAAATAATATATCTAATATAATATAATTAAATAGTTGTAATAAAATTGAACCACAAAAAGTAAAAAATCATCCAAAAAATAATATGAATTATAAGAAAACATCATGGAGTTATGGATAAATATCATTAAACTCCAAAAAGTATATTTGATATCATAATGATTCCAATATAGGGAATTCCTTTCTAGTATGAAATATTGTATTAAGATCCATAGTCCAGATCTAGGGTATCCTAGATCCACTCCCATAACATATTTAACTATAGCTCATCAATATCAATATATTTTTCACTCCTAATAAATATTTTGAATCATCATATAATGATTTTTCTATGAACATGAACCTCTTTCATGTATCTATCAGAATAATGTATAAAGAATGACATTGCTTAACACAAGGGATTCAAAAATTGAGCTTCCACCCATGGAAGCTCTTAAAAATCCATGCATATAATTTGGATACATTCAATGAACAAGACCTCATTAATGATACATAATGGAACAAATAATATTATAATGTATTATTTGATCATTTTGAAGAATAGCTAATATATTGGATCCTCTTATCAAATAACATAGTAAAAGAAAATATAAAATCAGAAGTAATCAAATCATAGAGATGATGAAAAAAAAGGATATAAAAATGATTATTTTGTCTCATAAATAGATATAAAATTCAGTTATACTATATAAATTCATTGGTTAAATTAATATCCTATTTCATAACATATCCCATGGTTAAACTCCATGATTTTCTGGTTCAGATTCAACTACATTGGATGTAATGATATATCTTTTTAATTTTTTCTATCTATATCTATCATTTAGAGAGAATTAAATCATTATATTTTAATGTAAAATTATGTCATTTAAAAATACTTTCTAATGTACTAGAAAATGAACATGTATCTAGTTCAGTAAATATTAATGCATTTGAAAATTTTTAAATACATCAAAATAATAAATGAAAATTTTAATTATAATTAAGTTTAATATTTTGTGTATTTTTATTCGAAAGTAAAAATTTAAAAATTAGGCAGATTGATTAAATAATCTACTAATAAATATCCCATTTTTTTACAATCACATGATTCAGAAGAGAAAGTATAATTAATATAATATTAAATAGAAAAACTTCTTTTAACAAGTAATGACACTCTCATTAATATTAACATCCTAAAGGAATTAATTTTAATTATCTCGCCATTATCTAAGATTCCACCTTTTTCATTCATCAACCACATTTCAAGTAATTAAATAATATATAAGTAAAAACATACTTTTAAATGAAGAAAACATACATTCAAAAATCCCCCACTGTTTAATTATAAAATAAATTCATTTAGGGGAAAATAAAAAGCACATTATATAAACAATATAATAGAAATATAATACTACATTTTATCATCCAATAATATATTCATGGGATATATCAATGTTTATTATTTTCAATAATATAATGTGTAAAAAATATTTTTTCTATAATTTCATGAATTTCTAATGTCTAGAAACTATGATGTCCATAAATTATCAACTATCTAAAATGTAAAAATAGAAAAAATAACCCAAAAATATGTTTTAAAATATTTTAAAACATTAAATATTTTAAAAATTAATCCATGAATGGGTAGTTAGATAATTAATCAAAATGTTCCAAAAAATATTGTTGATAGAATAATCAAATAGAGGGAATATTATAATTAGAAATCAATTCATTTTTTATTGATGTGAACATAAAAATTTCCATCTTCTTTATAAATATTTCTACTAACACTAATGAAATATTTCCCCCCATATTTTATTTCTTTAAATCCTCAAATTCATGCTACTAATCCATTATCATCAATTTTTCTTTTTCAACATTCTGGTTCACTTCTTTAAAAATCTATTATTATTTAAATTTATTTTTATGAAATTAAATATTATGTTTTTTAGGATGATTCTTATATTGTTACTAAATATTTTGGAAGTTTATAAAACAATCATCAATCGATATAGAAAAGTCAAAAAACATATAAATTATCATATTAAGGACCTATTATAATATTTATGTTATATAAGAGTCAAAATTTTAATCCTTCAAATGATGCAACAATTAATAAATTTTTGGATGGAAAGATATGATAATATAGAATCGTTTCGAATATTTATCCATCAACTGTTTTTTATTATGTTCTTATTCATGATTTTTCAGAAGAGTTATATTCTGATATATATTCTACATCATCTCTATATTATTCAAAACTATTTTTATGTTTTCAAACATTATCCTAATCTGATGTATTCTCGATGTCAATAAGGGGAGTAGATTTTAAATAGTAAATTTATTAAACATTTATATTATTATATCCTATATTATTCTAGACTTTTACTTTTTCAACTACCAGATATTATACTAATTTAGTCTTTTTGGGAGCATAATTCATAAAAAAGTCAATTATTTATTCGTTTCATCTGATGAAGATGATTAAGTCGTTAAGAAGAAATATAATAAAAATAACATGGAATTTTTTAATTTATTTTGTTTTGATGATCATTATATTGATTTTAAACATAATGATTCATTATGAATTGGTGGTGTTGTTTCTCAAATTGTATCCTTTGGTTACTCTATAGTGGATGTTTGATGTTTAGTTGGTGTTAAATGTGTAAATTAATATAAACAGGTATCATCTTAGTCATTCATTAATATTCGCTTCCCATTTCCAAAATTCTATTCCATTAACTTCATGTTTATCTTATGCATCAAATTCCCATCTCTAGTTGATTATCTAATGATCAAAAGAGGAATTATGGTTTAATAAATATTACACACCAATGAATATCACACCTTCTTTTTAATATTTGTACTTTTAACTTAACCTTCATCCATGGATTTAATTATAAATATTATATATTATAAAATATGGTTTCTATAATATATATTCTTCTATCATCTTCTTCATTTCATCTTCCTACATTTTCTAATAATCTCAATACATTTCAATAAATACATAAAATTACTTGTATTTCATCTTCTTATTTTTCAATGATGGTGTTTTATCTACAATTATTTCTTATAGTTCATTAATATTCTTCTCTAATAATTTCTTTATTCTCCTCAAATATAGTTTTATTATTCTTATAATGTTTCTTTTAATCATACAAAATGAAATCATTGATATTAAAAATTACAAAACCATTGAATTTGGATTTTTCTAATGATTTCACTATCATCTACTTCAATTTTTAGTGGTATATAAATAACGTTTGATTTTTCGTACTATATAAAACATCAAAAAAATATTCCAAAAAATTAATATTAAACTTTCTAATTCTATCAAAAATCTCTAGGACATAGATATCGTTAATAAGAAGTAATCCTATATATCCCACAACTAAAGGAAACCTTTAATCCTTTAGAAAAATAATCATCATTTATAATTAAATTGATAATTTTATAAATCATCTCATTAAATGAGTTTTATGTTTCCATAAAATTTCTTTTAAAAAATATTCAAAACATTCCTACATTCATATGAGATAAGAATAATCTCTCACTTCAAAGGATAAATTCAATGACATCCTCAACATCTTTATGAGACATTTAAAATTATTTCATTAACCCCATTAATGACGTCTTCACCATGTTTTCTATATTATGAAAAATCAATGGTTCGTAACAGTAACCAAAAATGATCTATTCAAGTAGTGGTTGTTCCAAACTATGTAGGGTAATAAACCAACATAATTAGAATTGAATATGTTTTTTTAACAAGGAATCATGCCTCAAAATTATATCTTAATCACTCATTCTTTCAAGTAAAATATACATTTAATGAAACTCATAAAAAAATTAAATACTTATTTAGAAAAAGAAAAATTTATAAAATAATACAAGAAACTAGGAATACATATTCATTAATGAAGATAAGAAAATTGAGTTCCGTTTATCTTTATATCGATGATCAAGAATACTATTGTTCTCATTTGATTTGATATTACCATAAAATTTACATAAAAATAGATAATGAAATATCTATTTTAAAAATATATATTTATGTTATCTAAGATAAAATGATTGGTACATTATAAGTAAGTAAATTTAAAAATAAAAAAACAATACTAATATAATTTAAAAATTCTAGAAAATTAGAATAAGTAACAAATTAAGAAAAAATATCCTAATACATTAATGAAATGTAATAGCCTTTTTGAAATTTATCTTATTTCATAATGAACTGAACCTGATTGAAACTTCTTTTATTTTGATTTTTTAAATATGTCACTTTTTGGGATTGTGATTACAGAACAAGAAAAGGGAAGAACATGAAAAGGGAACCATAACAGGGTAGACGACCAGCCAGTCTAACCCGCCATACTACCATGGAAACAGAACTCAGGACCAGACCCCCTGAACTTCACCACGGAATCATCGAGCCAATGACACCAGGGAAAAACAACACCCCAATAGATCCCACTTCCCTCATGCCACCAACATGATCCAAAACTTCATGAAATCCATCACACCCAACCAATATGGGGTCATTAATGAAAGAGGATAAGGAAATGGAAGAGGAAACCAAGGAGAAGCATGGCTGTTCAAGCACAAAAAAAGGCAGAACAATAGAACAAAATAGAAGGGAGGAGAAGCCAACTGGCGGGGAGAAGCACTATCGGCACTGATAATTCCACCATCCGCATCTGCATACTGACCTAGTAGTCGAAGATGACCCCATCATGTTCCAACTCACACTAAACCCAAATATCCACACTGCAACAAGCCTCAAGAAAACTAGAGAGGAGCAGGAAGAGCCAGTTCCATGAACTTAGCCTAGGTCAAACCGCCTTTGTCTGTGTATGTGCCAACAATTGTTCCATGTCGTGACTTCCATAAAACATCAAGGGGACGATCTACTGCCTTCCAGAGGACACCAACTCTCATTTACACAAACTGAAACAACCCCAAAAATTATAAATCTAGAAGAAATAATTGAAACTAACTGTGGATATGATAATCCCTTTCATGACTATGTCTAGCAGAAACAATTCATGTGTTGGAAAAAAATTAACCTTTAAGGATAATATTTTAATGACAAGGAATGAAAACAAAACTAAAAACAATATCCATAAAGAATAAATATTTATTAACAATATAGTTATATGATATAATTTCTAATAATATTCTCAAGTATTAAATTATTATCATTCATCTGACATTTCATATTATTTACATGTACATATAAACCAAGGAAATGATAAATTAAGTTAAAGGTATCAGTACCGTATAATGTATGTATGTATATGATAATAGTACATTTGGTTCAAATATTTTTCATACTAATTATTTATCAGTAGTAGACTGGTCTTTTTCACTATAATCTCTATTATGTCGAAACATTTTTATCTTATTTAGTGAACATTGCATCCTCTAATTTTCATATCTTTCACATTTCCTTCCAAAATGTGAAACAATAACCAAGAATTAATTTATATTGAAATGTAAAATTTTCATGGCTATACATCTCAATTTAGTATTAGATCTCTTATCCATTAGATATTTTTATATCATCTCAAAAAACAACATTCTGGCGATGAACATGGCTGATAATTTCATCAAACTCAAAACATCTTAATTAATAACAACAAATTTATTCTTGACATCCATTGAGTTAATGTGTTGTAATTTCTCTTAGTATATTAAGATAATATAAAAATATGATCATCTAAATTATTCACTATTTTGATAAAATTATCTAACACATTTGTCACTCAACATGTTATGTACTCTTCTGTAGGATATAGTCATTATGTTCAGAAGTTTTTTTATTAAATTTTTTATTTTGTTATTTTAATTGATCATATTTTATATTAATAAATATATCTCATTAATATAAAATAATTACATACATATAAATTATATGGAGTGATGGCGAGGAATCCTTATAATCTGATTTAGCGTCCATAGAAAATGAAAGTATAATATCAAGTGGTAATTTTAATACTAAATCATATGTAATGTTTTAAATAAATATAAAAAAATCATTTGTTCACATTCATCAAAACTAGTTATATTCCATATATAATAATTACATGATACACATTTATCATATAAATATGATGTAGATTCATTGGAACTCCACAAATCATAATTATAATTAAATTATTTTAACCCCATTATTTGTTAACTTTTATTCGACACATTATACCTTATTTTATGTCTCGGGTAGTCCAGGCTGATGTAACCCATCATTTTATTCAAATAGAACAGTGTATCATAAGAATCATTATTATAAGTTCTTTCTGTCCATTTGGTTATAACAAATAATTATATCATTCATATATATCTATTCACTCTTCTAAAAAACTGAGCAATGTCAACTTGTCTATGTTCCAAATAACTCTTACATTAGAGGTAATGATCATTTATGATTAACATATGTACATTAAATACATATATATTAATGAAAATTCAATATAATCCTATTTATATGTATATATTTCAATATTATTTGTATATCTTATAACATGATAAATTAGAGTTCAAATAATATCATCAATGCTCATCACTGTAAAATTCATTATAACATTAATCACTATCAAGATTGATTCCCACACTTTAAAAAATGTATAAATTATTTTCTATAAAATTTGAATATCAAATAGTTCCTTTTTAGTAAGATATTTAATATCATTAAAAATGGTCTTATTCATTGGGTGACCACCATAATATACTCACATGGAAAAAAATTCAATTCTTTGATCATCAGCACTGAACATAGACCTTTTATTCTATTGAACCATAGTAATTCCAAGATGATTAATCAAAATACTATTATAAAGTTTTCATGTTTTTATATGTGATGGAACTTAATTTTATATGTTAATCTATATAGATAAATGTAATTTAATTATAACTCCTAAGAGAAGTCTAAATTTTACTCATTTATCTTGAGTAAAAAATGCATCTTAATTTTAAATAATCATTTCATTTTTTGGGACCATTATATATTTATAATCACTAGTAAAAATAACATATGTATCCATATAATCATACTAATAATCATAATCAACACCTTCAGGTTTATGTTCTATGTTTGTATTCATAATTTTATTCAATCCATCATGTATTTCTACAATTTCAAAAACTGTCATTCCAATAAAACAGAGTTATTGTAGACTAAAATAATAAAAAAATTGACTAAATAAATATAGGAATGTAAACCTCAATAGTGGGGCTGAATTAATTTTAAATCATGAATTACAATATTTATACAACTCAAACTGTAAATTCTCCAAATAAAATATTCCCTATAGAAATTATACTATAAAATAAATCCATTTAGAAAAAAATTAATTGAAATATAAAAAACATAATAGGAAAATAATATTCATATTGGAATCTTTTCCATGGATGTAAACTAACACAAAAATATAAAATCAACATTCCAATTAGAAAATGAGAAAATTTTTAAGAAACAATTTAACGAGTTAATGATCACAATACGTAAACTCAAATAAGAGATTTATTTCCAATATGATTCAAATCAATGAAACTCATAAATTTTATCCAAACCAATAGGAGGATCTTTGGAAATGATCCTAGGTTTACAAGTTCAACACCAAAAACATCATCGATTGTCTATTGTTAGATGAAAATTATTCTACACTGTGAATCCAATTGATATAAATAAACAAAATAAGATTTTATAACAATGAAAACCACCTTGATCTAAAAACTTTTTATCATGTAAACACTATATTTTCATCAAAGATAATTATTTGGAAAATATATCGTGAAACCCCAAAATCATATTTTCCACCTTGATCGTATGTAACATAGGATTCAATCTAGAATCCTCCTCGATCACAAATTATTGAACAATGAAAAACATTATGGGATGCTATGTGAAACACGATAATAAATTACAAAGAAATAGATGATTGAAAAACCCAATATAAATAAATATTATAATTGAGAGTGGTCAATGTAATGAGATGTTAAAAATATTATAATAAAAGTAAGAAAGATCACAAGATCACAATATTTTTATATAATTCTCTTATAATCCCTGAATTACACGGTATAATTTAAATAATATTTTATAATAGACACTAGTGGTCAAATTATGAGATCATTTGTTATGGTTAAAATTGAAAAAGATGCAACACACATTCTTTTAATGGATATATGCATTAAAACTATCATTTAGTGTTAACAAAATCATAGTGTTATAATGATCAATAATTTAGTTTAATAAATTGTTATAATTTAGTACAATATGAATTCATATTTATTTCAAAATATGTTGAATAATCAAACATTAATTAAAAATCATAAAAATTAGAGTTAAATTTTTTTGAATATTATGTTTTTAATTTATTTCAAAACCAAGTATACGGAAAAAATAAAACATAACACTAGATTCATACTATAATCATTGACTTATTTCTTTTTGTTAAGAAAGGATTAATCTAAATCCATTTTAAATAAATTATACTTCCATGGGACATTAATTGATTATAAAAATAATTATTAATTTTTATCAATCTATGGAATTTAAATTATCATAATCATCCACACATTTAATTATTTTGTTTCCACCTAATAATGATTATTAATTATTTTAATATCCATTATATATTTATTTAACATATTACATTAAATTTGTTTTGAATTAATTATTTTAATCCACTAGAAATTAATACATCATCCATATAATGTTAATCTATATTTATTCAATCCCTTAATTTGTTATATTGACCCAACACTCTTATTTTTAGCCCACATTACAATTTATTATATTAAAAATTATTTAAATTACATTATATTAGATATATTATTAAATTATTTTATGAATTGGAATTGTTTTATATTATAATTTTTTCCACATTAACATCATATCATAATTATTATTTTAATTACTTAATCACTATAGAATCATTATCATTACAATCCATGAAATCACTAATTTAAATACATTAAATTTTTCTTAATTGATATCATTTTCATAGTATTAATAACATTCCATAATATTTGTATGAGTTGGTATTTTATACTCAATTATAGTGAAATCTAAAAATTCGACATTTTTTCTAGAATTGTTTTCTCGATAATCTGTTGGTACTTATTTTAAAAAAGTATACAATAAATATCCCTTCATAAATTGTACTCTGAAACTTATTTTTCTTAAATTTATTATTATTTACATATAAATGAGAGAATGTATGTCATCATTTTTTATTAATAAAAATAATCACATATTAATTAATCTGTTAAAATGTTCTCAATATTTTTCATTTATATTTGAATATAACCATTATATTTGACTTATTTATGAACATTAGTAAAACTACCATTCAATATAAAATTAATTATGACATTTTATAGATAGATTATTTTCATGATTTAAAAATTTCATTTTTTTATATTGTTATCATACATAAATATTGAAGAAATTTACTACAATTCTGTTCATAATATTCCATAATGTTATTTAAAATTTATAAATAGTTTTTATATCTCACTATAAAATTATTCATTATAAAATTATTCTTAACTGTCTTTTAATAATATTTGATGAAAATCATCAGATATGTATTTCATCATGTAAACATAACCCTTATTATTCAAATATAATGGTAGACGAATAAAATATAGTATCTATTATCTCTAACCAATTTTGGGTGTATTTGATCCGAAAAATATAATTACTGTAGACCAAAAAAACAAATTAGACTTATTCTTTTTATACATACATTTTAAGATACTTTTTCATTCTTAATGAGTATATATAGAGCGATATATGAATTTATTAATAATATAAATTTCATTTGTAGTCTCAAAAATATTAAATTAAATAATTAAATAATGATTAATATAGAATATATTTTATTTCAGATTATTCTTTCATATTCTCCAAAGAAAAAAAAGATTCTTCATTATCAATAATATAAAATTGATTTCTTATTATCTTTTTTCCTTTAATTTTAATCACTCAATATCCTGACATGATCATCCATGTTTTCTTTATAAATTTAATCACTTACTAGGAGTTATATACATAACACACATAATATCTAATAAATTAATTGTTAAATATAGTTCAAATCAATTTTACATATACCGTGGACACTAATTTTAGGTTTCAAGATAACTTTATTGAGTGTGTCGTAATTTTGATGAAATTTGCAGTTCCATAGACATTTTTTATATATTTTTTGATGAATTTTTCTCTAATAAAATGTTATGAGAAACCATTATTAATGAACCAAGTGTATAATTAATTACTCACATTTAGTGTCACTAAACTAGATTATCATTCCAAATCTTAATCCAACACACTTATGTTTTATAATATGTGGGTGGTTCATATCCACAATAGATTTCATATTATATGATGAGTGATTAACATTATCAACTCTTAAAATTGGTTTCCTCGATTTTAGATCATAAAGGGGAAATTATAGATGAAATATTATATGACTATGATATCTCCTCATCGTTTGGAATTTTACTGGGATCTATGTTGAATATTGAAATCCACTATATACATACCAAATACATCAATTGTAGTTAATGTGGAAGATAAAATTTTCATATGCATAAATAATTATGATCCTAATTTTTTATATTTTTAGCCATATATTACTTTTAGCTCTTTATAATAAATATAAAAATGATTGAAAACCCCATATTTATAAGAAAATATGCTTGTAATTGGCAGTTAATTCTATTGAATATTCATGTGAGAAAATACAATCCATTAGATATTACATAAACTAGAAATCATTATTTTTTGTGGTAGCTTTTACCATTACTTTATTTTAAATATTTATTTTAGTTTCATCATATCAGAAACAATTTCCTCACTTCTAATGTACACATAATTTTGTAGTCATTCATGAAAAAACATCTGTGTTCTTATAACCCCTCATTTTACATTTTCATTGAATTATTCTATGTATTTAAATAAATATAAGAATTCACTCATATAGCATATATTTTCACTTAATAAACAATATTAATTATTATATTAATAATATAAAATAATTATCTTCAATCCCATTGACATTTAAATTCACTATTATAGTAAATTATTAAATAATCATTAATATTAAATGTTTTATCTATAACAATTTATGGATTTTTATGAATTCATAATTTTATAAATTTGACCAATTATTTTAACAGATAATAATACTTATGTTTTTCTTTCATATAGGATTTTTATTATTTAATAAAACCATTTATTTTAGTATATGATTATTTTGATCCTCAATATAATCCAACAATTCATTAAAACGAAGACATCAATTTTAATAACATTTGTTATCATTATATATATATATCAATATCATCTATATTTTTTTATATATTGATTAATAAAACAATATGTTCCATTTTTTAATATTTTAAATATTTAATCTATTATATTCTATTTTGTTATAGGTAATTTTTTTGAGTAAAATATTATTTATCAATTTTATAGTTTAATTTTATTTTGCTTTTTCTTGAATGAGTTTATGGGGTTTCATCATATTGTCCCTATGAATATAACTTTTTAATGAAAATAATATCAACATTTCATATAATTATACATAATAAAAATTTAATATGATTACTACATTTAATTTTCAATTTCCTTCATGAGATTAGAGGAGATGAATTATACTTCCTAATTAGATTATTTTTCCTCTAGAAAGTACTTCATAGTAATCTTCATTATGTACTTGAATTTATTATTCTTAATAAATATGATAAAATATTCATGAATACACATATCATATAAAAATTGTATTATATGAACATTATATAGGTACATGGTCTGGAGAACCGTTCCATAAACTATAAGCACTTTTTTACTTAAGTATGGTAGATATCTTCAATTAATGTACATTATAATTCCAAATAATTTTATAACATTTTCAATTCCATGTGGTGTTCTAAATAACACATTCACATGGTTAAATGTTTTACCAAAAAAACTCAATGGAAACTCATCATGTCTATAAATGTTTTATGGGAAAATAAATTTTTTCTTCCATGACACTTAGTCTCCTTTAAATATATTTAGATATTATTTATATATATAATTCATGGATTTTCATAGAACCACTATTGTATATATTATATTAAACAATGAAACCCCTAACTCATTCACAAAATTAGAAATTATATCTAATTAAATGTGAAACAATAAATAGAAAATTCCACTTCTAAGTTATTGAAATGAATTTTATTTATAGTAGATAGAAAAAAAATTTATAACAAGTGATTTTAATTATTTCAACGTTTATTTATTTTATTATTGAATATAATTTCCCTCAATCATTAAAAACATATTAGGATGCACCATATTTTTAATGAGAATTTTATTGAGATAAAAACATCTCAAACAATGAAATCCATTGATTTGATACATATTGATTGGAACCAAATAGAGATACACAAATTTGGTGACTTATGGTATAGTCATTTTAATTATTTTTCCTATTTTGGATCTATTTCTTATGGATAGGTCAATAAATAATAAATATTTAATAAAATCCTTCCATATACGAGAGAAAATCATCAAAAAAATAAAATAATATTAATTAGTTTTTATGGAACAAGGAGAGTATAACTAATTGAGAATGAATGAATCCAGACTGTATCACAAGAATCACTGTTATAAATACATCATTACTATTGTTTTACAATATATAACTAAAGGATAACCTCTATCACACCATATTTTCACAAATTAATTAAATTAATTCTATTATAAATGATATGGAATGATCAAATCATTAATATAGAAATGATTTAGTTTTTTTCATACACAATAAATTTGATATTTTAAAATTTCACCTTCTCGCTCTAAAATTATCTATTATAATTTATAAAAATTACAATATTCTTTAATTATATATTTCTATATATATATTTATTTCCTAACACTATTTTGAAAGTAGATTAATTTCTATTTAATATATAAAATATCTTCCATTAATAAACTAAAATCACATAATCATTAATTTTATAAAATATAATCAAATATCCAAAAAAATCAACAAAATGACATTTGGTTCACTCTATAGAATCCCTATAATTTCAATAAAAAATATACAAAATCATAATTTACATTTTCCTAATTAAAATCCATGATGTTTCATATCTCAACATGGTGCGGTCTTCATTTAAAATGAAAATAAATAAAAAATTTCATAGTCAAATTAAATTTAGTAAGTAAATTTCTACAATCCCTTAACATTGCATCATTTAACACCCAATCAACCTTATCATTTTCTGATTCTAAAATATCCATTTCACCTAATATCTAAATATAAGCACCTGACCATAAAATTTAATATAATCTTGAATTTAAACAGGAACATAATTTATTGTCATTTAAGATCATTTTGGGTTTATATTTTTAATGAATTATGGTATCTTACACACATAACATACCAAATTCTTACAAGGATGGTACTACTAAAAAATGTATCCATTTTTTCAAAATATAAGACATTAATAGTTAAAACATGATTTATTTCCAAAATATCCATATCAAAATCCTAGACTCCTTTCTTTAATATCAAATCCTAATATACTATAAACAAACATTTTAAAAACATGGGATGTGTATAAAACTCAGTGAGGGATATAATGAACCAAATCGTTACTCAAGCGATAACATAAAAACCAATAAAACCCATAACCATAAAAACTCATATGCATAGAAACATAAAGTAGTTAACATGGGAAATATTTTCCATATCAATCTTATATTCACCCTTACACATGGAATATCCTTTAGTTCAGCATCCATCTCTGGAGTACCCAATGCATTGGAGAGCTATAATGGGGCTCACAAGTCGTTTCTTGAGCTATAATGGGCTCAACCCAACATATCTGGGGATATAATGGGCTGACCCTAACATATATAGATTTATAATGAGAAAAACCAAACATAAATAATTTCCAAGGACCATTTCTTGGTAGAAAAGTATCATGAAAATCAGGATAAACCACTCATTCCATATACATATAAAAAACAATCCAGTTGAAATTTATTAAAGAGAGTTTTAAAAGGAAAGTCCCTTAAAATATAATTGGAGTGAGAATTAATATAAATGGAAGGATATATGTATACCATAGAAATACACATAATTCAACATAATATAAATAATAATTCATCACACCCATTATCATAATACCACATAATGGATAAAGTAGTATGTTAACCCAATGAATGGAAATTGGGTTAGGATTTCCCTTACCTCAGGTTCTACATACATGATTAGTTTATAAAACTATTGTATAAAGGTTAAAAAGTGTTATTAATATATAAATTAAACCTATTAATGTTTATAACACCGTATATAATCATTTTACAACATCATTTGACACATTTATAAGTAATATTTTGTTATTTACATTTTCTCCGGTGCGTTCTTTAAATTGTTTCCATGATTGCTTCGTGGTAGATATTCTTGTAACATCCCAGGTAAATAAAGAATATAACCATTTCATATTTGTTAAATTTTTTGACTTAAATATTAATTTTACATTAAAGGGGATGCTATGTTCGATGGCATACCTGATACGCAACAACAGGTTTCATTGAATACGTACGTTGCACACAACGTTGAGTTATACTAAAAAATATTAATATAATATTATTATATTAAATGGTGTTTAATTCATAGAAATTTTATTGGTAGGAATGAAAAAATAACCATATTATGATTAAATATGTTTCTTAAATGTTTTTACATTTGTCCAATAAAAGTTAGAGGCTTAAAATGTTAATTAATCAAAATTTAAACATAAATACTCTAATATTATTTTAAAGGTCGATTTACCACCATTTAAGGGTGAAGAATCCCTAAATCTAGTTTTGGTCACATTTATATGTTCTATTTGTCAAAATAAAATTCTTATTTTGAATCAGGACATCAAAATTTACTTGTAGTAATTTTTTGGATTTTTTTTGATAAAATTCATTTTCTAATGAATAGTGAAAATACTTTATTTTAATTCAAAAATGACCTATAATATTTTTTATTTATATGGATATATTATCTTTATAATTGTATTAAAAGTGAAACTATATTATATTTTAACGATTAAATCCAATTTTGAACATTTTAAGTAATTCCACTTTGAAATTGGACATAAATAAGTGTCAATCTTTGGATTGTTAATATTCGTTAAAAACACGCATTTTTTCGACAATGAGAATTAATTTTAAATTAATTAATCCAAAATATATGTTTTAAATTTGATAAAATATACATCATTTTTGAATTAAGAATTTCAAATATATCTTAGGCTGATTTTTTGGTATTGTTCTGGAAAACATCAATTTTTGATGAATAGTGAATCCACTATGTAGTAGTTAAAAACCAACATCATCATTTAAATGAAATTTATATGTCTTCTGTTAATAGAATTTTAAAAATCCGACATACATGGTTGTTATTTGTAATTAAAATAAGGTTTAATAAGATGAATATGATTTTTTTTGAATAGTAGCTTTTTACTTTTATTTACCACAGTTAAAGATAAATAGGGTAATTCAAGGTAAAAACAATATGATAATAATATAAAATTACCTTAACACTTGTCCTAACATTATTTAATGAGTAATATTAAACCAATATAATCCTTCGGTGATAATTTTGGCCTTCAAAAGCCACTTGGGTAAGATAATGAAATTAATAACTTTTTATTTTAAGTAAAAATTATCATATACATATATTGTTTTACTAAAAAATTCTTATGTGGGGTTATATAATTTATATATTTGACTATAAATATTCATTTTATATCTAAAACAATTTCATACACCATGGTATTTTTTTTTATAATTTTTAGACATCACATAAATTATAATATTTATGACACTATAATGATGCAATGTTTACCTCATTAATGGATTATTTAGATGAATATGATTATAATGATTAAAAAAATATCTAAAACCTATCCAATTCATATTGTTTGATATTATTTCGACTATTATTCATATTGAATTAGATTTTAATTAGTTTTTTATCATTATAAACAGAAAGTCATTATATAATAAAATAATATTTTTACACTTTCCTATAGAGCCCCTCCTCCCCCTTATAAAAGCCCTAACTTCTAACAAAATTCTCACACCTCTCAAACCCCTTGTCTCAAATAACCTCTAAAAAATTAATCTCCCTAAATCCCTCTCCTCCGTCTATAATTCTTACCTTTGGAATAATTCACTTCAAGTGGTACTTTTGGTTCAAACCAAAGGGAGTTACCCGAATTAAAGGTAACCGTCTCTCTTAAATTATTTTCTTCTGTATTACTTATCCAACCCCCTAAACTCTTTTTATTACTTTATTTTATAACAACAAAAGTATACTAAATGTACTATTAGGTTATTATTATATGTATTATAACTAAACATTCAAACACTATCATCTAATGGGTAAAGAACATACTGTTTCTGTGGATGGAAAACTAACGCCTCACGAAACGATGATTGTTCAATTATCACCTACCACCTATCATGGTGGCTATTAAAATGGAACTATATTTATATATGATATATATTATGTCTATTTTTTCTTTATTCTTCTTTATTTTTCAATTATAACATAACTTTATGGTTTCCATAGTGGGTAAATGCTATAATTTCATTTTAGGAAGTGCAGACTACCGCTATCTAAAAAGTGATATGACTCTCTAATGCCATATGTGGGACATATACAGGATGGATTTAATGATATTATATATGATATTATAAAGTAATTATAATATACATAATTTTCATTTTGTTTTTTCCCTTAAAACATGCAATAGAAATGAAAGTAGTGTTCATGCGTACATACGGCTTACTGTCTCCATGAACGGTGCATTTCATTTCATTCATTCATATGTTATGTACTATAATAAAAACATATAAATACTAGATATATAAAGTATATGTGACATATTAATCATGAATACCCTTATGTAAATAAAGGACTTTTGACCACATAGAAAACTTGCAAATATAAGAATTTAATTTTTGACTCAACTACCAAATATGGACGGAATGACCGTTATTAACTTAAATGATTAAAAAATGTTTATAGAATGGAAATAAGTGATATAAAAGTAATAATAAACATGATAAATGTTATTAATAAAGTATAAATTGACTTTAGTTTATTATTCAGGAGATCAATGAATGATCGGGTCAAGTCGGAACGAGGTAAGGGGTTTCTTATCTTAGTTTTAATTCCGTGTGATTTTCATTGTTCGCCACTTATTTATTGCATGTGGTGTATTGTGTACTTAAATTTTATATATATTATCATTATTCTCATTATATTCATGGTATTTTTTGATTAATTTTGTGGTTACTAACTTTTGATCATACTACTCGATTGATTACAACGTGGTAAGGGGTTTTCATCTCACTTTTTTAATCCCGTGAGATTCATGCTATATTGCCACTATTTCCTTTTGTGTGGTGTATGTACTGCCCATGATTGTATTATTTGTGTAATATAATTTAATTTATGGGTATTTACATCTTCATTGTATGATCCTTCTTTAACGAGGTGTATGTTTCGTATGTTACAAAATTGGTAAGGGAGCTTTTTAACCCAATTTCAATTCCTTGGGTTAATCTTCTAATTCTTAATTACGTCGTGCTATGATTATGTGTGGAATCATTGTTTATTTTTTTTATTTTGTAATTTCAAATCCCCTTTGTGTGGATGTACTTTTGATAACCATAATCACCCCATTGATAAATTCTGAAGTCATCGATATGTACTTGGTAAGAGTAATTTTAACTCAATATTCATTCATTGAGTTAAACATCCAAGTCAATAGTTTAGCCTTAAAAAGGTACACGTGTGAATTTCCTCTGATTGATTCACACTTAATATCCGATTATATTGAGTGTATTTATATTTTTCACACATTATAATGTAATTTATTTATCCTTAATATAAGGATACAATTTTTATAAGGGATTTCTTCTAAATTTACATTCCATTGATAATTCATTTTTATTATGCACCAATTCACTCTTATACGGTGTATATACTACCCTTTGGAATATTATATCATGAATCCATTTATTCTTATGATATTATAAAGTTTTAATAAAATTTTATTTCACAATTGTTTTTATTTAATAGTCTCTCATTATGTTAAAAACTCTTTAACTAAAATATCCTTTTACATGTTTTAAAATTTTATTCTTATAAATATTTCACTTTAATGTACGTGTTTTCAAGATGGTTTTTAGGATTTATTTGTATGGATATTAATTTTTTTAATGATAATTCATATAAAATTTTCAACGTGGTATGTGAAACGATGGTTCAAAAATCTCTTTACTAGATGGTTAAAATGGTTTTGAAAATGCTTTGATAAAGAATTGATTATGTCAATATCACGAAAGGATATATTTTCATTGCAATGTGGAAATATTATCTTTCCATTATGCTTTTTTTATGTGCTATGAATATGTAATGGTTATTTAGAATTGTTTACATATAGGGGTGGTTCTGTGATATACTTATGGAGGGTGAGCCCGAGATAGCACTCCAATGCATTGGGTAACGTGACAGAGGTAAACATTAATGTTTATCCTAATAGATTTATGAAATATTCTATGATGGGTATTCCAAACGTAAATCCCTATATTGTTGTGATAGCTACAATGTAAGTATGATATAGATTCCACATGTTACCTTTATGATTTATGATTTCTATGTGTTATTCATAAATCTTATGATTTAATGAGGTATGTTATTATTGAAAAGTATGGTTTCATGAATTTTTATTTTTGATGGGTTAGTGTTTCCTTTTCTTATTTTAAACCCATTATTAATCTTTTTAAGCTCATCCCATGTTATTGAAATGATTTCCATTTTACTTAACGATGAATAGGGTCAAGGATGGGATCAAGGAAAAGTCATGTTGTCTAAAACATAGAACTATACAGGTCTGTTTTTAAGAGATTTTATTTTATGTAAAAAATTGATACTGAGTAGTTGTGTCTACATGTAACTTTCAAGTTGATACGTAATAGTTATGGCCAAATTTTCTAAAACTCTAAACCTGAAAATATCCTCAATGTGAATTATTCATTTAATTCAAAATCATGTAATGTTTTATGTTCGAGTCCTTATAGTTGGTATGAATGGTCAGTTTAGATAAATTTAGAGGTTAGGGTGTTCTTTAAGTATAAGTGAAATTTCCATAAAGGATAGGATTATAGAAAGAGTGATATTTTTTTAGATAAATTTAATGTGTTTAAGATAACATGAATAATTATATCATAGTATTTACCCTCCTCAGAAGATATTCTATGATTATTTTATAGATATACTCACACTGAACATTTTGGTTTAAGTAAATGGATGGATCTAGCAGGCACCGAAGTAGCAGTGGATGTGAAGAAAACTGTAATGGTTTTCTGAATGAGGAATTGAATGAAATTGGAGATGCAATGAGAACTCTAGTGGATATTCTCTAACAACTATATAGATCCATGATTGACCACCTAAACCTTGGTGACTTTTAGAAAACATCACTACAACATAAACAGTGTTTAGCAGCGGTTTTGTGGCGGCGGTTCACAAAACCTCCGCTAAACGTTATCAGTGAAAGATTTCGCGGCGGTTTGTTAAAAACCGCCGCGAAACCCAATCTATTTTGAAAAGCTGTGACGCTTTCCCCGACCCTATCGCGTACCCCTCTTCCCCAGTCCCCCTCACAAACCCTCCCCTCTTCCCTGATCCCCCTCCCGCTACCTCCGGCGACACCCGCGCCCTCCCGCGACACTCGCGCCCTCCGGCGACACCCGCGCCCTCCGACGACGCCCGCGCCCTCCGGCGACCCCCGCGGCCCCCGAGCCCCCCGGCGAACCCTGCACCCCCCCCCCCCTCGACCGCCGGTGACCCCCGCGCCCCCGCGCCCCTCGCGCCCCCCGCGCCCTCCGGCGACCGCCACACCCCCTGCGGCCTCCGGCAACCCCCGCACCATAATTTCAGTCCTCCCACCATAATTTTCAGGTTTATTTATATATAATTTTTATTTTTTCCACATTTTAATTAGGGATATTGTGATTTTTATATTCCAAATATTGTTGTAGTGTGTTTTGGTCTTCATTTTGGCAGGTTTGAGCTGTCATCATCAGAGGATTACATGTGTATTCATAATTAAGAATCTATATATAAGTTCTCCATTTATATATATTCAACCTTGAAAGTATTAATATATATCATGGGGCTATATGTGCTTATATGTGTATATGAAAATGAATATTTGTATCATTGAAAAGGGGTATATGAAATTATAGTCTAATATGTATAGATCCCATATACATATTTGTACACCTTAATATGTATATATGGACTAGGTATCATTACATATAAGTTAAGGTGAATATGTGTGCATTTGAAAATATTAAAATTTGAGATTCCATCATCTATTTTAGCATGGCTTGAGTTTTAGGTAGTTTCCATATTCATGTTACCATTATTTTAATTCCATGATAGCATGGATGTTTTTTAATCTATTATTCATTATTTTATCAATTGAATATTGTATATCATTTTATATATATTATTGGTTTTATTTCTCGGAATGTATCTCCCAATGTGGTTGATAGAAATTATCCTAAACATTTAAAATGTGTTTTAAGGTATAAAGCATGATTTCAAAGTGAGTTTTCTATCATGTGATTTTTTGTTTAGAGATAATGTTTTGAAAAAATGGTAAGATGGTGTCAAGCGTTTTGAGTAATGTGTTGTGAAGAGGATCGGGCCGATGGGGAATATATTGGATATTCCATGATGGTATGACTTTATGTGAATTATTTCTTTATGTTTCATTTTAGGTGATGTTTCCTAGACTTCTCTATAGAGTCCATGTGGCTGAATTTTTGTTGGAGGTCGAATCATCCTTTAAGAGAATCTAGTTCATTTTATGGATCACAATGGGATGTTTTCGCAAGGTAGTATTGTACCTTTTGTTCTAGTTTTATTACTATATAGTACCATTACAGAAGAGACATGGGAGGGGAGATGAATATGTAGGCATAGTGGTCCAATCTCTTTTTTAACAAAGCTTTTATTACTATATAGTACCATTAAAGAAGAGACATGGGAGGGGAGATGAATATGTAGGCATAGTGGTTAAATCTCTTTTTTGACAAAGCATAGTGATACTTTGAAATGTGGCTCAAAGCTAAGACATTTCATGTTAGGGAGGGTATGATATTCTATGATTTTTTCAGGTACTTTCTCATTTCAATTTTACTTTAAATAGATAATTTTAGGATATCAAAATGTTTACTGGATGTGTGAACAGTTTTTGGGGTGTCCAGGGTTTTTAGGACACAAAAGGTTGAAAAGGTGTCTATCCCGCTCAAGTAATACGATCAGAGCCCAGTTAGTAGTTATTGTGTTCCCTGACCATGATTTACAAGAGGTGGGGTAAATTCAATGAAAAAAATAAGGAAATGGGGAGAATAAACCAAGTGGAAATGGATAACCCATTTCTCATGGTTATAGCATGACTTAACAAACCATACAGGCTTTATCGAAGATCATGTGACTAGCCCGCATTTCTATCCAACAGTCCAGCATTTCTAAAATATTACTTTTGAATAGCATGAATTGTCTTTAAAGTTTCCACATGATGAACTTTTTCCCAGCAATACTCATACACTGATCCTTTCTTTTCACCTTCATTCCATCTCTCATAAATCAGATGAAGTGCCAAACGATCACTGTAATCCTTTGCAGAAACTCTAGATTTTACCATTACAGCTAAAGCGCTTTTTATCTTGAGGAAGAACTAAAGTATCCATGACGCTACGTCCGACCACAGTGGTAAGCACAGGATCGTAGCAATGAAAAATGGCACCCATAATTAGTACTTTCCGCAGTTTAGAATCCACCAGAAGGATTGACTGGGCACACCGGCTAGCCGGTGACACGAGGAAGTGGGAAAGCCTACTACCTGGCTCCTCCGGCCGGCCGGTGGGTAGGAACCGGCTGGCCGGTGCCCATACCGGCCGGCCGGTGGAAAGCCACCGGTTGGCCGGTAGACTCAATCAATCCATTTTCAGCTTTCTTGGGCGAGCTCCTAGGAAATCTTTTTCCTAACATCAAAAACACTTGAAAAACAAGTTAGAACACAAATAGAGTGATTGTGATAATTAAAATCCAAGAGAGAGAGGTACGACAACTATTTTTTGTTTTATATTCATGGACTAGATTATGCATTAGAAACCATTAGTGGTGGCCTACTTAATTTACCTCACACACCATATCGTAGTTCCACCTGGCCTTCCCTAAGAACCCCCCAACATGTCCCTTATAGGTTTCTATTTGGAACCTTGATTCCTCCACATCCACTCTATAGTTTTCTCCACATTTCCATGACTAACATAATTCTCTCCACCTTAGGAGGGTCATTATCACTAATTTATTCAAGAAATTCAAACACCATGTCTCATGCTTCCATCACAAGATGAACCCCAAAACTTAAATGTGGCCATTTAGATTTCCCTAGAACAATAAAACAAACATTACCCATTGTGAAAATGGTTTCAGTGAATGTAGTTAACTTGATTTAAAATGCATTATGATCAGTTTCGATCACACATCAAAGGGGTGTTGTTTGAGGAAACATAAATGTGTGATCGATGGTGTTATGATAAGTGTGTATCCCGATATTCTTATTTCTCCTCAATGAGGTGTTGACGCTGTCTCCTATGGACCAGACTTGTTCAGTTGGTCTGAAATGGTAAATGTGGTCAATGAATCATCTTTATTATATTATTCATACTTTATCGTCAATGGTTCATCTTTATTATATTATGTTTCTGTAATCTTACACTGTCGTATATTTTGTGTAGGTACATTGTGATATACATGGATAAAAGCTGGATCACATTACCGAGGAACACATCTCAATATATTAAGGGTTTGAATGGGTTTTTAGATTTTTCAATTTCTAATCGATCTGTTGAAGGGAGAATAAGATGTACATGTCCTAAATGCAAATTTAGAACATGGTTGAAGAGAGATGAAGTTTATGAACATTTAATACTGAAGCAATTCCCTGAGCAATATTTGTGTTGGATTTGGCATGGAGAATCAAACAATACAGAAAGATTGAGGACTGATGTTAATCCACAGAATGAGGTCCCAAGTTCTTCGACAATGGAAAATGAAATGCAAAACCTCATAAATGATGCATTCGGCACTGCAAGACACCACTATGAGCATCAAAACATATCAGAACAACCAGAAGAGGGTGGTACAAATTGCAAAGTGACAAGTGATGTTTCTGAGACTGTAACACAAGCAGATCAAGATTGTAACATATCATTGGATCCTCTTGATTATGTGGAGCAAAATGTAAGGGAAAACTTCAGTGAGGAAAATGCATTTCATGATTTAGTTGACGATGGAAATCAAGAGTTGTATAGTGGGTGTTTGAAATATTCAAAGCTTTCATTTCTACTAAAGTTGTACCATATCAAATGTCTATGTGGAATTACAAATAAGGCAATGTCCATGTTATTGGAATTGATTCTTGATGCATTTCCTGAAACAAAAATCCCAGAATCGTTTTATGATATGAAAAAAGTTGTTAACAAGCTTGGTCTGAATTATACAAAAATACATGCGTGTCCCAATGATTGTATGCTTTACTGGGGAGAGGATTCAAGTAGACAGAATTGTAAGAAATGTTCTTCTTCTAGATGGCAGTCAAAGGATGATGTTGGAAGTATGACTGAACATAATTTCACGGAGAAGAAGAAAAGGAACACACCTGCAAAAGTTTTGCGTTACTTTCCTTTGAAGCCTCAATTGCAAAGATAATTCATGTCATCAAAAACCACTGAACACATGAAGTGGCATGCTATAGATAATAACAATGATGGGTTAATGAGACATCCACGAGATTCCCAATCGTGGAAGACATTTGATTCATTACATCCAGATTTATCAGCTGACCCTAGGAATGTTCGATTGGGATTGGCTGCCGATGGATTCAACCCATTTGGGACTTTGAGTACGAGTTATAGCATTTGGCCAGTTGTTTTGATCCCTTATAATCTGCCTCCGTGGATGTGTATGCAACAAACATCTTTTATCATTTCGATGATTATTCCTGGAAAACAAATTCCTTGAAATGATATTGATGTATACCTGCAGCCTTTGATTGAAGAATTGCAGGAGTTATGGAGCAACGGTGTTGAGACATTTGATTTTCTTCTAAAACAATGTTTAAAATGCATGCTGCTTTAATGTGGACCATTAGTGACTTCCCTGAGCTTGGGAATTTATCTGGTTGGAACACTTATACAGGTTTGGCTTGTCCCGTTTGTAACTTTGATTTCGAGCCCAAACGGCTACCTCACAGTAGAAAATGGTACTTCTTGTGCCATCGAAGATTTCTTGATGCATCTCATAGATTTCGGCTGAACAAATCAAAATTTAATGGTTTCATTGATCATAGACCACCTCCAAATTTGTTAACCGGTTCTGAAATATTGACACATCTTGAAAATGTTAAAACAGAATTTGGGAAGGTTCATCATTTGAATGATAGCGGAAAACGAGTGCGAAGTGCATCGTCAAGTGAAATCAGAACGCAATAATGGAAGAAAAAAAGTATATTCTTCAAACTTCCGTATTGGGAATTTAATTCTTTGCGCCACAATCTTGATGCGATGCATATTGAGAAGAATGTATGTGATAATTTGATTTTCACATTACTTAATGATCATTGAAAGTCGAAGGATCATCTCAATGCTCGCAAAGACTTACAAGTAATGAACATAAAACGTGATCTCTGGCCAGATGAGAATGAAAAGTATGCTCCGGCCATTTTTTAATTGAAAAATAGGGATAAAGATACGTTCCTTCAAATTTTAAAGAATGTGAAGGTATCTGATGGGTATTCGAGTAACATCTCGAGGTGTGTTGACTTGAAGAATCATAAGTTATATGGATTGAAAAGTCACGATTCACATGTTTTGTTACAACAGTTACTACCATTGGCATTGCGTACATTATTACCTGAAAAAGTTACTGCTGTTGTACTCCATTTCTGCACATTTTTCAGACAGTTATGTGAGAAAGATCTACATCCATTTCAGCTTGACAACCTACAGGAGAGGTTTTTATTGACCCTTTGTGCAATGGAGATGATCTTCCCTCCATCGTTTTTTACTTTCATGATACATTCAACTGTGCATTTGGTTGACGAAGCTAAATTAGGAGGCCCCGTTCATTATCGATGGATGTATCCAATTGAGAGGTATTTTATTTATATGTTTCCAGTTAATTAAACATTTTTTTGCATTTAAATAAATGCATAATATTATTATTTTTTTCACATATATCTTGGGAATTTGAAAGCATACGTGAGAAATAAAGCTCAACCAGAAGGCTCTATTGCTGAAGGCTATTTGGCCGAGGAGTGTCTCACCTTTTGTTCCAGATATTTGGATGATATTGAGACAAGATTTACTCGAGTTGGACATGTTGACGACACATAAACTCAATCTCAAATGCATCAAAAATCAAAAATATTTCCTACTATTGGCCGATCAGTTGGGAGGACCTCATACGTGACACTAACAGAATTGGAATTATTACAGGCACATAGATATGTGCTTCTGAATAGTGAAATTGCAGATCCATTTATTGAAGAGTTGAGGATACAAACAAAGAGACGAATGAGAAGCCGAACACAAAATGAAAAAGATATAACGAAAGCTGTGAATAAAGAGCTGGTAGAATGGATTTCACGACGTGTAAGTTTATAAATATTGCAAAAAATACGAATATTACTTTGACACATACAATTTGCAAATCTATTAAATTATATTTTTTTTCAGATCATGAATACTGATACTCGAGCTGACTTTTCAGAAGATTTGAAGTTTCTTGCTAGAGGTCCTATAAAACAAGTTAGAAAGTTCAACGCTTATAATGTGAATGGTTTTAGATTTCGTACAGTCGATCGAGAAGTGGGTTTGAAAACACAGAATAATGGTATTTTTACATTTTCTGAAGTGGAATACTATGGAAAGCTGCATGATATTATTGAATTAAACTACCATGGGCATTTTTCTGTTGTTTTATTCAAATGCAAATGGGTCGATTTTATCAGAGGTGTTAAAATAGATTCCTTGCAATTTACTTCTGTAAACTTCTCTCGCTTGATGGATGTTGGTGATCGTGAACTGCATGATCCATATATCTTAGCATCACATGCAAAAATGGTATATTATGTGAATGATGTTGTGGATGAAGGGTGGAGTGTAGTTAATCACGTAATACAAAGAGATTTGTATGATATGGGTGATGAAGTGGAAGATTTGACCTCTGCAATTGAATTTTATCAATAACAGGAAGCAGAATTATTTGTCCATCATGATATTGAAAATATTGGTCTAGCAAGGATGAATGAAGTGGATGAAGCAATGGAGCAGGAAATCGACATGATTGAAGGGGAAAATGATTGTATGTACAATTATTTATTCATTCAGCAAATACTTGTTTCATTTCTCTAGTCATTCATTATCATTGTTATATATATTTTGTTTGTTAATACTGGGCATCTATTATCATTTTTAAATTTTTTTCTGCATAAATTTTTTGAAATATATATTCTGAACTTAATTTTATTTGATTAAATGACAGGAATGCCATGGAAGAAGTGGTACACTATTCCTTCTTCTTCTGCGACAGATGACGATCCGTCTGTCCCCACGACATCATCTCCCCCTGCACCATCTTTGACACCATCAGTGGATGCCTCATTAGAGGATGAGTCATCGCCTCCCCCTACAGGAGCTTCAGCAGCGGGGCAGCAACACGCCCCCTCCAGTTCATCACGGACATTCTGGAGGGTCATAGTCATAGGTACAAATTTTAATTAAATAAATTTATTTCATTTTGTTTATAGTAATTGTTTGCTCATTGCAGATAAAGAAAATGAAACCGTGGAAAGAGACATAAAAAGTTCTGATGTTTCGAACATGCATGGCAAGAAGATAGTGGTGCCATTTGATTCTTATGGGGTCCCGACGGATGACGCCGCAGGTTTACTTGGTTAGATTATAGGTCAGCTGGCAGCGGAGCCCGTTTCCCTGCCTATTTCGTATGATGATTGGAGGCATATGCCTCCAAACTGGAAAAATGAAGTTTATGATTCTCAGATAAAGGTAATTTTATTACTTTATGGTTTAATTGAATGTCATTTTACTAATATATTCAAAATGAATTTCTGTATACAGATATTCTTCCACTTTACCGTTGCTGATGTGATAGCACGGAAGTGGAAATTGAAAAATCTTGGAAAAAATGGATAGATTTCAAATGGAGGTTGTGGTGTGATGTCAACGATTCTTCGTTGACTGTGCATCAAATGTATGAGAAGATACCTAGTGGGGTACCGAAAGAACAGTGGATGGTTTTTGTCGATAGACATCGTGATGAGAAGCGGATGGTATTGAAATATATATTATTATATTATCCTCATTTTACATTTATACATGTACATGAAGAGGAGATAGACATTGAATACAATACTGTTAAATTGAAATTTATTTATTTCAGGATCTCTCAAGAAAGAATGCTTCAAACCGGGTGAAGCAGGTAATCCCGCACACTGCGGGTTCAAATAGCTTTTCAAGAAGCCGAATGTCATTGGTAATCTTTTAATTAGTTTAAATATTTATAAGATAATATTATCTATTTAACATATTTGATTGATGATTTATCTTTGTTTAATGCAGTCACAGAGTTTAGGGCATGAAGCATCCCGAACAGAACTGTGGCTGGATGTTCATAAAAAACAGATGGAAATTTTGTTAATGAACCATCTAGAGAAGTTGGGGTATGAAGTCAATTATTTATTATAATAACATAATATCAGTTTTTACTGTGTTAATATATATTGATATTTGATTTATAGGTAAAAATTAAAGAAATATGGGATGCCAATCCTGGGCAATCCTACTCAGTCTCCCAGGATGACCCGGTTGGTCAAGTCCTTGGGAAGGAGCATCATGGTAGAGTGCACGGGATGGGATTGGGACCCGTACCATCTGAGGTCTTTTGCATGCCATCAGGGATTTCGGCCTCATCTACTCCTGGTTATAGTCATTTCATACCTGAAGATGCTCAGAGGGAGATGTCTGCTCTACGAAACACAGTTCACCAGCAGGGGAATCAGATATCTGATTTGCAGAAAGAGTTGCTTGAAATACGTCAGCATATGAGCAGATATGCCCCCGGTGGTAGTGCACCGGGTAGTGGTGAGCAGGTAAATCACAAAAAAATCAAAATCATTTAATTTGCAAACTTTTATTGGTTTTAATTTTTATTATAAATATGCAACAATATTTAATTTTCAATATAATGTTCTTACAGGTGGCAGCAGGTGGTTGAGATGAAGGTGGAGAGGGTGACGATGCAGCATCAGATGATGAGTAGTAGTATTGTTGATGTGTTGAACAAGTATGATAACAGTTGGTTTGTATATGTAACATTTATGACACATAGTTGTCACCAAACATTTCCATGTCCTAACATTTTCTTGATTTCTCATGTTTCCTTATGTATACAATAATTAAATCCTTTTGGTGGAGGGTCAAATATTGTGATGGTCACAATGTATCCCCAACATTAGGGAGGATATGTGATCATATATTGAATAATGATTTCATAACATTATATAGAAATCAAGGAGTCCAGTTAAATACATTATTAAGAATGATTGTGCATGGATGAGGTTTTAGGACTCCCCATGATACCATAATTAATTGTTTAGAATGTAATTCCTATTTCATATCATCATTATTGGGAGGAATATGGAATCCATCCATTACCTAAACTCTCTTTAAAATGACTTTCAATCCCCTAATCGATGGAAATCTGGAATTGAATTTCAATAAGTTGTGGGATTTTTTGGGAACATTAATTTTGACCTAGTTGCATTATGGGTGAATAAAACACCAATTTTATTTTGTTTTCCGATAAAAATATACATCATTCATCTATTTTTGTGTATATATTCTATGAGTTGTTTTGGATGTTGTATACTTTTACATTGTGATGTGTCTATGTAAGGAAATAAAAAAATATTTTTCTAGTGTGGTGTAATGCATGACTTAAAATATCCTAATAGTTATAGAAAATATAAAAGAAGACCAGGATCATTTCAATACCACTGTATAATATAGATGTAGACCCATGTAGTTATATTTCAAATATCATGTGTTCTTGAGGTTGTTTCCATGATGGTGTAGGCATATTTTGTGTGAGGGAGTGTGAATTCTCCTAGGTTGTTCTGGATTTTTTAGGTTTTGGTGAACATTGGTGAGGTGTTATATCAGTTGGAGCTCTAACCACTGATAAAAATAATTCACAATATCATCCATGTATCCCAACATTACTGAAATAATCATGATTCATGGTTTTAAATGGTCAATTACCCATCATTTAAATGAAACCAAATTTGATGATACAAAAAAATGGAATTTTGACAAACATAACAACCCAATAACGTTTGGTAAATTAAATTTTGAATATTAAATTAGGGGACTCCTTCTATATTATGTATTAACTTGTTTTTATCTTGTTTCATCAATCCTTAGATATGGTTTTAATTTTTTATATCCACTATATGGGACATGGACTCCCCTAACATGCAATTCTAGGTATGTTCTTTACTACAATTCTTCATTTGATTGCACCGTGATGTGAAGTTTGATGTTGTTTTTAGTCCCCCTCCATTATTCCTCCATTCTCTAAATGGGTTGTGTTACTGATCAAAGCATTACCTTGGTATATATAGGCTATTACATCTCCTTCTCATTTCCATTTTTTTGTGTATAAATAATTATAGTATATTCTATTAGGGTGTCCTTAAACTCTATTGATTTTACCATTTATGAAATTATCGTGGTTTTCTCCATGTGGGTGGGTAATTGAGATAAATCAAAGAAAAAATAACTAATTGATTTTGAAATGGATTTTACGTGATCCGTGATTTCAAATATGGTTACTAGATATTTGGTTTTTCATTATTATTCCACAGTATCATTCTCTTCTTCCTTGTGATTCCTGAATGTATTATTTGTCTATTTATAAAATCTTCTTTTGGATGATTATTTTAACTCATCCATCGAAAAAGGAATAATAGGTATATTTTGATAAGAATCAATTACATTGAAAATTTTGATAATTATGAAAAAACAACCACATGAGATGATGAAATAATGTGAAATTGTCTTCATATATCTTGAAATATATTCTTGTGTACATTTGGTTGTCTGTTGTTCATCTTTTTTTGTGTGGGATTTAAGGGGTTTGAAGTATGATGGAACCAACAAGTTTGGTTTCACAATTTGTTTTTAATTGTGGACGTGTTATGGGTGAATTTGGTTCTCATAGTGAGATACATGTTTCTTTTTATGGTGTGGTTTTGTCTATGAGGGATGGTGTTTTTAATGTTGGTTTTTATTATGGTAAGAGATGTTATGGTCACTATTATGAGGATGTTGGTTTTTGTATGTAGTGGTTTGTGGTAGTATTCTTTTAGTGATGGAATATGAAATGGTAATGATGTAATAATGTTGTAAGCTGTTGTACATTACAAATATGTGTGGATGTGATATTATGTGGGGCTGATGGGTGAGATGTGGCTGTGGTTTTGGAAAATTTAGGGCAGTGGTGGAGCAGATCCAATATATTTTTTTTTCCAGTTCAACATTTAGCGGCGGTTTTAACCGCCGCTAATTCCATACCTGTGAGCATTTAGCGGCGGTTAAAACCGCCGCTAAATAACCGGGAATCATTTAGCGGCGGTTAGAACCGCCGCTAAATGATGAACTGGGCAGAATTTAGCGGCGGTATTCACCGCCGCAGAATAGGCGCATCAAACGCCTGAATTTAGCGGCGGTTAAAACCGCCGCGAATAAGATACCCATATAACCACCGCTAAATGAAGAGAAACCGCCGATAAATGACGGACCTACGACACATTTCTAAAACTGCCGCGTAATCGAAAAAACCGCCGCTAATAGATTGCCGACTCCAAACTTAGCGGCGGTTTTTGTAAACCTCCGCCACATAATATAGCGGCGGTTTAAACCGCCGCTAAACCTGAAAAAAACCGCCGCTAGGACCGGCATTTGTTGTAGTGCATCTTATATGAGATAAACAATGTAAAACCCCGAGATTTTATGAAAAATATTCTTTTTAATTTCATTAATGTCTTTTGTTGTCCGATACACAAAAAGGATCTTGCACAACACGCATCCTTGACTTGCCTTTCATTACACGCAATCACGACATTCCTCGATAGCGTGTGTAGTACGCAATACCGAGTTTCACTAAACAACGATATGATATTAAAATATTATTAAAACTAGCCGTTAAGAATAGTAATAACCACTTTTTGAAATTTTGTAAATTTTAGTTTTCAAAATGGACTTCATTTTTGGATTTAGAATATCAAAATTAGCTTAGGGAGAAATTTTGGTACTTTTCGGATAACTTTCATATTTTGATGAAAAGTGAAAATTACTAAATTGTAATTAAATACAACTTTTTCAATCGAAATAATTAATAGTGATAAATTATTAATTTTAGTGGTTTTAAAATATATTTAGAATATATTTTTACAATTTAATACAATGTTGGTCATTGGATGTAATTTCACATTTAAACCAGACATAAATAAGTTTCAATCTTTTGATAGTTATTATCTTTTAAAGGCACACTATTTTGTTTTGACGACTGGATTTAATTTTTAAATTAATTAATGCAACTGATATGTTTTGAATTTGGTAAAATAGACATCATTTTTTAATTCATAATATCAAATATAGCTTAGGCCTAATTTTTGGTATTTTTCTGGAAACATTCATTTTTTGATGAATAGTGAAACCACTAAGTGGTAGTTAAAAAAACGAATTTTTCAGAAAACTTAATTTTACCACTTCTGTGAGTGCAATTTCAAAACTCTTAGAAACATGGTTGATGTCAATAAGTAAAATGTGGTTCAATTAGATGAAAACAATTTTTGGTGAATAGTAACTTTTTACTTTTTTAACCACGGTTAAAAGTAAATAGGGTAATTAAGGGTAAAAATGATATTATTATTACCCTAAAAGATGTCCTAATTCTATTGGATAAGTGTAAATCGTAAAAAAACAACCTTAGGAATAAAATATGACCATTTAGGCCCACTTGGATTAGATTAGGACATTTATTATTAATTTATTTAAAGAAGGGTTAAAATAGTTAAAATCAATGTTTAATAATAAATTAATTTTTAATATAGGGTTATTAATAAGATAAATTCGACTATAAATATTTATTAGAAATATAAAATTATTTCCTATATAATGGTATTTTATTTGAAGTTTTTAGACATTAAATAATTTAATTTATTTATGACACAATGATGATGCAGTAATTATCTTATTAATGAAATATTGACATAATTGATGTTATAAATACCCAAATAAATGTAATTTGAGACTTTTTATGAATTAAACTAATTTTCTAGGTTATTATGACATGTTATTATTGATTTAATTAACTCTTTTCGAACTAATTGTTCTTTTATGATTTTCACAAAAATCAATTACTAAATAGTGTCAAAATTGACATAAAATAGTTTTTAAAACAAATATTATATTATTAATTGTTATTTTATTCAAAAAAATCTAAGGTTCGGCCAAATGACTTAGATAAGGTTATATATATTAATAATAAACAACTTGGGGTTCTTTTGTCTTCTTATAGTATGTTTATTAACTTTATAGTGTAAGAACACAAAAAGACACGGTAAAAGTAAAATTATCTAACTTAATGTTAAATCTAAATGATAAGGTTAAAATAGGAACTTAAACTTGTCTAAATTCTATTGGATGAGAGGTTTTCGACCCATCCCCACATTATCTTCGAAATAAATCAATTTTTAGCTATTTAAAACCGAATTAGGCTTTATAATAAAATAATATGTTTAGTTATTCCAAAGGTGCCTCTCTCCTCCCTTATAAAAGGGAACCTCCTCCCTCTCTTCCTCACACCACTTTGAGCCTTAAAGCTCGGCCAACCCCTAAAACATTATATTCTCAACTTCCCTAGAAACATCCTAGAGGTCCTGGTCATCTTCAAAGACCAATTTTAGTTTCCTAAGAGGAAGACTCAAAGAGGCGCTTCAAAGAAGAGGTAATGTCCGTTACCGATTCTTTCATCTTTATTTCTTCTTCCACTTCTTCTTCTTAGATTGTTTCATTATGAAGTAATAACATATTTATCACTCATATACTGATATGTTATTATAAGTATGAAACAACCTTATTTCACCATCTATCCATCCTACAGAAAATGAAATCACCGCGCATGCGTACGTACGGAATACCGTCTCCACGCCGTGGTGTAATCTATTTTCCACCACCACCTTACTTGGATGGGTATAATGGTGTAAATAATAACTATATATGTTTATTGTAAACTGATATTGATTCTGAAATAGTATACATACACTCCAATACAATTCCACGATCATGAGAACTATATCATCGCTCGTGCGTACGTACGGACTACCGTCTCCACGACGCGATGAGATTCATTCTCCACGTTAACCCTTCATGAATGATTATAAAGTATATATAATAAGTAATAATGAATTATATGACATAATAATGATACTGGATTTATGTGTACATATATGTATGTCATCTACTTAATTCCATTCAACTCAATAAGGAATAGAAAACAACGTTCATGCGTACGTACGGTCTGCCGTCTCTATGAACGGTGTATTTCTTTCCATTTAATGATCTATTATATATATATATATATATATATTCTGAATATATATAAAATATAAATCATGTTTTATATTCTGGAATTAAGTAATCATGATCTATGTAATCATATGAATAATTACAAGTCAAAACATAGACGACAAATGAAACGATTTTACCCAAAACGCCCTTTAACATTGAATTTACAAAAGTACGGGTAATATAAAGTCATAAGTGAACCATATATGATATCATAAAAATGAGTATGATTCTTGAATAAGTCAATGAAATTATTTAAATCATTATACAGGAGGTTCAAACACTTACGAAGCAAATCGGACCTAAGGTAAGGGAAATATCACGATCTCATTTTTATCTGAGATTTTTATAATTCAGAAATTACTGGGTTGTATTTTATCATCCACATCCATGTTTCCTAAATATGTAATATTATTTCGATCCACATATAATTTTTTAAATCCAATTTTACCCTTTGATGAGTTTTTAGTAAAATATATGAAAGGAATCTTTTGTCGTTTTTCGTACGAGGTACTTTTTGACTTTTCCGACAAAAGTATGAGCAGAATGTTTTTTTTAACTTATACGGCATGAAAGGATATTTACGGTTTTATAAAGCCATATTTTCATGAAGCTTCCTCAAAATGATTTCATGACTATTTTAAAGAAAATCCTTTTCTTTTAAAAATTCATGACATTTTGTGAAAAGAAAATGATTTTGAAGAAGAAAGGATATTTTCCTCAAGAATTCATTTCATGTGTTTTATCAAAACCATTTTCCATCAAAAATGAAATTATTTTATATTTGTATGTTTTAAGTATAATTTCTATTTTATTTACATGGTTTCACTTTTCTTATTATGAAATTATATCCATTTGTTTTATATGGATTATGAAATGATGGGATGATGTTTATGAAACCCATTTTATTATTTGGGGAATGATGAATGTTTTAAGTTTATTTTGTGGAACAAGTAAAAATGATTTCACAATGAGATGGTTGGGACCTATATCTCCCTCCAATTCATTGGGTAATGATTTATATATAATGATATATACATGGCTGGAATGGCAAGTTAAACCGGTTTAGTAATACAGGACTGGAACGAGGAGTGAACTCGATTCCGAAAGGGACTTTGTCCACTAAGATTTTCTTGACAACAATGCCATGGATACTATAGAAATAATATAACGTGCTTAATGGTTTCCACAATTACATGTTTTATTCCCATGCTATTTTATAATTCTTAATGTTTCATTGTGATCTATTCCTTACGTACTTTCATGTTTTATGTCATTGCTCAGGCTTTTGATGTTTAAAAATTATGTTCATGTTTTTAAGTTCAAATGTATATGGTATGTTTTATTTTATCCATGCTTACCATTACTGAGAATTTGAGCTCATACTTTTTATGTTTTCTTTTCCCCAGGATATAAAGAAAGGTTTTAGGTATGAAAAAAAGGGGAAGATCTTTATGGGAGATGTTGAAGATCTTTCACCACGATTAGAAGATTACCTTCCATGTTTCCAAAGACACTAAACTAGTACGGTCCTTGTGTTATTGTTTTTGTTTTGTAATAAGTATTCTGCAAAAGTAATGTAATGTACATGTATGTCAAGCTTTAGGTCTCTACAAACAATACCCCACGGAAGTTCATGTAATAATCAGAAAGTTAAGTATTTTCAAAAACCTAGGTGTCAAGAATGTGGTAAGAAACACCTAGGAAAATGCATCAATGGGAATGAAAGATGTTATAGATGTGGGAATGAAGGTGATAAAGAATGAACCTTCCATGGAAAAAGAAAGAATCCAGTTGACTCTAGGAAAGGGAAAGAATTTCTTTTTGAGGGATCAATTCAATGTTTTAGATGTTTTGTGCATTGTCATTATACAAAGATGATGTCCTCTGAAGATGTTTCAGGAATGTGATCACCCAGATTGTATAAATATATGTTTACCAATACCTATTGTCTTTCCAATTGAGGATGAAGAAACAGACATTGACCAATGAAAGTAATGGATTATTTCTTACCCTATGTTTTGATATAATTGAATATTAAGATATGATTCATGATTTTGTTTGTACGAAAGAATTATTTAAGAATAATTTGGTAAAGTATGGCTAATGGATCATGAATAACATTGAATGAGTTAGAAGTCAACATATAAGGGATTCAAGTGTTATGGAATATTTTAAAATGATGAAACTCTTAAAATAATTAAGGCCCTTTTGATGATGGGATTACATTAGAATAATTTTTATAGTATGTGAAACCCTGATGTTTGACATATGAAAATTTTATTCAAGGAATAATTATATTTTATTTTGATGAGTAATGGTGGAATTTCATTTTGGAGGAATATATGTTTTTATTTTGGACATTTGGATATATGGTTTATTTATGGAAATGACTAAATTTTCATAGAGAATGTGTGATTTGGTTAATTACACTTCAAAATGATACTTTAAAAGTAGTTGATTTTCTTTGGAGATAAATGTTATGATTTACTATGGAGGACTATGTGATTAAATCCTTCTGAGTTTTGGGTCAAAATCTTAGTTTGTGTTACTTTGAAGAATATTGTTTTATGGAATGGTTCTTGCCAAACCTTGGGTTTTTTTGTCGAATTTTGGGGATTAAGAGTAGTATTTCATTTTATAAAGTATTATCTTTTTTGGGGGATTATCTGATCTTATACTAAATGTTTTGGTTTTGGTTGATGTCTAGATATAAGGGAAATATATTTTTCATATATTTTGGATTATCTTATACTCTAGAAGTTGATTCTAGAACTTTTAATGTGACCAAGTTTTTTTTAATTCTCATCATTTTGGAAAAACATTGGTTTGTGGTAGAAATTTTGTAAAGGATGAAAGTCTACATGACATGTAAGTATATTTTCTTATGTTTTTGGTTAAGCACATAAATAATGTCCTCAACTTTATGAAAAGTATCTTAAAACAAATACATTGTCCATTAACATATCATACTGGAGAGTCAAAGACTTTTTCACCCATCCCAAGTTTGTGATTTTCTGGTGGATAACTTTCTCATAATCATATTTTCTGTCACTCTCCACTGGAACATGATTGTTTGTTTTCTCCTCCATATCCATGTTTTCAGGGAATCCTTGTATATGTTTTCTCGAGTAACATTTTTACTCATCTTCCTTTATTTTAAAGTGATTGTTTTCTTGACTCTTTTTCCGATGTAGGGCATTCAATGATGTTTCCAAGCCCAATTTTAAAAATTTGTTGACACAATTCCCAAAAGGGGGGAATGATGTAACATCTAATGTAAAAAAAGAATATAACATTTTCATATTTATTAAAATTTGTGAGTTAAATATTAATTTTAGTTTAAAGGGTATTATATCTTCGATGGCATACCTGATACACAATAACATGTTTCATTGAAAAATTACGTTTCACACAACGTTGAGTTATACAGAAAAATATTAATATAATATAGTTTTTTTAAAGGGCATTTAACTCATAGTCGTTGTATTGGTGGGAATGGACAAGACTAACCATATTATGATTAAATATGTTTCTTAAATGATTTTACATTTATCCAATAATATTCAGAGGCTTAAAATGCGAATAAAACAAAATTTAAGCATAAATACTCTAATATTATTTAAAAGGTCGAGTTACCACTTTTTAATGGAGAACCCTATTTTAATATACTTTTTATCACTATTATATATTATATTAGACAAAATAAAATTTTTTTTTGAATCAGGACATCAAAATTTACTTGGAGTAAATATTTGGTATTTTTATGATAAAATACATTAATTATGACTAGTGAAAAATACTGTAATTGAATTCAAAATTGCCTTTTAATCTAATTTATTTATATGGTTAGATTATCATTTTATTTGGATTAAAAGTTCAATTAGATTATATTTTTACCATTTTATCCAATGTTGTTCATTGTATGTAATTTCACTTTGAAATTGGACATAAACAATTGTCAATCTTTTGATTGTTAATATTTCTTAAAAACACACTTTTTTCGACAACAAGAATTTATTTTAAATTAATAATTCCATATTATATGTTTTAAATTTGTTAAAATAGATATAATTTATGATTTTTATTATAAAATATATCTTAGGCTGAATTTTTGGTATATTTCTGAAAAACATCGATTTCTGATGAATACTGAAACCATTGAGCAGTAGTTAAAAAACCGACTTCTTCATTTAAATTAAACTTTTCCACTTCAGTGAATTGTATTTTGAAAATCCAAAACACATGGTTGTTATTAGTAAGTAAAATTTGGTTCAATAAGTTGAAGATAATTTTTGGTGAATTGTATCTTTTTACTTTTATTTAAAGCGATTAAAGGTAAATATAGTTATTTAAGGTAAAAACAATTTGATAATAATATAAAATTACTATAACACTTGTCCTAACCTTATTTGATGAGTAATTTCCGACCAATACAATCCTAGTGTGAGACTTTTGTCCTTTGAAAGCCATTTGGGTAAGATAATGACATTAATAAATTTTTATTTAATGAAAACAATATATCATAAACATGAATTTTTTTACTAAAATAATTTTAATGTGGGATTATATAATTAATATACTTGACTATAAATATTAATTTTAAATCTAAAAAGATTTTCTGTCCCATGGTAAATTTTTTAACTTTTTAAACATTAAATAAATAAAATTATTTATGACAAAATAATGATGCAATGATTACCTCATTAATGGATGATTTAAATAAATAAGATTATAAAGATTAATCAAATTTCTATAAAATGTAAAATTTTTATTGGATGATTTCTTTTGACTATATGACATCTTATCTTTGACTTTAATGAGATTTTTACCTTTATAAACCTAAAATCATTATATAATAAAATTGCATTTTTAAACATTCCTAAAGAGCCCCTCTCCCCCTTATAAAAGCCCTCATTTTTAACCAATTCCTCACACCTCTAATGCCCCATGGCTCGTCCAACATCATCCCAATTAAGCTCCCTACATACTTATCTTCTTCTTAGAACCCTTACCTAAGGAATAAGGAACTTTAAGTGGTCCTTCTGGTTCAAACCACAAGAAGTTACCCTAATTTAAGGCAACGATTTCTCTTAAATTATTTTCTTTTATTTTTATTCTCGAGCCCCCTAAAATATTTTTATTCGATTATTGTATAACAACACCAGTATCCTAAATATTCTAGTATGTTGTTATGATTAGTATTCTAACTACACTTACACACACCTCCATCTAATGGGTAAAGAACATACTATTTCTGTGGATGGAAAATTAACGCCTCACAAAATGATGATTATTCAATTAACTCCTTCGGCCTCCCATGGTGGCCATTAAGATGGAACTATATTTATATTTGATATATTTTATATTTATATTTTATTTATGCTTCTTTATTTTTCATTTCTATCATACATTTATGGTTTCCATAATGGGTAAACGCGATAATTTCATTTTAGAAAGTGCATACTACCGCCCCCTCAAAGTGACATGACTAATTAATGGAATATGTGGGACATATAAAGGATGTATTTAATGATATTATATATGATATTATACTTGAATTATAATATAAATATGTTTTATTATGTTTTAATTCCATGAAAATATGAAATATAAATGAATGTAGTGTTCATGCGTACGTACGACTTACCGTCTCCATGAACGATGCATTTCATTTTTTACCATCAAATGTTATGTACTGTTATAAATATATATATATACTAGATATATAAGGTATATATGATATCTAAATCATTAATACCATTCTGGGGACAATGGAATTTTGACCATATAGACAACTTCTAAATATAAGAAGTTCATTTTTTACTCAAGTACCAAATATCGACAAAACGACCATTATTTACATAAATGATTTCATATTGTTTATTACATGGTAATAAGTTAAATAAAAGGAATAATAAACTTGATAAAGGTTTTTAATTAATTATCAATTGACATTAGTTTATTATTAATGAGAATAAAGAAAGAATGGGTCAAATCGGACACGAGGTAAGGGGTTTCTTATATCACTTTTAATTCCATGAGATTTCAATTGTTCACTACTTATTTATTGCATGTGGTTTATTTTTTACTTCCATTTGATATATATTATCATGATTCTATTTATATTCATTGTATTCTATGATTCAATTGGTTTTTATTAACTTCTATTCATACGACTCGATTGATTACAACGTGGTAAGGGGTTTTCATCTCACTTTTTTATTCCCATGAGATTCATGCCATATTGCCATTATTTCCTTTTTTGTGGTGTATGTATTTCTCATTATTGTATTATTTGTGTAATATAATTGAATTTATGGTTATTTACTTCTGAATCATATTATCCTTCTTTCACGGGGTGTATGTATAAGGCCCCGACCTTAAACCTTACTTAATATTGAATTAAATAAATAATTCACATTGAGGATCTTTTCAGGTTTAGAGTTTTAGAGAATGAGAACATAACTATTACATCTCAAAAGATTACAAAGTAGAAACTTCTACTAAGTTTCCATAAATAAAAAAACACTGAAAAAGAAACATGTCTAGTTCCATGTTTTATATAGCATGGAATTCCCTTGATCCCACCCTTGACCTTATTCCACATTAAGTCCTGTGAAAAACATTTCAAAAAAAACTTGGGGTGAGCATAAAAAGCTCAATAAGGGATACACAAAGAATGAAAACTGTTAGTTTTTCAAACATAAAGTAAACCATGTATACTCTATCAATGTAATACCTTCACCTTCATGAAGTAGTAAAAACTCTTCACTGAATAAAGTATCATTACTTACCTTTTTTTAACCAAAGGATTACCATAAAACCCATATAATGAACACATAACATATATAAAGGTAACCTGGGACATAAACATACTTAAGTGGAATAACCATACGGTCGACTTCCACACATATCACTTAATGTAATAGCCATACGACCAATTTCCATACATACTTAATGGAATAGCCATACGGCCGACTTCTATACCCAATTCATTGGAGGTTATAACGTAACCACCCGTCCTGGTATTCACGGCACCACCCGTCATATGGTTTATCACGTAACCACCCGTAAAATGTCCAGGTACCATCATTACACATAAAAATATTGAAAATATAAAGATTTCAATAACAACATTTCATTTGCAATCACAACAAGTAATTCCCAGATATTGAATTAATCAATCCATTTTAAAAAACCATTTAAAAGATATTTTTGAATCAAAGTGTCCCATACCACTTTGAATCTTTTAATGGAATTATAATTTTAAAACATTAATGTCCATATAAATAAATACTGAAAACCATTTTGAAAACATGGACATTAATGATAACGATTTAGAATAATAAATCTTTAAAATATTTAAAACGATATTTTTGTTAAATAGTTTTTATCAAAATGAGAGACTCTTGAATACAAATAATAGCGGAATAACATTTAATCCAAACTTTATAATATCATGAGAATAAAGGTATTCATGATATAATATTTCAAAGGATAGTATACACACCATATAAGAGTGAATTGGTGCATAACAACGATGATGTCTCAAAAGAAATGTAAAATGAGATGAAATCCATTATAAAGAATGTATCCTTAAATTAAGGATATGTCAATCTCATAATTATGTGTGACAAATATAAATACACCGAATATAAGTGGATATTAAGTGTAAAACAATAAAAGGTTATTCACACATATTCAAAGGATGAAATATTCAATAACTATATGTTGAACCCAAAGAAATCGAAATTGGGTTAAGAAGTTCCCTTGATAAATTTCGATAGCCTAACGACGTCACATAAAATTTTACAAAAAGGGTTGATGACAGAGATAATGGGGATCTCATCACTTTGACATAAAATTTACATAAATAAGGATATAGGAGAACTTATCCCAATATAACAGTATGTGAATTAAAAGACATAACAAAATAAGTCTTTTAAAAAAAAGGAGGGTGAAAGGTCCCCTTATCGAGTTGGGTAACTTTCGAAACATACACCCCATGGAAGAAGGGTCATACAATGAAGATTTGAATACCCATAAATGAAATTATACTACACAATTTTTATAATAATGGGCAGTACATACACCCCTCAAAGGAAATTGTGGCATATGTAGCGTAAATCTCACAGGAATAAAAGTGAGATGAAAAATCCCTTAAGAAAACTCGGCAGCCTAACGGCGCCACTTAAGACTTCCAAAATTGATTGATGAGAGTAAATAGGGTCTCTCATAATATAAACATAAAGTTTACAGAAATAGGAATACAAAATAACATCCCCCAACATAACAAAGAGGAGATTAAAAGAAGTGACATAAAGGAGAGTACTTAAAAAGAAAGAGTGAGGTTGTATCTCTTACGAAAATTCGGCAGCCTAACGGCGCCACTTAAAACTTCCAAAAATGGATTGAGTAGAGAGAATAGGGTCTCTCATCATATGAACATAAAAATTACAGTAAGAGTAATATAAAAGAACATCCAAATAACAATAAATATGAGCATTAAAAGGAATTACATAAAAGAGCGTACTTAAAAAGAAAGAGAGGAGTAGGATCCCTTACCTCGGGTCCGACTTGACTCGATCATTCTTTAACGTCCTGAATAATAATCTTGAGTTAATTTCTACTTGATTAAGAACCTTTTTAAAGTTCATTATTACATTTATATCACTTATTTCCATGTTATAAACATTATGTAACCATTTAAGTTAATAATGTTTGTTTTGTTGATATTTGGTTCTTAAGTCGAAAGTGGACTTCTTACAATTACATGTTGTTCGTGTGGTCAAAGGTTCATTATATACAGAATGATATTCATTATTTGGATAGAATATATATCATATATATCCATCATATACATGTATTTATAATATTACATAATCATTTAGAGTTAAGAAATGAAATGCACCGTTCATGGAGACGGTAAGCCGTACGTACGCCTGAACGCTACATTCATTTCTTTATCATATTAATGGAATTAAAACTTAATGAGAGGTACGTATATTTTAATTACAGTTTTATATTAATCATTTAGATATATCATTCATTATATATATCCATTATATACATGTACTTTTAATAGTACATTACATTTGGGGATAAGAAATGAAATGCACCGTTCATGGAGACGGTAAACCGTACGTACGCATGAACGCTACATTCATTTCTATATCTTACTTTAATGGAAAGAAATAATAATGATATAGAGGTATATTATAATTACAGTATAAAATCATATATAATAACTTTAAATCCATCCTTTACACGTCCCACATATGGCATTAACGAATCACATCACTTTGAGGGGGTGGTAGTCCGCACTTCCTTAAATGAAGATATCGTGTTTACCCATAATGGAAACCATAAAGGTATTCCCAAAATGAAAAATATATAAGATTAAGGAAAACATAACCATATTATTTATCATATATAAATATAGCGTCATCTTAATGGCCACCATTGAAGGTGTTAAAAGAATGTTGAACAATCATCGTTTCGGGAGGAAGAAATTCACCATCCACGGAAACAGTATGTTCTTTAACAATTAGATGTAGGTGTGTGTAAGTGTAGCTAGAATAATTCTTATAAAAACATACTAGTATATTTTTGATACTGGATTTGTTACAAAAGAAAAGAATAAAAAATGTTTAGGGGGTTGGAGAAGCAAAATAAAACAAATGGACTCAAAAGAAGACATTACCTTAAAATCGGGTAACTCCCCTTGGTTTGATCTCAATGTCTTTCTTGGGAAGACGTATGCACAAATTGAGGCTTCAAGGAGTAATAGAGGGATGTGGAGAGACAAAATGGTCAGTGGTTGTCCGAGACAAAGTCTTTGGTAGTGTGAGTAAGGAGGTAGAGGTGGGGGCCTTTTATAAGAGGAGAGGAGGGGCACTCATGGAAGGTAAAGAAATGTCACTTTATTTTAAAATGGTATTCGGATTTAAGAGGTCCCACATTGATGTGTTTCGAGGATAAGGTGACAAGGGTTAAAAATACACTCATAAAATAGGTTTTGGACATGTTTAGGTCTTAGATATTACATTATCTTTCCATTTTATTTAAATCCTTAAATAATGAGGTCATCGCTGCATCATCATGATATCATAAATAATTTAATTTATTTAATGTCTAAAAATTATAAAAAAACTACTATGATGTAAGAAATATTTTTATCTTTCCAATGAATATTTATAGTCAAAATTCAGATTTGTATAACTCCATGTAAATTTTTTTTTAGTAAAATATTTCATGTTTGTCTTATTTTTACTTTAACATTAAATAAAAAGTTATTTATGTCATTTCCCAACCAAAGTGGCTCCATGGGGTCCCCAAGTTTACCCATGGCTTGTATTGGTCGACCATGACACATCCAATAAGGGTAGGATATGTGTCAATCTCATCTCATATTATTAAAATAACTTTTTTACCTTAAACTACACTAATTACCTCTAATCGCGATTAAAAACTTAATAAGTTACTATTCACCAAAAAAATTATTTTAATCTCATTGAACCGCATTTTACATCATAATGAAAACCATGTATATCAAATTTTTGAAATTAAAAACACAGAAGTGGTAAAATTTCATTTAAACTAAAAATCAGTTTTTATAAGTACCACTTAGTGGTTTCACTATTCATCAAAAATTGAAGTTTTTCAGAAAAATACCAAAAATTCACCCTAAGCTATATTTGATATTATGAATTCAAAAATGAAGTCCATTTTACAAAATTCACAACATATAATTTTCATTAATTAATTTAATAATTAATTCTCACTATCAGAAAAAATAGCGTGTTTTTATGAAACAATAAGTATCAAAAGATTGACACTAGTTTAAGTATGATTTCAAAGTGAAATTAATTCCAACGACCACTATTGGATTTAATGGTAAAAATATATTTTAATTTCACTTTAAAACCAATTCAAAATATAATCAAATAATATAAATAAATTAGATTAAAAAGAGGTTTTGAATTAAAATACAACATTTTACACTATTCATTAAAAAATGAACTTTATCAGAAAGATACCAAAAATTTACACAAAGTAAATTTTGATGTCCCAATTCTTAAGAAGAGTTTTATTTGGTCCAAAAGGATGTATATGGGTGAACAAAACTATATTTAATGACGCTTCTCAATCAAAAGGCGATAAGTGAACCTTTAGTGAAAACTAGGGCATATACGCCTAAAATTGTATTCTTTCCGTATTTTATGCCTTTATCATTTATTGGATAAATGTAAAAATAGTTAAAAACATATATAATCAAATTTTAGTTATTTCTATCCATTCCCGCCAATACAACGGCTACATGTTAACTACCATTTAAAATAATATTATTTTATTATTAGAGTGCAACGTAAGATTCCCAAGAAACTCATTGTTGCGTGTTGGGTACGCCATCGAGCATAGCGTCCCCTTTAAGGTCATATTAATATTTTATTCACAAATATGGATAAATATGAAAATGTCACATTCTTTCTTTACCTAGGGTGTTACATCCTTGCCCCCTTTTGGGAATTTCGTCCTCGCAATTTTTAAAATTGAGCTTGGAAACATCCTTGAAAGTCCCACATCAGAACAAGAGTCGGTAAAACAATCACTTTAAAATAATGGAAGATAAGTACAGAGGTCACCCGAGTTAACCCATACTAGGATTCCGTTTAGGAAAACATGGACATGGATGAAAAGGCAAAGGGTCATGTTCTTAAGGGAGAGTGATGGTAAACATGTCTAGGAGAAAGTTAACCATTAGAAAATCACAAACTTGTGATGGGTTAAACGGTATTCGATTCCTCAGTAGGAAATGTTAATATACAAAAAAAATTTTAAGTTACTTTTTATTGAGGATTTTATTCATAAGGAAACATAATCACTTATCATGTTGACTTTCAACTTTTACTAGATTCCTTAATCAAACTCATGTTTTTTCAAAAAGAGGAGTATTTAGGAAGACTTGTTCGCATTAAGAGTACTATAATCAACTTATAGAGAATCATTTAATCCACCAAAGAGAACTATATAAATATCATGTCTTTAGGCTTTAACCAAAACCAAAACCAAAAAGGTTAGTACAGGGTCAGATAATCCAAAAAAGGATAACCCATTAAAAAGAAAATCTATGATTAATCCCCATAATTTTTCCAACAAAACCCAAAGTTCAACGAGGACCATCCGATAAACAATTTGTCCATAAAATTATTCAAAGTAAACCAATATAAGATTTAAACCCAAATATTTGAAGGATTTAGTCGCATAGTCTTCCAAGGTACAAATTAACACCTATATCCAAATAACATCAGTTTCTCTTAAAATCTCGTATTGAAAAGTAATTAACATAACCACATACCATCCATGATAGGTTAATAATTTTCATAAATAACCCAAAATCAACTTACTCTTGATTCATAAAATCATATAACTAAAAATAATCAGTCAAACTAACCAGGGACTTCACGTAGTCCAGTGGTAGGCGATAAATACAAGTCGCACTTTGGTTGTGGGTTCGATTCCTGCAGCTTTGTCCGACGCGACGGGTTGTCACACGGTCTGTGTGTTGTCCTTTTTCCAAAACTATATAATTCTCAAATTATTCCCAAAAAGGGATAAAATAATCAAAAATAACCATAACATAATTTAACCTCAATTTAATCTCATTCCTTTCACTTCCATCATAACATATAGTAACCCATAATTACCTCAAAAGTAAGGATCATATAAACCCAAATGGTTCTTTATAACTATGTCCACAAAAGAACAGATTACTATTCCTTGAATAAAATTTTCACATATCAAACATCAGTGTTACACATACTATAAAAAGTCTTCTAATGTACCCCATCATCAAAAGACACTTAATACTCTTAAGAATTTCACCATAACTCTTAAAGCCCTTATATGTTGACTTCTTACTCATTCAATATTCTTCATGATCCATTAACCATTCCTTTCCAACTTATTCTGAAATACTTATTTCCTACATACAAAATCATGAATCATATCCTAAGATTCCAAAATAGAAAACAAAAGTTAAGAAATAATACTTACCTTTGATTGGTCATTGTCAGTTTCATCATCCTCAATCGGAATGGCATTAGGTACTGGTAAACGAGTATTTGTATGATCTTGGTGATCTCATTCACGAAACATCTTCATAGGACATGTGTTTTCATAATGACCATGCACAGCACATTTAAAACATTCAATTTATCCCTCAGAAAGAACTTCTTTCCCTTTCCTCGATTCAACTGGATGCTTCCTTTTTCCATGGCAGGTTCTTGCTTTATGACTTTAATTTCCACATCTATAGCATATTTTTTTCCCTTTGAAACATTTTCTTAGGTGTTTCTTTCAACATCTATTACACATAAGTTTTTGAACACACTTACCTTTATGATTATTACCTGTAGTTCCGTAGGGATTTGTTTCTCGCATATATGATGCCTTATAGAAATCACCAAGGTTTAGGTGGTCAATCATGACTCTAGATAGTTGGTTGAGGATAAACACAAGAATTCTCACTACAGCTTCCTTATCATTCAGTTGCTCGCTCAGAAAATTGTCACAGTTTCCTTCACATCCACCGTTACCTTGGTTCCTGCTAGATCCATCCATTTAATAAAACTAAAAAGGTCAGTGTGAGTATATCAACAAAACCATCATGTACTAAAGAGTAAGATGAACACTACGATATACTTACTCATTCACTCTATCTAAAACTAGGATTGTTTATGAAATCCTAACCATTATGGTCATGTCACTTATGCTTAAGGAATACCCTATCCTCTAAAGTTATCTAAACTGACCTTTGATACAAACTATAACGCCTCAGCCATAAACCTTACTTAATATTGAATTAAATGAATAATTCACATTGAGGATCTTATCAGGTTTAGAGTTTTAGAGAATTAGAACATAACTATTACATATCAAAAGATTACAAAGTAGACACTTCTACTAAGTTTCCATAAATAAATAAAAAACTCTTAAAAAGAAACATTTCTAGTTCCATGTTTTATATAGCATGGAATTCCCTTGATCGCATCCTTGACCTTATTCGACATTAAGTCCTATGAAAAACATTTCAAAAAAACATGGGGTGAGCATAAAAATCTCAGTAAGGGCAACACAAAGAATGAAAACTGTTAGTTTTTCAAACATCAAGTAAACCATGTATACTCTATCAAGGTAATACCTTCACCTTCATGAAGTAGTAAAAACTCTTCACTGAATAAAGTATCATTACTTACCTTTTTGTAACCAAAGGATTACCATAAAACCCATATAAAGAACACATAAAATATATAAAGGTAACTTGGGACATAAACATACTTCAGTGGAATAACCATACGGTCGACTTCCACACATATCACTTAATGGAATAGCTATACAGCCAATTTCAACACAAACATAATGTAATAGCCATAGGGTCGACTTCCATACCCAATGCATTGGAGGTTATAATGTAACCACCCGTCCTGGTATTCACGGCACCACCCGTCATATGGTTTATCACGTAACCACCCGTAAAATGTCCAAGTACCATCATTACACATAAAATATTGAAAATATAAAGATTTCAATAACAACATTTCATTTTCAATCACAATAAGTAATTCCTAGATATTGAATTAATCAATCCATTTTCAAAAACCATTTAAAAGATATTTTTGAATCAAAGTTTCCCATACCACTTTGATGCTTTTAATGGAATTATAATTTTAAACCATTATTGTCCATATAAATAAATACTGAAAACCATTTTGAAAACATGGACATTAAAGATAACAATTTAGAATAATAAATCATTAAAACATTTAAAACGATATTTTTGTTAAATAGTTTTTAACAAAATGAGAGACTCTTGAATACAAATTATAGCGGAATAACATTTAATCCGAACTTTATAATATCATGAGAATAAAGGTATTCATGATATAATATGTCAAAGGACAGTATACACACCATATAAGAGGTAATTGGTGCATACCAACGATGAAGTCTCAAAAGAAATGTTAAATGAGATGAAATCTATTATAAAGAAGGTATCCTTAAATTAAGGATATGTCAATCTCATAATTATGTGTCACAAATATAAACACACCCAATATATGTGGATATTAATTGTAAAACAATCAAGGGTTATTCACACATATTCAAAGGATGACATATTCAATAACTACATGTTGAACCCAAAGAAATCAAAATTGGGTTAAGAAGTGCCCTTGATAAAATTCGACAGCCTGACAGCGTCACATAAAATTTTACAAATAGGGTTGATGAGAGAGATAAAGGGGATCACATCACTTGGACATAAAATTTACATAATTAAGGATATAGAAGAACATATCCCAACATAATAGTATGTGAATTAAGTGACATAACAAAAGAAGTCTTTTTAAAAAAAGGAGGCTGAAAGGTCCCCTTACCGAGTTGGGTAACTTTCGAAACGTACACCCCATGGAAGAAGGGTCATAAAATGAAGATGTGAATACCCATAAATGAAATTATACTACACAATTTGTATAATAATGGGTAGTAAATACACCCCTCAAAGGAAATTGTGGAAAATGTAGCGTAAATATCACAGGAATAAAAGTGAGATGAAAAATCCCTTATGAAAACTCGGCAGCCTAACGGCGCCACTTAAAACGTCCAAAATGGATTGATGAGAGGAAATAGGGTCTCTCATCATATCAACATAAAGTTTAAAGAATTAGGAATACAGAATAACATCCCCCAACATAACAAAGAGGATCTTAAATGAAGTTACATAAAGGAGAGTACCTAAAAACAAAGAGTGAGGTTGGATCTTTTACGAAAATTCGGCAGCCTAACGGTGCCACTTAAAACTTCCAAAAATGGATTGATGAGAGAGAATATGGTCTCTCATCATATGAACATAAAAATTACAGTAAGATTAATATAACAGAACATCCCAATAACAAGAAATATGAGCTTTAAAAGGAATTACATAAAAGAGCGTACTTAAAAAGAAAGAGAGGAGTAGGATCCCTTACCTCGTGTCCGACTTGACTCGATCGTTCTTTAACGTCCTGAATAATAAACTTGAGTTAATTTATACTTGATTAAGAACCTTTTTAGAGTTCATTATTCCTTTTATATCACTTATTTCCATGTTATAAACATTATGTAACCATTTAAGTTAATAATGTTTGTTTTGTCGATATTTGGTTCTGAAGTCGAAAGCGGGCTTCTTAAAATTACATGTTGTTCATGTGGTCAAAGGTTCATTATATCCAGAATGATATTCATTATTTGGATAGAATATATATCATATATATCAAACATATACGTGTATTTATAATATTACATAATCATTTATATGTAAGAAATGAATTGCACCATTCATGGAGACAGTAAGCCGTACGTATGCATGAACGCTACTTTCATTTCTTGGTCATATTAATGGAATTCAAAATAAATGAGAGGTATGTATATTTTAATTCCAGAATTATATTCATCATTTAGATATATCATTAATTATATATATTCATTATATACATGTACTTTTAATAGTACATTACTTTTGGGGATAATAAATGAAATGCACCGTTCATGGAGATGGTAAGCCGTACGTACTCATGAACGCTACTTTCATTTCAATCTCATAGATTAATGAAATGAAATAATAATGATATAGAGGTATATTATAATTCCAGTATAGCATCATATATAATAACTTTAAATCCATCCTTTACACGTCCCACATATGGCATTAACGAATCACATCACTTTGAAGAGGCGGTAGTCCGCACTTCCTTAAATGAAGATATCGTGTTACCCATAATGGAAACCATAAAGGTATGTACAAAATGAAAAATACAGAAGCTTAAGGAAAACATAAACATATTATATATCATATATAAATATAGTGTCATCTTAATGGCCACCTTTGAAGGTGTTAAAAGAATGTTGAACAATCATCGTTTCGGGAGGCAGAAATTCGCCATCCAGGGAAACAGTATGTTATTTAACCATTAGATGTAGGTGTGTGTAAGTGTATCTCTAATACATCTAATAAAAAAATCCTAGTATATTTAGGATACTGTATTTGTTACAAAAGAAAGAAATAAAAAAAATAGGGGGTTGGAGAAGAAAAATAAAACAAAAGGACTCAAAAGAACACATTACCTTAAAATCGGGTAACTCCCCTTGGTTTGAGGTCAAAGGCTTCCTTGGGAAGCCTTCTGCCCAAAGGGAGGCTTCACAGAGTAAGAGGGGGATGTGTAGAGAGATAATGGGCATAGATTGGCCGAGACAAAGGCTTTTGGAGTGTGGGTAAGGAGGTAGAGGTGGGGGCCTTTTATAAGAGGAGAGGAGGGGCACTCTTGGAATGTAAAGAAATGTCACTTTATTTTAAAATGGTATTCGGATTTAAGAGGTCCCACATTGATGTGTTTCAAGTTTAAGGTGATAAGGGTTAAAAATACACTCATCCAATAGGTTTTGGACACGTGTAGGTCTTAGATATTACATTATCGTTCCATTTTCTTTAAATCGTTAAATAATGAGGTCATCGCTGCATCATCATGATGTCATTAATAATTTAATTTATTTAATTTCTAGAAATTATAAAAAAATTCTATGATGTAGGAAATCATTTTAGATTTCCAATGAATATTTATATTCAAAATTCAGATTTTTATAACCCCATGTTAAAATTTCGTTTGTAAAACATTTCATGTTTGTCTCATTTTTACTTTAACATTAAATAAAAAGTTATTTATGTCATTTCCCAACCAATGTGGCTCCATGGGGTCCCCAAGTTGACCCATGGCTTGTCTTGGTCTTCCATGACACATAAAATAAGGGTAGTACATGTGTCAACTCATCTCATATTATTAAAACATCATTTTTACCTTCAACTACAGTAATTACCTCTAATCGCGATTAAAAACTTAATAAGTTACTATTCACCAAAAAATTATTTAATCTCATTGAACCAAATTTTACTTCTTAATGACAACCATGTATTTCGGATTTTTGAAATTCAAAACACAGAAGTGGTAAAATTTCATTTAAATGAAAAATCGGTTTTTATAAGTACCACTTAGTGGTTTCACTATTCATCAAAAATTGAAGTTTTTCAGAAAAAATACAAAAAATTCTCCTTAAGCTATATTTGATATTCCGAATTCAAAAATGAATTCCATTTTACAAAATTCACAACATATAAGTTGAATTAATTAATTTAATAATTAATTCCCGCTGTCGGAGCAAATAGCGTGTTTTTATGAAACAATATGTATCAAAAGATTGACACTAGTTTATGTCTGATTTCAAAGTGAAAGTAATTCCAATGACCACTATTGGATTTAATGGTAAAAATATATTCTAATATCACTTAAAAAAAATTCAAAATATAATCTAATCATATATATAAATTAGATTAAAAAGAGGTTTTGAATTAAAATACAACATTTTACACTATTCATTAAAAAATGAACTTTATCAGAAAGATACCAAAAATTTACACAAAGTAAATTTTGATGTCCCAATTCTTAAGAAGAGTTTTATTTGGTCCAAAAGGATGTATAAGAGTGAACACAACTATATTTAATGATGGTTCTCCATCAAAAGGCGATAAGTGAACCTTTAGTGAAAACTAGGGCATATACGCCTAAAATTGAATTCTTTCCGTATTTTATGCCTTTAACTTTTATTGTATAAATGTAAAAACATTTAAAAATATATATAATCATATTTTAGTTATTTCTATCCATTCCCGACAATACAACGGCTACATGTTAACTACCATTTAACATAATATTATTTTATTGTTAGAGTGCAACGTAAGATTCCCAAGAAGCTCGTTGTTGCGTGTTGGGTACACCATCGAGCATAGAGTCCCCTTTAAAGTCATATTAATATTTTATTTACAAATATGGATAAATATGAAAATGTCATATTCTTTATTTACCTGGGGTGTTACAGTATGTTTCGTATGTTACCAAATCGGTAAGGGAACTTTTTAACCCAATTTTCATTCCTTGGGTTAATATTCTATGTAAGAACCCAGTTAATATTCTTGAGGTACGTGTTTCTTATTTTTTCTTTTCCTTAAGTGTTTTTAAGAAAATAAGGATAATGGAAGAAATTTATATACTTTGTGACTACACGGCGAGTACTTTTCCACACGTCGTGTACTTTGTCCATGTCGAATGAGTACATAGGTTGTGTTGGCCTATCGATGATGATGGGTTTAATAACTGACTACACACCATGTATAGGGTATTTACACGCTTTGTATTCAGTCGGCATGTGAATAGTAAGGTGGTGAAGGAAGCCTCCAGCTGAGAGACATTACACGCCGTGTACTCAGGTATTACACGGTGGATACTCATGTCGAAAGATGAACAGTGCCACGGTGTAAAGAATCTGCTGTAGGAACAGTTAAAAAATGGAAATTACACACAGTGTACTCAATAGTACACGCAGTGTAGTCTGTTTTTTCGGTTAAAATGGGCAGTCGCCTCCTCTTTTCACAGAGACGGCGTAGAACTAGATGAGAGCTCAGGAGGACGGTCAGAGCTTTGGAGATCACCCGATCGAGAACCGGGAATCCTATTCTGCCACCGTTGATCTTGTTGGAACCTTACGGGTTATCCCTCTCCTGTCCTCGAGTCGTTATTACAAATTGTTTCCCAAGGGGATGTTATTTGAGTTTTAACGGGAATTATTTTACCACAGATCTACGTTGTTGTTGGACGAATTGGGAAGCATCGTTCACATATACCGATCAGGGGTGATCGAGGTAGGTGGTCTTGTGTTTATTTCAAACTGTTGAGTTGAATTTGGTTACTATTGTGCTACGAACCCATGTTTTGGGTTTCATATGGCTCCGACCTTTGATGAATGTTATCTAGAATTTCATATAAAATATTTTAATAAGTTAAAACTACTGTTTGGGATCACTGCTTGGAACCAGGACCACCCAAGGGGTTCATTCATCTATTTATCCATTTGTCCAGGATAACCTGGGGTATGCCATGATTATATTGTGCATTGCATTTTCATGAGATAAAATTTATATAAATTCCTTGTTTATGCTTTGGGCTCATCCCGGTTCTGTTAGCCTGAGGGAAATGTTCTATTAGCCTGAGGGCAGTGATCTATTAGCTTGTGGGAAATGTTTGGTTAGCCTGAGGGTAACCTTTGTTTATACCTGTGGGCAGTAGATTCTGTGCCTAAGGGAAATATCATGTACACTTGAGGGTAATGATTTTTATGCCTGAGGGCAATCACCTACGTGTATTTGATTCTGTTACCTGAGGGTAAGGATAGTATGTCTTAGGACATGACTATTTTGAATATTCACCATGGTGATTTTCTATGTTGTACCTGCCAAGCTAAAGCACAATCTTGGAGGTGATAAGTAATAATTAAAATGGAAATGAAACTGGTAGTGATAGTTACTTTTGAGTAGTTACTAGTTTACTGCATTTACATATTCCCATTTTCACTGATAGTTGGTCACGGGCCTTTGGTGGGTGCCTACGTGGATTTATTTCTCACACCATGTTTGGGTCATGTCTTCAGCCCAAACAAACTATATTGCTGTAGGTGTCGATAGGGGAAAGGGTATCTAAACAGGTACATGATTGTAGCAGAGGATTAGGAGAGCATAGGACCGAGCTTTGGCTTGCGATTCTGCCGCGTTTTGTTTACTCTTTTTTTTTCTTGGATGTACCTTGTACTTTGAGTTGTACAGTATTGTATTTCAATGTATCCTATTCTGAAAGCTTTTATTTAGTGACATGCTGCATCTTTATATATATGATTGTTGGTTCTCTTTTACTTTAGTTGTCTGTTTCAGTTGTATATTGTTTACTACTTCCACTGCTGAATGATATATATTTTTTTTCCGCTACGCTACATTTTGACAAATGAGAGAATAGATTCCATACTATCAGACTTAGGCCCTAACTGCTAGTTTTTAGCCTCTGGTGTTTGGAGAAATGCGCTTGAAATAATGTGACCAACTGGGTTTGGGGCACCCATGGAGAGGAAACTGGATCCGGGACGTTACAAAGAGGTATCATAGGATTTAATTTCTTTGACATAATATTTGGAGCCTTAGTCAGGGATAGGATGAAAATGGTAGTTGGTAATAAGTTGTTCATGGGAGAAGCTAACCCATGTACAGGGAAAATCTAGTCTACCTCGTATTTTTGAAATTATTCTGTTTTGGAAAATGACTCAGTTGATTTTATTTTCACAGTTGGGCGACGCACTTGTGATTGTGTTGTTTATATGTTATCCATGGGTTCCATTTAGTTACAACCCGATGAGATGAGGGTATGCCATATCATGTATCATTTAGACACTTGCTATAAATCACATGCCATGCATAGTTCCATTCCATGTAGGCGCATTAGAAAAAGCATGTTGTTGTGATAGCTGCTGTGATAAATACCTGCTATGTGATTATTTCCTCTGGATTTGGGGATGACCTCATTTTTTTATGCTTCAAGCCTTCCAATCACTTTCTAGTGGGATTGTTCATAGAACTGGAAACATCCAATGATTCTATATCCATTTGGACCTACTTTCCAAAGGTAGGTGCTAATTAGTTGTGGACTGTTGAGGCTTAAGAATTTTTATTGGTCGAGAGGATGCGAGGACGGACTCATCACAACTTTTTTGGGGGAATTATTGTATACTCTAGGACTATATTTATAGATTTGAGTTATGTTCGTGAATCCTTATTAAATTACCAAGTATGAAAATGGGCTTTCCTTTAGATCTGACAATCAATGATTGGTATGTATGAGATTTAGAGAATCTTTTATATATATTTGAAGTTCTCCGTTGATAAAGAATCATTTGTATTTGTTAGAGATTCGTATTCAATGATATCCTTCAATACATTATCTAGAGAACTCTTAGTCATTATGACAACCATACTGCTTTTAAAGCCACACAGTGGGGAACTTGAAGTTTATTGTCATTCAGAAGGACATTGATTACTTCAGGGTTGGGATCGTACCCGCAGATGGGATACCTACGTATATTTGTTTAGAAAAGGAATCAGAACCCACATAGTTCATTTATTGAAGTATGAGGTTTATTAATGATTGATGTCCCAATGGAAGATGTTATAATTACTTTTACGATCTAAGCTCACGTGATTTGTGCTCTGTGTGAGAACCAAGAGGTATCAGTAAAACCTGACAATTGTGCCATGAAAGATGCAATCATAAGGAAGGATGTGAGGCTTCTGTATGTATGACTGCACAGATAGATTAATATTGGGATTTAAATCCGGGAAGAAACCCAAGAACAAGGTCCATAAAGGTATATGTGCATTATATAGATTTGGATACTTAATTTAGGACTTAATCCTGAGAAGGATGCCCAAATTATAAGGGAATTATGATAGGGTTTTATTCCTGAGAAGGAATCCCAGATCAAAAGAGATTGAGACTTGGGGGTTACTCATCAGAAGGAGGCCCACAATAAAAGCATTTGAGATTTTGGGACTTACTCTTAAAGAGGATTCCCAAATTGGGGAACTTGGGGCTTACTCCTAAGGAGGATTCCTAGGTTAGGGTACTTGGACTAGGGATTATTCTTGAAAAGGAGGCCCAGATTAATGATCTTCTCATCTTAAAGGATGAGGTTGAATGAATGAAATATCTCACCTTAATGACATAATGATATGTAAATAACTTTGATTTTTTAGAGATTTTCCATAGAATTCCTTTCAGATAAGGAAGAAAACAAAGGAGCCATGCCAAAAATGTCAGTGAAGAGGGTTTTGAAGGCTAAATCTTGAAGAGGGGAGGTGGAATTTAAGAAAGGAGTTGAATAAGAAGGAGGGGAACCCAAAAAGATTTAGGCGTGAAAGTCCTATTGGGGCGCGCAAGTACTAGTCATGCAAGTATACTTGCGCAACACATTGGTACTTGTGTGACGGTTAACCCATAGGGTAATACTTGGACGAGACTTGGCTCAAGCCCTTAGTATTATCCCTAAAGGCTTCCAAATGTGTGGCGCACAAGTTCAGTGGAAGGGATAAGGCGGCATTCAAGTGTCTTCATTTTCCTTAAGGGTTAGACACTTAGGCGCGCAAGTGTTGATGAATTTTAACACTTAGGCCTTCTTCACCCTCTTTAGATCTTCCATTATCGGTAAGAATTTTCCTTAGAAGTGTTTGGAAAAATTCAAGAAGAAAATAGGGTGTCGAGATCTCAAATATGACTTTTGGAATTTTTTCTCCCTAAAATGGGGGGCCCACAATGGGTATTTATAGGCTACTAAAGACCTTGGGCGAAAATCAAATAAGGTTTGCAAGTCACATGCACACCCAATATGTGGTGCACAAGTATACTTGCATGACCATGATGAATCTTTCATGACCTTTTCATAAAGGAATCCTTGTTCAAGCCTTTGTCAATTTATAATGATTCCTCAAAGATTGAATCTCATTTTGCTAAGGTATTCCCATTTTTCAGTCATTTACACTATGTGACGGAAAGGAGCGTCAGAAAAATCCCCTCTCAGAGTTGGATCCGAAAGGAAGGAGGATTTGACTCTGAGGTAAAATAGAAAACCAAGTATGGGCGGAACACAAGTTTTGAGCGTGCAAGTAATGGCGCGCAGGTGAGAATTGTGCACACTTCGGCATGCAGGGGTGAATTCATGCCTATATATATTCTCACTATTCTCACATAAAGAACCCAGCTTTCAAATCACTCTCTCTCTCGTCGCACAAGTGATCTTTTGTCACGGAAGTTTTTTTGATTCTCCATGGTTTCATTGCTTCTATTCGTGTCGCGCTTCTACAGAGGTAGTTTTACTTGTGCAGTGATACCTACGTGCCTAAACTTGTGCGACACAATTACACTTGTGTGTCGATATGTGACTTACATGCCTTAATGCCTCAGCCATCTTTTCACTTTTCTTACAAAAATTAATTAAGAATCAACTTACTTAAGAGTCAATCATTCGACCATTGTGTAGATTAAATGGATTCTAGAAGAATTGGAACGGCTGATGAACTGGCTAGCAAGCAAATTGATGATATGATAAAAATTGTTGGCCATGATTTCTATGATATATGGGATAGAACTCTCCCAGATTTGGCCATGTACTTGAAGAAGTATCATCTTAATTTTCCATAGACCATCTACTTGCCTCTGTATGGGCATGGTCATTTGCAAGAAGTCAACATTACAGATTCAAAGAATTATCATTCGCATTCTTGGTTTCAGACTTACACCAATTTTTCTTTATCAAATATCTCAATTGGAGGATCATTTGTTAATACTGGAACAGTGGAAAAGGCCTAAATAATGCATCATAGACCATGTTCCCCAGATCTGAAACTTCACAAGCCTGATCTGCAACCACGTTGTTATATTTCATTCTTCAGAAATGCTTAGATGGATCAATCTAAAAGTTGGAAGATGAGTTGAGACTTTCATCCTGGAGGAGGTGTGAAAGCAACTTGGACGTGGTCATATTGGGTGAAACAAACCTATGCAGAGTGTGTCAAGTATTTTAAAGGATCTATAATATATGAAGTCGTCTGGGATGGGCAGACATATGTCTATAGGAATGATGACTTTGTGTCGGAGCTAATCTGCCGCTGGAGCCCAAAAATCAATTCTTTCTATCTGACTCATGGTGAAGTAGGCATTGGTTTTTGGGATGTCTACAAGATCTCGAGGGATCCAATTTTTGGAGATATGTATGATGAATTCATCCCCCCAAGGCGACTTGTAATGCTTCGGAGAAGACTCCGGCTTTGGCTCCGGAGTTATTGATAATTTTTTACAAGCTCCAGAACTCAAAGACCTCCAAAACTCATTATAGAAAGGATATTCATCTAGATGGTTGGATGGATATGTTTTTTACCAAAAAGGAGGTTAAGGGGACAACATGTACTTGTCCTTCTACCTGCCCTAGAACAGATAAGAGGGGTGCTTCGGGCACATTCTGGCCGACTCTAGAAGCAGGAGAATTTGAGAAGTGGGGGTACGAAGCGGATTAAGGAATACTAAAAAAGAATCATCTGGAAGGCTTCTTATCCTTGTGTCTTAGTGTTTATATTCTACCAGTCAGGGATTTGAAGGGAGGCATTAGTCCAGGGACCTTCGTTGTGGAAGCCATGTTGGCTGAGAAGAAAATGGTTGGGTTGGCCACCCCCATTTTGGCAATGAATCAAAGGATCTTACTCCATGTCTTTATTGGTAAGTATCATTTGATAATAGTGGGACCATTCCATGTTTTGTGGGGATGGATCACCACTCATTTTAGGACCTATGTCGTACAGAATAGTGTACAGGTTCCTGGAAGTTCGTTCAGGACATTAGTGTAGGCATTTTCTTGAGTTGCTCTGTTAGCAATAAACATCTATGATATGAGGGTGTGGCTGAACATGATCAAGGAATTAAATTTCATTCCTTACGGAAATCTTCAAACCGGGTGGTTTTTTGATGATGGAACAGCCGACCTTGAATTGAGGTCATACATGCTGGATTGCAGAGATGGTGTACTGGCCACCAAGATTGACGAATAGATTATATGCGAGGCTTGTGCTCCATACATATTTTCACGCCAATTAAAGTATCTACAGCAGACTGTTGTATCCCCTCCCATGCATGTCAGGTCAGAACAACATCTGATGGTTGTGCGACAACTATGGTTGCTGACATCTATGGAGAAGACTGGGGCAGTGTTTGATCTACCAGTTGCTAAAGCGGCGAGTAACTTGACTACATGGTATGTCGAGAACTGGATAGCATCATACCCTAAAGGGGTACTGAATCATCCAGTTTATTAGGTGGGGAAAAGAAAATAATTGTAGAGGAAAAAACCCTTCATCTGGAAGTTGACTCTTCCCCACCTGGAGCTGATTCACCAGGTTCCTCACCTAGGGTTGAATCATTGGATTCCCAATATGGGGATGAAGAGACACAACATGCGGAAAATCGGCCTTGTGCCAGATATAATCCTCTTATTAGAATCAAGAGACCAACTCCATCAACTCCTGGTGAGTTACTTCATTGGTGCAATTTAATCACCATTACTTTATAAAGCAACAAGTCTTATTTTCTTATCCTTTATCTGTAGTAGTCGGATCTGCGAAGAAGCTGAAGTCTATGATTATAGAACCCTCCTCACAGCCTTCTGGTACACACACTAAATATCTAGCACATGAGGCCTTCCAGAAATGGCCGATTTTATATTGCGATGTAGAAACTGCCTGGCTGGATTAGTGCGAGGGGTACACATCCATGGAATAGGGAATATTCAGGCCTCCACTGATGTCTGTTTCGAGGATAAACCTGATGAAGTGCGGTCTTACATCAGATATTTGGAGATGATCATATATGCCACTGATGATTCCATTCCTATCACCAAGAGGGTGAAGGAAATGATAGATCGTGTCACCAATGATGGGACTGGTGCTTTCGGATATGAGGAGTGGCATTATTACGTTTCTCCTGAATATGTAAGTATCTTTCCTTATTTTCTTTGTAACTTGATTCTAGTTAATGCTTTGTTACTCAAGGAAATTAATTTCTTCATCCTGCAGCTTAAAAAAAAGGAATTTTTGAGGTTCCTTTTCTACAGTATTGCCCAGGTGGTACAGCCATCAGGGCTAATGAATCTCCTCACAATTCGAGCAAGGTATCTCTAGGACAGAAGGTCATGGAGGAGGAGTTAGACATGGCATTTTATTCTCCAATTCCTGTATTTGGAGACGATGATGTCATCACTCCCAAAAGTTCGAAGAAACAAAGACAGTGAAGGAATAAGTCCACAGCTCAATGCTTCATCACTAGTGGTAAGTCCATTAGATAGTCATGAGTCTTAACCCATGAAAATATTGCTCATAATTTTTGGGATTTCAGGGGATTCTTCAATTTCCACTTTGAGGGAGAGGACTGACCCCCCTCTGAGAACGATGGAGGGTGCCGGTGAGCAGCCACAAATTCATGCTAACATGGATACTCCTGAAGAAGATCCAGTGTATGTTCCCAGTATCGCTCATGTTGCTACTATAAGGAGAGAAGAGCATACTTTTGGTTAATTAAAAATGCTTCAGAAGATGTTGAATGAAAACATAAACTAAGTTTTATTATGTGATATTATAGGTTCAACCCATCCACTAGAGTATTTGGCTTCCACTACAACTAATGCCATAATTTTATCTGAAGAAGCTGTCTGGGGTTAGAGGTCGTAGGATAAGGGTCACCAAGAAGACACATCAAATGCCCCCACTGGTGAGACTAACCAGGAATCTGAGATATCATTGGATGAAATGATGAAACCTGACGCTTCTTTTGTAGACTTTTTATATCATGTTAAATTACCATGTAATTTACAAGATTTTGGACGTGAGTGTTATCCATCATCCTATTAAAATAACCTCTTATTACATCTATGACCATGATTGGTTAAAATGTGCAGTTCCATCTGAGCAATCTTCTGAACTTCCAATTCCTGAAGGGGGTATGGACACCCCTACTATTGCAAAGACATTAGCTCAAGTGGAACTGATCCCGGTAGAGCTTCATGAAACTAATTCTAAAAATCCTGTTGAATCTCGGAAAGACGGGGAGGATCCTTCTCAAGTTGTTAATATACCATTGCGTAAGAGATAAAAATATTTGTTGCTGCAATTAATTTTCAAGAAAACATAATCAACCGTTGTTATTCTTTGAAACAAACAAAAAATTTCAATTGAATTTTCAGGGAAATCAATTTTAGTGGCGAGATCTGGAGGTGAAGACTCAGCCTCCGCCCCAACGGGAATAGAATGTGATTTAACAAGGGTCAGCAGGGGAAGGAGAAGAACAAGACACTTCTTTAATTTAATTAATTCCAGATTATATTCCCCCCTATGAAAGTGATGCCGAATCAAACCTGGAGGTACAAAAGGCACTCCACTTTTCATGATGCAAGGCATGGTAGAACATATGGAAGATCATATCTAAAGTGCCTCTTAAAGAGCTGTCATCGAAGATCCCCCGACTGTCATCGTTGTTTGTTCTGTTGGGACTTGGCGGTTTTGGATATCAAGTGATTCATGCGGAGGTGAAACAAGTAACCTTAAGAAGGGAGAAAGAGAATATGTACCATCATGACCAGACCATAGTACGGATGTCATCCAATATCAGTGAATTTGAGGCTACGGTGTACCGAGCGGAGGCTGATCATGCTGCAATGTTGAAAGATGTGAAGCATAAGATCAATGATAATGTTGTCCAGCATATGCACCTTCAGAAATAGTTAGATGTTGTTACTGGGTAACTGGACCAGCTTAAATATTTATTGGAAGGAGATCAAACAAATGGTATGAAAGCCATCACTGAAGCCATGAAATCACTCCATAATGCTGAAAAGAGTGAAGGTTGAGTTCATGATCTTCAAGTGGCTGTTGATGAAGCTCAGGATGTCGTAAATCAAATGAAGACTAATGTTGAAAGTATATTTTAATCCATGAAAAAATATAAGAGACTCTAATCTGTAGATGTTATTATAACTTTTTTCCATCTAATGAAAAACACTTTCAGCTTCAATCATTTGTGCATGCATTCTTTTTCTACATTCTTAAAATCTTTAACAAAGCCAATGGTCCAAGTAAGCATAGTTTAATTTTTTATAGGATTATTATAAATAACCCTACAAAATTTGAATCTTTTTATTGCTCAATTTTACCTAAATCATACAAAATGTATGTATAGTGAGATTGGAATTGAATTTTGTTCATGTTTCCCTTGTCTTTTTTGGGTAGTTTAATGTCATGCACGTCTGACATAAAAAGGATAATGTTTAATGTTGAAATATCTTTGACCGAATGAAGAATGGATTGACTCAATTCTATGGTAATTTATCTGAAAACATATTACCATATTCAAGTATGGGGGAAAATGTAAACTATGACTTAAGAAATTTTGAATATGTGGAATGACATGGAAAAATGGCTAAAAAAAATTATAAGAAGTACTTCCTAAGAGTGAAGTTACCATTATTTAACAAACCCGTTAGGGGGTTGAATTATGCAGGGCCACCTAAGGGCATTGGCTACATAGTCAAATAATAGCATCTTTTGGCTGACAGGTCAATTATGTAGACTACTTATGCAAGGCCGCCTAAGGGCACGTTCTGCATAATCGGGAAAAAGAACTCTTAGAAATTTTTCTTTTCTATTGCTAAAAAGCCAGTGAATGTTTCTAGAGATTCAATTTTACAAAGCATAGAGTCTTCTATATTGAGAGAGGTACGTGAATATGGATAGGATATTTCCAATATAGATTGTCAAAGAATTGGATGAATGTCACTCTTGTGAAGGTCTGACCCAAACGTAGGGAAGGGAAATATTAACCATAGACTTAAATACTTTTATATCATGAAAAATAGCATGGGACAAATATGTTTTGTATGGATATTTTTGCGGATCCCTACATATTGTCATTAAGACAACTAAGGACAAAATAAGTTCTCTTCTGAAGAATGAATTTACCATTATTTAACAAACCCGTTAAGGGGATGAATTATGTAGGGCCACATAAGGGCATTGCCTACATAGTCAAATAGTAGCATTTTTCAGTTGACAGGTCCGTTATATAGACTACTTATGCAAGGCCGCCTAAGGGAACGTGCTACATAGTCAAACAAATGAATTTCTGAGTATCAAACATTTTCTGACCAGATGTCAAGAAAAGGGTTTTGGAGATCTGGAATTACTTATGGTTAGGAGTATGAAACATCAAAATGGGCATTTTTCAATGCAAGTAGAGATACACAGACCAATGCTAACCATAATCATGTTGGGGCTGGGTCCTGAATCGAGATGTTGGACTTCAATACATATCTCATTAGAATGAGAATCAAGCCAAATGTAGTTCTTAAAATACAGTTTAACATCATGTGGGATGAGAGTATAGGAGATCTTAGTATAGGTTCATAGTCCTCAGACCATAATAATGAATACACAGTGTGTGTTTTATAAACCTTATGTGAATGAATACTAGAGTTTTCATACCACACTCATGTTTTCACAGGGGGACTTTTCAGCCAACAGACTGAAAGTGAAATTTGGGGTTAGGCCCAAATAATTGGGGTTAGATTCAAGGGATGCTCGAACATTCCTACGTATCCCATAAGGATGGGAATCAAGCCACATGTAGTTCTTGGAATACCCTTTATATATATTTGGTTCGTACAAGTGAAGGGTGAAATGGGAATTTAGTGCAATGATGGTTTGACACAAAATTGAGGTTCGAGCATTTCCATGTATGCACATACACTTTGGAATATAACATGATTGGAGATCAATGTAAATAATGACCCCCTCTCAGGTGAGGATGTCAAAGAATATTTTAGTTTATTGTCATGCAGAACAAAAGTGTGAATAGTTTAACATCATATAGTAAGGATGATGGTGAACCAATGTAATAAATGTTGGCTCTGGGGGCAGTTTCACGAATCAACATTGTATGAGACAGAGGTGAACCGATATGAATAGATTTGTTTTTGGCTTGAACCTCAGAAGGTTTACTACATACCCAGCCTAGAAGGCAAGGATCAAAGTCCGTGTAGTTTAATTAAAGAATTAATTAGTGATCAAGTTGTTCTTGAGGACAACGACCTAAAAAGGGTATTGGGACTTACACATTGTTAGCGGCCTAGAGAGGGTGTTATGATTGAAGTTTACTCTAAGATCACGTGAGTTATACTCAATGTGAGAAACAAGAGGTAACAACAACATTAACGATGCACATTTTAACGTCATGTACGACATAATGGACATGACACATTTTAACATCATATTGGACGAAAGAGGGTCCATGTAGTTTAAAGCCTTACAGCCAAGACTATGGGGGACTGTGCAGTTTAATGTCTTGCAGTGAAGACTAAATAGGGGGATGCATAGTTTAACATCAAATAGAAAGGAAAAAAGAGAATATTATGCAGTTTAAAGTCTTGAAATATGGACTTTGGGGACTATGCAGTTTAATGTCATGCAGTAAGGACAACACAGCTTAACGTCATGTTGGACGACGGAGTGTTGTACAATTTAGCATCATGTAGCTAGGACTTATTATGGACTTTTGGAGTTGTGATGAGTTCTCCAACCATTGAGATTAAATAATAAGCTCTATTTGGAGTAGACTTTATGTATTAAGTAAGGTCCTTCACACTTTGGCTCAAGATTGGAAGGTTTCTTTCCAGATAACATTGGAGTTATGAGAACCATATCCAATTCTCCCTGAAAGAGTTAATGAAGACGAAATTTTTTGTTGAAAGCTTGTTCTATTCGATTCTGATAGACTTCCATGTGATGTAGAGTGCACAATATTTTATCATCTAACCGTGACAATTCATCCAATCCCTTTTTTGATTGTTTATCTGTATATGACAGATCACAAATGGCTACTATGAGAAATGGTATTTCAACTTCAATAGGCAAGACTGCTTATGTTCCATATACCAATGAATATGGACATGATTGTGTTGTAGTGCGGGTGGTGGTTCGATAAGCCCATAAAGCATGAAATATTTTATCAGGACCTGATTTCTTATCTTTATCCACCATCGCTGAAAGAGTATTATTGGCGTCTTCTATTTGGCCATTGGCTACAGCATGATACCTAGATTAATGGTTGGATTTGATTTTGTATTCTTGATACAACTTATTTACCTCAGATTAAAAGAAGTTGGTGCCATTGTCCGTCAATATGGTATGAGGGACACCAAATATGGTAATGATGTTAAACTTGATGAAGATAACAATGATTTTAAAAATAACTTCATTTAGAGGTATTTCTTCTTCCCACATGGAAAAGAAGTTAGTAGCTGTAAGAATATACTTAAACTGCTTGGTTGTAGCTAAAGGTTAAGGTCCCACTACATCCATTCCCAATGTGGCAAATGGCCACGAGTATTTGGTTGTATGAATCAACTTTGGGGGTTGATGAATGAAGTTGGAACATACTAGGAACGAATGACACTTCTTCGTGAAATCAAAAAAATCTTGTATCATTGATGGAAAAAAGTATCCAACATTCAAATTTCATCAGACAGTCTATGTTCAGACTGGTGGGCACAACAGAACCATGAATGTACTACATTCAGGATAGTCAGTGCCACTTCACCATCAATGCATCTGAAGAGACTCCATCAAAACCTCTTTTGTAGAGAATTTTTTCGAGGTGATCAGGGCTATCATAAAGAGTAAAATTGACCACACGTCGCCAAATTTGTTCTTTCCCAGCTATATCAGGTGGAAGTGTTCCATTTTGAAGGTATTCCATGATAGGTGTCACCCATCCTGTAGTATGATCATATGGTAATGAAATGGTACCAATATAATTGATTTCCTCTGTTATGGTTTGAACATAAGGTGAAATTGTACGCCGGTGGGCAATAGTGATGATTGTTTTATCCCGATTTGGATCTTCCAGAGCTGTGGCTATATTAGCCAGTGCATCAGCTTGAGAATTTTGTGATTGTGGGACATAAGAAAATATCGGTTCTGATGTAAATTCTTCCATTAACTCTCTAACGTAATCATACAAATGTATTAACTCTTCTTTTTTGATGGCATAATCCCCATTGACTTGTTTGATTACCAGGTCTGGATCACCTTTCACCTTTAAGTGAATCACTTGTGCTTGATGCGCCAACTCCAATCCCGCAATGAGAGCTTGATATTCTGCTTTATTGTTTGTTCGCCTTCCCAAAATAGTGTGGAATAAGGTAGCACTGCCTTTTCAGGAGAAATGATCACAATTCCTAACCCAACTTTGTTGAATTTAGGATCTTACATTTTCTTCCCTATTGGACTTCTGGAAGCACCATCAAAGTACATTTCCCATTTTTAATATTATCTTGAATAGGAAAGACTTCCTCATTAGGGAGTTCAATATCTAAAGATGTATCTTCTACTGAAGGGTGTTTAGTAAAGAAATCAGCCAGATCATGTCCCTTTTTTCCTTTTAAGACACATAATGAATATCAAATTGCTGCAAAATAACTACCAACCTTGCCAAACGTCCTGTAATCATTGGATGACTAAGGATGAATTTGAGAGTGTTATTGCAAGATACCAATTATACCTCATGATGTTTCAAGTAGTGTCTCAATTTCTGAACTGCAAAGATTACTTCTAGAAAGCACTTTTCAATAATTGAATATCGGGTTTCAGCTACAAGCATAGTCTGAATGAGATAATAAAGGTTGTTTTCATTCCCATCATCATTATTTTAGGAAAGGAAGGCACCCAATGATTTTTATAAAGCTATCACATAAAGAATATTTGGTCTTCTTTAAACATGTGGCATTAATACCGGTGGAATCAAGAGATACTTCATTATAATATTTAATGCTTTTTGAAATTCTTAATTCCACTGGTAAGTGACTCCCTTATTCATCAATTTGGTGAAAGGTAAACATTTTCCTGCCAAATTGGCCATGAAATGCCGAATATATTCCAAGTTTCCTTGAAGTCATCTCAATTCCTTCAAATTATAAGGAGGTAACATACCAAGGATTGGCTTTTTCTTCTCAGGATCGACTATGATACCACTATGGTGTAAAACAATGCTGAGATATTTTCGTAAGGATACCACAAAAGCACATTTTAAGGGTTTCATCTTCAAATTGTGTTGTCGAAGTTTGTGGAATATGATTTCAAAATCATCCAATTGTTTAGAACGTTGTCTGGATTTTACCACCAAAGAGTCCACATAACATTCAACAAACATCCCTAAAAAGGGTTTGAAGATATGATGCTTGGCACGCTGATATGTTGTGCCTGCATTCGTTTGGACAAAGAGAATTACCTGAAAGAAAAACTCACCCTGAGGGGCTCTAAAGGGTGTATATTCTTCATCGTCTGGAGCCATTTGGATTTATTTATACTCGGAATCTCCATCCATGAAGGAAAGTTCTCCATAGCCAGTGTTTGCATCAATTAAGAGTTCTATGATCGGAACTGGAAAATCATCCTTGGGACAATGTCGATTAATACCTCTGAAATCAATTCATTATCCAATTTGTCCATTCATATTTTTCTCGGGGATAATATTAGCCAGCAACTTGGGATATTGAACTTCTCTGACGAAGTTATCTTTGATAAGATTATCGACTTCAGCTTCAATTTTTGAAGCATAAGTTGGGTGTGTTCTTCTTACGGATTTCTTGAATCCTCGATGTTCTTTTAAAAACCCCGAACGATGAGTAGAAACATCGGGATCAAGCCCTTACATTTCAGTATAGTTCTAAGAAACTATATCTTTATTTTTCTTCAAAAATGAAATATACATTTCCTACTCTTCATGATTCAAGGTTTCACTAATTAAAGTGGGGTGTTGATCTTCTTTTGTACCCAGATTTATTTATCTGTGTTCATCCACAGTGGTAGAGATACCCTCTTCAAAAGCTGGAGGAGCATCCCTGAAATCTTCCTCTTCTTCCTCAACATGTGATATTTCTTCTGTTTCTACTTCCATAGTAGATGATGAAGCATAATTTCTAGTATTAAGAGAGATGTTAAAATTTGAATTATTGAAGTAGAGGCAACCATTTTTTACCCTGTTGATGATGAAGGGTCTTCCTTGGGTAATAAATAGGAGATGATGGATTGAGAATCAACAACATCATCCATCTATGACATTGATATAACTAATTCTGGCCTGGTTGGTGATGGATAAAATGAAGACATCTTCATTTGACCTTTCATCATTTCTTGGTGAATCACCAATTTCTCCCATTCTATCTAGCTTGATTGTCGTAATTGACATTATGGAAGTTTCCATAAGAGTATTTGGATTTGGGTCTATCCTATCAATTTGACTGAAAGGAAACACATAATCTGTACTCACATGTATGAATGGGTATACTGTAATCTTTTCCAAACCATATGGAGAATTAATTTTGTTAACCTCCCTTATTTCGGATTTCTCCTTACCCTCCATGTGATAGAATTCTGCTTGAATATATAGAGATTCACATGTTTTTAATGGGTATATACCACCATACAATGTCCCAATTTGAGAATTGAAACAATATTTGAGACATTGATGTTATGATGAAGGGATAGCCACATGTTGATGTATCCAAGGTCATTCGAGAAAAATGTTTAAAGCTGTGTCATGATGATCAACAATGAAATCTGAATTTGATACAAGATCTACAAACTGAGTTCTGAGTGTGATCTCGCCCAAAGGTTCTTGTTCATTTTTATCATATCCTTGCAACATCAAAGTGGAATGAGATAAATCTAATTCAGTTAGGCCCAATCAACAAAGTGTACGAATGGGGATGAGGTTGACTCCTCAACCATTATCAATGAAATATCGTCGGATGTCTACATCATTGACCTTGCTTGATAAATACAAAGGCCTAATATGTCCATGAACAACATCATCATCATCTTCATCATTGAAAGATATCACTGCATGGAATTCTGCAGAATTATTCTTTTCATGGTATACTTCAGCCGTAACAATTACAGTTTCGAATTCCTGAAGACCTGACAAAGCCTCAATAAGTGCCTCTCGATTATCCTTTGATAGATTTAAACCATCCAGAATTGATAACATGGCCCGTACATTGGCCAACTGTTTCAAGACATCATACATTTGGTCCAAAGGTCTGTGTTTCCCAACAGGAACATGGGGTTTCACAGGTGCCTTAGAAGTTGATGCTTTGGAAGTAGATGCTCCTTGTATCGGGGTAGGAGTTGGAAATAATCCTGGCATTGGAAGATTAGACCGACTACATCTATCTACTTTATGTGAGGAAGAAGGTGTAACCTCTAACCGATCCACTAGAATAATTGTGCCAAGACTGAATTTACCATTAATGGAAGAACATTCTTTTTCCTGTTGAGCCCGCTGAAGGGCTCTGCCACGAGTTTCTACTAAATACATAGTTATAGAAGGGGTAGAATTATAATAGTGGTTTCTGGGATATCCACATCTTCCTCTGTATCCCAGACCTCTATAACTCCCTCTAATTCACCTGTTTGATACAGGGAACTGAGGTTCATCATGATTGAAACTATGACTAGCATAAGGATTTGTTATTGGATCATGTTAACAGAACCAAAGATTAACTCATCATCTGATGAATAATCTTCTTGGTTAGCCAATTTATGTTGTGTCGTTTGGTGGGACGGTGCCCTTGGCTTTGAAGTAGATGGCATATAATATTCCAGAGTCAATGAAAACTTATTCTTTGACATGATCTCATATTTTTCTGACTTGTCTTCATTAATTGAATTATGCCAGTTCTTTCAATATTTTCCCTCTAATGTAGGGGGTTTTTCTCTGCCATTCATATCAGAAGACACAATTGGTTTCTTCAATTCTTTTCATAAAATGGAATGAGTCTAGTTTATTGTTTTACAGACCATCCACTTATCATATTTCTGTGCATTTTTTCTTTTGAATTCTAGCCACTCACCTTCTTTCTCTGGATATGTAGCAGTAACACAGGCTACTTGAGCTGAAGAACCATTTAATTTTACTTGTCCCAAGTCCACCATTTTTTGTAGAAGGTCATTGATGACAAAACACTCCTAAATGGGATTCCCCAACATCTGATGAAATGGGAAATAATTGGGATGGTCTTCATCTCCTTCCTTGTTTGGCATTTTGGGCCTTGTCAATTGAACCAAATTATTTTCCATAGCCAAAATTATGTAACAAGGAACTTGTTCATTTTGGGATGAATAAACATTGCTCATTAACTCCTCAAATTGTTTCCGTCTTGGATCTCTTTGATCATCTTTACGAAACATCCTCTATTGTTGATGCTCAGGAGGTGGAGCCCTTCGTTAAGATGAAGGGTTTGAAGTATATGCAGGTATAGGTGCTTTTTTAAGCATAAATCTAGCAGTCTCTGCTCTACCCATTCTCCATCATAGAGCTGATAGAATTACATGAGTTTTATCCTTGGTCTTAGCAAAAGAGTCTTCAATGTATTGAGCGATTTAATTAAGGTCTCAAATCCCTATTGTGATTTTCACAGGGATCAACGGTGTGTATAATTCATCACGCAAATTTTCTACACATATTGGAAGAAATTCTTCTTGAGGGAGTGTTAAGCTTAGGGAATATGTCAATCCCTTCCAGCAAGCAAAGAAATCTTAAAACCTTTCATTCTATCATTTCATACAATTTTTAATATAATAAATTGTTGTCTTTGGAAACGTTAAGCTGAATTGAAGAAGGGATCTTTGGATAAGATCTTCCCATCTGGTAATTGAACGAGATTGCAACCTTGTATACCCGAAAAAAGTAGGTCCTTGTAATGACTATAGAAAATACCTGACCATAAATTCTTCTTGTTGATGAGGGGTTCCCATCATTGGATCACGACGAGAAACAAAATTTGTTAAGTGTAGCTCTGGGTCTCCTGAACCATTAAAGATTGGGAATGTGTCACTTGCAAAATTCGATGCGGGGGGAATTGAATCAACCTATTCAGGGTAAGCTCTCTTTTCTGGTTGAATTTGGGCACATTTTCCCTCCATAGCTTCCAACCGAGCTGTTAAATACTCAATGGTAGTCATTAACTTTTGAGAAACATCCGATTCATCTTGGACATGAGTAGGTATAACAACTGGAGCTTGGACAGGTGTGGTCACTGGTAATGCAACTGATGGTACGACCATCTATAATTGTTTCACATGACCCATAGGATTAAAACTATGAGGGTGTAATGATAAGGGAAGATAATCTTGATCCATCTCAGTAACCACCAAAAATTCCCTTGGCTGAATGACTCCAACATGATTAGGAGGGAGACTACCTTGAAGCAGTTCTACATTCAACCTCCTTAACTCCTTAATTTCTTCCCCTTTTTGTGCGAACCTTTTCACTAGTGAGAGTGATTGGCCTTCTCTAGAGGAAGGTTATGTAACCCGATTCTTTCCATTCCCCTTATTGGATGCCTTTCTAAGAGGATGAAGTTGGTTATTTGAAGGAATACCTAGATTCTGGGTAAGCCTCTGATTTTGTGTAAGCACACTTTCTTCATTTGCCTCTGTGGGCACAGCCTCTTGAGAAGGAACTTCTTTTTCTTATACATCTAAGTGAGCCCCAAGTTATGGAGGATCCTCAACAATTGCATTGATGACATTTAATGATGCATAACGCATTGTATCTCTTCTATTGGCATTTCTGTGATGTTGTTTTCTTCCATGTCTCTGATGAGACACTGCCTTCTGTTGATTTGATCCCTCAGGAACTTCTTGAAGAACCATAACTTGGAGGGAATCTACTATTAATTCAGCTCTTCTTTGTTCTTTTAGATACTTCTCTAATTGAGAGAATACTGACTTTCTCATAGGAAGATATTGAGGATTGGAAAAAGTCCCCAGTCTGGTGGACTGGGGCTGGTCCTAATTTTTTTTCTCAACTCCTCGAATACTATTTTTTGATTATGATGGATGGGTTAAAAGTGTCCCCAGTTTGGAAATCTGGGGTGGTTATTGAGCTGCTATATCTGAGACTTTCATAAAAGCTCTTGTGATCTTGTAGACTTTAGTCTGTAAATTGGCTGGATGCATCAACCTACATCCACTCAAATCACCAGGCTCAAATGAATGCTGGATGATTTCTGACACTTCTCTCACCTAATGACACACTTGATCTAATTGAGAAGCATGTTCTATATTCTCATTTCCCTAATGAAAAAGTAATTAGGTAGCTTTTTCTTTGTATTCCTGACTTTTGGAAGAACTATTTGAGGTCTGTTCTTGAGAAAGCCTTTGATTACAAACAAATCCAATTTGTCATGGGTGTCTATGGGCAATAACATTGGATGAGACCATTTCTGGCGGGATTTGTTGACTGGAGAGTACAATGAAATGCATTGCTCCATGAACACCCCATCCCCTGATATGAATACCAGATGGGGCATTGGAAATTAATAGACGCAATCCTTTTAGTGTGCCAAGGCATGAACACTAAATGGGTCTCCGCTGCTTTTGCGCCTTCAGATATCGAAAAACTGAGAGAGATGCCTAATCAATTTGGTTTTGTAACCCTTATAATATCTTGACATGATTTTCACATTCATCATAAGATAATATTTTCTTTTACAATTGAAAAAGTGTTTTCCACATGTTGAGACAAATGTCGTGAATAAAATCTCCCGTCAACATCTTTCGATTGTCATAATGAGAGTCAGCCAAAGTCCAAAACATGATTTGAACTTCACATTCTTCTAGTTGTTTTATCATATTCATCACTTCCTCTTTATCATTCAATGAATATTCTTCTACCTGATTAGACTAGAGCCGGTGCTTTCTTGTTGCTTCATCAGATTCAACCTGATTGGTAGAATGTTCACTTATCAAAGTAGAAGATGAATGAACCAAGGGTGGTTCAGAGATTGACCTACACCCCGAGCTATCTTTTGATTGAGAAATTATTTCACCTCATAGTGGTAAAGCATCAGACATGAATGGATTCAAATTTGCAAGTGCCTCAAGATAAGAGGGATTTATCATCACTACATTGTCTAATGGAGCATTTTCCAGGCAATGCGAATTACTACTACGGATAGGACTTTTGCAGCTAAATTCATCATCATGGGGTGGACCATCATGGTGGGTTATAGAAAAAGATCAAACCTTTTTATCCTTGATCTTATGGACACATAGAGGGTTCTTGTGGATCTCATATGAAGATGATACTTCGAGATCGGTCGAACTGTCATGAAGAAAGCCTTAATGAGGATTTTTATGATGAAGTCCTTCAGAATTAATGTTCCCACTACTGGGAAATGATATAGTATAATCTTGAGTTCCAATAGATAATTGTCTGAGGGCTTCAAGAACTCCAGCATCGAGAAAGGCCTTATTATAGATTGTCTCTTGATTTCTTGACTTTGCTGAACGGGACTTTTTCTTAGATGACTTCTTACTCACTTTGGGAACCACTTGTTAAAAAAGTGGTTATTATGGGCCGTTGTATGTGCATTTTCAGGAGAAATAGTCAGGTTAGGCTGATTATCTCCATTCAAATCATGTGTATGTTCCTGACTCGGCTATCTGTATTACATGGAGGAGTATTCCCCACAACCCACTTGGACTGGAACAGTGGTGTGTATCTGTTCTGGAGTGATATGTTGATGTGTCACACCACTGGTAGGGACAAATTTTCATTTTTTTCCCTGTGATGTTTCTGAAGCTGATATAAGTTTCATGACAGGCATCTAGAATATGAGCAGGGATTTGATTCTGCTCTTTAACCATTTATAGAATGTGCTTGGTGACTTCTGTTACCGGAACAAGAATATACGTCCATTACATGCTTGGAGTAGGTGTGTGTTCCTGCTCATTTCCTCCTTTTCCTGTCAGTGAATTCTGACAGTACTCATGTGTGGGGGAAGAGTGTTGAGTCTGCTCAAAATTTGTCGTCAGAGATTTCCGAATGACTTCTCTGGATGCTACCAAACATGACTATTGGAAAGATTGATGAATATTTGCAGGTGTATGTTCCTGCTGTGTATTCCTCATCAAGTATTGTTGACTATTTTCCTTAAATACTGGCAGATGAGACTGCTGACAGAATTGTTGATTGTAAATAGGTGTATATTCTTATTTATCAGTTGCCACCATATCAGATTGGTGACCTTCTTTGGTTCTAGTCAAAAGATCCTGCTGACTAGATGATGAGTTATAAATAGGTGTATATGCCTGCCTAAAATACTCAGCCTGAATTTCTTGGTGGGATTGGTGTGTTGCTGCCAGATGAGTCTGCTGGGCAGTAACATCAGGACTGACAGGTGTATGTGCCCGCTTGTTTCTTGCCCTCAAGTTGGCTAGATGGACTTCTCTAGAGGGGTCAGAAGTAAGAACATTCTCCCTGTTGAACAGATTTTTCCTCTAGCGGTTATTATTGTGTGCCCGGGTCTGAGGGACCTGAGCCGAACCCCTAAAGGTGATACCCTTATCATGTTGAGGGTGCACTGTCGCACGAGTCTAGCGGGGATTGTTGATGGGAGTCCTCATGAAGTACTCATATCTCCTTAAATTAAGGCCTTGAGTGACCTTCTCATTCACCTAATCATAATATGGGAGGGTTTGGTGACTGTGTTCTAGGGATAACGACCCGAAACGATTAGAGACGGTGGTTGGCACCACCTGCTTCTTGATCGCTGGTCGTCGCTGTCCGGACAACCAGAGTGAATTATTGACTTGGAGGTCTTGTCGAGAAGCCTCTAGAGTTGAAATGGTACCGTGTTGATGGTATTCCTTAACCAGTTCATTTGATAACTAGCGTTGAAGACGCTGAGTAGGTGATGTCATCCTCAGAGCGGGCTAAGATCCAATAGGAGTAGCGATAGATGAATTCACAGGTGTGAACTTTAGAGAAGCCATTTATGTAACGTAGAGAGATCTTGGAAATGAGTGGATGTTTGATATAACAGACATAATCAAGGTAAGCTCAGCCACTAAATCTTTGGGATGAGAAAATATTTTATTGATTGTTTTGTTGGCCCTCTCATTGAGTTTTAAATAGGGTCCAAACAAATAAGTAAAACATCATTTTAACATGGTTAAGGATTCACGTCGAGTTCACCATTTTTTTCCTCTGGATTTGGGGATGACATCATTTGTTTAAGGTTCAAACCTTCCAATCAGTTTCTAATAGGTTTGTTCATAGAACCGGAAACATCTAACCATTCAATATCCCTTTGGACATACTTTCCAAATGTAGGTGCTCATTAGTTGTGGACTGATGAGGGTTAAGAATTTACAGTGGTCGAGAGGATGGGAGGTAGAACTCATCACAACTTTTTGGGGGGAATTATTATCTATTCATGGACTCTCTTTATAGATTTTAGTTATGTTCCTGAATCCTTATTAAATTACCAAGTATGAAAATGATCTTTTCATTAGATCTGACAATCAATGATTGATATGTATGAGATTTAGAGAATCTTTTATATGTATTTGAGGTTCTTCATTGATAGAGAATATTCAGTATTTGTTAGAGATTCTTAGTCAATGGTATCCTTCAATACATTATATAGAGATCTCTTGGTCATTATGACAACCATACTGTTTTTAAAGCCACTCAGTGGGGCACTTGAAGATTATTGTCGTTCAGTAGGACATGGATTATTTCACGGCTGGGATCATACCCACAGATGGGATACCTACGTATCCTTGTTTAGAAAATTAATCATAACCCACATAGATATAGTAAATAAGTATGATGTTTATACATGATTGATGGCCCAAAGGAAGATGTCCTAATTACTTTTACGCTCTAAGCTCACGTGAGTCGTGCTTGGTGTGAGAAACAAAAGGTATGAGTAAAACCTGATGATTGTTCCATGAAATATGCAATCATAAGGATTTATGTGAGGCTTATGTATATATGACTACCCAGATATATTAATATTGGGATTTACATCAAGGAAGAATCCTAGGAACATGTTCCATAAAGGAATATTTGCGTTATGGAGATTTGGATACATAATTTAGGACTTAATCTTGAGAAGGATTCCAAAAATAGAAGGGACTTATGATTGAATTTTATTCCTTAGAAGGAATCCCAGATCAAAAGAGATTGAGACTTGGGGCTTACTCTTGAGAAGGAGGCCCAGATTAAGAGGATTTGAGATTTTTGGGCTTACTCTTAAGGAAGATTCCAAAAATCGAGAACATGGGGCTTAATCATAAGGAGGATGTCTAGGTTAGGGAACATGGAATGGGGATTACTCTTGAAAAGGAGGCCCAGATTAAAGATCTTCTCATCTTAAATGATGAGGTTGAATGAATGAAATCTATTACCTTATTGACATAAAGATATGAAAATCACTTAGATTTTTTAGAGATGTTCCACAAAATTCATTTCAAAAAAGGAATCCAAAAAAGGAACTATGCAAAAAATGGCTTTGAAGAGGCTTTTGAAGGATAAATCTTGTAGAGGAGAGGTGTATTTGAAGAAAAGAGTTGAATAAGCAGGAGGGGCACCCAATAAGAGGTAGTCGTGCAAGTCCTGTTGGGGCGCGCAAGTTATGGTCATTCAAGTATACTTAAGCGACATATGGGTACATGCACGACGGTTAACCCATAGGGTAATTCATGGGAGAGACATGGATCAAGCCATTAGTATTATCTCTAAAGGCATCCAAAAGTGTGGCATGCAAGTTCTATTGAAGGGATAAGGCAGCGCAAAATTTTCATCATTTTTCATAAGGGTTAGACACTTAGGCGCGCTAGTGTTGATGAATTTAAACAATTAGGCCTTGTTCCCCCTCTTAAGATCTTCCATTCTAGGTAATAAATTACCAAGGAAGTGTTCGGAAGACTTCAAGAAGAGACTATGGTGCTAAGAGCTCAAATATGACTTTTGGAATTTCGTGTCCCTAAAATGGGGGGCCCACATGGGGTATTTATAGGCTACTGAAGGCCTTGGGAGAAAATCAAATAGGGCGCGCAGGTCACCTGCACGCCCAATATGTGGTGCATAGGTATACTTGCGCGACCATGATGAAACTTGTGCGACCTTTGTGTAATGGAATACTTTCTTGTCACTTTGTCAATTTTTGATGTTTTCTCAAAGGATGAATCTTTTTATGCTATGGTATTCCCCTTTTTCTGTCGTTTAGAATCTGTGATAGAAAGAATCGTCAATAGTGATAGGGTATTTTTGGGTGAGCATGTTGATAGGATGGACGCCAAACTTTGGTTTTTGGGGCGTATGGGCCCTCAATAACAAAAATTTCGCGGCTCATTGACTTTTTATTTTGTTTATAACATGTATTAGATTACAAAAATTGATTTTCAAGGGGTATGGGACCTCACAGATCAGAATTTGTCTCTTAGGTGTTGTTTTTTAGTATTTACTGGGTTCCTAAGTTGTTTCCGAGGATTACTTTACAGAAAACCCAGAATACACGCCATGTAGTTCCTCAGACACACGCCATGTTTTCTTCTATTCGGGAAGAAATGAAAACATTTTTATTACATGTCGTGTACCCTCAGTACACGCCTTGTAGTCTCTTCCATATCATAGACTGTGTGGGCGGGGAAACGAGGTAGGGAAAGGCTTAGAAAAAACACGTTGTGTACCATATGTACACGCCTTGTAGTGTTGACCCAGAGTCTTCCCATGTTACTATCAACACAGACAAAGGAGACCTTGAGACATACACGCCGTGCCCACCTTGGAACATGTCATGTAGTCTGACCTGGGGACCCAACCGTGTAGCGAACAAACACGGGTCGGTGTTACCTCTTCTTGAACACGCTGTGTACCTGATAGACACGCCGTGTAGTCCTTACCGGTGGAATACCGTGTGAACTTAGTCATGTGGATGGGGAAACGGGGTGGTGTACACACCGTGTGCGGCTGTAACACAGCGTGTGGTGTCAGTCGAGTAGTCGGGTGTGTCACGAATGACATAGGAAGTTGGAAATTAAACAATACACGCCGTGATGGTGACATACATGCCAAGTAGTCTTGCTCGAAGTGAGCCATGTGGCATAGCTATGTATAATTATGGGGCCATGACATGGCGTGTAGTCATGTTTTTTAAATATTGAATACATTCTTTCTCCAGACTCCTTATTTTGGTTTTTGATAATTTTGATCTAAGGTGTGTCTTTGACCTTGTAGAGTCATGCCGCCAAGACGACCACGAGTTGTTCGCCAAGAGAGAGGAAAAGATTATACTCTAGCGATGAAATCCATGGGCTACCAATGGATCCTCCAGTAGATCTAGATTCGGTGCCAGCTATTATACCAGACACAGGCACAGATGCGTAGTTTCGTGAACACTTCATGCGGTGGGAGCACCGCCGGCTGCCACATCTATGGTTGAGCTGACTCGTATCATCTAGCAGCTGCATCCGCCTACATTTTTAAGGGATATTGGACCTCAGGCTTCATATTCTTGGCTGGATTAATTGTAAATTTTCTTTGAGAATCTTGATATGCATCAAGGGTGGAGGTTCAAGCTCACGACTTATATGTTGTGTGATTCCGTCAAGAGGTGGTGGGATGTTACCACTCAGACATAACATCATAGAGACATGGCATGGGAATATTTTCAGATAGAATCCTTTGAATTATTCTTCCCAGAGACGCTGAGGGGAGATAGAGCTTGAGAGTTCATGAATCTGTAGTATAGCACTATGTCAGTGATGGATTATTCTACTCACTTCACCGAGATTCAGTGTTTTTCACACGTTCTGGTGGGTGATGAGACGTTGAGGGCCAACCGCTTTGAGGATGGTCTTAGATATGACATAAGAGCACTCGTAAATTTTTTCAGGTTGCCTAATGTACATGTTATTGTGAACTAGGCACTGATTACCAAGAGGAATCTGCGGGAAGCTAGTGGTGTGGGCCAGGGCGGTTCGACACCAGTTTTTGGTACTATTTCTATCGGTAAGAGGAAGAGACAGATGGAATTCTCTCACGGTGGCAGTACCATCCAGAAGAATGTTTCAGGTGGCCATGTCATATGCTACTATTGTGGTAAGGAGGGGAACAAGAGACCTCAGTGTCCACGTGACCCAGTAGAATGATGATCTTGCGGTAGGATATGGCATCTGCGACGCTTTTTCAATGCATTTCTACTAGTGGCTAGTGAGAGTCTTTTTGTGAAGACTCTGTGTGTGGGAGCAGGACCAGCATCTTCTTACTAGTCGGGGAACTGGAATACGTCGGGGAATGCTGGTAGAGATAGAGGTCGTGGTTGTGGTAGCCGGACCCCATTATCTCAGAGGCAGTAGGACGGGACAGCTCAAGGTAGCTAGGTTGTGTTGCAGGGCCGTGACACTGGGCAGGAATATGCAGTGCAACAGACCAAACAGGAGCAGGATCCCAGACCATCTACAGTCAAAGGTACTATTCTAGTAGCTTTGGTCTTATCTTTAGTAATTTTCGATATGGGAGCTACAGAAAGAATTATATCTTTGGATGTTTTGGAGAGCCTTGGGATCTGTGTTTCTTCTTCTTCTGATGTTATGATGTTAGACACTTCTTTGGGGACTTAAACGGCTGATGTTCGTTAGTGAATGGAGTGCCCCCTTTAGGGTGGTGGTTGTCACTTTCTTTGGGACCTCTATGTCTTGGAGATGATGTGCTATGATGTCATTATCGGTATGGACTAGTTGGTTCCCTTTCGAGCCTTTGTAGACTTTTATCGTCACAGGGTGCGTTTCCCATCACCAGAGTGTGGAGAGTTTCAATACATAGGCGATTGGAATGTTCAGGTGAGTTGAGATGGACCAGAGCATCGTCAGTGAGGTGGAGTCATAGACCAGATTTCGAGTTTATATCTGGATGATCAGGGGACATGTTAGAAGGACTTCCCTCCAGTGGTTGATCATTTTAGGGATGTCTTCCTGGACGAAATTTTAGGTCTACCTCCAGAGCGTGAGGTGGATTTCTCTATTGAGCTTGTGCCACGAGTGGCACCAGTGTCCATTCCTTCTTATAGGATGGATACACTTGAGTTACAAGAGCATAAGAGATAGTTAGAGACGTTACAGTCAAAGGGTTTTTTCTGACCCAATACTTCTCCTTTGGGTTCTCCGGTCCATTTTGCAAAGAAGGCGGACGGTACCCTCTGACTATGTGTGGATTATCGGAAGCTGAACCAGTTGACGGTCAAGAACCGATATCCCTTACCAAGGATTGATTATATTTTGGATCAACTTCAAGGTGCACGAGTGTTCTTAAAGATTGAATTGAGATATATATATCATAAGTTGCAGGTTAGACCATCTGATATACATCTCATAGCCTTCAAGAGTAGGTATGGTCTATATGAGTACTTGGTTATGTTGTTCGGACTCACGAACGCACCAGCAGTTTTCATGGATCTGATGAATCGTGTGTTCCATCAGTATCTGAATTCTTTTGTAGTTGTATTCGCGGATGATATCTTGGTGTACTCTCACACTCGACACAACCATTCCACCCATCTTGAGATCTTGATAGGTACACTGAGAGAGCATCGACTATATGCTGAGCTCTCAAAGTGACATGTTTGGATGGACCAAATTCAATTCCTGGGTCATATCATCTCAGTGGCAGGAGTTGTAGTAGACCCAAAGAAGGTGAGATCATTAGTTTCCTGGGAGAAGCCTATCATCATATTTGAGATATGGAGTTTCGTGGGGTGGGGTGGTTACTACATGCGTTTTATATAGGACTTCTCCAGCTTAGCAGCGCCGTTAACGAGTTTGACTAAGAAGGGTGTGATGTTCTTTTGGATAGAAGCTTATGAGACAGCCTTCCAGGAGATGAAGGGAAGGATGAAATCAGCCCTAGTCTAGATAATTCCAGAGCAGGGAAAGAGGTATACAGTTTACTGTGATGCATCCGGTATTGGGATGGGAACTGTGTTTATGAATGGAGATCAGGTAGTTGCGTACGGGTCTCGGCAGATGAGATCACTTGAGAGGAATTACTCAACGCATGATCTCAAGTTGGATGCAGTTGTTCATGCGTCATTATTTTCGAGACATTATCTCTTGGGATATCATTTTGTGTTTTTCATGGACCTCAAAAGTCCCAGGTATATCTTTAATCAGCATGACTCGAATCTGAGGCAGCGAAGGTGGGTTGAATACCTTCAATCCTTCGATTTTGAGCTTTCCTATACACCTTGTAAGGGTAATGCAGTTGCTGATGTACGAAGCAGGAAGACTCATACACAGGCTGTTCATTAGGCCAGTGGTGAGTAGTAGCTTATGGCTTTGTTCTCTGAGATGCATTTGGGGGTACACGAAAGTCAGGGGAAAGTCTATCTTTTATATTTAGATGTGACTTCTACCCTCCAGGATAGAGTGAGGATGAGACATCTATCTGATTCAAAATGCCTAGTTCTGTGGGAGTCGGTGAAAAGTGAGGACCCTCATCCTAGGGGGATGATAGGAAATGATGAGGTATTGTGTTTCCATGGACGAGTGTGGGTTCCCGAGGATATACGTGAGGAGTGGATGTAGGATTTTCATGATTTAGCTTGGGCAGTTCATCCCAGAGTTACCAAGATGTACTGTGACGTGAGATGTCAGTACATGTGGTCGGGCATGAAGATAGAAGTAGCTGGTTTTGTTACGAGATTTTCCACCTGTCAGCAGGTGAAGGCGGAGCATCAGAGGCCAGCCAGACTGTTGCAATAGTAACCATTTCTGGAGTGAAAATGGGATGATGTCACCATGGACTTCGTGACTGGGTTTCCAGGGTCACCTAGAGGAAATCATATCGTGTGGGATGTTGTGGACATACTCATAAAGGTAGCTCAATTTTTGCCGATCAAGGAGACCTTCAGAGTTGACGATCTCTGAAATTTGTTTATCTGAGAGGTCGTACATCTTCATGGAGTCCCTCGTTCTATCTTATTAGATAGGGAAACATGTTTTACATATCATTTCGGGTAGAGTTTTCAGAGGGAACTGGGTACATAGGTTCTTCTGAGCACAACTTACCACCCTCAGACCGATGGTCAGTCAGATTGTACGATACATGTGCTAGAGGACATGTTGTGTGCATGCGTCCTAGACTTTGGGGGCTCCTCAAAGAAGCATATACCCCTAGTTGAGTTTTCCTATAATAATAGTTATCAAGAAACTATTGATATGGAACCTTACGAGGCTTTATATGGTAGGCCATGCCGATAACCTTAGTGCTGGATGGAGGTAGGTGAGGCAGCTTTACTGGGACCATGTCCCGTGCAGGAGACTTCTGAGTAGGTCCAGTTGATCTAGAAGCAGATGTCTACTGAACAGTCATTTCAGAATTCTTATTCTGATCTCCGTAGACGACCCATTGAGTTCGTGGCCAGGGATCATGTTTTCATGCGTGTTTCACCAAGGTTGGGACATAGGTGAATTAGGAGAAGGGTAAACATTCACCAAGGTATGTGGGGCCATTTGAGAATACGGAGAGAGTTGATCCAGTTTCATATCGGTTGCAGTTACCACAGAGGTATCGGGCCATGCATGACTTATTCCATGTATCGTAATTGCAGCGTTATCGTACAGACCTGCCTCACATCTTGTAGCCCGCGGAGTTTGAGCTTCAAATTGATGCGTCTTTTGAGGAGAATCTGATTCATATTGTAGATAGGATCACGAAGGATATCTGAGGCCAGTCATTTCCTCTCGTACGGGTGCTATTGTAGCATGGACAAGTGTATGACGAAAACTAGGAGTGGGAGACCGACGTACGTGATCAGTGGCCAGAGTTGTTCTGAGTTTTATCCTTACCACCATTGGAAGGGAAATTTGGGGACGAATTGCTTTGGGGGGGAGTTTGTAAGAACCCGGTTCTTATTCTTCAGGTATGGGTTCCTTATTTTCTATTTTCCTTAAGTGTTTTTGAGAAAATGAGGAGAATGGGAGAAAATCCAACATTTTGTGACTACACGCCGTGTAATTTTCCATAGGTCGTTTACTTTGTCCGTGTGAAATGTGTACACATGGCGTGTAGGTATGTCGACGATGATGGGTGTAAAAACCGACTACACGTCGTGTATAGGGTATTTACATGCTGTGTATTCATTTGGGAGGTAAATAATAAGGCGATTAAGGTAGCCGCCAGCTGAGAGATAGTACACGCCATGTACTCAGGAATTACACGCTATGTACTCATGTCGAAAGTTGAACAGTGCCATAGTGGAAAGAAGCTGTCATAGGAACAGTTAAAAAATGTAAAGTACATGCCATGTACTCAATAGTACATGCCGTGTAGTCTGTTGTTTTCACTTGAAATGGGATGTAACCTCGTTGGTTCACAGAGAAGGCGTAGAACTAGAGGAGAGCTCGAGAGGATGGCTGGAGCTTTGGAGATCACCGGACCGAGCACCGGGAATCTGATTCTGCCTCTGTCGATCTTGTTGGAACTGTACGGGTATGACCTCCCCTATCCTTGAGCTGTTATTACTAAATCTTTCGTGAGGGGATGTTATTTACGTTTGAACAAGAATTATTCTACCTCTGATCTACATTATTCTTAGACTATTCAAGGACTGTTGTACACATATACCGATCAGGGGCGATCGAGGTAGCTGGTCTGGTGTTTATATCCAACTTTTGAGTTGAATTTGTGTACTATTGTGCTACAAACCCCTGTTTGGGGTGTCGTATGGTTGTGGCCTTTTCTGAAAGTTAACTAGAATTTCATAGATAAAATTTAATAAATTAAAACTGGTTTTTTGGATCACTACTTGGATCCAGGACCACCCTGGGGGTGCATTCCTCTGTTTGGCAGTTTGGATATGATACCCGAGGGTATGCCATGATTATATTGTTTATTAAATTTTCCTGAGAAAAATTTTATATAAATTTCTAGTTTATGATTTGGCCTCGGACCGGTTCTATTAGCTTGAGGAAAATGTTCTATTAGCCAGAGGGCAAAGATCTATTAGCATGTGGCCAATGTCTTGTTAGCCTGAGGGTACCCTTTATTTATGCCTGTGGGCAGTTGGTTATGTGCCTGAGGGAAATATCACGTACGCCTGAGGGCAATGATCATTACGCCTAAGGTAAATCAACTGCAGGTATTTGATTATGTTACCTAAGGGTAAGTATAGTATGTCTGAGGACACGACTATTTAGAATATTCACCGTGGTGATATTCTATGTTGTACCTTACAAGCTAAAGAACAAGCTTATAGGTGATAAGTAATAATTTATATTGAAATTAAACTGGTAGTGATAGTTACTTTTGAGTAATTACTAGTTTACTGCATTATCTTTTGCACATTTTCACTGACAGTTGGGCACATGCCTTTGGTGGGTGTCTATTGGGATTTATTTCTCACACCCTGTTTTGGTATTGTCTTCGGCCCAAACAGACTATATTGTTGTAGTTGTCGACATGGGAAGGGTCCTTATACATTTACATGATTGTATTAGAGGAGTGAGAGAGAATGGTATAGAGCTTTGTCTTGCGATGCTGGTGCGTTTTCTTTACTCTAATTTGTTTTGCATGGTTGTACATCATACTTTGAGTTTTATTGTATTGTATTGCAGTGTATCCTATTCTGAATACTTTCATAAAATTAGTGACATGCTACATATTTATATATATGATTGGTGGTTCTCTTTTATTTCAGTTTTCCATTTCAGTTGTATATTGTTTACTACTTCTGCTTTTGTATGTTATATATATCTTTACCATTGCAATACATTTTGAAAAATGATGGCATAGTTTCCCCACTATCAGACCTGGGACCTCACAGCTATTCAGCAGCCTCTAGCGTTGGTGGAAATGCGCTTGAGGTCATGTGACCAACCGGGTTCGGGGAACCCGTGGAGTGGCACCCATATCTGGGACGTTACATTCTAATTCTTAATTATGTTATGCTATGATTATGTGTGGAATCACTGTTTATTTATTTTTGATTTAATTTCCACTCCCCATTGCGTAGATTTATATTTGATACACATAATAACTCTATTGATATATTCTCAAGTCATCGATATGAACTTGGTAAGAGTAATTTTAACTCAATTTCCATTCATTGAGTTAAACATCCATGTCATTGGGTTTGTCTTAAAAAGGTACAAGTGTGAATTTCCTCTGATTTATTTGCACTTCGTATACAATTATATTGAGTGTATTTATGTTTTTTAGACATTATTATGTAATTTATTTATCTTTAACCTAAGGATATTATTTTTATAAAGGATTTCATCTCAATTTAAATTCCATTAAGACTTCATTGTTGTTATACTCCAATTCACTCTTATATGGTGTACATACAATCTGTTGGCATATTATATCATGAATCCATTTATTCTTAGGATATTATAATATTCTGATTAAATGTTATTCCTCAATTATTTGTATTCAAGCATCTCTCATTTTGTTAAAAACTCATTAACAAAAATATCATTTTAAATGTTTTAAAAAATTATTATTATAAATATTTCTCATTCATGTCCATGTTTTAAAGGTGGTTTTTAAGATTTATTTATATGAACATTAATGTTTTCAAATGATAATTCATTTAAAAGTTTTAAAGTGGTTTGGGACACTTTGATTCAAAAATCCCTTTACTAGATGTTTTAAATGGTTTTGAAAATGGTTTGATAAAGCATTGATTATGTCAATATCTTCAAAAGATATATTGTGATTTCAATTTGGAAATTTTATCATTAATTTTTGCATTTTTTATATGTTATGAATATGTTATGGTTATTGGGAATTGTTTACGTATACAGGTGGTTCCATGATAAACCAAGGGCAGGTGAGGGTGAGATAGATCTCCAATGCATTGGGTAACATGACCTAGGTAGACATTATTGTTTATCCTAAGAGATTTAGGGAAAATAATATAATGGGTATTCCCAACGTAACTCCCTATGTATTTGTGATAGCTGCAATGTAAGTATGATACGGATGCCACAATTTACGTTTAAGATTTATGTTTTGTGTGTTATTCATAAATCATATGATTCCATGAGGTATATTATGATTGAAAAGTATGGTTTCATTGATTTGTATTTATTAATGGGTTAATGTTTTCTTTCCTTATTTTATAAGCATTACTGATCTTTTTATTCTCATCCCATGTTTTTGAAATGTTTTCCACATGACTTAATGATTAATCGGGCCAAGGATGGGATCAAGGAAAAGTCATGCTGTCTAAAACTTGGAACTAGAAATGACTCTTTTTAAGAGTTTTTATTTTATGAAAAAAATGGAAACTGAATAGTATTGTCAACATGTAATTTTCAAGTTGATATGTAATATTTATGGCCTAATTCTCTAAAAATCTAAACCTCAAATGATCGTCAATGTGAAATATTCATTTAATTCAAGACTATGTATTCTTTTAAGGTTACGTCCTTATAATTCTTATCGATTGGAAGTGAAACCCCATAATTGTAAAGGGAATGTATTTAAATATTTCCATAACCATATATTATTCCATTTATCATTTTTAATTAGGACATGAGAATTATACATAAGATAAAACATTACTGATATTTGTTTTGGTCATTTTGGTGATTTTTCTATCGTATTGAACTCATTTTTTTATAAATTAATCACATGGGTACAAAAAGATTCAAGAACCATATATATGATATAATACATAATTATAATATGGTTCAACCAAAAAAATAGTTTCATAACCATTATTGAATAAAGTAATATAAATTGAAATCACATCGTCTATGATGTTAGTAAATCAACAGATCCTGGATAGTGTTTTAATTACATTAATAAATGGGAGAGGATAATATTCACGATAGTGAATCTTCCATAAACAAGTTAAAATCCATAATATTTATGATTCAATATTATTCACGCTTCTTTGATTTGGGGATGTGAGGAATGAATAAAAAAACAATGGAACTCGAAATAAATGAATAGTTGAGAAATCCATTAGGAAAATTCGGCAAATTAACGGCTATGCAACATGGTTTTAGAAAACTTTAAAAATAGAGGGGAAAGGGGTAAACCATCCATAAAAGAATAATAATATAGTATAGAGATAGAATAAAATTGAAATAAGAACATGGGATGTAATATTGAAAGTTATACCACATAAAAGAGAAATTGAACATAAAAAGAAAGAAGTTGCCAATTCTATTACCTTGAAGGGAAACTCCTAAGACTTGAAGCATAGGATATTGGGGGATTTAGAACAACATGGGAAGTATTTAAGAAGAACATAGCTTTATTTAAGAGGTATTATGAATGAATGTAATGAATGAATGGGTTAGTATTTATAGAAAAATTGGGGGAATATATTATTATTTCCCAAGGGACACCACATTAGTGGTATTTACAAAATAAATGTCTTTACCAGGGTGTTTTCTATTGGTATTGGCCACCTGGGATAGCTCATAACATATGTTACTGCACAAAGTTTACCAGAATTATTATACCATTATTTCATCGTTAATGATGTTATTATAATTACCGGTCACTCAAAACTATAATTTTACTCTTCACAGAATATTCAATTGTATCAGAAAAATCCCAAAAATTCACCCAAAACATATTTCATTGTGTATAATTTAAAAAATGAACTCCAATTTTGAAAAAATATTTTCTAAATATTATTAATTTAACTTTGAAATAAAATCATGATTTATTCTAAAATAACAGTTTTATGTATATATCTCTTTTTTTAACACCTTAACAAATTAATCTACATCTCATTAACTTAAAAACAATAGAAAAAAATAATAATAATACAATTTACTAGTCATTGCAATCATAATACAATTCAAATTACTATTCATAAGGGTAGGTTATTATTCTCCATAAAAATCATGTTGGTTCCATTAGACTATTGATAACTTACCAATCACAATTGTAGATGACCATTTTTTGAAATCCATAACATAGAAGTTGCAAAATTATATATAATGTCTAGTTCTAAATATCTACATAAAACAATGTTTCATTCATTTAAAATTAGTTTTTAAAATCTTCTGGTGTTACATTATCCCCACCTTCTAGAAATTGCATCCTTGTAATTTTATTTACTCAATAAACAAGTGAGGGTACCCTTCCCCCATATCATTTTCAGACTCCCATGTTGCTTCTTCAACCATGTGGTTTCCCCACAAAACCTATTCCTAGGGTATTACCATATTCCACAATACATTTTCCCTTCGATCAAGAATGTGAAATGGTTTCTCTTTATATAAAAGGTTCTCTTCTAGGTGAACTGATTCCATTCACAATACATGAGTTTAATATAGCACATATTTTCTAAAACATCGATACATGAAAAAAATTGTCTACCTAAGACAAACTTGGAGTCAAAGCTACATGGAATGAAACTGGTCCAAATTTATCTAAGATTTCAAAAGGACCAATAAACAGATGAATTAGCATAACATTCTTAAAAAAACAGACACAATTTTAAAAAAAGATATTTTAATCCAAACATGGTCACCTACATCAAAAGAAAAGTATTTCTTACCTTTTTTTGCAAAATTTTATTCATTCTCTATGTTTTCCTCATGTGATGATGGATAAAATTAAATTTCTCAACCATTTTCTCTAATAATTATAGGACCATCAACTTCTTTTCCCTGACATCATCCCAAAAATTTGGATTTTGACACTGCTTCCCATACAATGGAACAAAAGGTTCCATCTGTACGATGGAGTGAAATTATTATTTTAAAAAAACTAAACTAATGAAAGATGATGATCCCAAATTTCATGGTAGTTAATTGAACAAGCTCGAATCATATCCTCCAATGTCTGAATCATTCATTCTGACTTCCAATCAGATTGACGATGAATTGTTTTACTGAGATTTTTTTCTGTGGCCAACGAATTTTGAAGGAACTTCCAAAAACTAAAAGTAAACCTAAGATCCCAATCAAATACAATAGAAAAACGAAATACATGTAACATGACAATATCTTTGAGGTATAGTCGATAATTCAAATCCAATGACATTGTATCTCAAATAGAATATAAATGTATATATTTTTCCAGCCGATCAATAATAACCCAAATCAGATTTTGTTTTCTTGATATTTATTAATTTGTCTTCAAACTAAGTCGATTGATAAATTCTCCCATTTACATTATGGAACTGGAAATGGCTAAAGAATCCCCTTCAGTACCTACCATTCTATATTAACAAGTTGACATGTAAAAAATATCTAAATAATTTAACAATATCCACTTTAATTCGAATCTACCAGTAATACTCTCTAAGGTGTCTATACATCTTAGTACTTCTAAGATGAACTGAAAATGGATATTAATGATCTTCACAAAGCAAATATTTCTTCAACTTATAATCAAATAGAGGAAAAAAGATTTTTCAAATAAAAAAACACAATAATTATCAAGGTGAAATTCTAGAAACCTACCAATTTTAACATATTCTACAATTTTCTATAGTTCATGGTCTTCCTTCTGCGCTGTCTTAATTCTATCTGAAAGAGATAAATTAACTAAAACCTAAAACAATACAGGTGTATTCTCTTCAACAAAAAATTATAATCCAATTTCATCAAATAATTAATCACGGAATCATGTTCCAAACGTATCATGGTTAATGATGAATGATGTTTTCGACTCAAAGCATCTGAAACGTTGTTTCCTTTTCCTAGATGGTAATTTATTGTGCAGTCATAATCATTTTTCAGTTGAATATATCTTCTCTACCTTATGTTTAATTACTTGCGAGTTATTATATACTTCCGAATTTTATAGTCAGTATATATTTTACATTTGGACCATATAAATGGTGCCTCCAAATTTTAAATGTAAAAAACCACATATTCCAATTACAAATCATGTGTGGGATAATTTAACTTATGAGGTTTTAGTTGTCTTGATGCATATGAAATTACCTTATCATTATGCCTCAAAACACAACCATGTCCCTTAAATGAAGCATTAAAATTGATGAAAAAGTCACCATTATGGTAAGGCAGTGTCAAAACCAGAGCATTCACCAAATCTCTTCTTCAGTTCATGAAAACAAACATCACATGCTTATGTCTGAAAAAATATAACCCCATTTTGCATTAAATTAGTATGTCGTCCAGATAATTGTGAAAATTTATTAACAATCCATCGGTAATAATCTACTAATCCAAGAAAAATATAAATATTTGTGTCATTTATATGTCTTGAAAATTCATCTACCACTTTTTTTGGCAGGACCAACTATTATTTCATCCTTATTTACAATGTTCCCCAGAAAAGAAATGTGTTGCAACTAAAAATCACACTTTCTTAATTTTTCATTCAATTTTTTTTATTTATGGTTTTAAAAACAACACTTATATGTTATTCAGGATCTTATTAACTTCTATAATATACCATAATGTTATCAATAAAAACAACCATACTATTATGCAAGAACTCATGAAATATTCTATTCATAAAATTAATGAATAAAATAGATGCATTTGTTAAACCAAAATGCATAAATAAAAATTAAAAATTACCATATCTAGTAGAAAATATATTATTCTAGATTCCTTCATCATTTAGATTAAATTTTTGGTATCCTTACCTCGGGTCATCCTTTGAAAAATACTATGCTTCGTGGAGCTAATCAAACAAATCATCGATATGAGGTAAATGGTACTTTTTTTAACATTATTGTTATTCAAGCCTATATAATTGATGTAAAGTCTCAATGAATATTCATTATTCTTAATATACAAGATATGATCAATCCATGGTGATGTACTAGGTCGGAAGAATCCTTTTTCAAATAATTTCTGCAAATTATTTTTTAATTCTAGATGTTTTATTTTGGCCATTCGATAAGGCAGTTTAGAAATAGGATTACCCTCAATAACTAAGCCAACAGAAAACTCAACCCCTCAAATAGAAATAACACTAGGAAAATCATCAGGAAAAATATCCATGTTTTCATTTACCACTAGTACATCATTAATCTAGATAGTTCCTTTATCTTCAAAAATTTGATCAAGATAACATTAATTTCTATCCCTTATCCATTTATTAACATCATGATATGTTATCAATGGTATGGGTTCATTATTGTAAACATACTAAAATTCATTATCAAATACAACATATTTTTCTCTATAATCTATCATAGCATGATAAAAATAATGCCAATCCATACCCAGAATAACATAAAACACTACTAGAGGAAAAACAAAAATGTTTGTTGGTAAACACTTTCTACAGTCAAGGATAGTTAGTCTCTTATAATTTATTTTTTCTCAAATATTTCTTCCAGGTGTTTTCACCCGTAGATCTTGTTTTATTTCATGAGGTTGAATTCCAAATTTTTCAGAAAATTTATAAAAAATTATGGAATGTGTAAACCTGGAATCAATCAAAACATTTTCAAATTCTATAAAAACAAGAAATGTACATGATTCCACCTCATTTAAAAACTCTAAAATCTACTAAAGTTGTTGAAAATGATTATAAAAAACCCTTATGCTTATAATATTGTTGATTCCCAGCTTGAGTGACTTGCTTGAAACTATAATTAGCAAAATAAACCAATTTCATACAATTAAATCGTCTCACCATCAACATCTCATTAATTTTTGGTTCATTCTACTTGCACTCATGAGACATTTGTCCAAACATTTCACATCAGTTTCATTTCCTATAATTTATAAGAAATTCACCCGAATTCCTTTTACCACACATTTCACAAGAAGGGAATTTGATTTTATTACCTCCATATATCTTTGATGACTTCAAACCCAAATCCTTCCAACCTAACCACTTCTCATTCTTGACATTGGGAGGAACATACATGTCATAAAACTCCATCTTCACTTTTTCAGCACCACGAAAAAGTTTGTTAATGATTTTTAACTCTCATGAATCAAAAGTATTTCACAAAAGAATTATACAAATCAGAGAAAAATCTATTAATTTCACTATAAAAACCCTAAGTAAAATTTGGTATGTACCTGGACAGTCTAGTAAAATTGGTTTCATATGCTGCCACTGAATCATCATCTCTTTGCTTCAATTCCGAGAATTGTTTCTCCATTCTGAGTCAAAGAGATTTGGGAAAATATTTTCCCCGAAAAATACTCTTAAAATCTCCCCATTCTAAACTCTCAATATTATCTCTTTCTCTTGTATTCATAACCAGAGTCCACCATTGGTCGGATTCTCCATCAAAATGATAAATGGATAGTATTACCATTTAATTTTCTTAACATCCCATGACATCAATTATCTTTTCTAGAGCATTGATCCTTCTTTCGCCTATCACTGGATATGGGGTTTCACTGATGTTTGGAGGATATTTCCTCATAAAATGCTCTATAAAATACATATTTATTTTTGTTATATCATGTCCCTATATAGCATGGATACCACTCCATTTTATTTCTTTATTCAACTGAGCCATTGTAGTCACGAACTGCTCGGTTCCGATTCCAACCATTCCGGGCTGCAGATTCTAAAGACCTCAGCCTCTTGGTTCCTTCCTACACAACATCCCTGTTTCGTCGTCTGAAAACAATTATGAACAAACATAACATAGATGATGCAACATGTACATCCTTAAATTCTATAACATTTAAAATTACCAATGAGTAAAAATCATTTATGGTATTCCTTTAACCTCATCCTAACCCAAAAAGTTATCTAAACCATCCTATGATAACTATTGTAACGACCTAACCATTGAAATTACTTAATATTGACTTTTAGAAAAGAGCATACCTTAATAAACATTTTGGATCGTTTCAAGATTATATTTTTAAATAATTATGATATTTACATACATAACATAACACATTCATACAAATATGACACTACTAAAAATACAATACATTTTTTTCAAAATATAAAACCATTAAAATTAATAAAAGATTTCATAGGAAAAACTACATATTATACATCATGAATCTTTTTTTCACTTACCCATCCTTATATATTTTGATAAAAAATTTAAAAACATGGTATGAGTATAATACCAAGTAAAGGATATAATGAATGAAATCATTAGTCAAGTGATAACATAAAAACTAATAAAACCCATAACCCAAAAAATACATATGTATTGAAGCATCAATTGGTTTCCTTGCGAAATATTTACCATATAACTCTTACATTAACCCTTACACTTGGAAAAAACTTTTGGTCAACTTCCATCTTCGGTGTACCCGATGCATTGGAGAGCAATAATGGGGATCACGAGTCATATCTTGAGCTATAATGGGACCAACCTAACATATCATGTGCTATAATGGGCTAAAACCAACATATCACAAGCGATGATGGGATCATCCCGACATAAATAATGTTCAAGGAACATATCATGGTAACAATGTATCTTGATAATTAGGAGAAACCACTCATTACTTATACATTTTTAAAAAATTCATTTTGAAATTTATTAAAGAGTGTTTTAAAAGGATTGTAAAAGGAAATTCCCTTAAAATATAATTGGAGTGCGAATTAATATAATGTGATGAATATGTGTATATAATATAAATAAACATAATTAAACATATTAAAAAAATTCATCCCACCCATAATCTTAATAACACATAATGGATAATGTAGAAGGTTAACCAAAAGAATGGAAATTTTTTTAGGAATTCCCTTACCTTAGGTTCTTATTACTTAAATAGAGTTTAAAAATCATTTATAATGGTTAAAATAGTGTTATTAATATCTTAATGGAACATATTAATATTTATAACACCTTATATGATCATTTTACAATATCATTCGACACATTTATTATTAATATTTTGTTATTTACATTGTTTCTGGTGTTTTATTTACATGGTTTCCATGATCGGTTCATGATGGATATTATTATCGATTGGAAATGGAACTACAAAATATGAATGGAATGATATTTACATATTTCCATAGCCATAAATTATTCCATTTATCATTTTTATTTCTGACACTAGGATGTTTCCTAAGTTAAAACATTATTGAAATATGTTTATATCATTTAGGCGATTCGTCAATTGTAATGAACTCATTTAATTTCATAAATTAATCTCAGGTTGACAAAAAGATTCCAGATCCTTATAGAAGAAAAAATAGACAAATTATAATCATTTTCATCCATACAATTATTTCATAACCTGTCTTGATGAACGTAAATGAAATCTAAATCATATCGTCCACGATGTCTGTAAATATACACATCACTGACAATGTATTAATTTATTGAATAAGTGGGAGTGGATAAGAATTATAACAATTAATACTACATAAAAATGATGAAATCCATAATATGTAAGATATGGGATCATTAATTCATATTATATAAGATTCGGTGAGAAAATTATTAGAAAAGAAAGTAACATGAAATAATAGAATAGTCGCGAAATCCCTTACGAAAATTTTACAGCCTAATGGCTATGCAATATGGATTTAAGAAACATTAAAAAGATTGAAGATATGGGTAACCCTTCAATAAATGTATCATAATACTGTCTATATGTAGAATAAAATAGAAGTAAGAACATTCTTTGGAAACAATAATGTTATACCGCAGAAAAAGAACATGAATGGAAAAAGAATGAAGTTCAGAATTCTCTTATATTGAAGAGTAACACTTAATACATGATGTTTGGGACCTTCGAGGATTGAGGACACATTGGTAGGACTAATAGGGATGTAAAAAAGAACATATTTTCGTTGTGGAGTAATTTTTTTTAATGGAATGAAGGAATTTGATGGTATTTATAGCAAAAGTGAGGCATATTTTATTAGTTTCAAGGGACACATCATTAATGATTTTTGAAAAACTATGGGCCTTCCCATAGTATTTTCCCAAGGTATTGGCTACATGGGAAACCACATAATGTATTTTAGTATAAAAAATTCTACCAGAATTATTACATCATTATTACATCATTAATGAATTCATTAAACTTACCGAAAACTCAAAACTGTATTTTTACTATTTAATAAAAATTCATCTATTTCAGAACAATCCCAAAAATTCACCAATAACATTTTTTGATGGGTCAAATTAAAAAAGGAATTCCATTTTTTTTAAAATAAATTTCTAAATATTATAAATTTAATTTTTAAATAAAACCATAATTTACTCAAAAAAATTGTTTTAAGTATATAAATCTATTATTTAACACCTTCAACAATTAATCGACAACTCAATATAGAATAACCTTAATAAAATAAAAATAATAACACAATTTACTACTAATTATGGTCATATTACTATTCATATTGGTAGGTTACAATTCTCCATAAAAAATCAAGTTGGTTCAATTAGACTCTAATTATATTACCGATCACAAGTATATATGATTTCTTTTTGAAATTCAAAACATAGAATATGATAAATTATGTTTAAAGGATTGTTAAAAATATATGCATAAAACAAAGTTTAATGGATTTAAAATTTATTTTTTAAAACTTTTTTGAGTTGTACTATATCTCAAGAAAAAATAAAAAATTAATAGTAAACAAAAAAATTCCATAATTAATTGATGAAAGAAAATTATATATTGGTATATGACCATAGAGTTTTTTCTAAAAAACTCATCGAAATGGCCAAATGTGCTTATAATAAAATGGTAACTCTCTAAGCCTCTTGACAACAATAATTTCAAAAATTGTATTGTTATTTATGTAATATAGTTTACATCACTATGAATATTTTTTTAGACTCAAATAAAATCAATTCCTATGGATCTATCATTCCACCATGAAAACTATTTGGTTACTTATAGGTTTTTTAGTTTTATTTTATTCACCATCAAAACACGCATACAATTATTAATATCCTCATGAAATGAAATGAAAAATATTATCTATGAATTTTATAAAATTATTATAAATTTGATGTTTCCAGAATATGTTCAACAATTTTCACCATGTGTTTTCTATTTTAAAAACAATAATTATTTATGTTAAATAATATATTTAAAATCATGTCATGTTAAATAGTATGTCCCTTACATTATTTGTGTCATCCTTTAACAAAAAAACAATATATAACTTCAAAAAAATAGAAAAATATAAGTCATAATAAATTATAATATGATTAATATTTTAATATTTTTTCCCAAAAACAAATCCTAGATAAATAATTCAATTTTAGGATCAATACGTAAAATTTAATTTTTCATCCATATTGGTGTAATGTTATGGAAAAAACATAGTCACAAATATATAATGAAATAAATTTGACACCTATAGTTTTTTTATATTTAAAAAATTTACTTTCTGAAGAGACATGCATGCCCATAATAATAATCGAGGACATTCCCTTGGTGATCTATCATTAATTCATAGTATCCCCATATTTACATCCTTGGAGTTTACAGATTATCCATTAACACCATTATGATTTTCCTCTTTGTCTCCCATTAATTTTTTCCCTCGAAAGTCCATTTTATATTGTTATATGATTTATAAAATTAAATAAATTATGATAAAATGAAAATATCAAAGATTAATTATTCATATTGAGTTTATTTTTGAAAAAAAGGAATAATAATGTAACATATTTCGGTGTCTTTTAGAGAGTGTATACATATGTATTTTATGATTTTTTAAATGTATTTATATTTACATATTGTAATATATTGTCGTAAATAGTTTTATTTACATGAATATTTGGATATATATTCATATTTTTGTAAATAATATGGTTAATATTGATTATATCTATGATTATTTAAATTTATAAATCTATAATTTCATAATATTTGACATGGTGATTTGTTTTATTGAGACCTCAGAATTAGTATGTTATAAATGTTAATATATTTTAATTAATGTGAATGCATATTTTTTTTGTAAATGGTTATAGAATATTTAGTAAAACCATATAAGAAATATGAGACCATGGAAAAGTTCATTAATTGGGTTTTAGAATAGGAATGACATAAGTTTGGTTATAATTTGACCTTCCATGGGAGATGCCCACTAGATGGTTCATTTTATAAAATAAATAAGTATTTAATTTATTTAAATTAAAGTTAGTAATATAATTGTTTCTCTATAAATACACTAATATAGAAAATATTCATGGTTAGTACCATAACCAATGATGATTAGAGAGGTGGATAAACAATTCTTCATGGGTTGATCTGGAATAGAGAATAATGGCGATCAGATCAATAAAAATCGTGAGCCATACATCGAACACATCAGGTCCTCTTAATAAATGGGGAGTTCACTCTTCATCAATGATAGATCCAAAAATTATCTTTGGAATAGTATTTATATATTTTCTTTCATCTATATTGATGATCACTAATTTTCGTATCCTCATAAATTGATCATCGATTTCACATCATTCTGATGATCCCATAATAATAAATTGTATTGTTTTTATCGAATTATTTTTAAGGAATGATATGACCTTTGGATACCCCTTTTATATGATAATTTTAAGATTAATATTAGCCAATTATGGATTATTATTTTATATATTTTATTGAAAACTTTGATCACATCCTTCACTATTGGTCCACGATGTTGCGGTTCGACATTGTTGGGGATTGATTAAGTGAGATAAAACCCCTAGATTCATGGAGGTTGTGAGAATGACCTATGGATTAATTGATATCTGATCGATGATGACATATTATTTGTAGTTTTTGATTACTTTATGGATTTGAGATTTAATTCAGAAATGGGATACGCAAAAGGGAAAACTTCAGTTTGATTCATTGTGATTAGATTCTAATTTTATGAAACCTTAGGCAAGGAATTAATGGATAGAGGTGTTTCCTTCTATTTTGGATGGTGAAACGATGGATTGTTTTTTTGAAAATGGTGGATAATTGATATGAATGAAGTCATTATTTTATACCCACAAAAAAATACAACTATATTACGATCATTCTAGATTTATATGAATCATGTAGATCTTTGGGCGAAATAGCTATGGATTTATGCAATGATAAATATCTCATACCATGCGGACCCACCACACAACATGTGACCCGATGTTATTATATCAAAATGTACATTGAGAGTGCACATTCATGTACATTTCCACATTGCAGGCATAACAATAGGCCACGAGGAAAAATATATACTCGGACATGGATGGGATACCGAGACACAACCATGTAAAAGGTCATAGGAAAATGTTCAATGGGATTACTAAAATTGAATGGGCATGCCTTGGGTGGCTGGCACATTATATTTAAAAAAATAAATTTCATGTAATGTAATATTTATTTCATATATGTTTCCAGGGGAGAAATTCCAAGGAAATGTGGAAAAAACACATTCCATGTGACCACAAGTACATGAATTCAACTTCTCACGATAACTTCAACAATCAATATCTCCATATCAAGGACATATATTTTGGAGTTTAAGTGGATTATCTTAATTTATTTCTCTAAGTAAATTTTATTATCGAATTCATTGTGGAAATAAATCCTGATATAGAATTATAGATAAATTAAAACACTTAAGGAAACCCTTTATGATGGAAAGGATCGGGAAAGGATCTTCATTGTTATTTCAGGGTTGCTACTCCCTTGTCGTACTAGAGTCTGTATCCCCCTTAATATTTACATATTTAGTGCTGATACTCTCCCACAGTAATCCATGGAATGGTTTCCAAATATATAGAGTTATTCTACCCTCTTATTGAGCCTTTATGGGGATCATGTTCTCAACAAGGTTTTTTAATCCCATAACTTTGGAGAATATATATAATGTATTTGCTATACTACATAATTTTTTGTGAGGATATGTGTGATATTTGGTATCATTGAAACACCCAAAGGATTTCCAAAATTAAATTGAAATTCTTGAAAATTTTTTTACTGTAGATATTTATAAGTCACATTTAAATAGAAGTCTACTGCTTCTATGTTTTGAATTTTGAAAAATGGACATCTGCAATTGTGTTCAGTATGTTATTCAGAGTCTATTGGAACCAACATGTTTTTTGGTGAATAGTAATATACCCTTATCAATATTAATATGAATAGTAAAATTATTCTCATGAATACTAAATTTTATTATAATTTTATTTTCTTAAGGTTCCAAGATAATAACATCTTGGATAATTTTTCAATATGATATAAAAGCAGTTATGGTTATTAAATTTCTAATTTTTGAATTAAGTATGATTTTATTTATCAATTACATTAAAAATACTTACAAAATTATTATCAAAAATAGCCTTCCTTTTTTAATTATACACATCGATAAATGGTTAGGGTTAATTTTAGTTATTTTTCTGAAACAGTTCATTTTTTAGTGAATAGTAAAATATACAGTTTTGAGTTTTAGTGTGTTAATTATATCAATAATGATGTAATAATGATGTAATAAACATGGTCGACTTTTGTACAAAACAATACGTTGTGAGGTGTCCCAAGTGGCTAATACCTTTGTCAAATATCATGGGCCAGCCCATGGTTTTGCAAATACCACTAATGAGGTGTTCCTTGGAAATTATTAAAATAATCTGTCACTTTTACTATAAATACAAAATCATTCATTATTTAACATCATTTAAAATTTCTTCATCAATGATGATCTATCCTCCTTACCTCCCTAGAAGTCCTCCCATGTTTTCCTCAATCCCCCATAGTCCCAACCTTCACATTCTAGGATTTACTCTACAAGGTAAGATAATTCTCAATTTCTTTCTTTTTCCATTCATTTTCTCTATTATGTGGTATAACGTTCATGTTTCCATAACATGATATTATTTAAATTTTATTAATTATATATTATTTATTATAATACATTTTTGGATGGGTGACCCTTGTCCCCACTATTTTTAATATTTTCTAAAACTATGTTGCATATCCGTTAGGCTGCCGAATTTTTGTAAGGGATTTATCAATTATTGTTTTATTTTGAGTTCTTTTATTTTTATTATTATTTATTAATATCTTCTTACCCAAGGTGCATAAAATCTTCATAGATCATGTATATTATATATGTTATCATGTTCATGGAAAATTCATCATCATTATTTTTCTCCTCCCCCACTTATTCCAGGAATAAAAACATTGTTCGTAATGTGTCAAATTACCAACATCGTGGAGGATTTGACTTCAATTTCCATTAATTATTTAAATTATAGTCATGAAACCATTTTTATGTTTGAACCCGGTTATAATATATGTATTATTACTCATCAATGGTTCTGGAATTATTTTTTTACTCATGGTTTTAATTAATAGGAAGAAATGAGGTTTATATTATCGAAGAACCACTAAAATGATCTAAACGAACATCATTAGTGATTGAACTTATGAATAATAATCATATAAAAAATCAAAATGAAAAAATTTATAAATGATAGTACTGTAAATATTTAAATACGTTTACATTCCAATTATGGATTTTCTCTTCATATTAACCAGAACATCCATCATTAACCAATCATGGAAATCATATAAGGAACTCACCCAAAATAGTGCATGGAAAAATTACTAACAATTATGGGATGAAATAAGGTTATGAAATGTCCATATAAGATGTTATAACGAATCAAATGATTCTATACAATACTAATAACAATCTTTTATGCATTATACATGAATTTTAAACAAGTTTTATGTGAGACCAACCTGAGGTAAGGGAATTCTTAACCTGATTTCCATTCTTTGGTTTAATCTTCTACTTCATTATTTATGTGTTATTAAAATTGACTGTGTTATGGGTTTTGTATATATTATGTTTCATTATGTGTACTTACATTATATATACATATTCCATACACTCTAATAAGTTTCACTTCTATTATATGAATTATTTAAGGTGTTTTTCCTTTAAAATCCTGACTTAAAATTCTGATTTAAAAAAGTAAAAAACCAATGTTTTTATAAAATTATTCATGTTGTATGATTATTTTTTGGTCATTCTAAATGTGTTTTGATTAAGGGTGGTACTTATATCTACCTCCAATGCATTCAGTATGTGTAAGATGGAGTTCGGGCGTATGGTTACTCCAGGTGTAACTGAAATGGTTACACAAATTGTAAGGTAGCTGTGAGGGTTACAAATTATAAGGTAGCTGAGAGGGTTATAAGATTATTTATGTAATGCATCAACATACCTTTATGATTCTTCATATGTTCTTATATACTTTGGATATCTCATGTTTCAAAAAGTAAGTATATATATAGCCGATATGTATTTCTTTTGAAAGGGGTTTCTTACGTTAAAGTTTTCAAGGATTAATGTGTTATTTCCTTTTTTTGTATCCTTTACTTATTTTTTTGTGATCATACCAAGTTTAAAATTACATTAACAGGTTAGTGGATGTTTAGGAAAAAGAATTAATCCATGTTAAATGTTGATTAATTGCCAGCAGATCATATTTTATGTTTTAATGTTTTATATTTTTTAAAAAATGGAAACTGTTTTTATGGTATCCAATATGTGACAATGTGTAAAGTTATGAAGGTATTATGTCCCAATTCACTAAATATATAAACTTGAAAAGATCCTCAGTGTAAAAGGAATTGTTTTCTTGAATAAATTCACGATTATGTATGTAATAAGGCATGGTCCTTATTTTTGGTATTAGATGATGGTTTAGATAATTTTAGGTGTTAGGATGATGTTAAAATAATTCCATAAATGATTTTTACTATATGATTAATTTGAAATGTTATAGTATTTAAATATTACCATGTTGCATCATCTAAGATATGTTTGTTCAGAATGGTTGTCCGAAGAAGGAACATTGATGCTGAAGAGGAGAGGCATTGACAGAACGACATCCTTCCAGATTAATATCCTAGAATGGTAGGGATTAGAACCGAGTAGTTTGTGATAGTAATGGCTCAGAAAACATAGGAAATTAATGGTGGTGTCATCTAGGCAAGTGAAAAAATAGAGGTACCACAATGGAACATGACAGTAGTGGAATATTTTATGAGACAAAACCCCCTTCTTTCAATGGATATTCTGACCTAGTATCAGTTGAAGGATGGATCAAAACCCATGAAAAGATATTTGATGTTATTGGTTGTTCATAAAACCAATAGTTAAGTCTTTACATTTATCATTTTGAAGGTGAATCTGATTAGTGCGGGTCAATGGTGACTAATATCAGGGGTAGAGAGGATTTTGATGCCTTAGAGTAGGATGAATTTAAAAGTCTTATCCTTGAATTTAATTCCCTAAAGTGGTGAGACTTAGGATTGAGTAGAAATTCATTGAATTGTAGAATAAGAACGATGATTCAGTGGTTGTGTATGAAGCGAACTTCACCCTACTGGCGAGGTATACTCCAAATCTTATTCTGTATCTTGATAGAAATATAAAACGATTTTACTCAGGACTGAAGCCAAGGTATCGAAGGTCGTTGGTCTCCAATGAATTCAAATGTTATGAGAAACATGTCTGATGTGTTGAGAGGGTAGAGATAGAGTTTGATGATGGTCACATACATTTTGGCAACAAAGAGAAGAAGAGTTCTAGGTGGAAAGTGATTGGAAAGAATCAACCAAAGAAATCTAATGGTAAGAAAATCCAGTTTCCAGTTTGTGAAAATTTTGGCAACAAACACCCTGGGGAATGTCTTACCAAAACTGGGAAGTGTTTTAAATGTTGAATGTTTTGAAATATGGTATGAGATTTTAATTAAAATGATCCTAAGTATAATCCAGATAAGAAAACTGTAAAGTGTTTTAAATGTGGTGAGATGAGTAATTATGCAAATGCCTGCCCAAAGAGAGATCTGAATAATGAAAAGAAGATAGACTATAAGCCGAAAGGTGTAGTGAGATCCTGTGAAACTACATCAGCAGATGTCTGGCTATTGAATAAAGTTGTATTAGGTACTTTGTTTGTTCACTAGTATTTTGATATAGTTTTGTTTGATACAGGGTCTACACATTCCTTTAACTCAGTAAAATTTTCGAGTAAATTGAAAATATCACATCAACAAATGAGACATGAACTCATTGTAAAAACACTAGGGGGAGATATTATAAAAAAGATAAATTATAAGAACCTTTCTATTGTGGTCTCAATAAATAATTTACCTATGAATTTTGTTCTCTTACCCATAGACGAGTTTGAAGTTATTCTGGAAATGTATTGGCTTTTTGTTTATCATTCTATGATTGATCTTACTGATAAATAATTTTTTTAGAAAGTGTTTCAGTTTGTATAAAAAAACCCATAGAATTTATAACATATCAGGAAGATGAGAAACTGTTGAAAGATGGAAATGAATGTTATCTTTCTAATATTATTGAAAATAGGAAAACTGTTCAGATTGATGATGTGCCTGTGGTAAATTATTACCTTGATGTTTTTTCTAATGAGTTACCCAGTTTCATACCTAATCATGAAGTCAAATTCAAAATTTACTTAGTTATTGATGGTAAGCCAATTTCAAAACCCCCATATCGTATGTCTCAAATAGAACATTTTGAATTGAAAAATCAGTTGTAAGAATTTCTTGATAACAGCTTCATTCATCCTAGCACTTCATCATGGGGAGCTCCTGTTTAGTTTATTAAAAATAAAGATGGTTCCATGATACCTTTCATTCATTATTGAGCTTTGAATAACATCACTATTAAAAACAAGTATCCTTTTCCTCATATCGATGAATTGTTTGATCAACTCAAGTGAGCTCAGTACTTTTCCATGATTGACTTGAGATCCAGATACCATCAGTTGAAGGTGAAGGAGGATGGAAACCATAAAACAGTGTTTCGTACTAGAAATGGGCATTATGAATTTGTTTTTGTTCCCTTTGGGATAACTAATGCACCTGATGTATTCATGAATCTTATGAATAGTGTATTTCATGAGTTCTTGAACATGTATGTGGTTATATATATTGATGACATTTTGGTGTTTTATACAAATAAAGAGGAGCATGAAAAATCTCTAAGGGTCATTTTAAAAACCATAAAAGTAATGAAACTTTTTGGAAAATTAAGCAAGTGTGATTTTAGGTAAAAAAAATTCTTTTTTTTGGAACATTGTAAATAAGGAAGGAAAAACAGTTGATCATTCCAAAACAAAAGTGGATGATGAATTTCCAATAACCAAAAATGATATATAGATTCGTAGTTTTCTTGGATTCACAGGTTATAACTGATTTTTTGTTTAGAACATTTCTCAGTTATGTATCCTGATAAATAAGTTAACATGGAAAGGGGTTGATTTTGATTGGATAGAAGAATGTGATATTTGCTTTCAGGAACTAAGGAAGAGATTGGAAAATGCTCTAGTTTTGTCCTTTCCTTCTTGAAATGGTGATTTCCTAATCTACAGTGATGCTTCATTGAAAGGACTTGGTTGTGTTTTGATACAGAATGACAGGTAATTTTTAATTCTTTAAGACAACTAAAACCTCATGAGTTAAATTATCTCACACATGATTTGGAATTGGAAGCTGTTTTTTTTCACTAAAAATTTGGACGCATCATTTATACGGTTCCAAATGTCAAATATAAACTGACCCTAAAAGTCTGATGTTTATATTCATTCAGAAGGAATTAAAAATGATGTAGAGAATATGGATTGAACTAATAAATGATTATGATTTTATGATCAATTACCATCCAGGAAAAGAAAAAAAATTCGTGGATGCGTTGAGTCAAAAACATCATGCATCATTAACCATGTTACATATGGAACACAATCCCTTGATTAATGATTTTATGAATTTTTGCATAGAAGTTATTGGTGAAGGGAATATATCTATTTTGTTTCAGGTTTCAATTCAGTCTCAGTTGTCAGACAAAATTAAGAAATCACGGAAGGAAGATCGTGAGATATAGAAAAAAGCTAAAATTGGTTAAAATGGATAAACTTATAGAATTTAACATTGATAATTTTTATGTTTTAAGATTTGGAAAAAGTTTGTGTGTGTCATGTCATTCTCAGTTTAAGAAAGATTTGTTCTATGAAGCTCATAGTTCTTCATTTTCAGTTCATTCTAGAATACTAAGATGTATAGATACCTTCAGGAGTAAAACTGGTGGGATGGAAGGAAAAGGGATATTGCTAATTTTACCATGAAATGTTTGACATGTCAGTAGTTTAAAGTATAGCGGTAGTTATTGAAGGGGATTCTTCGGCCTTTTCCAGTGCCAGAGTGGAAGTGGGAGAATGTATCCATGGATTTTCTGGTGGGACTACCTAAGACATCTCGAGGTAACAATGCAACTTGAGTTATTGTGGATCGGCTGACAAAAAAACACATTTTATTTCTATTCAAGATAGAATGTCTTTGGATCTTCTTTTCGATTGTACCTCATGGATATTGTTAGGTTAAAAGGAGTTCCTCTTTCCATTGTATCTAATCAGGATCCCAGGGTCACTTCTTACTTTTTGAAGTGACATCAAAAGTCATTGGGCACATAATTAAATTTCAGTACAGCTTTTTATCCTCAATCAGATGGGAAGTCAGAATGAATGATTCCGATATTGTAGGATATGCTTCGAGCCTGGTCAATTGGATATGAGGGCCGATGGGATCAATATCTATATTTGGATGAGTTTTCTAACAATAACAGTTTTCATACCAGTATACAGATGGAAACTTTTGAGGATTTGTAAGAAAAGAGGTGTCAGAATCCAACGTTTTGGGATGAAGTTGGTGAAAGGATGTTTATGGGGCCATAATTAGTAGAGGAAGTTTCTAAGAAAGTGAAGATGATCTAGCAGCACATATGGACTGCTCAGAAAAGGCAGAAAAGTTATGCAGGTAACAGAATGAAAGAATTTTCTTTATAGGTAGGTGGCCATGTATTCCTTAAAATCTCTTCTTAGAAATGTGTGATGAATTTTGGAAAGAAATTAAATCTAAGTACATGGTTTATCTACCCTTTTGAATTAGAAAACAAAGTTGGACTTGTTGTATACCGAGTAGCTTTGCCTCTATGTTTGTCTCAGGTACACAATTTTTTTTTCAAGTTTCGATGATAAGGAAGTATGTTCCAAATTAGACTCATGTTTTGAGCCCAAAAGTAGTTCAGCTAGAGGAGAACCTTTCATATAAAGAGAAACTAGTTGAGATTTCTGATAAAAAAGAATGGGTATTACGGAATAAGGTAATTCACTAGTTAAAGGTTTTGTGGAGAAACCACATGGTTGAAGAAGAAACATGGGAGTCTGAATATGCTATGAGGTAAAGGTACCCTCTCTTCTTTAATAAGATAATAAAATTGCGAGGATGGAATTTCAAGAAGGAGGGGATAATGTAACACCCCACGGTTATCTAAAAATAAATTGAAATTCATGAAATTTTGTTTAATGTAGATATTTATAAGTATCTTTTAAACATAATTTTACTACATCTATGTTTTGAATTTTGAAAAATGGTCATCTACAATTGGGTTCATTATGTTATTTAGAGTCTATTGGAACCAACTTGTTTTTTGGTGAATAATAACAAACCCTTATGAATAGTAATATGAATAGTAATATGACACTAATGATTAGTAATTTTTTTTATTAATTTATTTTCATAAGGATGTAAGATAATAACATCTTCGTTAATTTTTCGATTTTATATAAAGGCAGTTATAATTTTTAATTTCTTAATTTTTAAATTATGTATGATTTTATTTAGAAATTAAATTAAATATAATTAGATAATTATTTTAAAAAATGGACTAAATTTTTAAATTTTACACGTTGATAAATGGTAAGGGTGAATATTAAGGATTTTTCTGAAATAAATGTTTTTTAGTGAATAGTAAAAAAATACAGTTTTGAGTTTCGGTTTGTTAATGACATCACTAATGATGTAATGATGATGTAATAAAACTAGTCATCATTTGTATATTAAAATAATTTGTGAGGTGTCCCAAGCAGCTAATACCTTGGGAAAATTCCATGGGCATTCCCATGGTTTGGAAAATACCACTAATGAGGTGTCCATTGAAAATTATTAAAATAATCCATTACTTTTGCTATAAATACCAACCCATTTCTTCTTTAACATCAATCCAAATTCCTCGTCAACAAAACTATGACCACATTACCTCCCTAGAAGTCCTCCTAAGGTTTCACCATGCCTCCAAGGTCCCAACCATCATGTTTTATGAGTTACTCTATAGGGTAAGAAAATTATTAATTTGTTTCTTCTTCCATTCATGTTCTCTTTTATGTGGTATAACGTTCATGTTTCCGTAACATGTTCGTATTTACTTATAATTATAGATCTATTCTATATTATGATTCATTTATGTATGGGTGACCCCTGTCCCCACTTTTTTTAATATTTTCTAAAACTATGTTTCATAACCGTTAGGCTGCAGAATTTTTGTAAGGGATTTCTCAATTTTTCTTTTTATTTTGAGTAACTTTATTTTCTTATTATTTCTTCATCTATTCTTACCCAAGAGGCATGAAATCCACATATATCATTTATTTTCTGGATTTTGTCATTTTAATTGAAAATTCATCATTATTATTCTTCTCCTCTCCCACTTATTCAAGGAATGAAAACATTTTCCGTGATGCGTTGAATTACCACATTATGGATGATTTGATTTCAATTTGCATTAATTCTTTCAAGTATAGTCATGAAACCATTTCTATTTTTAAACATGGTTATAATATATATATCATTCCTGAACCATGGTTCTGGAATTATTTTTTACTCATGGTTTTAATTTATAAGATAAATTGAGGTTTTTATTAACAATGAACAACTAAACCGATCTAAACGAAAATCATTAATGTTTTGACTTTTAAATCATCATAATATAAAACATCAAAATGGTAAATGGTATAAATAATGCTGCATGAAATATTTAAATACATTTAAATTGCAATTTTGGAGTTTGACTTCTAATATAAAATAACATCCATCATGAACCAATCATACTAATCAAATAAGGAACTCACCCAAAACAGTGCAAGGAAGAAAATATTAACAATTAATGGGTGAAATGAGGTTATGAAATGACCATATATGATTTTGTAAACATGAAAATTTTTCTGTAAAATAATAATAGAAACCTTTAAACCATTATACAGGATGTTGAAACATGTTTGATGTAAGAAAATCATGTGGTAAGGGAATTCATAACCATGTTTTCAATCTCTGGGTTAACCTCCTACATCATTATTTATGTGGTATTATAATTGTTTGTGTGATGGGTTTTGTATATATTATGTTTCATTATGTGTATTTACAGTGTATATGAATATTCCATACACTCTAATAAGTCTCACGTCAATTATGTGAATTATGTAAGGGGTTTTTCCATTAAAATACATTTTTAAATTTCTGTTTTACAAAATTCAAATGTAATGTTTTTATTAAATTATTCATGAGGTATTGTTATGTTCTGTTTCATGGAAATTATTTAGGATTAATTGTGAAACCTATATCTCCCTCTAATTCATTGGTTATGTTTATTTTGGAGGTCATCTGTATGGTAATTCCAAGTGTAGCTGTGATGGTTACAAAAATTCTATGGTAGCCGTGATGGTTACAAATTATAAGGTAGCCGAGAGGGTTGTGAGATTATGTAAGTAATTCCCCAAGATAACATTGTGATTATACTTATGTTCTTATGTGTCGTGTAAATATCATGTTTCAAAAAATAAGTACATATATATAGGTGATAAGTATGTATTTTTAAAGTTATTTCAAACGTTACAAGTATTCAAGGACCAATGTGTTCATTCCTTATTTTTTTTATCCCTTACCGAGTTTTTGTGATCATCCCAGTTTCAAATGACTTTCACAGGTTAATGGATGTGTAAGACAAAGAAGGAAGCCATGTTAAATTTTTAATAACTATCAAGGGATCATGTTTTAATTTTTAATTTTTTATATTTTGAAAAAAATAGAAATTGTTTTTATGGTATCCACTATGTAACAATGTGTAATGTTCTGAATGTATTATGTCCCAATTATCTAAATCAATAAACTTGAAAAGATCCTCAATGTAAAAGGAAGTGTTTTCTTAACTAAATTCATGATTATATATTTAATAAGGTTGGGGCCTTATAATCATATGTGGTATTTTGGGTCTACATAAAGACTCAATGTTATCCTTTTTTATATAGAGATAGATATTCACTTTCTCTCTCATCTAGGATTATTTATGAGAATATATATGTTGAGTTTTTCTTTCCTTCTTGATCCGAGTTGATATTATTTATATTGTATCATAATATTTGTCCATTGTGTTTTTTGGGGGAATCCTTCTGATACATATATACTCACCAATAATTGGGATTTTACCACACATGTTGTGTCTTATTTATATGACATGTAGATCATGTTGAAATTGGGACAACTAAGTGAAACTCAACTTCAACTTCTTCCTTCAGTGGTAATGAATGAAAATTTGCAGTTTTCCCTCTCAGGTTATATTTTTATAGTTTTTTATTAAGTTGGGGCTTTATTTTGGTTGGGTTTTCATTTTCTTCATTTTTTCTATTATGTGTATACTAATGTGTTACATTTTTATCGAATTTTTTTTACATACATGGTTGTTCCTGAATGATTTATTCAATATTATATAACTATGAAATTATTCTGGGATATTTGTGTGTTAGTGCATACATCAACATAGTCTATGTACTTATATTTCATGTGTTCCTTATTATTATATGTTACCAGACCCTATATTATAAGAGATGGGATTGTGGTTTTCACAATTTTTCTTCCTCTATCAGGGAGTTCCTTCAGAGGGTTGGTTCACAACACAGTGGTATCAGTGAAGTTCATCCTCAATTCAATGTTGATGTTGGTCCTATGGTGTGTAGTAGCATGGGAACTTATATAAATGGGGTCATAGAGTCTCATGTGAATAATTTAGGGTAAGGAACCCATTGTTGGAGAATTGTCTGATGTATCCATTAATTTGGACATAAACTACCAATATTTGGACACAGCATACTGAGACATTTGTTACATTAAATCATTGGATCATTTATCAAATTAGATTGATTCCTATAAATTTACTTCATGAGTCATCTACCCATATATTTATTCAAATCATTCCCTAGTATGTCTTGATCACATTCATCATGCCTCCACAAAGACAACTAGTGTGGTTACAGATATAAGATTCTTATGACGATCCATTTAGTGATGACACATGTATTCATGGTCTATCTCATGATGTTTTCCACCTAGTTAGAATAGAGAATTTCCCCCAAAAATCAAGTAGTTGAGGTTCATATTAGGGTAGAATAAATATGGATTTAGTTTTTACAAACTATGAGGGTTAAAAATTCAGATACAAGTAAGTTTTATTTATGAGCTAATACCATATGAAGAATGGGATATGCTTGATTCAATGGTCTAAGTATACATTCTCTATAGGAACCCAACTGATCAGAATTTTGTTCTTATTCCCATCCTTATTCACAAAAAAGTAAGGAACTGGTGGCTGTTGGTGGTGCAGACCCATGATGAGATGGCATTATCTTGATAAGACATCCCAAATTTATTTCATAAGGAGTGAAACCCCTCATGATTATTATCGGTGCTGATTTAGAAACTTATTTTGATATAGAAGCGTAACATGATTGTTTTGAGTATGTTGTGACGATCATTGGTCTGACATATTACACCCTATATATGGTGTGCTATAGTTTCTTTCTATCAAATAATTTGGTTAGAATACTTTGGATTTTATTTGTTTCCAACATATTCTTTTTTTTGTTGATGGACTATTTCTATGTGAGAGAGTAGTCTCTAGTGACTGAAAGATTCTTAGAAGTGAGACATCATGTGGTTGAAATCATGTGGCTGATTATGAAAGATTTATAGGTCATATTAATTCAAGGTATGTTAAGGGAGTCCCTTATGGAGGTGGTGATAATTATGGTACATGTAGATCTATATAGGGAGGAGCTTCTAGAATAAAGAGACATTATGAATTGTATTCATAACCACTCGTAGGCAGACCACACAAGGCTCAACGAGATAACGGTCATGACCAGAGCAAACTATAGGCTAGTGGATGAATTTATATATGATTTCCTTAAGGATATTTAAGGCCTACCACTTTAATTGGAGAAGGAATTTTGTATTGAATTTCACTTTGATCTAGAATTAATATCATCATTAACATATTCAAAAGGATCTATCGAGCTTTTGGATATGAGGGGGTGGTTATAGGACCTTTAAGAGAAGGGTTTTATTATACACAATGTGTCACCTTGCGAAGCTTTAGTTTTTGTGTGTGAATAAAGTGAATTGGATGATAATTATATGTGTAGATTTTCATCACATAAAGTATGTTATGATAAATAACACGTTCCCCATGACTATTACTGATGACCTCGTTGACTATTTTCGTAATGTCCCACTATTTTTTAACCATGTTTAAAAACAATTGTTTTTTAAATTTTATTTATAACTACAATTCTGTTGTAAAAACAATCTTCAGGATGATGTTTGATGTGTAGAGATATTTTTTATGCATTTATATCGGTCTTGGGTAAAGGCTCGTTGAGTTTCTTAAATGGATAGATGGGTTCTGGGAGCACCCAACCTGCTAGATTTGTACGCACAGATTGTGCACATATAGTCAAATCGTGTTGGTCAATCGTGCGTGTTAAAATTAGTTTCCATTTGTGGACGCATGGTCCACACATGATCTATTAGACCGTGCGAGTCATATAGTTTGTCTCACCTAGTTTTATGTTTCAGGTTAATTTATTAAATTAAATTTATGATTAAAAGAAATATAATCAAATGATGTGAATTAGGGGTTTGATTAAATTAAATGCATGGTTAAGTGGAATTTAATTAATTCAATTGAAATTGTGGATTTATTTATTTAAATTGAGTTTGGTAGAAATCAATTAAACGACAACGAATTGGGGAATTTATGTCATTAAATTCAGTTGAAAATAATTTAATAAAATAATGTAAAAGATGGATTTTATTTTATTAAATTAAAGTTTCTAGAACGTAATTAAAAAAATACTGAATTGGGGAATTTGACTAACTTAATTTATTGCAAAAGCATTTAATTAAATATTTTTAAATGGGGGTTTTATATAAGTAAATTATTGATAAGATAATTTAATATAATGAGGTCGATATAGAGAATGTAGAAATCATTTAATTAAATTATGTTGGATATATTTCAATTAAATGTATTTTAATGGGGGAATAAGTGTAATTAAAATATGTAAAGATATTTTAATTGACTAATGTTTTTATATTGATGTTATTTAATTAAATTAAGATTATAATATTTAAAATTATTTTTTAAAAATTATGATGAGCTGGATTCCTTATTTATTTAAACTAATATGAGAAAAATTTAATGAAATGACTAGAAAATGAGGAGTCGGGGGTTATTAATGAAGGGGGATATTAAATGGTCAAATTTAAATAATGTGTAAATGAAGAGTTGGGGTTTATTATAATTAAATTTAATGTAAATACAAATTTAATTAATTAATGTGAAGTTGATGTTTTATTTAATTAAATTCAATGTTTAAAAGAATTTAATTTGTCATTAATAAATGAGGATTGTTATTTAATTAAATTGAGAATGATATAATTAAAATAAATAATGTTGATGAGTTGGAGTTTTTAATTTAATGAAATTATGTTCAGATAATTTCATTTAAAAACATGAATTTGAGAGATTATTAAATTAAATTCAATGGGAATGAATTTAATTAAATAAAGAATAATGAGGTGTCAGGGATTTATTTAATTAAATTGTATTGAGAGGATTTAATTAAATAACAATGGGTTGGAAAATTTATTAAATTAAATTCGGTTAGAATGGTATTTAATTAAATGACATGTTAAATGTGGACATGAGGTCTTATCTAATTCAATTCAATATTAAGATAGATTTAATTATTTGATGAAAAATTGCGTTTCATTATATTTAAGCATATTGAGAGAATTTACTTAAATAATGATGTGTTGGAGAATTTATTTAATTAAATTATGTTAAATGGAATTTTATTAAATGATGTGATTTATGGGTTTTATTTAATTAAAATTATTGATTATAATTTAATTAAATTATTTTTAAATGGGGTGATTTCGGGTTTATAGAAGAATCATTTTAATAAATGACACTAATATTAATGGTTATTATTATTGTGGTTTTATTTTATTAAATTGAGGTTGATGAATATAATTAAATGAAGCGAGATGGAGTGTTTTATTTATTTAAATTATGTAAAATGGAATTTTAATAAATATTATTAAATGGGGTTTTTTAATTAAATTAAATGTTCATTTTAATTTAATGGTATGATGGGAAAAATGTGATTTATTTTTGTTTAAGTGAACCATGAGAGAATTTAATAATTTTTTTGTGAAACGAGGGTTTTATTCAATTAAATTAAGTTGAGTGAATTTTATTTTACAACGATGAGTATGAGTTGTAATAACTAAATACGTCAAAGTAAATTTAATTAAATGTGGTACAATAGAGTTTTCATTTAACTAAATACGTGGGAGAAAATTTAATTAATTGGTGATAAATGATGTGTAAATGGAGTGTTAGTGTTTATCTAATAGGAGAGTTAATTAGTGGATAAAAATAATAATATCATAGTTATTATTATTATTATTATTATTTTTTTAATTCCTATAAAAAAAATTTGGGTTTTAACTAATTTGAAAGAAATAAAAGAAGGGAGAGTCGCACAACATGAGAGGTGTGATCCCCACCCCTTAGCACTCCCTATGTGAGGTGCACCAGCCCATCCTCTAGATCTTCTTCGTACGGATATCTCCTTTAGATATCTTCATGAATCATGTATGTCTCAATGAGGTGATACATTCTACGTGAATTTTATTATTTTCATTTTCTATTTCATCTCTCTGTCTCCCAATCATTGTTTGGCTAAGACCCTAACTGAGTGTTTGATTTAGTTTCTTCTTCTCTTCTGATTCTTGGTGGTGCATAATATTTCTCGGGACATGTTTGTCCATATTATGACAACATCCACCAAGGGCATTGCGGTTCGCCTCGATTCTATTCACTTCTTTCAATGACGAGTTATGATCAATACCTGTTAATGGGTATTTCACCCCTTATATAAAGTTTTTATTTAATAAATATGTTGTGTTTAATTATTAGGGTGTGTGTTCGTCTCCACCACACTATTTATGAGTTCCAGTTAATTTTTGTTAGGTGTGTCATTGAATTATGAGTTCATGGACGATTTTCTGGAGGTGCTTGTGCATGGGAAGATTGTGGTTTAGTTTAGAAATTGTTTTCTTGACCAATTCTTATAAATAGGTTCCTCAAGTTTTCATTATAAAAGCAAAACACAATATTTATTTAATTATGTTTATTGATAACATTGATTGTAAATGCTGAATGAATGGTTTATTGGCATAAAATGATTAAAATATTTACATAATAATATTTTTATAACGAAACCCCTCCAATGAAAACATATTGTTTAGATGGATATGTCCATTTAACTTTATTTTGTGGTATTGTAATTCTTCCTTTTTATGCTTACACATGTGGGTTAAGTAGAATTTATGATTATTGGGTAGTATATGATGAGATATTTAATTTGGGAATTAATTATGAAATTTTAATTGGATAAATTAATATAATTAATTGTGGATTAATTACATTCCTTGAGATTTAAATATATATAATTAATAAGAGGTTTAATTATAAATTTTGGGAAAAATATGTTGAGATAATTAATTTGTGAAATAATTATGTTCTTTGAGATTTGGAAATAAATAATACATTGGGTTATTAATTATAAGATATTTTATTGTCTAATTGAGATATTAATAGTGAATTAATATTACTCTTTGAGATTTTAAAATAGGTTATTAATCGGGGGATTAATTTTAAGATATTTATTTTCATATTTGAGATAATTAATTTGGTGATTAATTTTGATGTGTTGTTTGTGTTGAATTGGGATAAACAAGGGAAAATTAATTATGCGCCTTGTTGTTGTTCATGATATTTAATTGTGATATTAATTGTCATGAATTGAGATTTGTATTGGATAACAGTTTCTAGAAAAATTAATTATGGAATGTTCTCCGTATAGTACATTAACTATTTTCTGATTTAATTAATGGATTCATGCACTCAGTTAATTGATCTGTTAACTAATTGATTTGGTATGTTTAACTAATTGATTTGATTAGTAAGGGAACACAGGTAATTAATTTGGTAAATTAATTATCATGTTTTCGGTCAAGTGATTGGGATAATTAGATTATTTAATTATCCAGTCGATATGATTGGGGATAATAATAATTAATCATTGAACTATTATATGTTGAATGGTTATTTGATTATAGAATTAATTGATAGGAAATTGATGTTGTTAATTAGTTTTTGGACTAATTAACAGACATGATTAGTTAATTTATTAATTAATTATTGTATAGGATTTGTGGTGTTTTTCATGGAGTTTGACACCATTGATATAAATAAATGAGCTGGATTTTGGGTGAAAGATATGGAATTCTTCACCAATGGGGTTTTTGGTATTAGACATGGTGATCTACATTGCTGGTAGATCTATCAATGTTGTTTAGTTTTTGGGGTGTTAGACATGGTGTTCTATACCAATGATAATTGATGACAAACAATATTTTAGGTTTAAGGTATGTTGTTCTGCATTGATGGGATTTTGGGGTGTAATACATGGTGTTTTACACCAATGATAAATAAATGTGTGTGAATTGGGCTGTTAGAAATAGCGATCCACACCGAATGATAATTGAGGTGTTTGACATGGCGATCAACGGCAAATGAATAACAAAAATTAATTATGAAATAAATGAATGATGTGGGACATGCCTGAGTTAAATTTGATTAAAAAAATAATGTTTATGAATGATTATAATTCCCCCACGAGCAGATGTTAGTCTGAAGGTAAGCGAAACCATGTGAATCTTAGAGATAATAAATCATAAAATATTGAATAATTGGTAAATTGTAGAATGGCACTGATGCTTGGTAAATATGATTGTATGATTCACGTGCAGACTTTTATTCTGGCTATGGGCCGAAGCAAGTATCATCCTCTGGTTTCAATTTTGAACATGAATGTGTTGTTGGATATATTTTCAAATATGTTATTACCTCGTTATATATGAGAACCATTTGTTATATTTCATTATCTATATTGATCTAGAAAACTGGTCTTCCTATCCTACTAAGATGTATATTTCATACCCTATTCATAGATCCATTGCAATGGGGTACCCGAGTATTCAGTCTTGTTTGCAGGAATATAGACCTTTGCTAGTGGATGTCACATATACATGAGTGTTAGAGGAAAAGGATCGAGCGAGTAATCAAGATTTTCATGGAGATCACCCTTAGTGATTTGATTCATTTCATTATTTCTATATTTAAATTTAAATAATGGTGTTTTTTTACTTCTTTCTGATATGTATCACCATGACATGCATGCATTTTATAAACTATCATTGGTCGTTTTCATTATTAAATTGATTTTTTTTTACATTTTCTTCTACTATTGTCTGATATTATTATATATTCCCGATGTTCACAATTAATAATAGGTTATATTCACCCCACTGATTATCCGTAGACATTCTTTCATAGTTGGAATCCCCTGGAATATGGGGAGATGCACTTGAGGTCATGTAACGACCGTTCCGCTAACTTATTCAATGGTAATCCAGTTCGAGATGATAAAAATATGTATCATATGGGTCGGTTTTATTTCATTCTCTGTAATCATTAAGTTTTGGGTTTGTAGACAACAGACTAGTAAAGTGTCAGTGCTCGGTTAATAGAATTTCTTGGTATTGATCACCCCTTGTACGATAAATGACCAAGTGGATATGGATGTGAATTGATGTTTATAATTCTTGTGATTACAGTTGATATAATTTCACCTTGAGTGACTGGTTTGTTTTTTTATTCATACGGATTATGTTTTTTAAAAAAAATTTCCTGGTACTGGTATGACATGGAAATTTAATTACATCAATCATCTTCTGAACAAAAATATTCACATTCCATGAATATTACATTTGATTTATTTCATTAGCAGGATGCCCACTAATTTTTATTCTATGCCTTTGGTGGAATTCCATTTTTTGATCTCCTTTTGCAAACACTCTTGTATAACATGTTTAAATGATTATATGTCACGCTTCCTCTATTATAAGAATGTTTTATTGTTTTTTCATGCTTCGATTCTATATCATGTGGTTGTGTTACTACTTATGATAACATTCTATAATTTTTTTGATATGTAAATGGATGTTTGAGTTGAAATCGATTGGTTTCTTTTATGATGGGTATGGGTTTCATGTCTCAGTGATTTATTTCTTGGAAAGAGCTGTCCCTTGGAGTTCTAAAATGATTAAGGGTGCATATAGTTTTTAGGAATGCAATGTGATCATTCAAATGACAGATCATGAACTTGTTGGGTTGCGTGATGTTGTAGTAGTTCTCGATGGATTCTTTGGGACCGAATATTTTTATGTTGAAAATATTATAATGTCTCTTGTTTTTTTGAATGGGTTAAAACACAAATGTTTTTGATGTTTTTCATCATAACAACGGGTCAGTATTGAAACAAATCTGTGGGATGACGTTTCATGAGTTATGAAATTTTAAACTTGTTTATATTAGGATTACGTAAATGCTCGAGGAGTTTCCTAAATTGTTGGATGGGTTTCAAGAGCACCCGGCCTGGTAGATATGTCCACAAAGGCTGCGCCTGGTTAGTCAAACCACGCGAGTAAGACCTGAATATTAAAATAGGTGTTCATTAGCAGATGTGTGGTCCTCACAAAATCTATCAAAACCTATAATGCATATAATTCATCTCAAATATATTTATGTTTCATGATAAATTATTTATTTAAATCTAGGATTAAAAGGAATTTAATTAAATTATGTCAATTGAGGGTTTTATTTAATTAAACTCAATGTTAATGGGAATATAATTATTTGATGTGGAATGGTAAATTTATTCAATTAAATTGAGGTTGATTTAATTTAGTTAAATGATGATCAATTATAGAATTTACTTAATTTAATTCATTATAAAAAAATTGTTAATATATTTAAAATGCGGGTTTCTTTTAATTAAATTAAAGCTAAGACAGTTTAATTAAATAATTATTAACTAGATTAACTTTATAATTAAATTCATTTCAAATAAATTTTATTAAATAAATTAGAATGGGGGTTTTATTTAATTAAATTAAACAAGAGAGAATTTAAATAAATGAGGCTGAGCAGGAGAATGAAAATTTCATTTAATTAAATTGTGTTGGAGAGATATAAATTGCATGGTGTTGAATGGTGGAATTAATTAAATTAAATTATGTTGAGAGTTTTTAATTAAATTTCATTAACATGGAGAAGATATTTGTATTAAATAAGATAAAAGTTATTAAAATTACAATTTTTTTAAATGAAGATCTGGTGGAGTCGTTATTTCATTAAATTGACATGAGTGGAATTTAATTAAATGACATGTAAATGAGGAGTCAATGCTTATCATATAAGGGGGGATATTAAATGGTTAGATTTTAATTATTTCTAAATGAGTATTTGGGGTTTCTTTTAATTAAAATCATTATAAAGATGAATTTAATCAATTAATTCGAAGTGGAGGACCTAATTATTTAAATTCAACATTTAATATAATTTAATTAGTCATTGAATAATGAGTATTATTATTTAATTACATTAAGGTTGAGAGATGTTTACAAAATAATGTTTATAACTTTTAGTTTTTAATTTTATGAAATTATGGTGAGGGAATTTAATTAAATAACATGAATTAGAGAAATTATTTAATTAAATTAATTTATATCAAATTTAATTAAATGATGACTATGGAGGTGTCATGGTTTTATTTAACTAAATTTTAGTGTGAAAATTTAATTAAATAATAATGAGTTCAAAAATATATTTAATTAAATTCAGTTTGAAATAAATTTAATTAAAAGATGTGTTATATGTGGATTTTGGGTTTTATCTAAATAAATTCGAAGTTAAGATGAATTTAATTACTTGATGAAAAATTGGGATTTTAATTAATTAAATTGCATTGATAGAATTTTAATTAAATAATGATGTGTTGGAGATTTTATTTAATTAAATTTTGTTGAATGAAATTTAATTTAATGATGTGATGTGTGAGTTTAATTTAATTAAAATTTTTGTGGAGAAATTAATTAATTCATGTATAAATGGGGTGATTGGGGTTTTTTTTAAAAAAAATTTATTAAATTATAATAATATTATTTTTTATTATTTTGGTGGATATATTTAATTAAATTTTGGTTGATGAATTTAATTAAATGAGGTGAGATCTAGAGTTTTATTTAATTAAATATTATAAAATTTAATTTAATTAAATGTTTGGAAATTAGTTTTTTTAATTAAATTCATGTTTATGTGGAATTTAATGATTTGATGTGAAATAGGTGTTTTGTTTTAGTTAATGTGAAGGTTGAGATAATGTGATAAATTTTTGGATAAAAAGGATTTTATTTAATTAAATATGGTTGAGTGAATTTAATTAATTAATGATCAGTTGGATTTGTATTAATTAAATTCATTTAAGGGAATTTAATTAAATTATGTAAGAAGGAGTTTTTATTTAATTATATATGTGGCCGAGAATTTAATTAAATGGTTTTAAATGAGGTGTAAATTGGGTCTTGGGGTTTATCTAAGAAGAGAGTAAATTAATAGATATTAAAAATAATATAATAAGGTTTATTATTATCATTATTATAAAAATTGTTATATTTTAAATATGGGTTTTAAGCAACTGAATAGAGATAAAATGAGGGAGAGGCACACAACCAGTGAGGTGTGATCCTCTCCCCTTAGTTCTCCTTATGTGAGGAGCACACCCCTCCTCCAGCTCCTAATCGCGCGACCGTATCCATTTTACGACATCTATAATCATGTTTGTTTTGGGAAGGTGAGTCTATATGTGTGAGCATTTTTATTTGAAAAGGGAATTTTGGCTCTCTATCTCCCGATCACTGTTCGGCTGAAATCGTAACTCTGGGTTTTTTTCGGTTCCTACTTCGCTTTCGACTGAAGGTTGTGCAGAAGATGTCTCGGTACGTGTTGGTCTGTTTTTCAACAACTGACGTCAAATGCAAGGACGTTCATCTCAAATTGTTTCACCATTGTCAAGTTCTGGTAATGATCCATACCTGTTAATGGGATTTTTCACCCCTCAAATAAGGTGAAAATGGTTTAAATGTGTTTCAGTTAATTATTTGGGTGTTTGTTGGCATCTGCCTCTCTATTTATGTGTTCCAGTTAATTTTTGTAAAGTGTTGGAATCGTTTCAAAGTTCCAAGAATCTTATTTGGAGGTGCATATGCATGGGATGAATGTCGGTTAAGTTAGAAAGTGTCATCTCGACCAATTCCTTGATGTTGGGTCATCAACTATGATTAGTTAATAAAACGAAATATTTGTTTAATTATCGTTATTGATAACTTTGAATGTAAATGATTAATGGATGTTTTATTGGAATAAAATGATTTTACAGATTATAGAATCAAATTTTAAAAATAAAACCTCTCCAACAGAGGTGAAATACCATAAAGAAAAAAATAATAATGTTTAGATGGATATGTTCGTTTAGCTTGTTGTTATATGATTTTCTGTTTTTCCCATTTTGGGTTGACACAGTATGGTTAAGTAAAATTTATGAGTATTGTTCATGATAAGTTGAGATAATTAATCAAGAAATTTGATATGATATTTTAATTAGATAATTTAATATAATTAATGGCTGATTAAATATGTGCCATGAGATTGAAATATATATTTTTAACCAGGGGCTTAATTATGAATTTTGAGAAGGATAGGATATGATGATTAAATTGTGAATTAATTATGTTCTTTGATATTGGAATATAGATAATTAATAAAGGTATTAATTATATGATATTTAATTGGCATATTGAGATAATTAATTGAACATTTTGATATTTTAAAATAGGCAATTAATTAGGTGATTAATTTAACGATAGATTTAACTAGTTGAGATAAATTATTTGGAGATTTATTATAGTATATCATTTGAGTTGAATTGATATAATTAAAAGATAATTAATTATGTGCCTTGATGTTGTTCAAGATAATTAATTATGGGATTAATTCTGATGACTAGAGATTTTTATGAAATAACTCTTTCTGGAAAAGTTATTTATTGAATGTGATTTGTATAGTTGATTAATGAATTTGTGGATTAATAAATGGATTCATGTAATTATTTAATTTTTTGGTTAACTAATATATTTTCTATATTTTTCCAATCGATTGGATTAGTCAGGTAATAAGGATAATTAATTTGATGAGTTAATTATCATTTTTTCAGTCAATGAATTGGGATAATAAGTTGAGTTAATTATTTAGTTGACTTGATTAGGGTTATAAAAACTAATTATTTCCATTGTAGATGTTGAATGATTAATTTATTGTAGAATTAATTGATGGTAAATCAATATTGTTAATTAGTTGTTGATCTAATTAATGGAATTAATATTTTAATTTATGAATTAATTTTTGGATATGATTTTGGGTGTTAGACATGGAGTTCTACATTAATGATTTGAATAAATTAACGAAATTTTGGGTGTTAGACATGGATTTCTTCACCAATAGGATTTTGGGTGTTAGACATGGTGATCTACAATGCTGATAGATCTATCTATATTATTGAGTTTTTGGGGTGGTATACATAGAATTCTACACTAATGATATATATAGAAAAATAAGAATTTAGGTGTCAGACACGGTGTTCTTCATCTAATTAATTTTGGGTTGTAAGACATGGAACTTCACACCAATGATAAATAAATTAATGGGATTTGGGATATTATACACTGAGATCTACATTGACTGATATTTGGGGTGCCGACATATTTTTCAACACCAAATGACTGAAAATAATATATTATGAAATAAATTAGAGATTTGGGTGAAACTCGAGTTAAATGTGATAAAAAATATTTGTTAAGAATTATTAGAATTCTGGAATGATGTGAAGTTAGTATTGAGGTATGAGAAACCATGGGAAAAATGCAGAAAATAAATGAATAAATAGTGAATAGTTGTTAAAGTGTTTAAAGTTATTTAAGCCTGATAAATATGATTGTATTATTATAGCTGAGAATCTAATTCTGGTAATGGTATGAAGCAGGTATCGCTGTCAGGTGTCCCTCTAGAACCTAGATGGGTTGTTTGTTATTTATTTAGTTCTGTTATTTCATTGATATATCTGCACACAATTTGTTATATATATTTCATTGTCCAGATTGATCTAGATAACTAGTGGTCCCTGCCTACATAGGTGTATATCTCACACCCTATTCGGTATACCATTGCATTGGGGTACTTGAGTAGACTTTCTGGTTGGCAGGACTATGGACATTTTCTCTTCACGGATAATTATACTTGGTATCTAGGAGAAACTATGTGAGTGAGAGCTCTGGATGCTCGTAAAGATCACCCATGGTTCTTTTAGACTCTTCTTCATTTAGTTATTGAAATATAAAGAATGATGTTTTGTTTACTACTTTCTGATATGCATCACCATGATGTGCATGTATTTTATAAACGGGCGCAGGCCGTTTTAAATATTCAGTTGATTAATGTGTTACATATTCTTCTGTTTTTGTCTTAGTTTATTATCTATTTCTACAGTGTACTCTAAATATGATTATATATTCTCCCCACTGATGTTGTTAGTCGGCAGCCTCTAGCGTATGGTGAGATGCGCTTTAGGTCAGGTGATGACCGGTCTGGCTACATGTTCGAGGATAATTCGGGTTGGGACGTTATAATTTTTGAGACATGAGTTTCTAATAGAATACTGTTCTTTGGTTATTCTACCACTACACGAGTGTTAAAAATGATTATATTTCAAATAGTTCATTATAATATCAGTATGGAAAATAAGAGTTCATTTTGATGCCTTTTGGTGTGGAAAATTCCCCTAAAGTGTCTATGGAACTTATGAACCTCATATTCCAGTAATGCATATAAAAGTTTATTATTAAATTCATTGATTACATACTCATTTATTCTACATCAGATGAGGATAATACATATCATCTTAAAATTTTCGTAGACATACTTAGGGGAATATATATTTATTGGAATCTATCGATGTAAAAAAAATAGATTCATGTGGTTGACTATTTCATGAAGGTCATTTATGATCATTGTATAGATATTGACCAATTGATGATTGAGGCAATTATTTCATGGGATCCACCCATGGGCATATCATATATGTGTAATTTCCTTGGATTTTAATTGAACTATAGGGGTTTAAACGATTAATTTTCCAAGATGGAACCCCCTTTGACATCCCTCAAGTGGAATTGGTAGTAATTTACATAGACCAAGAAGTGATAAAAAGCCGTAGATGAGATAAAGTTGAGGTTTAATTTTACTTATGTATTGATAAATTTTGAGGAGGGAATGTAGTATGTATTTTTTATGCCTCTGGAGTTTGGAATAGGTGCATGTGGTTTTATAGGATGAAAATGAATATTTATAGATCTATGTAGTTGATAATCCATAAGAAGAATTACACGAATCATGAACTATAATTGGTATCAATTTTCTTCTCCCTAAACATGTGGTGGTAAAATCTAATGGATGAACATTTTATTTTTTACTCAGATCTCTAATGTATTTGGAAAATATTATCTAAGAGAGATCATAACCTGATATAGATTCATTGGATGGAGTTATTATAAGAATATTAAATTGATACAGTCTATAATACTATGATGGAATACATTGGGTAATATTTATATACATGGATGTCCCCTTCTCACATGGTGGATGAGGTGTTTGAGCAGTTGATTTTGTTATAGCTATCCTTGGTGTATGATATGGGTACATATTCTCATTAATCAATGACGGTGACTTTTCGTTTTTATTCAGGTGTGACTGAATCCCAGTTAGGAGTCACCTATATTGATATTATATGTGAAATGATATTATTAGGATAAGAACTATATGGATTTTTTTTCTAAGAGGGGACCACATATTCTATTTCCTAAGATGGATGGTCGTTCAAGTCATATTTCATGAGGAGGAGATGCGGGGGTTTCACAGTACCAATTATTGTACAAATATTTGTAGAAAATGTTTAAAAACAACATCAATGATAATTTTGGTAGGCTACCATGAGGTACTGAATTTACAAGTTTGTCACGCAGTGTCACACATGTCAATAGGTGAACATTGACCACCAAGTTCTTATGGTATTGGAACAACCTCTTGATATCCTGAAATGAAAATGGAAAGGAACATCCATGGAATTTTTTTATTGAAATTCCATGAATAACTAGGGACCCTGATGTTATTTGGGTGCATTTTCACCAATATACAATGTTGGAACACTCCCCTATTATATGAGAGTAGATATTGGTTTATAAGTATGAGGATTTATACATAAGGGAGATCATCCATCATTATAGGTTACCCTCTATGATTTTATTCTTGTGTGAATCATTGTTTATTTCAATTTTCTTAAGAGGCCTACATGATACATTTGAGACCCGGTTGTGCATGAGTAAAATAATTTATCCTTAGATTTAAGGCCAGAACTAGTGGATAACATGGTGTTGGAGGATATTTCGTGGGGAAATGTTTTTGTATTTATCAAGAAATGGGAGGATCACATTCAATTAAAATAGTTTCATTACCTTAATAGCTATCACAATATTATCAGAATGACACATTTTGACAACACTTGTTGGGGTAGAGAGAGTGCACAAAAAATAGATTTGGTTCAAGTAATTTGTTAGTGTATGAGGATATTACATACTATTTAGAAATATTATGTAGATCGATGTCACATTCCCTTGGATATCAATGAGGTATTCCATGTTTTCCTAAGTTTCTCCCCATGATGATGACTGTGGAGAATTTTCTAGAGATACATGCTATATTTATGTTATATCTATACATTCAATATAATATGATGTATTTTCATGTATTTTTAATTCATTGAAGTTGCATATTATATGGATTGAGTTCATGACTTAATCTGTGTGTCATAGGTGAGGATATATGTTCATAATCATAGGAAAATTTTGGAATGGGGTAAGCTAGACCTCGAGGATGGATCCACATTTGTAAATTACTTTGTGGTGATCGAAAATAAACATGATATGGATCATAACTTTAAAGGAAACACATTATGTTAATATGATTTGATAGTTTGGGATCTTATAAGAGATATCATGGGTATATGATTGTCAGATATAGTCTTAGTACTCTAAGGCTTCTTCCAAACATGTGAATTCCGTGGGGAAAATTTTTAAAGAGGGGAGTGTAATTAACCTCTATTTAATGGTTTATACATTTGAATTATGATATTCATATATCCGTATTATCCTTTTACTTGGTGTGGTGGTAGCGTTTTGTGCTATACAAAAATAAATATATTACGAATATTAATTTATTTTAATGAATAAGAACATTTAATTTTTCTTTAAATTGTTTTCCTATTGAATGAGATGTCTTAGGAGAAATAATAGTTCATGATGGTATTCTTTTTATGTGGGGTTTACCCTATGCACGACATAAGGTTTCTCTATATCGAATTTTCCCTTGGTGGTGACCATTGGGTGGTCCATTTAATAAAATAAATAAATAATATATTTATTGTAATTAAATTATCCAACTAAATTCCCTCTCTATAAATATACTACTATAAAAAGTTTTCAGGTTTGGATGTATAAACCTGAATGATTATAATGTATTATTAATCATTATTCATACTTTTATAAGGACTAGAGAAATATATTGATTTAATGAAGGTGAATAAATTGGCAGATAGTGAACTCAAGAAGATCATATTCATCTCTAAAGATTTTTCTTTATAATAAAAATTAATGGTAAATCAATGTTGGGTATATTAATTATGGATTTTTCCATTTCTGTTTCTTTTCAAGTATTTTAATATCTAGCATTATTGTTATACAATTTCACACTATTTTCATGATCCATTCATAGTATATTGAATAAATTAAATAAATTAATATTTTTTAGTCCATGGTATCTTACTTGGATAACATATTCTCATAATTGATGGATGTGAAGTAATGGAAAATGATGGATTTAATAATATTATGCTCATTTATCCAAAAAATTAAATGTTTTAATTAATGTTGGACCACAAGGTCAAATACTTCCATTGTTGTCATGAGTTATAGCATGATTAACCCCCCATATTCTTGGAGGGTGAATGAATGACATAAATAAAAAAGCCTTATAGATGGATAATGATGGGTTGTGGGTAGAGGGTGAATGATTAATGGACATAGAATCTACCATGCTGATTTTTGGTGCTACAAGAGGCTTTGTGATTCTATTATAGGTGATAAAATTCTTATTTCATAGAACTACAGGCCTAGAATCTATGGATGGTGTCATTTCATTCAGCTTCAAGTGGTGAAACTGTGTATTTTCTGATGGTAAGGGTATATCACAAATGGATAGAAACATGGGTATAGAAAGAGTAGGTTGTAATGGACATGTAATGAGACATAAAAAGGATACTCGAATGTGGCCATGTAAAGGTGCACTGGAATATGCACATTGGCATGATGAGAAGAATAAGGGTAGGCCCTTGAAGGAAGATATATTCCATGTACAAAAAAGTACATGTTGTGTAGTGTGACATGGACTTCTAAGCCTTGTTTTTTGAAAGATAAAAACCAGTAAATGTGGAGTGGTCAAACCCCATGTGACCCCACATAAATTTTGTTCACATCACCATGTTACTTCTACCTTCCATAACTACTTCTTTTGGAAGTCGATTTCTGCCCGCCGGTAACCTATACTGATTTTTTTTCACATAGACCATTATTGAAAACAATTTGTGCAATAAGATATATGATTTATGGTGTTTCATGTATGAATATTTTTTTGGGGAATCATGATGATTGTAATGAATAGGGAAGGATCAATAGTGAGATTCAATGTTTAGTACTCCCCTATTGGGCCATTTCATGGGAACCATAGACTATATAAATAATTAGAACCAGTAATCCCCCACACTGTAGTAGGTCACAATTTCTCTATCCCTAGAGTGGTAATCCCCCACCTTCGAGTTCCATACAGGGGATGGTCCTCTACTATGGTTGTGGATCCCTTGGTTGTGGATCATAGTGGTGAGGTGTGACACACTCAATATAGATTATTTTGGGATTGAACATGATAATGGTAATTGAATATGGATATTTGATGATGAATGTATTATTATTTTACTTATATTGGATGTGGAGATAGAGTTCCACGTTCCCTGTTATCTGGTTTTCATTATCATCATATATATATATATTGTATTTTATATGACCTCTTTCAATGGGTAGAGTTGATTTCTGATGTATCACTCTATTTCACCCTTTCAGTTATTCCAAGAATCTGACTGGGTATGTCTATACTGACAACTACATGCAATTTTCCAAAACAATTCTTGTCTTATGAATATTATTGGTATATTGGTGGTGACATCGATGGATGTTAGTGACACTCTAGTGTGTGGACTATTTTTGGTGGTTGGTCTTTGCGATCTAGAGGTGAGATCTCTGTATTTTCCTTTTTCTAGTTTATAGTTAGGTTAGTACATCATTATAGATGGGCATATATTTTTCCCCTTTTTTTAATTTTGTGTACATTTTCATGAACTGATGTTTTCCAATTCAAGGTTATACTCTAGATGTTTCATTCATTATTATATTACTTTATATTTATTCTTAAAAATGACTGTATGTATTTCTAAAAATACTTCGGGTATTCCTCCAATTTCATTTATTCCTTTCAGTTATTTTCACAAGCCCTTAGAATATTGGGGGTGAGATTGGGGTTTCTACACTCGGCCTTCCACCTGCTAGGCGGAGCCTAGTGGGTCACGTCTTAACACTGCGAAATTTAACTTCAATAAATAAATTTAATATACTGACTGAATGATTATAAATCTATTTTCTAGTAGAGAAAAGGTATAAATTTTTTTATTCAGTAAAAATTTATACAATATATTTTCATGAGAAAATTTGACAACTTATACATCATTTCCTAATTCACTAAATTCCCAATAGAGGTTTTGAAAAAAAATTACACATGAATTGTTAGATATGATTTTTATCTAGATATGATATTGAAATAATTATTAGAAAAATTATATAGATTAATGTTTTATTGAATTTTCCAAAATGTTTTTAAAATAGTTTGTTCGTGTGTAATTTCCAATATTAATTAAATAGAATAACATTCCATTGGATGTATTCTAGAGTAATGATATATTACTAATATATAGTGTGATTATTTAGATTAAATTTTCAAAATATTATAAATGTATTATAATTTAATGTTGATAATTTCATATGGTAATTAAAATAATATTTCTATAATTTATTAACTATAAATTCATTCTAGTAGTTTCCAAAATGTTTTTTTCAATTATTGGTCCCCTATTAATTTTTTATTCGATTGAAATAAAAATTATTAAATTTACTAGAATATTTTATAAACATGATACTAATTTTTAAAAATTATGTTTTTAAATGTAAAATTATATGAGTATTTTATTCTAATTGATATTTTCTATTCTAAATTTCTAGATAAATATCAACTGTATCTTATCGATGAATGTTTCATAAGAACCCAATTCATGAAAATATGAAAATTTCCACTAAAGCATCTATTAAATAATTTCACACTTCTAGTTATCTAATTGAAATTTCCTTGATATGATATGTTTCTAAATATTACATTGGAAATAATTATATATATTATACACAAACATTAATTTAAAAAAATTAATATTTTATGATATGTAATGAAAATTATCGTTAAATATTTTTTAATATGAATTTCCATTTCATAATATCCATTGCGAATTTCCAAAATAAATTCAAAAAAATACATTTTTCTAATAGTTTTTACCCTAAAAATAAAATATCAAAATTTTCTAGTGAACAATTCCACTTACTAATCTATTGTATGTTTTTTTCAATTAATGTTCACTAATATAATTTTTAAGTTAATTTTTTCAAATTTAAATTACTATAATATGGTCTTCAATAAAAAATTCAACTATAAGTACTTTAGTATAAATATTCTCCACACCATTTGATGTTGAATTTTCTATTGAATTGTATCCATTGTAATTTTAAAAATAAAAAACATTATTATAATATTCATGGTAATATAATATCATATTGATCTTTCCATTAAAATTATTTAATAATAATTCACACTTCACCTTCTTTTTTGTGTTTTCCACTCATCATATATTGTATATTTTTTACAATTATATATCCAATACAAATTTAAACTATATGTTCATCATTGAAATTTGAAATTTTTATGAAATAATGACCTATAAATTTAATAATAAATTTCTTTCAATATTTCAAACTAATTATTCATCTTAAATGAGAACATTTAAAATTAAATTATTAATCATTTAGGAAATTTTACTTGCACAAAGGATATTTTGTCACCAATTTTGATATTATTGAAATTTATTTCAATGACAATTGTTTATTTGATAATATATATTATAATTTTTCCTTTAAATTTCAATTATAATGATTATTTGGATGTCAATATTTGTATTTAGATAAGAATAAATATCATGAAATTTAATCATTAGAGATATCTAGTGGAAATTTTAATTGAATTTTATCCAGTGGATTTCCCTCTTATATGTTATTTAATATAATTTTCCATTAAATTTTTTTGGTATAAATATATTTTTAAGGTGATATTTTGATATCATCAACTTTAATTTATATCATGGGAAATTTATTATAAATAAAATTCAATTTAAAAAATTTGATTCTCTTTTTTTAATTATGACATTAATTTTTATCTGATTTTTCCACTATATCTCTATTACTAGTTTCAAGTAAATATTGTCGTCTATTATTTTCCTCTAGATTTATTAATAGTGATATTTAACATGTACTAATATATAAATTTGATACCTAATTATTATATTTCTATTTTCAGTTTGGAAGTTTAATTATAAACTTATCAACAGAAAGAAATGTTGGTATTATAGATACAATTATTTACATTTCTCAGTTATATTATATAAATAATTTATGTTTAAACATGGTTTCGTACGCTAGAAAGTGATTTCATTCATTATATTATATCATGTTATAATAGTTAACATAAACAATAGTATAAATACATCACCTTGTTAGTGATAGTAATGAACTTGAAATTTAATATAATATCATTTTTAATATGATAAATTTCATGATATATATTAATGATTCCCCAACATAATTTAATATTTATAATACACTATGGTTCATGTTACTCAAAAAAATTATCTATTAATTTCGACATTCATTTTTAATGGGATTGATGTATTTCAATCTAAATATAATGTCAGAAAAATAAGGATAATATATGGTTAAAGAATGGTTGAGAGTCATATATTTATTTAAGAAAATAAAATAAACATTATTGATAAATATTTTTCAAAACTGACCAATATATGAATCATTATGAGGATAATAGTCGGTGATTTAATTAAAGAATATGATCTAATAGACCATGTAGACACTACATTGTTGTTGGTAATCTATAATTATTCCATAGTGGCTTTATATACTAGTGGCTCAAAATTCCATTAATGATTCACCTTTTTTGTTTACATACTATCAGATATATAAATATTAAGTTGGTTATATTCCATCTATAATAAATTATTCTATTCAATGTGGGAATTTTAAAATAATCATGCTAATGTGATAAGTTTTATCATTAGATTACATGTATAGTTTATCTAAAAATAATAATTTTTTTCGTAGAATTAAAAATCCATACATAACTATAACTATTTGTATATAATAAAAAAGTTCATTAATTGAAATACATAAATGGAAACAATTAGGAAATCATTCATTTATATATTGAAATTTTTTAGTATTCGAATCATCAATTATGAATTATAATCCTGATAAAAAAATCAATAGGGGTGTATATTTTTAATTTATATGAATATTTTTTTCGAATATATATTCCATTGGTGGAAAAATATGTTTTCAAAATCACCCATGATGACGAAAAATACATACAAATAATAAATTTTTTGAGTTTAGGAGATTGAAAAATATAATAATATGAAATTCATGAATTACATTAATCTATAAATTTAATTATCAAAAGTAAATTGGATAATATTAGGGGAAACCTCAAGATATTAGATAGATAAAAATAAGGTTAAAGTATAAATATACTACTAATTGTAATAGTAATTGATATTGATGGGGAAAGTTGAATACAATATCTACATAAGAATAAGTGAAATGATGTTTTTCATATAGAGGAGAAGGTAGAGTGATAATGAATGAGGAAAGGGGATGCTAGTGTATAGAGTAAACAATAGGAGGACATCGATAAAGGAGAATATAATATGGTGTATATGTAATACCATTGGATTATTGGGTACCTATACTTTGTGTGTGGGAATCTGTTAGTGCTATAATACCCTATGAGGAAGATATTTATTGAATGTGTAATCATCTATTTTTTGGATGAAGTAGAATTAATCATTGTAAATGATATACATTGGTATGGTATAATGTCTTCTCCACCACCCAGATAAATTCCAAAAACATATCTAAAAAATCCCAAATCAATTAAAATATATTGTAAAATAGCCTACAATTTATTATTTTATATACATGTAAAATATTTTATTGATCCTCATTTTTCTTACCATAATAGAGGTTTCAAAGTAGTTGAGGCATTTTTTGAGAAATAATGAGGAAGTTTGGGAAGTGTTGGGGTAACAACATACAATGGTAGCACCACCGACTAGCTAGTTTCCATGGAAAATGGACCTATATGAGGCTTAGGGATACTTGTGGGTCGAGGGGCCATGAGAGTGTTTTTTGGAGACATATGGATAGTTGGGAGCTAGAAAGAGAGATTTTAAATGCTGAAATCCTTGATAAATTAATTGTTCCCACCACCTTTTTCTTCCACTCCAATTTTTCTACCCTTTGTAGAATGATGAGTATCCCCATCATCCTCCTCCTCGTATTATTCACCCATAGATATATTTACTTCCTATAATATATATTTCTTTATTCATCATATTCATTGGATATCATAAGAGAAGGAAAAGTGTATTCCTTTTTCTAATCATTGATTTATGTTTTTTCATATAGAATCTTCCCTTTTGGCCTTATATTCCCAATTTAATGGTCTTTTGATTAGTATCTAAAAATAATCCATTTTTGTGATAAAAAATAAATGATTTTGGAAAAGTGGTCCCCTCAAAGGCTAGGTTTACTGGTCTATATACATAACCAAAATACTTTTTATATTTTTTCAAGTCCATGTGTGATGTGTTATGTCATCCTTGCAGGTTGATGACTTCATTAAATGTAAATGGTTATATGATTCAATGTCATGTTTAGAGTCATCAATTAAATATGTTAATCCTATGAAATGGGTGATTATATATGAATGAATCATTTTAAAAAGTTTTTATTCATTAAGGAAATATAAATTATCCAATACATTGAAATTTTAAATGGGGATGGATGGAAAAAATTTATTTACGATTAAAAATATAGTCTATTAAATGAAATTGAAACCATTATAATATCGCAAACGATTGTGACATAGGATATATCAGTCTTTGAAAATATTTATAATTGTATTTCAAGGATGATATTTTTCATAAATTGAAATAGTGATTATTCAAATGGGTTGTATTGAAAAAATAGAACGGACTTATGATGTAAACTGATCATGATATTGAAATGGGGAACCCACACCCCTAAATGGATCGAGGGATTTGTGAGGAATATTTCATCCATTTAGTTAGTTTTTAAATCATAGTTGATATTGATGGTTTATGAAGGTATGGATATATGATATGTTTTAAAATGAAATATATACCTTGGTAAGAACTCATTTCGTGATGATGAATTGTTTTATTACGATTCATATATGCTTATGTAAGCCCATATAAAATGAAGATTTTATATTGTAACTGTAGATTTATAATTATTTATTGGTATTGGATTTTTCTATAAATGAGTAGAATTTGGATTTAAATTTTTACCTATATATGAAAGGGAAAATACTTTTGGGGAGGCTCTCTATTTTATATTATAAAACACCACGTAGGTAATCACAGGTAAAATATAATAAAAAAATCATAGATTGATTTTTATATTCCTTTAGTGTTGTTTTCAAAACTTGAAATAGATTACAACCATAATTTTTTATTTACATTAAATTCTTTGATGTATATATCTGATTAAAAGAAATCACCCATGATGCCATTTTGAAAATCATTTTGGAGTAGTATTTTAATTTCATTGGTGGCAGTATCACTATAAAAAATCGTTCATCGATTCAGGAATACTATAACTAGAACAAGTAGTTATGGAAGGGAAAGGGATGAAACTGGTTTTGGGTTTAGGGAAGGACATAGGCCCTGATAGTTTTCTCTTAAAAAATGGACACCCTAATGTTCTTACCATTATTTGGTCTGGTAGAACATGGTATGATCTGATCTTAGTTACCACCACATATCTCATGAATTAATGGTAATTTTTTCATTGTTTTGAAAAAATATTACTCTATTAAACTATATTACTTTTGTATATTATTTTTTATAGATTGGTTATTTAGGGATGTTATAAATAATGTAATATTTCATTTTACTCACACAATTTGTTATAATTCATTAGAATTGGGTTCCAAAAAAGATGATGCATTATTTTAGGTATTTTTTAGGGATGTGACATAATGATTTATTAATTATTATAGGAATACTAATACGGAGTATTGATTATCGTATCGAGAAACACTCAGAACCAGTTAGGGGTTGAGAAATATTTTTTTTTCTTTATCATTATAATATCCTATATTCCATACATCCATGGGGGATTTGTGAGACCTGTATGAAATACTACAATTTTATAACATTTTGAAATAGTAGATATTTATTAATCAAATTCAATGATGTATATTTATCAATTTATATGGATGATATGTATGATTTACATTATATTCTATAATATTTTACATTGATATGATGATATAGTCTAACAATATTAAAAATGTTAACCAATTATGCTTATTCAATTCCATTTGAAAATGAGGCGTTCCAGCAGAGACCATATAGCCGCCAACAGACCATTCATTGACAAGTGGTTAGAAGAAGTTGGATGTTCCAAATAAATTTCAACTCCCAAGGATATTGAAGGAAACAAATTGGACATAGCATATATATTTCGCCAAATAATAGGGAATATACTAGATTCTATGACATATATAAATAACATTTGTTTTTTGTGACACAATAGATGTAATTTTCAATCATAATTATTTTATTATGGTTGAAACTGATACATTTGTTTTCATATATTTTTTCATGTCATAATTGGTCAAAAAAATAATTTTCAATGAAATCATATTTTAAGAATATATAAAATAAATGTAATAATAACCATTTATAATCTTAATGAAATTTATTCTAAACTAATGTAAAACATTTGGTATATCATTATTATTATATATACTTCATCTAATAGATTTTATACATGGTGGATAAGTAATTTATTGTGTTTTAGTGATTTTTAGACTGATGTGTAATGAAATTGGAAGGCCAATGTAAGGAAAAAAGGTCAATTAATATTATTTGATGCCATGAAGTGGGAAAATTCATGGTATCATAGTGACTTAAAGGTTATTAAATAGTTAATTTATTGTCCCACATACAATATAGTAGGATATGGTTAATCTCCTCATGTGGTGATGAGAAGTGGTTGGTCAAACGTAACCATGCAACAGAATTGTGCATTCTTTGTTTTGAGGGTTGATAGGCCTTGATTTTTAAATGGATTTTAAGAACATGATATTTTTTGAATTATTTATTAAAAATCAATGTGATCTTCTTTATATTTTTCAGTTCGTGCAACACTATATATTTTTTTTTACTATGTTTGGATTATTTTATATGAAAAACCAATTTAATCTTTCACCCCATAAAAATATATATTTTCTTTTGGTTCACACAAATCTATGTTTTTTATTAGATTTTACAAAATTATAGGTTCCATATACATCATGCATAACACACGAGGATGTGTTTTTAGAGAACTGTAATATATAATTACCAGGATTAGTTAACATATTATTATAGCTACCATGTAGCCATTATAATTTATTTTATTAATAATATTTACTATATTTTAAAAATATTATATACAAATGTATGTAAAATAAATATTTTTTATCAAGAGGTATATGTATATGTAATAAATATTTTAAAATAAATAAAATATACCTCCAAAAAATAATTTTAATACGTACAAACACAATTTTAAATCAAAAAATTAAAGAAACTAAATTTTGATTAGTTTTTTCAAAAAAAAATTTATTTAATATTTAAAATATATATTATGGATATCCAGTTAATATATTTTATAGTTATAATATAATAATAAATCCAATTTTATGAATAACATTGTGTATTTTTTGAAAAGATAATTTTACAATTTTTTAATGGACAACCCATTTTAAAAATAATTTTTGTAGTTTAATCATTTTTACATGAAAATTATAAATTTTATTATTTTAAATATCATATTTTAGGTTGGGTTAAAAATTTCTATTTTTCTGAGAAACATCATTTTAGGGAGAATAAGGAAAAATACTAAATTTTAATTCAAAACTTTTTTTCACCTAATTTATTTATATAGTGAAATAATATATTTAATTGAATATTAATTTAAATCAAAAAACATATAATAAAATTAATAAACTTGATTTTATTGGAATTAATTTCACATTTATATTTCATATTAAAACATTCACATCATTTGGCCATTTTGTTTAAAACCTCATGTTATCATCCCATCTTCCTAATTAAATTTAAATTAATTTCTTTCACTTCTATGATTGAAATTTTTAAAAATGGTTTCATTATTTTGAATAAATGTAATTTATCATGTATTATAAGGTAAAATTATATTTTTATAAAAATATTAACAGTTAAATTAATTAAAATAATTTACCATGATTAAGAGAAAAAATATCTTACCAATAGAATATTCCCTAAACATAAGACCCAAATTTACCTAGAAACATATCCAAAATCCATATGTTAGACTTATTTTTACCTAATACTCCTTTTGATATTTTTTATTATTATAGGATACATTTGTGAGGGTAAAAAATATTGGTGGAATTACCTTTTCAAAAATTTGCATGAATTAAACTTATCATCCACTATGAAAGGGAACTCACCCCTCCCTCTTATTAACAACTATAAATCACATCATATAACCCAAAATATAATAAATAATCTCAAAAAATACCTCCATTCATTTGATAATCCTTCATTTGGAAATAAATACAACCAAGTGATCCCTTTGGTGTAAAAAGAGTTGTTACCCAGAGAAGAGGTAAAATCTTCACTGAAGATATTTTGATTAATTTTAATTATAAATCCCATAAAAACATAATATTATGTTATTATATAATAAAATAATTATCCTAAATATACTTACATTTTTTTATTCTAATTTGTTTTCTACACATACACACACCTCATTCTAATGGGTAAAAAACTTATTGTTCTACTGTACATCGAACTACCCCTCACGAAACAAGTTTAGTTGTTTTTCCTTTACCACCTATCTTGGATGGGTATTAAAATAGAAAATATATTATTATATGATATATCTATTATTTATTATTTATATATACTTACTTAATTATTATAGAAAATATATCTTCATGGATTCCATTTTTTTTATATATGATAAGTTCTTTTAATGGCATTTGGACTATTGCCTACTCAATGCGATGAGATTAGTCAACAAATTACATGAAATATATTAAGTATGGGTTGAGTTTAATTATATGAAACATATGAAAAAATAATTCTAATTTAATTATATTATATACATATATATCATTTAATTTTCTTCTCTCAATACAGTAATAAAACTGAAATAGTGTTCATGTGTACGTATGACACACCGTCTCCATGATTAGTATATTCGATTTCATATTTCAATTTTTAATAGATTAATATAAATAAATATATACCAGTTATATATGTTATTTATATCATGTTTTAAATTGTAGAAATAGTTGAATCTTGTTATAATTATTATGATCAAGAATAACCAGAAAAATCATGTATGAAAAAGAAAGAGGATATTACCCAAAATGTATCATTAGCATAGAGATGTTAATAAATGAGTAATATAATGACATAAGAAAAATAATATATTTTATAAGATAGAATAATATGTATTTATGTTAAATATATAATAAACTAATATTTATTATACATGATGCTTTAACATATAAAAAAATTCAAGACTTAAGGTAATGTTTTCTTCGTCTCACTGTTATTTTCTGTGAGACGCAAGCATTGTTATCCTTTTTTATATGTGTTGTTTATAAATCAAAAATTTGTATTCAATGAATATTATAAATAAATTTATGGGTATTTATGTTTCCAATTTATGATATTTCATTTATAGGATTTATTTATTTAATGATACCATATCGGTAAAGAAATTATCTCTCATTTTTTCTTCTTTGACACATATGATAGGTTGTGCACCTATTCTCTAAAATGTTGTGTATATACTACCCTATGACATGTTACATAAAAACCCCATTTATATACATTATATTAAAGGATTCATCAAATGTAATTTTCATACATGGGGAGTATGATTCAGTGTTACAAAGTGGTAAGATTTTATTGCATAAATCTCTTCGTTTATCGATATTGATTATGATTTTATTTCATTGATGAAAATTATGATCCATATATCAAGAAAACTCATGAATTTTCTTGTCATCTTGTCAGTGAATAAATTTTCTTGTTATTGTATAATTTCTCTAATAATTGGAAATTAATATAATTCTGAACATGATTTTGTGAAAATATGATATTATCTAAAACATCATTTGTAAATCTATCTTCCTTAAAAACCAATTTTTATAAAAATGTTTTAATATGATTTTTAAAAGATATTTTACCAATGATTCAACTTTTTATAAAACTATTTTTAATGAAATATGCTTTATGTGTTCTAATCAAGGCCCTTTTTAAATCCTTTTATGATGAAAAAATAAATTTTAGAATTGTATAGACTTACATGATGTCATGAATGTAATTTACATGAAGCATAAATTGTTTGTTTATAAATTCGTTTTTAAGGAACATGTTTTCCTAATATTATGTATTTTTTTAATTTTATAATGATTTTATTATTATTTTATCAATGTTATTTAATGTTTAAAAACTACAATAAATGATTTTCAATGCACCCTTTATTTTATTTCAAGTTATTTTTCAATGAAAATGTAATTTGAAATTAATTTATGTTTTAAAAAGTAATATTCTATGAAATTGTTTTTCCATAATAAATGATTAAATTTGTCATTCAAAATATTTCCCAATTCGAGTTTACATTCCTTGATGTAGTTAATTCTATATTGGGAATATGATGCAATGACATTATTCATAATATTTCGTTTAATTGATTATGTTAGGATGAAAAGTTGTCTATAAAAACCTTTTTCTCATCCATCGGTTATACCATGATAACATAATTATGAAACCTTATTTATTTCATGGGATTTTATATGATGAAATTATTATAAAAAATCATTATATTTAATAAGTTAATATATGATGAAATGATTAAAATACCCATTTTATTTCATGGGTCATGGTATGATGAATTTTTTGGAATATTATGAACATTCATTCATAATTTTTTTACATCATGGGTGGTAATTATATATCCCTCTAATTAATTGAGTACTGATTTATATCTCATGAGTATGACATCGATGGAATGAGGAGGGAACTCCATTCAGCATGATAGGGTTGGAATGTGGAGAAAACTTGTTTCATTATGATACCTATATAATGAGGTGGGAAATATGTTTAGAATAATAAGGATGGAATGAGGTGTGATTTCGGTTCAATAATACAAGTTTGTAATGATATGTTAACTGGGTTTAGTAACATAGGTCTAGAATGTGTATTGAACTCTGTTTGGTAATACCAATTTAGAATGGGTGTTGAACCTGGTTAAGTAATACAGGGCTGGAACTGGGAGTGAAGATGCTTTAGTAATGAAATTTTCCACCAAGATGGTCATATGCGTGAACAATGACTGTTACATTTTTTTTTGGGAGTGAAACAATTCGACTAATATGGCCATGGTGTTAAGACTTTACAACTACAGAAATCATTTTATATATTTATGTGACTACTGCAATCAGATGTCTTATGTGTATGTTTTGAATTCATAGATTATGCTCTGGATTTCACTATGATTCATGTCTTGTAGACTACCAATATTTATTTCGTGAATAATAATTATGATATTTGATATATAGGGTATGATATTCTAAAGTCATTATCAGGTTATCATACCCTTATTATCATGTTATGATAACATATCTACCTTTTGGACTCTTATAGAAAATCTGAGATCACCTATTTCTAATGATTTCATTCCCTATGTTATATAGAATGGTTTTAATTTGGAGTAATAAATGGGAGGATATTTAAGGTTGATATTGAATATCTATCACAATGTTAGTCTATTATGTTTCAATATTTCCATATACAATAAACATTTACATTCCTCATGCATGTAATTTTTTAATGTGTGTAATATTCATCTAAGATGAGGTGATATCCATTTATGTTAAGCATGGGTTTATATAGTTGGTATCAAATGAAAGGATTAGTCAAAAATTGGGGACTAGGAATTTAACTCATTAGTTATATCCTTATAGATATTTATATTGATATAGATTGGGAAGTATCTAAGGATATGATTAAGGTGTCATAGTTTAATGGATTACGTTTTATGATTTAGATTTCATTCAATTAATTTTTTAGGATTATATGGTTTTCTTCTATGATATGTGTTTCTCACCTAATTCTTTATGGTTTTAGTAATTGGTGGAAACGAGAAGGAACATGGTCAACATTTAATGTTCCTGATGTGGAAATAATGGGCATTATGAAAATCTATTTGAAAAGTGGAAATCTCATAATGAGAATCATGAAGGTGGTACTAGTATTGGTTATAGTGATAATAAAATATAGATTATAATTGAAAAATGAAAGGTATGGGTTGTTGTAACAGCTTTGTATAAAATAAAAACAAGAATCAAAATAAGATTGAGGTTGAGGATATTTAAGATATGATTTATATTTCACATTATAGATAATGGGTATCAATGAATAAGATGATTATTCCTGAATAACATTTTAAAAATAATATGAGATTATTAATATATATATATAATGGAATTAAATGATTATGTTATAAGAAATAGGAAATTTATTTTTATTTTTAGTATAATATTTTTATTAATGATTGAAAAGGATATATTTAATTGTGAGTATGAATAAGAAAATTAATTTAATGGAATTTTTCTATTTGGATTTTGGGAAGGTGACCCTTAATGTGTTCCAAATATTATGAAAATTGTGTTTTCTTGGATAAATTGATTATTGATATATATAAAGAAATTAGGATAGTATTGACTACCATCGAATGATTTACTGATTTTTAGACAATGTGGTCTATATTATCATGGATTAAGTTTTCAACTTCTATTATTTATTGAATATATCCAGTAATCAATGGAATATGGAAACATGTGTGTTTTCAATAAATATTTTCAATAATCCAGGTTATTACATTGCTGTAAGAGTATACATAGTGACTTGATTCATATTTTTGGGATTAAATAAATATTATATTCTTTAGGATATATGGTTTATCAATGAAAAACTATTCTTGAAAAATTTAGTTAACATCATTAAGAGGTTTTGAATTTTTCAACTTTTTAAGGGTTACAAGGTTAACCATTTTGGGAATGTTTATGGTAAACATCAGAAGATGTTTGTAGGATAATTTTATATCCTCATGGTGTAAGGATTTATGCATACTACATACCATGTGGTAATAATTTTTTGTGATGTTAACTAAATACAGATGGAATTTCCTATCATTCAATTTATGGATCTCATTATTATCTAATGCATTAATAATGGAAAGTCAATCTTTATTTCATAGAATAAGAGATGAAGTGGAAAAAGATAAAGGCAAAAAAATGGTGAGAATATGATAAAATCATGAAATTATATCTTCACATTAAAATTATTTAATATTAGGAAAAAGGTATTGAAAAAAAATATTGTCATGTCATCATCATTTATTATGATAGAAATGGACTTTTTCAAGACCATCTATGGTATGGATTTGTGATTGTAACTTTATCCTAACCATATTTACTATAACTCTACATCAGTAAATGGTAGTCATAATTGTCTTCAACATCCAAATTTCACTTGCCACCTAGGTTATAATATGTGGAAGCCTAGTGACATGTTTCATTACGAAACCATTATGTTTCCTTGTTTCACTTTTTAAGGATGTTTTAGTAGATATTGTTTCGCTGTGGGATTCTGTGAAATGAACATTATGGTATTAAACCATTGATAAACCAAATATATTTCAAGGGTGAAATTAATTTTATAAAATTATAGAATATAATATCCCTAGATTTTGAGAATTATTTTAATTTATTTATTCATTTTGATAATTTTCATGCCACGCAACATTGAATATTATTTTAAAAAAGTAAAAATTTTGAATATTATTATATGAAAAAAACACATTAATCTTGTGTCACACAAAACACATAGATTTGATTGCAGTACATAGAGAACTGTGTTTATATTTTATTACACACAATACTGAGTTCCGTCGACAATATGCATAATATGCAGGGCTGAGATTTTTCCAATCTACAACATTCAATAAACATTATTATTAAAATATTATATTTCCTACCACCAATCCAATGCAATGGAAGTTAGGAATAATATTAACTATATTGTGAAATTTTTATTTACCCATTTATATAATATTTTTCCTTTGTTTATGATTTTTTATAAGTGAATGTAATTACTATTTGTAAATAAAGAAATTACCAATCTATGATAACTAATTTTATAAGTACAAAAAACATATATAAATAAAATTAAAAAATAAATTTTGATTAATGTTTTCAATTTAATGTATATATTATATATTAATTAATTTTTCTTATAACCATTCAATAATTTTATAAGAATAACATAATAATAAATCTTATTTTATGGATAAAAAGATGGATTTTTTCTAGAAGTTAATTTTACCGACTTTTATTTGTGAACCCTTTTTAAATATTATATTTTAGTATTTTATAATTTTTATTTCAAATCGAAACATCATTTATAAAAGTTCTATATGAAAATTTATATTCGGAGAATTATTTGTGTTTTCTAAGAAGCACCATTTTTGGATGAGTACTGAATTTTAATTCAAAACTACTTGTTTATAATTTATTTTTATAGTTAAACTAATTTTTTATTTTCATTTATAGTCTAATTATAAAAAATATACATCAATTATTCAAATTTATTTCATTCAAACGTATTCTACATTGCTATTGGATATAAAATCATTCCATACTTTTGGACCTTTTTACTTTAAAGACCCACATTGTCATCCCGTCTATGGGAGTAAATTTCAGTTAAAATGTTCCAATTATGTGATTATAATTTAGAAAAATGGATTCTGTAACTCAAATAATAATAAATTATAATATCTAAAAAGTTAAACTAATTTTTTTTAACAAAAATAATAACTAATTTAATTATAATTAATTACAACAATTAAGAGAAAAATTAATATAAAAATGACTAATCCCTAAACATAAAGCCCAAAATGAACTAGAATCTATTCTGAAATCCATTGTATCGACTTATTTAGACTGTATCTTAACTTTTCATGGCTTTTTACTATTATTGAATCCATTTTTTATGGAAAATTCATGGGTGGAATTCATTTTTCAAATATTTACAAGAATGCAACTCCTCCTCTAAAAAAAGGCACACAATGCTCTCACATATTCATTCTATAAATCACATTATCATGCTAATATTTTTCTCAAATAATCTACAAAAAACCATAAAATAATCATATAGTCTACACTTTGGTCACAAATCCAAACACTGAATTCCACTAGTGAAAGCCAAGAGAAGTTACCCAAAGAAGATGTAACATCCTTCCTCAGGCTCTGTTGAATTATTTTAAATCCAAATCCCCATGGGTGAGATAATTAAAAGTAAAACATTAAAAAAAATGAAGAAAAATTGATTCATGATATAATATAACAAAATTTCAAGTATATAAACCACAAAAAATATGCATGTGGTGAATATGAAATTAATCTCATAGATGTAAAAAGTGAGATGAAAATCTATTACCTTACCCTTCTGTTTTTATGTGTGGTATTTAACCTCATTTATAGTTGTTTAATCATGTCACTAAAAATAGTATAACCATTTTCGTATTTTTTATATCATACATGATATTTTTCATGACCTGTCCCCTGGGGCCCATGCCGTGACTACCCAAACCCTACCTTTCATATGCCAGGGGATGGGGACTACCACAAAAGGCGTATTCCCTAAAATGGGAAGGAATTGTCTTTATAACATGTATAAAAACATGACCCAGAACACCATAAGATATGAAATCAAGCAAAATGTATAGTGAAATGTGAAAGTACAGTAAGAAAAACGATCCAGAATACAAGCCCAACTGGAAAGTACAAGAAAAACTATAAATTACAAGATAGCTGATAGGTGAAAAAAAGCTCTTGGATCGTCCACCAAGAATCCTACCTGAAGGGTAGGTACAACCCATGAACGGATAAGTATGTGGTTCACCTCTTCTGACATCCACCTCTGAGCCACATCCATTCTTGGTACCCTGATCCTCAATTTGCGTTGTCCATCATCTGCACCAAACACAACAATGTACATGAATTACCAATGTAGGGGTGAGTATAACGATACTCTGTAGAGACCCCGAGACCCTCAAGGTCTCACAGAATCCACAAAGGATAAACTACATAGCATGTAAACAACTATCAACCCAACATAGGTATATGCCCATATATATACCCAAGTAATCAAGTACAACCATCTCTATCATGAGGAAACACAAGGTCCAACCCAGAATCCCAAAGCTCAACTGTTCTGCAATGGAAGGAATGCCACGAAGGTAAGTACCACACTGGTACACCATAGTAAAGATTACCACCAACGTATTACCACGAAGGAAAGTACCACATAGGTATAGACTCAGCTCACACCAGTTATTATTTAAATACAATAGTATAGAGGAGTAGTTATAACTTCTGAATCATCTTACTCTGTTAAGAGGAAGACCCACGAAGGATCCTAAATCATCTTCAAACCCACATATTATCTCTAGGTGCTAACCCAAAAAGGATCGCTCGGTGCTGAACGACACAGGATCTCTTAGTGCTGACCCACACAGGATAACTCGTTGCTGACCCAGACAGGATCACTAGGTTCTTACCCACAAATGATCACTTGGTGCTAGCCCACACTGGATCTCTATCCATTCTTCTTGTCACAGCCAGCTATTGTGTTCCCTCACTAAGCTATCTTGTCTTCGAGAGGGTCCTCTCCACAAGACACTGGTCGACACTCCAAATACCACGATGTCCCACTAAGAAGTATCTCAAAGTACTTCCACCTCATTGGGGTCTCAATGCAACAGACGGTGAGTCATTCAGATGCCAGGTCTGTAATTTATTAGCCTTTTTGACTCGAGGGTCCGGTTGGATTTGTGCTCAATCCAACCCGACCATACTCCATTATTATCTAAATCTATTGTGTGGTATACTAAATATACTTTCTCGCTAAAAGGTTTCCAGCTCCACTGACGGTTCATCAAATGGACACCAGATGCCAAAGATATAGAGGTTGTGCATAGGCGCACAGTTGGCGCACGGTCTGAACAAACCATGTGGCCCGGCCGTGCGAAGTCCATACGTAAGACAATTGCAATTGGATGATTGTACCATGGTTTTACAAACCATATGGCCTCTTAATGTTAGGTTCTTTAAGTCCCAGGACACTCAAGATATCCCATTTTCCCTCATTTTCCCACCCAATCATGGCTCAAGTGGGAGTTAAGGTTTTCAGAGGTTGGGGGAGCTCAGTAGCTCGTTTTGGAGGAAAATCGAAGGGGTTTCCTAGTGGATCAAAGGCGGTTCTCCTCGGGTATGTCCCTCTTTTGGAGTGAGGTCCGCAGTGTGGTGGGGTGCCGTCGTGGGTGGCCAGATGGCCAGCCATCTTCTCCCATCGAAAATATTTCATCAAAAACACAAGGGTTTGCGAAGAGGTTGGACCATGTTTGTTTGACCCACAACCTCCACATTAGAGTGGTAGAAATTGGTCCAAAATTGTTTCTTGAATCATAATGAATTTCTAAAAATGGGTAAGGAGAAATTCAAACAACAATCCCTAAAACCTTCGGCATTGATTATTCTGAAACCCATAAAAAGAAATCTTTCACAGATCAACTAATTTGAGAGTTGAACCGTGTTATTTGTTTATACGGGAAGATCATGGGAATCCATAATCACACATAATTAAACCCCTACCTCATTCATTTGTTGACGTCGAAAAGGAGGGAAGGAAAATCGTCAATTGAGGATGCCCCACATTGGAGGATGTCCCGAGGAAGAAGTCAAAGTCATGCATCAGCATTCTTCGATGGAGGAGCATTCATCATGGAAGAAGTTCTTCATCGGAGAATTGTAATCCTCCCAAAATCTATCCCCTTCTCCTTTGACAAAAACCATCCCCCAATTCCACCCAAAAATAAATAAACAACATAATATAATATGTTGTCTATTTAGTATTTTTTCATAATTTCAAATTGTCCTAATTAATTAATTGAGTAGGTATAATTAATTAGAGGGGGGGGAACCATTAAAGTGGGGGAAGTTTAAGAGGCATCCACATATTTAAGAGGGAGTTCAATGAGGTTTTAGTCTCAGGTGGTCCCTACCAGCATAACCTATGAGAGGTTTTAGTTTTGGCTGTCCCCAACTCTTAACACTCAAATAGGAGGTTTAGTTCAGGAGATATCCACCTCTTAACATCCACATGGGTGTTTCAAATGAAAATAAAAATGATACAAAATTTTATTTCATTTTATTTTTTCATGTATTAGTGTTATACTAACTTAAATCCTCGACCTACTGTCATCAAGGTGAAGTTCACCTTAAATGAATATCGGCACTGTGAGTTCAACAGTGCCCTCATATTTCAATTTCGAGCACTAATTCAAAATTTTGAAAAACCCACTCTTACGTTTACTGAATGCACCTGAAAAAAGTTCAAACATTCATTCCAGGAACATCGGGCCTCAGAATCACGTGATGTCAATTTTTGCAGACTCGAAATATTCCCATATAATTAAAAAAATTACATGGAAATTCTAGGTGTTTACATTATCCCCACCTCAAGGATCTACGTCATCGTAAGCCAGAACTCAAACTAAGGAAACAAGTGGGGGTAATGAGCATGAATATGAGCCTCCCGCTCCCATGTGCTATCTTGGAGGTTCCCATGATGCCAATTAACGCGCACCATAGGTATCAACTACTCACGAAGGATCCACTACTGTTGATCCTCAATCTCAATTGAAACCTCCGTAAAAGTCACCCCATCGTCAACCTCCATCTCTCAGTGGTCGATGACATGGGAAGGGTCATGCACGTATCTACTCAGTTAGGATATGTGTAAAACATCATGCACCCAGTGCAACTGATCTGGAAGAGATAAGATATAATCCACCTATCCAACTCTATTGAGGACCTAGAAGGGTCTGATGAACCATAGAGATAACTTGCTACCTCTTCCTAATCTCTGCAAACCTCGTCGAGGTGAGACTCATAGAAGGATGTGGTCTCCATCCTTGAACTCCAGAGGTCTCTATCTCCTATAAACATATGACTTCTACCAGCTCCATACAATCTTCATCTTCTCCTAGATGATCTACACCTTCTCTGTGGTATCCCATAAAATATCTGGTCCCACTTGTGTTGACTCCCCTGGGCTAGTCTAGTACAAAGGTTATATGCAAGGTCGCCTGTACAATGCCTCAAAAGGTGTCATCCCAAAGGTGGAGTGATAGCTTTTATTTTATGAAAACTCCACAAAAAGAAAGTGATCCTCCCAGCTGTGACCGAAGTCGAGGACACAAGAACACAACATTTCCTCGAGGGTTTGAATGGACCGCTCAGTCTGGACATCCGTATAAGGATGGAAAGCGGTGCTCAAATGAAGTTGCGTCCCGAAAGCCACCTATAACCCCTTCCATAATCGGTCAACAAAACGTGCATCACGATCGGAGACGATCATCAAGGGTACTCCATGTAGCCGTGCAATATCATGCGCATAGAGGCTTCTCAATCTCTCTTCTAAACCATGTACTCTAATCGGTAGGAAGTAGGCCAACATAGTGAGTCGGTCGACGATCACCCAAATCGAGTCATGTCCCCTGGATGTACATGGAAGTCATGTCATGAATTCCATGGATAACCCATCCCATTTCCACTCAGGGACCTCTAAAGGCTGAACCAATCTTGCTAGTACCTGATTCTCTACCTTCACTTGCTAACAAGTGAGGCACAAAGAGACAAACTATGTAACTGCTTTCTTCATTCCCGGCCACCAGTGCTGTTGTCGGAGATCCTGGTACATTTTATCCACTCCTGGATATACCACTAGAGGGGATGTGTGTAAATCCCTCATCACTTCCTCCCGAAGTGAAATTGGTACCATGGTACGTCCTTTGAAGAGGATGAAATGCTCCCCACCATCAAAAAATCCATCAGGTTCCTATCTTGTGGATATCATAGCATGTCGAGCCTCACAGTAAGCGTCCGCATGTTGTGCCTCCCTGACTCGCTGAAGAAGCTGGGGAGTGACTTTAAGAGACTGAAGAAACAATGCTCCATCCTGATCCACAATGGATATCTGCAAAGCGGCAAGCTACTCCGTTGGCTTTCCTAGCAGCTGTATACTAGACCTCTTGCTGATTTCTTATGCTACAACGTTCCCCTTCCCAATAGTATAGACTATCTCTAATTCATAGTCCTAGAGGAACTCATTCCAATGTTGTTGTCTCAGGCTCTGGTCCTTCTGAGAGAAGATATACCTGAGACTCTTTTGATCCGAGTAGACGATAAAACTTTCTCCCATCATGTAATTATGGCACATCTTCAAGGGGAAGACCACTGTTACTAATTCTAGGTCATGGGTAATGTTGTTATGCTCATGCTATCTCAGCTGTCGAGAACCATATGAGATTAGAGCTTACTCCTGCATAAGAACATGTCTGATTCCAGACCCTGATGCGTCGCAGTAGACTACGTACCCTACTCTCTCCTATGGTATCCTCAAGATGGGGTCACTAGTTAGCCTCTTCCTCAGCTCCTAAATACTCTATTGGTATCTCTCCGACCACACAAAGTGTTTCCTATTCTTTTTCAACACTAATAGTGGTGATGCAACTCTAGAGAAATCTGGAAAAAATCTCCGGTAGTATCCTGCCAATCCTTGGAAACTCAGTACCTCCGACACACTTCTAGGTGGATCCCAGGAAAGTAATACCTCAATCTTCTCGGCATCAACTCCAACTCCATCTTCCAATATGACATGTCCCAGAAAGTGAACCTCTCGGATCCTGAACTAGCACATAGGTTACCATAAAGCTGGTGCTCTCAGAGTGTTTCCAATACTTACTACAAATGGTAAGAATGATCCTCCTCAGTAGTCAAGTAGATCATAATGTCATCGATGAAGACTACTACAAAGCGATCAAGGTACAGATGAAAGATCATGTTCATGAGTCCCATGAACACTGCGGGAGCATTGGTCATGCCGAATGGCAGAACCAATAACTCGTAATGGTCGTATCGACATCTGAAAGATGTCTTCTGCACATCAATATCTCATACTCTGAGCTGGTGATATCTTGATCTGAGGTCTATCTTCAAAAACCATTGTGATCCCTTCAGCTAATCAAAGAGATCGACAATCCTCAGGTGTGGGTACTTTTTCTTCACGGTCACCTGGTTTAGGCACCGATAGTCAACAAGAAGCCTCAAGATCCCATCCTCCTTAGTGAACAAAATTGGGGATACCCAAGGAGAAACACTAAGAAGGATGAATCCTTTTCCATACAAGTCCCCTAGATTTACCCACATCTCATGAAGCTCCGCGGGAGCCATCCAATACGCAAGTGTAGATATTTTTTCCATCACATGGTACAAGTCAATGTTAAATTCCACCTATTTGTGAGGAGGTAGACCCGAAACATCATCAGGGAAGACATCAGTGTACTGGTCCACCCCAACAAGATAACTCTAACTCTCCACATCAACCACTCTGAGGGTAAGGATAGACAACTCTTAGTGATCGGTTTCACTCTCCTCCGAGTAATCCCATCATGTGCTGAAAAGTATCTCTTCTCTTTGGTGAAGGTGAACCTAGTCCCATATTTTCGAGCACACCACACTTTGTGCCTAATTTAGTCAATATGAGCTTGGACTATAGATATCCAGTCCATACCGAAGATGATGTCATACGACCTCGACGCTGCTATTAGCAGATCCTAGCTGAAGCTCTCGGATCATAGAGAAAGCTCACACTACATGTACTAGTTCGTATTCGTCGAATCTGCTCCCATAACAGTCTATAGACCTAAGGATAAAGCCAACGGCTCCATCAGAATCCCTGAGCACTGGATGGGGGAAGTGGAAATAAAATAATGATTGGAACCTGTGTCTATAAGTAATGAAGCCAAGGTGGAATAGACACAGATCGTACCTCATATCATCTCCGAAGCGACGTGATCATATGCCTTAGCTGATTTGAGCCGAGTTCTCCCTTTTCCACCTGCTCCCTGCGGTTTGGGTGGAAAACCTGGTGGTGGTGGTGGTAACATCTCGAATCGTCACCCTCCACCTGCTGCACGACCATCTCCTCTATGACATCTGCCTGCTCCTTGCGGACCACCTCGATCGTACCTCTGTCTCGACTTGGGCGGTCATTCAACCTTCTGTTGATCATCTATACAGCGGGTCGGACAGTCATGGGCCATGTGATCCTGCCTGCCACATGCGTATCACTGCCCGCTCTTGGCATGACTGGCTCTGCCTCGGGTGCCCCGTACAACGAACCCTGAATCTGGTGGTCATCCACCTATAGGTCTGGTCCACTTTGACCTATGTGACATCAGTCTGCTGCTAGAGAAAGAAGACTCCACTACTTGATGTTCAGGGGTGGGTCTCGCTACTGATGACTGCTCAACAAAAAAATCCACTAAGAGGGATCGCTCTAACACCCTTGTCTGCGTTAGGATGCTTAGTTAAATCATCGAAGCCTTGATCTCTCACCCGATCCCCTGCATGATGGTTCGGGCCCTAAAGAATGGGTATTACGCCATATCTATTGAGTAGCATGAGAGGCCAGTGAACCTCGCTGAGTACTGAGACACAGTTAGGCTACCCTGCTGTGGATGGAGAAGCTCCTGAATGCGCACTGCGATAAGAGTTGTTGGGACAAACTCTTCCAGAAACAGGCTCTCGAAGTCTTCCCAGAGAAGTGTCACCTCATCCAGAACATAGAGCATTGAGCTCCACCATATTCCTACTTCTTCCTGTAGAAGGCTGGAGGAAAGGATCACCATGAGATCAGTGGGTGTCCCTACCAGTAGGAAAAATTTCCCCATGAACTCAAGGAAATACTCATCCACCTGTAGTTCTGTCTCTCCCCAGAACCTATGTGGCCTCTGGAGATGGAACTCATGAAACTCACTCAATCGGCATCCACCCTCTACTACTGGGGCTAGTGGCATCTATGTCTCAATGGGTAATGGTACCACTGGAGCTGCCACTAGTGCCTCTGATGGAATAGGTCCTTGTTCCAAGGCCTCGTCGCTCAGTCGGATAACAATGCATACTACTCTCAGAACACTAGCTAGCTATCTACTTGGAGGCATCCTGAAATGAAACAGGTGTGCCGAGGTCAATAAGGTATACCTAGTGAGATGACTCAAAGATATCACAAAGAAAACTCTTGGAAACACACACATAATCAGTGTTTTCATGCACTGAGTCAGAAATTAGATGTCAGGGTCTTGGTGTATGGATACGTCGGTCGACGGACCAACACTGGATTTCCTAAACTGATAACCACACTCACAACACTTAACACTTTTTTCGTTAAATAGATCATAGTCCTATATTCTATGGTATAACTGACTCCTATGATACCAATTTTTCATGACCATCCCCCGGGGCTCATACCATGACTACCCCAAACCCGCCTGCCATAGGCTAGGGGCTGATGAATAGCACCGAAGGCATATTCACTAAAACTCAGAAGGCATTGCATTTATAACCTATATACACACACGACCAAGCACACAACAAGATACGAACTCTAGAAACACGTATAGTGAAAAGTTTGGGTATAGAAAGAAAAAGGGGCCATAATACAAGCCCAACTATAAAGTACAAGAAAAACATCAGAGTACAAGAAAAATGATAGGTGAAAAGCATCTCCTAAATCTTCCTCCGAGAATCCTACTTGAATGGTAGGTGCAACTCGTGAGCAGTCATCTTTGTGGTTCACCTCGTCTAACCTCCACCTCTGAGCTACCTCCAATCCTAGTATCATCTTCCTTAGTCAGAATTGTCTGTCATCTACACAAACACAAAAAGGTGTGGGCATAGCCCGTGCAATTTTGAGTATAACGATACTCATTAGGGACCCTGAGACCCTCAATGTCTAACAAAATCCACAAAGTATAAAATACAAATCTTGTAAACAACTGTCAAACCTACTTAGGAATATGCCCATACATATACCTAAGTTATCAAGTACACCCATCTCAATCATGAGGAAAGACAAGGTCCGACCCAAAAGCCTAAATCTCAACTATTCCACAAAGGAAGAAATACCATGAAGGTAAGTACCACACATGTATTCCACACTAAAGAATACCACCAAGGAATTACAATAGAAGAATGTACCACATAGGTACAGACTCATCTCACACCAGGTATTACCCAAGTACAGTAGTAGAGATGATTAGTTATAACTAATGAATCATCTTACTCTATTAAGGGGATGACCCAAAAAGGATCCTAAATCAACTTCAGACCCACCCAGGATCACTAGGTGCTGACCCAAACAAGAGCGATTTGCTCTGACCCACACCAGATTGCTCGATGATGACCCACACAGGATCACTCAGTGCTGACCCACACAGGATTGCTATGTGCTGGCCCCCACAGGATCGCTCTGTGCTGGTCCATAAAGGTTCATTATTCATTCTTCACATCACAGCCAGCTACTGAGTTCCCACACTAAGCTCTCTTTTCTCTATAATGGTCCACTCCACAAGCCACGGCTTGATACTCCAACTGTCACGAAGTTCCACGAGGAAGAATCTCAATGGGAGGCCACATCATATGGATCTCAACGCAACAGATAGTGCGTCAATCGAAAGCTTGATCTGTAATTTATTAGCCTTTTAGTCCCAAGGAATTAGTTAGATTCGGGCTCGATCCAACCCGACTATACTCTATCTTTATCCAAATCTCTAGTGGGGTATACTAAATTCACCATCTCGCTCCAAGGTTTCCACCACCATTGATGCTTCGTCAAACGGATGCTCGGTGCCAAGGTTACGGAGGTTGTGCAAGGGCGCAAAGTTGGCACACGGTCTGAACAAACCATGTGGCCAGGTTGTGTGAAGTGACTGGGTGAGGTAGTGGCAACTACATGGTTTTCCAAACCATGCAGGTGAACCATGCGGCCACTTAAATTTAGGGTTTTTAGGTCCCATGACTCTCGGGATTTCCCATTTTCCCTCATTCCTCCTCCCACTCATGGATCATGTGGGAGTTCCAGTTTTTAGAGGTTGGGAGAGATCCTTAGCTCTTTTTGGAAGAAAATTGAAGGGGTTTCTTGGTGGATCGAAGGTGGTTAACCTCGGGTATGTCCCTCTTTTGGCGCAAGGGCGGCGATGTGGCGTGGTGCCACCGCGGCTGGTCCGATGTCCAGCTATCTTCTCCTGTCGCAATGATTTCATAAAAAACACAAGGGTTTGTGGAGAGGTCCGGCCATGTTTGTTTGGTCAACACCCTCCATGTTATATTAGTAAAAAGTGGTTTACAATTGTTTCTTGAATCATGATGAATTGAGAAAAATGGGTAAGGGGGAAATTCAAACAACAATCCCTACAACCTCCTGCAATGATTATCTCCAAACCCGCTAAAAGAAGTCATATGCGGATCAACTAATTTGAGAGTTGACCCATGCTCTTTGTTTAGAATGGATGAGCATGTGAATACATTATCACACACAATTAAACACCTGCCTTATTTTTTTGATGTCGATGAGGAGGGAAGGACGGTCATCGATTGAAGATGTCCCGCGTTGGAGGATGTCTCGAGGAAGAAGTCGAAGTCATGCATCGGTGCTCTTAGTTAGAGGAGTGTTCTTCATGGAAGAATTTATTCTTTAGAGAAGTGTAATCCTCCCAAAATCTCTCATATTATATTTTAACAAAAACCTTCCCCCAATTCCACCCAAAAAAAATATCCAACATAATAGAATATGTTATCTATTTAGTTTGTTGGCATAATTTCAAATTGGCCTTATTAATTGATTGAGTGGGTATAATTAATTAGAGTGGGTGGCACCATTAAATTGGAGAAATTTTTAGAGGCTTCCCCATATTTAAGAGGCTGTTCATGGGGGTTTTAGTTTTTGGTGGTTCCCACCACCATAACATATGAGAGCTTTTATTTATGGTGGTACCCACCTCTGAACACTAAAATGGGAGGTTTAGTTCTGGCGGTCCCCACCTATTAACATCCACATGGGTGTTTCAAAAAAAAATAAAAACGTTACACAATTTTTTTTTCTTTCACGTATAAGTGAAATATTAACTTCCACCCTCGACCTACTATGATCGAAGTGAAGGTCTCCATATGTGAATACTGGCGTTGGGAGTTCAACAGTGACGTCAGATTTCAATTCCAACCACTGGTTCAAAAGTTAGAAAATATGACTCGTACATTTACTAAACGTACCCGAAAAAAAGATCAGAAATTTATTCCGGTCATACCGGGCCTCAGAATCACATGTCGTCAATTTTCATAGACTCAAAATATTACCATATATCTAAAATCTTATATGGAAGTTCTGGGTCTTTAAAATCCTCTTATAATATCATATTTCCCATTTGATAGTAATCATTCTTTATTTTTAATATCTTGGGTGTTAATTGCCTAGTTTCTCGAGTACATTTTGACTTTTTATATGTTATTCCTATTAAATAGATCATGATGTTTTTATATCCATAATTTAAGAAATTAGTTAATTATAATATATATTAATTATATATATTAATTATAATCCATAATATTTGAAGATATGAAATGAAATGCATCATTCATGGATATTGTAGGCCTTACATATGCATGTATACTACCCTCATTAATTTTTAATTTTGAAATAATGAAAAGTGATATATATATTTATATATATCTGTGAATATAATAGTTAATTTAACATGTAAATATCATATATGTCACATATTTTTATTCAAAAATCATTTATATGTTCCATGTATTATGTGAACGAATCGCATCCCTTTGAGGAGGAGGTAGTCTACACTTCCAAAAATGATGTTACGTATTTACAAAAAAATAAATGAATGAAGGTATGTTCTGCATAAAAATTTAAAAAGTATAATGTAAAACATAAATAACATTGATATCATAAAAAATAGTGTTTTTATCCCAATTCCCACCCTAAGAGGGTGTATATGAAAAATTGACAATAATCATATCGTGATGTTGTAATCTTCCCTACAGATAAACTGTAAGTTCATTACCAATTAGATGGAAGTGTGTGAAAAAATTGGGATAACAATTAGAATTAAAAAATAATTTTTTTTAAGAATATTTAGGTTATTATATAATCATGTAATAAGAATATTTTTGGGGTTTTAAAGGAAAAAAGTTAAAGAATCTTGTGGAAGGATGGTACCTCTTATTTGAGTAAATCCTTTTTTATTTCATGAAAAATAATCATTGATTGGAATTATTCTCTATATGATGATTCTAGGATTAGGGGAGTTATTTTTAAAGTTGATTTGAATTTAATTTTGTTCAACCAATGGGATTAAGAGTTGTTAATTATCGGGAGTGGTGTGAAACATTTTATAGTGGAGGGGAGTGGCATTCTTGTATATATAAGACACTAACCACTCTTGAGAGATTTACAATACATAATTTTCCTTTAATAATGAAATGAAATGATCTAAAAGTTAGGATATGGTTTGTATATTGTTGTAAAATTTATTTTTGAAATTATTCTACATAAGTTTGGCCCTTTAGGTATAGGTTTAGTCTCATGTGAAGCTTAATATTACGTACATTCTTTTAATTAATTTAAATAACTTCCACTCATATTTTGTTTCAATTTTTTTCATCTATATGAACAAAATAAATTTTTTTGATTAAACACATGGAATCCATTTTAAATGTTCCAATAAATTTAGTGGATGAAATTAATTTAAATATAATCTCATCGATGGGACGACAATGTAGGTTTTTAAGGTAAATATTTTCAAAATATTGTTATGTTAATATATCAAATTTCAAAGTGAAAAAATTATAATTAACTGTATTGGATTAATACCAGTAAAATATTTCTAATTATAAATTAAAACATGTCATAAATCCTGTTTAAAATAAAAAAATAAAAAATAAAAAGTGGGATTGATTTAAAATTCAATATTTTAACTATTCATTAAAAATAAAACATCATAGGAAAATATCGAAAAATTATCCTAACATAATTATTATTTCTGAAATTATAAAATGAAATTTATGATATCATATTAGATATATTAATTTGTAAAAAATATTATTTATTATAGGGGCTCCGTTAAAAGGAAGTCAAATTACCTTTATAAAAATACAAGGTTTTATCGGTAATAATGGTGTTGTTCTTATGTTATGATCATAAAATATATTAGATGAATTTCAAAAATAATGGATTGAGTATATAATATTCAGATTAAAGTTATATCACTCACTAATTGTAATTAATTTAATTTATTAGGCTAAAATGAATTTGTGGGAATACAATACATTTTTATAAAAACATTCCCTTTAAATTTACTTAGGCATTATTTTCATTTATAATTAACTAGTAACCAGTGAATTCAACCATTTATTTTTATTATTTTGTTATTATAATGCATAAAAATTAATTTATTGGAATGGTTCAACTTATTTTATCAAGTAATAATATCATAAATATATATTTTTTCCTTTCAAAATTCAGCCTTAATTTTAACACAAACAACCGAACAAAGTCATTATTTAGTTTCATGCAAGCTAACCTGGGGTTGGGTAAATTATTATCTATAAAACATATTTTATTAAAATATTAAATTTATCCTAATGTATCAAGATTTCATATTTCTTCATATTATTATTGTTAAGTTATATAGATGCTATTAAATACAACATTCATACTTTAGAATATTTGGGTGTAACAAAAAAAACAAAGCATGATGGATTTAGATAGAATTTTAATAAGATTTTTCATTGGGGGTGATTATTCCTTAAATACCCACATACATGTTAGTGTTATGTAAGAATTTAATGGTTTATGTAACTTATATTTAGGTACATATAGGATATGATTTTTTTCAATAGCCCAAGGGGGAATTAAATTTTCTATAAGGTATATGAGGATGTGGAATGACTCCATATATGGAGTTATATAGATGAAGGTAATATTCTCAAAATCACCTCATGGGAGGATATAGGTTGTGTTTTTCCACTTTAGAAGTATGGTACACTAGAATTAGGTTTTTTAATAATACAAAGACATATTATAAAAACTGTAATTTTTGTAATATACAAAAACATTGCGGGTTTCTCTCTTATGGTTCATGTGTAATACTTTCTATCCAGACACGTGGATCATGATGTTTTATAGAGAAATAAAAAAAACTATGTATATGATTAAATGTGAATAAATGGGGTAATCTTTCATTGTGATTGTCTTAGGAGAGTGATGGATATCAGTTTGTTGTTGATCATATTCAAGAGTTATATCTAAAAATACATATAACTATAAGGGGATATATTCTAATATATTCGAAAGTGGTAAAAGTATTATTGATATTAGGGAATCAATTTCATATATTTCTAAGTAGTAAACCATTTAAAATTTTGTATGGTGTTAATTTTATATTATATAAAGATCAATAATACCAATATAAAAATCATAAAATGTGGATTTTGGTAAGAATTTAGTTATCTTGTTATCATTGATGTGAGATTTTTATAGGAATTCTTGTTTCTAGATGTGAACACTTATGATGTCTTAATTAAGATTAATTTATTTATGATGTCCAATGCCTATTTTTAATAAAATATTTGAAAAAATCATTATATCACCTGTTTATTTTTTCAAACATTATAAGTGATATGGAAAAAAATTAGATGAATTTTCAGAATGATAATTTACAATATCAAGTTATTAATGTTTTAGAAAAAGTGGTTGTAAATTATATCAATATTATATAATAATGTTTTTCAGTTTCAAACAATGAAGAATTATTTAATGATTATGTTCCCAGAAGATATATTTGGAATGAAGATGAAGTGAGAGATATAGTTTAACTTCCATTTGTTTTTAGGATGATTCTAATCTAGTCATGTCATGTAATATGGTTCTTAAAAAGCAGTGAGAGATAAATGTTTTTCTAAATAATATAATGGGAATTGATTTTATATGTTAAACAAATTTCCCTATAGAAATTAAAAATCTATTCTCCAAAATGGATAAAGATATATTTTTAATGGGCATCAAATACCAGATATTGAATTAAATTAGTATGAAGAATGAATACTCTTTTCCATAAATTGATCGAATTTTTTGTATAAATTATGATATAACTGTTGATCAAATGATTTATTTTTGATCCAAATATTGTTATAATAATTATAATTCCATAGTGATTCCATTTTAGTATACTAATAATACTATTATAAATATATATATATATTATTGATTGGTAATTTAAAAAAAATCCTGAAAAGTACCCAATGTTTATTTTAATTTACAAATATTATTTCTTCAATTTTTGAGGAGGATAAACATTTTATTGCATAAAATCAGTATAGAGATCTATTTTGGGTCCCAATTTTGTGTATTAGATGTCATTTCTAGTTATCCTATTCTAGAAGTGTTTATTTTTGTATCAAACATTATAAATATATTTTATTGATCATAAAAAATTGTAATTACAATTATTAGTTAGGGATGAAATATTCTTCTAATTTTTTGTCATTGGGACCCAAATGACATGATAATCAATTAGCTTTTCCATAACAGTGTTTGGGTCAATTCCTTATTGTAATGTGATATTTTTTTAGGCTTATCATCTAAAACATCCATCGTTGTATGATGTGGTGCATAGTGTGATTCACATCTCTTAGAAGTGGATGGAACAACAATATTTGTCTCATATTCTTCCCTTTGGTTGAGTGGACATGATACCACATGTATCCGTTATGGAACAGATTATGTTGAAATTTGATATGTCTGAGAATTACTTCAATTGATATTTTATTATATGGGTGAGAGTGTTATTGAAACATGGATAGATTTATGATGATATTTGGGATAGTCGTGTTTAAATATAATAGACATTGTTGGAATTTTACAATGAGAATGAATTTAAATGACCATTTAGGGAAGTAAATTCTGATGGTTGGGTGGATTTTGACATCTCGTGGTTTATCACTAAACCATCATTTGAGATTTGTTGATTTTCAATCCATGGAACAAATTATTCAAAAACCTATAATATGATTCATTATCTATGCATGGTTCCAATGACTATACAGTTAGATCATTCATGAAATATTGGCGAGAAAATAAATGATTCATGGTTATTGGAAAAGTGTAACGAGATCTTAGGGTTCTTTTGGGTGATCAATTTAATATTAAATGGAAATTGTATGGCCATAAGTGATTATGAATTCTATGTTTGTTTCGTAATGAGGTATGAAAAGTAGAAACATGGTTCCTGTGACTATGTATCTGTACCATCTAGTTAGGTTCGAGTTAATTTATCTTCCACTAAAACCCATTAAAATATTCTTACAATTCCCATGAGACCCCATACAATGAGAATGGATGATAACATTTATTATTAAGGGATAAATTATGTATTCTTAAATCATCAAATATTATGTTCACATGAAAGATGATCTGATAAAAATTAGATATATGTTTTCATCATCATGACCTAATGATAAATTTGATCTATTGATTTAACTCATTCTCTCTTATTGCCCTTGGATATATCACTTGAATTATATGAAAAATAAGGTATTGGATTTATGGATTTTATATCACTAATAAAAAAATATGATTTTATATTCTTATTTCTATGATTTGAGGGAATATATAATTCTTACTAACATAAAACATAGGTTTTAAGATTGTAATTTATTTTTTATCATATTTAAGTGGTTCCCATTCAATCCAACGTGGTTAATGATTCCCTATGATTAGGATTATAGGTTTTATCCTAGTTTCCTATATTCATATTTTAACCAATATATTCTTAAATTCATTTCATAAATAATTGATTTCGATATTTGAAAATTTTATATATTTAAGACTTCAGTGTTAACAATGGGATTGTTATTTTAAAATTGTTTTGGGAATTTATTCTTGAATGTATCTTATATTGGAAGAGTATATGATTTGGTTTGATATGTTTTTTTGGGTTCAACATTTTTGGGTAGAATGTGTGTAATGATCATGGTATGGTTTGGGTATGATACATTCTTGGTAATTGTAGTGTAGGAAGTAAAGTTCTAGCTATTTTTGATGGATTGGATCCTATAAAATATGTGTATTATTTATGGTATGGGAAATGATATTTGATAATTTCTATGGTTGGTAATGATACAAAATGGTTTTCAGATATAATCGTACTTATGCATTTTTTTGATGATTTGTTATTCCTTATGAGTCACTAGATTGGATTATAATTCTTGTGGTTAATTTGTTTGGAGGGATTTGGAAGGATTAAAATAATTATTAAAAAATTAAATTGTTGAATTGTTTTCATCCACTATATTTATGTCTTGATCATATCTGATAATGTGTTTTTCTAGAAATTAATGACCTACTTTCAATGAAAATAGTTCCATGATTTGATATAAACCTTGCAATGGATTACATTAGAGGAATTAAAAATATTATTTAATATTCATCTGATCATGCCAATATGTATATCTTCATTTGAGTGTTGATTCGTTATGTCTTGATGTAGGAAATGATAATTTCCCCAGTATTCCCTTGAATCATATCAGATGAGTTGATTCCATGATGGAAAGGAAAACTTTTCAACCATAAATTGGAATATTATTTTAAAAAATACTTCTTAGTGGCCATAATATGTCATTTTTCATTTTATGACTTCTTTTTTTTAATTATTTACCATGTAATATGATTGAATTTATTATTTCTTGTAAATTATATTCTAAAGTATGATTCAAATTTTAAATGAATGTATTTGTTATCACATGTATTTGGTATTTCAAATGAGGGTAATATTTCCATAACAATTTGTTAATCCTGTGAGATTAGTTTCCTACTATAGGGGATTATTGAAAGAACGTAAGACTTTATTGTGATCCCAGATAGGGTATTACGGTACAGTTTCTCATGTCAGATTCATTAATCTCGGGATGCATATGTAAAAATTATTATGTACCAGGGAGATAAGGTAGATATATGAAATTTTATAAAATAAGTTTTCATTTATAACATGTTCTTCTATGGTAATTAACTACATATACCTCTGTGATCCTATTTTCCAAGTTTTCTTAAAAACTATATTAAATTGTTTAAATATGAACCCTAATAATGCATATTATGAAGCCCGGAATAATAAATCCAATAACCCAAGGGACAAAATAGGAGAAAATTATTGTAAATGATATAATTATTTCATGTATCTATTATTTGAAGAATGAATATACGAAAATATATTGATTAAAAATTCATCATAAGATGGTATCTCATTAAATAAAAACATTTTCTTCACAATTATTACAAACCACCTACACTATGCATTTTTTAAGTGATTAGTTATTTAAATTAAATAAAATATAAACAATGTATTATAAGTCATGTTTTAAAAATAAATCATATCGTAGTTATGTTATCTTTTCAAATCACGAGGATCACATCCATGGTTTAAAAATAATAATACAGTTCTTTGATTTTTTATTTATTTTCATTTTATAATAATAGTATATCCCATTGTGAATATATAAATTGAGAGTTCCATTATATAATATTTTAATGAAAAAATCCCTCATGATGGTGCGATTCAGTTGATTGTGTTTTTTGAAAAAGTTTGAGGTTGTTGATGAATGTTGGTTGTCAAATAATTAATGAAGTTTTAGGAAAGAATATTAGACCATGCGGAATGTAAAAAATGTCTATTCTCATGATGTGTTCATGAATTTATTTTTATTTTGTGATATATCACAAAAATAACTTCAATACAAAAGAACTAATAATCTTACGAGTCATTTGTGATATTTTGATGCGATCGATCAATGAATATGACTATCTTTGAGTGTCCTGGTGGGATCTCATGCAGCACTCACAATTTTATTGGGATCTCATTGTGGTATATCTAAAATATCTTATGATTGTATTTGGATATCAAATTGGGATCTTGCATATTTCTCCTGATTTAATTTATATATTCCATAGTGTGATTACTGAACTAATATCACAGATAAATAATGTAGAACTAATCTTGTGGAGCATGAATGTGGAAATGATCTTATGCAAGTGAGAATGCCTTATCTAAAAAAAGCCTAAATTAATGATCTTGAGATAGAGCATTCAGATCAAGATAAATATGGAAATTTTAAAGGTATATCGATGTCGTTCTAGATCTCGTGAAAGAAGACACACATTAGGATCTATTGAAAATTGCGAAGGAGGACTCTGATAAGGTATTGACACAAATTGAGAAAGCAGACTGATTCCTGGATCTCATATTGTGCATGATAGTCATGGGGTCTATGGTTGTCCTTACTTTTTTGGTCTTAAGTTGGTGGATGTATTCTTATATATACCACATAACCGATTCTTAAAAATTATAGAATATCTTCTTAAAAGATTTATATAATGATTTTTCTAGAAAGGTCGTTTATGGAGGGATCACTTGAAATGTATTCGAAGAGAGATCTCACAAAGTATTATATGTGATTGAAATTACACACATGTTGTGCATGATCTGAACAAGGTATTTTGAAAACAGTGTAAGAGGACTCACGTAATAGGAATCACACTGGTATCTCATGAAATGAAAGAAATTAGTCTCTCATGAAGGACATGTGCAATGCATGAAGGTCGTATTTCATTAGGAACTTTATCATAGTGTCAAAGCAGACTCACAGATGGGACTCCCGCTAGGACCATGCATGATAGTCATATACTAGGATCTCAGGCTAGCGTCTCATACAATGATCTGATTCAATGATCTTGAATAAGGGGTTACACACCAAGATCATGGGAAATGGTTTATTCACTAGGGTATCATGTAGGGGTACCACACTAAATTTTTTTTTACAAAAAATGAATTTATATTAGAAGGGAATGTCATAAAACAACAATGAACAAAATTGAGGATCTAAACCATTCGAAAACACATGCAGAAGAAGTTTATTCACTACTACATTAAAAGTAATGAAAGGAAGACATAGAATATCATGAAGATATTTTCAAAGTAGGGGTCATTATTGTATCAACAGTAATGAGAAGTCAGTTTTAGTTATTTTGAGGGTGAACCAGGTATGAATCTATTTATCCTTTTTTTCATTATAGATATACTTTCAATGCATAATCATTAGATACATTATTGTAAATATGAGAGAAATATAAATACCAAATAGAATAAAAGTGACCCTTGTTATAAAGAGTTCAAGATATAGTGTGGAAGGAAAAATTTACAAAAGAATATATATATTTTTATTCACCTCCCTCTCCGGGTATCTAGGCTGTTGTTGGGCCAATGAATTTGTATCATATGTTAAGTGTCTTTTGTTCATTTTATTTATCAATCAATTTTTACTCTACAATTGGAATTAATGGTTGATTTATCTCTTATATGAGGGAGCCATGGAGAAGATAAAAGATACAATCAAGAATAATAAGTCACATGGTATTTCTCAGTATCGAAGTGACTGTGGAAAAATTGTGATTCAGTTTAAGGAAAACAAAAATGTATTGAATGATGGATTATATGATTCAAATTGCAAAATGATATACTGAATCAAAGATGTTGCCAGAATGAGTGAAGAAACAAATCATACATGTGATGATGAAAATAATGATGATGAAAAAACTCCATGAATGAAATGTTGATGTTTTCCAAGAAATATAAGAATTTAATAATAAATTGGAGGATAAATTAAATATAAATATACATGTATTCAAGTGAATGAAATTTAAATAAAAAATCCATCAAGGATTAAATATATATCTTGTTGAAGTGGCTACAGATCTACGAGGGAAGAATGATTCCAAAATTAAAGAGATATAAAATGTGAATACCGATGAAAGGGAAGTGAATATACAATCATATAAACTGTGGACTTGGAATCCAAAAAAAGACGAACTTTCTACACACTAGTCTAAACTGGTTCAGTATAAATAGAAGATAAAATTAGAATGTTTATAATGTAATGATTTTGTTGCTCATAAAAATTTAAAAATGACGGACCAAGGTGACATGGATTATAAGATCTACCAAGAACAAGAAAATGATATTAATATCAAGGGAGAACATAATGATCAACTTATATCAAGGGATAAGAAGATTAAACAATTTTTAGAAGAGATGGAATTAGTTAAGAATGAAGTGGATCAATCTAATACCCATGTAAAGACTAAATTGAATAATGATTCACACATACAATTTTATTAATATTATGTAGGTGATAGTGAAATTGAAAGAAAAATATCTAATTCATAGGAAATTATTGAACGGATTTATCCATCCAAAAGTCCATACAGTATGGAAAAAAATTGAAATTGGATATGATGATCCCTCTCCCATGCATGACGTGAAGAGGGAAATGAACAGCTCCAATAATAGGAAAAATAATAAGGCACTAAAGACAACCCTAAAAATGATTGTATAGGATGTAATTACATCATATTATATTTCTTTGGGATGCATAGTAATACATAATTTTTATAGGATATTTTGATTATATTTCATGATGTGAAGAAAAAATTCATCTAAATCATAGAATAAGAATATACATCATAAAAAATCTAAAATAGTTGTCTCTTAGAAGAACGTAAATATGAAATGATACTATTGGGTACACACCATGAGTATGTGTCAAGAAGTCCACGATCTCAATGTAAAAAAGGAAGCATTGATTTATCCATATCTCAACTTAGAAATTATGACCCAAATTATTCCTATAGTGGGAGATGTTTTATATGTTCAATTCATGGGATTTTGGAAGGAAATTACTATAAGAATAAAAGAGTGAAGAAAAATTATCCCATAAGGATATCCCCAACTCTATTTATGTCTAAGGAGAATCCAATATTGTAAGATAATTATACAAGTGGAAAAATAGGTTTATAGCTTTAGGGGAAATACAAGAAGCTCAAAAAAAGTTTTATTAATCGACTCATCTGTTACACCAATAAAATCACTATTCGAAATGATATGAATAATCATGTAAGAAAAATATAGAATCTACACCTATTGTGAGTAATAATAATGTATATTCAATGAAGGAACCCCACCAGCAAGAAATAGTTTCATCGATCCGATAACTGGTAAAATAATAATGACTAAATAATATCTAGAAAAACCCACATGCCATGCCACATAAAATGATTTGATTCCTAGAGAAATATCCTTCCATTGGAGGAAGAAACAAGTGTGTACAATCAATAGATAGATTCATGCTCACAGAAAGATTCACATAAAATGCAATATTGGTGGAAAATAAAATAATGAAATTTATACCAAAGGGTTAATTCCCCATATTGGAAAAAAATTAAAATCAAAAATATTATTAATGTCAAAATAATATGTTGAACGTCGATAAATAATTAATAATCATATCATTAAAATTGTTGATGTTTTTAAGGTATTTGGAATAGTAAAAAAAATATTACATTGATTTCAATAAAAGTATCAAAGGGTTGATCCATCAGGATCGACCAGATGGATTCCGTAGATTCACATCTCCCTATGTTTATAAATGATATTAAATTATTTACAATTGTTACATGATTAAGGTGATATACAATCAAAGTGTAAGTGACATAAAAAGATGAAAATTGGTGATGTTATGTGCTCTTGAATGTCAACTGATTCAAATTAGTTACATGATTTGGAAAATAAATCAAGTTGAATTACATAAAAGTATTTAAGTGTTTATGGATACTTGATATATATGTAAATAATTGAGTATAATGGATGGTGATGGTGGTTTTAACAATATCTATTGTTTCGAACACCGAGTTCTGACTAAATATGCTTAGAGGTTTTGTTTATGGATCATCGCAAAGTGCTACTTGTGAATAAATTATGCAGGATGAGAATAATGTATGTGGGAATAAATAGTTGGCCTAATTATAGGATAAGTTTAAAATAATAGGGGGATAAATTCAATATCATAATCAGATATCATATTTTGAGAGTGAATAGGATTAGCCTAAACTAGTATATGAAAAAATATTGAAGAGAAGAGATGAAATTGAAAGAAATAAAAATATCAGTGATCAAACAATGTTAGTGTAGGCAAGGAGGATGAAGACTCTATAGAAATTATTGTTCATAAAAAAATTATAGTCTATATGTTTTCATGATGTTTTTGGAGATGAAAGCTTGTTTCAATCTATGAATGATCATCTTGACCCAATTTAAAAAATATGATATGGGGGATTATTTTGAGGCCAAAAAATAAAAGTTTCATTTGTTCCAAAAAGTTCATTAAAAAAACATGAATGAAGAAGGAATATTGATTCAAAATAAATCATGACTACTGTGCATAGGGTACTCCTAAATAGAGGTTATTGATTATCATGAAGTATCTTCACAAGTTGCAAGGCTATAGATAATTAGATTATTCATGGTCATTATAGTGAAATGATGGTTCAATGTGTTTTAGAAGGACGTCAATAAAACATTTATGAATGGGGTTCTAGAATAAAAAATATATATTGAGAAGACTAGTGGTTTTATCATTCATGAAGAAGATAACATATTTGTTTAGCTAAAAATGTTCTATATGGGTTCAAAGAAGCACAAGGATCTCAGTGTTCACCAATATGTCAATTTTAGAATAATCATACTTTTTAGAATGGTGGAGATAATTATAGTATATATGATATAAATAATAGTAATCAAAGGATTATGGGGATGTTATATGTCGTTAAAATAGTATTTTTACATTAGATGAATCACATTGAAATCATTTCATTGAAATTCATGAAACATTATTTAAAAATGTTAATGATTGATGAACTGATATTTTTCCTTGTTTTACAAGTCACACGAGGAATGAATGGTATATTCATTACTCAATATATATATATATATTCATATGGGGTGTTAAGAAAATTTGGAATGGATAAATCCATAGAGATGATGATTCTAGTGGCTACCCAAGATGAAACTATCATGGGACAATGAAGGAAATGTATTTAATGTCATAGAATATTAGAAAATCAATGGGGGCCTGTTATACATGACAATGAAAAGACCTAATATTTTTATTATACTTCATTTTTAAAACAGTATCAAATAAATCCTAAAGAGTTCCACATGATATCAGTAAAAATAATATTTTGGTATATCAAGGGGACGAAGGATTTTAGTTTTCTTTATAATAAATAATATCATAAAGACTTATTGTAATGTACAGGTATAGATTGGGATTTTCAAGTGATGAACGAATGTAAAAATTAGGTGGTACATTCTCTCTTGGTGGTTTGTGTATTTCTTATATAAGATTCAAATAATTTTACATTTCATTGAGCACTGTAGAAGATGAATATATAGAATACACTCAATCCTATATGAATTTATGGTGGATGAAGAAACATATTATGTATATGGGAGTTTATTGAAGTCTATGATTGTAATATATTACAATATTCCAAGTAATATAAATCTGTGAAAAAATCCAGTGCATTACGTAAATACAAAGAACAATGAAATCAAGAATAATTTAATATATAAGAAGTTGGATCAATATCTTTTAAGGATGGAGTATGTTCCTAAAAAACAACTGGTTCAAGATATTAAGAAAAAATACTTTCCTAATGAATATTTTTAAAATCACCGATTAGATCTTGAGTCTAAGGAACTCTTGAACTTGAAAATGTGTGGTTGTGGGACCCCCCAACACCATGTAATGATTGTTTTTTCCATGATATGACGATCTATGTTCATTACCAATTTTTATACCACAATTAACTAACCATTGAGTTCAACATAAAAAGTTGGAGAAACTATGGCTATAAATTCTATAAATTTTCATCATCATAAAATTAGGAGAAGGTGATCAGTGGGACAATGAATTAGGGGTATATTTAAATCTGATGCAATGAAATGTAATTTTTCAAATGTTATATTTTATGATAAATGGGGTTCATGATTGAAATATTTGATTAGGCTTTGGAATAATGTGATTCACTTATGAACATTACAGGATACTATTCTTTCATAGGTCAAGCCTGAATCACTTGGCTTAATGTTTGTGTTGAGAAAATATCTAATCTCAAACAGAATTGAAATAGGATAATTTTTGGTAGAATATAATGATTCATTATTGTAGAATCAAAATGTGAAGAATTTTCAACATACCAAATGGGGTAGATTTTTTTTAAGAAATGCATCATGATGGGGCTTTTGGGTTGATTATGTTTGTTGAAAAGGATTGAGGATGTTGATGAATTATTTTTGTCAAATATTTCATGAAGTCTTAACATTAAATTATTATCATGGGGAAATATAAACGTCCAATCTCTCCCAATGATCATTATTTTCATTGGATTTTTTATGGGATCACACAATGTACTGAAATAAAACAATACTGACAATCTAAATATTTACTTGTGGTCTTGTGATAGTATCTTTCAAATCAATTGATTAAAATGGAGTCTTATGGTGTGATATTTCACAATGCCTAGTATTTTATTATGATATCGCAGTGGGATCATTATAGGTGAATGATTAACTGAACTCATAGAGCATGAAGGTTGATTTGTTCTCATGTAATCCCGAATGTCTGATCTCCTGAAAGTGAAAATTCATGATCTCATGAATGGGTGTGAATATGATGAAAACTATTTTAATGATGGATGTATCTCACTGTCATTAAATATATATATATATAGTGTAATTGCACTACGATATCACTCAATGTGGTAATGCATACTCAGACCAAGGAATAATACAAATTGCAAAATCAAAAATGCACTCGGATTCTGTGGAGCACATCATTGTTATTAGGTGAAAGGTTTTCAACGATTAGTTGAGTTAAGATACTGTATTTAGCCACATAAAATACACTTACCCATCCTTAAGCATTGACGATTTTATAATAAAATTAATGTTCCAAAGAATCATCCAAGAAGGAGGTTCATAGAGAGGTCTCACAAAAGGGATTCGTAGAGAGTTCTCATGAAGGAGTATATTTTCTTAACATTGTATAAATTTTTTCATGATCTAAATATTGTCATTCCCAAAGAAAGAATAACGTCTTGCGAAATAGGACTCATGAAATCATTCTATTACTAAGATCTCGTGCAATGCGAGAAATAGGTCTTGCGTCAAGAACTCATGAAAAGTGAGAAAGTCGTCTTATAATAGGAACACATAGTCAACATGAAAGAGGACTCAAGGAAGGGACTCATGCCAAGATATTGATCAAGGGTCACACATTAGGATCTCATGCAAGGGTGTCACAAAATGGTCTCATACAATGGTCATCATCAAGGTACTCATAGAAGGGGTTATATGTCAAGATCTCGTGCAATGGCTACGTTCTAGGGTCTTGTGTAGGGTTATCACATTAGATATTTTCACCTGAAGATTTGATCCAACATTTCTATGTGAATAGTGTAATTGACCGATCTAAAATATAAAGATTATGAGTAAGGTAGAGGATTAAAACCATTAGAAAATACCTGTTGAAAGAGTTTATTCACTAATATATTCAATGCAATGATATGAATACATGACATTTTTTGAAGATCTTGTCATAGTAGAGGAAATTTCTATTTATGAAATAATGAGATGTTTGTTCATGTTATCTATAATATGGAAATGTTGAATAAATTTTACTTAACTTAAGTTGGAAGGAATCAAAGAATGATCTTAAACAATGATTCAACATAAAAATGATTATTCCTTAATTATTGACAATTATGGGATCTACATGTCTATAAAATTGTTTTGATCTATTCCATGGTAGTACGAAAAGGAAGTGGAATAAGGTAATCCTTGTTAGTGGAAGTGAACCATCAAAAGAGAGTTAAGATGTGAACCTTAAGAATCAAGAGAGCATACCATAAACATTCAAAAGGCAGTGATCCTACGAATAGAAGTGATCTATCCCGTCCCATGTATTTTGGTATTGTTGCTTGGTGTTTTTTTCATATCTTCGCATCGTCATTTTATTCTACATTTATGTAGCCTAGTGACGGTGAACCAAGTATGTATAATTGTATCCCTATATTTCATTTACATCTTTACATTTTATGTATCATCATCAGATAAATGTCATAAAAGATATGTAAAATATTAAAATAAAATATAAAAAAATAACACTTAGAATAATGTGGTAAAGATCTAGTGGGATAGAGAGAATTTTAAAAACAATATATATATCATGATTCACCCCCCAGTGTATCTGATATCCTGTTGGACCTATCAAATTTTGATTTAATATATATTTAAAAAATATAATAATATTCATAGTTAATGAGAACACACTACAATGTAATTAATTACTATGTTATGCATATATTTAATCCATATTTTAAAGGAGACTAAAACTAAATAGATATTTAATAGTACACTTTTGATAGTGGATACTGAAAATTTAGAAAAAGAATTGGTGCACTAATACCATTTGATTCTTAATAATTCATAATGTGATATAATTTTTATTTATATAATTTTCTAATAATATCCCTTTTGAGAGGCACTGGAGAAACATCGGGATTTATAGCCCCAATTTATTCTCCCACATAATGGATTATTATCCCATTTAAATAAGATCACAAAATAACCCTTTTATTTTATTTTTGTTATTTATATTTATGTATTTATAGTTCATGATTTTGTTTTCAGTCATTATTCACCATTTTTATAGATAGTTCTATAATATTATATCATTAATTCAGTAATTATTCTATATTTTTTATTTCCAAAAAAATAATAAATTCACCCTTATATGACTAATGGAATGTATTTATGTCTCTACACAATAATGTTTCTATATAAAATCAAAATTTTCAATCATCCTAGGCGTTTCATTACTAGAAAAATAAAAGGAATATTTTTTGCAAAATTTATTTATCCTTTACAAGATTCATTTAAATATTTATAATGGAAATGTACTCATTTAACCATATTTATATACATAAACACTACAAAAATACACATCTAATATGAAATAGGTTCTTATGGATGGATTTATATTATATGGTTAACTACGTTATCCACTATTTTATTCTCTAATGAATAAAAAAACACACTTTTAATTTTTTTTGGCACTAATAGAATCCAGAATTGACAACAGGTTGAAAATAATCATTAAAAAATTATAACTAAAAACCTTATTTTCCTAACAAATGATCCAAATATACACTATAATATTATTTCAAAATATATTTTTTAAATTAATTTTTTGGAAGGAATTATAATTCCATAGTAATATGTGATTATAAATTTTCAATTAAAAATATCATTAAAAAGTAAAATTAAAATTTAAAGTAAAAATATTTAGTGAAAAATGTAATGAAAAATTATAATGGTAAAATCATGGTATGAAATTCATGTGACCACTCAAATTCATTAAAATAATACGCTAAAAATAACATTTCAATGTCATGGTGAGAACATTTTATTCAGACGAATAACAATTTATTTCTATTTTTTCATTCATGAAATTAATATTTTTAATGGAACAATTTTATTATCTAATTTGATAAAGGCGTAAAAATATATATTTTTGAAAAAGTTTACCACATGAAATGATATTATTTTCTCAATGAAAAATAGAATTTAATTTCTTATATTTTGAAAATTACATAATATAATTTTATATAATAATTTTTATAATTAATTGTATTCAAAAAAATTTTGTGAATATATTAGGTCCAATAGAAATACACACAAAAACTTTTCAAGTAAATAAACTATTGTTAAATTTTGATGAAAAGTTTTACAAAAAATAATTGAATAAAATAATAAGTTTTATTTAGAAATGTTGGTCTACTAGAAAATATCATAAATAAAATAATATTTCAAAATCAAATGAAAATTTAACTAACTAATTCCACTAAAAATGAAGGAATAATTAAAATATAATCTTTAAGATTACATTTTCAATTGAAAATTTGATGTTTAGAAAAATTAAAAGTCATTTATAATTCTTAAAAAAATCAATTGTATTTTACCACTATAAATTATTATAATTTTTTAATTTTAAAATTAAAATATCATATTATACTGTAAAATTGATGAAATGTGTACAGTGTCATGTAAAGGTGGGATTTTTCAGTCTTATTTATGTGAAATCATTTATTCATTGACCTTTTTTGGAAGAAAAATGTTATAAGAGATATCTACATTAGAATTTATAAATGAATGGTTAAGGTAGTGAAAATATATTGGGGAGAGGATTTAAAACTAATGGTATGTTGGTGGTCCACATAACTATTATTGGGATTCAGATGGGGGGAGTACCATTTCTCTCACCACCAATGATCTATTAGGAGCCCACCATATTTTGGATGGGAGCCTGGGATCCCTATTTTTAAATTATTATTGGATAATACTATAAAAATTTCATTCCCCTATTCAAGTAGTGGGATCCCTAGAGTCAACTTTAATAAAACATTTGATTTTCATCTCTTGTATATATTTAGTTATGCATGATGTTTTATTAACATTTATGTTTTTTCATTTATACATCAAATATTAAATTATAATTTCCATATGAAATTTTTCATATCAAAAGATTATATATGATAATAGGATATACTGAGAAACTCAAGATAATATGAAATTAATCGTAATCTTAAGTCATATGGTGTAAATACATCTTATTGATTGGACATATTAGATGATTGACTTTCAGGAGATTGGGGATAAAAAGTTTGTTGTTGAAAGTTTGTCAACTTCTAGAAATTTAGGTCTTCCTAAATAGTAATAAATATTGGAGAGTAGGGTTGAACCATTTAAGAAGGTGGAGAATCCAAAAATATTTAAAAACCAAACCCCACTATTGAAAATAGTCGGTGGATTTTCTTTAATTATTTTCAATTTTGTTATATATTTTTTATTTTATTATTATAAAAATTGCGTGAATAATAATCTACGTACTAATATATATTAATGATGAATCAATTGGAATAATAGTGAACTAAATAGAGAAACAGGGACATAGAAGAAATAGATCCAGAAAAATAATTAGGAATTCTAAAATGACTAGTATAGAATGATGAATTATTCACCACATTATATTGAATCAAACATCATAGAATGGTTTAAAAATATCACATTCTAGGTTATTGAACAAATATATTATTGAATCTTAATTTTACCCACTCTAAAAAGAAATTTAATTGCATTTAATTTTTAATTAAATATACAATTAGAATAAAACTCCTTCTAAAATTCCAATATTGATAAAATTGACGCATGAAAAATTAAATTAAGTTCAATCTCACTGAATGATATTTTTGTATTGTATTTGAAGAAGTTATGGTGTAAATAATTGAGACGAAGAGTGTAATCAATCTCACTGATTGATTCTGATTTCGTAAAAAAGATGGTATATGAAGACATATAAATAATGTAGCTAGTACAGTTTAAATTATTAATCCAAGAGATTTATTCTACATTCATATTGATAATAATAATTGAAAAACTTAAATTATAAATTATATAAATTGAGAATGAAAAAGGGAAGAAATATCCTTATCGGCTATTGAGCTACTACTTTTCTTCCTGCTACACGAGGTCTATAGTTATCCTCTCTCAATAGTCTCCTAGATCTGCTCTCTATTCATCTATTTCAACTCTCCTCGATAGTGTTGAAGGAATCAGATAAATGATTTCAACTATACCCGATTAATGAATCTGGAAATTTAAAATCTTATTTGATCTTTTATTCATCACCTACTGCATGCACCGACTTTGGAAGGTAATATTCTTTTACACTACCCACATATGTTTTTCACCTATTTCTTGTAATAATTTTAATTCTCCCTTGTAACGAACTGCTTCAAATAGTTATTTTGAATCTGTGTGTGAACTCTTCTCCTGGTTGTATGTCCAAATGAAAATAAAGTTTAATTAATACTATTTTGAAACGTAATAAAATGATTGAATAAAAATTTAATTATATAAATAATTATTATTATTAGATTAAAGTTAATTTGACATTTATTATTTATTTATAGTTTTTTGTTAATTTATTAATAAATATTTTAATTGATTATTTTAATAATTTTTTTATTTAAAAATATTTTTAATAATATTTTTAATTTTTTATATTATTAGTTTTAACTTTTGTCTAATTTGTAATTTTCATTTTATTATTATTAATTGTTATTTTCTTAAATTTATTTATTAAGTTTATTTATTTTATTATTATTGTTTTTTTATAAAAGTATTTACTTAATAATTTTATTATTTTATTTAATAATTAATAAATATTATTTAATTTATTATTTTATATTTACTATTATTACAATTATATTTTAGCAATTTTTTATCCTCATTTTCTTCTTTTATGCGCACAAGGAAGGGTCTGGGGTGGAAGGGGTTTGACACATCCTAGAAGCTAGTAGCTCCTCCTCATAGCCACTTCACATGAAATTGTTTGGCTGCTCTCTTATGGGCATGGGGGTTGGCTTCTTGAAGTAACGAAGACTCCTCTTGCGGCAACATATGCATTTTGGGCATGATCTTCTCGATCTAAAGGCATTTTCATCAATGAGTAGTTTACATTGGGTGGATCTTCTATTCAGTGGTGATCGTAGAGTTCCACAGTAGTGATGGTGATTTGCGGTAGTGGATACCCCACCTCCGATGGATCCTGGTAGAGATATTTGGATTTCCGTATCTGAAGTCAATTCGTAGAAATGTCAGAATGTTGAATAGACTTGTAAACTATTTCATTAATGGTACAATATTTGGAGGTGATGTTGTGTTTAGTATGACGGTTTGTGGTATGTGATCCTCATATGGTTTCTGGTTAGAGGTTAAATAAGAAATGGTGGTGGATCACAAGAGAATAAGAGTCGGCAGTTTCAAATGTATGTGAAGGGGGAATCTCTAGCAGAAGATGTGAGACCCCTCCAGTACACTTGCATCATTTTTTAATGAACCATGCTTGACATACATGGACATTACACTACTATTTTAGAATACATAATACAATACATACATAATCCCAAACACCATATTGGTTTATTATCGTTGGATACTTGGAACATAAACTTCTATCTAGGTGAAGGAACATTAATATATTCCTTAAATATCATCCCCTTTTGTTTTACTACATAAAAACATTCAATATATACTGTGGAAAATAATGCATAAAAAGGGTGAGATCCAAATCTCATTAAGGGTATTCATTTAGAACATAATACAAACCATAAGCATAATAATGTAAAAACATTAACATAAAGTTTTAATATCAAAATTGTGAGTCATAAAATAGACCATGGATGTATGTAAGGAATAGATCACAATGAAACATTAATAATGATAAAATTGAATTAATATAAAACTATTAATTATGGGAAAAAATAAGCACATAATATTATTCTCATAGTATCTAAGGCGTTTCCACCAATACTATCATGCTGGACAAAGTCTGTTACTGAACTAGCATTACTTGTTATTAAATTCATGTATTACGGAACCCGATTTAATTGTCATTCCAGCTCTGTATTAATAAACCAATTTTACTTTCTGTTCGATTCATGTATATCTCCGGATATATGAATCTTTACCCAATATATAGTAGGGAGATATATGTCCCACATATCTAATAATGAAATCATTCTTACGTGCGCCACAAAAACATAAAACATTCATCATAACATATCCTAATAAATAAAATCGGTTTCTAAAACATTATTCCATCATAACATAATCTACATAAATTATCTTTCCATAATTAACACAATCAAATCATAGTAATAATAGGTATAGAAACATAACCCTATTAAAACAGATTCTTCATAGTTAGAAAATAATTTTGATAAAACACATGAACATAATTCTTCATAAAAATATCCTTCCATCCTTAACAATGATTTATTTTATTAAATTGACACACAATTGTAAAATAAAAATAAATAGTTGGAAATAAACATGACAACTATAGATAAAGATTCATTGAAATAAGGTTTCATGAAAATATAAAAATTAATTCATTCCATATAAGTCTTTATCCTCATACTTTACCCAAAATTCCAGAACGTACCTTTTATGGTAAAAAAAAAGAAATACTACTTCCATAACATATAGTAAAACTCAAAAAATGGTTATAAATGTCTTTAAACATACATACAATAATAGAAAACATTTTATGAATACATGGACAAGTATGATAAATATAACCCAAGTAAATACTTACGTATAAACAATCTGGGATAAAAATGAGATATCAAAATTATCCCTTACCATAGGTCTGATTTATACCGAATCTGTTTGAAACTCCTATATAGTGGTTCTAAACATATTATTAACTTCAAAAATAACCATAATAATATCTAAGACATCATATATGATTCACTTATGACTTTATATTACTCGTTTCTTTGTTAATTTTATGTCAAAGATACATTTTGGGGGAATAATGATTTTATTTATCATATGTGTTTTGAATTTTTATTCTTGATATTATTACGTAGATAATTATTTACATACATAAAGAAAGAAAAACAATATTTATATTTCATAAATAATTATTATAGAAATATATATAATAGATAGATAAATGATATGGAATAAAACGTTTATGGATACGGTAGGCCATGCGTACGCAAGAACAATGTTTATGTTTCCTTATTGAATTGAATGGAAGAAAGTAAGTGAAATATATATATATACCTAATTACAGTTTCTTTATATTGTCATACATTTCATTATTATTTCTTATATATACTTTATAATCATTCTTGAAGGGTTATCATGGATAATGAATCTCATCGCATCATGGAGACGCAATGACATACATACGCACGAGTGATGATATCATTCACTTTATGGTTAAATGGAATGGAATTGGATGGTATATTAATTATAAAAAACAATTATCCTATTATATCTATTATTTTCATCTATTATACTCATCATTATACCCATAAAAATTATCTATTTTTGAACAAAAGATTACACCACGACGTGCAGATGGTAAGCCGTTTGTACACACGCATTGTGATATTGTTATTCATATGATGGATAAAATGAGGCATAACATTGTCCAATAATAATAATAAAATTTCATAATGTATAACATGCTGTATTTAAAACATTAGTATGATAACATCATAATAATATGATGTAGAAGAATAAAATAACTTTCAATGATGTGAGAAAACAATTACTACTTTTTTAGTTTATATTTTTGATTTTCACAAAAGGTCTCCATAGGTTGGGTTTCATTCCAATGTGTGTCGTATAGAAGGAAGTTAGGAATGTTGAGAACTTGTTTAATACGCTTTTGGATGTGATAAATGGCATTAATGGTGTGAGTAAATGAGTAGAGAAGTTTTCCTTTTATAAGAAAGAGGAGGGAAAATTTATGGAAGTCTTTATATATTAATTTATTGTAAATTTTTTTTCTTGGTTTATAACAGTCCAAAATGCATTTATTTCTAATATATGATTTATATGGGTATAAATACTCTCAACCACAAATTTTTATATGTATATTTGTTTTTATTTTAATCCTTATAATTTTGGTTTATCATTATTTAATCAATTTAATTTTATATATTGAAAAAATATTCTAATTATTAATTGGTTATATATATTTTCTTATGAGTTTTAAATTTTCCATAACTGGATACATTATGAAATTATCTACCACATAATTTTCACTTTTTATTCTTTAAATATTTTTTTGATTTTTAAATAAACTTATAATCTGTTATTTCTATAAAGTCTTAATAGTTACAATTTTGACATTATTCATTTAAATTACATTATATAAAATCCACTAAGATTATAAATTAGAAAAAATATAGTTAATACATTCATAACATCTCATTTTCTCGTATAAAATTCATTTATCATGTAATTACCCAACCCCAATTACCCAGAGTCAATGCATAATTTCAATACATTGGCATGATTATAAGAAATCAAGTCCCGAAAGACCGATCAGTTTAGCAGTATTGGAAAATATATTACATACATGAATGTTACATTACACATTAGAAAGTAAAACCCATCAGAAATGATCCTTTTAGAATGTCGTTAATCCCATATCTTAACCCAACCTATCAATCATAAAGCACTTCTTGGAATCCATGTAAAATAATGCATAAGAAAGGGGTGAGATAAGCTGCTCAGTAAATATAACAATATAGAGGAAACTTTTATCAATAAGCATAAACATTTAAGGAAATGTATAAGTCTAAAACAAAAGCCTTTTATACTTAAAAATCATCATGGCATGGAAAATATAAATCAAAATAATTCCATTTACTTATTCACATTGATATTCTACTAGTTGAATAATCAAATGCAATATAAATAGCCAATTTCATAATGATAGAATGCATAATTCCAGACTTCATAACCAAACAGTCAAGGCCTTGTGCCAAGACTAAAAATAAGATTTTGTCAAGGCCTTGTTCCAAGAAAATAGTTTGTCTCCTGATTCCTATCGATGCATCGCGGGGCTATAGGGGCTCCACCCATCACATAATAAGTCCAATTCATTCCTCATTCAAAAAATTTTAAACATAACATGAACATTCGTATTAAAACTACTATACAAAATTTCGATACTTTATCCATAAACAATGAATGGTATAAATATTAAACATCCACAGTCAAACATATCACAAAACCATCAATAGAATATGGAAGATTTGTATCATAATAAATCAACATCAAATAGGTTTAAAATCCATCAAAAGATGTTGACATAGATGAAAATAATCAGTAAAATGCTTTGAGAGAGATACCCATTTTTCATGAAATAGTTTAATAGTCTCACAATTTATAAAGGAAGTCATTTAAAAGAAATTTTTGAATAAATGTGTCCCATACCACATTAATCTTTTGAAATGAATTATCATTTCAAAAAATTCATGTCCATTTAAATAAATCCTTAAAATCATTTTGAAAACATCGACATTAATTAAAAGGGTTTAGAAAGATAAATCTTTAAAACATTTAAAATGATGATCTATTTAAATAGAACCTCCCATAAAACCTTAAAAGATTCCTTTTGGATTTTTTTTTGAAATATGGGTATCGATGATAAGTATGTCCCAGTAAATACTTACACATAAACAATCATAGATAATAATGAGATTGGGGAAATAACCCTTACCTAGCACTTTTCTTTGGTCAAGGGTATATTTACCCTCCTGTATAATGACCATAGTATGTTATTATATTATACCGAAACCATATTCCTATTTATTATATCATACATTATTCATTAATGACTTTATACTACCCATTTAATAATGATTTCCATGTTAAATAAACATTTCGGGTAATAATCTCTTTCTTAATCGTACGCATTTTAAATTGTTATTCTTGATCGTATCATTTAGATCATGATTTAAATACATCCAGAATATAACCCATGAATTATATATCATGTATATTTAGAATATAAAAATGTATAATAGATAGATATATGAAATGGAAAACACCATTAATGGAGATGGTAGGCCATACGTACGCATAAACGTTGTTTCTGTTTTCATATCGTATTGAATGAAAGTGATTAGTATATTTGTAAGTACATACATATATATATATATATATATATTAAGTATAATTATTATGTTATATATTACATATTTATTAATAATATATATTTTTATAGTCATCATTGAATGATGAATGTGGAAATGAATCTTTTCGCATTGTGGAGACGGTAATCTGTACATACGCACGAGCGACAATATCTTCATATTGATTGTAAAATGATATATAATTGGATGGTATATCATATAAAAATAATCATTAACATGTTATATTTATTATTTACATCAGTTATACTCATTATTATACTCATCAAAATAATGAAGTGTTTGAATAACATTCTACACCACGACGTGGAGACGGTAAGTCGTACGTACGCACGTATGGTGACTTTTCCATTTATAGGATGGATATAATAAATAATATAGTTGTACCATATTTATAATAAAATCAAAGTATGTAGGAGGTTCTGGATTTTTTATTTTGGTATGGAAATAATAAATAAAGAGGAATTGTAAGAAGAAAAGAAATTGAAAGAGGGTGGTGAAATTATTATCTCTTCTTCATGTGTTTCCTTCTGAGTTGATCAAAAGGGCTCTTAAGTAGGCTTTCTGATCAATGTAAGGACTATAAGATGAATTTATAGAAGTTGGTATGATATTTGGGTAGGGTTTGGCCATGAGAAATGGCTTTGGAGGTGTGAAATTAAAAGAAGGGGAAGTGCCGTTTTATAAGAGAGGTGTGGGGATCCTAAGGAAAATATTGAAATATTATTTTATAATAAAATCAGTTTAGGTTTATAATGGATAGAAATTGAATTATTTCAAATATAAGGTGGTTATGTGTCTAAATAATATCAACCAATAGGTTTTAGACATGTTTAGGTCACCAAATTAACCCTATTGTTTAGATTTAACTCTAAGATAAAAGGTTTCAATTTTACAATGTCCTCTTGTATTATTATAATAAATGGTTAATAAAATTACTATAAAAATACAATAGAACCCCAAGTGGTTCATTAATGACATATTAATAATTATATAAGTCCTTTGGAAAAACCATCGATTTTTTGAAATATTATATTTTATAATAATATAATATTTGTTTTAAAAACAAATGTATTTCAATTTTAACACAATTAATACATGATTTTTGTTAAAGCCATATAAAAATTAGCACTTATAACGAAATTTATTTAATTGACCCTAAAAAGTCATATTATCCAATAAAATTATTTTAATGCATGAAAACTTTCAAATTATATTTATTTTGAATATTTATAATATCATTTATTTGATTTGTTTGTTAATGTGGTTGTTACTGCAGCATCATTATGTCATTAATAAATTAAATTATATAATTTCTAAAAATTATAAATAAAATACCATTATGTAGGAAATGTTCTTATATTTATAATGAATATTTATAGTCTAATTTATATTATGTAAACCCCTGTATTAAAAATGTTTTAGTTATGAAAACTTGAATTTATAACATTTAACTATTCTTTCAAATAAATAATAATAAATGCCCTAATCTAACCCAAGTGGACCTATAGGATCATATTTTATTTCTACGGATGTTTTTGGTCGAAATTAAATTATTCAATAGAATTAGGAAATGTGTTAGATAAATATAATATCATTTTTACCTTTAATTAACATATTTACTTTTAACCGTGGTATATAAAAGTCAAATGTTACTATTCACCAACAATTATTTTCATATTATTAAACCATATTTTACTTACTGATATCAACTGTGTCTCTTATATTTTTGAAATTTAACTCACAAAAGCTGTAAAATTATGTTTTATGTAAATTTTCAAATGCTCATAAATGGTGGGGAAAATACAGTAAAAAGTTCAATAAAAATTTATTTCTCAAATATTATAATAAAATGACTTCAATGAATTAAATTGAAAATATATAGGTATTATGTATCAATTTTTACCTTAAATAAATTTAAATAAAAAAATTAATTTGTTAAATAAATATTTTGTTTTAAACAATAACACAATGTTTTTAACTTTTCCTTAAAATTTGAATGTTATTAAAAAAATACCAAAAATTCACCATAATCATATTTTTATATTCCAAATTAAAAAAATTAAGTATATTTTTAAATATTCACAACATAGATGTTGCATTAATTAATTTAAAATTAATTCCGTTGTCAAAACCAAAAGGCAGATTTTTAAGAAATAATAACTATCAAAATATTGACAGTTGTTTATATAAGAATAAATGTGAAATTACATCCAATTACCTTAATTATATTAAATTCTAAAAATATAATCTTATGGTTCTTAAAAACCATTAAATTGTATAATTTTACACTAAATTATTTCGATTGAACACGTTTTTTTTAATTAAAATTTATTATTTTTCAATATTCCTCAAAATATGAATTTTATTAGAAAAGTTCCAAAACTCTATCCAAAATTAATTGGTATATATCTCTTCTAAATAATAATTTAATATCACTCAATTGAATATATAAAAGTGAAAAATATTGGATTTAAAAAGGGTTCTCCATTAAAAGGTGGTAAAATTCAATTTTTTTAAAATAATTCATTTAGCTGAAAAAAATGAATTTGTTCTTATATTGTGTCTATGAAACACATAATATTGATTCTAAAATTATATGGAGTATATAAAATCATTATTAAGTTAATATTATTCATAACTGCTTTTTGAACGGCATGTTTGAGAAGTCGTGGTGCGCTCGAACTCGGTGTTGCATGTAGCTCAAGTTATTGAATTACTTTGAAGAGATAATGTACTATGAATTCATGGGGTGTTACATTCTACCCTCCTTAAATAAATTTCACCCTCTCAATTTGAAATTTTTTCTTTGAAAATAAAAGTTTAAAAATAGAAAATTACCTTTGTGGAAAACCCACATCACAAATTGGGATAATAAATTTTAGTCTTAATAAGAGGGGAAAGGAAATGAAAAAGTCACCAAAAAATTGTGATCTATATTAGGAAAACATTGGTGGAAATTAAAGACAAATAATTGGAGTAAAAACTTAAATATTTATAGGGAGGTATTGAGGTCATCAATCACAAACAAGTGTAAAATTATGGGCCTCAAATCAATCAATCAATGATGATTTAAAATTTCATCGGTTCAACAAAAAATAAGGTATTATGATAACTCATTTTGGTTCTAATATACCTTTCCTAAATTTTAAGAATTACATTATTCAAAGAATTAGTGGACAAAAAATATATTTGACTATTAGACTTTCATACTTCATCTAATTCCTACCACAAAATCATCTTTCACTTCAAAAGATTATATAAATAAAAAATATTCTATTTGTCCTAATTGTATTGGGTCCCAAAAATAATGATTTTATAATTAAATTTTTATACTATTAAAACAAATACATTATAAAAAATAGGACATCATGAAGGCCAGTGGCAGGTGACGCACCCCTGTCGCCCTTCGGTAGCGAGTTCATGTCTAGCGGCCTTGCCGTACGTGACTGGTTGTCGCCAGACCTTCAGGTTGTCCTTTTTATAAAAATCCAAAAAATAATCTAAGAAAATTATTTAACATTAACAATAGTATCCAATTTTAAGATTAATCCATTCCAACCATTAGACTTATCCAAAATACTTCTGTCCAAACTCACCGTCTGAAATTTATAAGGAATGTAAACACAATGAAGATCTTTTTTCACATAATAACATGTGAATACCATCATCATGTATTCTTTTAAAACATGGTAACACACTGAATTACCATAAAACCTTATTTATTACATTTATTCTCCCTTATTCCTTATACAATACTAGATATATTCCTTATATCAAAAAAAATTCAACACTATAATAATGATGAAATAAACAAACCATTAACTAGTTCCAAGGTATTCATGAATATCCAATATAATTTATCCAAATCGACCATCTCTTATTCCAAAATTACTACCTCAGTATCTGGACCATATTAAGTTTTATCTTTCCTCCCACCAAGTATTTTCCATTAAGTTTTACTTTTTTTTTGAGTCACAATTCATTAAACTATATAATATCAAATCGTCAATGAAATAGAGCTTCATTACAATACTTATTTATTTCCATAGTTCATATAACTGGTACATAATCGATACAACACTGAAATTACATAATTATTTAATAATAACATAAGAAGACTAGTCATTACTCTTCATCTATGGTAGTATCATAACTTTATTATTATCCAATAACATCATTTTTGGTATACTCTGATGACTGGGAAATTGATTCATATAGTGTCCCACCTCCTTGCAGATGAAGCATTTTACATTTGAAACATTTTTCTTACCCTTGAAATCACGTACATGGTGTCTTTTTTCTCAACACATATATAAAACTATCATTCACTTAAATAATTTACCATGTTGATTATTTCCATAGTTATAACCTATGGGAAAATCCTTCTTTCCCCTCTTCCCTTAATCCATCTTTCTCTCTACCATATTTTTCATCTCTTTCTTCCCTTTCAAAGCATTAGGACTCAGAGAATTATTTACATAATCTAATAACACATGATACTATTTCTTCATATGTTGACGATACATGGGAGATTATTTAACTTATATATTTTGGCTTAATACCCTGAAAGATATGATCCCTCTTACTCTTTGGATCATACGTATTGCTGGAGTTCTCATTCCTTCTACTTGGCTCCATTTCTAAAAAATGGAATACACTATGTGAGTTTATGAATCGCAAAGCATAATTCCAAACTTGTAAAATACCTAATGTTAATTGAACAGTTTATGTATATAATCCATAATCCTAAAAATGTTTTCATTGAGGAATTATTTACTCCTAAATCTTTCATAATGTCTTGTAATGAAAATGTGAATTATTCAAAGCATATCCCCTGGGACTGTCGTAAACAAGAGTGCTGCAAGGCCCGTTGTCATACACCAGTTCTCTTTCGATCCTAGCTCAATTCGGTGTTTCCGGGTCTTACCCTTAGGTACATCGTTTCCAGAGCCACCTCTACCTGCTCATATCTAGACATGGATGTATTGCTTGGAAAACTCACAAAATCTCTATCGTACCAAAATTCTAAGAAGTTATTCTTTACTAATTCTCAATGTATATATTAGGGTAATGTTCTCTAATAATAGTTTATCTAAATATATTTCCATGGTTGTTTCTAAACATCCCATGATACCAACTATAATGCCCCAACCCCAGTTACCTAGTGGGGATGCATTATTTCAATACATTGGCATGATTAAAAGGAATCATGTCCCGAAAGACCGATCAACTTAGAACTATTAGAAAATAGATTACATACATGAACGTTAAATTAAACATTAGAAAAAAAACACAACATAAATGATCCTTTTATAACTCCATTAATCCCCTTGCCTAACCCTACTTATTAATAATAAAACACTTCTTGGAATATTTGGAAAATAAAACATAAGAAAAGGGTGATCTCATATGCTCAGTAAGGATAAAAATATAGTGGAAACTTTCATAAATAATAATAAACATTTAAGGAAATGTATAAAACTAAAACACAAGCCTTTTAAAATTAAACATAACCAAGATATGGCATAGATAAATAAAAATAATCTCATTTACTTATTCACATGGTTATTCTACTGGTTGAATAATCACATGCAATATCAATAGCCAATTTCATAATGATGGAATGCCTAATGCCAGATTTCCTAACCACATAGTCAAGGCCATGTGCCAAGACTACAAATAAGATTTGGTCATGAACATGAACCAAGAGACTATTTTGTCTCATGAGACCTACTGATTCATTAAGGAGCTATAGCGGGCTCCACCCGTCACTTAATAAGTGTAATGCATTCCTCATATGAAAATGTTTAAACATAACATAAACATTCATATTAAAACTAACATAATAAATGTCAATACTTTATCCATAAAAGATGAATGGTATAAAAATAACACATCCACAGTCAAACATATCACAAAACCTTCAAATCAATATTTAATATTTGTATTATAATAAATCAACTACAAACACCTTCAAAATACATCCATGGATGTTGAGATAGATGAAAATGATCAGAAAAATGCATTGAGAGAGATACCCATTTTTCATTAAATCGTTTAAAATCTCACTATTTATAAATGAATTAATTTAAAAGAGATTTTTGAATCAATGTTTCCCATACCATGTTTAATCTTTTGAAAGGAATTATCATTTAAAAAGATTCATGTCCATATAAATAAATCCTTAAATTCATTTTGAAAACATGGACATTAATTAAAACTTTTTAGAAAGATAAATTTTTGAAACATTTCAAATGATGATCTAGTTAAATAGAACCTCCCATAAAAACATAAAATATTCCATTTGAAATCATTTTTTGAAATATGGGTATCGATATTAAGTATGTTCCTATAAATACTTACACATCAACAATCTTTAATAATAATGAGATTGAGGAAATACACTTACCTTGGACTTTCATTTGGTTGAGGGTATGTTTAACCTTTTTATAATGACCATAGTATGTTATTAAATTATACCAAAACCATATTAATATTTATTATATCATACATTATTCATTTATGACTTTATAATACCCATTTAATAATTATTTCAATGTTAAATTATCATTTTGGGTAATAATCGTTTTCTTTATCGTACGTGTTTTAACTTGTTATTCTTGATCGTATCATTTAGATCATGGTTTACATACCTCAAGAATATAAAACATGATTTATATATCATATATATTTAGAATATAATTATGTATAATAGATAGATATATGAAATGGAAAACACCGTTTATGGAGATGGTAAGCTGTACATACTCATAAACGATGTTTCCGTTTTCATATCGTATTGAATTGAAGTAAGTGAATAAGATATATATAAGTACATACATACATACATACATATATATATATTTATTATAATTATTATGTTATATGTTACATACTTATTAATTATATATATATTTTTATAATCATTTTTGAATGGTGAATGTGGAAATGAATCTTATCGCGTCGTGGAGACTGTAATCCGCATGCATGCATGAGTGACAATATCTTTATATTGATGGTGAAATTGTATATAATTTGATGGTATGTCATATATAAAGAATTATTAACATGTTATATTAATTATTTACATCAGTTATACTCATTATTATATCAATCCAAATAAAGAAGTGTTTGAATAACAAACTACACCACGATGTGCAGACGGTAAGCCGTACATATGCACGTATGGTGAAATTTTCATTTATAGGATGGGTAGAATAACGAATATGGTTGTACCATATTTATAATAAAATCAAAGTATGTAGGATATGAATGATTTATTATTTTGGTATGGACACAATAATTAAAGAGGAAGTGGAAGTAGAAAAGAACATGAAAGATGGTGGTGAAATTATGACCTCTTCTTCGGGTGTTTCCTTTTGATTTGAACATAAGGGCTCGTTAGGTTGGATTTAAGATCAAAGTAATGACTCTAGGTTTATGTGAGGGATGTTGGGAGGATATTTGCGCAGGGTATGGCTGAGACAGATGTCTTTATAGGTGTGAAATTAAGAGAAGTGGAAGTGACCTTTTATATGAGAGGTGAACAACACCTTAGGAAAATATTGAAATATTATTTTATAATAGAATAATTTTCGGTTTATAATGGATCCAAATAGATTTATTTCAAATTTAAGGTGGGGAAGTGTCTATTTCCTATCAACCAATAGGTTTTAGACAAGTTTAGGTCTCCATATTTACCCTATCTTTTAGATTTAACTCTATGTTAAAAAGTAAAACTTTTATAATGTCCTCTTATGTTATTATAATAAATGGTTAATGAACATACTATAAAAAGACATGAGAATCACAATTGGTTAATTAATGAAATATTAGTCATTATATAAGTCCTTTTGTACAACCATATATTTTTATGAATATTATATCATTTAATAATATAATATGTGTTTTAAAAACTAATTTATGTCAATTTTGAAACTATTTAACACTTGATTTTTGTTAAAGTCATATAAACATTATCACTTGGAAAAAAATTTATTTAATCAACCATAACATGTCATGTTTACCAATAAAGTTATTTTAATGCTTGATAACTTTAAAATTATATTTATTTTAATATTTATGATATCATTTACTATATTCTTTTATTAATGAGGTGATTACTGGATCATCATTATGTCATTAATAAATTATATTATTTAATGTCTAAAAATTATAAATAAAAAAATTATTTAGGAAATATTTTTATCATTCAATGTATTATTTATAGTTGAATTTATCTTATGTATGACACTATATTAAAAATGTTTTAGTTATGAAAACTAGAATTTAACAATTTTATCTCTTCTTTAAATTAAATAATATTAAATGTCTTAATCTAATCCCAGTGGACCTAATGAATCATATTTTATTTATAAGATTTTATTTGGTGTAATTAAACTTATTCAATAGATTTAGAACATGTGTTAGGGTAATAATATTATCATTTTTACCATTAATTACCCTTTTTAGTTTTAACCGTGGTAAATAAATGTCCAAAGTTACTATTCTCCAAAAATTATTTTCATCTTATTGAAAAACATTTTACTAACTTATATAAACCAAATCTCTTGGATTTTTGAAATTAAAATCATTGAAGGGGTAAAATTATGTTTTATTCAAATTTTAAAATGCTCCTAGAATGTGGGTAAAAGACAGTAAAAAGTACAAAAAAATTTATATATCTAATATTATTATAAAAAGACTCCAATGAATTAAATTTAACATATATAGTTATTATGTATCTATTTTGACCTAAAATAAATTTAAATAAAATAATTATTTATTTAAATTAAAAGTCGGTTTTAAACAATAATGTAGTGTTTTTCACAATTATTAAAAAATTGAATGTTTTTAGAAAAATACAAAAAATTCTCCCTAAGATAATATTGATATTATGAATTAGAAAATGAATTCTATTTTTACAAATTTAAAACATTTATTTTGAATTATTTAATTTAATATTAATTCTCATTCTCAAAACCAAAAATGGGATTTTTAAGAAATAATAACTATTAAAAGATTCACACTTGTTTATGTCCAGTTTAAATTTAATATTAAATCCAATAACCAAAATTATATTAAATGATAAAAATATAATTTAATGATACGTAAAATCTGTTCAAATTTATAATTTAACATTTTAAATTATTTCGATTAAAAAGTTGTGTTTAATTAAAATTTTGTATTTCTCACTATTCATAAAAATATGAAAGTTATTAGAAAAGTACCAAAAATCTATCCAAAATTAATTTGTATGTCACACTTGTAAATAAGAATTTAATTCCACTCAATTGAATATATAAAAAGTGTCAAATATTGGATTTAAAAATGTTTCACCATTAAAAGGCTGTAAAATTTCATTTTTTGAAAAATAATAATTTTAGTTAAAAAAATGAATTTTTTCTTTTATTATGTCTTAGAAATAAATAATATGGATTCTAATTTTTTAAAGAGTATATAAAATTTAAAATTTAGTTATTAATATTCTTATCTTCTTTTTGAACGACTAGTTTTGTATGTCGTGGTGTGCACTAACTCGATGTTGCATGTAGCACAAGTTATTTAATTACTTTGAAGACCTAACGTACTATGAAATAATGGGGTGTTACATATCATATTAATTATTTCATATTATATTTCTTTTAATATTTTTAAAACCCTATATTTGATATTTGTAATAATAAAATAATCTCTACATCACCATTGTTTCATAATTAATGTTAAATATTTAGTCTCAAAAAATTACAAATAAATTCAAATAATGTATATAATTCCATTACCTTTCTAGATAATATTTTTTTAATATGTATCAAATTTATCACTATATTAAAATTATTATACTTATAAGAGATAAGAGTGTGAAATATTGTCACTTTCTTTTGTTTTAATTATAATTACATCTATTTCAGAGAAAAAGGTCAATTAAATGAATCAATTCTGACCCTTATGTGATATTGGTCAGCAATAATTCATCCAATCGGATTTTGGAAGGTGTTAGGGTAGTTTTATTATCTTTATCATATTATTTGTTTCCATAATTTACCTAATTTACCATTAACTATTTTAAATAAAAATTATCATAGTTGCTATTCATATTATCAAAAAAAATGTAAACTATTAACATAATTTACATTATATAATTCCAAATATTGAATCTATTTTTAAATATTCAAAATACATAATTGGAATTAATTAATTTTAAATTATTTCTAGTTGTCAAAACTAGAAAACCAGTATAATGAAGTAAAAACTTTTAAAAGATTTACATGCATTAATGCCCAGTATAATTGTGAAATTACTTCTAATGATAAAAATTTAATTAAATAATATAAAAATAATTAAATTAAACTATATAACCAATTAAAAAGATAATATAACTATAAAAATAAATTATATGAAAATGCATTTTTGAATTAAAATGCAGTATTTTTCACTATTCATTAAAATATATAATTTATCATAAGAAACCAAAATTCCATCCAATGTAAATTTTGATTTCCTTAATCAAAACAATTTGTTTATTATTTCATATATTACCTAAATTAATTTTAAAAACATTAATTAAAATGGATTCCCCCTCTAAAGTTGGTAAAACTGCAGTTTTAGAAAAACACTCATTTTATGTGAAAAATTGAATTTTTTGTTATATCATGTTCATGAGAAATACATAATATAAATTTTAATGTAATATAAAATTAAAATTTATTGTAATAATATTCATAATTATTATTTTATATCTTACTAAATAATAATATTTTAATCAAATACCTTCTTAGTGAAACTCGATATTGCATACAACGCAGGCTAGTGAGGAAGGTCACTCCTGCATGTGTCAAAATCAATGGGATTGGTGCATGTAGATCAATATTATATTGGTGTTTCTTATATAATAATACAAATATATTTCTTTTATACATTGAAAAAAATTTATACTCATTGTTTCATGTATCGTACGCCAAATCAGTGTTGGTGTAACATATGACAAGTCAGTTTAGGGTGAAGGGAATGTTTGACATAGTGCATTAAAAGATTTAAAAGAAAATTTTAATTTATTTGGAAAAATAGCCCATAAAAGCTCTAGCTGTTACATCATATACCTTGTTGAACTCCTCATATATTAATCATGTTTTAATGATTAAAAATCCTTGTTAATCTTGTTAACTCATGTAAATTGTATCAATCTTGCGTAGAATTTCTTATGTATTCTGATGTTTTAAGAAGAACACATAACTATCTAAATTACTTCACAATATGTTTAATTACATTATACTCTTCTTGATTTAATTCTATTAACAAATGATTGAATCTGATCCATTCTATGATCATCATTGTTCTAGTCTGAATACAGTTACTTTGAAAAGTATGAGACACCGTGAGACTGTCACTATCTATTTCTTTCTGACACCGTGAAGCAGACACCGTGATGCAGATACAGTGACCAAGACACCGTGATCAATACACCGTGAGCAAGACACCGTGAGCAAGACACCATGATCAAGAATCCTTGAGAAAGACACCCTGGGCAAGACATCCTGAGCAAGACACTATGAGAAAGACACAGTGAACAAGACACTATGACCAAGACACCGTAAAAAAGTCACCATGACCACGAGACACAGACACCATGTGAAGGTGAAATCGTTTCTATAACTTATTGTGACACTGTTTCTTAAACTATTTTTCCATTTTTCAATTTAACCTCTAATGGTCATATTAGAATATTTTAAATGCACTGACATAATTAATGTTTCTTTGTAGACATATCATCTGACAGTACAAGGTACGAGGTGCGGTATCCATACAACATGTCTTCTCCAACACCTTCATTCCAAGAAAAAAGCAATTTGTGTCAGATTACCAAAATATACGAGATATGTGCGCAATACAAAATGAAAAAACAAGGTTGCGAGCACAACAATGAAGAACATTTTTGCAAGAATATCAAAAGTAAAAATTTCCACATGCATTCCACCCAACTCTGCTGAAGAACACACGAAGTACACTGGAATCCAGAGAGAATATTTCCATTATCCAACCTCATAAATAACACAGGTTGATTTGAGACTCTCTGTTTTACTGACGTGGACTCGATAGTTGCATCTACTTCATCTCAAGAGACCATAACACCAAATACTAACACTCAGAGCATTTCTAAACCCATCTCCATCTTTCTTCTCTGTTGTGTATCTTTTTATTACCTTTCAAGAAGAGTGTGTACTTGTAGAAAAACACACTCTATCTCCTGCATTAAACTAAAGGAAATATAATATCCTTACTCAAATATCAATTTCTCTTTTGTTTACCCACGAAATATGTGGAAGAGGTCCCGGTGTGGCCTGGTTATCTCTTACCCATGAAAAATGTGGAAGAGGTCCTTGTGTGGCTTGGATAGTCTGTATACTATTGTTAACCCTGATCAATGGTGTGGATTAAAGTGTTTTTATATAAACTTCATGGAGTTAGGTGATCACCATGTGGAGTGGATTAGGTCTTGGCTTGAGAATAAACCACTTGTTTCATATCTGCTGTGCAGTTTAAATTACTCTTCTCTATTTTATTGTTTTTCTATATAATTTGTAATTCACTAAATTCACTTTAATAGTTAGTCTTGTAATAAAGTTATAAATGCCTTGTTTTAGTAGAATAACTTCAGAAGTAATATTAATAACACCAATTAAGATTGAAAATAATTAAGCAATCTTCTATGAAGTTACTTAAATAGTCAAAATCTTATAATAGTATAGCCTTGATTAACTGGCCTATATTTAATCATTGGGGAATCCTTTTTTAGAAATACATTTTATATAAATTTTTATAGTTACTCAATTCACCCCTCCCCTCTTGAGTAATCTACTTCAAAAAACATTTGGTATCAACGGCTTGTATATTAAGAATATTTGTAAACCTATTAAACTATGATTGATGTTTTACATTAAAGATCTATTAATTTTTTTTAATTCTAAATATCCAGTTCTTTTGAAGTAATGAATTATTATGTATAATATATTGGAAGGTTCTGCAACCAACGGACCGCCATTCTTTAATTGAAACAACAATGATCAAAGGAAAATTAAAATCAAAATACATTTATAATTTATGAGTATTGAAATTTTTTCATCAATTATAGATGAATACAAAATTCCTGCAACTGGTAGAATCACATGAGATGAACCTACAAAAACTTCCTACAATAACAATTGAAAAGATATGAATGCCTAATACTGCTCCTTAGGATATGAACAGTTTAATAAGATTTCTTCTTGTAGAACATCCCATGAAATTTGGGATACCATACGTGTCTCACATGAAGGCACATCTAGTGTAAAAGAAACGATACTCAATACTTAAACTATTAAATATGATGATTTTAAAACAAAAACTGATGAGCCTATTTCTAACATGTATCTCAGGTTCAATGAGCTTGTCAACACCATGAGTTCTCTTAGAAGAGAAGTCACTTCAATGGAACATATCATGAGAATCCTTAGATGTCTACCTGACAGATGGAAGGGAACCTCTGTCTCTATTAGTTAAACATGTGACTTCAGAAAGCTACCCTTAAAAGAAATCATTGGGAATCTGATTATGTATGATGAAGAGTTAAAAGTCAACAAGGATTAGGAGGATGAACCAAAGAGGAAATATGTGGCATTCAATACCACCACCTCTAAACACAAAGACAAAGGGAAACTGGAAGCTTTTGTAGAAAGCTCCACCAGTGAACAATCATCACCTGATAGTGATGAGGAGATGGCTCAACTAGCCAGAAGATTCAAAAGATTTTATAAAAAGAAGAACTTTCTTAGAAATACTATGTTTAAAGAAAATATAACCAAAGAGTATACTTGAAGAATGACTAGGAATGAAGTGACAAAACTGATGAAATTGTCTTCTATGAATGTAATAGGAAAGGACATATCAAGCCTGACTGTCCAAATCTCATGTAAAAAAAGTAATATGTGGACAAGGACATGAAATACAAAAAGTCAATGAAAGCAGCCTGGAGTGATTTGGAGGATAGTTCAAGCGACCCAGAGACCTCACATGATGAACAGGCTAACAAGGAAAATATGTGTTTCATGACAAACACATCTGAGGTAACACTGGATTCTTCTGTACATAATTCATACTATTCTAAAGATTAATGTGATACTAAAAACATTAATAATGATGAAATGTTTGAATACTGTAACATTCTTGAGAAAACATGAAATGAACTAAAAGTCCAATATAAATCATTAAAAAAATAACATGCTCTTACTGTGACCATTAAATCAAAACTTACAAATAAAAAGGAGAAAAATTCCCAACATATCAAAGAAAACAATGAATTAATGATTTCTAATGAGAAATTAAAGAGTGTCTCGGAAATTTTTACCAATGGGAAAAAAATTCCTTACCCAAATGCTAGGAATGAAAATTGCTCCTAAATATAATACTGGCATTGGTTATCAACCTGGTAAAAGAAACCATAGTAGAAAAAAATTTGTTTCAAAGTATATGACATATATTTTTGTTCCCAGTTCTGGACACAACTCATCTAGTTCAAGCTATGATACACTTTCTACTATTTCACGCTTGTGTGGACCGAATACTGTCTATTTTTCAAATACATTACATAATAGTTATTGGAAACCTAGAAGGAAAGTATGGGTTCCTAATGCACTTATTACTAATGTTAGTGCACCCAAACAAGTATGGGTACCAAAATCTATTTTTTCATGACCATTGTGTTGGAAATCTGTTTAATGAGATCCTGGAAAAGTCTATGGTATTTGGAAAATTGTTGTTTAAGGAACCTAACAGGAGACTATTCATGCTTCAAAAACCTAATCAAAATAGATGGAGGACATGTCACATTTGGGGACAATGCAAAGCGAAATATTATTGGCCTCGGCCAAATCAGTAACACTAACTCAGTATTAATTTATAAATTATTGTTTGTTGATGGTTTAAAATATAAGCTCCTTAGTATCTCACAGTTATGTTATGATGGATTTCATGTAAAATTTGAAAATTATGCTTGTAATGTCTTCAATTCTAATGATTAATTAGTATTTTCTACATTAAGAAATTAAAATTCTTATTTTGTTAATTTAGATTCTTTAGCTTCTCAAAATGCTTCATACTTAGGTGTATTTCATAAAGAATATTTGCTTTGGCATGGGAGATTAGGACACTGTAATGTTCACTCCCTTACCAAGATAACTAGGAAAAACTTTGTTTAATACTTACCCAAACTGGAGTTTCCAAATGAAAAAGTGTGTAATACCTGTCAAAATGGAAAAAAAACAAAGTTTCGTTCAAAACAAAGAAAGAAGTTTCAACTTCTCAGCATCTCGAACTGGTTCACATGGATTTTTTTGGACCATATAGTGAATCCAGCTTAAATGGGAAGCACTATGTTTATGTTCTTGTAGATGACTTTTCTAGATATACCTGGACCCTCTTTTTGACTCACAAATGTAAAGCCTGCTCTTATTTTACCAATTATTCCCAGTCTGTAGAAAATATAAGTGGGCTGATAATTAAATCCTTAAGAAGTGATCATAGTCATGAGTTTGAAAATCAAGTGTTTGAATCCTTTTTCTCACAAAATAGTTATAGTCCCAATTTCTCTACCCCTAGAACACCTCAACAGAATGGAGTTGTAGAGAGAAGAAATAAAACCCTGAAAGAGATTGCTAGAACAATGATTATTGAATATGACCTACCTATTTATTTTTGGGCTGAAGCTATCAACACAACATGCTACATAATCAATAATGTTTTGATCAGACCTAATCTTAAGATGACTCTTTACGAATTATGGACCAATGGAAAACCCAAGGTTATCTACTTCAAATTTTTTTGTTTCAAAGTCTATATTCATAATACCAAAGACAATCTTGACAAAATTGCATCCTAAAGTGATGAATGTATCTTATTAGGATATTCCATGTCTAGTAAAGCCTATATAGTATTTAATTAATGAACTAAATGTGTGGAAAGATCTATTCATGTCAAATTTGATGAAACAGATTCACATGAGTCAAACACCATCCTAGAAAACCTAGAGGATGATGTATCAAATCTAAATATCAATTTATAATCCCCAAATTCTTGAGATAATGAATATGTGAAAACATCCAGCTCAGTAAAGTACTTAGAATCAAGTCACAATGAACCTAAATCTATTGATGAACCTGAAATCAGAAGTCCCTCTTTTTCTAGAGCTATTTGAACCCTTAATAATCATCCCTTAGATGTTGTTTTAGGAGAGTTAGGAAAAGGAACTCAAACTAGAGCTTCTCTTAGATATCAGGTTGAACATTATGTTTTCTTATCACAAATTCAACCTTAAAATAATAATGATGTTGTCAATGAAGAATATTTTGTGACACATATGCAAGAAGAACATAATCATTTTGAAAGAAAAAAAGTGTGGAAACTTGTTGAAATACCCAGCAACACATTCACCATAGGCACTAAATGAGTATTTAGAAATTAGGAAGATAAAGTTGGTAACATAGTTAGAAACAAGGATAGATTGGTTACACAAGGCTATAGTGAAGAAGAAGAAATTGACTAATAGGAGAACTTTTCTCTTAAATCCATACATGAAGACATTAGATTCCTACTTTCCTATGCTGCACATCTAAATTCCAAACTATATAAAATGGACATTAAGAGTGAATTATTAAATGGGTATATATCTGATGATTGTTTTTTGAACAACCCCCTGGATTTACACACCCTTATTTTCCAAATCATATTTTTAAAATATCAAAAGCTTTATATGGTTAAAAGAAAGCTCCAAGAGCTTTCTATGATAGATTAAGTACTTTTCTTATTTCCAACGGTTTTACAAAATGAATAGTTGATCCTACAATTTTTATAAAACAAATTTCTAAAGATTTTTTAGTTGTTCAAATACATGTAGATGATATTATTTTTTGGTATTCAAAGAACATTTTATGTGTAGATTTATCAAAAATGATGCAAAACGAATTTGAAATGAGTTTAATGGGTGAAATAAAATTAATTCTATGTTTTTAAATAATTCAAAAGAATGATGGGATTGTATTAACTCAGAGTAAATATATTAATGATATTCTAAATTTTTTTTGGATTGGATAGCACTAAATGTAGTGACAATCCCATCAGTACCACTTATATGTTGGATCCTGATGAAGATGGATAATATGTTGATCAAACCACTTATAGAGGAATGATTGGAAGTCTACACTACTTAACTGCTAGTCATCTAGACATCATGTTTAGTGTGTGTATGTTTTATCATTTTCATGAAAATCCCAAGAAATCTCACTTAAATACTGTAAAGAGAATTTTCAAATACCTCAAGAATACACCCAATATATGACTATTTTATCTTAAAAGACAATCATTTGAATTAGTTTGTTATTTTGATGCTAACTTCAGTTGCTATAAGTTAGATAAAAAAATAACCAATGGAACATGTCACCTTTTAGGCAAGTCACTAGTATCATGGTGTAGTATGAAACAAAAGTCTATTTCATTATCTACTGCATAAACTCAATATATAGCTGTTGGTAGTGGTTGTGAACAAATTTTATGGATGAAACACACATTATTAGATTATGGATATCAATTTAGACATGTACCTATAAATTGTGACAACACAAGTGCTGTTAACATCTTGAAAAATATTGATTCACATTCTAGGACAAAGCACATTGATGTAAGACATCACTTTTTGTGAGATCATTATCCAAAAGGTGATATCACTTTGTAATTCATTGGTATGGAATTCCTGCATTCTGAAATATTCACCAAACCATTAAATAATGAGAGAATAGAACACATCATATATGAATTAGTAATGATAAATTACAAATAGAAATCTTACTTGTTACTGTTTCAAGCCTTACTGTTTGATATCTTACTGTGTTATACTTTACTTTCTCATGCCTATAGTTTCTCAGTTACTGCCTCTCATGTTTACTATCTCATAGTAAAGTTTTTTGTTCATGGTATAGAAGTTAGTATTTGGTACTTACTATATTATGTTTGTTATCTCACCGTAACACTCAGTCATTGTCTCACCGTAACACTCATTTATTGTCTCACCGTAACACTCACTTACGGTCTCACTGTAACACTCAGTTACTGTTTCACCGTAACACTCAGTTACTGGCTCACCATAAAACTCAGTTATTATCTCACTGTGAAGGTTATTTTCGGTCTCACAATAAACATTCTTTATGAATTTAATATTCAAATTAAAAACCGTATCGCAGTTATTACACTTTTCACCTCTTTTATTTTTTCACGTTTTTATTTTTGCGACATTTGGTATTATCAAATGATAAAATAAAGAATTATTAACTCGATTCCTCACTCAAGTTTTCTTTTACATACTCCTCTCGAACCCTTAATCATCTCTTCAAACCTTCTCTCTCTCTCTCTCTCTAACCTTCAGTGGATGACAAGAATAAAATGTCCCTACTCATCAACACCTGAGAAGCGCATCTCAAAGAATAAGAATATTTCACCAATGCTGACACCTGAAGGACCCTTAAATCCAAATCTGGGAAACCGTGGTATTGTTCCTGAGAAAGAGATCTGCTGGAAATGGCTTCAATCTAGTAATTCTCTGGTGTTGAAAGTGATATAACAACAAGGATGGATAGAGTGGTTCTCAAAGGCAGATAGACCCATATATCCTAAGTTAGTGGCTCTGTTTTACCAGTACGTAATGTTCTCATTCTATTCTGGTGATAGGAATGTTATAATAAGATGGGTCAATGGCCATATATTCTCATTCTCTTTGGGGTTATGGGTCGAATGCCTAAGGATACCTCATGAAGGCTTATGTGAGGATTTTCAGAGATGACCTCCACCTTCAACTGAATTCTTTGATTTGGAAGATGCTCTGAAAAACCTAACTGTAAATGGCACCAAGAGGAGGGCCATTGCTGCTGAACTATATAGAGAATCAAGGCTCCTGTTTAAATTCATACAGATTTTTTTTAGTCCGTGATAAAGAGATTTTGCAGTTTTATAATATCAAGATTTATTTCTGATACACATTATGAAAAATGGGCATAAGATCAAACTATGCAAGTATATCATTCACCATATGTGTGAGATGATCAAAATCACATCCAAGTCAAATTATTTGTTTTACTCCGGAATTATCTTAGCCATGCTACTTACCAAATCTTTAATTTGACCTAATGAGGATGTAATTAAGGGCTATGAGTACTGTATCTCAAAAGACACTATCAAAAGAATGAATATATAAGGCCCTGACCTTAAACCTTACTTAATATTTAATTAAATGAATAATTCACATTGAGGATCCTTTCAGGTTTAGTGTTTTAGAGAATTAGTTCATAAATCATAAATTACATTCCACATTTAAACAAAGTTGTTACATAAAAGATAGTATTCGTTTTTCCCATCAATGGAAACATATTTAAAATAAAACATGGATTCTTTATTGACACTTCCTTGACACTATCATCATATCACTCACCTTTACCTTGACCTGTGAAAAACATTTCAAAAACATGGGATGAGAATAAAAAGCTCAGTAAGGGATATAAAAGTATGAAAAGAAAACATTAGTCCATGTATGAAAACATACCTTACTCATAAAACATAATCATTTTAACATACCTCATCAAATCATGAATAAATCATAGAAATCATAAGACATAAAGGTAACTTGAGGCATTCATAAAATTCTTACATAGGGAGTATCCCTCTTGGTTACATTTGGAATACCCAACATAGTATATTCCATAAATCTCTTTGGAGAAACCTCAAAGTTTAACCCCTTCGCATTACCCAATGCATTGGAGAGCTATATCGTGCTCACCTGCCCTTAGTTTATCACGGAACCACCTGTTTTCATAACAATGCCCAAGAACCATAACCTAAACGTATCACGTAAAACATGAATAATGGAAACATAACATCTCCACATTTCAATCACAATATAACATTTTATGATATTGAACTAATGAATCCATTCAAAAAACACCACTTTCAAAAGCATTTAAAACATTTAATAAAGAGATTTTTGAGTCAAAGTGTCTCATACCACCTTGAAGATTTTAAAATTTTAAACCACTAATAACCATATAAATAAATCCTTAAAATCATTTTGAAAACATTTATATTAATAAGAACAAATCATTAAAACATTTAAAGCGATATTTTGGTTAAAGGGTTTTTACCAAAATTAGAGATAGTTGAATACAATAATTGAGGAATAATATTTAATCAGAACTTTATAATATCATGAGAATAAATGGATTCATGAAATAATATTCCAAAGGAAAGTATATGCACCATATAAGAGTGAATTGGTGCATTACAACTATAAAGTCTCAATAGAAATGTAAAATGTGATGAAATCCCTTATAAAGAAGGTATCCTTAAATTAAGGATAAATCAATCTCAAAATTATGTGTGACAAATATAAATACAACCAATATAAGTGGATATTAATTGTAAAACAATAAAAGTTCATTCACACATATTCAAAGGATGACATATTCAATAACTACATGTTGAACCCAAAGAAATCGAAATTGGGTTAAAAAGTTCCCTTGGTAAAATTTGACAGCCTAACGACGTCACTTCCAAATTCAGAAAATGAGTTCATGAGAGATAAAAAGGGTATCTCATCACGTGGAAATAAAATTTAAATTAATAAATATATATAAGAAAATATCCCAAAATAATAGTATGTGAATTAAAAGACATAACAAAAGAAGTCTTTTAAAAAGAGGAGGGTGAAAGGTTCCCTTACCGACAAGGGTAACATTTGAAATGTACACCCCATTGAAGAAGGGTCATACAATGAATATGGAAATACCCATAAATGAAATTATATTACACAAGGAGTATAACAATTGGAAGTACATACACCAATCAAAATAAATAGTGGCAAACATAGCATAAATGTCACGGGAATAAAATTGAGATGAAAAATCCCTTACGAAAACTCGGCAGCCTAACGGCGCTACTTAAAACTTTAAAAAATGGATTGATGAGATCAAATAGGGTCTATCATCATATTAAAATAAAATTTAAAGCAAGAGTAATATAAAATAACATCCCCCATCATAACAAAGAGGAGCTTAAAAGAAATTACATAAAGGAGAGTACTTAAAAAGAAAGAGAGAGGTTAGATCTCTTACGAAAATTTGGCAGCCTAACGACGCCACTCAAAACATCCAAAATGGATTTATGAGAGAAAATAGGGTCTCTTATCATATGAAGATAAAAATTACAGTAGGATAAATATAAAAGAACATCCAAATAATAAGAAATATGAGCATAAAAGGAATGACATAAAAGAGTGTACTTAAAAAGAAAGAGAGGGGTAGAATCCCTTACCTCATGTATGACTTGTCTTGTTCGTTTCTTTATATTCCTGAATAATAAACATTGGAAAATTTATAATTTTTGAAGTACTTCTTTTAAATATTATTATTCAGTTCATATCACATATTATAATGTAATAATAATTGGTTAATAATGTGAGTTCATATCAGACGTTTTTGTCGATGTTTGGTACATGAGTAAAAATTGAACTTGTTGGAAAATAAATTTCCATGTAGTTATAGGTACATAATATCCTGAGTGGTTTTGATGTTTTAAATATCATATATATCCAGTATATAATCATTTTATACTATTCCATAGCATTAGGAGAAAAAAAAATTAAAAGCACCTTTCATGGAGACGGTAGGCCGTATGTACGCATGAACGCTACTTTCATTTTTTTGTCTTATTAATGGAATTAAAACAAAATGATAGAGATATATATTATAATTACAGAATGATATACTTCATTTAGATGTAATATATTACATATATATCCATTATATATATGTATTTATAATATTACATAAAATTTGGAGATAAGAAATGAAATGTACCGTTCATGGAGACGGTAAGCCGTACGTACGCATGAATGCTACATTCATTTCATTTTTTTTTGTATTCAATGGAATGAAAAAATAATGATATAAAGGTATATTATAATTCCAGTAGGATATCATATTTAATACCATTAATTACATCCTTTATACGTCCCACATATGGCATTAACGAATCAAATCACCTTGAGGGGGCGGTAGCCCGCATTTCCTAAAATGATGATATCGCATTTACCCATAATGGAAACCATAAAAGAATGTCATAAATGAAAAATAAATAATATTAATTTGAACATAAACATATTATATATCATATATAAATATAGTAACATCTTAATGGCTACCTTTGAAGGTGTTAAATGAATATTGAACAATCATCGTTTCGTGACGCAGTAATTCGCCATCCACAGAAACAGTATGTTCATCAACCATTAGACGAAGGTCTGTGTAAGTTTAATTAGAATAATTCACTTAACAACTTCCTATTATATTGAAGATACTGTTTTTGTTACAAAATAGAGGAATAAAAATAGTTTAGATGGTTGGAGAAGCAAAATAAAACATAAGAACACAAGAGGGGACATTACCTTTAAATCAGGTAACTCTCCTTGATTTGATCTCAAAGGCTTCCATGGAAAGCATTTTTTCCAAAGTGAGGCTTCTAGGATTAATAGTGGGATGTGTAGAGACAAAATGAGAAGGGTTTGGCCGAGCCAAAGGCTTGATAGGTGTGGTTAAGGTGGTAGAGGTGGGGATGTTTTATAAGAGGAGAGGAGGGGCACTCTTGGAATGTTATAAAATATTACATTATTATAAAATGATTTTAGGATTTAAAAAGTCCCAAAAGGATATATTTCTAGGATAAGGTGATATGGTTTAGAAATACTCCCATCCAATAGGTTTGTGAAAAGTGTAAGACTTATATTTAACCCTATCTTCTCATTTTATTTAAATCATTCTTTTATGAGGTAATCACTACATCATCACGGTGTCATAAATAAATTAATTTATTTAATATCTAAAAATTATAAAAAAACTATCATGATTTAGGAAATCTTTTTATCTTTCTAATTAATATTTATAGTCAAACATATGACTTGTATAACCGCATTTAAAAATTGTTTTAGTAAAACAACTCATGTTTGTGACATTTTAATTTTAACTTTAAATAAAAAGTTATTTAGGTCATTTTCCTACCAAAGTGGCTCCATGGGGTCCCCAAGTTGACCCATTGATTTTCATGGTCGTAACATACACATTAAATGAGTGTAGGACATGTTTCTAGGTGATTTCATATTATTAAAACATTATTTTTACCTTAAACTACACTAATTACCTCTAATCGCGATTAAAACTTAAAAGTTACTATTCACCAAAAAAACTTTTTTAAATCACATTGAACCACATTTTACTTCTTAATTACAACCATGTATGTAGGATTTTTGAAATTCAAAACACAAAGGCAGTAAATTTTCATTTAAATTAAAAATCAGTTTTTTAAGTACCACTTAGTGGTTTCTCTATTCATCAAAAATTGAAGTTTTCCAGAAAAATACCAAAAATTCACCCTAAGCAATATTTGATATTCCGAATTCAAAAATTGATGTCTATTTTAAAAAATTAAAAACATATATGTTAAATTAATTAATTTAATAATTAAATCCCACTGTCAGAGCAAATAGCCTGTTTTTATGAAATAATAAGAATCAAAAGATTGACACTAGTTTAAGTCTGATTTCAAGATGAAATTAATTCCAGCGCCCACTATTAGATTAAATGGTAAAATTATATTATAATTTCACTTTAAAACCAATTTAAAAGATAATCTAATCATATAAATAAATTAGATTAAAAAGAGGTTGTGAATTAAAATACAACATTTTCACTATTCATTAAAAAATGAACTTTATCGGAAAAATACCAAAAATTTACACAATATAAATTTTGATGTCCCGATTCTAAAGAAAATATTTATTTGGTCCAATATAAGATATAAAAACGTCAAAAATTGTATTTAAAAAGCGTTCTCCATCAAAAGGTGGTTAATCGACCTTTTAAAGAATATTAGAATATTTATGCTTAAAATTTGATTCATTCACATTTTAAGCCTCTAACATTTATTGGATAAAAGTAAAAATATTTGAAAAAAATATATAATAATTTTGTAGTTATTTCTATTCATTCCCTCCATTACAACGTCTAGGCGTTAACTACAATTTAAAATAATATTATTTTATTATTAGAGTACAACATAAGACTTCAAATGAACTCTTTGTCGCGTATTGGGTACTCCATCGAGCATAGACTTAACATTTAAGTGATATTAATATTTTATTAAAAAATATAGATAAATATAATAATTTCATATTCTTTATTTACCTGGGGTGTTACATCCTTCCCCCCTTTTTGGAATTGCGTCCCCGCAATTATTAAAATTGGGCTTGGAAACCTCATTGAAAATCACACATCAGAACAAGAGTCAGTAAAACTATCTCTTTAAAATAATGAAAGGGAATTACAAAGGTCTCCAGAGTTAACCCATACTTGGATTCCATGTAGGAAAACATGGATATGGAGGAAAAAAACAAAGGGTCATGTTCTGAGGGAGTGTCATAGTAAACATGTCTAGGAGAAAGTTAACCATAAGAAAATCACAAACATGTGATTGGTTAAACGGTATTCGATTCCCCAGTAGGAAAAGTTAACACACAACATTTTTGTTTTAAGTTACTATTCATTGAGGAATTTATTCTTGAGCGTAACTAAATCATAATGAAACATACTTACTTGTCACGTAGACTTTCAACTTTTACTAGATTTCTTAATCAAACTCATATTTTCTCCAAAAGATGAGTATTTTGGAATACTTGTTCTCATTAAGGGTACTATAATCAACTTCATGAGAATCACCTAATCCACAAAATAGAACTAAATATTTCCCATGTATTTATACAGAAACCAAAACCAAAACTGTTAGTATGAGATCAGATAATCCACAAAAGTATAATCCTTTATAAAAAGAAAATATCTATTATTAATCTCTAAAATATTTCCCAAAAAAACCCCAATGTTCAATGAAGACCATTCGATAAACATTTGTCCATATAATTATTCAAAGTAAACCAAACTAAGATTGAAACCCAAATATTTGAAGGATTTAATCACATAGTATTCCAAGGTACAAATTAACTTTTATCTCCAAATAACATCAGTTGCTCTTATATTATAATATTGAAAAGTAATTAACCTAATCACATATCATCGATGATAGGTTAATCATTTCCATAGATAACACAAAATAAACATACTCTTGATTCCTAAAATCATCTAACTAAAAATAATTAGTCAAAATAACCAGGGACTTCACGTAGTCCAGTGGTAGGTGATAAATACCAGTCGCACTTTGATTGTGGGTTCGATCCCGCAGCTTTGTCTAATGCGATGGGTTGTCACACGGTCTGCGTGTTGTCATTTTTCCAAAACTATATAATTCTTAAAACATTCCCCAAAAAGAGATAAAATCATCAAAAATAATCATAACATATTTTAACATCAAGTTTATCTCATGCCTTTCATTTTCCATCATAATATATAATAACCCATAATTACCTCAAAAGTAAGGATCATATAAACCCAAATGGTTACCTTTAAAATTATTACCTGAACTTCCACATCGATTGGTCATCTCGTACATGATGCATTACAGAACATACCAAGGTAAAGTGGTTGATCATGACTCCTTGATAGTTGGTTTAGAACAACCACGAGTTTCCTCATTGAATCCCCCATTTCATCGAGTCTCTTAATCATAGAACCACCACAGTTTCCTTCAAAACTATTGTCACTTTGGTGCCTTCTAGATCCATCCATTCACTAAAAACCGAAATGTCAGTGTGAGTATATCAACAAAACCATAATGTACTAATGAGTAAGATAAACACTAAGATATACTTACTCATTCACTTTATCTAAAACTAGGACCGTTTCTGAAATCCTAACCATTATGGTAATGTAACATATGCCTAGAGAATACCCTAACCTCTAATGTTATCTAAACCGACCTCTAATACCAACTATAAGGCCCCAGCCTTAAACCTTACTTAATATTGAATTAAATGAATAATTCACATTGAGGATATTTTCAGGTTTAGAGTTTTAGAAAATTAGATCATAAATCATTAATTACATTCCACATTTAAACAAAGTGGTTACATAAAATATAGAATTCATTTTTTCCAATCAACGGAAACATATTTAAAATAAAACATGAATTCTTTCTTGACACTTCCTTGACACTATCATCATATCATGAACCTTTCCCTTGACCTGTGAAAAACATTTCAAAAACATGGGATGAGCATAAAAATCTCAGTAAGGGATATAAAAGTATGAAAATAAAACATTAGTCCATGTATGAAAACATACCATACTCATAAAACATAATCATTTTAACATACCTCATCAAATCAGGAATAAATCATAGAAATCATAAGACATAAAGGTAACTTGAGGCATTCATAACATTCTTACTTAGGGAGTAACCCTCTTTGTTACATTTGGAATACCCATCACAGTATATTCCCTAAATCTCTTTAGAAAAACTCAATGTTTAACCCCTTCGCATTACCCAATGCATTGGAGAGCTATATCGGGCTCACCCGCCCTTAGAATATCACGGAACCACCCGTTTTCATAACAATGCCCAAGAACCATAAAATAAACGTATCACATAAAACATTCATAAAGGAAACATAACATTTCCACATTTCGATCACAATATAACATTTTAGGATATTGAAATAATGAATCCATTCAAAAAACACCATTTTCAAAACCATTTAAAACATTTAATAAAGGGATTTTTGAGTCAAAGTGTCCCATACCACCTTGAAGCTTTTATAATTTTAAACCATTAATATCCATATAAATAAATCCTTAAATCCATTTTTAAAACATTTATATTAATAAGAACAAATCATTAAAATATTTAAAGCGATATTTTGGTTAAAGGGTTTTTACCAAAATTAGAGACACTTGAAAACAATAATTGAGGAATAACATTTAATCAGAACTTTATAATATCATGAGAATAAATGGATTCATGATATAATATTCCAAAGAACAGTATATACACCATATAATAGTGAATTGGTGCATAACAACAACGAAGACTCAATAGAAATGAAAAATGTGATGAAATCCCTTATAAAGATGGTATCCTTAAATTAAGGATAAATCAATCTCAAATTTATGTGTGACAAATATAAATACACCCAATATAAGTGGATATTAAGTGTAAAACAATTAAAGTTCAGTCACACATATTCAAAGGATGACATATTCAATAACTACATGTTGAACCCAAAGAAATCGAAATTGGGTTAAAAAGTTCCCAAGGTAAAATTAAACAGCCTAATGACGTCACATAAAAATTCATAAAATGAGTTGATGAGAGATAAAAATTGTATCTCATCTCTTGGACATAAAATTTACATCAATAACGATATATAAGAACATATCTCATAATAATAGTATGTGAATTAAAAGACATAACAAAAGAAGTCTTTTAAAAAGAGGAGGGTGAAAGGTTCCCTTACCGACTTTGGTAACTTTCGAAACATACACCCCATTGAAGAAGGGTCATACAATGAATATTTAAATACCCATAAGTGAAATTATATTACAAAAAGAGTATAATAATGGGTAGTTCATACACCACTAAATGGAAATAGTGGCAAACGTAGCATAAATGTCACGAGAATAAAAGTGAGATGAAAAATCCCTTACGAAAACTCGGCAGTCTAACGGCGCTACTTGAAACTACAAAAAATGGATTGATGAGATCAAATACGGTATCTCATCTTATTAAAATAAAATTTAAATCAAGAGTAATATAAAATAACATCCCCCATCATAAAAAATAGGAGCTTAAAAGAAGTGACATAAACGAGAGTACTTAAAAAGAAAGAGAGAGGTTAGATCTCTTATGGAAATTCGGCAGCCTAACGGCGCCACTCAAAACATCCAAAATGGATTTATGAGAGAAAATAGGGTCTATCATAATATTAAAATAAAATTTACAGTAGGATTATATAAATTAAAATCCCAATCATAAGAAATATGAGCATAAAATTAATGACATAAAAGAGCGTACTTAAAAAGAAAGAGAGGGGTAGAATCCCTTACCGCATGTCTGACTTGTCTTGTTAGTTTCTTTATATTCCTGAATAATAAACATTGGTCAATTTATATTTTATTAAGGACTTCTTTTAAAGATTATTATTCAGTTCATATCACATATTATAATGGTATAATAATTGATTAATAATGTGGGTTCATATCAGACATTTTTGTCGATGTTTGGTACATGAGTAAAAATTGAACTTGTTGGAAAAGAAATTTCCATTTAGTTATAGGTACATCATATCCAGAATAGTGTTTATGTTTTAAATATCATATATATACAGTATATAATCATTTTATACTATTCCATAGCATTTGGAGATAAAAAATTAAAAGCACCGTTCATGGAGACGGTAGGCCGTACGTACGCATTAACGCTACTTTCATTTTTTTGTCATATTAATGGAATTAAAAAAATGAAAGATATATATATTATAATTCCAGAATGGTATCATTAATTTATATTTAATATATTACATATATATCCATTATATATATGTACTTATAATAGTACAAAACATTTGGAGATAAGAAATGAAATGTACCGTTCATGGAGACGGTAAGCCGTACGTACGCATGAACGCTACTTTCATTTGTTTTTTTTGTATTCAATGGAATGAAATAATAATGATATAAAGGTATATTATAATTCCAGTATTATATCATATGTAATACCATTAATTCCATCCTTTATACATCCCACATATGGCATTAACGAATCAAATCACTTTGAGGTGGCAGTAGTCCGCACTTCTTAAAATGAAGATATCGCGTTTACCCATAATGGAAACCATAAAGGTATGACATAAATGAAAAATACAGAATCTTAAGTGGAAAATAAACATATTATATATCATATATAAATATAGTGACATCTTAATGGACACCTTTTAAGGTGTTAAAATAATATTGAACAATCATCGTTTCGTGAGGCAGTAATTCTCTATCCACAGAAACAGTATGTTCTTTAACCATTAGACATAGGTGTGTGTAAGTGTAGCTCGAATACTTAACATAACAACATCCTGGTATATTTAAGATACTGGTTTTGTTACAAAAGAAATGAATAAAAATAGTTTAGAGGGTTGTAGATGCAAAATAAAACATAAGAACACAAGAGGGGACGCTACCTTTCAATCGGGTAACTCTCTTTGATTTGAGCTCAAAGGATTCCATGTAAATTATTATGCCCAAAGTGAGGCTTCTAGGAGTAATATATGGTTGTGTAGAGACGAAAGGAGCAGGTTTTGGCCGAGAAAAGGCTTTAGAGGTGTGGGTAAGGTGGTAGAGGTGGGGGCCTTTTATAAGAGGAGAGGAGGAGCACTCTTGGAATGTTATAAAATATTACTTTATTACAAAATACTTTTAGGATTTAAAAGGTCCCAAAAGGATATATTTATATTATATGGTGATAAGGTTTCTAAATACACCCATATAATAGGTTTGTGACAAGTGTAAGACTTATATTTAACCCTATCGTCTCATTTTATCTAAATCGTTCATTTATGAGGTAATCACTGCATCATCACGGTGTCATAAATAAGTTAATTTATTTAATATCTATAAATAATAAAAAAATATCATGATATAGGAAATCTTTTTATCTTTCTAATGAATATTTATAGTCAAAAATATAACTTGTATAACCCCATTTAAAAATTGCATTAGTAAAACAACTCATGTTTGTGACATTTTAATTTTAACATTAAATAAAACGTTATTTATGTCATTTTCCTACCAAAGTGGCTCCATGGGGTCCGAAAGTTGACCCATGGATTGTCTTGGTCGGATATGACACATCCAATGAGTGTAGGACATGTTTCTAGGTTATTTCATATTATTAAAGCATTATTTTTACCTTAAACTACACTAATTACCTCTAATCGTGATTAAAACATAAAAGTTTCTATTAACCAACAAAATTATTTTAATCCCATTGAACCACATTTTACTTCTTAATGACAACCATGTATGTCAGATTTTTGAAATTTAAAACACAGAGGTGGTAAATTTTCATTTGAACGGAAAATCAGTTTTTTTAGTACCACTTAGTGGTTTCACTATTCATCAAAAATTGAGGTTTTCCAGAAAAATACCAAAAAATCACCCTAAGATATATTTAATATTATGAATTCAAAAATTGTTTTCTATTTTAAAAAATTCAAAACATATAAGTTACATTAATTAATTTAATAATTAATTCCCGTTGTCAGAGCAAATAGCGTGTTTTTATGAAACAATAAGTATCAAGAGATTGACAATAGTTTATGTCCAATTTCAAGATGAAATTAATTCCAATGACAACTATTGTATTAAATGGTAAAAATATATTCTAATTTCACTTTAAACCCAATTCAAAAGATAATCTAATCATATAAATAAATTATACTAAAAAGAGGTTTTGAATTAAAATACAACATTTTTCACTATTCATTAAAAAATGAACTTTATCGGAAAAATACCAAAAATTTACACAATATAAATTTTGATGCCCTGATTCTAAATAAGAATTTTATTTGGTCCAATATAACATATGAAAATGTCAAAAAGTTGATTTTAAAATCTTTCACCATCAAAAGGTGGTTAATCGACCTTTTAAAGAATATTAGAATATTTACGCTTAAAATTGGATTCATTCACATTTTAAGCCTCTAACATTTATTGGATAAAAGTAAAAATATTTTAAAAACATATATAATCATATTTTAGTTAGTTATTTTAATTCCCGTCATTACAACGGCTAGGCGTTAACTACAATTTAAAATAATTTTATTTTATTATTAGAGTGCAACATAAGATTTCAAAGGAACTCGTTGTTGCGTATTGGGTACGCCATCGAGAATAGTGTTCCCTTTAATGTAATATTAATATTTTATTCACAAATATGGATAAATATAAAAAGGTGATATTCTTTATTTACCTAGGGTGTTATAGAAGATCAACTAGAATCCTTGGAAACATGAATGGGTGGAAGATAGTGATAGAATTTATGAAAGATTAAATTCAGTAGATTACCCATAAAAACCAAGAGAAATTTATGATCCTAGTTTAGAACTAGATGAGGTTGTTGAATACTCCTCGGAAGAGGAAGTAGAGGATGAAGTGCCACCTAGGATATTGTTTTCAAAAAAGACAAGACTACTGTTCCTCATATAGTACTTGGAAAAGAAGTCTTTACTCTTAAAGAGGCTGTTAATCTGGAATTAAAACCCAGGCTAAAACAAAATCAGTTTCCAAAGACTCTGAAGAGCATGCCATGGAAGAACCTGTAGTGGAAGAGAAACCTACTATGAAAGAACCAATCTTGAGGAACTCCCAGTGGAACAATCTATTTCAGAAATCATACCTTCAACTGAATAACGGATGGAGCTAGCATTTCAATTGGCTAGACGGGAAATGAGTAAGGAAGTAGGAGATTAGTCTGTGGAATCATACCAAGACCCTGAGCTTCTATGTCCTAAGAAAGAGGTACCTCTTCTAGGGGAGAAATCCCAAAATATTGAGTCTATTGAAGCTTCACATTCAACTAAGTCAAGTCATGTAGAAACTCAGAATATATTTACCAGTTTCTATGTTTTGGGGGACTGTTAGCAAGTTTCTGTAACCGGCCTTGATCTTTCATCTATCTTTCCATTGAAATTAGTCTCCAATTTTGCTCCTAAGAAAGATATAGAGCCTTCTGATGTCCCTGTTCATGAACTTTTATCTGATCAACCAAATCTTGTTAATAAGGATGAAAGGAAGGAATTTGGTGCCACTCTCTTTTCTGGAGTGGAGAAACTCTAGAATTCTCAACCTCATCTTGTGAGCAATTTATGTGAGAGAGATGCCTCACTATTATTAGAATTTTTTTTTTGGAAAATTCACCCTAAAATTCTTTATGGAATTCGATAAGTAAGACTTGAAAATAAGTTTCTCAATGATGAGTTAAATACCCTAAGAAGTATAGGTGAAGACATGCAGAGAGAGATGCATTCGAGATCAGAACTTGTTGCTCCTCTTGTTGCACCTACTATTCCTCAAATCTCATGGGATGTTGTGTCTCAAATTCAACCTTATATATCTTCCATTGATGAAAAGGTCATGGAAAGGAACAAACAGATGTCGAAGTAGAAGAGAGGTCTTGTGGTGAACCTTAATAAACTCACTGATGAGTATACTGGTTGTCATCAAAAGGTGATGAATCAGATAAAATCTTTGACCACAACAGTCAAGGATTCTAACGCTTCTGGACAATCCTCTACACCCTCTGTTGATAGTGATCTGCTTAGAACTATAGTCAAAGAATATTTTTAGACTGCAATCATTTGTTTCAATCTAGCTTCTCTGTCTGATGTTGTCAAGAATAGTGATAGAGTTATTGAACTCATCCAAATCCACTCAAAAATTACTAATGACTCTCCAAAAGTGATTACCAAGAAATTGCATTTCAACATCAATAGGATCTTCTCCATGACTGATTTGACAAATCAATTCAAGTACCTTGTAATGAATCTAAAGATTCCACCTGTGACTCATGATTTCAAGACCGAAGTTCTAAAGATCACCGAGTTTACTTGTTTTTGGAAAAATTTATGGAGAATAAGGATGCCTTTGAAAATGAAATGCAGTATGGTGGAGAGATAATTAATGACTTCATTAAACACTCAAGACCTTATCTTCATGTCCAGATTACAGCAGTTGTTGCTCCAGCAGCCGCAACTCTCAGACCTAGGATGCCTACCTTCACTTCTGGCCTATCCTCTACTACAGTGTCTGTCGGCCAAGACTTAAGTCAGATCATGCCTTTGATTCTTGATCAACACCTTCCTAGATCTTCTACTGCTCCTACTTTGGCTCCCTCAGTTTTTGAAGGTCCTCCTTTACACTCTTTATCAACCACTTCTCTACCTTCTTCTACCTCGACCTGTACCCCTATGGCTTCCTCTTCTGCCACTGCTTCTAAAGGCAATGAGAAGGCCATCACCTACAGAAGACCAGTTCTGACTCCTTTTTGATAGGAATAATATTGTTTTTGCATTACCCTCTTTTTTTACTGGACCTTGTTGTTTCATCATGGACTGTTAACTTTTTATACCTCTTATTCCATCTTTTTGATAATCCCAAAAGGGTGATAAATCTCTATATGTTATCCATTTATCTATATAATTGAATACCTTGTGCACTTTAACTTTATATGATTTGTGATCATCCAAAAGGGGGAGATTGTTGGACTCCTCATGTATTAATCATGTTTTAATGATCACAAATCTTTGATAATCTAGTTAAATCCTGTAAATTGTATCAATCTTGTAAAATATTTCTTAAGTACCCACATTTTTTATGAATAACCATTTTCTATCTCAATTACTTCACAATAAGTTTAATTAATTTATATTATTCTTGATTTACATCTATTAAAAAACGATTGAATCTGATCCATTCTATGATCATCATTTTTTAAGTCTGAATATAGTTACTTCATAAAGTATGAGACACCATGAGACTGTCACTGTCTATTACTTTATGACACCGCGAAGCAGACACCATGAAGCAGATACCATGAGCAAGACACCATGAGAAAGAAATCGTGAGCAAGACACCGTAAGCAAGACACCGTGAGAAAGACATCGTGAGCGAGACACCGTGAGCAAGTCACCGTGGGCAAGACAATGTAAGCAAGACACCGGGAGCAAGACACTGTGAGAAAGACACTGTGAGTAAGACAATGTGAGAAAGACACCGTGAAGAAGACACCATGACCAAGACACCGTAAACAAGTAAACGTGACCACGAGACACAGATGTCGTGGGAAGGAGACACAGTTTCTATAACATACTATGACACCATTTCTTAATAATTTTTTCGTTTTTCAATATATCCTCAAACAATCATATCTTAAGATTTTAAATGCACTGACATAATTAATCACTACAAAAAATTAACCTCTTTAGAAGAGGTAAATTTTATACATTTGAAGGGGTAATAACCCCTTCTAAAGTCATTAGTGGTGGTTGTGAGGAACCACTGCTAATGTTCCCGCCTACTGTTAGTAAGGGCGGTTGTCAGTAAGTGCTGGTAAATTCATACTGAATTTAGCAGCGATTACATTAGAGGGGGTTTAAAACCCCTCTAATGTTGCCCAAAATTATCCACATTAGAGGTGGTTATAACATAAAATGCCTTTAATTATTGGGGGATTTAGAGGCAGTTTCAACAGCACAAACCCATGTCAGCCCTCGGGACACATGAAACTACCCCGACACCCCCACCCTGGTCCCCTATGACACCACCCCGACACCCCCTTGACACACCTGGGGATGCCCCGACACCTCCTGGGACACCGCCCCGACACACCCGTAACACACCCGGGGACGCCCCAACACACCCTGGACTCACCCGGGACACAACCGGGGACAACCCACCACCCCTGTCCCCCATGACCCCCGCCACGACACCCCCACCCCTATCCGCCAGGGCACCCAGAGCCCCGCGCCTGTGCCCCACCTATACCCAGAGCCCCACTAGACCCCCCATGACACTACACCAAGACCCGCCTGGGACACCACATGACCCCCCCTTGACACCGCCCCAACACCCTAGCTCCCAAAGCCACCCCCACCCCCACCCTCGCGCGCCACCACCCTTGCCCTCCAGAGCACCCAAAGCACCCCACATGCCCCCACACCTATGCCTAGAGCGCCACCCTTGTCTGCCCAGAGCACTCCAACGTGTGCCCTCACCTGTGCGCCAGGCCTGCATTGTAAAAATGAAGCAGGCGGGATTCGAACACTGCACTGGTTGTATAGAACGCCCCCACAAAACCAATCAACTGCCTGTGATTTTATTTATTATGTACGCTACATTATGTTTATTAACATTCCAAATTGTTATATTATATTATATTATATTATATCATATTATATTATATTATATTATATTATATTATATCATATTATATATATATATATATATCTTTATTTTATAAATATAAATAATATAATATATTCGTATATATATAATATATTTCTCTATAATATAATATATATTTTTGTATAATATTTATATATAATACGTATTTATGTATAATTATAATATATTTGTGTATTATATATATATATATATATTTGTGTATATTTAATAAATATAAATACATATTTATACATATACTTATAAATATATTTATATTTATGCGTCTGTGTGTATTTTTGTATTTATAAATGTAATATAATTATAATATATATTATACATATATTATATTAAATATATTTATATTGTATATTAATGTATGTAATTATATACATTTATATTATATCATCAACACACAAATATACACACACAAAATAAAATGCATTCATAATATTGGAAATAAATAATATAATAAAATGATATATATATATATATATCTACTAAATTAATTTATAATTAATATGTAATACTGAAATATACATAAAATAATTATATAATATATATAAATTTATTTACAATAAAATATTTTTAATATAATATATAATAAAAATAAGTAATATATTTGTATTTTTTTTTATATTTATATTTATATATTTATATTCATAATATAATATAAAGGTATTTATACAAAAATATACAATAAAAATGTATTTAATATAATATATGTATAATATAAATCATTATATACATGTATAGTATTTATAAAACCATATATTAATTTTATAAATTTGAATAAATACATTTATAATTACATTTATATTATGTATATCAATATTTATATACATGTATACATTTCTGTTTATATGTATAGGTATTTATTTAAAATATTTATATAATGTCTTTATATATATGTGTTATAAGGTATTTAAATACATTTATATAATGTGTTTATGTAATATATATACATACACACATGCACACACCCACATATTTATTAAAAAATTTGTATTTATACAAGATCTATTTTATAAAATAAATAAGAATTTAGAGGTTGTTTAAAACCCCTTCTAATCAATGTAATTTTCAGAAATTCATAACAAACCTCAAATTTTATTAATTAGAGGGGGTAACAACCCACTCTAATATAATAAATTAGTGGGGGTTTTGAACCCCCACTAATGTAATCAATTAGAGGGGGTTCAAACCCCCATCTAATTTCTTAAATTTGAATGGGTTCAAAACCCCCTCTATTGTTGTCAATTTGAGTGGGTTCAATACCCCCTCTAATTTCTTAAATTAGACAGGGTTCAAAACCCTCTTTAATGTCATGAATTAGAGGGGGTTCAAACCCCCCTCTAATTTCCTGAATTAGAGTGGGTTAAAATCCCCCTCTAATGAAATAAATTAGATATGATTCAAAACACAATTTAATTTCATAAATCCGAAGGGCTTCAAAACCCTCTCTAATCTAAGGGATTGGCAACGTTTATGGAAACCCTATAATATCATAAATTATAGGGGGTTGTGAACCCCCACAAGTTCTTTAAAAAACATATATATATATATATATATATCCTTTAAAATGCACCATAATATATAATGCCACTAATTATGAAATCAGTTGTGGTTTTGATATAACATGATCTTAAATAAAACCAAATATTAAAAAAACAATGCTAAAAATTTAGAGGTGGTTATGATCTCCCACTAAATTTGACGATTAGAGAGGGGGTTGTGCATTAGATCTCTCTAATTTTTATAGAAAATGAATTTAAAGGGGGTTCATAACACCCTCTAAATTCGATGATCATAGGGGGTTGTGAAGAACCACCTTTAATATTACAAATAATGAATTTAGAGTGTGTTGTGCATAACCCCCTCTAAATAAACCCCTCTAATTTACTATTTTATTGTAGTGAATGTTTCTTTATATACATATCAACTGACAATACGAGGTACGAGGTGAGGTATCCAAGAAAACTATCTGCTCCAACACGTGAATTCCATGATAAAAGAAAATTGTGGCCGAGAACCAAAAGATACGAGATACGTGCACAATACAAAACGAAAAAACAAGGCTGTGAGCACAACAAAGAAGATCATTTTTCCGAGAATCTCCAAAGGAAAAATTGTCACATGTGTGAAACCTGACTCTTCTAAAGAACACATGATGTACACTGGAATCCAGAGAGCATCTTTGCATTATCCATCCTCACGAAGAACACAAGATGATTCTCGACACTCTGTTTTACTGAAGAGGACTCTAGAGTTGCATCTAACTCATCTCAAGAAGTCCAGAACACCAAAGACTTACACTCAGAGAACTTATACATCCATATCCATCTTTCAGCTCTGTTTTTTATATTTTTGTTACCTTTAGAGCAGAGTTTGTACTTATAGAACAACACACACTATATCCTGCATTAAACTGAAGGATATAAAATATCCTAACTCCAATCTCTATTTATCTTTTTTTTTTACCCACAAAATCTGTGGAAGAGGTCCCTGTGTGGCCTGGTTATCACTTACACACAGAAACTGTGGAGAAGGTCCATGTGTAGCATGGACAGTCTTTGTACTGTTGTTAACCCCAATCAAGGGTGTGGATCAAAGATTATTTTTATAAACTGCTTGGTGGCAGGTGATCAACAAGTGGAGTTGATTAGGTCTCGTCTTGAGACGGAACCACATGTTTTATATCCATTGTGCTGTTTCAATTAGTCATCCCTGTTTTATTTGATTTCTATATAATTAATAATTCACTAATTTCACTTTGATAGTTAGTCTTGGAAAGAAGTTATAACTAGCTTGACTTAGTAGAATAATTTCAAAAGTAAGATTAATAAAACCAAGTAAGATTACTGAGAATTAATCAATCTTCTAAGAAGTTACTTAAACAGTCAAACTCCTATAACAGTATAACCTCGATTAACTAGGCTATATTTAATCATTGGGGAATCCTTTTTTAGAAATACATTTTACAAAAAATTTTATAGTTACTCAATTCACCCCTCCTCTCTTGAGTAATCTACTCCGACCAACAAACCCCTTAAATTTAATTTCTCCCTCAAAATTAGTAGGGGTTAAAAATGGTTTAATACTTGAATGTTTTTTTCATGGAAACCCATATCGAAAAAAGGAATTGTAAAAATTAATTTTAAAACATAAAAGTTAGAAACATAATGGTTACCCAATGTAACTCATCACTTGGTTTCAAAATAAGAGAACATATATAGAAACTGAGAACATGGATATGAAATAAAAATGTAACTATCTTCTTTTGATGGATAGTGATTGAAACAAGGTCTGGAGAAAGTTAACAAGAAGACATCCATATATTTTTTATGATTTAAGGGACCATCTAATTCTTCAGATAAAAAGTTAATGGGATTAAATTTTTGGTTTTAAAGATAATATTTCTAAATGAGAAGAAATACTTACTTGATTTTAGTACAATCTCATCAATGATCGTGACTTGGATAATTTCCACAGAATCTCTTATTCAATGAAATGACGTTAAATTTATCATTCCAAAACTATAAATGTATCATGCGATCCTTAAATACAATGATATGTCATTCCATATATATTTATCCTAGAAAGGTTATCACAAGTTATCAAATATACATAAGTCCATCTATGGTGAGATTAATCTTATATGGTTCTAAATATGGACTTATATTTCTTCTATCATTCCAATTAAATAAAATAAAACTAATTTATAATAATTTGCAACTTCTTGTAGGCTCATGGTGGGAAATAAATCTTTTCACACATCGATTATGGTTTGGATTCCCACAACCTTGTCCAAAGAGACTAGTTATCACCCATCATTTAGGTTGTCCCATTTTTAAACCTATAACATTCCAGAAATAATATTAAACAAAAGTTATAGAATTAAAAAAACTATCTAACATCCAACATAATCTTTCGAACCATTAGGCTTACCAAAAATACTTTTTTCCAAACTCATATTATAAAAAAAATTACACAAAAGATCATATAGTAATAATTTAAATACCATAATTTATCCACCATATATAATAAGATATATATTGTTGGTCACATTCCAATCATTTCAATTACTTCATCATGCATTATCTAGAGTAATTGTAATAATAAAATAACATATATCCTTAATGAAAACATGTATTTTTCCTTATTCCAAATTATATTGGATATATTACCTAAGTCCCAAATTGTTTTATACCTCATCTATCATATCATAACCCACTTTTCAATAACTCAAAAAAAATTTCCAAAGAAACCAGAATAATCCAATTTAATTTTTATATCCCACATATCTTTATCCAAAAATCAGTACCTGAACATAACTGACATATTAACGAATAAATTTCCCTTAAAAATGTGTCATCTATGTATATATACATACAGATAAATCAACCTTTGCATCCTTATAATAATTCAACATATCCACTTCCAATAAATAATGAGAAACTTATACTAAAAAAAATTAAATATTTAATGATTCATATAACATAATCAATGATTTCCGAAACATATACACCACAATCACCCAAATTTATTCTAAAACCATTACTCAAGATCCACCATCATCGTCTTTCTTCAAATATAAATAATTTCTTAAGGATTCTCAACCACAATAATCTCAGGTTTAATATAACCAATATTGGAAGACCATGAAATACCTTTAACATGTCATTTATAATCACTTTAACCCCTGCAGTATGACCAGCAATTGCACTATCGTTATGATTTTTTCATGATATTTCAAAATAAGAAATTGATCTTGATTATTCACATAATTTCTACATCGAAAACATTCAATGGTTAAAAATGTACTATTTTGTTCGGGATATTGACTAAGAATATAAAAAGATTGATAAATATATATCAGAGATTCGAAAATCATATGTAAGGTAACTTACATATAATATTTCAATCTATGATATCATAGGTTTAATACTGAGTTATTCATCACTATCTCAAACACTATAAGATTATATCCTATACTTGACTTATCTTTTGGATATCCCTAGAAACATATTTGGAAATTTCTCTAGGGATATCAATAATGATTTCACATCATAGTATTCAATAGTTTACTTAATTTTCACTCTGATACCAACTATAAAGACCAAATCATGACACACAAAAACATTAAATCACTTTTTGAGAATACATAATACATTAAAAACATATACTCATAAATACCATTTTAGTTTAATGTCTTTAGAGACATGCAACATGATATTCTATCTTGTTGAAATATCTTCATAATATCCCATAAATATCTTCTCATTTTTTCCTACATAAAACTTTTATTTATATCCTAGTGAAAAGAAAACATAAAATGGGTGAACTAAAATTCCCAGTAAGGGTAAACATTGAGAATATAAAATCTGTAAACATCAAAATGTAAAAACTTGAATATAATTTTTAAATACCAAAATCACGATTCATTAAAAGAGAGTTAATATGTGACCCTTGGGAAAGTAGTGAGCTGGCCATAATCATTTTAAAAGTAGTGATCCTAGGAATATAAGTGATCTATTTCGACCCATGTATATTGGTAGTGTTCATCAGTGTATTTGGTATATCATTACATCATCATTGTATAATCGATATACGTAGCCTAGTTTGGGTGAAGCAAGTCTGAATAATTATATCATTGTGTTTTCTTTCCCTCATTACGTTTTATGTATCATCAACAGATAAATTTTAGAAAATATAGGTGAAATATTTAAACAAAATAGAAAAAAGGTAACCCTTATAATAAAGTGTTAAATATATATTGGGATAGAAAGTATTTTGAAAATTATATATATATCATGATTCACCCCCACCCCCCTTAGTGTATCTGAGATGCCGTTAGACATACATAATATTGAATAAAATATATTTCAAAAATATAAAATTTTCATTGTCAAGGGAAACACACTATTAGGAAATTGATTACTATGTAATGAAGTTATTTAATACATATTTTAAAGAAGACTATAACTAAATAGATATTTAATAACATATTTTTGATAGTGGATACTGATAATTTAGGAAAACATTTTGGGCACTACTTCCATTTGATGATAAATAATTCATGATGTGATATAATTTTTATTTATATAATTTTCTAATATTATCCCTTTTGAGAGACACTGGTGAATCTTTGAGAATTATAACCCAAATTAAATCTCCCACATAATGGATTATGATCCCATTTAAATAAGATCACAAAATAAACCTTTTATGTTATTTTTGTTATTTATATTTATGTATTTAAGATTCATGATCATTTTTTAAGTCATTGTTCACATTTTTTATACACAGTTATATAAGAGAATATCATTCATTCAATCATTATTCACTAATTTGTATTTCCCAACTAATAAAATATTGACCCTTATGTGTCCTTTGGAATATATATGTGTCTCTACACAATAATGTTTCTATATAAAATCACATTTTTCAGTCATCCTATGCATTTCATTACTACAAAAAAATAATTTTTCAAAATTTATTTATCCTTTACTACATTCATTTAAATATTTATAATGGAAATTTACAAATTTAACCATCATTATAGATATAAACACCACAAAAATACACATCTAACTTGAACGAGGTTCTTATTGGAGGATTTACATAACAAGATTAATTATGTTATCCAATATTTTATTCTCTAATGAAATAGACAAACACAATTTTAAATTTTTATTGTAATTAATAGAAACTAGAAATGACAACAGGTTGAAAAGAAACATAAAATAATTATAACTCAAAACATTATTTTCCTAATAAATAATCCAATGTCACACAATAATATTATTTAAAATTATATATTTTAATTCATTTTTTGGATGGAATTATAATTCCATTTTAATATGTGAATATAATTTTTCAATTAAAAATATCATTAAAAAGTAAAATTAAAATTTAAAGTTATAATATTTAGTGATAAATGTAACGAAAAGTTATAATGGTAAAATCATGGTATGAAATAAATGTGACCACTCAAATTAATTATAATAAATCTACTAAAAATAACATTTTAATTTCATGGTTAAATTTTTTTATTAAAATGAATAATAATTTATTTTTAATATTTTTAATCTCGAAATTATTATTTTTAAAGGAATAATTTAATGATCAAATTTAAAAAAGGCCTAAAAATATATTTTTTGGAAAATTTTTGAAAAATGAAATGGTATTATATTCTCAATTGAAAAAAGAATTTACTTTCTTAAATTATGAATATTGCATAATATAATTTTATATAATATTTTTTATAATTAACTTTATTAAAAAAAATATAGTGAATATATTCGGTCTAATAAAAATCCCCTCAAAAAAATTTTCATCTAAAGAATCTAGTGTTAAATTATGAAACTTTTTTTACAAAAAAAATTAAATAAACCAAAAACTTTTATTCTGAAATGGTGGTCTATTGAAAAATATCATTAATAAAATAACATTTCAAAATTGAATGAAAATTTTATTGAATAATTCCATTGAAAAATGAAGGAATAATTAAAATATAATCTTTCATTGTGCACTTTCAATTAAAAAGTTGATATCGTAGAAAAAATACAAGTCGATTATAATTCTTAAAAAAATAATTTATATTTTACCACTATAAAATATTATAAATTTTAAATTTGAAAATCAAAATATGAAATTACACTATAAAATGGATGAAATATCTTATAGTGTCATGTAAAGGGTGGATTTTTCAATCTTATTTATGTGAAATCATTTATACATTGACGTGTTTTGGTAGAAAAATGGTATTATAGATATCTGAATTAAAATTTTGAAATGAATAGATACGGTAGTAAAAATATATAGGGGAGATGATTTAAAAATAATGGTCTCGTGGTGGTACACATGAATGTTATTGGGCTTTAGATGTAGGGTGTACCACTTCTCTCACCACCAAAGATCTATAGGGATCCCACCATATATTGGGTGGGATCTTAGGATCCCTATTTTTAAATTATTATTGGATAATACTATAACAATTTCAACCCCTTTTTAAGTAGGGGTTCCCTAGAGTCAACTTGAATAGATCATTTGATTTCCATCTAATGGATATTGTCAATTATGCATGATGTTTTATTAAAATTTCTATGTTTACATTTCTACATAAAATATTAAATTTTAATTTCCATATGTTATATTTCAAATCAGAAATTTATAGATTAACCTAGGAAATAATGAGGAACTCAAGATAATTCCAAATTAATCTTAATCATATGTCATATAGTCTAAATACATCATATTTATTGTACATAGTAGATGACTGACTATCAGGATATTTTGGTTAAACCATACGTCTTTCAATGTGTGTCAATGTTTAGAAATTTATGTTTTCCTATATACTACTGTATATTGGAGAGTAGGGTTGAACCTTTCAGGAAGGTGGAGAAGCCAAAAAAAATCAATACCAAACCCCACTATTGAAAATAGTCAGTGGATTTTCTTTTAGGCTTTTCAACATGGGCTTATATTTTTTATTTTCTTATGACAAAAAATATTCTACTAATAATCTACGTATTAATCTATATAAGTGATGAATCAATTGGAATAACAATGATCTAAATAGAGAAATGGGGACAGAAAATAAATAGATCATGAAAAATATTTCGGAATTCTAAAATGACAGGTATTGAATGATGAATTCTTCACTACATTTTATTTAATCGAACATCATATAATGGTTGAAAAATCTCATTTTCTAGGATATTGAATGAATAAAAGATTTGATATTCAAGTTATCCATTTGAAAAATCATTCAACATTCATTCGATATTTATTAAATATATAATTGGAATAAAACTCCTTATAAAATTAAAATATTGATGAAATTGAATCATTTAAAAATAACATAAGATCATTTTAACTAAATGATCTAGGTTTCATGTATTTTAAAAAGTTATGGTGTAAATAATTGAGTTGAGAATTATAATCAATCTCACCAAATGATTCCAATTTCGTAAAAAAGATGGTATATGAAGAAATATAAATAAATTAGTATAAGAAATTTAAATTACTGAGCCAAGAGATTTATTCTACATTCATATTGATAATAAGAATTGAAAAAATTTAAATTATAAATTATATAAATTGAGAAAGAAAGTGGAAGAAAAATCCCTATCGGATATTGAGCTACTGCTTATCTTCCTACTACATGAGGTTTTTTGGACTCCTTGATATGATCTCTATGCATCTATGGAAACTCACCTCGAATGTGTCTAAGGAATCATATAAATGATTTCATCTTTATCCAATTAATGAATATGGGAATTTAAAATCTTCTTTCATCTCTTATTCATCACCTACTACATGCACCGACTTAGGAAGGCCATATTCTTTTACACCGCCCACTTTTGTTTTTCTGATATTTCTTGTGTTACATTTAATTCCCCCTTGTAACGAACTACTTCAAATAGTTAGTTTGAATATGGGTGTGAACTCTTCACATGGTTGTTTGTGAAAATGAAAATATAGTTTCATTAATATGGTTTTTGAACATAATAAAATTATAGAATAAAAATTTTATTATATAATTTATTATTATTATTATTATATTTAAGATAATTTATCATTTAATATTTATTTATAGTTTTTTATTAGTTTATTAATAAATATTGTAATTAATTATATTTCATTTATTTAAATATATTTGTAATTATATATTAAATTTTTTATGTTATTAAATTTAACATTTTTTTTAATTTGTAATTATTATTTTATGATTATTTATAGTTATTATAATTAATTTATTTATACAGTTAATTTATTGTATTATTATTTTTTGTTTTATAAAAATATTTACTTAATAATGTTTTTATTTTATTTAATAATTAGAAAATATTATTTAATTTATTATATTATATTTACTATTATTACGATTCTATTTTGAAAAAATTTATTTTATTTTTTTATCCTCACATTCTTCTTTTATGTGCACAAGGAAGGGTCTGGGGTTGAAGGGGATTAACATCTTCTAGAAGACAATAGCTCCTCCTCATAGTGACTTCACACAACATCGTTCGATTGCACTCATCTAGGCATGGGAGTCGGCTTCTTGGAGCGATGACGAATCCTCTTGCGGTAACATATGTATTTATATCATGAGATTATTGATCTAGAGGCATTTTTTATCAATAATAAGTTCATGTTCTGTGGATCCTCTATTCAGTGGTGATCATACAGTTCCATAATAGTGATGGTGACTGGCGGCAGTTGGTACTCCAGCTCCGATGGATCTAGGTAGTGGGATCTATATTTCCATATCTGAAGTCTATTTATAAAACTGTAGTAATTTTGAATAGACTTGTAAACAATTTAATTAATGGTACGATCTTGGAAGGTGATGTTGTGTTGATGTTGAGGGTTTGCAGTATGTGCGGGTCAAATGCTGTCTGGTTGGCGGTTAAAGACGAAATGGTGGTGTCTTGCAAGAGAATAAGAGTCTATGGTGTCAATTTTTTGGGACGGGGGGAATCTCTGGCAGAATAAGTGAGACACCTCTAGTACACTATGCTTGACGTACATGGACATTACATTATTTTTTCAAAATAAAAAATACATTACAGAAATATACTCCCAAACAACAAATTTTTTAGTATCTTTGGAAACTATGAACATAAACTTATTTCTTGGTGAAGTAACTTCAATATCTCCCATAAATATCTTCTCAGTTTGTATTCTTACCTAAAACCATTCATTATATAATGGGGAAAATAATACATAAAAAGGGTTAGCCCAAAATCTCATTAAGTGTTATCATTTAGAACATAAAAAAACCATAAATATAAGAATGTAAAAACATGAATATAATGTTTAAAGATGAAAATGGCGAGTCATAAAATAAATCTTCAAAGTATGTAAGCATATATCATAAAGGAACATTAACAATGATAAAATTTCATTAGAATAAAACATGGAATTTTGGAAATCAATTAAGCGCCTAATATGATTTCCATAGTACCCAAGGCATTGACGCCAAGACCATCATGGCGGAAAAAGTATGTTACTAAACTAGGTTTAATTGTTGTTCCAACCATGTAATAAAGAACCAGATTTACATGTCGTTCTAAATCTGTATTTCTAATCCATATTTACTTTTCATTCAAGTCATGTATATCTTAGGAGATATGAATCATTACCCAATGCATTGGAGCGAGATATAGGCCCCATCTATCTAACAATGAACTCATTTTTACATGTTCCACAAAATATTAAATCATTCATCATAGAATAACCCAAGTATTAAAATGGGTTTCTAAAACATTATTCCATCATAACATAATCCATATAAAATATATTTCCATACTTAACAAAATCAAATAATAGTAATAATATGTATAGAAACATAACCCTATGAAAAAAACGTCATCTTATATGGAAAATAATTTTGATAAAATACATGAACTTAATTCTTTAGAAAAATATCCTTTCTTCTTCAAAAATGATTTATTGTATCAAATTGACACAAAATTTTATAAAAAATGTATTTAATTGAAAATAAACATGAAGTAATATATAGGAATATTCATGTAAATAAGGCATCATGAAACCATAAAAATCAATTCATGTTGTATAAGTCATTATCCTTATACTTTTTTCGGAAAATGTAAAAAATTACCTAACATGTTGAGCGAAATAAATATTCCTTCCATACCAGGTTTTAAAAGAACGAAATGGTTAAAAATTGTAATTCCCCAACCCCAGTTACCCAAAGTCAGTTTATTATTACATAACATTGGCATGATCACATAATATCAAGTCTCGATAGACCAAATAGTTTAGTAGCCTTGGAAACACTAGATACATTAATAAGGTTTATATTATATCATTAAATGAAATACAACAACAATACCATCTTCATTAACCACATTCATATCCCATTGAGTATCCCTGGAGGTCAATCATAATAAACTTTTCCCATTCTAGGAAAAATAAACCACATAAAGGGGTGACTCAGATGCTCAGTAAGGATAAAACAATAGATCAAACTTTCATAAATAAGCATAAAAATTTTATGGAAATGTATAAGACTCAAACAAAAGCCTTTTAAAATTTAACTTCAGCATAATATAGAAAATATAAAATCATGTAATTCCATTTACTTATTCACATGGAAATTCTAGTAGTTGAATAATCACATGAAATATCAAATAGCCACTTTCATAATGGTGCAATGCATAGTGCCGGACATTCAGAAACATTTTGTTAAGGCCTCGGCCAAGATGCCTAAAAATGATTTAGGCCTCAGGAAAAACCATATATAAACTTGGGAAAATCCTCGGCAAATTTAACATCTAATTGTCTCATGAGACCAACCGATGCATCAAGGAGCTATAGCGGGCTCCACCCATCACGTACTAAGTACAATGCATTCTTCATAAGAAAAGGTTTAAACATAACATAAACATTCATATTAAAACTAGCATAGGAAATGTCAATACATGATCCTTAAACCATGAATGATGTAGAAATAAGAGATCCATAGTCAAAAATATCCCAAAACCTTCAATAAAATATGGACGTTTTGTATCATAATCAATTAACATCAAATAAGCTTAAAATACATCAAAAGATGTTGACATTGATGAAATCAATACTATTTGAGAGATATATACCTTTTTGAAATCATTTAAAAGTCACATAATTATAAAAGAAAACCATTACTTTGAAAACATTCTTATATTCTTGTAAGGGAAGCTTCAACGATTTTATAATGGCGTAAAATTACAGGTCCTTCCGTATAAGATAAAAATGGTCATTCTTACATTAATTTGGTCGAAAAGGTTATAAAGGACTTTTTTCAGAAAGAAACAGAATGATTTCTTTATTGAAATATTAATAAAAGTCAACTACAATTATATATGACTTTAACCCATAGTCTATTAAATTGTAAAAATGTTATGAAATACATTTTTATAAACATGGATTTAGATGATAAAGATGTCCCAGTAGATACTTACGTAAAAATAACCTCAGATAATAAAGTTATTGTGAAATTAACCCTTTCCATATAATTTTCCTTGGTATAGGGTAGGTTAATTTCCTGTATAATGGTGAAATAATTGTTATTTAATTATACAAGAATAATATACATTATTATGATATCTTATATGATATTTTAACATTACTTTGTTAATAATATTTTAGTATTATCGTTGTTTTGGTTGTTAACAGATTTGTCTTACTTTATATGCTTTGTTATATACGCCATGTTTGTTATGGATAGGTTGTATCATATTCGTATCTATAATGATATTAAGTCTTTAAACATTATTTTTAACCATCAGATGAAAATTATTCTTGAATGGATACGATGGGTAATGAATCTCATCGCATTCGTGGAGACGGTATTCTGTACGTATGCACGAGCGACAATATCATTATTTTGATTTTAAAATAATATATAATTGGAGGGTATATCAGATATAAAGAATCATTATAATGTTATATTTATTATTTACATCATTTATACTCATTATTATAACCATCCAAATAATAATTTTTTGAATAACAATTACACCACGACGTGGAGACGGTAAGCCGTACGTACGCACATATGGTAAGATGTCATTCAAAAGATGGATATAATACTGAATATGGATGTACCATATTTATATTAAAATCATTTTATATAGATGATACTGGAGTTATTATTTTATCATGGAAATAACCAATAAAGAAGAAGTGGAAGAAGAAAGGAATTTGAAAGAGGTGATGAAATATTTACCTCTTCTTCGGTTTATTCCTTTTGATTTGATCAAAAGGGATCCATAGGTTGGATTTATGACTAATTTAGGGCCACTATTATGAAGTTAATACAGTTGAGAGGGTATTTTTGTAGGTTTTGGCCAAGGAAAATTGCTTTGATTGTGTGAATAAGAGAGAAGGGGGAGTTCCCTTTTATAAGAGGGGTGAGGGGCACATTAGGAAAAACTGAAAATATTATTTTATAATAAATTCATATTCGGTTTATAATGGCTCCAAATTGATTTATTTAGAGTATAAGGTGAGTATGGGTCTAAATCCACTCAACCAATTGGTTTTAGATAGGTTTGGGTCACTATATTAACCTTATCATTTATATTTGACCCTTAGTTAAATAGTTTGATATTTACAATGTCTCTTTGTATTTTAATATTATATGGTTAATAAACATTATATATACTACAAGAGAACCCCAAGTGGTTCATTAATGATACATATATCATTATATAAGTCTTTTGGACGAACCTTAGATTTTTAGGAGTAGAATATCAATTAATAATATAATATTTGTTTTAAAAACTCTTAAATTTAAATTTTGACACTATTTGGGATTTAATTTTTTTAAAACTCATAACGGCATGATTACCTTGAAAAACTTTAATTATATCAATACTAACATGTCATATTATCATATAATATTATTTTAATTAATAAAAAGTCTAAAATTACATTTATTTATGTATTTATAATATCAATTATCAAAATCTTTCATTAATAAGGCAGTTATTGCATCATCATTGTGTCATAAATAAAATAAATTATTTAATGTCTAAAAATTATAAATAAAATACAATTATTTAGGAAATATTTATATCTTTATAATGAATATTTATTATCAAATATATCTTATGTATAACCATATATTAAAATATTTTAGTTATTAAACTTTGATTTTAACTCTTTTAACTCTTCTTTGAATTAAATAATAATAAATGTACTAATCTAATCCATGTAGACCTAAATGATATAATTTTATTCATAAGGTTGTTTTTTGGTTGAGATACACATCTACAATATAATTAGGACGTGTTTTTGGGTAATATTAATATCAATTTTCCCCTTAATTAACCTATTTACTTTTAATCGTGGTAGATAAAAGTTAAAAGTTATTATTCACCAAAAAATATTTTCATCTCATTGAACAAAATTTTTCTTACCAATATCAATCGTGTCTCTCAGATTTTTGAAATTCCACTCACAGAAGTGATAAAATTGTGTTTTATGAAAATTTGCAAAAACCCATAGGAGGTGGGTAAAAGAGGGTAAAAATTTAAATAAAATTTTTTATATCTAAAATTAAAATAAACTGACTCGAATGAATTAAATTGAACTTGTATAGGTATTATGTATAAATTTTTACCTAAAATAATTTTAAAAAAATAAATATTTATTTAAATAAAAAGTTGGTTTTAACCAATAACTCAGTTTTCTCTTTATCAAAAATTGAATGTTTTCAGAAAAATACCAAAAAATAACCCTAAGGTAATTTTGATATTTCAAATCCAAATGTTATGTATATTTTACCAAATTGAAAACATATAAGTTTCATTAATTAATTTAAAATTAATTCCCATTTTCAAAACCAAAAAGCGTGTTTTTAAGAAATAAAAACTATCAAAAGATTGACACTTGTTTATGTGCAATTTCAGTGTGAAATTACTCCCAATGAACTATATTTAATTAAATTGTAATAATATAATCTAATTATACTTTAAAACCACAAAAATTTACAATTTAACACTATAAATTATTTTGATTAAAAAAGTTGGTTTTTGTTAAAATTTAGTATTTTCACTAGTCACCCAAAGATGAAAGTTATCAGAAAAACATCAAAAGTTCATCGAAACTACATTTTTATGTCTTTATTCTAATGAATATGTTTATTTGGTCAAATTTAATATATAAATGTTTAAAAAAATTTATTTTAAAAAGGATCCCCATTAAAAGGTGCTAAAATTGCATTTTTTAAAATAATTTTTTTATCTAAAAAAATGAATTTATTCTTGTATTATGAATAATAAAATCATATTATGGATTCTAAAATTATAAGGATTATATAAAAATATAAATTTAGTTAATACTATTCATAAATACTTTTGAACAACTAGTTTGGAAAGTCATGATGTGCTTGAACTCGGTGTTGCATGTAGTGGATGTTATTGAGTTACTTTCAAGAAATAACGTACAATGAAATATTGGGTTGTTACAAAAATTACATTAAACATACATAGAATAATATAATACATTTTATGAATACATGGACATGGATAAAAAATATATCCCCAGAAAATACTTACGCATAAAAAATCTTGGATAAAAATGAGATTGAAAAATTACATGTTATCTAATGTCTGATTTCTACCATATGGGTTTGAAACCCTTGTATATAGGGTTTAAACATATTATTAACTTTTAAAATAACCATAATAATATCTATGATATCATATATGATTCACTAAAGACTTATATTACCTGCTTCTTTATTAATCCAATGTTAATGCAACATTTTGGGGAACAATCATTTTATTTATCATACATGTTTTGACATGTTATTCTTGATATTATTACATAGAACATGATTTAAATACTTCCATAAAGAAAAAATTATTTTTATTTCATAAATATTCAGTATAGGAATATATATAATGGAATGATAAATGAAGTGGAATATAACGTTTGTGGATACAGTAGGTCATGCGTACGCATGAACAATGTTTATGTTTACTTATTGAATTGAATGGAAGAAAGTAAATGACATATATATATATATATCTATGTCCAATATCATTATAATGTCATATATTTAATTTTTACATATTATATGTACTTCATAATAATTCCTGAATGGTTAACGTTGATAATTAATCTCATCGCATCGTGGAGACGCTACGTCGTACGTACACATGATTGATGATATCATTCGCTTTATGGTTAAATGGTATGGAATTGGATGGTATATTATTTATAATGAATAATTATCCTATTATATACATTATTTATATATATTATAATCATCATTATACCCATCGAAATTATGAATTTTTTAACAAAAAAGAACACCACGGCGTGCAGACGGTAAGCCGTATGTATGCACGCATGGTGATATTATTATTCATATATTGGATTAAATAAGGCATAAGGTTATCCAATAATTAAAATAACATGTCATTATGTAGAATATATTTTATTTAATACATTTTTATGATAACATCATAATAAGATGAAGTAGAAGAAGAATATAATTTTGAAAGAGGTGATAAAACAATTACTACTTTTTCGAGTTTACATTTTTGATATGTACAAAAGGTCTCCCTTGGATAGGTTTTATTCCAATGTGTGTCCTCTAGGAGGAAGGTAGAAATGATGGATGCTTATTTGAGAAGCATTTGGATGATAAAAAGGTCTTGAAAGGTGTGAATAAATGAGTAGAGGTGGTAACCATTTATACGAGGGAGGAAGGGAAATTATGGGAAGTCTTGATATATCAATCGATTATAAATTTATTTTCAGTTTATAATGGTCCAAGAAGAATCTATTTATATGATAATATTTTTATGGGTATTAATCCTCTCAACCAATAATGTCTATATATGTTTTTTTTAAACCTTATCATTTAGATTTATCATTATTTAATCAATTTAATTTTATTTGTTGAAATAATATTATAAATATAAATTGGTTATAAATATTTTCTTGTGAGTTTTAAATTGTCCATAATTGGATAAATTATGAAATTATCAACCATATAATTTTCACTATGTAATTTTTATATATTTTTTATATTTAAATAATTTAATAATATGTCATTTTTATAGTCTCAATGGTGTCAATTTTGAAACTATTCATTTATTTTACATTAAATAAAATATAACAAGAATCTAAATTAGAAAAAATAGTTAATACACTCATAACCTGTCATATTCTCATATAAAATTCTTGTATCACATTAAGCCTTTCATATTATATTTCTTTTAATATTTTTAAAACCCATTATTTGATATTTCTATTAATAAAATAATTTCTACATCACTATTGTTTCATAATTAATGGTAAATATTTAATCTCTAAAATTAGTAAATAAATATAAAACATCTATATATTTTAATTATATTCTTATATAATATTTATTTTATGAATATTTATCAAATCTATCACTACATTAGAATTATTATACTTATAAGAGATAAGGGTAACATATTGTTACTTCCTTTTTATAATTCTAATTACATCACTTTCATGGAAGAAATAACACTAAATGACTCAATTATGAACCATAGGTGATATTGGTTGAAATTAATTAATCCAATTTTATTTTGGATGGTGTTAGGGAAGTTTTATTATCTTTATCATATTATTTTTTACCCTAATTTAACTGATTTACCTTTAACTATTTTTAATAAAAATTAACGTAGTAACTATTCATATTATCCAAATAATAAATATAACCTATTGACATAATTTGGAACCTATGTTTCAAAATATGGAATCCATTTTTTAAAATTAAAAATAAATAATTATAATTTATTAATTTAAAATGATTTCCGGTTGTCAAAACCTGAAAACAAGCATTAAGAATTGAAAACAATCAAAAAATGTTGACATGCATTTATGCCCAGTTTAAATGTAAAATTACTTGTACTAATAAAAATTTAATTAAATGATAAAAACATTATTCAATTACACTTCAAAAAATTTAAAAGTTAATCTAAAAATATAAATAAATTATATGAAAATGCATTATTAAATTAAAATGCAGTATTTTTCCCTATTAATTAAAATATAAATTTTATCGGTAAAATACCGAAATTTCATCCAAAGTATATTTTTATTTCCATCATCCTAATAATATGTATATTATTTCAAATATAATTTATAAGAGCGTAATAACATGATTTAAAATGGGTTTCTCATTGAAATTTAGTAATACTGCATTTTTAGAAAACCCCTCTTTTTATATACAAAATTGAATTTTTTTGTTATATAATATTATAGAAAAATATATAATATGAATGTAAATGTTACAGAAAATTAAAAAAAAATTAATACTATTCATCATGGCTAGTTTATATCCCACTAAATAATAATATTTCAAAAAAATATATTTTTAGTCAAATTCTGTATTGTGTAAAACGCAAGCTAGCGAGGAAGGTTACTCTTGAGTATAACACAATCCAGGGGAGTGGTGCGTGTAGTTCAATATTACATAGGTGTTTCGTATAACATAATCCAAAAATATTTATTTTATACATTGAATAAATTCTCTACTCATTGTTACATTTATCGTATGCCAACTCAGTATTAGTGTAACATATGACAAGTTAATTTAGGGTGAAGGGAATGTCTGACATAGTGAATTTTATTATTTAAAAGAAAATATTAATTTATTCAAAAAAATGTCCCATTAGAGCTCTAGGTGTGAAATTATAAACCCCTTAAAAATAATTTCTCCCTCAAAATTCATCAGGGTTATAAAAGGATTACTACTACAATTTTTTTTATTGAAACCCACATCGAAAAAAGGAATACCAAATGTTTATTTTAAATTAGAAATGATTGAAACATAACAGTTACCCAAAGTAACTCATCACTGTGTTTCCAAATAGGAGAAAATATGTGGTAACTAAAAACATATATATGGAAGAAAACTCTCAATATCATGTTTTGATTGATAGTGATTGAAACAATGTAACACCCCAAGTTTTCATAGTACGTTATTTGTTCAATGTAATTCAATAACTTCCACTACACTCAACACCGAGTTCAAGCGCACCATGACTTTTCAAACTAGCCATTCAAAAATGGTTATGAATAGTATTAACTGAATTTTTAACATTATATAATCCTTATAATTTTAGATTCCATATTATGAGTTTCTTAGACATAATGTAAGAACAAGATCATTGTTTTCAGTTAATAGAAGTATTTTTCAAAAAAATGAAATTTTACGACCTTTTAATAAAGAACCGTTTTGAAATACAATATTTGAAACTTTCATATATCTGATTTGACAAAATAAACTTCTTCTTTCTAATCAGGACATAAAAATATAGTTTAAATATATTTTTGGTATTTTTCTGATAAATTTCATAATTGGGTGAATAGTGAAAAATTCTATATTTTAACTGAAAACAACATTTTTAATCAAAATAATTTATAGTGTAAAATTATACATTTGAATGGGTTTTAATTATTATTGAATTATATTTTTACCACTTAATCTAATGTTGGTTATTTAATGTAATTTCACTTTAAAATTGGACATAAACAAGTGTCAATCTTTTGATTATTATTATTTCTTAAAAATACGCTTTTTTGGTTTTGATGAGGGGATTTAATTTAAAATTAATAAATAAAACTTCTATGTCTTGAATTTGATAAAATATAATCCATTTTTGAATTCAGAATATAAAAATTAGCTTAGGTTGAATTTTTGGTATTTTTCTGAAAACATTCAATTTTTGATGAATATTTAAAAAAACTACTTTATTGGTTAAAAGCGAAATTTTATTTAAATGATTAGTTATTTTATTTAAATTTATATTAGTTAAAAAAATATACATAATACCTATATAAGTTCAATGTAATTCATTGGACTCATTTTATAATAAGTTTATATATATATATAATGTTATTGAACTTTTTACCGTCTTTTACCCATCTCCTAGAGCATTTGAAAATTTTCATAAAACATAATTTTACCACTTCTATGAATTGAATTTTAATAAATAAGAGATACATGGTTGATATCAGTAAGTAAAATGTGATTTAATGAGATGAAAATAATTTTTGGTGAAGAGTATCTTTTTACTTTTATTTACTACGGTTAAAAGTAAATATGGTAATTAAAGGTAAAAATGATATTATTTTTACCCTGACACATGTCCTAATTCTATTGGATAAGTATAATTCGACCAAAAACAACCATATAAATAAAAAATGAACCTCTTTTGTCTACATGGATTATATTAGGACATTTATTATTATTTAATTAAAAGAAGAGTTAAAAGAGTTAAATCAAAGTTTAATTACTAAAAAAATTTTAATATAGGGTTATACAAAAGATAAATTTGATAATAAATATTCATTAGAAAGATAAAACTATTTCCTACATAATTTTATTTTATTTATAATTTTTAGATATTAAATAATTTAATTTATTTATGACACAATGATGATGCTGTAATTACCATATTAATGAAAGATTTAGATAATTGATATTATAAAGACCAATATAAATGTAATTTGAGACTTTTTTTTAATTAAACTAATTTTATAGTATAATATGATATGTTAGGATTTATTTAATTAACGTTTTTCAAAGTAATCATTCTGTTATGATATTCAAAAGAATCAAATTCCAAATAGTGTCAAAATTGACATAAAAGTGGTTTTAAGACAGATATTATATTATTAATTGATATTCTATTCCTAAAAATCTAAAGTTCGACCAAAAGACTTATATAATGATAGTTCTATCATTAATGAAATACATGTGGTTATCTTGGATTTTATTAGTAAGTTTATTAACCATATAATATAAAAATATAAGGTGACATGGTAAATGTCAAACTATTTAACTTAGAGGAAAATATATATGATAAGGTTAATATAGTTACCCAACCCTGTCTAAAACCTATTGGTTGAGTGGATTTCAACCCATCCCCACCATATCCTTGATAAAAATATATTTGAAGCCATTATAAACCATATATGAATATATTATAAAAATAATATTTTAAGTTTTTCCTAAGGTTCCCCTCACCCCTCTTATAAAATGGAACTCCACTTATCTCAAATACACCCCTCCAAAGCCTCTTATATCGGTAAAAACCTACCCAAATACCCTCTAAACTATCATCAAGTCATCCTAGAGGCCTTCCTATGGTCAGAAAGTGTAACGCCCCGACCCTAGTTACCTAGAGTCGGTGAATTATTACATAACATTTGCATGATCACAAGGAAATCATGTCTCGAAAGGACAATCAGTTTAGTATTATTGGAAACAAGATTCATACATTAGTTCAACATTACATCTTTAAGAGTCATACAACACAAGTATATTTAATTAGAAACATCCAAGCCTCCTAGATTATGCCTTCAGGTCACTCATAACTAACTTCTTCATATACTGGGAAAATGAAACATAAGAAAAGGGGTGAGCTCAAACACTCGGTAAGGGTAAGTAATACAGCGGAAAATGACATAAATATTAAGCATTGTAAATAATTGAAACCACATGCCTTTTCCAATAATAAAAATGAATACTTTTATGGAAATAATATGAGCTGAGTAAATAATGCCATAATAAAAAATAATCAGGGGTATTCTACTATTCGAATGACCACATGAACCATCAATATTATTTCCATAATGAGGGAATGTATATTGGCGGGCATTCTGAAACATTTTGTCAAGGCCTCAACCAAGACATCTAAAAATTATTAAGGCATCGTCCAAAACCATAAATCAAATTGGGAAAGGGCCTAGGACAATTCCACGTCTAGTTGTCTCATGAGACCTACCGATGCATCGAGAAGATATAGCGGGCTCCACCCGTCACTTACAATGTCCATTACATTCTTCATATTAAAAGGTTTAAACATATCATAATCATTCGTACTAAAACTAACACAAGAAATATCAATACATTATCCGTAAATCATGAATGGTATAAAAATAGAACATCCACAGTCAATCATATCACAAAACCTTCAATACAATATGGAAGTTTTGTATCATAATAAATCTACTACAAATAAACTTAAAATCCATCAAAGTATGTTGATATAGATGAAATCAAAACCCTTTTTAGAGAAATATCTCTTTCTATATTGAAATAATTGAAGAGTCGCATAATTATAAAATAAAAAAGTTACTTTTAAAATATTCTTATAATCTTGTATGTAAATCTTCGACGAGTTTATAATGGTATAAAATAGCTGCGCCCTCCATATAAGTTAAAAAAAGACATTATTTCCTTAATTTTCGATCAGGTTAAAAAGGACATTGTTTGGAAAATGACGAAAAGATTCCTTTATAAAAATCTTATAAGAAGTCAAGAAGGGTATACATGACTTTAACATATATTCTATAAAATAGTAAGAATGTTTTGAAATACATTTTTAAGAAACATGGATGTAGATGATAAAGAGGTCCCAGTAGATAATTATGTATAAACAAGCTCGGATAATGAAGAGATTGTGAAATAAACCCTTACCTCATACTTTTCCTTGGTCGAGGGTAGGTTAACCTCCTGTATAATAGTTATATAATTGTTATTAAATTATAAAAGAATCATATACATAAATATGATACTATATATGATCTTTTAATATTCCTTTTCTAATAATATTTTAGTATTATCGTCGTTTCGTGTGTTAACTTAATTGTTTACCTCTATATGTTTTGTTACATAATATGTGTTTGTTATGGATAGGTTTTATCATATTCATATCCAGAATGAAATCATTTCCTTAAAAAAAATTCATCAAATGAGACTAATACTTGAATGGATACGATGGGGATTGAATCTCATCGTGTTCGTGGAGATGGTAGTCCGTACGTACGCACGAACGCTACTTCCATTTCATTTGTTATTTTAAAATTAATCAAAAAAAAAATGATACATAGGTATATTATTATTCCAGTATAATATAATATCTTATATGTGCTACTTATGTTCATTAACACCTTCCTTTATACGTTCCACGTATGGTATGAATGATTCATATCACTTTGAGGGGGCGGTAGTCCGCACTTCCTCAAATGAAATTATCGTATATATATACAACAAGAAACGAATGCTGGTATGATATAAAATGGAATAAAATAATCTTATATATAAAATAAATATCACTAATATCATATTTAATTATAGTTCCATCATAATGGCCACCATGAGAGGTGGTAGGAGATAATTGAACAATCATCGTTTCGTGAGGCGTTTGGTTTCCATCCACAGAAACATCTTGTTCTTCACCCATTAGATGGAGGTGTGTGTATGTGTATTAGAATTATTCTCATAAAAATATCCTAGTATATTTATTATAATGGTGTTGTTACAAAAGAAAATAATAAGAAGAGTTTAAGGGTTGGAGAAGTAAAATAAAAGAAAAGAAGCTAAGAGAAATCGTTACCATTAATTTGGGTAACTCTATTTTCTTTGAACCAAAAAGGACTCATGAAGTGCTCTATGCCTAAGTTAAGGCTTCTAGGAGTAGGATATTGATATATGGATCTTAATTTGGAAAAGTATGGGCGATCCAAATGTCTTGAGAGGTGTGATGAATTGGTTAGAAGTGGTGTCCTTTTATAAGGGGGAGGAGGGGCTCTTTAGAAAAAACATAATGTTTTATTTTTAATAAATTCATATTCGGTTTCTAATGGCTCCAATGTGGATTATTCAAATTATATGATGGGTATGATTCTAAATCATTTCAAACAATAAAATTTAGACAGGTTTGGGTCATTATGTTAACCTTATCTTTTAGTTTTAACTCTTAGTTAATTAGTTTGACATTTACCATGTCACATTGTATTTTTATATTATATAGTAAATAAGCATACTATATACATCTTATTTATCCCCAAGTGGTCCATTAATGATACACCTATCATGATATAATTCCTTTGCATGATCCTTATATTTTTAAGAATACAATATCAATTAATAATATAATATTTGTTATGAAACCCCATTTTTGTGAATTTTGACACTATTCAATAATTGATTTTGGTTAAAGTCTTAAAAACATTATTAATTATAATAAAATTTATTTAAGAAATCCTAAAATGTAATATTAACCAATAAAATTCTTTTATGTCATCAAAACTTTCAAATTATATTTATTTTATCTTTTATAATACAAATTATTTGATTCTTTCATTTAAATGGAAATTACTGCATCATTATTGTGTCCAAAATAAATATAATTATTTAATTTTTAAAAAGTATAAATAAAATACCATTATTTAGGAAATATTTATATATTTATATGGAATATTTATAGTTTAAAATACAACATATATAACCTTCTGTAAAAATTGTTTTTCAAAAAGATATATGCTTATGTCAATTTTGTATTTTTTTAACTAAATTAATATAAAGTGTCATTATCACTTACAAGTGGCTCCATGGGGTCCCAAAATCGACCCAAAGAAACCCATGGTCGGAAATGTATCACCAAAATAGGTTAGGACGTATTTTAGGATAATTTATTATTATTATAATATTATCTTTTACCCTTATTTATCGGATTTACCCTTTAACCATGGTAAATAAAATATTTACCAAAGTTATTATTCAAAATGAATAAAAATAAAAGTTACCTATTTAAAAAATTTGGACCACTTGATTTTAAATAGGGAATCCATTTTTATAAATTCAAAACATAGAAGTGGAAGAAATTAATTTAAAATTAATTCCCGTTGTCGAAACAAAAAGTGTGTTTTTAACAAATAATCACTATCAAAAGATTTACACTTTCTTTTGTCCAGTTTAAATATGAAATTTTGTCCAGTTAAAAAAATAGGATTAAATGGAAGAATTATTATCTAATTATACTTTAAAGTCACTCAAATGAATAATTTATCACTATTTATTATTTTAATTAAAAAATTTGTTTTTAATTAAAATTTAGTAATTTTCAGTTTTCCTCAAAATATGAAAGTTATCGGAAAAGTACCAAAATTTCACCCTAATCTAATTTTGATATTCCAAATTAAAAAATTAAGTCTATATTACGAAATTCAAAACATAAAATTTTCATTTATTACTTTAAAATTAATTCCTGCTATTAAAACCAAAAGGCGTATTTTTAATAATTATCAAAAGTTTGACACTTGTTTATGTGCAATTTCCATGTGAAATTACATAAAATGACCATCATTGGATTAAATGGTAAAAATATATTCTATTTATACTTCCATAAAATTAAAATTTATAATTTATCAATATAAATTTTTTTGATTAAAAAAAGTATTTTTCAATTAAAATATAGTATTTTTCAATATTCACCCAAATATAAAAGTTATCATAAAAACACCAAAACATTATTGAAACTAAATTATTATGTCCCAATTCTAAATAAGAAGTTTATTTTGTAAAATTGAATACATAAAAGTTTTGAATATTGGATTTAAATAAGGATTCTCCACTAAAAGGTGGTAAAATTCTATTTTTTGGAAAATACTTCTTTTATCTGAAAAATGTATTTGTTCCTACATATGTCTAAGAAACTCATAATATGGATTCTAAAATTATAAGGATTATATAAAGTTCAAAATTCAGTTAATACTATTCATAAACACTTTTGAACGACTTGTTTGGTAAGTAATGGTGCGCTAGAACTCGGTGTTGCGTGTAGTGAAAGTTATTGAATTACATTGAAGAAATAACGTACTATGAAATCTTGGGGTGTTACATTATTCCCTCCTTAAATAAATTGCATCCTCACAATTTGAAATTATTTTTCAAAAATAAATGGTCGAAAATAGAAAATACCTATGGGAAAACCCACATCAAAAATTAGTCTAGTAAAATTTAGTATTAATATGAGGGAAAGGGAAATGAAAGGGTCACCACCAAATAATGAGATCTATTAGGAGAAAATTGGTTGCAATTAGAGACATATAATTGGAAGAAAAAAATAATTATTTATAGGTAGTTATTGAGGTCATCAATCACAACCAATTTTAAAATTGAGGGCCTTAAATTTATCAATCTATGATGATTTAAAATACCATCGGCTTAACAAAACATATGGTATTAGGAAAAAACATTTTTGGTTTTAAGATCCCCTTCACTAAAGTATAAGAATTAATTTCTTCATTGAATAATAGAGGAAGAAAAATATATACATGACAAGTAGAGTCCCATCCATTAACTAAGTTCTACCACAAACTCATCTTTCACTCTAAAAGATAATAGAACGTAAAAATAATATTTTATTTATCCTATTCGTATAGGGTTCAAAAAAATTAATTTATAATTAATCTAGAAGAACCATTAAAAAAACTACTTTATTCAATCAAAGACATCATGTGGGTCAGTGGTATGTGATACACCCTTGTCGCCCTTCAGTTGTGGGTTCAAGTCTCGCGACCATGCTGGACGTGATGGGTTGCCACCCCACCTCTGAGTTGTCCTTTTTATGTAAATCCAAAAATAATCTCAAATTAGATTTATCCAAAATAATTTTGTCCAACCTCACAGTCCAAAATTTATAAGATAGGTAAACACAATGAAGATCATTTTTCCACATAATATCATGTGAACACCTTCATCATATATTCTTTTAAAACACTGCAACATCCTGAAATACCATTAAACCCTATTGATTACGTTTATGACCCCTTATTACTTATAAAATACTGGATATACTCCTTCTATCCCAAAATGTTGTAAACTCCAACAATTATAGAATATACAAATCATTAATCACTTTTAACATAGTCAATAATATCCAATATAATTTATCCAAATCAATCATGCAATATTCCTAAATCAATACCTCAGTATCAGAACCATATTATGGTTTATCTTTCTCTCAACCATATATTTTCCAAAAATTTAACCTGCTATTGAGTCCCTTTTCTTTGTTCCACACAATCTCATGTCCTTAATAAAATAGTACTGTAGTACAATCCTAATATACTCCATAATTATTATAACCATTAAATTGTTGATACGACACTCAAATGACATAATTCTCTAATAAGAAATATAATCATTACTTCTCATCTGTGGTAGTATCATAACATTATTTTTATCCATTAGCATCATTTGTGGCATACTATGATGATTTGGACATTGGTTCTCGTAGTGTCCCATCTCCATGTAGATGAAGCATTGTACATTTGAAACCTTTTTCTTACCATTGCAATCACGTACATGGTGTCCTTTTTCTCCACACTTATAACAAACTCCCAATCCTTTCAGCCAAGTTCCAGGGTGTTTCTTCCCAGAGTTATCACATATTGGAAAATTCTTCTTTTCCCTCTTCCCTTTATACATCCTTCTCTCTTCCATCCCTTTCTTCTATTTCTTCCCTTAAAAGCCATAGGACTCGGAGAATTATTTACTTATCTTATTAATACATGATATTATTTCATCATATGTAGAGAATACATGGGAGGATATTTCCCTTCTAAATGTTCTATTAATACCATGAATGATATGATCCTTGTTACTGTTTGGATCATATGTATTTCTGGAGTTCACATTCCTTCAACTGGGCACCATTTTTATATAGTATCATAAACTAGGTCAGTTTATGAATTGTAGTGAATAATTCCAAACTTGTAAAATACCTAATGTAAATTGAATAGACTATGTATATAATACATAATCATAATTTTTTTTCATTTAGTATGTATATACTCATAAACCCTTCATAATGGTTTGTAAAGAAAATGAGAATTATCCTACGAAAATCCCCCGGGAGTGTCTTAACCAAGAGTGCAGTAAGGCCCGTTGTCATGCACCAGTTCCCGTTCGAGTCTAGCTCAAAGTGGTGTTTTTGGGTTTTACCCCTAGGTACATCTTTCCCAGAGCTGTCTCTACCTACTTGTATCAAGATAGGTATGTATAGCTCAGAAAACTCTCAAAATCTCTAGAGTACCAAAATTCTAGGAATTTCTTCTATAATAATCCTCAAAGTCCATCTTATGTCTACGTGCTCTAATAAGAGTTTATCTAAATCTAGCTTCCATGGTTTTTACTAAACTTCCTCTGATACCAACTGTAATGCCCTGACCCCAGTTATCCAGAGTTGGCACAATATTACCTAACATTGAGATGATCACAAGGAAATCATGTCTCAAAAGGCCGATCATTTTAGTATTCTTGGAAACAAGATTCATACATTAGTTCAACTTTAAACCTTTAAGAGAAATACAACACACATATATTTCATTAGAAACATCCAAGCCTCCTAGATTATTCCTTAAGGTCACTCATAACTAACATCTTCATATCCTGGGAAAATGAAACATAAGAAAAGGGGTGAGCTGAAATGCTCAGTAAGGGTATGTAATACAGCGGAAATTGACATAAATATTAAGAATGGTAAATAATTGAAACCACATGACTTTTCCAATAATAAACATGAATACGTTTATGGAAAGAATATGAGATGAGTAAATAATGCCATAATAAAACATAATCATTGTTATTATACTAGTCGAATGACCACATGAACCATGAATATTATTTCCATAATGAGGGATTGTATAATGTCATAAATTCCGAAACATTTTGTCAAGGCCTCGGCCAAGAAGTCTAAAAATGATTAAGGCCTCGGCCAAAATAATAAATAAAACTGGGAAAGGGCCTCTTCCAATTCCACGTATAGTTGTCTCATGAGACCTACTGATGCATCGAGGAGCTATAGTGGCCTCCACCAGTCACTTACTAATTCCAGTACATTCCTCCTATAAAAAGTTTTAAACACATCCTAAACATTCGTATTAAATCTAGCATAAGAAATGTTGTTACTTTAAACATAAATCATGAGTGGAATAATAATAGAACATCCATAGTCAAACATATCAAAAAACATTCACAAAAATATGGATGTTTTGTATCATAATAAATCAACTCCAATTAAACTTAAAATCCATCCAATGATGTTGACAGAGAAGATATCAAAACCTTTTTTAGAGAAATATCTCTTCAAATTTTAAAATCATTTATGAGTCACATAATTATAAAATAAAACATTTACTTTGAAATTATTCTTATACACTTGTAAAGTAATCATCGATGAGTTTATAATGGTAGAAAAATAGCCGCTCCCGTCGTATAAGTTAAAAAAATACATTCTTACCTTAATTTTGTCAAAAAGGTTAAAAAGGACATTGTTTGGAAAACCACAGAAAGATTCCTTTAAAAACATCTTATAAAAATTCAAAAAAGGTATAAATTACTTTAACCCATAGTCTATAAAATAGTAAGAATGTTTTGAAATACATTTTTAAGAAACATGGATGTAGATGATAAAGAGGTCCCTGTAGATAATTACGTATAAACAACCTCAGATAATGAAGAGATTTTGAAATAAACCCTTACCTTGTACTTTTCCATGGTCAAGGGTAGGTTAACCTCCTGTATAATATTTAAAAAAAATTTATTAAATTATAAATGAATAATATACATAAATAAGATACCATATATGATCTTTTAATATTCATTTTCTAATAATATTATAGTATTATCGTCGTTTCGGGTGTTCACTTACATGTTTTCTTCTATATATTTAGTTACATAAGACGTGTTTGTTATGGGTAGGTTGTATATTATTCATATCCATAATGAAATCGATTCCTTAAAAATTATTTTTAATCATCAAATGAGAATTACTCTTGAATGGATACAATGGGGAATGAATCTCATCACGTTCGTGGAGATGGTAGTCTGTACGTACACACGAACGCTACTTCCATTTCATTTTTTATTTTAAAAGGAATCACGAAAAAATGATACATAGTTATATTATTATTATAGTATAATATAATATCTTATATGTGTTACTTATGTTCATTAACACCTTCCTTTATACGTTCCATGTATGGTATGAACAAGTCATATCCCGTTGAGGGGGCGGTAGTCTGTACTTCCTCAAATGAAATTATCGTACATATATACAACATGAAACGAATAATGGTATGTTATAAAATAGAATTACAGAAGATTATATATAATATTAATATCATTAATATAATATTTATTTATAGTTCCATCATAGTGGCCACCAAAATAGGTTGTAGGAGATAATTGAACAATCATCGTTTCGTGAGGCGTTTGGTTGCCATCTACAGAGACATTATGTTCTTCACCCATTATATGGAGGTGTGTGTATGTGTAGTTCGAATACATCTCATAACAATATACTAGTATATTTAGTATACTGGTTTTGTCAAAAAAGTAAAATAATAAGAAGATTTTAGGGGTTGGAGAAGTAAAAAAAGAAAAGAAACTAAGAGAAATCGTTACCTTTAAATTGGGTAACTCCCTTTGGTTTGAACCAAAAAAGACTCTTGAAGTGTCTTCTGCCTAAGGTAAGGCTTCTAGAAGGAGGAGATTGATATAGAGAGAATAATTGGGTAGAGTTTGGATGATCCAATAGGCTAGAGAGGTGTTAGGAATTGGGTAGAAGTGGTGTCCTTTTATAAGGGGGGGGAGGGGCTCTTTAGAAAAAACCTAATGTATTATTTTATAATAAATTCATATTCAGTTTGTAATAGTTCCAAAGCAGATTATAAAATATTTAATGTGGGGATGGGTCGCAATACTTTCAACCAATATATTTTAGACGGGTTTGGGTCATTATTTTAACCTTATCTTTTATTTTAACTCTTAGTTAATTAGTTTCACATTTACCATGTCACTTTGTATTTTTATATTATATAGTTAATAAACTTACTATATACATCCAAAAGACCCTCAAGTGGTCCATTATTGATACACATATCATGATATAAGTCCTTTTTCCAAACTCTATATTTTTACGAATAGAATATAAATTAATAATATAATATTTGTTTAAAAATCTCATTTATGTCAATTTTTACACTATTCAATAATTGATTTTTGTTAAAGTCATAAAAACATTATTAATTAGAAAAAAATTAATTTATGAAATCCTAAAATTTAATATTAACCAATATAATTTGTTTATTTCATAAAAACCTTCAAATTATTTTTATTTTAAATTTTATAATACCAATTATTTTATTCTTTCATTAAAAAGAAAAATATTGCATCCTTATTGTGTCAGATATAAATTTAATTATTCAATTTATAAAAATTATAAATAAATTACCATCATTTAGGAAATATTTATATCTTTATAATGAATATATATAGTCAAGAATCCAACATATATAACCCTAGGTTAAAATTGTTCTGCTAAAAGATATATGAGTATGTCATTTTTGCATTTACTTTAACTTAATTAATATAAAGTGTCATTATCACTTACAAGTGGCTCCATGAGGTCCCAAAATCGACGCAAAGATGACCATGTTCGGACATGTATCATCCAATAGGGTTAGGACATATTTTAGGGTAATTTATTATTATTATAATATTATTTTTAACCTTATTTTCCGGATTTACCTTTTAACCATTGTAAATAAAATATTTACCGAAATAATTTTTCAAAATGTCTAAAAATAAAAGTTATCTATTTACGAAATTTGGGCAACCTGATTCTAAATATGGAATCAATTTTTCTAAATTCAAAACACTGAAGTGGCAGAAATTAATTTAAAATTAATTCCCGTTGTCGAAATAAAAAGCGTTTTTTTAACAAATAATAACTATTAAAAGATTGACACTTTCTTATGTCTAGTTTAAATATGGAATTACTTCCAATGACTAAAAATGGATTAAATGGTAAAATTATAATCTAATTATACTTTAAAATCACTCAAATTTATAATTTATCACTATTAATTATTTCGATTAAAAAAGTTGTTTTTAATTAAAATTTAGTAATTTTCACTATTCATCAAAATATGAAAGTTATCAGAAAAGTTCAAAAATTTCAACCTAAGATAATTTTATATTCTGAATCCAAAAATGAATTCTATTTTAGCAAATTAAAAACATACAAGTTTCATTTATTAATTTAAAATTAATTCCCGCTATTAAAACCAAAAGACGTATTTTTAATAACTATCAAAAGCTTGACACTTATTTATGTCCAATTTCATTGTGAAATTACTTACAAAGACCATCATTGGATTAAATGGTAAAAATATAATCTATTTATACTTCCATAACAGAAAAATGTATAATTTAACAATATAAATTATTTTGATTGAAAAAGTTGTTTTCAGTTAAAATATATTATTTTTCACTATTCACCCAAATATGAAAGTTATCATAAAAACATAAAAACATTATTTAAAATAAATTATTATGTCCCAATTCTAAGGAAGACGTAAATTTTGTCTAATTGAATATATAAATGTTTCAAATATTTGATTTAAAAAAGGATTCGCCATTAAAAGGTGGTAAAATTGCATTTTTTGGAAAATATTTCTTTTATCTGAAAAAAATGTATTTTTTTACATTATGTATAAGAAACTCATAATATGGATTCTAAAATTATAAGGATTATATAAATTTCAAAATTTAGTTAATACTTTTCATAACCGCTTTTGAACGGCGTGTTTGGTAAGTCATGGTGCGCTAGAACTTAATGTTGCATGTAGTGAATGTTATTGAATTACATTGAACAAATAATGTACAATGAAATATTGGGGTGTTACAGAAATCCAACCTAAGTATCCCTTTTGATCAAATCCAAAGGAAGAACCTGAATATGAGGTAAATAATTCATCCTCTCTTTGAAGTTCTTTTCTTCTTCCACTTCCTCTTTCTTTGTTGTTTCCATTCTCAAATAATAACTCAAATATATTCTATATACTGTGATGTTATTATAAATATGGAAAAACAATATTCATTATTCTATCCATCTTATGAATGATAGTGTCACCATGTGGTCATACGTACGACTTATTGTCTCCACGCCATGGTGTAATTTATTATTCAACACCATGTTATTTGGATGGATATGATGATGAGTAATATGTATATAAATAATAAAAATAACATGATAATTTCTCTATAAAATTAATATACCTTCCAATTCCACACCTTTAAATCATTAAGTAAATGATATTGTCGCTCGTGCGTACGTACGGATTACCGTCTCCACGACCGGAACCACCGGTCGCCGGCACGTCGAAGGGGCGGGACCGTGGTAGCAGCACGACCAGCCAGCCGGGCCGGATGATCGAGGAAGGTCGGGGGTCGAAACCCCCGACTGGCCAAAGGAGCGTCCCCCTCACTTGGGGGCCTCGGTTACACAAACAGGGGGGCAGCGCCCCCCCCCCCCCCTGTCCGCTCAGATCGCCACTGGCCGAGCTGGCCACGCGGACCACATGAGCACGCCAGGCCGGGCCGGGCCGCACCTTAATGGGCCGAACCAGGGACCCGGTTCGGGTCGACCTGGTTCGGGTCCACCCGGGGGGTATCAGGCCGGGTCGGACCGGGCCCGAACCCCCTATTTTCAGACAGATCCGTTAAAACGCCCATAACATGGGCTACAGACCTATGATCGATGCACAGTCAGCTGAGATGCGATCCTTGGATCAATACGGTCATTTAGGTTTATTACACTCAAGGTTTTCGAGAACATTGGGTATGACCGAGTTGGTTCAAACATGAAACCAAACGGGCCCTTGGAGCGGAAACACTTATAACTTGTGCTCTGGACGTCCGATTGTCGTGTCGTCGATTTTTTTTATTTCCACTTAGTGAGATGGACCTTTTGGTTTACTCCACTCGAATTTTGGACGCAAATGGAGTGTGGTCTGGTTGGTTTTCACTTAAAAACTAACCGGGCCCCTGGTAAGAAAAGGACAATAACTCTCGGATCGGGCGTCTGATTGACGTGGCTTCTGTCGCGTTGTGTTCTTTTTGACGAGATGGAACTTTGGGATACATCATCTCTGGACTATGTGCCAGTTGATGTATCAACCTTTGGATCGTGGAGTGGACCCTCCCGGAACGAGCATGCTGTCTGCGGAAACCCTAGAGCTGGCTGAGACTTGACAACTGCTGATTGATCGACTCGGTGTGTTTCGGATAGCCCAGTGGGGAGCACTTGGTTGTAGCCGCAGACCCACAGCGGAGGAGAGCTTGGTTGTAGAGGAAGACCCACGATACTCAACAGAAGGAGTAACTCTGTAGGCTATGAGGGGGAGCGCTTGGTTTTAGAAGAAAACCTATGGTGGGAAGGGCTTGGTTGTAGCAGCAGGCCCACATTACTTGAAGGGGGAGCGCTTGGTTGTAGCAGCATACCCATGGTGGGAAGCGCTTGGTTGTAGCATCAGGCCCACAATACTCAACAGGTAGAGTACTACAAAAGTCCAAGGTTAGTGGGAAACCCTTGGTTGTAGTGGCAGGCCCACTGTACTCGATAGAGGGGGAATTCCCCAGCAGCTATGGTTTCAACTTCATGATTAAATCCTGGTTTGAGATGAGTTTTGACTTCAATCAATATCTTCAATATGATTGTCCTGCTTTTCCTATATGGATTGAGTTGTGTTATCCTGTGTGGAATGGGTTGTACTCTTATGTGGACGTGATCGAACATGGGCTCGGAAGTTGGAACCAAACTAGAATTGATGACTTAGGTATATGTATGCGCATATACCTAAGTAGTGTTGTATGTTACATCGTGATTGTATCTTTCCTTTGTGGATTATCCTTTGTTTATTCTGGGAGACCTTCGGGGGTCTCGGGGTCCCTACTGAGTATCGTATACTCACCCCTTCATGGGATATTCTCGTGCTACGTTGTGTTGGTTGCAGAAGACAGAAATCACTGATCGAGGTTGAGCCTTGTAGAGATGGACAGTTTCTGGAGGAGGAACTCACGACGAGTTGGTGCCGAAGGTGGATTTCATGACGAGTAGGTACCTGGAGGTGGACCACTGGGCGGGACATACATGGGGTAGACGGTAGTACCCGAGGAGCTGAGGAGGCTATCTGTACCCACCCTTCAGGTGGGATTTCCTGTGGATGGCTCGGTGTTGCTGCTATACTTTCCAGTTGTTGTACTTCCTTTCCAGTTGTACTTAACTTTTAGTTTGGGTTTGTATTCTGGCCCACTTACTTTTGTACCTTGCATTACCTAGTTTTTTCTTCTGCTAGCTTCCTCTGTGGTGTTTGTTTACTTTATAAAGGAAATGCCTTCCCCTTTTTTTGGGTTTTACCCCTTTGGTTCTAGTCACCAACCCCTGGCCTATGGAAGGCAGGATTGGGGTAGTCACGGAACGGGCCCCGAGGACGGGTCGTGACAACAAGTTATCAAATATTCATAAGCCCATATATTGTGACATTAATCTTATATGGTTCTAAATATGGACATATATTTCTTTTTTTCATTCCTACTAAATAAAATAAAACTAATTAATACTAATAGAGGACTTTATATTGGCTAGTGGTTGGAAATAAAGCTTGTCACACTTCGGTTGTGGGTTCGATTCCAATAGCCTTATCCGACGTGATCAGTTATCACCCATATTTTGGGTTTTCCTTTTTTAAAACCTATAAAATTCCAGAAATAATATTAAACCAATGTTTTAGAATTAAAAAATACTATATGAAGACCAACATAATCCATTCAAACCATTAGTCTTATCAAAAATACATTTTCCCAAACTCATAGAACAAAAAAACAATTACACAAATGGTCATATAACAAGAATATGAATTCCATTATTTATCCACAATATATCATAAGATATATATTATTGATCACATTCCAAACATTTGAATGACTTCATCATGCATTCTCTTGAGACATTATAATAACCAAAATTAACATATATCCTTAATGAAAACATGTATGTTTTCTTATTCTGAATTTTATTGGATTTATTACATACATCTTAAATAGTTGTACAATTAATTTATGATATCATAACCCACATTCAATTAAGTCTAAAAAAATTCTGATGATAGTAGAATAATCTAATTTACTTATTCAAATCCATCATACCTTTATCCAAAAATCATTATCTAAACCTAACGTACCTATTATGAATTAAATTTACCTTAAAAATGTATTATCCACATATATAAATTTACACTTAAATCACCATTTTGATTCTTATAAAAATCCAACATTTCCATTCCAATAATTAATGAAAAACGTATAATGAAAAAACATATATATTTCATGATTTGTATAACATAATCTATGAATTTTGAAACATATACACCCCAATCACCAAAATTTATTCTTAAACCATTACTCAGGATCCATCATTATAGTCTTTACTAAAATATAAATCATGTAATAAGGTTTATCAATCTCAATAATATTAGTTTTAATGAAATCAATATCGGAAGAACATGACATATCATTTACAATCTCTTTATGCCATGCAGTATGAACTACAATTGCACTATCGTAATGATTCTATTCATGATATTTACACTTCGGAAATTGATCTTCGTAATTTCTTATAATTTCTACATCAGAAACATTCAATGTTTAAGAATGTTTTATCTAGTTCTGGATATTGACTACGACTAAAAAATGTGAGAAATACATATCAATGATTTGAAACACATATGTAAGGTAAATTACATATAATATTTCAATATATGATATATTAGGTTTCATACTACGTTATTCATCATTTTCTCAAACTCCCTATGATTGAAACCTATACTAGACATATCCTTAGGATATCCCTAGACACATCTTTGGAAATATCTCTAGGGATCTCACTAATGATTTCGTATCCTAATATTCAATGGTTGACTAAACCTTCACTATGATACCAACTATAAAGACCCAATCATGATGTACATGACATTACATTACATTTTCAAAATACATAATACATTATGAAAATATATGTACCAATACCATATTAGATTAATGTATTTCTAAACATGGAACATAATATTTTTATATTGATGAAAGATCTTCAAAATAACCCATAAATATCGTCTCCTTTTTTCCTACATAAAATATTTATTTATATCCTGGTGTAATGAAAACCTAATATGGGTGAGCTAAAATGCCCAGTAAGGGTAAACATTGAGAATATAAAACAAAACATAAACATCAGAATGTAAAAATAATAACATAATGATTAAATATAAAAAACATGAGACATCAAAATAGAGTTAAGATGTGACCCTTGAGAATGTAGTGAGTTGACCATAACCATTTTAAAGGCATAGATCCTGGGAATAAAAGTAATATATTCTGACCCATGTATTTTTGTAGTGTTCTTTAGTGTATTTGGTACATCTTAACATCATCTTTGTATGCTCTATAGATATATCCTATTAACCATGAATAAAGTATGAATAATTCTATCATTGTGTTTTCTTTCCATCATTACATTTTATGTATCATTATCAGATAAATTTTGGAAAAGATACATGAAATATGAAAAATAAATACAAAAAAGTAACCCTTAGAGTAAAGTGGTAAATATCTATTAGGATAGAAAGAATTTTGAAAATAATATATATATATACCATGATTCACCCCCCTAGTGTATATGAGATCCCCTTAGACCAAACAAATTTAGAATAAAAAATATTTAAAAACTATAAAAATATTCACAGTTAATGAGAACAAACTAAAAATTAATTAAATAATATGTTATGCATTTATTTTATCCATATTTTCCAGAAGTGTTAAAAACAAGATATTTAATAGCACTCTTTTTATAGTGGATACTGATAATTTATGAAACAATTAGGTGAAGTACTACCACTGTATGATAAATAATTCATAATTTGATGTAATTTAAATTTATATAATTTTATAATAATATGCCTTTTGAGAGACACTAGTGAAACTTTGATATTTATAACCCCAATTAATTCTCCCACCTAATGGATTATGATCCCATTTAAATAAGATCATAAAATAAACTTTTTATGTTATTTTAGTTATTTATATTTATTAATTTATGATTCATGATAATTTTTAAGTCATTATTCACTTTTTATACACAGTTCCATAATATTATATCATTCATTCAATCATTATTCACTAATTTTTATTTCCCTACTAATAAAAAATTGACCATTATATGACTAATGAAATGTATCTGCATCTCAACTCAATAATGTTTCAATATAAAATCACAATTTTCAATAATCCTATTTATTTCATTACTACCAAAAAAATGAAATTTTTTCAAAATTTATTTATCCTTTACTACATTAATTTAAATACTTCTAATGGAAATGTACTCATTTAACCATCCTTATTTACATATACACTTCAAAAATGCACATCTGATTTGAACGAGGTGCTTATTGATAGATTTAAATTATAATATTAATTATGTTATCCATTATTTTATTCACTAATGAATCATAAAAACACACATTTAATTTTTTATCTTCATTAATAGAATCTATAAATTAAATCAGGATGAAAATAATAATAAAACAATTATAACTAAAAACATTATTTTCCTAATAAATAATCCAATTTTAGACAAAAATATTATTTAAAACTATATATTTTAAATTATTTTTTGAAGGAATTATAATTCCATTGTAATATGTGATTATAAATTTTCAATTAAAATTATCATTAGAAAGTAAAATTTAAATTTCAAGTTAAAATATTTTGGGAAAATATAAAGAAAAAGTATAAGGTTAAAATCATTGTCTGAAATTCATGTGAAGAGTCAAATTCATTATAAGAACTCAAATAAAAATAACATAGTAATTTCATGGTGAGAACCTTTTATTCAAATGAATAAAATTTTATTTTGATTATTTTCATTCTCGGAACAATTATTTTTAAAAGAAATAATTTAATGATATAATTATCAAAAGGACTATAAATATATATTTCAGAAAATTTTTAACAAATGAAATTATATTGTTTCCTCAATGGAAAATATAATATACATTAATATATTTTAAATTTTCATAATATAATTTTATATATTAATTTTTTATATTAATTTTATTCAAATACATTTGTGAATATTTTCAGTCCAATAGAAATCCCCTACAAAAATTTTCACCTAAATAAAGTAGAGTTAACTTATGAAGAAAATTATTACATAAAATAATAGAATAAACCAACATAATTTTTTTTAATGTTTTTCTGCTGGAAAATATCATTAATAATGTAATATTTCAAAAACAAATGAGAATTGTACAGAATAATTCCACAGAAAATTGAAGGAATAATTAAAATATAATCTTTTATGGAATATTTTCAATTGAAAATTTTATGTCTTAGAAAAATTTTAAATAAATTATAATTCTAAAAAATTAATTATATTTTTCCACTATAAAATATTAGAAATATTGAATTTAAAAATTAAAATATAAAATTACACTATAAAATGGATGAAATATGTTACAGTTTCATGTAAAGGGTGGATTTCTCAATCTTATTTATGTGAAATAATTTAGGCATTGACATATTTGGGTAGAAAAATTTTATAAAATATTTCTGCAATAAAACTTTGAAATTAATGGTCGAGGTAGTGAAAATATATAGGGGATATGATTTAAAACTAATGGTATGGTTTTTTTACACTTGAAATTTAGTGGGATTTAGATGTAGGGAGTACCACTGCTCTCACCACCAAAGATCTTTTGGGATCCCACCATATTTTGGGTGGGATCCTATGATCCATATTTTTAAATTATTATTGGATAATACTATAAAAATTTCAACACTCTGTTCATGTAGTGGGTTCCCTTGAGTCAACTTGAATAGAACGTTTGATTTTCATCTCATGGATATAGTCAGTTATGCATGATGTTTTATTAACATTTATGTGTCTAAATATCTACTTGAAATATTTAAATGTAATTTACATATGTTATTTGTCATATCAAAAGGATATAGATGATCCTAGGATATACTAAGAAACTCAAGATAATTTGAAATTAATCGTAATCATATGTCATATGGTGTAGATACATCATATTTATTGGACATAGTATATGATTGACTATCAATAGATTGGGGTTAAATCGTACGTTGGTGAATGTGTGTCAACATTTAGAAATTTAGGTTCCGCTATATACTATTGTATATTGTAGAGTAGGGTTGAACCTTTCAGGAAGGCGGAGAAGCCAAAAAAATTCAAAACCAAACCCCACTATTTAAAATTTTCGGTGGATTTTCTTTTAAACATTTCATTTTTGTAATTTATTTTTTATTGTATTATGAAAAAAAATGTGTGACTAAGAATCTACATATTAATATATATCAATAATGAATCAATTGGAATAACAGTGAAATAATCAAAGAAACAGGGACATAGAAGAAATAGATCAAGAAAAATATTCAGGAATTTTAAATTGACTAATATAGAATGAAGAATTATTTAATAATTTTTATTTAATAGAACATCATAGAATGGTTTAAAATCTACATTTCTAGGATATTGAACAAATGAGAAATTTGAATCTTAATATTATCAACTCCAAAAATAAAATGAATTGCTTTTAATTTTTAATTAAATATATAATCGGAATAAAACTCCTTCTAAAATTCCAATATTGATAAAATTGAAGCATGAAAAAGGAACTTAAGATCAATAAGACTGAATGTTCTTGGATTGTTTTCTTTGAAAATGTTATGGTGTAAATAATTGAGATGAAGATTCTAATCATTCTCACTGATTGATTCTGATTTTGTAAAAAAGATGTTATATGAAGAAATCTAAATAAAGTAGCTAGTACAATTTAAATTCTTGATCCATGATATTTATTCTACATTCATATTGATAATATGAATTGAAAAAATAAAATGATAAATTATAGAAATTGATAATGAAATTAGAAGAAATATACATAATAGATGTTGAGCTAGTACTTTTCTTCCATCTACAAGAGGTTTGTAGGTCTCCTTGCTTAGTAGTCTCCTAGATCTTCTCTTTTTTCATCTATGTAAACTCTCCTCGAAAGTGTCGAAGGAATCAGGTAAATGATTTCATCTTGGTATGATTAATAAATCATGAAATTTAAAATCTTTTTTCATCTATTATTCATTACCTGCTGCATGCACCGACTTAGGAAGGTCATTTTATTTTACACCTACCACATGTGTTTTTCTCTTATTTCCTATGTTACTTTTAATTCTCCCTTATAACGAACTACTTCAAATAGTTGGTTTGAATCTGGGTGTGAACTATTCTCCAGGATGTATGTGCAAATTAAAATATGGTTTAATTAATATGGTTTTTAAATGTTATAAAACGATTTAATAAAAAATTAAATTATATAATTATTTATTTTTATTATATTTAGGATAATATGACATTTAATATTTATTTAGAGTATTTTATTAATTTATTAATAAATATTTTAATTTATTATTTTATTAATATTTTTTTAGAAGAATTTTAATAATTTTTTTTTCATTTTTTATGTTATTAATTTTTACATTTAGCTAATTTCAAATTATTATTTTATAATTATTAATAGTTACTATATTAAATTTATTTATTAAGTTAATTTATTTTATTATAATTTTTTGTTTTATAAAATTATTTACTTATAAATTCTATAAATTTAATTAATAATTTAAAAAAAATTATTTAATTTATTATTTTATATTTACTATTATTACGATTATATTTTAGCAATATTTATTTTATTTTTTTATCCTCTATTTCTTCTTTTATGGGAACATGAAATATTCTCAGGTGGTGGGGGTTGGAATTTCCTAGAAGCGAGTAGCTCCTCCTCATTGCGACTTCACACAACATCGTTCAGATGCGCTACTCTGGGCATGTGGTCGACTTATTGCATCAATGACAACTCCTCTTGCGGAAGCATGTGCATTTAGAGCATGAGCTTCTCGATCTAGAGGAATTTTTCATCAACAAGAAATTCATGTTCGGTGGATCATATATATAGTGGTGATCGTACAACACCACCATAGTGATGGTGATTTGTGGAAGTGGGTACTCCAACTCCGATGGATCCAGGTAGTGAGATCTAGATTTCCATATCTGACATCAATTTTTCGAAATGTCGTAATGTGTAATAGACTTATAAACAATTTAAATAATGGATCAATATTTTGAGGTGATGTTGTGTTGAGTTTGAGGGATGGTGGTATGTGCGGGTCAAATGGTGTCCGCTAAGCTGTAAAAGAAGAAATGATGGTGGCTCACAAGAGAATAAGAGTCAGCGTTGTCAATTGTTTGTGAAGGGAGGAAACTCTGGAAGAAGAACTGAGACACCTCTAGTACACATGCAGTGTGTTCTAATGTCCCAATCTTGATGTACATGGACATTATATTACATTTTCAGAATACATAATACATTACACAAATATACTCCCAAACACCATATTAGTTTAGTATCTTTGTAAACAAAGAACTGAAATGTCTATCATGGTGAAAGAACATCAATATATCCCATAAATATAATCCCCTTTTGTTTTCCTACCATAAACAATTCATTATATACTAGGGAATATAATACATGAAAATGTTGAGCACAAATTCTCATTAAGGGTACTAATTTAGATCATAAAACAAACCATAAGCATAAAAATGTAAAAACACGGACATAAAGATTAAATATCAAAATAGTGAGTCATAAAATAAATATTGGTGGTATGTAAGTCATAGATTATAAAGAATCATTATCAATGATAAAATTTCATTGGCATAAAACTAGGAATTGTGGAAAACAAAAAATCGCATAACATGATTTCCATATTATCGAAGGCACTACTGCTAAGACCATCATGGTGGAAAAAGTCAATTACTGAACTAGGATTACTTGTTGTTCCATCCATGTATTACGGATCCAAATTTACATTTTGTTCCTGTTTTTTATTACTAAACCAGATTTACTTTTCATTTGAGTCATGTATATCTCAGTACATATAAATCATTATCCAATGTATTGGAGAAATATATAGGTCCCACCTATCTAATAATGAATAATTATTACATGGGCCACAAAAACATAAATCATTCATCATATCATAACATAAGAAATAAAATTGTTTTTAAAACATTATTCCCTCATAACATAATCCATATAAAATATCATTCAATAATTAACACAATCCGATCATAGTAATATTGGGTATAAAATCATAACCCTATTTAAACAGCGTCATCTTAGATGGAAAATAATTTTGATTAAACACATGAACATAATTCTTAAAAAAAATATTCTTTCTTTCTCAATAATTATTTATTTAATCAAATTGACATACAATTTTAAAAGAAAACAATTTAGTTGAAAATTAAATTGAAATACTGTAGAGGATGATTTATAGAAATAAGGCATCATGAAACTGTAAAAATCAATTCATTCTGTATAAGTCATAATCCTCATACTTTTTCTAAAAAATTTCAACAAGTACCGCGTATGGAAAACAAAAGAAATATTCCATCCATACTGTGTAGTAAAAGACAATAATTGTTAAAAATGACATTAAACATACATAGAATAATAGAAAACTTTATATTAATTCAAAGACATGAATGAAAAATATATCACCAGTAAATACTTACGTATAAACAATCTCAGATAAAAATGAGATTGAAAAATTATCCCATAACTTATGTCTAATTTCTACCATATGTTTATGAAACAACTATATAGTGGGTTTAAACTTTTTATTTACTTGTAACATGACCGTAATAATATATTTGATATCATATATTATTCACTTATGACTTTCTATGACACATTTTTTTGTTAATTCCATGTTAATGCAACGTTTTGGGGGACAATCATTTTATTTATAGTATGTGTTTTGACCTGTTATTATTGATATTATTACGTAGATCGGGATTTACATACTTCCAGAAAGAAAAAAAAATTATGTTTCATAAATATCATGTATAGAAATATTTATAATTGATAGATAAATGAAATGAAATACAACGTTTATGGATACGGTAGGTCATGCATATGCATGAACAATTTTTCTGTTTCCATATTGAATTCAATGGAAGAAAGTAAATGACACACACACACACATATATATATAGCTAAGTCCAAAATCATTATAATGTTTTATATTTCTTTCATATATCTTATATAGATTTTATAATCATTCTTGAATGGTTCATGTGGATTATGAATCTCAGCGCATCGTGGAGACGTTACGCCATACGTACGCATGGGGGACGATATCATTCACTTTATGGTTAAATGGTACGTAATTGGATGGTAAATTATTTATATAGAATAATTATCATGTTATATCCATTAATTAGATCTATTATACTCATAATTATACCAATAAAAATTATGAATATTTTAACAAAAAAGTACACCACGATGTGTAGATGGTAATCAATGTGTACGCACGCCTGGAGATATTGGTACTCATATGATTGATGAAATGAGGCATATGGTAGTCCCATAATGATAATAACATATAATAATTTAGAATATACTGTATTGAATACATTATTATGATAGCATCACAATAAGATGAAGTATAAGATGAAAACAATTTTGAATGAGGTGATAAAACAATTACTACGTTTTCGCGTTTATATTCTTGATTTGCAAAAAAGTTTATCTTGGATGGGGTTCGTTCTAATTTTTTTCCCCTATGAGGAATTTAGGAAAGTTTGGAGAATATTTAAAATTCGTTTGGATGAGACAATGGGCTTGAAAGGTGTGAGTGAATGAGTAGAGGCGGTGGCCTTTTCTGAGAGGGAGGGGTGCAATTTAAGGATGTGTTGATATATTAATCTATTATAAATTTATTTTAAATTTATAATGGTTCAAAAAGAATATATTTATAAAATAAGATTTTATGGGTATAAATCCTTTGAACCAATAACATTTAGACATGTTTTTGTTTTTATTTTAACCCTTATCATTTTTATTTTTCATTATTTAATCAATTTAATTTAATTTGTTGAAATAATATTCTAAATAATAATTGGTTATAAATATTTACTTATGAGTTTTAAATATTCCATAATTTTTTAAATTATGAAATTATCAACCATATAATTTTCATTTTTTAATTTTGAAATATTTTTTTTATTTTTAAGTATTTTAATAATGTGTTATTTTTTTAATGTCTAAATATTGTAAATTTTGAAACTATTCATTTTTTTTACATTAAATAAAATCCACAAAGAATATTATTTGGAACAAATATAGTTAATAGACTCAAAAAATTTCATCGTATCCTATAAAATTCATGTTTCATATTAATTATTTCATATTATATATCTTTTAATATTTTTGAATCCCATTATTCGATATTTCTATTAATAAAATAATTTCTACATCACTATCGATTCATAATTAATAATAAATACTTAATCTCTAATAATTATAAATAAATTCAAATCATTTATATACTTTTATTATCTTTTTGGATAAGATTTATTTTATGAATATTTATAAAATTTTTCTCCACAGTAAAATTATTATACTAAAAAGAGATAAAAGGGTAAAATATTGTCACATTCTTTTGTTTTAATTGAAATTACATCACATTCAAGGATAAAATTCTATTAAATGAATAAATTCATAAAATTAGGTGATATATTTAGACATTAATTCATCCAATATGATTTTTAAGGTGTTCGAGTAGTTTTATTATTTATATCATATTATTTGTTACCCTAATTTTCTTGATTAACCATTAACTGTTTTAAAGAAAAATATCGGTAGTAACTATTCATATTATACAAAAAATAAAATGTAACCTATTAACAAAATTCTGACCATCTTATTGAAAATTTGGAATAGATTTTTCAAAATTTAAAATACATAATTGATAATAATTAATCTAAAATTATTTCTAGTTTTCAAAACCAGAAAATGGGTTTTAAGAAGTAAAAACTATCGAAAGATTGACATGCGTTTACCCCCAATTTAAATATTAAATTACGTCCAATGACAAAATTTTAATTAAATTATAAAAACATAATTCAATTACACTTTAAAACCAATTTAAAAGATTACCCAACAATATAAATAAATTATATAAAAATGCATTTTTGAATTAAAATGTAGTATTTTTCACTATTTATTAAATTATAAATTTTTAATGAAAAATACCAAAATATCATCCAAAGTAAATTTCTATTTCCATATTCTAAAAAATATGTTTATTATGTCAAATATAACTTATAATATTGTAAAAACTTTATCGAAAATGGGTTCCTTATTGAAAGTTGGTAAAAATGCATTTTTAGAAAAACACTCGTTTTATCTACAAAATTGAATTTTATTATATCATGTTCTACAAAAATAAATATTATGAATTTTAATGTTATATTAAATTAAAAAAAATTTTAATAACATTCATAATGACTAGTTTATATCCCACTAAAAATAATATTTTAATAAAATATCTTCTTTGTGAAACTCGGTATTGGGTACAACACAAGCTAGTGAGGAAGGTCACTCTTAAATGTAACACAATCTATGAGATTTTTTCTTGTAGTTAAATATTACATTTGTGTTTCGTATAAAATAATCCAAACATATTTCTTTTCAAAATTGAAAAAAATCTATAGTCATTATTGCATGTTTCGTACTCCAACTCAGTGTTGGTGTAACATAAGGCAAGTAAGTTTAGTGTGAAGGGAATGTTTGACATAGTGAAATACAAGATTTAAACTAAAATTTTAATTTATTGAAAAAATGGCCCATAAAATCTCTTGGTGTTACATTATAGTCCCCTTAAAATTAATATGTCTCTCTAAATTCGTCGGTGTTATAAAAGGATCACTACCTGAATGTTTCTTCATGGTTACCCACATAGACAAAAGGAATACTAAAAGATCATTTTAAAAAATGAAAGTTAGAATCATAATAGTTACCCAAAGTAACTAATCATTGGGTTTACAAATAGGATAACATATGTGGAAACTGAAAACATAGATATGGAAGAAAAATATAACTTTCATGTTCTGATGGATAGTTGTAGAAATATGTTTTGGAGAAATCTAACCACAAGAAATCCAAAAATATGTAATGATTTTAGGGATCAGCTAATTCATTGGATAAGAAGGTAATATGGCTATATTTTTGGTTATTGAGATAATTTTCCTAAATGAGAAGTAATGCTTAGTTGATTTTATTACAATGTCATCAATATTCATGACTTGAAAAATTTCCACTTCATCTCTTATTCAATGAAATGACGTTGAATTTTTCATTCCAAATGTGTAAGAATATCTTGTGATACTTAAATAGAATGATAGGTTGTTCTATATATGTTTATCACAAAAAGGTTATCACAAGTTTTCCAATATATATAATTCCATTTATGGTGAGATTAATCGTATATGGTTATAAATATGGACTTATATTTCATCTATCATTATGATTAAAAAAAATTAAACTAATTCATACTAATATAAGACTTCATATAGGCTAGTGGTAGTAATAAATATTTTCACACTTCAGTTGTGGGTTTGATTCCCACAGCCTTGTCCGATTCGACCGGTTATCAACCGTACTTTGGGTTTTTCTTTTTTTAACATATATCATTCTAGAAATAATACTAAACAAAAGTTTTAGAATTTTAAAATACTCTCTGACACCCATCGTAATGCATTTAAACCATTTGCCTTATCCAAAATACTTTTTTACAAACTCATAATACAAAAAAAACAATTATATAGAAGTTTATATAATAATTATATGAATACCATAATTTATCCACCATATATCATAAGATATATATTGTTGGTCAAATTCCAAACATTTTAATGACTTCTTCATGCATTCTCTTGAGTCATTGTAATAACAAAAATTAACATATATTCTTAATGAAAACATGTATGTTTCCTAATTCATAATTTTATTGGACATATTATATAAGTCCCAAAAAGTTGTATACTTCATCTATGATATCATGACCCACTTGTAAATATATCAAAAATTTGATCCCAATAAACTAGCATAATCCAATTTACTTATTCAAATCCGACATATCTTAATCAAAAAATCATTATCTGAACATAATTGACATATTAAGGATTAAGTTTACCTCAAAATGTGTTCTCTTAGTATATCAAATTTCACTTAAATCACCCTTTGTATCTTTATAACAATCCAACATATCCATTACAATAGTTCATGAGAAACTTTTATTGAAAACAATTAAATATTTCATTATTTGTATAACATAATCTATGAATTCTGAAGCATATACACCTCAATCACCCAAATTTATTATTAAACCATTAATCTGGATCCACGATGATCATAATTCATTATAATATGAATAATTTATTAAGGTTTATCAACAACAATAATCTTAGTTTTAAGGTAATCAATATTGGTGGAACATGGCATACCTTTAACATGTCATTTACAATCTCTTTATCCTCTACAATATGACTAAAAATCACACTATCATAATGATTCTATTCATTATATTTTCAATTTTGAAATTGATCTTCATTATTCTCATAATTTATACATCGTAAACATTCAATTGTTAACAATGTTATATGTAGATTAGGCTATTGACTAAGACTAATAAAAGTGTGAGAAATACATGTCAGATATTTCAAACACATATGTAAGGAAACAGACATATAATATTTCAATCTATAATATCTTAGGTTTAATACCACGTTATTCCTCAATATCTCAAACCCTCTTAGAGTGTACCCTATACAAGAATTATCCTTTGGATATCCCAAGACAAATCTTTGTAAATATATCTAGGGATATAATTAATTTTTTCAAATCCTAGTATTCAATATTTGACAAAACCTTCACTCTAAAACCAACTTTAAAGACCCAAGAATGAAAAAAAGGATATTGTAGTACTTTTTCAGAATACATAATAAAGTATGAAAATATACACACAAATAACATATTTTTTTAATGTCTTTAGAAACAAGGAACATAATCTTCTATCTTGATAAAATATCTTCAAAATCTCCCATAAATATCTTCTCAATTTTTTCTTACATAAAAAATTTATTTATATCCTGGGGAAAGAAAACATAAAATGGGTGAGAGAAAATTCCCAGTAAGGGTAAACATTGAGAATATAAAACAAATCATAAACATCAAGAATATAAAAAAATGATCATAAAGTTTAAATATCAGAATTGTGATTCATCAAATGAGAGTTATGATTTGATACATGGGAAAGCCGTGAGTTGACCATAAACATTTTAAAGGAAATGATCCAATGAATATAAGTAATTTATCCCGACCCATGTATTTTGGTATTGTTCTTTAGTGTATTTTCTATATCATAACATTATAATTGTATTCTCCACGGACATACCCTAGTGAGGGTGAACCAATAATGACTTATTGTATCTTTCTTTTTTCTTTCCATCTTTAAATTTTATGTATCATCATCAGATAATTGTTAGAAAATATAAGTGAAATATAAAAAGAAAATATTAAAAAATTAACCTTTTTATAAAGTGGTAAAGATCTAGTGGGATTGAAATAATTTTGAAAATAATATATATACCATCATTCACCCCCTAGTGTATCTGAGATACTATTGTACTGAATAAATTTTTAATAAAAATATATTTAAAAACTATAAAAATATTCACAGATAAAGAGAACACACTACAACAAAATTAATTACAATGCTATGAAGTTTTTTAATCCATATTTTAATGAAGACTAAAACAAACTAGATCTTTAATAATGCACTTTTAGTAGAGGATATGGATAATTTATGAAAACATTTGGCACACTACTACCATTTGATGATAAATAATTCATAATGTGATATAATTTTTATTTATATGATAATCTACTAATATCCATGTTTAGAGACACTGGTTAAACTTTTAGATTTATAACCCTAGTTAATTCTCCCTCATGTTGGATTGTGATCCCATTTAAACAAGATCACAAAATAAAACTTTTATGTAATTTTTGTTATTTATATTTATGTATATATGATTCATGATCTTTTTTCAATCATTATTCAAATTTTTTATAAATAGTTCCATAATAGTTTATCATTCATTCAATCATTATTCACATCTTTGTATTCCCCAACTAAAAAAATTTACCCTTATATGACTAATGGAATGTATCTGTGTGACCAAAAAATACTGTTTCTATATAAAATCACAATTTTCAATGATCCTATGCATTTAATTACTAAAAAAAGTAAATTCTTTCAAAAATTATTTATCCTTTCCCAAATTCATTAAATTTTTAAAATGGAAATGTACTTATTTACCAATACTTATATACATAAACACCACAAAAATACATAGCTGATTTGAATGTGGTGATTATTGATTGATATACATTATAATATTTTTTATGTTACCCACAATTTTATTTTCTAATTAATCGTACAAACACACTTTTATTTTTTTTCATTATTAGAATGTAGAAATGACAATAGGATGAAAAGAATCATAAATCAATTATAACTAAAAACTTTTTTTCCTACTAAATAATCCCAAATTACACTACAATCATATTTAAAAATATATATTTCATTTCAATTTTTGGTAGGAATTATAATTCCATAGTAATATGTGATTATAATTTTTGAATTAAAATTATCATTAAAAAGTAAAATTAAAATTTAAAGTTAAAATATTTAGTTAAAAATGTAAAGAAAATGTATAATGGTAAAATCATGGTAGGAAATTCATGCGACCCCTCAAATTCATTATAAGAAACCTACTAAAAATAACATTGAAATATCATGGTGTGAACATTTTATAAAAATGAATAATTTTTTTTTATTTCATTCTCCAAATTATTATTTTTAAAGAAACAATTTAATGATCTAATTAGAAAAAGGCCAAAAAATATATGTTTTGGAAAATTTTTGACAAATGAAATTATATTAATTTTTCAATGGAAAATAGAATTTACTTTCTTATATTTTTAAATTTTCATAATATAATTTTATATAATAATTTTTATAATTAATTTTATTCAAAAATAATTAGTTAATATATTCGGTACAATGGGAATCCCCTCTAAAAGTTTTCATCTAAATAAACTCGTGTTAAATTATGATGAGATTTTTTACACAAAATCCATGAATAAAACCACAAATTTTATTTAGAAATGCTGGTCTACTATAAAATATCATTAATAATATAATATTTAAAAATCGAAGGAAATTTTTATTGAAAAATTCTACTAAAAATTAATTAATAATTAAAATATAATCTTTCACAAAACATTTTTAATTGAAAATTTGATTCCGTAGAAAAATTACAATTCAATTTAAATTATTAGAAAAAATAATTTAAATTTTACAACTATAAAATATTATAAATTTTGAATTTGAAAATTAAAATAACAAATTACACTATAAAATGGATGAAATATGTTATAATGTCATGTAACAGGCTGATTTTCAATATTATTTATGTGAAATAATTTATACATTGTCATGTCTTGGTAGAAAAATGGTATAAGAGGTATCTTCATTATAATTTTTATATGAATTGTTGTTTTAGTGAAAATATGTAGGGGAGATGATTTAAAACTAATGGTTTGGTGGTGGTCCACTTGACTTTTATTGGGCTTTAGATATAAGGAGTACCACTGCTCTCACCAATAAAGATCTATTGGAAGACCACCATATTTTGGGTGGGATCCTAGGATCGCTATTTTTAAATTATTATTGGATTATACAATAAATCTTTTAACCCCATGTTCAAGTAGTGGGTTCCTTAGAGTCAAATTTAATAGAACATTTGATTTTCATCTCATGGATATAGTAAGTTATGCATGATGTTTTACTAACATTTATGTGTTTACATTTCTACATGATATATGAAATTGTAATTTCCATATGTTATTTTTCATATCAAAAGTTTATAGATGATCCTTGGATATACTGAGAAACTCAAGATAATATGAAATTAATCATATTCATATGTCATATGGTGTGAATACATCATATTTATTGGTCATAGTAGATGATTGACAATCAAGAGATTGGGGATAAACCATATTTTGTTGAATGTGTGTCAACGTTTATAAATTTAGTTTTTCTTATATACTAATATATATTTCATAGTAGGGTTAAACCTTTAGGGAAGGTGGAGAAGCCAAAAAAAATAGAACCAAACCCCACTACTGAAAATAGTTCGTGGATTTTCATTTAAACATATAAATTGTGTTATATATTTTTTATTTTGTTATGATAAAAAATGTGCGACTTTGAATCTAAGCATTAATCTATATTAATGATGAATAAATTGGAATAATTGGGAAATAGAAATAGAAATAGGGACAGAGAAGAAAGAGATCATGAAGAATATTCAAGAATTCTAAAACGCCTATTATATACTGAAGAATTATGAACTACTTATTATTGAATTGACCTTCATATAATGTTTGAAAATCTCCCTTTCAAGGATATTTAACAAATATAATATTGAATCATAAAGTTATCCAGTCCACAAATCAGTCGAATTGCTTTTAATTTTTAAATAAATATACAATTGAAATAAAACTCCCTCTAATATTTTAATATTGATAAAATTAAAGCATGAAGAAAGAAATTATGATCATTATTACTGAATGATCATGGTGTATTGTATTTGAAAAAGTTATGGTGTAAATAATTGGGATGAATATTGAAATCAATCTCACTGATTGATTCTGATTTTGTAAGAAAGAAGGTATATGATAAAATCAAAATAAAGTAGAAAGTACGATTTAAATTCCTATGCTAATAGAATTATTCTAAATTAATATTGATAATAATAATTTGGAAAATTCAATTATAAATTATATAAATTGTTTTCGAAAGGGGAAGAAATATTCCTATCTTCGCCTGATCTACTACTTTTCAACCTCTTACATAAGGTTTGTAGTTATCCTCACTCAATAGTCTCATAGATATTCTCTCTATCCATCTTTGGAAACTCTCCTCAAAAGTGTCGAAGGTATTAGATAAATGATTCCATTTCAATTTGATTAATGAATATGGAAATTTAAAATCTTCTGTCATCTCTTATTCATCACCTACTACAAGCACCAACTTAGGATGTTCATATTCTTGTACACCACCCACATGTTTTTTTCTCCTATTTCCCATGTTACTTTTTATTCTCCCTTATAACGAACTACTTCAAATAGTTGGTTTAAATCTGGGTGTGAACTCTTCTCGTGGTTGTATATGAAAATAAAAATATACATTAATTAATATTGGTTTTAAACTTAATAAAATGATTTAATAAAAATTTAATTTTATATAATTTGTTTTATTATTAGTTTAATGATAATTTATCGTTTCATATTTATTTATAGTTTTTTATTTAATAATTAATAAATATTTTAAATGAATTTTTTATTAGTTTAGTTTTTTATTTAAAAATAATTACAATTATATTTAAATGTTTTTATCTTATTAATTTTAACATTTGCCTAATTTTTAATTATTATATTATAATTATTAGTAGATAATTTATTAAATTTATTTATTAAGTTAATTTATTTTATTATTAATATTTATTTTTCCAAAAATTTAATTAATGTTGTTTTTATTTTAATTAATAATTAAACAATACCATTTTATTTATTATTTTATTTTTACTATTATTACGATTATATTTTAGTAATTTTTATTTTATATTTTTTTCCTCACATTCTTTCATTATGTGCACAATCAAGGGGCTGGGGTGGCGGGGGTGGGGGGGGGTCGGCATCTCCCAGAAGTAAGTAGCTCCTTTTCATAGTGACTTCACATGATATCATTCAGTTGCGCTTCTCTAGCCATGGGGTTCGGCTTCTTGCTGCGACGATGGCTTCTCTTGCAGTTGAATATGCATTTAGAGCATGAGCTTCTCGATCTGGAGGCATTTTTCATCAATAAACAGTTCACACAAAATGGATCCCTTATTCAGTGGTGATCGTACAGTTCCACAGTAGTGATTGTGATTGGAGGTAGTGGGTACTCCACCTCTCATGGATCCAGGTAGTGAGACTTGGATTTCTATATATGAAGTCAATTATTTGAAATTTCATAATGTTTAATAGACTTGTAAACTATTTAATCAATGGTGTGATATTTGGAGGTGATGTTTTTATAAGGTTGAGGAATGGGGGTATTTTCCGGTCAAAAGGTGTATGGTTAGAGGTTATAGAAGAAATTGTGGTTTCTCGTAAGAGAATAAGAGTCGGCAATGTCAATTTTCTGTGAAGGTGGGAAACTCTGGAAGAAGAAGTGAGACACCTCTAGTACACATTCAGTGTGTTGTAATGTCCCATTCTTGACGTATATCGACATTACATTGCTTTTTCAGAATACAAAATACATTATACAAATATAATCACAAACACCACATTAGTTTAGTGTCTTGGAAAACATGGAAGGTAAACTTCTATCTTTGTGAAGGATCATCAATACCTCCCATAATTGATATCCACATTTTTTCCTACCTAAAACCAATCATTATATACTAAGGAAAATAATACCTGAAAAGGGTGAGAAAAAATCCATGTTAATGGTAATCATTTAGAACATAAAACAAACCATATGCATAAGGAATGTAAAAACATGAACATGAAGTTTAAATATCAAAATCGTGAGTCAGAAAATAAATCATGGATGTATGTATGGAATATACTATAAAGAAAAATTAAAAATGATAAAATTTCATTGGCATAAAACTAGGAAATGCGGAAAAAAATATGCACATAATATGATTTCCATAGTATCCAAAGAATTTCTGCCAAGACCATCAAGGTGGAAAAAGTCCATTACTGAACTAGGTTTACTTGTTATTCCAACCATGTATTACGAAACAAGATATAATTCTGGTTCCAGATTTGTATTAATATACTAGATTTACTTTCTGTTCATGTCATTTATATCTCAGGAGATACAAATCTTTACCCAATGCATTGGAGCGAGATATAAGTCCCACCAAGAAAATAACGTAATCATTCTTACATGTTCCAAAAAAACATAAATCATTCATCATAGCATAACCTCAAAAATAAAATGGGGTTCTAAAACATTATTACATCATAACATAATCCATTTAAAATACCATTCTATCATTAACACAATCAAATCATAGTAATAATGGGTATAGAAACAGAACCCTATTTAACTAGCGTCATCATAGATGTAAATTAATATTGATAAAAAAATGAACATAATTATTCATAAAAATATCCTTTCTTCCTCAATAAGGATATATTTTATCAAATTGACACACAATTTTAAAATAAAAGTATTTATTTGAAAATAAACTAGAAATACTATAGAGGAATCTTCATGGAAATAAGGCTTCAGGAAACTGTAAAAAATCAATTCATGGTGTATAAGTCATTATCCTCATACATTTTCCGAAAATGTCAAAAAGTGTATCGTATGGTAAAAAAAGAAATATTCCTTCCATAACATTTAGTAAAAGTAAAAAATGGGAAAAAATTACATTAATAATACATAAAATAATGGAAAATATTTTATAAATACATGTATATGGATGATAAATATATCCCTAATAAATACTTATGTAAAAAAAATTTCAGATAAAAATGAGATTGAAAAATTATCCCTTACCTTAGGTCTAATTTCTACAATTTGTTTCTGAAACTTCTGTATAGTGTGTTTAAAAATATTATTAAATTGTAACATAACCAAAATTATATCTATGATATCACATATGATTCACTTATGACATTATATTACTCGTTTCCTTGTCAATTCCATGTTAAAGCAAGGTTTGGGGGAACAATAATTTTATTTATCGTATGTGTTTTGACCTATTATTCATGATATTATTTCATAGATCATGATTTAAATACTTCCTAAAAGAAAAAAATTATTTATGTTTCATAAATATTCAGTATATAAATATATATAATTGATAGATAAATTAAATGGAATATAACATTTATGGATATGGTAGGCCATGCATACACATGAAAAATGTTTCTGTTTCCTTATTGAATTGAATTGAAGTAAGTAAATGAAATATATATATATATACTTAAGTATAGTATCATTATAATTTCATATATTTAATTCTTATTTATTATATATACATCATAATCATTCTGGAATGGTTAATGTGGATAATGAATCTCATCGCATCGTGGAGACACTACGCCATACTTACACACGAGTGACGATATCATTAACAGTATGGTAAAATGGTATGGAATTGGATGGTATATTAATTATTATTATTAATTATCTGGTTATATCCATTTTTTACATATATTATGTTCAACATTATATCAATCAAAATTATGTATTTCTGAACAAAAAAGTACACCACGACGTGCAGACGGTAAGCCGTATGTACGCACACATGGTAATATTATTATTCATCAGATGGATAAAATGAGGTATAAGGTTGCCGCATAATTATAATAATATATAAAAATGTAGAATATAATGTATTTAATACTTTAGTATGATAACTTCCTAATAATATGAAGTATAAGAAGAATACAATTTTGAAAGAGGTGATAAAAAAATTACTACTTTTTTGAGATTATATTTCTGATTTTCACAAAAGGACACACTAGGATGGGTTTCATTATAATGTGTTTACTCTAGGATGAATGTAGGATAGTTGGGAGCTTATTTGAGAAGACTTGGGATGATATAAAGGGCTTGAAAGGTCTGAGTAAATGAATAGAGGTGGTGGCCTTTCATAAGAGGGAGGAGGGGCAATTTAGGGACGTCTTGATATATTATTCTATTATAAATTTATTTTCGGTTTATAATGTTTCAAAACTCATTTATTTCTAAGATAGCATTTTTATGGGAATAAATACTCCCAGCCAAAAAAATTTAGTCATTTTTTTAAAATTATAATTTTGATTTATCATTATTTAATCAATTTAATGTTATTTTTTGACATAATATTCAAAATATTAATTTGTTATAAATATTTACTAATTAGTTTTAGATTTTTTATAATTGGATAATTTATTAAATTATCAAAAATATAATTTAACTTTGTAATTTTTTAATTTTATTTTTTATTTTAAAATAATTTAATAACATGTAATTTTTATAAAGATTCAATAGTGTCAATTTTGAGACTATTCATTTATTTTAATTTAAATGAAGTCCAAAAAGAATATAAATTACAACCAAAATAGTTAATACAGTCATAAAATTTCATCTTCTCCTATAAAATACATTTATCACTTTAATTATTTCATATTATATTTCTTTTAATATTTATAAATCCCTTTATTTGATATTTCTATATATAAAATAATTTCTACATCAGTATTGTTTCATTATTAATGGTAAATATTTAAAATATAAAAATTATAAATAAATATAAATAATGTATATAATTTTATTATATTTTCAGATAATATTTATTTTATGAATATTTATCAAATTTATCACAACATTAAAACTAGTATACTTATAAATGATAGGAGAGTGAGATGTTGTCACTTTCTTTTATGTTAGTTATAATTACATCACTTTCATGGAAAATGTCCATTAAATGAATCAATTATGAACCTTATGTTATATTGGTCGACATTAATACATCAAATAGGAATTTGGAAGGTTTTAGGGTAGTTTTATTATCATTATCATATTATTTGTTACCCTAATTTACCTGATCTAACTTTAACTGATTTAAATAAAAATTACCATAGTTAATATTGAAATTATCCAAAAAAATGTAACCTATTAACCTAATTTGGACCATATGATTCCAAATATGGATTCCATTTCTAAAAATTCAAAACACAAAATTGGAGCTAATTAATCTGAAATTATTTTGGGTTTTCAAAACCAGAAAATAGGTTTTAAGAAGTAAAAACTATCAACAGATTGACATAAGTATATGCTCAATTTAAATGTGAAATTATTTCTAATGACAAAATTATAATTAAATGATAAAAAAATAATTCAATTACCATTTAAAATCAATTATAAATATAATCTAACTATATAAATTACTTATATGAAAATGAAATTTTGTATTAAAATGCAGTATTTTTCAATATTCATTAAAATTTAAATTTTATCAGAAAAATACTAAAATTTCGCCCAAAGTAAATTTTTATTTCCGTAATCAAAATAATTGGTTTATTATGTCATATATAACTTATAACATCATAAAAACTTGATTTAAAATGGGTTCCCCATCAAAAGTTGGTAATACTGCATTTTTAGAAATACACATGTTGTATGGAAAATTGATTTTTTTGTTATTTCATGTTCTACAAAAACACATAATATGAATTTTAATGTTATATAGAATTAAAAATGTGTTTAATATTATTCATAATGATTAGTTTATATCCCACTAAATTGTAATATTTAAAAAAAATATCTTTTTAGTGAAACTTGGTATTGCGTACAACCCAAGCTAGCGAGGAAGGTAACCCTTGAGTTTAACACAATCCATGGAAGTAGAGTGTGTAGTTAAATATTACATTGGTGTTTCATATTACATATTCCAAACATATTTCATTTATACATTAAATATAATTGATACTAATTGTTTCATGTATCGTATGCCAACTCAGTGTTGGTGTAACATACAACAAGTAAGTTTAGGGTGAAGGGAATGTTTTCCATTGTGCATTTCATGATTTAAAAGAAAATTTTAATTTATTCAAATTAAATAGCCCATAAATACCTAGGTTTTACCTTAGATATCCCTTAAAATGAATTTCATCCTTAAAATTAATCATGGTTATAAAAGGTTTACTACTTTAATTTTTTTTCATGGAAACCCACATCAAAACAATATACTAAAAGTTAATTTTATAAAAGGAATGTTAGAAACATAACAGTTACCCAAAGTAACTCATCACCGGGTTTCCAAATAGGAGAACATATGTGGGAACTGAAAACATAGATATGAAATAAAAATATATCTATAATTTTCTAGTGTATAGTGATAGAAACAAGGTTTGGAGAAAGCTAACAATAATAAATCCATAAATCTACAATGATTTTACGAGTACATCTAATTCATCAGATAAGAAGGTAATAGGATTACATTTTTGGATTTCAAGATAATTTTTCTAAATGGGAAGAAATACTTACTTGATTTCAGTACAATCTCATCAATGATGGTGACTTGAAATATTTCCACTTCATCTCTAATTCAATGAAATAGTGTTGAATTTGTTATTCCAAAAGTGTAAGCATATAACGCAATCCTTAAATAGAATGATATGTCGTTCGTCTATATTAATCACAAAATGGTTATCAAAAGTTATGAAATATAAATAAGTCCGTCTATGGTGAGAGTAATCATATATGGTTCTAAATATGGAATTATATTTCTTCCATAATTTTGATTAAATAAAATAAAAATAGTTTAAACTAATCTGAGAATTCTTATAGGCTAGTGGTAGGAAATAAAGCTTGTCGTAAATCGGTTGTGGGTTTGATTCTCGCATCCTTGTCCGACGCGACCCGTTATCATCTGTCGATTGGGTGGTCCTTTTTTTTAATCCAATAAAATTCTATAAATAATATTAATCAAATGTTTTAGAATTAAAAAATACTATCCGACATCCAACATTATCCATTCGAACCATTAGTCTTATCCAAAATACATTTGTCCAAACTCATAGTACAAAAAAAAACAATTACAGAAAAGGTCATAAAATATGAATATGAATAAATTAATTTATTCACCATATATCATAATATAAATATTGTTTCTCACATTCCAAACATTATAATTACATCATCATGAATTCTCTTGAGTCATTGTAATAACGAAAATTAACATATATTGTTAATGAAAACATGTATGTTTCCTTATTCAATTTTTTATTGGACATATTACCTATGTTCTAAAAATTTGTATACTTCATCTATGAAATCATAACCTACTTGCCAATATCTCAAAAATTAAATCCCATGAAACTAGCATAATCCAATTTACATATTCAAATCCAATATAGCTTTATCCAAAAAACATTAACTGAACATAATGGACATATTCATGATTAAATTTATCTTAAAATGTGTTCTCCAAGTTTATCACCATACACATAAATCGCCCTTTGGATTCTTATAACAATCCAATATATCCATTCCAAATAGTTAATGAGAATCTTATATTAAAAACACTTATATATTTCATGATTCGTATAACATAATCTATGAATTCTAAAACATATACACCTCCACCACCAAAATTTATTCTTAAACCATTACTTAGGATCCATCATCATCGTATTTCATAAAATATGTATCACGTCATAAGTATTCCCATCATTAATAAACATAGGTTTAATATAAAAATTATTTGAAGAACATGACATACATTTATCATGTCGTTTACAATATCTTTATCCTCCGCAGTATGACCAAAAAGTTCACTATCGTAATGATTTTATTCATGTAATTTCCACATATGAAATTTAACTTCATTATTCTCATAATTTCTACATCACCAAATTTCAATTGGTTACAATGTTCTATCTAGTTATGGCTATTGACTAAGACTAAAAAAAGCGTGATAAATAAATACCAGTGATTTGAAACACATATGTCAGGTAACATACATATATTATTTCAATATAGGATATCTTAGGTTTAATACTACGTTATTAATCATTATCTAAAACACTCTATGATTGTAACCTATACATGGATTATCCTTAGGATATCCCTAAACACATCTCTAGAAATATCTCTAGTGATCTCACTAGTGATTTCACATCCTAGTATTCAATGGTTGACTAAACCTTCACTCTGATACCAACTATAATTAACCAAGCATGTCGTAGAAGGAAATTACATTACTTTTTCAGAATACACAAAACATTACAAAAAAATACGCACAAATACAATTTTAGTTTAATTTCTTTATTAACATGGAACATAGTCTTCTATATTGTTGAAAGATCTTAAAAATTTCCCATAAATATCCTCTCCTTTTTTCCTACATAAAAAATTTATTAATATCCTGGGGAAAAGTAAACATAAAATCGGTGATCTAAAATTCCTAGAAAGGGTAAAAATTGAAAATATAAAACAATCCATAAACATCAGAATGTAAAAACATGAACATAATGTTTAAATTTAAAAATCACGAGTCATGAAATAAATCATTGCAGTAAGTCAGTCATAGGTTATAAAATAGAATTATCCATGATAAAATAGAATTGGAATAAAACATGGAATTATGGAAAACAAATAAGCCCATATTATTATTTCCATAGTAGCTAAGGCATTGCGTCCAAGGCCATCGGAGTGGATAAGGTCCATTATTAAACTGGGTTTTTTTCCATTCTAATCGTGTATTACTAAACCGAATTTACATGTTGTTCTATCCATATATTTATGAATTGGATATAATTTCCATTATATTCATTTCTATATCATGATATATAAATAATTATCCACTGTATTGGATGGAGATTTTGGTCCCACCCATCTCATAATTAAATCGTTCTTACATGTGTCACAAAAACATAAATCATTCATCATAACATATTCAAAGAAATAAAATGAGTATCTTAAACATCATTCTATCTTAACGTAATCCATATAAAATAAAAGTCCTTCATTAAAACAATAAAATAATAGTTTTAATATTGATAAAAACATAACCATGTTTAAAGAGTGCCCTCTTAGATGGATAATAATTTTGATAAAACACTTGAACATAATTCTTGAGGAAAATATCCTTTCTTCTTCAAAAACAATTTAATTTCTCAAAATGTTGAAAAACGTTAAAAGAAAATAATTTAGTGAAAAAAATATGAAATATTTTAGAGTGAGATTCATGGAAATAAGGCATCATGAAATCCGAAAAATCAATTTATTTTTTATATGTTAAAAATCATTCTTCTTGTACTTTTTCCGGAAAAGTAAAATAGTTTCTCGTATGGTAATCAAAAAAAAATTCCTTCCATTTAATGTAGTAATATTAAAAAATTGGTAAAAATGTAATTAAAACTACATTAAATAATAGTAAAATTTTTATGACCACATTTTTTGAAAACATATACATAGATGATAAATATATCCCTAATAAATACTTATGTATGAAGAATATCAAATGAAAATGAAATTGAAAAATTATACCATACCGAAGTTATGATTTCATTAGTATGTGTCTTAAAATATTGCATAGCAAGTATTGAAATATTATTAAATTATAATAGAACCACAATAATATCTATTATATCATATATGATACACTTGTGACTTTATATTACATGTATGTTAGTCGATTTTATGTTAAAAAAAGTATTTGGTAATAGTCATTTAAGGTATTGTACATGTTTTGACATGGTATTCTTGATATTATTACATAGATCATGATTTACTTACATCCAAAATGTAAAACATGATTTTTAAATAATAAATATTCATTACATAAATATATATAAGTAAATCCTGGTCTATGTAACAATATCAAGAATAACATGTCAAAACACGTACAATAAGTTAAATGATTATTACCCAATACATTTTTTAACATTGAATCGACAAACTAACGGGTAATATGATGTCATAAGTGTATCATATATGATATAATAGATATTATTGTGTTTCTATTTGAATTTAATTATATTTCAATACGTGCTATGCATGATTTTAAGACACACACTAAAGAAATCATAACTATGGTAACGTATAATTTTTCAATATCATTTTATCTGAGATTGTTCATATATAATTATTTATTAGGGATATATTAATCATCTATGTCCATGTTTTCAAAAAAGTTGTCTTAAAAGTTTTACTATTATTTAATTTATTTTTAATGACATTTTTACCCATTTTTTTATATTACTACATAATATGGAAGGATATTTTTTTTTGATTTTCATACGAGGTAATATTTGCCTCTTCCGGAAAAAGTACGAGAATAATTATTTTTAACATATAAAAAATAAATTGTTTTTTAGGATTTCATGACGCCTTATTTCCTTGAATCTCACTCTAGAATATTTCATGTTTTTTACTAAATTATTTTATTTTAAAAATTTTCAATATTTTGAGAAAATAAAAAGTTTTCGATGAAGAAATATTATTTTCGTCAAGAATTATGTTCAAGTGTTTAAACAAAATTATTCTCCATCTAAGATGGAACTCTTTAAATATGGTAATGTTTTTGTCAATATTAAAACTAGTATATTAATGTTTTAATGAAGGACTTTTATTTTATATGGATTATGTTAAGATGGAATGATGTTAAAGATACTCATTTTATTTCTTGGTTTATGTTATGATGAATGATTTATGTTTTTGTGACACATGTAAGAACGATTTAATTATGATATGGGTGGGACCTAAATCTCCATCCAATGCAGTAGACTAATTATTTATATATCATTATATATAAATTAATATAATGGAAATTAAATCCAATTCATAAATATAGGGATAGAACGACATGTAAAATCAGTTTAGTAATACACAACTAGAACGGCATGAAAACTGAGTTTAATAATAGTCATTATCCACTCTAATGGCCATGGACGCAATGCCTTAGCTACTATGGAAAGTATAATATGTGCTTATTTGTTTTCCATAATTCCATTTTTATTCTAATGCTATTTTATCATTGATAATTCTATTTTATAACCTATGACTGACTTACTTCCATGATTTATTTCATGACTCGTGATTTTAAAATTTAAACAATATGTTCATGTTTTTACATTCTGATGTTTATGGATTGTTTTATATTAACAATGTGTACCCTTACTAGGAATCTTAGATCACCTATTTTATGTTTACTTTTCCCCATGATATTAATAAATGTTTTATTTAGGAAAAAAGGAGAAGATATTTATGTGAAAATTTTAAGATCTTTTAACAATATAGAAGCTTATGTTCCAATTTAATTAAGAAATTAAACTAATATGGTATTTGTGCGTATTTTTTGTAATGTTTTGTGTATTCTGAAAAAGTAATGTAATTTACTTGTACATAATGCTTGGGTCATTATAATTCATATCAGAGTGAAGGTTTAGTCAACCATTGAATACTAGGATGTGAAATCACTAGTGAGATCATTAGAGATATTTCAAGAGATGTGTTTAGGGATATCCTAAGGATAATCCATGTATAGGTTACAATTATAGAGTGTTTGAGATAATGATGAATAATGTAGTATTAAACCTAAGATATCCTAGATTGAAATATTATATGTATGTTACCTGACATATGTGTTTCAAATCACTGGTATGTATTTCTCACACTATTTTTAGTCTTAGTCAATAGCCATAACTAGATTGAACATTGTAACCAACTGAATTTTTGTGATTTAGAAATTATTCGAATAATGATGTTCAATTTACTATATGGAAATTACATGAATAAAATCATTATGATTGTGTGATTTTTGGTCATACTATAGAGGATAAAGATATTGTAAACGACATGTTAAAGGTGTGTCATGTTATTCAAATATTTTTTATATTAAACCTATGATTATTGATATTGGAAAACCTTATGACATGATTTATATTTTATGAAATACGATGATGATAGATCCTGAGTAATGGTTTAATAATAAATTTTGGTGGTGGAGGTGTATATGTTTCATAATTCGTAGATTATGTTATACGAATCATGAAATATATAAGTGTTTTTGTTATAAGTTTCTCATTAACTATTTGGAATGGATATATTGGATTGTTATAAGAAGCCAAAGGGTGATTTAAGTGTATGGTGATAAACGGGAGAACACAATTTTAAGCTAAATTTAATCATGAATGTGTCCATTATGTTCAGATAATGTTTTTTTGGATAAAGCTATATTGGATTTGAATATGTAAATTGGATTATGTTAGTTTCTTGGGATTTAATTTTTGAGTTATTGACAAGTAGGTTATGATTTCATAGATGAAGTATACGAATTTTTTAATATGTAAATTGGTATAGGGGTACCTATCCCCACGGTTTTGCAAAACTGTGGGTATAGCTGATTTTTCATGACCTATACCCACGGTTTTCCAAAACCATGGGTATAGGGGGGTCTATCCCCACGGTTTTGCAAAACAGTGGGGATAGCTTCTGAAAGGTGACCTATACCAACGGTTTTCCAAAACTGTGGGAATAGAGGTAATTATCCCCATTATTTTGGGGAAAACCATGGGGATAGGTCTGGTCTAAAACACCTATACCAACGGTTATGAAAAGCCGCGGGTATAGGTTTCCCATGTGTGTGTGGGAAATTTTTGTTTTCCGCGAGACGGAAATTTTTTTTGGCGGGAATCCTATACCCACAGTTCTTCCCCCTATACCCACATTTTTTATAACTATATATAACTATATATATATATATATATAAGTGATGTTAGGGTAGTGGTTAGACGCGGTTCTTGCAGCAAATAGGTTTCAGGATCAAAACTCGGCGCCAACATTATTTTAGGACCTATACCCGCGGTTTTGAAACAGTGGGTAAAATCCATTGACACCATGGAAATTGGATATGTTTCGGTGACATGGTGGCAGGACACTTATTCCCACGGTTTTGGAAAACCGTGGGTATAGGCTGGGGACGTATACCGACAACGTTCCAGCCCACGGTTCCAAAAACCGTGGGTATAGGCCGCTATTCCAGTAGGGTACACTGTAACATGGATGAAATATGTTACAGTTTCATGTAAAGGGTGGATTTCTCAATCTTATTTATGTGAAATAATTTATACATTGACATATTTGGGTAGGAAAATTCTATAAGATATTTCTGCAATAGAAGTTTGAGATTAATGGTCGAGGTAGTGAAAATATATAGCGGAGATGATTTAAAACTAATGGTATGGTGGTTTTCCAAGTTACTTTTAGTGGGATTTAGATGTAGGGAGTACCACTTCTCTCACCACGAATGATCTTTTGGGATCCCACCATATTATGTGTCAGAGCCTATGATCCCTATTTTTCAATTATTATTGGATAATACTATAAAAATTTCAACACTTTGTTCATGTAGTGGGTTCCCTTGAGTCAACATGAATAGAATGTTTTATTTTCATCTCATGGATATAGTCAGTTACGCATGATGTTTAATTAATATTTATGTGTCTAATTTTCTAAATGAAATATTTAATTGTAATTTACATATGTTATTTTTCATATCAAAAGGATATATATGATCCTAGGATATACTGAGAAACTCAAGATAATTTGTAATTAATCGTAATCATATGTCATAATGTGTAGATACATCATATTGATTGGACATAGTAGATGATTGACTATCAATAGATTGGGGTTAAATCGTACGTTGGTTAATGTGTGTCATCTTTTAGAAATTTAGGTTTTCCTACATACTATTTTATATTTTAGAGTAGGGTTGAAACTTTCAAGAAGGTGGAGAAGCCAAAAAAATTCAAAACCAGACCCCGCTATTTAAAATAGTCAGTGGATTTTCATTTAAACTTTTCATTTTTCTAATATATTTTTTATTTTATTATGACAAAAAATGTGTGACTAAGAATCTACATATTAATATATATTAATAATGAATCAATTGGAATAACAGTGAAATAATCAATGAAATATGGACAGAGAAGAAATAGATCAAGAAAAATATTCAGGAATTCTAAAATGATTAATATAGAATGACGTATTCTTTAATAATTTTTATTTAATCTAACATAATAGAATGGTTTAAAATATCCATTTCTAGGATATTGAACAAATAGAATATTGAATCTTTATGTTATCAACTCAATAAATCAATCAAATTGCTTTTAATTTTTAATTAAATACATAATTGGAATAAAACTCCCTCTAAAATTCCAATATTGATAAAATTGAATCATGAAAAGGGAACTTAATATCAATAAGACAAAATGTTCTTGGTTATTTTATTTGAAAAAGGTATGGTGTAAATAATTGAGATGATGATTCTAATCATACTCACCGATTGATTCTGATTTCCTAAAAAATATGATATATGAAGAAATCTAAATAAATTAGCTAGTACAATTAAAATTCTTGATCCATGATATTTATTACACATTCATATTGATCATATGAATTGAAAAAAATTCAATTATAAATTATTGAAATTGAGAATGAAATTAGAAGAAATATACATAATGGATGTTGAGCTATTACGTTTCTTCCTTATGCAAGAGGTTTGTAGGTCTCCTCTCTTTTTAGTCTCTTAGATCTTCTCTTTTTTCATCTATTTAAACTCTCCAGGAATGTGTCGAAGGAATCAGATAAATGATTTCATCTCGGTCCAATTAATGAATCATGAAATTTAAAATCTTTTGTCATCTATTTTTCATCACCTACCGCATGCACCGACTTAGGAAGGTCATATTATTTTACACCTACCACATATTTTTTCTCCTATTTCTCTTGTTACATTTAATTACCCCTTATAACGAACTACTTCAAATAGTTGGTTTGAATCTGGTTGTGAGCTATTCTCCAGGTTTTATGTGAAAATTAAAATGTAGTTTAATTAATATGGTTTTAAACATTATAAAATGATTTAAAAAAATTATTTATATAATTATTTATTTTTATTAGATTTAGGATAATTTAATATTTAATATTTATTTATAGTGTTTTATTAATTTATTAATAAATATTTTAATTGATTATTTTATTTATTTTTTTTATTTTAGAATAATTTTAATTTTTTTCCAGTTTTTTTGTTATTAATTTATACATATATCATATTAAATTTATTTATTAAGTTTTAATATTCTATTATAATTAATTGTTTTATAAAATTATTTATTTATATATTTTTTAAATTTATTTAATAATTTTAAAAAATATATTTAGTTTATTATTTTATATTTACTATTATTTCTATTATATTTTAGCAATATTTATTTTCTTTTTTTATCCTCACTTTCTTCTTTTATGGGAACATGGAATTGTCTGGGGTGGCGAGGGGGTTGGAATTTCCTAGAAGCCAGTAACTCCTCCTCTTGGTGACTTCACACAACATCTTTCAGATGCGCTACTCTGGGCATGTGGTCGACTTATTGCAGCAACGATGACTCCTCTTGTGGAATCATGTGCATTTAGAGCATGAAATTCTAGATCTAGATGATTTTTTCATCAATAAGAAATTCACTTTCGGTGGATCAAATATATAGTGATCATACAACACCACCGTAGGGATGGTGATTTGTGGTAGTGGGTACTCCAACTCCGATGGATCCAGGTAGTGAGATCTGGATTTCCATATCTTACATCAATTTTTAGAAATGTCGTAATGTGTGATAGACTTGTAAACAATTTAATTAGTGGATCAATCTTTTGTGGTGATGTTGTGTTGAGGTTGAGGTCTGGTGGTATGTGCGGGACAAATGGTGTCCGATAAGCTATCAAAGAAGAAATGGTGGTGGCTCGCAAGTGAATAAGAGTCAGAAATGTCAATTGTCTGTGAAGGGAGGAAACTCTGGAAGAAGAACTGAGAAACCTCTAGTACACATGTAGTGTGTTTTAATGTCGCATGATTTATGTACATGGACATTATATTACTTTTTCAGAATACATAATACATTACACACATATACTACCAAGAACCATATTAGTTTAGTGTATTTTGAAACAAATAACTGAAATGTCTATCATGGTGAAAGAACATCAATATCTCCCATAAATATAATCCCCTTTTGTTTCCTACCTTAAACAATTCATTATATACTAGGGAAAATAATACATGAAAAGTTTGAGCAAAATTTCTCATTAAGGGTACTAATTTAGAATATAAAACAAACCATAAGCATAAAAATCTAAAAACAAGGATATAAAGCTTAAATATCAAAATCGTGAGTCATAAAATAAATCCAGGCAGTATTTAAGGCATAGATCATAAAGAAACATTATCAATGATAAAATTTCATTGGCATAAAACTAGGAAATGTGGAAAACAAACAATAACATAACATGATTTCCATATTATCCAAGGCATTGCTGCCAAGACCATGATGGTGGACAAAGTCAATTACTAAACTAGGTGTACTTGTTGTTCCAACCATGTATTACGGAACCAAATTTAATTTTCATTCCTTCTTTGTATTACTAAATGATATTTACTTTTCGTTTGAGTCATGTATATCTTAGGAGGTATAAATCTTTATCCAATGCATTAGAGCAATATATAGGTCCAACCTATCTAATAATGAATCATTCTTACATGTGCCACAAAAACATAAATCATTCATCATATCATAACTTATGAAATAATTTTTTTTTAAAGATTATTCCATCATAACATATTCCATATAAAATATCATTCCATAATTAACACAATCTGATCATAATAATAATGGGTATAGAAACATAACCCTTTTTAAACAGTGTCATCTTAGATGGAAACTAATTTTGATAAAACACATGGACATAATTCTTCAGAAAGATATCCTTTCTTCCTCAACAATTATTTATTTAATAAAATTGGCATACAATTTTTAAATAAAAATATTTAGTGGAAAATTAAATTGAAATAATGTAGAGGATGATTTATAGAAATAAGGAATCACGAAATTGTAAAAATCAATTCATTCTGTATAAGTTATAATCCTCATGCTTTTTTCTAAAAATGTCAACAAGTACCTCTTATGGAAAACAAAAGAAACATTCCTTCCATACTAGGTAGTAAAAGTCAATAATGGTTAAAAATGAAATTAAACATACATATAATAATAGAAAACATTATATGAATACAAAGACATGGATGATAAATATATCACCAGTAAATACTTACGTATAAACAATCTCGGATAAAAATGATATTGAAGAATTATCCCTTAAATTATGTCTAATTTATACCATATGTGTATGAAACAACTATATAGTGGGATTAAACTTATTATTTAATTGTAACATGACCATACTAATATCTATGATATCATATATGATTAAATTATGACTTTATATGACAAATTTGTTTGTTAATTCCATGTTAATGCAACGTTTTGGTGAACAATCATTTTATTTAGAGTATGTGTTTTGACCTATTATTATTGATATTATTACATAGATCGGGATTTACATACTTATAGAAAGTAAAAAATTTATTTTTAATAAATATAATGTATTGAAATATGTATAATTGATAGATAAATGAAATGGAATACAACGTTTATGGATACGGTAGGTCATGCGTATGCATGAACAATGTTTCTGTTTCCATATTGAATTGAATAGAAGCAAGTAAATGACACACACACACACATATATATACCTAAGTCCAAAATCCTTATAATTTTGTATATTTATTTCTTATGTCTTATATATATTTTAGAATAATTCTCGAATGGTTCACGTGGTTTATGAATCTTAGCGCATCGTGGAGACGCTACGCCATACATACGCATGAGGGATGATATCATTCAATTTATTGTTAAATGGTATGTAATTGGATGGTATATTATTTATATATAATAATTATCATGTTATATCCATTATTTACATCTATTATACTCATAATTATACCCATAAAAATTATGAATATTTTAACAAAACAATTACAACACGATGTGTATATGGTAATCAATGTGTACGCATGCCTGGTGATATTGTTACTCATATGATGGATAAAATGAGGCATATGGTAGTCCCATAAGGATAATAACATATAAGAATTTATAATATACTGTATTTAATACATTATTATGATAACATCATAATGAGATTAAGTATAAGAAGAAAACAATTTTGAATGAGGTGATAAAACAATTACTTCTTTTTTTAGTTTATATTTTTGATTTGCACAAAAGGTATACATAGGATGGGTTTTTCTTACAATTTTTGTCCCCTAGGAGAAATTAAGGAAAGTTAGGAGCATATTTAAAAATATTTTGGATGAGACAATGGGCCTGAAAGGTGTGAGTAAATGAGTTGAGGCGGTGGCCTTTTATAAGAGGGAGGGGGCAATTTAAGGATGTCTTGATATCTTAATCTATTATAAATTTATTTTCAATTTATAATGGCCAAAAATGAATTTATTTATAATATAATATTTTATGGGTAAAAATCCTTTGATCCAATTACATTTAGACATGTTTTTGTTTTTATTTTAACCCTTATCATTTTGATTTTTCATTATTTAATCAATTTAATTTAATTTTTTGAAATAATATTCTAAATAATAATTGGTTATAAATATTTACATATGAGTTTTAAATTTTCCATAATTGGATAAATTATGAAATTATCAACCATATAATTTTCACTTTGTAATTTTGAAATATTTTTTTTTATTTTTACGTATTTTAATAATGTGTTATTTTTATAAAGTCTCAATAGTGGCAATTTTGACACTATTAATTTTTTTACTTTAAATAAAATCCACAAATAATATTAATTAGAAAAAATATAGTTAATAAACTCAAAAAATTTCATCGTATCCAATAAAATTCATGCATCAGATTAATTATTTCATATTATATATCTTTTAATATTTTTGAAACCCATTATTTGATATATCTATTAATAAAATAATTTCTACATCACTATTGTTTCATAATTAATGGTAAATACTTAATCTCTAATAATTATAAATAAATTCAAATCATTTATATAATTTCACTATATTTATAGATAAGATTTATTTTATGAATATTTATAAAAATTTTCTTCACATTAAAATTATTATACTAAGAAGAGATAAGAGAGTGACATATTGTCTCATTCTTTTGTTTTAATTGAAATTACATAACTTTCATGGATACAATTCTATTAAATGAATATATTCATACAATTAGGTGATATATGTAGACATTAATTCATCCAATAGGATTTTTACGGTGATCTAGTAGTTTTATTATCTTTATCATATTATTTGTTACCCTAATTTTCCAGATCTACCATTAACTATTTTATATATAAATTTCGATAGTAACTATTCATATTATAAAAAAAATTAAATGTAACCTATTAACATAATTTTGAACCTCTTATTGAAAATTTGGAATAGATTTTTCAATATTCAAAATACATAATTTACATTAATTAATCTAAAATTATTTCTAGTTGTCAAAACCAGAAAATGGGTTTTAAGAAGAAAAAACTATCGAATGATTGACATGAGTTTGCGCCCAATTTAATTATGAAGTTACATATAATGAAAAAAATGTAATTAAATTATAAAAACATAATTCAATTACACATTAAAACCAATTTAAAAGATAATGTGACACTATAAATCAATTATATGAAAATGCATTTTTGAATTAAAAAGTAGTATTTTTCACTATTCATTAAATTATAAATTTTATCTGAAAAATACCAAAATATCATCCAAAGTAAATTTTGATTTTTTTAGTCCAAAAAATATGTTTATAATGTCAAATATAACTTATAATAACGTAAAAACATGATCTAAAATGGGTTCCCCATTGAAGGTTAGTAAAAATCCATTTTTAGAAAAACACTCGTTTTATCTGCAAAATTGAATTTTTTAATATCATGTTCTACAAAAATAAATATTAGGAATAATATTGTTATATTAAATTGAAAATTTATTTATTAACATTCATAATGACTAGTTTATATACCACTATAAAATAATATTTTAATAAAATATATTTTTTGTGAAACTCGGTATTGGGTACAACGCAAGCTATCGAGGAAGGTCACTCTTGCATGTAACATAATCTATGGTATTTTTTAATGTAGTTAAATATTAAATTGGTGTTTCGTTTAAAATAATCCTAAAATATTTATTTTCAACATTTAACAAAATCTATACTCCTTATTGCATGTACTGTACGCCAACTCAGTGTTGGTGTAACATAAGGAAAGTAAATTTAGTTTGAAGGGAATGTTTGACTTAGTGAATTACAAGATTTAAAATTATATTTTAATTTATTGAAAAATTTTTCCCATTAAATCTCTAGGTGTTTCATTATAGACCCCTTAAAATTAATATATCTCTAAATTTTTCGGGGTTATAAAATGTTTACTACCTGAATGTTTTTTCATGGTTACCCACATAGAAAAAAGGAATACAAAAATATCATTTTAAAAAAGTAAAGTTAGAAACATAATAGTTACCCAAAGTAACTCATCACTTGGTTTCCAAATAGGATAACATATGTTCGAACTGAAATCATAGATATGGAAGAAATATATAACTATAATGTTCTTATGTATAGCTGTAGAAACAAGGTTTGGAGAAATTTAACAACAAGAAATCCAAAAATAAGTAATGATATAAGGGATATGCTAATTCATTGTATAAGAAGGTAATATGACTATATTTTTGGTTATTGAGATAATTTTCCTAAATGAGAAGAAATACATAGTTGATTTCATTACAATCCCATCAATATTCGTGACTTGAACAATTTCCACTTCATCTCTTATTCAATGAAATGAAGTTGAATTTTTCATTCCAAATGTGTAAGAATATCATGCGATCCTTAAATAGAATGATAGGTTCTTCTATATATATTTATCACCAAAAGGTTATCACAAGTTTTCCAATATACATAATTTCATTTATGGTGAGATTAATTGTATATGGTTCTAAATATGGACTTATATTTCAACTATCATTCCGATTAAAAATTTAAAACAAATTTATACTAATCTAAGACTTCATATAGGCTAGTGGTAGCAATAAATATTGTCACACTTCAGTTGTGGGTTCAATTCCCATAGCCTTGTCTGATGCGACCGGTTATCACCCGTCCTTTGGGTTTTTATTTTTTTAACATATAACAATGTAGAAATAATATTAAACAAAAGTTTTAGAATATAAAAATACTATCTGACACCCATCATAATCCATTCGAACCATTAGCCTAATCCAAAATACTTTTTCACAAACTCATAATTCAAAAAAACAATTATATAGAAGTTCATATAATAACAATAGCAATACCATAATTTATCCACCATATATCATAAGATATATATTTTTGGCTACATTCCAAACATTTTAATGACTTCTTCATGAATTCTCTTGAGTTGTTGTAATAATAAAAATTAACACATATTCTTAATTAAAACATGTATGTTTCCTAAATCATAATTTTATTGGACATATTATATAAGTCCCAAACAGTTTTATACTTCATCTATGATATCATGACCAACTTGTCAATAACTCTAAAATTTGATCCCAATAAACTTGCATAATATAATTTACTTATTCAAATCCAACATAGCTTTATCCAAAAATCATTATCTGAACATAATGGACATATTAAGGATTAAATTTACCTTAAAATGTGTTCTCTATGTATATCAAATTTCACTTAAATCACCATTTGGATCTTTATAACAATCCAACATATTAATTAAAAATGTTAATGAGAAACTTTTACTGAAAACACTTATATATTTCATGATTTGTATAACAAAATCTATGAATTCTAAAACATATACACCTCAATCACCCAAATTTATTATTAATCCATTAATCAGGATCCACGGTCATCATAATTCCTAAAATATAAATCATGTATTAAGGTTTCTCAATATCAAGAATCTTAGTTTTAAGGTAAAAAATACTGGTGGAACATGGTATACCTTTAACATATCATTTACAATGTCATTATCCTCTACAATATGACAAAAAATCACACTATCGTAATGATTCTATTCATTATATTTCCACTTTTGAAATTGATCTTCATTATTTGCATAATTTCTACATCGTAAACATTCAATGGTTAACAATGTCTTATGTAGTTAGGGCTGTTGACTAAGACTAATAAAAGTGTGAGAAATACATATCAGATATTTGAAAAACATATGTAAGGAAACATACATATAATATTTCAATCTATAATATCTTAGGTTTAATAAAACGTTATTCATCAATATCTCAAACAATCTTAGAGTGTACCCTATACATGAATTATCCTTTGGATATCCCTAGACAAATATTTTGAAATATATCTAGGGATATAATTAATTGTTTCGAATCATAGAATTCAATAGTTGACTTAACGTAGACTCTAAAAACAACTATAAAAACCCAAGAATGAAAAACAAGGATATTGCATTACATTTTCAGAATACATAATACAGTATGAAAATATACGAACAAATGCCATATTTGTTTAATGTCTTTAGAAACATGTAACATAATCTTCTATCTTGATAAAATATCATCAAAATCTCCGATAAATAACTTCGCATTTTTTATTACATAAAACATTTATTTATATCCTAGGTAAAGAAAACATAAAATGGGTGAGCTAAAATTCCCAATAAGAGTAAAAATTGGGAATATAAATCAAATCATAAACATCATGAATATAAAAAATGATCATAAAGTTTAAATATAAAAATCACGAGTCATCAAATGAGAGTTATGATTTGATACATGGGAAAGTAGTGAGTTGACCATAAACATTTTAAAGGCAATGATCCAATGAATATAAGTGATTTATCACGACCCATGTATTTTGGTGGTGTTATTTAGTGTATTTTCTATATCTTAACATTATAATTTTATGCTTCATGGATGTAGCCTAGTGATGGTGAACCAATGACGACTTATTGTATCCTTCTGTTTTATTTCCATCTTTAAATTTTATGTATCATCATCAGATAATTGTTAGAAAATATAACTGAAATATAAAAAGAAAATATAAAAATGTTATTCTTATTATAAAGTGGTAAAGATCTAGTGGGATATAAATAATTTTGAAAATAATATATATACCATCATTCACCCCCAAGTGTATCTAAGATACTATTGTACTGAAAATTTTTTGAATAAAAATATACTTAAAAACTATAAAATATTCACATACAAGGAGAACACACTACAACAAAATTAATTACTATGCTATGAATTTATTTAATCCATATTTTAAAGAAGACTAAAACAAACTAGATCTTTCATAACGCACTTTTAGTAGTGGATATGGATAATTTATGAAAATATTTGGTGCACTACTACTACAATGTTATATAATTTGTATTTATATGATACTCTAATAATATCCATGTTTAGAGACACTGGTGAATCTTTTTGATTTATAACCCTAGATAATTCTCCCTCATGTTGGATTATGATCCCATTTAAATAAGATCACAAAATAAACCTTTTATGTAATTTTTGTTATTTATATTTATGTATTTATGATTCATGATCGTTTTTCAATCATTATTCAATTTTTTTATAAATAGTTCCATAATAGTGTATCATTCATTCAATCATTATTCACATCTTTGTATTTCCCATCTAATAAAAATTTGACCCTTATATGGCTAATGGAATGTATCTGTGTTACCAAACAATAATGTTTCTATATAAAATAACAATTTTCAATCATCCTATGAATTTAATTACTATAAATAAAGGTATTTTTTAAAAAAATTATTTATCCTTTACTAAATTCATTAAATTTTTAAAATGGAAATTTACTCAATTACCAATACTTATATACATAAACACCGCAAAAATACATAGATGATTTGAATGTGGTGCTTATTGATAGATATACATTATAAGATTTTTTATGTTACCCACTATTTTATTCTCTAATGAATCATACAAACACAATTTTAATTTTTTTATTTTCATTAATAGAATGTAGAAATGACAATATGTTGAAAAGAATCATAAAACAATTATAACTAAAAACCATTTTCAAACTAAATAATCCAAAGTTACACTACAATCATATTTAAAATTATATATTTTAATTAATTTTTTGGAAGGAATTATAATTCCATAGTAATATGTGATTATAATTTTTTAATTAAAATTATCATTAAAAATTAAAATTAAAATTTAAAGTTGAAATATTTTGTTAAAAATGTATAGAAAAAGTATATTGGTAAAATCAAGGTAGGAAATTCATGGGAGCCCTCAAATTCATTATAATAAACCTAATAAAAATAACATTGCAATCTTATGGTGTGAACATTTTATTCAAATGAATAAAAATTTATTTCTATTTATTTAATTCTCCAAATTAATATTTTTAAAGAAACAATTTAAAGATACAATTAAGAAAAAGGCCTAAAATATATTTTTTGAATTTTTTTTTTGAAAAATGAAATTATATTAATTTCTCAATGGAAAAAAGAATTTACTTTCTTATAATTTAAAATTTTCATATTATAATTTTATATAATAATTTTTATAATTAATTTTATTCAAAAATAATTAGTTAATATATTCGGTGCAATGAAAATCCCCTCCATAAATATTCATCTAAATAAACTCATGTTAAATTATGATGAGATTTTTTACACAAAATCATTGAATAAAACTACAAATTTTATTTAAAAATGTTGGTCTACTAGAAAATATCATTAATAATATAATATTTAAAAATCAATGGAAATTTTTATTGAATAATTCTACTAAAAATGAATTAAAAATTAAAATATAATCTTTCAAAGAACAGTTTCAATTGAAAATTTTATTGCGTAGAAAAATTACAATTCATTTTTAATTCTTACAAAAAATAATTTAGATTTTACAACTATAAAATATTATAAATTTTGATTTTGAAAATTAAATAACAAATTACCCTATAAAATGGATGAAATATGTTACAGTGTCATGTAAAGGGTTGATTTTAAATTTTATTTATGTGAAATCATTTATACATTGTAATTTTTTGGTAGAAAAATGTTATAAGATATATATTCATTATAATTTTTATATGAATGGTTGTTTTAGTGAAAATACGTAGAAGAGATGATTTAAAACTAAGGGTTTGGTGGTGGTCCACTTGAATTTTATTGGGCTTTAGATGTAGGGAGTTCCACTGCTCTCTCCAATAAAGATATATTGGAAGACCACCATATTTTCAGTAGGAGGCTAGGATCCCTATTTTTAAACTATTATTGGATTATACAATAAAAATTTCAACCCCATGTTCATGTAGTGGGTTCCCTAGAGTCAAATTTAATAGAACATTTGATTTTCTTCTCATGTATATAGTAAGTTAGGCCTGATGTTTTACTAACCTTTATGTGTTTACATTTCTACATGATATATTAAATTGTAATTTCTATATGTTATTTTTTATATCAAAAGGTTATAGATGATCCTAGTATATCCTGAGAAACTCAAGATAATATGAAATTAATCATATACAAATGTCATATGGTGTAAATAAATAATATTGATTGGACATAGTTGATGATTGAAAATCAAGAGATTGGGGATAAACCATATGTTGTTGAATGTGTGTTAACATTTAGAAATTTAGTTTTTCTTATATACTAATGTATGTTTCATAGTAGGGTTAATCCTTTGGGGAAGGTGCCTAAGCCAAAAAAAAATTAGAACCAAACCTCACTATTGAAAATAGATCGTGGATTTTCTTTTAAACATTTAAATTTTATTATATAGTTTTTATTTTATTATGATAAAAAATGTGAGACTATGAATCAACGCATTAATCTATATTAATGATGAATCAATTAGAATAACAGGGAACTACAAATAGAAACAGGTACAGAGAAGAAAGAGATCGAGAAGAATATTCAGGAATTCTAAAAAGACTATTATAGACTGATGAATTATTTACTACTTCTAATAGAATCAACCTTCATAAAATGCTTGAAAATCTCCCTTTCTAGGATATTAAACAAATATAATATTGAAACATAAAGTTATCCACTCGAAAAATCAATCGAATTGCTTTTAATTTTTAATTAAATATACAATTGAAATAAAACTCCTTCTAATATTCTAATATTGATGAAATTAAAGCATGAAGAATGAAATTATGATCAATCTTACTGAATGATCACGGTGTATTGTATTTGAAAAAGTTATGGTGTAAATAATTGAGATTAAAATTGAAATCAATGTCACTGATTGATTCAAATTTTTTAAGAAAGAAGGTATATGATGAAATCAAAATAATGTAGCGAGTACAATTTAAATTCCTATGCCAAGAGATTTATTCTAAATTCATACTGATAATAATAATTTGGAATATTCAATTATAAATTATAGAAATTGTTTTCCAAAGGGAATAAAATATTCCTATCGGCTGTTGATCTACTACTTTTCAACCTCTAACATGAGGTTTGTAGTTATCCTCCCTCAATAGTCTCATAGATCTGCTCTCCATCCATCTATGGAAACTGTCATCAAAAGTGTTGAAGGAATTAGATAAATTATTCCATCTCAATTCAATTAATGAACATTGAAATTTAAAATCTTCTGTCACTTCTTATTCCTCACCTACTGCAAGCACCGACTTAGGAAGTTCATATTCTTGTACACCACCCACATGTTTTTTTTCTCTTATTTCCCATGTTACTTTTAATTCTCCCTTATAACAAACTACTTCAAATAGTTGGTTTGAATCTGTTTGTGAACTCTTCTCGTGATTGTATGTGAAAATGAAAATATACTTTAATTAATATTGTTTTTAAACTGAATAAAATCATTTAATAAAAATTTAATTTTATATAAATTTTTATTATTATTATATTAATGATAATTTGGCATTTCATATTTATTTATAGTTTTTTATTAAATAATTAATAAAGTTTTTAAATGATTATTTTATTAGTTTATTATTTTATTTAAAAATAATTTTAATTATATTTTAATGTTTTTATCTTATTAATTTTAACATTTGTCTAATTTTTAATTATTATTTTATAATTATAATAGTTATTTTATTAAATTTATTTATTAAGTTAATTTTAATTTATTATTACTATTTATTTAAAAAACATTAATTAATATTGTATTTATTTTTATTAATAATTAAAAAAAATTATTTTATTTATTATTTTATTTGTACTATTATTACGATTATATTTTAGTAATTGTTATTTTATATTTTTGTCCTCACTTTCTTTCATTATGTGCACAATGAAGGTTCTGGGGTGGAGGGGCTCGACATCTCCCAGAAGTTAGTAGTTCCTTTTCATAGTGACTTCACATGACATCATTCGGCTGCGCATCTCTAGCCATGGGGGTCGGCTCCTTGCAGCGATGGTGGCTCCTCTTACAGCAGCATTTGCATTTAGAGCATGAGCTTCTTGATCTGGAGGAATTTTTCATCAATAAATAGTTCACGCAAAGTGGATCCCTTATTCAGTGGTGATCATACAGTTCCATAGTAGTGAATGTAATTGGAGGCAGTGGGTACTCCACCACTGATGGATCCAGCTAGTTAGACTTGGATTTCTATATATGAAGTCAATTTTTAGAAATCTCATAATGTTGAATAGACATGTAAACTATTTCATTAATGGTTCGATATTTGGAGGTGTTGTTTTTATGAGGTTGAGGAATGGTGGTATTTTCGGGTCAAAAGGTGTATGGTTAGAGGTTAAAGACGAAATGGTGGTGTCTCACAAGTGAATATGAGTCAGCAATGTCACTAGTCTGTGAAGGTTGGAAACTCTGGCAGAAGAAGTGAGACACCTCTAGTACACCTGCAGTGTGTTTTAATGTCCCATTCTTGATGTACATGGACATTACATTACTTTTTTAGAATAAAAAATAAATTATACAAATATACTCCCAAACACCATATTAGTTTATTGTCTTGGGAAACATGGAACATAAACTTCTATCTTGGTGAAGGAACATCATTACCTCCCATAAATGGTATCCCCATTTGTTTTCCTACCTAAAAGAAATCATTATATAGTAGGGAAAATAATACATGAAAATCATGAGAAAAAATGCTCGTTAAGGATAATCATTTAGAATAGAAAACAAACCATAAGCATAAGAATGTAAAAACATGAACATGAAGTTTAAATATCAAAATTGTGAGTCAGAAAATAAATCTTGGATGTATGTAATGCATAAACTATAAAGAAACATTAACAATGATAAACTTTCATTGGTATAAAACTAGGAAATGGGGAAAAAAATATGTACATAATATGATTTCCAAAGTATCCAAAGAATTTCCTCCAAGACCATTAGGGTAGAAAAATTCCATTACTGAACTAGGTTTACTTGTTGTTCCAACCATGTATTACAGAACCATATTTACTTCTGGTTCCATCTTTGTATTACTATACCATAATTACTTTCCGTTCATTTCATTTATATCTCTTGAGATACAAATTTTTACCCAATGCATTGGAGCGAGATATAAGTCCCACCAGTCAAATAAAGTAATCATTCTTACATGTTCCGAAAACATAAATCATTCATCATAGTATAACCTCAAAAATAAAATGGGTTTCTAAAACATTATTCCATCATAACATAATCCATTTAAAATATCATTCTATAATTAACAAAATCTAATCATAGTAATAATGGGTATAGAAACATAACCCTATTTAACCAGTGTCATCATAGATGGAAATTAATTTTGGTAAAAGAAATGAACATAATTATTCATAAAAAATATCCTTTCTTCCTTAATAATGATATATTTTATCAATTTGAAACACAATTTTAAAGGAAAATTATTTCTTTTAAAATAAAAAAGAAATACTACAGAGGAATCTTCATGAAAATAAGGCTTCATGAAACTGTAAAAATCAATTCATGCTTTATAAGTCATTATCCTCATACTTTTTCTGAAAATGTCAAAAATTATATCATATGGTAAAAAAATATATATTCCTTCCATACCATTTAGTAAAAGTAAAAATTGGGTAAAAATTACATTAACTATATATAGAATTATCGAAAAAAAATTATAAATACATAGACATGGATGATAAATATATCCCCAATAAATACTTAAGTAAAAAAAATTTAGATAAAAATGAGATTGAAAAATTATCCCTTACCTTAGGTCTGATTTCTACCGTATGTTTTTAAAACTTCTGTATAATGGGTTTAAACATATTATTAAATTGTAACATAACCAAAATAATATCTATGATATCACATATGATTCACTTATGACTTTATATTACTCGTTTCCTTGTCAATTCCATGTTAAAGCAAGGTTTGGGGGGACAATAAATTTATTTATCATATGTGTTTTGACATATTATTCATGATATTATTTCATAGATAATGATTTAAATTCGTCCTGAAAGAAAAAAATTATTTATGTTTCATAAATATTCAGTATATAAATATATATAATAGATAGATAAATTAAATGGAATACAACATTTATGGATACGGTAGGCCATGTGTACGCATGAAAAATGTTTCTGTTTCCTTATTGAATTAAATTGAAGTAAATGAAATATATATATATATATAATTATGTCTAGTATCATTATAATTCCATATATTTAATTCTTATTTGTTATATATACTTCATAATAATTCTTGAATGGTTAATGTGGATAATGAATCTCATCGCATCGTGGAGACACTATGCCATACTTACGCACGAGTGACGATATCATTCACATTATGGTAAAATGGTATGGAATTGGAAGGTATATTAATTATTATGAATAATTATCTGGTTATATCCATTATTTACGTATATTATACTCAACATTATATCAATCAAAATTATGTATTTCTGAACAAAAAAGTACACCATGACGTGCAGACGGTAAGCCGTATGTACGCACACATGGTGATATTATTATTCATAGGATGGATAAAATAAGGCATAAGGTTGTCCCATAATTATAATAATATATAAAAATGTAGAATATAATATATTTAATACATTAGTATGATAACTTAAAAATAATATTAAGTAGAATAATAATATAATTTTGAAAGAGTTGATAAAACAATCACTACTTTTTTGATATTATATTTTTGATTTTCAAAAAAGGACTCCCTGGGATGGGTTTCATTCTAATGTGTTTACTCTAAGATCAAGGTAGGAATGTTGGGATCTTATTTGAGAAGATTTTGGATGAAATAAAGGGCGTGAAAGGTGTGAGTAAATGAGTAGAGGTGGTGGCCATTTATAAGAGGGAGGAGGGGCAATTTAGGGACGTCTTGATATATTAATCTATTATAAATTTATTTTAGGTTTATAATGGTTCAAAACTCATTTATTTCTAAGATAATATTTTTATGGGTATAGATACTCTCAACCAAAAAATTTTAGACATGTTTTTTTAAACCTTATCATTTTGATTTTTCATTATTTAATCAATTTAATGTTATTTTTTGACATAATAATCTAAATAATAATTTTTTATAAATATTTAATAATTATTTTTAGATTGTCCATAATTGGATAATTAATTAAATTATCAACCATATAATTTTAACTTTTTAATTTTTAAATTTTATTTTTGATTTTAAAATAATTTAATAATATGTTATTTTTATAAAATCTCAATAGTGTCAATTTTGACACTATTCATTTATTTTAATTTAAATACAGTCCAAAAATAATATAAATTACAACCAAAATAGTTAATAAAATCATAAAATTTCATCTTCTCCTATAAAATTTAGGTATCACATTAATTATTTCATATAATATTTCATTTAATATTTTTAAGGCCCTTTATTTGATATTTCTATATATAAAATATTTTCTACATCAATATTGTTTCATAATTAATGGTAAATATTTAAACACAAAAAATTATAAATAAATTTGAATAATGTATATAATTTTATTATCTATTTAGATAATATTTATTTTATGAATATTTATCAAATTTATCACTACATTAAAACTATTATACTTATAACAGATAGGAGAGTGACATGTTGTCACTTTCTTTTATTTTAATTATAATTACATCACTTTCATGGAAAAAATACATTAAATGAATTAATTATGAACCTTATATTATATTGGTAGAAATTAATTCAACCAATAATAATTTTAAAGGATTTAGAGTAGTTTTATTATCTTTATCATATTAATTTTTACCCTAATTTACCAGATTTAACTTTAATTGTTTTAAATGAAAATTACCATAGTTACTATTCAAATTATCCAAAGAAATGTAACCTACTAACCTATTTTGGACCACATGATTCCAAATATGAATTCCATTTATAAAAATTCCAAACAAATAATTGGCATTAATTATTTTAAAATTATTTTTGTTTTTCAAAACTAGAAAATAGGTTTTAAGGAGTAAAAACTATCAACAGATTGACATGCATTTATGCTCAATTTAAATGTGAAATTATTTCTAATGAAAAAATTATAATTAAATGATAAAAACATAATTAAATTATAATTTAAAAGAAATTATAAATATAATATAATGATATAAATAACTTATATGAAAATGAAATTTTTAATTAAAATGCAGTATTTTTCAATATTCACTAAAATATAAATTTTATCATAAAAATACTAAAATTTCTTCCAAAGTAAATTTTGATTTCCGTATTCAAAATTATTGGTTTATTATGTCAAATATAACTAATAAAATCATAAAAACTTGATTTAAAATGGGTTCCCTATCAAATGTTGGTAAAACTGCTTTTTTTTAAAACGCATTTTTTCTGGAAAATTGAATTTTTTATTTCATGTTCCACAAAAACACATAATATGAATTTTAATGTTATATAAAATTAAAATTTTTTTTAATACTATTCATAATTATTAGTTTATATCCTACTAAAAAGTAATATTTAAATAAATTATCTTTTTAGTGAATCTCGGTACTGCATACAATGCAAGCTAGCAAGGAAGGTAAAACTTGCGTGTATCAAAGTCCATGGAAGTGGAGTGTGTAGTTCAATATCACATTGGTGTTTCATATTACATAATCAATACATATTTCATTTATACATTAAAAAGAATTGATACTCATCGTTTCATGTATCGTACGCCTACTCAGTGTTGGTGTAACATATGACAAGTATGTTCAGGGTGAAGGGAATGTCTGACATACTGCATTGCATGATTTAAAACAACATTTTAATTTATTCAAATAAATTAGCCCATAATATCTCTAGGCATCACCTTATATATCCATTAAAATGAATTTCTTCCTAAAAAATCATCGTGGTAATTAAAGGTTCACTACTTTAATTTTTTTTTCACGGAAAAAGACATCAAAAAATATACTAAAAGTTCATTTAAAAAAAAGGAAAGTTAGAAACATAATAGTTACCCAAAGTAACTCATCACTGGGTTTCAAAATAAGAGAACCTATGTGGGAACTGAAAACATATATATGAAATAAAATCTATCTATAATGTTCTGATGTATAGTGATAGAAACAAGGTATGGATAAAACTAACAAAAAGAAATCCATAAATCTGCAATGATTTTAGGGTACATCTTATTCATCGGATAAAATGGTAATAGGATTAAATTTTTGGTTTTCAAGATGATTTTCCTCAATGGGAAGAAATACTTACTTGATTTTAGTACAATCTAATCAATTATGGTGACTTGAAAAATTTCCACTTCATCTCTAATTTAATGAAATAGTGTTGAATTTTTTATTCCAAAAGTGTAAGCATATCACGAGATCCTTAAATAGAATGATATGTCATTCCATATATATTTATCACAAAAAGGTTATCAAAATTTATCAAATATAAATAAGTCCATCTATGGTGAGAGTAATCATATATGGTTCTAAATATGGAATTATATTTCTTCCATAATTTTGATTAAATAAAATAAAACTAATTTATACTATTCTGAGACTTCTTATTGGTTAGTGGTAGGCAATAAAGCTTGTCGTAATTCGGTTGTGTGTTCGATTCTCGCATCCTTGTCCGACACAACCGATTATCATCTGTCATTTGGGTTGTCCTTTTTTTAAACCTATAACATTCTAGAAATAATATTAATCAAATGTTTTAGAATTAAAAAATATTATCTGACGTCCAACATTATCCATTCGAACCATTAGTCTTATCCAAAATACATTTGTCCAAACTCATAGTACAAAAAAACAATTACAGAAAAGGTCATACAAAAATAATATGAATAAATTAATTTATGAACCATATATCATAAGATATATATTGTTTCTCACATTCCAAACATTTGAATTACTTCATCATGAATACTCTTGAGTTATTGTAATAACAAAAATTAACATATATCGTTAATGAAAACATGTATGTTTTCGTATTCAATATTTTATTGGATATATTACCTAAGTTCCAACTATTTCTATACTTAATCTATGAAATCATAACCTACTTTTCAATAACTCAAAAATTAAATCCCAAGAAACTAGCATAATTCAATTTACATATTCAAATCCAATATAGCTTTATCAAAAACAATTATATGAACATAATGGACATATTCATGATTAAATTTAGCTTAAAAATTTGTTCTCCAAGTTTATCACCATACACATAATTCACCCTTTGGCTTCTTATAACAATCCAATATATCCATTCCAAATAGTTAATAAGAAAATTATACTAAAAACACTTATATATTTCATTATTCGTATAACATAATCTATGAATTCTGAAACATATACACCTCCACCACCAAAATTTATTCTTAAACCATTACTTAGGATCCATCATCATGATATTTCATAAAATATGAATCATCTCATAAGGTTTATCAGCACCAATAATCATAGGTTTAATATAAAAAATATTTGAAGAACATGACATACCTTTAACATGTCGTTTACAAAATCTTTATCCTCTGCAGTATGACCAAAAATCGCACTATCCTAATGATTTTATTCATGTAACTTCCACATAGGAAATTTAAATTCATTATTCGCATAATTTCTACATCGCCAAAATTCAATTGGTTACAATTTTCTATCTAGTTATGGCTATTGACTAAGACTAAAACAAGTGTGAGAAATACATACTAGTGATTTCAAACACATATGTTAGGTAACATACATATAATATTTCAGTCTAGGATATCTTAGGTTTAATACTACGTTATTCATCATTATCTCAAACACTCTATGATTGTATCCTATACATGGCTTATTCTTTAGGATATCCCTAAAAACATCTCTGGAAATATCTCTAGTGATCTCACTAGTGATTTTACATCCTAGTATTCAATGGTTGACCAATCATTCACTTTGATTCCAACTATAATGACCCAAGCATGATGTACAAGGACATTACATTACATTTTCAGAATACATAAAACATTACAAAAAAAATACGCACAAATACCATATTAGTTTAATTTATTTATTAACTTGGAACATAATCTTCTATATTGTTGAAAGATCTTAAAATATTCCCATAAATATCTTCTCCTTTATTCCTACATAAAAAATTTATTAATATATTCGGGAAAAGTAAACATAAAATTAGTGATAAAAAATTCCTAGTAAGGGTAAACATGGAAAATATAAAACAATCCATAAACATCAGAATGTAAAAACATTAACATAATGTTTAAATTTAAAAATCACGAGTCATGAAATAAATCATGGCATTAAGTCAGTCATAATTTATAAAAGAGAATTATCCATGATAAAATAGCATTGGAATAAAACATGGAATTATGGAAAACAAATAAGCACATATTATTATTTCCATAGTAACTAAGGCATTGCGTCCACGGCCATCAGAGTGGATAATATCCACTATTAAACTGGGTTTTCTTTCCTTTCTATCCGTGTATTACTAAACCTAATTTACATGTCTTTCTATCCCTATATTTATGAATTGGATTTAATTTCCATTATATTCATTTCTATATCATGATATATAAATAATTATCCAATGCATTGGATGGAGATTTTGGTCCCACCCATCTCATAATTAAATCATTCTTACATGTTTCACAAAAACATAAATAATTCATCACAACATAACCCAAGAAATAAAATGAGTATCTTAAACATCATTCCCTCTTAACATAATCCATATAAAATAAAATTGCTTCATTAAAATAATAAAATACTAGTTTTAATATTGATAAAAACATAACCATATTTAAACAGTTCCATCTTAGATGGAGAATAATTTTGATAAAACACTAGAACTTAATTCTTGAGGAAAATATCCTTTCTTCTTCAAAAAAATTTTATTTTCTCAAAATGTTGGAATTTTTTAAAAAAATAATTTCATGAAAAAAACATGAAATATATTAGAGTGAGATTCAAGGAAATAAGGCGTCATGAAATCCAAAAAATCAATTTATTTTTTATATTTTAAAAATTATTTTCTCGTACTTTTTCTGGAAAAGTCAAATAGTACCTCCTATGATAACCAAAAAAAATTTCCTTATATATTATTTTGTAATATTAAAAACATGGGTAAAAATGAAATTAAAAATACATTAAAAAATATTAAAAAATTTATGAATATATTTTCTGAAAACATAGACATAGATGATAAATATATCCCTAATAAATACTTATGTTTGAACAATCTCAGATAAAAATGATATTGTAAAATTATACCTTATCGTAGTTATTATTTATTTAGTATGTGTCGTAAATCTTTCATAGAAGGTATTGAAATATTACTAAATTCAAATAGAACCACAATAATATCTATTATATCATATATGATACACTTATGACTTTATATTACCCGTTTTTTTGTCGAGTCCATGTTAAAAAATGTATTGGATAATAATCATTTAACTTATTGTACGCGTTTTGACATGTTATTCCTGATATTATTACATAGGTCAGGATTTAATTACATTCAAAATGTAAAACATGATTTTTAAAAATATATATTCATTATATAAGTATATATAATAGATAGTTAAATGAAATGGAATACACCATTTATGGAGACGGTAGGTCTTACATACACATGAACATTGTTTCCGTTTCAATATTGAATTGAATACAAGCAAGTAAATGATATATATATACAAAAATATAGTGGAATTATTTTTTCATATAATTCATTATTATTTATTAAATATAATTTTTAATCATTCTTTAATGTTTAACCTTGAGAATGGTTCTAATTGAGCCGTCGAGAGGGTAGATCATACGTACGCACGAGCGATGATACCACTCACATTATGGTCAAATGGTATTGAATCGGATTGAATATTATTTATAAATAATAATTATCATTTAATACTCATTATTTTACTCTATTATAATCATTATTATACTTTTCCAAATTAAGTAATTTTGAATAAAAAATTACACCATGGTGGGGAGATGGTAAGGTGTATGTACGCACGCATGGTGATATTATTATTCAAGGGATGTATAAAAAGAAGTATAAGGTTTCCCATAATTATAATAAAATCTCAAAATATATAAGGTACTGGATTTATTACATTAGTTTGAGAACAAAATAAGAAGAATAATTTGATGAAGATTTTTTTTGAAATAGGTTATAAACCAATTAACTACTTTTCAATTATCTACTTTTTATTTTCACAAAAGGTCTCCCTAGGATAGATTTATATCCAACCTATTCTTTATAGAATTATGGTATATATTTTTGGTTCTTATTTTATAATATTTTGTTCAAGCCAATGGCCTTTAAATATGTGAGTATGTGAGTCGAGGTTGTGGGCTATTATAAGAGGGAGAAGTGACACTTTTTGAATGTCTACATATATTAATTAATTATAAATTTATTTTCATTTTATAATTGTCAAAATATCATTTATTTCGAATATAAGATGATTATTGGTCCAAATATTCTCAAAAGTTAAAATTTAGACATGTATTGTTCTATTTTAAACCTTATCATTTTGATTTATCCTTATATAATCTATTTACTTTTATTTGGGTTAATAATATACTAAATATTGAATGGTGATAAATATTTTCTTATGTGTTTCAAATTTTCCATAATTGGATACATAATGAAATTATAGAATATATAATTTTAAATTTGTAATCTTTAATTATTTTTGTGGCTTTTAAATAATTTAATAATATGTTAATTTTAAAAATATCAATAGTTTCAATATTGATAGTATTAATTTATTTGAATTTAATAAAATCCAAAAAAATATAAATTCAAAAAATTATATTTAATACACTAATAAAATTTCATAGTCACCAATAAAATTCATGGATGATATTAATTAGATCATATTATATTTCTTTTAATCATTATAAAACCATTTATTTTATGTTTTAATTAATAAAATAATTTCTACATCACTATTATGTCATCATTAATGGTAAATATTTAATCCCTAAAAATCCTAAAAAATTCACTTAATGTATGTAATTTCACTATACTTATAGAGACAATTTATGTTTTATTTTTTTATCAAATTTATCACAACATTACAATTATTAAACTTATAAGAGTGAAGATAGTGACATGTTGTCACATTTATTTGTTTTAATAATAATTCAATTACTTTCTGGAAAAAGGTCCATTAAAGGAATAATATCTGACACTTATATGATATTGACCTACATTAATTCATCCAATGGGTTTTTGGAAGGTTTTATTGTGGTTTTATTATCTTTATCATATTGTTTCTTACACTAATTTACCCGATTTACCTTTAATAGTTGTAAATAATATTTATTATAGTTACTAATCATAATATCTAGAAAAATAAAAGTAACCTATAAAAATAAATTTAATGCACTGATTCAAAATATAGAATCCATTCTTCAAAATTAAAAACACAGAATTGGCATTAATTAATGTAAGATTATTTTTCATTTTCAAAATAAGAAATCATGTTTGTAAAAGAAAAAACTATTAAAAGATTGACATGTGTTTATATCCAATTGAACTATAAAATTACATTAAATGACCAAATATAGAATAAATTATACAAAAATAAAACAATTACACATTGAAACAATTTAAAAAGGATTATCTAACTACATAAATAAATTAGTTAAATTTATAGTATTGAATTAAAATACAGTGATTTTCAATATTCATTAAAATATTAATTTATTTGAAAAATACCAAAAAATAAATAAAAGTAACTTTTTATTTCCTTATTCTAAATAATAATTTCACTGTGTAAAATATAACTTATAAGGGTTTAAAAAACAATATTAAATATTGCTTCTCCATCAAAAGACGGTAAAATATCATTTTTCGAAAAACACTCATTCTATCTGCCAAATTGAATTTGTTATTATATCATGTTTCAAAAAATTATATAAGATGAATGTTAATGTCAATTAAAATTAAAAATTATGTTAATTCTATTCATAATGACTAGTTTATTTCCCAATAAATAATAATATTTTAAAAATATATCATTGTTTAGTGAAACTTGTTTTTACATACAACGTAGGCTATCGAGGAAAGTCACTCTCACATGTAAAACAAGCCAAGTCAGTGTTGTGTGAGTGAAATATTACCTTGGTATTTCATATAACATAATCCAAACATATTTATTTTATATATTGAAGAAAATCTATATGTAGTGTTTTGTGTATTGTACACCAACTCGGTGTTGAGTGTAACATATGACCAGTTAGTTTAGTGTGACATGACTGTTTGACTACGCACATTACAATATATAAAGTAAAATTCTAATTTATTGATAAAAATGGAACATAAATACTCAGGTTATTACATGTGTAGTGTGGAAGCAGCCAGTGGTAATTGGAATGCTTTTGGATGGAGCATAGGGAAGAGGTCGAGGAACCGCCAAGATGACGGAGGTGTTTGGATGAGGCACTACCCGGATGCTAGAGTTGTATTATTATCAATAATATTTAGTGTAGTAGTGCAAGGGAGGTGGATGAAAGGAGGTGGAAAATATGGAAACATACAAGACATAGTGTAATTTTTCCAATGGTGACTCGATTGACGGTATCTGGAACCAAGGATGGTGAATACTCATTATTAAACTCGAATACAAAAAAATCAATAAACAATTTTATAAAATTAAAAAAAATTGATATAACAGATTTTAATAATAATAATCGTATTAAAAAATAATTTTTTGATTCTGTAAAATAAATGAAATAAAAAGGATGAAAAGATAAATAAAAAACCGAACATAAAATTATTAAATCAAGAAGAAATAAATTATTAAAAGTATAAAGTAATAAAATAAGGAAAAACAAGATCACAAAAAAATAATTAAAATCAAAATATAAAATAATAAAATTAATTATTGTTAATTTATTAATTAAATAATAATATTATAAATTTATTTAAATTTTGTTAATTAATTAAAATAGATATATTAATTAAATAAATCATTAGGAACATAATAAAAATGAATTTAAAATCAATTGATTTAAATGCCACATAAAATTTCCCAACATATAAGAATTTATTGTACTCAATCAATCCAATGACCTATATTCTTCTGAAACAGAAGCATGTGATTTCTTCAAATAGCTCATCAAGAAGCATGTTCAACAGTCTAAAATCAAGAGTAACAAAAATTGTAGAAGGGTTTTCTGAAATGAAATGTTAAAAATCAGTCCAATACAATTTCAAATACATATAGGTAATCATTGATGTTAAGAATCATATAACAATGTGGATTTCATGAAACTTATATGAATCTATTTGAAGAATTACTTCAAATAAATTTTATGATTTAAATCCATGAGTGATAACAGGTTAAGAATAAGTGGAATTGAGAAAATAACATTAGGAACTACATATTTTCACTTTATAATAGGTTCTGAATGGAAAAAATTAAGTTAATTTTTTTTGAAACAGATTATATATACAAATTAAATGATTTCATTCAAATAAATTGACCACTTATTCATCTACCATTCATAATTAACCTTACCTTGATAAACTATATTTGGAAACTAGGAATTGTTTTTTGAATTTTTCATAGCCAAGTAACATGTTCTTAACATTGTGAATATGCACATAAAAAACATTGTACAATAGGATTAATCACACACACTTAGTGCATAGTGTCTCACAGGTTCACCGTGGGTTCCCAAATACCCATTTACACCAATTTCAAAATATTTTTTTGATTAGTATTTTAATTTGATCACTAAAGTGATATCATTTTTTAATAATTAAAAAGTGAGTCCCAAAAGAAATAGTTAAAACATCTAGTTTCATATGGTTATGATCATAACTCCATGTTAATTTTTCCTTTATCACACTAATATTAATTTCCTAAATAGAAAATCCATAAAAAAACATAGAAAATTCTGCGAGTAATCATTCATTCAATAAAATTTATAATTAAAATAGACTCTTATGTACTAGAAAAATATTATTCATTAGTAATGAGTTATTTAATGTACCATGTGAATCCTCATGAAACTGTTGTTGGAAATTAATTTCATAGAAATTGACTATTTTTAGAAGAATATTTTAAAGATTTGAGGAATATGATTGACTAACAAGAATGCACAGAATAGGTCAACCAAATGTGGCCACCTCCCCAAGACATAAAATCCAACTTTTTCCCGAATGTTGAATTCTAAGGTGGAGAAAGAAATTACATGAATGTTCAAAATAGATTTTCAATTAAGAATATTAATGACATGTACAAGGGTCTCATTAAAAACTCAAAAAAACATCCATAATATATATGTTTTATTACAACAATTTAACATGAAATTTCATTATAGCCATTCAATGAAATTTATTTCAAATTAATTTCAAATAGAAGCATGTGAAACATGTGAGCACATAGTGAATAAAGTGTACATAATTTAAATATTTTGATTAAAAAAAATTCTACAACATATTGAATTATATTTTAAACACCCAAAAATAAAAGAATATTAAAAATAAAAGCTAACAGTCTACTTGAATGAATCCCCCAACACATAATTTCCTATAGTGACAATTTTAAACCATTGAAACACAAATTTTCAGCAAACAAGAATATGTAGAAAAATTATCCAATTGCAATAAATGAAGAAGAACATCACTGTATCCTTGCCATTGTCACACTAGTGAGTCACCATTTTGGTGACTCCCCACGAGTAGTGGAAAGGTGACTCATGTTGAATGGTTAGTCAGATACGTAATAGTGACATGTTATTAATCAGTTGATTTTCATGAAATTATTAAAATCCACTAAATTCATTTGGGAATGGAAAATAGTATACAGTAGCAGTACGGAAGTGAATCAGTAATGAAGTATAAAAAAAATATATGAATTTAAACTCTATGATTCAATGTTGTTTTGAAATGCATTTTTTTTGTGATATGAGAACATGTGGGAGTTATGGTCCTTTAGTGAAACCAGCAGAAACATTTTTCTATAAAAAGTTAAAACTAGGAAGAACAAGAAATCATATCCAACATATAATAATTTGGAAATGAAATCCGAAAGAATCAATTTATTCAAAATAAATGGAACACGAGTAAATAACAAGAAATAGCATGGTTTCACTCCCATGATGAAATGAATTTTATGTCCTCCATTAGGCTTCTTTTAGAATCAATTTTTAATCATAGTGATGGAAACCAATCCCTTTGGATTCCCTTCGAAACATATTTTGAATATTTTCCCGTAAATAATCATTGTCTGGTTTTCTTCTAAAAAAACTACATCAACATTATTAAGAACATTAACAACTTTAGAGGTCCATACCACATGAATTTCAGTTTTCGAAGAAAGGGATTAAGTCATGAATTAATGATAATGACCTTCTTTTCAAGTTTATGTTGTACATTATGAATGATAAGACCATTAAAAAATTTTGACCTCTCTTTTTAATTCATATATTTGTCCAAAGACTCTATCATTAATTCATCATCCATACATAATTCAAGCAGTCTCCTCTCTCTATCTTTCATCAAATAAAATTTCAATGTCTTAAATGCACAATATGACTTGTGGTGAAACTCCCTTATAAATTGAAAACATTTCCAAAATAACATCTTATATGGAAGCATGCCTATTGGAATATTGAAAGTTGTTCTACATGGCCACAATGTAACATCTAACTTTTGGGACAATTTTTTCCTAAAATTTTAGTCAATTTTCTCTAGAATTTGTTTTATCTCCCTATTTTATATTTCTACCTATCCCCAATACTGTATATTGTAGGTAGTACCGGTCTTGAGAACAAAACTGTAATTCTCCATTAAAGCCTTAAATTTTTAATTTTTAAATGTGTGATACATCATCATTTATTAAGGTTGTTCTCACTCCAAATCTAGAAAAGATATTTTTTTGGATAACTTTATAACACTATTTACTTGATTGTTACGAATAACTACTACCTCAACCCACATGGAAAGATTATCTACAACAATAATAATGTATTAATTCTCTTGAGACAATGAATGTGGTCCCATGAAATCTAAACCACAAAAATAAAAAATTTATACATCCAAAATATCCTTTTTGTGTAACTCTTTTTTCCTGTCAACATTGACTAAACTCTAACAACTATCGCATCCTACAACGAAACACCTAGAAAACCTGAATAATGTTGTCTAATAAAATACAGCTTAAAGAATCTTTCGGTATGTCCTCTCTCCACCATGATGCCATCCACATGGTGAGTATTGAAAACTATCTATCATATGAACCATACCATCCACTGGAACACACCTTCTTAATAATTCTATTATCACATCTCATAAATAGAAATGTATCATCCAAAAGTGAATAATTTGGTTATCAAATAAATTTCATTCTTTGGTTGTTTGAAAAATCATTGGGAATGACATTAACTACTTGGAAATTGGAAAATACTACAAACCCCATATACATTCTTATAGAAATTATTAGAATGTTTTCATCATGAAAGGAAATGTTTATCTCCCTAGGATCTTCATAATGGGTTCGAGGAAGCCTAGAAACGTGATATGTGAATAAATTTCTAGATCCCTTATTATCTCTGATTTCCAAATCAAACTCTTGTAATAGAATTATACATATAATAATCCTATGTTTGTATTCATTATTTTACAAGATATATTTTATGGTATAATGATCATTGTAGATAATGACTTTTTAACAGAGAAGATACTGTCTTAAATTATCTAAGGCAAAGTCTACTACTAAAAACTCTTTTTTAATAGTGGTTTAATTCCATTGTACCTCATCTATAAACCTATTATCATAATAAACAACATGAATCTTCTTACCTATCCTATATCTTAAGACATCTCCATCATCCATATCACTAGATTCACACATTAATTCAAAAGTCATTTACTAATCAGGTGTAGTGATGATAACTGATGAAGTGAGTTTGTTAATAAAATTTAATGATTTTAGATAGTTTTAATCAAAGTGGAAGTATTAATATTTAACTAGTAAAGAACATAAGGTCTTTATTATTCTCGAAATTTCTTTTATAAACTACCAGTAAAAACCTGTATTCCCTATGAATTTCCTCACACCCTTAAAATTCTCATAAGGTGGTATTTTATGAATTAATTCTATCCTGGAAGTGTAAAAATCAAAACCTCTCATTGAAACTTTATGTCCCTACATAATCCTTTTACTGACCATGAATTTACATTTTTCCCATTGAAGAATATTTTTGGTCACTATAACCCTCTCCAAAACTAACTAAAAAATATTCCAGGAAGGTATAAAATGTTCTACCAAATATGGAGAAATAATCCATTAAACCCACTATGATGCTCTCAATCATTTCCGAAAATATAGACATTATACATCATTAAAAGGTCTTCAGAGCATCACAAAACCAAAAAGGAATCTATTGGGAGGAAATTTTCCCAAAGGGGTACGTTAATGTAGTTTTTTCTTGATCACATAGAGCTATTTGAATTAGGTAATATTTGGAATAACCATCGAGAAAATAGAGGAATTCATTACCAGTTACCCACTTAATAATTTGATCATGGAAGGGAATTGTAAAATGTTCCTTCTTTGTGGATAAATTGAACTTCCTATAATAAATATAGACTCTTCATTTAGTGGCTCTCCTACCATGAATCTCTTTATTATTATTATCTGTGAACATAGTCAAACCTACTTTTTTAGGGACTACATATACCATACTGAACCATGGGAAATCAAGGATATGATATATAATTCTAGTGTCCAGTTAATTAATAACATACTCTCTCTGAGCCTCTTTCGGGTTGGGATTATGTATCCTTTGAAAGTCAACTCTTGGTTTTTGATCTAGTTCCATAGGGAATTTGTTCTTGCATAATGAAGTGTTAATCTCATTGATATCATCTATGGTCGAAACTAAGGAAGAATATTATTTCTTAAGAACACATAACAATTATTCCTCTTTATTTTATTTTATCTTAATAGAAATGATAACATGAAGTGAGGAATTTTCACCCAATAAAGACTATTTAAGATGTGTACGAAGTGGTTTATGTTTAAAGATGTGTTCTTTTTCGAATGAAGGAAGACTCTTTTTCCTAGGAGGCACATGGTCTTCAACCAATCAATCGTATGGATTTTGAATTGATGATGGGTTTTTGAATTTTATAACCAGTATTATGATTTTCCTCATTGCTGCCCATAGTGGACAGCTCACTCTCAATACATTCCAGTTTATAATTTTTTAAATTTAATAAAGCAGGAGTATCAAATTGTTCAATCATATCTCCATCCACATTATCAACATCATTTTAATGGTTATTTTTATCTGAATAACCCTCATGTTTTCTTGAGAGGTCATTAAGTTAAAAAAAATGAATTTCTATCTTCTAAGGTATCTATCATAAAACGGTTTTTAGAGAAATTCGGTCCTTATATATGTTTAATGGTGTTGAATTATTCATGTTTTTTTCCTATTTTGAAAATAAGTTTACCCTTTGAAACATCAACAATGGCTCCACTAGTGGCCAATAAAGGCCTACTCAAAATGATGGTAAACTCTTGGTCACACTCCATGTCATGCACTAAGAAATAAGTTTGCATAAAAGTCTTCATTAATAAAATTAGAAAGTCATTTACTCTTACTAAAGTGTTTTTGAATTAGAGGTATGTCAGCCGTAAGATGATTTTGGTGGGTTCTATTGAAACCATGACCATTCCTTAATGTATATGGAGTATGGTTCCTGTTTTTCTTAATCCTCACATAGAAGACCAGGAAACATTTTTTCCAATAGAAAGACTAAAGTCAATCAGGATATTTTTTTCCCTGGAAATTCAAAGAGGTCATAAATTATATCAAATGGACGTCAAGGAAGTATTCATAAATCGAGTTTTAGATGAAGAAGTCTACATTGAACAACCCCTAGGGTACATGATTGGAAATGATGAAATAAAAGTTCTCAAATTACAGAAATGACTTTATGAATTGAAAAATGCACCTCGAGAGTGGTACTTTAATTTGGATTCTTTTCTATGAAAGCATGAATTCCTAATATGATGAGTTTCTTACAAAATCTATATGAAGAATTCCCAGAATGATCAGTTCATGGTATTGGTATAGGTGGATGATATAATTTTTGGTGGAAGCAGGGATGGATTAGTGGATGGATTCACAAATCAGATGAAATAAGATTTTGAATTGTCCATGTTTGGTGATCTAACATATTTCATAGGGCTACAAGTGTTTCTGAAGAAGAATTATACATTAATTTCTTTTAAAAATTATTCAAGGGTGTTGCTAAAGAAGTTTAATATGCATGATTCTAAACCAATGTAAAATCCAATTGCAGTTGGAAAAAAACTTGGAAATCATTGGGATGGGATAGGTATAGATCTCAAAATGTACATAAGGATCACTGGGATTTTGTTGTATCTGACAGTAACACATTAATACATTTCCTTTGCAACATTCTTAATGGCCCGATTTTAGAGTAATCAGAATGAAGAACATATGGATGCGGTAAAAATAGACATGAAGTATATAAAAGTTACTAAAAATTATGGCTTATAAATTACTTCAGTTAGTGATAGTGAACAATCAACATTTTTTGATGCTTTTTAGGCTAGAAATTTAGTGTGCAGAAAGTCCACCAGTTGTGGTTAGTTCTATATTGGGAAGAAATCTATGGGTTTTCTCAGAAAGAAACAAGAAAGTAATTCTATTAGTACTGCTAGAGATGAATATATATCGGATTCAAAGGCATTCACTAAGTTACTTTGGATAATGAAATAACTGACTGAAATTTGAGATGAGTTGAAACAACCAATGATGATATACTATGATACAAAGATATCAATCGATCTTACAAAGAATTCTGTTCTCATTCTTGTACAAAGCATATTGAGATCATATATCATGTCATCAAGGAAAAAGTTGAACAATGTGTGATTAGAATGGATCATTTGGGAACTGAAGAGCATGTGGCATATATCCTAACCAATCCACTACAAGCGGTTATGTTTGAGTATCATTAGTTGAACTTCGATGTTCAACCACCACCTAGTGCATAATAAGGTTATGAAACATCCCTCTCCCTAATTATGTTAACTTTTTTTAATCTGTTTGTGGATGTGATGTAGGTTTATGAGGGAGATACTATCAAAGGGGTATTTTTAATAGGACAATGAATAAATACCAGTGAGTGGTTTTATTGTCAATCAGGGAGAAAGAATAGGAATAAAATCAAGATACATGTAATGGAAATGTAATTATTCTGTGACACAATATGAATTCAGTGTTAGGAGGAGAAGGAATACATTCAGGACATGTAATTGTTCTATGACACATTAAGAGAATAGCTTTGGTGGATTTAATAATTCTAAAACATGGGAACCCAATTCAATATTCCCCTCTAATTTTATACACTTACCATTGCTCACATAGACTTATTTTGTTGGCTATGTTAACTCTTGTGTTTCAGTTTTTTCTATTGGATGGTGCTCTATTGAATTTATCTAGAGATTACCAAAAACCCAAAGCATAATATTGTTGGAACCAAAGGCGTTCTTTTCTATAAATGGAGTATGGGTTTTTGTTGTTGTCGATCCTCACATGTAAGACCAGGTATATTTCATGGAATGGTATCAAATAGTTCAAGACGAAAATAGTATTGAAGGTGGTGTCAATACCATGTCTTCCAAATTTTTGGTGTCCAAAATTTGGAAGTTGGATTCCAACATGAAATGTTTTTTCTTGGAGGTGTTATGAATATATGGTAGAGGTATGAGTTTTGAAAATATTGGCTTTTCGAGGTGCGTTTCACAATGACATAATGTTTTTTGAGTCACGTGATAAGTCTAAAAAAATTTCTTTAATGCCAAATAATTGAAGTTACCTTTAGGTCGATAAAATTAGTTGAACATATCTCAATGGAGTGAGCTACGGGGAGTCAACAGAAGTGATTTGAGGGACATAGTGAGCATTCCCTAAATTTGTGAAAATGTAGCGAGCCTAGAACAAAGTCCCTATGATCGAACCTTTTTATTTCATATCTTGTTGAGTTAATTGTATTTTGGTACGACCAACACACTGTCGGTGTATGCTCCTTGGATGTAGCCCATTGCGGTGAACCATGTAAAAGCGATGTGTCATCTCCCCATTTTCATTTGTTTGAAATTTTTCACAAGTTCATACCAATGTGGGAAGAAGATCCACAAATTTTAAAAGAAAAAGTTGACACCCAGATTCACCCCTCCCATCTCAGGGTGTTCTAGGTTGCTTCATGTTTAATCAGAGCCATGTTGCTAGTGTTTGATCTATCTAATATCGTCATGGAGAATTTGGCTAATATCAGGGGAGTCACCCTCATCGATGGAAGTAATTTTCATATTTGGAATAAGAGAATGAGATATTATCTAAGATCCCTTGGAACAGAAGTAATCTTTTCAACATTCCATGCAATACATGTTTCTGATCCGAAAGGGATGGCTATGACATATGCAGATATGAAAATTCTTAATGAACATATTAAGGCACAAAATTCTCTCACTATTGTTATTTCTGATTAGATCTTTCTAAAGGTGATGAGATTCACCTAAGTAAAGTCCATGTGGGATAAACTAGAAATATTTATTGAATGGGATAACCAAGTGAAAAAGGTAAAACTATATTTCCTACACAATAGGTTTAATGATCTGAAGATGAATATTTGTGAGAATGAAGACTCCTTCATTCAAATTCCTAAAGTGGTTGGATATGTTCAAGGTATATTTGAAGAATTCAATGGCGTTGACATTGTAATGAAAATTATTAAAAGGATTCCACCCCATTACAATGGAAAGGTTTTAGCCCTTTATGAAATAGATCATTCCAAACATTCAATGGATGATCTTATAAGTATCCTAGTGGCATAAGAAATGAGCATCAAACTAGAAGATTCTACCACTCGAGTGACAAAGGTTATGGATTTCATCAAAACAGAGAAAATGAAAATTTCAAATGATAGTAGTGGTTAAGACAATGTGGAAAAATAAATTACACCTCTCTTTGCAAGATGTTCCAGAAAGGAAATAGTAAATTTAAAGGGAATTTACCTCTGGATTGCTTTCATTGTGGAACTATTGGTCACATTGCCACTTAGTTCTTAATAGATACTGAAGATGGTTATAGTGATTCTTATAACATTTATAATCCTTAGAAATGGTTTTTCAAAAAGGGAGACATCAAATATAGAAATAAATCATAGAATAATAGATTTTTTGTGAGAAAAAATGATGATAATGAATTATATGAAGAAGTAGAACCATAATATAAAATTGGAAACCATTCTTCCATGATATCCACCATTAAAATGCCAGAAACATCAACAGATAAAGCTGAAGATAAATAGTTTACAACCAATTACAATCCTAAGTTAAAATATAAGTATACTTTTGGTAATCTTGAAAATAATTATAATAAATGTAATAAGTTGAAAGAAATGGTGGAAGAATCATAAGAATATGTTGATAATATTGAAGCTAAAATTGAATGACTAGAAGAACTAGTGAATTTACTATCATCAATATGTGAAAAGACTGATGATGTAGTGGACGTAAAGCTCAAAATCAATGAACAAGAAAAGGTTATCAATGAACTTACGTCGAGACTAAAGGATACATCCAAAACTATTGAGTGACTCGATGAATAAGTTTTTAATATTGGGAGTATGCTCAAAAGTGAATCAAGTTGAAAATAAGCAATTAATAAAATACAATTTTGTAGGTTCTCAGATGCTAAGCTTCTTGAGAGAGGAAAATGAAGGTCTGATGGAGTTGAAAATATTATGAGTGTTCAAATACCCTAACCAATGGAAAATAGTTTAATCAGTTGTGATGCTGAAACATCAAATACTACTAATAAAGAGTGCCATAATAATGGAATGATGAAATTTGATCATGTTGAAAACCCACCAAAAGCACTTCAAAATAAGCCCTTAAATAAAACTGAAATGAGAACATAAGAAATTCATGTCATAATTTCATCCCATGGAAGAAGGAATGGGGAAAATAGAAGAAATAAGACATTTCCTCTTATGAAGTGTCATTTATGTGGATATTTGGGTCATACTATGACATATAGTGAAGATGCAAGGAACAATATGAATGGGTGATAGATATGAGTTCAAAAATAGAGAACAAATTCATATCGCACTTCTTACAGAAGAAAAAATTTCCGTGGATATTGGTTTTAGTGATATAACATTGGCCATATGGCCATTTATTTCATGGAGAGGAGGGGCATGGACACCTCATACCTATGTACGATACAAGTAAAATCTCATCAACAAGACAGTGTTTCTATTACTAATACGTTTTCTCCTCCAAAAGAAGATTATGATAATGAAGCGCCCATGTACACATAATAAAGAATTGAAAGGATGTCAATGTCCAACACTCAATCCAATATCTCATGGAACAAAAAGATGAAAAATTGAGAAATCCAACCCTATAGAGGTATCAATCAAAGCTACCAAAAGAAACATTACATGGATTCTGGATAGTCGTTGTTCGTCTCATATGATAGGTATTGTAGTGTTGTTAATATACATCAAGAGTTGGTTTGATGTTATAGTACAGTTTGGTAATGACGGAGCTCTGAAAATCAAATGTAGTGTAAGAACATAACTAGCTAATGAAGAGCTAAAGAAAATTGATGTCATTTATGTGGATGGCCTACATCATAATCTCTTCAACATTAGCCCACTCTGTGACTGCAGACATATAGTAACATTTAATAAAAAATTATTCACTATGAAGGGAAAGATTGAAAATTCACTTATTAAGGGATGTAGAATAGAAGGAAACCTATATCAGTTTGTAGTCAAGAAAAAATTTGTTACACTAGTTATGAGGAAGAAAATAACCTCTCGCATCGTAGATTGGGGAAAATCAATCAAAAGGACATAGAGAATATATCAAGACTAAATATTATCATAGATATTCCCAACATGAAGCTTTAACATGAAAATTATTTTGATTCTTGGATTTGGGGACAGAGGGTCTGCAGTTTATATCGTCCAAAGAAGAAAATAGCATCTCATATTCATGAACTCATTCACAATGATGTATGTGGCCTAATAAATGTTTTCAGAACTCATGCAGAAAAGAACATCGTAATTTTCATAGATTATTCTAGTAAAATGGAATGTGTACTGGTTATAAACATGAAATGGAATGTGCTCGACTGCATGAAAACATATTGTCAAATATCTAAAAATTATTCTGGCTGAATAATCAATGTGTTATGATCTGACAATAGTGGGGAATAAACATCAATAGAATATGAGAATTATCTGTAGAAGAATGGGATACTACATGTGGTAATTTCTGTGATACCTCCACACAAAAATGGAGAAGTTGAGTGCATGGATCGACAAGTGAAGAACATGGGATGAACTATACTGATTGAGAGTTGAATTCATCTACATTACTAGAAAGAGTCAATTTAATCTTCATTGTACAGTCAAAATAAAATAGGGCATTATATGCACGTGATGAATATACCATATGAATTTTGTAATGTAAGGAATCCCTCTTTCAAATACTTTCTTTTTTTTTGGAAGTAAGTGCATTATCAGAAGAGAAGAATGAAATCAAGGGAAGTATGGTGACAATTAAGATGACAACATTTTACATAGATACATAATGAACATAAAATACTACAAGTCCTTCAACAAGATCATAGGAATGATTATTCACGGAAGGGATGTTATGATCATTAATAGAAATCCACAAATTCTTCAAGGATGTCATATTTTGATGTTATAGATGATGAGGAAGAAATTGAACATAGAGTAAATTAAAATACAGAAATAGGGGAAGGTTTAAAAAATAATGAAGAGTCACATCATGATGTTGAATCAAAAGAATAATCTGAAGTGGAAACCATGGTTGGAGATAATGCATTGGAAACTCAAGGGAGGAATCAAAGAGAATAGATTGAACAATCCAATATTATTCGGGATTAGATTGCACCCACACGAAAGATGAGAATGGGGAGTTATGTACAATATACAGTCCAATTAGTTGTGGAACCATCCTCATTTTAATAAGCTACAAAGGATGAATCTTGGGTGAAAGACATGAATGATGAGTTAGATTATATTGACAAGAATCAAGCATGGGATCTAGTTAAGATACCATAAAGTCACAATGTGATTAGACAAAGTGGATCTTTAAGAAAAAAATATCATGATCATGGTAATGTGATCCAAAATAAGGTGTGACTGGTGTGAATGGGATATTAATAAATTTAAGGTGTCGATGTGGAGGAAACATTTTCTCCAGCAGAAAAACAGGTGTCAATCAGACTGTTTCTAGAAATTTTAATCCAAAGATGTTATAACATTTATCCAATTGATGTTAGGACAACATTCAGAAGTGGAGTTTTGGAATAAGAAGTTTAAATTTAACAACCCATGGGGTTATTGGATGGAAATGATGAAATGTATGTTATCAAATTAAAGAAATCACTATAATGCTTGAAACAAGAACCCCGAGCATGGTACTCTAGATTGGATTGTTATCTAAGAAATATTGAATTCAAAAGAGGAGTAGGTAACAAAGTCTATCTGAAGAATTATCATAATGAACAATTCATGGTATTGGTATAGGTGGATGATATAATTTTCGGTGGATGTAGGCAGGGACCAGTGGATGAATTCATTAATCAAATAAAATCTAAATTTCAAATTTCCATGATTGGTGAACTCAGAAATTTATTAGGGATACAAGTGATTTAGAATAAGAATTATAAATTCATTTACTAGGAAATATATGCAAGGGAGATGCTAACAAAATTTAATTTTCCATACAGAAAACCAATATTAAAACCAACTGTAGTTGGAACAAAACATGGAAAGAATAAGGATGTGACATCTATAGATCCCACAATGTAAAAAAAGATCACTAGGATATTGTTGTATCAGACAGCAACACAACCAGACATTGTCTTTGCAACATTCTTAGTGGCCCTCTTTTAGAGTAATTTGAAGGAATAACATATGGTAGCGATGAAAAGAACTAGGATGTATATTCATGGTACTCACATTTGTGGCTTACACTTTCTTGCATGTATTAATAGAAAAACAATCAATATTTTCTGATGCAGAATGGGATGGAGATGTATTGTAATGAAAGTCCACCAGTTGTGGTCTTTTCTATATTGGAAAGAAATTTCTAGGTAGGATGAGTAGGAAGCAAGAATGTACCTCTCTTAGTATTATTGAAGCTGAATATATATCCACTACAAAGGCGTGGACTTGGTTTGTTTGGATAATTCCACAACCGACTGACATTGGAGATGAAGTGACACAACCAATGGTGATATACTATGATAACAAGAGTTCGAATTATCTTACGAATAATCCTATTAATCATTATCGTAAAAAACATATTGAAATAGGATATCACTTCATCATGGAAAATGTTGAACAAGTCATGATTAAAAGGTATCATGTGGGAATTGAAGATAAATTGGATGATATCCTAACCAAGCCACAGTCATTGGCTATGTTTGAGAATCATCAGTTGAACCTCTGTGTTCTTCCACCTTTTAGTGCATAAGGAGGTTAAAAAAGTACCATCTCCCCAGTTATGTTAACAATTTTTAATTTGTTTGTGGATGTGATGAAGGTTTATGGGGGAGATACAATCCAAGGGGAGTTTTTAATAGGAAAATGAATAAATACCAGTAAGTGGGTTTATTGTCAATGGGGGAGGATGAATTTAAATAAATTCAGGATACATGTAATGGATATGTAATGCTTATATGAAATGATGAGAATTCAGTTTTTGGGGGAGATGGAATACATTAAAGACATGTAATTCTTATGTGACATAGTAAGAGAATAGTTTGTGTGTATTTAGGAATTATGAAACAAGGGAAGCCAATTCAAGTATCCCCTCTTGTTTTCTACACTGAGTATTGCTCACATAGACATATAGTGTTGTCAATTTTGACTCTTTTGTTTCAGTTTTTTCTAGTGGCTGGTGTTGTATGGAATTTACAAGATATTTCCAACAATCCCAAAGGTGGATGTTGTTGTAATGATGACCGTTCTTTGCTAGAAATAGAGTTTGGTTTGTGTTTTTTTTGTCAATCCTCCCATGGAAGATAAGGGAGATTGCGTGGAATGTTGTCATACAGTTCAAGCCTATTGTAGTATTTAAGGTTGGTTAATTTACAAGTGTTTTCCAAATTTTTGGGGTCCAAAATTTGGAAGATGGATTTCAACATGAAATGTGTTTTCTCTAGGAGGCCATATTAATATATGGTAGAGGCATGATTTTGGAGAATATGGGCTTTTTGAGATGCGTTTCATGAATATGTAATGATTTTTGATTGTGTGCTTCATGATTACGACAGACATTGCGATCGGAGATAGAGTTCACTGCAATTATAAGTATCGAAGATTTTTGGTAGTTGACGGAAATTATTTGCAAAATTAATTGGTTCCATGATGGTTTTTTAAGGAGTCTTCTTGTTGAGGATGAACATAATGACCCAATAATTTCCATGGTTCATTGCAAAGGAAGGAGCCATGCGATGACTTGTTTGTCGATCCATAATGTCTACAAAGTTGTAGTGAAACTTCGAGAATGGATGAGCCTATAAATATGAGGCCACCCCTCTTCATTTGTATTAGATATTATTTAGATAAAATCCATAGACACTTTGAGTTTGTGAAGAGCTTCGCGAACAATGATTTTAATGAGAGATGGTGCATCGCGAAGAGACTGTAAGTCTTAACTGATGCCCATTCTTTTGAAAAATGGTAATTCAAGAAAATGAGGTATTCTCCATTGACTCAATGTGTTTCGCAAATATTGTTCCGAGAAAGAAAATGAATCTTTTTCTAAGATAATTTATTCATCGAAGGCAAGGTTACTTTGCAAAGAGATTTTGTTCTGCAAAGTTATGGGTGGTTCGTGAAAGAGTGTGTCTCTAAATGAGGCGTCACAAAGAGCAGCTTTGGACATCTGTTTTTAGTGAACAAGGAAATCAAAGAGCATTAACTATGGTATTTTGTGCAAGTAGAGTCCTTTTATGAGATAGGTATAATTTCTTTAATGCCAAATCATTGATGTGACCTTCAGGCCGATAAACTGAGTTAAACTTCTCTTAGAGAAGCGATCAAGGGGGAGCCAATTGAAGTGATCTGAGGGACGTTGAGATAATTACATGAATTATTGTAGATGTGGTGATCCTAGAATAGAGTGACTATGAAAGAACCATTGTATTCCTCTACTTGTGATGTTTCGTATATTTTTTGTAAGATCGATACACTGTCATTTCATTTTCATTGGATGTAGCCCTTTATAGTGAAGAAAGTAAAAGTGATGTGTCATCTCCCTACTTTCATTTGATTGACATATTTAACAAGTTCTTACCAATGTTGGATAAATATAAAAAACTTCTAAATATATATATTGACACCCTGATTGACCCCTCCCCTCTCAGGGTGTTCCGGGGTCCTTTTGGTTGAAGATCACAAAATATCAACTACTGGAATAGTGTTTATGAGAGATAGAATATACTATATTTTATGTCACACTGGAAGTTGAGGTCTCTATATTTTAATAAGGTGTAGGGTATTAAATAAAACTACCTGGATCATTGAGCATGGGAGGGATATTAAATTTTTTTACAACATTGCACTCTTTAGTGAGGCTTTACGTGGAAAATTATTGAAGACAATTTTTATTAGAAATTTATTGAGAGATATAAAAAATTATGGAATTTGGATTATGTCTTGGAAGAAAGGGGTGTTATCTTGGATCCTGGTCAAATTCCCAGGGAATTGAATAATTATATCATTGTTATTACTTTTGGGTTTATATTTTTCAAGGAAAGGGATCAGTGGGGAATATTTCTTAAGAAAAGTACTTATTTACCTCATTTCGTCAACATTTTTCTCTTTATTTTTGTTTCTTGAATTTTATTTAACAAAATAATCTTTTGTTCCAGTTAAAAAGTTAAAATATTCTTAATTTTCATAACAATTCTCAACATTTTCTTATTTTTTGTTAAGCATATTTTTGTTTCTAGATTCTTTTAATTTTGTATCTTAGGTATTTAGCCCAATCTTTTTGAAAGACTCCATTATATTCTCCCTAGGATAAATTTCAATTTTTCATGGAAGCCTTCCTTTATCACAAGAAGTCAATTATCTAACCAGTTTTCCTAATTGAATTTTCATATTTTCGTTCTAGAATCAGTTTGAATTTTATCTGATTCAAATTGGTCCTGTTGTATATTATTTTGATTATTGAATTTTTCTTCTTAAAATACCATTATATTTAAATTTGGATCCAAATTTGAAAACATTTTACCCTCAAAATTTTATACAGAATTATAATATTCATCCCTCTATTGGTATTTAATGTTTTTTAGGATGGTTTTCGTAGGCATGGGCAGTGGGTTTCATAATCATTCCCTGATCATTCCATTATAAGTTCGGATGGATCCTATAGTCTTGTTTATAGTTTTTTTAAAAAAATTCATCTTTTGTAGGAATCCTACGAGTACAATTAAAAAATTAAATTTTCTTATTATTGGTATGGCATGTCAATGTTTGGGGAAAAATTTCAGTATAACTGATCAACCCACAATGATATCATTGTTCCCTAAGTGATTCTTTTTTGTTTTGATATTCCTGTTGGTTTATAGATTATTTTTTATTTTGGTTCATTAATTATTGATGTTGATTCATGATTTCAAAAATTTCTTCTTTAGTATCTACTCCAAAACCATTGTTGTTGACATGTCTATTTTATTCCTTCTAAAATTTTTATGTTTAGAATTTAAAGAACCGTTGTTATAAATTTCTCTCAATTATTGATCTTTATTATCATTATAATTTCCCCTATCAGATTTATCAACATGGTTTTGACCAAAGTAGAATAATCCATTGTAGAAAGTATCCATGAGAACATGGGATGATAGTAGATGATGGGACACAATATAGGAAGATAAATAAATCTACCCCAAGAAACATGAAAGGATTTACCATAATATTGGTAAAAAATATTTATTTTAGTTCAATATTCTATTTTATTTACTTGGGGAAAACTATTTATTTTAATGAGTTATACAATTGATCAAAATTTTAAAAACATTTATTATCTAGACTTAAAAAACAAGATTCCAGCATCCCCATTATGTAAAAACAGAAATACTCTCATTCTAATATCATTCTCATTGAGTCCTAACAATGGTAATTATTACATTGTGCTGTATAAATATCTAATAAATTTTATAGATTCCTCATTAGAATGTCTATTTAATTATGAATTTAGTGAAAGGTGGTACTATTTCAATTCATAGTTTCTATATCAAGGATGTATCCTAATTAAAAAATGATTACATGAAACATGGGGTATTTGGAACTCCCTCATCCTATGCCTCTCATTTTTTTCTAAGAGTTTAGATCAAATATGTTGTTGAATCTTTCATGCATGAAGTCTAACTTATAATTTTTACATTTAATATTTCTTTTTATTTTTTAAAGAACTAATATATTTTTCTAATTCCGGATTTAGGGGTTCTAGTGTAACAACAGATTCTCTTGTTCTCATGCAGTTGGTAAAAAAATTCAATAATAAAAAAAGTGATCAGCAAGTAGAAAAATTACAGTGAAATTATAAATTTTTATTAATTACAAATGTAACCACATAGAAAAAACTATATTAACAAAAAAACTCGTAGTTTTCAATTTTTGATATTTTTTGGAAACTTTATATGTTGACTTTTTTGAACTTATTTATGAATCAATTGTCCGCTCAATGCCTTCCTTAGAAATGGAACCAAAAACATGACACAGATGTAATTTAATGTGTTTCAATGATTATAAATTTATGTTTTTCTACTAACAATTTTATATCACGAAGAAGGGTCGACCTCATTGGGAAGGTGGTGTAACCAATTTTTTTTCAAAACAAAACCCTATTGTGGAAAACAGTGGGTGTATTTTCTTTTAAACTTTTATATTATATATATATTATTAAAAATTATGCGAAAAAATGTTTGATGAAAAATCTTGGTCATAAACTAGAGAAATTATGAATCAATTGCGACAATAGTTATCTAAACATAGAAATAATGACTAGGGAAAAATATGAATATAAACAATTGGGAATTATAAATTTACTGGATGAAAAGGAGGAATTCTTTACTACTTATTATTTAATAATACCTAAAATAATGGTTGATGAATATTTAACCCAAAGAGACTGAATAAACAAAATATTTAATTTTTGAGTTTAACATTCCAAAAAACAATTCAACTACATTAAATTTATAATTAAAAATACAGATGGAATAAAAATCGTTTTAAAAATACAATATTGATGTTATTGAAGCTTCAAAAAATCAATGAAGATCAATCACCCCAATTGATCTTGACGTTTTGTATTTGGAAATGTTTATGGTCAAATAATTATGATGAGAATTGGAATCAATCAGACTGATTGATTATGATTTGGTAATAAATAAAGTATATGAAGAAATTTAAAAAATAACTATTATAATTTAAATTCTCAAGACCTGATATTCATCCAACATTCTTATTGATAACATGAATTGAAACCATTTTGTTTCAAATTAATGAAATTATTAATGAAAAGGGAAAAAATATCTCTCTCTGGTCTTGAGTTTCTACTCTTCTTCTTACTACGTGATGTATGGATGTCTCCTCACTCAAGAGCCTCCTAGATCAGTGCTCTTTGTGTTTACATCAACTCCCCTTGAATGCATTGAAGGAATCAGATAAATGATGGCATCCCGATAAGATGAATGAATCTTGAAATTTAAAAATTTTTGTTGTCTTCTTTTCCTCACCTACTACATGCACCGTATTAGTTAGGTCCTCTTCTTTTTCACCACCAACATGTTTTTTCTCATGTATCCCTTACCCCCCATGTAATGAAATGCTTTAAATTGTTGGTTTGAATATGGAAAAGAACTCATCTCCGACTTGTTCTGCAGATGAAAGAAATGTTTAATTAATAAGGTATTTAATCATAATAAATAGACATAATAAATATTTACTTATATAATAATTTATTATTTTTATATTATTGTTAAATTACTATAAATATTTATATATAGATATTTATTATTATATTATTATAAATTTTAGTTGATTATGTTATTTTTTTATATTATATTATTTTAAAAAATTATTAATTAATTATGTAATTTTTTATGTCATAAATAATAAAAAATGTCTTGATTTGTAATTATTATTTTAAAACTATTAATATTTATTGTCTTAAATTCTATTGTTATGTAAAATTATTTCATTATTCTTATTTGGTTTATGTAAATATTTAATTATTAAGTTTTTTATTTTCTATAATAATTAAAAAAACATATTTATTTTTTTATTCTATACTTATTTTTATTATGATAATATTTTATCATTTTTGTTGTTTTATTTTTATTTTATTTTTATTTTATTTTCAATTCCCCGCTTTCTTCTTATCTGTGAACAATGAAGGGGGTTATCAGCTTCTCTATGAAGACATTATATCCTCCTCACATAAACGTCACAAGACTTCATCCGGTGGGGACCCTCTATGCAAAGGTGACATCTTCTGGAAGCGATGAGGACTCACCATGCGGCATCATAGGAATTTCGAGCTTCATCTTCTCGATCTGGTCAGACCGATCCTTGAATAGTGTTTCATGGTTAGGTTCTCCTTCAATCAGCAGTAGGGGTACAACTCAACAGTGGTGATGGTGATTGGCATCGACAATGGGTACTCCAACTATGATGGCTCTATGTAGTGAGATCTGGATTTCTAGTTTTGAAGTGGATTTTGAGAACAACGGTAATGTTGAATAAAACATTGAACTATTTCATTTATGGTTTGATATTTGGAAGTGAAAACGTGCTGAGGTTGAGATTTTATTTTATGTCTGGGTCAAATGGAGTTTTTTTAGTACTTGATTCAGAAATGGTAGTGGCTAGAAAGAAAATAATAGATAGCGATTTTATGTGTCCTGAAGTGTCTGGGTGTGACTGGAATGCTAACAGAATGAGTAGATGGGAGAGGTTAAGGCAACACCTAGATGTTGGTGGCATCATATTACTATTATTTTTTATGGTCGTAACACATGGGAGGAGGGCTGGTGGAATATGTAAAATATGGAAAAGTACGAGACACCATTGGATATTTTGCAACGGTGACCAGTGAACCATGGTTTGTGGTGACTCATAATTAAAATGCAACACTAAAAATAAATGAATTAAAATTTTATAAAATTAAAACAATTAGGAAATAATAAATTGAAATAAAAATTAAGATATAAAAAATTAAATTAACAATTATGTTTGATAAATGAAAGAAAATAGATGAAAAGATAAATTAATAAAAATATAAAAACATAAGATTATTAACTCATGATGAAATAAAATTTTAAAATTATAACATAAAAATAAATAAAGATAAAAAAATTATTTTCAATTAAATTCTAAAAATGTAAAATTAATTGTAAAAATTGATTAATTAACCAATTATAATATAATACTACATAAAAGACATAAATTAATATGAAGAGAAAAATTAATAAAATAAATGATTATAATCTAAATAAAAATATGTGGAAAATCGATTGATTTAAATTCAACATGAGGGGTTAGTAATCCTTAATAATTCTTCTCATTATATTTGCACATAGGGATATCATGTATTTGAGAGCACGAGGACAATCCTATGAATAGGACTACCATGAGCATTGAGTGTCATTTTATGTTCCAATCTATTAAAATGTGTATTGAAATTCTGAATTGTCATAATTATTAATGCATTTCATTTGATCATAGACTTTGATGAAAGGAAAAAAAAAATATGAAAGAAAAATATCGGAGATATAGCTTTTGTTAGTTGCATCATTACTGATTTTCTATTGGTGGAATTAATATGATAGAATTTTTCACACTTGATTTGAGGTAGTAACTAATCTCAAACCAGGATGATTAGGATTGTAGTAAGTTCATAAATCATTTTTCATTGTAGTCAATGGTAAAACCATCCTGTTAGATCAAAAATCAATCACGGAACACAAGATTATGACACATGTGTGAATTTTAAATTATGAGATATCTAATTAAAAATATATTATATTATGTAGTCATTATTCATATGTTGGTTATCAGATCAACAACTACCCCTTATCTTTTCAGTGGGCATGATGGGTTTCTATATTAAGCTCTTGTTCTGTGAATATTATTCACTACTATCCAGATAAAGGCATAGAGGGTCACTCTTAATAGTGTATTCAAAAATGTGACTGATTAAGATGAATATGTATATAGGACATGGTGGGCCACATCACAAGGGTCCGAGATTTTTCCAACGATGTACGATCACCAATGTAATAAATAAATTCATATTATTAAAATTTTTAATAATTGGAATTGAATTTCATTATCAATTGTATTTACATGTGTTAATGTAGTTACATTGAAATATTAAATTATTGAATATTATTTAATACTAATGGTTCAGTGGACATATGCGCGAAACATGAATTGAGTTTACAATTCACTTTTACCACATAATATATTTATTATCTTAAAAGAACATTTTTCAAATACAAATGATATTTATAATTTAGTAGAGAAGTCCTAATATATCTTATATTTTTTGTTTAGTGAGAAATAAGTATTCGGGTATCAGATAGTTTACTCCATGTATTTTTTGATACACTATAAATGAAGTAGAGATCTCTAATGATATGAAATATTAACTACATAATGATGAGTCCCTATACCTATTATCTTTCTCATTTACTGAAGATAAGTGCTCTTGTCATAGGCACTTGATCACATTATTGTATCACAGATCAACGAAATATAGTAGTTGTGATCTTGTAGATTTAGAAGGCATAGTTTTACCACTACACTAGTACTCGGATTCCAATGATCAACATTCTCATTGGATTTCGAAATCTCTATGGATGATCTAGTGGGATTATAATTCATATTCTTTGAGAATAGATTAACAATGATGAATGGATATCCTATATTAATTTAGATCCAACGAGTAATTTCAAAAGTTTTTTAGCTTAAAATATTCCTGCAAAGATCCTTAGGAGGAAAACGAGAAGCGATTTTCCACTGACAATGTATTCATGTTGATATTAGGTGGAATATTTTGGAAATCCAAAAATTAGTGGATTTTTCAATGTTATCATTACCAACAATTTGAATTAGATGGATGTTTGATATATTTATTCTATATAAAAATTAAATTTTCATTAAACACTAAATTGGGCAGCGATCTAGTCCAAATGCCAAAGAGGGTGGTTCGGTCATAGATCAGATGGCTAGTATGCGACCAACTAATGTTTTAAATACATATTGAATATGTTTTTTCAATAAATAAATTTGATGATCATATATTTTCTTTTTTATGTCATTATAACGCAAAATTATAATTGGGGGAACCAATTTCTTGTATACTTGATCTGTGGGGGGGTTCCGGTCCAACCATCTTCCTCAACCTGCCAGCCTAACCAAATGGTGATTCGTACATGGTGCTACACCCCTCCAGTGGTCTCCAATAACCTCGCCTACTTGTAGCACACCTCAACTGAATTCCTCCATACATCCAGCCACATCAACGTGGGACACCGGTCCACCCTTGGACGAGACCTACACACTCCACACATGCTGCATGCCTCATTTGAGCTGGACCCACCTCCCGGTCAACCTTCCCCATGGGTTGGCTACTATATACCCTATCAAAGAATCAACACCTGGTGTCACCTAGCCTCGGGTCAAATCCTTTTTGTGGACTACTGTATTTGGACACTAACAACCTAAAAATACTACCTCCATTGCGAGGTATGCCACACCCCACCTTGATCGAGATAGAACATCCAAGCCACGTGGTACACTTCACATAACTGCCACCATGACTTATCTCGATAGTTCCATTTATGGTGGCCTAGGCTTGGGGGAACTACACCAAGGTCATTGTACCAAACAATTTTGACCAATAATATGATAGAGTAGATTCACCCTTCCAGAAAAGGGTGTGGGTGAGACAACCCATCCAGGATACCGATGCATGAGTCACCACAATCCTGAATGGGCCAGTGCAGTTTTAGTCGGACTCGCCTAGGGTATGCCCATGGATTTTGGGGACTAGTTAATTTTATAGAATCAAAGGATAATTATATTAATTAATTTAAATTTGGTTTAAAATTAAATAAATTAAATATTTTTTTGGGATTAAAACCATAATATGAATAGTGTGGGTTAATTAAATTTAATTTAAGTGTTACTTTAAATTTATTTAATAATTTAATTTTTGGAAATAATAGTAAATTAAAATTGGTTCCAAATGAGGAAAGTTGATGAATTAAAAATTAATGTGAATTTTATTTCAATAAATTTTCACTCAGGGAAAATTTATTGAAAATTGAATTTATATTAAATGAATTTTTTAACATGAGTTTTATGTTTATCGACTGGTCATTAGCCAATGAATGGACAATGATTGTTTTGAATTTATATATTTATTTAATTATTGCAATGAATTTTTTTAATAATTAGTCTAATAAATGACAATATGTGTGTCTTCTAAGAGTCATTTTAGGTACAAGAGAATGTATATCAATTTATCTATTTCATTTTGTGCTACTAAGACCCCATCGCTTTCATGTTAGTATTATTTTATAATGAAGAATATGATTATTGATGTACTTTTCAGAAAACTATCATGACACACTGGATGGTATTTTGATGCATTGGATGGGTGAGGGCTACATCTCGAGTCAAAAGCGACGAGACTCAAGGAGTAACCCCTAGGGTCTATGTTACACCATTATTAACTCAATGTATCAACCATTAGTATCAAATCATCATCCAGTATCTATTTTATTTTTGAATGTTTAATTATTTTATAAACGTGTATTTTTACGTGTGATCACACAAACTAATAAGAAAAAATGTATAGATAAGCTGAACGTGCAACGTGATTAATGATTCTATTTGTTGAATGGAATGTTGTGAGTGTGATTACATATCACATGCTTATTAAATTGGAAATGATTTCATTTCATTGTGTACTAATAATAAAACCCTAAATTAAATATTATGTCGCAAACACATTCCTTAATTTGAATTTTAACACAACTAGGTGTCCAAGGTGCTTAGTCAACCATAGTTAAGGGTGATTACCACTATTGGGGAGATTATATGTGAATGATGGGTTGGCATGTATAATTTTCTTAATTTAGGATTAACTGTAGAAAAATTTCTATCACTTTTGATGAATAGTATTAACTAAATAATATTTATGATTTTAGAAGTGGGGACAACAATCGACAGGTCAAGGAGTCATGAGTTAATCCAGTTTTCTAGTAAAACGCCAACCATGAACCCTATGAGTAGTGGAATAGCTATAACATGTTGAATGTGAGGGTAGGACCGAGGATCCAATCCACAATAACAATAAACTGATAGCGTATTTGGATTCCATTACAAATGGTTCCACGAACATGATAAAAAAGTGGGGTAGATTAAATGATTTAATCAACAATGGTCATATCATTAATCAAGATTAAATACAAATATTATAATATTTATATTTGTTGAAAATGGAATGTTATATGAGAAAAACACTAAGATATTTGTAAGAAAATGTTAATGTCTTATCTAGCATGACTTTCCTTTTATAGTACAGGTTCTTCCACGCAATACTACTATATGAGTGATTCAAGGTGATGGTGTATACAATACCTATTATTCCACATAAAGAACCAAGGGTGTTATAAATTCTTATAGCAGACTCATGTACAACATGTATAAACCCCGATCCTCTAGTGCCCAGAGACGGTGCCTATGAGACATGATGTACCAAAATTACCTTACAAACATTTACAAATATTACATCATGTCCCAAAATTACAGAGGCTCGTGAGGTTCCGGTTCTGGGAAACCAGTAGCATCTGAAACTTCTTTGATGAAATGATCTATACATGAAATATTTTATTTAAAACATATGGTGAGCAATGTATGCCATGTAAGGGGATTGAAAAAAACATGAAATTAATCTTTCTTTACTGAAAGAAAATAGAATTCTTGAAAATAAACATAAACATTGGAAAACAATTATCTTGAAATAAATAAAACTATTAACACAACATCTAATCATGATCAGAGTACACAGTTTCAACTAAAGGAAAAACTAAAATTCTTGTATAATACATGACCATTTACAACATGAAGGGTAATAAAAACTATTAGCAAGGAATCTCTGGGTGCACAAGACTTAAACAAAAAGGAGTAATAATGAACATAAACTAGTGCGAAAAACATGATGGCCATATCCATATCTTTTTACATGTAATAAAGCTGCTGTTACATGGACCAAGTCCAAAACTACTGAGACATATCATGTGATTCCATTAATTATTCATGTGTATACAAAAGGTTATGAACCATGGATTTCCTACTAGTCAGAAAATACTATGGTTGGTCACTTATATTAAAAAATATTGAGTAAACGTATAATGTCGGACTCATGTCTGAATGACAAGGCCCCGAGCTTTGACCTAAGGGTAAATACCCATGTAATCTGTCTCATGGGAACTTTTGATGCATCGAGGAGCTTACTTTTACTGGTCTCCAACCCTAAGGGCTTTATTTTAACAGTCCCTAACCTCGAGAGCTTACTTTAACAAGTCCCCAACTTGGAGGGATTTCATTTAACCGGCCTCCAACCCTGCAGTCCAATACATTCCTCATATACCAGTAAGTTCATATTACCCAAGGTGTCCCATACCACTTTGGGTAATTAAATTCTTAGTTCATTATCAAGATGAGTCATATTTATGCATTATGTACAATAATAAATAAAAATTAATAATGAAACCATTATAAATATAGTCTCTAAATACTTTACATAACAATGAAAATATGGAAATAAATAATCAAAGGCGTACATAGTATGGTAGAAACTCATTGGACATAAGATAACACATAAAATGATGGATGATTAGAGTTTTCCACATGAGGGAATAAATGATGACTCTTTAAAATTATTATATCATGGAAATGGAATACCTAAAAATAATTGACATTAATTATTGTGATAAACATGACATTGAACTTGAAATTTAATCAAAACCAGATTAACCACTAATAATCACTACAGCGGGATTAACATCAAATAATAAATGGTTTCTTTATGTTAACATGAACTCATAAATTCTTAGTCCTTTACTTTAAAACAGTCTAAAGCACATTCTTTTAAAATATGAATTACATCGATGGTACATGTTATAATTACTTCTATAATTAAGAAAGTTCATTAGTGTATACTAAAACACATATAGGATTATAAAACCCTAAAACATTACATGTATCAACACATTAACTAAGTCTGGACATTTATTAATTGAACTTATTGTTTTAGAAATTGAACTTATAAACACATACATACATAACCATATATACACAAAGTGTATATATGGGTTTGACACAAATTACACATGTTACATTAAATTCTTAATATCTGAATACCACCAACCATTTATCATTTTTTTGATATAAATCCAAAAACCATATAAGGTTTATTGTTCATATAACCGTATGTATATAAATATATATAAAAACTATGGTTTTATACTATCACATAATTAAACATAAACCCAAATCATTGTTTGCATCTAAATTATTATTAAAAAATGAGTACTCATCTCTTAAAAATCATAATTCATTTGTATTGAAATACATAAGTACATAGTTATATATATATATATAAAATGTTTTACAAAATGGATTTGTATGTTAAAAGTAGATTCAAAATAGACTTTATAAGTATATAATTCTTAGAACGATATACTGGAATATTTAGAAATCTTAAAAAAAATATTTGGATTGGGTTTATATATATATAAATACTTAAAAACTAGAATATACTTATAGTATATTGTTGGTTTGGCATAAATAAAAACCTTTCAAAACTAAACTCATATAAATTACTTGAGTAAATAAAATAGTAACAATCCCTTTATAATCCATTAAAAATATAGGATTTGAGGTGTAGATATATATACTATAACCACCCACACTTTACATACATGGTTATTACTTCAAAATTAAATCATACTTATTAAAACATATAACAAAACCATGAAAGTACCGTATAGGTATAATGTATTTAGAAACTGGGAAACATAAACAACTGGTTCATAAATCATCTACATTGTCTCCCATTTATTTCATCATATCTAGAGTCTCGTTTTGGCATATCCTACTTAATATCCTTCTTCCTGACCTGGGGAAAAGAAAACACACAAAATGGTGAGCTCAAATGCTCAGTAAGGGCAATCAAAAGAAATATCAATCATATAATATTTATAAGAACATAAAATTTTGAAAATATTACCCTGTAAAAGAGATCATAACATGGGATAAATCATAGAAGTGAAATGTAATCCCAATAATCATAACTTAAAACATGAATCATTATGTAAAACACACATAATCGTAGAAAATCCTTTCTTAGTAGTCAAGACTCATTGCCAAGACTATCTTAGTGGACAAAGTCCATTTCTGAACCGAGTTCACTCCTCGTTTCAGTCCTGTTTCACTGAACCGGTTTAACCTGCCATTCCAGCCATGTCTATCTCATGAGATATAAAATCTTTACCCAATGCATTGGAGGGAGATATAGGTCCCACCCATCTAATAATGATACCATCCATATGTGTTCCACAAAATCATAAACCGTACATCATAGCATAACCCATGTAATAAAAATGGGAATCCTAAACATCATGACATCATAAAAATATTTCCATCCCAACATAATCAAATAAATGTATTAATAAGGATAGAAACAGAACCCTATATTATCTTAGATGGAAAATTATTTTGATAAAACTCTTGAACTCCATTCTTGAGGAAAATATCCTTTCTACTTCAATTTTTTTTTACTTTCTTAACATGTCATACAATATTAAACTAAAAGAAGTTTATTAAAAATAAACTTGAAAACTTTTAAAGGAATATTCTTGGAAATAATGTTTTAAAAATCCATTCATGCCGTATAAGATAAAAAAACATTCTTCTCGTACTTTTTTCGGATATTTCAAAAAGTACCTTGTACGAAAAACGACAAAAGATTCCTTTCATATATTTTACTAAAAACTCACCGAAGGGTAAAAGTTGATTTAAAAAATTGATGGAGGATGTGAATAATTTTACATATTGAGGAAACATGGATGTGGATGATAAATATTCCCCAGTAAAATCTGAAGTGTAAACAATCTCTGATAAAAATTTAGATTGTGAGATTGTCTTGTACCTTAGGTCTGATTTGCTTCGTAAGTGTCCGAACCTCATGTATAATCATTTAAATAATGTTATTGACCTATTCCAAAATCATACTTATTGTTATGATATCATATATGGTCATATTATTATCTTCTTATTAGTAATATTTCATTACTACTTGTTATTTGGGTGTTTATTACTTTTTGTTCTTATGCATGTTTTGTCGAATAAATTCTTATTCTTATTTTTAGGTTATAGATAACTCATTTCAAAAATGGTATTAGTGTACTATATATCATATTTCTTCATTCAATTCATTTATATAATCATTATGCAATGAAGAACATGTAGAACGAATCGCATCACATCGTGGAGACGGTATTCCGTACGTACGCAAGAGCGATGATATCGTTCCCATGATCGTGGAATTGTATTGGAGTGTATATATACTATTTCAGAATCAATTCCAATTTAAAATAATAATATATAGTTATTTATTTTCACCATTATACCCATCAATGTAATGTGGTGATGGAAAATAAATTACACCGTGGCATGGAGATGGTATTCCGTACGTACGCACGCGCAGTGATTTCGTTTTCCGTAGGATGGACAGATGGTGAAATAGGGTTGTTTCATACTTATAATAAAATATCAGTATATTAGTGATACTGATGTTATTAATTCATAATGAAACAACTAAATAAGAAGAAGTGGAAGAAGAAATAAAGTTGAATGAATCGGTAACAGACATTACCTCTTCTTTGAAGTGCCTCTTTGTGACCCCCTCTTACGGCACTACAATTGGTCTTTGAAGAAGACCAGGACCTCTAGGATGTTTCTAGGGAAGTGGAAAAGTGAAATGGGCAGGGATTTTCTGAGATTTAAAGCTCAAATTGGTGTGAGGAGGAGAGGGAGGAGGTTCCCTTTTATAAGGGAGGAGAGGGGCACCTTTTGAAATATAAGAAATAGTATTTTATATTAAATCCCAACCCCACTTAAAAACTTTCAAAATGACTCATATCCGAATATTAGAAGAGGTAGGGTTGTAATATAATCAACCAATAAAATTTAGACATGTTAGGGATCTATTTTAAACATTATCAATTTGATTTATCTTTATTTATCAATTAAATTTTATTTGTGGTAAAAATATTCTAAATTTTAAATAATTATATAAGTGTTGTGAATTTTCCATAATTTGATACTTTAAGACAATTTTGACCATATAAATATTAATTTATGATTTTTTAAATATTTTTGTGATTTTTAAAAAATTTTATAATATGTTATTTTTATAAACTACAATAGTGTCAATTTTGACACTATTCATTTATTTGAATTTAAATAAAATATATACAGAAGATATGTTCGAACTAAAAGCATTAATAGATTGAAAAAATGTCTTATGTGTCTAGAAAATTATTGGATCACATTAAATATTTCATATAATATTTATTTTAATATTTTTAAAACCATTTATTTGATGTTTTAATTAATAAAATAATTTCAAATTCAGTATTGTGGCATAATTAATGTTAATTATTTAATCCCCAAAAATTCTAAAAAAATTACTTTGATGTAGATAATTGTATTATATTTCTGGATACTATTAATTTTCGAAGTTTCATTAATTTTATCACTAAATTAAAATTATTATACTTATAAGATTTAGGAAAGTGACATGGTGTCACATTCTTTGGTTTTAATAATAATTAAATTATTTTCATGGAAAAAAGTTTATGAAATGAATCTAATCCGACCCTTAGGTGATATGGGACGACTTTTAGTCATCCAATAGGATTTTGGAAGGTGTTAGGGTAACTTTATAATCTTATATTTACCCTTAATTACCTGATTTACCTTTAACTATGGTAAATAAAATTTACCGTAGTTACTATTCATAATGGGCAAAAAAAAAGTAGCCTATTAACATAATTTGGACCCAATGATTCCAAATATAGAATTAATTTTTCAAAATTAAAAACATATAATTTTCAGTAATTAATTTAAAATAAATCCCATTGTTAAGAAAACAGGTTTTAGAAGTTGAAACATTGCCAAAGCATGAAATGTTTTTACCTATGAATTCAATGTGAAATTGGTGCTAATGACATACATTATATTAAATGGTAAAAATATATTATATTTATACTTTAAAAAAATTCAATATTATAATTTAACTATATAAATTATTTCAATGAAAAAAGTTGTTTTTAATTAAAAATCAGCGTATTTTTACTATTCATCATAATAGGAAAGTTATCAGAAAAATATCAAAAAATTATCCAAAGTAAATTTTTATACCCAGATTCAAAATAAAAATTTTATTTTCTCAAATTGAACTTATAAACCTGTCAAAACTAGATTTAATGTCGGTGCGCCATCAAAAGGCGGCAAAACATCATTTTTTGAAAAATACTTCTTTTACCTGAAATATTTATTTTGTTCTCTTACCATATTCTAGAAAATGTGTAAGATGAATAATAATGTTATAAAATTCAAAATGTAGTTAATAATATTCATAAATGCTATTCCATAATGATATATCGTTGTTTTGTGAAACCCGGTATTGCATACTACACATGCTTTTGAGGAAGGTCGCGATTGCGTGTAATGCAAGCCAAGTCCATATTGTGTGATTTGAAATATTACTTTGGTGTTGCGTATAACATAAGACATAAAAAACTATTTCTCATAAAATCTCAGGGTGTTACATTCTACCCCCCTTAAAATGAATTTCGCCCTCGAAATTTGTTACTTCATTACAAACAGATGAGGATACCTCTCCCTCGTCATATCCTCATGTTCCCATGTAGATTCTTCAAATTGGTGGTTCCTCCATAAAACTTTCACCAAGCGAGTGGTCTTGTTCCGTAGGACTTTTTCGCTATGATCCAGAATCTCTATTGGTTGTTCTTCATAAGAAAGATCTTTCTCTAGCGGTACAACTTCTGAGCTGAGTACATGTGAAGGATCAAGTATGTACTTTCTCAGGAGAGATACATGGAACACATCGTGAACTTGAGAGAGATTCGGTGGAAGCGCCAATCGGTAAGCTACCTTCCCAACACGATCTAGAATTTCAAAAGGACTGATGTATCTAGGGCTCAAATTTCCCTTCTTTCCAAATCTCATGACCCTCTTCCAGGGAGATATTCGTAAGAACACTTTATCACCAAATTCAAACTCTAGGTATTTTCTTCGGTTGTCAGCATAACTTTTTTGTTGACTCTGAGCTGCTCTTAAGTGTTGTTGAATAGATTTGACCTTTTCTTCCATTTCATCAACAAGATAAGGTCCTAATAGCTTTCTTTTCCCCAACTTCATCCAAGCAAGTTAGAGTCCTGCATTTCTTTCCATAGAGAGCTTCATAAGGAGCCATCTGAATGCTGGAGTGAAAGATATTATTATAAGAAAATTCCACCAAAGGTAGGTGTTGATCCCAACCACCTTTAAAATCAATATAGAAAGCTCTCACCATATCATCTAGTGTTTAAATTGTCCTCTCAGATTGACCATCTGTCTGAGGATGATAAGCAGTGCTGAAACTCAACTTTGTATCTAGAGTATACTGAAGACATCGCCAGAACATTGAGGTAAACCTTGGATCCTGATCAGATATAATAGAAAGTGGTACTCCATGCAATCTTACCACTTCCTTTACATATATCCTGGAAAGATGATCTAGAGAGAAATCCTCTCTAATAGCAATGATGTTTGCAGACTTTGTATGACGATCAATTATAACCCAGATAGCATTATTGCCTTTGGATGTTTTAGGAAGTCTAGTGACAAAGTCCATAGTGATGTTTTCCCATTTCCATTCTGGTATGGGTAATGTTTGTAACATCCCCATATACTTTTTCTATCAGCATTTACTTGCTGATAAACCAAGAATCGAGAGACATATTCAGCAACATCTCTTTTCATTTCATCCCACCAGAAGTACTATTTCATTTCCATATACATCTTCGTGCTTCCAGGATGAATAGAGAATGAAGAATTATGTGCCTCGTCCAGTAGCTCCTTCTTTAATTCTGGGATGGGAGGAACACAAACCCGATTCTTGAACCTTATTATCCCATCACAATCAAGGTTGAATTCACGAACATTTCTCACCTTCTTTTGTAACTCGACATCTTCTTTCTGTGCCTCTTGAATCTTTACATGTATAGATGGTTGAACATTCATTTGAGAAAGATAATATTTCTACCCTTCCATTAAAATTCCAAGATCCATCCTTTGTAAATCCATAAATATTGGATCTTTTTTGATCCTCATTATGGATAAGCTAGCATAGTCTTGTCGACATAATGCATCTTCCACCTTGTTTTCTTTCCCAGGGTGGTAATGAATTGAGTAGTCGTAATCCTTAATCAGCTCCAACCATCTTTCATGGCATATATTCAGCACCTTTTTTGTGAAAATATACTTTAAACTTTTATGATCAGTATAAATGTCACACCTTTCTCCATAAATATAATGCCTCCAAATCTGTAAAGCAAATATTACCACAGCTAACTCCAAATCATGAGTTGGGTAATTTTGCTCATGGATTTTCAACTATTGTGAGGCATACGATATCACCATAACATTTTGCATAAGAACACACACCAATCCCTTCTTGGATGCATCACTATAGGTCACAAACTTTTCTCCCCTACAAGGTAGTGTGAGCACAGGTGCATTGGATAACCTTCTTTTCAACTCCCTGAAATTCTCTTCACATTCATTTGTCCAAACAATCTTAACCTATTTCTGAGTCAACTTGGTGAGTGGATTTGATAATCATGAAAAATCTTTCACAAAATGTCGATAATATCCAGCCAAACCAAGAAAACTTCGGATCTCGGTTACTGTTGTTGGTCTCGACCATCTTTCGATAACCTCTATTTTTGCTGGATCAATAAATATCCCCTCTTTTGTGATTATGTGACCCAAAAATGCAACTTTTTGAAGCCAACATTCACACTTGGTAAATTTGGCATAAAGACTCTCCTTTCGTAGGGTCTTTAATACAATTCTCAAATGATCTTCATGTTCTTCCTTTCTCTTTGAATAGACAAGAATATAATCTATAATGACTACCACAAACTGATCAAGATACTCTCTAAAGACTCTATTCATCAGATCCATGAAGATAGTAGGGGCATTAGTAAGACCAAATTGAATCACTATAAATTCATAGTGTCCATACCTTGTACGGAAATCCGTTTTTGGTATATCCTCCCTTTTGACCCTTAATTGATGATACCCTAAACGAAGATCAATCATGGAAAAGTATTGACCTTCGCGTAGTTGTTCAAATAGGTCACCAATGCGTGGGAGAGGATATTTGTTCTTGATAGTGATCTTGTTAAGTTCTCAATAATCAATGTAGAGTCTCATTGATCCATATTTCCTATTAACAAACAGAACAGGTGCTCCCCAAGGTGATGAACTAGTGCATATGAATCCTTTATCAAGATTCTCTTGGAGTTTCTTCTTCAATTCCTGCAACTCAATTGGGGTCATTCTATATGGTGTATTTGAAATAGGCAAAGCACTTGGTACGAGTTCTATTGTAAACTCAACTTCATGATTTGGTGGAAGACCTAGAAATTCCTCCGGAAAGACATCATCAAATTATCGTACAATGGGAATATTCATAATCATGAGATTCTATCCAACCATTTGAGATAAATAACCCTCATTTAGTGGAAACAAGACCCATAAGATGGATGAAATTTCAACTGGAAGGTTATGTTCATCCTTTCATCGATAGACGATCATAGAATGATATGGAATATGAAATGTGACTTCCCTTCTTTGGAAATTGATATGAGATCCATATAGAGAAAGCCAATCAATTCCAAGAATCACATCAAATTCCACTATAGTAAGGATCACAAGATTTGCAGGAAGCACTTTCCCACAAACTTCAATCGGAGAAGAATTTTAAACTTTTGATGAGATTTTTGTGCCATTATGAGTTGTCACAGCCAACTCAACATCTAATTGTTGAGGTAATACGGCGATACCCTTAGAAAATTCTTCAGAAATAAAAGGGTGGGTGGATATAGAATCAAATAAAACATTTTCTACTTTAGAGTGGATGGTAAGTGTACCTCTCACCACTTCATTGTCGTACTCCACATCACCGATAGTAATTTCATGTGACATTACTTTTTATTTGGCCTTAAGAGTTTCTTGACGTTGATCATCATCATCAACCCTTGGATTTGGGCAATTATTGGCATAATGCCCCATTTCCTTGCACTAGATACATTGAAGTGTATTAGGTTCATTCTACGTATCCCTTCCTTTGTTTGCATCATTAGACATCTTCTTCCCATTATTTCAACATTAAATTTCCCGATGACCTTCTTTTCCACACTTATAACATTTTCTTGTCCCCTTAAGTCAATTTCCTCCATGTTTCTTTCCACACTTTGAGCATAAGGGAAAACTCATCTTTTTTTCAGTGCGGTCTTTATATTTTCCTTTGAATTCCATTTTTCTCTTCTTATCAAACCGATGTCACTGATGGGTTACACCAATCTCCATCTCAACCTTGAGAGCACATCAAACAATTTTCTCGTAGCTATTGAAGTCCCTTATGGTAACGCCCTTCGAAGACTTGGTTTTAAGCCACCAAAGAATCGATCGATCTTACTCTCAGGTTGGATAATAATTCCGGAAGCGTACCTTGAAAGTCTTGTAAAATTTTCTTCATAGGTACCAACAGATTCATCATCCATTTACTTCAGTTCAAGAAACTCCTTCTCCATATTTGTTCGAAGAATACGAGGGAAATACTTATTGAAAAATAAGTTCTTGAACTCATCCCATTCCATGGACTCAATTTCATACCTTTGCCTCGTATTCTTAATAATATTCCACCATTTATCAGCATCACCTTCCAAAAGATACACTGTTAAGATGACTTTATCATGTTCAGAACATTGAATAACTAAAAATATATTTTCAGTGGTACTGATCCATTATTCAGCCACTAATGGAATAGAAGACCCGCTGAATGAAGGTGGACGCTGCCTCATGAAGGACTCAATAGAATTTTGCTCCTTATTTTTCTCATTAGGAAGTACTTAAAAATTAATAGCTTGAGAAAGTTGTGTGAGCATGGCTATAAGATTTTTCATTCCAGCTCCCATAACGTTTGGTTGCTCAGGGGGACAATCATTTCATTTCTCGTCGCATTCCACATTAACACGGTTCCTTCGGGTTCCAGCCATTCACTAAAACCAGGAAGAATTGTGTGAGAAAAACTAATTATAATAGGAAAACCACATAATGAAGAATAAAATTTCACACTTAAGGTCTTATCATAGGTTGTTCATGGCCATTTCTAAAACACTAAGATTATGTTCAATGCTTAGACATATCCTTAGGTTTCTTACTAAGGCTTTCACATCCTAGTTTCCAAAGGTTGACTATACCTTTCCTCTAATACCAACTATAATGACCCACACTTTACATACATGGTTATTACTTCAAAATTTAAGCATACTTATTACAACATATAACAAAACCATGAAAGGACCGTATAGGTATAGTGTCTTTAGAAACTGGGAAACATAAACAACTGGTTCATAAATCATCTACATTGTCTCCCATTTATTTCATCATATCTAGAGTCCCTTTTTGGCATATCCTACTTAATATCGTTATTCCTGACCTGGGGAAAATAAATCATACAAAAGGGTGAGATCAAATGGTATGTAAGGGTAAACAAAAGAAATATCAAACATATCATATTTATAAGAACATAACATTTTGAAAATCTTACCCGATAAAAGAGATCATAACGTGGGATAAATCATAGAAGTGAAATGTATGCCCAATAATCATAAATTAAAACATGAAGCTTTGTGGCATACACACATAATCATATAAAATCATTTCTTAGTAGTCAAGACTCATTTCCAAGACTATCTTAGTGGTCAAAGTCCATTTCTGAACCGAGTTCACTCCTCGTTTCAGTCCTGTTTCACTGAACCGGTTTAACCTATCGTTCCAGCCAAGTCTATATCATGATATATAAAATATTTACCCAATGCATTGGAGGGAGATATATGTCCCACCCATCTCATAATGATACCATTCTTATGTGTGCCACAAAATCATAAACCGTTCATCATAGCACAACCCATGTAATAAAAATGGGAATCTTAAAAATCTTTACGTCATAAAAATATTTCCATCACAACATAATAAAATCAATGTAATAATAGGGATATAAAAATAACCTTATATTATCTTATATGGAAAATAATTTTGATTAAACTATTGAACTCCATTCTTGAGGAAAATATCCTTTCTACTTCAAAAGCATTTTTCCTTTCGTAACATGTCATACAATCATAAACTAAAAGAAGTTGATTAAAAATAAACATGAAAACATGTAAAGGAAGCTTCTTGGAAATAATGTTTTAAAAATCCATTCATGCCGTATAAGTTAAGAAATCATTCTTCTTGTACTTTTTTCGGATAAGTCAAAAAGTACCTCATATGAAAAACGACAAAAGATTCCTTTCATATCTTTTACTAAAAACTCACCAGAGGGTAAAATTGGATTTAAAAAATTGTAGGAGTATGTGAATAACATTACATATTGAGGAAACATGGATTTGGATGATAAACATTCCCCAGTAAATTCTGAAATATAAAAAATCTCGGATAAAAATTGAGATTGTGAGATTGTCCCTTACCATAGGTCCGATTTGCTTCGTAAGTGTCTGAACATCCTGTATATTGATTTAAATAATGTTATTGACATATTCCAGATTCATAATTATTGTTATGATATCATATATGGTCATATTCTAAGCTTCTTATTAGTAATATTTCATTACTACTTGTTATTCTGGTGTTTATTACCTTTTGTTCTTATGCATGTTTTTTCGAATAAATTCTTATTCTTATCTTTAGGTTATAGATACCTCATTTAAATAATGGTATTAGTGTAATATATATCATATTTATTCATTCAATTCATTTATATAATCATTATGAAATGAAGATCATGTAGAACGAATCGCATCACGTCGTGGAGACGGTATTCCGTACGTACGCACGAGGGATGATATCATTCCCATGATCGTGGAATGGTATTGGAGTGTATGTATACTATTTCAGAATCAATACCAATTTAAAATAATCATATATAGTTATTTATTTTCACCATTATACCCATCCAAGTAAGGTGGTGATGTAAAATAGATTACACCACGGCGTGAAGACGGTATTCCGTATGTACGCACGCGCGGTGATTTCATTTTCCGTAGGATGGATAGATGGTGAAATAGGGTTGTTTCATACTTATAATAACATATCAGTATATGATTGATACTTATGTTATTAATTAATAATGAAACAACTAAATAAGAAGAAATGGAAGAAGAAATAATGTTGAAAGAATCGGTAACAGACATTACCTCTTCTTTGAAGAGCCTCTTTGAGACCTCCTCTTAGGGCACTACAATTGGTCTTTAAATCATACCAGAACCTCAAGGATGTTTCTAGGGAAGTGGGGAATTCAAATGGGCAGGGATTGGATGAGTTTTAAGGGTCAAATTGGTGTGAGGATGAGAGGGAGGAGGTGCCTTTTTATAAGGGAAGAGACGATCACCTTCGGAAATATAAGAAATATTAGATTATATTAAATCCCAAATCCACATAAAAACATCCAAAATGACTCATATCAGAATATTAGATGATATAGGGTTCTAATCTCATCTACCAATAAAATTTAGACATGTTAGGAATTTCTTTTAAACATTATCAACTTCCTTTATCCTTATTTACCAATTTAATTTTATTTGTCGTAAAAATATTCTAAATTTTAAATTATTATAAATAATTACATATGCGTTGTGAACTCTCCATAATTTTACACTTTATGACATTTTTGACCATATAAATTTTTATTTATAATTTTTTATAAAAATTTGTGATTTTTAAACAATTTTATAATATGTTATTTTTATAAAGTATAATATTGTCAATTTTGACACTATTCATTTATTTGAATTTAAATAAAATATATACAGAAGATATGTTCAAACTAAAAGATTTAAAAGACTCATAAAATGTCATATGTATCTATAAAATCGGTGGATCACATTATATAGTTCATATAATATTTATTTTAATATTTTTAAAACCATTTATTTGATATTTTAATTAATAAAATAATTTCAACATCACTATTGTGGCATAATTAATGATACTTATATAATCCCTAAAAATTCTAAATAAATTCGTATGATGTAGATAATTGTATTAGCTTTCTGGATACTATTCATTTTTGATTTTTCATTAAGTTTATCACTAAATTAAAATTATTATACTTATAAGATTTAAAAAAGTGACATGTTGTCACATTCATTGGTTTTAATAATAATTAAATTATTTTCTTGGAGAAAAGTCCATCAAATGAATCTAATCCAACCCATAGGTGATATGGGTCTACTTTTAGTCATCCAATAGTATTTTGGCAGGTGTTAGGGTAACATTATAATCTTATATTTACCCTTAATTACAGGATTTACCTTTAACTATGGTAAATAAAATTTACCATAGTTACTATTCATAATGCCCAAAAATAAAAAGTAGCATATTAACATAATTTGTACCCACTGATTCGAAATATGGAATCCATTTTTCAAAATTCAAAACATATAAGTTGCAGTAATTAATTTAAAATAAATCCTTTTGTTAAGAAAACGGGTTTTATAAGTTAAAACACTACTAAAGATTGAAATGTTTTTACCTAGGAATTCAATGTAAAATTGGTGCTAATAATATAAATTATATTAAATGGTAAAAATATATTCTATTTATACTTTAAAAACATTAAATATTATAATTTAACCATATAAATTATCTCAATGAAAAAAGTTTTTTATAATTAAAAATTAGCGTATTTTTACTATTCATCAAAATATAAAAGTTATCAGAAAAATATCCAAAATCTATCCAAAGTTAATTTTTATACCCTGATTTAAAATAAGAATTTTATTTTGTCAAATTGAACTTATAAACATGTTAAAAACTATATTTAATGTGGGTGCGCCATCAAAAGGCGGCAAAACTGCATTTTTTGAAAAATACTTATTTTACCTGAAAAATTTATTTTGTTCTCTTACCATATTCTAGAAAATGTGTAAGATGAATAATAATGTTATAAAATTAAAAATGTAGTTAATACTATTCATAACGGCTATTCCATAATAATATGTCGTTGTTTAGTGAAACCCGGTATTGCGTACTACACAGGCTTTCGAGGAAGGTCGTGATTGTGTGTAATGCAAGCCAAGTCCGTATTGTGTGCTGTGAAAGATTTATTTGGTTTTGCGTATAAAATAAGACATAAAAAAACTATTTCTCAAAAAATATCTGGGTTTTACATATACAAACTTTAAAATCATGTAAATACATATTCAGAATGTAAAATATAGGTTGTAAAATAAAAACCAAAACAGATCAAACCCTTATACCATTTAAAGAATACCCTACCAAACCCAAACGCCCTATTAAAAGATGGAAGGGGATGATTCAAGTACTGAAATATCTATATATATATATACATATAGTATATTTGATTATACGCAGAGTGTAAAAATAAGTGGAAAATCCCCATACAGAAAAGGAGGAGGAGAGTTCGGACTGCCAGGAGCTTGCTGGGGAGCTTAGGAAGGCGCTGGAGGTCTAGGAGGAAGAGTGGAGGATCGCTGAAAGCTTGAGCAAGGATCCTGATGGTCTTCTGAATGCTACAGATAGGTTTTTATAAACAATATCTATAATGAATGAGGAAAGAGTCTGTGGCCACTTGCAATAAAAAACACCGGGAAAGAGACCTGTTGTGGAAACCAAATAAAAGTGGAGGGTACAATGGCGCAAAGGTGTAGAAAAATGGTGATAAAAAAGCAGTAAAGGCTACTTTATCTGGGCACACCGCGGAGAAGGTGATAGCGCCGCAGAGGAAGAAAATGATGCAGGAGGATGGAGAAAAGGACAAACGGCCAGGATTTGCTTGCCCGGGAGATCGACAGCTACGTGAAATGTGGGGCGATCGCGTAGCTCGATTGCACGGACGGTTGAGATGACACTCGGGATTGAATGGAAGGATCAGATCGTGTGTTACAGAAATTATGCCATCCCACATCAAAACGAACATAGTTTCATGCATGGATTATAAGCCAGGGTGCCACTGCTTCACTCTGATGACACATGCACACACGACAAGGGGCCTTATACACGCACCCCTCCAGGCCTTTGGACCACACTCATGATCTGTGCACTCTGGGCCTTACACACGGGCCCACACGTGACTGGCCCACACTATACACGACCCGGACATGGGCACCCTCATGAAAATGCTCAGGTGCCTCCTCGTGACTCAGGGCTCGGTTTGGGCCTTGAGGGATTGGCCCAAAGGGATACCCTCGGCTGGCCGAGTCTCTGATAAATTTTTATTAAAAATATGATAAAAAATTTTTAAAAACATGTTTAACACAGTGATCATAAGTTTAAATAGTAGGTTCATTATTAATTTAAAATATTAATCATTATTAACTATAGTTTGAAATTATATAAGCTACACTCAAAAATTATAATTTTTTTAGAATCTAAAATTCAATTATAATTTATAAATTACTTACTAATAGATAAAACTCTTTTTAGAAGACATATATTTCACACTTTACTTTTATAGAAAACCCTTTTTAAAAGATGTATATTTTATAATCAACATACTTAAATTTAATAGGTTTACGGAAACATACTTATTAATAACAACAAGGGTATGTTGGTATAAAATACCATCTTTAAAAGTTATAACATTTAAAATACTTGAAAGATATTTTAAATTAGTAGATTTTGAACTTCAAAGACAAACATTAGGATTTGTAAGAACTGTGATATTGAAAACACAATTAAAACATTAAATGTTTGAAATACCTTAAAACTATAAAATTATAAAACTGTTACAAGGTCTATGTTTTTATTATATGATAAACACAATTAATTTTTTTTAAAAAGACAACGGTTATGGAATTTAAATACGCCATCGACTATAATTATAACCGTTGAGTTTCCAATGGCTACTTGAGGTAACAGTCAGATTGGTGCCCTATAAAACCATGACTTATGGTGTCTTATGATTAAGGTGATTGATGAAGAGGAAGAAGTAGATGGTTCAAGTCATCCCTTTAGTGCTTAGTGTGGCTGTGGTGGCTTCGTCCATTCTTATGTTCGTTATAATGGATACTAAAGACCCCTATCGCATTCTCGGGGTTCTCATTGTTTTGAGTGGTCTTCCTATAATCTTAATAGGGGTTTTTATTCATATCTTTGGTTAGCTTAATTTCCATTTTGATGTCAGTGTATTGTAATTACTATGGTTTTCCCATTTGAATAAATATCCTTTCGTTCATTAGTGTGTTTACTCTATTTCATAATAAATGAAAATTTTATTATTACTTTTCCATAAAAAAACCAGTTTTTTCAATTAATTGGAATCATAAAATATTAAATTTACAATTATATGAAACAAAAATTCTTTGGATGTAACATTATTCCCACATACAAAAAATTTCGTCCTCGCAATTCTACTCATAAACTACAAAAGAAATTCCCCAGATGATAAATATCACCAAAAAGGGAGATTTGGCTTAGGTGTTTTGTATTTTATAGTATATTATGTGGTATATATTTGGTAAATGAAAACAAAATCCAGTGAAAATTTATTTTTGGTGTGGCATAAAGGACTGATGCTCCTTCCATAGGTTGGTAGGACTGATTCCTAAACCCACCCCAGTAACGTATGGTTCGAGGGGTCATACTGGTACTTTATTCCAATAATGGATGCATCTTATAAAACCTACTAGACTGATGTTCTATGGTATTTGTCATTGGTTTACTTCCTAGACCTACAATCCAAGGTAAGTGTGAGATGTTTTTTTTAATTTTTATCCCTATTTAGATAGAGAACTTCATTATTTACTGTTATTAATGGCAATTTACTGGCTTAAATAATAGTGTAAATGATGTAAATAAAAACACCATTGGAAAAATATTGAAAAAATAGCTGAATATTATTATCTAATAAGTTTTTTATTAGTGAATAATACCCTCCTCCTTGATTAAATGTGTGTCTAATCCATTTTTCCTTGTCTTATCTTCCATTTGTGTTCTGAGTTAGTTTTTTTATTTGTTGATATTATAGAACTTAATGGATAAATTCAAAATTTGTTAATAACTTAAATGATTTAATTATTTCATTTCCTACTAGTCTAACTTTATTATTTTCGTACAATGTTTTATCGACTCTTGTTTTTAAAAACTAATGGTGGTGGTCTACTGAGTTGTACTCACACCTGGCTCGGGCCACAATTGCACCTGGTCACGTAAGAAGATTCTACTTTCTTTCATGATACAGATTCGGAATACGGACTTAATGTGTAGTTATATCCCAACATTTTTTGTTGGAGCACGGAAATTCAGAACCAGGTTGGATCTCAGGTCTTGGTTCAGATCCTTTTGGTAGTTTTTTGATGATTTATTCGTTTGAATTTATGATACGTATTATAATAATCATGTTGTTACAGCATGTGAAACTTGGATACATGTTGTAATTATCTCATGTTGTCCACTTATTTGTTTCCTATGGTTAGTTCATCCATTGATATTGTTTTCTTTTGTTTCTTTACTCTATAAAGTGGTTATAGTCTCTCCAAAATTATTCCATAGAGTCAAACATCGAGTTGTCAGCCATTGGCATATAGGGAGGTGCGCCTGAGGTCATGTGATAACTCAAATCGAGGTACCAAATAGTGTCCACTAGGTTATGGACATTACAAACTGTAATCAGAGCAGATCTATTTTCTTACTAATTGGGTAATGGTAGAAAACATATGATCATCATGTTGGATTATGGTAATTTTCTCATTCCTGGGTACCTCAGACCCCACAGATGAGGTAAAATAAAAGAACCTAGGGGTGGGAATTGATGTTCGGTTATGTTCTTTTATGATTTATTGTTAAATTAACATTGATATCTTCACATGGAATTGATGTTATCCAATTATGTGGTTTATCTTTTGGCCTCATATGGATAGAGTTTCTGTATGTGTTCATGAATTATTGTAGTCATATAATATTAGTAGTTCATCTGAATGTTCATTGTGATTGATATGAATTTAATATTAAAATGATAAAAGTGTACATTTATTCTGTTAAGTATTACCTATTTGTTTTTCTGTGAAATGATTGAAAAATGATATATTTTGAAATTTGAATTTTAATAAATCTAATTTTTTTCAAATTTAGTATTAAAAAATGGTTTTTGAAAGAGTAAATCCTTAGGATTTTAAAAATATAATGTTTCTAAATTAGAATCAATTCATTTAAATTGGTAATGTTTTTTTTTAAATAGTGATGAAACATGATTGAATTGATAAGAATATCGGAAGTGGGTATCCATAGTTTTGTGAAAAGACACTTTGTATGTGTGGTCTCGGTAGTGAGAGTGCCCTAGTTTGACACATTATTTATCAGTCATGAGAATTTATTTGGTTTATTTATGGTAAAAGGAAACCTCTTATTATTCCTGTGAGGAGTTTGTGATCTTGGGATATAGGTCATTGATAGGTAATATGGATGTGCTAACTCTTAAGGGTTCTGATCATGTACGTTGTGTTTTGGGCTCTGGGGTTGGTGTTTTTCTTGTCTTTACAACATATGTGAGTGGGTATTCTTAGTGAGAGGCATGAAGTTTCTATTTTTACATGTTAGAGGTAGTACGATTTTGAGGGGGGAAGGAGATCCTATATGGGTAATGATTTGGTTAAAGATTGATGTGTATGTCTCAAAGAGAGAGAGGCAGTTACCTTTTCTTAATGTGACACAAATTCTAGGAGTTGGTACTGTTTGGTATTTTATGATGGCCTATGGGTGATATTTTCAAGGTTGTTAGTGATTTTGGGTTATAATTATACATGTAGAAATATTCTCCTTTGGTAGTGGCATGTAGAGAGTGTTTCTATTTGTGGTTTTATCCCTAAGGGCTATGTAAGAAAGTTAATTGTTATAGAAATTTCAACTTGAATGGTCATTGTGAGTTATAATATTTTTGAAATCAAGGGTAGTCTTAGAAGTGTTTGGTCAGTGTAAAAGGTTCCTTAATATGTGAATCATTAGTGGGTGTTCTATATGATTAATCCATGAATGGTTCATGCTGTCAAGATTCATTAAAGTACAAGTTTGGTTACTAGTTTCCTCCACATAAGGTCTATGACTATTCATGGTTTATTTTAATGTTGGATTTGGTATGAAGCCATGTAATTAGGATCCTTTCCATGTTACATTGATATTGAGTGATGCAGGAATCAATTTTGATCATCTGTGAACAAGAGGGGTTGACCAAGTCATGGGTGGACACTTTTGGTAGGGAAGTTAAACCTGGGATGGTGGTTGTCACACGAATTGGATTTCATGAAAGACACTATATTTTTTCGATAAGAATGTGAGAATTATTTGTGTCCAATGAGGCATACCGACCATGATTCAAGGTCAGTTGAGTGAATTGACACTAGGCATAACTCTGATGATGTGTGATCCATGGAATATATATTTAGGTATAGTGTGGTGATAATAGGGTGCTTGATATTGAGGTCTTGATGAGGTCTAAATGTGCATACGTTTTGGAAGGGAATGGTTATTTTTTGGATGGATGATCACATCGCTCTGGATAGATTCTTGTTGTATTTCTATGTGATCATTGTAGGAAGATTTTGTTATTTTTAAAGTAGTTGGGCTGTGGGTCGGAGTGGTTGTTGATGTGTTCTATGTAAACAACCAGGGTCATTGTGGAATGACTTGATTGGGGTACTGATAGTGGTTCCAAGTGAAATGTTGGGTTGTGAATGTTTGTCAAAGGGACGTGTATTGGAGATGAGTTTGGGAGGGATGATAATTTTATGGTTGTGATGGTCAAATGTTGATGATTCGTTGATGGGAAGGGTATCCCTGAAAATTAAAAAATTATTAGGTGTCCCTATGATGGGATGATACATCGTGATAGATTGTTTTTTTGGTGTTTTTAAAAAAAACAGTGATTTCAACTAGTGATGATAATGTAAAATATCTTGACATCGCCCTAGGTGCGCTGTGGTGGCTCTACCATTACAGCTAATGTAATTAGTGTGTTTTGGTTGGATATTGGACACCATAGATCATATACTCAAGGTGCGCCACGTGTAGAGTCATGTGGTGGTGAGTATACCATTTAATAGTGGTGGGTGAGGTCCTCAGGATGGACAAGATATCAGCAAGTTCAATCGGATTCATTCTCGGTAGATGAGAATAGGTATTGGGCACTGTTATTTTTCTAATTCTAGGAAAAAATACACAGTCATGTCCATGTTAGGATGTCCAAAATTTTATCGAAGTGGGTTTCTATGGTTGATGAAATAGTTTGAGGATGGGTGTTAGAGAAACACTCCATGGATGGGAGTGATATTTCATTCAAGGATGAAAGGAGTAGACCACAAAGTGGTAGTGGTGAACATGATATTCTAATGATATGTTTGTTTGTGAACATTTTGGTTCCTCAACAAATCCCATGTGGGCCTCAAATGATTTTGTATAATGGGTTGAGTGATGTATTCATACTCATACTGATTTTAGAAGTGAATTGAGTGTTCGAATCAGATAAGTGTTGATATATTTTTTAGATATGAAAATGGTTCATGGAGTAGTGGATTCTATGATGGTGAAATTTCAACAGAGATCTAGAATAGACTCAGGTAGTTTTACGTAGTTGTCGTGATATGTATTAAGTGATAAGTAATCATATACATGTAGATAAAGTCGTTCCAATAGTAGAATTTGTGTCAAAATAGAGTGGTTCATCATGGATGGCCTGACTCATTTAGGTAAAATAGAACAAATTTGGTGTTCTTTAAACAAAATTCAGTTAATGATGTGATTTTATGTTTGACTTGGTATGATAAATGGTTTTGAAGAACCTCTTAGTTTACTTAATTGAGATAGGGGTAAAGGAGGTGTGATTAATCAGAGTGATCAAGAAATAAATTTTAGTAGTCAATGTTGGGTGGAGTTTCCATGGATGTTTGGGGTGTGGTGAGTTGGGGAATGTGTCTAGTATGTTGAAAAACATGAATTGAGGTTCTGTTTGTCTCCTTTTGTTGGTGGAGTTACCCAACACTATGTGATGTGGGAGGAGATCTAAATTATATGGTGTAGAGAACCATAGTGGGTGGGAGGCCAATTTCTGATGTGATTAGTAAAACGTGTTAGTTGGGATCTTGTATAATTATTCTTGGTGAGGTGGTTTTGGTGATGGGATTTGGCTCAGGATTTAGTTGGTGGTGTTCCTTGAGATGAAGGTTATTCATGAGTTTACTTTTGATTTTTGGAAATGGGGTGAGGTTTTTGGGCCGCAATATTCCTATTAGAATAGGTTGAGTAGTGTGGTTTGAATCTATTATACCTTATGTGCCACTGATTTTTGGTAACCAATATACTTTCTTAAACCAGTTATGATGGTGCCTAGTATTTTAGACAATGATATTTGGAGGGGGTCAGATAGAGTGTGTTCCAGTTGGATCTCATAGTGTAATGTTATGTCATGTCAATATTATTCTGTGCAGTGGTTCAATTATATTACCCAGATATAACATATTTTTATATTAAAAATAATGAGTGGATGTAGTTCCATCCTTGATGAGTATAGGCCCGTAGTTACAGAGTATGGTGGGGGATGTATCCTGGGTGTAGTATTGCTTACATGGTCCATCTGTGGTGACAGTTTGGCTGTGTCTAATAGAATGTTTGGGAAATGAATGTTGGAAGGTGGGCACCATTTCCAAGACTTTGGTCTTGGAGTATTAGTAAGGTTTTGAAGTATGACCCAAGGATGAGGCATTATAAGGTAGGGTGGTTATAAGATCCCGATTGTTTATTAAAGAATGTAATTGTTTAACTTTTAGTTAAACCTTTATTTTTTTCCAATTAAGTGGTTCATTGGGGTATGATAAGTTTTGGAAGTATATTGTGGGTTTAGGACTTGAAAGAAGTGGAAAATAGTTCAAATAGTGTGATGTGAAATGTTTGTGCATTGTTAGAGAAAATTGTACGCCTATCCTAGGATACCAGGCATATTGGAGACACTTTTTCATAGTGGATAGCACACAGTTATTGCATGGTTTTCAAAACCATGTGAGTGCTCCAAGGAAACCATTTTTCTTGGACCCTATTGGATATAGGTAATCGCGCGGTTGGTGAATGTTAATGAAAACCATGTGGCCAAACTGTGTGGCCATTAATATGTGGGAAATTCCAATTTCCCCATTTAATATATTTCGTTCTTCCCCTATTTTTTACCCCATTCAACCACCAATAGTTTTGATGATTATCCAAACCCTAGAATGGTTCCAATAGGTTATTTTCTATTGATTATTATGCGTTTGGAGTGCATTTTAGAGATAACAAATGATTCAGGCGAGTCTAACACTCCTCTTTTCTCTATTTTTGGATAAGGGCTTGAATAATATCTCCACTTCTTATGAATCATTAAAACCCTCTATTTTCATGAATATTGTATTTTGGGGATTTGAAGGGTTTTTTATTTCAAATCAAGGGATGTGTTTAGGATAATAATCATATTTGAGCATGTGTTTCGTGTTATTTATTCTTTTACCCAGAGTCTAGATCTTTATGACGAGTACATGTTTATGAAAATGTGTTTCTTTATTGCACTACTTTATCTTTTATTATGGAAAGTTATTTCAACCACATATTTCTGTCAAAAAATTGTATTTGACCCCATTGATTTGGTTGATCATGTGACACCAAACCTATGGGTACCCAGGTGTTGTGTCAAACCATTGAAATTGGGAAATAAATTGGTAAACATTGTGGTTGGTGAAATATGAAATTGAATTTGTAGTAATTTTTAATAAGATATATGTATTGATTAATTAGTAAATTTATTTGATTAATTTAATATTAATTAAGTACCAAAGGGGTTTTGAAAACTTTTGCACAATTTGTTTTGGGATTCGACCCGAACATGGGTTTTAGTGACCGAATTGATGTTTGAAAGTGATGAATGTTTTTTAGTGGAGGTATTGATATCAATGTTTTTAAAAAAAATTCATATTAATTAATGTATAAATATTATTTTAAATGTGGGGTGTCTCCTTGATTATGAAAGTGCTTATTTAATATTTTTAGTGGTTTAAAAGGGAAATGTTATCCTTAGGCAAGTTTTAGTTTTTCGAAGTGGAAGACCCATGTTTTAAATGATGAATTCAAGATAATTTCAATTGATCATTCAGAAATGTGTTTCATCCAATGTTGTATCATAAAAAAGGTCTTATGGGACAATAGAAATTAAAGGTACATAAGGGTTAGTGTGGTATAATTCTTGATGAATATAATGGAATGATGTGGGAAAAGGTATTAAATGGAAGAATGTGGATGCATCAAATGACTCCAGAGTTTGTGATTTGAATATATAAATGGGTTAATGCATATTAATTTATTAATATTATAAATGGGTTAAGGTCTAAAAATGTGAAATAGGTAAATGAGCCATATTAATTGAATGGAACATGAAGTAATGGGTTAATTCTTGGTGATAAATCATATATTGAATGAAATGTGAATTCTAAGTGATGTGATTTATTATGCATGGTTTTTGATATGATATATATATATATATTAAATTGATAAATAAGCTTGTTAACATGGAATTGTGGTGTGGGATAAAGTAAGAATTCTCCCCCAATGGTTTGGTTATATTGGGGATTCAACCCACCCAAAAAATGCCTCAGTTAGGGGGTTGGACTGATGCTCTATTCTCCTAATAGTTACATTGGATGAAACTAATTGCATTGTATATCATAGGTATGTGTGATTCAATAAATATATAGAATGACACTTCAAGGTATGTGTTATGTATTTTTTATGAAATAGTTATCCCTAATTATATTGGGAAGTTAATTATTTTCACTTATGCATGGTAATTGGATGCAGTAGACCATAATGTAAATGATGTAATTTCCTAACATATAGGAACAATCATGAAAATAATTATAATGTAATTATTGGATCCCCCCTTGTTAATAAATTTTTTCATAACCCATTATTCACAGGAATAAGATCCCATTGTATCCATTGTTTTTTTTGTTGATTGGTTGACTCCTGTAAAATTAATGGATAAATTAGATATTAGATAATTACATATATTATTTTCTTTTTTTGATATCTAGTTTCTGCAATTTATTATATATAAAAAAATTTATAGAGAATGGTTTTATTTAGGAATTTTTTTTGGTGGCCTACTATGTTTTAATCACACCATGCTCAGGTTTTCATGGAACTTCATTACCCGAGTACATTTAACATTGATTTTTTAAAGGTTTAGGATAGGGACCTAAAGTGTGGTTCATGCAATGGTTGTTTGGACTGAGCATGGGAGGTCAATAACGAGTTGGGAATTGGGTATGGGATCAAAGTATATTGGTAGTTTTGTTTTTTATTTTTTGTATCACTATCTTACATGTACTATACTCGTCAATTTTGTATAACTTCTGATACTTGATTACTCATTGGAATTGTTATGTGTTGTCTATCTATTTCATTTCATTGTTTGGTGAATATTTTGATATTATTTTCTATTTTGGAATTACTATAAAAAATAGGTATATTCTCCCCAAAACTCATACATATACCAATGATACGAGCTAGAATCCACTGGTGTATGGGGAGGTGTTTCTGAGGTCATGTAACATCTAGGATCGGGGCATAGGATAATGGCCACCAGGTTGGGAAATTTAAATCATAAAACCCAAAATGATATAAACTACATCAATGATTGCGTAAAACCTATTTTTCCCAACTCATTAATTTATTCTATGTTCATTAGTACAATCCAATTATCATTATCCAGATAAATCATCTCTTTATCCCATCATCATTATCTCAACATCTGCAAACTCTTAAGGGTTATCTTATTATTAATCATGATTTTTACATGAATATCTTTGTTACATTAAATTATTTTCAATGAAATTTTCAGAATAAATAATAATATTTCATATCCTTAAAGAAAACTTATACTCAAAATTCCTTTTGTATTCCAACCTTATATATTTATAATACAAAAATACATCAGTCATTATACATCATTTATAAACCATTGCCTAGGATTTGTGATCTTATTCCTAAATACCTATTTTTATTCTTATGTAATTCATAGTATATTCATTGTAAATAAAAAACCATTACTTCAACAACCTTTTGGATTCTCAACACAATGTTTCCATTTAATAAATTGATTTACATAAAACCCAAACATTCCAAAATTACATCAGTTATTAATCGATGATACCATAAGGAGTCCATTATTATCAACCAATTTTTAACCAACATTTTCAATTCCTAATTTGTAATTACATTCTATTTTTCCATATTATTCACACCAAAACCATCTAATAATCTATTTTATTAATTACCTTTAGTTATTTTAAATAAATAAATATATATATATATGAAATTGAATCTTTTTTTTCCATGGTTTTAATTATATTAAGCCTCCACGGACTCCATCCCTCTATTATTTGGTGAGTTTGAGAGTTAGTTTAGGTGGACTTTGTTAATAATATATTGTGAAAATTGATTTTACAGAATCATAACATCCAATATGTGCAATCATCATTCCATTTCATTTTTCATCTCCAAATTTATTTCCAAATTCAATGTTACCCCAGTTCCTTTTAGTTCTCACCAATGACTAAAACCAAAAATAATTGTAGGTGAAATTCTAAACATAGTGGGTAACAAAATAATCATGATGATAACTTATATAATGTCTAAATCATGGCACCATATTTTTAATTTAAGACTCTTTAGTTTTATCCCACAATATACATTTACATTATCTATTTAAATATTTCATGATGGATTAGAATTAGATTTTGAATTTCTAAACCAGATAATCTCGTTGTTTCAATATATTTATGTGGAAAGCCCCATTATGAAGCATCGGGTGACAAATGATTCTTGCTCAATTCACCCTTTATAGAGTAATTACCGCAAGTTACCACTATTCCAGTACCACGTCTACTTATATTATCTATATGGGGATATAATTTCATGGAAACCACTCACTCCATACATTACCAAAATTCAAAGGCCTTGTCCTATTTTTTCACCCAACATTTGAATTATCCTTATAACTATCCCTAGATATATAATTTATAAATATTATTCAGGGTCTCACTAATATATTCTATACCATGATTCCATATGTTAGCTACACATTCCCTCTCACGCCAACTATAACAAACCTATATTTCCTGAAATTTACATTACATATATTTATATGAATACTCAATAACTTCCCAAAAACCCAACTAAGGACTATAATAATTTGGTGTATTTATATACTAGTTACACAATCATATAATTTGGTGAATGATATTCAACGTATTATATAATGATCTTATCATCATGAACTATTAAAAAACATAACCTACTGAAAACCATTATTATTAATCTTGGTAATGGAAACATAATAAAGGGTGACCCAAAATTATCAATGTAATTGCTTGAGTTTTCAAAAGAGAAAATTTTGTTCGATAGCCTATGTGATACGCAACAACAATCCCAAAGAAACAATGATTATTTTAATATAATAGTATCACCAATATTATAAAATTCATTCTTATGATTAGGATTCACTAGTTTATGAAATATATGAATGTCCTAAATATATTGATAAATGATTAAAAAATAATCAATCAATATTTGCTAATGTCATTTTTCTTGTTTTCTTTAGAAAATATTTTTATTTATTTTTATAAAAAATATATTATATTAATTTTAGATATAATATAAAAAATATTTACAATATGAATTACAAATATTATATAATCATATAATAATTAACATAGGGTAAAAATTTATAATCTAATGGAAAATATATATTTTTCATTTAATAGTGAAAAATACTATTGTTTACGTAAAATATCATTCTATATTGATAAATTAAATAATTTAATGAATAATTATTGTTTTTTATTTTATATAAAGATAAAACAATTATTCATTAATTTTATTCAATTAATTACATTTTAAATCATATTTATACTTCTTTTCAATTTATGTTTACTTTTAACCCATAAATGCATTGTTTTTTAAAACTGTTTTAAATTGATATATTTATGTCAATAATAATTAATTAAAGTAACCCACGATGATAGATGATTGAAATATAAACTTTAGATTATATATATATATATATGAATTGAAATCCATACAAGTAATATTAATAGTTTTTTAGTTAAATCAAAAACATCTTTTCCCTCAAAATGGATTTTTTAGTAAATGTCTTTCTTTCTTCTTGTGGGTTATATTTTAAATTAAATTCATCCATGTATATGAATATATTTTCTAAAAACTGATTCTATATTTGGAATAATCTTAAATAATATTAGTAAATAAGGTTAATTTAATTATTTAAAAATAGGAATAGTAATTGTAGTAAATATTAATTACAATGCTGAAAAAATAGGTTAATTAAGGATATATATAATTTAACAACGAATAGAAATAATGAAACCCTAATAGTATGCATATTAATATTTTCACAATATCAAAATATTAATTAAATTTTTTCGTATTTTTGTTACTTTAGAAATGAATTTTTAACATGTTTGATAAAAATATTATACAATAAAATAGAAATTATATTTTTATGTAATATGAAATTTCAATTATAGAGTTCGTTAAATGAATTAATGTGTTTATGAAATAAATTATATTTTAATAAAATAATTTTATAAAATAAGTTTTATTAAATATAAATGATTATAAAATTATTATGAAGAAAAGTGTAATTTTTATAAGCATTCGAAAATAGTTATTGTCAAAAACCCATCAATTTTCAATAAATTTCAATATAATTTTAAAAAATATTTTCCTATTTATAAAATTAGTTTGATAAAATTATTAATATTGTTTGAATTATAATGTCAAAATTGTCCAATGGTAAATTGTTCAGATTTTTCTAAAACAATCAAATTTTCAAGTAAAATTTAAATACCATATAAACATACATCGTGTTTAATGACACCATAATTAAAAAAAGTGATTTAATAATTACATATGAAGCAACACCAAATCTATGTAATAGATTTAAAATATTGTGACTTAATGTTTATTGTACTTATCTTATAAAGCCAAAATATATCATGAAAAACCTATAATAAAATTTAAGGTTTTAAATTCATTTATTTAAGATTGTGACTCACCTCCACATAAACAATGAAATTTATTTCTTATATTATCACCTTTTCATTATAAAATAATGTATCCACTCCCACCATTAGGTTGATAAAATGTGAAAAACCCATGTTATGGTTTGTGGTATTGGATATTTTATTATATAAGGTCCAAAACCTAAACAAGATTGAAATCCACCTCTTTTCCAATAAATTACACCCATGTTCCCTATTACATTCACTAAAAATACCTAGAGAACATACCTATTCTAACCTACACATTCTAGTGTCCTCCCATCATTCCCTAATGCTCTTAATAATCCCCTCCTAAGAATTTTTCGTCCCACTCACGTAAGTGACCTTCCTATTCTACTATTAAATTCAAGAAACTTCTTTAAAATTACTTATTTTAATTTCAATTAGTTATATTTTAATTTTTTTATAATCATTAGATTATTTTCCAATTGATGTTATATTCAGTATGGATCATTTATTCTCCACTACTTTGACCATTACCTAGGCTGTAAAAATTCAGAAATTCTATAAGGGGTCTTCCACTCTCATTATTATTCAAGAACATCCTTTTTGATATGCTTCCAAATTTCCATTTTTCATGTTGTTATATTCTATTAACTATGAAAAATAATTTCCTTTTGATTTTATCATGATGATATACCCCCTTTCATGCTAATTAAGCCTCACATGATCGTTTATGTACACGCAGTACAATGCAGAAATGTAGTTAGGATTCTTTTCCCTGTAGAAGTTACTTCATTAAAATATGAATTCTATTTCCAAATTTATAATGTTGGTATAGGATTTTCCATGTACATATTACGACCTAATTTAAGTATATGTTATGAGAGATCCCATTACCCATCATTAACCAATTTTTTCAATCATTATGTGATGACGTCATTGTGGTGAAATTTCACTGTGATCGTCCATGCCAAAAAATTGTGTAGTGAATACCACTCCCATTTCCTATTAATGGTATTCACATTTATGAACATATAATTTTTTATTGGGTATTTAAACATATATATTACACACTCCTATATTGAGTAATAAATTACCATGATTAATGAATCCATGTTTTAGGATCTATTTGGAACACATATGCACAAGGATAAAATAAATATGATGGGTTGGCCTAGATGGAACACCAATGAATTTGGTAATGTTTTGTTTCATGATACGTCATGCTGGGACATGGAGTTAACCTATTTTCATTATAAATTTTTTTCCAATCATATTTTTTAGTGTGTTTATCCATTACCTATGTTTATAATATTGTTTTTTATGTTGTTTCCACATTTCCCATTTTATGATTATCATGTTATATCAGTTCTCATTGTAATGTTTATGATTCATTTCCTTGTAATGTCCCATTTTAGGGACTACTTCTAGACTGATGAGTGTTTCATAAGCATATGAGGAATTATTTTATGACTAAAGGAATGTCTCATTCCACAATAATTTTGAAGAGGAATCAATCAAAGCCTCATTTATTGAGGGTTATCTTTTTATTTGGACAATTCCACCATGTGAGATTCACTTATGACCACCAAATTGGGTCCCATTGGGACCTATCCTATGGAGTGTCTATTTTTTTAGGAAACCTATTATGGGATCCAACCACCAAGGGTTGTATGTAATCTCATCACACTCTATGTAGTCTTAGACCTAAATAGATTCTTTCATGTCACATGTGATAACTTGTTAGACCACCCTTTCATGAGTGATGTGAAATACTACGTTTTCCTTATTTGGATATACCATGTCTATGGTTATATTGGCCAATTCATAGAATATAAAATTTTATGATCACGGAACATGATGTTGTGTTATTCAAATGGGAATTTTTCTATCAATTCCTTTATGAAAATGATAACGATGTATAATTTCACCCTATTAATGGAATATTAAGCATTGATCTAATTGATTACTAGAATCTAGTCCCCATTTATATTATTGGTGTATATTTACATTTTTAGGGCTACTGCCATGAAGATGATTAGAGATTGGTATTCTACCTCATTATTACTACATCTGTCGGATAGTGATAAAGTAATGGGAAAATTTATTTTCGAAAAGAGACCAATAAAATACATAGACCAACCATGTCTAAATTTGGGGTTTTTATACCCATGAAAATAGTAATATTGGAGGAACCATAGAAATACATATCCCACATTTTGGGAGTTTCACACGGATAGAAAAAAATTAACATTCGGAAGATCGGTGTCCACCACAATTCTTTCTAGGGTTGGATCTACGTCATGGAAATTAGTCGGGGTGTACCCTTTACCTAAATTTCAGTACATGAAATAGATGATGTAATGAAATAGGATAACATCCCACTGGTCCAGATTCCCGGTTAAAATAGGGCAACAAATGATATACCCAGTATGGTCGATATAAGAGACCACATGGACTTCCTAAGGATTCATGTAATACATAGTATTTTTCATTGTGAAGAAGAGTGGGATGTAGTTATTAATATATATGATAATATAGATTCCTAGTATCTATAATATTTAAAATGAGATAGTGGATACTATTTTCATTCCTTGTGCAATTTTTCTATCTAAGGTGGGAAACCATATATCCTTACTAGGAGGCCACACATAGCATAAGTGGATTTCATCCCACTAGTAGTATCAAGACTAGAGGGCGTTGTATGTACAATTTTATCTTCTCAAAATCCTCTTACATATCTGGATCCCACTAAAAGGGGAGTCCTTTTTCAATAATTTAATTAAGGGGATATTTTTTACAGCTTGGATAACTATGAAATGATAAATATAAGAAACATAACCCTATAGAACAGTAATTTTTCTATAGATTAGGAGGGGTGAAATTTTATAGGATTACACAAGTATTTTCTATATAAAATCAATTTAGTGGTGTTATATAGAAAGGTTTTTTAATTTCTCTAATGTTACACTAAAATATAATTATAGAGGATTTATCTTTTAATTATATACAATAATATATTTAATATCATTTGATGATCATTAATGTGATCAAAATGAAATTATTATGTAACCACTATGTTGTCATTGTAATAATACTTTAATCCCTTCATATAGGGTTTAATGAATTGATACATAGTGTGTTGGTATGTAATTGAAACATTCCTTAATCCAAAGGGTATGTATTGATAGAAAAAAATACCATGTAGTGATATGAAGGAGGTAGATTACTTGCCATCTGAGGCCATCTTTTTATTATTAAACCCTGAATACCAACCCAAAATGAAAATGTCTTGAAATAAACAATTTGAATATATATAATGTTCTCTAATGGGTAATGTGAAATCATCCATTCAGATGTGTTAATACTGGTCTCTAAAATCATTAAAAACCTAAATCTCATAGTTTATCTTCCTAACAGAGATGATGTTGGGATTCCATTTCGGGTACTTCACCTCTATTAAAAAGATAATGTTGACAATTATTTCAACATATGATTGTACATTAGAATCATTAGAGGGGGTAATTCTTATAGATTATTACATAAAACATATGTGTCTATCATTAAAATCTAGGGGATTAGTATCCACATCATGTTTATCCTTGGAATCACTATATAAATCATGGGACACACAACATAATTCTTCATTATAAATTCATTGTACGAGTCCTACCCCATTAGAAATATTGAATCAGTAATTAGAATAGTATGAAAGAATTCTTTTGATCCCAATTTTACCTATATGAGCTCATTGATGGTGGTGGATACACATTCCTATAATGATGGAGGAGTGTTCATTATTTCATCATATTCTACTTCCATATCTATATCCATGGAGGCATTTCTATACTTGGTGGTTTATTTGATGTAATATCTATCTCTATCGAGGTAAGATATGACATGACAAGAGACAAAGAAATATTAGACTACTACAGTTATTATATAGTGATTTAAAGGTTTATTATCTTTCATTATTTTTTTATTAGGAAAAGGAGATGTGTGGGGATCACGATTTACATTGAATTCTTTGGGTTTATTATCAATTTTTAATAATATAACAAGGAAATTCTTGCATTCTGATTGAAAAATAAACTGACTTCATTTGATGAATCTGCATTATTTGATGCAATTTATATCACATGGATATGAGAAAATGATGGTTTTTGATTGATACAGTTAGATGGGATTGAGTATATTTCTTCAATTAGGTTTATACGAAGTACATAATCACTATTAAATATACCACCAAAATTTATTGGGTATGTTCCCAATACAGTGGGAAAGGAAACCTGCATATAATCATCCAAATATTTTTTTTTATTTAACACTTGTATAAACATTAAATTGCATATATTTCCTCATAAGACATGAATGGGGTGCTTTAACATTGTAGTATGAAAACCTTGTAGTTGATGGGGTACATACGTAATTGAAGAAATGTTGAATGTATCACCCCATGTCAATGAATCCATAGTCATTCGAGTAGGAAATTATTTAATATGTATTTTTAGATAATCATTAAATCAATATTTGATGAGAGATCCCCACACTGAGCATTGATCTAGATCATTAATGGATTCATCTTCTCTCTCTTATCATACCATTTTATGGTTTTTTGTGACAAACCCCCTTCACTATATTACAAATTTCCTAGAGTCCATATGGAGATATGGATGATCCCAAAAAAAATTCCACAAGATGAATTCATATATAAACATTATCGAGTTTTCCTAATACTTACATTGGTTTGATTTGTTCTTGGATAACTTCTTTATAATCATGTTCTATGAACGAGATGGTAGAATAAAATTTTGCTAGTATAGTCTCCAATCAAAAAATATCACATGCAAGAACATATATAACAAATTATTGGAAGCTCTTAATGACCTCATTGAGTGCCTCTTCGAGATCTTTTCAAATATGGAAGACATCAAGGATTAAAATTTTGGTTAGGAAATCCACCAAATATTTTAGAATGTCATATCCTTGTGCCAGAGGTCTATGATTCACAATGTATTGTTTCTCAATAACGTGTAGACTAATATATGATGTGTTTTGGTAGAAATTCCTAGTACATGGGAAGAGTTCAATGGATAATCAGTTTCAATTAGTGTTAGTCATACGTACCAACCTGAATTTATGGACTTTTCAGACAAACACACTCCAGCAAGTCTGTGATATAAAATGAATGGGTTTGATTGAAAAATGAAGGAATATGTTGAATATCCATTTTTTATACGTACAAATTACACCCAAATATGTATAGTCTTGTAATATAGCTTATGTAGTGGCATGATCAGAATATAGGGTTTGACCACACCCGCTCCATCCCTTGTATAGTTAGCTAATCTATCCTCAGCCTCCAGATACTCATTCTAGTATGAGGACCTCATACTCTAGGGTGTATTCATCAACGATGAAGGGATAATTTAAGTAAAATATGATAATGTAAAAAATATGAAGTCTTAAACAAATAAATCTTTCATTTGGTATGATGGTGTTCATTCTTAAGATATTGAATTAAGGAAACCTATAAGATATATAGTTTGAATGGGATTAATATATAAGTATTAATCTTATATTTTTTTCTTTGTCTGATGATAATGTGTAACTCAGGGAGGTGTACTAAATTTCACCTCTCAAGGTCTTGGGATCATTTCAATTTTGAAAATTATCACAGTTATGTTATAAAAAATTGTGTCATAAATTTTCCAATCAATCTCGTTATCGATCTTCTATTCATTCCTACACGAAACATCTTAGAAGTCACTTTTTTCATTCATTCGGGAGAAGTTATTTCAAGTGCTCTCCTCTAGTAAAATTCCCAGTGTCACCTATCCTAAATAATCCATCCACTGGGGGATGTTTTCAAGGAAAAAATTTCCCTAGATGGTGTATCATAGTATCATATGAATGAGAAAGTATTTATGGAGGTCGGTGGGGTTAAACTCGCTGTGTTTACAAGGATCCAATGGTATAAACTATTATTTTTTCCATTAAATCATACAAATAGCTAGGGACCTATTAAATTGGGAGGGAATATACTTCATCCTTATTTTCCTAAAACTTTCAGTGACTTAAATATCTCTACGAGTATGGCCCATAGTGATATTATGGCTACTACTAATAAAAAGGTGTCAGGTGAGTCAAGGACCACCATGGTGCTTGGATGAAAACCATTATTGGTATATGAATAATTGTATTAGTCTCATCATAAAATATACTACTAAAAAACGGGAAAGGGAAGCACCCCCTTATATCAGCACTAAGAAAAACCACTGATAAATGTTACCCTGTATCATCGCTAAAATTTTAGCGCTGATAAAGGAGTTCTTTATCAGTGCTTTTCTGGTACTGATATATGACCTCTTTATCAATGCTAGAACAACGCTGATAGAGAAACCATGTATCAGCGCTACAATTTTAGTGCTGATTCAGGGAGTCTTTATCATCACTTTTCTAGTGCTGATAAAGAGGCCATATATCAGCGCTATAAAAGCGCTGATAAAGAACTCCTTTATCAGCGCTAAAATTTTAGCACTGATACAGGGTAACCTTTATCAGCACTAAAATAGCGCTGACAAAAAGACCCTTTATCGGGGCTAAAAAGGCGCTCATAAAGGACACCTCTATCAGCGCTAAAATGTTAGCGCTGATACAGGTAGTCTTTATCAGCGCTTTTTTAGCGATGATAAAACCTTAGTGCGTTTTTTTATAAAGTCGGTCGCACAGTTCCCTCATTTTATCATGACCTAAAGCTCTCGTGGTACTGGAACTCTACAACTCCACTCTACTACCCGCTGAGATCACGTTGCTGGACCTCTGCCGCCCTCACTACTCATTGTCGGACCTCCTCTGCCCTCGAGCTTCATTTTTTAGGACCTCTGCCACCCGCAATGCTTTCAAGATTCGGTTTCCAGGACCTCCCTTAAGGAATGTTTTCCAAATATTTTTTCAATATTTTTCTCCTCTCTCATTTGTATATCATTTTTAACATGCTTTTTTATTCTATAGGTGAGTATTATGGATTGTCCGATTGAAGAAAATGGACCATACTTGATGGAAAATGATGGAAAGGGGATGATTCAAACGTGTTTACTAATTTTCATTATATTTCTCAAGAACATGGTGCTTGTTTACTTTTATTGTTGAAAATCAACATTATTTTTTGGTGGGGTTTTTTGAGATGTTTTTTTATTTGTTTGGTTGTGATAGATTCCATTGGGGGAAAATGTGAGATGGTTGAGGTGGTAAATCATGCAGTGGGGAAGCATCAACCATTCCATTGTTAAAAAGATGTAATGGGTGGGTTATTGTGGGAGATGACATTGCGAGTTGATATGAGTTTTCCTTTTAGTTTCCCAGTGACATAGAATATAGTTGTTAATGATGAAATTGAAAAGGGTTTGGTGGGAATTGAATAACTTCATGGATAAAAATGAAATGGTGGCTATAAAACTATGCTCACCCCCTACGCGATGAGTGTATCGGGTGGTACCCTCTTCTAAAATTCAAATATGTGAGTTCCTTTACAAAGATATAAACCTATGGCCACTCTTAATTCGGGAAATATCCAACTCTAGGTGATAATCCTAGGTTTCCTTAGGTGACGAGAATATGAAGTCCCTATGTTATGGGAATATGGGATCTCCATTATCTCCCAAATAATTTTCCCTTGATTATACCTCATGACATAATAAATAGATTCATTATGGGATATGCCTAATAATCAACTAAGTGATGATCATAAGATCCTTTATTCATCTCCTAGTTAATGATCCTAGGATTATACCTCATATGAGGAGCATGAGATTTCTTAGGCGATGTGCCAAGGAAACCCCTATGTGAGGAGCATACGATCTCTAAACACTTCCTTTAGTAGATGATCTTATGTTCTTAACTGATGTGATAAGAACATTATTCATTAGTTGATGAATATAGAAATCCTTATGTTCTATGAATATATATTATGAACCAAATTAGGGTAGATTCCTCACATGAAAAATGTGATCCACCTTGTGTAATGATCCCAAATATCCAATTAAAATGGGCCTTATTCTATGGGAACCATACATATTAGGCCATACTCTAAATGAAAACATTCCCACACATAGAGGACCATATTAACTTAGTGGTCCATACTCCTACTAGTTGAAAAAACCCTATACCAGATAGACTCATATTTTTTGTGAATCCAAAATACACTCATTAGGCTATATCCCCTTTTAGTTAGACCAAAAATGTCTTATCACACATATTTACCATACTAACTTTCACTTGGTATCATTCGTAAAATCATCTATACAACTTGATGTTAATATATATCAATTATTTATTATTAGAAGTACATTGCACATGGTTGTGATAAATACCCCCAGTGCATTCACTAACCCATGACATGTTGGATGATAGTTTTAGGGGTCACTAGACTATAATATACTAACAAATAGAGGGGTCTAAATGGGTATAGGACAAGAAATAGTGTTATCAAATAATTTTATTAGGAGATATGATGGGGTTTTATGTTAGGAACATTTGAGGATTTCAATGGTTTGGTTTAGAAAGTATTTCATTTGAATTCACTGGTATGTTTTGGGTGTACCTTTCCTTAGGTTTCAAATTATGCTCATTGTGAGTCTTCATGGTTAGTGGTTGTAGTCTCTTATTTTGTTTAAGGGATGTCTTCTTAGTATATTTCAATCTTATGAAGTTCTTCATGGTTATAGGTTATAGTCTCTTATTTTTAGATGTATGATGTTCTTGGTGAGGGCCGATATCTAGCTAGTGGTGTCATTGTATATGAGAAAGCATCGATGTAGTTGGAGATGTATGATGTTCTTAATTTGGGAAGACTCATTCAGATTCCAAGTGGGTGCTTCTATACTATATCTTCTTTCTAGGTTTCATGTTTTTCATGAATTCATATTTTATCTATTTGAAGTTGGTTAGACAAGTTTTGATCATTCTGAAGCACAAAATAACCCTATTAATGAAAATAATATATGGAATGGATGGTATCTTGTTGTGAATTAATCTTTTTCATTGAAATAAATTAGGTTTCCTTCAAGACAACATGAAAGCCACTAAACTTTTCTCAAATACCATATTTTTCCATCTTTTTGGGGTATTTTGATTCCCTCCCCCCTTTTGGATTCCATTTATTCTTGGCATGATCATCAGGAATGGTTTCACTTCCACCAACATAGAGTATTTAGGCATGATGAATAAATACTAATGGTTAGGCTCTATTAATCTCCATTTTTATAAGGACGTGGTTCTCTTCTACTGTATTTGGAATTATTGTTTTGTGTAAATGAACCATAAATACTAATATTTGAGATTCTAATAGGATGGAGATGAATAATGATTGGATGGATGCTAATCATTTAACAATAGAGTACGATAACGGAGTGAAAGTGTTCATCAACTTTGAAAAGGATCACGCAAAGGATCCTTATAAAATCCTTTGTCTGTGTTTATGTTGTTGTTATTCTAGACTAATTAATCTAGAGTACTTGTATGAACATTTGATATGTCACGGAATAGATCGAGGATATAAATGTTGTAATAAACATGGAGAAAATGTGAATGTGGCTACTGGATGGGATAAAACTACATTTTATGGATCTTCATATATGAATAAAAAAATGGATAATGAAGAAGACCGTATGGAGGATGTGATTATAGATGTCAATGATGATGAAGATCGTATTGAGGAAATTACAAAGACAATACAATATGAACTCCGTGATTACCCAAAATTGTTTGAGAAGTTAAAGAGTTGCGCAAATACGGCATTGTATGCTGCTTGCACTAGGTATCCAACATTGTCAGTTGTACAGAAGTTGTATAAATTAAAAGCAAGAAATGGATGGAGTGATGTCAGTTTTACGGAACTACTTGCTCTCTTGAATGACATGATCCCGGAAGATAATGAGCTCCCAGGCCGGGCATATGAAGCTAGACCAATGCTACGCTTTATGGGAATTATTTCTGAAAGAATACATTCCTACCCGAAAGACTGTATATTGTTTCACAAAGAGAACAAGTCACATAAAAAATTCCCAAATTGTGGTGCTTCTCTATACAAGAAAGATAAATCCAATCCTACAAAAGTTGTATGGTACATTCCAATCATTCCAAGGTTTATGCGTCTATATGGAAGTGAAGAAACAACAAGATAATTGTCGTGGCATATAGATAAAAGAAATAAATATGGGTTATTATGTCATCCAGCCGACTCTCCTCAATGAAAGAAAATTGATCATGAGTATCCATAATTTGGAAAAGAGACAGGAAACCTTCATCTTGTGTTATCTACAGATTGAGTGAATCTTTTTTGTTTTCAAACCAGGACTTAGAATACATGGCCTGTTATGTTGGTAAATTATAACTTGCCACCATTGTTATTCATGAAGCGTAAATTCATAATGTTATCTATTCTTATATCAGGGCCAAATCAACCAGGTAATAATTTTGATATTTATCTGGCTCCTTTGATTGAGGATTTGAAATTATTGTGAGACTCAGGTGTAATGTTGTATGATGCTTGTAAAAGAGAATACATCACATTGAGAGCGATGTTGTATGAGACAATAAATGATTTCCCTGCTTATGGAAATTTGTCATGCTATAGCATTAAAGGAACTCAATGGTGTCCCATGTGCGAAGAAGATACAGAATCAATTTGGTTGAAACATTCATCGAAATATGTGTTTCTAGGACATCATAGATTTCTACCTCGTCGGCATAAGTATCGATATTGGACGACATCATTAAATGGATGTTCAGAAAAACGTGAAACACCATCTCCACTAATAGGCAATCAGCTGTCTGAGAAAGTAAAAGATCTGACCAATATTATTGGTAAACCATTTTCAAAAAACCTTAAGAAAATCGATTAGAAAAAGAGATCAGTTTGTTTTTGAATTACCGTACTGGAATTGTTTGTACATCAAACATTTTCTTGATGTGATGCATGTGAAAAAAATGTATGTGACAGTGTTATCGGAACATTTCTAAATTCCCCTGGAAAAAAAATATGGAATTAAGGAAAGTTTGGACATGGATGACATGGTAATATGAGAATAGTTGGCTCCCATAAAGGGTGAAAATCGAATGTTTCTTCCTCTAGCTGCTTATACTCTTTCTAGGGTGGATAGATATCAGTTTTGAAACAACTTCAATGATATAAGGGTTCTAGAGGGGTACTCATCAAATATCAAGAACATTGTGTCAATGAATGATTTGAAGTTAAAAGGTTTGATATCACATGATTGCCATGTTTTTATGAAAGATCTAATTCCTATAGAATTAAGTTGCATTTTTCCCAAGAATGTTAGTCATACATTAACCAAACATTGTTTCTTTTTCAAAGCTATATGTAGCAAAGTTTTAGACCCAGGGAAATTGCCAACTATGGAAAAAAAATTGACATCATATTATGTGAATTAGAAATGTTATTCCCACCAACATTCTTTGATATGATGGTTTATTTGATGAATCACATGGTGAGAGAGATTTGACTTTGTGGTCCTGTGCACTATAGATGGATATATCCTGTTGAATGGTGTATGAAGATTTTGAAAGGGTATGTCAAAAATCGAAGTCGGCCAAAGGGTTGTATAGTGGAGCAATATATTGTTGAGGAAGACATTGAATTTTGTAATGAATACCTATATGATGTGGAAATCATTGGTCTCCCGAAATCTCAGCACACTAGATACATTGAGGGTGAGGGAATTTCTGGAAGAGAATTTGTAGCAATTAGTATTACTAATCAGGAGCAGGCTCATCTTTATGTTTTGCATAACAGTTGGGAGGTTGCTCCATATATTAAAACTCACAAAGAAATTTTTAGGCAGTTGAATCCATCAAGGGATGAAAAATGGTTATCAGAGACACATAATCACCAGTTTATAGGATGGTTTCAGGACCATATTTTTAGGTAGGTGGATGAAAATCCAAATTCAATTTCAGAACGTCTTCGATGGCTAGCTGTTGTACCAAGTGTGTATGTATTATCTTATAGTGGTTATGTAATTAATGGTTATACATTCTATACAGATGAACATGATGAAGATAGTACCATGAAAAATAGTGGAGTTTCACTAGTGGATGAAGTGATGCATGTTCTTGGTAGTAAGGACAGAAATCCAATTTATGCAAATATGTCATACTTTGGCATTATCAAACTAATATGGGAGTTGGATTATACGACATTACAATTGCCGATTTTTTAATGCAAATGGATCGATAACAACAATGGTGTTAAAATAGATGAATGGGGATTTGTGAAAGTTGAATTTATTAAAGAATGGTACAAAGACGAACAATTTATAATGGCATCACAAGAGGTACATGTTTTTTATGTTCCAGATCCCGCAAACCGAAAGTGGTCGATTGTTCTGTTATCGTCCAAAACTACTGAAAGTTCCGATGAAAATTCAGTTGAAGAAAACCCTTTTAGTGGTATGTCACAATCATTTCGGAGCGGTCCCAATGTAGATGATGTTTTGTATGTTAGAGGATACCATAATGAAGGGATTTGGATAGTCGATAGAGGTGTCAAATCCTTTCAACCTTTGAAAAAAAGAAAGAGAGTTTTGTAATCATGTTATATTTTGTTTGTAATATAGATCTTGTTATCTCATGTTATTATCTTATCATTACTAAATTTATGTAATATGAATTAACTGTTCAACCACTTTTTGCAGATAATGACTTCTGCACATTCTGATGCTCCTAACCTTGAGGCTGAACAAGTCTCTCATGCAGCAGCTGCTGCGGCTGCTGCTGCTCCTGCAGCTGATGCTGCTGCTGCTGTTTCTCATGCTGCTCCTGCAGCTCATGCTGCTGCTATTTTTGCTCCTACTGTGGCTCCGGTTGCTCCTGTTGTGGATCCGGTTGCTCCTGCAGCTCCTCCTACTGCGACTGCTACTGCTATTACTCCTCATGCTGCTCCTTCTACTGCTCCTACTGCTGCGGCTCCTGTTTCTCTTAGTGTTGAGGTCCAACAACCATCAACACATGTCATTGATACAATTCTAGATGAACATATAGATGATGTTGATATTGATGAAATGGTCGGGAATGAAGGACCAACGTCGCAGAAAACATAGGTGCATCGTAGTTAGACGGTGTTAGCCAAAATTCATAAGGCAAAAAGCAAAGGCATCAAATTTGAAGTCAGATGGAATGAACGAGGCCAACATGTGAATCCCAACAACGCTATGTTTAGTAGCTACATTGGAGTTGTCACCCGGAAACGTGTGCCTATTGACATAGATTCATGGAACCATGTTGTGTCCTGGATGAAGGCTGTGATCTGGGAATAAATTACAGTAACATTATGAATTTATTTCTTTAGTTTAATAGAAAATAAAATAATAAAACAATTTCTTACTCTTCTAAATCTCTTGCAGAGTACATTTATAGTAGACGATTCACACAAGGATTATGTAATAAGGCTTGCTAGAAAGATTCATCGAGGTTTTCCCACTATTTTAACAAGATGTCACCTAAAAGATTCTAAAGGTAAAATAAACCCGCACCCACCCATTGTCTATGCTCACCTGATATCCCAAGAAGCATGGGATATATTTATTGGTCGTCATGGGGATGATAAGTTTCAAGTACATTTTGAGTGATAATACGTTGTTTGAGGATACCAGTATTCATATCTTTGATTGTAAATATTTAATTTATGAAATAGTAACTATGTACTGAAAATAAGGAATGTGCTTCAAAACCAACATACCCCTATCGTAAAGAATGGATGGGGTATGATTCATTAGAAATGAAAATGGTACGTATTTTAAATTTATAATAATATTGTTAGGTTCCAATAAACAACATGATAATTATTTTTCTATGTTTATATGTAGATTGATGAGTCTAAAACCAAATGTACTTCCATCCCACGTCATGTGCTATGGAAGGAGGCACGTGTGAACAGAGATGGGAAGTTAGTAGATGAGAAGACACAGAAAGTGTGGGAAATATTTGTATGTATGACACGACGATAAAATAATTTGTTTAAAATTTCCATTACATAAAAATAATTAGTTATTTTCCTATATCCAAAAGTCACAGGAATCAGATACTTCTGTAGCTGATACAGACCTATTATCGATGGCTTTGAAGCAGCTAGGAAAATACGGTCGTGTCAGAGGTACATGGTTTGGGGTGACACCCCAAGTATATTTTAAGAAGAAGAAAAAAATGGATGATACAGATGAAAAATTGGAACAAATGAGCGAAAAAATAGAAACCCTTGAAGAACAATTACAATGGAAGGGAGAGTTGCTATCAACATTTATGTGTGGGATGTAAAGGGATGCCACAACTCAAGAACAACCGCCGCATCAACATCCCGCCCCACCCTCCCCCAGCTTTGAGGCGAGCCATTAAACTCAAAGAACTGTCTCAACCGTGGTAATCAATATTCTAATAATTGTTCCCATGAAATATGAATCAGACAAACACTGATAATTTTTCATTACTCATCTTCTACAGGGTGATAATGATTGTGATTTATATCTGTCCACACCCACCTATCACCTTGTAGCGAGGGCTACAGTGTTCAATATCCTAGATGCCACACTGCATAATAGACCACTTCTGAAAGATCATCTGAAAGTGATGATTACTGTAGCACATGAGCCAAAGGCAGAGCTACCTATTCCACTTCATGAAGATGATATTCATACGTTCAGAATGACTATTGGGACATTCATTGAATGGCCGTCACAACTTGTAAGAGTACATGCGGACAAAGAGGTATTTATTTCCTTTTCTTTTCATTCTAAACCCTTAACAATTAATGAAAAAAGGGTATGCACAAATGATTGTTGTTACGGACAGAGAAAGGGAAGGGGGTGACAAACGTCGGCTCAAAACCATCTAAAGGATCGACCAACCAATCCCAAGGAGCTACTGAAAGTACAATAACACCACCTGTTCTCTTTCCACATTTACTAGCATTGAAGACTCATGTGGATACGAAGCTAAAAGATGGTAATAGTCATATAGTGGTTTTCGAAGAGAATATATACGGAGAGGAAAGTCAATATTTCATTATTGCTGAAAATGTAAATGAAATCCTTGAAAATGGTTCTCTAGGAGTCATAGTTGTAAATATATATATATATGATGTAGGTTTCCATGAATTGATTTTCCAAAAGCTGATCTAGCGTGAAAATTATGACTAAATGCATTTTATATTGTTGAAAAATGCATTTATGAAAAACAATTGAAGGAATTTTCCCATGAGCCATGATTTGGACTGGATAGTCCTCATATAACATCAACACACATAACAAAAATAGAGCCATAAAAAAGGAATGAAATAGTGAACGTCGTGCTGAAAACATTTGAACGCAAGATTACAGATGACAGACTTTTCCTAATACCAACCATGCAGGGGTAATAATCTACGATTAAAGCATATCAATTATATTTTCACTTCTTTTATTACTTATTCCTTTTTTTTGTTTTTAGGAAACATTGGATGCTAATTGTGGTGAACATGGACACTCCGAAAATTTATTGTATGGATTCAAAGAAAGGATATCTATCAAACAGACCACACATGATGGAGTTTGTGAATCTATAAGACACTACATCTTATGTTTTAGGAATAAATATCAAGTAATATAATTTATATTATCTTTTACTGATAGGGTGGTGTATCATTATCGTCTAAAAGAAGCAATGAGGCCAGGGGCTAAGCATAAGGAGGCAAGAAAGTACTAAGTCTGGACAAATATTAGGGTATATATAATAATACTTGACTATCCAAACACATCTCAATGCAAGTTACTTATTCTCCAAATGATCAATTTTTTTTGCAGTGTCCAAAACAAACAAACAATAATGATTGCAGTTATTATGTTTGTAAATTTATGAAAGAGATCGTTTTTCATCAGCAAACTAGCATCCCTAAAGAGGTATTTTTAAAAACAACTACTAGTTCATTTAAGTTATTTATTAATTCTTTATTTTTTTATTTTGCAGTATTACTATGATTGATAAAAATACTCATACTCACAAGACATTATATATGTGTTAAGAAACGAGTTGGAAACATACCTGATGGAAGATTGTACACAAATACAATAATGATATGACTTGGGGACATGTACAATTTGTGGTAATTTTTTAGAGGCCTTAAGGGGATCAAAATTAGAAACATTGTAGTATGTAAATATTCGTAGGAAAATTTTAATTGTTATTAAATAAAAAATAATTTCTCCAATGAGTCATTTTCCCATTTTAACAGATGATATGAACCAGTAACATGCAAGAATGCTGAACCCCTCAAAGGGTCTCTATTTTTTTTAAAATGGACAAGATTTTAAGTGAAAACAAAAACTGACCTACGGAAATCCGACCAAATGCATTCGGATTGCATTGATCTTTTATAAGAACGATCCAAGGGTCCTTGGTGACATGTAAGAGTCAACTCTTCCTCAATATGAGGCACGGTGTGGGCTCTAGCACTCAAAGGGTCTCTATTTTGATTAAAATGGACAAGATTTTATGTGAAAACAACAACTGGCCTACAGAAATCCGACCAAACGCATTCGGATTGAATTGATCATTTATAAGAATGATCCAAGGGTCCTTGGGAACATGTACGATTCAACCCCGCCTCAATCCGAGGCACGGTGTGGTAGCTACCACTCAAAGGGTCTCTATTTTGTTTAAAATGGACAAGATTTTAAGTGAAAACAATAACTGACCTACGAAATTCTGACCAAACGCATTCGTATTGCATTGATATTTTATAAAAACGATCCAAGGGTCCTTGGTGACGTGTACGAGTCAACCCTGCCTCAATCTGAGGCATGGTGTGGCTGCTAGCACTCAAAGGGTCTCTATATTGTTTGAAATGGACACGATTTTAAGTGAAAACAACAACTGACCTAGGAAAATCCGACCAAACGCATTCGGATTGCATTTATCTTTTATATGAATGATCCAAGGGTCCTTGGTGACGTGTAAAATAGTTTAACTTCTTAGAGAAGTGTTTCTGGAAGAGTATAAGAGACATGAAGCAATGAAGATCATTAGAGTGTCAGAGAAAATATGGTTGCTACAAATAATGTGGCAATCGGCTTGTACAACGCGGCCTAAGTTACAACTTGCATGTATTGTACTTTATTTTTTTCTGGAGGGTTTGAGTGTAAATTCATTTTGGAATGATCATTTATATTCATTGTCTTTTAGGATTTTTTGACATCTAAGGGGAAAGGGTGGGTTCTAAATACATTGGAGGATATGTCGAAGGGTGATTTTGTGTGTGAATATGTCGGATAAATGGCCTCATTTCCCTTCAAGCTCCCTGAACGCCGATGGTGATCGGGGTTCGGGGAGCTTGAAGGGAAAAGAGTACATTTTTTAGATGTTAGATACTATGGAAATTTTGCAATAATATAAGATGTAATTTCCCATAAACACACCCTTCGACGTATCCTCCAATGTCTGCAGACCCCACCCTTTCCCATTGGATGACAAAAAAACCTAAAATACAATGAATAGCAATGATCATTCCAAAATGCATTTACATTGAAACCCTCCAGAAAAAAATAATGTACATTAACTACAAGTTGTAACTTAGTCCACGTTGCACTAGTAGATTTCCACATTATTTGTAGCAACCACATTTTCTCTAACACTCTAATGATCTTTATTGCTTCATCTCTCTTATACTCTTCTAGAAACACTTTTATACTAAGGTAAACTATCATGTACGCATAATCACCTTCAAGTTCATGGGTGCAAGTACAAGGAACAGATGAAGATAAACAATTTCCAAAACAAGTTGACCAACATGAATCATCCTCGATGGAAGTAAGATATAAATTCACATGGACGTTCTTAAATATATGATTTTGATGTTTATAGTGAAAGGGTGGTGGATGTTCATTGTTGATGTTGTTCGTCTACGAGACTTTCACCTTCTCTTCTCCTTTCGCTATGTCTTGGACATCATGAAATAGCCTTATATCATGTGGGGTAAATTGAGGTTGCTGAGAAACTATGGCACCGCATGATCTTTCATGTCCAGTTCCCTCAGGATTGTTTTTCTAATCAAGTTTCCTATGATAATTAGTTACATGTAACGGTGGTGAGGCATCCTCCATGATAGATTGGAAGTTGACCAATCCATTTGATGAACAAGATGGGATGCTAAATCTGACATTAAGATCATACAATATAAGAAATTGATCCAATGATTCAGCAAGTGAGGCTACATTTAAAGATATTTCCTGTGCTTCATCAAGCGAGTTGGTTCCTAGTTCCGAAAAGCATTCACAAACATCACTCATCAGTTTCATCAAGGATTAACTTAGGTTAATGTATTTGTATGATCAAAGAGATCTATCCTCTACTACTTTTACAACCAATGTGGTGCATGCTTCAAATTCCTCTAGGAAAAAGGAACAACTGTGGTGAGTTGTAATCTACATCTATTTGATGTTTTGAAATGTTAATTATGTTTTGAAAATGGGTTCAATCTTTGAGGAAAAGTTTAATTGTCCTTGATTCATGTATGGATGATGGATTCACATCCATTCCAAGTGGTTTTGATGGAGACTATGGATGATAACATTGGTTGTTGTTCTCATGGATGTCTATGCATGGTAAGTTAGAAAACATGTTGGGTATGTTGTGGAGTTTTAGTTGGGGTTCTAGTGGTTCTTTTTCGATGATGGAGGTGTTAAACATCAGATGGCCGTGTTTGTGAGCTAAAACGTATAGTGGGGAGAACCATAGAAATTAAGTGTTCGGTTGATGACATGATCAGCGTTTTTAAATAGATAGTCTTGGGTAAAATTCTTATTGGTGTTTAGATCGGTTTAGTACATTGAGATGAAGGTTGTGGTTGGGTGGTGTTATGGGTGTTTGGGGCAATGTAAGTATTTAATGGTACCTTTATGTTTTGCATAATGAATAATTAGTAGATCACATTCGGATTGCATTGATATTTTATAAGAACGACCCAAGGGTCCTTGGTGATGTGTATGAGTAAACCCCGCCTCAATCTGAGGCATGGTGTGGCCGTTAGCACTCAAAGGGTCTCTATTTTGTTTAAAATGGACAAGATTTTAAGTGAACACAACAAATGACCTATAAAAATCTGACCAAATGCATTCTGACTGCATTTATCTTTTATAAGAATGATCCAAGGGTCCTTGGTGACGTGAAAAAGTCAACGCCACCTCAATCCGAGGCACGGTGTGTCCGCTACCACTCAAAGGTCTCTATTTTGTTTAAAATGGACAAGATTTTAAGTGGAAACAACAACTGACCTATGGAAATCTGACCAAACGCATTAGGATTTCATTGATATTTTATAAAAATGATCCGAGGGTCCTTGGTGACGTGTACGAGTCAACCCCGCCTCAATCCGAGGCTCGGTGTCGCCACTAGCACTCAAAGGGTCTCTATTTTGTTTAAAATGGACAAGATATTAAGTGAAAACAGCAACTGACCTACGGAAATATGACCAAACGCATTATGATTGCGTTGATCTTTTATAATAACGATACAACGTTCCTTGGTGATGTGTACGAGTCAACCCCGCCTCAATCCGAGGCACGGTGTGGCCGATAGCACTCAAAGGGTCTCTATTTTGTTTAAAATGGACAAGATTTTAAGTGAAAACAACAATTGACCTAATGAAATCTGACCAAACTCATTTGGATTGTATTGATCGTTTATAATAATGATCCAAGTGTCCTTGTTGATGTGTATGAGTCAACCCCGCCTCAATCTGAGGCACGGTGTGGCCGCTAGCACTCAAAGGGTCTCTATTTTGTTTAAAATGGACAAGATTTAAAGTGAAAACAACAACTGACCTATGGAAATATGACCAAACACATTCAGATTGCATTGATCATTTATAAGAAAGATCCTAGGGTCCTTGGTGATGTGTAAAAGTTAACCCCTCCTCAATCCGAGGCACGGTGTGGCTGCTAGCACTCAAGGGTCTCTATTTTGTTTAAAGTGGACAAGATTTTAAGTGAAAACAACAACTGACCCACGGAAATCTGACCAAACAGATTCAAATTGCATTGATCATTTATAAGAACGATCCATGGGACCTTGGTGATGTGTACGAGTCATCCCCGCCTCAATCTGAGGCACGGTCTGGCCGCTATCACTCAAAGGGTCTCTATTTTGTTTAAAGTGGACACGATTTTAATTGAAAACAAAAACTGACCAACGGAAATCTGACCAAACACATTCGGATTGCATTTATCTTTTATAATAATGATACAAGGGTCCTTGGTGACATGTATGAGTCAACCTTGCTTCAATACGAGGCATGTTGTGGCCGTTATCAGTCAAAGGGTCTCTATTTTGTTTAAAATGGACAAGATTTTAAGTGAAAACAACAACTGACCTACCGAAATCCAACAAAACGCATTCGTATTGCATTGAACATTTATAAGAAATATCGAAGGGTCCTTTGTGATGTGTACGAGTCAACCCCGCTTCAATCTGAGGCACAGTGTGGCCTATAGCACCCAAAGGGTCTCTATTTTTTTTCAATGGACACGATTTTTAGTGAAAACAACAACTGACCCACGAAAATCATACCAAACGCATTAGTATTGCATTTATCATTTATAAGAACGGTCCAGGGGTCTTTGGTGACGCGAACGAGTCAACCCCGCCTCAATCTGAGGCACGGTGTGGCCGCTAGCACTCAAAGGGTCTCTATTTTGTTTAAAATGGACAAGATTTTAAGTGAAAACAACAACTGACCTACGGAAATCCAACCAAACGCATTCGTATTGCATTGATCATTTTTAATCGCCATCCAAGGGTCCTTGGTGACATGTACGAGTCATCCCCGCCTCAATCCGAGGCACAGTGTGGCCAATTGAACTCAAAGGGTCTCTATTTTGTTTAAAATGGACATGATTTTAAGTGAAAACAACAACTGACCTACAGAAATCTGAACAAACGCATTCGGATTTCATTGATCTTTTATAAGAACGTTCCAAGGGTTCTTGGTGATGTTTATGAGTCAACCCCACCTCAATACAAGGCACGGTGTGGCCTCTTGCACTCAAAGGGTCTCTATTTTGTTTAAAATGGACAAAACTTTAAGTGGAAACAACAACTGACCTACGGAAATCCAAACAAACGCATTCAGATTGCATTGATCTTTTATTAGAACGATCCAAGGGTCATTGGTGACGTGTAAGAGTCAACCACGCCTCAATCTGAGGCACGGTGTGGCCACTATCACACAATGGGTCTCTATTTTGTTTTAAGTGGACATGATTTTAGGTGAAAAGAACAACTGACCTATGGAAATCTTACCAAACGCATTACAATTGCATTGATATTTTATAAAAACGATCCATGGGTCCTTGGTGACGTATATGAGTCAACTCTGCCTCAATCCGAGGCATGGTATGGCCGCTATCACTCAAAGGGTCCCTATTTTGTTTAAAGTGGACATGATGTTAATTGAAGACAACAACTGACCTACGGAAATCCAACCAAACGCATTCGGATTGCATTGATCATTTATAATAATGATCCAAGGGTCCTTCGTGACATGTACGAGTCAACCCCGCCTCATTCGGAGGCACGGTGTGGCCGCTATCACTCAAAGGGTCTCTATTTTGTTTAAAATGGACAAGATTTGAAGAGAAAAAAACAACTGACCTACGGAAATCCAACCAAACGAATTCGGATTTCATCGATCTTTTATAAGAATGATTCAAGGGTCATTGGTGACGTTTACGATTCAAACTCTCCTCAATACAAGGCACGGTGTGGCTGCTAGAACTCAAAGGGTCTCTATTTTGTTTAAAGTGGACAAGATTTTAAGTGAAAACAAAAAATGAACTACGGAAATCTGACCGAACACATTCATATTACATTGATATTTTATAAGAACGATCCAAGGGTCCTTGGTGATGTGTACACATCAACCGCGGCTCAATCCGAGGCACGGTGTGGATGCTATCACTCAGAGGGTCTCTATTTTGTTTAAAATGGACAAGATTTTAAGTGAAAACAACAACTGACCTATGGATATCCGACCAAATGAATTCAGATTGCATTAATATTTTATAAGACCAATCCAAGGGTCCTTGGTGACGTGTAAGAGTCAATCCCATCTCAATCCGAGACATGGTGTGGCAGCTAGCACTCAAAGGGTCTCTATTTTTTTTAATTGACAATATTTTAAGTGAAAACAACAACTGACCTACGGAAATCCGACCAAACGCATTCAGATTGCATTGATCTTTTAAATGGGGTGTCATGGCATGTGATCTATCAGGGGCCTCATGTATATCATTTCATGGTTGGCCTGGTATACTAGGGTGATAATTTGTTTGGGTCTATGATACTTATGGGCTTATATCTGGATGAAAATACTCCCATTGGGTATGGTGGATATGCTTATGGGTCTTATTCCTTAAATGAAAATACTCTCATAAGGGAGGGATGAGATGTATATAGGTATTATTCCCCAAATGAGAATACAACCATAGGAGTGGTATGAGATTATTATCGGGAGAATTTACTAATGGAAAATAATCCCATAGGGGTGGGCTGACATGATTATATAGATTATGCCTCTAATGAGAATACACCCAAATTGGATGGTTGATATGCTTATAGGGATTATTATTTGGATGATAATACTCCCATATGGTAAATAATATATGCTCTTTATTATTATTCCCTAAATAAGGGTACTCCCATAGTATAGGGAAGCGATCCTTGTAGGTTTTATTCCTCGGAATTGGAAGAACACATATGGGTGGTCTTAGATAATGTTGAGGGCATTCCCTAGATGAGAAAACTCCCATAAGTGTATTTCCATGATGGAGGATAAGTAAAACTCACATATTGGAGGTCAATGATAATTATGTATATAGTGGGGAGACCATGGTATATTATATGTTTTGTGTGGTTCCTATGATTTACTCAGTGAAACCCTAACATTGAATGAACTAGGTATGGTTGATCAAGCATTAAGACTTGAGAATCAATGTGTCTTGATGTAGATGGGGTAGGACATGGTCAAACTATATTTTTATAATTTCGACACGATCCTTGTGAAATTCTTGGTAAAATTTAAGCACTTGGAAAATTAATTTGTGTTTAATCACAGTCATGGATTTGAGGATCAATGATGATTTTTTATTAGTTTAATTCAAGTTCATTCTCAACTAGGTTGTGCATATTGCATGATCATGCACATAAAATAGCCTATTGAAGTTTTTATATTGGGGGTTTATTAATGAGATTCATCCCCCCCCCATGTATGTGCACCTCATTGTGTGTACAAACCTAATAAATTCTTTGAGGTTGAGAACATGATGTATAGTGGATAGAGAAAAGTCCAATGATTTATGTATTGATAAAACACACCCATGTGGAGCCTTAGGATTGAACTGGAAAGCCCCCGGACACCCCTGCCCCCCCCATGGACAGCCACCCCAAACCCTTGACCAGCCACCCCAAACCCTTGAACAGACCCCAAACCCCCTGAATTCTGAATTGATTTCTTTAAGTACTTGATTAAGTTATAAATTATGTGTTAATGGTGTACGAGTATAATTTTTCTATGGGTATAATTGATCTATTTTTCTTATGATTTACGAGTTTATTTAGTATGGGTATACTTGCTTTAATTGACTTATTGATATGCTGTTTTTTTGCAGGTGTTTGGGTGTGCTGATGTAGATTTATCGGAGCACCAGAGAGGGTATTTATCAGCGCTCTTTTAGTGCTGATAAATCGTGCTTTTTTCAGCGCTAAAACAGCGCTGATAAACTACACCTTTTATCAGTGCTAAAGAAGCACTGATAAAAGCTAAATTTATCAGCGCTGATAAATCATGCTTTTATCAGAGAAAACAATCGCTGATAAACTACACCTTTATCAGTGCTAAAGAAGCTCTTTTTTATCACTAATAAAGGGTTTTTTATTAGTGCTTTTTAGCGCGGAAAAAGTAACCCTTTATCAGCGCCGAGAATTAAAGTTCTTTTTTAGCATTGTTAAAGCACGTTTTTAGCGCTGTTAAGGCCCATTTTTGTAGTAGTGAATTTGTTTCACTGCATCATGGCCCTGGTATTATATTTGTACCAAGTTGACAAAATGGAATCTTCGAAGCTTTTTCCCTTATTAGGGAACTCATATAATCCACCTAGATAAATCATCAGGATTAATGGTATTGGTATCTCATCCTAATGATTCTTAGTAAAATTATATTAAAATTACTTTTTCTTAAGTAGAATTAAATTTGAGTTTGTTAAAACATTCCAACTACTAATTAATTCAGTGAAACATTCATTTTCACACTTCGTACTATATTGTGATGTAAATGTTTTTCATTTTCCATAATTTGGAGAAAACTAGATAAATGATTTGATGATGGTGGTCCTCCCAACCCTTTTGGGATCGTATTAGAATGAATATATTATTAACATATGTTTTCCCTACCAGTGTGTTTAAAAATCATGAAATTTTGGTCACCTATAACTGGTCTCATGGGTCCATTATTATGTTGAAAGAGAAAATAAATAGTGGGAGATGTTTCTCAATATATCGCATTTCATCAAAAGTGGATAATATTTTATTTCCCAAACATAGTGGAGAATGTTTTCAACCACAAATTTAAGATTACACTTTTCTTAGGTATTGATGGGGGTATGCATCCCCTATATGGATTCAATTTGATTAGGTATACATTTAATGTGGTTTGAGATTTCAAGAAGTATAAGAATTTGTGACACCTCCCATCTATAAGGAGAGAGTGAGACTTGATTTGGAAACACATATTACATATCCAATTAATTATATATTCGTTCCATGATAGAATAATCATCTTAGTTGTGAAGGTGAAATCTTTTTAATGGAATAATGTTATGATCATCCTCAACATCTTCATTTATATAGGTCAGGTTTCTTGTCTAGAGCCAACCCAATGCACAATTTTAACCCATTCAAGTGTATTATCTCACTCATGATGTGAATTAAGTGTGGTATGATCTTCTATTTGAGGGTGACACCTAGTAGAATTTTTTTTCCTATGTAGTTAATCATTTATTTTGATAATATTATGCATCTCATTCTCAAATTTAGAAATTATTTAATCTATAGATAAGAATTTGTATCTCATAGGTGGTGAGTCGGATATATATATAACATTTTGTTTATCATCGGTAGAGTTCCACTAAGGAGGTGTAGAATCATAATATGGAGGTTCCAGGTACTGGATGCTTCTATAATTATGCATATTCACAGAATTAGTTTGAACATACATATTTCTTACATCTCAATTTCTAGATTCATAAGGTTTTCTTTACACTAACATCTTAGTTCACATCATTTTCTAGATTGATAGTATTGATGTTCATTATGGTTTTTTAGGAAATGGTTTTCATCCCATACCACATCATGTAATCAGGTGATACTGTAGCATTATCTACACTTTAAAGGTTTTTATCAGGGCCTTTTCTTGGACCCCTGGTCTTATTGAAAAATAATTTACTTTAAACATTTTGGGGTCTAGTTTCTTCTTCTAGATGTTAAACCTATCTTGGTTTGTGAATAGTAAACTTAAGGTGGGTTTTGGTCATACATGTCGAGTGAGACCCAAATGAAATAGGAGTGTCTCATGATGGGAGTAATGTATGGGATAATACCAATCAATATTTACCTCTAAACTAAAAGGGTTAAATTCCTTCTATGATTATTTATATGATAAAACTTACCCCATTCCAATGGGATAGGGTTGCTTTGGGGAAAATATAAGAATTTTTAGACTATTTTGTTAAGGATTTTATTTCTCCATGGTTGTAAGTTGAGATAAAAATTCTCCTATCACTAGGAGAAGGTGAGAATATAGAATAGTCATCAATTTCCTCAGAATCCTAGTTGTGATTTCTAATACATGTGGTGGGTATTGAGATAATAATTTCCACAGTCCTAGAGGCTAAGATTCTTCCTAGACACCATTCATGGGGGTGGATACTCAAATATATTATATTCAGTGAAATATAATTGGATCATGGACCATGTGAAATGAGTTTTTATGATGGGAGTCACATTATATATGAATTTATCAGTGATTCAATGACTTTGACTTTTTTTATGTGGTGTATTATCATTTTCATAATAGGAACATCATTAGAGTCCATTGGAGGCCCTCTCTCTCTATTCAGGGCATATTTTAATCATTAATGAAGGCGTGTTTCATCCAATAGATCATATTTTCCATTTATTAACATGTCCACTATTTTCCTTTGGGGATATAACATTGCGGGATTCCATATTTGGGGAGATTATAATTCATAGGCTCAAAATAAAGTGAAAGTCTTTACACATTTAACATCCTCGGATACAAATATATGATGGAGCTAGAGAAATAATTCTTTAAAGTGTTTTCATGATCTGAATGGAAACAAAACATATGAATTTGGTATACTCTTCTATAATTATGTATTGTGCCACAAATAATGGTGAAATGTTCATCTAATAGTATAGTTTATTTATGATATGGAGGTTTCCCTCATATCCATCATAAGGGAGGTTTATTTCCCTCGGTAATTGATATGGTTTCCCACATATTCTATAATATTTAATGCATGAACCCCTCTTATATATCATCTATAATCAAATAGTTAGATGTAAAAATGGGTTTGAGAATTATTGGGAGGTCTTTTTTAGGAAAACAATCATATATATATCAATGTTTTCCCAATCATAATTAGGGTGAGATGGCTCTACATAGTTAGAAAATTGAGGTTTCTTCTCTAGATCCATTGGATTTAATGTTGTTGTGATGCTGATAGATAATAGGGATTATCATACGGCTTACCTTGGTGTTTTGATAAGCTCTCTATATAAAGGTGTTTGATTTAGATGAGGATTCTGTGTATGAGTATGATATTTACAAGTGGAATTTTTTCACGACCAATATCATGATTATATTCCCTATGATCCATAAATGTACTACTACAAGGAGGGATACCAAGGTATTTTTCTCATCTTTATTCTAATAATCAGTTAATTGAACCATGAGTAATTGCAGATATACATCCTACAACCTCTAGGAATCTGGGGTATATAAGATTAGGGATTTGATCCTCCATCAACATCATGTCTAGGATTTTCTAATTTACATTTTGGGGATGAGTAGGGATAAGATAATGTAACATGAATATCAGAGAAATATGTTTATAACCATATATTGTTGTGGGGATATGATCCCTATACTATGAAGCTATTATTGTATGTTGTTGAGAATCTATGTCATTGGGGGGTTATGATATAGAATTTGGTTCATTGCTAGAATATGTCGGTAATCCATGATGGGAGTTGGGCTATGATACTCATTCATATATTCATTATCCATTTGAGTATATTTATGAACCATCATAATTGTATAATTGATATAAAAATATTTCTATATAGATTTAAATGTTAATTGGTTCATTCTTTCATTAGGGGATTTAAGGACACATGCGTTTCTTCTATAAGAGACCAACATATGTGAAGTAGCTTCATTGGAAGGGGTATGCGCCTTTCCTGAGGTGATTTTCAAATTATACTGATCAACAACAGTAGCTTTGAGGGTTTGAACCTAGTATTGTGACTTTTTAATATGTCACTAGCTTTCTATAACAACAATTGGCACATGTCCCACGGTGTGTGCCAAACTATGTTGTTGATCCCCAATCTGAACCAGAATATGGTCTTTTTCATGTACCTCATCCATCTGTATAGTATTCATGTAATACTCCTATGTAAGAGTATGTATGTATTCTTACCTTGGAGTGGACTCTTATTAGTGCTTATTATGGAGATATTATATAATGGATGTTCAGACGGGGATATGTTTTTGTCCCTATACCTTTACGTGAGAAAAAATGTACCATCATGGCTCTTCTACTATAGATAGAATGTATTGACACACCAAAAGACTGTGTGTAGGAATATAGTCCAACACATTCACATTCACCAAGGTACTACCTGATGTATTTTTTTGATGAACAGATATAATACCACTCTTACCCACTATGTTCCATTGAGATATTTTGATGACCTTCCTATGTGAGGATGTCGATATGTGAATCCCTCTTGTATGCTGGAAGAATATGTTGGAAGAATAAACACAGTTGATTTAGGATATGTGCCTACCAATTATCCACCACCAAAATATTCATGCAGTGTTCATTATATAATTAGGGTATATGAGTCTACTCTATTTTATCTATAGCTTGTTTTGCCTAGGGAGATCTCTGTGGTTTCCCAGAATGAGGGTCTAGTGGTGAAACATCTCATGTAGTGTCATCAATAGGATACTAAGGGGAACAAAGAATATGAGGCTACTTAGAGTGGTTGACAGGTTCCCTCCCTAGAATCTCTTGATCCATGATATACCTATGATCATCTCCTTGATACACCTTCTAAAAGGTAATAATTGTGATGATTTTCACGCTACGGGGATAGGATTTTTATTCGATTAGTAGTGATGAAAGAGATCACTATATTTTTTTGTAGAATTCCATAAATGATATTGCCTTATATGAATTAGGAACATGAGACCACTGCATTAAGTGTGTCATTTTAGGATCATACCATATTTTTGGTATTCCAAGAAGATCATGATCTCCACGTGAAGAAAAATGCATCAGTTGGGTTATATATTTTTGAGAAAAACATAGTTTATTATTGTATCTATGGTTCTAGAATAATTTCATGTTGAACACATGATCTTATGTCAAGGAGGTGACTATGATAGTAGTATATGTAGTCATAAATACAATAATCAACAAGGTAAATAAATATTCATTCATCTCATGAATAGATCGTGGAAATATATCATTTCATGGGTAACATAATTGATCATTATTTTAATTTGTTCATACATTTCACTTTCAAGGCATGTTCATGGTGGAATGGCCTACATGATGTGATGATTGATTTAATTATTATTATATTAATGATTCGCATCACATTAACCAATTCAATTTATTTATTAGATGTAATGAAATAGTCTAACTACTAGGCAACCATTTTTTATATCAAAATATTTCACATTGGGTTTCTCGTTTCTGTTTGTAAAATGAGTGGAATGGTAGTCTCGGATGTCCATTTCATGTCTTCCCAAGAAAATATCAAAGGATCTCACATCGATAAAAAGTTACAGGACTTCATTTAAATGGAAGGTGATCATATGTTTTCAAATCCATTGACACATCGAAACTCACATTGTTCGTGAGATGGGAGGTCACTTTCATCACACCAATTTGGGGGGAATTATATCCTACTATAAAAATCTCTTATATATTTGGGATATGATTAGGAATATATCCGGAATCCCTCAATGGTATTGTGTAACATAATAAATTAATCATCTTTTGAATTATTTTATATGAAATATGGGGTTCTATTAATGACACCAATTGTATATACTAGAGGCTCTACATCCATATCTCAATATTTCATAGAAATGGGTGACTACATGTGTGTTTGAAGCCATATGAAATGGATCCTTAGAGTTTAAAAACATCTAGGAAGAACATTGGGTTTTTATGAGTTATATTGAACCTCTAATAAGAATAATACATAGAATTTTTAGAATATGAATCAAATCCTTCAATGTTCATTTGACATAGTTTTAGGTCGAATAAAAGGACTTCACTATGTAGATTAATGTCAGGTCGTAATGATTTACATGAGTATTGATTTTTTCCTAATATAAGGAATCATATATATCTTTCTTATAATAAGAATGAACCCATTTATAGTAAAGTTTTTCCTCAACCTGATAATGGGAGTGGATAAATAATTAACACTCATAAAGGTTATTTCATTTGAGATTATCAATATGGTAACTCCATTGGGACATGCACCAAGGAGGGTTAAAATGTATAGAGGTAGTAATTTAATATTATTGAATGAGAATTTGACAATTATTTTTACCTAAGAGGGAAACATTTCATGACTATTTTAATATGATCATCAAAAATCCTTCCTCTCATGTGAGTTAATATCATTATAAGAAATAATAGAAAACAATTTATTGGATGAAATGCTTGTGGATGTTGGACCTACAAAATAAATCATCTCTAATGGAGTGTTTAATATAAGGCATGATCATTAAAATGGATTCCTACATATCGGAATATTGTATGAATCAGAGTCCAGATATTTTGATATCATCCCTATCCCACTTATGGGATGCAGGTTCTCAAGGGAATGGTTAGGGAATACACCTAAGAAGATTTATGGTTATAAGACCACTTTTTATTCAATGATGCATATGGATGATTGATATACTCAAATAAGATTTAAGGTCCCATATGTTATAATGTTTTGGATATACGGGGAAATACAACATGATAGTTTCTCGTTGGGGCTCAAGACATCAGATGGAGTCATATGTATTCTGTTTGGGAAGAAAAACAATGTCTTCGTAGTTGAGTTATATATATTGATTATTAGAGTTAGTCAATCAAAACTATATTATTATCATCCCAGGGTTTTAGGATGGAAATGGACTTATACCATGTAAGGAAACCATGTTACATAATCATTATTTTTCAGCCGACTGATAAGAGAGTTTATAAACATATAATTATGATTGAATATAATTGGTATGACATGGATACCCATTAGAGAGAAATAAATGAATAAGGTTGCATGGTTTTATAACACTAACCCATCATGGACAGTCCCATTATGAAGGGGGTACTCACATGAAGGTCCATCAGAAATTTTTTACACATTTTATATTCATATCTATTCTCCAGAAATGGTTGACTTATACTAGGGTGTATGCTAGAAATGTCTACTATGTCTAATTATCCTGTCCATAGTGTCTGCCTAACATGTCCTGGTTGTCTAACGTACAAGGTTGACATGTAAAGAGGACTTTTCATGAAATTATCCGACATGTACAATGTTATTATCATATTTAAAGGAAACATTCACAATACCCTTAATATGATCAATGATGAAACGAAGAAGTACTTTTGCATTATCAAAGATTGCTTATCCAGGGTGCTACATAGGATGTGGCTGAAATGCCTAGGGAGTTTTACATGAACGTGAAAAAACATGTCCAACGATGCATGATGGAATCTTGAGACAATTGAGGGTCCATGAAATCATGCGACCAAAAGAGGCCCATGCAATGGGGTATCTCAATCATGTAAAAGGTTATCATTTCATCGATTATGGAAAATTCTATCCATGGAAGTAAGAGTGTATAGATGAGGGCGATGTTAAGGATACACTTATTTTGGTTTTTGTTCAAGCAGAGTCCATTTAATTATAGTTATCATTGTTCCACATGGATATATAACATAATATAATTTTTAAATGACTAATTAACCACATGGTCAATGTACACATTCATCCATGGTTATATAACCTTTTTCACCTGATCAAAACTTATGATTGATGAGTATTCATGGTATCACATAAATAATGGTGTTCATATGAGGGTGTTGCAGGATGTTGAATTGATTGTGTGATTGTGTGACCTTGAATGAATATTGAAATGAGTTCCCGCAATACTTTCTGGTGACTAATGTAACATTTTATCATAAGTTAGTAATCATTTATCTCAACCAGTCATTCTACTATTTATTCATACATCTCTCCCCTTCCACAGAACTCATTTCATTTTTTATGTATGGAAGGTTTATATATAGGAAAATGCATCCAATATTTCTACCACTTTTCACTGTGATGATGTAGCATGTGTCAGACTGGGGAAGTCTGAAGCATCGCACGATCAATGACACATGTTGTACATGTGATAACTTAATTTATTCAAGTGATTACATACTTGACATCTAGTAATGCTTCACATGGTAGATTCCGGGGATTCATATGATCCTTATTTATTCAATTGGTGGCTTCATGTGATTCATAATATAGGAATCAAGTGAGTTTCATGATTATAGACCTTCATAAAGAAAGATTTCAGAGGATAACTCCTAGAAAAACACTGAAGGGTTCAAGTGAATAAAACACTTAAATTAAGGGTAATTCTTAATAAAGGGATATTCTCTTCTTCAGATGATTCATGGGATGTTATAATAGTTTCAGAAGACATTAATACTTTGACCTCATGATCCTTAGAAACTCTTTTTTTAATCATGAAATTCACAATAGAGCCTTCATGTGATGGATATGTTATATGAAAAATTATTTCTATATAAGGAATCATTTTCATGTATTTATATTCTTTATCCCCATAATATAGAGTGATGTAAAACTGACGATGAAACACTCAACAACTATCAGCATATTTATGGGAAAAAATAGATGTTAATGGTGGACTCATCTTGCGAAGGAAACATACAATGAAATTCATATAAACAATGTGATGTTTTTTGGTCTTTATGGTCATCATATTTTAATATCATGTTCCTTGTACCATCTTAGGATGGCTTCATATGACAACACATAATATTCATGTGATGTCACAAAATATTGTATGTATGTATTTATGATATCTTCATGATATTATTCATTTGATCTTGTGATCTAATATTCATCTTGATATGGATTCATGGTATCACTTATTTAGCTTCATCTGATGCATTTTATCCTTAAAAAAATTCATGCATATAAGATGAAAATTCATAAAATCAATTAGGTCACAAAGAATATTTTTGTTGTCTCATGAATGATTGCTTGAGAATGATTCCAATGGGTAATGTGAGCACTATTGTGCCTATATTGGGAAGGCTTGGGTTTTAAAGGATGAATATGATGGACATAGATGATTAGATAACCAAGAGTAGCTACATCATGTATCCGATGTTCTATGTATATGTTTTTTAAGGCAGACTGGTGCATGTGGTTTTTTTCCATTCCACATTGATTTTGCAATTAGTTAAAGAGTTCTTAATATTACTTTTATGGGAAATTTTCATGAATATGGCAGGGGGTTTAGACACCCACAACACTGCACACATGCCCTTTTTGGATATTAATGTATATGTATATGGCACAATACAAGAAGGGGGGAATTTTTTTGTCTAAAAATGTTTATTTTTATCCAAAAAAAGTTTTAGTTTAAAAATATTTAAACACATTAAATTGAAAAAACCCCTTATTTTAGTGAAACAAATAATCAGATTGAGCCATGGCTCCATTGAAATAGAATATCATAATCTGTTTGATTACGATAAGTATTCATAAGTTCATAAGTGAAATTAAATATATACTTAGAAGAAAAAAATTAAGCGATGTAATGTATAAAATATTATAATCACAATGGTTACAATGATTTGGGTAGAATAAAACAATGAATCTATCATACAACATATACAATCATACTGAGTAATTAAAATGATCATTATTGTAGAGATAATAATCAGAGTATTAAAGAATTATCGTATTTAGAGTACTTATGATAAATAGAAGAATATAATAGAAAAAAAAACCTAAGACAACTCAATTCCTATTAAATTACATCAAAAATTTAAAATAATCAAATTCATATAACCTAATGGGAAGCGTATCTAATAGACTAGGATAAAGGATCCTTTATTTATACTTTACAGTAAGTCTATCTTATCCACAATAGGGTAATATATCGATATGAATATAGTAATTAGTCTGTCAACCTATCCCTGATAGACCTCAATTAAGTAGGAAATTAGTACCTATGTCTTCATATAAATGGAATCCCTGAATCAAAATCACCAAATATCTGTGTCGTTCAAAGAAAAACAAAAATCTTCAAATTCAAAAGTATTTAGAATAAAGAGTTCAAAAATTATACCCTTTATAGATTTCACATCAAGGAATAATTTGAAAGGTCATTCATGTAGTGTATCAAACTTATCAAAAGTTCAGCATTGAGATCCTCAAATGACATTGTATCTATAGGCCAACATCCCAACAATCATTATATATTCCAATAGTTTTTTTTCCATACAAATTCAGGGGGACATGGACACTTGGAACTCCAATGGTCAACCTGTAACTGAAACAATGAAATCATTATATAATGAGAATTGAAATAGAATGTACGAAATCATATTTTTGAAATGGTTTTAAATTCAATATGATACTATTTTTTGGATAAAATTAAATGAGTCCAAAAAAAATTTAACTATACTGTAAAAATAGAACATGAACAATAAATGAGTATGGTAATTTTAGTTAAGATAGTAAATATGATTTATCTTTTCAAAACAATAGTAAATAGTTCATATGATGAAAATCATAGTATTCAAGTCCAATTGAAATCATAATCGGTGTGTCCGTTGAAAATTGTATTCGATGAATGTGATGTAATTAATTTTTGGGTTTATAACAATAATCATGTGATGAATTAATTCAATAAAAATTTTGGGAATGAATATTATTGTAATTTTATTGAATAAAAGTAAAATAAAATCCATAAAGTAAATTAAATAATATATGTTTTTTTTAGATAATAAAATTTGTGATTCCTAAAACGAAAAGTAACAGAATGTCAAAAGAAAACAATTAACTCAACAATATCCTCATTTTCGGACGGTAAAAAACACAAGTTAAAAAAAGTAGACAATTAAAAATTTAAATGTATTTTATATTCAGATGTGAACATTAATAATTATCTACTTTTCTGATTTAAAAAATCTTCTGAATATTATTTGAATATCACTAACCTCCTCATTAAAATAAAAAAACCCTAAGGGTCTAATTCTATAAAAACTCTCCCCTTACTAAAAGTATTCACCATCTGCAATTACCATTTTCCATTCATTCTATTATGATAATTTTTCACCCTGTTTAATAGATTCTCCCTTGGCACTCCAATGGTCTTCTTATAACTGAAATAATGAAATTTTATAATTATGCATATTGAAACACAATGCTTGAAATTGTTTGTAATAAATGGTTTTCCTTTCAATAGGATACTATTTTCTGGATACGATAATATTATTCTGAACTTATTTTACTCTTATGAAAAAATATAATGTGAATAGTAAATGAGTATGATGGTTTTACTTAACACAATGAATACAATTTATCTTGTCAGTATGATACTAGATGGTTCGTGTTATGTAAATTGTAATCCTTGTGTCTAATTAAAATTGTAATCAGTGAGTTAGATGAAAATCATATTCGATGAGTATGATGTAAGTGGTATCTCGGGTCATAATGTTAATCATGTGATGTGTTAATTAAGTAAAACAGTTTTGTTTGATTATTATCATAATCACAATGAAGAAAAGTAAAATAAAATCCATATGGAAAATGAAAGAATATTTGAATTAATTTGAAATGAATGTTTTTGATTTCCAATACAAAATGGAATAAAAATTCAATTGAAGGGTTTTGATCCAATAGCCCTAAACAGCCACAACACACCATTGTGTGACCCACATAAGAAAAACGCATAGGCTCTATTCACATTCATCATGGTCATTATGTCTCCACACACTCTTCTACTAGGTTGATTAGAAATATGGATCTCATGTGCTATAGAGAAGACATTCATAGGTGACTTGGTTGAGTTGGGAACTTAGACGGTTAGGTTGGTAGATTTTAAAGATAATGGAAAGCCCAAAAAACATATAATATATATCTGTATCGAATATTTAAAATAAGGTTGAAATTATGTGGCCTTATAAAATGAATCCTAAGCCTAAGGCACACCCATGTTTTCAATGAAAATGTATCAGTAATTTTAATATTATCTACACACCTCTAAAATATCCAATGGAAAAGTGATTGGTAAAATATTATAAGAGAAAATAGTGAGTTAGGAATTACATACTTATGATAAATTTCATTTAACCCTATCTAAATTTATTAATATTTTTATTAATTATTTTTATCAATTATTTTGTATAGAATATTTTTCACTTTCATTTAAAAATTTAAAATTATTATTTTTTATTTATAATATATATATATATATGATCTCTGTTTTTTATTATCCCTTTATATAACTTTTAAATTTCTTAAGGGTAGATACTTATCTATTAATTTTTAAATTTTACGATGACAGACTATTATTGTGACATTTTTTGTAGTACAAATGATTTTCTCACATATCAAATTTTCTAAAATTATGATTTTTAAATATTTTAAATGTATATTTTTCAAAACCAATAATACGTGTATTTTTTTAATTAAATATATTTAAAAATAATTAAAAAACCTATATGAGTAATTATATTTTACACTTAATTTTTTATTGATAATTTATCTTTCTTAAAGGAAGATCAATGAAGGGTAAATATTATATATTCTATTGTATATCCAATAAGTATTTTTTAATTATAATTCAAAAAATTCAATTCAAATTATTTTTTAGGTTTTTTTAACAACTAAATGAAAATTTTCAAAGATAATTATATGAATGAATATTGGAACAGATGATAAACTCTTAATTTATAAAATTAGTCTCTTGGAATTGGATTGTAGAAAATATTTATGATACAGTAATATATTTTTTTCACTTCCCATTATCTTTTTTATTTTCCTTTTCTAAATATATTTCATTTTATTCTTTCTATTCTCTTTATATTTTATTCTTTTTTCTCATTTTTAAATAAATTTTATTAAAAAATATTTTAATGATTTTTTTCTTTATATAAATAATTATATTATTAGATAATGTTTATAAGCTAATATATTTTTTTAAAATCATTATCATTTAATTTTCATTGCATTTTTTAAAATAATTTTTCTTTTATATAGAACTCCATTTTCAATCTCAATAACTATATTCTAAAAATCTATTTAAAATCACTAATGATATATATATATATAAATTTTTTACCCTTTAATTGATTTTATTTTTTAAAATAAAATCAGGGGAGAAATGTTTTTATCATTAATTTAAAACTATAGATATTTATAGAACATTAATGGGTGAAATTATTTAATAATGTAGAGAAATGTATTTTTCACTTAATCATTATCGTATAAAGAGGGATTCAAATGTTTTAATATTATTAAAATATTTAATATCTGATGTATGGAAATGATTTTTTGATTTATTTACTTCAGACTAAATTTGAATACATCATTTTAATATCAAGTATATCATTTATATCTTGAATCTATTGATAAATTTTCCAATCTTTATTTTCAATTATATATTTTATTTATTTTAACTATGTATTCTCATAAAACTGGGGATATTATTTTACCTCTCTCTCTCTAAAGGAATCTTCATGACCACAAACACTCAATTATTTATGTAAAATTTATATTTGAGAGAATTTTGGTCCCATATTATATTCTTAAGGTCATATCATTGATGGAATAAATAAAAATATACAATTCAAAAAAAACATAATGATCATATTAAAGGATTGGACGAGTATTTAATCATGTTTTGAGACCATGGATTGAAGTTAGAAAATTAGTTAGAGGCCTAAAAGTGAAACATGGGAGGTTTCAATTATATATATACTTATATAGGCTTCATTCTCTTGCTGGTTTCATAAGTATTAATCTCTTCTTGCAGTAGAAGATCACCGTATCTTTTGGGATTGTTCCAGGCTTCTTGTATTCTTCTATAAGTTCAAAAGAGAGCCGATGGACAATAGTAGATAGCTAGCAGTTTGTTTCCTGATTTTGTGTGCTACACATATGTTAACAGACAAATGGTGAGGTGCACAATGTACCTTTAAGAGTCTATATAGAGTGTCCATTGTGGTATTTATTATTTTTCAAATAATGAATTTATTTTAGTTTCATTAGATTTAATGAACCTGGAATAAGTTTTATAAGGTTCCATGGAATGTTAGAACCAATAATATGTTCTCATTTTTGGAATGGAGTATATACTTTCCAATGAAAATTTATATTACAGTCTTGAACAGGGGTGGACTCTCTAAATGGAGAAACTCTAGTGGATCTTCCCAAAGTTCACTCATATGTCTAAATCTATTTATCAATAAATCAAATGGTTTCATATTTCAACTACGTATCTTTTAACTACATTATAAAAATCTATATGAGAGGAAAGGGATAATAATTGTAATGTTTATTCACAAGGGAAAAAACACTACCAGCAATCTCTTTCTACAATAGGTTCACATTATAATAAATATAACGAATTAGTTCCTTAGCTATCAAAAAATATCATGATAGTTATCACAACCATAATTTTTAGTGAAGGGTTAACTATAATCCTTTAATACCAATGAATTAATAACATAAAGCTAACATACTAAGGAGATAATACATAAGGTCTCACATATATCTATTTTTGAACTCCATTATCAAACCATGTTTTCTCTCTAACTTTTATGTTATGCATTACATCATTGAGTCTTAATATAAATAATTTTGTAAATTCAATATTACTATTTATAATTATTTTACCCTATACACATATATTGAAATTAATTATCAAATATATATAAAATTTTTCAATCTATCACTTTATCAATATTTTCACATTATTTATTTATCATAGTAATATATTTTATTTTTGAATTTATTTTATGTTTTTTTTAAATATTTTTTAGATTGAAAATATACCCATTAAAATTCATATAATAATAAAGATTAAACCACACTATTTGATATAAAAATGTTAGTCTATAATTATTTTAGTTAAAACAATATTATTCTAATTTAATCATTATGTTCACACTTCATAATATAATCATACATCCAAACCATGAAATCAATCGAACATAATTTTTTGTATATAGTGTAGGATCATCCAAAGAATGCCCCCTAGGAGTTTCAATCTTAGTGTGTAGTTAGGCCTCTTTTTTGTACAGTAGGTGTTGATTGATTTAATAGACAAAATTCCATTTTAGGGTTATTAACCCTATATACATATGTACTGGAGCATTCATCCACTTGTAGTGTATAGATTGGGACGTAACGAAAGGAATCCACACACCAAAAAAATTGTCCATATTTCAATATATCACTATATACATAGGATCATCAATATAATTTTCAATATTTTTTTCTAAAATTTATTCTAAAAATAGCTTATAAACATCCAATAATATCTTCATGTTTTCCATTCAACCATGTATAGAATACCAGGCTAAGCATTAAATTATTTATCAAATTTTACATAATTCGGGACCTTAGATTTCATAAAAAAAATATAATATCATAAGGAATTATATGATAAGTGTCACTATAGAATAGAAAGTAAATCATTAAAATTTAAAATATTTGAAATAATCTCTCCTTAAACTCATTGTATTAGACTATCTTACATACATCCTATTATTAAAAATCATCCTCATAACATATGTAATAAAAACATAAGAATGATATTTCATAAAATCGACAGTATTGGATGAATACTCATTTGTCGATGGTTGAGTTTGTAAAAATAACTAAAAGCATGACCATAATAAAAATATCATTACATCCTAAGGGATATGTAAAATTCATAATTGAGCATCCAAGTACATTTAATATGAATGTAAGGAAACAAATGTAAAACATGGAAGTATAATAAATATATATTTTCATAAATTTATATAACATAAACCTTGAATCAAGAGATAATTATATCATAATGAATAAAAAATATAAAATTTGGAACATAGTTTAGCAAAGGGACACATTAATTTCAAGTTACACACTATCTATGCCCATGATGTCGTGTAACCAAAATGTTCTTTAGAATAAATATCACATGATATATAATTTATTAACCAATACATTTCTTAGTGATATAAGAAAAAACCTAATTCATTCATCATTTCATGATTAAATAGAAAATCATTCACTTTTAACATTATAATTTAATCATGGAAAGAAAAAAGGTTATATAAAACATCAAAATGTAAATTATTTAATTTTTTAAACAAATAATGGAAATAAACTGGGTTTTAATAAATATCCCAATAGAAATCATTCATTTTTTCAAAAATAACCCATATAAATAAAATGGTATTATATAAAACATCCACATTGTAGAAAAAAATATCATTAATTAAAAAATTCAAAAACCAAAACATAATCAAAAAAATATTGACTATTGAAAAATAATAATATATGGTGTAACGTGATTCAAAACACTAATACTAGTAGATAATTTTGAAGATAGATGGCTAAAAAACAATTAAAATAACATTGTTGAAATCATTTCATATTGGCCCATGTTAAATTCAAACTTATGAGTTTTTTTTAAAAATTATCACTTTGTATAAATGAAAATAAAACTTTTTATAGAAATTTATTTGCACCAAAAACAATTTTTCTCTTGAAATAAAGAGAAGACATAATTAAAAATTGAATGTACTATAAACATTTTTTTTTCTTTACCAGACTGATTAACTTTACCTATGATTTATATCGATTTTGATTAACAACCTATACCAAAATGATAAAAAATATTAATAATAGTTTAATAACCATATTCCAATTCCATTAAGTTTATATATTTAAATAATAATAATTTGCATACTGTATTAGATTTTTATACTCTAATTTCAACATTGGTTATTAACAATCGTGAATGTTTTGAACTTGTTTCATAAAAGATATTTCAATATTCAGTCTTTTCCAAAATTTCAACATTTAAATATAATTAATATTAGGATAATTATTTACGTATAAAGATCAATAATGTAATAATTCCATTTTTATTGATTTTTATCCAAATTTTATGAAGGTAAAAATGATGATGAACTGTGAAAAAACATCCCGACGAGGCCAATGTTGTGAATACCCAAATACCACCTAAAATAGGCCAGGGACTGGAGAACATCACCAAGTAAGCATATCATACACATGGGAGGACATAGAATAATGTACTTATACACACAAACATCTCCAATCCCATAGAATGATTAAATAATAAACAACTGATAACCAAGAATTCATGCATCTAAAATTCCATGATCAGAGTACGACCTCATGTAATAAAAAAAGGGGACCAACATAAGCCCACCCCAAAAAAACAAAAAAAATCTAACTTGTAATGTTGTTGAAGACTTTTATCAATGTAACAGTTGAAATAAACCCTAGTCTGTTTGGCTCACTATGCTCTACTAGGGCCTGTTATCTCTTGGACTCTATCAAAAGGTTATTAGAAGTATATGTCAATGGAATATAATAAGAATTTCCCTCTATACCCATTGAAGACACACTATAACATGTAAAATCATAATGGTATTTACATCCCAGGATCCCTGCTCAAAGGTTCTTCATAACACTAATCAAGAAGAATAAAATTTGTGAGTCAAATAGCACTGATTTCTTTTGTCATATATTTCATGATCATCAGGTCTCTCTATAAATAGTACACACAAAAATTCTGAAATGATTGATATAGGGCCATAATCATGGGGTACACCAGCTACCCAATCTGAATTTACCTACTATATGGGGGATCGACACCATCGTAGTTTTTGTCATGATGATACCAATATCCACACCTAGGGAAAGGGTTATAGAAGTTCACATTGTGGGATTCATTAAAGGATTCCAACATCTCTATCCAAAGATGACGTCCCTCAGATGGTACCACCATACAATTTAATGGATTTGATTCCATAAAAACACTCTACAAATGGATCAAGGAAATGTATCCTAAACAAATGTATCCAATATGATGTGGAAAAGGTATTGAATCCTTATTTGAAGATGTAAAAGGAATATTATAACAGTAGACAGTATGTGCCTTTGACATCGTGTTCTAGCCTTGTATCAGGGCTCGTGCATGGGTATGTGTCCCTATCTTAGTACATGTTGTGTTCGATCCCATGTACCCCTGACCGTGTGCATGTACATGGAAATACGTGTGTGCAAGAGGACTAGGTGTGTCTATTTCTTTATAAATGGAATATTAGTGCCTATTTAATCCAAGGCATGTTCATATATCCATTTAGTTATACAGAAAGAAACTAGCTAAGTGTCACATACTCTGTGATAGATATCACATGTCCTGTGATATTTATATAATTCACAGAACCCTATCATTTCATAGGGGGTGACTCATTCTTTGTAATCATGGAATAGTGGCCTTATATTTCATGATTTACATAAGTATCTAGTTCAACTAGTATATTAATCCTCCACCAATTTGACATATATATCAACCGAAAAACCCACCCAATGATCGTGGATCATGGTTGACTATGTTTGATCATCACCCAATATCCAATTTTTTGTTATCCACCACTACTAGAATTCAAGATATTTGTGACGGGTTACTTGAGATGGGATCCTGTCGCAAATAGGATTTTGTGATGGGGCCCCGTCGCGAATAGCCAGTTGCAGAAAACGTCGTCGAAAAAAATATTATTTAACACAGGCTAATCACAAATAATATTTTTTGCGACGGGAAACTTCACTGTCGCAAATAATTCTCTTCTCATATAATTTATATATATATAATCTCTTTTGCGACGAGACCATCGGAAATACTTCTTTACGACGGGCCCGTAATCTCGTCGCAAATGTTTTTTGAAAATATTATTTTAGACTATTTGCGACGGGCCCGTCGCAAATAGTTTTTTCGACGGGCTCGTAATCCCGTTGCAAATTCCTTTTTTAAGAAAAAATTATTTAGACTATTTGCGATGGGATCCCGTCGCAACAGATCCCATCACAAATAATAAATAAATTTTGAAAAAATATATATTTAATAAAATAATGATAAATGAAAAATTAATTTTAATATTTTTAAAATAATAAAGAAAATAAAAAATATCAAAATTCTCAATATTCACAAATAAATATAAAAAAACCATAAAATATTATTCCGATTATTGAAAAATTAATTTTAATATCATTAAAAAAGTAAAAAATATATAAAATATTAAAATTATCAATATCCACAAAAAAATAAAAAAAAATCATAAAATATTATTATGATTTTTGAAGAATTAATTTTAATATTATTAAAATATTAAAAAAATAAAAAATATTAAAACTCTCAATATTCAAAAAAAATAAAATAATCATAAAATAATAATATTATTTTTATTATTATTATTAGTAAATTAAACAAATATTAAAAAATATAATACTGAAAAAATATATTTAATATAATTATGATTAGTGAAACAATAATATTAATATTATTAAAAAAATAAAAAAATAAAAAATATTAAAATTCTCAATATTTACAAAAAACCAATCATAAAATATTAAAAATTAAATTATGTACTAATCGCACCGATATAAAAAACAGAAACTATAAATTGTTCATATTACATCAAATTAAAATTCAGATGTTTATGACATAAAAATTCACTAAGGGTTGTCTTCTAGAAGAGGTGGAGGAGCTCACAGAGCTGGTGGATGAAACTCCATCCCTAAACTATGAGTTAGACAACACATGTACTCCATCTGCTCGGGGTGTTGTTGCTACCATCGAAGCATCTCCACCTCTTGTTGCTACTGCTACTACGGCCATCGACACCTCTCCTCCTCGTGTTGCTGCTTCTGCTGCTGCTGCTGACGTATCTCTTCTTGCTGCTTCTGCAAACTCTCTATAAGGTCATTATGATCTCGGAACTGCTCCTGATACTGTGATTCAAAAGATGATGCATCTCCACAAGCTCCTCTCGATCTGGACACCAACATCACAGCAGTACCATAATAAGTACCAGGAGTCACATGAGAGCCGATATCAACTACTCGGCCCTTCTCAAAGCCATACTCAGTCACGTTCATCCATGCCGCCTCGTCGAAATGGTGGTCACTGGTCTGATCAGTCACTTCATCCTGACCCTCATCCTATGTATGAGAAGTCGCATCCTCATATGACTCCTTTAATTTAAATTTGAAATAAAAATTGTGAAAATATTATATGCAGTTAACTGTCAAACTAAAAAAAATAAGACTAACCACAATCGGACGCTGGCGATCACTTCTAATCTCTCTGGTGGCTGGATCACTGTACATCCTCTGATAAACATCGTTCTCTGTAATATCGGGATGCTCGACTACCTATATGAATATAAAATAATCTGTTTATATTTGGTGTAATATATAATATTTAAAAAAAATACTTACTAGATGCTCTATATGTGTACTGAATGTACAACTACCAGCTCGATGCGTGACATCCTATCTCCCTCGGTTCTACCGACCCAATGATGACCTCCTCTAAAATCCACCACCCAACCAGTGTGCACATAATCCATCCCAAACCTATGATTAAATGTACTCTAGTCGGTGGGATCTACACGACTCATCAAATACTGTCGCTTCTGATTTCTTAATGGATGTCTTTCTCAAATTGTGCCAAAACTGACGCAAACACTCAGGCATAGCCACCTCTCATGCTTCATGTATATCATCACACATGATATTATCTATGGGATACCATAAACCCTACAAATAATTTATAATATAAATTTATTAATATCCAAAATTTCAAAATAAATATTATTTATTTACGTACAAGACAATGATTGTACATGCCGAGCTGCACATCAACGGGAATCCGTTCTCATGTGGTCCATGGCTGTGAAATGTAATTGTTCAAGATAGCGCTCCCCTTTTCAATAGATACATGCTCAAAACTATGAAAAAAATAATAAATAATCAAATGATTATTATATGCATAAATAAAATAATGAAATATAACTAAAATATACAGTTTACCATACCTACGTGTGCTTAGATAGAAGCAAAGAAGGGACATCGCTTGGGGATAGGGTCAGGAATCATCAGTCACACAAGACTATTCCCCCTCTGCGTACCTCCTAAACCACCAGTAGGCTGAGGGTCAGATGATCCCACACCCCCCTCAAGAAAAGGTAGCTCAGCCTCCTCTAACTCACGCAATAGACCAGAGTCCGTCTGAAACACAAAATGATTGTTGTTAGCAGATAGTTGAAAATAACTATATATATATATATATATTAGTTATGATCATAAAAAGAATTTAACAATGAAAATGTTCACCTTCATCATCATCATCATATCTAACGATGCCAATGTCTTCATATTTCTCCTCAGCATCATCAATATCCATATGAGTTTCACTTTAATCATCCCTTGTCATTTAAATTTCATTTGTTACATGATTAACATCTTTGTCACCATGGACCCTTAATTGTGTGGTGTCCTCATCGATATTTACATTTCTTTGGGAAAAAGATGGAATTTGAGTAGTCTCTTGGAAAATTTTAATTTCTTCCACTTCAGCAGAACCACATTCAGTTTGAGTAAATTGATTTTCCCAAGATTTTATTCTTATTATGCTCCACCAATCACTTATGTCTCTTGAATTAGCACAGTACTTTGCATAAAAAATTCGATGTGCCTGTTGAGCCAGTAAAAATGGTTCTTTTACTACAGGAAGTTATTTATATTTAATGTCAATGATTCCATGAGTCGGATGAACACGCAAGCCGCATTCAGTATCCAACCACCGATAGTTAAACATCGTTATGTAATTTTTTCCAAGATAACATAGCTCAATAATTTCTTCCAGAATGCTGTAAAAGTCAACTTCAGTTTCTCTATGATGTGATACTCTCAAAAAAAATCCATTGTTCATTGTTTTTTTCATTCCCCATATGCACGTTTATGAAATTGAAAACCATTCAACACACATGCATTATAATATTTAACCATTTTGGATAGTGGGTTACTCATTATACACAGTCACTTATCAATTTTATCAGCATATTGAGACAACTGAATTTTTTTAAAACAATTATCAATATAATAAATAGTAAACTAAATTGATATTAAACCATCAATAATTTATTATACCATCTTTTGAAACAATTGAGAAATTTTTTTGTCTGCATTAATCAAGAGAAGCTGCTTTAATTTGTGGAACTTGTTTCTTCATATGATTATCATAAAACCTACAAATAAAAAAATTTACATACTGTAACAGAAATTATAGAATATGTGATAGAAGCACTCACAATACAAATGCTGTCATTTCTTCACAGTTGTGAAGAACATATGTATGATCTCTATGATCTTCATCATCTGAAATCCATCATTCTTGAACTCCACCAAAGCCAAGATTTGGATGATTAAAAAATAGATAAATTATTTTCCATTTCTTCATTAAAATTTCCCTATTTCCGTCCCACATGGTTTTGTTTTGAGGGTTATTCATATTCAAAATAGTGAGAGTAGAAAATAGAAATTTCCTCTTGAAAATAAGCTTCAGCAATTGAGCCTTCAACTAATGCTTTGTTACATACTTTTTTCTTTAACATCTGCATGAATCTCTTGAATGGGTACATCCATCGAAGCTATACTGGACCTCCATATTTGGATTCATGTGGAAAATGTAATATCAGATGTTCCTTTGAGTCAATGAAAGAGGTGGAAAGATTTTTTCAATTTTATATATAATTACAAAAATATCTTCTTCCAATTTTCATAGTGCATCATAGTCAGTTGTCCCTGCACAAATGTCATTAAAATATTAGGATATGTATGTTATCGAATCCCAAATCATAAAATTCAACAAACCCCTGAATACAATCAGCATAATTCTTTCCTTATAAAATGACAATCATAAATTTTTAATCCGATAATATGACCATTCTTAACACATCTTCCCAAATTTGAAGCATATCCATATTGAAGTCTCAAATCTGGAATCCACTAACAAAATAATAAACGACTCTATTTGGACAGTGTATAAGCGGCTTTTGGCTTCATTAACCTTTGTGATATGACATTTTTAAATAGTTCAAGTTCCAGTCACCTGCAAATATGGGCAAGATCTAATCGTGCTTTTACAGTATCTTTGGTCTTACCTAGTGTATCAAAAACTATATGAAATAAATTATCAAAATATTTTTCTCAATGTGCATGACATCCAACATGTGGAGGACCACGAAATCAGACCAATATGGGAGATCCGAAAAAATGCTTAATTTTAACCAATTATGTTCTTTCCCAAAGCCATGAATTTTCTATTGGCTTAATATTTGCCCAAATGTGATGGGAGGTAATGAAAATAAAGCCGATTTTAACTCTATACATGAGATCATTTTTGGAGGTTCATCCCTTTCAATTGTGCCTTTTCTAAACTGAGATTTGTTCTTTCGAAAAGGATGATCGGTTAGTAGAAATCTATGATTACTATCAAAAGATCAATGTTTTTCTTCCATTGATGATCATAAAAGATTTTTTTTCTTTCATACAGTAAGGAAATGATTTCGGACCATGTGTACTCCAGCCAGATAACATGCCATATGCTGGAAAGTCGTTAATAGTCCACATCAATGCATCTTTTAATGTGAAATTTTATTTCGCAGAAACAACATATGTACTAACACCAATACTCCACAATGCATTTAACTCATCAATCAATGGTTTTAAATAAACATCAATATTTTTATTCAGATTTCCTAGGATTAATAAGGTCAAAAAGATATTGGGCTCATTCATCAACATCGATGGAGGTAGATTTTACGGAGTTATAAAGATAGGCCAACATGAATACTAACTACCATAATAACCAAACTGACAGAAACCGTTAGTATAAAGACCCAATAACACATTTCGGGCTTCATTATACCTTGAGAGTCAACATGTTGGGAAACTATCTGACAACTCATTTTCACCAGAATATAAGAGGCAATCATTTTCACATGCATGAATCTTCCGATAACTAATGCCTAGATTAGGAACCAACCTCTTGTTCTCATTGTAATTTTTAGACAACACATTTCCTTTAGGAAACAGTGTTTTAACCAAAAAAAATATCTCATCAATACAGTTGTTTGACATTGGATTATCTGATTAAATAACCATATATTTTGCAACCACTTATAATTTGCTTATCTTGAAACCAGGATATAATGTATCCTCATCAGACCTTAACAACTCACAAAATTCATATGGTGGCAACTCATGAGATAAATGAATATCATATTGAGTTTCAGTTTGTTGAACAGATGGACCTACAACATCATGTACAAACATTCGGAACTGTGATGGATCCAGAATCAAGTTATTAGTATCTTCTCTGGAACTGCGTTCACCATGTTGATACCAAAAAACATAATCTGGTTGAAAACCAAACCGCATGAGATGTCTGCCAACCTTGTCAAATGTGTCAAATGTTCTCAGAGGATATTTTTTACAAGGAAAATTAATTGTGCCTTCTGAAACATATTCTGGTTTTCATGATGGAAATTCTATGAAAGCATCGATACCCTCAATATAAACAGCATTTAAACCAAAACCATTTGGATTTCTGCGCTGATTTACCCTAGTGAGATCATCTAATAATGACTGATGTCGACTTCCTGGTTCCATATTTTTCTTCAAAATACAAAATCATTATATTTTTTTAATAATTTGAAATTATAAAAATACTATCTGAAAAAATAAGATAAATAATTACTACTCACTAAAAAAAAGTGACCTTAACCAATAGAAAATTAACGATAGATAATATATATATTGGTAAAGACGATTAATTCCAACAGATATTAAATTCTGTTGATATTAAATATAGGTACCAACAATTTTTTTAACAATAGATATGTCAATTTATATTATTAGTTTAATTCCAACAATTTTTTTACTAACATTTAAAATTTTCACCTTATCATAATAATACCAATAATTGATTTACTGATAAATGAATATGTTTTTAATAATTATTTTCAAATATTATTTTACCATTATAAAAACATGTTAGTAATAAATTATTAAATAATATCAATAATTTTACAGAAATTGATATATTATATATGCTTAATTAAAATATCCATCATTTATTTATATTTATTCATAATATAAATATATAAACATAATAATTATAAAATATATTTTTTATATAAATTCATAAATTTATATATATGCATGAAAAAAAATCCAAAAGTTCTCCCCTAACCACCATGTGCGTTCCTCGCAACCCCCTCCCCCAAAACCCTACCCTCGTTCCCCGTGACCCTTCTCCCCACACCCTACCATCCTGTACCTCATCGGACCCACCCCATTCCCGGGCGTCGATCACCTCCAAAATCATCTAGTGAACCTCCTCCCTGTTCCCAGCCAGCGTCCCCCTTCGACATCATCTTTCGAACCCCCCCCCCCCCCCCCCCCCCACCCCCTCATGGTCCCCGTCCAGCATCCTCGTGCGATGAGGTGGGCAATCACATATGTGTGGTCTGTGGCTTATGGATTTGAGGGACTGTGCGGGTCTGTAGGTGGTTGGCTCGCAGATGAGATCTCCTTATACTTGGAGGATGCCTAAATATGTAACACTTCTATGGGAGTTGGGCATCATTGTAACTAGTACCAGTGGGTTTAGGTGTTGTCTACTGCAACCTGGAAGGTGCCGAGAGACCGCTATGCTGGGTCGATGCAATTTCAGGTTTGGGTTGCATGTCTAGGAGACCTTCTTCTCGAAGCAGGACCAGTTGGGTGTTAATTCTTGATTCTCAGAGGTTCCTATTTGCTCCTGAAATTACAAGGAGATGCTGCAATATGGGCACTATTGTTCTCACTTCAGGGCTACAATGGTTTCGTCCCCCCTACTGCCTTGTGGATTGGGTGCTTTTTTATAGAGGTCCAGGGTGCCATTGATGCTGGTGATGAAATTATTCCCGAAACCAAAGGTACCTGATTTCATTATGGTTGGAGATCACTGAGGTTCACACTACTACCATGGCTGGTCCAGATCAGGGCTATTCAATGTTGGGCTGTGGTGTTATATATTTCAAGGGATCCTTGATTTTCATTACTGTATGGATCTTCTATTCACTACAGATTCATTAAAAATTGATGGATTAAGATTGTTGTTTCTTTGGTTCATCACGTTGGTCATCTAAAATTCCAAGGAGGATAGTTGAGGCTTCCAAGGGGATCAATGCAAACCAGGTTGGTTCAATATAGTTGACCTGGTCCATGGCACTACTTTCTTGTAAGTAAGTCTGTTTTTTGTGGCCACATTACTTCCCAATTCTATTTTTGAGATGTTTTCTTGGGTCCAATGACCATATCTTCAAGTAAGGGAGATTTACTACTTGAGGGATACTTGAGGTTTGATCTTGTGATGAAATAAGGCATCATAGTTTCACATGAAATTAGTGCACATGAGCACAAGTCTAACTCACCATTATAACATTATTCTTCCAAAGTAGTCTTTATAACTGATAATGCGAAACAATCCATAGATTTTGATAACTCTACAAATTAATTCAAGGTATGTCCTTGATTCCTCTTTCGTATAACATGTACAGTTATTTATCAATCATAATTCATTACTTTTCATTTCCTTGCAGGTTGTGCCTTATGATGCAACCTCTCGTCGAACTGTGTCAAGTTCTACAACAATGTCATTTTCACAGCCAATGGTATGTAACAATTTATTTTCTGTATGTTTTACTTTATATTAAAACACATTTACATAGACTCCCTTAACTATATAACTATGTTGGTACATATAATTTCAATGCATTTTAGTACTGTTAGTTTAAACTATTTTTTATTCAATCTGTGAATATTATTTAAAACAATATGAAGATTACATTCAAACTATTCATTAAATTTTGACCCTCAACATTTTTCAAATGAAAATGTAGGAACAAAACATCAATACATTATATAAATATAGAAGGGAGAGCTCTTGGATCCTCTTTTAAAACAAGTTATTCAATGTTCATTGTTAAGATAGAGTATAATAAGATGACCATAAAACTAATGTTGTGATCTCCTAGAACAGACCACCCAGGGCTCATGTTGTGATGGCCATAGTAGTATTGTGACCAAAAAACAAACAAAAATAATTAGAATATAGAAGAGAGGAATTTTTCACAACCAAATTATGATAGTGTGATAACATATAGGTGGATAGAATCTAGAATCTCAACTCAGGTCTCCATGGAATGCCATCCCTGACCACCCAGCGAAGACAAATTGAAAAAATACCCCAAAACTCTCTTGGTAACCCTTTCTCCATGAACCAACCCCAACACATTGGCTTCCAAATACCGGAAAATAAACATATTTCTTGCAGCCGCTTACATACCATGTGAAAAACCACTCATTTCATAACCATTAAATCAGTAATGGAAGAAAAAAGTGATTAAATATTATTTATTTATGGGTTATAAACAAGACGTATGACTATCCATTTTCCAAAATACTCACTTTGAACCCCACACACTATGACACGCCCAGTAACGCTGTGTTTCCTCATCAATACACCACCATTCCAACACCATCTATCCCCCAACCAATGTTACTCAAAGAAACCCATAATGAGCTACCAAATTCTAGATCTATCATGACCTAACTCTATCATCTGATATCTCAGTTCCAACGGCTCCCACTCTACCAACAGAATCTTGCAGATGACACCAAAAACAAGAAATTTAAGTATATTTAGAACATCAATTATTAAATTACTATACATATTCATGTGAAGCATTTCATTATACAAGCATTTTAGTAATAGCAACGTCCCCATCAGGGATTACATTTGAATTTTGGGGTTGCAATTCAGATTTATTTACATTAAGGCGTTATCTTTTTGTCTCAATTTAGGTGGGTATTTTTTATTGAAAGTCGCATGATGCCCATGATGAAAAACATGAAAACTATTTTATATTGAAAATTTGATACGTGTTTAAATACTATGTTATACTTTTTTTAAAGCCTCGATAATGTTTTCTTGATGATCATGTTGAATTTTAAACTATTTTAAACAAATAATTGGTTGTAATTAATGCTGGAATTTCTAAAAACTAGTCAGAAGGGGTAGTTATTTTTACTGAAAATAAAATGATTACCATTATGAAAAACATAAAAATTGCAATGTATTTGAACTTTGATATGTGTTTAAATACCATGTTATATTTTTTCAAAGCCTTGGGTAATGTTTTCTTCATGATCATTTTGAATTTTAAATGATTTTAGACAAATAATTTGTTGTAATAAGTGCTGGAATATCTGAAAACTTCTCAGAATGGATGGTTATTTGTTTTTGAAAGTAACATGTTTCCTATTATGCAAAACATGAAAACTACTATGAGTTTACAGGGGAACGAGTAATACCCATCAACGACATGAGTTTACAGGGGGTCGAGTAAGACCCATCAATGACATGAGTTTACAGGGGGTGGAGTAAGTGATTTATTTTATACCTATTCGATGATGTCAAATATATATTATTTTAGTTTATTATTATTTGATTCTAGGATAGTTATTAATCCTACAAAAAAGTCTTCAAATACCAAGAAGTACCATTGTTTGAAATTTGTATTAATTTGGATTGTAAATTCATGCCGAGACAAAATAGTCTCATTTGTTGTTTTATTTTTTTTTTAGTTTTTTTCACATGGCTTATTAAAATGATATTGTTTTATAATCATTTTTATTTTTGAATAATTATTATTATTATATTTGGTTTTGGGTTTTAGGGACTTTGACATGACATAAGAAGATACCTCAAGTTATTATTTCACTTCATCATTGAGCATACTTCCTAGAGACGTAATGTATTTCTATGTTTTGATAATTATTTCTTATTTTTTATATGTAGTATTAAAATTCATTTTATGTTTTTTAAGTAGGTGTTTTTTAAGTAAATTTTTAAGTAGTTGTGTTTAAGTGATTAAACTAGTTAGAAGGTGTTACAAAATAAAATGTGAAGGTGGGTGTCCATATTTTGTGGGTTTTTTGCATATGATTTTTGGACATAAACATGTAATATATGTTTAGAAAAACATCCTAAGTTAATCTGTAAGCTTATATGGGTATTCTGTTTATGATTTTAGGAAATATACTTGTTATATATTCTTCTTATAGAGACCTTTAAAAAATGGGATGATGTTACGTAGAAAATATTTTTTATTGCGGGGATCATTAAATCCACACATCAACAATACACTAACAATCACATGAAAATGTGAATTGGTTAGTTAAAAAATTATCACTCTAGGAGTTTGGTCATTAAATCAACACATGAAAAATGTACAAAATATCATCATTATTTTCTTTTCAAGATCAAATTTCTTTATGGTCTGGTCTTTTCATCCCTTTCCATTTAGTTGTCTTTTCTCAAGAGTCCCCAAGGATTTTTTTAATTATTATTTTTCATGGGATGGGGGTTTATTATTTTCAAATTTACTTGGAATTTTTATTTTCACGATGATTTAATGACCTAAACGGTATTTTTTTAGTCACTTGGAAACAACTACATATTTTTTTCAAATAATGGAATCGATTTATATGAAATATGGTTGGTAAATTATAGGTGCTTTTTGAGTTCATTTGGTCTATCATCTCGACACTAACCAATTGAAAAAAACTAAAAGGGTTACTTTTCTTCTTCAAATCATAATGTTTCAATGATGGATAAAATCACCTTCAAATTTTTATACTTCATGATCACCTTGCAGTTTGTCTATATTTATATTGTTCTCAATGGATTACATTTGACATTAGCCTATTAATTAGTGCTTGGATCCTCAATTTTTGAAGAGTGGACTCCTCTAAAGGATTTTTGTATTTGAGTCTTTGTATGGAGGACCTGAGATGATGATGATATTGGTGTGGGCCTTAAATTTGGGGTTTGTTTCCTTAAATCTATGATGAGTGGCTGTCATGGATTCTATTTTAGGTATGATGGGAGTTATTTACTGTCCAAAGGAACAGATGTTACTGTCTATATCTAGAGAAGAATACATTTCTTTCTGTTTCATTTAGGCAGTAGGCACTAGGTTTTTACCTGGTATCCTCTTTGGAATTGGTTATTATTCCCCTAGATTTCATTGAGGATTGACTAGAATTTGTTGCTCTACATTGGTTCTGGATGCTTCATGGAAAATTGGGGCTCAAATTTTTAATTTTTTGGAATGTGTGTATCTTGTTCACTTCATTTGATATACATGAATGACTGTTTATTCCTCTTTTATCTGGAGACTGAGATGTTAATGCTACACTTGTTATGATCCTAATGGATCGTCTGTTGCCCTAAGGATCTGGTTTCCTCTGTTTCAGACACTACAACAACATCTGTTTACATGATCTTCAGCAAATTAAACAGTTTCATCTTATCTGTTGTAAGGTTCCCTAATCACTCTTCTTTTGTGTTATTTTTCTTTACGGGTTCTGAGGAAACACCAATGCATTAACAAGACTAAGACAGTTCAATGCATGGATCTGATAAGATCTGTGTTGATGTGAACCTCCTTTGCATGTTTTTTTTCACTTAAAAGTAATTCTTGCGTCTCAGCACATTTACATCTTATAATTGGGGGGTTGTCACAATTTTTTTCTCCTATATGTTCTTTACATGATGGTGGATGCAATTCGGCTTTTATGGTGACATGACTATGGGTGGCGGCCGGTCCATGCTTATGAGGGGTTTTATTCAACATGGAGGTGATATCATTTTAAATCTCGGTGAATTTTAGGAAGAATTTACCCCATTTCAGACAGGTCTCTTGCAATGTGTGTTTTTTATGTGTTTTTGATGTCTCTCAAATAACATATTTCATCACACATTTTCCTTATTTTCCAAATAAACTATTATAAAGACTACTTTTTGCCTTTTCCATTGCTATTGAAAATTACTTCTTATGCCAAACATTGCCTAAAATTTTTTGGGTTTGTTAACATTGGAAAAACCATGGTTCATTCAAATATTTTTCACTAATTTGAGTTGGAGTTGGCCTGAATGTCCCTGAGGCATGGATGAGTTGCTGGTGCTTTCTTTTCCCTAGGGTGGCATGGATGATATGGAGCTAGCGTTCTGGTCCTCGGGAATGTATGGGTTGTTGTTTTCTCGCTGGTCCCGGGGAACACGCTGGTTCCTAGTGTGGCATGGATGGGTAGGATACTAGCTCACTGGCATGGGGAGGATCTATTGTGGGTTGGTGGGGTGTGTTATGGATCCATTGGGTGGATGGATTTTTTATTTTGTATTGATTCACTTATATTAAATTTCATTATTAATATAATTATTATTATTTTCAAATTTTGATCATGTGTGAAAATATCGTATGTGATAAATTAATAAATACAATATGAAAGTTTACTATAAATTAAAATTTATAATTTTTATTTAAATATTATTTATAAATAGATATTATATATTGGTAATATTATTACCTATAGAATAATTTATTATTATAACTTGCTGCTAAACATTTTAACCATAATATATTTTTTCTCGTGGTATTATTATAATTGTAACAGAATGATTTTATCTGTCGCAAAAACATTTAGTGACAGAGTTTTTACCGATAGTTTAGTGACAGGGACTTATGTGTTGGTAAAACATTTTACCAACAGATAATGTACTTTTACCAATATATATTCTCCTTTTGGAAAAAGTGAAAAATTTTGTAGTGACTACTTCTTAATAATTACCATTAATTAAAGGCGACACAATTTCCAGTGGATTGACGGCTACTCTTTTGTCTGACGGCTCATTTACTAGCATCTTTATCGCACTGAAATCACACTGAAGAATCTGGTCAGAGGTACGCATATTTATTCTCGTATGCATGAGAATGAATATACGTATCTCCGACCAGATTCTTCACTATGATTTTAGTGTGAGAATGATGCATGTAAATGAGCTGTCGAACAAAAGAGCCCCCATTTTATCGATGAATCATCTTCATCCAATTATCACCACATGAAAACATTATAAAAAATACGATGCTATGAATTCATATCCAATCTCGTGTATATGAGATTGAATATGCCTATGTAGTAGCACATTTTTCTTATTGTTTTGAGTCAGTGAGAGTTCAAAGGAGATAATCCATCGATCAAAAGGATTGTCTTCAATCCACTGGAAATTGTGCCAGGTTCTTGGGATTTATTAAAATTTATGAAAATTTCATTATAAATGTTCTTAAGTAAATATTACTATTTATTACTATTTATTGATAATTATTACTAATTTATAAATACTTAGGAATACTTAGAAAAAGGAAAACATCATGAATAATGAACGTAAATTTGGTAATCATCGCTGTGTAGATGATTACAAATTTTAACTTCATTATCCAAGCAGTTTTCATTTAATAATTTTAATTATATCCAATTATTACTAATAAAAAACATTATATTATCATTATTTATGAAAAAAGTATTAATATTATTAAAATAATAAAAAATACATAAAATATTAAAATTATCAATACTCACAACGGGATTTTCTCTATTCTTTACATGTTCACATCTCAAAGGGTCACCGATTGTCAGGTCATGGGAAATGAAAATTTTGTGTCAGCCATGTCCAATGTAAACTCTATAATTGTCCTCTCATGGTTGATCACCTCGCAAGTAGTGTTGTAATATGATGACTAAAGTAATTTCGTTATCTTCTCTAATAATCATCTCGCTCCCTTTACATATATCATTCTTCCTTATAAAATTGTGGGGACATCAGTATCATTCCCATAAATTTTCAATGAATAATGGTCTATGTAAAGTGTCAAGTGAGATAATTCTTTTAGACGAGAAGGGCATGACTTGGGTTATCCTATTGCAATGCTACTTACAAGGTGATCAACCAAGCAAAGACAATTATATCTAATTTTACATAATCAATACTAATTATGACAAATTATTACTAATTATTACTAATTGTGACTAATTGCACATGAGCCTCAGCCTAGTTGGCGAGGACTCGCTAACTGCATCCACTAGACACGAGATCAAATTTGGGTACAGGCATATTTCTGGGTTACTATAGAAGGCACTATAGCAGGCACTGTAGTAGTACTATAGCAGCATTGTATCTGGAAATGTAGCAGGAAATGTAGGAGGCATTGTTCGGTACTATAGCAGCCAGAACTATTCATCTATCTGGGCCTTCGGGCCACAGGTTTGGTCATCAGGTCCTTCAAGGCTTTCGGGCCACCCAAGGCCTTTGGGACAGTTGATTCTCAAGGACTTCGGGCCACCTTAAGGCCATAGGTCCACCCCAAGGCCTTCAGGACACATTAATGCAGGCCCTAGACACCCTACAAAAAAAGGAGCAACCGTAGAAGAGGATTAAGAGTAGGTGCACTCACCAGAGCAGAGCCAAATGGATTGTTAGAATGAGAGGGTATGGCTATGCCATTGGTACTAGCTTGTGCTTGCATGGGAAGCCTAGCTAGAATATCATGCAAAGGAGGAGAGCTACTATCAGGATGCAGATTCTAGGGTGATGTAGTTCCTTGTAGACAGTCTGGTTGAATTCCCTAAGACCTTCGGGTCATGTAATCTTCTAATCCTATGATCCATCTAATATCTGAGCCTACGGGCCTTTTAAGGGTTCCCCATCATCCCTGGAATGGGGGGCTATCAAAAATCAATAAAAATAATGGCCTTCAGCCTATTTAGGAAAATTATGACTAATTATGACTAATCATGACTAATTATTTCTAAGTTTTACAAATTTTTACTAATTATTACTATTTATATCTAATTATATCTAATTATATCTAATTATATCTAATTATTACTAATTATGTCTAATTATATCAAGTTATTACTAATTATATCTAATTATTACTAATTATTACAAATTATTACAAATTATTACTAATTATTACTAATTATATCTAATTATATCTAATTATTACTAATTATTACTCATTATTACTAATTATATCTAATTATATATAATTATATCTAATTATATCTAATTATTAACATTACTATTAATTATTACTAATTATTACTAATTATTGCTAATTATTACTAATTATATCTAATTAAATCTAAATATATCTAATTATTAATATTTATTTCTAGTTATTTACAATTATTAGTATTTATTAGTATTTATTTGGTTTTATTAGTAATTATTACTAATTATTTCTAATTATTGCTAATTATTTCTAATTATTCCTAATTAATGATAATTATTACTAATTATTACTAAATATTACTAATTATTACTAAATATTACTAATTTTTAGTATTTATTCCTAATTATTAGTATTTGTTCCTAATTATTACCAATTATTCTTATTTATAACTAATTATTACTATTTATTAATAACTATTACTATTTATTACAAACTATTACTATTTATTACTAAGTATTAATACATATTAATATTTATTACTATTTATTACTAATTATTACTAATTATTACATTTTATTACTAATTATTACAATTTATACTTATTTGTCACCAATTATTCCAAATTATTGCTAATTAATCCAATTTTTTGCTAATTATTTCTATTTATTTCTAATTATTTCTAATTAGTTCTAATTATTCCAAATTATTCCAAATTATTTTTAAATATTACAATTAACTCTTATTTATTGCTAATTATTCCAATTTGTTGCTAATTATTTCTAATTATTCCTAATTATTGAAAATTATTGCTAATTATTCCTAATTATTAGTATTTATTAGTAATTATTACTAATTATTAGTATTTATTAGTAATTATTACTAATTATAGCTAATTCATACTAATTATTTCTAATTATTCCTAATTATTGCTAATTATTCCTCATTATTGCTAATTATTACTAATTATTGATAAATATTACCAATAATTGCTAAATATAACTAATTATTAGTATTTATTCCTAATTTTTAGTAAATATTACTAATTATTATTATTTATTCTTAATTATTACTAATTATTCATATTTATTACTAATTATTCATAATTATTACTAATTATTCATAATTATTACTAATTAATCCTATTTATAAATATTTATTGCTATTTATTACTAATTATTGCTATTTATTTCTAATTATTACTAATTATTGCTAATTATTGCTAATTATTGGTAATTATTTCTATTTATTTCTAACTATTGGTAATTATTGGTAATTATTGCTAATTATTACTAATTGTTGCTAATTATTACTATTTATTTCTAATTATTGCAAATTATTTCTAATTATTGCAAATTATTCCTAATTATTGCAATTTATTGCTAATTATTAGTATTTATTATAAGTTATTACTAATTATTAGTATTTATTACTAATTATTAGTATTTATTAATAATTATTACAATTTATTACTACTTATTACAATTTATTACTAATTATTACAATTTATAACTAATTATTACAATTTATTACTTATTATTATTAATTATTGCTAATTATTGCTAATTATTCCTAATTATTCCTAATTATTACTAATCATTGCTAATTATTTTTAGTTATTGCTAATTATTGCTAATTATTTCTAATTATTACTAATTATCAGTATGTATTACTAATTATATGTATTTATTCCTAATTATTCGTAATTATTCGTAATCATTACTAATTATTCCTAATTTTTACTAATTATTCCAATTTATTAATATTTATTTCTATTTATTACAATTTCTTTCTATTTATTTCTAATTATTGAAATTTATTTCTATTTATTGCTATTTATATCTAATTATTCCTAATTATTGCTAATTATTGCCAATTATTTCTAATTGTTGCAAATTATTCATAATTTTTTCTAATTTTTTCTATTTATTAGTATTTATTAGTAATAATTAGTAATTATAAATAATTATTACTAATTATTACAATTTATTACTAAATATTACAATTTATTACTTACTATTACAATTTATTACTAATTATTATTAATTATTCCTAATTATTATTAATTATTCCTAATTATTACTAATTATTCCTATTTTTTACTATTTATTACTATTTATTACTAATTATTGCTATTTATTTCTAATTAATGCTAATTATTGCTAATTATTCTTAATTATTGCTAATTATTGCTAATTATTGCTAATTATTGCTAATTATTACTAATTATTACTAATTATTGCTAATTATTGCTAATTATTGTTATTTATTTCTAATTATTGCTAATTATTTCTAATTATTGCTAATTATTCCTAATTATTAGTATTTATTGCTAATTATTAGTATTTATTAGTTATTATTAGTAATTATTAGTATTTATTACTAATTGATACAATTTATTACTAATTATTACAATTTAATATGAATTATTAGAATTTATTACTAATTATTACTAATTATTGCTATTTGTTGCTATTTATTACTAATTATTGCTAATTATTCCTAGATATTGCAAATTATTCCTAATTTTTACTAATTATTACTAATTATTAATATTTATTCCTAATTATTCCTAATTATTACTAATTATTCCTAATTATTACTAATTATTCCTAATTATTACTAATTATTCCTATTTATTACTATTTATCGATATTTATTACCAATTATTGTCAATTACTACAAATTAATTATATACATTACAAATTATCGTTAATAATTAATTATTAATACTAATTATTAAAAATTAATACTAAATATTTCAATTTATTAGTACAAATAAATACTAATGACAAAAAAATTTAAATTAAATTTAATTACAACTAATCAACAATAAAAAAATTATCATAAAATAATGAAATAAATAATAAATTAAAAAAACATACATACCTTTAAGACTGATTTTCTATTGATGCAGACGGCTTCACAACTTCTTTGTGAACAAAAAAAAAATAACTTAGAAAAATTCTCTCTCTAAAATCCGAGTTTAAAGAGAAACATGATCTAAAATTTGAGAGGAATGAGAGGGAAAAGGGATGGTGGTATATATAGGTTAGATCATTTGCGACGGGATTATTTGCGACGGGGTACCCGTCGCAAATAGTATCTTTTTCGACGGGAACCGTCACAAATACCTACGCCCGCATTAATTTCAGTCGGAGGTTAAAAAGTTATTTGCGACAGGACCTGTCACAAATAGTCCTTGACGACACACCTTTTGTGACGTGACTATATACCGATGCAAATGGCTATAAACCGCTGCCGGTTATTTGCGAAGGGCCCCGTCGCAAAAGGTGCATCGTCGTAAAAAACAACGAACTGCCGCCGGTTATTTGCGACGGGTCTCGTCGCAAATAATCTTTGCACGGTTTGGTGCGCTATCCACGCCAAACTATTTGCAACGGGAGACGAAATCCCGTCGCAAATAGTGGGTTATTTGCGAATGGTCGTTACTCCCGTCACAAATAACCTATTCGATGGACATTTTGCGACGGGATTTATTCCCGTGGCAAAAAACCATTTTTCCTGTAGTGCATGGTTCTCAAGAATAATCGAGGGGAAATTCCATCACCACCCTCTTCAATAAGAACACATATATGTCCCTATATAGTTTCAATCCATCATAACCATTGTCACAACTCAATCACATAATCTATCCAAATTGAGATATACGATATCAATCGATTGTTCCATGAAATATGTGCACAATGATTGATTTCATGGGTATCCATCAAATCACTAATCAAATGAAACCCCATTGATGACTGAATGAAGAATAGTGGGAGAAAACCTAGAGCCACAAAAAATTAAAAACAATCCTCATCATTTTAAGTTGGCCTCGATCAATTTACATAAAAATGTCGACTAAAGAACTATTATAAAAAAAATTAGTCCTCACAATATTCCCAAAAAATTAATCCCATACCTAAAATATGATCAAAATATAAATCACTCTATTGGTTGATTTATTCACCGTCAATGAAGGATGAGAAAATGGTGATAAATTCTCATAATAAAAACATCAAAACTCTTTTTGGGTTGATCACTACTGAAGAATGAATATGTGTCATTGTCACTCGATAATTCTTGAATTTTGTTTGTCCTAGATGACCATCGATCTGTTGTCAATATTCCCCAAGGCTCTCTCTAATTCCCTATTTCAATTATTAGGGTCATGTAGAAAACAGTTAGAATTATTCAATAACATGTTTAAAATGAAATGGATTAGTTCACCTTTTCACATTAAATAATGTAAACAAATAATTTTATTTATTTTATTTACCTACCCTTGAAATAACATTATGGAATCTCTCAAAACTGACAAAAGTTACATCTCACCTACTGTAAAACCCGTTCTTTAAACACAAAGACAACCTCATATTTCTGGCATGAGCCTCTATTTAAGATTTATTCCAATTATTTTGGACAACTGTGCATGCATTATATTTAATAATTTTAATATATTTCAAACAAATTATTTATTTGGTGCACCAAGTCTCAAAATATCATTCCATATCAGCGCTAGCTCTAAAAATAATCCATAAAATATTACAAGTCAGTATATGAAAAAACATAGACTATGTAAATTCTCCCCACCCTGGGCATTTAAATATCATAATTCAAAAAAGAAAAGTCCACACGAAGAGATGTGGGTACTGAGCATGAATATGGTTCTTCCACTCCCAGGTACTCTGCTAGTGATTAATGTCCTTCCATTGAAAAAATAAAGGATTCACTCACCCACTTAAGAACCACTCATTTTGATCGCCAATCTCTATTGTATACTCAGTATAGTTACCTCCATCCTCGGTGTCATGCTGACACAAGTCAATAACATGTTGTTGGTTGTGCACGTACCACTACAGCCACGACAAATGAATTACATTTTCTACCCAACCTAACAATGTTTGTAAGGCTAATTGGTATACAACCTCACCAAAATATGTAGTGTATTTCATGTTATAATGATTCTCAAAAATTACATTCCACTATTCCTAAACAAATACAATACAAATGAAGGTGATAAACATTGTAACACATGGTCGTCCACGTCAAACAACAAAGTCTTCCCTCACTGGTCTATATAATAATTATGAAGGCTCTCTTATGTATTCATCTACTCCTAGATGATCAACACAATCTATTTATTTTCTGGTACAAAATCTGAGACCATAAATACATACTCTATGGGGTGGTTCTATCATATAGGTGACCTATAGGGTCTCCCGTACAAGGCCTCAAATAGTGTCATAATGATGTTTCAGTTGTACATATTGTTATATGAAAAATATACCAATGGTAGGTGATCATTCTAACTACAGAAAAATTCTGACAATCCATAGCAAAATATTTCCTCCAAGACATGATTGGTCCACTCAACCCGGCCATTGGTCTGGGGGTGAAAAGTTATGTTCTAATGCAATTGAGTCTCAATGGTCTCATGTGATCCATTTCATAATAGAGATGTGAAGTGAGCATGAGGATATGACGTTATCATCAATGTAACTCAATGAAGATGGAATATATCCTATATGAAATGGTTCCTCAATCTATCTATCGAACTATTATCTCGAATGTCTTGAATGTGGGACTCCATGGTTGGTTGTTGGGTGGTATCCAAAATGGAAGAGTGTCCCATGAATGCTCTTGGTAACCATGTAACATAGTCCTTAGATATCCCATAAAATTTCCACTCTATCACATATAGGGGTTTAGTTAATCTCCCTGCAACATAGGTCTCAACATTCACTAGATGATTAATAAGGCATTAAGAGAAAAACCAAGTAATTCCCTTAAACATACATAACAATGATAATTTTTGTATAAGGCCACGGTATATATTTCCCACACCTAGATTTATGACCAAGGGACATGTATGAAACTACCATATATCCTCCTCCCAAAAAAATAGTTTCACTCTCACATGTCCTCTAAAAATAATCAAATTCTCCCCACACACAGAATAAACATCAAAAGAATGTTAAGTTGATATCATGGAATGTAGGATATCATAGTCAGTATCCCAAAGATGTGCTTCCCTGAAATACATTAAAATGGATGGGTTAAAAGCATTGAATAGATGTAAGATAACCATCCCTGTCATTAAAAGATAACTGAATATTGGATAACTGAACTAATGCCTAACTCTGAAATTTCAAACAAGCCACCATGGTAAGAGAATATTCTACTATGATTTCCTTCCATGAAATACATACATACTAGAAGACAGAATCCTAGAAGATATATATCTATCAATAATATCTCAATATATGTTCTTCCAAATAGAATATATACTTGAGACTCTTATATTCATAATAGATGTAAAATATCTCACCCATAAGATATATTTTCCACATTTTTATTGGAAAGGATTCCACTATTAACTCAAGAACATGGGTAACATAGTTATTCCCTTTTGGTCTCAACTGACATGAACCATAAGACATAAATTACTTTATATTCATCTAAAGAAACCGTCCTAGTCCATGATTAATTGTAGAACACTACTCACTCAATAACCTACTATAGAAATATAAATATGGAAGAGCTCTTCAATATCTTCTTCAACTCCTAAAAACCTATCATCACATCTCTATGCACATAGAAGGCTTCCACTTTTTTGTTAAAGATGTCCTAGAATTAGATTTCATGGATATATTTTGTATGCATATTCGATATAATAATTTAACCCTAAGGAATCTCCACACCTCTATCACATTCTTGGGTCACTCACATGCTAACACTACCTAAGAATTAGCTGGGTCCACTACTACAACATTTCTTGAGATAACATGTCACTGGAAGTGGACCTTTAGAAGCCAGAACAAGAACTGAATCTGCTAAATGTAAATTAGGTGCTCTCAAATTAGGTCTAAAACCATATTCAAGTGTCTTGATTTATCCTCCTTAGACAATGAGTACACCCAGATATCAATAATTAAGACCAAAAAACGGTCTATGATATGATAAATGTTCTTATACATGAGTCCAATGAACACAACTTGGGAATTCATCAAATTGATAATCATCACCATGTTAACATAGTTACCATAGAAACATCTAAATTCTACATTTGGTATACCCCCATCTAAAACCCATTACATGTGATATCCTGATCTGAAGTGAATATTCATGACCCATCAAGCCCCTCTCAATTGGATGAAGAAGGTGTCGATCCATAATAGTGAATAGTTGTTCTTTAAGGTTACCTAGTTTAGGATGTGTTAATCTATACACATCCTCAATATCCTATAAAAATTCATGGTGAATAACATTGGGGTTTCCCGTGGTGAAAACTTGGATATCAAATACCTTTCATTACAAGTCCTCAAACTACAATTTCATCTCGTGAGGCTCTGTGAGAACCATATGATATGGTAGGACATATATGTATGATCTAGACATTTTATGGATCATCCATGATCTCATTTTTTGGTACAAGTTTTCCTTGTTTTGAGTATATGTTGTTTGCGTTTTACATTGGGGAGTTTGGGGGGGGGGATTTCATATTTTTGAAAGAAAGCGGAGGTTCATGATTGGTGAATATTTAATCCAAACCATACTCCCATCCTAGTAAATTGGGTGAACCCAAGTAGACTAGATTGTCATGGTTTCCGAACTATTATTCAAAATGTAAGCCATATTAGAAGTAACCACGAAACATCACTAGGGGTGGTTCTGGGGTTGGGAACACAGTTAAGGTATACCATGTTACTTGTATAGGAAACTATGTGCGAAGAACATTAAACCCCCTAAAATTCAACAAATATTTCCCCAAGCCATGTCATATAACCCTAAAAACCCTATATCAATCCTATACAACTTTATCTTTTTATGGAGGCTCTCAAATGGATTCCATGGAATTCCAGCTTCTCTTTATAAAGAGTTGAATATTTGTTTCCGGGTCTCCACCTCTCCATGTAAAAGATTCTCATCCCATATGGTTTCCTATCACTCTCCTATCATTATATCATCCTATAAATGGATTTATTACTCCATTGGAAATTGATCTAGAACTATGTTTAAATAAATCTAATTATTTTGACCTTCGATATAAGATTCATATATAGATCACATTATTCATTAATTTATTTGTTGTTCCACTTCAATTGGGTATTCCCATTGGTGAATGTTCACCAATGATCATGAGGTAGGTGGTGTAAATTAAATTTCTATAGTATTGAATCCCAATATTGTATATGTGTTGTGAACTATAAATTGGAATGTTTGGAGATTTAATCATGAGTTGAATAAATTAATTGATTAATAAATTTATAGAATCCTAGAAGTGGTTTAATTAATTATTTTCTAAAATATAGGAATGTTTTGATTATGAAATTGATGGTAAATTGGGATTTTGTGATTGGTAAATAATTTTGTTTATGAATTACTTCGTAATAGGGATTATGATTTGGTTGGAGTGACCTTAATGGGTATTTGGGTTATATGGTTTCAATATTATAATGCGTTTTAATGGTTAATTATTCTTATTATTAAATATGATTAGTGTTTTTTCCCTGGTTGTGATGATAATTGAATTGATATTCCATGATATGAAATGTTTAGAAGATGGTTAATGATGATTATCATTTAAAATTTTGATATATGTGAACTATGTGATTATTTGATAAATGGGTTTTAGGACACGAGATAATGTTTTAACTACCCATGTCATCCAATACATAGTGTTCTAGACCCAAATGAATGAATGTGATAATTATTATAGGACATAGAGAATTTCTTCAAGATCCCATGTAGTTTTCCAAAGCTATAAATCTCAGAAATGGTGTCTATTCTCATTACTATGGCATGATTATAAAGAATCAAATCCCGAAGGCCGGTCAGTTTTTCTATTTTGGAATACCATATTACGTACATAATATCCATATTACATTGGAAAAAAAATAAAATAAAACATGATACATAATAAAATGACGCTGATTTTGAGACAAATTAATCCTTTTAGGATCATCCAATACAAGCTGTGGATCCCAGTGTGAAGGTGTATAAGGGAAAATTGTGCTCATAGTTCATATATTGTTGAGATATGGTTATGTTTTGAATGAAATTTGGGAAAACGTTTTAGTTATGTGGGATTTGTGGCCCAATCATTTTGTCTCAAAAGCATATAGATTCCAAGAATTAGAACTGAAGGATGCCTTATCATAATGTGGCGAGATTATATGATCATGAATATTTTAAAGATTTATCATACACATTTTAAGGTACTATTTTCCTTATTTTTATTATATCATGTTTGGTATTTACTTCGGGATGTTTTGGGGTGAAATTCAGTAATTTTTGATCGGTGAGGGCCAGTGCACGGTTAGCACATGGTTTGTCCAAACCATCCACCCATCACAACATACCATGTGAACCCAAACAGAGGATATTTTCATAGCCAACACATTATTTGTAAAGACATGTTCCATTTTATATGTAATCTTGAAAAATCCCATAGGTGAGTTGCATGGTTATAGTTCATGATTAGGGTAAATTGTGAACCCCTTATAAGAATTGTGCATGCCAAAAATTAAACCCCCAAAATTAATTAGAAATTTATTAAACCCCCATCATAAATCAATCATGTCCCTATCTCAAATATAAACCAATTTAATTCATTTATTGTCTCTACCAGATGAATTAAATGGAGTTATAACATCTATTCTTTTCCAATAGATGATTCTTTGATAGATATGCACCTATCCTGATAAGAGTTACCCATCCTACATTTCATCCTCCCCATCTCCTATCTTTTTCTCATCCATTGAAGGGATGGTTTCCACTGATGGTAATGGATAAAAATATAGGGTTTAATTGATATAATTTTTTTTATTTTAGATATAGGTTTCATATCTAGATCTCATTATTTGTTATGAAATTGGTGGTTCTACTTCAACTGGGTATTGAAATAGGCGAGTGTTTCCCGATGATCATTGTGTAGTTAGTATAAATATAATTCCCATAGTAATTAATCCCAATTATATTTATTTGTTGTAAAATATCAATTGTAACATGAGGAAATTGACTCTTTATTTGAATAAAATACATGAATAATTAATATATGGAGTCATGGAATTGGATTCATTAATTATTCGAATGTTGTCATCGTAAAATTGATTGGTGAATTGGGATTGTGTGATTGTTCAATTAATGTTATTATGAATAAATTGAGAATTGAAATTATTATATGGTTGGCTTTTACTTAATGTTATAATGGGTTATATTGTTAAGATATTTAAAAAAAATTAATGGTGAATTTTTCATATTATTACACATGACTAATGTTTTTATTTATGATTTTTTGAAAATTTAAATTATATTCTATGATATTAAATCTTCATAATGGTGTTAATTATGATTAACCTTTAGAATGTTGATATATGTGAATTGTGTAATTTTTTGATAAACTGGTTATGGGATATAGACTACTGCTTTAAATACCCTCAGTGTGGTAGACATAAAATTATAGACCCAAATTAATGAATTTGATAATGAGTGTAGGGTGTGGAGTGGTTCCTCAAAATCCCACATATTGGTTGAATGTGATAATTATTTTGGGACACATACATCTACATAAAAATTCCATAGGATTGATTGATAGATAAATTGGTTGTTAACATGTATCGATGCTTAAAATAAAATAAGTTCCTAAAAGTGGTATTCTTGTCCAAAAATGGCGGAATTTAAAAATGGATGCAATTCATATAAATATGAACTAAAATGAACTGATGATAAATAACTTTGTTATTGTGATATGTGATATTCCTTGGGGATAGTTATAAGGCCCCAGCCTTAAACCTTACTTAATCTTGAGTTATTACAAGATTACACATTGAGGATCTTTTCAGGTTTAGAGTTTTAGAGAATTAGATCATGAAACTTGCATTACATTCCACATTTAAACAAAGTGGTTACAAAAAGACAATATTCATTCTTCCCATCAACAGAAACCTATTTAAAATAAAACACGGATTCTTTCTTGACACATCCTTGACACTATCATCACATCATGTACCCTTCCCTTGACCTGTGAAAAACATTTCAAAAACTTGGGATGAGCATAAAAAAGCTCAGTAAGGGTTATAAAAATATGGAAAGGAAACATGAGTTCAGAAATACATAAGAATGAAATCATACTTTACCCATAAAACATAGGCACTTTAACATACCTCATAAAACCATGAATAAATCATAGAAAACATAAGACATAAAGGTAACTTGAGGCATTCATAACATTCTTAAGTAGGGAGTAACCCTCTTGGTTACGTTTTGGAATACCCATCACAGTATATTCCCTAAAATCTCTTCGGAGAAACCTTAACGTTTCACTCCTTCGCGTTACCCAATGCATTGGAGAGCTATATCGGGCTCACCCGCCCTTAGTTTATCACGGAACCACCCGTTTTCATAACAATGCCCAAGAACCATAACATAAACGTATCACATAAAACATGCATAAAGGAAACAAAACATTTCCACATTTCAATCACAATATAACATTTTAGTATTTTGAAATAATGAATCCATACAAAAAGAAACCATTTCCAAAACCATTTAAAACATTTAATAAAGATATTTTTGAATCAAAGTGTCCCATACCACCTTGAAGCTTAAAATTTTAAACCATTAATATCCATATAAATAAATCCTTAAAACCATTTTGAAAACATGTATATTAACAAGAACAAATAATTAAAATATTTAAAACGATATTTTGGTTAAAGGGGTTTTACCAAAATTAGAGACACTTGAATAAAACAATTGAGGAATAACATTTAGCAAGAACTTTATAGTATCATGAGAATAAATGGATTCATGATATAATACTCCAAAGGACAGTATATACACCATATAAGAGTGAATTGGTGCATAACAACAATGAACCCTCAATAGAAATGTCAAATGTGATGAAATCCCTTATAAAGAAGGTATCCTTAAATTAAGGACAAATAAATCTCAAAAATATGTGTGACAAATATAAATACACCCAATATAAGTGGATATTAAGTGTAAAACAATAAAATGTCATTCACACATATTCAATAGATGACATATTCAATGACTACATGTTGAACCCAAAGAAATCGAAATTGGGTTAAAAAGTTCCCTTGACAGCCTAACGGCATCACATCAAAATGAGTTGATGAGAGATAAAAAGTGTATCTCATAACTTGGACATAAAATTTACATCAATAAGGATATATGAGAACATATCCCAACATAACAATATGTAAATTAAAAGACCCAACAAAAGAAGTCTTTTAAAAAAAAGAGGAGGGCGAAAGGTTCCCTTACCGACTTGGGTATCTTTCAAAACATACACGCCATGAAAGAAGGACAATAGATCATTGATGTAAATACTCATAAACGAAAGTATATTACACAAAGAGTAGAATAATGGGCAGTACATACACCACTCAAAGGAAATTGTGGCAAATGTAGCATAAATCTCACGGGAATAAAAGTGAGATGAAAAATCCCTTACGAAAACTCGGCAGCCTAACGGCGCCACATAAAACTTCCAAAAAGGATTGATGAGAGAGAATAGGGTCTCTCATCACATGAACATATAAATTACAGTTGGAGTAATATAAAATAACATCCCAATCATAAGAAAGATGAGCTTAAAAGAAATTACTTAAAAGAGTGTACTTAAAAAGAAAGAGAGGTGTAGGATCCCTTACCTCGGGTCCGACTTGACTTGATCGTTCTTTAATATCCTGAATAATAAACTTGAGTTAATTTCTACTTCCTTAAGAACCTTTTTCAAGTTCATTATTCCTTTTATACCACTTATTACCATGTAATCATTTAAGTTAATAATATTTGTTTTGCCGATATTTGGTTCTTAAGTCGAAAGTGGACTTCTTACAATTACATGTTGTTCGTGTGGCCAAATGTTTATTATAAACAGAATTGTATTCATGATGTAGATATCATATATGTCATATATATCCAGTAAATTCATGCATTTATAACATTACATAATCATTTAGAGGTAAGAAATGAAATGCACCGTTCATGGAGACGGTAAGCCGTACGTACGCATGAACGCTACTTCCATTTCTATTTCATTGTTTATAGAATGGAATCATAATGATATAAGGGTATATTATAATTACAGTATAATATCATATATAATATCATAGTTCCATCCTTTATACATCCCACATATTGTATTAACGAATCAAATCACTTTTAGGGGGCGGTAGTCCGCGCTTCCTAAAATGAAGATATCGTGTTTTACCCATAATGGAAACCATAAAGGTATGCCCAAAATGAAAAAAAACAGAAGCTTAAGGAAAACATAAACATATTATATATCATATATAAAAATAGTGACATCATAATGGCCACCTTTGAAGGTGTTTAATGAGTGTTGAACAATCATCGTTTCGGGAGGTAGAATTTCGCCATCCACGGAAACCTTATGTTCTTTAACCATTTGATGTAGTTGTGTGAGAGTGTAGCTCAAATAAATCTTATAACAACATCCTAGTATATTGAAGATACTGGTGTTGTTACAAAAGAAGTAAATAAAAAGATTTTAGGGGGTTGGAGAAGCAAAATAAAACAAATGAACATGAGAGAATGAATTACCTTTAAAAGTGTAACTCCTTTTGAGTTGAGCCTAAAGGCTTCCTTTGAAAGCATTCTTCCCAAAGGGAATCCTCTAGGATGAGGAGAGAGATGTGGAGAGAGCAAATGGGCAGGGTTTAGCCGAGCCAATGGCTTGAAGAGTGTGTGAAGTGAGGTAGAGGTGGGGGCCTTTTATAAGGGGAGAGGAGGGGCACTTTTGGAAAGTAAAGAAACATTACATTATTTGAAAATGTGTTTCGGTTTTAAAAGGTCCCACATTGATGGAATTCGTGGATAAGGTGATAAGGGTTCGAAATCCACTCATCCAATTGGGTTTGGACATGTGTAGTTCATAGATTTTACATTATCTTTCTATTTTATTTAAATCGTCAAATAATGATGTCATCGCTGCATCATTATTATGTCATAAATAATTAAATTTATTTAATGTCTAAAAATTATAAAACAAATACTATGATATAGGAAATCTTTTTAGCTTTCCAATGACTATTTATAATCAAAATTTGGACTTGTGTAACCCTACTTAAAAATTGTTTTAGTAAAACATATCATGTTTCTGTCAATTTTTCTTTTACATTAAATAAAATGTTATTTATGTCATTTCCCAACCAAAGTGGATCCATGGGGTCCCCAAGTTGACCCATGGCTTGTCTTGGTCGGCCATGACACAACCAATAAGGTTGGGACATGTGTCTAGGTCATTTTATATTATTAAAGCATTATTTATACCTTAAACTACCCTAATTACCACTAATCGCGATTAAGAACTTAATGAGTTACTATTCACCAAAAAATTATTATAATCTCATTGAACCACATTTTACTTCTTAATGACAACCATGTATGTCGGATTTTCAAAATTCAATACACATTAGTGGTAAAATTTCATTTAACTGAAAAATCAGTTTGCTTGATTACCACTTAGTGGTTTCACTATTCATCAAAAATTGAAGTTTTTCAGAAAAATCCCAAAAAATTCACCCTAAGCTATAATTGATATTCCGAATTCAAAAATGAAGTCCATTTTACAAAATTCAAAACATATTAGTCACATTAATTAATTTAATAATTAATTCCCGCTGTCAGCGCAAATAGCGTGTTTTCATAAAACAATAAGTATCAAAAGATTGACACTAGTTTACGTCTGATTTCAAAGTGAAATTAATTCCAACGACCACTATTGGATTTAATGGTAAAAATATTTTCAAATTTCACTTTAAAAACAATTCAAAATATTATCTAATCATATAAATAAATTAGATTAAAAAGTGGTTTTGAACTAAAATACAACATTTTACACTATTCATTAAAAAAAATGAACCTTATCGGAAAGATACCAAAAAATTACACAAAGTAAAATTTGATGTCCCGATTCTTAGTAAGAGTTTTATTTGGTCCAAAATAATGTTTAAGAGTGAACAAAACTATATTTAATTATCGTTCAACATCAAAAGGTGATAAGTGAACCTTTAGTGAAAACTAGGGCATATACGCCTAAAATTGAATTCTTTCCGTATTTTAAGCCTCTATCCTTTATTGGATAAATGTAAAAACATATAAAAACATATATAATCATATCTTAGTTATTTCTATCCATTCCCGCCAATACAATGGCTACATGTTAACTACCATTTAAAATTATTTTATTAGAGTGCAACGTAAGATTCCCAAGAAACTCGTTGTTGCGTGTTGGGTACGCCATCGAGCATAGCATCCCCTTTAAAGTCATATTAATATTTTATTCATAAAAATGGATAAATATGAAATGTCATATTCTTTATTTACCTGGGATGTTACATCCTTCCCCCCTTTTGGGAATTGCGTCCTCGCAATTTTAAAATTGCGCTTGGAATCATCCTTGAAAGTCCCACATCGGAACAAAAGTCGGTAAAACAAACACTTTAAAATAAAGAAAGATAAGTACAAAGGTCACCCGAGTTAACCCATACTAGGATTCCAAGTATGAAAATATGGACATGGAGGAGAAAACATAGGGTCATGTTCTTATGGAGAGTGATAGAAAACATGTTTAGGAGAAAGTTAACAATGAGAAAATCACAAACTTGTGATGGGTTAAACGGTATTCGATTCCCCAGTAGGAAAAGTTAATATACAACATTTTTGTTTTAAGTTACTTTTTATTGAGGAATTTATTCATAAGGAAACATAATCACTTATCATATTGACTTTCAACCTTTATTAGATTCCTTACACAAACTCATATTTTCTCCAAAAGATGAGTATTTAGGAAGACTTGTTCACATTAAGAGTACTATAATCAACTTCTAGAGAATCACCTAATCCACAAAATAGAACTATATACTTCCCATGTCTTTAGACTTTAACCAAATCCAAAACCAAAAAGGCTAGTACAAGATCAGATAATTTAGAAAAGGATAACCCCTTATAAAAAGAAAATCTATTCTTAATCTCCAAAATTTGTCCAAAAAAACCCAAAGTTCAATGAGGACCATCCGATAAACAATTTTTCCATAAAATTCTTCAAAGTAAACCAATATAAGATTGAAACCCAAATATTTGAAGGATTTAGTCACATAGTCTTCCAAGTTAAATCGTAACATTTATCTCCAAACAACATCAGTTGCTCCTAAAGTCTCACATTGAAAAGTAATTATCCTAATCACATATCCTCCATGATAGGTTAATCATTTTCATAAATAACCCAAAATCAACTTACTCTTAATTCATAAAATCATATAACTGAAAAGAATCAGTCAAACTAACCAGGGACTTCACGTAGTCCAGTGGTAGGCGATAAATAACAGTCGCACTTTGGTTGTGGGTTCGATTCCCGCAGCTTTGTCCGATGCGACGGGTAGTCACACGGTCTGCATGTTGTCCTTTTTTCAAAACTATATAATTCTCAAATCATTACCCAAAAAGGGATAAAATCATCAAAAATAACCATAACATAATTTAACCTCAATTTTATCTCATGCCTTTCACTTCAATCATAACATATGGTAACCCATAATTACCTCAAAAGTAAGGATCATATAAACCCAAATGGTTCTTTATAACTATGTCCACAAAAGAAAAGATAACTATTACTTGAATAAAATTTGCCTATATTAAACATCAGGGTTACATATAATATAAAAAGTCTTCTAATGTAACCCCATCATCAAAAGAGACTTAATACTCTTAAGAATTTCACCCTAACTCTTGAAGCCCTTATATGTTGGCATCTTACTCATTCAACATTCTTCATGATCCATTATCCATTCCTTTCCAACCTATTCCGAAATACCTCTTTCCTACAAACAAAATCATGAATCATATCCTAAGATTCCAAAATAAGAAAACAATAGTCATGAAATAGTACATACCTTTGATTGGACATTGTCAGTTTCTTCATCCTCAATCGGAATGGCATTAGGTATTGGTAAACGAATATTGGTACGCTCTTGGTGACCCCATTCACGAAACTTCTTCATAGGACATGTGTTTTCATAATGACCATGCACACCACATTTAAAACATTCAATTGATCCCTCAGAAAGAACTTCTTTCCCTTTCCTCGAGTCAACTGGATGCTTCCTTTTTCCATGGCAAGTTCTTGCTTTATGACCTTCATTTCCACATCTATAGCATATTTCTGTCCCTTTGAAACATTTTCCTAGGTGTTTCTTTCCACATCTTTGACACATAGGTTTTTGAGCACACATACCTTTATGATTATTACCTGTACTTCCGTAGGGATTTGTTTCTTGCATATATGATGCCTTAGAGAAAACTCCAAGGTTTAGGTGGTCAATCATGACTCCAGATAGTTTGTTGAGGATAAACAGAAGAGTTCTCATTGCATCTCCCATATCATTCAGTTGCTTGCTCAAAAAGCTGTCACAGTTTCCTTCACATCCACTGTTACTTTGGTGCCTGCTAGATCCAGCCATTTACTAAAACCAAAAAGGTCAGTGTGAGTATATCAACAAAACCATCATGTACTAATGAGGAAGGTAAACACTAATATACACTTACTCATTCACTTTATCTAAAACTAGGACTCTTTCTGAAATCCTAACCATTATGGTAATGTCACTTATGCTTAAAGAATACCCTAACCTCTAAAGTTATCTAAACCGACCTTTGATACCAACTATAAGGCCCCAGCCTTAAACCTTACTTAATCTTGAGTTATTACAAGATTACACATTGAGGATCTTTTCAGGTTTAGAGTTTTAGAGAATTAGATCATGAAACTTGCATTACATTCCACATTTAAACAAAGTGGTTACAAAAAGACAATATTCATTCTTCCCATCAACAGAAACCTATTTAAAATAAAACACGGATTCTTTCTTGACACATCCTTGACACTATCATCACATCATGTACCCTTCCCTTGACCTGTGAAAAACATTTCAAAAACTTGGGATGAGCATAAAAAAGCTCAGTAAGGGTTATAAAAATATGGAAAGGAAACATGAGTTCAGAAATACATAAGAATGAAATCATACTTTACCCATAAAACATAGGCACTTTAACATACCTCATAAAACCATGAATAAATCATAGAAAACATAAGACATAAAGGTAACTTGAGGCATTCATAACATTCTTAAGTAGGGAGTAACCCTCTTGGTTACGTTTTGGAATACCCATCACAGTATATTCCCTAAAATCTCTTCGGAGAAACCTTAACGTTTCACTCCTTCGCGTTACCCAATGCATTGGAGAGCTATATCGGGCTCACCCGCCCTTAGTTTATCACGGAACCACCCGTTTTCATAACAATGCCCAAGAACCATAACATAAACGTATCACATAAAACATGCATAAAGGAAACAAAACATTTCCACATTTCAATCACAATATAACATTTTAGTATTTTGAAATAATGAATCCATACAAAAAGAAACCATTTCCAAAACCATTTAAAACATTTAATAAAGATATTTTTGAATCAAAGTGTCCCATACCACCTTGAAGCTTAAAATTTTAAACCATTAATATCCATATAAATAAATCCTTAAAACCATTTTGAAAACATGGATATTAACAAGAACAAATAATTAAAATATTTAAAACGATATTTTGGTTAAAGGGGTTTTACCAAAATTAGAGACACTTGAATAAAACAATTGAGGAATAACATTTAGCAAGAACTTTATAGTATCATGAGAATAAATGGATTCATGATATAATACTCCAAAGGACAGTATATACACCATATAAGAGTGAATTGGTGCATAACAACAATGAACCCTCAATAGAAATGTCAAATGTGATGAAATCCCTTATAAAGAAGGTATCCTTAAATTAAGGACAAATAAATCTCAAAAATATGTGTGACAAATATAAATACACCCAATATAAGTGGATATTAAGTGTAAAACAATAAAATGTCATTCACACATATTCAATAGATGACATATTCAATGACTACATGTTGAACCCAAAGAAATCGAAATTGGGTTAAAAAGTTCCCTTGACAGCCTAACGGCATCACATCAAAATGAGTTGATGAGAGATAAAAAGTGTATCTCATAACTTGGACATAAAATTTACATCAATAAGGATATATGAGAACATATCCCAACATAACAATATGTAAATTAAAAGACCCAACAAAAGAAGTCTTTTAAAAAAAAGAGGAGGGCGAAAGGTTCCCTTACCGACTTGGGTATCTTTCAAAACATACACGCCATGAAAGAAGGACAATAGATCATTGATGTAAATACTCATAAACGAAATTATATTACACAAAGAGTAGAATAATGGGCAGTACATACACCACTCAAAGGAAATTGTGGCAAATGTAGCATAAATCTCACGGGAATAAAAGTGAGATGAAAAATCCCTTACGAAAACTCGGCAGCCTAACGGCGCCACATAAAACTTCCAAAAAGGATTGATGAGAGAGAATAGGGTCTCTCATCACATGAACATATAAATTACAGTTGGAGTAATATAAAATAACATCCCAATCATAAGAAAGATGAGCTTAAAAGAAATTACTTAAAAGAGTGTACTTAAAAAGAAAGAGAGGTGTAGGATCCCTTACCTCGGGTCCGACTTGACTTGATCGTTCTTTAATATCCTGAATAATAAACTTGAGTTAATTTCTACTTCCTTAAGAACCTTTTTCAAGTTCATTATTCCTTTTATACCACTTATTACCATGTAATCATTTAAGTTAATAATATTTGTTTTGCCGATATTTGGTTCTTAAGTCGAAAGTGGACTTCTTACAATTACATGTTGTTCGTGTGGCCAAATGTTTATTATAAACAGAATTGTATTCATGATGTAGATATCATATATGTCATATATATCCAGTAAATTCATGCATTTATAACATTACATAATCATTTAGAGGTAAGAAATGAAATGCACCGTTCATGGAGACGGTAAGCCGTACGTACGCATGAACGCTACTTCCATTTCTATTTCATTGTTTATAGAATGGAATCATAATGATATAAGGGTATATTATAATTACAGTATAATATCATATATAATATCATAGTTCCATCCTTTATACATCCCACATATGGTATTAACGAATCAAATCACTTTTAGGGGGCGGTAGTCCGCGCTTCCTAAAATGAAGATATCGTGTTTTACCCATAATGGAAACCATAAAGGTATGCCCAAAATGAAAAAAAACATAAGCTTAAGGAAAACATAAACATATTATATATCATATATAAAAATAGTGACATCATAATGGCCACCTTTGAAGGTGTTTAATGAGTGTTGAACAATCATCGTTTCGGGAGGCAGAATTTCGCCATCCACGGAAACCTTATGTTCTTTAACCATTTGATGTAGTTGTGTGAGAGTGTAGCTCAAATAAATCTTATAACAACATCCTAGTATATTGAAGATACTGGTGTTGTTACAAAAGAAGTAAATAAAAAGAGTTTAGGGGGTTGGAGAAGCAAAATAAAACAAATGAACATGAGAGAATGAATTACCTTTAAAAGTGTAACTCCTTTTGAGTTGAGCCTAAAGGCTTCCTTTGAAAGCATTCTGCCCAAAGGGAATCCTCTAGGATGAGGAGAGAGATGTGGAGAGAGCAAATGGGCAGGGTTTAGCCGAGCCAATGGCTTGAAGAGTGTGTGAAGTGAGGTAGAGGTGGGGGCCTTTTATAAGGGGAGAGGAGGGGCACTTTTGGAAAGTAAAGAAACATTACATTATTTGAAAATGTGTTTCGGTTTTAAAAGGTCCCACATTGATGGAATTCGTGGATAAGGTGATAAGGGTTCGAAATCCACTCATCCAATTGGGTTTGGACATGTGTAGTTCATAGATTTTACATTATCTTTCTATTTTATTTAAATCGTCAAATAATGATGTCATCGCTGCATCATTATTATGTCATAAATAATTAAATTTATTTAATGTCTAAAAATTATAAAACAAATACTATGATATAGGAAATCTTTTTAGCTTTCCAATGACTATTTATAATCAAAATTTGGACTTGTGTAACCCTACTTAAAAATTGTTTTAGTAAAACATATCATGTTTCTGTCAATTTTTCTTTTACATTAAATAAAATGTTATTTATGTCATTTCCCAACCAAAGTGGATCCATGGGGTCCCCAAGTTGACCCATGGCTTGTCTTGGTCGGCCATGACACAACCAATAAGGTTGGGACATGTGTCTAGGTCATTTTATATTATTAAAGCATTATTTATACCTTAAACTACCCTAATTACCACTAATCGCGATTAAGAACTTAATGAGTTACTATTCACCAAAAAATTATTATAATCTCATTGAACCACATTTTACTTCTTAATGACAACCATGTATGTCGGATTTTCAAAATTCAATACACATTAGTGGTAAAATTTCATTTAACTGAAAAATCAGTTTGCTTGATTACCACTTAGTGGTTTCACTATTCATCAAAAATTGAAGTTTTTCAGAAAAATCCCAAAAAATTCACCCTAAGCTATAATTGATATTCCGAATTCAAAAATGAAGTCCATTTTACAAAATTCAAAACATATTAGTCACATTAATTAATTTAATAATTAATTCCCGCTGTCAGCGCAAATAGCGTGTTTTCATAAAACAATAAGTATCAAAAGATTGACACTAGTTTACGTCTGATTTCAAAGTGAAATTAATTCCAACGACCACTATTGGATTTAATGGTAAAAATATTTTCAAATTTCACTTTAAAAACAATTCAAAATATTATCTAATCATATAAATAAATTAGATTAAAAAGTGGTTTTGAACTAAAATACAACATTTTACACTATTCATTAAAAAAAATGAACCTTATCGGAAAGATACCAAAAAATTACACAAAGTAAAATTTGATGTCCCGATTCTTAGTAAGAGTTTTATTTGGTCCAAAATAATGTTTAAGAGTGAACAAAACTATATTTAATTATCGTTCAACATCAAAAGGTGATAAGTGAACCTTTAGTGAAAACTAGGGCATATACGCCTAAAATTGAATTCTTTCCGTATTTTAAGCCTCTATCCTTTATTGGATAAATGTAAAAACATATAAAAACATATATAATCATATCTTAGTTATTTCTATCCATTCCCGCCAATACAATGGCTACATGTTAACTACCATTTAAAATTATTTTATTAGAGTGCAACGTAAGATTCCCAAGAAACTCGTTGTTGCGTGTTGGGTACGCCATCGAGCATAGCATCCCCTTTAAAGTCATATTAATATTTTATTCACAAAAATGGATAAATATGAAATGTCATATTCTTTATTTACCTGGGATGTTACAATAGTTCAGACATCAACATGAGCCAAACTAGGTATTGATAGTTTGGGTTTCATTTAGATCATGATATGTTATGTGGTTAAATAAATAATAATTTAATATGTTACGAATTTAGTTTATTTTTTCTATTTTGTTATTTATAAAGAACCATACACTATTATTTACTAGATATTATCTTAGACACCATTAGTGGTGACCTGATATGTTGTACACTCAGCATACTTGGGATGCCTGATCAGTACCCAAACAGACATCATGTTTTTTGGGTAGGATAATGGAACGATCCCAATGTTAGATAAATGTAGTCATTATGGAACATTGATGATGGAACCACGCTTTGTGTTAGGACCTAATGGGGGGAGTGGTCAGTATCATTATTTTGGGTTTCCATTTTGACACATGACACTTATTTTGCATAAAATATCATCTATTTAGTTATGTATATTGTTTTCAGTTTTGGAACATCATCTATTTCTGGTATTTTTTCATAATATCATGATTATGGTTACTACTTATAACATTTTTTTATTCATTCATATAAATTAAATTTTGATTCTTTAAGAAAAAGGATATACTCTCCTTGTGATCAATTTGTTACCCTCCCTTCTAGTCAGTTTCTTATGGAGTGCAGTTAGGAATGACTGAGGTAATGTAGCTAAATGGATCATGGCCGTAGTGTGTGGTACTTGAGTAATGATGTCACAATATATCAAGGCATTACCAGGATGTATAACAATGTAGAATTCCATATCATGGTAGAGGTGTTAGAAAAAAACATCCTCAATAAGTTCTTTCTCTTACTCTGCCACCACTATAGGAAACTAGGAACTGATAGCCTCCACTTCAACAATGGTAATAATAGAAAAATGATGATTAATATATTGTACACCCCATATGCATGAGTCCATCCAACATGACTTCATTTTCCTTTCCTCCATCAAAGTAAAACATCATCCCATCATTGTGGACACACCACATCCTCCACCTGAAATCATCTATCTTTCTATTATTTCTAGATAACCATTTCATACCTAATATTACATTGTAAGGTCTCATGTATGATTTAAATAGATCCCAATATAAATTATCCCCACCATGGGTTATTTCAAAACATTGGACGAAGTATGTGATCCCGGAGTCACCTGTAGTGGGATCCTCCAAGCACAAGGGTCGAGAAAATGGATCAATCATAACCTATATTTCTCGATATAGATAAGAGTAAATTAATGATGGACTCAAAAAAATATCAACTAGTACAAAAAATATTCTATAAAAGTCATAGACAATACCTTCTATCACCCCAGGAGCCAATGGATCATAGGATTTGACCGCCTTCATATTCCCTTTACCCTGTACCCCCTCTCATTGATCCTGACACTAGCGACCTAAGGGTGGTGGTGGTAAAAATGATAGTCTTCCACCTTTAACATCCTTCCTATCTCTTATTCCACATACTCCACCTTGTGGACCTACCAAATAATCTCACTACCTCTACCTTGGCATCCCATTCATTATCTCCCTATCACCCATATGACAGGTTGGATAATCCCGCACAAGATGTCCCTTATCATCATAGTAGTAAAACAACCTCTCCCTAGGATGATAATACATATTAAGTGATCCCTACACTTCACACCCTATGTCATTATATCTCCTCCTGAAATTTATAATACATCCATGTACCTATTCTTATCTTCAACTACCTACCACTGAAGTATCAACTATCATGTTCCCACTACTGATATCAGCATTATCTATCTACATTTCCAAGTAATTGTTGACCACCAAATAAATATATATCATGACAACATATGTAAGAAATTATTGAGGTATCATGATGTATCACGACGGCTCAGATGTCCCTATTTAGTCCTTACTCTATGATATGATTCTAAAATAAGTGATCATATACAATATCAATTGAGTACTAAGAGAGGTTGGTGAAAATCAAAAAATACTCAAAAATAGTCATACTACCCTTCTAAATCTAAAAAATCTCATGGACATGCCTAACCTTAACATTGTTGGACAGTTCTATTGTGTGAAATTTTCTCAAAAACTAACCATGGTAGCATTTCTTCATAATATAAATCAGTCACTATGCTCCATCATCGATGTATAGATCCATGTAGAAGGATCACTTCCAGTACCATCATTTGTTCTCCATGTGTCTTGACAAGATAGAAAATTCATGTCCCCTACAAAACCGAGTCATTAGTTACATAGGGGACAAGATCTCCAAAAAGGGTGGGGTTTTTGCCACTAAAAATATTGATCAGTGCCCATCCTGTGAATTTCCTTATCTAGTACTTAATATAACATTACTTTCTCGATATGTGGTGGTAAAATCGATGCACCACATGGAGGTAAGACCACTTGAACAAGACCCTTCATCGAATCCTCATCACTAGGGTATCATCCTTATAAAATTGATTCAGAATACTAGCTAAAAATTCCCTGGAAGAATCATAAAATAAACATGATATACTATAGTCAATGAGTATATCTAGAGAGATGTGTGAAGAAGGTCACTGAAACCAAATGTCATTCCTATATGATTCATTTAATAAGTTTTTCCCATTCAATCAGTGCCTACATGTACTATGTTAAAAATAAGGTCATTTATATACAAGGGTATGGATATGTCTCAATTGTACAAAAACTGAAGTCCCTGGGTGAGAACAATACTTGAAACACTTAACAATTTTTTTGCAAACCAATCTCAGATTCTCAAGTCCTATTATTGAATCCACTACTATGATATCACTCTATCACAACCTTTCTTAATAGTACCCAAGATGAAACTACCCAAATCACACCTTCAATATGATTTAGGATGAAATCCAAAAACAAGTGGTCCTATCACAGACATGGTAGGACTTATCCCAAAGTTCCTGTAGACATGCACACATATCTGAGAACATTCAATGATAATAAAAAAAATAACCTTGAATCAATACATATAATATCCTACAATAAGATAATGAAAACATGTACTAGAATGAATAAGGGGAAAAATTTCCCCAAACTAGAAACAATCCCATCCAGTAATGTGGTTGAGGTCTATATCCAAAGTAACCGAAGAAACAGACATCAGCCTATATGTATCACTATGCTCCATTAGTTCCTAGTCTCTCTAGGACTCCATCAAAAGGTCATACATCTATATAATAAATGAAAAAATTTGGAAATGTGCATGCATGGGTGTGTGTAATAGTTGCCATTTTATCTCCCATAAATCAATAAAAATATAGTTTTAATAACAACAAACATCTCAACATAGGTATTTATCAATGAAATATAATTTGAAATTCTAGATATACTCATTGTAGAAACATTGAATGAAGTGTGATAAATTTTGTATTGATAAATTTTGATTTTTGATCAATGGATCCACATAAAACAGATATGGGAGAAGTCACTCCATGACCCAGATGGAACTGATTGTTTCCACCTAATATATCATATTTGTTGGGTCTCAACATATGAACTACATGTTATAAGTCTGAAGATATCGATACAAATAAAGGGTATCACTCCCATATCCTCTGGTTATACCAAAAATCCAACATTTATTAACTCCCTCATTTGGGTATTGACTCATGTGTAGTGTTATTAACGACAACACAAAGAACCCCACATAGGGAAATGTTGTTTAAGGATCTAATTATGGGCCTTACAGTTAGATTACAACCACTATATAAAGAATGGTGATCCACGTAGGGTACCACTATCCAATTCACTGAACATAATTACAAAAAAAACCTCAGGGAAAAGATCAATGGAACATAATATAACAAAACATTTATATCCTAAAGAGGACAAGGGGAGGATACCTTTATTGAATAAGTACATGGCATTCACGGGAAGTACACACCATACCTGTTTGGACCAGAGTTGCAAACATGTATCATGGAATATGGACATGTAATGTTTTTTTAATATATGGTATGACTAATACCATTTACTCCTAACTATGCCGAATTTCACATTTATTAACATTTACACCATGACTTTGCATGTTCTTGTCTGAGTACACACCATGTCAATGCCCATGTAATCCTGGCGGTGTCTGTGTACCCACTGAGGTATATGTTGAGCCACCATGTAAGGCCACATCCCATATTATATATTTCACATTCCATGTTATATTTATCTTCTCCTCAATACTATATCACCACACATGGGTCCCACATGTCGTGTAATCACATATTACACATGATGCATATTTCAATTTCAATAATGCAATGGTTTCTCCTATATATTCCTCCTCAACCACTTTTATCACTATATCCTCTGCAAATCATACCCATGGATCATGGAAATGGGTTAAATGGGTTTTATCGTCATCGAATATACAATTTTCGACCACCTTAGTGTCTTAGAAATCACCCTGAATCATTTTTAACGCTACATATCCCGAAACCCACACATTCATGTCCTGATATAGTCTCGATCCATCGTCAACAACATCACTTCCAGATCTAGACATATCTCTAAACCCAGATCTTTGGTATCAACCCATTTCACCACTAAAAAATTTCCCAATTATTTACTTATTAGGTACCCATTGAATCCCCAGTCACGCAAAATACTAGTGATATACTCACAAAGAAAAATGGTATAAAACTATGAAACACAAAATAGTGGAATGAACCTCAGCCTTTTTCAGTATGGCCTTGAACGATTTCTATTGGAATTGTGAAATATTATCCATAATAATATAAATAGTTCGTACAAATAATCCAAAATGAAACAAGCTCGTACACATATTAGGATCGAACGATGAATCAATCTACTGGTCGATTGATTCAAATTCATTATATAAGCATAAAATGAGGATAACAACATTTTTTACAAACATCCTACCTCATGGTGGGTAAATTGATAATGAATAAGGACTTTTTTTCATCATCATTGACATGATCCTAGATTATTATTATAATCGATGATCCTAGATCCTACATCACTGCTAGATCATGTTGTCACCAATTACATTTCTAAATTAATCAGATTATGTGACCAAACCTGAGAATTAGTCAAAAGCGTGCTTAAAATAGAGATATTAGATCTATTCATCATGTTAAATAGAATATACATATTTTTTTATTTTTTTCTAATTATTATCCCACAAATTGTGTTTAGGGACACTCCTGATGCAGATGATTTTATTGTTTCACCAGGGGTAAAACCCACGCTTTGAACTCAATGAGAGACAAATAATTCTTATCCAAGCATCTGTTTAGTAGTTATTCTAACTTATCCTGAAAAATGTTCATGAATGATATTTAATATATTTTATATGATTGAAAAATAAATTCTACGTACAACGAGCCACATAATCACATGGAGTTTTAAGACCTACCCCTGAAAATAATCCATACCATATTCCAAGGACATATATGGGAAAATAAGATACATTAAATGAAGTAGTTCTGGGATATTCACTAATATCATTGTAATACCATATAACAAATTTTATTGTGTTTTATCCATAAATTACCATACTTATCATACATACTACTTATATATATATAATATAAACTCAACATATATAATATAAATAAATTCATTAATGTATTATTGAAAACTGAAATTATTCATTCAATGGAAGTGGTTGTCCACACATATGAATGGATGATGATCTCATTTTCCATAGAATATGAAAAATGAGTAATATTATTTTATATTTTTATAATTTGAAATATTTCATAAATATCATACATATAAATTAAATTTCCAATTTGGAACACTCTATAATGTTTGTGAAGGTAAATTACACTTGTTGTGTCGTGTATGTGATAGTTCGCAAAACACCCAATTGAGGATTTATTTTTAGAAATAAAAATGAAAAATGTGGTTAATTATTTTACCATAATTATAATAATATATTACTATACTAATTATGAAGATCTTATAATTTTATGATGGTATAATTAATCTTTACGATGAATAACATCACATAAAGTAGTAGAAATGAAAATGGAGTGGTTAAATTTCATTACCTAGCATATTAAAAGATATCATTAGATAAGGGGGTTATTCCTCTAATGGAAGGAATTTTGAAAATATAATAAATTATTGCTGGTGTATAGATGTGTCAAAGAGAATAATGGGTTTATTTTTTCCCAAAATATGTGTTCTATGGTGTGAGGGGAGGTGAGGAGAAGAGATCCCTTTTGAATGAAAAAATTGATGACATTTTTGTAATTACAAAAATAATTTCTATAATGGGACTTGAATCAATAGTAACATGACTAAAAAATTGATAAATAATTTATCAAATAAAAGATAAGGTACAGAAAGGCCTCAACCATTTTTTCCACACATTTTTTTCATTTTGTGGTCTTTCCCCCTTGGATAAACCCTTTTACCGCATTTTATTTTTACCAAGGTGTCTAATTTTTATGAATGTAATTAATCTGTTGTGCTTCATAATAAATTGATCCTTATTACATAAATTGGGCCTAATGATTCCAATTTCAAAAAAATAATGTAGTTTTAATTATATATATGTGATAATAATTATGTTATGTAAAAAATATGTTTAATGTGTTTAAAATAAAATTTTGGTAAATAGTAATTATGTCATAAAATTTAACATTTCAGTATATAAATTGAAATTATTTTTTTTAATTTTAAATTCAATTATAAAATACATATTTTGGCTTATAAGAATGAATCATGAATTTATAATTGTTAATAATATTCCAACAATGTAACATCCCAGGAAAATAAAGAATATGATATTTTCATATTTAATAATATTTTTGATTTAAATATTAATTTTTTAAAGGGGATTATATATTCAATGGTGTACCTGACATGCAACTATGGGATTCTCTGAAGTCTTATGTTACACACAATGCTGAGTCATACTGAAAAATAATAATATATTATTATTTTAAATGGTTGTAAAAGTCAAGTCGTTGCAATGACGGGAATGAACAGAACTATCTATAATATGATTATAAATTTTTGTTAAATGTTTTTACATTTATCCAAATAAAATTATAGGATTAGAATGTGAATGAATTTAATTTTAAGCATAAATACTCTAATATTCTTTAAAAGGTCAATTTATCGCCTTTTGATGGTGAACCCTCTTTAAATCTAGAATTGGTCACTTTTAAATGTTCTATTTGATAAAATAATATTCTTATTTTGAATCAAGACATCAAAATTTACCTTGGGTAATTTTTTGGTACTTTTATGATAAAGTACATTTTTTAATGAATTGTGAAAAATTCTTCATTTTAATTCAAAAATGCCTTTTAATATAATTTATTTATATGGATATATTATATTTTTAAATGGTTTTATAGTGTAACTAGATTATATTTCTTCCATTTAATCCAATTTTGAAAATTGGAAGTAATTTCACTTTGAAATTGGAAATAAACAAGTGTTAATCTTTTGATAGTTATTATTTCTTAAAAACACGTTTTTGTTTTGACAACAGGAATAAATTTTAATTTAAATAATGAAACTTTGATATTTTTAATTTGATAAAATAGACCAAATTTATGAAATTGGAATATCAAATATATGTTATGCTTAATTTTTGGTATTTTTCTGAAAACCATCATTTTTTGATGAATAGTGAAAACACTGAGTAGTAGTTAAAAAAATGAATTTTTTCATTTAAATGATATTTTTCCGCTTCTGGGAATTGAATTTCAAAAATCTGACATAAATGGTTGTTATTATACTGAAAAATGTGGTTCAATAGGATAAAAATAATTTTTGGCCATAAGTAACTATTGACTTTTATTTACCACCATTAAAGGTAAATAGCGTAATTCAAGGTAATAGTAATATTATAATAATATTAAATTGCCCTAAAATGTCACCTAATCCTATTGGTTGATACATTTCTGACCATGGTAATCCTTGGGTCGATCTTGGGACCCCATGGTGCCACCTACTAGTGAAAATGACAATTTATATTAATTAATTTAAAGTAATGAAAAAAATGACATAAACATATATCTTTTAGTAAATAAATTCATACATGGGGTGATGTAAGTTATCTATTAAACTATAAATATTAATTTAAAATATGAAAATATTTCTTACACCATGGTATTTTTTTATTTTTTATACATCATATAAATAAAATTATTTATGACACAATAATGATTCCTTGTTTACCTCATTAATGAATGATTTAAATAAATGAGATTATAAAAATGAAAACAGTATCCAAAACCTGTTCAATTCTTATTTGATGATTTTATTTATAACAAGGGTCATCTTATATTTTACTTTAATATGTTTTTGACTTTTAGAAACATAAAATAATTATTTAATAAAATAATATTTTCACACTTTCCTAAAGAGCCCCTCCAGCCCCTTATAGAAATCCCTCACCTCTAACCAATTACTCATACCTCTAAAGCCCATTGGATCATCGAACATCTACTGAAATAAGCTCTGAATATCTCTCTCTTCTATCTAGATTCCTTACCTTAGGCATAAAACACTTCATGAAATCCTTTTTGTTCAAACCAAATGGAGTTACCCGATTTAAAGGTAACATCTTCTCTTAAGTTATTTTCTTTTATTTTACTTCTATAAACCCCGAATTTTTTTATTACTTTATTTTATAAAAACATCAGTATAATAAATATACTAGGTTATTTTTATGATAAGGATTTGAACTAGCATTACACACACCACCGTCTAATGGGTAAAGAACATACTGTTTCTGTGGATGGCGAACGACTACTTCACGAAATGATGATCGTTCAATCTTCTCATACTACCTCTTATGTTGGCCATTATAATTGAAATTTATTTATATGTGATATATATTATATTTATATTGTCTATATAATTCTGTATTTCCATTTATATCATACCTTTATGGTTTCCATAATGGGTAAATGCGATAATTACATTTGAGGAAGTGCCGGCTACCGCCCCTCTCAAAGTGATATGACTCGTTCAGGCCATACGTGGAACGTATAGAGGAGTGAGTTAATGAAATTATATATGATATTATACTGAAATTATAATATACTTATTTATCATTAATTTTTAATTACATTATATATGAAATATAAATGAAAGTAGTATTCATGTGTACGTACGGCTTACCGTCTCCATGAACGGTGCATTTCATTTCTTATCTACAAATGTTAAGTAATATTATAAATACAAACATATACGGGATATATAAGATATATATGATATCTAAATCATGAATATAAATATGGAGATAAGGTGATTTTGACCACATGAACAACTTGTAATTATAATAAGTTCATTTTTTGCTCTAGTAACAAATATCGACAAAACGACCATTATTAACTTAAATGATTTCATAATGTTTATAACATGTTAATAAGTCATATGAAAGGAATAATAAAATATAGAATGGTCCTTAATAAAGTATAAATTAACTTTAGTTTATTATTCATGAGATTAAAGAATGAACGAGTTAAGTCGGACATGAGGTAAGGCGTTTCTTATATCACTTTTACTTCCGTGAGATTTCCATTGTTCGCCACTTATTTATTGAATGTGAGGTATTATGTACTTAAATTTGATATATATTAGAAATATTCTCTTTATATTCATGGTATTCTATGATTAATTTGGTGGTTATTAACTTTTGTTCATTCAACTCGTTTGATTACAACGTGGTAAGGGCTTTTTATCTCACTTTTTATTCCCGGGAGATTCATGATATATTTTCTACAATTTCCTTTTGTATGGTGTATGTACTTCCCATGATTGAATTCTTTGTGTAATATAGTTTAATTAATGAGTATTTAGATCATTATTATATGATACTTCTTTCATGTGGGGTATGTTTCATAAGTTTCCAAATCGGTAAGGGAACATTTTAACCCAATTTCAATTCCTTGGGTTAAAACTCCAATTCTTAATTATGTCATGCTATAATTATTTGTGGAATCACAATTTTTTATTTATGTTTTAATTTCCACCCCCTTTTGTGAAGATATAATTTTGATACACATAATAACTCCTTTGATAAATTATCATGTCATTGATATGAACATAATACGGGTAATCTTAACTCAATTTCCATTCATTGAGTTAGACATCCAAGCCATTGGTTTTGTTTTAAAAATAACATGTGTGAATGTCCATTGATGGATTTACCCTGAATGTCTAATAATATTGAGTGTATTTATATTTTTCACAAATAATTATTTCATTTATTTATCTTTCCTCTAATGGTATGATCTTGGTAAGGGATGTCATCTTAATTCACATTCCATTGAGGCTTATGTGTTGTTATGTGACCATTCACATTTATATAGTGTATATACTATACATTGACATATTATATCATAAATACATTTATTCTCATCATATTATAATGTTTTAATTAACATTATTTATCCATTATTTTTATTCAAGTGTCTCTCATTTTGTTAAGGACTCTTTAACTAAAACATCTTTTTAAATGTTTTAAAGATTTATTCTATAAATCTTTCTCATTATTGTCCATGTTTTATAAATGGTTTTAAGGATTTATTTATATATACATAAATTTTTAAATTGAAATTCCTTTAAAAGCTTCAATGTTGTTTGGGACACATTGATTCAAAAATATCTTTACTAAATGTTTTAAATGGTTTTGAAAATATTTTGATAAAGCATTGTTTATTTAAATATATTGATATGATATATTGTGATTGGAATGTTGAAATATTAACTTTCCTTTATGGTCGTGTTGTGTGTTATGATTATGTTATGGATATTGGGCATTGTTTATGTATACGAGTGGTTCCATGATAAACCTAGTGCGGGTGAGCCCGAGATAGCTCTCTAATGCATTCGGTAACGCGACAGAGGTAAATGTTAATGTTTATACTAAAATATTTACAGAATATACTGTGATGGGTATTCCAAAGGTAACTCCCTATGTAGCTTTTAAGGATACAGTGAAAGTATTTTATGTATATCACAAGTTATCTTTATGATTTATGATTTCTTTGTGCTATTCACAATTCTTATGATTTCATAAGTAATGTTATGAGTGAAAATTATGGATTCATTGATTTATATTTATCAATGGGATAATTTTTTCTTTCGTTATTTTATAACCCTTACTAATCTTTTTATGCTAATACCATGTTTTGAAATGTTTTTCACATGACTTAAAGATGAATATGGTAAATTATGAGATCAAGGAAAAGTCATGCTTACTAATACATGGAACTAGACAATTTTCTTTTTTTAAGAGTTTTTATTTTATGAAAAATTAAAAATTGAGCAGAAGTGTATACTTTGTAATTTTTGAGATGTAATAGTTATGGACGAATTCTCTAAATCTATAAACTTGAAATGATCCTCAATGTGAATTATTCACCTTTTTCAAGATTGTGAAATGTTTCAGGTCATGCCCTTATAATTGGTATCAAAGGTATGATTATATAAATTTAGAGGCTATGGTGTTATTTAAGAATAAGTGAAAAAACCATAATTTTTAGCATTTTAGAAAGAGTCATAGTTATTTTAGAGGTGATAAACGGTTATTTCATTTTGGGGTGAAAAATGAAAGGTATTAGATAACATTTTAGGATAAAATATGTTATTGTTATTTTTGAGTAATTTTTCTCCTTTTTTTTGGAATGTTATGAAATTTTATATTTATTGAAAAATTACAAAACAAAGACCGTGTGACAACCCATCGCGTCAGTCATAGCTGTGGGAATCAAACCCACAACCAAAGTGTGATTGGGATTTATCGCCTACCACTAGACTACGTGAATTCCCTGATTAGTATGACTAATTATTTTTAGTTAAATTATTTTATAGATCAGGAATAAGATTATTTGGGATCATATGTTATTTCAAATGGAAATCCTTAGAATAGGAAAATGATTTGGTGATTAAGTGATAATGGTTATTTTGGAAGACATTATCTCTTTTGGGAATACTATATGCTTAAGGAAAATAGATTACTATGGGATTTAATTTGTGGAGTAACAGTTGAAATATTATTTTGGAAGAATCTATGTTTTTATTGTGAACATAATTTGATTTGGGTTATTTATGGAAATTATTAACCTATCATTAAGAATATGTGATTAGGTAAATTACACTTATGTATGAGACATTAAGAGTAGTAGATGTTTATAGAGATAAATGTTAGGATTTAGTTTTGAAGACTATGTGATTAAATCCTTCTATGTTTTGGGTTTCAATATTAGTTTGGATAATTTGGAATAATTTTAAGGACAATTGTATATTGAAAGGCCTTTCTTGAACATTTAGTACTTTTTTTGAATTTGGTGATTAAGAGTAGTATTTATTTTTATAAAGGATTATACTTTGGGGGATTATCTAATCATGTACTAATGGATTTTGGTTTTGGTTAATGTATAAATATAGGGGAAATATATGGTTCATATTTATTGGATCATGTTATTATGTATAAGTTGATTCTCGCACATTTTATGTGACCTAGTCATCTTGAATACTCATAATTTAGAGAAAATATGAGTTTGTGATAGAAATTTTGTATATAATGAATGTCTACATGTCAAGTGAGTATGATTACTTATGTTCTTATTCAATATCATAAATAAAATTCTCCAACTCTATGAAAAGGAACTTAAAAAAAATTATTTTTACATTCCCTACTGGGAAACCAAAGACCGCTTAAGCTAACACAAGTTTGTGATTTTCAGGTGGTTAACTTTCTCTAAATCATGTTTTCTATCACTCTTTATCAGAACTTGAGACTTATTTTCCCCTCCATATCAATATTTTGATGGAATCCAAGTATGGGATATCGTGGGGGACCTTTTTAGTTATCTTTATTTCTATTAATGTGATTTTTTAATTTAGTATTTTCCCAATGTGGGACTTTCAATGAAGTTTCCAAGCCCAATTTTAAAATTCTGAGGATGCAATTTCCAAAAGGGGGGAAGAATGTAACTTCCCAGGAAAATAAAGAATATGAAAATTTCATATTTATTAATATTTTTGAATTAAATATTAATTTTATTTTAAAAGAGACGCTATATTCAATGGCATACCTGACACGCAACAATGGGTCTCTCCAAAGTCTTATGTTGCACACAATGCTGAGTCACACAAAAAATAATAATATATTATTATTTTAAATGGTAATTAACACCTAGTCGTTTTAATTGCGGGAATGAAAAGAAATAACTACAATATGAATATACATGTTTTTTAAATGTTTTTACATTTATCCAATAAATGTTAGAGGCTTAAAATGTGAATGAATCTAATTTTAATCACAAATACTCTAATATTCCTCAAAAGGTCAATTTATCACCTTTTGATGGAGAACCCTCTTTAAATCTTGTTTTGGTAACATTCATATGTTCTATTTGACAAAATAAAATTATTCTTTATAACCGGGACATAAAAATTTACCTTGGGTAAATATTTGGTATATTTCTGATAAAGATCATTTTTAATGAATAGTGAAGAATACTGCATTTAAATTTAAAACTGCCTTTTAATATAATTTAATAAATGGTCATATTATCTTTTTAAATGGTTTTAAATTTTAATTATATTATATTTTTCCATTTTAATAAAATTTCTGTAATTGGAAGTAATTTCACATTGAAATTGGACATAATCAAGTGTTAATATTTTGATAGTTATTATTTCATAAATACAAGGTTTTTGTTTTAACAACGAGAATTACTTTTATATTAATTAATTAAACTTATATGTTATAATATGGTAAAATAGAGATCAATTTTTAATTTTGAATATAAAATATATCTTACGCTTAATTTTTGGAATTTTTCTGAAAATCATCAATTTTTGATGAATAGTGAAAACGCTAAGTAGTAGTTAAAAAACGAATTTTTCATTTAAATGAAATTTTACTACTTCTATGAATTGAATTTAGAAAATATTACATAAATGGTTATTATTATTAATTAAAATTTGTTTCAATAAGATGAAAACAATTTTTGGCGAAAAGTAACTTTGGACTTTTGTTTACCGCGATTAAGGGTAAATAGGGCAATTAATGCTAAAAATAAAATTATAATAATGTTGAATTACCCTAAAATGTATCATAATCCTATTGATTGATAAATTTACGACCATGGTCATTCTTGGATTGAATTTGGACCCCATGGAGCCACTTAAGATTTATAATGACACTTTATATTTATTAATTTAATGTAATGACCAAAATGACAAAAACATATATCTTTTAGTAAATAAATTCTTACTTGGGGTTATATAAGTTATATCTTAAAATATAAATATTAATTTGAAATATTAAAATATTTCTTAAATTATGTAATTTTTTTATAATTTTAGACATCTTATAAATAAAATTATTTATGACACAATATTGATGTAGTGTTTACCTCATTAATGAATGATTTAAATAAATGAGATTATAAAAATTTAAATAATATCCATAACCTGTCCAATTATTTTTCGATTATTTTATTTCGAACAATAGTCATCTTATCTTTTACTTTAATATGTTTTGGACCTTTAGAAACTGAAAATCATAATATAATAAAATAATATTGTCAACCTTTCCTAATGTTCCCCTCCCCACCCTTATAAAAATCCCTCACCTCTAACCCATTATTCACACCTCTCAATCCCATTGGATCTTCCAAAATCTAACTAAATAATATCTGATGATCCCTATATTCCACTTAGAAAACTTGTTTTTGGTAGAAGGCACATCCATAAATCCTTTTGGTTTAAACCAAAGGGAGTTAGCCGATTTTTAGGTAACGTCTTCTCTTAAGTTATTTTCTTTTATTTTACTTCTCCATTCCCCTAAAATATTTTTCATACATTATTTTATAACAAAAACAGTATCCAAAATATACTAGGTTGTTTTTATGATAATTTTTCAAACTACACATAGGCACACCACTTTCTAATGGGTAAAGAAATACAGTTTCTGTGGACGACAAACTACCACCTCATGAAACGATGATTGTTCAATCTTCTCATACAACCTCTTACGGTGACCATTATGATTGAACTGTATTATTATGATATATATATTATATTTTTATTGTCCATATACTTTTTTATTTTTCATTTACATTATACCTTAATGGTTTCCATAATGGGTCAACACAATAATTTCATTTGAGGAAGTGAGGACTACCGCCCCCTCAAAGTGATATGACTTGTTCATTCCATATGTGGAATGTATAAAGGATGGAGTTAATGAAATTATATATGATATTATACATGAATTATAATATACCTATTTATCATTCATTTTTCATTCAACTAAATATTAAATAGAAATGAAAGTAGCGTTCATGCTTACATAAAAGTTACCATCTCAATGAATAGTTCATTTTCTTTATTATCTCCAAATGTTATGTAATATTATAAATACATACAAATAATGGATACATATGATATATATTATATATAAATCATTAATATAATTCTAGAGATAATGTAATTTTTTCCACATGAACAACTTGTATTTATAAGAAGTTCATTTTTGACTCAAGTACCAAATATCGATGAAACAACTATCATTAACTTAAATGATTGCATAATGTTTATAAAATGGTAATAAGTGATATAAAAGGAATAATAAACTTAAAAATGTTCTTAATAAATTATAAATTAACTTTAGTTTATTATTCAGGATAATAAAGAAATAACGGGTCAAGTCGAACACGATGTAAAAGGTTTGTTATCTCACTTCTAATTCCATGTGATTTCTATTGTTCGCCACTTATTTATTGCATGTGGTGTATTGTGTACTGAAATTTTAAATATATTATAATTATTATTTTTATATTCATTTTATTCTATGATTCTATTTTTTATTAACTTTTGGTCATACAACTCGATTGATTACTACGTTGTAACGAGTTTTTATCTCACTTTTTATTCTCGTGAGATTCATGCTCTGTTTGCCACTATTTCCTTCTGTGTGGTGTATATACTGCCTATGATAGTATTCCTTGTTTAATATACTTTAATTTATGAGTATTTACATCTTCATTTTATGATCCTTTTTTATGTGGTGTATGTTTTGTATGATACCAGATCGGTAAAGGAACGTTTTACCCCAATTTCCATTCTATGGGTTAATCTTCTAATTCTTAATTATGTCATGCTATGATTATTTGTGGAATCACTATTCATTTATTTATGTGGTAATTTACACTCCACATTGAGTGGATATAATTTTGATACACATAATCACTCAATTGATAAATTATCATGTAATTGATATGAACTTGATAAGGGTAATATTAACTCAACTTCTATTCATTGAGTTAAACATCCAATTCATGGGTTTTTTTTTAAAAATAACATGATTGAATGTCCTATGATTGATTTAAAATGAATATCCAGTCATATTGAGTGTATTTATATTTTTCACACATAATTACGTCATATATTTATCCTTAAACTAATGGTACGATCATTGTATGGGATTTTGTCTCAATTTACATTCCATTGAGGCTTATTTGTTGTTATGCACCAATTCACATTTATATGTTGTATATACAGTCCTTTGACATAATATATCATGAATAAATTTATTCACATGATGTTATAATGTTTTTATTAGCATTATTACTCCATTATTTTTATTCAAGCGTCTCTTATTAGGTTAAGAACTCTTTAACTGAAATATCATTTTAAATATTTTAAATTTTTATTCTCTAAATATTTCTCATTAATGTACATGTTTTAAAAATGTTTTTAATGATTTATATATATGGACATGAATGTTTTGAAATTAAAATTCCATTAAAAGATTCAAAGTGGTATGGGAAACATTGGTTCAAAAAACAATTTATAAAATGTTTTAAATGGTTTGATAAAGAATTGTTTATTTCAATATCATGATATGATATATTGTGATTGGAATGTGGAAATTTTGTCATTCCATTATGATTTTGTAATGTGTTGTGATTATGTTATGGTTATTGGGGCATTTTTTCCTAAACAGGTGGTTACGTGATAAACCTGGGGAGGGTTGGCCCGAGATAGCTCTCCAATGCATTGGGTAACATGACGGAGATAAACGTTAATGTTTATCCTAGGAGATTTAGGGAATATACTGTGTTTTTTATTCCTAACGTAACTCCCTACATAGTTGTGAAAGATATAATGTAATTGTGTAATGTATTCCATAAGTTACCTTTATGATTTATGATTTCTGTGTGTTATTTATAAATCTTCTGATTTCATAAGAATGTTATGATTGAAAAGTACAGTCTCATTGATTTGAATTTATTGATGTGATAATGTTTTCTTTCCTTATTTTATAACCCTTACTGAGCTTTTTATGCTCATACCTAGTTTTGAAATGTTTTTCATAGGATTGAAAGATGAATAGGGTCAAGGATGTGATAAAGAAAAATTCACGGAGTCTAAAACATGGAACTAGAGATGTTTTTTAAGAGTTTTTTTTTATAAAAAAATTTAAAGTCAATAGAAGTGTCTACTTTGTAATTTTCGAGATGTAATAGTTATGTCCTAATTCTCTAAAGCTCTATACCAGAAATGGTCCTCAATGTGAATTATTTAATTAATTATAAATTAAGAAATATTTAAGGTTGAGTCCTTATAAAAAATGTCATCAAATTCATGTTATTTTAAAAAATAATAATTCTAATCTATTCAACAAAAATTCAGTATTTTTATAAAAATCTAAAAAAATTATCTTATAATAATATTGATAATATACATTAAAAAATATTTCTTTTAAAAAAAGTCACTTACCAATATATATATATATATATATATATATTGTTATGATAAAATCACAATGTTTTGTGAAAAATTTAATTTTTAGAAGGATATAATTTTTGTTAACTACTCCACTTAATTCAGTGATATTCGAAAATATTTCAAACATGAAAATTATCATTTTTAAATAGAATTTTGAAATATTAATGTATATTAAAGTAGATTTTTATTCACATATATTGGAACATACTTAAAATAACACAGTATTTGATAACATGGTTATAACTATTATTACCCACTTAATCAACGCATACCATACATTAGTCAATATCCATTTTAACAAAAAGTGGTGTGGGGTTTTAGGTCATTTTGATTTATGTGGATAATAATATAAAATATATCACTTAATTTAGATGGAAATTTTTAATAGTAATAATATACTCATAATATTTAATAAAAATATATACTAAAAATTTATAATACAAATTTTCACTAGGCAATATTATTAGAATATTAAAACTTCCTAAGGAATTTGATTAGAGTGGAAATTTATAATTACATTTGATATTAAAAATTACACATCATATCCTATCCCAAATTAATTAATTTGACCATGAATTAAATATCTTGCACAAACATATGATTTTGTTTTCTCTTTTCAAATGGGGACGTATAATAACTTTACTATTTTTCTCATTATTATGCCCCATCAATGTCTAATATTTTACTACAATAATGTAAACTTAGTTTTTTAAATGTATATATATATATATCAGAATATTTTTTCAAAATATTATTTTTATAATATTTTTAAAAAATGTATAATTATAATTAGTTCCTTCCATGTTAAAATCAATTATAAAAATATTTACAAAAATATATACATTGTTTTTATTTAATAAGAATCATAATTAAATTATTAATTTTCATACAATAATAATATTGAATTTATATAAATAAAAAATAATTTCTAATTTTAGTAATTAGTTATCATTAGGTATATACTTTTTCAACTATAAAATTTTAAATTTTAAAATTTTTTTGTATTTGAAAATTCTTAATGAGAATATTTTTAAACAAAGTTTTATATTTTCTAAATGATTAAATAAATGAATCTTCTACCATTGATCATCATATTTATTAAAAAATATAATTTTTTAATTTTTATTAAAATTTATATAATAAGAAAAATACGATTTAAAATGATTGAGTATTACAGAATGAAACATTTATGATTACCAAAATAGGTCACTAATAACCGTGGAAACAATAATATTTTAAAATTTTATCATAAATGATGTAATTAATAATTGGTTTTGAAGAATGAAAAAATTAAATCTCCCAAAAAAAGTATATCATAAAATAATTTAGAATGTGATTCATGAAACATAACACCATGGGTGATAGAAATTTTTATCATATAGAATAAAAAGGTAGTGATGTCATAAAAACATTTTTCATAATGAAAATCTACATTTTCATTAAAAGAAATGTTATTAGTCACATTCAAATTTTTTAGAAAGTGAAGAGGAATTTTTTTTATGTTTTTTGATAGTTTGAGTATAAACCCACATTGATGAAAGAGTTATAAAACAACATTTTTTTAATGAAATAAGGATAAATATATTGATTATAGAAGATGAAACATTTTTTTGGATTCTGCAAAACGAAATTTAAAAATAGTTAGAATAAATATTTGGACCTCTTGGAGAAAGTTAGAATATAGGGGATACAAGATATTATTAGAAAAATATTTATTCAAAAAGAATAAAATCTATAAATAATGTAGGGTATGAAAATATATTATTTCCTTAATGAAAAATAAAATATATCTTCTGAAATAGATAAATGAAAAAATATAAAATAATATAATAACATAGTCAACAAAATATTGTTTATGGCATAAAAAATATAAATTGAGTTACAAAACCAATTAAATATGGTTTCCATTTATTTTAAGTCACAGTAACATTCTACATAAACAATTTATGTTTAATATTAACTAATATTATAAAAATATTTATATTTTAAAATAAAACCATTAATTTAAATTTATTATTACCAACATATTTATAACTCTTTGTTACAAATAGTATTCATTTGTTAACAATCTTGTTTATTTAGTGTTGTAACTGATTAGGTTGTTCTAGTCCATGATCCTTTCTCATCTATTCGTAACCTCTAGAATGGACATGGATATTAGGTTGGTGTTTTTGATATATTTATAAATTTTTACTGAAATGTTAAAGGATATATGGTGATATTTCATAATGAGTAGATCAAGTCACTTTTTTGTGAATTTTCAATCAATAAAAATAATTAATTTTATTAATGAATATAATTATATAAATAAAGTTCCTATGATTTGGTTGATACATGAGAAGGGGGGATGAATCAACAGATTCCACTCATTATAATTTCATTCAAATTAAATTCACCCATTTTTCATGTTCAATTACTATCCACTGAAATAAAAAACATTTTACTCATTCTTTAATGAAAAAAATCAAAGATAAGAACAATAACATTATTTTGGAAGTATGGAACCTCTATGAAAATCCTACAACTTATCATGATTGGTTATACACCTAATTAATGGATTATCTAGTTTATAAAAATTTGAGAACAACACTACCTGCACATATATATTATCACAACATTGACATCTAGAGTGTCATAAGAAAGTGATTTTTTTCATTAGAAAACATAATGGGGACTATAGAATGAGAAATATATATTCATAGATCTAGTTTCATAAAAAATAATATATTAGATATTCCACCACTACAAATCAATATATTTTAATGATGATTTTTCATTTTTTGAATAATTAGATGTAGATATTCATTTAAATTCTCACACTTACAGAAATGCAATAAATACGTGATTACCAAAAGGGGTAAATAATCAAATTTGAACACTTGAACCTTGACCTCTTCAACTATCTTTAATTTCAATTAACACTTTGTTTTCCCATTTTTATATCATAAAACATTCTGGGATAACTTCTTATATTAGGTCCTCAAAATAAATCATAGTATATAAATGGCTCATTAATAATAGAATTCCAACTCGTAAACCATCAAGACCACCCTAAATAAAATCCTACCATTCAATTCACTATATTAAATTATTTTGTTAGTATCACATATGTACAATATGATCTCAAAATATTTTAACATATAATTAATTAAATGAATATAGTGTAATTCCATGACATCCCTTATTCTCTTAAGTTGATTAGGAAAAATACTATTTAATAATCATATATAGTTTCAATCATCATATACGAATAAATCTCAAATAAAATACTTTTTGAATTTAAAAAAATAACTTATATTCATTTCGTCCTCATTAAAATTATTTATAATTAGATTGCATAATTATCAACCTTATTGTAGTGTGAGAAACTTATTTTTGGTACAATATATGAAAACCTACCATATTCAATAGTCACATTTGAAAAGCTACACAAAGTCAATGCATAACAAGATACTACTGATTATTTGAAATTCAATTCATCAAATCATGATCACACTAAATTAATATAATTATTTTTTATGTTCATTATTTAGAAAAACGAAAAACAATCTCCTTCACTATTACTTGGATAAATAATCTTTAAACATCCATAGATTGATGTAGTGGTTATCCATTTCAAAATAATCAATGAATCAGATGAAAAATATTTTTAAACCATCAAATATTCTAATTATATTATATTAATTTATTTTTTTGAAGTAATATTTTTTTAAAAATAGAATTTCCATAATGTTAAAATGATACTTACAGTCTCAAACATAAGGACACCGTCATTATTTTGATACCATCATCGTTATAATTCTATATATGATCCTTATTTATAATAATAAGATAATCCATATAATGTTGACCATTTTTAATACTCAATAAATCTTCATTACATGACCATATTTATGGATCATGTTTTATAGGCAGATCATTATTATATTAAAATTATACTTATGGGATATTGATCGGTATGGTAAAATAAAAATTCTTTTAGAAACCATATACAAATCTTAGGATAACTCGTGGATACTAATAAAATGTCATGAAATTCAACAATAACTTTTTTACAACCTTTAATCATTATAAAAAATGATTACAAAAAATGAAACCCATTTAAAATATGCACAAAACATCAATCTTTATCATTTAGAATAGTTGGAAATATTACAAAATATTTAAAAATACACAAATAATTTTTTTATATTTCATCTATTATCATGAGAATCCTTATGTCAAAAACATATCTCATATATGATAATACATTAACCACCATATGATTTAAGGTAATTATTTTAATAAAATTCATTTCCTTGGTGACAAGTAAGTTTGGAAAACTGATATAGATAAACTACCCATACATTCAAAAATAATTTCATCACTCCCATTTGTATCCCATATTTATCATGTACCAAAACATTAGTTTGAACTATGTTGAGAACACTCATCCTTTATAGAATGATTGTATACCCCACAGAGAAAGAGTTGTGCAACTATTTTCTCCACTATTTTCAATACAATCCAAGGATCTAGGGTATTTTTTCTTCCAGTCACTATTTCATAAGAGGATAGGGGAACATAAATATGTTTCTTTCAAATAATAAAATCACTCTTTAGGCATAGATTTTATTATAATTTGGAAAAAATATTTTTTGGTAGATATTTATTCCCAAATGATAACTAAAATGTTCACTCAGTCTATATTAAATTTATACTAAATTTCTCATTTCATTGAACTAGAATGCTGAAAAGGGTTATTCAATAGATCAATGAAACATTGGTTCTTGAAATGAATCCTCATTGGCCTCTAAATCTTGAAATTTAAATCAATAAGTTTTATAACCATACATATAACTTGTGTACATGCATGGGTGGTAAGCACATACAATTCTTCAATAGTGATATGTTTGATTTAAATCTCTATATTACTATACCAAAGCACGTAATCATCACTAATGATAAAATTTTTACCTATAGTGGATATTATATTAATACATTAACCCTCAAAAAATGCATCAATGAAACTAGTAAATTTTAAAAATCAGATGCATCTATATAAAATTATATATTTAAATATTTCATATATGTATCTAAAAAGTCTTATTGTTTTAAAAAAACATGGACATCAGGGGTAAATCTGAAATCTGAAATTTTTTTACCACATGGGTTGTTTAAAATCATGGTTCTTTTAGATGAAAAATCATCAAGTCAACATTCTAATCAAATTTTAGTCATCATCATATATATACTTATCCTTACAAGTCTTTTTTAACTGTAATTAGAGTTGAAAATTATCTTGATTCATCCATGCCTTAATTTTTTTAACAATTTCCTGGAATCATTTGCATGGGATAAAAATGTAGAATATAGTTTTTGAATAACATAAAATCCCATAATGTATTCCAATTCTCCAAATAGTTATATGTCAAACTACAATTGAATATTCTTAGTAAACTCCTTACAAAGATGCACATTATAAAAAAAATATGATTTCATCAATATAAAATATGATAATTAGTGTACATGTGAATAGATAATTCACATGCATTACAATATAAATATTCCCCCTTTTAAACACTATCTATATTATTGATTCATACAATATTTAGTTATAGGATTTAGATTATTATTATAATCCATATTAACTTATATTTTTAATTTATAAAATATTATTCTATCAATATATTGGATGTAACCACCATGATTATCAATATAAACTACATCATGAAGTTCATGATTCAAAATTTTTGATTGTGCATCGATTTGGAGGAATCTATAGTGATGGTGTAATGAAACTCCCATAAAAATACGTGTGGTTTCCAACCATTATACCAGAGAAATTGTTTCATTCAAATCAATTTCTTCCATATGTAAATTTTCTATGAGCACCAGTCTATAATATTTTTTTTGTGTCACTATTCTCATTCACCTAGTTTCTAAAACCCCACTTAGTGATAATGAATTTTTTAATACCTGAAATTTGAACAAGATCCCAAGTGTATTTTTTCTCAATTTGAATTATCTTATCATTCATTTTTCAACTATTCATTCTAAATAACTTTAGAAAAAAATTAATTGTTTAAAATGTGTGATAATAGATATATGGATTTCTAATCTAAATATCATTCTAGAAAATAATGGTATATCATAGATCCCTGTCATATTTTTTATGTTATCACTAATTTTCATCCATTGATGTTTCATACCCTGGTGTACTATAACCACATCATCATAAATCTGATGAAACTCAATAGCACCGTTATTTTTCTCAAATTCTACATGTTTTATAATATTTTTTTAGTACTACACGTTCCATCATGAGTTAATTGATATTCAACATAAAAAACACATATAATTTATGGTTATTTTTAGTGATTTTAAGAACATGAAAATCCAACAACTAATAAAACCCCTTGTTTTGGAACCATTACCCTTGAACTTCAGATATATAACCTAATAAAACACTTTAATCTTATTTATCTTGAAACGTGAAAATTTTATTGTTTTTATCATTATAAACCATGGACTACTAAACACATTCAGATGGATGATAGTTTGAATATTATTATTTCATGTTTCATAAGAAGATTTTTTTTGCATAGGTCTTAATAAATATTGGATCTAAATATGTATTTTAGTAAAAATATCATTTCTCTAGAAATATTATTGTTCTTTTTTTCAGTTAAAATCCTCTTACCCATCTTAACAATTCTTCTATTCAACATTTCAACAATACCATTTTGTTAGGGAGTTTATGGTATGATGAATTGATGATAGATTCCATGTTTAAAATTTTAATATTAATATTCATCAAATATATATTCATTTACAATATTAGTTATAAATTTAATGATGAAGAGTCTCAACACTTTTAAATATTGTCTCTTGAATATTTTAATCTGATTTTTTGTTTTTGAATATTGGTTTATATACATCACATTAGTTATTCAAGTAGAATCATCAATGAATGGGTTGATATAGAAATCAAATCATATATACCTTTTTTACATTAGATCAAATAAATAAATGTGAATGGGTTATAATGGTTTAGGATAATGTATATCAATATTTTGAGATCTATCATTCATATTAATTTTTGGAATGTTCCTTAGAAACTATTACTTAAAATTTTTATATTCGGGATATCTCTTACTACATAATGTTTTGGAATCTTTTAGGATTATTATATTCAAATTAATAAGATTCATAATCTATTTAATTGTCTCATATTTTTCACCCAAAAACTATAATTGATTTTTTCTCCCATTAAAAAGTAGATTCACATTTTTTATTTGCCTTTGTAAAATGAAATCTGTATTCATTATTCTTTTTATTATGAACTATTAATTTTAGAAAACATTCTCACACAAATCATCATATAGATGAGTGACTCTTATATCACTATCATTTAACACATTCACATAAAATATAATATTTAATTTTATATTTTGAGGATAAATATCAATTGAACTAATATCCATTGTTTTTTAAAGAAAAATAATTTCAAAAAGTGATCGATTCCCCTTTAATTTTCCCATTAATTTTTATAATCATATAATCACATTTCATTTGGGGAGACAACATACTATCAAGAACCCGTTACTTTATTTTTGAACTATATTAAAATATAACTTTGGGTATACATGTTTTTTCTTCATTGGGATTTTGTGTAATCCTTAATTTCATTTCATAGAGAATATATATGATAATTCATTTCAAACACTTCACTATAAAATAACATTACATATAAAACATACAAAAAACAACCTTAAGAAAATAAAATCTATTTAAAGTATGGATAGTGCAAATATTATCCATTCAAATTCTATCTTTTCCAGTTATCTAATTTCATCTCCTCGGAATAAATCTCCCTTATATTATGCCGCATTTGAGGTAGTTTAATATTACAGTACTTAATATAGACCTTTTGCATGATTACATAAAAAAAACCTCAATACCCTGAGAGATGTTATATTGTAGGTTTATATAAATATGTAATGATATGATTTCTGGGATTTTGTAGTTATTATACATTTTGGGTCTGAATTTGATTCAATATTGGCGTTTAATAGATTGTTTAGTTCCTTATTTCTTTACTTAGAGTATAATTATTTTAAACCCACGTTTTTGTTGTCTAAAAGAGGCCAGATTTATGAATTGGAATAGAAATATTTTGAAAAATAAATAAAATCATCTTCATTAGGTATAAATTTCACATTATCATCATTGCATGTTTCATAATCCATTTTATATTATCCAACCCTAACATCAATAGTTTTTAATGTCTTATTTGATCGTATTTTGGTCAATATTTGAAAATATATTTTAGGGTGAATTATATAAAATTAGAAAAAGAAATTAAATAAATTATAACTTCAAGATGATACACTAAATTTTCATGGTTATCATCATTTAAATTGTATTTACTGATTTTTTAGTATAGACTAATTCTGTCAGGACAATATCCGTATTATCATTAATAATGTTCTCATTTTATTCCAGTAGATATTTCATTTATTTCTAAATAATGATTTTATTCTCAAAGAAAACATCAAGGTCATATTTTAACATGTGTACATTATTAGTTTGTTTGGAATTATCTTCCTCACTACAAAAAGTATGAATTCAATTTTTTAACACGATAAATGAAAATTTTAAATTTATCCCCACAATCAGTTTTGTATTAAATTCTATATAGATGATAAAATTATTCTTAATTGATTCTTAATTTTATTCCCCTAATTCAAAAAATATATTATTTCATCTTCTTGACTTGTACTGTTATTTTGAGTTTCTATACCAATTCTTTCACTGTGTTTTATCAACATCCTGATACTCATAACCTGATCCCATTTTCTTAGGATCATTATGGAAAACACTCAATTTCATTTATTTTGTAGTGTCTAGGTGGGAACTCGTCATTATTCTCACACTTCCCTATCTTAAATCTATTTGAAATAAGAAAAAAATATAGACACAATAATCTACTTAATTTCTTAAATTCTATGAATCTAATTCATCAATTATTTCATTTATTTATAATTTTATCATTGTCTTAAAATACATCACAACATTGAACTTCATTTTTAATGATGGATGTTTTTCAATCTCATAGTCTATAAGAATATTTTATATTTTATGTAATTAGGTATTCATTTAATTTAATATTAGATTTCATGTTGTAAATAATCTCAATAAATTCTTTCATATGTTTTAAATAATGTTAGAATAATATAGGTTTCTTAAAAACCCTTATATATTTACCACTACATAATTTTCCCTTATAAAATAATAAAAAATATTCATATAATATCATCCAAATTTATCCAATTTGGATCATTTAAATCTGTCATTTATCCCCTTCACATCCACATTAACTTCATATCTACATTCATGAATTCCCTTATTTCATTGGTCAATTGATGTCTAATCACATATTAAATATTTATTTCTAATATAGTAATTGTAATAGAATTTGTTAATAATATTTAATACCTTTTAATCTTTTATGATAAATAGTGAATTATTCATAATAAGTGTAAGCCCCAAAAAAGTAACACTTGTAACCTCTTGTCCATCATATAGAGGATATTGAATAATATTTTTCTTTTAACATTAGTAGTAATTCCCTTAAAATGTTGGTACAATATTTATATTATATGAATTCAATTTATCAAACATAAGAACATGGTTGGATCAATGAGAGGGAACCCTGAAATGACACCAACCAATGTTCCTAGGATCAGGATAATACACATAGAATGGTGGGAAGGTTCCATGGTTACATGTTATTTTAATTTCATAAAATTTAATCATCCTCTATGACCTATTAATGTATAATCAAATAAATGAAAAATTTAAACTACACTCCAATAAGAAAAACATGAACAATGTAAAAAAAGAAAATGATTTTTACAATGTTTATACACCCCATAATAATCTTTTTCCTATGTAGGATTTTATTTTATCCCATGAAATATATTCTTTATGATAATTATAATTGAGTAAATGATTACATATATAAGAATACCATCACCCAATTCTGATCTAGAGTCACATTTCACTATTCATATTATAACTAAAGATACTAAATTGTGGGATCATAAATGGAAAGTTATCTTTTGAGCTTTGGTTAGAAAAATAAAAATATATGTGATCATCAACCATAGGCCTCTTCATTTGTTCAATTTATCATTATCATTATGTGGAGAATCTGATGAAGATATCTATTTCAAATATAAAACTCAAATACATTCAATTAATGATTGAAATCATATAGATACCGATGACAAATTCTTGTTTTATAGATCACAACATCATTGGATATCTATTATTTTAATACACATATCATGATCTATCGATTTTTATATATCTAACACATTACTTGTATGACTCCCCAAAGTAAGGAATAACACATAATAATTAAATTAATATAATTTTTTAATAATTAATTTATAGGTCAGAATCCTTCATAACTTTACCCAATATAATCATACTAATTGATTCACTCAATTTACTAATTTGGTTAGGCTCATAGACATTCAGAACAACCTTAAAATATATTCACCATTAATTAACTGCATCACTCCATTAGATTTCAGAAACACCCTTTATTCACATGCATTGAACAAAATATAGATTTTGTAAATATTTTATATCATTAATAAGAATTTATGAGTAAAAAATTAAATAATTTTATAATTAAAAAAATAACCACTATGAATTTCATCTTAATTGAACTGAATCACATTTAGATCACATCAGGATCAACTTGCACGAGCATGAGAAAATTATTTGTAGAAAAAAGTTGAAACCTCAATATCATTATTATCATATATCAAACAAACGACATCAATTGCGTTATAATAATTTGAAGATGATTATTTTAACTTCAATACATCTTGACATATGCATATTATAGTAAAAAAAGTATTTTTAGTATTAATTATTTAGTAAACTAAAATTTCAACTCCCTAGATATTTCTTCGATAAATTATCTTGATAATTCATAAAATTTTAGGGGTGATTATATATTTCAAAATATTTAATGAAATAGTGGAAATAAAATTTAATATGCGATGTTTTAAAATTTGAATATAATTATTAGCATCACTGTATATTATTTGATAAGAATATTTATATTTGGGAAACCTATAATTTCAATAAGAGTAAAATGTTCTATATGGTCACATTATTATAGATACCTTTAGACATACACAACCATCATCCATACGGATCATCATATGATCCTTACACATAGGCATAATAATCCTTATGAGGTGGATCATCCTTATATAAAATTGATTCTTGTGGTAAATTGATGACTATAAGAAACTATGAATTATATTAAAATTATAATAAATCCATGTAATCTAAACTGATGGTCACTTATACCAACTAAAAAAAATTCTAAAATAGCCATAAATAATTACCATTGATTCCCATCAGTGATTGAAAATAAATGAAAACTACAAAAAACATCATTAGAATATTAATATATATCAATTTTTAATTTAAGAAAATATTATAATTTCACTATTATTATATTATATTTTGAGTATTTTGGTTTTTTTAATCATTCATGATATAATCATTATATTATCATTCACATAAGAGGTATAAAATAGACATCAAAGGAAATGTTATAATGTATAAATTAATAATAAATGGTCATTTTATAATTATAATATCCCATTTATATAAGAATAATTATTTGTAAATTTTTTAATTGAAGTATTAAGTTATATTAATAATTGGTTTGATGAGAAATACAAATAAAAATGAATACAGGGAGAATGAAACTTAAGTTTGATCATTTTATTATTCTCCTAAAGAACCTCTTGGAAATCAAGGAATTGGGACTAATTCATATGACTATAGGTTATTGAATGTTATAGGGGTCTGATATGGAAAAATCTTATGGTGGGATTCATGAGTAGAGTGAATGAATGATATATTTTATATTGGGTAATAATGGGGTCCAAGAGTGGAATTTTCAAATATACATATTACATATTGAGTTGGGAATGTTATTTATCATTGTAAAGTTGATCCAATGTTAAAAAATAGATATATAGTAAGGGGAGGTAAATAATCCCCCACTACATTCATTTATAGAAAATAGTGTGATATATTAGGACTTTTCCACTTAATTTAACTATTTTACCATGTTTTACCTATATCATGTGAACTCAATGTATACCTCAAAAACCAAATTTTATTGACAAAATCTAGATTTAACTTATTATATATTTTTGTCACAATGATTCCAACAATTCCAACAATTTTATTTGATTAGTTTTATAAAATATATTAAAATAAATTTTGACATATAAACCCTTAACATATAATATATTTTAGATACATTTATTTTAAAGAATAAAAATTCAATTATTATAATTCCTGAAATATTAATAATAATTAGATGAATGATTATTTTATTATTTATAAGTTAAAAAAATATCAAATTTTGAATATTTATTTAGGACTAATTTAATTTAGATAAAAAATGCCCCACATAAAAAACAATTCTTTGATAAATCTCTCTTTGGAAATTAAATTATTTTTTTCTTAATTCCTTAAACATGTTTATTTATTTCAAATTTCATTAAAATATTATTTATTATATTAATATTTACACTATTATATTAATATAAAATATACTTAAATACCCTTAATACCTCTCTATATGATCTTATTGTGAATTAATAAAGGATTATAGTTATGAGTGGTGATTCTGCTAGCATATATCTTTTAGTAACTTCCATTGACTTGATATTCTCTTAAATATCATATTACATATGGTGTACTTATTAGTGATCAACATGGGACTAGTCAAGGTGAATGCCTAATAATTTTTCCAACATTACACACTAAGAAAAATGATCCTCCAAAGTATTATTTCTACATCATTATATTCTTTTTTTCACCATTCTATATAGAATTTAAAATAAATCTAATTCTATTCATCCATAATTATTCAATACCTATGTTATAAGATTCACATTTTAATTGAATACTATGTTGAATATAAATATGTTTTATCTCATTAACATAATTTAGGGCTGATGATTTTTTAAATTGATATATTATCCTAATGAATACTCAAGATCAGTGGCCATATAGTCCCAACAACCTTATATTATAGGTTTATATTACATAACAATTCATACTTCATGAAAATCATTATTATCATCATGGTATTTCTGTTATAAACGTGTATTCCATATTTATAACATGTCATATTGCTTACATGCTTACTATCTATGATATTAACATCATGAATGATTTGGATGAGGAATATTTCATTCTTATTATCATCATATTTACTTCAGATTTTAATATTTTTTATAAAAAATTTAAATATGTTTTATTTAGATATCTTTTATATTGTTACAATATTTATTGTAATTTAAAACCTTAAGTATATAATTCAATTAGCTTATTTTTACAATGTTGTGTATAAGAAATGATATCATATTTTTATTCCTATTCATACCCACCAATTTAATGGCTTGGTTATAATGGTAACTCTATAAATAAAATTATTTTAATAGTGTATAGTTTTTTATTTAAACTCTGTGTTGTGTGCATTAAAAATTAATGAGAACAAATTTTTTTAAATAAGGAAGATATCATAATGTGTCATGGTTTTTCTTTCTATTATAAGCATGGTGTTTCATGTTATACATGTAATAATTTAAGATGTTCCTCATTTAAAATCAATTGGGATTACATTCTCTGAACCTTGAATAAATTTGTTCATCAAAATTTAATCTTTATATTGTTAATCAAGGATTTGACATTTTGGAATACCGTTACTAAAAATTGAATATCGTAAAAGGATTAATTAAAAATCCTATTGGTAAGAGATAATGAAAATATAATGGTCATTCAAAATAACACATAACTACGTTTCCTAGTTGGAGAACATTTGTAGAAACTGAATATTTGGATATGGATGAAAATATTTAATATTTAAAGAGATTTATTGATGTCTTTGATCACAAAAAATTGAATGATACATGGAAATATAACGACTTAAAACCCATAAGTGTATGATTATTTAAAAGACCATTTGATTCATCAGTTATGAATGTAATAGGATAACATTTTTGGTCGAAGTTCTTTTTCCTAACATTGGGGAATTATTTTACTATCTAATAATATGAGGAAATATAATTACATGATATCCTTGTATTACATTGGTTAAATTTCAGCTTTAGTTGTTTTTAAATCAATTTCTACGTCATCACTTACAATAAGAAATGAATAATCAAGAATGCGTTTTTTAATCCCAAATCACTAAAAATAACTTCTAATAGATAATAAAATCCTTAAAAGAGTGAAATTTAATTTTTTTTATTTATGATATTTTCATAAATAAATATGGTTAGAACTAGTTGCTAATCTATAAACCTCAATTTTACCACCATTGGTACATCATTATAATTTATTCATTATATCAATGAAGAAAAAATAATGATATAATAAACGGATCACAATGTAGGAATGTGGTTGGTGTTAAACACTTATTGTTCTTCAGTCGTAGGTTCACGCACATTGACTTTTCCAGTTGCAATGGGTTGTCACACATTATAGGTTTTACCATTTCTCTAAAACCATAATAATATATTTCATTAAATACTCCCATATTTTAAGGTCCCTTAATCACTAAAAAATGAAATATATGATAATACATAATTTTTAACATTACCTTTAATCACATTGCCCTAACAAATGTGATGGAATTATTTGTTAAATTACTTTTTCAGTAATAAATATATTAAATAATTGGTTTTATTTCAATAAATGTATCCTAAAATAACCATATTCATAGTAAAATCCCATTACATACAACCTAAAAAGTGGTGTTTATGAATAAACACGAATGATGAATATTAAAATAATAAAATCATGATAGTATCGATAAATCCTAAGTTAATAAACACATATATAATTATGATATTTATCATAATCCTTATATGTAACAATATTTTTTTAAAAAAATTCTATTACTAAAACTAATTATATAAAATAATTACAGAATCCAAATACCTCAGTGAATTTCTGATTTTATTTTAACAAATCACATTCTATGATCTAGGTTTTAATCAAAAATATGGAATAGACTCATATGTTGTCTCATTTAATTATTTTTATTAAAAAGTATAAATAGATCGATATAATAAAATTTATTTCCTTCCTTTATTCTATTATTTTTTCCTCAACAATTTCATCATTGTAAGAAATTATTTTCCATACATAAAATATATTTCCATTCCTATGATACATATATTTTCCAATATAAGTCACCATAATATCAACCTAGGTAATTCAATTTACTAATCTATTAAAAAACATTAAAATGGATTGTAATTAGAATCTGAATTTGGAAAATTATATATGGCAAGAGTGTAAAATAAGTTTCAAAGTATGGACCATTGTCATATAGTAGGTAATGTGTAGGTCGTGCATATAGCCACATTTATTGAGTTATTACCCCTTGGTTAAACATTTCTATAACCACATCCACATATAGTTTCCAAATAAGGATGTATTCCTATGAAACATTACATACTACTTACCTTAAAAAAATGTTAATTTTCTCTTTTGTACTTATCCTTAAGGTATATCATAAGGTTATATTCCATAATCTATTTTTTCCTTATACTATTTCACATGTTCTTATTCAACATCTTATGATACCATCTATAATGACCTTGACTCCAATAAACATGTGAAATTTTATTCTTTATTACTTTCTTCTTTATTACTTTGGAATAATATATAAGTAATCAGACCCAGATGGACTGAATATATTAGATTTCTTGGAAAAATAGATAAATAAATTATTATTATATTACCTTTTAAATTAAAAATTTTAAAAAATATTTTTATTTTGAATATCATTATTCTCTATAGGATATAGATTCATATCATTCATAGTACCCTTAATGGATTATTGGGAATGGAATGAAAATCAGGGAGAGTTCAAAATCATTGTACGACTTACAAAAAGAATAAGATATCATTAGAAAATGAATAATAAACAATATGGAAAGTAAAATAACATAACACATATTACAATTAATAAATTACATTTATATCATGATAAGATAAGGAATAATCAATATGGATGTGTAAGTAACTTAATAAACATGCCACTTAACTAACTTTTATATCATGAATATATATAGAATAATTAATATGGAACAATATATAATTGAAAACACATTCCATTTAATCAATAACCAAATATTTATATGTATATATAGAAAATATCTATATGAAAATATCATGGATAATTTAATAAGGAATAATCAATATTCTTAGGTAAATAACCGAATATAAAATCCCCTTAAATAACATGACTACCAAAAATAGATCAGGAATAACAAATAAGTATTTTTAAATAATTGAAAACACCGTCTATTTAATTTAAATTACTGTCATGAGGAGATATATATTAATTAATAGATTAATGGGAATATCTGAATACATATTTTATTTAAATAACCTGACCATCATGAATAGATAATGCATACTCAATATAGAAATTTTAATAATTGAAAAAACATTCTATTTAATTAATATTTTATAATTAAATTCATCCAATAATAATATCATTGTGAAAATATCATGAACTATAATAAACAAATTCATAATAAAGAAATGATTATTTATTGGACATCAAAATCCCAGACATCATGACACCTCTACATTCAAGAACATTCACTAGAGGAATTAAAACTATGGGAAAACTATATTTAATGATAACATGTAGATTCATCTCATGATTATTCTGATGTATCAATGGGATATATAATTACAAAACCCACCCATAACTGCATGTCCAAATCATTCATCATATACGGAATATTCAATTAAATTCATGAATAATGTGACTTATCCTCAAACATCAATATTGAGTAATGATTATATATTTATCAATATGTCAATATTTAATGAAATACCATTTAATGTAAAACACATACGTAAAAATTATAAATGGATTAAGTGATATGTAATTTATAATGAAAAATGATCACATGATAGGGATTTTCTAAAATTAATGTTAATAATATACATATAATCATGAAATGATTAGTGACCATAAATTAATTTTGAGTATAGGATTTTTAATAAAATAGTTATTAAATATGCATTTTTGATAAATACTTCAATGGGGTATTATATAAAAAATGTGAATAGGTTCATGATAAAATATATTTCATAATAGAATAATAACTGAGTGGGAAAACCTACAATGATGGTAATGTTGACATCACATGTCAATGGGTATGTATATACATTATATAAAATAAATTAGGTGAATTGCATTACAATATGCCTCAAAGAAGGGATAAGGAGATGATGCCCCTTACCTCACACTTCCTTTTGGTTGAAAATAATTTATCTTCAACTATAAAAATTAATACTAGTTTTTAAAATTAATCTAAAATCATTTTAATATTTAAAACAACATATATTAACCCCTTGTAGAATTTTAAGACCTATTTTTTAATCATATGTCATTACTTTCATTATTTACGGGGTCATGTCCTTTTTTCATTGGATTTTTTGTCTTGAATGTTCCTTTTCATGATCATATTATATAGATAAATCATCTCATAAATTTAAATAATGTAATAAATATCAGTTTTTTCATTATAAATTTTTTTATTCATTGTTTAAAATTGATCATGGATAATAGATCACATCACACTCTGGTTATGGTAGGCCATACATATGGACGTGTGCGATTATCATGTCTATAATGGGTGAATAGTTGATGAAGTGTGTGATATGTTAATTTTAAATAATTAGTAAAATTATATATATATATATATATATATATCATTGTTCACTGTGTTTATCACTATTTATTCCCTGTAAAGAGCATGGGAAAAATAAATAACAACTATTCTTGAGGCAGTGGTACACCACACACACGAGCAACATTATCATTATTTAAAAATCATAGAATGTAAGATATTATATATGATATTGTAATTCAATAAGTACTATAATATGATAAAAATCATATAAATGGTTTACAAGAATCAATATATCCATCATTGAATGGTGTTGGTGGGAAATGAGTTATCTCAGTTCACGAGGGGGTAGTCTTATGTATTGATGATTGATGATTATATTTCCCAATAGATAGAAGAAGATATGTATGTAGTTGATGACCATAAAAAAATAAAACATTAGTATATAGTATATTATATGGTTAGTATATAAGTATGTTTTAATATGAATTTATAGAGGTGGGAGATGAAAAAAATGATCCCTTACGAACATTGCCTCTTTTTCAGATAACATCATTAAGTTTGAACCAAAATCATTCCTCAGTGGGATTTTAGATCAATAAATTGAATAAGGATATTGGGGGTGTAGTGGGTAACAAACTTTATTTAGGGTGGTCATGAAAAATCAAAATTTTAAAAATCTTTAACAATAAATATCTTATCAACACGTCAAATATGACATGAAAATAGGATAAATCATTATAATAATAAACATTGGACAATCAAACGAATCATATTACATCACATTCTTAAATATCATCATTTATTTATTATAAAATACCCCATGGAGACACCGACCATAACATGGTGACTTTCACCTCTTTAGGTCTTGATCTTTAGTGAAAATATTTCATCAATCCACAATTCTAGTAATGTATATTTACCTTTAAGCATAGATTACCATAATTACAATAATATATTCCAAAGTTAGTAATCATTATAGGAATTAATGAGATACATGCAGCCCATAATGTTGGTAAAAATAATTAATTTCCTAATCCATTATTATATGAAATGAGTAGCCTCTCAAAAACATGAATGATACTCAGGATATAAAGGGGTTTAATGTGATCCAGATTAAAAACACATATATACATATAAAAATTCCCACAAAAATATATATATATATAAATCATATATATTTTTATATAATCGCTTCATCCATAAAGTAATGTGACCATTAGACATGGAACTTGTCAATATTTTATAGGTTTTCCCACTAAATCAAGATTTTCTAAAATAGAAATGACAATTTTTATGAACACATCACATTTGACTTATTAAATTAGTTGTGTAAATCACATACAACTCAACTATTCATGGACATGAATTGATATTATATAATTTTTTAGTAGGACCATATTATATAATTTGAATATAAGAGTAAAAATCTAATCTTAGTTAAACTCATCGAATGATATGATGATCAAATATGAAACTATGCTCTATTTTACTCAATGTAAATTCTAGTTTATAAACAATATCAAAGAATAAAAGATCTCATAATGTTTTTCTTTTAATACTCATGTATTTTAGATTCATATTAATTATACACCCTATTTATATTAATGACCATAAATCATTTCATGTTGTATTCTATCAAGGTCTAGTCAAAATAATTAGTATTCATCCATTATCATATTAGTTGACAAAGAATAACATACATGATTATTTTCATTGTAAACACTTCATATCACCACTACCCATAATAATCGATGATTATGATCAATTTGGGGAAACTCATATTCAATCTTTGAGGAAATTTTATCATTTATGTTCTCATATAACATATTTATAATAAATAAATTTGTGATCAAAATAGTTTCAATTTGTTAAAAACCCTAATACGACCTCATTGAAAAAAATAAAAACTACTAGTATCTCATGTATATAATAATCAAATACATCACATTATACACATTACTGTTCTTTGTTAGTGTATATATGAATAGTTCAACCACATTATCCTCTATATCCATCGCTCAAATCTTTTTACCGACCATGCAGTAAATATATTGAATGACACTATATTTAAAAAATATTTATATTTTCATATGGTGTGACTGAGCTTCTTTATCACGATCAATAACTATATAATTTTAAAAATAAATCTTATTTACACCATCAATTCTAAAAACCAAAATAGGGTTACAGTTTTATTTTTTTGATCTAAAAAAATTCCTTCACATTGTATGATGTTGGGATGAATTATTCATATATTATTTAGTTCTCTATAGTATCTTTATCAAATCAATCCCAATTGGTATATACCGTATTGAGGAATAACATGAAACCATAATAATACATCATATAATATTTGTTAAATTTTAACCTAACATAATTTTATCCCTTTAAAATGATATCATACAATCCTCCAAATTCATACAACAAATCATTACATCCGATCAAGAATTTAAATATATTATTGATATAAATCTAGTGAATCTCACAGGTATTGGATTGGAATATACATATTATACTAAATATATGAGAAACATAAGTTCCAATTAAAAATATATTTGACAAAACAACCATATACATCATTTCTACATATTTATAGTGAACTCAAATCCATCTATGACTGTTTACATGAAATGTTGGTAAATTAATATTATTAGTGTTATACATAATAATTATATTTATTATATTAATAATAAATATTTTTTGACATTTTCAGTGGCAACACTCTTATTTTTCTATATATATCATCAAACTCAATATATAGGACAGTTTTCCCATATCGTTTATTGATATGCACATTACCAAAACATTATTTACTTAAAGTAATGATGGGAAGTCATTTATGATAAGGGTTATGTAATCCACCTACAATTAAAAAATCAGTATACCTAACAAGTTTTATACAGTGCCAGGGTATTAACAGCACCCTCTAAAAGCGCTTTTAGAAAACCCCATTCTCAGTTCTTGAAAAAATAGTGTTAAAGGGGGACTTTAACAATGATTTTATAGTTCTATTATAGGTGATATATAACAGTACTAAAAAGTGATATTAAATGGGTACCATTCTTAGTTTTTTTTTAAAAAAACACTAATAAAGGCTCTCTTTTTTCTGTGCTAGTAAAAACATTCTGATCAAATATGCATTTATTGGTGCTTCCAATAACCTATGATAAGGGAGGGTCTTTATTAGTTATTATAAAAAAACATGGATAAAAGTCATGTATGTATAAACCCATTTATATATGTTCTAATAATGATCCCCCCTATCAGTGATTTTTTATTAGCACTGATAAAGCGTATATTTGAAAAAAAAATCATTAACGGACACCTGTAATAGATGTGATAACCATTTGGAGGACTTCTAGTCATCTTTTGGTCACAATAATGGTAATATGTTGTTCCCATTAGATATTGAGGCATATATTTCATCTCTTGCTTTGATTTTATATGTGGAAGAGAAAAAAAGACTCCTAGTTATGATGTTATGGGAATTTGAAAGGCCATTGAATGTGAAAATCCTTTAAAACAATTAAAAAAACCTAAAAAACCTGAAAATGACATACCATTCAGTGCGAGAGTCTTTTTCAGCTCAAAAACCATTAAAATTGAAGCTTATTATTAGACATAAAACCACATTAGATTTATATCCAATTAAAATCGAATGAAAAATATAGATAATAATTTAAAAAAAGTCATAAATCAAACTCGAACATCAATTTTCAAATATTTTTCTTAAGAGTGTTTGTTTGAGCTCATACACATATAAAATCTATGACAGTGATGATCTCTATAAAACATGGGGTCTTATAGTAAGATATATAAGATGTTAGTAGTTTTGAATTGTCGAAAAGGCTTAGAACAGCTCTAAAACTGTGTTTTTTGTCATCCACCCCAGTTTCTAAAAATTAAAACGGCTTTAATATATGATCTAGTTGTTTTTTTAGACCTTTAACACATATCGTATCAATGAAAATTTCATTATCTTGAAATTGACATGATTTGGATCTGAAATGGACTCCTGGATTAGAAGTTATGTTAATTTCATTGTTTATAGGGTTTTGAGTTTTCACAGTTTCTCAATGCTTTTATGTGTCGACGGGTTTTTGGAGATAATATCCATTTTTCAATATATTTATAAATAAATATGTATTTCAGAAATATATATATATATATATAACTATATATATATTAACATATATATATATATATATATGGATAACAAAATATAATGAAATATATATAAATATATAGATTTATCAAAAATGTAAAAAATAGAATATGGTAGTTGTAATGGTGATGGTGTATATGATGGAGATCTTAGGTATGAATCTAATTGGATTTTGGGAAATTTTTTCAGTTAGAATTATCTAAATAAAAAAAATGGAGATGGGGAAGCACTGGTAGAGGGGGTGATGCAGTCCCTTCTTCGAGGGATTACTAGAAATGATTTTTGATTTCATTGGTATTTGGGATTCCATATTATTTTTGGTGTCTTGATAAAGGAAAGGAATCTTGAAATATTCATTAATAATTATTTAGTTTCACTGAGGTTTCAATATCTTGGTGACGTTTTTTTGTTATTTTTACATTTCATCGAGTATGAGAAGTAGACTATTGAGAGTGCTCAAGGAATCGTGGTTTGGTTGAGTTTGAATTTTTTTGCTCGATTATTTGGATTAATGGTTCATGTTGAGATTTTGATAGTATTATGAGGTAGTGGATGTTAAATACTCATCTTATTTGACGACCATGTGGAGGTTGGGTGTGTGTTGGATCATAGAAATAGTGTGATACCTTGATATGAACTGGAGTTTCAAGCGTTCTCTAGTTGGTCAGAGGTAGTCTAAATGAAGACCACTGGTAGTGTCTGAGGTGAATTATATTGAGATCATAACATTCTAGATCAATTGATAATGGGATTATTCCATATTTTTTTGGATAATCACTATAACATGAAGAGGATAGTGGTTTTTTATTAGGATTTGGTGTCTACACTAGTTTAGTGACAGAATATACTCATGGGTTATCCACATAGTTGGTTGATATTTGTGTTGGTCAATTGAATTTTGATCAAGACTGAGGATACATGTTTAAAATTTTCATGTTGTACCTATTCATATTGGTGCATGACATGTAAAATAGTGGAATACTTATTTTGGGGAGTTCACCATATGTTTTCTATGGTGGTGGTCCTTATATTATGTGCTTCATAGAGTGTGGTGATTCCATTATTAGTGAAAAAAGAATGATTGGTGGTTGATTATCAGTATTGGTGAATTGGTGTTAGTGGTTTGAAATATGTCCTGATTCAAAATTCTATAGGGGTTGGATGAATGGATATAGATATTGGTGTTTCATTGTGGTTAAATGATAGGGGTACTCCTATAACATGGATCATCATATCTTTCAAAACAAGATGATCATTTTGATGGTATATTTGTGGGTGTTGTGAGACCTATTTATTGATGATTGTGGATGAATTTTAAGTGCTAGGTTTCATGGCTAATCAATTATGATGGTTGACCACTGAGGCTTCCTCAATGTGAGAGTCATTTCATTGGGAGATTTTTTCAAGAACTGTATCATGATGGTTTGAGATAAATATGTGAAGTTGGAATATTAATTATTTGGTGGTTTTTAAGAAAAAATTATGGAAAATTCACCTACCATGGGATCTCAAATAATTTCTCCCAACACTTCATTGGTATTGGAATATGGGGTTTACTCTAGAATAAGATTTTTTTGGTGTTTTTAGCAGAGTTATTTTCAATACAATATATAATTTTTAATTATTTAAATATTGTTTATCCATGAATGGTTATTTAGTTATATCTTGTATTTGGATCATTTGATCATAAAACCAATATTTATAGTTGTGTCCAAAATGTTGGATTTTCCTAGGTAATTCAAAACATTGTATCAGTCATTGGGGATATACCTGTGCATTTTTGTCTTTTCCTTTTCCAATTCACCTTTACATTTTATCAATTTTTAATATCTTAATATCGACTTTTTCATTTTTTTTCCCTCATAGTACCCTTGGAGATTCTCTATGTAAAGTAATAGAGAGGAGATAGAGGGTGATATGTGGAGTAAATGCATATGGAAGAGGTAGGTACTGTCATGGATCTCCAATGATTTCATATCATCAGGCAGTACCTGCAGGTTGTGGTTTTTTCAATTGATTCATTATTTCCGCTCATAGTTTTTCCATTTTTTTACTTTCATTATAAATTATCATCTTTTTTTATGTTTTAATTTTTTTTCATGATATTTGGGACCCCTAAAGTGTCGATCTAGTGAGTTTTGAGTTCAACCATGAGGGGGCAAGTGGTTTAATCTGGTTTATAATTTATAAATATCGATCACACAATTATTAACTTTTAGAACACATGCCATTGTTCTTCATTTTTTGAGTATATTATGTTTTATAATTTCACTCCATGTAATATTACATGTATATATAACTGAGTACATGGGTAGAAGTGTGTTTGGGGACTGTATGTACAATACTATGGGTACAATTTATGTAATCGAACTTGTATATATAGCCATGTACATGGGAAGATTTTGATTAGGAATGACACAACATTTAAATGGAGTATATTCGATGTATTTTTACATTTCTATTTGACTGGGGGCATGGAATGAAAACATGTGTGGGGGATACATGTCCATGTAGTAGTACATTGCCAACCCCCATATATTCCTTGGTCGGGTTCTAGTACATTCACAAAACCCAAGTGTTCCAAGGATATGTAGAATTAAGTATAATGGTGAAAAGTTAATATTTCATGAAATGTGATTAAGATTACATACCTTGTATTTTTCTAGCAAAGAGTTTTGGGGTTCGTTATTCCCAAGAGTCAGAATTGGACTTATGAGATTTCTATTTTGAAATTTTTCAATACAGATCGGGTTGGTTGAATCCTTTCTACTATAGAGGCTATCGATATATTTTTCTGGTCCAAGAGTGTTTATTGGATGATTCCATTGAGTTTTTTATTCTAGGATCCTAAGGGGGATGTGTTTTGAGGTGTGCGATTCAGGTTTGGGTTTGGAACTTTTTGCTCACTATGGATTGAGTTTGTATGGTGAGATTTCATGGGGATCTTTTGACATATCGTGTGCAGAATGAATGAGGGATTTTTTGGATGTGATTGATATCTCAGTTTCTTGATATTTAGATCTGATCGCTTCTAGTTTGGACTAATATAATCTATACCTTGGGAATACAATAAGGCATGTAGTGGATTGTGGGGTTCTATTGAGAAACTATTGTGTGGGGCTTGAGGGGAATGATGGAGGAATTCTCTATTGGGTGTGGTGTGGCTTCAGGGTTCCTTTATAATAGGGGTGTTTCTTGGTGCTTACCTTATATTCATGGTGATCCATGGTTTTTGTTCCAGGAGGATTAATGTGCATTGAATTTCCTGAATTTTCCTAAGGTGTGGTTTTGTTGGAGGAGTCCCTTTTAGGGTGTCCTGTTTGAGTTTAGGACTTGGAACTATTGAGGATGTCCTATGTTTTCTTCCTTTTAGATGGCTAGTTCTGGTCACTACTAAAGAGTGGAGCTATACCAATAGACAAATAACAATAGTTTTTAAAAAACAATAGTATAGGGGGCTTATACCAATAGATTTTGAAAACAATTAGTAGTGAATGTTTATGTCCAGGTTATACTAACAGTTTCACAAAATATTAGGTATAAAAATTGATATAGAAACTATTTTTAAAAATCGATTGATATAGATTAAGTCAATAGTAATTTTTTATAAAAATATTTATTATATCCTTCTCTAAATAACCTAGCGGTGTAGCCTCCCCTCACCCCTATCAATCCCATCTAAATTGAACCTTATCAGAAGGCTGTCAATTTTCTTCCCCAGTTATAAAAATCTCATCTCAGTTCCTTTTTTAATTATATTTTTCTTGAAAAAAATTCCATGAGTTATAAATCATTGATATCTTCATTAAACCATTATTTTCATTTTTTAAAAGGTCTTAAAAACTAAACAATGCTATTTTATGAATTTTTTTATACTTCATTTAATGAGGGTATGTTTTGATTATATTTCTTATTGTATTACATAATATTTTTTATTATAGTTGATGTATTTTCAGTCACATGATAATTATAGATAAATCTGTTATGAAGTTATTATTTTTAGTGATATATGTGGAAAATCTATAATTTTTTACTATAGTTCATTGTTTTGTGTGTATCTATTAGGGGGTTATGAAATATTTCATTTGAATGTTTCATTCTAATAGGGGAAATTATTCATTTAATGTCATAAAAAATATTGGATTAAAAAGTTAATTCATGGCGTGAATATATAGATTGGTATTCTTTCCATAAATGTCATAATACAAAGGGAGTTTTTTACTTGAATATCATTCTTAAATTAATTTTATCATGTGTAAATTATATTTACCTAATAGATAATTTCCTCTCATTTGAAATGTATATAGAGACGTATTTTTTTATTCTTATTCTTTAGGTGATTTGTTTTGTGTAATCATTTGATATTACCTATTCCATAATAAACACTTACTTATTTTACTACTTATATAATATTTTATTCACTATAATCAACTAAATCAATATCTGGTTTGTAACATGTCTTCATTAGACCACAATATATATCATGGTTTGTGTTTGATATATATTAAAATATTTTATATTTTAATTCTCATATGTAGTAGTTTGTTAGTTATAATACACATATACATCATTTTGGGGTATTGTTCATGGTTAATACTCATTGATATAATAGAATTTTATAATATGGTTATATATATATATATTATTTTTTAATCTAATGTGACTCAGTTTGGAAATTAAGGATAAGGGTGATAAATATATAGTTTGAATTACTTATAATTGGTATTTTCACTTATCATCATTTTTTAATGATGAACTATGTTTTTCATAATGATGTGTTCATATATGTTAAATTTATCATTTAAGAACAAATATGGAATCTGAATTTAAATTTATTGAATTTTAATCTTAGTAAAATATTTTTTAATGTAATTTAAGTAATGTGAACAATTATTTATTCTTTAAATATATTTTTTATTTTACCTCAATATTATTTATTGTTTTGTACAGTTTTCCATATAATATATTTTTAATAAAATGGATAGAAATTCTATGTATGAAACTGACCGAATGTAAATTTATTTTTGAAACAATTTGAATCGTGTTTTAGATTTGTAATTTACTAATAATTTAGTTAGATGTGGTATACATAAATCACATTATTTTGTTGTTGTAAAATTATGGTTATATAATGATTAATTTAGCTTGAATAAAATTGTTTTTAAATAAATAATATTTTTTGATATCAGAATATGGAGAGAAGATAATAATAAAATGTTCTTATTCTAATTTAGAGTATTGGATTATAGAATTTTCTATATTATATATTTCCATTTATTCATCGTATTGAGAAATAGTGTATTCCCATGGATGAATAAAATTATATGACTAATGATAAAAATTTAATGAATATGATGATGTTGACATCATTAAAAATTGATGGATTCTTCTATGACTTCATTATACATGCAATGTGGTAAAATGAATGAGCATAAATTTTAATATGATTTTTTCATTAGTAAAACTTATATGAGATTTATAATACTAACATAAATTAATTTTAATATAATAATGATGTATCTATCTCTATAAAATTTAATTATTGAAATGAACCCTTATATGTAATTTTATCTAACTGAAAAAAATATGGAAATTAATATATGCTTCCTCAATAAATTGTAGCTTATGCTGGGTGGAATGTTTTGAAATAAATGATTGTATCAATGTAAAAATTCTTTATGGAAGCCAAATTCTTATGGAAGACCATCTTTTGTTCCATATAATTTAATGTGTAACCTTCTATTAATTTATACCCTCCAAAATAATTTCATGATTGATATATATCATGATATATATGGTGTCACGATACTGAAAAAATACAGATAATGATGATTTAATTCATCACTTGGATGGATTAGAGTGGCATAACATTAATGATTTATAACATAATTTTTCTTGTGACATGGGTAGTATGAGGTTGGGTATATAATGTTATTGTTTAAATAATTTTGGCCAAATTCATCCATCACAGAACACAGAGAAAGTGTTCAGACACATTAAAATTCTTAATCATGAAATGAGTATGAAAAAACAAATCAATAAAATGAGTATACAAATACATGGACCTTCCTATCATTGAAATGATATATATGTATAATTAAGACCATTAATAAATAAGATGAATGATCTTTATAATTTGAATGTGTGCTCAAATAATGCTTGTTTAGAAGACAAACATCATATTAATGGTGTTCTTATGTGGATAATAAATTATTTTCCTTCTTATGAAATGATGTATGGATGCAACATGAAGGGGTAGATTTATATTATCTTTTTCATATTGAATTCATATCCTAGAATACATAATTATTATTTAAGTTCGGTTTTATTGAAAATCGATGATTCTTTCTGATGGATCATTTGTAAATGAATAATTATTGATGTTTGGAAAATACCAATGATTATAAAAATAAACCTTAGATTTTGTCTATAACTGATTTTCATAATGAATCAGAAGATGTATGTTTTTCCTTCTTGATGTTTTGGATGAAATCATGAAATAGGAAGAATGTTTTGAATGACTGGAATTATAATTTGAAGAATAAAATTATTGATTTTGATTTATTTATTCTCCAACATGTTTGTTACAATATTTATTGAACATAATAATCTTTTAGAAAAATATATCTAAAATGTACCTTTAAATTATTATAAATTTTATAAGGGAGATAAAATATGATTTATGATAACCTAATGAGTTGGTGGATTTGGGTATTAGAATAGAATTTCATCTTGTGTGTATCTATGAAAATAAATGGAAATATTATTATTTTTTCTTATGTGATGAAAACTTCTGCAAAACGAAAACAAATTTCTTTATATACTAGAGACATTCAATTTTCATGATGGTTATTTATGTAATGTATCAAAATAGGAAAATATATGTGTGTTTAAACATAAATATTTGATGAATCAAGAATATCAAATTCTTTTTTATGATTTTGGTCCCAATATAATCATTTAATCTACTATCCTATAATTTATGGGTGATATTAATTTGATAATAATTTTTTTTAGAGATATGTGTTCTAATAATATTTCGATTTATTTCTTGCAAAAAATTCATGATATGAACCACTGTCTGTTTTGGACTTGGAAAAACATTTCCTCTATATTTTTTCACTGTATGTTTTATCTAACTGTATATCATCAAACTAAAATACTTATTGGGCGACCAATTAATTTTCATTATATGGATCCAGCTGAATGAAATATGAACACAATGAAGTATTATTCTCATAATTGGAATCATCATGAATTTTCTATTACGAAAGGTTCCTTGGCTCAAGAATAAATGGATTTATTATAAATGTATTTTTCTGATGTGACCATGATACATAACATAACAATAAGAAATTTATAAGATAAAAATGAGAAACATTTACCCATTATTCTATAACATCCCCAAAACAATGGGAATTCATGGATAATAGTCATTACTTTCATTAATACTTGAGGATATGGGACATCCTACAATCTTGTTAAACATTGTTTTTCAAATAACCACATTGATTATCTAAATTGAACATGTATATGTAATCTCATCCAATGAAGTTTTTAATATGTGTTAAAATAATTCAATATTCTTTTGTAGGGAAAGTAAACAAGTATAAATATAAATATTTGTTTATTGACATTGATAAGGGGAGTGAATTTTCAACAAATAGAGGTTTCTCGTTGTTTGAATTTGAAAGTAGATGTATTATTTATATAATATTCAAGAATTAATATCTATTTAACTTAAATAGTCATATATATATCATATAATGAGTTTCCTCTCTGAATCTTTATCAAAAAAATAATATATTTTGATTTTTGTCCTCATTCTATGGTTCATGAGGGAAAATAAATTTTTATCAATAAGAATAAATTAGTTTATCACTAAATGAGTAGTGACCATGATTAATGAACATAGTGTTGTCATGGTAGCTACATCAACAAGATATAAAGGTAGTGTATTAGATAGTAGAATATGATAAGAAAATGCTTCTTATAATGGAGTTTTAAATAATATATTAATATTTTATTATTAATCTCATGGTTGATTATACGTGATGATGTTAATGTTGTTTGATTCAATGAAAATACATGGAACATTTATGGATTCCTATGGAATTTGAGATATTTCCATCACATGAATTCTTACTATCGATGATCCATATATATTGGAATTATTGTGAAAACATGACATTTATGTGAATGATCAACAAATACCTTATCTTTAAATTCCCTTATTGACCTCGATCAAATTTTTATTTATATTGACTCAAGGATTATAACTATCATAGTTTATTGTGAACCATATTATTGGCCCATAATATATAGTATCCTCTATATGTTTTCTTAGTTATTTTTTATCCTGATGTTCATTCTATATGTCATTTCTATTAAAATTGATTTAATTTTGGTAATGAATGTTTTTTATCCAACAATAATTTACTCTGCATTTTAAATTTAATTTTTTTAGTTATAGTTTAATTTCAGTTGCTGATATTGAATGAAACTATATTAGAAAATAAAAAAAATGAAACAATAAAAATATAATGAAACTAAAGATGAATTAAACTAAATTATTTTAAGATAATTAAATGGAAAAAATAACGAAAATAATGTTCTAACCAAAAAATGGCCTAATGACCAAACCCAATATACAAACCAAGTAACATAACCAAAAAATTGACAAATAAAACAATCAATTGACCAAAATGAACCATATGACCAATGTAAAACTTAATTGGTTCTAATTGAAAATATAAAAAGAAACTTATATCATTTCCCACTTTTAATAGGATAATTAGAATGTGGTTATTTTTCTATGACATTTCATTTAAGCTTTAATATTTTTACTTCTAGGTATAATATGATTATTTTATGCCACTATGTGTACATAATGTTAATTAAAAATTACAATCCCTTAATTATGTATTGTAACCTATTAAATATTTTTATTACACATTTCTTTTTAATTTTTCATTAAATTCATATTTAATATCATATTCAAGAAGTGGAATACTTTAAAAAGGTATAAATTAAGAAGATGTATGATAAAAAAATATTCATGAGAGAGATGGGAATTTATTATTTTGTGCCTGTTCTGTTTATTCTACTTGAAATATATATGTCAGTAACATACAATATCATTTCATTCATCTTATTTTAATTTTTTATTTAGAAGATGTATCCTGGAGATAATTATTCTATGACCAAGAATATAGTAGCTATATTTTTATTACTGATTCAAGGGGTGATACTAGAGATACTCCCTCCAGTCATCATACCAAATAACACCCTTGCCCTTCATCAGATATACCAAGTGACACACTTTCTAGTACCATTGTTCCATAGTGGTTCCTTATATATTTAGAATTCTAATATTGTATCTACCATTGTAATTAGGTACTCCTTTATTTATATTCAATTTTTGAATATGTATTTCACCCACCATTCATATTAACATTTTCCACCAATATATATGTCAACATATTTTCCGACTATGACAGTATGTATATGCTTTTATATTTATTCTCCTTCAACTTCTGGTATGATAAATTCTCATCCTCATCAAAAAACATTCGAGCCCATGATTATTATAAAGGTTTATGATCAATCATAACCTTGCGATCCATATGTGCGCACTAATATTCATGGATTAGATATGTATATATATATATTGTAAATTTAATTTACCATGATTTATTTTCAATATATTATGTATTAATATAATTTTATTATTAAATTATATCATATATGCATCTGAAACTATAAGGAGACATGGGTGTACACCAATTCATGATGTATGGAATAGCTACACATTGATTATTGTTGAGTACAATGATGATAATCAAATTACTACAAAATCGTGGAATGAATGAAAATATTTGGTGGAGATTCTTGAAAAATACTCTGCCATCATTCTTGCAATGATAATTTCCTAAATAAACCATAAAATGGTTCAGAAGGGAAAATTATTAGTAAAAAATAATGGTTGAAAATTTCATAATATTTAATGTTATAATTATATATTACCAATATGAATTAATATTTTTTAATCCTCATCGTTATAATTTTCTCAATGGTGAGGCTGTGACAACTGCATAGAAAATGGAATTAGTTGATCTATGGGAGAATATAATCATGAGTTTTATAATGGTTGGGATGCTATAATTATTTTAAATTTAGTGGTTATACATAACATGAATGAAAATCCAAAAACATGTTATTAATAATTAATTTCTATTAGTATGTGTAATGAATTTAAGGTATAAACCATTATTTATTTTTTATCTAAATTTGTAATTATTTTCCCATATAATCCATTTATTATTATCAAATATTATTATTTAGGTTGTTTTAGATAGAAATAAAAAAAAAGTATTCTATGATGTATCTCTACACGTGGGGGTATAATATGATTCTATTATATTAGAGGAATGAGGTATTTGTTTTTCAAAAAATGTGTTTAATGGGGTTCAAATTATGAAAATCTATATGATTTTTCATTTTATGAATTAGTGTATTATTAAATCCATTAATCAATAGATTTATATTTTTATACCATTGATTTATTGCTATGTTATTTCATAATCATTCTATTATATCAAGTAACAAATTAATATGACTTATTTAGTTCAGTATATTTATATATAACTTAAGAACATATAAACCATAAAACTATTTTAGGAAAAAACAATTTATAACATCAAACTTTTTTAGATGATCCAAACATTATAGTTGGACTTCATCATAGATGAATAAAAAATATAATACTATAATAATTCCAATGCATCAATATGGACGAAATTCTAATAACTATAGCTTGATTAATCATTTAAAATTATAATTACATATATTCAAAGAAAATTGATGAGCTATAAAAAAATTATAGAACATTGATCAGACTAAACTTTTTCATTTCAATTTTATATATTATCATTTTACATATTCAAGTATATTAAAATATATTTCTATGAAATTTAATTCAATTGGTTTTGGTAACTTTAAATTAAATATTTGTTATATTTTGTGAATTTTGTTACGACATTTTAGCATTTTTGAATAATGGTTTTATATATTCTACGCCTTTATAGAGGGTGATATTGAACCATGAATGATGCATGTTTCAATAAAAACTGTTTCCTTCAAGAAGAATAATGTAATATTTATGTGTGGTAAATGAGAAAACTCAACAAAATATTGGTGTTTTAACTTTTCTAATTTCAAATATTGATATTAATTTTGTTACAAAATTGTATATTTTAATTTTAAATGATGTTATCTGGAAGGCCATGATCAGCATGAGGTTGATAACTTTTTGGATAAATGATCATTTCCCCTCATGTATTATGATATGAGAACCATGGGAGAGTACACAATAATCCACGGAAGAGTATTGGACTCACTAGTTATTTGAACACATTAAGTGTCAGTTCTAAAAAGAATTTTCCTATAAACAAACACATGTTGAGATATGCCATTCTTATATAGGGTAAGAATAGCCAAAAAATACCCCTTCGTGAGTGTTAATTATTTCCAAAAAATTTAAATTTATACAAATTATATAATCCTTAAATTCAAAACACAAAACAAATTCCACCTTTTTTTTGATACATTAATGCAATTGAGGCGTTCAATATTTGATGCACTGGAATATGGTTATGAAGGTTTTGGTGGTTTTCAAGATGATGAGTTTCATGGTGATGTATATGATGATGAAGATGATAGAGATGGTTTTGGATATGATTGAGATGGTGATTGAGATGATGATGGTTATTGTGAGGATAATAGTGATAATGATAATAGTGGTGATGATAATGCTGGCGATGAAATTTTTTGAGTTTTGAGGGAGATTGATCCACCACGTTTTTAATTGATATCTATGTAATATTATAGTTAATTATATAATGTCAATAAATATATTCATTGTTTTATGTTTTTTCTTTCACTAGTTGAATGCATAAAATTGTTTCATGATTTTTCTATATTGGATGGTTGATTTTTTGGGGTGTGGTGAAGGTTTTTGGGTGTGTCCTAGTTATATTACAAGATGGGTGGTGTTGATGGATTCTTAGGTGAAGGATGGATATAAAAACAATATTTATGACATTTTTTATACCTATAACAGTGTTTTAATGAAACCATTGGAATTGAGTAAATACATATGACATAAACCTATATTTTAATGAAAAACATTGTTATAGGTCAATCCACAATCCTACATATCAGATGATGTAGAGAAACATTAGTACTGGATATGCTTACATTTTGCCACGTCCCGGACCCAGGTGCCACGCAATGGGTGCCCCGAGCCCGGTTCGCCACGTGACCTCAAGCACATTTCCCCAAACCCCAGAGGCTGCCGAATAGCAGCAAGGGCCCAGGTCTAATAGTGGGGAAACAATTCCCTCATTTTTCAAAGTGTAGCACAGCGGAAAAAAAAATTGACATACACAACAGCGGGAGCAGTAAACATACACAACCGAATAACTACAGCAACGGATATAACCAACAGTATATGAGTGATGATGATACATGTTTCAAGTTCTAAGAAAATAGCCAGAACATGTTATACATCAATACAGTACAAAAAAATACATAGTACAACAAAACAAGCAGAACAAGCAATTCCTCTCAAGGCAATTCTACAATTACTATTTTAAAGGCATACCCTCGGGTATCCTGGCCAAACGGCTAAACAGTGGAACACACCCCGGGGGTGGTTCCGGATCCAAGAAATGATCCCAACCAACATTTTATTATCATATTTTAATCACCTATGCAATTCTAGGCATTAAACATAGAAACAGACTCAGCCACACGACAGGCCAACATGGGTATGTGGCACGAAAATGCACAAAACACACAACAATTATAAAACTAAACACCAAGCCACCTACCATATACGCCAAAGAGCGTTATACATGAACGTCGGTTCCTAGAACTACCAAGAACGACGTAGATCTGATGAAGAACAAAATCCATTCAAACTTAAATAACTTATGTTAGGAGAATAATTGGTAAGAATAGTTCTAGGAGAGGAGAGGGCTTACCCGTGCGGTTCCAACGAAATCGTCCGAAGCCGAAACGGATTCCAGACGAACGCCTGATGGATCTTCAAAGATTTGGCCTCCTCCATTGGCTCCAAATGGCTCAAACACCTCCTATTCCTAATGAGGAGGCTACTGCCTGTTTTAAGTCAAAAAAACAAATTACACGACGTGTACTTCTGAGTACACGGCATGTACTTCTTTCATTTAACTGTTCATTTGCCGACACCGCCACACTGTTCATCCGTCGACATGAGTACACGACATGTACTCCCAAGTACACGATGTGTACTGTCGACCAGCTGGCAGCGACTCCTAAGCCTTACAGTTTAAGCCTATCGGCTGACTACACGGCGTGTAAGGTACCACTACACGGCGTGTAGATGGTTCCTACACCCTTCGTCGCCGGCATGGCTACATGCCCCGTGTACTCATCCCAACACTGCCAAAAATACACAATGTGTGGAAAAGTACACGGCGTGTAGTTCCAAAATTCAGGATTTTTCCCCATTTTCCATATTTTCTAAAAAAACACTTAAGGAAAAGGAAAAGAAGAAGCTTGTACCTCTTAAATAAGAACCATGTTCTTGAAAACTTCCCCCCTTATAGAAATTCTTCCCCGAATTTCCCTTCCATGGTTGGTGAAGATAAATCTCAGAACAACTCTTTCCACTGAGCACGTACGTCGGCCTCCCGCTCTCAGGTATCGTCCTACACTCGGCCATGCTGCCATAGCACCCGTACTAGAGGAACTGACCGGCCTCGGAGAACCTCCATGATCCTGTCAACGATACGAATCACATGGTCCTCAAAGGACACATCAAGCTGAAGCTCAACCTCCTCTGGCTGAATGGTAGCGACACAACTGAGACACGTGGAAGACGTCGTGCATGGCTCGGTACCATTGCAGTAACTGAAACTGATGGGGAACTGACCCGAATCTTTCCAGAATCTCGAATGTCCCCACATACCTCGGTGAAATATTACTCTCTCTCCTAATCTGCTTGTGTCCCATCCTCGGAGAAACACATAAGAAAACTGGATCCCCAACCACGAACTCCAAAGGTCGTCTGCGGTGATAAACATAAGACTTCTGATGAGACTGCGCGGTAGCCATCCGCTTCCAAATCAACTGGACCTGCTCAGATGTCTCCTACATGAGCTGTGGTCCAAGTAAAGGAGCCTCACCTGCCTCTAACCAGCATAATGTTGATCGTCATGGCCTAGCATATAAAGCCTCGAATTGTTCCATCTCAATAGTTTCCTTAAAACTATTGTTGTATGAAAACTCTACTAAGGGTATATGCTTCTACCAAGATCCACCAAAGTCTAGGACGCATGCACGCAACATGTCCTCTAGAACCTGTATCGTCCGCTCTGACTGGCCATCTATCTGAGGGTGGTATTCTGTGATCAGAAGCACCTGTGTACCCAGCACCCTCTGAAAACACTGCCAGAAACGAGACGTAACGCGGGTGTCCCTATCTGAAACGATAGAACAAGGGACCCCATAAAGACGTACGATATCTCGGATATACAGCCTTCCACGATCGTCCACACTAAAGGTCTCCTTGATCGACAAGAAGTGAGCTACCTTCGTGAGTCTGTCCACAACAACCCACACTGCATCATTACCTCGAGGTGACTTAGGAAATCCCGTCAAGAAATCCATTGCGACATCATCCCATTTCTACTCTGGAATGGGCAACTGCGGTAACAACCCAGCTGGCCTCTCGTGCTACACCTTCACCTGCTGACAGGTCGAACACCTCGTAACAAAACCAGTTATCTCTCTCTTCATACCCGGCCACTAGTACTGACGTCTCAATTCTCGGTACATCTTGGAAACCCTGGGATGAACTTCCCAAGCTGAAGCATGAAACTCCCGCATCAGCTCCTCGCTTATATCTCCTGGAACCCATACCCATCCATGGAAACAGAAAACCTCATCATTGCCTACCGTCCAACCGAGAGGAGGGTTCTCACATGCCACTGACTCCTGTAGAACTAGGCATTCTGAAACCGATAGGTGCCTCATCCTCACTCTATCCAGGAGGGTAGAAGTCACAGATTACGAGGAAAGATAAGTCTGCCCCTGACATTCATGCACATCTAGATGCATCTCAGGGAACAAATCCATAAGCTTCCACTCACCACTGGCCTCCTGCACTACCTGTATCTGAGTCTTCCGGCTCAGTACATCATCTACTGCATCACCTTTACCAGGTGTATAGGCAAGCTCAAAATCGAAGGACTGTAGGTACTCGACCCACATTATCTATTTCAGATTCAGGTCACGCTGAGTAAAGATATACTTGAGGCTTTTGTGGTCAGTGAAAACCACAAAATGCTTTCCCAACAGATAATGTCTCCAACAGAGCAACGCATGAACAACTGCAGCCAACTCGAGATCATGCGTCGGGTAATTCCTCTCATGTGGCCTCAACTTCCGAGACTCGTACGCAACAACTTAGTCGCCCTGCATCAAAACGGCTCCCAGCCCAATCCATGATGCATCACAGTAAACTGTATAGCTCTTCCCCTGCTCTGGGAGTATCAGGATCGCTGCTGAAGTCAACCTTCCCTTCAGGTCTTGAAAAGATGCCTCGCAAGCTTCTGACCAAATGAACTTCACACCAATCTTAGTCAGGCCTGTCAACAGTGCTGCTAAGCGGGAGAAGTCATGTATGAATCATATGTAGTAACCATCCATCCCTAAGAAACTCCATATCTCAAACACATTCTTGGGATTCTCCCAAGAAAATACATCTCTCACCTTCTCTGGGTCTACTGCAACTCCTGCCTCTGAGGTGATATGACCCAGGAAGTGAATCTGGTCCATCCAAAAGTTGCACTTCAAGAGATTAGCATATAGTCGATGCTCTCTCAGTGTACTCAATACGATATCAAGATGGGTGTCATGGTCGTGTCGAGTGTTATAGTACACCAAGATTTCGTCCACGAATACTACCACAAATGAATCATGATACGGATGAAACACACGATTCATTAGAACCATGAAAACTGCTGCCGCATTCGTGAGTCTGAACGGCATAACCGTTTACTCATATAGACCATACCTACTCTTGAAAGCTTTGAGAGGTATATCAGATTGTCTAACGCACAGCTGATGATATATGGATCTCAAGTCAATCTTCGAGAACAATCCTGCTCTACGAAGCTGATGAAACAGATCATCTATCCTCGGGAAGGGATATCGGTTCTTAACTATCAACTGGTTCAGCTTCCAATAATCCACGCAGAGTCGGAGGGTACCGTCCGCCTTTTTTCCAAAAAGGACCGGAGAACCCCAAGGAGAAGTACTGGGTCGGATAAAACCCTTCGCCTGCAGCTCCTCTAACTACCTCTTGATCTCTTGAAACTCAGGCATGACCATCCTATAAGGAGGAATGGACACCCGTGCTTCTCCTGGAACTAGGTCAATAGAGAAATCCAACTCTCGCACCGGAGGTAGACCTGAAAAGTCATCCGGGAAGACATCCCTGAAACAATCAATAACTGGAGGGAAATCCGTCTGACAAGTCCCCTGATCATCCAGATATAAGCTCGCAATCTGGGTTGTGACTCCACCTCGCCAATGATGCTCTAGTCCATCTCGAATCGCCTGAACATCCCATTATCCATTGTATAGAAACTCCCCGCCCTCTGGTGGCGTGAAACGCACCCTGCGATGATAGTAGTCTACAAAGGCTCGGAAGGGAACCAACTAATCCATCCCGAGAATGACATCATAGCTCTTCATCTCCAAGACATAGAAGTCCCAAAGGAAGTGACACCCTCTAACCTCAAGGGGGCCCTCCTTACACTGACGCACACCAGTCGTCCTAGTCCCCAATAGAGTGTCTAGCGTCATGACCTCAGAAGAAGTAGAAACACTGAGCCCGGGCTCTCCACAACGGGTACAAATATAAAACAATGTGTAGCACCCGTATCAAAAAGTACTGAAGACAAGACAAAAGCAACTAGAATAGTACCTCTAACTGTAGAAGGTCCGGGATCCTGCTCCTGCTGGGTCTGTCGCACTGCATATGCCTGCCTAGTGCCAAGACCCTGTGACACAGATTGGCTACCCTGAGCTGTCCCGCCCTGCTGCCTCTACGATCCTGGTGTCTGGCTACCACGGCCACAACCACCATCACTGCCTGCATGCCCTGACGTATTCCAGTTCCCTGACTGGTACGAATCCACTGGTCCTGCTCCCGCACGCGGAGTCTCCACAGACCCCTCTCACTAGCCATTGGTAGAAACACCCTACAAAAGCGCTGCAGATTACCCATCTTGCCGCAAGCTCGACGCTCAACTGGGTCTCGTGGACACTATAGTCTCTTATGCCCCTCTCTGCCACACTGGTATCTCTTGATCGGGCCACATGAAGATATTGACTAGCTGATACTACCACCCTGAGAGAGGTCCATATTTCTCTTCCTCTTTCCAGTATAAATAGGACCAGTAACTGGTGCTGAACCGCCCTGGCCCACACCACTCGATTCCCACAGGTTCCTCTTTATAATCAAGGCCTGGTTCACAATCACGTGTACAGTAGGCAACCTGAAAACATTTACCAGCACTTAGATTTCATACTGAAGACCATTTTCAAAACGTTTGGCTCTCAATGTCTCATCACCCACCAGCATGCGTGCAAAATGCTGAAGCTTTATAAAACGACCAGAGTAGTCCATCATCGACATAGTGCCATGTTGCAGATTCGTGAACTCTCGAGCTCTATCTGCCCTTAGCGTCTCTGGAAAGAATAATTTATAGAATACTACCTAAAAATCATCTCATGCCATGTCCATGTGATGCTCTGTCTGGGTGGTAACATCCCACCACCTCTTGGCAGAATCAGGCAGCATGTAAGTCGCGAGCTTGACCATCCGCCCTGGAGGCGTCTCCAAGTGCTTGAAAATAGTCTACATCGATCCTAGCCATGTCTCTGCAGCCTGTGGTCCTCCGTCCCCTGAAAACGTAGGTGGATTCTGCTGCTGAAAGATACATATCAGATCGGCCATAGATGTGGCAGCCTGTGGTATTCCCTTAAAGGTCTGCATGAACCGCAATAAGCCTTCACGGAACTGCGCCTCCGTGCCTTTGTCCGGTATAATAGTTGGCGCCGCATCTGCCTCTGCTGGTGGATCAACTGGTATCCCATGGCCCACCATCACAGGAGTATAATCATCACTGCTCTCCTGGCGAACAACTCGCGGTCGTCTAGGCGGCATGACACTACAAGGTTAAAATCATGCATGAGATTCAAGATTATTAAGACTGGAAGTGAAGGAACCACAAGGAACAAGAGGAAGAAAGAATTTCAAAATTTGCGAGACAAGACTACACAGCGTGTACAATGACTACACAACGTGTAATTGACTTCCCTTCCCCTGCCCAGGTCCTTCTACATGGCTATGCCACACGGCTTCCATTCAACAAAACTACACGGCAGGTATAATATCTACAAGGCCTGTACGGTGTTATTTTACAACTACTCGTGTCGTCTGTGACACGGCCGACTACTCGGCTTTACACCACACGGTGTGTTACACCCGCACACGGCGAGCACACCATCCTGTTTCCCTACCACACTGCTAACTCTACACAGTATGTCCTCGGACAAGAATACACGGTCTGTCCCACAGGTACACGGCGTGTCTGGGGAGAGGTGACACCGGCCCATGTTGTTAGCTACACGGCCGAGTCCCCAGGTCACACTACACGGCGTGTGTATTATTGACATGTCGTGTTCTGTCAAGGAGTTCACCGACCCATGTTGTTACTTACACGGCTGGACACTGGGTCACACTACACGGCGTGTACATTCGGAACACGGTATGTTTTACTCAAGCATTTCCCCACCCCGTGTCTCCTCCCACACGGTTTGTGACACGGGAATAGACTATACGGCGTGTACTTAGGGTACACAGCGTGTACTCAAAAAGTTCATATTACTTCCCGAACAGAAGAGAATACACGGCGTGTATTAAAATACTACATGGCGTGTATACTGGGTTTGGGGATAGTATGCCTTAGAAACATCTCCGGAACCCAGAAAATACTAAAAACCAACACCTAAGTGTCAAATTCCGATCCGTGAGGGCCCATACTCTCCACGAATCAAAGTTTGACATCTTATCTGTGTTATAACCAATAAACAGTCTATGATCCACTAAATTCAGGTCAATGGGGGCCCATACTATCCAAAAACCAAAGTTTGGTGTCCATTTAATAAACAAGCTCAAACAAACATACCATATCCCAAGGAAGGTATTTATCAAGAAGCTATCACAATAGCATGCTTTATTAGCACAAAAACTATCACAACAACATGCGAATTTCTAATGCACCTACATGGCATGGAAACTATGCATGGCATGTGATATCTAGCATGTGCCTATATGATGCATGAGATGGCATACCATCCACTCATCGGGTTGCAACTAAATAAAACCCACAAATAAAATATAAACTGTACAATCTCAAAGTGTGTTACCCAACGGTGAAAACATATGAACCGTAAAATTGAAAAATCAAAATAATGCAAAATACGAGGTAGACTGGCTTTTCCCTATACACGGGTTAGCTACACCCGGGCACAACTTATTACCAACTACCGTTCCGTCCTATCCCTGAGTACGGATACAAATAGTAAGTCAATGAAAAGAAACCCCTTTGATACCACTTTGTAACGTCCCAGACCTAGGTGCCACGCAATGGGTGCCCCGAGCCCGGTTCGCCACATGACCTCAAGCACATTTCCACAAATGCCAGAGGCTGCTGACTAGAAGTGAGGGCAAAGGTCTGATAGTGGGGAAAATATTCCCTCATTAGTCAAAGTGTAGCATAGCGGAAAAAAAAATAATCTTACATGACAGCAGAAGTAGTAAACATACACAACTGAATAAATACAGCAGTGGATATAACCAACAGTATATAAGTGATTATGCTACATGTTTCAAGTTCTAAGAAAACAGCCAGAACATGTTATACATCAATACAGTACAAAAAAATCCATAGTACAGAAAAACAAGCAAAACATGCAATTCCTCTCAAGGAAATTCTACAATTACTACTTTAAAGGCATACCCTCGGGTATCCTGGACAAACAGCTAAACAGTGGAACACACCCCTGGGGTGGTTCCGGATCCAAACAATGATCCCAACCAACATTTTATTATCATACTTTAATCACCTATGCAATTATAGGCATTAAACATAGCAATGACCTCATCCACACGCCACCCCAACATGGGTTCGCGGCACGAAAATGCACAAAACACGCAGCAGTTGGAATAATAAACACCAAGCCACCTACCTTATACGCCAATGAGCATTATACACGAACGTCGGTTCCCGAAATTTCCAAGAACGGCGTAGATATAATGAAGAACAAAACCCATTAAAATGTAAATAACTTACGTTAGGAGAATAATTGGTAAGAACGGTACCAGGAGAGGAGAGGGCTTACCCGTGTGGTTCCAACAAAATCGTCTGAAGCCGAAACGGATTCTAGACAAACGCCTGGTGGATCTTCAAAGATCCGGCATCTTCCTTTGGATCCAAAATGGCTCAAATTCCATCTCTACAAAATGAGGAGGCTACTACCTATTTTAATCCGAAAAAACAAAGTTCACGGCGTGTACTTATGAGTACACGATGTGTACTTCTTTCATTTAACTGTTCATTTGGTGGCACCGCCACTCTGTTCATCCATCAACATGAGTACACAGCATGTACTCCCATGTACACTGCGTGTACTGTCACCCAGCTGGCGGCGACTCCTCCGACTTACTGTTTAAGCTTGCCAACTGACTACACGGCGTGTAAGGTACCACTACACGGCGTGTAATCAGTTCCTACACCCTTCATCGCTGGCATGGCTACACACCCCGTGTAATCATCCCAACACGAAAAAAAATACACGGCGTGTGGAAAAGTACACGGCGTGTAGTTCCAAAATTCCATATTTTTCCCCATTTTCCATATTTTATCAAAAAACACTTAAGGAAAAGGAAAAGAAGAAGCCCATACCTCTAAAATAAGAACCAGGTTCTTACACATTCTTTATCCTATACCGATGTTTTTATAATATTTTTTATATGGGTATTTTATAGTATTAGGATCATAGGGTTTTGGATGATGGGCTCGGGTGTTAAGTGACCTTTGTTCTGGAGCTCTTGGCCTAGAGTTTTTCTTGACTTATTTTTTCAGAATGGACGATAGAGACTTCCTTTAGGATATTACAATATAGGGAGATGGACCTAAGATATAACTTTCTTTATTTATATATAGTTTAGTTTTTATATGGTAGGTTAGGGAGTTAATGAGTTTTATAGATGATTAAAACCACCCATGTTCAATTGATCAGGTTTACTAGGGGTAGTGAACCTTTGGATATTTTTTGGACTCTTGTCCCAATTTATGAGTTCAGGGCCTATTTAGGTAGTCCAACTATGATTTCATGATAAGTACATTAACCAAGTTAGTACAATTGAACGTTTGATACATGTATATTATTCTGCCATGTTTGAACATAGTTCATACCTGTAGTTCAATGCATTTCATTATCCTCCTTGAGAATGGTATTTGTGATTCATTGTTTTAAACAACTAGGATGAGATCCTAGGTTTCGCAATTCATTCCCTTCCATTTTATGTAATTTTGGATCACCATCTTTATTTGGTGGAAATTCTGGATGTTGTGTCTATGCGAGTCACATTTCACAATTACTTTGTCTTATTCCAATGTGGAGGTATAATTACTTAGGGTGTCAAGATAGAGCCTCAAGATTTTTTTTCATTATTATTTATCTACATCTAATTTATTTTATATCTTCTCTTTATTTTCATACCAATAGTATTTCATCAACTAGGTTGGGCATATCACATGTTATATTCACAAGTTATGATAGTAAATATTAGGAACTCTACCAAGGTGGACTTCTAAGATTTTATTCTCACCCCATTTACATACACCTTGGTGTATAAGAAAAAAATGCCTTATTTTTTGTTCAACATGGGATGTGATTTATCAGATTAAGGCCCAATGTAATATGATCACATCATTTTTCTTGCGCTGAGTCTAAGGATTGTGCTAGATCTATACATCATGTTTCGAGACTATGGAAGTGGTTTGTCTTGTAGGATAATATGAGCATTGTGTATTCATTATCTTCTATACTATCATGTGAATATACTATCCCAGTGGGTGAATGATGTTTAAATAATTTATCTTTGGGTCTATATTCTAAATTCCATTCACTATAGAAAATTTTTGTTTCATTTATTTATTTTAATTCTAAATCTATTGTTAATTTTTTTGTTTGTGTTTTTTTATTTCCATTATCATTAGACCATGATATGAGTGAATATTATTCCTAATATTACCTTTTCAAACATTTATTTTATTTGGATTCCACTAGCATATGGGGAGGCTTGCTTTGGGGTATGTAATGTACTAGATCAGGTGGTTGGTTGTGTCGACCCAAGAAGTTTTGTAATAAAACGGTTGCAAAGGATAATTTTATTTTACTTATCATATAGAGATATAGTATATAAGAGTTATATAATTGTTTCAAGGGTTGTTATGGATATCAGTATACTTATCTATAAACACATTTTCAAGTAGTTAATAAAAGTTTTCACGGTTTTTTGATTGATGAAGTTTATATTTGATGTTACGATTGATTTATTTTATCCATTAGCGATACCTTCATGTTTTTTTATGATTTATGATTTATTGGATATTATAACAACATATATAGGCTTGTTATCATGTATAAAGATAGTAATTTAGGACCCTTCATACATTTTAATGGCTGTGTTATTTTACTAATGATGGAAATTTACTTTTTTAAAGTGTTAGAAACATCTTATATGGTGTTGTATAATAAATATTATTATTGCAATGCTAGAACAAGGTCTATTCGAGGTATCAACAAAGTCCTTTATTTTTATTCCAAATGGAGCGGCCAGGTTACTAACCAGACTAAAAGTAACTTTTACATCTCAAATTGATGTCCGGACAATCATGTTTCCTCCTTGTCCACAAACCTTGACATGCAAAGAAGAACATTTCCTATGGATTATTTTAGAGCTTACATTTATCACACTAGAACACGTATCTTCCATTTGGATAAATTTTTTGGAAGAATTACTGGAAGGATCCTGAATTGGAAGAATTGATTTCTCTCTCTTGGAGGCAAAATTACCCTGGTTAATAATGTGCTTTCCTTTATCCAAGTGCATGCTCTCTCAGCTACATGGGTTCCAAAAGGGTTGGTCTATCAGATTGAAAAGATCTTGGCCTCATTTATTTGGGATGCGAATATGGAAGGAAAGAATCACTCTGCATCCTAGGAAAGAATGGATCGACCGATCGAGTAGGGTGGTATTAATTTCAGAAATCTCTTGGATACTCTTCAGTGTATGCAGGAAAAGCTGGAGCGGGAGGTTCTCGAGGAGAAGACATTATGGGGCAGATTCATGGCCAAAAAAATCACTTCTTCTTCGGATCTTGCTAAATACAGTGCTTCATACCTATTGTATATCATCCACCCTCACACTAATTCCCTTCAGAACCATTCTCGGTGGATTGTGGGAAAATGTGAGAACTCTTTCTCGAATCATAATTGTGCAGGATCCTGTCTCGGATTCCCTGGATGTCCTGTCCCATATATTTCCTTCAATAAAGCAAGAAGACATGACGGTTTCATTAATACTATTCTAGATGAGCAGGAAAACACTATTTTTGAGTGTATTGATCTCAACAGTGAGCCTAAAAAATTTGTTTTTACTGGATCATCATCGGGAATCTTCTTTGTGAAGTATTCTTACAGGATTACACTTTCGGCTGGGCAAATGGGGAAATAGGGAAAGCTGGTGTGGTTCAAGGAACTCCCTAAAAAGAACAAATTTCTAGTGTGGAGGATCCTCAATAAGTAAATTCCTAATGATGATCTAATTAAGCGTAGATGAATTCATTTGGTTTCCAGGTGTGCGTGTTGTGCTGATCACCAGGAGGAGAGTCTGTACCATCTCTTCTTCAAAGGGTGTTGGGCACGTGATCTCTGGTTAGCTTTTGGGGATTTCACTGGCTATTCTTCTCCTGAGTTGTGGGTGTCTGTTTTCCTCAAGATATGGTTTCATGGTGCTGGACTCACTGGTCTGTAATCAAAAGCAGGGGAAGTTTTCATCTCCGCCGGCTGCTGGTGTATCTGGAATGCTCGGAAAAAATCATGTTTTGAAGGTATTTCTTGCTCCGGGAGGATGATTGTCTCCAGAACCCATAACCTCATGGCAGAACTTGTGCGGCTTTTCAAAAATTGGATGGCAGTTCCTACCATCAACTCTTCCGCTGCTTGCTTTTCCCATGCTCAGTCAAGATCTAATATTTACCAAGGATGCTGGGTCAGGTGGTACCCCCACTGCGCCGGCCTCAAGCTGAATACAGATGGCTCCTTTTCCTATGGTGTCATGAGGGAAGGTGGGGTGGTGAGGGACTCTCAGGGTTTCATTATTTTGGCCATCTCTGTATTCTGTGGCAGTGGTGATTCACTTAAGGCCGAAGCCATAGCTCTGAACATGTGTCTGCTTCTTTGAGATCTTGCTAACATCAATCTGGAAGCAGTTGAAACGGACTCCATGACGCTCTATGAGTCCTTTCTTGGTTCAAGAACTACTCCATGGTCTATTTAATTCATCATTCGACGGTGCATTGGCATAATTAATAATCAGACGAGTATTCTTCATAACTAGCGGGATGGTAATAAAGTGGTAGGCATTCTTGCTTCTAAGGCGGATCAGCATACTCAGATTACCTATTTTTCCAACATGGATGAATTTCCTTCAGAGGGCATCAACCTTGTGATAGGGGATTCTCTCAGACTCCATTACATCAGACCCCCTTATTTTTTTGTTGTTCCTCTTTGGTTTTCCATTAAGTGTTTTGTATGTTTTTGGACTTCAGAAAATTAAATAAATATGATTATGATGATACTAATGTAATGTATGTAAAAAATTTCTCTGATGAATGGTCATGAATATCCTTTGTCGATGTGTTCACGTATAGTGGATTTGTATTCCATTTTTCAAGTGATTAATGTAATACCCTATGGGTGGGAGTGGGATTTGGGATGGCATGAAATTATGGGTGGCTCGATGAAGGAAAGGATTCCTAAGAGATGTTTGGATTGGGATCGAGTTTCCTTATTGTTTTTGAATCCCTAATTAATTTCTTAGTTAGGATGAAGATACCTTGTAATTTTTAACTAGATTTCTGAGAGTTGTGTTGGATTCTTGATTTTGTTGATAGAAAATATTTTGATATTTTCATGAACATATAGTTTCTTATTTCTCATTGGGTAGTGTGGATAGAGTGTGGTTGGTATCTCATGTATTTGGATTTATAATTGGGTGGAGGGGTCTTTTGGTTTATCTTTTACTAAAGGGAGATTCCTTGGTATGAAGTGTAGTGTTAGTGGGGCTCTGGTTGGTTAGAATTTTCCTACGTTAGGGTCATGGTCAGTGGATTAGGTGAATTAGAATATGATATTTTAATAATGGACCACAAGATAAATAGAGTCTATGAGATGTTTATAGAGAATCGCTCTTCCTTGATTAATATATTTTTGGTTCGGGAGGATTTTGGTGTAATGAATTATAGAGTGAAGGATTGCCTTGTGGGTTTCTCGTAGTGAATATTGAGATGTGTGTGGATCCATTGATTGTTTTTAGGTCTCAAGGAATCCCAGGTGGGGTTGTTTTGGTACAATATTTTTTTAATATTACATTAGATGTAGGGTATGGGAAGCCTGAAATTGGGGATTTCACCAACTAAATTCGATTATGGTGGCCTTCATTTTATGTAGTTCATAGTGTTTAGGGATTCTGTTTCTAGTGTGTTTAGAATGAGTGGTGGTGGTTTTTTGATGTTGGTCTTTTAGTGTGAGTTGTTATTCCTTGTATTGAATGAAAATTTGATATTAAATTGATCATCAGCCATTAAGAGTGGTGTTTGGTTGAGTTTTAATTATATTGATACTCCTATAGTGGGGGGAATCTCATTAGTCATGGTTGAATGACCCTGAAACTAATTGATTCATGGGTATGGTGAGACTGGTCGATATATTTCCATGGTTTCATTGGAATTTATTATGTTCATTGTGAATCATGGTTTCTTGTTGAACATATATACTTCATTCATTTAGGAAGCGTTTGTGGTGGGGATCATGTAATGGAAAAAATCGTGTTGGTTTGTGAAATATTAGGTAAATTTGATTTTTTTTCTCTTAGGTAGTTTTAAATGATAAAATATTAATTTATCATATATGTAGATCTCAAATAATATTTTTACCTCTTAGTAGGCCCTAGAGATGTTTTTTTACCCAATGGAATGAGTTTGGGCTAATACCGGGCTCTTTAAATCTTGGCAGAATATTTAGAATTTAAATAATTTCATAATAATTTTTTTATGAATAATTATTTGGTGATATATTAGGTTTGGATAATCGAATTGGGATTTTAACATCGTGGTTCATTAATAAAATTTTGGGTTTTCCTCAATATTCCACTACCATTCACCGACCACTGAGGCTCGGTTCATGTCCCATTTTCTTTTTCTTTTCTTTTTTAACCTCTTACACTTTTACTTTTTCTCTCTCCTTTTCATACTTTTCCACTTTTCATCTCACACATTCCCATTGGGGATTATCATTTTCATGGTTGAGATAGGATAATGAGTAGAAGTGGGAGAGACAATGTAGAGGAGGGTGGAGGGGCCACCAGGGATCTCTGAAGTGTCCGAGTCGTTGTATGACAGCTATAGGTTATGGTTCGAATTAATGAATCAGTGGTTCCATCCATAAGGTAGAACCTTATTAATCATTACACTATAAATCCTCATAGTGTAGTTTATTTTTTGTTCTAATCTTGTTTTTTTCGTATTAGGGCCCCCTAGTTGGTCAATCCGGGTAGTTTCGAGAAAAATCAAGGGTTTTAGGCTATTTGCAATAGTTTCCAATTCAGAAATCCCAATCACATGTTTTGTGGTTTGAATAGAACATGAAATGTGTTCTTAAAATTGATTGAATATATGTTTTTAAAAGTAAACTCTTTTCACATTATGTACATGTTGTGTAGTAGTAAATGGATATGTAGCTGATTACATGTGAAGATAGAGGTTTAGGAATTACATGCTATAGAATTTAGTGACACATCGTGTTGTAGAAATTTCCTATATAGACATATACTTGGTACGTAAGAGTTTTTTAACAAAAAATCATGTAATAGGACTAAATGTCCTATAGTTTTACATGGAAATGTGTCTAGGGGTTAGTAAGAAACCCCGTGTGGGGGGTACATGGTTTTGTAGTAGTATATGGCCGGACCCCATGTATTCCATGGATGTGTACTAGCACATGTCTATAACAAGAGTGTTTAATGTCCCTGTAGAACTATATAGATAGGTGAAATTTTGAGATTATATGACATATAAATATAATAAAACATCGTGAACTTTTTCTTGCAAAGTTTATGGGTGTCTTTGTTGCCCAATGTCACAATTGGACTAGTGAGTAGTGTATTCTATGAATTTTTCAATTTACGGAACAATGGTTGAATCCTTTTGGAATTTATGTGCCATATAGCCTTTGTTTCAAACCAAGAGAATATATTTTAGGATTGCATTGTGTTTTTTGGTCAATGTTCCAGAATGGGGTTTGGTTTTGAGTTGTGAGGCTTGAGTTGTTGTTGTGTTTTTTCTAATATATTTAGATTTAAAATTCCAGGTAAAGTATAGTTAAGATATTTATAAAAATAGAAGGATGTGGGATTGATTGTTTTAATGAATGTGATCATTAGATCTATTTATTATTGTTTATAATGAGTCTATTAAGTTATGGACTAGTATAATCCTTCATGGTTGAATGATATTGTCGGTTGTAATGTACATCCAGGTGGAATTGATAAGAGTTTGAGAGAGGTCTAAGGGACTTATTTGAAGAATTCACTTCTAGGAACCATGGGCTTGAGGTTTCCCCTATGGGAGTGGTTTTGGTTGTGGTTTACCTTCTTGGAATTTTGAACAAATAGATGTGAACTCAGGGGCCATCTACAGTAACTTTTATCTTGATTTTCCCTTTGTGTGGTTCTTTAGGATACCTTATAGGGTGTCTAATTTGATATATCATTTTGGATATTTGGAGTATGTATGATGATTTTTTCCCTATGATATGGAATGCTCTAGTTCTGTTACTTTTGGTTGGATGTTACTTTTATTAGGTTACCCTAGTTCTGGAGCATTTGGCATGTATAATTGGGGTGGTTATTATTCACTATTGAATGATATAAGAGAAAATTGGAATGTTACTAGTCTTGGTGTTGTCACATAGATTTTTATGTTTTTTCTAATTTGTTGGTTTGTTATTTTGAGGAAGGTCTATAGAGATAATTTATGATCTGTATGAGTTAAATCAGCCTAGTTTTGTTTATTTTGTAGTCTAGGCATAATGGATAATGGATTATGTTTCACTCACGGGGAACTATTTATGAGTAGGGGTCATGGTCAATCAGCATGACCGTGACATACGATGAATTTAATTCACCCATTTAGTACATTAGGACCTTTGGGACATGGGTGGGATTATCCCATTTTTTCCCAAAGTTCATACTTCCAGTTAAGATCTTTAAATTGGAGTCTAAGAGAACAGTTTCTCTATTTCATTGGTTTATATTTCCAATATTCTAGGGTTTGAATGTTGTTCCTATCATATCATTGGAATTTTGTAGATCCATCATGACATGGAAGATTTTTTTGATGTTTTGTTTTTAGCTGAATTTTATTATTCCTCTAGATTAGGATAGAGAAATTTCTGATTCATCATTAGATTTAGGATAGAAATATTGATTCATTTTTTACATATTATAAAACTTTTTTTCATTGGATTATTTTTGTGTTAGTTTACTTTATTCAACTAGTCTGGGAATATCACATACTGAATTCTCATGATATAATAACTAATTTCATGACTTCCATTGGGGTTTTATTACTATGATATTTTTCTCATCCCGAGTAAGTGAACCTTAGTGTACGTGATGACCATATGTATGGTTTCACGTAGAGACCATGATGTAGTTGATTTGGTGATGTCATAGGGTTTAATGATAGGTTTGGTTTATTGATGTGGCTATTGAGGATGGCGTTGATGTTGTTTAGAACTTATAGAAACTAGGTACGTGGATAGGCACATATTAGTTTTTTTAGATCCATGTGTATTTTCTTCATCGATTTTATCCAATTTAGTTTGTTTTCCTAGTAGGGGACCATTATTTTTCGAGTTTTTTTCATTGAGTATGTATGTTGTATTCTATTTATAGTAGTATTATTTAATATTAGTGTGTTATTTTTATATTCCCCCTAATGTTAGTTTTTTTTATTTTTTTGGTTTCAATATAAAGTGATTTGATTTTCATTTGTCCAAAAATACCCCCACCATGCCTTATTATTTTTTGGCTTCTAGTTAGAAACCCCTAGCATACTAAGAGGCGTAGTAGAGGTATTGTTGCTAGCCAAATCTGGTGGTGTGTCGAGTTGACTTGGTCTAATTTGTGTCAAATACGAAATCACTAGTTCATTCCATTATCCATTAACAAACTAAGATTCAATGGCTATGAAAAAAGTCAATACATATATAAGATATGTTCAGTCATATCAAGATCATGATCAGAACCGCATTGATCAAACCACCCAAAATAAATTACCACCATCACACACCTACCCTTATAGTGTACACTGGTGTAATAAGTGGTTGTTTGTTCAATCCTATGAAACATGAATATGCATATTTTATTTAAAATTAAATTATTATTATATTTTATATTTCATTATTATTTTATATAAAATATTATTTAATGAGTTTGATAAAATTTATATATTGATACAAAGAAAACAAAATGATATTTTTCAAAAATATTTATTTTTAATTAAAAAACTATTATTTATATATACAATAATTTTGAAATAAATGATATTTTAAATAAATAATAATATTAAATAATATTTATTTAAATATAAATCATAATTTAATTTAATAATCCCAGTGGATTTTTTTGCGGGAAAAATTGTTGTTTGTTTAATTAAAACATGTATTTTCCACTATATATGTATTTCTAATTACAAGTCCAAATTCTCATATGTTCAAAAAATCGGAAATAAATATTATTTTTGAAATAAAAAACATTTAAATTATCCAATATTATTTTTTTTTAAAATTTTCAATGATAATAATGTTATTGTGTTAAAATTAAACATAATATAGATAAATGATAGATATTTTGACATAAAAATATCCCAAAATTGATGTAACAAATACTATAAAGTGTTTCATGGAACTAAAATAGATTTAATTCTTCAAATAATTCATTCTTGATTTTTTTGGAATAACTATTCATACTTATATTGAATCTAATAGAACCTATATTGTAATTTACGGTTCTAGAAACATTACATTATAAAGAGGAATCACTTAAAAATGACAAATGATATTATTTTATGGAGTTTGTCTCTTTACCTAATTTAATATTATAAACCATTAATTTTTGGAAAAACAATGAAAAAACATAAATTTTTTTTAATTATTTTCTCACTTTGATACCAACACTTATGTCTAAAATCAAATAAAAAATCCCTTTACCTATTTCTACAAATATCCACCCAACTTCTGATTCCTCTTCACTCAATATTCATTTATTAATAATTTACATTACCTACCCTCTTCCAATGACTCCAAATGTGTTCCCAAGATCTTAAAAATATCCTCCCACATTTAAAGCATCACCTTTCCAAGGTATGTTATTCTCATAATCTTCCATTTTATTCAATTACTATCATTGAAATATGATTTTGTTTTCAATAATTACTGTTGTAATGTGTTTTTAAACATCCATTTACTTTCCTTATTATTCCAATGTAATGTGTAACAACCCAGAATTTTATTAAGATATTTCCCATCTTATTTTTATTTCATATAGTATAGATCATATAACATAAGTTATAGAACATAATAAAAACATTTTAAATGAATAACAAATTAAATAAGAGGTGTTTTAGCGGTAAAGGATCATATACCATTGAAATAGAAACATGCCATTTGGAAGAGTAATATGACCCATATGAATACTAAATCGACCTAATGAATATTAAACTCACGTATGTAAGTATACATAAAATTTAGTTATCTCCAATGTCAAAATATATTAAAATTATATCTTAGTATAAGTAAATGAATAATTTACAAATTATTAATTATGTGTTTATATATTTTGTGAGTCATATATATTTAATTACTTTATAATATTTATTAAAATTATTTTAAATAAATTATGTTTTTATAAAATGGATTTATAAATCAATACATTGTTTTCTTATGATATTAGGATAATATTTTAGGCTATATTTAATTATTCTAGGTTGTATAAATCCTTTCTAAATTCAAAATCAGTATTTTTCGATTAAATATTTTTTATTTTAAAATTAAATTTCACAAATTTAGAAAATTATTTTGATAAAATTGATTTAATTTTATAATCCTAAATATAAACAAATGTTGGGGGTGAATTTTTGGGATTTTACTAAAATACATGAATTTTTGGTGAATAGTAAAATAATAAAATTTATGATAAATGCAAAATATATGATTTTTTATTTCATTGATTATGGATGGATGATTTCAGAACAATTTGTTTGGAATAAAAATCACTTATTACTATTTTTTCTCATAATAATCAATAGTATTTCTTGTCTTGAGAAAAATAATAAAATAATGAATAAGATATTAAAAAATCATCCCTCTTCTACACTATAAAACCACCCCAATTCCTCTTCTCCAAACTCATATATTCATTTAAGATTATCAATTTCCTACCCAAATAAACATCTATAGTATTTTCCCATGTTCAGGATCTCTTGATAAATCCTAAGCACCAAAACCTAATTCTTTAATGAGGTTCTTAATGATGATATGTGAAGAGGTAAACCCTCTTCGGTTTTATTTTAATTTTATTTCAAGTTCATTTATTTTATTATCATATCCTAAACACCTTTACAAATGATCATGATAACTCTAGTATCTTATATATCATATAATGATATCATTTTAATTTAATATCCTTCATCAACTACTATATATCTTGCTTTTATTTTAAAAATTAAATCATCTTCTAAGAGGTGCCGATTTACAACCATCGTGGATGATGAACCTTCATTTTTCAATTTATCATTCAAGGATGGTAATAAATCCATTTTTTCGGTATAAAAATATTTTAAAATATTCATTATATATTATTTTATCATTTTAGAACAATCATATATATATATATATATATATGATATTATATAATAGAACAAAACTGGTTCATTGTGCTTGACAAACCATCATAAAAATCTAATCGATTATGACTAAATATCTTATCTAATGATTCATTCTCATAACTTGTAATGAAATGATATATATATATATTTATAATTTTTTATGTTTATTTATATTATATAAATTCAATTCGATATAATTATACCCATTCCATATTATCTTCCGTACTCAAATACAATTATATCGACCGTGAAACCCACAAAATCAAATGCTATCGAGTGATAAAACTAAATCTTATAACATATTAAAAAGGCCATATTTGAACATAATAAAATTATAATAAAAAAAATAAATGAATATATTTTTCATAATTAAATAATTAATAAATTTGTTTGATTATCCTAGATGTTATGTTCAAATGCACAAAACATTCTGATATAAGGAATGGGTTTCTACCCGAACCTCCATTTTCTATTGGGTTAATCATTTTATCTCATTACACAAATGATATTTATAGTTATTTATACTTATTTCTCATAAATTATGTTAACATTTTCATATATATTTGTAAAAATCATAATCCTTTAATATTTTATGTGGGGTCACACATTTCTAAATGAAATTTCTCAAATTATTCCACATAAACATGACAGATTGAAGGGAACTTCTCAAATTCATACCTATTTTCATGGGAAATCTATAATATGTTTTATTAAAAAATTGTTTTTCTAAAATCACTCAATTTGTTATAAAACCCCATATTAGGACACTTCTAGTTTTATATAATGATTTTCAAAAATAACTATTCTTTTCAAAGTAGAAGATTATTCCTATCAAGAATTATCTGAAGATTTTATATGATTATTTTCATATATTTCAACATTATTGTTGATTATAATTTTTAATTGTAATTAATATTTCATGTAATCATATACCACATTTTATTTAAGGGTTTATGATAATTTTGAATGTGGATGTCCTATATTGATACCATTCACCATATTACTCAGAATGGTTAGTGTTTATGTTTAATTATTAGGGAAAGTTATTTAAATTTTAATTAATAGTTTCAATATGAATTTATATAATTTTTATGTCCCACCAATTTTATATTAAGAATTCATGGGGCTTATTATGTGATCATAGGGGCCCTCTATATCCCCTCGATGCATTGGTATGTCCCATGAGACAAACTAGACTTAGTTCTTACCTTATTAGTAATGGTGTATGGGTCGTGGCCTTGACAGTATGATTATGATGTCTGACACTATGAATGCCCTCATTTTGAATATAGTATTTTATTGTATTGGTTATTATTATACTTGTAGAATATTTATGGTTATATTTTATTGTGGAATTATTAAATGAGATTTTATTCCTTCCATATTGTGCTCAAGATTGTGTTTTAATGGCATTTATACTTTTAGTTTTTCATGATACCTTATTATTTATATTTTTTCTTTTTTACATACCATTATTGATCATATAAAATCACCCCATTTTATGTTTTATTTTACTACAGGATGAGAAGATTTATATTATTAATGTATTATAGGTATAATCAATGAGTTATGCGAGTTAATAAGGGATCTTCTATACTATATTTTATTTCAAGTTGTATTGTTAAACTTATGTAGGTATATGGTATTCCAAAAAAAATAATATTCATTCCATTGGGATGAATATTCCTTTTTTAAAATAAATTTCAATAAAAATATGGAACTAATTCTGGGAAACTCGGTTTGGGGACAAATAATTGGTATTGAAGGATGTTTAGTAGAATACAAGGAAACTATATTTAGAAGACATAGATTATTGAAAAAAACCCTAATATATAGTTTGAAGATAAGTATACCATAATATAATAGTATATTACTTTGGAAGATATTATTTGGATCTTCCGAGAAATGTATCCATTTATGGATACTACCAGTGGATGTTGTTCTGGCATAGATGTACCTAGGAGGAACAACTCCGACAAGTTGTTATGGGACTAACTCCTGGTAAAATAGTACAAAAAATGGGACTTATTGCACATATATTTTGACACTCTTGTGGGATATTAATAAGATAATTTACATTTTATTTACAATCCATTATGAAGTACATAAAAGTAATTTATTCTTCAAAGAAACCATGTTCATGTTTATGATATTAGTTATGCATAAGATTTCAATTTATGTTAATTATTTATCTTTTTGATATTATGAATTATGATTCTTGAACTAATATATTTTGTGTCAATATTTATAAATATATCCTAGTGGAATGAATGTAAACCACATAAATACTCATATACCATGTAGGTATTTCCCTCATATAGAAGAAAATGATGTTGGATCAGGAGTTGGGACTCGTGCTATGAAATGTATAACTATACCCAGACAACTAACTTGGGTTATAAACAATAACCTTAACCATATAGAGAATACTAATCCACAACAAGGAGGAGAAATGATATAACTTATTTATAGGATAAAATTATCCATCATTTAATTGGACTATAAACCCATTCAGAGAAGAGTAGTGGATAAGTTCACTAGAGAAGATCATTCACGCATTGGGGAGTAATGAAGGGGATAAGGTTATAATGGCATTTTATCATCTTTCAGGAGATGTTGATCAGTGGTGGTCATTGATTCAAAACAAAAAGGAGGAGAAATATACTGAAAATATTGAATTGAGGTAATTTAATTAAAATTTCAAAAATATATATTTTCCTCATAAACTGTCAACTGATATGGAATAAGAATTCTTCATTCTATAATAAAAAGAGGATAAAAATGTTGTAAAGTATGAATCGAAATTCACAATATTATCCAGGAATGTTGTGAAATACATATATAATGAAAGTATAAATATTTATCTATTACTTATTGGTTTAAAACCATTCCTCTGAAGGGAACTATTACGCCAATGTTTCTTATCATATAACGATTTAATCTCATGTGCTATCAAGACAGAAAAAGAATTATCTATGTCAGCTGATTTTAATAGAATGCAATAAAAGAAGAGGTTTGTTGAAAAATCTATAAAATGAAATAAGGAAAAGGGGATAAAGGTACGAATTTATTTTCCATCCTCTGTTAATTGTTGGAAGAAACACCCCGGTATTTTCTTAGAAGGTATGGGGGTTTGTTACATGTGTGGAGGAAAAAGCCACTAGGGCCATGATTGTAAGGGAATGAAATAAGATGAAAATGTTCAATTATACAATTAAAAATATATGGTACATTATAAAAATGATTTTCCTAAGCTTAAAGGAAACATTCCTCACTGAAGATCAAGGGATTAAGGCCAAACATATGCGGTCAAAACTACTGAGGCTGAAGATGCTAATGTTGTGGTGGAAGGAACATTAATTGTTTCCTCAAAAATACCCAATGCATTATTTGATTCAAGATCATTGAATTATTTAATATCTTACTAGTTTTGGTGAAAATTATATATTTCCAATTTTATTTAAAAATTAGTTGTCAGTCAAAACTTTTAATATAAGTATATTTGCAAAAAACAGGTTTCAATAAGTCCCTAAAATGACTAATAAACATTAATTTGTTGCTAACATTATCAGCATACATATTATTTACTTTGATATAATATTATGTATGGATTGGCTCTCAAATTGTTATGTGAAAAACATTTGAAGGAAGTAGGAGGTTACATTTTTTTGAGAATAATATAGAATCCATTATCATTAGAGAAAAAACATCATCATCTGATTCTTATCAAGATCCACCAACAGTAAAAATACTAAATGTATTTCTTGGGGGCAATGATAATGAAATATCTATGAGTGAGGAAAGAGATCATAAAATTGAGGATGTACCTATTTTCAATAATATATTGAGGTTGTTCCATATTCGTTACTTGGACATCCTCCAAGGTGGGATGTTGAGTTCTATATTTATTTAATTCCTGGTTCAAGATATATATCAAATACTCCTTATAGAATGGAAACTATGGAATTAGTAGAACTGAAAAAACAACTAGAAAAATTTTGTGATAAAGGATTTATTCACCCCAGTGTTTCTCCATGGGGATCTCCTATTATTGTTTATGAATAAATATGGATCTATGAGGACTCACATTGACTACAGGGAGGTCAATTATATTATGAAAAAGAATGAGTATCCTTATCCTCACATTGATGATTTATTTGATCAACTTCATAGAGAAAAATATTTTTTGAAGATATTCCTTCGATCTGGATATAATCAGTTTCTTTTGAGAAAGGAATATATTATAAAAATATCTTTTTGAACTAGGTATGGTAATTATTAGTATATTGAAATTCTTTTTGACTGACTAATGAACCATCTATTTTCATTGATCTAATGAATAGAGTTTTCATGGAATAAATTGGCGAATTTATTGTGGTACATAGTGATGATATATTATTATACTCCAAAATATATGAAGTATATGAGAATCACTTGTAGGTTATTCTAAAAAATTGTAGAAGAAATGAACTATATGGGACATTTATCAAGTGTTACTTTTGGCTTTAATAAGTTTCTTTTCATGGACATGTTGTCTCTAAGGATGGAATCTCAGTTGACCCTACAATGAAAAAGGTTATTCAAGAATGTCCTACTCCAACGAACATAACTTAGTTACATAGTTTCATTTCTTTAGAATGTTATTATTGGTGTTTCATTCAGAACATCGCCTGATCATCCATCTTATTAACCAAGATTACTCATAAAGGGGTTATGTTCATATGGAAAAATTAATGTGAAGAATATTTTTATGAATTGAATACGAGATTAGTAAATGATGTGATCCTAACACTACCATTGAGGAATGGTGGATTTTGGATCTATAGTGATTCATTAAACAATGAAATAGGTTTTTTTCTTATACATAATACTAGAGTTATTCCCTATGAATCATGGAAGTTAAACATTAATTAATATAACTTTCCAACTTGTGATATTTTGTCAAAAGATGTAATATTTTCTATGAAGATATGGAGACACTATTTCTAAGGAGATAGATGTGAGATATATACATATCAAATTACCTTGAAATATATATTCTCACAGAAATAACTCATCATGAGAATAGTTTTCTTGCATAAGAAACACATGTATTATTATTGTTCCACACACTACCACCCAGGAAATGAAAATAATGTATCTAATGCATTGAAAGATTAAGGATCATGGTGTTCTAATCAAAATAAGAAATTATAAGGATCCTTTGTATATAGATCTAGTAAGGATTCATATGGAAATTATCAAAGAATATTAAACATCACTACTTTTTCAACTGGTTTCCCAACCATATTTTTTTGTAAAAAAATTAATAGATCTTTGTCTGATGATGAGAATCATCAAAATGAAATTATAGTTGTGAATGATGGGAATTCAGCAGACTTTGTGTATTAGGATGCAATGGTGAAATTTTGGTAGAGGTTATCTACTCTCTCTATCCCCATTTTACAAAGGGAGTTATTGGATGATTCCCATAGTCGTAATTTCTCTCTACACTTTGGTATCACTATAATTTATATAGATTTGAGGGAAAATTTCTTGTGGGATAGCATGAGGTAGAAATTTTCTGATTATGTATCAAAACATTCATTATTTGAATAATTTAATACCGAAATAGTACATCCTAGATGAGTCATGCAACCTCTACTTATTTTAACATGGTAATGTTATTTCATTAATATGTACTTTGTCCCTGGATTACCAAAAACACTAATAAATAATGATGAAATATTGTTAATTGTGGATTAAATTATCAAATCTGCAAATTTACTCATTATAAGGAAGGATTCTCCACTTAAGAACCTTGTATGAATCTATATTAATGATGTTGTAATACTCAATGGAGTACCTCTATCTATTGTGTCTATTCATGATCCACGATTTACAACAATTATTTAGAAAATTATCCATAAATCATTGGGTATAAAGCTTCATTTGAGTACTTTCAATCACTCTCAAACTAACCAGCAGTCTGAAAAAAAGATCCAAACATTAAAAGAAATGTTGAGATCATGATCGCTCATCTTTAAAGGGTTATTTGATCATTATATTCCACTGGTGGTGTTTTACTAAAAAAAATATCTTTCATTATAGTATTCAAATGGGACCATATAAATAATTTTACATAAAGAGATATCGAACGTTGAAATTTTGGGATGAAGTTGTTGAGTGGAAGCTTGTGGGCCCATGGGTTGTGGAGAAAACAACAGTGATAGTAATGAGTATTCAACCCACATCAAAGAAGCTTAATGTAGGAAAAATATCATTGCAGATAATCAAAGGAATAATTTATAATTTCAAGTGGGAGGTCATGTTTTCTTGAATGTATCTCCATGGAAGGGTGTTATAATATTTGGAATGAAAGGGAAATTAACCCCCTTGAACATTGGTCCTTTTGAAATTATTGAGAGAATTGGCGATCTTCCTTATCGTTTCAAAATGTCACCCAGCCTATCCAAAGTATACAATTTGTTCATAATATCTTTATTAAGGATGTACATGCCAGACCCAACACATGTACTCACCTCTGAAGATATTTAATTGGAAGCTGAAACTTACAATAAAAAGGCTATCCAGATTCTAGACACTAAAAAAAATATGTTGAGGAATCATATTACTCAGATGGTAAAGGTTCTTTGGAAAAATAATAAATTCAAGAGGTGACGTGGGAGCCTGAGGAACTTATGATGAATAACAATCCAAATATTTTTGTGCGGTGTCAATCAAAAATTTCGTGGATGAAATTTCTGTAAGAGGGGACAATTTAATGACCCAAAATTCCATAAATTATATTTATGTTATTATGTTTATTTATTATAGTATAGATCACATAAAATCATTTATATAACATAATTCAAACTTTAAAAATTATGAATGAATGAAATAAGTGGTGTTTCTGGATGTTAAGGAACGTATACCAAAGAAATATAAACCTACTCTTTAGAATTGTAATATGACCCTTATGAATATTAAATTAACCAAATGATGAGTACCTACACCCATGAAAGTATAAATAAAATTTATCCATCTCGTAAGTGAATGTATGATATAATTATAACATAGAATAAGTAAATGAATAATTTAAAAATTATTAATTAATTATTGTTTTTTTGTGAGTCATAAATATTTAATTAAAATTAATAATATTAAACAAACAAAAATTTATTTTCAAAAAATTTATTAAAAATAAATAAAATTATTTCTTATGATTTTAGGATAATTTTATGAGACCTTATATAATATTTTAGAGTGTTAAAAAATCAGTTTTAAATTTCAAATTTGTGTTCTTCAAGTAAATAATGATTTATATTAAAATAAGTTCCAAACATTTAGTAAATTATTTTGATAAGATGGAGTCCATTTTTTAATTCTATAGGTCAAAAAATTGTTGGGGGGAATTTTTTTGATTTTTCTAAAATACATGAATTTTTAGTGAATAGTCAAATAAAATAATTTACGATAAATGCTAAATACATGATTTATTGAGTCATAGGTGATTTATGGATGATGTATTCACACATGGTTAGAACACAAATGTTCTCATTACTATTTTTTCTCAATAATTTCCACTATTTATTTTCTTGATAAAAATAATAAAATAATGAATAGGATAATAAAGAATCACCCATCTCATCCCCTATAAAAACCACCTCTCAACCCTCTTATCCTCACTCATATAGGCCTTGAATCATGTCAATTTTCTTAAAATAACATCTTCCCTAGTTTCTCCCAACATCCCTGACCTATTGATATATATAAAATACAAAAAACCCTTCCTTTAAGGAGGTTCTCAAGGGGGATATTTCAAGGGGTAAACCCTATTCCTTTTTCTTTTATTTTCATTTCATGTTCTTTAATTTTTTTTATCCTCTAATCACCTTCTATGCCCAAATTATAATGATAAATACAATATAATATATATAATATAATGATATCATGTAAATATAATATCATTTCTCAAACTACTATCTCTCTCTTTAAAAAAATTGAAATCATCATCGGGGATGTGCTTATTTACAACCTTCGTGAATTTCAAACCATTATTTTTAAATTTCACCTTGAAGGATATTAACGAAACAATTTTTATGGTATAAAAATATTATTAAAAAAATTATTATATAATACATAATAATTATGTAACCGTATTATATATATGATATTAAATAATAGAAGAAAACTAGTTCATTGTGATCGATGAACCGCCGTAAATATCGAAATGATTATAAAAAATGTATTATATAATGATTCATATTTATACCATGTAAGAAAATGATGTATATTAATATTTATACTTATTTTTATTCATTGATATCATATATATTTTATTTTGTATAATTATAAACATTCCACATGAACTGATGTACTTATATACAAGTATACTGATTTGGAAAACCATGGAAACGAACACTCCCAATCAATAAAACAATACGTTATAACTCATCAAAAAGGCCATAAATGAACTTAATAAAATTATAATAAATAAAATAATTGTATATAATTTACTTAATTAATTATCTAATTTATTTAATTTGATTATCCATGAAGTTACGGTCTAGTTCAAAACACATTTGGACATATGGTAAGAGTTTCTACATGAACATCCATTTTCTTTTTGGTTACTTTTTAACCTATTTACCCCAATGCTATTATTAATTATTATTATGTTCTACATATAAATTATATTGGAATGTTCTATATATGTGTACCACTAATAATCTTTATTTATTTTATGGGGGATTATATAGTTCAAAAAGATATTTCTCAAATTTGTACTGATAAACAATACCGATTCAAGGGAACATCTTGAATTATTAAATATTTTCAAGGTCACTCTGTAATATATGTTAAGAAATTAATTTTTTTAAAACCAATCCTTGTATTATTATAACAAATTATAATTTCACTTATGGTTTAATACAATTATTTTTCCAAAAGAACTATTATTTTTAAAGTAAATGGGCATTCTCGTCAACAATTATAAGACAATGTTATAAGAGTATTTTCATATATTTGAACACTCTTGTTAATTTTTTTAAAAGGGATTAATATTTTATGATATCATATACCATATTTTTTATGGTTTATTTTTTTATTATGGATGTACTATCTGGATATCATTCACCAAATAAGTTTGAGTAGTTATTGATTGTGTTTACTTAATGTGGAAATTTATTTACATTTCATATGTTAGTTTAAATATGAATGTATATATTGGTTATGATTCCCCCTTTCATATAAGGAATTAATTGGACCTAGTAATTGACTAGTGGGGCCCTCTATAGCCCATCGATGAATTGATAGGTCTCGTGAGACAAACTAGCTTCTGTTTTTACCCATTATGTATAGTGACTTGGTCAAGACCTTGATGCAGTGAATATGATGTTCGATATTATGAATTCCCTCATAATAAATCTATTATTTGACATTCCATGTAATTATTCACAAATTACATTATCCATTCTTATGTTTTATAGTAAAATTATTAAATCATCACTTATTCCTTCAATATTATGCTCAAGATTGTGTTTTAATGGCATGCGTACTCTTTGTAATTCATCATGCCTTATTATTTATGTTTCTAATATTTTAATTACCCTAGTCGAGCTATGCACTTTCTTATTTAAAATTTTCAATGGGATGAATGATTTTCAGGGATAATATATGAGTAATGGGAGTTACTAATGTATCTATTATATTTTATTTCATTTTAAATTTTAATTTTGATCATAGATATCTATCTGTTCTTCCAAAACTACTAAACTATTCTATCATTTGGGATGTGTATTAACTGATTATTTTCCATTATAATAAAATAAGGTAGAATATTTGTGAAATTGCGGTTGGGGAATTTACATATTGAGAGACAAACTTTTACAGTCATTAAACAATTCCATGAACCTTAGAGTGTAACTTTTATGCTGCAAAAGTATCACGCGATTTTCCATGAAAAACACTTGTATTGTGAATAACCATCCTCATTTAAACTAAAGTTTATTCACTGAATTTTAAATATCCTTCATTGTTTTTGGACCCCCATATGTGTAATCCACACTACATTGTAATGGGATCCAAATTTATTAATTTTTTTCTTATGTTGTATGATCTATATGGCACACAAATGAATTTACATGATACGTATGTGATTGGTGGGACAAAATAATATATCGTTATAATGAATTGGGTAATGTCTTTATCCCATGAGATACCATTTAGGGTTCACATATATTTATCCCATAAAAATATGTTATGATATATCTTGTTTATCCTTTACATATTCTTATGATGTAATATTTTTGTTGTCTCTGCATTAAGATAATTCCTTGATGTTATCATCCTATGAAATTATTCAATGGTCATGATTGTGATTATCACATTTTTAAATCACTATTATATTCCCTTTAATCATACAATCATATTTACCTCATGTCATACATTGATTATTACCATATGGGTCTTTATAGATCACATATTTGTTTTATCACCCATCGTTATCCCATGAACTTTTATAAGGTCAATTTAATATAATTGAATGTCATTGTGTTTTTCAATAATTTCATTATATCAAATATTGAGGTTATTATAACATATATCTAATTACCCGATGACACTGAGTCGGTCTGTCATTTGGGATTTTATTATGGGTATCATTATGTCGTAAATCAGGAAATTATGTTTAAAAATATATTGTTTTTCAAAATCCTTAGCAAATAATTGCCTAGTTTTTTCGTTGATTATGATATAATAACATGATTAAAACCCCATGTATTAGTGTAGAAATAAGAAAATACAATTAAATATTTGTAAAGCATAGGGTTCCCATTTTTCTATCCAAATGAATCCATGTATTGATATTGGCTTGTGGAAGAGACTTTGGAATAGTTTCACCTAGGGAAATAACCATAAAAATGTTGAATTAGTTTTTAATCTGATAATAATTTAGTGAATGAAAATACCTATGATATCAAATATGAATAGATATTCCCATAAGTTATTTTTTTGATAATAATTTTCTTTTTACAAACCATTATAAAGGGACAAAACATTTCTATAAATTGCTAGGTATAAAAATAAATCATGTAAAGTATAGATTGAAACCTATAAAATCATAGGTTTTGGAATATATTTCATTTATTGGTTATATGTTTAATGATCATTGATTACAATTATATGTTTAATATATTGAAAATTCTTGTCACTATTTTTTATTAATTATTATTAATATCAAGAAATAGGAGGAACTGTGAAAACAACCAATGTGATAAGGAATGTGATGACTAAAAAATGATATTCCCAAAATAAAGAGAATAATAGTTTTAATTTTTTTTAAAATAATTATAAATTAAAATATAATTTGAAAATAATCATGAATTTGGAAAAACACCCACATCCCCCAATGAAAATCCATGTTGCAATAGAGACCATTTTTATTAAAGCCCTCCAACTTTTAGTGGGCCTTTCATTCCCTTAGTCACAAAAAAATTGTACAACACCAATAAACATAGATTCTATATAATGATATGTGAAATATAATGTTTTTTTGTCTATTTATTTCATATATGAAGATTCCGATCAGTGTTACATGTTGGTCCACATTACAAATCCCATGGACACAAACTATGTGCTAAAGTGGATACATTTAGGAATTTTTTTCAATACATGTTTTACCTAAACCCTCGAAGTAAAAATGGAGAGGAATTTTATTTGTATATATTAAAAGGATGTTGAATACATAAGTCATACGCGGTGAACATCATAGGACATGCACTATATACATAGGGCTTTGTCATTGACCATGAATGTAAATTTGATCAATTTTTATGTGGGTTAAAGTTGGATCTAATAAATGATCTTGAAATTCAAGACATTGAATGATATGATGGGATTTTATTGTAGGGAGTCAAATTAATAATAAATATTAGAAAATCGAAATGTTATAATGGGCCTAGAGAAAGGAAGTGGGGAATAGAGATTTATATATGAAGAGAGATGGAGAAATATCAGTTGGTAATGAATGTCTAACATCCCACTAATCAAAATTAAAGGAAGAATAATGAAAGAAATTATCAAAAGGGACAAAAAAATTTTGTAGGTATGATAAGAAAGGGACCCTAGATACTAAATGTTGATGCAAGATTCCCACAGATCTGATGGTAGAAAGTAATTCTCCAACCATCCCTTAGACTATCGTTCAATGTTTCAACATCAAGGAACATAGAAAAATTGTATAAAAATGAAATATGAAATGTGTTGTTGATTATAACCAATAAAAACAACTTACAAGACCTATAGATAAAGGGAAATCATATAAAATCAAAAAATATTAGGTGGATCTCAAAAAGTAGTAGTGATGGGTATTCAATTCATTAATTCATGGATATTGAATGTAATATTTCATTCTAGTTTGCTGGATTCATTAATGTCAAAAAAAATTTGAATAACTTATCAATCACTACTTCAAAACATGGATGAAGAGTTATTAGTGATGAAGTGAAATAAGTTAGTTATTTCATCACAATAATATAATTTCATCCTTATCAATATTTTTCTGTTGAATTTTCTGGGAAAACATTTGATTCTCAAATTATCAGAAACTGATGCTATTCTAGATATGGATTGATATGGTTTGAATTCCCTTATATAGAACCAATATAAATTTATTAGATAAATATATCACCCTCTATATCATGAATCTTCTGCTAATTTATATAAAACAAAAATAATTAGGATGAATCATTATTTGAATATTCATATTAACAATTTTTATTTTTACCTTATGTGAATGTGTATCTATCTCAAATAATTGGGACGATGAAAATATCATCCATGATAACATGACTACTATAGTGAATTTAAAACTTTTTTTATAATAATTTCATTGTCTTACCCTAAGTAGAGAGGTTGAGTTTTCACTCCAACATATACCAAATTAATTAAAATATTCAAAACTTCATATAAAATAGATATTATTGATTATGATGATCTAATGAATGAACTACATAAGAAATAAATTGTCTATATTCCCATTTACATCAATATGGGGTGCGCTGATACTTTATTTCATGATGGTGGATTAGTGAATATGACATGGAAATAATTATTATGAGCTTAAATGGATATTGATAAATATAAAATATACTAATCAATTGATTTATTTATATTTTGATTAGTAATGTGGAGCCTATTATTTCCCTATTGTGGATATTTGGTGATGATGTTATCACATAAATGTGAAGATGGATGATATCCCAAATACTACATTATCACAAGGTAATTGTACTATGAGTTCATAGTGATGGCTTTTGGGCTCAAAAATTGTCCATAAATATTCGTGGAATTAATAAATAGGGTCATTATGGATTTCCATGACAAATGTTTTGAAGTATTTATAGATGATATTCTGATTGACTTGAAAATAAAAGAAGAAAATGAGGATAATTTGAATATTGTACAAAAGTTCATTCCAAAGGAAAAATTATATTCAAATTATAGTAAATGTAATGATTTCCTGGGAAAAATAACCATTATAGAAAATTTTATCAGTAGTAATTTGATATTAATGGATCATTCAACGGAAATAAAAATTGACGGATTGACCTAACCAACATATGTTATTGAGATCCATGGATTTATTGAATAATATAGTCGATTTTTGTGAAATATTATAATCAGGTTTAGTCCCTCTAACCATGATAAATTTTATTGGTGTGAACATTTACAAATTGATGAATGAGATGATACATTTAAAGACATAAATAAGTGGATATTTCCAAAAACTATTATTACATTACTGACATGTGAAGAATGATATTTGATCTAAAATAATTTTTCAAAAGGTTCATGGGTGTGTACACATGAATGATGAAAAGTGATAACCCATTTATATCATCTGAGTAAGGATTAATGGGAATAATACATTATAGATATTATGGAATTGGATATAGTTATCTTGGAATTGAATATTTGGTGGTATTATCACTACAAAGATAAGTGTGATGTATAAATATAATAATATCCTCAAGAATATATTCACACAAAAGGATCCCAATATTTTCCAATGAAGGATGATATATCTAATCAAGTTTTGTAACTATTAAATTCAATATCATCATGTGAATGATAACAAGGTGGTTAATGTTGTAACTAGAAAGGATATAACTAACCAATCGCTGACAATGATCAAAAGGGATCACGTCTTCTTGGACATAAAATAGATAGATATGGAAACTAGAAAGGGAGAATCATCCAACCAAGATAAAATAAATTATCTTCCATTTTAATGGGGGTATATATGGCCACAAAATATGATGTTAAGATACATAGGATGGAATTTAATATTCCTGAGATCAATATAGGAAAAAGATAAATTTATAAGGTTTGGAACCCAAGTGAGTGCCCCATCAATTCCAAAATAGAATAGGTAACTTCTAGATGATGAAAATAACTCATCCTTCTCTATTCATCTATGTAGACCTAAAATATAATGTGATATGAAGGAAAATATATAGTGAGATAATATGGATTTGGTGAGTGGAGAATTTAGATCTCAATGCTATGTGTGATAAAATTTCAATGCATAATGAAGTATGTCTAAGGGTATAAAGAAACCTTTTCCCATATCATTAAAAAAATCGGAAAACATAAAAATGGAATTCATTTTTCGATTACCCTAGACATCTAATTAAAATAATTATATTTTTGTGGTTGTGAATCACATTATAAATTCATCACATTTCATTGAAATCATGTAACACTTCTCTCTTAACGAACTCACCATGATATATATAGTGGATATGGTAAGATGAAAAGGTGTTTCACTGTCCACTATAAATGGTTATGATATGATGTTTACCTTAGGGTTCTAGAAAATCCTTCCATAAGTGTTTTATTTAAAGCTGAGTTGAAATACTATTTTCACCCTCATATGGATTGTATATCTAAAATAACCATTCAAATTCTAGAGGATATTCTGAGATCTCACTCAATGGATTTTGAAGGAATTTGTGATTAAAAACATCCCATAGTGGAGTTATCAAATAAAAATATTTTCCATTCTAAAATTTAATTAACATAATATGTGGATATATATGGGTAGATGTGTGAGACATTGAATTATTATGATGATATTGGAGAGAATAAATAGAAGGGACCTCATCTTATCCAAGAGAAAATAGATAAATTTCCAACCATTCAGTGTGTAACAACCCAATATTTCATAGAACATTGTCCATTTAATGTAATATAATACCGTATATTTCACGTAACACCGACATGCCTTGAGTTATACCCAAGATTGAGTTTCTTTAAAACAACACATTATAATAATAATTATTTAAACGATATATTTATTTATCAATGAAATATTGTAATATGAATAGTACCAAACAAAAATTAATGTTATTTATAATGTTTTCACATAAATAAAACATATTTATAATTAAATGTATATGTTTTGATAAAATAGTTATACATTAAAAAAAATATTTTCATAAAAGAAATGCTTTTTATTCATTTTGTGAAAAAAATGAAATTAATTTTAGACACTCATAAATATTTAATTTAGTGAAATAAACATAGTTTTTGGATTTGTAATATCAATTTTATCTTAGGGGTTTTTTTGTATTTTTCTAAAAACGTTCAATTTTTTATGAATACTAAAAAATACTACATAGTACATAAAAACTGACTTTTTCATTTTAATATTTTTTTAAATTAAAATTTATCTTAACGTCAAAATAATTACATAATAAATATAATAGTAAAATTTTAGTCATTTGAGTCATTTTGAAATAAGATTAGATATATATAATTTTATTTAAATTTTTAACGACTTGTACCCACATTCTTTGTACATTTTCAAAATTGTATAAAACGTAATTATACCGCTTATGTGATTTAAATTTCAAAAATCCAATAGAAATTATTTTCATAGGTAAGTAAAATGTGGATCAATAGGATGAAAATAATTAATGCTGAATAATAACTTTTGAATTTTATTTAACACGGTTAAATGTAAATAGGGTAATTAATTGTAAAAAAAATATTATATTAATACAAAATTATCCTAACACATGTCCAAATTCTATTGGATACGTGTATTATGACAAAAATAATCCTTATGAAAAAAATATTATCCTTTTTAATCCACTTTTGTTAGATTAAGTTATTTATTAAATTTTATTTAAAGAAGAGTTCAAAGTGTAAAATTCAAATTTTAATAACTAAATAATTTTAATATAGGGATATACATAAGTCAAATTATACTATAAATATTCATTATAAATATAAAAATATTTCATACAACATGGTATTTTATTTTTAATTTTAATAAATTAAATAATTAAATTTATTTATGACATAATAATGATGCAGTATTTTCAAAATTAATGAAAGAAACAAATAAATAATATAACAAAAATGAAAATAAATATAATTTAACGTTTTGATTCCATAAAAATATTCAAGATGTCATTTATATATGATGTATGAGTTAATTCCTTCGGTTATATGTAATCATTATGTTATGACTTTAATAAAAATTAATTACTAAATAGTGTCAAAATTGACATAAATGAGTTTAAAAAGAATTATTTTTTGAAATGATATAAAATATTAATATCTATAGATCATCCAAATAATATGGATAGTGTTAAAACATCATAAATGGTCTACTTTAGGTTCTCTTGGAAGTTTATGGTTAATATATTAACAACGTAGTATAAAAATGCAAGAGGACATGGGGAGAGTCAACTTATTTTATAAAGGGTTAAAGCTAAAATATAAGGTTAATTGTCAGACATAAACATGTCTAAAACCTATTGGTTGGGATTATTTCTACTCATCCTCATATTATCCTCTATGTAAATCAATTTGGAGCTATTATATTCCTAAAAAAATTACATAATAATAAATATTTCAAGATTTTCGTAATGTGCCCCTCAACTCTCTTATAAAAGAGGACTTCCCTTCCTCTATAATTCACACCTCTAAAGCCATTTGGATCAGCCAATATCTGGCCAAATATCCCCCAAACTACCTTAAATTAGACTTAGAGGCCTTAACTTGTTCATAAATCAATCTTATGGAACCATTTTCATCAAATAAAATGGAAATACCCGAAGAAATTTTAATTATTTTATCACTACATTCAAAGTTATTTTATTCTTCTACTTTCTCTTTATTTGTTGATACCATAATAAATTAATAATTACAGTATCTTCTAAATGCTAAGATGTTATTATAAATATGGTAAAATTATTTTCATTATTCTATCCATTCTTTGAATGGCAATTTCACCATGCCTGCGTACGTAAGTCTTACCGCCTCCACATCATGGTTTTGTTTTTTATTTAAAACTAACTTATTTGGATGGGTATAATAATGAGTGTAATTAATTTATATACATAATATAACATGTAAATGACTCAATATATATAATATAACATCCAATAAAATAATGTTTCACCATTAGTAGAATGATATTTTCGCTCGTGCGTACGTACGGCTTATTGTCTCCATGACGCGATAAGATTCATCTTCAATGATCTCCTTTCTAGATTTTTTATACAAAAAACATGTTGAGTAATTATAAGGTATATTAAATACTATTTCTAATGGAATAATATATATTTATGTATATAAATATATTTCATTACATACTTCTATACAATACGATATGAAAACGGAAACAACGTTCATGCGTACGTACGGACTACCGGCTCCATGAATGGTGTTTCCATTTCATATATCTATCGATTATAAATATTTATATTCTAAATATTTATGATATATAAATCATGTTTTACATTATGGAAGTATTTAAACCATGATCTTAGTGATACGATCAAGACTAAAAGTTAAAACACGAACGATAAAGAAAGCTATTATTACATTAAATGTTACTTTAACATGGAAATTATTATTAAATGTGTTGTGTAAAGTCATAAATGGATCATATATGATATCAAAAATATTAATATTGTTATGGTATAATTTAATAACATAATATTTTCATTATAAATGAGGTTAAATTCACCGTCGACTCAATGAAATTTCAAGGTAAGGGTTAATTCCCCAATGTCATTACTATCGGAGATTATTTATGTGTAAGTATTTACTGGGAAATATTTTTCATCCATGTAAATGTTTCATTAAAAACCTTTCAAGAATTATATTTTAATGTTTTTTGTAAGGTAACTTTAGCAATTTAATCATTTATAATGTTTTAATGATTTATTTTTCTAAATCTTTTTAATTACTTCCCGTGTTTTCAAAATTATTTTATGTATTTATTTATATAGACAAGATTAATTTAAAATGTTAATTCCTTTAAAAAGTTTCAATTTGGTATGATAGACTTTGATTGAAAACATCTGTTTTAAATGACTTAATTTATAAATGTGTAACTTTTAAATGATTTCACAAAAAATGATATTTCTCTCAAAGAGTTTTACTGATCATTTTCAACTATGTCAACATCGTTTATTGGATATTATCTTGATTGAGGTTGATTTATTATAATACAATTATCCCTATTATATTGAATCTGTTATGACCTGTCGAACTGTGAATGTTCAATTTTTATATCATTTATGGTGTATGGTTAAAGTATTGAAATTTCGTGACCTAATTTTAAAATTAATGTTTATATTATGTTTGAACATTTTCATTTGAGGAATGCATTGGACTTAGTAAGTGATGGGCGTGGACCTTTATAGCCATTGAATACATCAGTAGGAATCATGAGAGAAACTAGTGTCTTGGCACAAGGCCTTAACATAATTTATATTTTGGGTCTTGGCACGAGTCCTTGAAACTTTGGTCAAGATGTCCGACATTATTCATTTCATCATTATTAGATTAGTTATTAATTTTACATGTGATTATTTGATATGTAGAATCTCAATGTGAAAAAGTAAATGGGATTATTTGATTTATCATTTCCATATTATACTGAAGTTTATGATTGAAGGGCTTGTGTTTCAATTTTATACATTTCCATAAATGTTTTTGATTATTTATGATAGATTCCAATATATTGTTTATCCTTATTAAGAATCTAGGATCTCCCCTTTCATAATATTTATTTTCCCAAGATTCCAAGATCTTGATTATTATTCATATGCAGGTTTAATCTAGGAGAATAATGGAATTATAAAAGGATTATATATGTTGTGTTTTATGTTGTAAATTTTAATGCGATTTTCATGAATGTAGTCTATTTTCCAAGACTACTAAACTGATTTTTGATTCGGGACTCGATTCCATGAAATCATGCCAATATATTAAAATAATGCACCGGATCTGGGATTCTAGGGTTGGGGCATTACAGTTGGTATCAATTGATGTTTGTAAATGACCTAGGAAACTAGATTTAGATAAAATATGATTATAGAATATTTAACTAAGATTGACTTTGAGGAATAATATAGAAGAAAATTCAAAAAATGTGGTAATGTAGATATTATGTGGGTTTTCCAAGCAATACAACCTTGTTTGGATACTACAAGTGGACGTGGTCCTACCACTGATTTACCTAGGATTGAAAACTCTTACAAGGAGTTTCAGGCTTGACCCGAGTTATCCTCGTACATGACAATGTTAGTAACACACCAAGTTTAAATAAAATAATCGATGTTAGTAATTATAATAAATAAAATTTGTTACTAAATAATAAGTTATTATTATTAATTTTTTTATTAAATATTACTCTTAAAAAGTTTGTATTATTCATTAAAATATGAAATTATAATTAATAAATATATATAAATATAGGATATAATTAATTTTTTTTATAAAAAAATCATTTTCTTATTGATTTTAATATCTTTCTAAATATAATTTTATTGAATTAAAAATATTTTAAAAACATAATAAAATGTAGAAGTGTTATTTTATAATATATTAACTAATAAATATAATCAAAGTTAATATTAAGAATAATATATTATTATAAATTCTGTTTAATGGAAACTAGATATTATTTTTAATATAGTATGTATTTAAGAAAATTTATTAAAAAACTAATAATAAATGAATAAACAGTTTGAATAAAAACATATGATACATAGATAAAAATATAAGGAAATGAAAACAAGATTTAATTTAAAAAAAGAAATAAATTAGGGGTTTTGGGTTAATGGGAAACATGAGATGCACTTAGGGTTAGACAAAACCAAATCTGGGGGATTCTCTATTCTTGATAGGTGAGTGCGATTTAGGGCCGATGTTGAGGGCTTCTTCACTGAAGGTTCGTATAGATCATTCAATCATGGTAGATGAATCATATCGAGTTGAGTCTGGTTCGTCTTCTAATTAGATGTTGATGCCAAGACCTAGCAGGTTCGAACACAGTGTTGGCGGAGCTTGAAGCCGAGAAAGAACCTCGATCTAGATTTGAGATCGAGTACGTAAGAAGAGATTTCGAGTCCCAGTTAGGGTTTGATCTCTCATTTATCTTGTTTTTGTGGTCCAAATAATAAGGATAGATCTCAGATCTTTCAAGTAGGAGTAATTTTTTTTTATCCGAATCTATTTTCTAGTTTTGTTTTCGGTGTATTATTTTCCAATATTTTCAATATTCATCCACTTTATTCTTCCCTCGATGTTTGATGTCCCATGTTAGTATTATAATATCATAATTTCCATTTCAGTGTTATCAACGATTTTAGCTTTTTATTCGAATATGAATATTTAAAATCTGATCGATTATTTTGCTTTGATGGGTTGACAATGATTCATGTTGTCTTCTTCCTTTAATATATCATCAAAATGATATAAACATGTATATTTATCAATCTCATTTAACACTTGCACTAGAAGTGAGGAAAATCCTCTCCATATATTCCAAAATGAATACATCAACGTAATTTAATTTATATATCATCGTTTTTTTCTCTTTTTTCAACTTGTGGATTCATTCGGATTTGCATTTATCTGTGTTAAAGTCAACCTATACATTTTTATGTGGGGGTAGCTTCTTTGATTCTAATATTGGAGCCACATTGTAATTATTTTACATGAACTAAAACTTCTATATAATTAAGTTTAGACTCATTGGTTTTCCAAAAAAATTCACATAGATGAAAGTGAGGGAAAAGGGTCATGAACCTATCTTCCTTTCATTTTTCAGTGTTTTTTCTAGGCAATGGAAGGGAATCAAGACACTAGAAATATGAAGAAAGAATAAAAAATAATTTGGTAAGGGATTAATATTAATTTTAATTGATTTATTTGAAATACAATTTTATTATTATGAATTAAATTTTATGGGTTTTTGTGTGAGGGAGATTATATATATTTTAATTTATTATTCATATTTGAATTATAATGAATTAATTTTAGGTTCTAAATTATGTTTTCATAAGAGATCATTTTATTAAAATGATATTTTTTTATTATATAGAATCATATTATATATTTTATTTTAGTATTTATCTTTTGATTATTTTCAATATATAATTTTAAGTTTGTGTAAGGGGAAGTTTTCCCATTTAAAGTTATAATCCCTAATTTTTGTGGTTTTCTAATTGTTTATTTCGATTCCAGGTTTTTTACTTCTATAAAGTTCAACTATATACTTTCAATTAAAAAATTGAATATATGTGTGTTTTTATTCATGCATGATATATATATATATATATATATATATATATATATGAATATATATATATTTCTATATTTATGGTTGATATATATATGTATAGAATTAAATTGAAGCTTAATTTTCTATACACTTCGATTAAATCATCCAAGTATCTAATTATGGGTGTAATATACATGTGTATATGATAATCAATCATATATATAAAAATAATTTATTTAATGTTCAAGATCATTGGTTTTTAATTCTGGATTATGTATATACATATATATGCACTTAATGTTATGTTCCTTAAAACATAAGTGCATATATATATATATATATATATATATATATCTATGAAAGGATGATTTTTTTTGTAAATAAATAGAACATTGATAATTTTGCGTGAAACACATAATTATCTTATTCTTATAATTAATTTTTTTGAATGAAATATTATCTGTTCGTTATTTCTATTATTTTATAACTTCATTTAATTATTTCATGCATAAAATAAATCAAACAAAAATGTAATAAAAATTTTAAGTATGTAAAAAATAATTAATCTGCCATGTGGTTAAGAAATGTTTATGTATTATATGATTTGGTTATACCAAGATGAATATGTAATTCATAATGATGATTAGTAGTTATATAATCATATATAAATAAAACTGAACATTCCCATTTCATGTATGATTATATATATATTAAAATAAAACCATCTGAATATATATATATATAAATAATTATTAGAATTATTTTTTTATAAAATATGGTAGTTGAACATTGTAAATATGGTAGGGAATTGGGGAGTGAAACCAATCCCTCATTATGTGGGTAGGCCCACGATACCCTTCCATGTTTCCTGTTACCAAAATTATTTGTTTTCAAACGAAATCATATACATTCTTCCATAATATCACTGGATTATTTTTAAATCAATATAAGCATATATATTTTGAATATATTTAAGTATTTATAATACATAGATAATTTAAATATTATTTTCATGGTATTTTCTGAATGTATTTTGAATCATATTGTTAAAAGGATTTTCAAGGGCATTTCTCAATGTTAATTTTCAAAACATGATTTTCTAAAAAATATTTCAATGTTCTTACAACCCCTTACTTGGAAATTTAATGCATGCTCTTTTATTTTTAAATTTTTTTCACAAGAATCATAGATGTTCTATTTCGGTCTTCGACACATTTGGGGTTAGCGCATGCGGAATCATAGTAGAAAATTTTTTGTTTTTGTTCAGCTCTGTTAAATGTAAGGTTTTGTCTAATCCTCAAGAACCTAGACTGGTAAAAGGTCATAATTTATGTTATCTGTTATGTAATTATTCAGTTTATTTTATAAGAAATAAATGACATAGCTTTTTTTAAGCACTGATTCTGGATGAGCGGGCTTGGGTCATTATAATCGGTATCACAGGAATGATTTATACAATTTTGAAGATTAGATGTTGTCTTTTTGTAAAACAAAATCAATGCGGTGGAATTTTCATTTTATATTTAAATCCCCTAATATTGTTTTTAATTCTAATTTTAAAAATTCATAATTTTTGTAAGTCCAATGAAATAATTGTGAGAGCGCAATTCATTTAATAGGGGGTGGGGTGTAACACCCCATGTTTAAATAAAATAATCAATGTAAGTAATTATAATAAATCAAATTTGTAACTAAATATTTAGTTACTATTATTATCTTCTTTATTAAATATTACCCTTCAAAAGGTGGTATTATTCATTAAAATATGAAATTATAATTTATAAATACATATAAATACATGCTATAATTATGAAAAAAATTAATATAAATTGTTTTTTGAAATGATTTTTAAACATTATTAACATAAAATTCTATTGAATTAATAATATTTTAAAAACAAAATTAAATATACAAGTTATATTTTCAAATATATTAACAAATAAATATTATTCAAGTTAATATTAAAAATAAAATATTATTAGACATTTTTTAAATGAAAGTATATATTATTTTCAATATAGTATATATTTATAAAATTTTTTATTAAATAACTAATAGTAAAAGAACAAATGATTTGAATAAAAAAATGATGATAAATAGATACGAATAAAAAGAAACAAAAAACAGATTTCTATTTTAAAAGGAATCAATTTGGGGTTTCAAGTTAAAGGGAAACATGGGATCCGCTTAGGGTTGGAGAAAACCAACTAACAAAATGTCGTCATTCTTGAGAGGCAAGTGCAATTAAGGGCCAGTGTAGAGGGCTTCTTCGCTGAAGGTCCATATTTGTATTTCAATCATGTTAGAAGAATCAAACCAAGTCGGGGATAGTTCACCTTTTGTGAGACATCAAGGCTGAGACCAAGCAATGATGAACACAGCATTGGAGGAGCTCAAAGATGAGAAAGAACATAGATCTGAATATGATTTTGAGTGCCTAAAAAGAGATTTAGAGTCACATTTAGGATTCAATCATTCATTTATCTAGTTTTTGTGTTCCAAATAATAGGGAAAGATCTCAGATCTTCCATGTAGGTTTTGTTTAATTATTTTTTTTATCCAAATTTGTTTTCTAGTTTCGTTTATGGTGTTTTAATTTCCATAATTTTCAATACTCATCAACTTGATTATTCCTTCAATGTTTGATGTCCCCTTTCCGTATTATAGTATCTGAATTTCCATGTCATTGTTATCATCGATTTTGATTTTTTCATTGGACATCAATATTTAAAAAGTGATCGATTATTATAATTTAATGGTTTGATAATGATTTATGTTGTCTTCTTAATTTAATTCATCATCAAAATTACATAAACTATTATATTTTACTATCTTGTTTAATGCTTGCACTGGAAGATATGGAACTCATCTCCATATATTCCAAAATTTAAGCATCAATGTAATGAAATTTATATAACATCATTTTGTCTTTAAAAAAAATTAGGGATTCTTTTGGATTTTCATTTATCCGTGTTAAATCCTACTTGTCCATTTTCATGTGAAGGTAGCTTCATTGAAACTAAAATTATAGTCACTTTTCAATTATTTTATGCGAAATAGAACTGCTATATAAAGTAGTTTAGACACATTGGTTGTCCAATGAAATATCACACAGAGGAAAGTGAGGCAAAAAGGTCATGAACCTATCTTCCTTCCATTTTTTAGTGTTTTTTCTATATAATTTAAAGGAAACGATACGCCTGTAATTGGAAGAATAGATGCACAAGAATTTGGTATGGGATTATTATTATCTTATTTGATTTATTTGAAATACACTTTGTTTATTATAATTTTAATTTATTTGTTTTGTGTGTAAGGGAGATTATATATTTTAATTTAGTGTTCTTATTTAAATTATAAAGAATTATTTTTAGGTTCTAATTTCAGTTTGCATAAGGGATCATTTTTTTAAGAGATATGTGTTATAAGATGTAATATCATATTATATATTTTATTTTAGTATTAAGCTTTTGATTGTTTTCAAGATATAATTTTATGTTTGTGTAAGTGGGAGTTTGTTCATTTTAAGTTTTAAGCCCTACTTTTTCTAGTTTTCTAATTATTTATTATGATTCCATGTTCTATAATTCTATGAAGTCCAACTCTATAATTTCAATTCACAAAGTGATTATATGTGTGTTTTTGTTTATGAATGATATATATATATATATATGAATATATATATATTCATATTTTTGTGTGATATATATGTATATATTTATATTGATGTTTTATTTTACAAAAACATCGATTAAATCATCTAAGTTACTAATTATTGGTGTAAGATTCATGTGTATATTCTAATCAAATATATATATATAAATAATTTATTTAACGTTCAAGATCATTGGTTTCTAAATCCAGATTATGTATATACCAATATATGTACATAAAGTTATGTTCCTTAAAACAAAAGTGCATATATATATACACACACATCCAAAAAAGGATGATTGTTTTTTGAAACTAAAAAACTATTATATACTTTATATTTTAAATAAATTCTCTAATTAAATAATATTAATTAGAATATAAATTATAATAAAATTTAACGATGTCAAATGTTATTTTTCTACATGTAATCAAGTTGTTAGTGTCATAAAAACTAATATATTCCACTGAATAATTCGTCTTATGTAATTAAATAAATTATATTTTAAAAAAAAATTCTCCTGGAAAATTAAATATTACTTTCAAAATGAAAATATTGAAATTATCCAATATAGAATTTTTTTAAAAAAATCTAATAAAAATGAATTTTGCGTAAAATTGAAAATTTCATTAAATAAAACTTCGGTATTATGACATAATAATAACCCAAAAGATCTTCAATGAATACAATTAAATGTAACCATATCCCAAAATATAATTTCCTATTTCTTTTTTAATGTTATATTAATATTTCTAGAAACTTATTATGTATCCTAAAAAACCTCTGTTATAATATATTGTTGTATTCACAATTATTTTGCAACAAGACTTAATTACACTTCACCGTTGATATTATTTAATAATTTTTATTAAAACTGTAATAAAATATTTAAAATCAATTCAATTCGGTTTAATAAAATGAGAAAATTAGGAGATGGTTTGTAATTTTTATTATTATTTAAGTTTGATTCTAGAACCAATGTTTATAGATTAATCAATTATCCCTCTAACATTTTCTATAAATACGCATCCATCCTCTCATTCCTTGTTACTAAAATATCTTATATCATGCATATTCTATTCATTTCCTTTGTTGAATTCTGGTTTGATTTTATTTGGTTATATATCAAATTACCCAAATATATTTGGTATGTCGATATTTTGTATCATGAACCCATCCCCCCAAAAGTACATATCCTATAAAAAATTATAGAATATAGATACTGAAACAAAATGCCCAACACTAATAGAGCATGATTTATTGACAAGAACTGATTGTATATCACGCAAAAATGGGAGGTATTACCCAGAATGATTTATTAATATGAAAAATAATACAATAATAATCAAAAAACTACTACTAAAAAAAATTAAAATATATTTAATACATGTTTCAAATGACATAAAATTTAAAAACAATAATTTTTTTTGATTATATAAATATAATCCACAGAAATGACCATAAAATAAAAAAACACTCTAAAAACAAATGATCTAGTAAGGTCAAGACTAATCACCATCAAGCTTCGTAAGACCTAAAAAAAGTAATTTATTCATATGGTGATAATAACATGTATAATTTAGAGCATATTATATCGATCATAAAATTTAAATTATAGTGAAATCAGTTCAAATACCCATGAACAGAATGAAATGATAATTAGTAACCAAATATGTTTTATATTTTCCAAACCCCACCATGGATATATCTCACATAATATTCCATACAATAGATCATATAATATAATATAAATAGAATATACCCATGTAACACCTCCCCAATATATTTATAATTTACCACAATATGACACATTCCTAGAAATATCTCTTTAGCAGAAGACAACTTTGTGATTCTTGGGCTTATGAACGATTTTGTTCTAATGATTAATCACACCATCCCTTCATCACATACAACTCAACCCATGAATTTAATCTTCCCAACACATCTATAGATAGTAATAGAGTAGTGTTTGGTTGCTTCCATAATATGTATGTCATCGACTATTTCAAAATCTATTAGAACCATTACATACCATTCTTATAATAATATACAGGACATGATAAATTGAGATAATTGTTTGTAAAATAAAAAAACTCCCTTAAATCCCCTTATAGAAGTATATTTTTTATGATAAAAAACATTCATTCTAGTATATATTATAATCAAGAATGGAGAGTTAGGACCAGAGGGGGAAGTCAACAATTTATTCCTCCAGAACCTATATGTTGTGGATAACACCCTCCCAGAGTCTATAGGGGTTCTGTGGCCCTACTAAAATTGGTTATGTAGAAAATTAAATCATAAAGCATACAAGATATAATATAGCTCATAACCACATTATTATAATTAACCAAGTCATTATATCATCTGCATCTATCCTCACCCACATACCCAAAATCCATCGCTACAATGATGACATCCTAAATGAAAAAAATCATGATGATAATTTTAATCAATCAATTAGTTTTAACATTTTAATATATGTTAATTATTTTATTATCCTTTAATTAATCACATTCAGTTCACATTTCATTAAATTATAGGAATGTCTATGTCCTCCTAGAATAATCCAAATTATATCACATTTCATTAATATCATAAATATATTCATTCTACTCATGCACCAACCCATGTTTTAAAACATTTATTGATAGTTATCATTAAAAGATTATATGTAATCTAGGAAATAGTTTGTGATACCAAAAATTATTGTGTGAATATGAATAAACGGTTACCTCATGTAGTGGGGAAGGAATTTATGAATGAGATACTTGACCAACTAAAAATTAATGATGATTTATTAACATGAATGAATCCCAGTCTTCAAAAAATAGTTATAAAACCTAGCTTCATACTAGTAATTCATTTCTAGATCCATCCCCAATAGCATTAGGCTTATAAAAAGTCATATCTCTAGTCGTATAATGGCACATATCATTGTCACAGGTGCCTACTACTACTAAAAACACAGCCCTAACCACTAATATCATGTCCACTATAATCCATGTAATGCTCAAATTAAATTAAAAAAAGGGAAAAAATGGAAAGTAAATAACGTAGATAGGAATATATTCAATAGGGATTCAAGGACATAGAAATACGATATCCAACATTAACATGAATACAAGATCAGATGACCCAAAACATTAATCTCAAATAGAATGTGGTTTCTTTATCCATTTTTTAACTAATACATTTATCTAAAGTTACAACCACATAAAAGTGATGGAATCATCAGTTGAATGAAATAATATATTTTAACATGCTATAAATAATAACATCCATTCTATACATGTTAATGATGAAAAATTCCAATAACAAGACGTTATGTTTTTATCAACAACCTAGTGTGAGGAGGATTGAGACTATGCGTGGAAGAGCTTCCTCGGTTTGTTTGAATGATGGAAGGACTTCGATATGATTTTGATCTTCATCTTCAATGGATTAATTCATCCCAGATTGGGAAAGGGTGTTTAATACCCATCCAAATGGGCATTTACTAGCGACTAATTCATATGTGATGCCTCACAAGGCTATCTCTTTTGTAAAGTCTCTTACTGGCTCTACTAATTCTGCGCTTGAGCATAGTAGTCCTCCCATCATCATGAATTTGAGTTAAGATGCCATTACGGTGGTCATAGAAATAGATAATAGCTTGAAAAGGAAGGATATTTTTATATACTTATTATTAGGTTACATTTCAGAAAACAATGATAGAACCCATGGACTTTTGGTGACCTCAAGGTGCACATTGCTCAATAATCGAAATTTTCAAAAATGACGTTGATACCGATTGAAAGAGGCTACTTTCATATTATCAAAGAGAAATAGGAATACATTAACATGAAATGGAATGCATGTATTATTAATCTAATTTTGGGAATCTTTTTCCCTTCTGTATGGGATTTTAATTTCAACCCATTCAACCATTTGAAGTCAGTTTTTCAGTTATGAAACATAATCCATGGACTTTCATGGACATACTAGAATCTTAGAATTCTTAGTGACAAGGCTTCTGGAATTGTATATCCATAAATGATTGATCATTGAACACTTAGTGGTGATCTTGGGTTGTATTGTAGAGTTCTTATTGAAATCAACATGGAGTCCCCTCATCCACATCACTTTTCCCGGTAATTCAATGATCACCTTATTGATATTATCATTAAATTTGAAAATCATCCTAAATAGTATCATCACTATATAATGGTAGTTAATGTGATACAATATTGAATGGTTATGAAAAATTTTATCACGCCAGTCAATAACAACTAAACTTTGAAGGAGGTCATGAGTTAAAAGAAACTGCTCAAATAAATAATGTCAGAAAAGAACCATATGACCAATATAAAAATTTTATCTAGGATAAGGCTACCAACACAAGAAAATCATGGGTGGTTGTGGTTAAAGAAGAGTAAGAACAACATCCATTCCTAGAAGTAAACAAGGATTCATCATCTTTTAAATCTTATAATATGATGAAATGTGCTAATTCAGATGAGACTACTAACTCAATTATATAATTCACATCAGATATGTTGTTAACTAGTATTTATTTACAAGGCTAGGATCACTTGCTTGATATTATTTAATTATATATGTATGAGGGCCTCCAGGAAATGGTCCTGATAGACCAACACAAAGAGAATATTCTAATAATTCACGAGACAGAACTACTTAATGAATTTGATGGAGCAGATTATGTGGTAGTAGAGACCCCTATTGTTATAAAGATAAAAGACATAAGATCAATCCATTAGAGTAAAACAGATTTATCTATAGATGAAAAACTTGTCAGGAACACCAAGAAGACATAATAAAGAAAATATGAAAGTATGAAGCCATTGGAGCTTAAGGAAATAGTGGGACTCACCCCCAAATGAAATCAAAATGAGGATTCAGTTCTTGAACATCTTGGGGAATGCCAACTCTGGAAGGATGGGTTCCCTCATGATAATTTTAGATAGTCATAAACCTAAATTTATTGGTATGAGAAGAAAATATTGAGTCTACAAATCATGTATCCCCTAGATAGTTTTGGTTACTTAATTTTAGATTTTGTAAGGATCCATTCTAGTGATGGTAGACTTTGGATGTTGGTGCATAATAATTTGAAAAATCTTATTGTTTTTCACGTTGGAGTGCAATTTATTACATGTAAATTCATTTAGATTTGCGAAAAAATATTATGTTCAATGGTATATGCTTCTAATAATTACATCAACTTGTGGCCTCTATGGATTCTTGTCAAATAATTGTCTGACTTTATCTTGGGCCCATGGGTCATCATGGGAGATTTTAATTCAATCTTCCATGATGATGAAATATTACGTCCTTCTTACAACACTATATCAATCATGGAATTTTCTTCATTTATTTAGTAATCGAATATGACTGAGCTCAAACTTGTGAGAACCATGTATACATGGTACATGATAAATTTGGATGCAAAGAGGGAAAGAAATATTGATATATTATTTGTTAATGATGCATCACTTGGTCACTGGAAAGCAATCTCATGTGTCTCTCTAGCTAAGTACAATTTAGATCACCATCGAATTCGAGAAAATAATTCTAAAAGTGATGAAACTCATCCCATCTACTTCATATTCAATAATGCTTAGAACACCCTTTCGGATTGCTCACAAATTGTTATTGACTCATGTGATGTGGTTGAAATCTACAATTCTCCTTTGAATTCACTTTTCAAGATAAAAACTCTCTTGATTAAAATGATATAGTGGAGGCCTGAAAATGTTCGCTCCCCTCTTTGAAGTGATTTTTGCTCTTGAAGGCTCCAAACATATTCACCATGCTTCTATTACCCGGAACAACTTTTCTGATGACATCAATCAAGAGGCGATGGTGTCTTAGAAATTGGAACACCTCATCGTATTGTGTTATAATATTCAGAAGGATATTTTCAAGATAATATGGCTCATAGATAGAGACCAAAATACCACTTTCTTTAATTCTATTCAAAGTATGAGAAATTAAAATAGCTCTCACTCTCTACTTATGGACGGAGACACAATTCTGGAGGATATTAAATCTCTTTCTCATCACATTGTTTCCTTTTACGTCAAGATTTTCAATGGACCACCACATAATGATTGGATTATGGAAGGAATCATTCAAAATCTTGTTACTGACGAGGATAAAAAATTTCTAAACTCCATACCTGTGGATTTTGAGTCAAGGGAGGCTATTTTTTATCAATAATGGTATCTCTCAAGAACAGAATGGATTCAAAAACTAGTTATAATAATTCTACTAGGATTTCATTCAATGTTATATTTATAAACTTGTTATGAAATTATTCAAAGGTGGATCCTTCTCCCAAGGCTTCAATTCTCAAATCATTGCTTTAATTTGTGAAGTGGTAAATGTAGGTGACATTATCCAATTCATACTTGTATCTCTTGTCAAAACAATACACAAATTTATCCTTGAAATTTTTTCAAATATTCTTGCCCGTATATCATATAAAATAATTTAATGGAATAGATTTGGTTTTGTCAAAGGTAAAATATTTAGGACTACCTGCACACTACATTAGATTGTGTGAATCTTCTCCATAAGTTCTCTAGAGGATGAAACAGTGCGCAAAAATTGGATATCAGTATGGATATTGACAACCTGGACTATGGATTTAGTGGGCAAATTCATTATGAATTTAAATTTTCTTGAGAATTATTCATAGGACAAATCATCCTCTTGGATCTACTCCCCGGTATATTCTTATCCATGGATCCCTAGAGGGATTTTTAAAATTATCCAGTGGGGTTAGGCATGTGACCCTCTCACATCCATTATTATTGCTATTAAGGAGGACTATCACAGTAGGATTCTTCTTGATATGGTGGGAAAGTGGATCTAAATAAAATTAGAGTGGCCAGAGGTATTTCATCTCCCTCTTACTGTTGATTTGTTGACAATATTATTATTTTTACTCCGGGAAACATGAGAAACATCAAAAACATTAACTATTCTTTAGGACATTATGAATGTGTCTCGTTTCATGAATCCAATTGGACTAAGTCTTATATCAATTTTAAAGAACATATCATCGTATAGAAAATAATGTATGATCATTAACATGGTAAAAAGGGAAGGCTCTATCCCCATCAATTATCACAATGTTTCAATGTTCTAGGGAAGGCCTTAGGCTTCTCATTTGAAAAATATTATAAGTCAAATAAGAAGAACTCTATAATCTTGGAAGGGTAAGTCCCTCTCTATAGAATGAAGTATATTTCTCCTCAAGTGTGTCGTGGTCTCAAAGCCTGTTAAATTGTTTATGGCATAATCCTTTCATGCCTCATTCATTATATCATTCAACATTAGGTTGTTGAAAATGTTTTGGAGTGGAAACATATTAGAAAGAAATATTATGACTTCCCCTTGGGAAATAGGTTGTATGCCTCAGGTAATGGGAGGTCTTGTGATTAAAAACAATGAACTCTTAAAAAAAATCCATATCACATTATAAGGATTCTCGTCAAGGGTAATGATGACTCTTTGGTATTCTATATTGAAAGGATTTTTTTAAAAATGACTAAATGATGCCAAGAATATATGAAGATCTTTGTTTGGACTAGACATAGAAGAAACATCTGTAAAATCACCACGATTTCTTGCAATCTAGTAAATATGAGATCCTACATAAGTTTTTAAAATGAAATTTGGACAGGATCACCACTTCTATATGGTCTTAGCACACCGGACCCAACAATTGTTTACAATACTTCCATCAAGGATCATATTGAAAATGTTAATTTTCTTCCTCATGACATGGCCCTCACTATATTCTTTTATGCATTTAGGGAACATGGATACCTTCTCATCTGGGATCCATGATTGAATAGAATACATGACTCTAAGAGATTATATAAGAACATTATAATTGTTATCAATAAATGGATTGGTATTTGTATAAAAATGGCTTTCACCATAACTATTTATGTTACACTGGAGGAACTCTGTTAACAAAATCCCTATTGATTCCAAACTACATTGAGTTGGAATTTCTATTCATTCATGAGGAGTGCTATATCACAAACACTAGGAGGATGTTGACCACATGTTCTTGTCCTTCTAATTGGTGTCTGCGTTACACGGATCCTTGTTGGGAAGGTTTGAAATTATTCCACTATTGGATGAAAAAAACTAATGGATTTGTGCTTTCTCTATTGGATATCTATATGTCCAGGAAAATTTCCATACTTTTTAGAGTATCTTGTGATGAAGTAGTTCATGTGATATAGAGAACCAAGAACAAGATTATTCCTAATAGATTCACATCCAGACACCAGAATGCTCTTGAAGATATCATGCTGGCTATTTGAAACTGCAAATCCTTTCATACTAAATGTTTCAGCAACATTGTTAAATATTTCTCAATTTTATAGAATTTAGAGATTATTGATAATTATCCTCGGCCTATAAATACTATAAAAGTTTTCTTGTTTCCTACTTTTTTTTACTGGGTTAAATGTAATTCTGAGGGATCCTAGATGGGAAATCTATGGTTATCTTGTTTTGTGGTCTTCTACATCGACCAAGAGGGAGATATATTAGAATGTATACATGGTCCATGTGAAACATTCACTGCCATAGAGGTATGAATGATTGGTTTTATTACATATATATCAGTTTCATGCCAATGAATGTGGAATGAAATATGGTTTAAATAAGATTATACTACAATTTTTCAGGTAGTCCAGTTGAGAATGCTCCATATTTCATGGAAACTGATTTCTAAATGGGCCATGTGTCATAACAGGGTTTCTTTAATAAATGACATCATCACTCACATCTATTGTGAATACAACTACCTTATCATATGTCTTTCACACAATGGATTTTCTAAATAGTTTTTCATACATTATAATGTTTTTTTGGTGAAATTATACCTTATTTTCAATAGGATAAATGTAAAATTCCATAATTAAGACTTTTGTAAACTATTTTCATATATCTATATCTTGTGTGCTCAATTTACTCAAAAAAACAACTAAAATATCCTGATTAAATTTCTTCATCAAATTCCATTATCATATTGAAGGATAATTCCAATTGAACAAGAATTATAAATTACATCTGATTTCACATAAAATATATGAAAAATACTTTTTAAAAATATGCCACATTAATTTTTTTAGCCAACCAACTTTAATGGGAATATGTTCCTCAGAAATATTTATAAATTAATAAGCTAAACCCAGGATTAGAAATAATTATAATTATCAACATTCATAAATAGAACAATATCTAGAAAACCAAGAGGAAAATCATTATCAAGGTGGAGACACATATGATAAGTACAACCATAAACCATTTTTTTGATTATTCCAATTTTATATTAGTTAAAGTTCATTCCACCATCAACCATATAGTTACGTTATGATTGAATTATAGTTGACCATAGAATAATAAAAGGAGAAAGTAATTATCTACTTAACATATATCAATGTGCTTCAATTGATAATAAAAAACACATGTCACTAATAACCTCTCCCGCATTAAATCATCATACCTATAAGAAATATACACAAAAAATACAAATGAACAACAATAGAATTATATTAGAATGAAAGAGATCACCCACCAAAGCATGAGAGGTATTAATGGGGAATGAAAATTGTCAGATAATAATCCTTAAGTGAAATAGTGAAACACACATTGGAACACCATATATTGGAAACATGAATCAAGGGGTCAATCCACATCAAAATTGATTTTCAATTTATTGAAATAGATCATTCGGCTACCTATAGTTGGGATAAAATCAAGGGGTTCTGATAGAAACTAAGGATTTATTAGGATTTATAGTCACACTTCCAGAAGTACTTTCATGGTTTGAATGTATATTTCATGTTGTAAATTATTGTATTTTTTAATTTGATAAAAATAGGTCTCATAGTTCTCATAAACAGTCATATTTTCATGTCATGACCTTTATGTTTGACCCTTGATTTTTCAAAGATAGTTTTATCTAATATATTCCTCTATAATTTCACATTGTTAATATTCCCCATGTACGACTCTTATGTACCCAATAACATCCAATGTTTTCATGAATTTCCTACTCATGACTTGAACTATGTTTCACATCATGAACTCCCCCTTCTTATAGATTATGGCTCCAAAACTATATGGATTCTACACTAGTCTTCCTCCATGAATCATAGGATTCAAAAAATTAATGGAATGGGATAAAAATGATTACTGATCTTGTAATAGATACCTCTAAAATTTATTATCCTATATAATTTAAAATAAAATTTGGATAGAAGGAATAAAAATGGTCCATTAAAATAGCCAGACAATCAGATACCACTAAAAAATATCACTATCATAATTGATCAAATACCTCACTGGGGGTATCAACATGAGAAATTCTAAAAATAGAAAATAAATTCTAAACACACTCTCAGGGGATATACCTCTAAATGAAGAGTAGGTCTACTAAAAAAATAAGATAAACCCATCTCATAAACCTAATAATGGTCAATAACCTCAAAACGGGCCTCAAAAGATTATATGAGATAACAATTAAACAATATTGCATATTGAGAACACATATACAACTCATATTAATAGGCGCTCTCCTATAGGACAACATAGAACTAAAGAAAACAATCCAAAGAAATAAAACTCCCTCAAAATGGTTTCTCTTGGTGGTCATGGAAATCCACACGCCTCTCCACAAATATCACATCATCATCAATATATATATCCACTAATAGATTATGTGAAATTCATCATTATGATAATAATGTAATTGTAACCTGTGGAAGACATCTTGTATTTTTTTATCTACATGTTAATCACTATCTAAAACGAAATGATTACAATGAATTAAAACACCATTAAATTCACAACAAACATGGCTGAAACATTACTAACATGTCCAAAACGTCCCTACCCAAAAAATTAAGTTACCTTCATAAACACATGATAACAATGGCCATAATCTAATGGTATACACCTATGATTGACATCGGACTTATGATGATCATGTGGTACCTTTATCCTATCAAATATCAATCGAACCATCTCTATCATTCTCTACACTGGTTTCTACCTAGGAATTGATGACTTTCTACCCCTAGACCAGCATAGTGGATAACAACCAGATCATACATAAAAAAAATCAAATGATTTCATAAAAATAGTTGAGTAAAAACTATTTTTGTGTAAATAAATTATCAAATGATGTTTGATCATTAATGAACCTCCAAAACAAAGGACATAAGTATAAAACATGTAATCAATAGTTTGATTAGTACTACATTTTTTATTTCCTAATGGTTGGTGGAATATAGTTTTAAGTAATAACTATCAAACAAATGTATTCTGTAACCCCATACAATCCATGGATGTAGAAAAGGATCAGAATAATATATAGTCATCCTTGAGAATCTATGGAGTATTAGATCCTCCTCTATGTACTACCTCATCAAAAACTCTACTGAGACTGACTCCTTGATCAATAAAAAGTTTGTTGATTTCATCAAATAGTCCACTAACACTAATATAACATCAAATCGTCCCTATGATTGGGATAAAAATGTGATGAATTCTGGTGATTTGTCTTCCCAAATTCACTAATAAATATTCAATGGCTGGAGAAAACCATTAGGAGCACCATTCCTGGACATCGTGTTTATGTAGACCATACATCGAGAATAAAACTCTAAAAATTAATTCCTTTACACAGGACACTAAGACTGACCTCTCTAAACCCGGTATATCTTTTTCAACATAAGATGTACTACTAAGGGTGATACTTGGAACTCAGAGTGAGCCACATCATGAATTACCGAAGGAAGGAAAATCCTCAATAGGAACGAAACTAGGTTTTGCTCATTCTCAAACTATATATAAGGGTAATCAAGAAAGATATCATGGTATCTCTATAAATCCACCAATGAATACCCATGATGGGACTCCTCCATCTTCTAAACCAATGTATATTTCACCTTGAATTGAAAAAGAAAAATTATTCCACAATCATATCCCAAATGAAATTGAATTATTGGGAGTTCTTCCAACAATCTCTAGAAATATATAGATTCACCAAAACTATACCTACATGACTACATTCTGAACACATCAACTACAAAATTACCAATTAATAATTAATATGAAATAATAGAGTCTTAATCCTTCATGAATTACAAAGACAATCACAATTACATGTTATGGTAATGTGGGGTGATACAATACCAAAGAACTTGTGATATGTAAAACTTATAAAAAACATGAGCATGAAGAAATGTCACCACTATATCAAGGAAAAATGATTTCATCCAATAATAGATCATGGGTTGAATAGTTATATATGATTTGATTTAACATATAAGCCCTATGAGAAACACTTAGTTTATACTTCATCCGAAAAAAACCCAAATCAGGAGCTCATGTTTCATTGAAAACCTCTAAGTATTATCAATCCTTCGAAAAATAAAGAACTCAACCATTATCCATAATGTTATTTTCGTACCAAAATTCCATATAACATTTTTTTATCCCATAAGAATAAATTATATTATCTATTTAGGGATCTTAAACAAGTTGATAAAGAGAAAAATTGTCTATGAACCTCATATAATATCCTCAAAGACCATGAAAACTATATAACTCTGCCGAATTACTAGGGGAATCCCAAGAAATTAAATCTTTTGTCATCAAATGATCTACAACTAATTCATGTCCTAAAATGATTATCCCAACGAAATGAGTATCAAAATCCCAAAAAAAATATTTATCTATATCCTTTGTAGATTTCTATGATGATGAACTTATATAATTACATGAAGATAATCCACATTCACATACATAGAGTTAGAGTAAATAAGGATTTCATTGACACAAATCGCCACAAACTGATCAAGGAAATCTCTAAACATGGTGTTAATCAACCCCATTAATAATTTATAATGGTTCACCAAGTTTATTGACATCACAATGACACATAATGACCACAGTTATATTAGAAGGATGCATTTATAATTTCCACATCATTAACTTATATATGATGATATCTTGACCATATATAGATCTACGTGAACCAATAAGATATTTTCTGATAATGGAACAAATAATCATTCCATGGGAGAGGATAGTGTATCTCTATTATAACTAGATTCAAGTGATGATAATCAGTTTACAGACTTACACTATAATCAGACTTCTTCAAGAACATAACTCGATAAGGAAAATAGTACATGCTTATCTAATCAAAACATCACTGTAAAAGATAATCTATTTATACATTCAAATCTGAAAGAATAAAAGGTATTATGCTATATAGAGACAGTGATATCATATAATCTCTTAAATATAACTCTTTCCCAGAATAAATATTCCATCGAGGGGGAAGATCCACAACCTAATCAAATAATACATTATTGTAATCTTCTATAACCATGGTAAAAACCATCTGTAGATTATTTTGTGAACATATTATCAACTCCCTCATCAAGGAATTCAAGGACATGACATACCCATGGCCCATTGTTGGATCTCTATGTACAACGAACACAAGTGGATCTCTATTTGGATCATAAAACTCTATCTATCCCCTGAGGAAAACATTAATTAATGGTACATAATATATGTATTCAATGTTTTGGAAGATGTTGTACGGTTGTATCTATAATCATAGGATTTTCTCAAAAAGTGCATCGCTTACCTATTATTATCTCACATCCATTACATATTTATATAGATAATATAGATCTCTAAGATTCATATCAGAATAAAATGGAAGGTGATAAGAAGAATTGTATACCCCATAAATCTGGAATATAATGCACCAATATTGAAAATAAGACAATTGTAGTTTTAATTATGATTGTATCACATGGTGTTGGAAATTACTAACCATGTCGCTACCGATGAACCAATATCGGGCCTCTCAATCCCAATTATAGACCACCACCATAGATTCTATATACCCATTGAGGGTGAGGAACATTTTTTAGAATTCCACATCCATAAAAATCTATCCTCTAGTAATCCAAAGCTATAGAACCCTGTAGATGATGTCTCGATGGAAGGTAGATCAATGGAGGACCATGAAGCATAAAAATAGTTTTATGTTTCCTAGTAAAAGGTATTGGACACCCTCATCACTGGTGACCTCACCGTACACAAGAATAAATTTCTCTGATCTCATTATATGGTTTTGAGAGATGTAATACCCATTTAAACCAGATGATGAGGGTTGTGACTTACCCCAAACTATCTGAAATATCCTCTATCTAGGATACTGGGATTCCATGTCCATAAATATGCAACATAAGGAATCCAAATGAATCGACTCACATGATGATTCATTAATGAAATTTTTCCTCTCATCAAATTGTCTCTTTCATATACATTTATATACATATGAAACATAAATTGTGTGACATGGAACTTGATCTAAAGAAGAAATTCCTTCTCCAAATTCCTCTCTCTATCCCCATAATTTGGAAATAGTCATAGTATCTAAGGGATAAGGGTTTAGAAATGGATCATGAAAAAATGAATACAGTAACCCTTTTTAAAAGGTTATGAACCACTTAATTATTGGAAAAAATTGGTTTTAAGAAAGAAACATGAACCCTTTATGCTCTAGGAACGTCTATATTGAGACTGATGAATTTTCATGATCCATGAGGTAGAAGAATTACCACTACCTCTGTAATCCACACAACATCATGAAAACCAATGGAATCCATTTATATTTATATTTATTTATATAACTAACGACTCACTTTACTTACTCCAAATATTCCTATATCACCGTCTTCAAAATAGAAACCTAATACTTCTAAAGACTTCGATGCTAATACTCTTGTTGTGTTATCCTTTATGTGTCTTGGTAATCAACCTCTACATTGAATATATATACAAGTACATCCTAATATTCATCGTTAGTATATAAATGATTATGGTGTTGACCTAGAGAAATACCTACAATATAATTATCTATTAGGGACTCCAAAAAATTTATTATGGAATATTTACTTTTATTTATTTATTTATTTTATTTAATGAAGAATTAAACCCAAATGTCTACCCATTTCAAAAAACATTTAAATGAAGAATGATGGATGATCATTTATAAGTATTTATTACACATCCCATATCAATTCTCTTAGTAGGTTTAGTAAATATAATGGTACAAGAATCATTTCATAGTGGGTCAGAAATACTTATCCCTCAGCTCGTATCACCTGTTTACATTTCTTAAGAAACATATATGACACTATTTCCTTAAAAATTCATTCAATACTCACGTGATTCTATCTCATAAAACTATCCAATCCCTTAACCTGAACATATGATACCACTCTTTCATGACCCCCTCCCCCTAAATGCACCCCTCATAGGATGGAAATGAGATAAGGGATAAAATGATACCGAATTCATTCCATCTATAAGCCAAGGGTTTGAAAAAATCACAAAGGGTATATCATACAAAATAATGGGAGTCATTACCCTATATGATTATATAATATGAGATATATGTAAAAAATAGAAAACAACTAGTACACATAACAAAATATAAAGATCCCAAACACATGCATGTAATTCCGTAGAACTAAACATGTTTAGAAAATATACATGTACCAAATGGTAATCCTCAGTAGTGGAAAAAATCCCCAATAGTTCATGAAAAAAGAATAATAAAAAATAGACAAGTGAAATCCCTAAGCATCTAATTAATACATAAGAAAATATTATATATATGTAAGGATAGAAAAACATGCATACTCAGTATGGTCCTCCCAAATCCCATCATGAAAATGTTAATGAATGAATAATAATCCCAATGAAAAAATATAAAGCTAACTCATAGTACAATTGGTTTTATAAGTTACCATAATGACCATCTCTATATCTCACCCTGTATTCCATACAAAATATAAAATAATATTATATCTATAGAAGTTACCTCACATCAACTTCCATAAAATTTTTTATTTTCCCCCATTACCAAACATCCTGAGGAATCTCATTATAAAAAAAAGATATTTGAAATAAACATGGGATAAAATACGATAACATGTATTCATTTCATCACATCATCTCGTTATTAAAACCATGTACCCTGTTCATCAAATTATTCAATAAAATTCATGATAAAAACCTAGTAGTTTATGATATCCACCAAATCCCATTTAAATTTTAGTACACCTCAAAAACACAAGGAACATTCTAGATATTCATATAATAATTAATTATATACAATATAATGAGATAAAAGTTATTGAAATAAACAAAATCCATTATATCCATCTAAACACATATATTAAGAGTGAAACACACTCTACATGACAACACATAATACTACCATGAAAAGTTAGTGGGGAAAGGGTGCATAGTCAACTATCTGTTTCACGCCATCTTGGCTGTTGGGTAAATTACCATCTTAGGGTCTACTGGGAATCATTATCCCTAATGACATGATTAGGGTGTCAAATGAAAACATAGAATATACATGATATTTTATAGCCGACAAACAAACATGGGAATTAAATTAGTCTTTTTTTCAACTTCATTTATCATATATCAGACACCATTTTATAAATTCTAAGAAATAGATATATTTTAAGCAGACAATCGTTAAAGGAACATCATTTAATTAATTCATTATATTTAACATTTCTTCTTACATTATGTAATTTATTACCCATTAATTTACAATATTCTATCCATATTTTATTAACCACCAATAATGTACATGCCCTCTTGGGATAATCTAACTGATTCCATTATTCCTCGAGATGATCAACTTTTTAATTCCATTAAGGAACTAACCCCCTCAGTTTAAATCTTTATTAATAAATATCATTAAATAATTTATTGAAATCTATTAAATATTATAATCTACCATAAAAAATATTCCTAACCAAACGCATCTATACTGCTAATGCTACAGTGGACGAAATACATGAACATGAAAAAAAATCCAATATACCATTACAATATATTAATTATTAATTAATAATCCAAAAAATAAGAATAATAATGGAAAAAATCATCATATACCAATTAAATCAATCTTGGTGTCATCCTTGATACCATCGTCAATATCTCCATGAATATCACCATGTATGCCTCCATCATAAGCACATTCTACTTCTACAAACATGGGCCTCCCCGCCCATATCTCAGTATCCATTATTCTTATGAGTCTCACATCATTTCATTAGAAAATTAATTAATATATAGTAAATATAATATGTAATATTTTAAAAATAGATTCAATGGGGTATTTGGGCCTTAAATAAAGATCATCTAGCTATCACATTAAAATTGGATAAGTCATCCCAAAAAGTTATCTTACTTAGAAAAAAAGTTCCTTATCATAATTTATAAAATGATTCATTTAAGTAGGTTATAAATATAAAATAAATTATATATTAAACATTATAATATTTTTAAACATGATCTAAAGTATAATTTTAAGTTCCAACACATTATGATTGACTAATCCAATTAACATGACTCATTATCATTATTAAGAAAATGAATTTCTAACTTAATTTTATTTATGAAATTAAAATTAAATATATAATTAAAAACCCAATTAAACATGAATTAATAATTACATTTTATTTTCCATCAAACAAAGGGATAAATTTTAATAAAATATTCCTCATGAACTTTTTATCCAACAAGAATTTCTATAATAGTTTTTATAAAAAAAATTCAACAAATTAAATTTCTAAACCCAAGATAAAATAAAAATTGAATCAAGAGAAAGAATATATATCCCCATATATAGTAAAATAATAGTAATAATGTTTTCATGTGAAACCACTTTTGGTGTCATAGTACAAGGCCGAAACCATTCCACCCCTCGTTAATTAAAAAATACCCCTCATGTGCTGATTATTTTTAATCATTAGAAAAAAAAATGTCAAATTTCAAAAGAAATTTAAAAACAAAAAAATCTTCAAATGAAATTATTTTAAATTCAATTTCACAAACCATTTAATAATTATATGTAATTTATTCATTGTACCAAAACAAGAGGATATAACTCTATTTATAATAATCTAAATTACTCAAAGAAATCATATAATTAAAGGATCATTCCAAATATGTACTAAAAAACAATTTAAAAAACAAAGAGAATTTAAATTCTATCTAACGTAGGCGAGAGATGGAACAACCTACCTCACACTTGGGTCGCAATCCTACCACAACTAGTTTGACACAGAACATAAGTAAATGAAACAATAGATTATATAAGAGGATGAACTAAACATTGATTGTCACATTTTTTAGTCATATTAATATATAAATTGTGCTATTTTAGAGGATATATCATTGAATACCTCGAGGATAACACTAGTCATGTCACAAAATACAAGATATTTGACCACCGATAAACAATTTCAAAAAGATTCTACAATGAATCAAGAGAGATAACAACACAATCAGTAGAATCTAAAAAATCATCTCCAAACCACATCCAGACATATATATCAATATGGACTAAGATAGATTTGATCAAACATACTGATTCGATGATAAAAGATGTATCTTCATCCTAAATAACAAGATATGGGGTATAGAGGGATTCAGATCACCCAAACTCAATTATAGAAGGCCAGGGGATCAAAGAAGGGATGAGGAGAAAAAATGAAAAAGGGGATGTGTGATCAAAATAATAATAATCTATTGGTATAGAAACAATTCATGGATCGAATAATTTATTCAGGGTATAATCATTCAAAATTACTAATAGACCACAAAAAATGAAATATTGGCATTAAATATTGAAAACTCTTTTTATGTCATGAATAATATCTCACATTCTAAAAATATATATAGTTTTAAAAAAATCACGGATTCTTCCACAAATCCATTCATTTTTTGATTATATACTCATAGAAAGAAGAAACTCTTATATCAAATTTCTATTTATTTTAGTCATCTCCTACAATAAACCGTAGAATACATCAACTAACATTAATACAAAATTTATGATGCGTAAATTTTTAAAATGTGGTGTACATTAAAATTGATGATGTTATAAAGAAAATGTTAATGTATAGTAATAATATCACTATTAAAGAATAATTATTATCATAAAATATTTTTATGAAAGTGATTAAAATAATTGGATAAGTGGTGGATAAAAATGATAGAAATTATTTTTTATGGAGAGGATAACAATTATGTGAAGACTTACAGCTGCTATTATAAATAACTTTTAACCAGATTATACTGAACATTATATGATATTGTAATATGTATAATTTTGAAATGTATTCAACGTTAAACTAATTTAAAAACATTATTTATAATGGGTAGTATATGGGACATGTTATCATTATGCCAGAGTGGAACTTTCACTAACACATTTTTCATAATAAGAACAGAAAGGAATTTCAAATTGAAGGTTTATTCAATGTTAATAAAAAAATGTGATAAGGTAATGTATTGTAAATCATGAACCACCACACTAATTTAGATAAACACTTTATTGGTGTATTATTTATATTATTCTTAGTTATTCCAATTTACAATATTTTAAATTTAGTAATATAACTAAATTTTATCTTCAATAAGTTATATTAATTCTTAAAAATAAAATTTATCTTATTACATAATTTACACGTTTTTTTAAATTTTAAATATATTTTATTCTATTAAATTTCTAAAAGTGATACCATTTATTTTTAAAATAATAAAACACAATATGGGAAAATAAATTACAAAAAAATATTCTTTTTATGCACCAAGGGGGTTTAATTTTAATCCATAACTGTTAAAAAATATATGAATATTATGTTTTTTGATTATTTATATTATCAATATATATCATTAAAATAATTATTTATTCTTGAGTGATAGAATTTATTATATTAAATATGCATTACATTCATAAAATCAATTATTAAACAATGCATCTTTTTCAAAATGAATTCCTTCAATCCAAGATCATAAAAATTAATTATTTATTAGTTGAAAATTTATTTAAATCTATCATTTAATTTTTATTAAAAAAATAATTTTCTAATTTAATTAAATTTAGTCATTAAAGGTACATTTTATAAATATAACAATTTTATAAAAATACATGTTTATATATATATATATTAAAACATCATTTATTACCTTAATAATTACATGTTTATATCATCCAAACATATACATATTAAATACCTCTGTATATGGACTATGGGTAAGAAAAACAATTGCAATAGTCGCAAGTATTGATTAATTAATCATATATCTAAAAATAACTTACATGAGTTCGAAAATCACCATAAAAGTATATACCTTAACCAATACTTATTGAAGTTCATAATGGGATTGGACTTATGAAACCCCTAATTAAAAAACCTCCCATTAAAGAACATACAAATGACCCTCATATGTAAATAATATAATACATGATGAAATTAAATCACCTTTTCAATAATCACTTCTTAACTCGGTTACCTCTATTTAATCCTTCTAATTCAATGTCTATGTTATAATATCAATTTTTTAACATTACATATAATTTGTCTGATTAATTATAACATGGTTTATTTTTGTTTGGTGCTTCATTTAACAAAAAATTTCATATTTTAATGGAAAATATACTATTTTCTGTTCATGGAATAATATCCCCTTTAATGTAATTTCTGTCATGAAATATCAATAATCAGATGATAAATTTATAATAATTTCGTTTCATCTAATATTCTAGTTCTCAAGTATCTTCCTCAAGAATATGATTTCACCACATGAATTGGACCTGCGGGGTGGTTTCTTTTCATACCACCTTATATTTGTTATCTAATAACCTAGATGATTGTTACTCATAAGTGATATCATGTTCTAATTTCATTATTTTTGTGTTTTTTAAATTCTAGGGGTTTTTTATGTACTTCCAAAAATTAAATATATTATACACACCTTTTAGCTGTAAGAATCATGGTGGTTGTGTTCAGTGATAATATATAGTCAGTACAAGATCAAGAATCTAAAAATGGATTGTCTAATTTGAGCACAACATTCCATTTTTATTGAATGTAATAACTGTATTACAAACTTTTATTCAAAATAATACTTTGAAAAAAATATCAAACTATTAATCTCATCGACAATGATTAGCATATCTCTTCCTATGACATTTAACTAATTTTATATATTATTGAATCATGAGATCATTTTCTATCAATTATCGAACAATATCAGTTCCTATCATTTTCCTCTCTCTAAATTCATATCAAAATTCCATGATTCAAAATTAAATATTATATAGTTCTTCATATAGTTCAATTTGGATTCCATAGTTGAAAAAAATTATATGAGAACTCTACATGAGGAATAAGTGATCTCAAATTATTATACAATATATGATGTCAGGTAATAGAATATGTTCCAATGTATGAATGTACATTTCAAATTAACCATATGTTTTTGGAATATATGATAATTTAATGTTCATATATGTATCCAAATCACATTAACCATTTTATTCACATGGATTTTGCACTAGACTAATAATCAAATGAAATATTAAATAGCCACTTTCATAATGATGGAATGCACAATGTCGAACTTTATTTTCTATGTCAAGGCCTCGTGCCAAGAAATAGGGGATAACTGTAACCAGAACCCAACCCGGAGAGCCTCTATAACTGGACTCCATCCCGGAGGGTATGCTGTAACCGGAACCCAACCTGGAGGGATTACTTTTTCTGGTCCCCAACTCGGAACATAATTGTCCAATACATTCATCTTAATTAAAAGGTTGAAATATAAAATAAACATTCGTATTAAAACTAGAATATGAAAATTCAATAATTTATCTATAAACCTTGAGTGGTATAAAAATAACACATCCACAGTAAAACATATCACAAAATCTTCAATACAATATGGAAGTTTTGTATCATACTAAATCAACTTAAAATAAGCATAAAATCCATCAAAGGAAGTTGACATAGATGAAATCAAAACATTTTTTTATAGAAATATCTCTTTCTATTATGAAATCATTTAATAAAACATTTATTTTGGAAATATTCTTATAAGAATAAAAGGTATGATTTGACGATGTTATAACGGTGGAAAATAGTCGCACCCACCGTATAAGTTATTAAAATACATTCTTACTATTATTTTATCGAAAAGGTTATAAAGGACATTATTTGGAAAATGATAGAAAGATTCCTTTATAAACATCTTATAAAAGTAAAACAAGGGTATAAATTACATTAACCCAAAAATAGTGTGAATGTTTTGAAATACATTTTTATGAAACATGGATGTGGATGATAAAGTTGTCCTAGTAGATAATTTCGTATAAACAACCTTAGATAATAAAGAGATTGTATAATTAACCTTTACCTCATACTTTACCTTGTTCGAGGGTAGGTTAAAATCCTGTATAATAGTTAAATCATGGTTATTAAATTATAAAAGAAGCATATTCATAAATATGATATCATATATGATCTTCTAATATTTCTTTGTTAATAATATATTAGTATTATCGTCGTTTCAGGTGTTAACTTGTTTACTTTTATATATCTTTTACATAAGTTGTGTTTGATATGGATATCATGTATCTTATTAATATCTATAATGATATAAAATTATTTAAAAATTATTTTTAATCATCAAATGAAAATTAATCTTGATTGGTTACAATGGGGAAATGAATCTTATCGTGTTCGTGGAGACAATATTCCGTATATATGAATGAGCAAAAATTTCATTATTTTGATATTAAAATCATATATAATTGGATGGTATATCATATATACATAATCATTATAATGTTATGCTTATTATTTAAATCATTTTTAATCATTATTATACCAATACAAATAATTAAGTGTTTGAATAACAAACTAGACCACGACGTGGAGACGATAAGCCATACGTATGCACCTGTGGTGACTTTTCATTCATAGGATGGATAAAATAATGAACATAGTTGTACCATTTTTATAATAACATCAAAATATATAAAATATACTGGAGTAATTATTTTATAATGGAAACAACAAAGAAAGAGAAAGTGGATGAAGAAAAGAACTTGAAATAGGTGATGAAATATTTACCTCTTCTTCGGGTTCTTCCTTTTTATTTAACATAAAGGGCTCCATAGGTTATATTTATAACTAAAGGAAGGACTGTAGGATGAATTTATAGAACTTGGGAGGACATTTGGGTAGGGTTTTTCTAATCCAAAAGGATTTGAAGGTGTTAATATGAGATAAGGGTGAGTGCCCTTTTATAAGAGAGGTGAGGGGCACCTTTGGAAAAACTGACAATGTTATTTTCTAATAATTTCATATTCCATTTATAATGCCTCCAAAGTGACATATTTCAAGGATAATGTGGTGATGAGTCAAAATACTTTCAACCAATATATTTTATATAGGTTTAGGTCCCAATATCAGCCTTATCAATTATATTTAACTCTAAGTTAAATTGTTTGACATTTACCATGTCTCTTTGTATTTTTATATTATATGATTAATAAACATACTATAACATGCCATGAAAACCCCAAGTGGTTCATTATTAATATATATAACCTTATATAAGTCATTTTGATGAAGATTATATTTTTAGGAATATTATATAATTTAATAATATATTATTTGTTTTAAAAGACACTTTTATGTCACTTTGGACACTATTTGGTAATTGTTTTTTTGTGAAAATAATAATAGAATTCTTACTTCAAAAAATCATTCAATCAACACTAACATGATATATTATCCTACAAAACTAGTTTAATTCTTCAAAAATCTTAATTTACAATTATTTGGGTATTTATAGTATCAATTATTTTAATATTTCATTAATAAGGTAATTACTGCATCATCATTGTGTCATAAATAAATTAAATTATCTAATGTAGAATAATTATAAATAAAATACCATTATCTAGGAAATATTTTATGATTTATAATGAATATTTATAGTCGAATTTATCTTATGTGCAACCCTATATTAAAAATGGTTTAGTTTTTAAACATTGATTTTAACTCTTTTAACTCTTCCTTAAATAAAATAGAAATAAATGTCCTAATCTAATTCAAGTGGACCTAACGAGTCATATTGTATTACTAAGGATGTTTTTTGTCGAATTACGCCTATCCAATATAATTAAGACATGTGTTTGGATAAAAATAATATCCTTTTTACCTTCAATTACCCTATTTACTTTCAACCGTGGTAAATAAAACTTAAAAGTTACTATTCACTAAAAATTATTTTCATCTCATTGAACCAAACATTACTTAATAATATCAGCAGTTTCTCTCGGATTTTTTAAATTAAATTCATAGAAGCGGTAAAATTAAGTTTTACAAAAATTTGCAAATGCTCCTAGGAGATGGGTAAAAGACGGTAAATAGTTCAATAAAATTTTATATATCTTAATGTATTATAAAAAGACTCAAATTAATTACATTAAAAATATATAGGTATTATATATCTACATTTACCTAATATAAATTTAAATAAAATAACTAATTATTTAATTAAATAGTCGGTTTTAACCAATAAAGCGGTGTTTTTCACTATTCATCAAAAATTCAAAGTTTTTAGAAAAATACCAAACATTCAACCTAAGCTAACATTGATATTCTGAATTAAAAAATGAATTCTATTTTATCGAATTCAAAACATAGATGTTTCATTAATTAATTTAAAATTAATTCCCGGTGTCAAAACCAAAAAACATATTTTTAAGAAATAATAACAATCAAAAGATTGACACTTGTTTATGTCCAATTTTAAAGTGAAATTACTTCCAATGACCAACATTGGAATAAATGGTAAAAATATCATCTAATTATACTTAAAAACCCTTAAAATTTATAATTTAACACTATATATTAATTTTATTAAATAAGTTGTTTTTAGTTAAAATATAGTATTTTTCACTATTCACCAAAATATGTAAGTTATCCGAAAAAAACCAAAAATTTATTTAAACTAAATTTTTTATTTCCCGATTCTGAAGAAGATCATTATTTTTCCAAATTAAATATATAAAATATTCAAATATTGGATTTTAAAAAGGTTCTCCATTAAAAGGCGGTAAAATTGCAGTTTTTGAAAAATGCTTCTTTTATCTAAAAAAATGAATTTGTTCTTGAATTATGACTAAGAAACTCATTATATGGATTATAAAATTATAAGGATTACATAAAGTTCAAAATTAAGTTAATACTATTCATAACAGCTTTTGAACGGCTAGTTTCTTAAGTCGTGGTGCACTTGAACTCAGTGTTGCGTGTAGTGCAAGTTATTGAATTACTTTGAAGGGATAACATACAATGAAAAATTGTGGTGTTAAATTCTCCCCTCATTCAATAAATTGTGTCCTTGAAATTTTAAATTGTTCTTCGAAAATAAAAGTCTAAAAATACAAAATACCTTTGTGGAAAACCCACATCAAAAATTTGGTTAATAACATTTTGTCTTAAAATAGAGAAAAGGAAATGAAAAAGTCCCCACCAAATTATGATCTCGATTATATGAACATTGGTGGAAATTAGAGACACATAATTAGAGGAAACAGTTAAATATTTAGAGGGATTGATTGAGGTCATCAATCACAAACAAGTGTAAAATTGAGGGCCTCAAAGCCATCAATCTATGATGATTAAAAATATCATCAGTTCAATAAAACATAAGGTATTAGGATTACACATTTTTCGTTTTAAGATCCCTTCCATAAAGTGAATGGATTTATTTTTTCATAGAATAAGAGAAAAAATTTATACTTTACAAGTAATGTTACATCCTTTAATTAGTTTCTACCACAAACTCATCTTTCACTCTGAAAGATAATATAACTCAAAAATATTATATTTATCCTAATCATATAAGGTTTCAAATATTAACACATGCCATTTAAATGAATAAAAATATTTTATAATAACCAGGGACTTCCTATAGGCTAGTGGTAGGTAATAAAGGTCTGTCGGACTTTTGTTGTGGGTTCGATTCCTGCAGCTTTGTCTGATGCGAGGCGTTATCACCCAACATGCTGGTTGACTTTTTCCAAAAACTATAGTATTATAATATTCCAAAAGTAATAATAAGAAATTTTTTAACCCTAAACAATAATATCCAATGTTAAACATAATCCATTCCAACCTTTATAGATATCCAAAATACCTATGTCCAAACTCTCTGTATAAGGTATCTAAATTCCAAAATAAATTGTAACATCATATTCCCAAAAAAAGTAAATTTCTCTTATTGTGACATACTGAAAATAAGATTACCTTAGTCATAATAAACCGTAATGAAAACAACAAGTACTGTAGTACAATCCTTATATATATCACATTATTCTTATAACCAAAATATAATCCTTGAGTCCAAAAACACAAATAAATTAATTATTCCACTTCAACTGTAGTAACAACCTAATCTTGGACTTTATCCATTGTCCTTTTTTGAGTTAGGTTTCTGTAAAGCTTATGACATTAATTTTCATAATTCCCCATTTCTCTATAATTGTAGAATTCAATATTGACATCCTTTTTCTTTACCTTGCAATCATGATCCTGTTGAACTTTTTCTCCACATTTGTTACAAACTCCCATTCATTTTAGGCAAGTACCAGGGTGTTTCTTCCCACAATTATCACAAAATATAAAATCCTTCTTTCCCTTTTCCCTTCATATGTTTCTTGTTCAACCGTTATCTTCTTTTGTTGCTTTACTTTATTGTCATAAGATTTAGAGAATTCCTTTTCTGTCTTGAAAGCACACAAGACTATATCTTCGTACGATGAGAAGTATTACGATACTAATGCTCAATGGAGAAATGATTTTAACCCATAAATGAAATGGTCAATATTACTTCTTGGGTTATGTATATAATCTGCATCATGCCTTGCTAACCATGTAGAGTTATCTTTATACTTTGCGACATTCTCATCCTCTTTTTTCCTCAGACCCAGAAATTGTCTTTTTATATCCGCTCGATGGTCATGAAGAAATTATTTTTCTACAAAAATCTCTTTAAACTCTCTCCATTCCATACTTCATACTTTTTCATCTTCCTTAGTATTTTGAATCAATGACCACCATTGATCAGCATCTCTTGTGAGGTGATAAACTGCCATGACAACTTTTTCCCTTTCGCTACTCTCCAAAGCATGAAATATTTTTTCTAAGGAACTTATCCATTGCTCATCTACTAATGGATTTGTACTCCCATTGAATGTTGGTGGTTGTTAACTCATGAAGCGATCTAACATTGATCCTCCATGTTGTGGGTTAGGATGCTCCCTAAGGGTAAGGTTATTATTCATAACCTGAGTGAGTGGTCCAAGTATGGTGATATACTGATCAGCACCAGTTTCATCACCAGTTGCACTATAATAATCATGAGTATGAGGGGAATCCCTACATGGATTATGTGTGTTGATAGAGTTTACATTTCTTCCACTAGGCTCCATTTATAAACAATGGCGTACACTAGATTAGTTTATCAATCACAATACATAATCCAAACTGATAAAACACTTAACATAAATTGAACAGGTTATGGATATAATCCATAATCATAAAAAAGTTTTCTTTGAAAAGTATATACTCATAAAGCCTTCATAATGGGTTTTAAATAAAATGAGAATTATACTAATCATATCTCTTGGGAGTGTCACAACCAAGAATGCAGCAGGGCCCGTTATCGTGAACTAGTTCCCGTTCGAGTCTAGCTCAAAGCAGTGTTATCAGGTTTTATCCCTAGGTAAATCTGTGTCAGAGCCGCCTCTACCTGCTCGTATCCAGACATGGATTTATTTCTCGGAAAACTCACAAAATATCTACATTACCAAAATTCTAGGAGGTTCATCTATACTAATCCTCAGAGTCTATCATAGGGTAATGTGCTCTAATCAGAGTTTATCTTATTCTAGCTTCGAAGGTTTGTACTAAACTTTCTATGATACCAACTATGACGCCCAACCCAAGTTACCCAGAGTCAGTGCATTATTACATAACATTGTAATGATAAAAAAATATCATTTCTTGAAAGACCGATTAGTTTAGTATCATTGGAAATACTATATACATTCATCAGTTCTACATTACATCATGAAATAAAAACATCAACAACATTTTGTACCCATTTCTAAAAAAATATATTTCCTTAGCCTATTCCTATAGGTCAACCTCAAAATACTTCTTCATGTCCTTGGATAAATAGAACATAGAAAGGGGTGAGCTCAGATTCTCACTATGGATAACAATATAGCAGAAACTATCATAAATAAGCATAAACATTTAAGGAAATGTATAAGACTAAAACAAAATCTTTTAATACTTGAACTTCAGAATAATAAGGAAATGAAAAAAATCAAATAATTCCATTTACTTATTAACATGCATATTCCACTAGTCAAATAATCACATTCAATATCAAATCGACACTTTATTAATGATGGAATTCATAATGCAGAAATTTAATTTCTGTGTCAAGGCCTCGTGCCAAGACCTAGGGGATAACTGTAACCGAAACCCAACTAAAAGATCCTCTATAACCGGACTCCAACCTGGAGAGCCTCTATAACCAGACTCCATCCCAGAGGGTCTTCTATAACCAGACCCCAACTCAGAGGGAGTACTTTTACAGGTCCATAACTCGGAACATACTAGTCCAATACATTCATTTTAAGAAAAGGATGAAATATAACATAAACATTCGAATTAAAACTAGAATACAAAATGTCAATACCTTATCCATAAACCATGAATGGTATAAAATTAACTCATCCATAGTCATACATATCACAAAATATTCAATACAATATGGAGATTTTGTATAATAATAAATCAACTTAAAATAAGCTTAAAAGCCATCAAAGGATGTTGACATAGTTGAAATCAAAACCTTTTTATAATGAAATATCTCATTTTATTTTGAAATCATTTAAGAAAACATTTATTTTTGAAATATTCTTATAAGATTGTAAGGGAAGCTTCGACGATGTTATAACGGTGGAAAATAGCCTCACCTGCTGTATATGTTAAAAAAAGACATTCTTACCTTAATTTTGTCGAAAAGGTTATAAGGGACACTATTTGGAAAATGATGGAAAGATTCCTTTATAAACATCTTATAAAATTCAAACAAGGGTATAAATTACTTTAACCCAAATATAGTAAGAATTTTTTGAAATACATTTTAAGAAACATGGATGTGGATGATAAAGAGGTCCCAGTATATAATTACATATAAACAACTTCAGATAATAAAGAGATTGTAGAATTAACCCTTACCTTGTAATTTTCATTGGTCAAGGGTAGGTTAACCACCTGTATAATAGTTAAATCATTGTTATTAAATTATACAAAAATCATATACATAAATATGATATCATATATGATCTTATAATATTTCTTTGTTGAAAATATTTTATTATCATCGCCGTTTCTGGTGTTAACTTACCCATTTTATTTAATATTTTTTGTTATATAAACCGTATTTGTTATTGATAGGATGTATCTTATTCATATCCATAATGATATCAAGTTATTTATGCAATGTTTTTAATCATTAAATGAAAATTAATCTTTAATGGTTATGATGGGGAAATGAATCTCATCGCGTTCGTGGAGACGGTATTCCGTACGTACGCACGAGCGACAATATCATTCTTTTGATATTCAAATTGTATAAAAATGGATGGTATATCATATATACAGAATCATTAAAATTTTATATTTATTTATTACATCATTTTTAATCATTATTATAACCATCCAAATACTGATGTGTTTGAATAACAATCTACACCATGATGTGGAGACGGTAAGCCGTACGTACGCACATGTGGTGACATTTCATTCATAGGATGGATAAAATAAAGAATATGGTTGTGAAATTTTTATAATAACATCACAGTATAGATAATATATTGGATTTATTATTTTATAATGGAAACAACAAATAATTAGGAAGTGAAACAAAAAAAACTTGAAAGAGGTGATGAAATATTTACCTCTTCTTCAGGTTCTTCCTTTTGATTTAATCAAAAGAGCTCCTTAGGTTGGCTCTTTGACTAAAAGAAGGCCTCTAGGATGAATTTAGGGATCTTGGGAGGATATTTGGGTAGGGTTTTTCCAAGCCAAAAGGATTTGAAGGTGTGAATATGATAGAAGGGGGAGTTCCCTTTTATAAGAGTGGTGAGAGGCACCTTTGGAAAAACATAAAATGTTATCTTATAATAAATTAATATTTGGTTTATAATGGATCCAAAGTAATATATTTCAAGGATAAGGTGTGGATGGGTCTAAATCGTTTCAAAAAATTTATTTTAGGCAGGTTTAGGTCCCCATATTAACATTATCATTTATATTTAAGTCTTAGTTAAATAGTTTTATATTTACCATGTCTCTTTGTATTTGTATATTGTATGGTTAATAAATATACAATAACAAGACAAGGGAACCCCAAGTGGTTCATTATTAATATATATAACATTATATAATTCATTTTTCTGATCATTAGGTTTTTAAAAATATTATATTAATTAATAAAATGTTATTTGATTTAAAAACTCTTTTATGTCAATTTTGAAACTATTTGGTAATTGATTTTTGTGAACTCATAATAGCATTATTACTTAGAAACAAATACATTTAATAAACCCTAAAATGATATATTAACCTATATAATTAGTTTAATTCATCAAATAACTTAATTTACATTTATTTGGGTATTTATCATATCAATCATTTTAATATTTCATTAATAATGTAATTACTACATCATCGTTGTGTCATAAATAAATTAAATTATTTAATGTCTAAAAATATTAAATAAAATACCATTATGTAGGAAATAATTCTATATTTATAATTAATATTTATAGTCAAATTTATCTTATGTGTAACCCTATATTAAAAATGGTTTAGTTTTTAAATTTTATTTTAACTCCTTTAACTATTCTTTAAATAAAATAATAACAAATGTTCTAATCTAATCCAAGTGGACATAAATGGTCATATTTTATTCCTAAGGTTGTTTTAGGTCTAATTTCACCTATCCAATAGTATTAGGACATGTGTTAGGGTAAATATATTATCATTTTTACCGTTAATTACCCCATTTACTTCTAACTGTGGTAAATAAAAGTCAAAATTTACTATTCACCACAAATTATTCTCATCTCATTGAACCAAATTTTACTTACTGATATCAACCATGTGTCTCAGTTTTTTGAAATTCAACTCACATAAGCGGTAAATTTAACTTTTATGCAAATTTGCAAATCCTCCTAGGAGATGGGTAAAAGACGTTAAAAAGTTCAATAAAATTTTTTATATCTAAACTTATTAGAAAATGACTCCAATGAATTAAATTTAACTTATATAGGTATTATGTATATATTTTTAATGAATATAAATTTCAATAAAATAACTAATTATTTAAATAAAAATTTGGTTTAACCAATAACGCAATGCTTTTCATTATTCATTAATAATTGAACGTTTTCAGAAAAATACCAAAAATTAACCATAAGAAATTTTTGATATTCGGAATTCAAAAATGAAGTCTATTTTATCAAATTCAAATCATAGAAGTTGCATTAATTAATTTAAAATTTATTCCCATTGTCAAAACAAAAAAACGTATTTTTAAGAAATAATAACTATCAAAAGATTGACACTTGTTTTTTTTCTAATTTTAAAGTGAAATTAATTTCAATAACCAAAATTGTATTAAATGGTAAAAATATCATCTAATTATTATTAAAAACTATTGAAATATATAATTTAACTCTATAAATTATTTGGATTATAACGTTGTTTTCAGTTAAAATATCGTATTTTTCCATATTCCCCCAAATATGAAAGTTATCACCAAAACAAAAAAAAAATTGAAACTAAATTTGTATGTCCCAATTATAAATAAGAAGTTAATTTTGTCAAATTTAATATCTAAATGTTTCAAAAATTAGATTTAAAAAAGGTTCTCCATTAAAAGGTGGTAAAATTGTTGTTTTTGAAAAATGCTTCTTTTTTCTGAAAAAATGAATTTTTTCTTGAATTATGTCTAAAAAACTCATAATTCTGATTCTAAAATTATAAGGATTATATAAATTTCAAAATTTAGTTAATACTATTTATAACCGTTTTCGAACGGCTAGTTTTGTAAGTCGTGGTGCGCTTGAACTCAGTGTTGCGTGTAGTGAAAGTTATTGAATTACATTGAAGGGATAATGTACTATGAAACCTTGGGATGTTACACAATATATATTAAAAAACCAAAAAAATAGTAGGGTAGTTTATGTCCATGTTTCGTGATCAAAATCCTACAGAATTCCATGATTCCGACTTCACATTTTTCTATCAAGAGAGACTTCATTCTATTGTGGGTTAATTTATTTTCTGGATATTATAGTTTTTATAAATCTCAGACAATACACCAATATTATATAGTTAATCATATAAATCTATAAATTTCCATTAGATATATTTTTAGTATTTTTAATATTAATTTATTCTCCTCAATGAACCATAGATATGCCATCTCTCCTGATCACATGCCCCAATAAGAATACTTTTTTAGAAACAATTCACACTTTAGAAACATATCATCTAATTTATCTTTTTTATAGATTCTATAAAAATAATCAAATTCTATTCATGTTATACCTTTGAAAAAAAATATATGTTAAATTAATTAGTAGTGTAAAAATAATTTTTTAATGCCATCTCTATATACATTATTCCTCATATCCAGAATGATGAATCAGTTATTTGTAAGTGTAAATTGTATAAAAAATATATAACATTTTCAATATATATTAGAGAGTGTTTTCATGTGTATATATTATCTTTTAACTCTAAATTTATTTTTTATAGATCACTGATCCACCAACATGATTTTTGAGCCCCTAAATGTTGAATAATGAATCATCAATATGGGGTAAGAGATACATGTTTTCTGTCATGTGTTGTCAAAATCTTGTTAATAAATTAAAAAGTGCATTGATACATCATTATTCATAAGAAACATAACTAAAAAACCCAATGGTGAAACACATAGTCATATAATAATATTATCCAAATAAAACTATAGATATTTAATTATTTTTTTTGAAATTAAGAGGAACACATTTTAAAAATGAACTTAAATTTAAATAAAACAAGGTATGAGTTCAATTAAAAATTTAACCACATGTTATAGGTGATGAAAAATTAGTTATTTAGTAAATACATCAATATATTCACACAAAAATTGAATTTAACAAATGTTGAATCCACTACTATGAAATTGAGCCAATTCTTTCATAGTTTTTAGTTTGAAATCCAATATTATGGAATTTATTTTCACAATGATTTCATTTTCATTTTCAATTAATATTTGATCATGATAAATAGGTAATTAAATAAAATATTCCTATCCCAACAGTTATTATTATATCTCTAATGGGAGAACCAATACATGCCAAATGTAACATTAAATTCTATAAAGGGAAGAATAAAATTATATTTAACCCTTGGATTTGGGAATTAATTTTTTAATACCCAAATTTTATGATTTTAAATTAAAAATGTATATGTGGTTAATCATTTGGGACATTATTATCAATCATTTTATTTACAATAGTCTTCATACCTCTAAAAATATTATTATTTTGATGTTAAATCCATCCACACATTAATCATTTTCACATTAATTTATTAATGATTCTTGTAATAATCCAAAATCATTTTAAGATTCTAGGTAGTTTAATTTTCATAAATACTTAAATTATTTTGAATGGAATTATGAGATACTCTATTTTCTTTTTCTTGTCACCAAATAAATTTAAAAAAATGATTCTTGTGTTTTAATTTCTATATTATGCGGACATTGAAAAATTTCATCATAACTAGGAAATTCTCTGATTACTAATTTTATTCAATGATGTGTTTTTAGGAGTGTATTGAAATGACATAACATTCCCTCATGGTAAATTAAAAATAATCCATTTTTCTCCTTGTGAATTTGTTAAATTATGCTACATATAAACCAGTGAATTCTTCTTCCTTATTTTCATATGAATAAAATTTTATTCTGTTTTAATATAAAATTTGATTTGAAAATATCTGGTGAACAATGTTACTTTAAACTCATATCATACAATGGAGACAATATATTTCTTTGGGCTCATGTTATATTTAATATTCCCCCAATATTCACCTTCACCTTGCAATTATTTTAATTAAAATGATGACTTTTTATTTATTTTACTATTTAATAATTGAAAATATCCTATTATTAATGTAAATAAATTACATAGAAATTAATTGACCAAATGATCCGATAATGGTTTGTAGGAATATATTATTGAATGAATGATTATTGTATGTCTCCTTCTTCATTGAATTTATAATTATAACATGGTTAAATTTATTGAACATAACCTGAGATATCAAGTCCATAATGGTTTGAACTCCATCCCGCATCCCAATAGGTTTTCCATTGAACAATCACAACATTGTCTATCAGACACATTATTAACAGAGATCCAAATTCTTCCATTAATATGATAATATAAAAATTTGTTAACATTATATGTAAATATTATTATTTACGGAATATATATATATATATAAACAATCGTATAAATAGTCAACTATTTGATACCATACTCTATGAACCCATTAGTTTTTCATATAATATTTTTGGTTCATCCAATGTTTCATTAGTGTAGGTTCTGTTATACATCTGAAACTAATAGCCACAAATAAATAATCCTTGATTAGATAAAAACTATGGTTACCATTGTATATCATGTATATATTAACATAATTTCTGTAACATAATAATTAGTTATAAATATTAAAATCCAATACTAAAACCAAAATTTATAGTGTATTTAGATATTATAAATATAAAATTATTATCTCATATTTTCTCTTCAATTCCTCTCATGAATTACCTAATCACATGATATATATATATATATTGACATATCTTGGCATTTATAGTTCAAAATAACTATTATTTACTGAAGTGGAATTTTTTTAGGAAACAAATCCTAGATCTCCATTATATATTATAGAATCTATGTAAAAACGAAATGAAGAACTATGTAAATAGCATTTGTACCACAGTATAATTAGAAATAATAGCATTTATCTCTATCATTTTTGGATAATGTAGGTCACCATAATGGTATCCAAATGGAATCCAACCTCTAGAGGAATCCATTAGTTTCACATATGTCACTCATTATATGTGTTTGAATTTTCCATTCCCCGTGACACAATAGTTCATCATAGTGACGAGGAGTTGATAATCAGAGATTCTAGTGCTAAAGATTTTTTAGAAGTATTTTATAGGCTCGCACAAAAGTTTGACCACACACTAGGAGGATTTATTAAACCCACAAGGTCACTCATCAGGTATTTTCACATTTACTAATGAGTAGTAATTAATAAATGAATTCTTTAGCAAACTTATGTATCTCATGGATTGATTAATGAAACTCTCATGAACCACATCTTATGAAATAGTCGATGAAATGATAGTCATTGTGGATGAAATATAACCATGAGAACAGTTATAATTCAATAATTTAATCTCATGAATACTATTATCCCACCATACATTGAGACAACATATTCTCATGATATAAATCTCATGAGTGTCACAACATATTGGTGAAAAATACTATAAATCATTTTATTAGGGATATATTGGAATTTATTTGTTATCATGTGTTTTCCTTAGTGAATATCATCATCTTAGATAACCCACCTGTACGAAAGAAAAAATGATATAATTCCATTTATATTTATATTAAATAACATCAAAACAGAGATCGAAACATCTCCAAAAAAATTTAAATGTCATCATTAACAACATTATATGTCACATCATATGAAATACTGATTGGCAACTCATCAAAAAACTCTTGGGATAACTCTAGAAAAAAATTATAATATCACTCGGAATGATACTAAATCAATGTTAAATCAACCCCATTGTGAACCTATGGCCCTTGGTAGTGTTGAAAATATTTATGAATTCCCAGTTTCATAAATGTATGAAAATATAGTCCTATATGAATAATAAATGATTCTAAATATAAAAATGGATTTAGAATGATATCCATCAAACATGTGTATCTCTAAAATAATATCCACCAATCATTTCATATATTATAATACACTCCCAATCATTACCTTTTTCTATGAAATTCAGTAATAATGGAAAATGGATTAAATCAATCCTAGGTATCTAACTCATATGTTCATGATTTTCCTTGTGTGGACTGCCTTGTTTGATGAATACATCCCATGTTATTCACATTTTACGAATATTACATCACATGAACCACTTCATAATAGACAAGAACACCATATCTATAATCATAGTGTATCAGCATTGTTCTTAGTCAATATAAATTGAGTTCATTTTTGTCATTATTTATACATGATAGTAAAATCTCATCTTAGATGAGCTTCAATCAGTGACATGTTTAGCAATAAACCCAACCACCACTGACTAGAATTTCTTTAAGGATTGAGTAATAAAGAGATAAAAGTATAGTGGTTCTCATGGTTTTTATCTATCCAACCTAATGTAAGGGAGACAATATTATCCATTTCCCATTGTATACAAAAGACATAATTTACTACACGTCTTGTTTTATACATCATGTGTTACCCAAAACAAATTGTTTTTCATGCCTCCTATTAACATTACATATCCCAATACAAGAACCTCACTCCTGTTGAACTTATAATTTCATCATAACCAACAACACCCCATGAAGAACGACATTACGGTATAACTATAAATCATATATTGATTGGTCATTTATCAATTTATTTCATAAATATATAAATATTTAAATTCATCCAACATAAAATAATAATAAACCATACATTTACATTAATATGATAAATCTTATATTCAAATTTTCAAAAAAATAATTTGTAAACCCTATATTATCCCATTAATATCATATTATATTTGATAAACTATCACATAATACAATTTGTTATTTCACATTCAATGGTATTGTTAACACATTTCAATTAAATATCATTCATATTATACCACCATGTGACCACCTAATACAATATTTCAAAAAAAACATTAGTGATTATCATTGATAAAGAAAGAATGTTTTGTATAATTATGTTATTTCCTAATTATTTTATAGTATTCGACTCCTTGAACAAATTAAAAATCCTTATCATTGAAACATCAAATTTTACACACAAAGTAACTTCTATTGTGTAATAAAAACATTTCTATGTTTTAAATCATTATCCTTGGAAACCTATCCAAAAATATTTTTCTTTTAAATCACTTCTTAAATAATCTAATATTTTTATTTATATATATAACTTAATCTCTATATATTTTAGGAGAATAGATATTTATATTATCATGGTATCTAAATGAATCTCATTAAATTTTTCATTAATTTCATAACCTAAAACATTTTTATGTTATTAAGTGAAATTAATTTTTTATTTGGACAGGAAGAATCCTTTAAGAAATAGTTATATTTCCATTCTCATAGTAACTAAATGTAACTCATTTCATTTCCCTTTTCAATTACATAAACTAAATTCATTTTTACAATAATTGGAATTAAATTTAATTTATTACTAGAATAATATTATAGTTTTTAATATAGAACATCTCTAATTCCAAACATAATACCACTAGATGCTTATAAATTTTATTCTCAGTAGGATATCATGATATTATATAAAAACTCCTTCATGTTATGAAATACAATTTATTTCATAGTTTTCAGAATATTAAACAAATAAACCATTATTTTACAATCATATATATAATTCAATGTGACATTATTTTTTTCTATGAAATAATAGTTTTCATTAAAACTTATCTATGAGTGGTGGAAGAAAAATCATCTATTATATTTTAATAAACATTTTATAGACATTTTACCTTGGATTAATCATTTTTATAATGTTAATCTTTAGAGATATTCTTTAGAATTCAATGAATAAAAAAATGTATATTGAACATATTCTCTTATATTGTTCCTAAATATTCGTAATTAAAAAATATAATCCCATATTTTATTATAAATTTGTTATAAAAAATTTATATTTAATTTCGGCTCATTGATTATCTAAAGAAGTCCATTAGATTAAACTTTTGATGTGGAAACTCTTGTTCTTCGTTAAGAGAATAAAAAATATAATATCTCTGAGTTATTATTTAAATTTTAAGTACTGTATGTTTACTAGAATATTAATGTATGCACATGGTATCACATTCCATTGAAACCAAACTACTTATTTTATATAGATCTTTTACCTAACATGGAAATTTTATGTACTTCTATAAACACATTCAATTTGTAACATCCTGACCCGGGATCCACATAACCTAGTCCAAGATCTATATTGTCACATATCCTCAAAATTTTCTCCCCTACACAATAGGATACCAACTAGATGTGAGGGTGAACAAGTGGTAATGTTAGGAGACTATACCATCATATTAGAGTGGAAAAACATATATTATAGATAAAAAAGATGAATCATATCTATAAGTAGACATAATATACACTAGACTAGTAACATGATCAAGACGAATGTAGAATATAACATATATATTAAAAAATATGGATGTACAGGTAACTAAGAAACTTTATAATAATATGAAATGCCACTGGGAATTTAAATGTACATGAATTCATGTCATGATAATGTATAAATGGGGGGCATGGGACAAACATATTCAACATTCTATAAAAAAATAAAAAATTAACAAAATTTTTATCCACTATCATATCAATCATATTTTTGGTTCTCATATCAAATTCTCCAACTATAAGAAAATAATATTAAATATATATAGTAGTGGGATTTCCCATTTCAATACCTATAAATTGTTAATATAATTAGGTACCAAAGGATTCCCACATTGGAAGCGAGAAAAATTCTCAATGGTACACCAGAAAAAATTTCTATAATTAATCCAAGAAGTGTACATTACCACATTATTTATAGGTATATACAGAATAAGAAACAAGACTAACTAAATTAATAGGATACTCAGGTTCCTCATGGACACCTTTTTACTCTACCACCTTTGGCTCGTCGACTGAATGGATGTATTATCTGTAAAATTATATATATTAATATCATATTTATAGTATATTTATATATTTCATCCACCTATATGATCTAAGTGTGTGTATACGTTTTTAGAAATAAACCTTGAATACTAGGTTCTGGTTGGATGGAGGCGTAACTCCGTCATCCATAACTAGTATGAATGATCCTATAATATCATAATAAAGGGTATATTTCCTACATCTCAGGATGAGTGGGAGACTTCATTCTCAACACTTGAGATGGTTGTTTATTTTTCATGGAAACACCTAGATCAAGGGACGTGGTGCGTCATGGCCAGCATCCAAATAGTTTCAATGGTGTGATAAATCATTCTCAACATCTGATATAAGGGATGTTAGATCATCATAAAGAAAAATTCACATTAGTATCATTTGATAAAAAATATTATTATTCTAAACATATTTATAACAATATCCTCAAAATAATTACCAAACATGCATTATTTTCATTTATCCCGAATAAAACCAAGGGAATTAATATTCAATTAAAGCATTTAATAAATCATAAAATGAATGATGTGTCCATTCCATCCATTATAAAACATTTCAATTAATACACTTAAGTCAATTAAGTATGTGAACAATCATCAAAGTGGTCGTTCAACACAATTAAACCCTTAAATTAATCAAAACATGGAAGTCCCAATTATATGGATCATTGAAGCATGTTGAAGGTGTCATGGCCAATAGGGAAACTGACTATAGGTGAAATTCCATTTATAAGTCAATCCATTAACATAGGAGGTTCTTGGGATAAACAATAATGATATGGTAGTAGTAAATTTTAATTAAATCCCAAGGAAAATGCTTAGGATAAATTCCACACATTTTAATAATTAATTATTAAGGGATCTCCACGATGGAACACACAGAGGGTGTCTATGATTGATGTTGTCCTCATTTATTTACATTATGATAATCAACAATAGTATAATAAGGTGTGTATTCAATTTTTAAATGATGAAATCTATTTTAATGAAACACATGGAAAAGGACAGTGTGTTGAAAACCATCATAACAATTAAAACACTATAACATTTAGGGAAAATGATGAGACTATCTACCCAAGGTCTGTTGATGAATCCACTTCCGATGGTGGTCTCAAATTAGAATTGTATTGGGATAAATCAACAAATTTTTCTAACACCCTAAAAATGTGAAAATGATTGTTCACATAAATACTGCAATGGTTCTGAAGATAATAGAAGATAAAAAGAAAGAGGACATGAGAACATGCCTCTAGCTATCGAATGATTTCTTAATAACATGATTCAATAATTGGATCAATGACATGTATCAATTCCTTGTTGGAGAATATTTATAGGCCATGATAAAAATAAAATATACTACATGATGGAAATGGTAGAGGAAGACAAATGATATGTTAAATAATTTCATTAAGGGAATAATTTTAATTTCACTCCCAAATATAAGGTCACGTCTTTTACACATAGTTTCTATAGACCATGTAAAACCAGTGCGAATCCTAAAATCATGAGAGATATTCCCACATGGTTAAGTCTCCTATATTCACTATCAATTTAGAAATCATGATGAATGCTTCTATAAAAAATTATTAATGGAATACACAATAATGAACCTTTGTTTTCATGGTTTCAGAACAACCGTGCACACCACAAATCTCCACTGTAACACCCTTGATGGTAAGGTGAGGCATGATAGATGGGATGAACTATTTCTACTAACTATGTTGCATAATATGTTTTCAATGTACTAGGGTTATAGGCAATGAATAAGTCCCAGAAACCATTGTGACCATCAGGACTCCATTGGTTAATATCATAAGGGTCGTATAATTGAATTTAAAAAAACGATTCATATCTTAGAGTAAAGATAGGTCATTACAAACTCACCTACATAAAATATATTTTCCCTCATTTGGACTTCTGAGGTTAAACATGTATCTCTAGAAAAGAGTTCTAGCCACTGAGATTGTATATTATCTTTCCATTACCATGTTTCGTCCTGTACTTGGCCATGTTTCCATAACACCCATAAAAAATTGTCTAACCATCATTGTAGTGTCATCATGCTCTGATCTAAAATTCAAACTAGTTACTCCTAAAAATAAGAATCTATTTAAAATTATTCAGTTTTATATTGAAATACATGTAATGGGTATTTATCATTTCGATGAAGCTTAGATAAGTGAATGAAATCATTCATAGCTTTGTATTTCTATGGACTTTCTATCTCAAAAACCATTGGGCCAAGTTGTTTCAAAACCTATAATGGTCCAACAAACCAAGTATAGAGCTTAATCGACCTATGAATATATTGATGTACCATCCACTATCAAACTAAAATGAGTACTTGGTCGCAGACCTCAAACTCAAAAGGGAATCAGTGTCAACCGGCCTAAAAATATTTTTTTATTGAGATTTCATCTTGTGATTCCTGCTCAACTAGACCTTGTCTCTATTTTCCTAAAAAATATATGGTTCATGAAAATATTCATCCTTTGTCTCTTGAAAGAATAAATGTGAATGTAAAATACTTCCATATAAGTATTTGTAATTAGTCATATAAATAGTATCCTAAAATCTACTTTTATAATTGAACTAAATATGGGGAATTTCTTTCTACCAAGAACACTCTATATCAAGGAAACTTGCATGGAGCATGGCCTCTAAAAACTAATTAATGTACTCTATATTTCCATTGTTTTAGGGGTGATAGGCCATGCTGATAATCTCCAATTTACCTAAGGAATTCTTCAAACCCTTCCATAACCATGACGCAATGTTAGTGTCTCTATCAAAAATGATATAATAATGATCTCCAAGAAGACATACGACTTCCCATAAATATATAATCCATTTAATTTATACTAATAATGTCTCTTGCACACATAATATGTGTGTGACCATTTTAAATTGATCAATGAAAACCCATACCATATCATTTACATAAGGTGATCTTCGTAAACCAGCCTCCAAATTAATCGCATCATTGTCCCATTTTCACTCGGTAATGGACAACAGATACAAAAACACTACTTGGAACTGATGTTCCGCCTTCACATGCTGAAAAGTGGTACACTAAGTGAAAAATTTGATAACCTCAAATTTCATTCTAGTCCACCAATATTTTTATCGTAAATCATGATACATTTTGGTTCCACTGAAATAAATTTACAAAACTAAGGAATGAAATTCATGCATCAGCACCTCTCTGATGCCTACTATGAACCATTCACACCCAAGGAATCATATACTATCATCATAATCCTTTTTTCATGTAGAGACTCAAAGATTAACATACATAGGGATTACATTAATTTTCCGGAATATCTAATACATAACAAAAATAGACACCAATGGAACATAATAGTGTAGTGTCTTTGGAAACTCGGAATATAATCTTCTAATCTTGGTGAAAGATCTTAAACATCTCCCACAGAGATCTTATTTTTTTTCTTACCTAAAAACATTCTTTATATCCTGGGGAAAAGAAAACATATAAAGGGTGTGCTCAAATACTGAGTAAGGGTAAATATAGAGAACATAAAACAATCCATAAACATTTGAATGTAAAAACATGAGCATAAAATCTAAACATCAAAGTCTTGAGCAATGACATAAAACATTGCAGTACATAAGGAATAGTTCATAAAAGAACATTATTCATGATAAAATATAATGGTAATAAAACTTTTAATTGTGGAAAAACATTAATCACATGATATTATTTCCATAGTAGCCAAGGCAATGCTGCCAAGACCATCTTAGTGGACAAAGTCCCTTATTGAACAGGGTTTACTTGTCGTTTCAGCCTTTTATCACTGAATAGGATTTACTTTCCATTCTAGCCATGTCTATCTCATGAGATTTAAATCTTTACCCAATGAATTGGAGGGAGATGTAAGTCCCACCCATCTCATAATTAAGTCATTCTTACATTTTCCACAAAATAAACATAAATCATTCATCATAATCCAAAGAGTAAAATGGGTTTCATAAACATCATTCCATCATAACATAATCCATATAAAACAAATGGATGTCATTTCATCATAAGAAAATTGGAACCATGTAAATCATAGAGATATTATATTTGAAACATACACATATGAAATAATTTCATCTTAGATGGAAAATAGTTTTGATAAAACACTTGAAAACAATTCTTGAGGAAAATATCCTCTCTTCCTAAAAATCATTTTCTTTTCTCAAAATTCCATGCAATTTTAAAAAAATGAATTTATTGAAAATAAAAATGAAATAATTTAGAGTAAACTTCATGAAAATAGGGCGTTATGTAGCCTTAAAAATTCAGTTCAATCCATATAATAAGAAAAAACATTATCCTCATACTTTTAATGGAAAAGTCAAAAAGTACCACATATGGTAAATAAAAGAAATATTCCTTCCATAACACATAGTAAAGGTCAAAGAGTGGTAAAAATGACTTTAAAAATACCTGGAAAATATTAAAAACTTTATGACAAACATTTTTGTGGACATGGATGAAAAATATAATCCCGGTAAATACATAAAAGCAATCTCTCATAAAAATGAGATTTGAAAAATTATCCCTTAACTTATGTCTGATATGCTTCATTTGTATCTGAACCTTCTGTATAATGATTTAAATAAATTCATTGACTTATTATATAATCATATTTATTATTATTATATCATTTCTGGTTCACTTATTACTTTACATTACCATTTCTTTTGTAAATTCCATGTTAACGCAGCGTTTTGGGTAAAATCGTTTTATTTATCATACGTGTTTGAACTTATTGTTATTGATATTATTATTACTTATATCATGATTTAATTACGTACATAATTTAAATCATGATTTATATATCATATATTTTTTGTATATATATATATACATAATATACAGATAAATGAAATGAAATACATAGTTCATGGAGACGGTAGGTCGTTCGTACGCATAAACATTGTTTTCCTTTCCTTATTTACTTGAATGGAAGTAACTAGATGACATATATATATATGTGTGTGTGTGTACACATAAATACAGTATATTAATTATTTCAAATATTTCATTATTATTCATTATATATACTATATAATCATTCTAGAATGGTTATCATGGATAATGAATCTCATCGCGTCGTGGAGACTGTAATCAGTACATACGCACAAGCGATGATATCATTCCCATAATTATTGAATGGAATCAGAGTGGATGATATAATATTTTAGAATCATTATGATATTATAATGACCATATATAGTTATTCTTCACACCGTTATACCCATCCAAATAAGCTGACGGTGGAAAAACAGATTACACCACGGGGTGGAGACGGTATTTCGTACGTATGCATGCGCAGTGATTTCATTATCCATAGGATGGATAGAAGGTGAAATGGGGTCGTTTCATATTTATAATAATATATATGTATATTAGTGATACTAATTTTAATACTTTATAATGAAACAACACATAAAGAAAAATTTGAATAAGAAAGAAATATGAAAGAATCGGTAGAAGAGATTACCTCTTCTTCGACATATCTCCACTTATCCTCCTCCTAGGGAACTAAAGTTGGTATTAAAAGAAGACCTGAACATCTAGTAGGTTTCTATGGAAGTGGATAAGTGAAATGGGTAGGTTTTGGCCGAGCTTTAAAGCTCAAATGTGTGTGAAGAGGAGAGGGAAGGAGGTGCCTTTATATAGGATAAGAGAGTGGCATTTTTGGAAACCTTAAAAATATTAATTACTAATAAGATAAAACCCAACTAAAAACCCTCAAGAAATGACTCAATTCAAATATGAGATGTGATAGGGTTGTAAGATCATCAACCAATAAAATTTAGACATGTTTTATGTTTATTTTAAACCTTATCAACTTGATTTATCATTATTTAATCAATTTAATTTTATTTGTGGCAATAAAATTATAAATTATAAATTCTTTTAAATTCATACATAAATGTTTTCAATTTACCATAATTGGACACTTGATAAACATTTAGACAATATAATTTTATATTTTTAGTTTTTAAATATATTTGTGATTTTTAAATAATTTAATAATATGTTATTTTTATAAAATATCGATCGTGTCAATTTTTCCACTATTAATTATTTGAATTTTAATAAAAACCACACAGAAGAAATGTTCAAAAAAAATATATAATAGATCCATATGATGTCATATTCATCAAAAAAATTCATGGGGAACATTAATTTGTTCATATATTCTTTATTTTAATATTTTTAAAACCATTTATTTGGTATATCTCTTAATAAAATTATTAGTAAATAAATTTTTTATAGTTATTTAATATACTTATTTGTTGCATAAAAATTAAAAATAAAATCTTATGATGTATATAAATCTCATGGATTTCATAATAATAATTTTAATCTAATTTATCATCTTAAAATTACAATATGTAAATTTTTATATTTATTAAATTATGAATGTGACAACATTAGAATCATTTAAAATAAAACAATATAAGTGTTATAATCACATTTATTAGGATCCAAATGGTCAAAATGTAGGATAGTGGATGATTAGGGTTTTTTAATACACTAAAAATAAGTTTTTTTCAGATTTTTGGGCCTTTTGATACGTATTAATATTTCAATAGAAACTATATTATTGATTTTTCACTAAATAAATAATTTCTGCATAATTAATGTATAAGATAATAAGGTAATTAAACAACTCTTAAAAATTACATATAAATTACCATGATAAAGAAAAACATTTTATATTTTATATGAGTAATTATAACCAAATTTATATTCTGTATAACCTTATATTAAAAATACATTAATTATTAATATTTGAGTGAGACATATTTCAATTTCCTTTTAATAAAATAAACTAAAGGTCATAATCAATTACAAGTGTGCTACATTAGATTCAATTTATACCCAAGTATGATTACGGGAAAAATTTATTCATCCAATTATATTAAGACAAGTGTTATGGTAATTTTATAATATTATATTTAACCTTAATTACATAATTTACCTTTAGCTATGGTAAATAAAATTTATCGTAGTTACTATTAATAATGCCTAAAAATTAAAAGTATCTTATTAACATAATTTGGACATAATTATTCCAAATATGGAATCAATTTTTCCAAATTCAAATCACAGAAGTTGTAGAAATTAATTTAAAATTAATCCCGTTGTTAAGAAAATGAGTTTTAAAAGATAAAACATTGTAAATGATTGAAATGATTTTAACTATAAATTCAATGTAAAATCAATGCTAATGACATATAATATATTAAATGGTAAAAATATATTGTATTTATACTTTAAAACTATTAAATTTTATAATTTAACCATATAAATTATTATGATGACAAAATTTGTTTTTAATTAAAATATAGCGTGTTTTTACTATTCATTAACATATGACAGTTATCAGAATAAAATGAAAAATTTATCCAAAGTAAATTTTTATATCCTAATTTCAAAGAAAAATTTTATTTTGTCAAGTTGAACTTATAAACCTATCAAACACAAGATTTAATGTGGGTGCTCCATAATAAGACGGCAAAACTGCATTTTTTTTAAATACTTATTTTACCCAAAAAATTTATTTTGTTCTCATACGATGTTATTGAAAATGTGTAAGATGAATAATAACATGATAACATTTAAAATTTATTTAATACTCTTCATAATGGATAGTCGATAATAATATTATAATAATATATCATTGTTTAGTGAATCCCGGTATTGCGCACTACACACGCTATCGAGGAAGGTCGTGATTGTGTGTAACGCAAGCCAAGACAAGGTTGTCTGTAGTGCAAGATCCCTTTGTTGTTGCGAATAACATAATAAAAACTTATTTCATTTATAATTTAAACAATATCTATACTTAATGTTGCGTAATAAAATATCTACAAAACGAACATGAAATTGTATGTTACACGATCCAAGAATAGTGTTGCGTATACTGCAAGCTAATACTGTGTTGCGTATAGCACAAGATAAATTTGGTGTAGCATACAACAAAAGAAATCAATGAAATTAAAAATAATAATTCTCATATTATCTCGGGTTGTTACATTCTACCCCCCTCAAAATGAATTTCGCCTTCGAAATTCGTCGGGGTTGTAAATGGTTTACTACTTGAAAGTTTCTTTCATAAAACCCATATCATCAAAAGGAATACTAAAAGTTAACATTAAAAAGTGAAGTATGAAACATAACGGTTGCCCAAATTAACTCATCAGTGAATTTCCACATAGGAGAACATTGATGGAAATATGTATATGGAAGAAAAAACTAACCATCAGGTTCTGATAGACAGTGGTTGAGGACATGGATATGAAATAGCCCAAAATCACAAAGCCATAAATTTGTGACGATTTAAGGTACCATCTTATTAATCTGATATAAGGACACTAGGACATAATTTTTAGTTCTCAATATCATTTCCCTAATGTTGAAAAATTGTTGAAAAATTATTTTGGTACAATCTCATCGTTGTTCGTGCCTTGTACAATTTCCACTTCATCTCTTAAAGAAATTAAGTTGAATTTGTAATTCGTGAAGTGTTAGCAGATCATGTGATAGAATGATAGGTCATTCCATTTGTTTCTATCACAAAAAGTTTAACATAATTTATTAAATATACATAAGTCCATCTTTGTTGAGATTAATCGAATATGATTCCAAAAATGGACTTATACTTAAACTGTCATACTGCTTAATAAAATAAAACTAGTTTCTACTAACCAGGGACTTCATCTAGGCCAGTGGTAGGAGATAAAGACATGTCACACTTCAGTTGTGGGTTCGATTCTCACATCTTCATCCGACATGATGAGTTTTCTCCCATTCTGCAGGTTGTCCCTTTTCATAAACTACACTATTATAACATTCTATCAATAATATCGAAAAAATTTCTAGACTTAAACAATACTAAATTATGTTCAACATAATCCATTCCAATCATTAGGCTTATCCAAAATACTTCTTTCAAAACTTACAGTATAAAAAGAATGATTACTAAAAAGGTCATATAACAAGCACATGAATACCATCATTTTTCCCTCACATATCACAAGATATATCTTGTTGATCACATTCCAAACATGCGAATACCTTAATATTGTATTCTCTTGAAAAATGAATACCCATTGAACCTTATTGAAAACATCAATTCTTTCAAAAGTTAACTCTTTCCACATAACAAAATCCAAAAAATATATATACTCAAACCATGATATAACTTTGTCCTTATATCAGTCATGAGCTCTTGAATACTGTCAAACATTTCATTTTCTCCTTATTCCTTCATTATACGCATATCATCTTCTTTCCAAAATATATAAATCACATCCCATGGTTACCGGTACCATAAAATAATAGAAAACCACAATAGACCAATAAATAAATATTACAATATTCCACGATATTATATAAAAAATTATTTTGGAATCCCATTACATAATCACTTAATCATTCCACCACATAGTTGTCATATTCAACATCACCAATAGTGATCGAATTTGACTTCCCTTTGTCCTTTTCCTCAAGTGGTTTCTCATGTCGATCATCTTTAACACATGGATTAGGGCATTGATTAGCATAATGAACCATTTCCTTGCACTTGAAGCATTGAAGTGTTGGTGGAGCGTTCTCTGTAGTCTTTTCTCTATTCACATCATTAGCTACCTTTTTCCCATTACTTCGACACTCAACTACTCGATGACCTTCTTTTCCACACTTAAAACATTTTCAAGTACCTTTTTGGAAATCTCCAACATGATTCTTTCCTCACTTTGACCATAAAGAAACATTCATCTTCTTTTCACAATTATTCTCATATTTCTCCTTAAACTCCATCTTTCATTTCTTGTCAAAACCATGAGATGAATATGTAACACCAACTTCCATTTATACATTGATAGCACAAAGCACAATTTCTTCATAGCTACTAAAGTATCTTACAGCTAATTCCCTTCTAAGACTTGGTTTTAAGCCACTGATGAATCGATCAACTTTACATTCAGGTTGGATGATAATGCCAGATGCATACCATGCAAGACTTGTAAAATTTGCTTCCTATATACCAACAGATTCATGATCCCTTTGCCTAAGCCCAAGGAACTCCTTTTCTGTCTTTCTTCGAAGAATAAGAGGAAAGTAATTATTGAAAAATAAGTTCTTGAACTCATCCCATTCCATGGATTCAATTTCACCTTGGGGCCTTGTATTCTTAATTAGAGTCCACCACTGGTCTGCTTCACCATCTAAACGGTAAACATCCAGAATAACTTTTTCATGTTCTGAACATCGAAGTATGGAAAATATCTTTTCAATGGTACGGATCCAATGTTCATAAACAAGTGGATCAGAAGACCCACTGAAAGAAGGTGGACGTTGCCTCGTGAAGGACTCAATAGATTATTGTTCCCTTCTCTGCTCATTCGTAAGTCCAGAATGATTCATAGCTTGTTTAAGTATAGAAATAATATTTTTCACTCCATATCCCATAACATTTGTTTGTTCAGGAGGAAAATCATTGAATTTCCCATTACATTGATCAACACGGTTCATTTGGGTTTCATCTATCGTCTAAAACCCAAAAAGAATAGTGTAAGAGGAAAAAATCATGCTAGGAAGACAATATAATACAGGGGGATTACATTCAATACAAAATATCTTAGGTTTAATTTTAAGATAATTATCGTAATTCTAACACTATAACATATACTTATACTTAATGTAGATACATCACTATACATACCTTAGATATATCTCTTGGGGTCTCACTAATGTTTTCACATCCTAGTTTTCAAGGGTCAACTAAACCCTTTCTCCGATACCAACTGTAGAGACCCAAATATGGAAGTACATAGGCATTACATTAGTTTTTTGGAATATCTAATACATAAAAAAATACACACCAAATGACCATAATAGTTCAGTGTCTTTAGAAACTCGGAATATAATCTTCTAATACTTGTGACAGATCTTCAACATCTCCCACATAGATCTTCCTTTTTTTTCATACCTAAAAACATTCTTTATATCATGGGGAAAATAAAACATATAAAGGGTGAGATCAAATCCTCAGTAAGGGTAAACATAGAGAACATAAAACTATCCATAAAAATTTGAATGTAAAAACATAAGCATAAAATCTAAACATCAAAATCATGAGCAATGACATAAAACATTGCAGTACAAAAGGAATAGATCAAAAAAGAACATTAATCATAATAAAAATATTACGGGAATAAAACTTTTAATTGTGGAAAAACATTAAACACATTATATGATTTCCATATTAGCCAAGGCATTGCTTCCAAGACCATCTTAGTGGACAAAGTCGCTTACTGAACCAGGGTTACTTGTCGTTCCAACCCTGTATTACAGAATCGGATTTTCTTGTCATTCTAGCCATGTCCATCTCATGAGATATAAATATTTAACCAATTCATTGGAGGGAGATATAGGTCCCACCCATATCATTATGAAATCATTCTTAATTGTTCCAGAAAATATACATAAATCATTCAACATAACCAAAAGAGTAAAATGGGGTTCATAAACATCATTCCATCATTACATAATCCATATAAAATAGATGGACATAATTTCATCATAAGAAAAGTGAACCATGTAAATCATAGAGATATTATATTTGAAACAAACATATATGAAATAATGTCATCTTATATGGAAAATGGTTTTGATAAAACACATGAAAAGTATTCTTGAGGAAAATATCCTTTCTTCTTAAAAATCATTTTATTTTCACAAAATTCCATGAAATTTTAAAATAAAAGGATTTTATTGAAAATAACTATGAAAGCTTTTAGAGTAAACTTCATTAAAATAAAGAGTTATGAAGCTGTAAAAAATACATTCATGCCTTATAATTTAAAAAAACATTCTCCTCGTAATTTTAACAGATAAGTCAAAAAGTACCACATATGGTAAAAAAAGAAAGATTCCTCCCATAACACAAAGTAAAGGTCAAAGAGGGGTAAAAATGACTTTAAAAATACATGGAAGAATAATAAAAAATTTATGAAAAAAATTTTTGTGGACATGGATGAAAAATATAACCCCAGTAAATATGTATAAGCAATCTCAGATAAAAATGAGATTTGAAAATTTATCCCTTACCTTATGTCTGATATGATTTGTTTGTATCCGAACCTCCTGGATAATGATTTAAATAATGTCATTGACTTATTAAAGAATCATATTAATTGTTATGATGTCATGTGTGGTTCACTTATGACTTTATATTACCCTTTCTTTTGTAAATTCCATGTTAACGCAGCGTTTTGGGTAAAATCATTTTATTTATCCTACGTGTTTGGACTTGTTGTTCTTGATATTATTATTAATTATATTATGATTTTGTTACATCCAGAATGTAAATCATGATTTATTTATCATATATTTTTATTATATATATATATACATAATAGACAGATAAATGAAATGAAATACACCATTCATGGAGACGGTAGGCCGTTCATACACAAGAACGTTGTTTTCCTTTCCTTATTAACTTGAATGGAAGTAAGTAGATGAAATATATACATATATATATATATATGTATACATGAATACAGTAGCTTCATTAAGTAAAATATTTCATTAATATTCATTATATATACTTTATAATCATTCTTGAATGGTTATCATGGAGAATGAATCTCATCGCGTTGTAGAGACGGTAATCCGTACGTACGCACGAGCGATGATATCGTTCCAATAATTATTGAATGGAAATTTACAGGATGATATAATATTTTAGAATCAGTATTATGTTATAATAACCATATATAGTTATTATTTACACCATTATACCCATACAAGTAAGGTGATGGCGGAAAAACAGATTTCACCACGGTGTGGAGACGGTATTCCGTACGTACGCACACGCGGTGATTTCGTTTCCCATAGGATGGATAGAAGGTGAAATGGGTTTGTTTCATATTTATAATAACATATAATTATATTAGTGATATTTATGTTTTTACTTTATAATGAAACAACTAAAGAAGAAGATATTTAATAATAAAGAAACATGAAAAATCAGTAGAAGAGATTACCTCTTCTTCGACGCGGCTCCTCTTATCCTCCTCTTAGGGCACTAAAGTTGGTCTTTAAAGAAGACTAGTACATCTATTAGGTCTATATGGAAGTGGATAAGTGAAATGGGCAGGGTTTGGCTGAGCATGAAGGCTCAAATGTGTGTGAAGATGAAAGGGAAGGAGGTGCCCTTATATAGGAGAGGAGAGGGGCACTTTTGGAAACCTCAAAAATATTAATTAATAATTAAATGAATCCGCACTTAAAAACATTAAAAAATGACTCAATTAGAATATGAGATGATATAGGGTTGTAATAGCATCAAAAAATAAAATTTAGACATGTTTTAAGTTTATTTTAAACCTTATCAACTTGATTTATCATTATTTAATTAATTTTATTTTATTTGTGGTAATAAAATTTTAAATTTTAAATTTTTATAAATACATACTTAAATGTTGTATATTTCCAATAATTGTATACTTTATAACCTTTTAGATAATATAATATTCTATTTTTAGTTTTTAAATATTTTTGTGATTTTTAAATAATTTAATAATATGTTATTTTTATAAAATATCAATAGTGTCAATTTTGACACTATTTATTGTTTGAATTTAAATAAAAATCACACAGAAGATATGTTCGAACAAAAATATTTGATAGATCACTATAATGTCATATTCATCAAAACAATTCATGGGAACATTTATTTGTTCACATATTATTTATTTTAATATTTTTTGAACCATTTATTTGGTATATCTCTTAATAAAATAATTAGTACAACATTTTTGTATTATTATTTAATATACATATTTTTTGCATAAAAATTAAAAATAAAATCCTATGATGAAGATAAATCTTATATAATTCGTAATAATACTTTTACTCGAATTTATCATCTTAAAATCACAACATGTAAATTGTTATACTTATTAAATTATGATGGTGACAACTTTGGAATCATTTAAAATAAAATAATATAAGTGTCATAATCACCTTTATAATGATCCAAATGGTCAAACATTCGGCCAGTGGATGATTACGGTCTATAAATACACTACTAATAATTTTTGTTCACATTTTTTGGCCTTTTGATATTTATTACTATTTCAATAGAAACTATATTATTGATTTTTCACCAAATAAATAATTTCTGCATAGTTAATGTATAAGATAATAAGGTAATTAAAAAACTCTTAAAAATTACAAATAAATTACCATGATAAATAAAAATCATTTTTTCATTCAAATGAGTTTTTATAACCAAATTTATATTTTGTATAACCTTGTATTAAAAATAATTTAATTATTCAAGTTTGAGTGAGACATATTTAACTTTTTTTTAAATAAAATAAATTAAAGGTCATAATCAATTACAAGTGTGTTCCATTAGACTCAATTTAGTCCCAAGTATTATTTAGGGAAAAATTTATTCATCCAATTATATTAATAAATGTGTTAGGGTAATTTTATAATATTATAATTACACTTAATTACCTTATTTACCTTCAACTATGATAAATAAAATTTACCGTAGTTACTATTCATAATGCCTAAAAATAAAAAGTAACTTATTAACATAATTTGGACCTAATTATTCCAAATATGGAATCCATTTTTACAAATTTAAATCACCGAAGTTGCAGAAATGAATTTAAATCTAATCTCGTTGTTAAGAAAACGAGTTTTAAAAGTTAAAACATTGCAAATGATTGAAATGATTTTTCATATGAATTCAATGTAAAATCATTGGTAATGACATATATTATATTAAATGGTAAAAATATATTCTATTTATACTTTAAACCCGTTAAATATTTTAATTTAAAAATATAAATTATTACAATGGAAAAAGTTATTTTTAATTAAAATATTGCGTGTTTTTACTATTCATTAAAATATGAAAGTTATGAGAATAATATGAAAATTTTATCCAACGTAAATATTTATATCCTGATTCCAAAGAAAAATTTTATTTTTTCAATTTGAACTTATAAAACTATAAAAACTATATTTAAATTGGTTGCGCTATCAAAAGGCGACAAAACTGGATTTTACAAAAAATACTTATTTTACCCGAAAAATTTATTTTTTTCTCATAAGATGTTCTAGAAAATGTGTAAGATGAATAATACCTTTATAACATTCAATTTTTTTTAATACTATTCATAATGGCTAGTCCATAATAATATTATAACAATATATCTTCGTTTAAACCCGGTATTGTGTACTACACACACTATCGAGGAAGGTCGTGATTGCGTGTAACGCAAGCCAAGTCAAGGTTGTGTGTAGTACAAGATCCCTTAATTGTTTCATATAACAAAATAAATACTTATTTCATTTATAAATTAAAAAAATATACTTAATGTTGCGTAGAATAATTTCTATAAAACGAACTTGAAATTGTGTGTAACGCGAGAGAAGAATAGTGTTGCGTATACTGCAAGCTAATACGGTGTTGCGTATAGCATAAGATAAATTTTCTGTAGCATACAACACAAGACATCAATGAAATTATAATGTATAATTCTTATAAAATCTCGGGTTGTTACATTCTACCCCCCCTTAAAATGAATTTCAACCTCGAAATTCGTCGGGGTTGTAAATGGTTTACTACTAGAAAGTTTCTTTTATAAAACCCACATCGTCAAAGGGAATACTAAAACATAATTTTAAAAATTTAAGTATGAAACATAAATGTTACCCAAATTAACTCATCACTACGTTTCCACATAGGAGAACATTGGTGGAAATATAGATATGGAAGAAAAAACTAACCATCAAGTTCTGATGGAGAGTGGTAGAGGACATGGCTATGAAATATCCAACAATCACAAAGCCATAAATTTTTGATAATTTAAGGTAACATCTGACTCATCAGATACAAGGACACTAGGACATCATTTTTAGCTCTCAATATCATTTCCATAATGTTGAAAAATTATTGAATACTTATTTTTCTACAATCTCACCATTGTTCGTGCCTTGAAAAAATATCACTTCATCTCTTAAAGAAATGAAGTTGAATTTGTCATTCGTGAAGTGTTAGGAGATCAAGCGATAGAGTGATAGGTCATTCCATCTGTTTCTATCGCAAAAAGTTTAGCACAATTTATTAAATTTACATATATCCATCAATGCTGAGATTCATCATATATGATTCCAAAAATGGACTTCTACTTCATCTATCATACCGATTAATAAAATAAAACTAGTTTCTACTAACCGGGACTTCCTATATCCCAATGGTATGCGATAAAGGCCTGTCATACGTTAGTTGTGGGTTCTATTCCCACATCCTCATCTGATATGACGGGTTGTCTCCAATTCTAAAGGTTGTCCCTTTTCATGAACTATACTATTATAACATTCTATTAATAATATCGAAAACCTTTCTAGCCTTAAACAATACTAACCTTTGTTCAACATAGTCTATTCCAATCTGTAGGCTTATCCAAAATACTTATTTCCATACTCATAGTATAAATAAAATGATTACTAAAAAGGTCATATAACAAGCATGTAAATACCTTCATTTATCCCTCATATATCAAAATATATATCTTGTTGATCGCATTACAAACTTTTGAATACCTTAATCATGTATTCTCTTGAAAAATGAATACCCATTGAACCTTAGTGAAAACATGAATGTTGTCAAAAGTTAACTCTTTCCACATACCAAAATACAAAAATTCTATATACTCAAACCATGATATTACTTTGTCCTTATATCAGACATGAGATCTTGAATATTGTCAAACATTTCATTTTCTTCTTATCCCTTCATTATGCGCATATCATCTTCTTTCAAAAAATATCTCAGTCACTTTCCATGGTTACCGTTACCATAAAATTATTGAAAAACACAATAGACCAATACATAAATATTCCAATATTCTATGATACTACATAAAACATTATTTTAGAATCCCATTAAATAAATACTTATTCATTCCACAACATCATTGTCATATTGAACATTTCCAGTAGGGATCGCATGTGACTTCCCTTTGTCCTTTGCCTTAAATTGTTTCTCATGTCGATCATCATTAAACCTTGGATTAGGGAATTGATAAGCATAATTCCCCATTTCATTGAACTTGAAGCATTGAAGTGTTCGTGGAGAGTTCTCTATAGTCTTTTCTCTATTCACATCATTATCTGCCTTTTTCCCATTACATCAACACTCAAACACTCGATGACCTTCTTTTACACAAATATAACATTTTCTAATAACTTGTAGGAAATCTCCCCCATGATTCTTTCCACACTTTGAGAATAAAGAAACATTCCCCTTCTTTTCACCATTATTCTGAGATTTCTCCTTAAACTCCATCTTTCGTTTCTTATCAACACCATGAGATGTATATGTAACACCAACTTCTATTTCTACCTTGATAGCACAATGCACAATTTCTTCATAGATACTAATGTCTCTTATAGATAATTACCTTATAAGACTTGGTTTTAAGCCACTGAAGAATCGATCAACTTTACTTTCAGGTTGGATGATAAAGCCAGATGTATACCATGCAAGCGTTGTAAAATTGGATTCATATATACCAACAGATTCATTATCCTTTTTTGTAAGCTCAAGGAACTCATTTTCCTTATTTGTTCTAAGAATACGACGAAAGTACTTATTGAAAAATATGTTCTTGAACTCATCCCATTCCATGGAGTCAATTTCACCTTGGGGCCTGGTATTCTTAATTAGATTCCAACACTGGTCTTCTTCACCATATAAATGGTAAACATCCAGAATGACTTTTTCATGTTCTGAACATCGAAGTATGGAAAATATCTTTTCAATGGTACTGATTCATTTTTCAGCAACAAGTGGATCAGAAGACCCACAGAAAGAAGGTGTTCGTTGCCTCATGAAGGACTCAATAGAATATTTTTCCCTTCTCTGCTCATTCAGAAGTCCAGAATGATTTATAGCTTGTGTAAGTATATCAATAAGATTTTTTACTCCATCACCCATAACATTGGTTTGTTTAGGAGGAAAATCATTTCATTTCACATTACATTTATCAACATGGTTCATTCGGGTTCCAGCCATCGTCTAAAACCCAAAAAGAATAGTGTAAGAGGCAAAACTCATGCTAGGAAAACAATATAATAAATGGGGGGTACCCTCAATAGATAAAATCTTAGGATCAATTCTATGGTCGTTATCGTAATTCTATCATTATAACCTATACATATACTTAACCGTAGATACATCCCTAGACATACCTTAGAAATATCTATAGGGATCTCAATAAAGTCTTTACATCCTAGTTTCTAAAGGTTAACTAAACCTTTCCTCTATTACCAACTGTAGAGACCCAAATCTTGACGTACATAGGCATTACATTACTTTTTTGGAATATCTATTACATATCAAAAACAGACACTAAATGACTGTAATAGTTCAGTGCCTTTGGAAACTCGGAATATAATCTTCTAATCTTGGTGTAAGATCTTCAACATCTCCCACATAGATCATTTTTTCCTTACCTAAAACCTTTCTTTATATCCTGGGAAAAAAACATATAAAGGGTGTGCTCAAATGCTCAGTAAGGGTAAACATAGAGAACATACAACAATCCATAAACATTTCAATGTAAAAACATGATCATAAAATCTAAACATCAAAATCATGAGCAATGACATAAAACATTATAGTACATAAGGAATAGATCATTAAAAAACATTAATCATCATAAAATATCATGGTAATAAACCATTTAATTGGGGAAAAACATTAAGAACATTATATGATTTCTATAGTATCCATGTCATTGCTTCCAAGACCATCATTGTGGACAAAGTCCCTTACTGAACCGGGTTTACTTGTCATTCCATCCCTGTTTTACTGAACCAGATTTACTTTCTATTCCAACCATGTATATATCATGAGATATAAATCATTACCCACTTCATTAAAGTGAGATATAGGTCCCACCCATCTCATAATTAAATCATTCTTACTTGTGCCACAAAATAAACATAAATCATTCATCATAACCCAAAGAGTAAAATGGGTTTCATAAACATCATTCCATCATAACATAATCCATATATAAAAAATGGATATCATTTCATCATAAGAAAAGTGAAACCATGTAAATCATTGAGATATTATATTTGAAACATACATATATGAAATAATGTCATCTTATATGGAAAATGGTTTTGATAAAACACTTGAAAAGAATTCTTGAGGAAAATATCCATTCTTCTTAAAAAACATTTTTTTTCACAAAATGCCACACAATTTTAAAAGAAATGGATTTTATTTAAAACAAACATGAAATATTTTATATTAAACATCAGTAAAATATGGCATTATGAAACCGTAAAATATATGTTCATGCCTCATAGGTTAAAAAATATATTCTCCTCATACTTTTAACAGAAAAGTCAAAAAGTACTACATATTGTAAATAAAATAAAGATTCCTTCCATATCACAATGTAAAGGAAAAAAATGGGTAAAATTGACTTTAAACATACATGGAAGAATATTAAACACTTTATGAAGAACATTTTTGTGGACATCGATGAAAAATATAACCCTAGTAAATACGTATAATTAATCTTGGATAAAAATGAGGTTTGAAAAATTATCCCTTACCTTTTGTCTGATATGCTTCGTATGTATCTGAACCTCATGTATAATAATTTAAATAATGTTATTTAATTATTAAATAATCATACTCATCATTATGATATCATTTATGGTTCACTTATGACTTTATATTACCCGTTCTTTTGTAAATTCCATGTTAACGCAGTGTTTTGGGTAAAATCGTTTTATTTATCGTACGTGTTTAGACTGGTTGTTCTTGATATTATTATTACTTATGTCATGATTTACTTACTTCATGAATTTAAATAATGATTTATATATCATATGTATTTATTATATATATATACATAATAGACAGATATATTAAATGAAATACACTGTTCATGGAAACGGTAGGTCGTGCATACTCATGAACATTGTTTTCCTTTCTTTATTGACATGAATGGAAGTAAGTTGATGACACACAAACATATATATATATATATATATATACATAAATCAATTAGATTTATTATGTCATATATTTCATTATTATTCATTATATATACTTTATAATCATTCATGAACGGTTATCATGGAGAATGAATCTCATCGCGTCGTGGAGACGGTAATCCGTACGTACGCACGAGCGATGATATCATTCACATAATTATTGAATGGAATTGGAGTGGATGATATAATATTTCAGAATCATTATGATGTTATAATAACCATATATAGTAATTATATACACCATTATACCCATCCAAGTAAGGTTGAGGTGGAAAACAAAATTACACCACGTTGTGGAGACGGTATTCCGTACTTACGCACATGTGTGGATTTCGTTTTCCATTGGATGCATAGAAGGTAAAATGAGGTTGTTTCATATTTATAATAATGTATCAGTATATTTTTTATACTTATGTTATTACTTTATAATGAAACAACTAAATAAGAAGAAGTTTAATAAGAAAGAAACATGAAAGAATAGGTAGAAGAGATTACCTCTTCTTCGACGTGGCTCCTCTTATCCTCCTCTTAGGGCACTAAAGATGGTCATTAAATAAGAGCAGGAAATCTTTTAGGTTTCTATGGAAGTTTAGAAGTGAAATGGGAAGGTTTTGTCTGAGCTTGAAGACTCAAATGTGTGTGAAGAGGAGAGGGAAGGAGGTGCCCTTATATATGAGAGGAGAGGGGCACTTTTGGAAACCTTAAAAAATTAATTAATAAAAAACTTAAACATATATGAAAACCTACAAAAATGAATAAATTAGAATATGAGATGATATATGGTTGTAATATCCTCAACAAATAAAATTTAGACATGTTTTATGTTTATTTTAAACCTTATCAACTTGATTTTTCATTATTTAATGAATTTAATTTTATTTGTGGTAATAAAATTCTAAATTCTAAATTGGTTTAAATACATACATAAATGTTTTCAATTTCCCATAATTGGATACATTATAACCTTTTAGACCATATAGTTTTATAATTTTAGTATTTATAAATTTTCGAGATTTTTAAATAATTTAATAATATGTAATTTTTATAAAATATCAATAGTGTCAATTTTGACACTATTCATTATTTGAGTTTAAATAAAAACCACACAGAAGATATGTTCGATACAAAATATATACTAGATCCCTATCATGTCATATTAATCAAAAAAATCATGGGGATCATTAATTTGTTCTTATATTATTTTATTTAATATTTTTAAAACCATTTATTTGGTGTATCTATTAATAAAATAATTAGTTCAACATTTTTGTATAATTATTTAATATACTTATTTGTTGCATAGAAATTAAAAATTAAATCCTATGATGAAGATAAGTTTTAAAGATTTCATAAAAATACATTAACACGAATTTATCATCTTAAAATCAGAACATGTAAATTTTTATATTTGTTAAATTATGGAGGTGAAATCTTTGGAATCATTTCAAATAAAAAAATATAAGTGTCATAATAACCTTTATAAGAATCAGAATGGTAAAAAATTATTCCAGTGGATTATTAGAGTTTATATATACACTGTTAATAAATTTTTTTCAGATTTTTGGGCCTTTTTATATGTATTATTATTTAAATAAAAACAATATTATTGATTTTTCAATAAATAAATAATTTCTGCATCATTAATGTATAAGATAATAAGGTAATTAAAATACTCTTAAAAATAAAAAATAAATTACCATGATAATTAAAAACATTTTATATTTAAAATGATTATTTATAACCAAAATTATATTCTATATAACCTTATATTAAAAATACTTTAATTATTAAAGTTTGAGAGAGACATATTTCACTTTCCTTTAAATAAAATAAACTAAAGTTCATAATCTATTAAAATTGGGTTCCATTAGATTCAATTTCGACCCAAGAATGATTTAGGGAAATATATAATCATCCAATTATATTAATACAAGTGTTAGGGTAATTTTGTAATATTATATTTACCCTTAATTACCCGATTTACCTTTAACTATGCTAAATAAAATTTACAGTAGTTACTATTCATAATTCCTAGAAATAAAAAGTTGCTTATCAACATACTTTAGACCTAATGATTCCAAATATGGAATCTATTTTTCTAAATTCAAATCACAGAAGTTGCAGAAATTAATTTAAAATTAATCCCGTTAAGAAAATGAGTTTTAAATGTTAAAACATTGCAAAAGATTGAAATGATTTTACCTATGAATTCAATGTAAAATCAATGCTAATGACATAAATCATATTAAATGGTAAAAATATATTCTATTTATACTTTAAAACCATTAAATATTATAATTTAATCGTATAAATTATTACGATGAAAGAAGTTATTTTTAATTAAAATATAGCATGTTTTTACTATTTATAAAAATATGAAAGTTTTGAGAATAATCTGAAAAATATAACCAAAGTAAATTTTTATATCTTCATTCAAAAGAAAAATTTTATTTTGTCAAATTTAACTTATTAAACTGTCAAAAACTATATTTAATGTGGGTGCGCCATCAAAAGGCGGTAGAAATGCATTTTTAAAAAAATAAGTATTTTACACGAAAAAATTATTTTGTTCTCATACGATGTTCTAGATAACGTGTAAGATGAATAATAACGTTATAAAATTCAAAATTTAGTTAATAATATTCATAATGGCTAGTTCATAATAATATTATAAAAATATATCATTGTTTAGTGAAACCCGGTATTGCGTACTACACATGTTATCGAGGAAGGTTGTGATTGCATGTAACGCAAGCCAAGTCAAGGTTTTGTATAGTGAAAGCTCCCTTTTTTTCTGCATATAATATAATCAAAACTTATTTCATTTATACATTAAAAAAAATCTATAATTTATGTTGTGTAGACTAATTTCTACAAAACGAACTTGAAATTGTGTGTAACACAAGCCAAGAATAGTGTTGTGTATACTGCAAGCTAATATAGTGTTGTGTATAGTAAAAGCTAAATTTGGTGTAGCGTACAACACAAGACATCCATGAAATTAAAAAGAATAATTCTCAAAAAATCACGGGTTGTTACAGTTCAATATGAAGATGTACCATCATCTGATATGATTTCACTCAGTAAAATACCATTGGTATCACATATTTACCTCATTATTATGTGTTCCAGAAGATTATAGGCCAGTGATTAGGTTTTGAGGAATGCATGAACATGAATCTTCTGGACCTAAATGTGATTTTATGAGAATAAGTCCATGAGTTTTTATTCACCAAGGCCCTCCTAAAATACATGTGTCTGATTCTGTTGGATTATAGCATTAGCTACTACAATTCCTTTACTATGCCTATAAGGGTTCTCAAAATCGAATGAATGTAGGTACTCAACAATCAACATTACATGAGATTCATATTTCAATGTGTAAATATATACTTGAGTCTTCTATGAGATATCAATGAAAACATTTCATTCATGTTGATAATGTCTCTGATATATTAAGGAATTAACAACAATGGAAATCTAGAGATTGTGTGTTAGGTTCTTTGGCTCGTCAGGTATCAATTGATGAGACCTATACACAATTACACACTCATCCTACATTAAAATAGCTCATATCCAAATACTTATTGTGTCATAATTTATTGTATTGATCCTTCTTAGCCCTATATGAATCAATACCAAAGCTAATGTCAAACATCCATTCAACCCATGAGTAGTATTATTGATAATATTTTTACCATATTAATTTCAAACCATTAACTATAATTCCTATAATTGGTGATCTAAGACGTGATAATTCCTAAATGAATCATTTGTAGTACTTGGCTAACCCCATGAATTTATGGATGTCTATTATTTTAATGGGAAGCTCCTAGGGAACTACAACTCTCACTTTCTATGGGTCTACTGAAACATATTACACTAAGATAATGTGACCTATGTAGTGTACATTGTCGACCCAGAAGTGTCATTTACATATCATCGTAAAGAGCTAATTCCCACATAGTGTATTCAGAATGATCTCAATATGGTTGGAATTGTCATATCGTGAGGATGAATACATTATTATGCTGTCTAAAAAAATCTACCATGAATAAATTGTGATATGTGTGGAAATTAGATTCAACAGATCAATGAATACTACTATTTTATTATTTAGACTTAACTACATGACTGAGTACTCTTATAGTCCATAACTTCTATTGAAATATTTTCTATGTATGTTTGATGACCTATCATGCACTTTATGATAACCCATCCTCAAATCTATCATTAAACACACTATCACTCCTTAGAGATTATAAAAAACTTCATATATTTGAGGTGATAGATACGGATTCATTACTATGATCTATTTTAATTAACGGTAATCTACGTAAGGCTAGAATGTTCCTTACTCCTTCACTGCATAAGGTTTGGTGAACCCCAAGGAGATGTGCATGGCTGTATAAAGCATTTGTCCTCCAGGTCCTACTTCTGGTTCTTTATTTACATAAGTTCCATTTTTTCAATCCTATATTGAAGAACGGTCCCTGGTGCTGCTCCTGGAACTAGATCAATAGTTAAATCTACCTATCACACTATAGGTAGCATAGAACATTAATTAGAGAATGAAGTCCATGAAATGATACACCATGGATTCCAAAACAACAGGTTGTAACCCCTAGTCATCCATGAAAACAATGGAGTTTAGAGCATCCACGCTACTCAGCATCATATGCTCATGTCTAGCCTATGATGCATGTTAATCCCATTCTCCCGTATACTTCTGTTGACCACCCTCTAGTGATGTAAACATCATTCTCCGATGATTGTAGTAAATGGTATCTCGTTATTGAACCAACTAGTACATACCATTGATAACAAAAAACACCATCATGTTGAGGTTGAAAAGATTCCATATGAATAGGTATTCTCCTATATCATGTGAAAAATACCTCCAATGGTGAACGCCATCTATTCAGTTATTTAATGGGGGTATTATAACACCATGAGTTTTTGTGATATTTTTTGAATTAATTTAAACATTGTGATATTTTGTATTTCATGAAACGTTGAATATTTTTTTATACGATTTCACTTTGTAAGTATATCTTTGTAAACACCACCAATGTATGATTATTTATATGTTACACCAATATATTCTTTCACTGCAGGCGACACTAACGTATATTTAATTACACACGAAACTGAGTTTCTATGATACATAATCTTATTATTATATTTATTTAAAAAATATTGATATACCATATCCATTAAAATTAGCAACGTGAATATTAATAAGTAATTTTTAAATTTTATTTATAATGGTTTTATATAAATAAAACATATTGGTAATAAAACATATAATTTTTGGTATACATTATAAGATTGAAAATATTATTTTCTCAAATGAAATGTTTATTATGTCATTCTTGTGAACAATAAGAAAATTATATTTATATGCTATTTTATATTTAATTTGATAATATAAACATTATTTTTGTATTCTTAATTTTCAAATTTTCTTAGTGTGAATTTTTGGGTTTTTTTCTCAAACATGATTTTTTGATGAATAATGGAAAATACTCAATTCTAATTCAAAACTGTTTTTTAGCCTATTTTGTTTATATTTTTCAATTAATTTTAAATTTGTTTTTAAAATATATTTAAATAAAATTTAACTAAATTAATCTAATTTAGGCCATTTTTACAAATTTTATATAAATATTATATATAAAACATTTTAAACATTTAAACATTTTCGCTTAAAAAACATGCATTCATGTCAGGTCTAATAGATAAATTCATAATTAATTTCTGACATATCAATGATTATAATATATAAAAATGGATTCTATATTTATATTCTCCATAATTTATAGTTAATTATCATTTAAACTTATTTTTTGACCAAAAATATTAGTGAAATTAATTAAAATTAATTATTGTGATTAATGAAAAAGTACTTTACATAGAGGTTAGACTATAATAAAAAGGGGTAAATGATATAAACACATAAAATAAATGTATTTTATGACAATATTCATTCCATATCCCATCTTAGTTTGAATTGTATGAGTTAGTGGGGAACTATTTTATGAATGCGACCTATAAAATAATTTATGTATGTAAAATGAAAAAAAATGAATCTTTCAGACCATTAACATTTATGAAGCCTTGAGATATGAATTTAAAACCAAATTTGTTCATTTTTTACACATTTTTTTTAATATCAAATGAGTTTCTCCCCATATTAATCTATATTTATATTTTATGGATGAATTATTTTGAGTAACTTCTAAACTAATTCCAAATGTAGTAAATATTTAGTTAATAATTAACTAAAATAAATGACACAAAAAATATTATAAGTGATTTAAATTGAATGAATTATTAAATACAATTTTGTTAATATTTCATCTTAATTTTTTTAAAATTAATCGATTAAATTCTATATTTTTCTTTATATTTTAAAATTTAAATTATGTAAATAATTTCAAAATATACATTAATTTTATTTTATAACAAATTATATATTATTAAAATATTTATAATTATATAAAAATAATATATTCTTCTAAATGATTTTTAAATTCTAATAAATATCATATGTTTTAAATTAATATACAAATTTATCTTTTATACTTAAAATAAATACCTTCAAATATAAAAAAAATTGTTAGCATAATTTGGGTTGAATTAGTGTTTCTGTGTGTTAAATGTGACTGTTTTAAAAATAATGTCCAATACATATATGATTTTTTATATTTTATACAATATATATTATTATTTGGTTCTATGTTTTATAATAAATATCACTTTAATTTATACATAATAGATAAATAACTATTGTAGAAAAACATGTTATCTTAATAAAAACTAGTATGATAAAAGTGGGAAAACATAGATTTTAACGAACAAAATTATAAAAATTCAATTATTTTTGTGTTGTCATAGACTATATCGACAATAAATAATATTTAATTCATTATTTTACCAATTTTTCTAAACATGAGGTAAGGTATACCTCTTAATATTGTTTACCTTATGGTATTTAGATAAATCTCACCCCTCCTCCTTTATAAAAAGGTATTCACTATTCCCCTTTATCACACCTCTTAAAGAACATTGGATCATCCAAATATGACAAAATACTCTCTAAAATTCTATAAATTCATCCTATAATGATTACATTTGGATGAAATACAACCAAGTAATACCTTTGTTGCAATCCAGAAGGATTTATCCAAAGAAGAGGTAACATCCTTCCACACGATCTTTTATTTGTTTTCAATATCCACACACTAAAATATTCTTATTCCATTTTTATATAATAACATAATTATCCATAATATTATAATATTTTGTTATTATATGTTTTTTACCAACACCTACAGACACTTACATCAAATGGGTAACATACATACCGTTCATGTGGATTGTGGACTATTGGCTTGGGAAATAATGTCATTCATTTTTTTCTTTACCAACTCTCATGAATGTAAATTAATATGGACAAAAAATTATTATATGTAATATAATAAAATTACGATTTTTTTTAATTAGTGATTATTATATGAAACAAACGTTTATTCTTTCAATTTTTATTAAATTTGAAAACATCGTTTGTGGACGTGTGGACTACCGCCCCCTCAAAGAGATGTGATTCATTAATACATTACATAGAATGTATCAATGATGGGTGTAGTAAATTAATATGCTATAAATAAAATAATAATCCTAATTTAATGGTAATATATATTTATGTATAATTATATTTCATTTACATTCTTTCATTCAATATGAAAAGAAAATGGAAACATCGTTCATTAGTACGTATAACTTACCATCTCCATAAACAGTGTGTTCCATTTAAAATTTCTTTCCTTTATCGATTATTATAAATATTTAAATAATATATATATATATATTATTTTCATTTTATGAATAGTCAAATCATGATCTATGTAATAAGATTGTCAAACAAGTCAAATCATGTATAAATAACAAAGATGTTATTACCCGAAATATTATCTAAAGATAGTTTTGAAAATTAACATGTGATATAGGGTAATAATATAATAATATATCATGTTAAATATAACAATATGGTTCTGGTTTATATTTAAAATAATATTATATTTATTTTACCAAATATTTTAATGTGTACAATGAATTTGAAAAATAGAAGCTATGTGTTTTATCGTCCCACAATTATTTCTGTGAGACTTAGGCCTTATTAACCACAAATATATTTTGTGGGTTGTATATAAATACCATTAATATATTATATGAATATAATAATTAAATTTATTGTTATTTATATATCCATTTTATTATCTATCTATCAGGGGTGTGTGATTCAAAATTTTCCAAATCAGTACAGTAGTTTTGTCTCACTTATCCATATTTGAGGCACATGCCATGTCATGCTTATATATTCTTATACTAGGTGTATACACATCCCTTTGATGTGTTATATCCTAAATAAACTTATTTTCATGAAATTTTAACCTTTTTATTATGTTATTAATTCCTATTGATTTATGATTAAAAGTTACCAATGTGGTGACAATTTATTGCTACAACCTCATTGTTTATTAGGATGAATTATGATTATGCATCCATTGATGAACTTTTATGATCCATATCTCATAAAATTTATTCTCCCATTTTTATCCATGACTTATTTATGTATTAGTATGATTTATCAGTCATTGGTACTTCAAATAATTATGGAATTTTTTTATTAAAATTCTTCTTTATTTCTCTTTTTGGTCGAAAATATGTGTTCTTTCAAAACTATGCTTTGTAAATATATTTTAAAATCTAGTATTTTTAAAATTTGTTTAAAGTGATATTAAAATTTATTTTCAATGAAATAGTTTTTAAATTTTGTTCAAATTTTTTTTATAAGTTGTCAATTTATTTTCAATTAAAATTGTCAAACAAATGTTTTCAATATTTTATTATACGTTTTCAACGTGTTTTTTTAGAAAATGGTTTTCAAAATGTTTTAATAATTAATTTCTAACAATTAAAATTATTTTTTGATAAAATATTTTTCAAAATATTTTTCAAGATTTCGTTATATTTTTTCAAATTATTTTCAATGAAAAAGGTATTCAAAATTATTTGAACCTTCAATTATTATTTTTCAATAAAATTTTCAAATAAAATATTTTAAAAATATTTATTTTTTAAAAATAATTTTTAAAACATGAAAATATATTTTCCTCATGAAATGTTTTAAATTAAATTTAATAGTATTATTTATAATAGATTTATTTTTAATAATGTTTTATGAAATGAAGCTTCCATTAAATAATATTTTCATTAATAAATGTTCCAAGTGATCTTTTAAAATCCTTCTGCATCTAATTAGAAAGCCGTTAAAATTATTTATTTGTTATAGGGGATATGATCCTAGGACACCATTTATATTATTTATTTTAATGTTTTATCTTTAGGATGACAAGTATTTTATGAAACATGTTATTATAGCATGGGATATATGATTTTTAAACATTATTCCTTTCATGGGTTGTTTCATAATTAAATTATTATGAATTATATCTATTTTCAAGAGTGTATGATATGTGAAAATTTTTATGATTACCATTTCATTTTATGCGTTTTAATAAGATTATTATGAAACCCACCTCTTTTTATGAGGGTGTGATATATTGATTGTCCTGTTATCATGTTCCACAAATATGTAAGATTTGAATATATGATAGGTGGGACATATATTTATCCCTCCAATGAATTTGGTAAAAAAAATTATCTCATGACATATACATTACTATAGTGCAAATTAAAATTTGTTTTGTAAAGGACTTCAGCTGTTAAGATGGTCTTGATAATGAACCATGAATTCTAACATGGTTTGCGGAGTGAACCTTGACTTCTATGGCGCTGTTGTGAGTGATCCATGACAACTAAGACGGTTTTTGGAGCAAACCCATTCCACTATAGTGAAAGGGTTATGATTGGGGATGGTGTTGTGTCATGCCCAATATGAGTAGCCCCCATGATGTTCCTTGATTTTTTTTGTCAATAAGAATTGAATTATAGGAAATGATTTTATATTAAAATGTGTATTAATTAAATTATATGTCTTATTCCTATGTTATTATTTAATGGCTTCTGATTTTTATTCCATTATGGTTAATTTATAATTAAATGAAAATATTTAGGCTATGATTATTGTGTATGATCTTTGATATACAGGGTACAATTTTATATTATTATGATTATCTTCCCATACACTTATCATTATGTTATTTTTATATATATATTCCTTGTTTACCCTTATTGAGCATATGATCTTGTATCTTTCTTATGATTCCTTTCTCCAGGTTATGAATAATGGTTTTAAGTAGGAGTACTAATGTGGAATATATTTAATAGTTATATTGACGATCCATCACTAGGATATAAGAATCTATACCCATGTTTTTAAAGACACTAAACTATTAAGGTCCTCAGGAATAAATATTTTAATGTGATCAATATTCCTCCAAAATGATGAAATATCAATGTATTTTAAGTCTGGGTCTCTATTATTAGTATAAAATGATTGTCTTAGTCCTCCTTTTGAAAAAACATGATGATAAAACATTAGCGGGATCCCTATAGATATTTCTAGGTATATTTCTTCATATTTCTCTAATGATAATCTTAAGGTGTCAATTATTTAAAATTTTGTGTCATAATTTAGATATCCAATAAGTGATTTTTTATGGTTATGTTGTTTTACTCTATAATAAATGATGATCACACTAAGATTTCTGGTTTTTGTCAATGGTGGGAACGAGAAGGAACTATATTAATGTTGAATGTGACATATATTTTTTGAATGAGAAGTCAAATTTGATGATCAATTGATTTAAAGATGTTGTGACCATGTCGAATCATATTTTATAGAACATTATTTATAACATATAACATAACCAAATTCAAAACTCACCATTGAAGATAAGGATGGTCTTCGATGAGATTTCACATAATGAATACCAAAAAGGAAAGAAGATTATGTTTACTTCTTGTTCATAATGTGGAACGAATCACCCATGTGAATATATTAACGAAATAAGAAGATGTTTAGATTGTGAAAAAGAAGAAAAAAATAAATTTAACTACAATAGAAAAATGATGAGTACAGTTAAAGAAATGGATATGAGTAATGACCAAACTAAGAAATCCTAGAATGATTAATGATATATGTATGTAATGAATGATAATTATGAAAATTAATTCCCCAAGTGGAATGCTCAAGAATATAATCAACAAGGTGGTATGAGTAATTGTTATAATGTTGGTAATGATGAGACTAGAAATGAGATATGAAATGAAAGAGGTATTAATTAATTAGATGAGGTAGACTTGTTAATGGATTAAGGAAGAAGTGGAAAATTTGAAATTTTCATGTATTTTGATTCAATAATTATATAATATGAATGGTGAAATATAAAAGTATTATTTATTTTTTGAATTTTTCAATAATGATTTACCCGTATATGTTAACTGATTCTAATGTACAAGAAAATTGATATAATTGCAAGGTGATTTACATAGTAAAAACGTTTTTTAAGTAAATATTACCCTAAATATGTTCCTAATATTGGGATAATAAGGTTTGGGTAATTACATGATGGATATCAATATCTAAATCGGATGGTAATGATTTCCTTGTATGTGATTAATGTTTTTTTCAATGTTGGTTAGGTTATCATGGATGAAATTTAACCCATTTTTTGATTTAAGGAATATATAATATAAACATCAGAAAAAAGAACCATGTATGTTCTCAATATGGATTTATGGTAAATTAAGTAATTTATTTTTTACAATATAATACTTGATAATGGTATTCTCATGTTTGGTATGTGAAAAATAAGACATACATAATGATATATTGGGGATCTGTGTTAATATGATTTAAAATATAGTAAACTTATTTCAAATTCTTGGACATTTATATTTCATAATTTTTATAAGGTTAACCATTTATGGAATTGATTATGTTAAACATTAGATTTGGTTTTAGAGATTAATTTATTATCCCATCATATGAGGATTTAGAACATTGAAAAACTTTTGATTTTATTTTTATAAATCCAATTAATGGAAATCATGATATACTAGTGCTTTGGTAATGAAAAATTCACATTTCATTCTTTAAATAAGAGATAAAGTGGAAATAGATCAATGCATAATTAATGTTGAGGTTTTCCTTAAATCATTTAGGTATATCTTCTCATAAAAAATATTTGACTTTTTGAGAAAGGGTCTTGAAATAAAATTATATCCTATTATCAATATTTTTGGATGATATCAATGACCTCTATCATTCTTCTTTGGTTTATGTTTTTGTGATTTTTAAATATATATATGGCCAAATTTCATGGTATTAGTGATATTTATCAATCATTATGATTATTTACTTTTTTCTTCCATGTTTGTGTTTTCGCATGCAACATATGTCCTCATATAAGGACACCATGTTATGATATTCTTTGAGTAACCATTATTTTTATAACATTCCATTTTTAAAGAATTCTTTAGTATTAAATTTTATGATCAGGGTTCTATGAAAATAAGATTCAATTATTAAGCATGTGATAAATCAAAAGAATTTTGAGGTATAAATTAAGTTTAATGGGGTAGAATATAACAACCTCAGATTTTGTGAAAAAAAACGAATTAATATAAATATTTGGATATTTTTTCATTCCTGAAACAATGAATTTATCTTGAGTTATATATAAGCACCAAGTTATTATTATTTTTTACACTATGTCATGTTAAGAGTTTGTTACATACTTCTCCAAGATAAGCATGCTCTAAATGAAACACCATCGCAACTTGCGTTACCCGCAACACAAAGTTTATATAAAACATCATTTAATAATAATAAATTTTTAGACAAGATAATTATAACATACCCAATTAACATAGTTATATTAATTGTAATAACTAATTCCTAAATATTATTTATTATGGTGTTATATAATCAAAACATATTGATGGTAAAATATATAAATTTTGGAAATGCCAATTTATGATTGAAAATTCTATTTTCAAATATATTTAAATAAATTTTCTAAATACCTCACCAAAATCCATTAGATTCTCATATTTATTCCATATCACCACTTTCTTATAATTTTATGAGTTAAAAGGAAAATATTTCATGAAAGTGACATGTATATTAAGTTATGTATGTAAAAAAGGACAAAACAAGTACCTTCCTTACTATTATCATTTATAATGCCTTGACATATGGAAAAAATACAGGAGTTCTATTTTAAATATTATTTTTAAATCCAAATTAGTTTTCTCATCCTATAGATTTATATTTTATTTTTGAAGTTATTTTTTTAGATCATCTTCTTAGGTAATTCTAAATGAGATAATTATTTAGTTGATAATTAACTGAACTGAATGAAACTAAAAATATTTAAAGAAAATTAAATTGATTGAATAATTGAATTTAAATTTTGTTAGATTAATATATAATTTTACATAGGTATAAAATTTATATATATAATTCCATATTTTTATTCATATTTTTAATTATGAATTAATTTAATATTGTCATAATAAACATTAACGTTATTTTATAATAAATGAAGTATTATTGACATATTTAATATTTAAAATAATAATAATTTAATATTACAAATATTTTTTAGATGTTGATAAGAATAAAATATATTATATTAATGTATCAATTGATCTTTTATATATAACATATTTAATATTAAATATTAAAAACATTGTTTTAAAGGTTTGGGATAAAGTATACATTTTCTGCATTACATGTTCTTGTTTTTAAATTAATTTCCGACTCACATTGTATTTGTTTTTTTGGAATTTTTTATATAATATTTATAATTTATTGGGTTTATATTTTCAAATAATTCACATTTTTTTGTTTATAATGGTTATATTATGTATGCTAGAAAAATGGTTATGTTAATCAAAACAAAAATGTTAAACGTTTGTAGACATAGAATTTAATAAATGAAAATATAAAAATGAACATAATTCTTTTTGATAGATTTGTGGAGACATAATAACTTTAATTTAGTAATTTTTTACATTTTTAATCCCATGATATATTGGATACCTCCCTATAGTATTTACCTTTTGGTATTTACAAGATTTATCCCCCTCTGCATTTACTGAAATGCATTCAACCATCTGCTTCCTACCACCACTTATGCCGCATTGGAACATCCGAACCCTTCCCTAATAAGCTCAAAATTTCTCAAACATCATCACATAGGACTCAATTTAGGCTATACTAAATCAGAGGAAGGAATTTTGTGAAAACTGAATGGAGTTATCAAAATAAAAGTTATGAGCCTTCCAAATGTACATTTTTATCTTCATTATCCACCTCCTCAACTATTATTATTACATCATAATATTATAACCTAAATATACTAAATAATATGATATTTTTTATTCTAAGAACTTTTTCAAAACAAAAATATATTTTTATGAAATTGATAACGAACTTACCATTTGCTTGTAAGGCAGACTACCACTTCGCGAAACAATATCATTCATTTTTTTTAATTTTATCACCTCTCATTGTTGGGGATTATGAGGGAAATACATATTTCTGATTTTATATATTATATTTATGATTTATTTATATATATATATTTATTATATAAAACATACCCTTATGGTTTCATTTTTTATATTTGATAACTTCATTTTTGGACGTGTGGACTCTCGCCTCCTCCAAGTGATGTGATTCATTCACAATGTACATGGAATATATTACGAATGGGTTTAGTAATGGAATATAATATATATGAAATAATAATTAAATTTTAATGATTATATATATAAATAATTTCATTTCATTCTTTCAATGATAAAAAAACTGAAACATCGTTCATGTGTACATACAACCTAATGTCTTTGTGAGCAGTGTATTACATTTCCTATTTCTATAATTTATTGATTATTATATATATATATCTATATATGTATACAAAATATATATTATATATATATATTTTTTATATTATATAATGATTTTAATAATTATATATATAATATGATCAATAATAAGAACTCTAATCATGTATGAAAAACAAAGTTGTTATTACTCAGAACAAGAAAATAAACATGTAACTATTGATAAACAGGTAATATAATGTCATAAAAATTAATATATGGTTTTATATATAAAAATATGGTTTTTTGGTAGATTTATAAAATTATTATATTTAATAGTATGTAGTATTGAACATGTACAATGAATTTCAAGAATTAAGGAAAGGGTTTTCTCATATCACTTTTATTTCCCTGAGATTTATGCCTTATTCACCACTAGTTTCATTTGTGTGGTTTATATAATGCCTATGAATATATTATATGATTATTATAATAAATCACAGGGGTATTTATATATCCATTTAATGATCCCTCAATCATTGGATTTATAGTTCAAAAGTTACTCGGTCGGTAATGTAATTTTGTCTCAATTTTCCTTCTTTGAGACACTTATCATGTTATGCAACTATATTACTCTACAAGGTGCATACACTTCCCATTGAAATTTCATATCAATAATATCCATATTTTATTGATATTTTATTATTTATTTAATTATATTTGTTCAGTTTGATTTATGAATAATTGATACCAAAGCGGTAACAGTTTATTGCTATAATCTCATTATTTATTGGGATTGTTTATGATTATACTTTCATTAATGAAACAATATGATCTATCCCTCATGAAAATCCTTCAATTTTGATATCATATGGTTATCAATGGTATCTTCAGGTATTATTAACATTTTACAATCTTTATATCTTATGATTATTAAAATAAATTATGAAACCCCGAATTTATTTTTATTTTCGGACGAAAATCCATGATCTTTCTTATCTGTTTTTGATAAAACGATTCAAAAAAAATTGTGTTTAAAGAATGTATTAAAATATTTTAAAATTTATCTTCAATTTAATTGTTTTTAATGAAAATTAATCCATCCTTTATATGTTTCGAATGTGCATTCAATTTATAATTGTTTTCATCATTTTTGAAACTTTTGTATACATTTTCAAAGTGTTTTAAATAAAATGGGTTTCTAAAAGATTTATTGATTTATTTTTAAGATTCAAAGAGTAGTCAATGAAAAAAATTAAAAATGGTTTCAAGATTTGATTATAATTTTTCAATGTATTTTCAATGAAAAAGGTTCTCAAAATAATTTCATCATTCCATTATATGTTTTAAAATAAATGATCAATGAATTGTATTTCAAAATGACTTTGAAAAAAATATTTTCATAGAAGGAAATTTATTTTTATCATTAAATGTTTCAAATGATATTTCAATTTTTTTATTATAATAAAAATATTATTTTCATTTTTTTTATGAAAGGGATTTCCCAGGAAAGTCAATTTTCTATAAGAAATGGTAAATGAAATAATTCAAAATCCTTCTCAATTATATAAGACATCCATGGAATTAGATTAGGATTTATTAGTGATATTATTAAAGGAAAAAAATATTATTATTTATACAAATTATTTATTTTTAATATCACATTTTTTTATGAAACATGTTTCTCTTATATGGATTCTGTTCTTTTTAATCCATCTTCCTCTAATGGGATATTAAATTGAAAACTGATTTTGAAAACTATATCATTTCCTTATGGTTTGATTTGTTAAATGGGTTTTGATACACATTTAATTTCATAGATTATGATATGATGTATATGTAACCAATATCTTTTTATGGGTCAAGATATTATGAATGTATTATTATCTTTTGTTACACATATGATTGAATTTATTATCTAATAGATGGGAAATATACCTCCCTATAATGAATTGGGAAAACATTTATGTCTCATGAGATAGACATGGCTGGAATCGGTAGTGAACTCAGTTTAGTAAAAGTTTATTTTCACTAATATGGTCTTGGTTGTGAACCTTCACTACTAAGATGTTCTTCGGTGTGAACCTTGACTACTAAGATGGTCGTGGGAGTGAATTGTGACTACGAATATAGTTTAGAGATTCAAACCATTACATTAAAAGGAACATTTTGTGATCGGGGATGGTGGTGTCCCGCCTAATAGTTATATCCCCCGTGAATTTCCCAGACAGTTATTTGAAAATATTCCATTATTTAAAGGTAATAATTTTAAATGCTTACGTGTATTCCAAAAATTCGATTTCTTATTCATGTGTCATGCTTCGATGAATTATTCTAATTATTCCCTTATTATTCATGACTTATGAACTATGAATATTTATGACATGATTCATGTTTATGATCTTTAATATGTAGGGTATGATATTCTAATACTATGACCATCTTTTCATACCCATATGATCATGTTATTCTTATATATATTTCATATTTACTCTTAATAATCCTTCGATCTCACCCATATCTTATGATTCCATTCCCCATGTTTTGAAAAACGGTTTTATAAAGGTTTAAAAATAGGTAAGATCACTAAGGGATATGTTGAAGATATTACCCTGGGATAGACAATTATGTTTCCTAGTTTATAAAGACAGCAAAATATTAGTCCACTAGTATTCAATTATTTAATGTTCTGGATATTCATAAAAAATGATGTAATATACATTTAGGTAAATACTGAGTCACTCTAGGTATCATGAAACATTATTACATATAATTTTTTGATATAAAGGTCTTTAATCATGCTAATTTCTATATATATAACAGAGTAGGAGATTCCTTTTAAAATAATGTGGACACTAATGTTGTGGTTATGATAATTGTACCTATAATTTTAGAAGTTTTAGCACTATACTCCTTCATAATTAACTAGGTTTCATGTTAATAGTGATTTAAATTCCCTTGAGTCGCTACCTAGTTTCCCTGAGAAATCCCTATTAGCTGGCATTGAGAATCATGAGCTTGACTCCCTCTCCCTCAAAAACTTCCTCGCCTTGAATGGATGGTGGTATTTTAGCATCATTACTTGCATAATAGCACTAGATCTACCTCAAAACGTGGTTTAGGAGTATATCCCCATGCATTAGGCACTAATGGAATTGTCCAGCAGATTCCCTATATATTACCCTTCTCTCCATATCCACATCATTCAATATGATCCCATAAGAACTACGGTTCGGTATGTTTTTGCTTCCCTATTTCTAGATATATCATGAATGTTTCATTATGTAGAGACAAACTATTACTACCACTATGTGGAACCATGATGCAATTATTATTTCCACTATTAGAACAAATTATAGATTTAGGATCCATACCACCCAATTGTTCACCATATGCTTTCATAAAATTTCACTCTATAACAAGTGATTTGTATTTATCTCCATTATGTTCTTCAATAAAAATAAATTAACATAAAATAGGATGGTGTATACCATCCCATCCACGAATCACCTGGGGATATGAAGATCATCACCCCATGCAGATGGTGTCAACCACTGTAGCTCAAAAAAGTGACAATAATACTCTATCATAGACATGGGTCCCCACAATGGTTTTACAAACCCTCTATCATTCCCCCCCCCCCCTCATGGTATGTGTATGGAAATTTCCATAGAAGATTATTTCAAAATATGACATACCATATCATGATGTCAATCTTCCTAGATAATAACATCCCCCCATCGCTCTAAATAATTTCCTACAATATACATATAAAAATGACCAAACATTCTGGGGTCATCTCACATTAGTCGAATATTGAAAGAATATATTTGATCCATTACTCAATTGCTTCAGGTCCTCCATCCCTGGAAATAGAAGGAGGATATTTCGGCTGGAACTCTCGAGTCAACTCTTCCATATATGGGGTAGGTCAAGAAACACCTTTTATGTACTTAATCATACGTGGAAATTCATCATTGAACTGGGCATTAGTTCTAATATTAGGAATAGGTGACGTTTACATAGGTGGAAATTTAGGAGGAAAAAGAGATGGTTAATGGAATGCCTCGTTGGTTGCATAATCTTCAACACATTTCGAGTGTAAAAATAGTTGTTTTTGTGCGGGAATGGTACTGCAATGAAAAAATAATTCCTCATAAGAGATCATGACAATTGATAATATTGTATATTTAAGACTAGTATCAGTGCATATCTTTCCAATAAAAAAATCGCTCATATCCTTTTTTTCTAAAATCCATATCTAGGTATTAACGGAGACCATAATTCCCATAAGAACATAACATATACCTTACTACCCAATACTAAGGATGAGTTTTGGTGTAGGTCTTTTTTTCAAATGTATAATATAAGAACTTAATTCAAAAAGTGATATTTATTTTTAATATTTTACCCATTATGAATTTAAATATCATTAAATGGATGAATTAAATGGACCACCATTCTTGAAACATAACATCCCATACTCTTAACAAACTTAATTATAGAATCCATTTGACCCATAACATGTCATGTTCCATCCCATGTAACCAATGTTCTATGGATTAAAATTCAATTATTGACAACTTATAGTGTGTGATTTATAAAATTTAGGAAAAAACTATAACATTAAGGATTGAAATTTAGATGTAAATCATGTTTTCAAATCCCCAACAAGAAATTTAAACACATTTTAATATATAATCAGAGAAGTAATAATATGAAGTAGTCAGATTCATGTTGAATGTATAAATGAATAGAAAAATGTGTGGTATATTAGTCATATTATTCATATAAATATGAATGCAATGAAACACCCTCATTTCATTGGGATAAAGAAATAAAAATCTCATTTAAATAATTTAAATATAAATAACACCACAAAAAATGTCTATTACCCAATAGTGAATTTGTTTCAACTCTAAATGGAATAATCAAAAACTACAATTACCCATCCCAGGTAATTTTGGTTTCCCCAATACATGGGTTATCTATATTCAGACCCATAGTAATTTCTAAATTCCATTAACTCATATTCTCCTTTCTAATACACAATTATTAAGATAGTGGAAAAAGAAAAACTTAGAAACTAATTTGTAATATCCTAGCCCATGATCCATTTAACCCATAAGCTAGGCTGGTGGGACATATGGCCTCATGCGTTCCTCCAAATCATACAGAGGCTTTTGACTAGAATTGATGGAGTATGTGTGGTACAATGGGGAGACTATACATCAATATTACAGTGGAGAAATAGATACAATAGATAAAAAGGGTGGAAGAATATATATATAATAAAACAAAATAATTAGTTTCCCTATAACCCACTTTTTTAGAATATAGAACATAAATATAGAGTAAAAAAACATGGATGCATAGATAACTTAGAAACTATATAATAATAGAGAAAACCAAAAGGTATGGTGTTATATAATAATATATGGATTGATGTTTTTTAGAACGGGAACCAAGGAAAAATATATACAACATAAAATAAAAAAAGATAAAAGAAAAAAAGGATTCTCAACTAACATCTAGAATATATATCCTCATATTCTATAACTATAAGTAAATACTATCAAATATCTATATCTAGAAAATTTTCTTTATCCATAACTTTAAACAGGTAATCTACTCAGGTACCAATGAAGGCTCGATTATGGTGTGAGATAATATCCCAGTTGGACACCACCAACAGTGTCCATATGTAATCCAAGCAGCATAAATAAAAATAGTAGAGTGAAAATATAAATAAAATAAGAAATAATGAAGAATAAATAACCAGCATGATCATGTTCTCAAAGACACATGACAGTTCAAACAACATCGTCTCATAGACGGAATAAAAATATGACCAAAAACAATATATATAATAAAATCATATATATATATATGATAGTTTTATATTGGATCCAACTATATTGACTAATCATATCGAGATGTAAGTACTTATATACATGGAATACTTGGTACTAGATAGATTAGGGCATAACTCAGTCATCCATAAATAGTCTGAATTATCCTATAATATTGAGAAAAATGTTACATCCATTATATCTAATGGTGAGTGGAAGATATTAGGCTCAACACTCAAGATGGTTGGATATTAATAATATCAACACTCAAATCAGGTGACATGGTACGTCATTCCCACCATGTAAATACTATCAATGGTGGGAGACATCATGATCAACACATGATGTTAGGGACATTGAATATTCATGCTCAACATTTCTCTTATCCATTATTCCATGGAAAATATAAAATTCATAGTAATATTTAAAATAATATAAATAATGATTTACCTTGCATGCGTTATATTTATTATTCATGAATGTTACCAAGGGAACTAAAATTCAATTAATTCATTTAATCAAGAATGTAATGGTCTTTGTGACCTTTCCTCCGAAAATGAACAATTTCAATTAATCAATTTTTGTAATTTATTAATGAAAATTTTCATGGAACCTTCTACTGAAATAAAAATAATCCATTCAATTAATCCAATCAAGGAAATTTCAATTTACAAGGATCAATGAAGTAATGATAACATTATATTGGTAACTGGGAAACTATCTAAAAGGGAAATTCAATTTATAAGTATATCCAAGCACATAAAAGTTTAGTAGGAACAACAACAATGATATGGTAGTGAGAAATTTCAATTACTACCCATGAAAGTATTTATGAGGAAATCCATATGTTTTAACAATTTTATAAAAATGGTACATTAAGCTGGAACAACCATGGTGTATCCATGATCAGGGTTCACATTGTCTATTCACATAAAAATGATCCATATGAGTATAACATGGTGCGTATATCCCTTTAAAAATGAAAAACATACATTTGAGGGCAATATGAATCCAATTATATTGTGTGGAAGAATTATTTAGAAATGAGAACATTATAACTATTGAGGAAACTTATGAGACCAACCACCATAGGTTCGTTGATGAATCCTCTTCATATGGAGGCCTAATATTCGATGTTGATTAGGAGAAATAAATTAGACCATCCAATTCCATAAAAATAGCACAAACAAGCTTGAACCTAAGCAGTATAATAGATATGAAGAGAAACATAAATGGAAGGAAGAGGAATCTATATAATTCCTCTAGCTATGCAACGCTTCCATCAAAACTACATTTGGACAATGAGTCAAAGTTATATCTCAATACCTATCAGGAGAATCTATGGAGATGATGGGAGAAGGAAAATCTACTACATGATGGAAATTGTAGTGAAAAATAAAGTATTCATTAATTAGGTTCATTATGTTAAAAATAGTAATTTCACACTCAATTATTAGGGTGCATAGTTTGGACACACTTTTTGTCTAAACCCAGTGAAAAATGTGAGAAGCCTATTTTCCCAAGAGAGAGCCCTACACGATTAAGTATCATGGTTTTCCAATTCATGCAGAAACCATGGAAAAATCCACTATTAGAAATTGAAGGTATCAACACATGCATGTGTCTTGGATCACATTTTTTAAGACTAACTATTTGGCCCCCATCTCTCCACTGTCACACCCTCCATAGATAGGAGAGAATGTATATGTTGGGTTGCACATTTTCTACTATCCTTTTCTCCTAGTATGTTTTCCAAAAACCAGGGGGTTTAGGCTCTAAATAATCCCTAGAAACCCTCGTTCCATCCATGAATCCATTGGGTACCATCATATGGGTTTTTTAATGTAATTTAATCCAAAAACAGATGAGACACACATTCATGAAATGTGGGGTTGTTACACAAATAACCTAAATATTTTCATCGTATGATTTAATTTTTCGGTTCCTTATAACACCATATGGTTTTAGTGGCCCCACATAAATACTCAATGAAATAGTTTTTTACTGTACAAGTATTTTATTTTCATCCGTATTCAATCTTTTATCATCAATGTTGTCAATAAAATACTAGATCAATGAAATCATATACACAATTCGTATATTTTCAAATGTTTATAATATTTAGGTAATTTTCCTTGAACTCATTCATATTGAAATAATATTTCCCTATATTCCATTAACGTAATTTCTTTAACCAGAAAAAGACATAAAACAACTATTTCATCCCTCCAAACCATTGGACCACTCAAATATGCTAAGTACATGAGTAGAGGATATTGTTACATAGTCATGGTAGCATCTATTTCTATTAAAACACTATGTGAATATTTTTTTTCTTCATAAAATCATATATATTCGATTGTTTTATAATTTAAACACTAGTTTTCTCATAAATAACTATTAATCTAACCCAAATAACTATTCCATCAGTTTTTTATCCATATACTTCTCCAAGAAAATTATTACATTAATCATCTTCATTAATGGATAGATTTCAAAGTATTTTTTGATGATGTTGACATTATTCATCTCTTAAAATACTTTTACTAAATGAATATCATTATTTATAATCATTTTAAATAGACTTTATTAAATTACCCCAACTAAAATGAGACTTCATTAAGGTTCAACATACCAATTAGGGGGATAATATCTATATTTAATTGAACTGTGAGTCTAATATGAATTTCATTTAGAAAATAAATTTTTTTGATTGGAGTCATCCCAATCATATCATATATGAATGATGGATATTTTAGTGGAGAACACTTTGTCTAATCAATAAACTATATAATACTTTTTTTCTTCCATCAGTATCCTAACTCCTGCGGTTTCCCACCTATGTGTAAACAAAATATGATATTGTGATTTATTTATCTGAAGTAGGGGGTTATCCATTTCTATAATACCATAAGAAAGATCACCCATGGACACCTTATTCTGGTATAACATACTTTATTGAATAATTGAGGTATTTACATGAGATAAATTTAAATGAATAATACATTATTTTATTTTATTCGAGATTTATTCTCACTATCTTATCTCATGGAATTATATTTATATATTAATTTGTGAAGTATATTTTTTAGAATATTATTCATTCCTCCAAATAAATATTTTTGACAGTATTTTTGTTTGTAACACATTAAACAATTCAGAGTTTATAATATAGAAAAGAAATATATTTACACATTTACAAATGAATTTTACATATAAGGTTCATTAAATTTTCTTATAATAGATTAAAATTATATGATCTCAAAAAATTGTAAAAGAGTAATGTTGTTTCCATATAAATCCAAACCACACCTTCTTTGATTAAGGAATAAGATTATAGGAAACAAATAAGTTTAATAGAATGTACATATACCCAGTGATACCATACCAAAGTGAGAATCAAACTCATGATAATTCCATCACCTAAGGTGTATGTAAAATATTCAATATCTAAATTCAAGATAATAAAATAAATTAAATAATAATTTCAAGGTATATATAGTCAAAACACCATTAATATACTTTATAATATAATTAAATATACATATATATATCACATCAATATTTTATGAAATTGCTCCTTTAAAAATATTTAATTACATTAATAACATGTGTTACATACAATAACGAGTTTAAAAAATAATAAAATTCTATTAAAACATTTAAACATGAAGGTTTTAACATAGCCATTAAATTGATAGATATGAATAGGAATAACTAAATTATGAAAATTATATGGGGTACCCATTTATCAAATAACTTATTTAGAAATTGACTTATTAGAAATTAAAATATTAAAATCCTTAGAAAATTAAATAAATGTTTTTTTCCTGGAAAAATATTTTTATGCACACAAAATGTTTTCTTTCAGAATAAATTAAATTATTCACTTTCCGTCAATAATTTTACTGAAATTTGTATTTTATATATTTATCCAAAAAATTTATATTCCATCTATTATTTTTTCTAAGCATTGGGTAATGAAAAATAAATTTTATTTTCTAAAAACTCTATTTTTCTTAAAATAGGTTCGTCCAATTTTTCACATATATTTTAAAATTATTTTTTCCATCTAAAGAAAAATTATTTGAAAACAAAATTCCATTTTTAAATTATAACATCAAAATTATTATAAAGTTGTTTTTGAAAATTTTTTATTGAAATAATAATTTTTCTATGAATTGTGATAAAATGATTATTTATATTGAAAAGAATAATAAATTTAAATAATTTTACAAGGATAATTTTATTTTAATAATTTATAATAGTATAATTAGTTCAGTAATATTTTTTGGCATAAATTTATTTTCATTGGAATTAATTGCATAATCTATTTTGATATAAAATATTTTATACATATAAAATATTTTCATTAGAAGGAAAATATTTTCATCACCTTTTCATGTTTATTTTATAAATATATTCATCAACTTCAGTGAATATAATTTTTTAAAATAATTTCAATATTTTTAATAAGAATAATTATTATTTTATAATATTTTCAACTTATTTTTTATTCATAAAGAGTAGATAAAAATTAAAAATTAGTTACAATAATTAAGGTGTAAATAATTTTATTTGCTTTTAAACTAAACAAAATGGGTGATTCATCCAATAAAATTATCTAAATCATCATAAATTAGAATATTTAGACATTGTGATTTCCCAACCTAAAATATAAAGTAATTTTGAAGTATTTGGATTAGTAATGACTTTATCATTTGGGATTATTTTTTGATTTTCTTAGTAGTTTCTAAGTGGGTTTCTCTCCCCACTTATAGAAGGTTATTAGTAATCCTATACTATACACACTCCATGATACATTGGGATCATCCATTAACTGAAAAAACCATTCTATAATTCCCTTCCCATTTATTATATGAATTTCTTTAATAGGAAACCCTCTTATAAATGATTTTTTGTGGATACCGAAATGCCCTATCAAAATAATAGGTATGCTAATCAATCATGTGTCTTCATTTTATTTATTCATGTAGATCATCCAAAACATCATATAAATATATGATAGAAAAAAATTAGTATATGAAAAATATTATAGTTTTATTATGTATCTAAAATGATCTATATATATAATACATCATCAAATGGGAAAATAAATTATCGATCATGTGTAGGATGGACTACCAACTCAAGAACTGATGTAATTATTTTCCCATATCCGCCTATCATAGATGGATAAAATTTTGGGTTTAATGTATTTATGTGATATTTATTAGGTAATTAGGAAACTTAAACTATAACATCACTTCAAACTTATCATATTCCATTCATATAGATAATGATATCATCGCTCATGTGTAGTTGGGGACTACCACCTCAAGAGATCAATGTGATATGTGTTTCCTTTTATTTTTATATAAAATCTAATAATTAGTAATTTAATGAATATTATATATATATATATAATTTAATAATAACTATTAAATGATTAATTAATATTTACATTTAATTTTTCCAAACATTGAGGAAATGGAAACAATGCTTATGGGTACGTACAACGTACCTTTTCAATAAATCATCTAATTCAATTTTATATTTCTGAATTTTATGGATGAATATATATGTATAATTTATATATATTTTACTTAATTTATTACTAAAATTATGGAGATAATTTGAAAATAATCAATTTATAAAGAACAACTCTATCGAACCAAAAAAATAAATGGAAAACAAAGTTGTTATTACACAAAATGGATATTTAAAAAGGAATAATTAATAAAATGGTGAAAAAAGGTTATGGTTAAATCATATATGTCAAGATATATATTATAATTGTTAATTAATATTTTTATACAAAATTTATATTTATTATACAGAATTTTTGAACATCTGTGATGAATTCTTAGACTTGAGGAATGGGATTTCTAGTCTATCCTTTATTTATGTGAGAGATATTCAATATTCACCACATTTTCTAATATTATAGGGTATATACAAACCATTTTAAATGAATCATATTGAATCTATATAGTTTAATGATATTTCTAGTATCATTTCTTTTATTTTCCATTAGAGCTTATGATTGAAATGTTTCGAAAGTGGTAATGTATTTTCTTCTCAAATTTATTTCCATGGAACACCTTCCATATTCACCACTTGATTAATTTTTTGGTGTATATACTACCCATGCATATATATTATGATTCGTATAATGAAAATTATAGTATAAAAAATCCATATATGGTTCTTTATTTCATGGTTCATACGTCTAAAAAGATAGAAAGGTTGTAAATGTTCCAAGTTACAATCTCATTATTTATCGAGATTGATTATGATTAAGTTTAGGAGGATTAAATCATATGATATACCTACTATAAAAATTATTTAATTTATTATACTTTGGATATTACATTAAATAACTTGTTTTCTATTAATTTTCCTCCCTTTATGTAATCATGATTCCAAAAGAATGTTATCAAAAAACATACATTGTATTTATTTTCAGTCAAAACTATCTGTTCATAGAAATAACTGATTTCTATGAATTATTTCATGAATGTTTTAATATTTGAATATAATGATTTAAATTAATTTTTACACATTATTTTATTTTTTATAGAATTTATTAAAGTAATCTATTTTAGATTTATGAATATGGTATCTTTGACTTTTAAATTTAATGTCAAACGAATATTATTTTTAACATCTAATGAATGAATGATATTTTACAACATAATGATCACATAATGGTTTATTAAATATATGAAATGTTTAAATGATATTTTAAATTGAAAACATTTGATTAAAATTTTACGCATTTTTAGATTTTAAATAAGTGATTTAAAAATAGAAAATATATTTTCCTCAAGAATTGTTAATGTGACATTTGAAAATTATTTCCTATATAATCATATATCCTTGTATTTTTAATAATATTTAATTGAGATATGATCCAATAATACAATTATTAATCATTCTCAAGAATATTTACTATTATGATGATAAAATAGTAGAAAACCCATTTATTTTCCAGGTGTTATGTTATGATGAAATGATTATGAAACCCATTTAATTTCTATAGACCGGGATATGATGACTATGCAATGATATGTTTCCCATATAAGTATTCATTGTATGATGGCTGAGAACTATATCTCATTCCAATTAATTTAGTACTGTTTTATTTTCTAGAAGCACATAGGGTTCATGTGAGTTTATCCAAAGACCCAAAATGAGAGTAACTCGAAGGTTATACAAAGCCTAGAAGAAGAGGTTACCCAATAGGTTATGAAAATCCCAAAAAAATGGCTATATGGGTGGTTTTCTAAATAATAAATAAAAAAGGTATATGGGGCGTTATCCCATGCTAAAATCAATAGGTTACAAGGGATGTTATCTCATGCCGGAAACAAGAGGGTACATGGGAGGTTATCAATCCCCCGAATAAGGTACATGGGTGGTTATACCATGTCAACCATGTTATAAATGACTTGATGGGAATCCATGACTAAATATGTTCTATTATTATGTGTATAACACAAATCCATGTCATATTACAATATTATGTTCCCATTGATGATGTTATTTGATTCCATTATTATTTATATCTTACGAACTATGAATCATTATCCAATGATGAATGATAATGATCTTTGTATATAGGGTATGGCTTTTGAATGGTTAGATCAAGTTACATTAACCTTATGCTCATTTTATGACTATGTTATAATTGATATCATTCTTTTTTCCCTTATCGAGCATATGATATCCCCATTTATTTTGTTTCAACTCTAAAATATATATATATATATAATGGTATTATGTAGGATATGTGTGATAATAGTTTTAGTAATTAATAACATAGAGGGAGATATTGTACTTCACTAATAAACAATTTTTTTTAAATATACAATATTTCAAATTTTCTATACATATATGATTTTGGTTAGGATAATTATTTTATGTATTGAATATTCACCTAGTAAGATGTGATATCAATTTTGGAAAATTTTGTGTCTCTATAGTGGTTATCTGTGTTAATTTCTGATAACCATCAGTAACTAGGATGAGAAAAAATTACTTAGTTTCCTAGTGATAAGTGTAATGATAATTTTATGTATAATTATATGGATAAGTAATAGGATAATTCTATGTATGTTTCTTAGGATATTTCTATTAATAATTCTAATTAGAGTATGGTGATTAGGCTTTTTAGTAAAGGATATAGTGAGTGGTTTCCATGAAATTAAATCCATGTATGGATACAACAAGTGTATGTGGATCTTGAAAATTTGTGCATAGGGGTAATAAAATTGAAATATGTGCATTGGGAATTTACATTATTCTCACCAAGTGAAATATAACATCCCATGCTACACACCTAGTTTCCCACACCTAGATAATTTTATTAATTCAAAAAATCTTGAAAAATCCATAAAAAAACATAATTAAGGATTTTAATAGATGATAACCATGAATAACATAGGTTAAAATATTGGTATCATAGATTTAAAAGTATATTTCACGATTCATATGAAATTGAAATGTTTTTTTGTTATTATTTGATTTTCTACTATGATATGTATTGATGAAACATACATAGAATACAAGACCAATTTATTTACATATTTGATATGAATTAACTAAGATATATTTTATGATATTTGGGGGAATACTGGTTACAAGATTTTCGGAAATTTAGTGACATACATTAAAAAATTTATGTTTAATTTCTTATAAGGTAATCTATTTCTAGAATAGATTATGTTGAACATTTGATTATATTTTAGAGAACAATTTATTAATTGACCATACTTTTATTGTTCATATTGGATAACTTATGATAGCTATTTCTGTTTTGATGATAATAATAGATATATGAAATTATTTATCATTATTTTAGGGATCATATGTTCCTATAGTGGTAAAGGATTGAAAATTCATCTTTATTTCATGGTGTATGATATGAAATAAAAATTGATCAAATCAAAAACATAGGATGAGATTGTGTTTATGAAATATATTTTCTCACGTTCTCTATCCTGGTTATAAAATTTACCATATATTTAGGAAAGGATATTGAAACAAAAAAAAATCCAATGAAATTAATTTTTAATGAATCAATAGTATTTTAAATCATATTATATGTATAGTTATGTGGTTCTTAAAATTTATATGATCATGTTTTCTATCACACAATATAATAGTTGGTTATAATATTCTATTCTAGGTCTATATTTACACATCCCAATAATTTTCTTATATTTAAAACCATTATTTTTTATTATTTTAGATGAATTTAATATTCATGTTGTCCACTTTTCAAGAGAATGATTTGTTATTCATTTTTATTATGATAGGTTTTCACAAATTAATTTTTCAAATTTAAATCCCATGATTACAAAGATAAAGTAAAAATTACGAGGACTCAATTTAGTTATGGGGGGTAGAGTGAAATACCATTATATTTTTTTTTAAAATAAAATAAATATATTTTCATGGATAGATTATTCTACAAGAAACGCAAACTTTATATGAACTACGACATATAATTAAAATATTTGAATGCTAATATTTTAACATAGCTGTTAAATTTTTCTATTTTAATAGGAGTAAATGATTTTTTTTAATTATAAATTGCACACGTATTTTAAATAAATTAAATAGATATCACCAGAAATGAGATGAAAATATAAAAAATCATTTGAATATTAAATTGATATTTTTATGAAAATGATTTTAATTCACAGAAATTATTTTTTATCCATATATATAATTAGTCACATTTTGTTATTGATTTTAATGAAATTTTCATATTATATATTCAATAAAATGATTTATTATTTAGGTAATACATTTTTTGATCATGGAATAATGATAAATCCAATTTTCTGCTAAAAACTATATATTTCTAAAATGTGGTTTGTACCATTTTCCCAAATAATTATAACATTTATATATAAATATATAAAAAAATTATATATTAAAATAAAGTTCACATTTGAAAAAAAAAATTTCTAAATTATATTGCAGTTTATTTTTTAGAATTTTTTTAAAAAATTAAATTTTCATGGAATAGTGAAAATGCATTTTAATTAAACTACAATTTTTAAAAAATTGAATAAGAAAAATTTTATTTTAAAATAGATTTAAATTAAAATTAATTCAATTAAATATGTTATTTATCTAAATTTTATTTTTTTAATAAAATTCATGTTTATTTTTTTATAATGTTTTTAGATATAACTTTGTCATTAGAAAAATAGATTTTCCACCGCACCTGTAATTTTATTATAAATAAAAAATTATCTACTTCTATAAAATAAATTTTAATAAATGGATTTAATTTTTTGAATAATAATAATTATAATGACATTATTATTTACAATTATTATTTTTTCCATTACGAACGGTGAAAATAAAAAAATATTATTGCGGCTATGATTAAAATGGGTTTACATGTAGGTTAAACCAAAAGATAAGGTTATTATTTCCAATAAAGCATCTCAAAATTATATTTTACTAACATATTTAAAAAAATTCACTTTCAAAAATAGAATATATGGTAATTTTTAGTATATTTATTTGGAATGAAATTTTTATTTTGGTTTCTGTTGGAAAATTTCCATATAGTTTCCTAGTGGGTTCTTATCCCAATATATAAATAGACATATCATATCCTCTTCAATTTGAACCCCAATATCCTTTTATATTATATCATACATATGAAAACGCATTCCCTACATTCATACCCACTCCATAATGGCCTTATTTTTTTAGGAATGTTTCCTATGATATCTTTAAGAGTAAACATAAAGGGCCTCTATGAATAAGATGTATAATCATTAATATTACATTTTCAAATTGTTTATTTTTCTAATAACAAGAAATAATATTTAAGTAGGATGATATAAAAAATCAGTATCTATCATACACTAAGATGTTATTATTTTAGTATGATGAACTATACAAAATTCTATCTCCATCAGTTGGGAAATGAAATTTTTGATCACGTGTATGGAGGACTACCCCCTCATAAAATGATGTAATTTATTTCCATCACCACCTATAAAGGATGAAGATAATGATAATTTGAACATATTTATAGTTTATTTATGAAAAAATTATACATAGTAATACTAAATTTCATATCTTCAATCTTACCTTCTAATCCATTGGAAAACTATATAGTACTCAAATAGATGTGAGGACTACCCCCACAACGAAGCGATGTGATTTACTTTTCATTTTAAATTTAAATGGATGGTAATAATGATATATTTAAGGAATATATATCATATATTTTATTTACAAATTATTAATTAATGGTGAATTAATATTTATCATTATTTTTATCCAAGAATTTAGAAAATGGATACATCATTCATGTGTATATATGGCATACCATCTCCCTGAACATTGTAATTCAATTTTCAATACATAAAAAATATGGTTGTCTATAACTAATTATCAAGTTAATATATATGATATTTATTTTATAAATAAATGTTTTGATATTTTTAAAACATAATCAAATTACAAATTTCAAATCTACGGAACCAAAAAATATATGAAAAACAATACAGTTATAACATGAAATAATGACTGTAATAAATAATTTTTAATGTACATATGATAAAAGGTTATGGGTTCTTCATATATGATATTATTTATATTATTATTATTATTTAATATATATGGAATAAATAAATATTTATTATACAGTAGTTTTGAACATTAATGAATAATGTCAAGACATTATGTGACAGAGTTCTAGACTTTCTTTTCATACTGGGAAACATATTCCAAAAATCCCCACTCCGTTATTTTTTTTGGAATATATACTAACCCTTTAAAATGATATTTAAATAATATCCTTATTTTTATTATATTTAATGTTCCATTTTATTTTATTCATTAATGGGTCTTAAGAATCAAATATTTTAATAGTGAATAGTTATTTTTGTCTCTATTTTTTTTCATGAGACACATGAAATATTAACCACTCATTTACATTATATGGTGTTAAAAAATGTCAATTATGGTTCTTATAATTTAAATTGTGATCTATATATATATATGTGTATCCATTAAAGTTTTTGTCTTTCATTGGTATTACAATTTAATTCTTACAAATTTGTTAACTATTTTATGTTACAATCTCATTGTTTATTAGGATTGATTATGATAATGTTTCTAATGATAAAATAATATTATTAACGAGTCCTGAAAAAAATTTATTTAATTATCACTTTTTAATCTAAAAGTCTCATGTTTTCAGTTCATTTAACACTTTATGAACTAAATATTCCAAAATAATATTTTTATGTAAAACTGAATATATTTTTCTCTTTGATCAAAAAATAAATTTATTCCATATCCATGTTTTCTAAAAAAATTCACGAGTTTCTTAATATTATAATATAATGGTATAAATTCATATTAAATCACATATTACATTTTACAATAATATTTAACAGTAATTTTCTTTTCACTCTCTGAAAGATGTAATATTGACTCTTAGTAAAAATTTGAATGGAATCAATGTTTTAACATATATGAAAATGAAATTATTTTAAACCACCATGAACACTGAATAGATTAAATCATTCTGTAAACATATCCAATGTAATTTTTAATGAATATTTTTTTTCATTATTATTTTCGTAGTTTTTACATCATAAATATGTGATTTAAAAATTGAAATGATGTATTTCTGAAGAAATGTTCTACATGATCTTTTAAAATAATATTCCATTTAATATTCTGTCCATTGATGTTACATAATATTTATTAGTGATATGATCCAGTGATATCATCCTAAATAATTTTCTCGATTAATTATGGTTATGATTAAAAATAGTTATCAAACCCATTTATTTTACATGGATTATGCTATGATGAAATATTTATGATGACCTTTTCCTTTTTAGAAAATGTGAGATGAATATTTTTTTGATATAATGGAAAAAAATTTATTTATTATTTGATTAGCAGTACCTATATATTATGTAGATTCATTAGGTAATGATTAATGTTCTTGGATATCAAATGGTATATGATAAATAATCCCATGATTAACATTTTTCAATAGAATACAAGACCAATTTATTTACATATTTGATATGAAAAAACTAAGATATATCTTATGATATTTTGGGGACTACTGGTAACACGATTTTTGGAAATTTAGTGACATACATTAAAAAAAATTATGTTTAATTTCTTATAAGGTAATTTATTTCTGGAATAGATTATATTGAACATTTGTTTATATATTAGAGCATAATTTATTAATTCACCATACTTTGATTTGTTCATATTGGATAACTTATGATAATTATTTCTGTTTTGATGATAACAATAGATATATGAAATTATTTATCATTATTTTAGGGATCATATGTTCCTATAGTGGTAAAGGATTGAAATTTCATCTTTATTTCATGGTGTATGATATGAAATAAAAATTGAACGAATCACAAACATAGGATGAGATTGTGTTTATGAAATATAAAGAAATAATGTAATTATATTTTCTCACGTTCTCTATCCTGGTGATAAAATTTACCATATATTTAGGAAATGATATTGAAACAAAAAAAATCCAATGAAATTAATTTTTAATGAATCAATTGTATTTTAAATCATATTATATTTATAGTTATGTGGTTTATAACATTTATATGATCATGTTTTCTATCACAAAATATAATATTTGGGTATAATATTATATTCTAGGTCTATATTTACACTTCCCAATAATTATCTTGTATTTAGAACCATTATTTTTTATTATTTTAGATGAATTTAACATTCATGTTGTCCACTTTTCAAGAGAATGTTTTATTGTGAATTTTTATTATGATAGGTTTTTACAAATTAATTTTTCAAATTTCAATCCCATGATTACAAAGATAAAGTAAAAATTATGAGTATTCAATTTTGTTATGGGGGGTAGAGTGAAATACCATTATATATTTTTTTTAAAATAAAATAAATATATTTTCATTGATAGATTATTATACAAGAAACACAAACTTTATATGAACTACGACATATAATTAAAATATTTGAATGTTACTATTTTAACATAGCTGTGAAATTTTTCTATTTTAATAGGAGTAAATGATTTTTTTAATTATAAATTGCACACGTATTTTAAATAAATTAATTATATATCACCAGAAATGAAATGAAAATATAAAAAATCATTTGAATATTAAATTAATATTTTTATGAAAACGATTTTAATTCACAGAAAGAATTTTTTATCCATATATATAATTAGTCACAATTTTTTGATTGATTTTAATGAAATTTTCATATTATATATTCAATAATATGATTTATCATTTAGGTAATACATTTTTTGATCATGGGATAATGATAAATCCATTTTTCTGCTAAAAACTATATATTTCTAAAAAGAGGTTTGTACCATTTTCCCAAATAATTATAAAATTTATATATAAATATTTAAAAAACTAATATATTAAAATAAACTTCAATTATGGAAACATTTTTTTCTAAATTATATTGCAGTTTATTGTTTAAAATTTTTTAAAAAAATTTAAATTTTCATTGAATAATGAAAATGCATTTTTATTAAAGTACAATTTTTAAAGAATTGAATAAACAAATTTATTTCAAAATAGATTTAAATTTAAATTAATTCAATTAAATATGTTATTTATCTAAATTTTATTTTTTTAATAAAATTCGTGTTTATTTTTTTATAACTTTTTTTAGATATAATTTTCTCATTAGAAAAATAGATTTTCCACCGCACTTGTGATTTTATTATAAATAAAAAAGTATCTACTTCTATAAATTAAATTTTAATAAATAGGTTTAATATTTTGAATAATAATTATTATGACATTATTATTTAAAATTATTATTTTTTCATTACGAACGGTGAAAATAAAAAAAAATATTGCGGCTATGTTTAAAACGGGTTTACTTATAGGTTAAACCAAATGATAAGGTTATTATTTCCAATAAAACATGTAAAAATTATATTTTACTAACATTTTTAAAAAAATTCACTTCAAAAATAGAATATATGGTAATTTTTAGTATATTTATTGGGAATGAAATTTTTATTTCGGTTTCTGTTGGAAAATTTCCATATAGATTCCTAGTGGGTTATTATCCCCATATATAAATGGACATATCATATCCTCTTCAATCTGAACCCCAAGATCCTTATATATTAGATCATACATATGAAAACTCATTCCCTACATTCATACCCACTCCATAATGGCCTTATTTTTTGTAGGAAGGTCTCCTATGATATCTTTAATAGTAAACATAAAGGGCCTCTATGAATAAGATGTATAATCATTAACATTACATTTTCAAATTGTTTATTTTTCTAATAACAACAAATAATATTTAAACAGGATGATATAAAAAAATCTGTATCTATCATACACTAAGATGTTATTATTTTAGTATGATGAACTATACAAAATTCTATCTCCATTAGTTGGGAAATGAAACTATTGATCACATGTAGGGAGGACTACCCCCTCATAAAATGATGTAATTTATTTCAATCACCACCTATAAAGGATGAAGATAATGATAATTTTAACATATTTATAGTTTATTTATGAAAAAATTATACATAGTAATACTAAATTTCATATCTTCAATCTTACCTTCTAATCCATTGGAAAACAATATAGTACTCAAACAGATGTGAGGAATACCCTCACAACGAAGTGATGTGATTTACTTTTCATTTTAATTTTAAATGGATGGTAATAATGATATATTTAAGTAATATATATCATATATTTTATATAGAAATTATTAATTAATGGTGAATTAATATTTATCTTTATTTTTATCCAAGAATTTAGAAAATGGATACATCATTCATGTGTATATATGGCATACCATCTCCCTGAACATTGTAATTCAATTTTCAATACATAAAAAATATGGTTGACTATAACTAATTATCTAGTTAATATATATGATATTTATTTTATGAATAAAAGTTTTTATATTTTTAGAACATAATCAAATTACAAATTTCAAAAATATGGAACCAAAAAATCCATGAAAAACAATGCAGTTATAACATGAAATAGTGATTATAATAAATAATTTTTAATATACATGTGATAAAAGCTTATGGGTTCTTCATATATTGTATTATTTATATTATTATTATTTTTAATATATTTGGAATAAATAAATATTTATTATACAGTAGTTTTGAACATTAATGAATAATGTCATGACATTATGTGACAGATTTCTAGACTTTCTTTTCATACTGGGAAACATATTCCAAAAATCCCCACTCCATTATTTTTTTTGGCATATATACTAACCCTTTAATATGATATTTAAATAATATCCTTATTTTTATTATATTTAATGTTCCATTTTGTTTTATTCATTAATGGGTCTTAAGAATCAAATATTTTAATAGAGAATAGTGATTTTTGTCTCTATTTTTTTCATGAGACACATGAAATATTAACCACTTATTTACTTTATATGGTGTTCAAAAAATGTCAATTATGGTTCTTATAATTTAAATTATGATATATATATATATGTATCCATTAATGTTTTTTTCTTTCATTGGTATTACAATTTAATTTTTACAAATTTGTTAACTATTTTATGTTACAATCTCATTGTTTATTAGGATGGATTATGATAATATTTCTAATGATAAAATAATATTATTAACGACTCCTAAAAGAAATTTATTTAATTATCAATTTTTAATCTAAAAGTCTCATGTTTTCAATTCATTTAACACTTTATGAACAAAATATTCCAAAATAATATTTTTACTTAAAACTGAATGTATTTTTCTCTTTGATCAAAAAATAAATTTATTCCATATCCATGTTTTCTAAAAAAAATTCATGAGTTTCTTAATATTATAATATAATGGTATAAATTCATATTAAATCACATATTACATTTTACAATAATATTTAACAGTAATTTTCTTTTCACGCTCTGAAAGAAGTAATGTTGACTCTTAGTAAAAATTTGCATGGAATCAATGTTTTAACATATATGAAAATGAAATTATTTTAAACCACCATGAACACTAAATAGATTAAATCATTCTGTAAACATATCCAATGTAATTTTAAATGAATATTCTTTTCATTATTATTTGTGAAGTTTTTACATCATAAATATGTGATTTAAAAATTGAAATGATGTATTTTTGAAGAAATGTTCTACATTATCTTTTAAAATAACTTTCCATTTAATATTCCATCCATTGATGTTACATAATATTTAATAGTGATATGATCTAATGATATCATCCTAAATAATTATCTAGATTAATTATGGTTATGATTGAAAATGGTTATCAAACCCATTTATTGTACATGGATTATGCTATAATGAAATATTTATGATGCCCTTTTCTTTTTTAGAAAATGTGAGATGAAGATTTTTTTGATATAATGGAACAAAAATGTATTTATTAGTTGATTAAAAGTACCTATATCTTTTGTAGATTCATTATGTAATGATTAATGTTCTTGGATATCAAATGGTATACGATAAATAATCCCATGATTAATAAAATTGTATACAAGAGGATATCCCAAGACCAAAATAAGAGGGTTCATGGGAGGTTATTCAATGCCCAAAAGAGGGTTTATGGGAGGTTATTCCAATCTCGAAGCAAGTAAATTGGTGGTTACCCATTCCTATCTTATTATTAATGTTATAGTGGGTATCATTTAAATAATATTTTCTGTGCATATCTTTATGGAAAAATTATATATATTATTCCATTGTTATGTTCTCATAGATCATTTTCATTTATTCCATTAAGATTATAGTCTTATGTAATGCCATTAGATATTCTATGACTATTTATTATGATCTTTATTATTCAGGGATTCATTTTCAAATGATAGGATCATGGTGGCATACCTTTATTATCTTAGAATGCATATGTGATCATTTATATCTCGTTTTTATGACATTAATTATCCTCTAATGTCATCCTTTCTAATTTTCATTTCTTCGTGTTAAGAGGAAATAATTTTGTATGATACGTCAAAGAATGGTTATAGTTTTGATGAAATTAGTGGGATAAAATTTAGTTAACTTATTATTTTTTTATAAAACTCTGTTTTCAATGGAACAAGACCTATATGATTCTAGCATGTTTGATTATGTTATGTAATTAATATAAAAATAATAAAATGTTATATCTATATATAAGAATTTTTGTTCTCCATATTTTATTCATATATGAAATTTTAAATGCATTTTTTATAAATTTAAATGAATGCTTAAATTTCTAACTATAAACTCTTCATATCATTAGATTAATTAGAGAATAATCATTAAATATAAGAAAAAAATAAACAATTAAAAAATATATTGGTGAATTGTTGTAAATGAGCACCTTAAAATCTATAAGGGAATAAACACCCAAATTATGGTTATTATTTTCTCCTCAATGAGTTTGAATTGAAGGTGGATAGAACACAAGATCACATAAACCCCAAGGGTATATATAATCTCAATACCTTCAGAAGACTATGAAAACGGGTCTTGCATAGGGCATGACCTACTTGAGATTATATAGAACCCCTCATACAATGATCTTATTATTTTCGTGTGATTGAATACATTCTATGATAATGTGATTTCTTCTAGATGTTCCTCTTCGAGTCAGAAGTCATATTATCTAGTAGGTACTTGAAAAACCATAAAAAAATTCACTACAAAACAATGTGTGAAATTATGAAAAATGAATAACCCATTTTAGATTGTTTGATATTCTTGAGTCACACCACCATGATTTGGAAGATGCCTAAAAAACCTGGAAACATGACCACCATGTTTTGAATGATCTCATTGACATATATCATTCATCATGAAAAGGGTTTCAGACATGTTTATTTGATTCATCCATACCCCTTTCGCTCCATAAAAAACAATAGGGAATTCCATGACAATGATCTCACATCACCAAAATACCAATTATATTCAATGAAACACAACATACATTGGAAAAGTTGTTTATTTAAAACACTCAAAAAAAATCCGGAGACACCCAACCCTTGAAAAATAAATAATGGAAAATAATAGAATCAACAAAATCTTCTTGTAGAGTGATGATAATTTAATCCTCAATCAGAAGTGGTTATTCACCTTAGGTGATCACGATTGATACCACATTGGTACCACTTGATATATTAACATGATCCCCTCAAATAAATTATAATATGCATCATGTCCTCATGAAGGACACCCAGAAATCCACCTTTGTCTCATTGAAGATACCGTACAATATGTCTTCAATCAGGAAAAGCCATTCCACTGGCTTGATGATTTTATAATGGTTCCTCTACATGTTACCTCGACCTTGTGGAATCAAGTTGATATGTTAAAATAGTTAGGATAGATCACATTTATTGACCATGTTCCAATAAAATATCAAATATAAAATGATCTCATGGTCATTGAATACCACATGATGTCATGGATTACCTATGGACAGATCTTGCAAAGTGCATGGCACTATATCCCACCACTGAATCCTTCTAGAATCTATGAGATACATGTTTTGTAATGTAGTGTATAACCACTGAGGTAAGGTCAATATATCTTCCCCACCATAGGCCAACAAATAATCCACTACACATTCAAGATAAATAAAACATGTGACCACATAAGCTGACATCACAGAGTGGAAAATCAATGAATCTCAAATGTTTTTCCACTACGTTTGATCTAGGGAAAAACCTAAAGGATCCCAAGGTTACTTCACATGATAACATAAGATCACATAGAATAAATGTTATGGTCCATCTAGTCAATGAAAAGGTCATCCTTCATGTTATGGATGTCATGAAAAACCTAAAATAATATAAAAATGAAAAAAATAAGGTACACAAGTTATAAAAGGCCTAAATAAAGGGTAAAACAAGGGAGACATATGAGAATAACACATACATTGATTATGATGCACATCACTTGCCATTCTTTTATTAGGGTACAACACTAGGACATGTCACTGATGTTATGTGATGATCCTTCAACACACTATTTGGATCATGGGATGTATATTGTACATGTAAAGAAAGATTCAATGCACCCTCTGGGAATTCCACTATTGTCTTGTGGATCCCTCTAGGATTTCATGCCATAGCATTTGATTTCCTCCAGAATTACCGTATTTGTTATGTGGAAATTCCACGAATGGTCATCTAGGTCTCTTAGTGACATTGAGACATGTTATCATAGATCTTGTGAAGCCCATTGGAAAATTCTTCCATGTCATGTTTCACTCTCCAGACATGTTAACATGGATAATGAGACATCATCAAGAAAAGTCAACTTGATCATGGAATACCCTCTAGAAATATCATTATAGATCATGTCATTTCCTCTTTACAAGTCAATGATGTTATACATAACCCTCTACACATTTCATAATAGATCATGTAGTGTTCTCCGGAAAAGTCATCTAGGTCTTATAACACCCTTGAGATAGGTCATGCAATATCACATGACGTGCTCCGGAATGGTCATCCAGGTCAGGCAGCAGCCTCCAGATATGTCAGCCTAGATCATGTGGTGTCCTTAGGAAAAGTTATCAAGGTCATTCGAAACACTATTTTCAAGGAAAAGTGGAACTATATAGACTTGTAAGTCTATAATGTGTTATGTCCTATAGAAAATTCATCCAGACCAAAATTCACCTTCTAGACATGTCAGCATTGGATATGAAATATCCTCCAAACAAGCCATCATGACATTGGTATATTCTCTGGAAATGTAATTCATATTATGAAATATCTCCTTGATAGGTTAATTAGATAATGTAATTCTCATTGTACTTCTCTACATGTAATCAATAACATTACCAGACATCCTCAAAGATGTTATGAAGATAAGAAAAACATGTCATAAAGACAATCAATATATGTTAGGAATACAATCAGTACATGTTGATCTAACATCATGGGACATGATAACCTTGTCCAATGGATATATAATGGAATACTCAGTGTGTGTTTGTGTGCCCCGATCAGTGGCTAATATGATATTTCTGCAACAAAATGGAATCTCGAGAGTGTAACTTGTAACTCCCTGACCCCATAATCTCGTAGTCAGTGCATTATTTTAATAAATTGGCATGGTTACAAGGAATCGATTTCCAAAGGACGGATTAGATTAGATGTCTTGGAATGTATATTCTATAAATGAATGTTACATTACAAATTCAATCATAAAACACAACATAAATAATCCATTAATAATGTCATTATTCTCCTAGATTAACCCTGTATATCAATCATAATACAATTCGTGGAATCTTTGAAAAAAAAACATAAGAAATGGGTGAGCTAAGATGCTTAGTAATGGTAAATAATTTAACAGAAACTATAAAATTTGAAGGAAATATGCGTAATAAAAACAACAGCCTTTTTAAACATAAATATTAACATAATATAGAAAAAAATAAATCAAACATTACCATATAAACATGAAGATGGATATTCTACTAGTCAAATAATAACATGTAATAACTAATTTTAAAATGAGGGAATGCATAATATCAGACATCATAGCCACATAGTTAAGGCCTTGTGTCATGACTAAAAATTAAAATTTTGTCAAGGCCTTGTGCCAAGACACTAATTTGTCTCATGAGATATACTGATTCATCAACGATCTATAGCGGGCTCCTCCCATCACATACTAAGCCCAATGCATTCCTCATATGAAAATGATGAAACATAACATAAACAATCATATTAATACAAGCATATGAAATGTCAATACTTTAACCATAAACCATGAATTGTATAAAAATAACACATCCACTCTCAAACATATCACAAAACCTTCAATACATTATGGAATATTTTATCATAATAAATAAACATCAGGAAGAGTAAATTCATCAATGGATGTTTCCAGAAATGAAATCTAAACTATTAGAGAGAAATATATCTTTCTATTTTGAAATCATTTAAAAGTCGTGTAATTATAAAATAAATCATTTATTTTGAAAATATTATTATTATCTTTTAAGAGAAGCTTCGAAGGTTTAATAATGGTGGATAATAGATGCACACAATGTATAAGGTAAAAAACATATTTACCTTTATTGGTCGAAAAGGTCATAAAGTACCTTGTTTGCAAAGAGACGGAATGGTTGCATTAAGTTTTATTATAAAAAGTAAAAAAGGGGTATAAATAACATTAACATAGTATAGGAAATAGTAAAAATGTAATTGAAATACATTTATAAGAAACACAGATGTGGATGATAATGAAGTCCTAGTAGATACTTTCGTAAAAAAGAACCTCTAATAAAAAATATATTGTAAAATTAACCCTTACCTTGTAATTTTCAATATTTGATGGTACATTAACCTCATTTATAATAGTTAAATCATTTTTATTAAATTATAAAATAAACAAATACATAAATATGATATCATATGTGATCTTTTAATATTTCTTTGTTAATAATATTTTAGTAGTATCATTGTTTTGGGTGTTAACTGATTTTTTTACTTTATATGTTTGGTTTTGTAAGTCATGTTTAATATGGATATGATGTATATGATTCATACCAAAAATTATATTAAGTTCTTAATCATTATTTTTAATCATAAAATGAAAATTAATCTTGAATATATACTATGGGTAAATGAATCTTATTGTGTTCATGAAGAAGATAATCCGTTCATATGCACGAGCGATAATATCAATCTATTAAATGAAAAATCATATGTAATTGGATGGTATATAATATATAAAGAATTATTAAAATGTTATATTTATTATTTACTCAATTATATTCATTATTATACCTATCCATATAATAAGTGTTGAATAACAAACTACACCATGACGCGGAGACGGTAAGTCGTACGTACACACGTATGGTGACTATGTCATTCATAGGATGGATAGAATAATGAATTTTGTTGTACCATATTTATAATAATATCATAGTATGTAGAAGGTACTGGCATAATTATTTTTTTATGGAATCAAAAAATAAAGGGGAATTGGAAGATGAAAAGAACCTTGAATGAGGGGATGAAATTATTACCTCTTCTTCGGGTGCTTCCTTTTGATTTGATTAAAAGGGGTCCATAGGTCAGCTTTCTGAACAAAGTAAGACATATAGGTTTACGTGAGGGTTTTTTTGAAGATATTTGAGTAGGGTTTGGCTTAGCCAAATGGCTTTGGTGGTGTGATTTGGAGACAAGGGGAAGTACCATTTTCTATGAGATGTGAGTGTCACATTAGGAAAAGCATGAAATATTAATTTATTATACAATCATATTTGGTTATAATGGCTCCAAAAAGATTTTTTTCACTGATAAGGTTGGGATACGTCAAAAAAACTATCAACCAATATGTTTTAGACCGGTTTTATTTCACCATATTAACCTTATCTTTTAGATTTAACTCTTAGTTAAATATTTTAACTTTGACCATGTATTGTTGTATTTCTATATTACATAGTTAATAAACATAATATAAAATTGCACGTGAACCCCAAGTGGTTAAATAATGATATATCTATCATTATATAAGTCCTTTTTCTAAACCATAGATCTTTATGAATATTATAGAATCTAATGATATAGTATTTGTTTTAAAAACTCATTTAAGTCAATTTTGACACTATTTAGTATTTGGTTTTTGTGAAAGTAAACAGAACATGATTACTCAGAACAAAATACATTAAATTTATCCTAACATGTCCTATTAAGCTTGTAAAATTTCGTAATGCATCCTAAGTCTCAATTTAAATTTATTGTTATATTTATAATATCAATTATTTTAATCGTTCATTAATAAGGTAATTACTCCATTGTCATTGTGTCATAAATAAATTTAATTATTTAATGTCTAAAATTTATAAATATAATAAAATTATGTAGGAAATATTTTTATCTTCTTAATTTATATTTATAGTCATTTGTATCTTATGTATAACCCAATATTAAAAATGACTTAGATATTAAAATTTGAATTTAACACTTTTAACTCTTATTTAAATAAAATCATAATAAATGCACAAATGTAATCCATCTAGATCAAAGGGGGTCATATTTTATTCCTAAGGATGATTTTTGAAGAAATAAACTTATCAAATAGAATTTGTACATGTGTTGGTGTAATTTTATATTGTTATAATATTATTTTTACCTTAAATTACCCTATTTACTTTTAACTGTGATAAATAAAATTAAAAAGTTAATATTCACAGAAAATTATTTTCATCCTATTGAACCAAAAATTACTTACTTATGTCAATCATGTCTCTCTTATTTTTCCAATTCAATTCACAGAGGCAGAAACATTACGTTTTATGCAAATTTCCAAATTTTCCTTGAAGGTGGGTAAAAAGACGTTAAAATATTTCAATAAAATTTTATATATCTAATATTATTATAAAATGATTCCTAAAATTCACATTGTACAAATATATGTATTATGTATCTATTTTAAGTTAAAAATTTAATTAAAAATAATTATTTAAATAAAGACTCGGTTTTTATGTACTATGTAGTATTTTTCACTGTTCATCAAAAATTGAATGTTTTTAGAAAAATTCAAAAAATTCACCCTATGATAATTTTGATATTCTGAATCCCAAAATGATTTCTATTTTAACAAATTAAAAACATAGAAGTTTCATTATTTAATTTAAAATTGATTCCCATTGTCAAAACCCGAAAGTATGTTTTTAATAAGTAAAAACTATCAAAAGATTAACATTTTTTATGTACAATTTAAATGTGAAATTACATCCAACGACCTGTATTATATTAAATGAATAAAATATAGTCTAATTATACTTTAAAATCACTCAAATGTATAATTTAACACTTTAAATTATTTTGATTGAAAATTTTCTTTTTAATTAATATTTAGTATTTTTCACGATTCATCAAAATATGAATGTTATTAGGAAATCACCCAAAATTTATCCAAACTAAATTTTTATGTCCTGATTCTAAAAAATAACATTATCTTGTCAAATTGAAAAGATAAAAGTGTCAAATATTTTATTTAAAAAGTTTTCTCCATTAAAAGGCTGTAAAATTGTATTTTTTAAAAAACACTTATTTTTTCTAAAAAATTAAATTTGTTCTTATATTATTTCTAAAAACACATAATATGGATGTTAAAATTATATAGACTATATAAAATTCAAAATACCGACAATAATTTTCATATCTTCTTTTTAAAGGGCTGGTTTGGTAAGTTGTGGTGTGCTCGAACTCGGTGTTGCTTGTGGCGCAATCCATTGAATTACTTTAAAGAGATAATGTATTATGAAATCCTAGGTTGTTACATTCTCCCCTCCTTCAATAAATTGAGTCCTAACAATTTGAAATTGTTCTTCAAAAATAAAATTTTAAAAATAGAAAATACCTTTCTGGAAAACCCACATCGGAAATCGGGTTACTAAATTTTAGTCTTAATAAGAGGGAAAGGGAAATGAAAAAGTCACCACAAAATTATGATCTCTAATAGAAGAAAATTGGTGAAAATTAGATACACATAATTAGAGTAAAAACATAAATATTTATATAGAGTTATTGAGATCATAAATCACAAAAAATTGAACAATAAATAGAAAATTGAGGGCCTTAAAGCCATAAATCTATGATCATTTAAAATATCATTGGTACAACAATACATATGATATTAAGATAACAAATTTTTTGTTTGAATTTACTTTCCCTAATTTTTAAGAACTAATTTCTTCATAGAATTATGAAAAAAAGAATACCTGGAAATTATATTTCCATCTTTTAAATAATTTCCACCACAATCTCATCTTTCACTCCATAGGTAATTTAACTCAATAATATTATATTTAAGCAAATCATATAGGGATAAAAAAAATTATAATTCATCTTTTATACCATTTAATAAAATAAAATATACAAACAGGACATCACGTAGACCAGTGGTAAGTGATGCACCCTTGTCACCCTTCGATTTCTAGTTCAAGTCTCGGGGACTTACAGAAATGACGGGTTGTCGCCCGACCTCCGGTTTGTCCATTTTTTTAATCCGAAAATAATATTAAGAAATGTTTTAAAATTAAATAATAGCACACAATGTCCAACTTAATTCACTGCAACCTTTAGACTTATCCAAAATACTTCTATCTAAACTCACATTCCAAAATTTATAAGGAAGGTAAACATATTGAAAATCTCTTTTTCCAGGTAATAAAATGTGAATACCTTCATCATGTATTCTATTAAAACATGGTAACACCCTTAATTACCATAAAACTTTATTGATTACATTCTTGATCCCATATTACTTATAGAATATTAGATATACTCTTCCTATCCAAAAATGTTGTAAACTTCAACAATGATGAAATAAATAATCAATTAATTAGTTTCAAGGTAGTCGAGAATATCCGATAAATGTTTTCCAAATCAGTCATATCTTATTCCATAATCATTATCTATGTTTCAGAAACATAATAAGTGTTATATATCCCACAACAATATATTTTTCAAAATGGTTAACTTGAAACTATGTCACATTACTTGGTACCATAAATTCTCAAATCCTTAATAAAAACATACTCCAGTAAAATACTTATATACTTTGTAATTATTATGACTTTTACATCATTAATACAATACTGAAATGATGGAATTTTGTTATAACAACTTAAGAACACTAATCATTCCTCTTCATCTACGGTAGTATCATAACTTTATTATTATCCAATTTCATCAATTCAGGTATACTCTGATGATTGGAACATTGATTCGTGTAGTGTCCCAACTCTTTGCAGATGAAGAATTGTACATTTGAAAACTTATTATTACCCTTTCAATCATGATCTTGGTGTCCTTTTTCTCCGAACTCATAAAAAACTCCCATTCATTTCAAGTACTTCTCATGGTGACTCATTCCCCAATTATCACATATGAGAAAAACATTCGTTCCATTCATCCCTTTATACATATTTCTCTCTACCATCCTCTTATTCTCGGTATTCTTTTAAAATCCATATGACTCAGATAATTATTTAATAATATTGTTAACACATGATATTATTTCTTCATATGAAGATTATATGTGGGAGACTATTTACCTTCTAATTATTGACTTAAGACCATGAAATATATGATCCTTTTAACTCTATGGATCATGTGTATTGCAGGAGTTCTCATTTATTCTATTGGTCACCATTTCTAAATGAAGAAATACACTAGGTTAGAACATATCATAATGTATAATCCCAAAACTAGAGAAATTGTAAACATTAATTGAATATTTTTACACATCTAGTCTCATAATATTGAAAATGGTTTCTTTGCTGACCTATTTACTCATAAATCATTCATAATGGTATGTAAAGAAAATGGGAATTATCCTAAGAATATCCCCCTGGAGTGTCGTAACCAAGAGTGCAGTAAGGCCAGTTATCGTGCTCCAGGATATCATGGGTCAAGCCTGAAACTTCTTTTTGAATTTTTCACTCCATGGTACATCGCTTCCAGAGTCGCCTCTACCTGCTCATATCCAGACAAGGATGCATTGAATGCAAAACTAACAAAATCTCTAAATTTCAAATATTCTATGAAGTTCTTATATACTAATCCTCAAATTTTATCATAGGGTAATGTTCTCTAATCAGAGTTTTTATAAATCTTATTTCCATTTATTTTACTAAACATCCTCTAATACCAACTATAACACCATGACCCCAAAAGACCAGAGCCAGTGCATTATTTTTATACATTGGCATGATTACATGGAATCATGTTTCAAAGGAATGATCTATTTAGCAGTCTTATAAAATAGATTACATTAATGAATGGTATATTGCACATTAAAACATAAAAGGAAATATAAATAATCCTTTGAGAACATCATTATTCCACTATCTTAACCCTGCATATCAATCATAATACACTTATTGGAATCCAGGTAAAATAGAACATAAGAAATGCGTGAGCTCAGATGCTCAATAAGGGTAAATAATTTAGTGGAAGCTATAATATTTTAAAGAAAGATGTGTAAAAAACAATAGCCTTTTTAAAAAAATACATGAACATAATATAGAAAAAATAAATAAAACATTACCACATATACATGAACATGGATATTTCACTAGTCGAATAATCACATATAATAACTAATTTCATAATGAGGGAATGCATAATTCCAGACATCATAACCACATAGTCAAGGTCTCGTGCAAAGAATAAAAATTAAAATTTTGTCATGCCCTTGTGCCAAGACACTAATTTTTCTAATGATACCTTCTGATTCCTCGAGGATCTATAGTGGGATCCACCCATCACATACTAAGTTCAAAGCAATCCTTATATAAAAATGTTGAAACATAACAATAACAATCGTATTAAAACTGCCATTTGAAATGTCAATAATTTAACCAAAAACAATGAATGGTATAAAAATAAAACATCCATAGTAAAAAATATCACAAATCCTTCAATACATTAGGGAATATTGTATCCTAATAAATCAACTTCAACAAGTGTAAAATCCATCAAAATATGATGGCATATGTGAAATCAAAACTATTTGAGAGAAATATCTCTTTATTTTTTAAAATAATTTTAAAGGCACATAATTATAAAAGAAAACATTTATTTTGAAATTATTTTTATAATCATTTAAGGGAAGCTTCGAAGGTTTTATAATGGTGGAAAATAGCCACACCCGCTGTATATGTTAAAAAAACATTATCACCTTAATTTGTCGAAAATGACATAAAGTATCTTTTTTTGGAAAATGACAAAAATATTCCTTTAAAGAAATTCATAAAAAGTAATACAATAGTATAAATAAAATTAACCCATATTATAGGACATATTAAAAATTATTTTGAAATACATTTTTATGAAACATGGATTTGGATGATAATGACATCCCAGTAGATACTCTGGTAAACAAAACCTCGGATAATAAAGAGAATGTAAAATTAACATTTACCTTATACTTTTCCTTAGTAGAGGGTAAGTTATCCTCTTGTATAATAGTAAAATAATTGTTATTAAATTTTACAATCCCCATATACCTAAATATTATATCATATATGATCTTTTGATATTGCTTTGTTAATAATATTTTAGTTGTATCACTGTTTCAGGTGTTAACTGATTCATTTTCCTTTATTTTTTTGTTACATAAGTCATGTTTATTTTTGATAGGATTTATTTGATTCATATGCAGAATTATATTATGTTTTTAAAAATTATTTTCAATAATAAAATGAAAGTTATTCTTGAATGGTTACGATGGGGAAATTAATCATATCATGTTCTTGGAGACGGTAATCAATACGCACACAAGAGTGAAAATATCATTATATTAATAGAAAAATCATATGTAATTGGATTTTATATCATATATATAGAATTATTAACATGTTAAATTTATTATTTACTTCAATTATACTCAATATTATACTCATCCAAATAATGTTGTGTTGAATAACAAACCACACCATGATGTGGAGATGGTAAACTGTACATATCCACGTATGGTGACTTTATCCTTTATAGGATGGTTGGAATAATGAATATGGTTGTAACATATTTATAATAACATCATAGTATATAGAAGTTACTTAAGTAATTATTTTTGTAAGGAAACAACAAAGAAATAGTAATTGGAAGAAGAAAAGAACTTTGAAAGAGGTGATGAAATTATTACATCTTCATTGGGTGCTTCCATTGATTTGATCAAAAGGGATCCATAGGTAGACTTTATAATAAAATTAAGGACACTCGGTTGAAGTGAGGGTAGTTGGTAAGATATTTGAGTAGGTTCTGGCTAATCCAAATGGCTTTTAAGGTGTGATTTTAAGAGAATGGTATGTACCCTTTTATATGAAAAGTGGGGGTCACTTTAGAAAAATCATGAAATATTAATTTATTATAAAATCATATTTTTTTTATAATGGTTCCAAAAAGATTTATTTAGAGGCTAAGGTGGTTTTGGGTAGAAAATATTCTACCAAAAAGTTTAAGATAGGATTATGTCACATATTAACATTATTTTTTATATTTAACTCTTAGTTAAATAGTTTAACTTTTACCATGTATTCTTGAATTTGTATATTACATGGTTAATAAACATACTATAAAATGTCAAGAGAACTCCAAGTGGTTCATTAATGACATATATATCAACATATAACTCATTTTACCAAACCATAGATCTTTATGAATATTATACCATCTACTAATATAGTATTTGTTTTAGAAACTCATTTATGTCAACTTTGACACAATTTAGTATTTTGTTATTGTGAAAGTCAAAAAAACACGATTACATCGAAAATAGTACATTAAATCAATCCTAAAATGTCATATTATTCTAGAAAATTCTAGGAATGAATAATAAGTATCAATTTATATTCATTTTTATATTTATTATATCAAATATTTTAATCTTTCATTAATAAGGTAATTACTGCATCATTATTGTGTCATAAATAAACTTAATTATTTAATGTCGAAAACTTATAAATAAAATAATTTTATATAGGAAATAATTTTATCTTTCTAATTAATATTTATAGTCGAATTTATCTTATGTGTAACCATATATTTAAAATGTTTCAGTAATTAATATTTGAATTTAACACTTTTAACTCCTCATAAAATAAAATAGTAATAAATGTGCTAATCTAATCAATGTGGATAAAAGAGGGTAAAATATTATTCATAAGGTTTATTTTGGTAAAAATAAAATTATCCAATATAATTAGGACATGTTTTGGGGAAATTTTATATTATTATAATATTATTTTTACCTTTAATTATTCTATTTATTTTTAATTGTGGTAAATAAAATTTAAAATGTACTATTAACCAAAAGATATTTTCACCCAATTGAACCTTATTTTACTTAATTATGTCAACCATGTCTATTATATTTTTGAAATCCAATTCATAGAATTGGTAAAATTGCGTTTTATGAAATTTGCAAATGTGCCTAAAAGGTGGTGAAAAGACGTTAAAATGGTTCAATAAAATTTTCTATATCTAATCTTATTAAAAAATGATTCCAACGACATAAATTATACTAATATATGTATTATATTTCTATTTTAATATAATATATTTTTTAAAACTTATTATTTGAATTAAAAAGTCTGTTTTTATGTACTTTGCAGTATTTTTCAATATTCGTAATAAATTGAATGTTTTTGGAAAAATACCAAATATTCACCCTAAGATAATTTTGATTTTAGAAATACAAAAATAATGTCTATTTTCCAAAATTAAAAACATAAAAGTTTCATTAATTAATATAAAATTAATTCCCACTGTCAGACCTAGAAAGTGGATTTTTATGAAGTAAAAACTATCAAAAGATTGACATTTGTTTATGTACAATTAAAATGTGAAATTATATCAAACGAACTAAATTATATCAAATGATAAAAATATATTCTAATGATACATTAAAACCACTCAAATTTATAATTTATCACTATAAATTATTTAGATTAAAAATATTTTTTTCGTTAAAATTTAGTATTTTTCACTAATCGTCAAAATATGAAAGTTATCAGAAAAGTGTCATAAATTTATGTAAACTAATATTTTTTTGTTTGACTTCTAATGAAGAAGTTTATCTTGTAAAATTGAATATATAAAAGTGTCACATATTGTATCTAAAAAATTTTATTTTTTCATATATTTTGTCTAAAAACACATAATATGGATATCAAAATTTTATAAAGTATAAAAAATTCAAAATGAAGTTAATACTATTCATAACTTCTATTTTAAACAGCTTTTTTTGGTAATCCGTGGTGCGCTAGAACTCGGTGTTGTGTGTGTCACAACTATTGAATTACATTAAAGAGATAACATATTATGAAATCCTAGGTTGTTACATAACTCTCAATCAGAAGAATAAGATAATATGTTATCCAAAAAAGAAAAAAACTATTTTTTAATCTCTAATCAAATCAAACTATAATGACTTTGATTCCAGAAATAACTATGATATGTATGATTCCATCCTATGTCCTAAGACCAAATGGTATTCCACTTTTGTATTGACGCAATGTTTTTTAATGGGAATCCCTTCTTATATTAATGCCTTAAAATATAATAAAATTATGGAAAAAAATTACATATAATGATACTAAATACTTTGTGACTATTAAACGTAATTTTTCCACTTATGTGTTTTGAATTTTGAAAATGAGACATACATGGTTTCCTCTAGGATGATTTCTGGGGTCTGATGGAACAAACATAGATTTTTATGAATAGTAACCCACCCTTACGACTATTTACCTTCCCTTATGAATAGTAACCCAACCTTATGAATAGTATCCTTACATAAGGTAGTATATATATACAATTTGTGTTAAAGTGTGACATATATATCTTGGAGTAAGCAAATAAATGATTTTAAATTGATAATTTTTGAATAAAATATTATTTTATTTAAAATAAAATTGAAAAAAAATAGAATTTTTTTTTTGAAAATTAGAGTTCATTTTTGGATTTTACATGTGGATAGTGGTTAGCGTGTTTTTTTGGGATTTTTCTAATATACATGAATTTTTGGTGAAAAGTGAAATTCAGTAATTTATGATATATGGTAAATAAATGAATTTCGGCATCATATCTGGCTCATGACTGATGTAAATGGCCAATTGGTTCTAACTAACATTTAATTATTACTATTATTGGACATGTAATCATCACTATTGATTGTCTTGTGGAGAAATAATAAATTAATGAATGTAATATTGAGAAAACCCCTCTCCCCTCTACTATGAAGTCCACCCTTCACACCCTCATTTCCTCACACCTCTCATGATTCAACCCTTTTATAAACTCTGTGAGAAAATCTCCATAAACCCTTCCCCACGTCCAATAGCATATGGTATCCTCAAAACACCAATCCAAGGTGCCTTACAGATGATTCAAGAGGTAATTCCCCTCCTTCTTTTCATTTAATTTACATTGAATTACATGTTCATTACTTAATATATCCCAAAATATCCTAATACACATTATATGTTAACTATATTATCTTAGATATACTAGAATTTAATTATACAAATTGATTAATATATCATCCACCCCTTATCCTGTATATTTTTTAGAAAGTAAAACATTGTTTGTGAGGTGTTAATTTATCACCTTGAAGAACGACATTTTTTCATTTTCAATTACTGCCTTCATGTCTGGTCATGAAATCATTTTATGGTAGAACCAGATTATTTTATAATATTATATCCTATTTAATGTTCTGTAACTAACATATGTACATATTACTAAATTATTAAACAAAACAAGATCATTGTTGTCGAAAAACCACCCGAATTATCCCAAAACATCATTGTTAAATTAATATCTAATGATTCATGCTCATGGTATATGAAAAAAATCTTTATAATATCATTTAACGTTTTTTAACATCATCAATACAATATTATTACAATTATGGATGTTTATCCACGTTTTAAATGAACTTCCATTGATGAATATAGCTGAATAGTTCAACAAAACCATAAAAATGAACTATCCCGAATAATGAATTTAAGCCCAATAACTCGTCCAAAATCCCATAAATGAACATAATAAAAACATATTTAATCTTATTAATGTATAAAAGGATATTTAATTTTTAATTATTAAATATAATGTGGTTATACGGGAAATTAATGTTAAGAAAGTGTTCATATACATGGTTAGTGGAAATTCTCGAACCCAACTCTCATACTTTTGGTTCTCCCTCATTCAACACATTTTCTGTATAGATATTCCTTAATAATAATTTCTTCATCATAGTCTTACCTATTCTAGGGTATTTTTTTAATTTATTTCATGAAAAACATAATGTTCTTCCAAAATAACTCTTCTTACAAATAAACACCCTCTTTGTACTTCTCAAATATTGTTTCAACATCACTTGTCATTGATTGTTCTATGTCAAGAATGTTATCCCCTATTTATTTTGGGATACAAATGTTTATGAATGTATTCTTTATTATTTTAAACCCATTCCTTTCCATGGGTGATTTTATGTTTAGGTTTGAAAAATTTTCTATGAGGCATGCATGATAATGTAGATGTTATGATGTTATGGGTATGCCCGAAATTATATAGCTCAATTTTAATGTTATGAGGTGATGGATATGCCCGAAATTATAAAGAACTCAAATTCATTTATTAAAGTGATTAATCTCATTATTTAAAGGAAATTATGCATGAACATTATTGTAGAATTGTTCACAACTATGTGTGGTAGTTAACCACTAAGATATGATGTTTCATTTTTATGAATTTCCACTTTTATTGTTTTTATTAATGCTTCCTCTTACGTTCATGATCCTTATCCCATATAATGATTTTGATCACCCATTTTTATATTATTATCTTATTAGGCTTTTATATCATCCCTTTTTGGTGTATATCCAATGGTGATTATGTGTACTAAGGTGTTTTAAAGGGACAATAATAAGCTGGAGAAGAATGAATTAAATAAATGTTTAAGTTTGATGCTATAAATGTTATGTTTGGTATTATTTTTCCCAAGACACTAAAACTATTGATCCTCATGGTTTAATACTATTATTTTTTTATCTTCATAATGGTGTAATAATAATGTAATAAATGGCTAGGATTCTATAGTTGGTATCATAGGGAGGTTTAGTTAATTTGGGAATTAGGATTAGTGACCCTTGTGAAAACCTATATCATGAGACTAAGTAAAATTATGCACACAATAATCTTTATTTAGGGATACAATATGTTATGATTTTACAATTATTTTTATAAATGAACATATTATTCATGAATTGTTTAATTATGCTTTGTTCTAACCTTTTCTATTTTAGAAAATGGTGGGAAAAAATAGGAAATATGCCAACAACTCGTGCGAGGGCCAATGCTACGATTGCCCGAATGACATCACCAATTTATTGGGAGGAGGGGTTAATAACTTACTAGAGATGGTTACCCACATATCAATGGTTATGAACAAAAACCAAAATAATGGGTAACATCCTCTTTCACCTAACATGGAGCAACTAATTGTCGTGTTTTTTATGCGGCAACAACCATCGAAATTTAGTGGGTCTTCTGATCCACTAGTTGTTGAACATTGAGTAAAATATAAGGAGAATATATTTCTAGTGCTTAAAAATTATATGACAGAGAAGGTGACTCTATTTGTTTATCATCTATATGGAGAGGCTGACCAATGGTGGGATTTGGTGAAGCACTCCAATCCGGATGATGAAATTAAAGAGATGATATGGGAAGTCTTTAAGATAATGTTTCATAAGATGTATTTCCCAAGAACGCTTCATTCTAAGATGGATAGATAATTAATAGAGCTCAGTACAATGGAAGGAGAATCTGTCACAACCTACGATATGAGTTTCACAAGGCTTTCAAGGTACACTTCGGGTTTTGTTATCAACAATGATATAAAAATTGATAGATTCTATAGTGAATTAAAACCACCCCTTCGAAAGGATATATCAATTATGGACCATATGATTTATAAAGATGTTTTTCAATGTGATCTCAATGTGGAGATAAATTTTTTAGAATGGTCCCATGTCTATGTTGATAAGAAACTAAATATGAGGTTTCAAGCTAGAGGATCTAATTATAAAGGTGGGAAGAAAACTCAACCACCCTCATGCCAAAAATGTTGGAATATTCATAATGGGTGTTGATTCCATGCTCCTCTACAAATTCAAGTAAGATCATGAATCTCCTTTGGAAAATCCTTCAACAGTGTGGGTGTTGATTCCATTTGAAGAGGCATACCTTGCTCAAACGATTCAGTCAAAGAAAAGTGTCCACCTAATAAGAATTTCACATCGTGAAGGAATACTATGAAGTATTTCACGAAGAGTTGCCTATAATTCCCCATGATATAAAGTTAGATTTCTCCATTGAACTCATACTTGGAGATACTCCTATCTCAGAGTCTCCCTATAGGATTGCTACTATTGAACTGCAGAAGTTAAAGAAGCAGTTGCAAGGGAATTTTGACAAAGGGTTCATATGCCCTAGTGCATCACTTTAGGGTGCACCAGATCTCTTGTGAACAAGAAGGATGGATCAATTCAGATGTGTACCAATTATTGGGAACTCAACCAGATTAACATAAAGAACAAGTATCCTCTTCGAAGGATTGATGAATTCTTCATCCAGTTAAGAGGATAAAAATACTTCTCAATGGTGGATCTTTGTACTGGATATCATGAACTTAAGGTGAATAAGTAAGATATTCATAAGACTGAATTCCGTACAGGTATGGGGACTATGAGTTTTTGGTGATTCCCTTCGAACATACTAATACACCTATAATAATCATGGATTTGATGAATAAATTCTTTAGAAATTACCTTGACAACTTTTGTGGTGTTTTTTATCGATGATATTATCATATACTCAAGGAAAAATTAAAAACATGAAGAAAACATAAGGCTTGTATTGAAAAAATTAATGAATGATAAGTTTTATGCAATGTTTAGAAAGTGTTAATTCAAGATGCATCCAGTCACATTCTAGTGACATGTGATCAAAAGAGAGTGAATTTCTATAGAACCTTCAAAAACAAAGGCAACTGTGGAATTTGATAAACCCTATAGTGTCATGAAAATCCATTTTTTTCAAGGATTAGTTTGGTAGTAATGACATTTTTCGAGTAATTTATCATGATTTTCTAGCCTGCTAACTATGTTAACAAGGAAAGCGGTAAAGTATGTCTGCACCGATGAATGTGAGGAAATTTTCTAGGAGCTAAAGAGAAGGTTGATCAATGCATCTATAATCACATTAACAAAGAGTGGAGAATGTTTTTTATATAAATTGATGCTTCAATGAACGGATTGGGTTGTGTACTCATGAAAAATGATAAGGTGATACACTATGACTCATGGAAGTTGAAGATCCATAAGTAGAACTACCCGATGAATGATCTAGAGCAGGCATTCATGATTTATTGCATTGAAAATCTAGCGGCACTAACATTATGGTGAGAAGAATGACATTTTCACTGACCATAAGAACCTAAATTATATATTCAAACAAAAAGACCTCAACATGAATCATAGGAGATGGTTAGAGAAAATCAAGGACAATGATTGTTCTATTCATTATCATCCCAGAATGGTAAATAAGGTAGTTGATGCTTTTAGTAGAAAAGAACCTACAACACTATACATGTTACAGACTGAGAGAGATCCTATATTCACATATATGAAAATGATATATTTGTAAATCATAAGGGTGGGGGATAAATCCTAACATTCCCAAATGATGGAACAACCATCTATCCAGGAGAATATTAAGGAGTCACAGAGGGATGATTCAAAGTTACAAAATATGGTGAATTCAGTAAAGGAAGGGAAGTTTCATCAGTTCCACATCGACGATGATGGTGGTATTTGGTTTGGAACATGGATGTGTATTCCTTAATCACCTAGTATAATGATGGACCTATTGTATAATGCACATAGATCAACATTCGTTATCCAACCGCATAGCACAATGATGTACTGAAATTACTAAGAACACTTCTGGTGGAATAACATGAAAATAGAGATTACAGAATATATCTCAAGGTGCTTGGTATGTCAAAAAGTTAAATCATAGTGAAAAAAATCCAATAGGATGATGAAACAATTACCTATACCCATGTGGAAATGGGATAATTTCACTGTGGACTTTGTCAAATGGCTTCTGAAGACGGTGAAGGAAAACAATGTGATATAGTTGGAGGTTGATTGACTCACCAATACTACCCATTTTTTAAAGATTCTATAAGATCTCTCAATTGGACAACATATAATGATATTTGTTAAGGAATAGGTGAGACTACATGGTGTTCGAATATTGACTATATCTGATTGTTATCCTGATTTACATATAAATAATGGAGGAGTCTTCAACAAGCTTTGTTTGCAAAATTAATTTTTAGTAGGACCCATCACCCCCAAACTGATGTCCATTATGAAAGGACTATTCAAATTCTTCAAGATATTCTAAGATCCTACTCTCTAGAATTAAATGGTTGATGGGACCAACATCTACCATTGGATGTGTTATCATACAATAATAGCTTCAACTTGAGTATTTAGACGGCTCCATATGAAGCTTTGTATGGAAAGAGGTGTAGAAATCAAACCTGTTGGGATAAAGTTGGAAAAAGAAAGATATTTGGACCTGATATTGTGCAATATATGACAAAGAAGGATCAATTAATCTAGAAACATATCAAAGATACTCAGTGTAGGCAAAAGAACTATGCTGAAAACTTTCTAAGGGACTTGGAGATTGAAATTTTAGATGACATCTTCCATTTAATAACACTATGGAAGAGCGTCATTCAGTTTGGAAAGAAAGGGAAGCTAAGCCCAAGGTACATTGGACCCTTCAAGATCATAGACTTCATAAGAGCCATAGGATATCATCTTTCACTTAAACTGAATATGGATCAGTTTCATGATGTGTTTCACGTCTCACTCCATATAAAGTACATACTACATCCCTCACATGTATTGAAATAATAGGTGGTACAACTAGAAGATGATCCCTCTAATGAGGATCATCCAGTAATAAATCTGGGAAGAAGATATAAGGTTATATGCAACTAGACAACCCACCATGTCAATGTTTTGTGGAGAAATCATAAGTTTGAAGAGGAATCTTGGGAACTGTAGGATGCGACGAATGATAAGTAACCTCACTTGTTCATGTAAAATGAAATTTGGAGGGTGAAATTCTATAAGGGGGGAATAATGTAACAAACCAATGATTTATCAATGGGAATTACATCTTATAATCACTCCTTAATATATAATAACATTAGGAAACAAAAATGACATATAATGATACTAAATATTATCTGACCAATAAACATAATTTTTCCACTTCTGTGTTTTGAATTGAAAAATTTACATACACGAATTTGACCAGTATGATTTTTGGGGTCTGATGGAACAAACAAAATTTTTTGACGACTAGTAACCTTCCCCTATAAATAGTGACGTACCATTATGAATAGTATATTACCCTTATTAATATATACCTTACATATGATAGTATATATATATATATATTTGATTAAAATGAAAGTATGATACACCTATATATTGGAGTCAGTAAAAATATGATTTTAAATTGGTATTTTTTGAATAAATAATTTTTTTAAATTCAATTGAACATATTTAGAAAATTATTTTTGAAAAAATGGTGATCATATTCATATTATACACGTCGGAAAATGGTTTGGGTGATTTTTTGGGATTTATCTGAAATACATAATTTTTTTGTGTATAGTGAAAATCAATAATTTCCAAAATATCCAAAATAAATGAATTTCTTCATCATTCTTGTGTCAGGGATGATATAAATGGTCATTGTATTAAACTAACATGCAAATAATACTATTATTGGTCATGTAATCATCCATATTTCTGGTCTTGTGGATGAATAATAAATTAATGAATATAATATTGAGAAAACCCTTCTCCCCTCCAATATAAATGACACATTTCACACCATCATTTACTCACACATCTCAAGCATCATTCCTTGCCTAAAATCTACCCAATCATATTCTATAGCCTCTACCCCATGTCCAACAGCTTCTGATCTCATCAAAAAACTAATCCAAGGTTCCATAAGGAGGATTCAGTAGGTAATTCCCCTCTCTTTCCCTTTAATTTTCTTTAAATTCAAAGTTCTTTTCGTAATATCTCCACACCAATCATCATCCACATGGTATGGTAACCCCAGTATCGTACATATAATCTAATGTTATGATACTAATGGAAGAATATGTCTTCCACCCCCTAATCCACTTCTTTTTATTTTAGAAATGAAAATGTTGTTCTTGAGGTGTTAATTTATCACCTTCGAGAACAACATGTTTTCATTTTATGTTACCACCATTAGATCTGGTCTTGAAACCATTTTTATGGTTGAACCAGGCTTTGTTATATGTATAATATCCTATTTAGTTTTCTTGATCTACCTATGTACATATTTCAAAAATTATTAAACAAAACAACTTCGTTGTGGTCGAAAAACCACCCGAATTAACAGAAGCGTTAACAATTAAAATCGTATCCTATGATTCATTATCATGGTATATAAAAAAATTATTTATAATAAAATTTCATGTCATTTATAATAATTAATAAATATAACTAATATTATTGACGTTTATCCATGTTTTAAATGAACTTACATTCATGAATACAGGTGAACTATTCAAGAAAACCACAAAAACAAACATTATTGATCAATGAATTTAATCCCTATAACTCATCCAAATGCCTATAAATGAACCTAATAAAACATTATTCAAAATTATTAAGGTAAATAAGGTTATTTAATTTTTAATTAATGAATCTAATGTGGTTATATTGTACATTAATGTGAATAAAGTGTCCAGATACAAGGTAATGCGAAATTCTTGAACCCAACTCTCTTAGTTTGGGTTTCCCCACTTTCAACCCATTTTCTGTATGGATATGAATTAAGAATAAATTATTCATCCTCGTATTACCAATTATGGGATATAAATGTTTTAAAATTGATTTCATGACACGCCTAATGTTCTTCCAAAAGAACTCTTCTTACAAATAAACAACAGCTTGTTTACTTCTCAAAGATAGTTTCTACTTCACTAATAATTGATTGTTCTATGTCAATAATGTTATGTCCTCCTTATTTTGGGAGAAAAATTTTATGAATGTAATATTTATGATTTGAAACACATTAATTTTCATGGTTTAATTTATGTTTATGTTTGACATATGATCTATGTGGCACGAATGATAATGTAAATCTTATGATGTGATGGGTGCATCTGATTTATATAGCACAATATGAATTTTATGATGTGACAGGTTCTCTTGGAATTATAAAGTTCTCAAATGAATTGGATAATGTGATGAATCTCATGATTTAAAGGGAAATGATTTTTGAACATGATGCTAAATTTTTTTAAAATGATGTGTGGTATTTAACTACTAAGAAACGATGATTAATTTTTAGGAATTACCGCATTTCAATCCATTTATTAATTCTTCATATCATGTTCATGATCCATTGCCTATGTAATGATTACGCTCAACCATTTTTATATTGTTCTCTTTATGGAAACTTATCTCACCCATTTTGGATTTATAAATTCATGTGATTATGTATACTAAGGAGTTTTCATGGACAATAAGAAGCTAGAGAATAACGAATTAAATAAATTTTTTTGTTTGATGTTGTAAATGTTATGTTTGGTCCTAGTTTTCCCAAGACACTAATCCTATGGATCCTCATGGTGTAACACTATTATGTTTTTTATCTTCATAATGGTGTAATAATAATGTATGAAAAGGCTTAGTTATTATAACTTTAATGTAATATCTTCCATATCTATGACATTATATCCATCATGACCTAATAATTTCCATGGGTTGATTATTCTGCATCATACACATGTGCATTGAGAAATCACCCGAAAAATTGTCCCTCTGATTCCTTCCATAATCTGAATATTTATGAAAAAAATAATTAGTATTTGTCTCCATATTATATATGAACACAAAAATCTCACTGTTTATGCCTCAATAACTGGTATATTGTTAGATTATCCAATATTAATTCAGCCACAACGTGTAAGAATCGATGAAATTGAACTATGATGACTCTGACAGCTACCATAACCAATATGTGTAGGATGAATTCATATTTTTTGAGATCAAATAAGAATATACTTGAGTGAAATACCCAACATTTATTTGACATTCAAACTATCGGGACCTAATAAATCCCACAGGAAGATCAATCTTCCTTATCCATAAGAGAATTCATAAATCAACTGAACTATGATAACTCAGATTCTTTATATAATCAAGATACATCGAATTCCTTCCTGTTTATTGAGCTCCGTATTAAATATCCAAATAGAAACCATAGTGTGTAGTTGTTAATCTATGGAATAATATGATATTCCACTATATTAAGGTAAACTCAATGTGTAAGACCTGATCAAATCAAACAATGATACATTTGATTCCTACCATATCCAAGATATCATAGAAACCATGTAAAGGCACATACTCAAATGTACATCCATTTTGGTGAAATACCCACCATGTCTCCAACATTCTAATTATCACAACCCAATCACTCAAACATGATGATAATTCTACATTATTAACCAGTAGATAAATAAGGAAACTAAACTATGTGAACATTGATTCTAGTTGTAACCATAATATATATGAATAATTCTTAATGACTAATAACCACGTTAAACATTTTAAGTGTTATCCATGTTCATATGTTTTGCATCTATATGTATTGAGATAAATTAATTTATATTCCTTGTTTATCACACCGATCATGAATCATGTTGTCTTAGGGAGTTTCAATGATAATATTATTCACATCATGAATCTCCACCATCAAAGGAATCCTAAGTGTGTAATTCTAAATCTATAGCATGATAAAACTCCACCAAATATAAGGGAATCTTCTTTTGAGAATGTCCCAAGTGCATGAATGAAAAACAGTGACTTTTAATTTAACTATAAAATGGTATGCATGAATCCAAATTAGTACTCAATATTAACAATTTTTTACACATGTTCCCTTGTATTAGAATTTTTGTTTTATGTTAAAACACATTGATTTAAGAAACAATGTGGGGTTTGAATTATGTTATTAAATGGAAATGTGGTATACTTAATAAATGGTGAATCTCATCCTCAAAAATATTAATTTCCTTCGTAGAGGGTATTAAACTCAATAGTTCCTAGTTATTTGTATTCAAAATATAAGTACCTTTCCAATAAGGGGAAATTGATAAATATAATGGGATATACAAAGATGGACTCATCATTACACCATCCTTCTCTCAAGTAAGGTTTCAGTACACTATCATTTTGTTATGGTATCTGGTATCATAATGGTATTATGAATAAATTGTCATACTTATCAAAAATAAATAGCATATTCCTATATTAGGAGACAATTTCCCACAAAGGGTGTGATGATCCCAACCTCACATTCTCTTGAGAAATGTGAGTCCCAAAGTGTTGTTGGATCTAAAAATCCAATTTATTACCTTTCTTGGGAAAGAGGGTCTATACATAGATCTGGATATGAGAACCATTCTAGTATTTTATTGATGATAAATATGAATGGAGACCATGATTTGAATGACTACATAGAAATCAAATCCCTTACAATCAAGTAGTTTGACCATTATTCCACAAAAATTTGTGTGATATTTCCCATGAAAAAAGATCGTGAACCTGATGTAATATCATATGACTATGAAAAATCCTTCACAAAATAAAAAGGATAGAATTCATAGTTCAAATTTTTTAAAAAATCATTCAATATGGGTGATCAGATCAATGTATTTTCATGATGAAAAAATAGAGATCGCGATGTGAATTGCTCAAAAAGAAGAATGATCTGTTTACCATGTGTTTGTACATTTTTTTTCATATCCTAGAGAAAATAATTGGAACCTAAAATAAATATTCCTAATGAATTAAAAGAGAATTATATAATATATACAAATGATTCTCAGTAAATAAGTCTACCCTTTCTTTGAGAAGTCCACAAAATTAAAAGGTACTCGGATGGAAAATAAATGACAATAGTGTTACCCATGAAAATTTAATTGAGCAAGTATAATTATTATGATGATGAAATTATATGTTTCCTTGTTACTCGTGGACTATGTCACTAAATATTATTCTCTCACAAATAACACCCTAACCCGATATAAATTATTCTTCTAATTAAATATATAGAAATCAGTTACGGTTCTGACCCCATTTGGTCCGGAATGACCTCACATTCCTTGCACTTCCAGTATTAGGTGGAGAATGAAATGGTCCAATACTACCTTATATATTTTAATGTAACAAACCTTGCAGCTACTTGGGAGGGTCTCCAAATGATAAAATTGAAGAGTCATCCTGATCTAAAGAATGATTCAATAAAACCAGTTGTGCAAGATTTAATACCTATCCCCTCAAAAGATGTCCCTAAAGTGTGACAATCGCCACCTTAAATATATGATAATGGTTGATCATGGATTCCACTATGGTTCCATTATAGTTCAATAGTTCTTAAAGAGGGATCTTTTCAACTATTTTCACCAATGTCATCCCACTAGTCCCTTTTAGTCCCCTGCTGATGGTAAAACCTGACACATTTACACATCTAATAACCATAAATGAGAAGAAAGTAAGCCACATCAAGATATGAATTATTTTTATAATGATGAGATTTATCATATACCTAATTCTGATGAAGAGTGAGAATTAAATATTCCATTGGTATCTTATGATAAGGCACATGTCCCTACTCCCTCAGAGGATGTTTGTAGGCATATTCTAACAATAATAATGGGGGAGGCGGGTATCCCTATCCCTGTGGCGAAAGTCCATCTGGATATTCTGGTGGAAAAAAGAAGAAAACAAAATCCTCATATACCCACTTCAATTTAAGAAATGCTCTAGAAAATAGTGGAGACAAAAAATAATAATGGTAATATTCTTGAGCTGACTTTTCTATAATGCCATTACATTATAGGAATGGGTGAATAATTCTACCACCAAATTCTATAACTGGTATAGATATTTGGATAAGTGCATATTTCTAACCCTACATCAGTGGTAGCACAACATTTTAATTAGTATGAACAAATTGTATCAATGGTCCAAGAACACTTTTTTTCTCTCACCCAAGAGGATTATAAGTATATTCTAGTAACGAAAGAAGCACCATACCAGGTTCATATTCACATTACAAACATGTATCACTATGTTTGAGTGAGATGTGCCTTATGATAGGATCATATTATTATTAAAAATTAATATTGGAATTTTACAATGGCATGGGATCAGGCTCGTATCCTTGTTATGGTCGCGGATCATGAAGAGAGAGTGGAACATACCTCAATAAATGCTAATATTCCTATAAAAAAATTCCAGTATGATACTCTAAAGGAATATAATTTGGATCATATTACCATTATGACCAAGTACCACTAAGATATTGTGTCCCACTCAAGACCAAATCATATTTATATTAGTAAGGATAATTTGAATATTCTAGTAGCTCATGAAATCTAGGCAGATATCCGTACATTTGTTGATAAATGACTGCACCATCATCCTTCCAAGTCTATAATGGAGGAGGTTTTAATCCATTCTCCAATTATGAAGTCCAATCAATATATTCCTATAGTAGAATTAATATTCATAATAGGATTATATTCCTTTTCCATCTAGGGTTTACCAAGTGAGAGAGGAACATTCCCTGGGACATGCTCATATTCCATTCAAAAAGGCCCGCTTACAAACTCCAAAGTATCAAGATTGATATCATATAATAGTTATATTCAAGGATAACCTTGTAAGTGTGTAACATACCTCCAGATTGGCTCATATTGTGTAAAAATAATCTTATTGTCATAATTTATAATCTTCTTATCATTGGGGTCATACTCTCATAGAACTAGAAAGTTAAAAATATATTCTAGAAGCCATCATATGATTACTCAAATCCCTACACAATCCCAAAATGCAGGTCATCATTTCTTTTCCAAAATGAAGAATGAGGCTCATATCCATAATATTCTCAATGCCAGTTTTCTTGAGTTGTTCAAGACACAGTCACAAAACCCTAATTCTATACAAAATAATCAAATTATGTAGAAGGAAATCATTACCAAAATAGTCAACATCAGGGCAGTGTGGAGATGGATCACAAGAACCTTACTTCTAGAATCATCCATTCTTAACCTCACCATTTTGATATATCATATATACATGGAAATCTTCCACATTACTAGAAATATTTTTATTGAGAATCTATCAATAGTAAAATGCCTTTGTAAAGATATTTTCTTGAAACATTAGGGTAAAATGTATATAGATCCCCATCAAATACCAACAACACTACACGTCAATACATAGGTAGACATGAGAATCACCATCTATGGTCTGACCAGATGAAAGAATTTATGTCTGATTAATAGGAATATAAAATTTAAATATGGAGATAATTATCTGTAAAAAACTACCGACCATGTTTTGGCCCCTTGGTACTTCTGACTATGTGATCCTAGATAAGCTAGAGAAGGATTTGAGGGCATATCTAACAAAGAATATTTGGAAAATCAATAGTGACTGAGGGATAGAAAACTTCCATATCTAGTATATGAGGCTCACCTTCAGTCCATCGTGATTCATTGTTATAAACTAGACCAAGATTTTATCTCCATGTCATGGGACCTGAAATTGGAAAGGAAAAGTGCAAAGTTGTCGAACACTTACCACCATTCCATCACAACACCTGGAAAACAAATATCTGAATCATTTTCTTTTAAATATATTCAAGGATAGTTAAAGTATGGATTATTTAACTTCACTGCTCTTCTATAACAATAGAACCCCTCATATATGACAATTTATAATTTCATATTCTCTTGTGAGATTATGGGTCCTGATAATGCGTGATCCAGTTGGTCACTATAATAGAATTTCCCAGCATCAACAATATTTGTAAATTATAAATGAAGGGAGAAAACAACCACCATGCATTTTAACTATACCACTCAGAGTAAGGAGGTAATATTTTAGAAACGAAATATGATGTTTCAGTCATCATAAACCCATCCCATTGAATATTAAACCTATCTTGGGAAGGCATTGCACCCAGATCATACCCAAGAACATATGCTAAATATCAAACAAGTTGCAATAAAAAATTTCAATGTATCCATCCTAGAGTGAACCCATCCTTCCAGTATGGGGGGATATATTCCACAACCTCCACCCCACATAGCATCAATTCAAAAGAGCATTTGGTATATACAAGTAGAATATGTAAACAAAACCCATCCCATTGGTCTGTGATATTTTTTTTCCTGAAATATAGATATCCTAGTTTATCATCCCCCAAGAAGGTCATGGGGATATCAATGGTGTCTCTATATCATCCACAAACTATTGGGATGGGGGAATTTAAATCCAAATTTCCATTAAAGTTATCATTAAATCCAGGATTGGAATTATTGAATCCTTAACAACACGATAAACAAATTATAATTACGACCATGAGTAGGTCTTATCCAATAGTGTTGGGTGGTTTTCATCATCATTATCACCATATAGGGAATTAATATTCTCTAGGATAATATGTAAATATCAATGGTTGGCATACCATCTGTTCCCCCCTCTATAAAATAAACCTCTGTTATTCAATATCCATTCAGAAAACCCTATTGGATACTCCTTCATGGTCACCATTCATAGACCAAGATGAGATGATTGTATAGATAATATAATTAGACCCCATAGTATTCAGAGTCCAAATCAATAAAATATTGAAATGGGTTTTAGAAATGACCCTGAGGAAGGAAATGTTAAATCATCATGTTCTGTTTAAAGTAATAATACAACTATCATTGCGTGATACATATCTATTAATGTCTCCGCCACTAACAGAACTGATAATCTTATTTGAGATGTAGATGTAAAGGGATGTAATATATAACAAATACCTTGAGAGGAGGATTTGGATTCACCCATTGAGGCCACTCATACCCCAAATGAGAGGAAAATCTAATCCACAAAAGTGATAAAAATCAATATTGTACCACTATTGTAGTATAATTATAAGGATAAACGGAAAGGTGTTTCTACAAACAAATCACTACCTAGAAGAACTGAAATTCCTTCAATATATTAATTAATGGAACACTTTGAGAATGAAGAAAAATATTAGACAACTAAAAAGGAAATACTTAGGGGAAACATTATCATTGGATATCATCTCCAAATAGAGGGGAAAATTCATCCTTGCATACATCTAGAATGAACTTATACACTCATATGAGAAACATATGAGATTTATAATGGAACCAAATCTATATATAAAGTAAATAAAATGAGTAAGTAGAAAACAATCATGACTTCCATCCATTTTGATGACAGCCTCTCCCTTTACAGGGTGATCATAGAGAATTTTCATTCATCAAGAATTAGTGGGAGATGAAAATAGTGACACCTCATCAAACCCCACCCAATCCAAGTATATGGGAGGTATATCAGAGAATATACCTACATAACTATGTAGTTACATCAAGTAATAGGATAATAAAATAGAATCCATGGATTGGAAACATGTAGTAGTGTAGTTTGATATAAATCCATACATGGAATGTGTAGATGAAACTTCCCCCACCAAATTTTGGAAATCCCACCATCTCTATCTTTAACGGTTTGGGAGACCCATAAAAAATCTCAGAATCATTTTTTACTAATATGGTCTAATGATGTACTATCAATATCTGTAATAGAAATAAAATTTTAGCCATTTTTTTAAAATTATAATAGGGATATCAACTATTATTTAAAACATGCTTCCAACATGATCAACTACCGGAAGAGGATAACATAATTTTCAATTCCATTACTACTTATTCTCCATGATGACGAAAACAAAATTTTGTAACCTGAAAAACATCATGAATCATAATAAATACAGGGTATATAACTTCATATCTAGATGAAAATTCCCACCCTTTTAACTAAGAATCCCTATATCAATGGAAAATTTTCTAAAACTCTATAAATAAAATATATGGGATGAGTTGCAGACTCCATTGATCCTCCTGAAATATCCTAGAGGGTTATGGGAGTTCATAGAAATGATAAAACATTTATAATACCCTAATTAATGAACCCGAAAATATTTCTCCATTCAATCCCCCTAAAAGGGGGAAAAGATCAACAACACAGGGACTACCCCCATTTCCCTCAAGCTGGTAGTAGTTCCCATTCAAGCACATAGGCCAGTTCAGAACCATCCAGAACCACCTATATAGTGGGAAAAAACCAAATCACTCCCATACAGAGGAAAAATATATATTATGGTCCTTTGGGATTTGATGTATGGTTGACTACAACAAACTACATCAATAATGTGAAATTCCTCAATTACATCCTTGCATATGTGGACATTAATCAACTCAGGATGACATAGCCTAGGAATCCCAATTTTGAAAAATTCATTAATCATCTTGGCTACATATTTTTATATAAATAGTTGGGTCACAAAATCTTTGATATCTTATTATTCAATTTCATCCTCTATATAATGGTAAATTTCATATATGTGATTTTAGATAACTACCCGACACAGGTGAACTACATATCCATTTCCAATACATAAGAATATTGTGAACAAAAAAAGATCAAGACAGGAATGGATAGATGATCAACAATTGGATGACATGAAAAATAGTTTATTTACCTCATTACACCCTAAGAGAATATATTTATAGACCAATAGTTGTTTCATCACCGCGTAAGTTCACATAAAATATTCCACTAAATGGTGGACGCAACCATCAGACACAGGGAGAGAAAAAATTGGAAGAGTAAAATTAATCTTAGGCCTTGTCTGTAACTGTTTATGGTTTCTACCTTATAACATATATAGGATGGAAACATCCCCACCAAAACAAAGCACCAATAAAATTATAACTCATATTTTGTTCTGTAAACATGATACACTTGACAGACCCCTTATCTAATGATGGTTATGCCTCCATGTAAGAGTTCCCCATACCTAATCAGGGTCCCAAAGACCACATTCCAAAGAACAGAGGATACATAGAACAATGTTGGTTTGGTCAGAGTCAATATTTTAGTCACATCTCCATAAAATATATATATTCATATAAAAACCAATATTATGTACTCCATCCAGCTAAACAGAAAACTGTAGGTGCCCTAGATCCCATAGGTAGTCACCGTAATCTAGCCATTATATATTACCATATATTAGGGATTTTATTATCTAATCATATGAGATAATGTTTAATGATGGAATGTCCTATTCTAGTAGAAGAATATTCTCCTAAAATCTTGGAATAAGAACCACTCAAATCTACCTCAAATATCATATCTCATGAACTACATAATAAGTAGAAACCATATCCTAAGAAGGTGGACAATTGACCCATAAACACAACATCCTTAAGTAGTTGTAGTTTATCCTAACCACACTCTTAATCCAGGATTTTCTCCACAATACAAAATAACTTTGGGAGGCACTCATTGAATACATCAAGAGTCCACATTAATTTTTAACATAACTCTCTATAGTCAAGGTCTATTTAGTAGATACTATGCCCTTATAATTCCATGTCACCATATTGTTCAAAGAGAAGGATCATGAAGAGTTCATCCAGGGACACACCATACCCTAATATATTTCAATACTACACGATAATGTTCAAATGAAATTTTCACTAATTTATAATCACAACCTCATCCTCATTCAGACCCTTTAACAATTTTTATATTGAATGTTATACTTATCCCCCACAATTCTGACCATTCAAGGGTATGATAAGCATGATAAAAAGAAATTCATGGAGATCGAGCTATAAAATCGTTTTAGAGATCTCACATCCAATGCAGAGTTCATGAAAATGTTGCATGAAATAACATAAAATGTCCAAATCAAAAGGCCCTAGATCCATAGCAATGCAGTGGTACCTTTGACATCCCATCAGTGTTTGAAATGAAGCATTGATGGAAAAGTCAGTATACTACATAGAAACAATGACTCCTTCAAGAATTGGGAATCCACATATGATGATGAAAAATTCTATATAAGGGAATGGAAATAGCCAACGGTGGATGAAAATATAGGGGTTACAGCCCCAAATGGCTTGGGAACCTCTTTTATAAACCCCTTGGGTATGCTTGACAATTACTATGTGTTACCATCAAATCATGTTGAGGCAACAGATCTTATCCAAGATTTTTGATCCCCTTCAGTTCCTAGTTACTGTGTAAAAGAGTTTTAGGTCCAAAATCATTCTATAATGAAAATGGTAGAAGGGGATGACAATGCCACTTCTGATGGACTTTATTACCCAAATATTGATAGATATTCAATAAGAAGGTCTACCCCATCCGAAAATTCCTCCATGGGATCGGGGGGTGAAAAAGTGGATGACATTCAGAAAACCCCTCCCACATTTATGAATTCATCACCACCCCCATTTCTGAGATTATGCATATAAATATTGGAATGATATAATATATATAGACTACACTAATTAGTTTATCCATGACAGTTGAGTAGAATGAAACGTATACTCAATTTCTAAATAATCAATGATATATGCTCTCTTGGAACTACATATAAATGTCAAGACTGAATCCAAATGTGGATAAACACCATATCAGCTTAACCGAAGACCATCAAGTAATCCAGAATGCATCTTTGAGGATGAAACCCCCTAATTCAACTTATTTAATGGTGGTATTTGACAAATTTATCAAAGGAAATATTATTAGAAATGTGAAATTACTATTATGGTTCACAAATATTTTCTCTATAAAGAATCAAAGGGGAATCATAATGTATGCATTGATTTTAGAGATCTTAATAGTCATTTCCCAATAGATGACTTTCCATTTCTGATAATAGAACACATGATCAATGAAACTAGTAGATCTTATTACCTTTACTTCATGGATGGGTACTCTTGGGAAAATTATAAAGATTATACTAGTTGATAAGGAATCCACATCCTTCATAGCACCCTAGGGTATCATTTACTATCATGTCACTCCCTTTGGATTAATATAAATTCAGTGATATATATCAACCTACCCAAAATTTTATCACTAAACCAATCATTACATGAATAGAAAAATGTTACATTTATGACCTGGTTGTCAAATCCTAGCAATGATGTGATCATATCAAGGATTTTAAAACAATATTTTACATGTTTTGATAGAATATTCTGAATATGAATCCACTGAAATTCACTTTTGGGGGAACATAAGTGAAATTAATTGGATTTTTGTTATTCCACAAAATAATTTTGGTGGAACCTGAAATCACCAGTGCAATTATACAAATTTCACTATCTCAAAATATTAATAAACTAAGGGGACTCCAAGGGAACTTCACCTAAATTCAAGGCTTCATAGACATCATGGTCAATAAATATCTCCCCTTAACAAAGATAATGAATATGGGAATCATCACTCTATTTTATAAAGACTACAAAAAAGCCTTTGAACGGATCTAGAATTATCTGATACATCAAATAGTCCTAATGTCACTAGTGGAAATAAGGAAACATATCATATATATGGCCACCATTTAATGATAGTAAGGAAATATACTCACACTAAATAATGATGTGAGGAAGGAAAATAACTGATATTCTAATTTTTAGAATCCCAATCTCATGAACATAATTTCATTGAAAAATTTAATGCTTTACATGAATAAACATGATGTTAATCTTGTATCTTGTATTAATCCTCTCATGTATAAATTTTGTCGTTGAATATAGACTGGTTGTTTGGCCTGATGAGTGGTCATTCTAAAAACAATATAAAATAAAGTTCTTGTTACAAATTTTGGTGAATGGGAATACACTAGATGATTTTTCATAGCACATCCCACTATATAAAGTACCCTAGTGGAAATTAAACATAAAAAATGAGGTTTTATATTATCTTGACACTCCTCAAATAGGGGGGTGTATTTTGATGGTGCTAGCCGATGTCCTAGAATAAATTTACTAGAAAACACAAAAATCAATTTTCTTGGTATAGGGATTTTATTTTTTTCTCTCTCAAATGAAAATTTTCCATATACTTTTTCAATTTTCAAAGGTAGCATGAATAATGTGGCAGAATACCAAGCCCTCATCGATGTCATATAATAATCCCTATAGTAGTGATAGCCAACCCAGATAGCAAAGGGGGTTTATAGAAAGTGATAAATAAAGATAAATGTTAAACATTCCATAAAAACCCAAGAAATATCCCCAATCACTAAGTAAATTATAAGAAATATTAAATAGTTCCCATTTGATATCATGTTGCATCACGTTACTTGATCACAGAATGCATGTCAAAACGAGTTGTTTAAGGAAACCATATTCTGGGTCATCCCTGATTAACAAGAAGTGATTTCCCACAAAACATACCAAATAATGGTCTCATCGATCATCGTATATGGTATGGATGAAATAAGTCAGGTAAACACCACCTAATAGCATGATAAAACTGATACTCACCCTTCGATGGATGGAACCCATAACATATTATCACTAAAATGGGACTCCTCCTCCAAGCCATGCTAGAAGGGAACAAATTTCACATCAGGCTTCTTACATTACCTATAAGTTTCTAAAAAATTACTACAGATCCATCTAAAAATGAGTCTTAGAAGTTATTCTACCTTATACATAACAGAAATATAGATTCAAATTGTAATGTAAGAAATCCATGTATGATCCTAATACACTCACCACTCTGGGGACAAGCACACTGACCAAATCATGAGGCATAGTTACTATTGGAAAATCATGATACAATACTACATTGAATTAAATTGGAAATGTTATGTATTCTATGTTCATGAAAGCATCACCCATAAACCCCTATATATATATATATTCTAGGTCATTTTCTAGAAGAGGAATGTATTTTTTGGGGACATATCCCCCTCCCACAACCAAGCAGTTTACGTATATCGTTACTACTACCAACATATCTTACAACTGGGATAAGAAAAAAGCCCTCAAAGATGTTAGGATTAGGGATACCATCAAATTCATGAAGTCCCATGACATCACGTCATTTTTATTACTTCACAATATATTGATAGAAAATGGAACAAAATTATATTCTATAAAGTTGAAGAGATTTTTACATGAGTACAACATTTATTCCAATCATGGATCCCACTATCATGAAAAAAATTGGATAGATATAGTCCTTAAATAATACTATATCAAATATAATCTAGTCGATTGTAAATAAGGAATATAATTCCTAGATGTAAAACACCCTTCATGCTTTATGGGACTACATTACTACCATGCATAGTGCTACACAAGAAACTCCATATTCATTGCTGTAAGTAACAGAGTTAGTGTTTCCCAAATAAAAATAGTTCTCCCATCTTAAAATATCCATATACAAAATCTATCAAATTATGGGATATCACAATTGTGGTTGGATGATTTGGATCAGCTTGATGAGTGTAGGTTTCATACATTTCACAACCTTGGAGGTTATCCGAATCGGAATGCATGAGCCTTCAACAAAAAGTTCTCCATCATTCATCCTGTTAAGGAGAACTAATATTGAATCCTAAAACCCCAATCATACTATGAAATAAACCTTCTAGGATAAAACCTAAATGGGAAGTTCCTTATATCCATAATAAATTCTATTACAATGGATATTAATCACATTCCACAATGGTTAAAAACTACCTCACACCCCCACAAATGAATGGTTTCTTAAGAAATACTTAGTATATCCTCCATAAAAAAATTTCTATGTCCTGAACAAATGATGATACAATATAAGGACCACGTCCTTATTATATGATTTTAATTTTTATGTACTAATCTTTTCCCAAATGAAATTAAATTATATAGACCATGTCTAATATTCATGACGTTAAATTGAACGAACTCGTCCTGGCCTCCTGATGATAAACTTCACAAATTCCTTCATATAACATGTAATAAATCTTTAATGAAGATATTTGTACTACATTATATTAACAATCATTAAAAATTTCATAACTGAACAATTTTAAACTACTGAGAGATCATCATAACAATAATGATTCAACGACATTAGAGATAGATCTATAAAAATGAAAAATGAAATGATATTGTCTTTGTGTGTGAGTACATTCCGTTTAGGGAATCTATTCTACCAAGATATACAAGTGTCTTGATTCCTTCCATCATACTAAATGTTGTGGTGTGTAGTACACCATTATTGGGTCTAGAAGAAATATACTCTTTCTTCCACATTAATTGATAGTCATCTATTCCACAGGATGATAAACGTCATGGATGATGTCCTCATTATATGACACAAAACGGTATGGTTTCCAAGAACTATGTTTGTCTTGATTCATGAAATTAAATTGTAAATGATGATTTTCATAAAATCATTATTGGGACTAGCTGTAACATTTCTCTTCATTCATGTCGAGTCACCTTCTCCATTTCCTAATGACATGAAACTGAATTGGTGATATCCTTTCCACATGATAGTAAACTACATGGGATTAACAAAACATCCCAAAATCTTGATTATCATCAAAATGAGATATGCTTGTTTTCATAGATCTTATACCCTAGTCAGCTACCACATGACAAAAAATGCATTTTTTCTTCTCTACAATTACATCCATGTGATGAGGTTAACTATTTACATTCATTATTTCTCACAGTGATAATAGAACCGGTGAGATTAGGAATTTTATTATTGTATCACCAAAACAATTGAGAAATATAATCTCATGGTATCCATTACATGGTTCTTGATGAACGTCCTTAAAAGAAACTCCATGAGTTTCCACCTCATGACATTAAATAGTATGGTTTTTTTCCTACATGATATAAAATTGCACATTACTATGGAAGCCACTATAGAAGACCACTACTCTTAGTGTTGGTCTCTAAACAAACCTCCATTCAAGAACTATGTGTGACTTTATTCCCACCACCATATGATATGTAGTGATTCCTATACAACTATTACTATTCAAATTCATCTTATTCAATTTTCATGTTTGTGAGCCTATATACTTTCACATGAGGGTAATCTACATGGTTTCTCTCTGAATATTACTTTCTCAATTCATGTCATTACATAATACATAGTGATTCCTGAATATTTAATCCTATTTATATCTAATAAAATAAATTAGAACATTTTCCCATCTTCATAGGGATCATACTTCCATAGATAGTTTCCCATTCTTGAACAACATGGGTTTTGATTCCAATAATAATATGATACATAGTGATAAAAAATAATTCAATACTAGGTAACCCTATAATAATAAACAAAAATAATTCCACATCAATGTATGGGATAGACCTACGTAGATAGTTTCATGTGGAATAACTATGTGTGGCTTTATTACTATAGTCACATCATACATATTTATGCCCATATCTTCACTCCTGGGGTCAACCACAACATATTGATTATTTAAATTCACCTCTAATTGCCTATTATCTAGAACTAGGTAATTAATTTTCATACCATAAGATGATATACATCAAGATAAGAAAAATTTCCTTACCACAAGATGTCCAATAGTAAGGAAAATTCCATCGCCACATGAAATTAAATCATCATGAAAAACAAATACCATCCACATGATGTTCAATTTGTTTTCCATAACCCATAATTATTACTTATCAATTTAAAACAAAAGCCTAACCCCGATCAAGAATCGAATGGGGGGCTTTCATCATATTTTAAGCCCCTCGGCTCAAAAAAAAACATTTCAAATCATTACCACCTCAGGTTATTGTGATCATTTCATGTCCCTTAGAATGTATATAATATCCTTATAATTGACCTTATTATAGGTTCATAATGTCATTTACATTCCAACATGAGGCATTTTGGCCCTTTATAAAGGGATTTATGATCCATGTGAGCCCATTGTCACTGTGGTAGAACTCGGACCCCTTGTGTTTTATGGGACATCCTCGGTATGATTTTTCAATTACATTACTCAGGAATAGGGAGCTTTGATACACTATTCACAACATTTTTATTTCCCTCTCATAATGATGTTTGAGTACTCTTTGACCTTGGGTATCTTAATTAGGATCTTGTGTAACATTTCACAGATATAAAGACCATGTACATCATGGCATTACAATTCCAACACCTTGTTTAAATTTGTGTGACCGTAGACATTATCCATTGATGGTCCTAATTGAAAGAACATAAACATCTAGTGCATGAGAAAAAAAATATTAATAGGTTTTAAACAAGAAAATGGTAGCCTAATACAAATTAATGTCTTAACTCACTAAACTTTTTAACTATAGAATATATGAAAGACATTAGGGAATAAATTATTGAGGCATAAGGATCCTAGGGTCCACATTGTGGCCCAAATGAAATCAAATCCATGTTCTATGGATTCGTTGGTCCATGAAAAATATAGAGTAATGATCTTTTATATCTCATCTCTACAATAATGTGATCACTTTTTGGAGACACAACTTTTATGGTGGTTGAACCCTTCTTGAATATTACACTTTTCATAAAACACCTCCATAAATTTAGTGTAAGATCTAACAAAACTAGTTTCCTGAATTGATATCGTTCTCGTTGAACCCCGTGTACCATTGGCTTATTTTCTATTGGATCATCGTTGTAGTAGACTGGTAACAAGGACTAACTCCACTAAACCTACAATCATATCCCATGAAGGACCCCCTTAAGCTCAAAAGTTACTTTCCTTGACACGTAGAACATTAGAGACTTTCATTTCAGAAATGGGTGATATGTACCCACCAGTTCCCACCTCTAGTTCACTATAATATTCTTGAAACATTATTTACAATCCCCATAACCAGTCTATTAGAGAAGATTCGACATCCTAGACATTACATCATCATTTTTTATACCCTTTATTAAATCATGAATACATCAATCCATTATAGATCCATGTGAATCCCCAAAACATGTGACTCAATACTTAAGGGTGTTGGGACCGAGCGTCTCAATTTTGGAGATATAATTACCTAGGGTTCTAGAGCCCATTATGGGAAGTAATTTTATATTTACCCCACATCATTACCCTGACATTTTAGTATTTTCAAATCATTCATGCCCCTCAAAAAATAATGTGGATCAACACTACCTGACAATGAATGTAATCCATATGTATTCGCAAATAAGGGATCTGACCTACTAATTATATGTATCTCTTAATTATAGTAAAGGGACATCAATCCTCATGAGAATTAGTAAAACCTTGGAATAACTTTAAAAAAACAACTATTTATGGCCCAATCCATTAATCATTGATTCATGCTCCTAGGAACATTATTTACAAATCCAATATTCCAACAATTGAGGTGGACCCCAAGATCCCTATAATTTCACTGTGAAAAAATACCACCACCATAAATAATACATATAGAATAAATAAAATTAGTGAAATCTCTATTTGATAATGAAACCAATGTATAAGTTCTTTGACCTACCAACTAGAATCTTCTACTCCTTGCATGAAAGAAACTCCAATCCTCATGGGACATGGTATCACCGAAACAGAACTCTAAACCAATGGTTTTTTTTGGGAATCAATGTCATGAATTCCACATATTCCATATTCATTAATATGGGTCGAGCTAATACACCATAAACTATATAAATAGATGGTTCGAACTAAAATACCATAAAGAAAATCAAATAGAATGTCCAAGACAAAATTGCCAAAATTGTATCACTATAATGAATGATCTAAAATACATATACTATTATTATAGATGGTACGAGGGAAAATAATGTAAACTATAGTAATATATAGTTTGACCTAAAATACCATAATTTACAACCATAGATTTTTGGAGAAAACAGATCCTAAACTACAACAATAGAATTTCAATGATAAAATACCCTGAAATAAATTAAATTAAGGTCACAGATAAAGGACACAAAACTATAGAAATTAAGATCTGAGAAAAAATTCCCTAAACTATAGAAATATATGGCCTGATCTAAAGGAAACTGTACTACAACAATAAATGTTCAAAGCTAAAATTCTATACAATAAATAAAAATAAAAATTTATTTTTCTATTCTCTAATAAGTAACAAAACCTATTAAGAAAAACTTATAAGATGGTTCCCTGAGAAAAATTTGAGTCCAAGACATATATGTATTCCTCAATTTGATTCAAAATAAAAAAAATAATGACATTCAAAAGAAATAGGTATAAAAAATGTGGAGCCTTGAATATGGCCTTTGAAAAAACAAATCTATGCTCAATGTGTCCACTAACATCTGATAAAGATATAGGATTCTACCTCTAAGACATACATTCAACTTACATTGTCTATTTGTGAATCAGGTATTGTAATTATAACTTGACAAAATGAATTAATATAGAATATCATGTTTTTGGTTATTCATGAGCATTAATAATGAATAATATGTAGAAATTTAAACATTCAAATGAAATCCTTTAGTTTTACATAATATTAGAAAAAATATGGGTACTTATGATGATCATTGAAACATCCGGAAAGAATTTACATTCTATAGAAATGATCCATTTTCACTGCAAATATCACTCCAAAGTAGGGGATTTGTTGATTCCCACAAAATAAGAATATGAAATCCTATAGGGGATAAAATAAAATTAAAAGGAATTATTTGATCCTAAAAAAATGAGATATGGTCTCTAGAACACTCAAATCACATAATCCCCCAAAATAAATGCCATTGGAATACCATTGCATGGTTATCTGAATGGTTCATGCACAATGCTTGACCCTCTTGAGATTAGGCATGGGCCCTTGGAAATTTACATTATTTTTTCCATGGAATCCAAGACATGTATAGATCATGAAACGACTACTATATGAGTTTCTCTGAGCCACATGACCTGTGTCCCAATAGGCTCCTGAAAACCCATCCAAAAATCCAGGTAAAACAAAGAGAAAAAATATTCAAAATGTGAAATCCATTTTAAATCATTGATAACCTTATTATACACCCCGTTGGTTTTCATGAAACTATATAAATCCTATAGACATATCAACATTTTCACAGAATATCTTGTTGACATGTCACCATAATTATTTAATGGGTTTTAGACATGTACATTCCATTCTATAATTTCAATTTAGGTCCATATATAATCAAAGGGGTTGTATATGAAAATTTCATCACTTCTTCAATAAGAGGATTATTTCTCATGTGATTCATCACATGTAGGGAGACTGATTATTTTATACAACACTAAACAACATCATAAGATACCTAACCCTTTCAAAAAAATAATTGAATAAAAGTTGAATGTCAAAAGATTTTTGCAGAGAAGAGATGCATTGATCTACATGTGGTAGGGGTTACGCACCCTGGGGGATCCCTTTTGATACTATAGTGCCCCCTAGACATGTAAGCATGGTCCCATGGAAGCCCATTAGTCCAGAATAATGATCTAATAATGGACCCCTAGAAAGCCACTTTTTTCTCGCTGGAGACACCATACAAGACATATTCAATCATGTGACATACATTCCATTGGGATACCGATCCCACTATGTTTCCTAGAGATGTTGTGTTGACCTTGTGGTATCCCTGTATCATGTTGACATGGTCAGGCTAAATCAATTTTATTAGCATTGTTTTAATAAAAATGTGAAATGTGGAACACTCTCGAGGTGGTTGAATATCATGTAATGATATTGTTAGGTCCACCGGGTCAAATACCCTACGAGGGTGAGGGGTGAATCAGGGTATGACAGACTAAACCTCCTACCTCCTCATATATTTTTTTGTTGTAAAACGAAACAAAATCCTCCCTTTCACCCACAAAAATATTTTGAAGGAAATGAAATAATGTATAGGACTATGTGATTTTTACTTCGTTCAACATCACTAGGATATATCAAAGGAGAATAAAATGGCGATGTTATGATATAAAAAATCCACTAAATATCACTACCAATTATAAGGTTTATGCTATATCATCAATTCCCATGCTCATTTCCTTTACAAGGTTTAGGGTTTTCTCACTACATTCCAAAGGGTCACTCCCTATTTCTCTTCCTCTATCTAACTGTAGGTGGGAAGGATCATTGCCTTCAACTTCCTTTTCTAACTACCCTTAGAAGGTATCAAATCACAGATTATGGACATGTATGAACCTTAATATTCATGAAATCATGCATCCTCATCTGTAGATAGATGTTCTATTAAAGTACTTTTTTCACCCATAGACGAAATCCACATTTCTGGGTACTTTTTGGTTAGCAGACATTGCTTTCGTGAACTATTGTTTAAATTTTTCAAGATACCATGAATCCTTCACAAACCTCCTAGTATCATCCATGTACCAACTTTCTTCATATGTGCACTATGTATTGGGTATGGTTTTTGAATCAACTACCCTATGCGTACCATCCCTACTTCATGGATTGTCTCTACTTCCATGAATAGTCTCTCATTTGTAGACAACCTATGACTCTGTGGTCCATCTCTCCTCCACATATCATGTCTTCACCTATGCATACCAAAACATTCTCCTTCGTGTACTTTGTTTTTTTCAGTCTATAGATCCCCATAAAAACCTTTGGTATAATTGCATCCATGCAAACAACTTCACAGAATTATCCCTCGTGAACCACTTTCAAACATAGCCTAATTACCAAAATGATGGTTGTATCTAATTGAATTAACTCTCTATAATGATGGGGTTAGAGCTATTCATATAGTAAAATAGATCGAAAAATACACTAATCTGAGTTACCCAAATCATCAATGTGGTAGCGTCTTTACAACATATCGTGCATCTTCGGTGAACCTCAATCATTATGCAAACCATTTTCCCTATGTGGTCTCCATACTACCTCTCTTTGTATGAAGCTTCCCAAATCACTATTATGTTTTAAAAAATGATTCCCTTTGATATTTATCAAAACAAAAACTCGTTTTTTAAAAATGAGAATCTATCCAACATACGGAAAGCATTTAGCATACCACATGTGTTTACCGTGAACATCCTTCACTATGCGAACCATTAATCTTACATGGTCTGTATTCAATTTTCCAATCTATTAACTATTATCGTTACATGGACCATGGGTCACCATTTCGCATACCAAAATTCATGAACCATTAATATCCCCATAAATCCCATTCCACATACTTCCTTTGAAAAATACCTTCATATTCCAAAAAGAAACTCTCAGTTTTGAGGCTTAAAGATTCAGCAAACACTAGGAAGTTGTTCCACATTAAACATATACTTTTGAAAACACTATACATACACATTCATAGTCATCTAACCTTTTCAAAAAACACAATCCCACCCAAAACATACTAAGCGGACACCATGAGGGATTTTTCTCAACAATCTTCCAATTTGGATTTATTGCTAAAACATTTCTTATTTCATATCTCATTAAAGCATCATCAACCTTATGACATATTTTTATTCTTGAAATTAATATAGCATTCAAGAATTTAATCAACACATAGTCTAAGACCACATGATGCATGACCAGCATGAGAAATAATTGTATAATGAATGTTACATCAATGAATCACCTCATTCCATTTCAACACTACTCAACTGCATTCATCATGAACCTCAACTATTGTGATATATAACCATTGATCGATCACATATTACATGATCATATTTAATACTCCTCTTAAAGCACTTCTCCCCCTAACAACATCAACATCCCTATCTCACTGCTCCACTAAGAAACTTATCCTGATATCTTGACTGAGAAATATTCCCTATTTTAATAGCTGAATTTCTACCCTTTTGCCAACAAATTTGATGGTTATTCCTTAGAGGTCTATAATAGGGTACGGAACACATTTTAGCACATTTTAGAAAAATACACCATAACTCATGGATAAAGGACATTCCAAATAAACATTTTTTTATGTGTAGGGAGTAGAATGGACTACCAAATCAAGTCGATGTCTTTGAATTGATTCTTTGGGTAAGGACTTTGTCATAATATCTATAACTTGTTCATCTGTAGGCACATACTCTATCCTCACAAGCCTTTGATCAACCTTCTCCTTGATAAAATGATTTTTTATTTCAATGACTTCATCCTTGAGTGATGGACATAATTTTTGTAAAGATTTATTGCACTTAAATAATCACAACGGATTCTGAATGGAGACTACACTTCAATTCCAATATATCAAAGCTGTTGTTTCACCCACAATAATTATATTCATGCTTGAGTTGATGAAATATACACAGCTTTTGTAGTGCTCAATTAAATGAACTTTTTTTTACTTATCTGGGAAATACACAAACCACCAAGATAGAAAGAACGTCCAGACATTGATTTTCTATGATCTTTTGATCTAGACCATTCTGTATCTATATATCCCAATAGTTCTAGATGATATTTTTTATTGTACACATAAAAAAATCCCATGTTCCCTTGATTTAACATATTATTATTTTAACTACAAGAATGTGGAATTTTTTTAGATTACTTTGATACTGGACTATATAGATTACAGTAAAGAAAATATAATTTACTGTCACTATTAATTATAGTAAACTTCAAATATTTTTCTCATATTATTTGGTATTAACTAACTTTTCATCATCACCATTTGATAGTTTCATCCAGTTAGCAATCCGAGTATTCTTCTCCTTGAATGTATTCATTCCAAACCTTCTCAAAATAGACATGGAATATTTGGATTAAGAATTTAATGTGCCATTATATCCTTGTGTCACATGTAGACCATGGAAAAACATCCGTACACCAATAATTGACATTTAAAACTCACTTTTCATGAATTAGAAACAATTTCTACCTTGTTCTTTATCTGATCCTCAAAATATTGTGTCATCGACATATACCAACACCATCATCATTTGAATACCGTCATGGATGACATAAAAATTTTAATAATCTCTACCAGGCTGAAAACCAAATTTTTTTAGAAATTGATCTAACCTTGAATACCATGCTCTTGGTTCTTGATTCAAACCATATAAACCCTTCTTTAGTACAAAAACTCTATTCTAAGCTTAATGTATACAAAAACCATTCAACTTCTCAATATAAACTTCTTCTTCCAGATCCCCATCGATAAATAATGATTTGGCATCTATCTGGAAATCCTTAAACTCTATTTTCACTATTATGTCCAAGAATAATCGAATTATTTCTATCCATGCAACATGTGAAAATTCTTCATCAACATTGATATCCCTTATCTAGGAGTACACTTTTCACACTAGTCATTCTTTATTTCAAACCACAACACCATATTCATTCATTTTTTTTCAAAAGATTAATTTAGTCATGATGATATTTTTGTCTATTGGTCTTCAAACAATTTCCCATTTCTGATTTTTCTCAATTTTTATTAAGATCTCCATTCATATCCTGAACATTATTCTCATCACCAGTTTATTCACAAAAACCATTAGGCTCTACCTGTGATAGGTATGAAGCTTGTTGTAGAGTCTTCATCCTCCTTGTCTGTATTGAATCTTTCAGATCACCAATTATGCTTTCTTTACCAATTTCTTCTCTTCTCTTATATCTTAATTTAGATACTAAATTGTGATTATATTTCTCATCATCTGATCCTTCTTTTGAATCATTCTATATAACAAGATATTCCCCTGATCTTCTCATTTCTTCATCACTATTCTCCAGATACAAATCAGGTATTTTCTAATGATTCTTATCATTTTCCACTATGGTTACATCATGGATTTCAAAAATAATTCCAATCCACTTATTGAATCATTTATATTCTTATATTTTCTTTGAGTATCCATGAAATATCCCCTAATATCAATGGGATTAAAACATCATGTGATTCTCTTTGTTGAGAATGCAACACTTAATTCCAAAGATTAAAAATTATTTCAATGATGGATTCATTCCATACCATAGCTCATATGAAAGATTTTCTTCTTTCAGACATTGTAATGATATATTTGAAGTGAATATCGATGTCATCACTGATCCTTTTGAAAATTTCTCTAGTGGGTCTTTCTCAATGACGATTATTCTAACTATGTTTTTTACAATCCAATTTCCCATCTCAACTACTTCATTATATTATGGATTACATAACTCTGAAAAATGATTCCATTTTCCATGTTACTCTAAATAATAATCCAATTAGCTATTTTTCAACATTGTCCCACTATCTATTCGAATCGTCTAGATTTTTTTGACCTAACATCTTTCCAACTTCCTGTTGATATTTTGTAATGAAACTGAACACCTCATACATGTGGGTAATGAATGATACCCATTCCATTCTACTATATTCATAAATTAAGAGAACACAATATCTACTCCCATCAAGATCCTTGTGAAATTGGTCTTACCACATCAATATGAACGAAATCATACAATTTTGTTTAACTATTCTCTTTTGACTTATATGTATTTTGAACAATCTTCCCTTTTTGATAGGTATCACACGTATGTGTAAGATAATGTGATAATCAAGGGAGATCTCTAGCAGCAACATATTTTACCATTTATTCTAAGGATTTTTGACTCACATGGACAAGATGTGTGTTATGAAACTTATTTTATACTTCCTTGGATAGAAAACACATATCTTATTCTCCACTCAATCAGTAGAGATTCCACTCTATTTGCATTCTGTGTAATACAACAACACCAACTATTTCCTTGAGGACACATATTTTCATGGAAATTGTTATGGCATGTCCTGAGTCACACAGTTAACTTACACATAATAATTCGTGACTATTACCTTCAACAACCAAGACATCTCCATGTCTCATGTCCTTTCCCCTAACCATTTCTTTCTTATAGCATATAATTTTCAACCCTTCATCATTTCCAACTCTTATGATATTGTCTCAATTGTTCCTAATTCCCACTATAGAATCCTTGTTTCCAATCATATGTGTGGTGAATCCACAATCAATGATCCGTATTATAATGGGATCTCAGGCCTTTCAAACAATTCGTTCAACCACTTCCTACTCAAATCATTTCGTTTATATCCATGTTCTAATTTCATACACAGTATGGATTGATACTATTGAAATTCATGGAATATGACAGAATTCCATCATATTATAAAGATAAAAATAGATTTTTTATGTCCATCAAATTTGATTATACATTTTTTTAATACTTAAAAAAACCTCATTATGCTTCATCAAATTCCTATGCATTTTTTATGAGAAATATCATTCCATGTGTCTTAATCCTCCTCACATGAAAATTTACCATCAAATGATGTCCTAGAAAATTGATCTTTGTATGACTACATATATTGTTCTTCATCCCTTATATATATATTTTCTATAGAAAAACATTTTTTTGTCCCATCTTGCTGCAGTAAAAGCATCTTATACAAGGTATATTCCTGCATGGAAATACTACACCACTGGGTATCTCTTTGGTTCTCTGATTCTTCTGATTCATATTTATACCCAAATGAATCATAAATCTTGGAGAATTTTATTGTGATCTGATTTCAACTATTACTACTTTCTCTTTTAGATCAAAAAATATACCATCCTTATCATATGAATTTTTTATTTCTTCTCTTCTTCTAGACAACCATGCTCTACTTTTAGACTTTCTATTTCCTCTTTTTTCTTTTTCCCAATGTTGTTCTATGAAAAAAAATTCTTGATTGTTAACACTACTTCACAGACAGATGACATCATCATCAAGTTATTCAATACATTTGATTTTACATTTTCTAGTTTCAATCAAACTATCTATCATGCTTTTCCATTCTTAATATTTTATCTTGTTCTCAATCACCTATTCTAAGTTTAATGATTCTAAATTCATCACTTTTTAGATTTCATTATTTATCTCATACATCTATTCTTTATTCTATATCATATAGAGATTAGAATCACGAATCACATTGTTAGGTTTAATTACTTTGGATCTCCAAACATATACCTGTTCAAGAGTAGCTTCTAATTCAACCCGATGGTCAAATATTCCTTCAACTTATCCTTCTTCATTCTCACTTTCTTATTTTGTTATGTAATTTCTAACAACTGCAACCAGATAATCTACTTCATGATCCTTTCAATCCGCCAAATCTTCTATTTCAAATTATTCTTATCTTTTATGTTCTTTTGATTGTAGATTCTTTTTTAAGAACATTTTCTTTGCTAATATCATTCAATTAACATTGGATAAGTACTTCTCTATAGAAATATCATAATTTCTTCATCGTCATCTTATAATCCATATGAAACATTATTAAAAATATTCCAATCCTCTTATATTGGAAGCATGTAAGTGTAATTTCACCATTGAACATTCACCTTCCTATTTGTAGGTTTGAAGAGATAAATGAAATGATATCAATTAAATTATCTTACTATTGCCTATCTTCAATAGATATCATCTACAGGGAATTCAATGCAACTTCATTAAATTACCACTTTTCCATAGCATCATTATAATAATTTCAAATTTCATATGCGACAAGGGTAATATGCAAGTCATCCAATCTTATATCCTTTTGGTACTTATCTTACAATAATGAAACATTCTGGTTAAACAGTAGTTGAATTTTCCCCAAGATATGCTTCAAAATCAATATATCTTCAATGAATTATCCAAGACAACACATGTCTTCTATGCAACATTCACCATGTCAAATAATGCATCAACATATTCATTTGTGTTTTTTATTATAACTTCATACTTATTCAACAAAACCTGCATCATTTCCTCTCTATCCTTTGAATCTCCTTCATTGATATTCAATAGTATTTCCAACATAGCAGGGGATTTTTTACATGACATCACCTTTAAATAATTTCATTTGATAGGGTGCCCCCTAAATCATTTATCCCTTTAAAATCAACATCCTATTCTATTATTATTGTTAAGTCAATAAGGTTTTCCTTATGACTTTTCCATTCCTTCTTGTTTTGAAAATCACAAACATCTTATACTTAAGAAAATCTATATTTTACTTCTATAAGTAAAATTTCCTTCCTTAAGGAAATTTACCCTAACCAAGATTTAATTATACATATCAATATTTTTTTATGTGTAAAAATCGGATTCATATAAAAATCTCGGAATCATATAATGATTAGATATGAAGCATTCTATTTTAGGATACGAATTTTGGATAAGAACTCTAAAAAAGTTCCACTCCATATTCTGGATACGAACTCTAACAAAGCTCAACTCCGAATTCTGGACTCCAAACATTTATAAGTTCAACTCTGAACTTTTATATGTTCGACTTCGAACATTTATAAGTTCGACTCTGAAATTTTATAAGTTCGACTCCGAAATTTTATAAGTTCGACTCCAAAATTTTATAAGTTCAACTCCAAACTTTTATAAGTTCGACTTTCAAATTTTAGAAGTTTGACTCCAAAATTTTAGTAGTTCGACTCCTAAATTTTTTGAGTTCGACTCCGAACATCTACAAGTTCGACTCCGAACTCCGTATGTTCAGATTCTGAACTCTGGTGAAACCAGACTTCGAATTACCTTTAATATTCAGACTCTGGACATCTACAGAATTCAGATTCCAAATTCTTATAAAACAGAATCTGAATATCCTTTTATTATAGACTCCGAATTCCATTTTGGTTAGACTCTAAACATTTACTTGATTACATTCCAAACATCATTTTTTTCTATGCTTACCCTTATAAAACGAGGTCTTCCTTTCTGTTTTTAATTAACTGTTGGTTGAGTGATACGTGTACAGGTCCCTCTGAAATTCACGGAAAATATGACCGTTGGAGAAGGGATCCGACCATTGGATCTTCGCCTATAAATAGGAGTTCATTTGAAATTCTCCAAGAACACTGAACTTCGACAACCTTTACATCAATGCTTATATGATGTTGAAGTGATTTCTAGAGAGAGAGGTATTTATTAACTCTCATGCTTCGTGTATAAATTTTGAACTAATTGTTCAAACTTTTCCTTGTGCAGGTTTCTTAGTGATACTACGAATGCTGGTGATTATATTCGAGGGCTTCCGGGGATAGGAAGACCGAGGTTCCAACACCTTGAAGTTGAGAGATTCTTGCTGAGGAAGACAGAGGTTCCAACTACCTTGAAGTTGAGGGCTTGCGGGGATAGCAAGATAGAGACTCTGATCTTCGTATCGAGGGCTTACCCGGGTGTGGGTAAGATAGACTTTCTTGAACATATAAATCAAGGGACATTTATCCAATGTTTTTGGATACCCTTTTCTTTGGGTTAAAACACTTATATCTTGTTACTTATAGTCTTACTACTTGTTTTTTCTGATGCATTTTGTATTGTAAGGAAAGTATAACCTTCTTATATTTCCTCACACTTGTACTCTGATTCATTTAGATTCTATATGCTTTAAGGAAGAATCTCATATTGTAAACTTTCATTAAGTTTCAGTTTTCTGGAATCATATTTCCAGATCCATCTTTTCGAAATCAGTTTCTAGTTTTAAGCTAGTGTGTAAAACTTGAAGTTTTTAACTTCATACCCTATACCAATCCTTCATTTGGTGTTATAGGTGTTGTGAATTTACTTAGTGTAACTTTTTTAAACTTATATCTTTCCTTGTTTAATGAAATTTTTAAAGTGTACAATTCACCCCCCCCCTCTTGTAGATTGGGCATCTACATCATTATTTCGATCCAAAAATTGGTATCAGATGAGGTTAACTCAAACCCCAAGGGTTAGTTCGATCTGATCTAATCTCACGAATAAATTCAAAAGAAAATGTTTCTCATTCTTTCTCAGAATATATTTTTCAGATTTGATTTTTTGGACTCATAAATTTTGGATTCATCTTTTGATTACATCTACTAAAGTTCTATTTTCTGATACATATAATATCCAGAGTCAATTTTCCTGAGTCATATTATTTTTCAGATTCATATATTTTCATTTATTACGAACTCTTGTTGCTAACATGTTTGTGTTCCAAGGTTTATTTTAAGAATAGAAGGTTTTAACGTTGGATCTATAGTGAAATTAAATCCTACAAGACCACCTATTTTTTATGGAAATGACTATGAATATTGGAGAGATTGAATGAAGACTTTTTTTATCAATACTGGTGTAGAATATTTTGTTATGCGTACTGGTGGATATCAAATTCCTAACATGGAAGTAAGTTCTTTTACAAATCAAGAGAAGCATTATTATCAATTGAATTATAAGGTACACAATACTCTACTATGTTCAATGACTAGGAATATATACAGGCAAATTTCTTCTTGTGAAACAGCTAACTGTATCTGGAAGAAAGTTGAAGTTACTCACTTTGGTACTGCTAAAGTGATTGAGACAAGGAGAGTTAATTAGAGGACTGAGTATCATGGTTTCAATTTTCCTCATGGAGAACCCATATGCAATGTGCAACAAAGATTTATGACTATTGTGAACAATTTACAATCTATGGGTGAGAAAGGTATGGATGATAATGCTCTTGTGGAAATGCCAAATGTAACAGCCCAGGTAAATAAAGAATATGACATTTTCATATTTATCCATATTTGTGAATAAAATATTAATATTACTTTAAAGGGGACGCTATGCTCGATGGCGTACCCAACACGCAACAGCGATTTTCTTGGGAATCTTACGTTGCACTCTAATAATAAAAAAATATTATTTTAAATGGTAGTTAACATGTAGACGTTGTATTGGCGACAATGGATAGAAATAACTAAAATATGATTATATATGTTTTTAAATGTTTTTACATTTATCCAACAAAAGATAATGGCATAAAATACGGAAATAATTCAATTTTAGGCGTATATGCCCTAGTTTTCACTAAAGGTTCACTTATCGCCTTTTGATGGAGAACCGCCATTAAATATAGTTTTGTTCACTCTTATACATCATATTGGACCAAATAAAACTCTTCTTAAGAATTGGGACATCAAAATTTACTTTGGGTAAATTTTTGTAATCTTTCTGATAAAGATCATTTTTTAATGAATAGTGTAAAATGTTGTATTTTAATTCAAAACCTCTTTTTAATCTAATTTATTTATATGATTATATTATCTTTTTAATTTGTTTTAAAGTGAAATTATAATATATTTTTACCATTAAATCCAATAGTGGTCGTTGGAATTAATTTCACTTTGAAATCAGACTTAAACTAGTGTCAATCTTTTGATACTTATTGTTTCATAAAAACACGCTATTTGCTCTGACAGCGGGAATTAATTATTAAATTAATTAATGTGACTTATATGTTTTGAATCTTGTAAAATATAATTCATTTTTAAATTCGTAATATCAAATATAGATTAGGGTGAATTTTTGGGATTTTTCTGAAAAACTTCAATTTTTGATGAATAGTGAAACCACTAAGTGGTACTTATAAAAAACTGATTTTTTCTGTTTAAATAAAATTTTTCCATCTTTGTGTTTTGAATTTCAAAAATCCTACATAAATGGTTGTCATTAATAAGTAAAATGTTGTTCAATGGGATAAAAATAATTTTTTGGTGAATAGTAACTTATTAAGTTTTTAATCGCGATTAGAGGTAATTAGTGTAGTTTAAGGTAAAAATATTGTTTTAATAATATGAAATAAACTTGAAACATGTCCTAACATCATTGGATGTTTCATGGACGACCAATACAACCCATGGGTCAATTTGGGGACCCCATTAATCCACTTTGGTTGGAAAATGACATTAATATCTTTTTATTTAAAGTTAAAGTAAAAATGAGACAAACATGAAATGTTTTACTAAAAACATTTTACATGGGGTTATACAAATCATATTTTTGACTATAAATATTAATTAGAAATCTTAAGATATTTCCCACATCATAGTATTTTTTTTATAATTTTTAGACATTAAATAAATTAAATTATTTATGACATCATGATGATGTACCGATGACCTCATTATTTAACGATTTAAATAAAATGGAAAGATAATGTAATATCTAAGACCTACATATGTACAAAACCTATTGGATGATTTGATTTCGAACCCTTATCACCTTATCCTAGAAACAAATCAATGTGGGACCTCTTAAATCCGAATACCATTTTAAAATAAAGTGAATTTTCTTTACCTTCAAAGAGTGCCCCTCCCCACCTCTTATAAAAGGCCCCCACCTCTACCTCCGTACCCACACTCCCAAATCCTTTGGCTCGGAAAAACTCTGCCCATTTTCTCTCTCCACTTCCCTCTATTACTCCTTGAAGCCTCACTTTGGGAATAAGTCTTCCCAAGGAAGCCTTTGAGCTCAAACCAAAAGGAGTTACCCGATTTTAAGGTAATGTCTTTACTTGAGTCCTTTTGTTTTATTTTGCTTCTCCAACCCCCTAAACTCTTTTTCTTCATTTCTTTTGTAACAAATCCAGTATCATAAATATACTAGGATGTTGTTATAATAATTATTTGAGCTAAACTTTCACACACCTACATCTAATGGTTAAAGAACATACTGTTTCCGTGGATGGCGAATTTCGGCCTCCCGAAACAATGATTGTTCAACATTATTTTAACACCTTAAAAGGTGGAAATTAAGTTGAAACTATATTTATATATGATATATAATATGTTTATGTTTTACTTAAGCTTATGCATTTTTCATTTTGGGCATACCTTTATGGTTTCCATTATGGGTAAACGCGATATATTCATTTAAGGAAGTGCGGACTACCGCCCCCTCAAAGTGATTTGATTCGTTAATACCATATGTGGTACGTATAATGGATATATTTAATGATGATACCATAGTGGAATTAAAATACTATTATGTATCATTATGTTTTAATTCCATTAAATATGAAATAGAAATGGTAGTAGCGTTCATGCGTACGTACGGCTTACCGTCTCCATGAACGGTACATTTCATTTCTTATCTCAAAATGTTATGTAATATTATAAGTACATATATATAATGGATATATATGTAATATATTACATCAAAATTATGGATACCATTCTGGAATTATAACATATATATATCTCTCTCATTTTTTTAATTCCATTAATATGGAAAAAAATGAAAGTAGCATTCATGCGTAAGTACGGCCTACCGTCTCCATGAACGGTGCTTTTTGTTTTTTATCTCCAAATTATATTGAATAGTATGAAATGAGTATTTACTGGATATATATGATATTTTAATCATTAATACTATTCTGGAAATTATTTACTTATAACTACACGGGCAATCATTTTTCAAACAAGTTCATTTTTGACTCATGTAGCAAACCTCGGCAAAAACGTCTGATATGAACTAACATTATTAAACGATTATTATAACATTATAATATGTGATATGAACTGAATAATAATATCTAAAGTAGGTAATTAGGCAATTATTAATTGACCAAAGTTTATTATTCAGGAATATAAAGAAACGAACAAGACAAGTTGGACTTGAGGTAAGGGATCATACTCCTCTCTTTCTTTTTAAGTACACTCTTTTATGTCATTCCTTATAAGCTCATATTTCTCGTTATTGGGATGTTATTTTATATTAATCTTACTGTAATTTTTATGTTCATATGATGAGAGACCCTATTCTCTCTCATCAATCCATTTTGGATGTTTTATGTCGCGTCGTTAGGCTGCCGAGTTTTTGTAAGGGATTTTTCATATCACTTTCATTCCCGTGGGATTTATGCTACATTTGCCACAATTTCCTTTTATTGGTGTATGTAATGCCCATTATTTTACTCATTCTGTAATATAATTTCTTTTATTAGTATTTACATCAATGTTGTATTGTCCTTCTTTCACGAGGTATATGTTTCGAAAGATACCCATGTCTGTAAGGGAACCTTTCACCCACCTCTTTTTAAAAGATTTCGTTTGTTATGTCTTTTAATTCACATACTATTATGTTGGGATATGTTCTTCTATATCCTGATTGTTGTAAATTTTATGTCCATGTGAAGAGATTCCCTTTTTATCTCTCATAAACTCTTTTTCTTAATTTTGAAGTGACGCCGTTAGGCTGTCTAATTTTTGCAAGGGAACTTCTTAACCCAATTTCGATTATTTGGGATAAACTTGTACACCTTGAATATGTCGTTCTATGATTATGTGTCAATGTACTCTGATTGTTTTACACTTAATACCCACTTATATTTCGTGTATTCGTTTTTCACACATAGTTATGTAACTGATTTATCTTTAATCCAAGGATACCGTCTTTGTATGGGACTTCGTCTCAATCTCCTTTCATTGAGGAATATTTTGTTTTATACACAACCTTCTTTTATAAGGTGTATAAACCCCTTTTACTTTTATGTTTATCCAAAAGGAATCTTTTTTATATGAAGCATTTTACTAAATGTCAAAAGGGAATGTTTTTGTCGTACGTATGCGGAGACAACGACTTCTCTGCCGTCGTGACCATTATTTGAGTTTCGGCTTCATCTACAAGCCATACCATTTTTTTAAAATAAAAATAAATACCATGTTTTAATTTTCTTTTATTTTGGTATTGAAAATGGTTTTCATAATGTTTTTATATCAATGTGTTGTATTGATATCTTGTGATTGAAAAGTGGAAATGTTATGTTTCCTTTATGCATGTTTTATGTGATACGATTATGTTATGGTTCTTGGGAATTATTATGAAGACGGGTGGTTCTGTGATAAACTAAGGGTGGGTGAGCCCGATATAGCTCTCCAATGCATTGGGTAATGTGAAGGAGTGTAACGTTAAGGTTTCTCCGAAGAGATTTAGGGAATATACTGTGATGGGTATTCCAAACGTAACCAAGAGGGTTACTCCCTACGTAAGAATGTTAGGAATGCCTCAAGTTACCTTTATGTCTTATGATTTCTATGATTTATTCATTGTTTGATGAGGTATGTTAAAGTGCCTATGTTTTATGGGTAAAGTATGATATCATTCTTATGTATATATGAACTCATGTTTCCTTTCCATATTTTTATAACCCTTACTGAGCTTTTTATGCTCATCCCATGTTTTTTCAATGTTGTTCACAGGTCAAGGGAAAGGTACACGATGTGATGATAGTGTCAAGGATGTGTCAAGAAAGAATCCAAATTTTATTTACAATATTTTTCCGTTGATGGGAAGAATTAATACTGTCTTTTATGTAACCACTTTGTTTAAATGTGGAATGTAATGCAAGTTTCATGATCTAATTATCTAAAAAACTAAACCTGAAAATATTTTCAATGCGTAATCTTGTAATAACTCAAGATTAAGTAAGGCTTAAGGATGGGGCCTTATAGTTGGTATTAGAGGTCGTTTTAGATAACTTTAGAGGTTAGGGTATTCTTTAAGCATAAGTGGCATTACCATAATAGTTAGGATTTAAGAAAGTGTCCTAGTTTTAGATAAAGTGAATGAGTAAGTATATCTTAATGTTTATCTTCCTCATTAGAACATGAGGGTTTTTTTGATATAGTCACACTGACCTTTTTGGTTTTAGTAAATGGCTGGATCTAGCAGGTACCAAAGTAACAATGGATGTGAAGGAAACTGTGACAGTTTTTTGAGCAAGAAACTGAATGATATGGGAGCTGCAATGAGAACTCTTGTGTTTATCCTCAACCAACTATCTGGAGTCATGATTGACCACCTAAACCTTGGTGATTTCTCTAAGGCATCATATATGCGAGAAAAAAATCCCTACGGAAGTACAGGTAATAATCATAAAGGTATGTGTGTTCAAAAACCTATGTGTTAAAGATGTGGAAAGAAACACCTAGGAAAATGTTTCAATGGGACAGAAATATGCTATAGATGTGGAAATGAAGGTCATAAAGCAAGAACCTGCCATGGATAAAGGAAGCATCCTGTTGACTCAAGGAAAGGGAAAGAAGTTCCTTCTGAGGGATCAATTGAATGTTTTAAATGTGGTGTGCATGGACATTATGCAAACACATGTCCTATGAATATGTTTCGTGAATGGGATCACCAAGAGATTACAAATGTTCGTTTACCAATACCTAATGCCATTCCGATTGAGGATGAAGAAACTGACAATGACCAATCAAAGGTATTCATTATTTCATGACTATTGTTTTCCTATTTTTGAATCTTAGGATATGATTCATGATATTTTTGTAGGAAAGAGTTATTTCGGAATAAGTTGGAAAGGAATGGTTAATGGATCATTAAGAATGTTGAATGAGTAAGATGTCAACATATAAGGGCTTCAAGAGTTATGGTGAAATTATTAAAAGTATTAAGTCTCTTTTGATGATGGGGTTACATTAGAAGACTTTTTATATTATGTGTAACCCTAATGTTAATATAGGAAAATTTTATTCAAGGAATAGTTATCTTTTCTTTTGTGGACATAGTTATAAAGAACCGTTTGGGTTTATATGATCCTTACATTTGAGGTAATTATGGGTTACTATATGTTATGATTGAAGTGAAAGGCATGAGATAAAATTGAGGTTATATTATGTTATGGTTATTTTTGATGATTTTTTCCCTTTTTGGGGAATGATTTGAGAATTATATAGTTTTGGAAAAAGGACAACACACAGACCGTGTGACTACCCGTCGCGTCGGACAATGCTGCGGGAATCGAACCCACAACCAAAGTGTGACTGGTATTTAACGCCTACCACTGGACTACGTGAAGTCCCTGGTTAGTTTGACTGATTATTTTTAGTTATATGATTTTATGAATTAAGAGTAAGTTTATTTTGGGTTATTTATGAAAATGATTAACCAATCATGGAGGATATGTGATTAGTTTAATTACATTTCAATACGAGACTTTAGGAGCAACTAATGTTGTTTGGAGATAAATGTTACAATTTAACTTGGAAGACTATGTGACTAAATCCTTCAAATATTTGGGTTTCAATCTTAGATTGGTTTACTTGGAAGAATTTTATGGAAAAATTGTTTATCGAATGGTCCTCGTTGAACTTTGGATTTTGTTGGACAAATTTTGAAGATTAAGCATAGATTTTATTTTTAAATGGTTATCCTTTTCTGGATTATCTGACCTTGTACTAACCTTTTGGTTTTGGTTTTGGTTAAAGCCTAAAAAAATGGGAAGTATATAGTTCTCTTTGGTGGATTAGGTGATTCTCTAGAAGTTGATTATGGTACTCTTAATGCGAACAAGTCTCCCTAAATACTCGTCTTTTGGAAAAAAATATGAGTTTGATTAAGGAATCTAGTAAAAGTTGAAAGTCAACATGATAAGTGATTATGTTTCCTTATGAATAAATTCCTCAATAAAAAGTAACTTAACACAAAAATGTTGTCTATTAACTTTTCCTACTGGGGAATCGAATACCGTTTAACCCATCACAAGTTTGTGATTTTCTTATGGTTAACTTTCTCCTAGACATGTTTACTATCACTCTCCCTCAAGAACATGACCCTTTGCTTTTTCTTCCATGTCCATGTTTTTCTAAATATGGGTTAACTTAGGTGACCTCTGTACTTATCTTCCTTTATTTTAAAGTGATTTTTTACCGACTCTTGTTCCGATGTGGGACTTTCAAGGATGTTTCCAAGCTCAATTTTAAAAATTGCGAGGACCCAATTCCCAAAAGGGGGGAAGGATGTAACACCCCAGGTAAATAAAGAATATGACATTTTCATATTTGTCCATATTTGTGAATAAAATATTAATATGACTTTAAAGGGGACGCTATACTCGATGGCGTACCCAACACGCAACAACAAGTTTCTTGGGAATCTTACGTTGCACTCTAATAATAATATAATATTATTTTAAATGGTAGTTAACATGTAGCCGTTGTATTGGCGGGAATGGATAGAAATAACTAAAATATGATTATATATGTTTTTAAATGTTTTTACATTTATCCAATAATGGATAAAGGCATAAAATACGGAAATAATTCAATTTTAGGCGTATATGCCCTAGTTTTCACTAAAGGTTCAGTTATCGCCTTTTGATGGAGAACCGTCATTAAATATATTTTTGTTCACTCTTATACATATTTTTGGACCAAATAAAACTCTTCTTAAGAATTGGGATATCAAAATTTACTTTGTGTAAATTTTTGGTATCTTTCTGATAAAGTTCATTTTTTAATGAATAGTGTAAAATGTTGTATTTTAATTCAAAACCTCTTTTTAATATAATTTATTTATATGATTAGATTATCTTTTGAATTGGTTTTAAAGTTAAATTTGAATATATTTTTTCCATTAAATCCAATATTGGTTGTTGAAATTAATTTCACTTTGAAATCAGACTTAAACTACTGTCAATCTTTTGATACTTATTGTTTCATAAAAACACGCTATTTACTCTGACAGTGGGAATTAATTATTAAATTAAGTAATGTGACTTATATGTTTTGAATTTTGTAAAATAGACTTCATTTTTGAATTTGGAATATCAAATATAGATTAGGGTGATTTTTTGGGGATTTTTCTGAAAAACTTCAATTTTTTATGAATAGTGAAACCACTAAGTGGTACTTATACAAAACTGATTTTTTCCGTTTAAATGAAATTTTTCCATATTTGTGTTTTGAATTTCAAAAATCCGACATAAATTGTTGTCATTAAGATGTAAAATGTGGTTCAATGGGATAAAAATAATTTTTTGGTGAATAGTAACTTATTAAGTTTTTAATCGCGATTAGAGGTAATTAGTGTAGTTTAAGGTAAAAATAATGTTTTAATAATATGAAATGAACTTTACACATGTTCTAACATAACTGGATGTGTCATGGACGACCCAGAAAACCCATGGGTCAATTTGGGGACCCCATGAATCCACTTTGGTTGGAAAATGACATTAATATATTTTTATTTAAAGTCAAAGTAAAAATGAGACAAACATGAAATGTTTTACTAAAACAATTTTTACATGGGGTTATACAAATCATATTTTTGACTTTAAATATTCATTGGAAATATAAAAAGATTTCCTACATCATAGTATTTTTTTAATAATTTTTATAAATTAAATAAATTAAATTATTTATGACATCATGATGATGCAGCGATGACTTCGTTATTTAACGATTTAAATAAAATGGAAAGATAATGTAATATCTAAGACCTACACGTGTCCAAAACCTATTGGACGAGTGGATTTAGAACCCTTATCACCTTATCCTAGAATCACATCAATGTGGGACCTCTTAAATCCGAATACCATTTTAAAATAAAGTGACTTTTCTTTACCTTCCAAGAGTGCCCCTCCTCTCCTCTTATAAAAGGCCCCCACATCTACCTCCTTACCCACACTCCCAAAGCCTTTGGCTCGTCAAAACTCTTCCCATTTTGTCTCTCCACTTCCCTCTGTTACTCCTTGAAGCCTCACTTTGGGCAGAAGTCTTCCCAAGGAAGCCTTCGAGCTCAAACCAAAGGGAGTTACCCGGTTTTAAGGTAATGTCTTCACTTGAGTCCTTTTGTTTTATTTTGCTTCTCCAACCCCCTAAACTCATTTTATTCATTTCATTTGTAACAAATCCAGTATCATCAATATACTATAATTTTTTCATAAGAAGTATTCGAGCTACACTTTCACACACCAACATCTAATGGTTAAAGAACATACTATTTCCATGGATGGCGAATTTCGGCCTCCTGAAACGATGATTGTTCAACATTCTTTTAACACCTTCAAAGGTGGCCATTAAGATGACAATATATTTATATATTATATATAATATGTTTATTTTTTACTTAAGCTTATGTATTTTTCATTTTGGTCATACCTTTAGGGTTTCCATTATGAGTAAACGCGATATCTTCATTTAAGGAAGTGCGGACTACCGCCCCCTCAAAGTGATTTGATTAGTTAATACCATATGTGGTACGTATAATGGATATATTTAATGATGATACCATACTAGAATTAAAATACTATTATGTATCATTATGTTTAAATTCCATTACATATGAAATAGAAATGGAAGTAGCGTTCATGCGTAAGTACGACTTACCGTCTCCATGTATTGCAAATGGTTTTCATAATGTTTTTATATCAATGTGTTGTATTGATATCTTGCGATTGAAAAGTGTGAATGTTATGGTTCCTTTATGCATGTTTTATGTGATACGATTATGTTATGGTTCTTGGGAATTATTATGAAGACGGGTGGTTCCGTGATAAACTAAGGGCGGGTGAGCCCGATATATCTCTCCAATGCATTGGGTAACGCGAAGGAGTGTAACGTTAAGGTTTCTCCGAAGAGATTTAGGGAATATACTATGATGGGTATTCCAAACGTAACCAAGAGGGTTACTCCCTACGTAAGAATGTTATGAATGCCTCAATTTACCTTTATGTCTTATGATTTCTATGATTTATTCATGGTTTGATGAGGTATGTTAAAGTGCCTATGTTTTATGGGTAAAGAATGATTTTATTCTTATGTATATATGAACTCATGTTTCCTTTCCATATTATTATAACCCTTACTGAGCTTTTTATGCTCATCCCAAGTTTTTGAAATATTTTTCATAGGTCAAGGGAAAGGTACATGATGTGATGATAGTGTCAAGGATGTGTTAAGAAAGAATCCATGTTTTATTTTCAATATGTTTCTGTTGATGGGAATAATGAATAATGTCTTTTATGAAACCACTTTGTTTATATGTGGAATGTAATGCAAGTTTCATGATCTAATTCTCTAAAACTATAAACCTAAAAAGATCCTCAATGTGTAATCTTGTAATAACTCACGATTAAGTAAGGTTTAAGGATGGGGCCTTATACCAAATGAGTGGGAATCCAATAGAACTGCAATTGATGAGAATAGGAAGGTTTCTCAGAATACTCTTGATGAATTATTTGGAACACTTCTTCAGTATGAAACAAGAATGAAGAGAGATACTGACATCATCAAGAATAATAATGGGATTGGAGGAGTTTATTTTACTACAACATCTAATCATATGAAATCAAAAACTCCTGAGAGAGTAACTGGATCCAAATCTAAGAAGGTTACTATCCAATATGAATCTAGTGAGAGTGAAGTCTCAGATAATGAGTTAGCAAATCTTGCTCGAAGAATGAACAAGATAGTTGGTCAAAGAAACTTCCAATCCAAGCATAATAATAAGGAAAGGAAATATAGGAAATATTCAGAAGTTACATGCTACGAATGTAATTGAAGTGTACACATACGACCTAATTTACCTATGCTCAAAAAGAAAGAAAGAAAATAGAGGCATTCAGAAAAGAATAGGAAGAAGTACAATAAAGAAAAAGATAAGAATGTTCTGAAAGTTAATGATACTTGGAGTTCCAGTGGTTGTGACTCTTCAGATGAATAATATGATTATAAATCTTCTGTACAGAAGAATATTGGTCTTATATCTAGATTTCCTATTAACAATCTTTTCTTAATGTCTAAGGTACACAATTCTGAATCATTGACCATTGTTTCTTTAAATTATAATGATAGTAAATATTATACCTCTTCAGATGAGGAATCCTCTTCTAATGAGGAAAATACTTTACATACCTATCAATAAGTTTCTAGGTTTTCTGAACTTTTTGAAATTTAGAATTCTAAACTCAATAAAAAACTTGATAATGAAAACTCTAGAAATACTATTCATACTAAAGAAATATCATATCTTTCTAAATATCTTGAAATGAAAAATTCTGATTTTATAAGTGTTTCAAAAAATATTAAGGAAGTAAATTCTGAGAAGAATGAACTTTCTAAATATCTAGAAAAGGTAATTTCTATGAAAAGAGGTTTCGAGCCTACCCCTAGTCCCAAATCTAATGATTTTGATGATAAAAACTTGGTTATAAAACTCAAGTTCAAAATTTTTTCCCTAAAGAACTGTTATTCTAACATTACTCAAGGTAAATAAAATTTTTATAATATGTACTCACAAATATGACCGTTAAAAAACAAGTCCGGATTTGGTTATACCCAGGCAAAAACAACTTTTAGTAACAATTAGTTTGTTTCTCAAAGTGCCCCAATTTTTTCCAAGTGTCAATTTGGTGGTCACTAGGCAAATAATTGTTCTTTAAACAAAACCCAATATTTAGGTTTTCATAAGGCTTATTTTTATAAAAAGATATGGGTACCCAAAATATTGTTATCCAAAAATCTCGGATCAAAACAAGTTTGGATTTCGAAAGTCTAATTGTTTTTTCAGTTTTAGGAAAATAGGGAGAATGTCGACAAAAATAATTGGTACATGGATAGTGGATGTTCCCAGCACATGAATGGTGACAAAAACTATTTCAAAAAGATTATCAAGATGAAAGGAGGAAAAGTTACTTTTGGAGATAATGCTCAAGGAGAAATTGTTTGTATATATAATATTGTTCTTCCTGGTAAAACTTTGATTTCAAATGTTTTATTTGTTAAGGGTCTTAAGCACAACCTCATTAGCATAAGTCAGTTATGTGATGAAGGATACCTTGTCAATTTTAGGAATGATATGTGCTTAGTACACAATTCCAAGGATGAATTTGTTCATTCTGCCAATAGGCAAGAGAATGTTTACACTTTATACATAGAAGACTTTAGGAGCAAAGACTTACCTTTTTTAAGTGCAATGGAAGATCACTCTTGGTTATGGCATAGAAGACTAGGTCACTGAAACCTTAGGAACTTATGTAAACTCTCTAAGAATAAACTAGTTAATGATATACCAGAGCATAGATTTGATTATTCTAAATTTTGGGATCCTTTTCAATATGTAAAGCAACATAAATCTGTATTTAAATCAATCAGTGAAGTCTCAACAACTGATGCATTACAGTTGGTGCCCATTGATCTTTTTGGTCCAACACAATCGGGAAGCATTAGAGGCAAATACTATGTGTTTTTTCTAGTTGATGAATAAACTAGATTTACAAGGGTCTATTTTATATCAAAGAAGTCTGAATATTTTTCTTATTTAAAATGTTTTAGAGCCCAAGTTAAAAATGAGAAAAACCTACCACTGAAAACTATTCATAGTGATCATGGAGGAGAATTCCAAAATTCTGATTTTGAAACTTTTTGTAGTAGAAAAGGTATTACTCACAATGTTTCAGCACCTAGAACTCCTCAACAAAATGATGTAGTAGAAAGAAGAAATCTAATTCTTAAATAAATAACTAGAACCATGTTGAGTGAATATTCTATAGCGAGACATTTCTGGGATGAAGTTGTAAGTATATCCTGTTATACTATAAATCGAGTTTTAATTAGACTGTTTCTTAATAAAACTCTTTATGAGTTATGGAATGGTAGAAAACCTAGACTTTCCTACTTCAATGTTTTTGGTTTCAAGGTATTCATTCTGAACACTAAAGATAATCTTCACAAATTCACACCAAAATCTGATGAAGGAATATTCTTAGGCTACTCCACAACTTCTAAGGCCTAGAGTGTTTTCAACAAAAACACGTGTACTGTTGAAGAAACAGTGCATGTAAAATTTGATGAATCTGATCCTTTTGTTTTCAAACCTTCCCAACATACATCCTCATATGTGTTTTCAAAAACTGATTATCAACCATTGATAGAAGATCCTTCTGATAAGGAAAATTATCAAGAAGATGCTTCTGAAACATTTACCCCAGAAGACATTCTACCCTATATTGATGAACATGTTTTAGAAAACCCAAATCAGGTGTTTCTTAAGAATCATCCCAGTGATAGTGTCATTGGTGATGTGAATCAACCTGTAAGGACTATAAGATCCTTGAGAAATGAAGTAGAACATATAGCATTCCTTTCCCAATTAGAACCAAAAAGCACTGATGAAATCTAGGTGATGATGATTGGATCAAAGCAATGCAAGATGAACTAAATTAATTCTAGAGGAATAAAGTCTAGACCTTGGTTAAAAGACCTAAGGAAACTTCTGTTATTGGAGTAAAGTGGGTCTTCAGAAATAAGTGTGATGAAAATGGAATCATGGTTAGAAATAAAGCTAGACTAGTTGCTAAAGGCCATTATCAGCAACAGGGAATAGGCTATTAAAAAAACATATGCTCTAGTATCTTTACTTGAATCTATTCGTATCTTACATTCCTTTACAACATTATTCAATTATACACTTTTTCAAATGGATGTGAAATGAGATTTTATTAACGGTTATTTTAAAGAGGAATTTTTTGTTAAACAACCTCCTGGATTTGAAGATACAAAACATCATGATCATGTTATTAGACTTACCAATGCTTTGTATGGCCTTTAACAAGCCTTACGAGCCTGGTATGATAGACTTACTGGATTTTTGCTTCAAAATAACTATGTTAACGGAAATGAAGATCCAACCTTTTTTATAAAGAAAGATAAGAAAAATGTTTTTATTGTTCGAATTTATGTTGATGACATCATATTTGGTTCCACTCAGCAATCTTTAATTTACTCCTTTGCAAGTCTACTGAAATCTGAGTTTGAAATGAGTATGATGGGTGAGTTAACATTTTTCATTACTTTTAAAATTTCTCAAAAACTAGAAGGTACCTGTAGAGACCCGAAGCTTGACATACATTGACATTACATTACATTATAGGAATACTTAGTACATAACAAAAACACACACACAAGGATCGTAATAGTTTAGTGTCTTTGGAAACTCGGAATATAATCTTTTAATCCTAGTGAAAGATCTTGAACATCTCCCATAATAATCTTCATTTTTTTATACCTAAAACCTTTCTTTTTATCCTGGGGAAAAGTAAACATAAAAGGGTGAGCTCAAATGCTCAGTAAGGATAAACAAAAGAAATATCAATCACATCATATACATAAGCACATAAATTTTGGAAATCTTAACCTGTAAAAGAGATCATAATTTCATAACCTGGGATAACTCATGGCAGTGAAATTTAATCACAATAATCATAACATAAAACATTAAACTTTGTGGCATGCACACATAATCATAGAGAATCATTTCTTGTTAGTCAAGACTCATTGCCAAGACTATCTTAGTGGACAAAGTCCCTTTCTGAACTGAGTCACCCTCGTTTCAGTCCTGTTTCACTGAACCTGTATAACCTACCATTCCATCCATGTCTATCTCATGAGATATAAAATCTTTACCCAATGCATTGTAGGGAGATATAGGTCCCACCCATCCCATAATGATATCATTCTTATGTGTGCCACAAAATCATAAACCATACATCATAGCATAACCCATGTAATAAAAATGGGATTCTTAAACAACATGACATCATAAAACAATTCATATAAGATAAAGGAATTCATAAAATTATTTCCATCACAACATAATAAAATCCATGTAATAATATGGATAGAAATATAACCCTTTATTATCTTAGATGTAAAATAATTTTGATAAAACACTTGAACTCCATTCTTGAGAAAAATATCCTTTCTACTTCAAAAATACTTTTCCTTTCTTAACATGTCATACAATTCTAAACTAAAAGAAGTTGATTAAAAATAAACTTGAAAACTTGTAAAGGAATATTATTGTAAATTTTGTTTTAAAAATCCATTCATGCCATATAAGTTAAAAAACATTCTTCGTACTTTTTTCAGAAAAGTCAAAAAGTACCTCGTACGAAAAACGACAAAATATTCCTTTCATATCCTTTACTAAAAACTCACCGAAGGGTAAAATTGGATTTAAAAAATTTTAGGTGGATGGAAATAATATTAAATATTGAGGAAACATGGATTTGGATGATAAAATACACCCCGGTAAATTCCAAAGTAAAATCAATCTCGGATAAAAATGAGATTGTGATATTTCCCTTACCTTAGGTCTGATTTGCATCGTAAGTGTCCGAACCTCCTGTATAATGATTTAAATAATGTCATTGAATTATTATAGAATCATATTCATTGTTATGATATCATATATGGTTCACTTATGACTTTATATTACCCGTTCTTTTGTAAATTCAATGTTAAAGAGCATTTTGGGTAAAATTGTTTCATTTGTCGTCCGTGTTTTGACTTGTAATTATTCATATGATTACTTAGATCATGATTACTTAATTCCAGAATATAAAACATGATTTATATATATATATATATTCAGAATATACATATATATAATAAATCAGTAAATAGAAAGAAATACAGCGTTCATGGAGATGGTAGACCGTACGTACACATGAACGCTGTTTTCGTTTCCTTATTGAGTTGAACGGAATTAAGTAGATGACATTAATATATATAAAAATAAATCCAGTATCATTATTATGTCATATATTTCATTATTAATTATTATATATACTTTATAATCATTAATGAATGGTTTAAAGTAGAGAATGAATCTCATTGCGTCGTGGAGACGGTAGTCCGTACGTACGCACGACCGATGATATCATTTCATGATCGTGGGACTGTATTGGAGTGTATGTATACTATTTCAGAATCAATATCACTTTAAAATAATAATATATAGTTATTATTTACACCATTATACCCATCCAAGTAAGGTGCTGGTGGAAAATTGATTTCACCACGGCGTGGAGACGGTATTCCATACATACGCACGCGCGGTGATTTCGTTTTCCGTAGGATGGATAGATGATGACATAGGATTGTTTCATAATTATAATAACATATCAGTATATGAGTGATACTGATGTTATTACTTAATAATGAAACAACCTAAGAAGAATAAGTGGAAGAAGAAATAAAGGTGAAAGAATCGGTAACGGAAATTACCTCTTCTTTGAAGCGCCTCGTTGAGATCTCCTCTTAGGGCACTAAAATTGGTCTTTGAGGAAGACCAGAACCTATAGGATGTTTCTAGGGAAGTTTAGAATAGAATTTGGCAGGGGTTGGCCGATCTTAAAGGCTCAAAGTTGTGTGATGAAGAGAGAGAGGGGGTTCCCTTTTATAAGGGAGGAGAGGGGCACCTTTGGAATAACTAAAAATATTATTTTATTATAAAGTCAGGTTCGGTTTTATATAGCTCAAAATTGATTTATTTCAAGGATAAGGTGGGGATGGGTAGACATCCTATCATCCAATAGAATTTATACAAGTTTAGGTTCCTATTTTAACCTTATCATTTATATTTAACATTAAGTTAAATAATTTTACTGTTACCTTGTTTCTTGTGTTCTTAAATTATAAGGTTAATAAACTTAATATAAGAAGCCAAACGAACCCCAAATTGTTTATTATTAATATATATAACCTTATCTAAGTCATTTGGCAGAACCTTAGATTTTTAGGAATAAAATAACAATTAATAATATAATATTTGTTTTAAAAACTATTTTATGTCAATTTTGACACTATTTAGTAATTGATTTTTGTGAAAATCATAACAGAATGATAAGTTCGAAAAAGGTTAATTAAATCAATAATAACATGTCATATTAACCTAGAAGATTATTTTAATTCATAAAAAGTCTCAAATTATATTTATTTGGGTATTTATAACATCAATTATGTCAATATTTCATTAATAAGATAATTACTGCATCATCGTTGTGTCATAAATAAATTAAATTATTTAATGTTTAAAAATTACAAATAAAATACCATTATGTAGGAAATCTTTTTATCTTTCTAATGAATATTTATAGTCGACTTTATCTTATGTATAGACCTATATGAAAAATGTTTTATTAAATAAACTTTGATTTTAACTCTTTTAACTCTTCTTTGAATTAAATAATAATAAATGTCCTAATCTAATTCAAGTGGGCCTAAATGGTCATATTTTATTCCTAATTTTGATTTTGGTCGAATTACACTTATCCAATAGAATTTGGACACGTGTTAGGGTAATAATAATATCATTTTTACCCTTAATTACCTATTTACTTTTAACCGGGGTAAATAAAAGTAAAAAGTTACTATTCACCAAAAAATTATTTTCATCTCATTGAACCACATTTTACTTTCTGACATCAACCGTGTCTCTCGGATATTTGAAATTCCACTCACAGAAGCGGTAAAATTAACTTTTATGAAAAATTCAGTTTTTTTAACTACCACTTAGTGGTTTCACTATTCATCAAAAATTGAAAGTTTTCAAAAAAATACCAAAAATTAGGCCTAAGCTATATTTTATATTGTGAACTCAAAAATGATTTCTAATTTACCAAATTCAAAAAATATCAGTTTCATTAATTAATTTAAAAATTAATTCCCATCGTCAAAACAAATAGCGTGTTTTTAAGAGATAATAACTATCAAAAGATTGACACTAGTTTATAACTGGTTTAAATTTGAAATTACATCCAATGACCAACATTGTATTAAATTGTACAAATATATTCTAAATATACTTTAAAACCACTCAAATTAATAATTTATCACTATTAATTATTTCGATTGAAAATGTTGTTTTTAATTAAAATTTAGTAATTTTCACTATTCATCAAAATATGAAAGTTATCCGAAAATCACCAAAATTTCATCCTAAGCTAATTTCGATATTCCGAATCCAAAAATGAAGTCCATTTTGAAAAATAGAAATTACCAAATTTCAAGAAGTGGTTATTACTATTCATAACGTCTAGTTTTAATAATATTTTAATAGCATATCGTTGTTTAGCGAAACTTGGTGTTGCGTACAACACACGCTATCGTGGAAGGTTGCGATTGCGTGTAATTCAAGCCAGGTCAGTGATGTGTGTTTTGAAAGCTCCTTTTTGTGGAACGTATAACACAAGACATTAATGAATTTAAAAACAATATTTTTCATAAAATCTCAGGGTGTTACATTCTTCCCCCCTTAAAATGAATTTCTCCCTCGACATTCTTCGGGGTTATAAATGGTTTACTATTCGAAAGTTTCTTTAATAGAAACCCACATCATAAAAAGGAATACCAAAACCAATCTTTGAAAACAAAATTATGAAACGTAACGGTTGCCCAAATAAACTAATCACTGGGTTTCCACATAGGTGAAAATATGGATATGGAAGAAAAATCTAACCATCATGTTCTGATGGAGAGTGGTAGAGATCATGGCTATGGAAAATCCAACAATCAAAAATCCATAAATTTGTGACGATCTAAGGTACCATCTGATTAATCAGATATAAGAGCACTAGGACAACATTTTTTGTTTTTAAGATCGTTTCCCTAAAGTTGAAGAATTTGAATTAGAATAAATACTTACTTTATTTTGGTACATTCTCACTGTTTTTTGTGCCTTGAACAATTTCCTATTCATCACTTAAATAAATGAAGTTGAATTTGTTATTAATGAAGTGTTAGTAGATCATGTTATAGAATGACGGGTCATTCCATCCGTCTCAAACAAAAGGTTAGCAAAAGTTATTAAATATACATAAGTCATTATATAGTGAGATTAATCATATATGGTTCCTAAAATGGACTTATACTTCATATATCATACTGCATAATATAATAAAACTAGTTTCTACTAAACAGGGACTTCCTGTAGGCCAGTGGTAGGCGATAAAGGCCAGTCGCACTTCGGTTGTCGGTTCGATTCCCACACCTTTGTCCGATGCGATGGGTTGTCGCCCGTCCTGTAGGTTGTCCTTTTTCTAAAGCTATATTACTATAACATCCAATCAATAACATCGAAAAACTTTTTATCCTAACTTATGTCCAAAATAATCCATTCTAATATTTAGGCTTATCTAAAATACATCGGTCCAAGCTCATAGAATAATGAAAATGATTACTTGAAATGTCACAGAACAATCACGTGAATGCCATCATTTATCCCTCATATATCATAATATATATCTTGTTGGTCAAATTAAAAACATGTGAATACCTTAATCATATATTCTCTTGAAGAATTAATACCCATTGAACCTTAGTGAAAACATGAATGCAGTTAAAAGTTAACACTTTCCACATACCAAAATCCTCAAAATTCTATATACTCAAACCATGATATCACTTAGTCCTTATATCAATCATGAGATCATGAATACTGTTAAACATTTCGTTTTCTCGTTTTCCCTTCATTATGCGCATATCATCTTATTTCCAAAAATATCTCAATCACATTGAATACCACATTAGACCAATACATACATATTCCAATACTTTATTATACAACATTATTTTGGAATTCCCATTACATAAACACATAATCATTCCACCACATCGTTGTCATATTCAACATCACCAATAGTGATCGCATGTGACTTCCCTTTGTCCTTTGCCTTAAGCGGTTTCTCATGTCGATCAACACTAACCCTTGGATTAGGGCATTTATTAGCATAATGCCCCATTTCCATGCACTTGAAGCATTGAAGTGTTGGTGGTGCGTTCTCTGTAGTGTTTTCTTTATTCACATCATTAGAAACCCTTTTTCCATTACTTCGACACTCAGCTGCTCGATGACCTTCTTTTCCACACTTAAATCATTTTCTAGTCCCTTTAAGACAATCTCCACCATGCTTCTTTCCACACTTTGTGCATAAGGAAACATTCATCTTCTTTTCACCATTATTTTGAGATTTCTCCTTGTACTCCCTCTTTCGTTTCATTTCAAAACCATGAGATGGATATGTAACACCAACTTCAATTTCTACCTTCATATCACAACGCACAATTTCCTCATATCTACTGAAGTCTCTTATAGCTAATGCCCTTCGAAGACTTGGTTTTAAGCAACTGAAAAATCGATCAACATTAATTTTAGGTTGGATGATAATGCTAGATGCATACCTTGCAAGTGTTGTAAAATTCACTTCGTATATACCAACAGATTCATCATCCTTCTGCTTCAGCTCAAGAAATTCCTTTTCCATCTTTGTTTGAAGAATACGAGGGAAGTACTTACTAAAAAACAAGTTCTTGAACTCGTCCCATTCCATGGACTCAATTTCATCTCTTGGCCTCGTATTATTGATAAGATTCCACCATTGATCAGCTTCACCTTCCAAACGATATACTGCTAAGATGACTATATCATGTTCAGAACATTGAAGAACTGAAAATATCTTTTCAGTGGTACTGATCCATTGTTCAGCAACAAGTGGATCGGAAGTCCCACTGAAAGAAGGTGGACGTTGCCTCATGAAGGACTCAATAGAATATTGTTCCCTTCTCTGCTCATCTGTATGTCCAGAATGATTCATAGCTTGTGTAAGTATAGCAATAAGATTTTTCACTCCATCTCCCATAACATTTGTTTGTTCAGGAGGACAATCATTGCATTGTCCATTGCATTAATCAACACGTTTCCTTCAGGTTCCATCCATCGTCTAAAACCCAAAAAGAATAGTGTGAGAGGCAAAAATCATAATTAAGGGGGAGAAACTTCAATATCTAACATCTTTGGTTTAATCTAATATCGTTACCATAGTTCTAGGACTATATCCTATACGTATACTTATCCTTAGGGACATCCCTAGACATACCTTAGAAATATCTCTAGAGATCTCACTAATGCTTTCGCATCCTAGTTTCCAAAGGTTGACTAAACCTTCCCTCTGATACCAACTGTAGAGACCCGAAGCTTTACGTACATTGACATTACATAACATTTTCGGAATACTTAGTATATAACAAAAACACACACACAAGGATCGTAATAGTTTAGTGTCTTTGGAAACTCGGAATATAATCTTCTAATCCTGGTGAAAGATCTTCAACATCTCCCATAAAGATCTTCCTTTTTTTATACCTAAAACCTTTCTTTATATCCTGGGGAAAAGTAAACATAAAAGGGTGAACTCAAATTCTCAGTAAGGATAAACAAAAGAAATATCAATCACATCATATACATAAGCACATAACTTTTGGAAATCTTAACCTGTAAAAGAGATCATAATTTCATAACCTGGGATAACTCATGGAAGTGAAATGTAATCACAATAATCATAACTTAAAACATTAAACTTTGTGGCATGCTCACATAATAATAGAGAATCATTTCTTGTTAGTCAAGACTCATTTCCAAGACTATCTTAGTGGACAAAGTCCCTTTCTGAACCGAGTCACCCTCGTTTCAGTCCTGTTTCACTGAACCGGTATAACCTACCATTCCAGCCATGTCTATCTCATGAGATATAAAATCTTTACCCAATGCATTGGAGGGAGAAATAGGTCCCACCCATCTCATAATGATATCATTCTTATGTGTGCTACAAAATCATAAATCATACATCATAGCATAACCCATGTAATAAAAATGGGATTCTTAAACAACATGACATCATAAAAAAATTCATATAAGATAAAGGAATTCATAAAAATATTTCCATCACAACATAATAAAATCCATGTAATAATAGGGATAGAAACAGAAACCTTTATTATCTTAGATGGAAAATAATTTTGATAAAACACTTGAACTCCATTCTTGAGAAAAATATCCTTTCTACTTAAAAAATACTTTTCCTTTATTAACATGTCATACAAGTCTAAACTAAAAGAAGTTGATTAAAAATAAACTTGAAAACTTGTAAAGGAATATTCTTTTAAATTTTGTTTTAAAAATCCATTCATGCCGTATAAGTTAAAAAAACATTCTTCGTACTTTTGTCGGAAAAGTAAAAAAGTACCTTGTACGAAAAACGACAAAAGATTCCTTTCATATCCTTTACTAAAAACTCACAGAAGGGTAAAATTGGATTTAAACAATTATAGGTGGATGGAAATAATATTAAATATTGAGGAAACATAGATGTGGACGATAAAATACACCCCGGTAAATGCCAAAGTAAAAACAATCTCGGATAAAAATGAGATTGTGATATTTCCCTTACCTTAGGTCCGATTTGCTTCGTAAGTGTCCGAACCTCATGTATAATGATTTAAATAATGTCATTGAATTATTACAGAATCATATTCATTGTTATGATATCATATATCATTCACTTATGACTTTATATTACCCGTTCTTTTGTAAATTCCATGTTAAAGAGCGTTTTGGGTAAAATTGTTTCATTTGTCGTCCGTGTTTTGACTTGTAATTATTCATATGATTACTTAGATCATGATTACTTAATTCCATAATATAAAAAATGATATATATATATATATATATATATTCATAATATATATATATATATAATAAATCAGTAAATGGAAAGAAATACACCGTTCATGGAGACGGTAGACTGTACGTACGCATGAACGCTGTTTTCATTTCCTTATTGAGTTGAACAGAATTAAGTAGATGAAATTCATATATATAAAAATAAATCCAGTATCATTATTATGTCATATATTTCATTATTACTTATTGTATATACTTTATAATCATTCATGAATGGTTTAAAGTGGAGAATGAATCTCATCGCGTCGTGGAGACGGTAGTCCGTACGTACGCACGAGCGATGATATCATTCTCATGATCGTGGGACTGTATTGGAGTTTATGTATACTATTTCAGAATCAATATCACTTTAAAATAATAATATATAGTTATTATTTACACCATTATACCCATCCAAGTAAGGTGGTGGTGGAAAATAGATTTCACCACGGCGTGGAGACGGTATTCCGTACGTACGCACGCGCGGTGATTTCGTTTTCCGTAGGATGGATAGATGATGAAATAGGATTGTTTCATACTTATAATAACATATCAGTATATGAGTGATACTGCTGTTATTACTTCATAGTGAAACAACCTAAGAAGAAGAAGTGGAAGAAGAAATAAAGGTGAATGAATCGGTAACGGAAATTACCTCTCCTTTGATGCGCCTCTTTGAGACCTCCTCTTAGGGCACTAAAATTGGTCTTTGAGGAAGACCAGAACCTCTAGGATGTTTCTAGGGAAGTGGAGAAGAGAATTTTGCAGGGTTTGGCCGAGAATTAAGGCTCAAAGTTTTGTGAGGAAGAGAGGGAGGGGGTGCCCTTTTATAAGGGAGGAGAGGGGCACCTTTGGAATAACTAAAAATATTATTTTATTATAAAGTCAGGTTCGGTTTTAAATAGCTCAAAATTGATTTATTTAGAGGCTAAGGTGGGTATGGGTAGAAAGCCTCTCATAAAATAGAATTTAGACAATTTTAGGTTCCTATTTTAACCTTATCATTTATATTTAACATTAAGTTAAATAATTTTACTGTTACCGTGCCTTCTTGTGTTCTTACACTATAAAGTTAATAAACATTTTATAATAAGCCAAACGAACCCCAAATTGTATAATATTAATATATATAACCTTATATAAGTCATTTGGTCGAACCATAGATTTTTAGGAATAAAATAACAAATAATAATATAATATTTGTTTTAGAAACTATTTTATGTCAATTTTAACACTATTTAGTAATTGATTTTTGTGAAAATCATAAAAGAATTATAAGTTCAAAAAAATTTAATTAAATCAATACTAACATGTCATATTAACCTAGAAAATCGGTGGAATTCATAAAAAGTCTCAAATTATATTTATTTGGGTATTTATAACATCAATTATATCAATATTTCATTAATAAGATAATTACTGCATCATCGTTGTGTCATAAATAAATTAAATTATATAATGTCTAAAAATTTAAAATAAAATACCATTATGTAGGAAATATTTTTATATTTATAATGAATATTTATAGTCTAATTTATCTTATGTATAACCCTATATTAAAAATGTTTTATTAAATAATCATTGATTTTAACTCTTTTAACTCTTCTTTGAATTAAATAATAATAAATGTCCTAATCTAATTAAAGTGGGCCTAAATGGTCATATTTTATTCCTAAGATTGTTTTTGGTCTAATTACACTTATCCAATAGAATTTGGACATGTGTTAGGGTAAATATTATATCATTTTTACCCTTAATTACCCTATTTACTTTTAACTGTGGTAAATAAAAGTAAAAAGTTACTATTCACCAAAAATTATTTTCATCTCATTGAACCACATTTTACTTACTGACATCAACCGTGTCTCTCGGATTTTTGAAATTCCACTCACAGAAGCGGTAAAATTATGTTTTATGAAAAATTCAGTTTTTTTAACTACCACTAAGTGGTTTCACTATTCATCAAAAATTGAATGTTTTCAGAAAAATACCAAATATTAGGCCTAAGCTATATTTGATATTATGAACTCAAAAATGATTTCTATTTTACCAAATTCAAAAAATATCAGTTGCATTAATTAATTTAAAAATTAATTCCCGTCGTCAAAACAAATAGCATGTTTTTAAGAGATAATAACTATCAAAAGATTTACACTTGTTTATAATTGGTTTAAATGTGAAATTACATCCAATGACCAACATTGTATTAAATTGTACAAATATATTCTAAATATAATTTAAAACCACTCAAATTAATAATTTATCACTATTAATTATTTCGATTGAAAAATTTGTTTTTAATTAAAATTTAGTAATTTTCACTATTCATCAGAATATGAAAGTTATCCGAAAATCACCAAAATTTCACCCTAAGCTAATTTCGATATTCTGAATCCAAAAATGAAGTCCATTTTGAAAAATAGAAATTACAAAATTTCAAAAAGTGGTTATTACTATTCATAACGTCTAGTTTTAATAATATTTTAATAGGATATCGTTGTTTAGCGAAACATGGTGTTACGTACAACACACGCTATTGTGGAAGGTCGTAATTGCTTATAATTCAAGCCAGGTCAGTAATGTGTGTTGTGAAAGCTCTTTTTGGTGTAGCGTATAACAAAAGACATTAATGAAATTAAAAAGAATATTTTTCATAAAATCTTGGGGTGTTACAGTACCTATATATCTCAACATAAGTTTATTAAAGACCTTCTTAAAAGGTATGGATATGACAACACTAAGAATATACGTACTCCCATCGGTACCTCAAACTCTTTAGATCTTGATGAAGCTGGGAAACCTGTAGATCAAACTTCTTTTAGAGGTATGATATGAAGCCTACTCTACTTGATAGCCAGTCGTAAAGGCTTAATGTTTTCAGTATGCTTATGTGCCAGATATCAATCCAATCATAAGGAATCTCATTTAAAGGCAGTGAAAATAATTTTTTGCCTCTTGATGGGAACTATGGATCTAGGATTATTTTATACTTCTGAAATGATTTTGTTTTAAAACGATTTTCAGATGCTGAATTTGGTTGATGTAGAATGGATAGAAAAAGTAAATCCAGAACTTTTCATTTCTTAGGAGATTCATTAGTCTCTTGGTCATGTAAGAAGAAACATTCTGTACCACTCTCCACTGCTAAAGCTGAATATGTAGCAGTTGGAAGTTTTTGTGCTCAACTGTTGTGGATGCAACACACACTCACAAACTATGACTTGAGTTTTACTAAGACTAAAATTTTGTGTGAGAGTACAAGTGTCATTTCCCTTAGTAAAAACCAAGGACATCTCTCTCAAAGCACATAGATATTAGGCGTCACTTTCTTAGGGATCACACACACAAAAGAGATATCATTCTTCATTTTATCGGAATGCAAAATCAACATACTGATATTTTTACAAAATCTTTACCTTCTGATAGATTTGAATACATTAAACAGAAGTTAGGAATGATAACCGTAAGGTAATCCTTATTCATTAACTACTTTTTGAACAATTCTCCTTACAGTAATAAACTTTTTTTCATAGGGGGTACATTTTCTTGTTAGTGTAGTAAAATAATTTTGTAGTTAGTTTTCAAACTTGTGTAACCAATTTTTTTCTTAATGAGTCTTTAGTTTTTCGAAACTATAATTTTCAGAAGTGAAATTTTCATACTGAAATTTTCGTACTGGAAATTTTTGTAATGAAATTTTTGTACTGAAAATTTTCATAATGGAAATCTTCATAACTGGAACTTTCATACAAAGATTTTCGTACTCATACTTTTTTTACTGAGTTTTTCATACTCATACTTTTCATACTGAGATTTTTGTAGTCATACTTTTCATACTGAGATTTTCGTACTCATACTTTTGGAACCGAAATTTTTGTAATGGATTTTCGTACTAAGAGTTTTCGTAATGAAATTTTTTTCGTAGTGAGTTTTTCTTTGTGAATTTTTTTAAAGAAAAACATTACCAATTACAAAAAGTATTTATATCCAATCCGAAAGGTATAATTTCCTTACTTAAGTTTTCAGAGTCATGTTTTTCTTGCTTGTATCTTCCTATGAGTTTTTAAATTTTTTGGATTCTAATTTTCTTAAATCTAAATGTTTTTATTAAAAAACTCAAAATATCGGAGTCAAGTTTTCCATGGGGTTTGTTTTCAACCGTCAGATCAGATAAAAGGGTTTTTCAACCGTTAGATGGTTTTGGAAGTTTAAAGGTCAAACCCAATGCATATATAAAGGGGACCATTGAGGGTCGTCCCACATCATTCTTTCAAATCTTCTGTGTCTCGAAGTCCTGACTCTATTCTTAAGGACCAATCCGCTCTTTGACAAGCCGTTCTAAATTCATCAGAACTCTCCACTATGATTGTCTGTTGAAGATACATCTCAAACATGTCTACCTCGAAGAAAATATCAAAATGGTTAGTTTTTAGGGAAAGGTTGGTGCATCCGGATTTCTACAAGCCTGATTCTCTTATATCTAAGAATATCAGATTGAATGGTCGGGAAGATGTTTGTCTGTCTAAGTTTGAGAAACATGATCTAGTTTATACAAATTTACTCGTTGAGTTCTATGAGTCTGTTTCCTTCCAGCAGGAAGATGGTAGAGAGTTATTTTCTTTCAAGTCTTATGGTAAGACATACAAATTATCTTACACCAAGGCTGCAAGGATGATGGGTTTATCATATGAAGGGGAAGCTGAGTTTTTCTCACATAAGCTTCTGGATGAGCAAGGAATTTTCAACAAGGTGAAGGCATTGAAATGTATTGGACTTAAAGATACCAAGACTGCTATGATTTCTCATCTCTCTCTCAATAATCGGATTCTACAACTATGGGTACAAGGTTTTCTAGTTACAAGAAGGGGTGACAAGGATAATCTGAAGAAGAGTGAAACTTATGTCCAAGATTTTATAGTAAATATAAGGAAGATAAATCTGATTAGGAACATTTAGGTTACAGTTAAGAATATAAAAGAAGGTAACTTGAGAGATCAAATCATTATGTACCCTTCCTTACTATCAAAGTTGATAGTTCGGTGCTTAGACTCTTTGATGGTTGCATGTAAGTCTAATGTTCAGAATTGTAATCTCATGCTCATCAGTGATGATACTTTGAAAAGGATGAAGATGGGGTTTTATGTTGAATCCATAGAATTTGACCCTTTTCCATAGGGAGAGGTTGAGACCATTTCGGAAAATGTAGAGAAGGATGACCCAGTGAAGAAAGCTTCTAAGAAGATAAAGCTTAAGGAAGTGGTTGCTGGAGACAAAACACCCAAATCTAAGGAAACTCAATCCGCACCTCCCAAGACGAAAAAATAGAAAGCATATCTAGATGAAGTGGGTGATAATTGGAGAGAAAGAAAAGGGAAGAGGAAATATGGGGATCCACAGTTTGGATTGGACCTTGTAGAGGCTAAGGCCAGGAGGGAAAGAGATGCTGAGGTGTTAAAAGAGCAAGCTAAAGAAAAGAAGATGAAGAAAAAGATGTCTGAAGTTGAGATTGTTCAATCTTTTTTGAAAGAAACTGAAATATCTTCTAAGCAGATTCCGGTTCCGGAAACATTTCTTACCAAACCTTTACTAGAAAATCCAGGAAATAACTTTATCACTCCAGAAAAGTCTAACTATAAAGAGGTTATTGAAGAATTTGAATAAGAAGAAGAAGAATAAAAAAGAAGTGATGATCTGGATTAATTGATCAAACAAGTAAAAGATTATCAAGAGAAGGTTGAATCCGAATAATTAGTCACTCCGAGAAAGGGAGTTTAAAAAGAAAGTAGCAAGGATGATGATAAGTAAGAGGAAGAGAAGGAAAAGGTTTTGTATGATGAGGATGAATCCTATGAGAATAATTTCTTTGAAGAAGGGGAAAAAAGGAAAAACAGATGAAGACCAGACTGTTCAATTATCAAAAAGTGAGGAAGAGTCCCCAGATGAACAACCCATTCCGAAAGCTGACATAGGTAAGCAAGTGATTATGGATACACTAATAAAAGGCATCGTCAGGAAAAAATAAGTTTGTGGTTCTTTTAGAAGGGATTTAGTGAAAATTGAAGAAGAAAAATCTCAATGAAAATTATTTATTTTGGAGTCATTAGCACATGGTCATGATTTTGTGGCTGAATCTCTAAGAAAGCGGGTAGATACCATTCCGATTTTTACAACTATAGACTCCCGATGCCAGATGCTGCAGTATAGTTTGAATCAGAAGTCAGAATCCTTATCCACGGTCATTGATAAGTGTGTGAAGATTGATTCCAATCATAAAAATTTCTTTATCAATTATGATTTTCACATGAAATCATACAGAAAAATTACTTTGTGGTCTAAGAAAGTTGAAGACGACATTGCAGATTTTGATCGTTTTTAGAATGAGGTAAAATATGCCTTTGACGCCGAGGATAAAAAGATTAAGAATCTTCAGGATGAGTTGACCACTGAGAAAAATATTTGGAATCAACAGGTCAAAGATCCGAATGGTAAGCTAAACTCAGTTGCTCAGAACAGGAAAGGGGAAAGAGATTTTTGGCTTGAGTTTCAAGAAAAGTTGAAAAAGCAATATGAGATACTGAAGATGTAGGAAGAGGCCATGAAGGCTCAAGAAAAAGCTTTGAAATCTCAAGATCAAAGGATAAAAGCCTTGGAGAGGCAAGCCGGGGAGGATTAATGAGATTTGAAGAAACTGAAAATCTTGTTGAAGAAGCTGATCCCGAACGAAAAGGAGGACAAATAGACAAATCCAATCTTTTGTTGTATTTGTTTTTCCTTATAAAATTTTCTCAACTCTAATGAAAATATGTTTGGTTGTATCTTTTTGTATACTAATGTGTCAGGTACCATATTTTCACATTCAGTTAAATTATTTTTCAAAATCACAAAGGGGGAGAAGGAAAAATAATTACTCAAAAGAGGAGAAAGAACAATTTAAAATAGAGAAGGAAAAATTTCTATGTGAATATATCCTTAAATAATGTGGCTGTAGAGACCCGAAGCTTAACATACATAGATAGTACATTACTTTTGAAGAATACTTAATACATAACAAAAACATACAGACAAAGACCGTAATAGTTTAGTGTCTTTGGAAAACTGGAACGTAATCTTCAAATCGTGGTGAAATATCTTCAACATCTCCAATAAAGATCATCCACATTTTTTTTCCTTACCTAAAACCTTTCTTTTAATCCTGAGGGAAAATAAAAAATAAAAAGGGTGAGCCTATATTCTCATTAAGGGTAAGCATGGATAAAATAAAACATACCATATACATTTGAACTTAAAAACATGAACATAATGTTTAAACATCAAAATCTTGAGAAAAGACATAAATCGTGGAAGTAAATAAGGGATAGATCATAATGGATCATAAATCATGATAAAATAGAATGGGAATAAAACATGTAATTGTGGCATCCATTAATCACATTTAATTATTTCCATAGTAGCCAAGGCATTTCTGCCAAGACCATCTTAATGGACAAAGTCCCTTTCTAAATCAAGTTCACTCCTTGTTCCAGTCCTGTAATACTGAACTGGATTAACTTACCGTTCTAGCCATATATATCTCATGAGATATAATTCTTTACCCAATTCATTGGAGGTAGATACAGGTCCCCCCATCTCATAATGAAATCATTCTTACTTTTGCCACAAAGTAAACATACATCATTCATAAAAACCCAATAAATAAAATGGGTTTCATAAACATCATCCCATCATAACATAATCCATATAAAGGAAATGGATATCATTTCATAGTAACAAAAGTGAAACCATGTAAATCATAGAGAAATTATACTTGAAACATACACATATGAAATAATGTTATCTTAGAAGAAAAAACGGTTTTGATAAAACACTTGATATGAATTATTGAGGAAAATATCCTTTCTTCTTCAAAATCAATTTCTTTTCACAAAACGTCATGCAATTTTAAAAGAAAGAGATTTTGTTGAAAATAGTCTTTAAATATTTTGGAGGAAACATGATGAAAATAAGGCTTTATAAAACCGTAAAAATCCTTTCATTCCGTATAAGTTAAAAAAACATTCTTCTCGTACTTTTGTCGGAAAAGTCAAAAAAGTACCACGTAGGGTAAACAAAAGAAATATTCCTTCCATACCATAGGGTAAAATTTAAAATTGGTATAAAATGCCTTTAAACATACATGAGAACACTTTTATAAAACATTGACAAGGATGATAACAATAACCCCAGTAAATACTTACGAATAAGCAATCTCGGATAAAAATGATATTTGCAAATTTATCCCTTACCTTAGGTCTGATATGATTCGTACGCATCAGAACCTCCTGTATAATGATTTAAATAATTTAATTTACTCATTACATAATCATATTCCTTGTTATGATATCATATATGTTTCACTTATTACTTTATATTACCCGTTCTTTTATAAATTCCATGTTAAAGCAACGTTTTGGGTAAATTCATTTCATTTATCGTATGTGTTTCGACTTGTCATTCTTGATATTATTACTTATATCATGATTTACATAATTCTAGAATTTAAAACATGGTTTATATATAATATATATTCATCATATACATATATATTATAAATCGATAAAAGGAATGAAATACACTGTTCATGGAGACGGTAGGCCGTACGAACACAAGAACACTGTTTTCGTTTTCCTATTGAATTGAATGAAACTAAATAGATGACATACATATATATATACATAAATCCAGTAGAATTATTATTTCATATATTTAATTATTATTCATTATATAAACTTTATGATCATTCATGTATGGTTAATCATGGAGAATGAATCTCATCGCGTCATGGAGACGGTATTCCGTACGTACGCACGAGTGATGATATTGTTCGCATAATTATAGAATTAGAGTGGATGGTATAATATATTAGAATCCTTATGATGTTATAATAACCATATATATTTATTATTTACACCATTATACCCAATCATGTAAGGTGTTGGTGGAAAAACAGATTACACCACGGCGTGGAGACGGTATTCCGTACGTACGCACGCGTGGTGATTTTGTTTTTCGTAGGATGGAAAGAAGGTGAAATATGGTTTTTTCATATTTATAATAACAGATAATTATATGAGTTATACTGATGTTATTACTTCATAATGAAACAACTACAAAATAAGAAGTGGAAGAAGAAATAAAGTTGAAAGAATCGGTAACGGACATTACCTCTTCTTTGAAGCGCCTCTTTGAGACCTCCTCTTAGGGCATTAAAATTGGTCTTTGAAGAAGTAAAGGACCTCTAGAATGTTTCTAGTGAAGTGGGGAAGTGAAATGGGCAGAGTTTGGTCGAGATTCATGGCTCAAAATGGTGTAAGGAAGAGAGGGAGGAGGTGCCCTTTTATAAGGGAGGAGAGGGTCACCTTTGGAAATCATAAAAATATTAATTTATAATAAATCTAACCCCACTTAAAAACCTCCAAAAATGACTCATATTAGAATATTAGATGAGATAGGGTTTTAATCTCATCAAACAATAAAATCTAGTCATGTTAGGAAATTATTTTAAACATTATCAACTTGATTTATCCTTACTTAATCAATTTAATTTTATTTGTGTTAATGACATTCTAAATGTTAAATTATGAAAAATAATTACTTATTTGTGGTAAATTGTCCATAATTGGATACTCTATAACATTTTATACCATATAAATTTAAATTTATAATTTTTATATATTTTTGTTATTTTTAAACAATTTTATAATATGTTATTTTTATAAAATAACAATTGTGTCAATTTTGAAACTATTCATTTATTTGAATTTAAATAAACTATATACAGAAGATATGTTCTAACTACAAGAATTAATAGATTAATAAAAGTTCATATGTATCTATAAAATTAGTGTATAACATTAAATAGTTCATATAATATTTATTTTATTATTTTTAAAACCATTTATTTGGTTTATCTCTGAATAAAATAATTACTACAATATTTTTGTATAATTATTTAATATAATTATTTTTTTCATAAAAATTAAAAATAAAATCCAATCATGAATGTAAATCTATTAACTTTCAAAATAATACTTTTACTCAAATTTATCATCTTAAAATCACAATATTTAAATTTTTATATTTATTAAATTATGAAGGTGACAACTTTGGCATAAAATAATATAAGTGTCATAATCACTTTTATAAGACTCCAAACGGTTATATATTAGTTAATTGGATGATTATGGTGTATATATACACTAACAATAAGTTTTGGTCAGGTTTATGGGTCTTTTAATGGGTATTATTATTTCAATAAAAACTATATTACTGATTTTTCACTTAATAAATAATTTCTGCATCATTAATCTATCACCATTAATGAAAATTATTTAATCCCTAAAAATTTCAAATAAATTATCATGATGTATATAATTTTATTCTCTTTCTAGAGACTATTCATGTTTGAAGTTTTATGATGTTTATCACTAAATTAAAATTATTATACTTATAAGATTTAAGAGTGTGACATGTTGTCACTTTCTTTGGTTTTAATAATAATTAAATTATTTTCATGGTCAAAAGTCCATAAAATGAATCTAATCCGACCCTTATGTGATATGGGTATACTTTTAGCCATCCAATAGAATTTTGGCATGTGTTATGGTAATTTTATAATATTATATTTACCCTTAATTACCCAATTTACCTTTAACAATGGTAAATAAAATTTACCGTAGTTACTATTCATAATTCCCAAAAATAAAAAAGTAGCCTATTAACATAATTTGGACCCACTGATTATAAATATGGAATTATTTTTTTCAAATTCAATACACAGAAGTTGCAGAAATTAAATTAAAATTAATACCGTTGTCGAATGAAAACAGGTTTTTGTTTAAAACATTACAAAAGATTGAATTGATTTAACCTACGAATTCAATGTAAAATAAATTCTAACGACATAAATTATATTAAATGGTAAAAATATATTATATTTATACTTTAAATCCATTAAATATTATAATTTAACCATATAAATTTTTACGATGAAAAAAGATGTTTTTAATTAAAATCTAGCGTGTTTTTACTATTCATTAAAATAGGAAAGTTATCAGAAAAATATCAAACCTTTATCCTATGTAAATTTTTATATCCTGATTCAAAAGTAAAATTTTATTTTTTTAAATTGAACTTATAAACATGTCAACAACTAGATTTAAAGTGGGTGCACCATCAAAAGATGGCAAAACTGCATTTTTTGAAAAATACATATTATACCCCAAATATTTATTTTCTTCTTATACCATGTTCTAGAAAATGTGTACGATGAATAAAAATGTTATAAAATTCAAATTTTAGTTAATACTATTCATAACGGCTAGTTCATAATAATATTATAATAATATATCATTGTTTAGTAAAACTCGGTATTACGTACAACACAAGCTATAGAGGAAGGTTGTGATTGCGTGTAATGCAAGCCATGTCAGGGTTGGTGTTGTGAAAGACTCCTTTGTTGTTTTGTTGTAACAGAATCCAACCATTTTTCATTTATACATTATATATATATATACTCAATTTTGCGTAGAATGACTATTATCAAACGAACTTGGAATTGTGTGTAACACAATCTAAGAATAGTGTTGCGTATACTGAAAGCTAATACAGTGTTGCATATAACACAAGATAATCTTGTTGTAGCATAAAACAAAAGACATAAAATATATTAAAAAGAATACATATCATAAAATATTGGGTTGTTACATTCTACCGCCCTTAAAATGAATTTCTCCCTCGAAATTCGATGGGGTTATACATGGTTTTCTACTTGAATGTTTTTTTAATTGAAACCCACATCGTAAAATGAAATACGAAAACAAAACTTTAAAAACTAAAGTATGAAATGTAACGGTTACCCAAATTAACTCATCACTGGGTTTCCACATAGGAGAACATAGGTGAAAATATGGATATGGAAGAGAAATCGAACCATCATGTTCTTGATGGAGAGTGGTAGAGAACATGGATATGAAAACACCAACAATCACAAAGCCACAAATTTGTGATGATCTAAGGTAGCATCTGATTCATCTGATATAAGGGCACTAGGACAACATTTTTGGTTTTCAAGTTCATTTCTCTAAAGTTGAAAATTTTGAATTAGATGAAATACTTGCTTGATTTTGGTACAATCTCACTGTTGTTCGTGCTTTAAACAATTTCCACTTCACCTCTTAAAGAAATGAAGTTGATTTTGTTATTCGTGAAGTGTTAACAGGTCATGTGATAGAATGATGGGTCATTCTATCTGTTTCAAACAAAAGGTTTGCAAAAGATATCAAATATACATAAGTCCATCTATGGTGAGTTTAATCATATACGATTCCAAAAATGAACTTATACTTCTTATATCATACTGCATAATAAAATAAAACTAGTTTCTACTTACCAGGGACTTCCTGTAGGCCATTGGTATGCGATAAAGTCCAGTCTCACTTCCGTTGTGGGTTCGATTCCCACAGCCTTGTCCGACGTGATGGGTTGTCGCTCATCCTGCAGGTTGTCCTTTTTCTAAATCTACATTACTATAACATCCCATCAATAATATCAAAAAAAGTTTTATCCTTAAACAATACTAACTTATGTCCAACATATTCCATTCCAATCTTTAGGCTTATCTAAAATACATCGGTCCAAGCTCATAGTATAAAGAAAATGATTACTTCAAATGTCACATAACAATCACATGAATGCTATCATTTATCCCCCATATATCATAATATATATCTTGTTGTTCAAATTACAAACATGTTAATACCTTAATCATGTATTCTCTTGAAGAATGAATACCCTTTAAACCTTAGTGAAAACATGAAGGTAGTTAAAAGTTAACACTTTCCACATACCAAAATCCTCAAAATTCTATATACTCAAACCATGATATCACTTAGTCCTTATATCAACCATGAGCTCATGAATACAATAAAAAATATCATTATCTTCTTATCCCTTCATTATGCCCATATCATCTACCTTCCAAAATATTTGAATCACTTTTCATGGTTACCAGTACCATAAAATTATTGAAAACCATAAAAGTACCTCAACAACATTATTCTTGAATACCAATACATAAACACTTCAATCCATCCTCTACAATTATTGTCCTGGAATAATTCCTTCCTTGATTTAGAAGTAACTTTTTAGGTCAGGGCATTGAGTTGGGTAATGCCCATGTTCTCCACAAATAAGACATTGAACTCCATAATAGTCTGTCAGTCTATGACCCTTTTCTCCACACATATAACATTTGTCCCTCCACATGATGTATTCCTCAAGGTTCTTCTTCCCTTTTTTAGAAATATCAATCTTCCTTTCTTTATGCTCCTCCACATGTGATCATGCATAAAATTCTATCTTCCTCTTATTTGATAAATTAGGCATACCACTAAATTTCACCTTGTTAATCATATATCGCGATGATTGATTTTTCATAATCAAAATATATTTATCTCTAGGCATTACACAATTTTTTTGCTCATAGTCACCAATTTTTCCATTGGATTCAATGTTAACCGAATTCTTTCTGGTTCCCTCCATTGACTAAAACACAAAAATAATTCTGTGAGAGGCAAAAATCATAAAAGAAAAATAACATAATCAAGGAGGAGTACCATCAATATCTAACATCTTAGGATAAATTCTAAGATCGTTACCATATTTATAGGACTATAACATATACTTATACTTAACCTTAGGGACATCCCTAGACAAACCTTAGAAATATCTCTAGGGATCTCACTAAGGTTTTCGCATCCTAGTCTCCAAAGGTTGACTAATCTTTTCCTCTAATACCAACTGTAGAGACCCGAAGCTTGACGTACATAGATATTACATTACTTTTGAGGAATACTTAATACATAACAAAAATAGACACACAAGGACCATAATAGTTTAGTGTCTTTGGAAACCTGGAACGTAATCTTATAATCGTGGTGAAAGATCTTCAACAACTCCCATAAAGATCTTTCACTTTTTGTTTCCTTAACTAAAACCTTTCTTTTAATCCTGGGGGAAAATAAAACATAAAAAGGTGAGCTCAAATGCTCAGTAAGGGTAATAATGGATAAAATAAAACATACCATATACATTTGAACTTAAAAACCTGAACATAATGTTTAAACATCAAAATCTTGAGAAAAGACATAAATCGTGCAAGTATATAAGGCATAGATCATAATGGAACATAAATCATGATAAAATATAATGGGAATAAAACATGTAATTGTGGCATCTATTAAGCACATGTAATGATTTCCATAGTAGCCAAGGCATTGCTGCCAAGACCATCTTAGTGGACCAAGTCCCTTTCTGAATCGAGTTCACTCCTCATTCCAGTCCTGTAATACTAAATTGGATTAACTTACCGTTCCAGCCATGTCTATCTCATGAGATATAAATCTTTACACAATGCATTGGAGGGAGATATAGGTCCCACCCATCTCATAATGAAATCATTCTTACTTTTTCCACAAAACAAACATACATCATTCATAAAAACCCAATAAATAAAATGGGTTTCATAAACTTCATCCCATCATCAAATAATCCATATAAAAGAAATGGATATCATTTCATAATAAAAAAAGTGAAACCATGTAAATCATAGAGACATTATACATGAAACATACACATATGAAATAATGTTATCTTAGATGAAAAAATGGTTTTGATAAAACACTTGAAATGAATTCTTGAGGAAAATATCCTTTCTTCTTCAAAATCAATTTCTTTTCACAAAACGTCATGCAATTTTAAAAAAAGGGATTTCATTCAAAATATACATTAAATCTTTTGGATGAAGCATCATGAAAATAAGGCTTTATAAAACCGTAAAAATCCTTTCATTCCGTATAAGTTAAAAAAACATTCTTCTCGTACTTTTTCCGGAAAAGTCAAAAAAATACCACTTTGGGTAAACAAAAGAATAGTTCCTTCCACACAATGGGGTAAAATTAAAAATGGGTAGAAAAAGGACTTTAAACATAAATGAAAACAATTTTATAAAACATGGACAAGGATGATAACAATAACCCTAGTAAATACTTACGAATAAGTATCTCGGATAAAAATGAGATTTTAAAATTTTTCCCTTACCTTAGGTCCGATATGCTTCGTACGTACCTGAACCTCCTGTATAATGATATAAATAATGTCATTGACTCATTACATAATCATATTCATTGTTATGATATCATATATGTTTCACGTATGACATTATATTACCCGTTCTTTTGTAAATTCCATGTTAAAGCAGCGTTTTGGGTAAAATCATGTCATTTATCGTATGTGTTTCGACTTGTCGTTCTTGATATTATTACTTATCTCCTGATTTACATAATTCCAGAATGTAAAACATGATTTATATATAATATATATTCATTATATACATATATATTATAGATCTATAAAAGGAATTAAATACACCGTTCATAGAGACTGTAGGTCGTACGAATGCATGAACGCTGTTTTCGTTTTCTTATTGAATTGAATGAAACTAAATAGATGACATAAATATATATATACATAAACCCAGTAGAATTATTATTTCATATATTTCATTATTATTCATTACATAAACTTTATGATCATTCATGTATGGTTAATCATGTAGAATGAATCTCATCGCGTCGTGGAGACGGTAGTCCAAACTTAGCACGAGCGATGATATCATTCACATAATTATAGAATTGGAGTGAATGGTATAATATATCAGAATCAGTATGATGTTATAGTAACAATATATAGTTATTCTTTACACCATTATACCCATCCATGTATGGTGTTGGTGGAAAAAAATATTACACCACGGCGTGGAGACGGTATTTCGTACGTACGCACGCGAGGTGATTTTATTTTCTGTAGGATGTATAGAAGGTGAAATAGGGTTGTTTGATATTTATAACAACATATCAGTATATGAGTTATACTGATGTTATTACTTCATAATGAACAAACTACAGAAGAAGATGTGGAATAAAAAATAAAGTTGAAAGAATCGGTAATGGACATTACCTCTTCCTTGAAGCGCCTCTTTGAGACCTCCTCTTAGGGAATTAAAATTGGTCTTTTAAGGAGACCAGGACCTCTAGGATGTTTCTCGAGATGTGGGGAAGTGAAATGGACAGATGTTTTCTGAATTCAAGGCTCAAATGGTCTGATGAAGAGTGGGAGGAGGTTCCCTTTTATAAGGGAGGAGAGGGGCGCCTTTGGGAATCCTAAAAATATTAATTTATAATAAATATAACCCCACTTAACAACCTCCAAAAATGACTCATATTCGGATATTTATATGATATAGGGTTGTAATATCATCAAAAAATAAAATTTAGACATGTTAGGAAATTATTTTCAACATTATCAACTTGATTTATCCTTACTTAATCAATTTAATTTTATTTGTCGTAATAACATTCTAAATTTTAAATTATAACAAATAATTACTTATTTGTTGTGAATTGTCCATAATTGGATAATTTATAACATTTGTGACCATATAAATTTAAATTTATAATTTGTATATATTATTGTTATTTTTAAACAATTTTATAATATGTTATTTTTATAAAATAACAATAGTGTCAATTTTGACACTATTCATTTATTTGAATTTAAATAAAATATATATAGAAGAAATGTTCGAACTAAAAGATTTAATAGATTCATAAAAGGTCATATGTATCTACAAAATTAGTGGAGAACATTAAATAGTTCATATAATATTTATTTTATTATTTTTAAAACCATTTATTTGGTTTATCTCTTAATAAAATAATTACTACAACATTTTTGTATATTTATTTAATATACTTATTTGTTGCATAAAAATTAAAATTAAAATACTATGATGAAGATAAATCTATTAACTTTCATAATAATACTTCTGTTCGAATTTATAATCTTAAAATCACAATATTTAAATTGTTATATTTATTAAATTATGAAGGTGACAACTTTGGCATAAAATAATATAAGTGTCATAATCACTTTTATAAGACTCCAAACGGTTATATATTAGGTCATTGGATAATTATGGTGTATATATACACTAAAAATAAGTTTTTGTCAGGTTTTTGGGTCATTTAATGGGTATTATTATAATGACCCATACTTTACATACATTGTTAATACTTCAAAATTGAAGCACACTTATTACAACATATGACAAAACCACAAAGGACCGTATAGGTATAGTGTCTTTAGAAACTGGGAAACATAAACAACTGGTTCATAAATGTTCTACTGTGTCTCCCATTTATTTCATCATATCTAGGGTCCCTTTTAGCATATTCTACTTAATATCCATCTTCCTGACCTGGGGAAAAGAAAACATAAAACGGTGAGCTCAAATTCTCAGCAAGGGAAAATAAAGGAAATAAAAATCATATCATATCTTTTTGAAAATCAAAACCTGCAAAAGAGATCATAATATCTTATCATGGAATAAATCATAGAAGTGAAAATGAGATCCCCATAATCATAACATGAAACATGAAACTTTGTGGCATGCACACATAATCATGGAAAATCATTTCTTGTTAGTCATGACTCATTGCCAAGACTATCTTAGTGGACAAAGTCCCTTTCTGAACCGAGTCACCCTCGTTCCAGTCCTGTTTCACTGAACCGGTATAACCTACCGTTCCAGCCATGTCTATCTCATGAGATATAAAATCTTTACCCAATGCATTGGAGGGAGATATAGGTCCCACCCATCTTATAATGAATCCTTTCTTATGTGTGCCACATAATCATAAATCATACATCATCGCATAACACATGTAACAAAAATGGGATTCTTGAAACATCATGACATCATAAAACAATTCATATACGATAAAGGAATTCATAAAAATAATTCCATCACAACATAATCAAATAAATGTAATAATAGGGATAAAAACAGAACCCTTTATTATCTTAGATGGAAAAAATTTTTGATAAAACACTTGAACTCCATTCTTGTGGAAAATATCCTTTCTTCTTCAAAAACATTTTTCCTTTCATAACATGTCATACGACTTTAAAATAAAAGAATTTGATTAAAAATAAACTTGAAAACTTGTAAAGTAAGCCTTTTGGAAATAATGTTTTAAAAATCCATTCATGCCGTATAAGTTAAAAAAAACATTCTTCTCGTACTTTTGTCAGAAAAGTCAAAAAAGTACCTCGTACGAAAAACGACAAAAAATTCCTTTCATACATATTACTAAAAACTCACCGAAGGGTAAAAATGGATTTAAACAATTGTAGGTGGATGGAAATAATATTACATATTGATGAAACATGGATGTGGATGTTAAAATACACCCCAGTAAATACTTACGAATAAAAAATCTCGGATAAAAATGAGATTGTGATATTTCCCTTACCTTATGTCAAATTTTCTTTGTACGTGTCTGAAGCTCCTCTTCTTTGGAACGCCTCTTTGAATCCTCCACTTAGGGATCTAAGATTGGTCTTTGAGGAAGACCAAGACCTCTAGGATTATTCTATGGAAGTGGAGAGGAGAAAATGGTAGGGGTTGGCCGAGCTTGAGTGCTCAAATTGGTGTGAGGAGGAGGGGGAGGAGGTGCCCTTTTATAAGGGAGGAGAGGGGCACCATAAGAATATCTCAAAATATTATTTTATATTAAAGTCAAAATCGGTTTATAATGGTTCCAAAGGGTCTTATTTAGAAGCTAAAGTGGGGATGGGTCGAAATCCTATCAACCAATAGGATTTATACAAGTTTAGGGTATTATTTTAACCTTATCAATTAGATTTAACTCTAAGTTAATTAATTTAACTTTTACCGTGTCTTTTTGTTTTCTTTCACTATATGGTTAATACACTTACTATAACATGCCAAACGAACCCCAAATTGTTTATTATTAATATATATATCCTTATCTAAGTTATTTGGCCGAACCATAGATTTTTAGGAATAAAATAACAATTAATAATATAATATTTGATTCAAAAACTATTTTGTGTCAATTTTGACACTATTTGATATATGATTTTTGTGAAAGTCATAACAGAATTATATGTTCGAAACAAGTTGATTAAATAAACATTAATATATCATACTAACCTATGAAATTATTGGAATTCATAAAAAGTCTCAAATTACATTTATTTTGGTGTTTATAACATCATTTATGTCAATATTTCATTAATAAGATAATTACTGCATCATCATTGTGTCATAAATAAATTAAGTGTTTTAATGTCTAAAAATTAAAAATAAAATACGATTATGTAGGAAATATTTTTAGCTTTCTAATGAATATTTATAGTCTAATTTATCTAATGTATAACCCCATATTAAAAATTATTTACTTATTAAACTTTGATTTTAACTATTTTAACCCTTCTTTAAATAAATTAATAATAAATGTCCTAATCTAATCCTAGTGGGCCTAAATGGTCATATTTTATTCCTAAGTTTGTTTTTGGTTGAATTACACTTGGCCAATAGAATTTGGACATGTGTTAGGGTAATAGTAATATCATATTTACCCTTAGTTACCCTATTTACTATTAACCGTGGTAAAAAAAGTAAAAAGTTACTATTCACCAAAAAATTATTTTTATCTCATTGAACCACATTTTACTTACTGATATCAACCGTGTCTGTCGGATTTTCGAAATTCCATTCACAGAAGAGGTAAAATTAAGTTTTATGCAAAATTCAGTTTTTAACCTACCACTTAGTGGTTTCACTATTCATCAAAAATTGAATGTTTTCAGAAAAATACCAAAATTTTACCCTGGGCTAATTTCGATATTCTGAGTCCAAAAATGAAGTCCATTTTGAAAAATAAAATTTATAAAATTTTAAAAAGTGGTTATTACTATTCATAACGGCTAGTTTTAATAGCATATTGTTGTTTAGTGAAACTCGGTATTGCGTACGACGCAAGCTATCGAGGAAGGTCACGATTGCGTGTAAAGCAAGCCAAGCAAGTGTTGTGTAGAAAAAGATTCCTTTGATGATTCATATAACATAAAAGTCTCGGGTGTTACAATTATTATATCAATAAAAACTATATTACTAATTTTTCACTTAATAAATAATTTCTCCATCATTAATGTATCACCATTAATGACAATTATTTAATCCCTAAAAATTCTAAATAAATTATCATGATGTAGATAATTTTATTATATTTCTGGAGACTATTCATGTTTGAAGTTTTATGATGTTTATCACTAAATTAAAATTATTATACTTATAAGATTTAAGAGAATGACATGTTGTCACATTCTTTGTTTTAATAATAATTAAATTATTTTCATGGTCAAAAGTCCATAAAATGAATCTAATCCGACCCATAGGTGATATGGGTATACTTTTATCCATCAAATAGAATTTTGGCATGTGTTAGGGTAATTTTATAATATTATATTTACCCTTAATTACCTGATTTACCTTTAACTATGGTAAATAAAATTTACCGTAGTTACTATTCATAATTTCCAGAAATAAAAAGTATCCTATTAACATAATTTGGACCCATTGATTCCAAATATGGAATCAATTTTTTCAAATTCAATACATAGAATTTTCAGAAATTAAATTAAAATTAATCCCGTTGTCGAATGAAAACGGGTTTTTGTTTAAAACATTGCAAAAGATTGAATTAATTTAACCTACAAATTCAATTTAAAATCCATGCTAATGACATAAATTATTTAAAATGGTAAAAATATATTCTATTTATACTTTAAACCCATTCAATATTATAATTTGACCATATAAATTATTACAATGAAAAAAGTTGTTTTTAATTAAAATATAGTGTGTTTTTACTATTCATTAAAATATGAAAGTTATCAGAAAAATATCAAAACATTATCCAATGTAAATTTTTATATCTTGATTCAAAAGAAGAATTTTATTTTGTCAAATTTAACTTATAAACATGTCAACAACTAGATTTAAAGTGTGTGTGCCATAAAAAGGCGGCAAAACTGCATTTTTTGAAAAATACATATTTTACCTGAAAAATTTATTTTGTTCTTATACCATGTTATAGAAAATGTGTAAGATGAATAATATTGTTATAAAATTCAAAATTTAGTTAATACTATTCATAACAGATAGTTCATTATAATATTATAATAATATATCATTGTCTAGTATATCCCGGTATTGCGTACAACACACGCTATCAAGGAAGGTCGTGATTGCCTGTAATGCAAGCCATGTCAGGGTTGCGTGTTGTGAAAGACTCCTTTGTTGTTTCGTTATAACATAATCCAACCATTTTTCTTTTATACGTTGAATATATATATATATATATACTCAATATTGCGTAGAATGACTATTATCAAACGAACATGGAATTGTGTGTAACACAATCTAAGAATAGTGTTGCGTATACTGCAAGCTAATACGGTGTTGCGTATAGCACACGATAATATTGTTGTAGCCTAAAACACATGACATCAAATAAATTAAAACGAATACTTACCATAAAATATTGGGTTGTTACAGAGGTAGTTTCTCATTACAAAGTTTTTTCATTCCCATGATAATGAAAACTACACTTCGTAAATTTAGAATACAATCCTTAGAATTTCAATGCCTAAGGGGGAGTTAGATGTATTCATCATCATTCATGACCAAAGGGAGATGAGTTTTAATTTCAAAGTCTATTAAAAATTTTCAATGTCCATATACTCTTTTTCGTAAGGATTTTTGTGCTTTCAAAAAAGGGGGAGATTGTTAAGTCAATAAGGGTTTCCTTATGAATTTTCCATTCCTTCTTGTTTTGAAAATCACAAACATCTTATAAATAATAAAATCTATATTTTACTTCTATACAGAAATTTTCCTTCCATAAGAAAATTTACCCTAACCTAGATTTCCTTAAAAATATCAATATTTTTCTTCAGTGTAAAAATCAGATTCATATCAAAATCTTGGAATCATATAATGATTAGATATGAAGCATTCTGATTTAGGATCTGAATTCTGGATATGAACTCTAATAAAGTTCCACTCCGAATTCTGGATACGAACACTAACAATGTTCAACTCTGAATTCTGGACTCTGAACATTTATAAGTTCGACTTATAACATTAATAAGTTCATCTTCAAACATTTATAAGTTCGACTTCAAACTTTTATAAGTTCTCCTCCGAACATTTATATGTTCGACTCCTAAAATTTATAAGATCGAATCCGATCTTTTACTAGTTTAACTCCAAACGTTTATGAGTTTGACTCTGAACTTCTACAAGTTAGACTTCAAACTCTGTAAGTTCAAATTCTGAACTCTGGTTGGACCGGACTCTGAATTTCCTTTGAAATTCAGACTCCGGACATCTACAGAATACAGATTCCTAATTCTTATAAAACAGAATCCAAATATCCTTTTATTAAAGACTCCTAATTACATTTTTGTTAGACTCTGAACTTTTATTTGATTACATGCAGAACTTCAGTTATTCCTATGCTTACACTTATAAAACGATGTCGTCCTTTCTGTTTCTAAATAACCGTAGGTTGATTGACACTTGCACAGGTCCCTCCGAAATTCAATGAAAATATGACTGTTGGAGGAGGGGGCCACCTGTTGGAGCTTCGCCTATAAATAAGAGTTCATTTGAAAAGCCCCAAGAACACTGAACTTCGAAAACTTTGACATCAGTGCTTATATGTTGTTGAAGTGATTTCTAGAGAGAGAGGCTCTTATTAACTCTCAAGCATCGTGCAGAAAGTTTGAACGACTTGTTCAAACTTTGCCTTGTGTAGATTTTGTTGTGCGAATCCAAATGTTGGTGATTACATTCGAGGGATTCCAGGGATAAGAAGACATAGGTTCAAACACCTTGAATTTGAGAGCTTCCTTCCTGAGGAAGACATAGGTTCCAACTACCTTGATGTTGAGGGATAGCGGGGATAACAAGATAGAGACTCTGATCTTAGTATCGTGGGCTTACCCTGGTGTGGGTAATACATACTTTCTTGAAAGTATAAATCAAGGTACCTTTGTCTAGGGTTGTTGGGTACCCTTATCTTTGAGTTAAAAGACTTATATCTTGTTACTTGTAGTCTTACTACTTGTTTTTTTCGCTGAATTTTGTATTGTAAGGAAAGTATAACCTTCTTATATTTCATTACACTTGTACTCTGATTCATTTAGAATCTATATGGTTTAAGGTATAATCTCATATTTTAAACTTTCATTAAGTTTCAATTTTCCGGAATCATATTTCTTGGATCCATCTTTTCGGAATCGGTTCCCAATTTTAAGCTAGTGTATATAACATGATGTTTGTATCTTCAAACCCTATACCAATCATTCATTTTGTGATAGAGGTGTTGTAAATTTACTTAGTTTAACCTTTTTAAACTTAGATCTTTCCTTCTTTAAGGAAATTTTTAAAGTGTACAATTCAACCCCCCCCCCTCTTGTAGATTGAGCATCTACATCGTTATTTCGATCATACAATTATAGCTTCTAATAAAGTATCAATGTTGATATAAGCTAATATTCCATGCATAATTTCTATGAAGAAATCAATTTCTAATGATCAAAAGTAGTACTTCATATGATTCTTTGTTAGTTGAAAATTGTTTCCATCGAATATCATAATTACATTATGATTAATAACCTCCATTTCATTTACAGAGATAGAACTAATTACTTTAAAAAATTTCATATGATACCAATTTTTAGGTCCACTCGGTCAAATACACAGATATGGGGGGTGAATAATGTTATGATAGATTAAAACTACTACCAATTTGGATCTTTTTTTTTCATTAAACAAAACACACTTCTCTTTTTCTCCCATAAAAATATTTTAAATGAAATGAAACCATGCACAGGACCCAGTGAGTTGTTCATGTTTCACACTCAATGGAATATGTTCAAGGATCATACAATGAAAATGTTCTGATGTACCAACACCACTAAAGGTCACTACCAATTACAAGGTTTGTCCTAAATCATCAATGCCTAGGATCACTTCCTTTATAAGTATTACAGTTTTTCTCACTGCATTCCCAAGGGTCACTCCATATGTCACACCTCTTGGTTGACTACTGATTGAATGGATCACCGTCTTCCAATTATTTTTCTCACTACTTTTGGAGGGGATCCAATCATAGGTTATGGACATGTATATCCCTTCATTTTCATGAAATAACACATACTCAACTATAGATAAATTCTCTTTTGACAGATTTGTTTCACCTATAGATGAATTTTTTTTCTACACACTGTTAGTTTACATTATATTTCTCCCATGAACTGTTATTGTGCTTTTGAAAGTTTCCTTGAGTTCTCCATGATGCACCTAGAATCCTCATCATGCTTCTTTTCTTCCTCTTCATACTTTTTAGTAAGTATGGTTCGTGGATGACCTCTCCTACATGAACGATCCCTCATCTACATATGGTCCCTTCTTTGTGGATTGTCTCAGCTTATGCGAATTGTTTCTCATCAACATAATACCTTTTCCTCTATGGACCATATCTCATCCATTTATCAGGTCTTCCCCATCTTCATACCAGTCATTCCTCCTCCACATACCACATCCTTTTCTGTCTATATTTATCTGCAAAAACCTTCGGCAGATTTTCATCCACACGAACAACTTGACAGAATTATCCCTCGTGAAACACATTCAGACTAACATGAATTCCCGGAGTGATGATTTTATTTAATGGAATTCAATGTCTTTAATGATGGTATTAGTTATAATTATATAGAAAAGTAGATTTTAAAAATATTCTAATACAATATTACCCAAATCCTCAATGTGGCACCGCCTTCACTGCGTATCGTGCATCATCCACAAGCCAAAATTTTCCACTGAACCATTTTACCAACATGGTCAAAATACGACCTCTCTTAGTATGTGGAATCCAAAATCTCTATCATGTTTTCACCAAAAACGAAATTAGATGTTTCTAAAAACACCCCATCATTTCCTTGAATGATAAGACATCATATGTACTACAAGCCTCCCGCTTATATCATACCTTCACAATGAGTTTACTTCATTATGCGAACCATTACACCTATACAGGTCACATACTATTTTCCATTTTGTGAACCATTTTTTCTACATGTTTAATAGTACACAAATTTCATAACAAGATTCTTGATCTGTGAACTATTCCTAGAAATCCCATTTTATGTACTGCGTTTGTGAAAAACATTCAATTTCCAAAAAAGATCCTGATTTTAATGCCCAAAAATTTTGTATATAGTTGGAAACTACACCACCTTATACACCTACATCTTAAAACACAAACCATACCCATTAATGATAACATGGATTTTCGAAAAACACAATAATACCCAAAACATAGAGAGATGACACCATGTGATAATTTCACACAATAAATATGGATGAACTATGATAGGATATCACGAACTGGAGACAACAAATTCCTCCACCAACACTCTACCAAATCTTGAAATTATACTCCATGCAAGGAAGTGTATAATTTTTTTGTGGAGAACTATAAATTATTCCTAGTAAAAAATCATACACTATGAATTTGTGATTGATTGCACATAGGAACAAAATATAATACTTCTAACATCCTCCTATTACACCATCAAAAAGTGTTTCTAATAGGTAAAACTTGGGGAATAGCCTACGAGATAAAGAGGATAACATAATAACTCTTCGTGATTAGTTGATATCACTTGAATGAATTTTTTCACGTCAACTTGACCATGTGAAGGGTATCCCATCTGTCAGTTGGGTCACAAGAACCCTAAAATAAAATAATAAAAGAAAAAATAGAGAATAAAATGCAATAAAAGGATAGAATAATTTCAAAAACAAAAGATACATATGTGAAGAACATATATGTGGATCCTCGTGCACTTCACCTGACATACCAAGATCATGAAACAGCACCATGACAAGTATGTTAAGAAATCTGATGCTCCCATGACATGATATTTGATTCAAAAAAAATTATCTTTTACATGTAAATAAATTAAAATTATTCCATCTTGGGCATTCCTCCCATCTATTTTGGAGGCATATATTAAATCCAGCCATAGATTGTGGTGTCCTCCATACATATCACATATGTTATGTGGTGACTCCAAGACAAGTCTACTAGGCCGGACATTGACACCGATATATTTCATTCTTGATCATGCAATATCCTACGAAAATGTCATCTAGATCATGCGCCACCCTCCATACTTGTTATCCTGGAGCATGCATCGTTCTCCAGAAATGATAGTCAGTAAATGAAACACCCTCCAAATATGTGTGCCTCGGTTATGTGATGTATTCTATAAATGACCTCTAGTTCATTTCGTATCCTCCATACATATCATCCTGGATCATGTGAAATCCGTTCAAAAAGTCATGCAGGTCACACGGAACACTCCAGACATGTTAACCATAATCATGGGTAATTCTTTGGAAAAGTTAGTGAGGTCATGCAACACCCACCAGATATGTTAGCTTGGATAATACGATATCCTCCTGATATGTTATCCAATTCATGGGGATCCCTATTTTCTTGGTCGTGTGGCACACTCAATGAATGCCATCCTATATCATGTGATGTTCTATAGATAAGTCATCAGGTTTTTGAGGCACCCTATAGATATGTCATCCATGGTTATGCGATGTCTTCCTGACAAGGAATCTTCACCATGTGATTTCATCTAGATATTTCATTCAGATCATGCAATGTCCCTCAGAAAAGTCATCCATATTGTGTGATTTTATTTTTACATATCATCTAGTCAACCAAGACATGTCAATACTTCTTCAATAATTTTAGTAAAATGATATAAACATTTTAGGATGAAAAACGTTAAATTTCAATTAGACAATCAAGACATGTTGACCTGGCATCCTGGGATATGATAAAATTTTCCAACGTATATATAATGTAAAAATAATTTTATAATACTAGATCAGTGGAATAATATGATATTAGCCACATAAAATGGAAACCCAAGTATGTGTTCCCCTATAAGCGGCATAATATAATTTTTACCCCATAAAAGGTAATTCTCAACATATAATCCCTAATCAAATCAAACTATGATGACTCTGATTCCATCCATAACCAAGATAAATAGGACACCTTTCTATGTCCCATGATAATATTGGAATACTCTTAAGTCTAATCCCCTATATGTCACAAAAATTATAACTAGGGGGACCCAATCACTCTCATGGGATGATCATTATGACTCATCCACCAACAGTTTATGAAATCATCTAAAAAATCGTGATACTGATTCTTAACATAATCATGTTACATAGGCCACCTTTATAAGTATCACGGTCTATATTAAATATCTAAAGGGGAACCATAGTGTGTATACCCTTATCAGCATAATTTTATGATATGCCCCTATGTTAAGGAAAAATAATCTTCTAATACCTAATCAAATAGAACTATGATGAATCTAACTAATTCAGTATCATATATATATATATAGGATTATTTCCTATGTATTGAGCTCAAATGGCCATCTACATTGGTCTGAGACCATCCATATCTGCAAAATTAATACCATTGGGACCCAATCTATCTGATGGGATGATCATTCTGCCTATCCACGAGAAGAGTGAGAAATCAATTGAACTATATTGTCTATTATTCCATCCATAAAATGAATATTTTTTTCCTTCCTAAGGATAAATCTACATATTAAATATTTAGTGTAAACCCACAGTGTTTAAACACTGATCAAAGGAATAATATGATATCCCCCTATAATAGATCACTCAATGTGTAACCCCTAGTCAAATCAAATGTGTATGGCTCTGATTCCTTCCACAACCAGGATTTGTAGGATACCATAATATGGCATGAGATAATATGTGAATCCACATTTTTTTAATCCCCTCCAAGTCTCTGACATTCTAACCATCGTGACTCAATCACTCCCATGGACTGATTATAATTCCTTAACCACCAGCGGTTCGATAAGGCAACTGAACTATGTGAACTCTAATTTAATTTATAACAAATATTCATAGAATTCCTTCATGGGGATTTAGCTTCAAATTAATCATTCTATGGTCTATCATATTTCATAAGTCCTCTATTTAAATGTAGTGAGACTGGTTACTTGCTATCATTTTTTTCTTCAACCTTGAAAGGTTTAGATAGGTTGATGGAGTTGAAATGATCATATCATTCAAATTATGAATATCTACCATATATAGAAACCACTTTTTGGTAGACCTTGTCAGTGGAATGTTACGACTAACCCCACATAAGGGAATCTACCTTGAAGAAAGCCCCATGGAAATGAATGATTTACAATAAATTTGATTCATGTTATAATTGGTTCATATTGGACACCTCATCGAGGATTGATATCAACATAGGGTTCCTAAGTTCCCTCAAACATATCCTTTCTTCATGATGTTAAATTTCAATCGTTTACCAAACTATATGGGTTTGGTTTCCTGTTATACATTGGATATGTTGGATTTCTTATAATGGATTAATCCCATCTTCAAAATATTAATCACCTACTTGGAAGGTATTAGTCTATAGAGTGCTTGTAATTTGGATTTTAAAATATATGTATCATTCTATTATGGGGAACGAGATGAATAACCTTATTTTCATATATATGGACTCATCAATAGGACCAACTATAGAAATGGACAGTTTTATTACATGGTCATATTATTAGGGTAACCAGACCCATTTCAAGATTAGGAATAAATTTTTTAACATATCATTTATCTATAAGAGAATATTATCGTAGAAAATAATTCCCCCTAATATGGATTTATGTGCCCAACCTCCAATCCTCTCTACCAATATGATTTCCAATTTTACATTGGGTCTGAAACCCCAATTGACTTTCAACCTATGGAAAGTAGGTATGTAGTAAGTTATGGATATAGGTATGATTGGTAGTTTTTTTGAAAGATAATAATGAATTGGAAACATAAAATAAATGATTTTACAGATATTAAACCACCAATAATGAAGCTGTCAATCCATTTTCCCCAACTATGCATGTGATATCTCCCCCAAAACAAAGATGGTGAACCCAATGTAAAATCATTTAACTATAACATCTCATTCATTGGATTAAAAGGATATACTAACCAGTTCTTGCTGGACCATTTTGATCCCTCCATATGGGTCACCATAAAAATTCTATTTTGTTGTGAAATATTGATAAAAATTTATTAAAAATTCTTAAACCCAAGGATAGTATAAAAAAATATATAAATTATAATATCAATTTGAATGTTCATAATTGTGGGATATAAATTTTTTATAGTCATTTCATAATATGAAATTTTTTAGAACATTCATTATATTGTGTATTGCTTTAATTATTTGATATTTTTAGGGAAATGAAACATTTCCTTTTCAATTTATATTATGTATATATTTTTCAAATTCTAAATAGATTATACATTTCTGTACTAAAATCATGATAAATTCAATCATCAAAATTTTATGATGCAATTTAAAAAATATATTATCTTAAGACCAAAAATATATCATTTCATATTATGTATTATGAATAATTAATTAAATAAATATAAAATATTTTTATTTTGGCCATGAATATTTTATAGACACTTTGGGAATCAAAATTTTGAAACCGCAAGTCTAGGGACCTAGAGCCCATTGTTAACATAGAACATTGGTACAAAAAACAAGAGATCACATAACTTGATATTGAGATATCTGTTAGTGCTAGGATACTCGGTGCACTATTTATTCATGGATTACAATGTTAAACATGAAACTAACATTAAAAATATTAATTTAAATTTATTATTTACTCTCGTATATCTTTGAAATCATTATATGTCAACTTTATTGTACATTTCGGAAAGTAAAACATTATATTTGGAGATCATAGATTCATAGTAAGGTAAATAATTTAATGGAATATATCGTAGAATAAATAATTCATGCGAAATATGGAAGAGAAAAACAATAATAAAATACACCAGAAAATTAATATAATGAAATTGAAATATTTTTATTGATGAGATATAAACATAAATAATTAAATTCAAAAAATAACTATATTCACAATGATATAATACATAATTAGGAATATCATGATCCTACTAGGAAGACCTCATTCCATGGAATCATAAATAAATTAGAAAGAAAGACCCAAAATACCCAAATTGGTTTGTCTCATAAGACAGCCTAATGCATCTAGGAGCTACAATGCAACCCACTCATCACTTACCACATCAAATGAATTTATCATAAGAAAATAGTTAATAATCAATATAAAAATAATCAACTTTCATATTATTTTTTTAAAACTAACATGAAAAATGTCAATTTTTCCCTAGCCCATAATTAAATAAATGTGATCTTAATCTATCCAAAAAAATTAGTTTAAGAATATCATTAGAGTTTATCCCAAGATAACAATAAAACCACTTAAAGTATATTGAAATATTTTAAAAATATATTCTACTAAGACTATATAAATTCACATTAAAAACATTAAGATATGTCCAACTCTATTGAACGAATTTTAAAACATATAACTCCTAGAAAAAGGAGAGTATTAATTTATCTGAAAAACTATGGAATATTTTAGTGGAAACTTGAAAAATAATAAATTCTATGAATCACGGGGGGAACTCAATTATACTATAATGTTAAAAATAGTTTCCCCCACATTTTTAAATATCAAAAGTGTGTCATTAATGATTTTTAAAAAAAATACTTTAATAATTTCTAAATTACATAAATGGTAGTAAAATATTTTTCTAAACCATTTAATAGTATTTAATAACATTAATAAATCAATTTATATGAACATGGACATGAAATAAAAAATTCATTGGTCAAATAGGGGAAATATTTTTATTTTTTCTTAGAAAACGTTCTACATTATTTTGATTTACCAATAGATAAAAATGAATGGAAAACATGAAATACTCATGTGTAAATAGGGAATAATAATATATAATTTTTTAATAGATAAATTTCATATACTTCCCTTATGGTAACACAAACATAAGAAAACCATAATAAGAATGGCATTATGAAACAATCCAATACCTTAGACACAATTTTGGTTTAACACATTATAAGATAATAAAAAATATATTTATATATTAAAATACCTATATTGAAATAAAATATTTATTTATATTACTATATACAATTAATTATTAATTATTTTACACATTTAATAATATTTGTATACTATAATCAATATTTGAGTATTAACAGTTCCATATTGAAAACATGTTCAAATTCGATGTGTTGAAAACATTATCCTTCTCATGGATTCATCAATTTTTATGATACTAAAAATTTCATTATTATAATTATAATAATGTTAATATAAATTTATAACCATCCACATAAAATGAAAATGGTAAATTTATTATATCATTTCATAGAGAAGGTACAATGTATGTACACAGGAGTGATATTTTCATTTTTTTAATGGATAAAAATAAAAATTAATAGAAAATTGCTTAATTATAAAAAATATTAATTATATTAAAAATATCTTAATTATTCATTATATCTATATTTATGGCTATCTATATATTTTGTATGTGAAAAATGAATCACATCTCTTCGTCGAGGTAGTAGTCCACACATACGCATGAGTGTCAATAATATATTCTCCAGAATGTAAAATAAGAATAAAATTTTAGATACATTATCATAAAAATATTTATTAATATTGAATATTACAATTTCAACACACAAAATAATATTTTATTATAATATTATACTACTTATCCTACATAGAATAAAACATCATACTTTAATTGACATAGGATATACTACAAAAGTATTATTTAAATGTGATCATCACAGCCAAACCATTAAATTGGTTGTATGAATGGGAATTAAGAAAATATATATATATATATAAATAGTAATATAAAAAAAATTGTTTATTAATTTATAATTTATATGTAATCTATTTCTAGTAAAATAATTTTTTGATTGAAAATTATTTTTTGTTAAAAAATGTTTTTTCCAGGTGTTTTATTTTTTTTAGTCTCACAACTCCATAAATTATATGATAATATTTATGATATAATAAATTATTTAACTAAAATATACCAAGATTTTAAAATTTTTACAACATTTAATCATTTAATTCTCCATGAAATGGGAAATAAAATCATCATTGTATATATGCATGGATTACTACCAAATGAATTGATCTATTTTATTTCTTCGACACCATTTATCGATATATATTCTGATGTATATAATTTAAATATATTATATTTATGAAATACTTATGATTCTATTAATATAATATATGATTTACCATTTTACCATCCCACCCATTACAAAAAAAATGATAACGTCTCACATGGTTATGTACATACTACCATTTCCATAATGTGACATGATTATTCTTTCATATCCACCATTCCAAAGTGATTATAAATATATATAATAAATATATTATATTTATATCCTTATTAATATTATGGGTTATATGGAACCATAAGAATGATTCCTGTGATGAAACTATCAAATTGAAAATGACACGAAAAATGAAATAATTAACACACATAAAAGAATATTTCAATATGGAATTATTAATAAATTTGTGATGAAATTTAATAATTGGATAATATAGGATAGTATAAAAATATATATATTTATTTCATGGAATTATAATAAATTTAAAATTAATATATAGGATTTTAAACTCACTTATGAAGAATGTTGAACCTGTGGTAAGGGTATATTATCTTAAATTTCCTTTTTCAACATATATGTAAATTTATGAACATTGTTTTATAAATTTTCTATATGATGTCCCATTTACATGTTATATAATGAGGTAATATGTAATAATTTTAATAATATTATTATCTTAATTATTCCTCTTTTAATGTTATTTCCTTCAAATGTTAACAAGGCCATATTGATTAATTTAAAAATATCAATTTTAACCATGTTTGTTTATGATTACATTTTTATTGTGTGAATATTATGATAATATAATTGAAACCCCATTAATTTTAGTATGGAATTATTCCTAAATTAATATTCATGTAATGAAACCATTTTCGTATTTTTGGTAGGTAATATCATTAATAAATTAATCTAATAAAATCCAAACTTACTTCCTCTTAAGTCAATGAATACTCTATTATTTGGTCATGTTTTTTAAAAATAATTCAAGAATGTTATTTTCTATGATAAATAAAATTTAATTGAAAATTTAAAAATAATTTAATTTAATTTCAATTGTATAATGATAAATATTTTAAAAAAATTTCCTATCAACTATTTTTCATTAATTCTAAAAAAAGATGAAAAAATTTTAGTTATGTTATATGGAATGAATGACTTTTCACACCATCATTAACATATTTCTAAATGATTAACTGTCTAAACATTCAATGATTATTTTGAATGAAATTAATTTTTTCAATATTTTTGAATTTCCTATTTGAATGTTTATAAATAATTTAAAAATTTTCTCAAGATTTCATAGAAATCCAATAATATTATTTTATAGGTATTATCATAAATTTGGAAGAATTTTTATGATTCATATTCTTTTATAAAGATATAATCAAATTCTACCATATAATTTATTTTTCTTGATTGGTTATAATCATTCTATATTATTTCATTTACTAGGGAAACAATGGTGTTCTGTATTCTTGGTTCAATGAACATAATTATTGATTTATAATGATTTTGAGAAATAAAATTATTAATCACTCAATATATGAGGAATGCATAGGAAATTAATTTTAAATGTGTAAACCAAATCTAGATATCCCCTCTATACATAAATAAATTTCATTAGAATAAACAAGATAAAATGATGTATTGACTAAGGCTGTAAGATCATGTTAAAATAGTTAGATATTGGGTGTATGTCAGCCTATAAAACGATAATGTATTCATCGAGAGGCATTAGATGAATTAAAATTATTTGTTTGAGGGTATTTAATGAACTGGAAATTATTGGACTTGATGTAAAGATGAAATATTTATTTCTTGAATTTCCTAATTAATTAATAACCATATTTTATTAATTTCATTTTTAATGAATTTAATTTCTATTTTTCATGTTATTAATATTTTTATTATATATATTGATGCTCATTGAACTCGTGGATTTGACTAAATGACATGTATTTTGATTATCCACACCTCTATATTGTGTATACATTATTTACTAATGGCATATTCCACTACACATAACCCTTACGAAGCATCATAGCTCCCCTTTGATTGTTTTCCTCTCCCAAGGATATAAAGAGGGATTTTATGAATGATAAAAATGGTTCATGAACATTTATTATTCTATTTTGTTAATTATATATAGAATTTAACACAATAAAATAGGTTTTATGATGTTTTCAATGACTACTAAATTGATCGACCTTTGATTTCACCCCATTCTATATTGTACCAATGTAATAAGTTAGCACCCATTGTGGGATAATGGGGTTGAGGTGTTGCCGTTAGAATCAATGAATGTTTAGTATGACCATTATGAATATGATTTATGGAAATATATATTATATAACATAACTTGATGATATATTTTAATGATATGAATATATATACGGTTATTTTATAATGATTTCATAAAGTATTAATTATGCAGATTCCTTCGATAAACACATAAGAATTTTGATAATAGAATGTGGAAGAGATTATGAAAAAGCTTCCCCTAGGGGTAATATCATTGAAAGAGGTATAATTGGCATTATATTGATCATGAACCAAGTGTTATTAAGACTATATTCCATTCTAGACACATCCATGGGATATTCAGGGTTAATTCAAATTTTCATTATAAATGACTATGATGGATAATAAGACAATACCTATGTCATCCTATGATATGACATAGTGATATTGGATAAACCTAATGTATTTTAGGTTGATAATTTTATGGTTGATCCATTTTTCACATTCAAAAATATAATTTTTGAGGTTTTTTATGATAGTTTAACATGATTAATAACATTATCAGGGTTATTTATAAAAATAATAACCATTGTATTAGTATTTTTTTTGAGAGAAGGTCATTTTCGGAGGAATTATTTTATATTATGTGAACATAAGTTGATTGTTATTGATAAAAAATTAGATTATAATGATATTTGACATTGACATAGTTAATTGAGATAAAAGGGATGTTACATTTTGGGAACATATGTTTTATCATACAAAGAATAATGGGATTAAAATTTTAATTTTTGACTAAGTGATTAATGATATTTTTAAATAAATCTACTATATTATGATCGTTATGTGGATAAGGTAAATATATATATTTCATTCCAAGATGGGGTTTTATTTAAAGAATAATGGTTAAGTTATATATTTGACGAATTTATGCATTCATTGTGGTTTTATGTTTATTTAGTTTATTATCATGTTTTGATCAAGTTGTCAACATATTTTTTTACGTTGCCTTAAAATACTCTTAATTTTGTTTAAAAATTAAAATATTGTTAATTTTGGAAATATTAACCCATTTTTATAAAATATTTTTGTTTTAAATATAAATAAAATATTTTATGGTTATTTTTGTAATCGATCTATTTCATGAATTAATTAAGCATATCATTGGGTTTTATTATTGTAATATTTTAGAATAATATTTTTATCGATATATTATTCATACTAGATAATGTATCTTGTAATAATCATTTCATTTTTTAGTAACCGCACAGATATAAGGGGAATAACATGATATCCTTTCATTGATCTTAATATCAATTAGAATTTTATTTTATTTCTTCATTCATAAGAAAATAATATTGGTAATTCATCATTAGAATGTGTTATATATATTGTAAGTGACTTATTGGAATATAAATCCAAAGGATGAAATTATGTTTGTGGACATAATAAAATAATGATGGCATTTCTCACCGTATATTGTGGTAAACAAGTCTTAAACGATAGGAATGGGATTTAGAATTTTTTATATTTTTTCTCCTACTAATAATTTCTGATTAATTTATGTTCTTTTCACCCAATAATGATTTATGGTTTTTTAGTTCTTAAAATTTTTCATGACCATGTTATATATCAATCGCTACTATTACTAAGATTTTCTTATACCCCACCATGTTATTATTTTCACATCCTGCTAATGTTATTCTTATCTTGGTGCCCAATTTATTAGTATTTTAATTAATAGTTATGTTTCTCACTTCCTCTTTTCAATGGAAGTTTTATTTTCCTTTTTTACAATGTGGGTTTTCCAAAGTATTATTTTCCAATATTCAAACCCTGAATTCCCAGTAAAAAATTGAGAGAACAAAATTTACATAAGTTGAGATAATGTAACACACAAATAAATTAGTTTTAGAAAAATACTATGTTCTATAGTTTTCTTGAAACACACCAATGAGTTTAAGAGATCTGTGATATAATATAAAAATATTATATAATGGTCATAATTATAACCTCACAATTAAATTATTGGATTACATATAAATATCCAAATTTGAAAAATATGTATATGTTTTCATAAATAAAATTTATTAATTAATATATAATAAATATGGATTAAATATTATATATTGTAATTTTATGCTTTGGAAATTCGTTTTCGGAAAAAATGTATTTATTAAATTTTGAGCATGAATATTAAAATTATTTTCTTCCATTTTTTGAAATTTTATTTTTAAAAATGAATTTATTTTTTGAATAATCAGAAAAATACTATCTTAGGGTAATGTTTTGAAATTAAAAAAAGAGGATTTATTTTTCAATGAATTGTGAAAAATACAATTTTTTGAAAAATTGACATTTTTTCATTATATCATGTATTTTAAAAGAATGGTTATGTTTTAAAAGAAATAATATTTTAAAATAACCTTCAATAATTTTAAGTAATATTATAAGGGATATATTAATCTATATTTTACATGATTTTAGTATAGGTTCATTTTTGTTCTAAAAACCCATTTATCTAAAAACTGTTTTCCTTCATGTTTTGTGGCTTATGTTTATAAAATTAAATATCCAACTAAAAGGAAATAATTTTGATTAAATTTACTCAAAAATTTTAATAATAATATATAAATTTTAAAATGAAGAAAATATATATTTTGTTCACTATAAATAATAACCAATGTAATAATTCAATACTATGATAAATGATAAAATTTATAAATAGGTGGGGTGGGTTAAAAATAAAAAACATATTAGATATAATTAAATATATATATTTATAAATAATAATTAACCGTCATATTAATATCTTATCTTATATCCTCTTGTATGATGAGTCATTTTAGATTTATTTTTCTTGAGTAAAACAATTAATATATTTTAGTATATTGAAAAACTAAAAGTGTTTCCTCTCCCTCACTTATAAATGTAAACCACCTATTCTCTCTTATCACACATAATATCCCTTATATGTCAGATAATATATAACCAAATAACATCTTGCATCTACTCTCATGATCTATATGTAGTTGTTTTTTTAGAATACGATCCTTATAATTATTAATGTGCAATCTAAATAAGGTTGTCCAAATAAGAGGTATAACTCATAACCAAGTGTTTTAATTTATGTTACTCAAAAATTCTCTCAAGTCATTGAGAAACATGAATATATAATAACATCATTACATCCCACATCATAAAATTTCATTATGTTTATATTGAAGCATTTTATTCATATCATTCGCCATCAAATGGGAAATTAATGCATCATTTTTTCAATTGTGCGGACTACTGCCTCATGAGGCGATGCATTTTGTTTTTCATCACAACATTCATTTATGGTATTTATTATTGAAATAATTTATGTGTATAAGTTTTCTAATATATTTGTTATATATAAATATAATATATTATTTACCTTATTATCTATCCATCCTTTAATAAACGATAATGCCATTCATGCATATGTGGGGACTACCATCTCCACGATGTAATTTGAATCATTTTTCTTGTGATAATTAATAGAATAATACTAAATATTTATAAAATTATAAAATAATATATTTTTACATTGACTAATATGTGGAATATTATGTATCCAAAATCAATATTTATGTTTAAAACCACATAACTGAAACATATATGAAAAATGAAACAGTTTACACTCGAGAAAAATGATTTTAATATAGAATTATTAATAAATATGTGTTGAAATATTATAATTATTTCATGAATAATAATTATTTTTTAAATTGTTTTGTAATGAATTTAAATAAAACATTCAAGTTATTATACATGTGGTTAAAATTCCATATGAAGAAATTCAAACCAGTGGTAAGAGTTTATAATCCAAAATATTCTTCTTCAAGACATATGTTATATTATAGACCATTTTTATTTTACATGGTGTATATACTAACCCTATGATAAGATATATAATGAATCCATTATTATTTATGGTATTCAATTTTTATGATTCATGTATTCTATATTAATTTTTTTATTAAAATATCATCAAATCAGTAATAATTTATTTCACAATCTCATTTATAATTCAATTTTTTAGGATTTGTTTTTTATTGATGTTATTTTTTCATATTTCTTATAAAACCCATAGATATTTTCTCTTATCCTTATTCCAGTAATATTAAAATAATAGTAACATTTTCCTCTCTTCTTTACTTAATACGATCAAGAAAATTATTTTATGAAAAACTGTCGTTATTTTCCCTTTTATTGATGAACCATTTATTCCTTCTCTTGGTTCATTAAAATTATTTCAAGAATTTTTTTTCTATGTTCTAAATATTATTTAATTATCAATAATTTAATTTATTTTCAATCTTTCAAAAACTAATATTTATAATTTATTTGAATATGCCTTATTCACAACTTTTTATAGAAGTATAAATATATTTTTATCATTTAATGTACATGGTATGAATGGGGTTTACCATTGTTATGACCATAATTTTATTTGAAGACTAATTTACATGTTTCTATGGTTTTTTTCAAATTAATTCATTTTCACAATATTTAGGTATTGTTTTATTATAATTACCATAATAAAAAGATATTTTTATTATTTTAAATTAAATACTGAAATATTATTATACTATTATTTTCACCTATGTTGAAATTAATTTATGATTATTATGAATTAATGGGTACATATACTAACTATACAATCTACCATATTTCTCTTGAGGTATTCTTGTCATATTTCATTACATAATTTACAAGGGAATAATTAATGTTTCATATTCTTGATTGTATAATTTTCTTATATGTTATTATTATAATAAATTGTAATTATCGTTAAAAAATGATGAATTCATTGGTCATTGAAGTGATATGTGGGGATGGTTATAAATATAAATATAATACATCATTATGTGTAATGAGAAAAATGTAGTTGGAATGATTTATAGGATGAGGTAATAATATAATATAATAATGATATAGTATTTATTAAATGTCAACCCATAAAAAGTTAATTCATTGTTTGAGAGGCCTTGATGTAATGGTAATGTCTTGGATTATGGTCCTTAAAACAAAGTAAAAACTCTTTGTTGAGTGACATTGATGATATTATTTATGATATATACATCAATAGGCATTAACCATGAATGACCAAAATTTAATAATTCTGTTATAATTAATTTACTTTACCTTATCCATGAATTTTATATGGTTATATTATAAATAGATTATAATTAAAATCATATTATTTAATGAAATGAATGGGTTTTATTGTCCAATATTCCATATCTATTATTCTTTATTTGATCATGATATCATAAATTGTACTTAACCATTATTGGGCATCTGAACTGACCCTTTATTCATTTACCATGTAAATGAAGAAGGCTTCTATGAATGATATCATTTATGAAATAATGTATCTTATACAATTTTTTATATTTCCAATTTTTTTTGTGAATCATAAATGTATCATGTTTTCCAAGACTAGTAAACTGATTGATCATAACTGGGGTGATTCCTTATATCTTGTTCAAATTTAATGAATATTGGTACTGGGAACAATAAAAAATACCAAAGTAGTATGAATTTATAATTATTTTCACTATAATCGATGACCTGGGAAGTCTCAAGTTTAATTAAATACAGGTAACTACTAGATGATCCCATATAAAATTTTTAATCATGAAGAAGATAATAAAAAACAATATATCATCCCTTGTCGATCAGAAACATGTTAGATTGCATGAAATGAGTGTTTCTTGATGGATTTTTTTTGATAATTATATTTCATATTCACATGATTTAAAATAAGTTGGGTACATTGATCATTGATATCTAGGTGTAATTATAGAGAATTAATGATTCCATTGATGTCCTGATAATCACCAGTACACCATTCTTATGATTTCAAGAAGAGAACATGAATATATTTCTTGTAATAGATTCGAATATCTCTATGATATAGAACATATGAGATATGATCGATCATATTTGGTTGAATAAACATTTATTCAAATTTGAGCCTTAACTGAATTATATAACCTTCTCAAAATGCCTATAAATGGAACGTGACCCCTTAATATATTTTACTTAATAAATTATCAAAAAATGAAATAAAATTAATAATATATTTAGTCATTAATATAATTCATATTTTTATTTCTTATATTTTATATAATTATTAATCTTTGTCATATAAGTGATTCATGAACTTGAAATTTTAATCATGTTAATATAAAACGAACCATGAATATTAAAATAATATTTGTTTTTAAAATATATTTGTATATAGTCACTAAATAACAAGTGAATAATTTTAAAAATTAAAATCATTTCTAATTTTTATATCAATGAATAATTTAAATTTATTTATTTCATAGCGATCATTCAATTTCATATCTCACCCAATCACCATGGTGGGTACCGCCATGTCCAATACTATTATTCTTATTTATATGGTAGATAATGTAATAATATATGTGTGTGACTTTCTATACATTTACATTAATAGAAGTGAGTACTACTCCCATACTATGACATGAGCCTAGTAAACTTTTAATCCTCTAAAAATAAATTGTACAGTCATCGCAATGATAACCTCTTAGTAACACTTGTCGTGTCATATAATCTCTCTCTATAATTGTACTACCAATGTATTGAGGTATGTAGCCTTTTTTGATGACTTTTTATGTGTTTAAAGGGAATGGGATGAGTTGGGAAGTGGTTGGGAGAGTTTATAATGGTTTTGAATATGTTCGGAAGCTTTTCTAATGGAGCACGGTTTGAGCACAGTTATGGGAAACCATGCGGGTACTCTAGGAAACCGTGCAGGGGGAGGCAGTTGGATTCGCATGGTTTTCCAAACCATACGAGGAAACCATGTGGAACCTTTCTCTCGAGGATTTAGTGTGCGCACGGTTAGCACAAGGTTTGAAAAACTGTGCGGGCTAACCGTGCTCCCACTAAAAAGTCTGGGTTTTTAAGTCCGGGTTCACTTGGACATGACCTAACTCACTCCAAAATTCCTCCCACTCGAATATCACTCAATATTTTCGGTTCTCATAGGTATGAAGGGATATTCCACTCGTTTTTTATGAAAATCAATGGGGTTTCAAGGTGGTTTGAATGTGGTTTCTCCCGGGTAAGTCTCTCCTCTTGGTTTCCTTTTGGTTTTCTCTAGATAAACTCTTCTCCCTTCTTTAGTTTTCTAGATCTACACTTATTGTGTTTAGATCTAGGGTTGTGTTTTCCTTGGATGTCAAGTTTAAAGCTTGTGAATGTTAGGGAAGGATATCTAGAGAGGTTTTGGTTGCACATTCACCGGATTTGAGGTGCGATAGCTCGTGGCTCGGTTTCACTGGAACCCTAAATATAGGTGGGTTCTCTCTCAAATCCACTTGGTTAGAGATAATGATTTTGGTTACAATTAATTTGGTTGGATTGAAATTAATTGTGTTTTTATGTGCTAAATTGGTTAGAAATCCCTTGGGTGGTGTTTTGGGGATTTTTGGGAAAAGGGGGTTTTGTGGTGAAATTCCCTTATTATGGATTTTAAAATAGAGATTTGAAAATGGGTTGCTCTGATTGATTTGTGAAAATGGTTGATGGAAGTGGGTTTCAATAAATATCTTGTTTTATTGAAATGTTTTTTGGCATGGAAAATAATTAAAGGGTGTTTTCAATAAATGGGTGATTTATTGAAGTAAATTGGCATGTGTTGGAAATGGTTGTGTGTTTAATGTGAGGCCTTGGCACATTGTGATTTTTGGTTGATTGAGTGTTATGACTTGTGTTGTTTGTGTCAAAGTGGGTGGTAAGTCTCACTAGAAAAGGGGATGGATAGTGGTCGGAATAACCACCATTTTGGGTAGTCGTTGGGAAGTACCACTAGTCGAGAATGGGGTGTACAGGATTGGTGGAAGTCCCACCGTAATGGTTGTTTTATAGTGTGTTTCTTTGAAAAGATTTAATTTTTTCTGTTAATGTGAAATGGTGAATTGTCTTATGGAATTTTTTTTTGTATTTTCCTTGGGTTCTTGATTTGGGTGAGATGGATTGGTAAGGGTGTGTTTGGATTATATTAATGGTTACACTTTTGATTATTCTATATAAGATTCTTTATAAAAATGTGCTAACAGTTTATCCTAATGTCATTTGTAGGGAAGTCATTTGGGGAAAACCTACTGAGTTTTAGTACTCACCCCCTGCTTTGGCATGTTGGTTTCTTGGCAGATGTCGTGTATCATGGCATGGGAAAAGGTAAGTCGTCATCCTTATTTAGAGGTATATTTTTATTTCATCGTGGATCTTAGAGCTTGGAGCTTGGTGTGGAGCTGTGGTGGTGTCATGGATCGTGGTGGTTTGGTTGTTTAGTTTACTCTTTGTACTCTGATGTTTGTGGACATGTCTAGTTGAATTGGTTTTAGGTTGTATTGTAGAACATCTTGGTTGTCCTTTTGGAATACATTCTTGGGCATTTTAGTGACATGCATCATTTTGTGGTCGTTAGTGGATTGTTTGGTTGGTTTTGTATAAAGGGAAAATTGTTCCCCAAATTGTTCTTAGAGCCCTCGACATTTATTTCCAGCCTTTGGAGCCATGGGAATGTCGATTAAGGCCAAGTTACCCTCACCGCCTCCTCAAGCCAATGAGGAAGTAGTGGGGTGTTACAAGTGGTATCAGTTTTTTCCATCCTTTTTAGTTTATTCTCGTATTTGGATTTGAAATTTGTTGTGGTATATTCCTTGATTCGGGATTGTAGCAAGGCGTAGGAATTTCGAAAGATGGAATGCATAGCATAAAACGACGTAGCTAACCATTTTATACTGAACTTCAAGTTACCAGGGAGATGGGTACATAAGTGGTTGAAGACAACTATAGGCATTGGATATCTCATTGTCATGGGTGTAGTAAAGGAGATGAGCATGAAATGCATGGTAGAAATGACATCCCACTAGGATTCAAATTTCATTGGGGGTATAATGATTTATGGTGTGATGTGAATGTGTGGACGTTGAAAAATATTAATTGGGTTCCAAAATGGAAGGATTTGAAACACGGAAACAGGTGGTATTTTGAAAAACGTTTGGTTTTCAAAGAAGTGGTGAAACATGAGAAATGTAAACTTGTGGATGGCCTTGTTGTGATAGTGATATGTAATGTGATTTGAAATGTAAATTCTTGATGTCTACGGAAGTGAGACACATGGTTGTTTGGTTTCGGTTTATAGAAATGGCATAGGGTAAGTGTTGTAGAGTCCAACCGAATGTGGCCGATGAGAACATGGTTGCACCTGAGCCCCAGGTGAACCAGAAGATAGTGAAAATAATAGTGCAAGCTTTCCATGCTATGGAATGTAGAAATAATGAAGTTTAACCAAGGAATGTGGATCAAAAGGTTCAATTTTAAAAGCATAATCCACCCATCTTCAGGGGTGATTTAGAGCCAGAGAGGAAAGAAGTGTGGTTGAATATAATGAACAAGTTCTTCAAATTCTTAGGAATACTAGTAGAGTTGAAAGTAAATTTGGACACGTATATGTTGGAAGATCTTGCCCTTCAGTTTTGGGAGTAGGCTGTCCAAGCTGGTATGGACCATGGTATGATGTGGGAAGGAATTGAGGAATTGTTTAATAAAAAATTCTACCCACATACATTCATAATTTAGCGCACAACTGATTTCTTAGGTATGAAGAAAGATCATATGTCTTTGACAGAGTATGCATCAAAGTTAATGAACTTAGTAATGTTTGCACCCGAGGTGGTAGGTAGTACATCATTAAAATATCTTATCTTCAAAGCTGGTTTGAGGAATGACATTCATTCCCAGATAGTGGTGCTATGTATAGATGATTACATAGAGATGGTGAATCGAGCATAGGTGGTTGAGTAGGATATTTTGGGAGCTCCGGGCAGAGGAAGCATGGTGTACCCATGGGGAAAAGTGGTAACTCTAACACTGGGTTCAAGAAGAAGAGGTACACTTATTCCGAGGGCGGGAGTATGGCACATAATCCGATGGCATGATCGGTGAATCATCCTTCGAAGCCCCAGAGCAAACAATGATGTTTTCAGTGTGGTTATATAAGCCACATTAAGTGGGATTTTACGACACAACCTTAATCGTGTCATAATTGTAAGAATATGGGGAATCTACAGCATTATTGTCAGAATGCTCCAATGTCGGGTGCGTGTGACACTCTACTGGGATCAAATCCATCATATGTTTTGACGGGAAAGGGGCAACAGCATACCCCTCATTAGTAGATTAATGTGGGTCATGGTGATTCTAGGAATACCACGACGCCTCAGTAGGGAAATAAAGAGCAGAGCGTGGCAAGAACGCAGTTTTTTGGGGATGAGCAGGTTGTGATGGATGATCAGTCGGGACCATCCACGGTGCGAGGTACTATTATTTTAAATTATACCATGATGCAAGTGTTGTTTGATACAGGTGTTTCACCCTCTTTTATTGTTGCATGTGTGTTTGAGTTGTTGTGTTTAAGGGTAGAAATGATGCCTTCGGTTTTGAAACTTCAAACTCCTCTGGGTCGAAGAGAGCGTCGAGCCTTCTTGTGTAGAGAAATTTGTATCGTTGTGGGAGAGGTTTAGATAATGTTGAAATTTCTCAATGCTTGAGATAGATGGGTATGATGTAATCCTAGGAATTGATTGGATGATTTTGTTTAAGGCCCACATCGACTGTAATGCGTGAACAGTGGCTTTTATGACACACGATGGAGTTAGACATCTCATTAGAGGAGAGAGGCATGAACGGCAGGGTGCAACGGGTTTCCTGGCACCAGCAGTGGGCACATTATTGTATAAGTTGGTGGTGTTGTCATTGGAATCAGTAAAGGGTGTTGAGAAGAGTGTTCTTCTAGTAGCATTGGATCACTTCATGGATGTTTTTCCTAGAGAATTCTCTAGGTTACCTCCTGTAAGAGAAGTTGAGTTTATGATTGATCTTCTTCTAGGGACAAGTCCTATATCACTCCTGTATTAACGGATGTCACATACTAAATAGAAGGAATTGAAATCCTGGTAGGGAGAGTTAGAAAACAAAGGGTTTATCCGGCCTAGCACGTCTCTGTGGGCAGCTCCAGTGTTGTTTGTGAAAAAGACGGATAGAACATTGAGGCTCTATGTTGATTATCGTAGACTCAACCAAGTTCTTATAAAGAAAAGATACCCAATTCCTTGAATTGATGATTTTTTGGACCAGTTGAGGGGAGCCTAGTGGTTCTTCAAGATCGACCTGAGGTCGGGATATCATCAATTTAGTTTCAGGAAGGACGGTATTCCTAAAACAACTTACATATGTAGATATATCCATTATGAATATGTGGATATGACTTTGGACTAATGAATGCACCAGTTGTGTTCATGTACTTGATTATTATGATATTTTAGAGATATCTGGATTCATTTGTGGTGGTTTTTGTAGATTATATTATGGTGTATTCAATGACAAGATTGGTGCATGAGCAGAACTTGGGGACAATGTTGGGGATCTTGAGGGATCATCGGTTGTATCCAAAATGGTCAAAGTTTGACTTTTGGATACAGGAAGTCTGTTTTCATGGCCATGGGAATTCTGAAAGGGGTGTTTCAGTGGATTTGGAAAGGATAGAGGTTGTCATCTCTTGGAAACCGCCAATTAATTTGTTTGCGGTACGTAGAATCCTCAGTCTAGCTGGGTATTATCAGCATTTTGTTCGTGATTTTTCACATTTGGCTTCATCTATGACAGCTTTAACAAGAAATAATGTTCCATTCTAGTGGAATGAACATTTTCAGTAGTGTTTCGATGAGCTAAAGGGTCTCCTCACATCAACATTAATCATGGTTTTTCCAGAACCAGGAATAGGGTACGTGGTGTATTGCGATGCACTAGGATCAGGGTTGGGGTGCATTCTCAAGCAATGGTATCATGTTGTTGAATGTGGTTCATGGTAGTTGGGTGTTCATGAGAAGAACTACCCAACTCATGATTTAGAATTGGCCGTAGTGGTCCATGCTTTGAAATTGTGGCGTAATTATCTCTTAGGTGAGAAATTCACGGTAAATACAGATCATAAGAGCATGAAGCACATTTTCTCACAATGGGATTTGAAGATGAGGCAAAGGAGATGGATGGAATATCTCAAGATGTTTGATTTTCACTCGATGTAGACACCTGGTATGGGAAATTCCGTGGCAGATGCATTAAGTAGGAAATCATATGCTCAGGTGGTGAAACAAGCCTTGGACTAGTGGCAGTTGATGTCGTTTATAACTGACATGCGGTTGGAATGTGAGGACCAGGGAGATATAATGGTCTTCCTTCCAGTTTTCTTGATTCCTGGCCTGTTTGTCCTGGTTAAAGAGGAACAAATATTTGATTCTGAGTGTGTGACCATGAGATTGAAACTCAATGGTGGGGAGACTATTGTGGGTTGGAAAATGAATAGTGATTCAGTTTTGTGTTTTTGGAATTGGATGGTTGTATCAGTTGTTTGTCAGGAAGATCTTCTTAGGGAGTATCATCATTCCAGGTGGTCTATTCATCCTAGAATTCAGAAAATGAATAAAGTGTTGAAAGAAATGTTTTGGTGGGATAGTATGAAAAGAAGAGTGGATAAGTTTGTTTTGAGATGCTTTACTTTCCAGTAGGTCAAGGAAGATCATCTGAGCCTAGTGGGAATGTTTCAGTATTTACCAATCGCTCTTTGGAAGTGGGAGTAAATAGAGATGGATTTTGTAATAGGTCTCCCAAAACGGTCAAAAATCACGATGCCATTTCGGTGATAATGGATCAACTAATGAAGTCGGCCCATTTCACTCCAATTCATGATTCTCATACGGTGGAGGATCTGTCCAAAATCTATATCCGGGAAGTGGAAAAGAAGAATGGTGTTCTAGTTTCGGTCGTATCCAATAGAGATCTGAGGTTTACTTCTAATTTTTTAAAATCCTTACAGAAAGCCCTTGGAAATATGTTGACCATGAGTACGGCATATCACCCTCAGACGTGTATTCAATCCGAGAGGATGATACAAACATCGGAGGATATGTTGTGGGCTTGTGTCCTGGATTTTTGGTGGCTCGTGGGAGGAGCACTTATCGTTGGTTGAGTTCTCGTACAATAACAGTTATCAGGCATCTATACATGTGGCTCTGTTTGAAGCATTGTATGGGAAGTCGTGTCGTTCTCCACTATGATGGGTGGAAAAGGGTGAGTCCTCGATGGTTGGACCGAGCCTTGTCCAGGAGACTATAGATACGATCAAGTTAATAAGGATGATAATGGAGATGACTCAGAGTCATCCGAAATTTTATGCGGATCCTTGTCGACGGCTATTTTTGGTCAAGGTGAGTGATCATGTTTTCTTGAGGATCGCTCCTAGGTTGGGACATAGTTGGTTTGGGAAGCATGGAAAGTTATCTCCAAGGAAAATTTGAACTTTTAATATTCATGAAAGGGTTGGTGAGGTGGCCTTATCGTTTGGCTTTGCCACCACAGTTTAGTGTGGTGAACAATGTGTTTCACATATCGTAGTTCAAAAAGTATCATCCGGATCGTGACCATATTATTTGATGGGATCATGTTAAGCTAGAACTAGTTGATTCGTTGGTACACGTGCCAGGGCGGTTTGTGGATAGGCAAGATAAGGTCTTGCGTGGTAAAATCATCGGTTTAGTTTGTGTTTTTTGGTAGCATGGTCAGATCCAAGAAGATACTTGGAAGCGGGAGAAAGAGAATGTCAAGCAATGTCCCAAGCTCTCTCAGAAAATTGAGGTTCCTCTACTTTCTGAGGATGGAAAGTCCAATGGTGGAGAGAATGTAGTACCCCCAGTTTGAGGTATGTAGCCTTTGTTGATGCATTTTTAGGTGATTAAAGGGCATGGGATGAGTTGGGAAGCGGTTGGGAGAGTTAGTAATGGTTTTGAATAAGTTTGGAAGCTTTTCTAATGGAGAACGGTATGAGCATGGTTACAAAAAACCATAGGGGTTCCCCAGGATACCGTGCAGGGGGAGGCAATAGGCTTTGCATGGCCTGCACATGGTTTTCCAAACTGTGTGAGGAAACCGTGTGGACCCTTGGTCTCGAGGCAGAAGTGTGTGCAGGGTTAGCGCACGTTTTTTCAAACCGTGCGGGCTAACCGTGCATCCACTTAAAAGATGGGGGTTTTAAGTCCGGGCTCCCTTGGACTTGACCAAATTAACTCCAAACATCCTCCCACTAGAAGCTCACTTGGGATTTTCGGTTCTCAGGGGTTGGAAGGGTTCTTCAACTCTTTTTGGAAGAAAATCAAATGGGTTTCATTGTGGTTTGAAGGTGGTTTCTCCCGGGTATGTCCTTCCTATTGGTTTCCTTTTGGTTTTCTCTAGATCCACTCTTATCACTTATTTAGTTTTCTAGATCTACATTTGTAGTTTTTAGATCTATGGTTGTGGTTTAATTGGATGTTAATTTTATTTCTTGTGAATTTTAGGGAAGGAGATCTAGATAGGTTTCGGTGGTGCATTCATTGGATTTGAGGTGAGATGGCTTGTGGGTTTATTTAACTAGAACCCTAAAGGTAGGTGGATTCTAACTCGACTCCACTTGGTTACAGATAATGGTTTTGGTTACAATTAACTGCTTTGTCTTGAAATTTAATGTTCTTTGATGTGAGAAATTGGTTAGAAATCCCTTGGGTGATGTTTTGGTGATTTTTGGGGAAAAGGGGTTTTTTTTGGTGAAATTCTCATGTTGTGGTTTTTAAAATGGAGATTTGAAAATGGGTTGTTGTGATTTATTTGTGAAAATGGTTTATGGAAATGTTTTTCAATAAAGATGTTTTTTTATTGAAATTTTGTTTCGCATGGAAAACAATTAAAGGGTGTATTCGATAAATGGGTGGTTTATTGATGTAAATTTGCATGTGTTGGAAATTGTCGTGTGTTTAATGTGTGGACTTGGAATAATGTGACTGTTGGATTGTTGAGTGTTATAGCTTGTGTTGGTTTTGTGGAAGTGGGCGGGAAGTTTCACTATAAAAGGTGATGAATAGTGGTCGGAAGAACCACCATTATATAATTGGGAGGGATGTCTCACTATAAAAGATGATGGATTGTGGTCAGTAGAACAACCATTTTGGGTAGTGGTCAGGAAGTACCACTAGTTGAGAATGTGGTGTACATGATGGGTGGAAGTCCCACCATAATGGTTTTTTTTTTGTGTGTGTTTCTTTGCAAAGATGGAATTTGTTGTGCTAATGTGAAAAAGTGAATTGGCATATGGCATGTTTGTTTGGATTTCCCTTGGGTGCTTGGTTTGGGTGAGATGGCTTGGTAAGGGTGTTTTTGGATTATGGTAATGGTTTTACTTGTGATTATTTTATATAAGATTATTTATATAAATGTGCTAACAGTTTATCCTAGTGGCGTCTGTAGGGAATTCATTTGGGGAAAATCTACTGAGTTTTAGTACTCACCCCCTACTTTGGCACGTTGGTGTCTTTGCAGATGTCTTGTATCATGACGTGGGAAAAGGTAAGGAATCATCCTCTTTTAGTGGTTCATTGTGATGACTTGGTGAAGCTTGGAGCTTGGAGCTTGGTGTGGACCTGTGGTGGTGTCATGGCACGTGGTGGTTTGGTTTTTTAGTTTCCGCATTGTACTATGATTTTTGTGCACATGTCTAGTTGTAATGGTTTCGGGTTGTATTGTGGAACAACTTGGTTGTCCTTTGGGAATACATGCCTGGGCGTTTTATTGAGATGCACCATTTTGTGGTCGTTAGTGGAATGTTTGGTTGGTTTTTTCTCAATGGAAAATCATTCCCCAACATGTTCTCAGAGCCCTCACCATTTATTGCCAGCATTTGGCGCCTTGGGAAAGTCTCTTAAGTCCATGTAACCATCACCGCCTCAATGAATTTTATATGGTTATATTATAAATAGATGATAACTGAAATCATATTATTTAATGAAATGAATGGGTTTTATTGTCCATTATTCCATATTTATTATTCTTTATTTGACCATGATATCTTAAATTCTACTTAACCATTATTGGGAATCTGAACTAACCCTTTTTTTCGTTTACCATGTAAATCAAGAAGGCTTCTATGAATGATATAATTTATGAAATAATGTTTCTTATACAATTTTTTATATTTCAAATGTTTTTTTTGAATCATCAATGTATCGTGATTTCCAAAACTAGTAAACTGATTAATCATAACTAGGGTGATTTCTTATATCTTGTACAAATTTAATGAGTATTGGTTCTAGGAACAATAAAAAATACCAAAGTAGTATGAATATATAATTATGTTCACTATTATCTATGTCATTATGTTGCCTCATGTTTAATAAAATACAGGTAACTACATGATGATCCCACATAACATTTTTAATCATAAAGTACATAGTAGAAAATAATATATCATCCCATATCAATAAGAAACATGTTACATTCCCCTAAAATTATTTTTTCTTGATGGAAACTATTTTTTATAACATTATGTCATATTCACATGATTTAAAATAAGGTGGGTACACTGATCATTGATATATAGGTGTAATTATAGAGAATTGATGATTCCTTTGATGTCCTGAAAATCACCAGTACTCCATTCCTATGATTTCAAGAGGATAACATGGATAGATTTCATGGAATAGATTCAAATATTTCTAGGATAGAGAACCTATGAGATATGATCTATCATAATTGATTTAATAAACTTTTCCACAAATTTGATCTTTAACAGACTTATATAACATTCTAAAAATGCCTAGAAATGGATCATGACCCCTCAGTATGTTTTACTTAATAAATTATCAATAATTGAAATAAAATTACAAATATATTTAGTCATAAATTTAATTCATATTTTTATTTCTTATATTATATATAATTATTAATTTGTGTCATATAAGTGATTCATGAACTTGACCTTTTAGTCCTGTAAATATCAAATGAACCATGAATATTAAAGGAATTTTTTTTTAAAATATATTTCCATATATTCACTAAATAACTTTTGAATAATTTTAAAAATTAAAATCAATTCTAATTTTTATATCAATGAATAATTTAAATTTATTTATTTCATGGCGATCATTCAATTTCATATCTCACCTAATCACCTTGGTGCGTACCGACATGTCCTGTACTATTATTCTTATATATATGGAAGAAAATGGAATAATATATGTGTGTGACCCTCTATGCATTTACATTATTAGATGTGAGTACTACTCCCATACCATGACATGAGACTAGTAACCCATAAAGCCTCTAAAAATAAATTGTATAGTCATCACAATGATAAAATCTTACAAACACTTTTCATGTCATATAATCTCCCTATATAGTGATATATCATAATGAAGAATTAACACTTTGTTTCATTATCCACTATCACATTATTATTAATCTAACATTGTGAAAAAAACAATGTTTCTTCTAAAATACCCATGTATTTAAGGAAGGTACTACTATCCCGGTCTACTAAATGATATAAATCATTTTCTTTATGATGAAAAAATATATCCTTATCATTCTTTCAATATCATTGCACTAATGGTGTATCCAATAAAGTGTTACATTCCATAGAATAAATTTCATTCTATTTTTTTAACTTAATGTATAGAATAAAATGGTATACATTTTTTATAATAACAATTCCATATACCAATACATGTGTTCATTGATAGGAACTTTTGATGACACATAAAACATGTGGCTTTCCTACAGGTTATTGATTCCTCATGATCTCCTATACATGACACCGAAAATGTTAGAATTAGGAGAATAATTCAAAATTCTAATTATGTACAATAACCTAATATGCATACCTCATCTGTTTCACATCAATTTAATGTATCTAGGCCATAAGACATTTGTTTTAGATTATATTCATTGTATCTTGAGGATATAAATATAAATGCGACCTACTATAACCGATTGATATGAAAAAATATAAGGATATAACCATGAATATACTAGATTATGAAGTATCAAAAATATTTTAGTAACAATTCATAATGCATAACTCATTGTATCCATGACATGGTAATCAAAATAATGTTCAATATTAGATTAGGGAACCAAAATTCATAAAATATTACATTATAACCATCATTCTATTTGTCGTCACAAGAAAATATCATACCTCTACGAAGCTATGACTCCAGTCATTGGGCCTGTATAAATTTCTATCATGGGAACTCAACCATCTCCGACATCACCTCCATGAGTATTACTCCTCAAGAGATGATATACATGATCATATACATTTTTCCACAATCATAAACATGAGAAATATTATCTAGTACCATTATATTATTGTTATAAAGATTGATATTATGATAATAATTGACATATGAGGTGTGATTCAGTTATCAAGGATAATTCATTATGAATTTTAAATTTTTTTAACAGATTTAACTAAAGCTTCAAAGAACATAGTATTTGTAGATATGGATTCCACTTTTAAATGATCTTCGCATTCTCATTAAAATTACCAAAATGTTATCATAGATCATAGTGATTTATAGAAAGACTACATTATGTACCTATATAACTAGTTTCCCTTCCTCTTCATGTATTTGGTATATATTTGTAAATACCTCTACCTTAGTAGCATATAGTCAATAGTTATTTTTTACTTTGGCATATGATAAGATGTATCGCATCCCTAGGGAACGAATTGTTTAGGAGTCTTGGTTCTTGGATATATACTTCAACGTCATTTTAAATGTTAAAACCAAAAGTATAACAAAGTGTTTTGTTTATGTGATTACTTATTTCATCTACCACAACACTCCATATTAATCATAATACGAATCTTGTTATCTATGGGAAAAAAGAAAGGGGATAGATAAAATTCTCATTAGTGGGTTGAGTATATTTATAACTATAGAAAAGTATTGACTAAAAAATAAATAATCATACATAACTGAAATAAATTCCAATTAATCAATAACATTAGTATAATATGACTTGAATAAATAATAATAAAATAATAACATATACCTAATCACATGAGCATGAATGTTTTCCAAGGATATTTTAACAAATATAATAGTCACATGTAATTCAATGACTAATCTCATAATTAGTGAATGGATAAATCTATACATCATATCATCATTATCAATCCCTCATACCAAAATAACGTACAAAATGGGTAGGGCCTCAGCCAAATACCATAGATAGTTTGTCTCATTAGACATACTGATGCATCGAAAAGATATGGTGGGCCCCTCCCATAACTGTATATGAATAATGCATTCCTCATATTAAAGTGTTGAAAGATAATCTACATAAAAATAAGTATTTATCAAATATAAAATGAACTGTTAATATATATCAAAATAAATAATTAAAAACATATAAAAGATAGAGAATTATAGTGATTGGACTCAAAAAAAGAACATCTGTTTCAAACTGATCATAAATCCACATAAATCATAATTATGGTATTATTAAAACATGTTCCCAATATAGCATATGGTCATATGAGGTTAGTTTTTATTTAATAATAAAAACACCATAAAGATACTAATAAAATATTTCTCGATGAATCTATCCTTTTCACTCTGAAAATAACTTCTTAAAAAATTATTTAACATAAGGAAAGAAACATTTATTGAATGAATGATTTAAAAAATTAATTGATTCTTCATTTAAATTTGTGGTCATGATGGTTTGAAATTTTTTATATTTTGAGTTTTTTAAAACAAATATTCTATTATAATTCTTATTAAAACGTCAAAAAACATTTTTTGGAAAATTACATGACGAATTATTTTAAAAAATATTGTAAAAAATACCATCAAGGGTAAAAGTGTCATTATAAAATCATATGTATAATTTTAAAAACATCTTTGAAAACGTTTCTAAAATACATTTACATAGAAGAAAAAATTATCTTTGAAATAAAAAACAAATAAAGATAGATTTTCTTAAAATGATTTTCAAAATAATTTTATGTTTAAATGTGATGAAATGTTACTATTACATTAAAATTTCATTAATAACCTGATAATAAAAAATTTCATGAGATTCATTTGTGATAGATCAAATTAATTTATCATCAAAATTTTAATAATGAATAATCTTGAAAAATGAAGAGATTGTAAAAAATCCCTTAGTACATTGGTAATGATTAAATAATAAGAATAATGAATGTAATAAAATATAATAAAAATTAAATAATATAAAAATAAATGGATCAATTATATAACATAATAAATGGAATGTATATACACCACAAAATGGATAAAGTGATGATTACAGAATATGTCTCATGAAATTAAAAGTGAGATGATAAACTATTCCCTTAAGTTATGTTTCCTTTGTACATGACATTAAATCCTTCATAAAAAGTTTTATTGAATATATATATATTTAATAATTATAATCATATATTCCATACTATATATTATTTTTCTAAAGTCTTTCTTCACCTTTTTTTAGTATTTAATTAATAAAATAACTATTTTGGGTGATAAACGCTTCGCTTTTCATGAATGTTTTGGTTCGGTAATATCGATCATTTTAGAATAACATTGGTATCATCATCTAGAAATCATAAAAAATATGTAAATATAATATATATTCATAATATCTATATTTAGAGAAATTTATAAAAGTTAAATATAGAAATTTTATTACACTATTCATGGAGAAGGTAGGCCATACATACACATGAATGTTGTTTACATCTTCTCGATTGATGGAACGATTGGAAAAAAATTAATTGAAATTTCCAGAATCATTGTTATTATATATATATAATCTATATAAATATAAACCATATTTTTTACCATCCATTTAATAGTAAAATAAAAAACATTACAATCGCAATGTGGGGGCAGTAATACAAACATATTCACAAACGTCGATATTTGTTTCCAATTATTTGGAAGGTAAAAACTTAATATTTGATATTCGAATTACTGAAGTATTTATAGGTCATATATATAATATATTTTCATTTAATTTATACTTACTATCATCAATGAAAATTGTATGCGAAAAACGAATAACATCTCTCAGGAAGGGTAGTCTTCCATATAGATGAATGACATTATCGTATTCCCAACCAAATGGAAATTATGACGGAATATGTGATATCATAATTTCAAAAGTATTATAATTCCATGCATATAATATAAATATTTTAAATATAATAATTTATCCATCCCTGAATGGTTCTAATGGAAAACTAATTACATTTGTTCACAAGTCATTTATCTTCCGTACAAATAATCAATGGTTTCATTTCCCATTCGATGTAAGATGATATGGGTATTGTAAGTTACATTAAAATAATAAAATCTATGTATATGTTATATGATTATACTATTATATTATCCCATATGAATAATTTTATAATTATTTAGAAGATGATGTAAAATGAAAATTAAAAGTTAGAAACATTACCTCTTCTTTCAGAAAACAATTTAGGTTTAACCTAAATACATCTTTGATTTTATTAATATACTAAAAAATAACTCATCGATGTGTGGAGGTATGTAATTATGATATTGTTTTAGTAATATAATGAACAAAAGGGTTTTGGGTGTGTGAAGAAGTAGGGAGGGTATATGGCCTTTTATAAGTATTGGAGAGGAAGCAATTGGAATTTATTCAAAACAATCAATTATCATAATATTTTTATCTTTATAATGTCCCCCAAAACAAGTTTTTATCCACCCATAGTTTCAATAAACATTAAATATTTCCATAAAAGATGTTTTGGAAAAATTGTTTCATCCCTTTAACCCTTATGTTTTCAGTTCAACCCCTCATAAAATAAGTTTTTACCATAACTGCTATGGTAAATTTTTATTATTTTAACTATTCATTATGGTACACAATTATTTAAAAATTATAATATAATATAAATTTTATTTTGTAAAAATATGAAATAATTTTTTTCAATTTGAATTCATAAAATATTCATTATTATAATTTAAATTAAACCATCAGAGGTGTTAGAAAAACACTTTTTCAAAGGAAAAACATTTAAAATTGTAAAATGTTTGAATATCATAATTAAATATGAAAATTATTACAATGACAATAATTAGTTAAATTTAAATATAATTGAATTTATATTACATAAAATTTAATTTAAAAATAGAATTCAAAGTTTTATATAATTTAAATGAAATGGTAGTTCTCAATAAAAAATAGTAGTTTTAATAATTGATCTAAAAATTAAAATTTTGGATAAATTATTCAAAATTCATGCAAACATAAAATTGACATATATTTTTTATGCATAAGTTTTTTTTAAAAAAAATATGATAGTTTTAAATGTAATATTAAATTATTTTTAAATGCATAATAACAATACTGTTTATAAAAATAGAATCTTTCCGTAAACATTTCATTATTATTCAAATAGTTATTATTTTATTTCTAATCAATAGAAAAAAATTTAATTTTTTATTACATTTCAAAAAAATATAATTTTCATAACATAATTATTCCTATTCATAACAACCATCAAAACCGCAATGGTATAATTTTCATTTTTAAATAATCATTTCTTAATAGAGTATTGTCTTTTGTTTAAACTTTTTATTACAGTATTCACAAACTGTAAGAACCCATGTTTTTAGAACGGGTAAAAATCCAAACCTATTTTAATTTTTTTCTAGTTAATGAGAAAACTGGGATAATTCTAAGAAAAACATTTAATGTTCTGGAGGTCATGTAGGGGTGCACGGTTGGCGCACAGTCTGAACAAACCATGCAGCCAGCCCAGGAATACATGCACCCTTGATAGTGGGCTCTGCGTGGGCGGCATAGGGTGTGTCAGACCATGCGATCACATCATACGAAGTCCGTGGGTGAGACAGTGGAAACCACATGGTTGGCGTACAGTTTTCCAAAACGTGAGGGGTAACCGTGTGGCCACATAATGTTTGGGTTTTTATGTCTCGGGACATTCGGGATTTCCCATTTTTCCCTCATTCTTCCTCCCACTCATGGCTCACATGGTAGTTCCAGTTTTCAGAAGTCGGGGGAGCTCCTTAGCTCGTTTTGGAGGCAAATAGATAGGGTTTCTTGGTGGATTGAAGGAAATTCTCCTCTGGCAAGTCCCTGTTTTGGTTATTTGAGTTTTTAGTAATGGTTATCCCTCTCCCTCTCTTGGTTACTTATATCTAAAAGCGTTACACGTAGATATATGGTTGTGTTGCCTTTGTGTGTTAAATTTTGAGCTTGTTGATGTTAGAGAAGGGTTTTTGAGATGGTTTCGGGGAGGTGTTCACCCGGTTTGGAGTGCATTTGGGCGAAGAGTCGATTTATCCAAACCCTAAGAGGTTAGTGGTGCATACCTTCTTTTGTATTTTGCATACCTTTGGGTGGTGCGTCTTAAAGCACATATTTGGTTATATTGAGAGAGACCCTAATTTATATTCTATTTCATATTAAGTTTCTTATTAGACATATGGGATACCTTTGGGTATTCCCTTTGTCCTATTTTGATTGACCATGGCTGGGCGAGAGGCCATTACTCATATGGGTCATTTTGGGTGGGGTTGCGAAAATAGTTATAATTGATTTGTTTTGGTTAAACTGCTGATTTTAGTTTTTTAAACCATGGTATGAATTGTTAGAGGTTTTCAAGATCGTAGTGATGGTATGGTACAACACCTAGTTAGTGAAATTCAACTGTCTAGTATGTTTTTCCTGTTTAAAGTATATCTTTTGATTATGTGTACATATTTTATTTGTGATATTTCCTATACAGGGACCTTGTGGTTGTGTTGGGCATGGCCCATATATTCTTTAGTGATGCTGATCACAGTTTGGGTTTGACCCGGGTTACTTTGGGTGGTTCTTGCTATGGGATTGGGCATCATAGATGTCAGTTTCAGGAAGGATGACTGTCATGTTGGGCATGGCCCTAGTTACTTGGATGGCGATGCCATCAGACATGAGTGGCATGGTCTCATGGACACGATCTGTAAGAGACGTTGTGGATTGGGTACTATTTTTAGTGATTACCACTAACCTGGAATTATGAGTAGTGTGCACACATAGAGACTACGTGATGAGGTGTTTTTGACCACTCGTGTGGGTAGAGGCCCTCATTAGTTGTGGTTTAGGTAAGATTGGTTTGGGGTTGCATGTCGTAGGAATCCACGTGGAAGGTGAGGAGCCTTCAGGGGATAGCATTGAGGCTATCGTGTTGGGGTCAGAGGCTCGATGTTATTTGAGGGAATACATCGATGTCCCCCCGGTTACTTATTTGAGGGAAGACATTGATGTCCCTCCAATTACATTATTTTAGGGAATACATCGTTGTCCCTATGGTTACTTATTTGAGGATAGACATTTTTTTTCATTGGGAATACTATTATTGGGCAAGCCTTCAGGAAATTGGTACTTAAGACACGTTGTGCCAGGGGGAACATGGTGTCGGGTTACATGACCGTGATTCCGGTGTTGGCCGAAGCAGGTGATAATCCATGGTGGCTTCTAAGAACAAGTAGAGTTTATGATTATTTTTTCATCATAATGTTTATTGTTTTCCTTATAACTACATGCCTACTTAAACACTAATATTTGGTACGCACTTTTGGGTGGTATCCTACTGAGATTTGTCTCACACCCTACACGGGCCCTTCAGGGTGTGTGTAGACTTTATGGATTTATGTGCAGGAAAGAGGTCATCTTTGGAGCTGGACTGCATTAGCTATTTCATGGAGATGGTATGGACATTACGGTGATTCCTAGATGGAGTTTTTTTCTCCTTCCTATATCAGCATTATTACTTTAGTGGCTATAGTTGGTTAGCCATTAGTTCCCTTCATATATACATGTATGAACTATTTTTGATGCATGTTTTGTTGTTTTTTAGTAGTTACATGTGGCTTTCCGCATGCTCTTGTGGTTATTTCCGCTGTTGTTGTTTAGATTTATTGCATCCGTTGTTTATCGATATTGAATGTGCTTCTCCTATGCGGGTCTGGATCGAGTCTACCGAGTCCTTTATTATATGATGCATATTTTATATTTTTCTCAGACTAGTACCATTATTATTATCCTTCGAGAGGGTATAGCCTCCCCACTATACCTATAAGACCCTCGTTGCTAGTTGGAAACCTTTTTCATTCAGGGAGGTGTGCCTATGGTAGTAGCACCAGACCCACTTAGCATTGTTCGGGTGGATGTTAGGGTCCAGGTCGTTACAAAGATGGTACACCTAAGTTAGTAACACTAGACCCGCTTAACACATGTTTGGGTGGTCGTTTGGGTCTTGGTCGTTACAAAGTGGTATGATATGAGTTCATGATATGGATTTAGTATTACTGTTTTTCTAGATACTAATGAGATTAAGACTTCTATTTTTATGTATTCTAGTTTTAGAATTAGGGATATGGTAGAATGGATATAGGTTGTTATAGGAACTAGGCTTCAAGCTTGTGTTTCGGTGGCTGCATCCCCACATACAAGGGATGGACCAATTGCCTTGGTTGGAAATTGTTGTTTTTCTTTTACTCAGATTTCAGTTTATACGATTTCCACCTTGGGGGCTCACTTCATGGGTGATGTTATTTATTGTGATATGTGACCCTTGACCCAGTGAGGTAAGGGAGAATTGGACCTTGGCCCGGTATGGAAAGGCATTTGGCGTGGATTTTGGTAGGCACATTTTATGGTATTTCAATTTCATAACTGCACGTATGCTTTGTGATGTGATAATACCATGTGAAAAATGTAAATTTCCATGATGTGTATGCTCTAAAATGTGAATAGGTGAAATTCCTGATAGAATTTCTTGTTTATTGTAATTGGGTCTGACTATTGTGCGAGTAGGCACGTACTATGGTTGAGGTGATTTTGATCACTAGGATTAGGAAACTTGGTCATTGGATTGAGGTAATGTTGGTTGTCAGGAAAGGCATGGCCCAAGTTACTTTGATACATGGCTCTGTTGAGGGCGGGTAAGGAGGCCATGAGGCCGAGATGACATGGGGATGGGTTGCGATAGGGGAGAGTAAGGGTAGTTTTTTATGCTGCCTCTTTACTTCTTTCCTTATCTGCATTCAATATATTTTTTTATATATAAATATTGGTCACCTGACCATGTATGTTATTCAACAGGTTCATTTTTAGCCGACTAAGATGGATTATCAGGAGGGAGACGGTACAGTGCCGTAGGAGCATGATCAGGGTCAGAATCCGGAGGGATAGGAAGAGCATGAGCCGCATGTATAGGCTCAGGGATAGGATCAGGTCCCAGATCCAGTTCAGACAAGACAACAACAAGGTTTGGCGGTGTTCAGACTGTGGCTCGACGAGCTGCTCTGAGCTAGCCTGGTATGTGTCTTTCAGGGGATTGAAAGAGGTGCACAGGGTACAGATCCATCTATGTCATATCTGACGCGGGAGTTCCAGTCACAGCACCCACCACTTTTTCAGGGTGAGGGTGGTCTGCAGGCAGCTGATAACTGGATAGAGAGAATGCATATGATCTTCGAGCAGCTCGAGATGCCTCCAGGGTAGAGGGTCAAGCTAGAGACGTACATACTGAGAGGACCGATGAAGAATTTTTTGGATGTGCAGGTTCAGGCTCGCAGGCACGAGGGACTAGCATGGAGAGACTTCAAGGACAGGTTCATCAAGCACTTTTACCCGGAGACACTAAGGGAAAAGAGAGATTAGGAGTTCTTGAGCCTTCAGCAGGGAGGCATGTTTGTCATGGACTATGCAGCTACATTCACTGAGTTGTATTGATTTTCACCTAGTATGGTAAGAGATGACGCGGAAAGGGTGAGACGCTTCGAGTATGTCGTACGTCATGCCATTCGGATCCAGGTGAATGTCTTACGGCTAGGTTCTTTCTCAAGGATGCTGAATCACGCACTCATAGTGGAGGGAAATCAAAGTGATAGTACCCAGGTCGGTTGGGCAGCAGCCTCAGGTTATTTTTTGGATAGTAGGAAGCAAGGATGATATGAGTTCTAACAGGGTAGTCAGGCCAAGGACTCCATTAAACCACCTTGTAGCAGTTCTTCTATGGTTTTCTTTCAGTGTCGACAGCCAAGACATTTTCGTACATAGTGTGATAAGCCTCCAAAGGAGTGTCAAGCATGTGGATAGGTTGGGAATCTAGAGAGGTTATTCATGCTGCCTTCTCAGATTGTTGGCATTCATGGACCAGGATAGACTGTGGAATCTGAAGTTGGTTCAGGTTCGGTGCCAGGAGAGGGTAGTTGAGGTTCAGCTGCATGCGGAGGATGTGACAGAGGCAGTGGGACCCAGCTAAGGGGTCAGTGGCTGGTGACTGGAGTAGCACCGTAGTGAGGTCAAGCATCAAGAAACTGTACATTAGACCAAGTGCATGTCGTGGAGCTGCCAGAGACTGAGTAGGCTGGTGAGCCGATGACGGTTAGAGGTACACCATGAGTGTGGCCATGATTTACTTGTTATTCATTTGTCATGACCAGTTGAGCCATGTCTGTTTTGAGTGCTTGTGATGCACAGGAATCTTGTAGACTGACTCGATAATGGTCAGGGGGATTGGCACCATATCGGGTGTGTGATTATACATACATATATATATATATATATATAAGATGTGTAGCATCAGGAGCATTGAGGTTGCGGGTTGCATGAGGTGCCTTGGGTATCGGGGCATCGAGGATGCAGGTTACTTGAGGTGCCATGGGCATCGGGTCAACAAGGATATGGGTTACTTAAGGTGTTGTTGGCATCGGGGCCTTGTGGATGTAGATTACTTGAGGTTCTATGCACCGGGTTCATTTTGGGCATCGATGGGATGCAGGACCTCATGGAGGTGGACACCGATGCAATGCGGGAGACATTTGGGTATCAGAAATGACACGATAACACCAATAAGGTGTAGGGGTGATGATGCATCATGAGAGGACCATGAGTCTGGAAATAGGTTAGTGAACCTTTTCTTGTTTTATGTAATCTTGGGTTGAGACCGAGTTAGGCAGTTCATAAGGTGGGGATCCCCTTGAGGAATTTACCCAGAACCATTGTGACCGGGGGAGTCTGGGTTACATTGAGCGAGTGTGTTATGTTCGGTGCCATCTATATCTTTTGTTTGATAGCTCAGGGACGAGCTATGTTAAGGTGGGGAGATTGTAAGAACCCAGGATTTTAGAACGGGTCAAAATCCTGATCCTGTCTAAATTTTGGGCTTTTTATGAGAAAACTGGGATAATTCTTGAAAAAAAAAATTAAAGTCGTGGAGGTCGTGCAGGGGTGCATGGTTGGCGCACGGTCTGAAAAAATCATATATCCAGCCCAAGAAACCATGCAGCCTTGATAGTGGGCTCCGCACAGACGACGCCTTGTTTGTCAGACCGTGCGGGCAAGCCGTGCGAAGTCCCTGGATGAGACAATGGAAACTGCATGGTTGGCTCAATGTTTTCCAAACATTACGAGGTAACTGTGCGGCCACTTAATGTTTTGGTTTTTAAGTCTTGGGACACTCGGGATTTCCCATTTTCCCCGGATTCTTCCTCCCACTCATGGCTCATGTGGGAGTTCTGGTTTTCAAAGGTTTGTGGATCTACTTAGCTCGTTTTGGAGGAAATTTGATGGGTTTTCTAGGTGGATCGAAGGCGGTTCTCCTTGGGTAAGTCCTTCTTTTGGTAATTTGAACTTTTTGTTAGGGTTATCCCTCTCCCTCTCTTACATTCCTTGATCTACTAGGGTTTAATGTAGATCTAGGGTTGTGTTGTCGTTGTGTGTTAAAGGTTTTTCTTGTTGATGTTAGGGAAGGGTTTTGAGGTGGTTTCGAAGAGGTGTTCACCCAGTTTGGAGGGTGATTAGGCGAAGTGTCGATTTCTCTAAACCCTAAGAGGTAGGTCGTGCATTACTTATTTTGTGTTTTTCAGACCTTTGGGTGGTGCGGCGTAAAGCGCATATTTGAGTATTTTGAGAGAGACCCTAATTTAACTGCTATTGTATATTAATTTGCTTATTAGACCTATGGGATACGTTTGGGTATGCCCATTTTCCTGTTTTGATTGAGTAGGGTCGAGCGAGAGGTCATTTCTCTTATAGGGAATTTTGGCTAGGGTAGCCAAAATGGTTATACGTGATTTTCTCAGGTTAAACTGTCAAGATTAGTTTATTAAACCATGTTATGAATTGTTAGATATTTTCAATATCTTAGTGCTGGTATGGGACATCACCTAGTTAGTGAAATTATACTATCTAGTATGTTGTTCCTATTTAAAGTATATCTTTTGATTATGTGTACATATGTGATTTGTGATATTTCATATACTAGAACCTTGTGGTTGTGTTGGGCATGGCCCGGATATTCTATAGTGATGCTGATCACAGGTTGGGTTTGACCCAGGTAATTTGGGTGGTTCTGACCACAAGATTGGGTGTCATGGATGTTGGCTTGAGGCAGGATGACTGTCTGGTTGGGCATGACCCGGGTTACATGGATGGCGATGTCGTCGGACTTGAGTGGCATGGTTGCTGGGACACGATGTTTCAGAGACATTGTGGATTGGGTACTATTTTTGGTGATTACCACTCACCCAGAATTATGAGTAGTGTGCACACAGAGAGACTCTGTGATGAGGTGGTTTTGACAACTCGTGTGCGTAGAGGCCCCCGTTAGTTGCAGTTTAAGTAGTATAGGTTTGGGGAGCCTGTTGTAGGAAGCCACGTGGATTTTGAGGAGCCTTCATGGGATATCGTTGAGGTTATCAGGTTGGGGGAAGAGGCTCACCGTTTTTTGAGGGCAGACATTGCTGTCCCTCTAGTTACTTATTTGTGGGAAGAAATCGTTGTCCCTCTGGTTGCTTTACTTGACGGAAGACATCACTGTCCCTCGAGTTACTTATTTGAGGACAGACATCATTGTTCCTATGGGATACTATTCTTGGGTGTTCCTTTGAGACGTTGGTACTTGAGACACGCGGTGTCAGGGGGTACATGGTGTTGGGTTACATGATAGAGATTCCGATGTTCGATGAAGTAGGTGACACTCCATGGTGGTTGCTGAGCACCAATGGTGTTTATATTTATTTTTTCATCATACTATTTACTTTTTTCCTAATAACTGCATGCATTCTTAAACACATATATTTGGTACGCACCGTTGGGTGGTATCCTACTGCGATTCATCTCACACCCTGCACGGGCCCTTTGGGACTCGTGTAAACATTATGGTTTTGTGTGTAGGAAATAGGTGAGCTTTAGGATATGGACTGCATTAGCTGTTGCATGGAGATGGTATGGACCTTGAGGTCATGCCTAGCTAGAGTTACTTTCTTTGTTCTCCTTCCTGTATCATCATGCTTACTTTAGTAGCTATATTTGTTTATCCATTGGTTCCCTTCATATATATATGAATGACCTATTTTTGATGCATGTTTTGTTGTTGTTTACTAGTTACAAGTGGCATTCTGTGTGCTGTTGTGTTAATTTCTACTGATGTTGTTTATATTTGTTTCTTCCACTATTGATCGATATTGAATGTGCTTCCACTCTGCATGTCTGGTTCGAGTCTGCTGAGTCCTTTATCTTCCACTACATGTTTTATATTTTGGTCAGACCAGTACTATTATTATTATCCTCTGAGAGGGTATAGCCTCCCCACTATACCTATAAGACCCTCACTCCTTTTCAGCAGCATTTGGTGTTCAGGGAGGTGCACCTAAGGTAGTAACACCCGACCCTCATAGTACTTTTTAGGTGGTTGTTCGGGTCCGGGTCGTTACACAATCAATCGAAGCGATTTAATTAATATAAAATGAAATATATAATATTTTATAAGTGTGTTACATTATATATTAATCATTGTGTGGTATGTCATATAAACATAAAAAATGTTGTTACTCTTTTAAAATCTTCATATGTTACATCATATCCCAATTACATAAATTGTGTCCTCACAATATATTCATGACCTTCACTGTAAATGGTTTGAAATTTGAAAATAACTATATTAAAAAACAATTTATAATTGGTTTACTAAACATCTTCAATATTATAGATGATACTAATTTCAATGGTAATATTTAATAATGAAAAACTAGATTTCCAAGTAGGATAACATCATTGGGATGTGATGATGTAGACATGGTAGAAAAGAGTAAATAAATATATTATGTGATATAAATAAGTTATCACAAAACAGTGAGTGATAAATGTAAAAATAAGGACCTCAAAACAATAAATATATTATTTTTTAAACTTACATTTAATTTATTAGATATGAAGTTAATATTATAACATTTTTTTAAGATGATAATCTTAATATTCATGAATTTTGTAAGAGCATAATAATATATGGAAATATAAATATAAATATATTTTAATTTTTAAAAAAAAATTATTTTTATTTTTATTTTTCAATTTCCACTTTATATATTACTTTATGGAAGAATATCCAAATTTAAATTTTTTATTCTTGAAGCACAAAAAATAACTTTTAACTAATCGTATGATCTATAAAATTATGAAATGTTTTTCAGTATTTCTCTGAATTTTTTCCACAACCAATATTGTTAACCTGCATTATTGAATATAAAATATTTATAACTAAACAATAATAGTAAAATAATTGTATCAATGTTAATATTTATCTGTCAAATCATTTAAGTGAAAACAATGGCATATTAACCAGAATATCAATTAGGCTAGTGGTAGGAAAAACAACATTGTCACCCATTTGTCGTGGTTTCAAACCACACAACCATTCCAGATATGATGGAATGTCACCTATAATGGGTGTTATCTATTTATAAAAACATTATTAATATAATTCCAATAATGATCCAAAATTTTAAAATCCCATAATTAGATAAAAATTATAGGTATGATAAACCATAAAATATACCAATATCTTCCTTAAAACCACTTTATCATGATTACCTAAACATAGAGAACTTGTTAACATTTACACTCCCTCAATCACTGGTGTTATAAGAATTTCAACTTTCCCTAAATAAATTTTCCTTATCATCATTTTTTTAAACATATTCCTTAAATTCTTATATAAAATGTATTCCAATACAATTCAAATAAATTTCATAAATAATATCACCCAAATATCATTGATTAAATCTCCTAGAACATTATTATCGAATCCAAACACGTGAAAAATAATCATTCCACCTTTTTTAGTAATAGAAAATTTTTTACTTGGATTAATTAAATTCATTTAGATTATGTTACCATGATTCTTGGGATACCCATTTTCATACTGCCCCATCCCCTAATAGTTGAACTAATAAACCCTAGATACATCTTTCATTCCCTTGTAATCCTGTGTATCATTTCCATTCTCTTAACACTTGATGAAAACACAAAATCAATTAATGTTAGTATCATGGTGTTTCCTTCCACAATTATCACATGTGGGAAAATAATCCTTTCATTTATTCCCTTTATCCACCTATTTATCTGAATTCTACTTATTCCCTTTATTCCATTTGGTTCCATAATACATGAATAATCCGTTCTCATTATTGAATGAATGTGATATTATGTCCTCATTTGATGGAATAGTTTGGGATACTAGTTCCCATCATAAGATTCAAGTAATACTGTTAATAAAAGGACCGATGTATCTATTTATATTATATATATGTTCTACACCATACCTTTATGACCTTATAATGTTTACTTCATAAAAATAATTTTTTTATCCATCATTTGTATTGGATTCATGATTTTTTTTTCATATAAACTCATTGCATGTTAGGAAAATAATTTTTAATATTATTAACATAAAATCCTTTTATTATATTCTTCACATTTATTCTTCTCGTTTTTGTTTTCAATTAATGTCCATCATGGATCCACATATCCCGAGTTATAATAATATTCCACAGTAACATTTTTGTATCATTTTCTCCCAATGTGTTACATATCTTCGATAAGGTATGAATCAATTGTTATGCAAAAAATGGATATATAGTCCTATTAAAATATTTTTTTATGCCTAAGGAAGTTTAACATTATAACATTGAACAGTGGATAATCTAGATACTTTATATGTGAAATGATATTTTAGAAAACATTAGGTTGTTTCCTATATCTGGATATAATTTTATCAGTTCCAACTATAGACCCATCTTCAACATCATTACCATTCCATGGAGGGAAATACTTATATGTGGAACATGAATTTTTACAGTTTCAATTCCTTACTCGAGGATCCATTTCTAAATGAAGGAATATACTTGATTATATATTATAAATTATGAAACATAATGTATAACAAAAAATATAGGGAATCATAACTTGAATATTTTATGACTGGATACTCCCATTATCTTAAACATGCTTTCATTGGGAATGTCTTCAAACCATAAAAATACATCCATGTATTTTATAATACTTTGTAATGAAAATGTGATCAAATACTGGAATATCCCCAATAGTGTCAAACTATATGCACATGAAGTACTATTTTCATGTACCAGATAATTCTTGAGTCATAATTCCCATGCATTTTTTGTAATTATTAACACTAGGTAAATATGTTCTAGATCCACACTAACATGTAGTATATAGAAAATGGATTTATTATAATGAAAACCACATAATTTCCACCTTAACAAAACCATATAATTATATTATATAAATATCCATATAAAAGATGTAATGCATACAGTTATATTATTGAATATGTGATATACTAAATCTAGTTCCCATGGTTTGAAAAAAAAATTTCTGATAACAGTTGTAAAGAATGCGACCCTAGTGGATCAAAGTCAGTGGTTGCTATATTACATTTTTATAGAACATGATAACTAGTAACCTAAAGCCGCAAATATTTTTTTATTAATTTTTAACTAGATATATATGTAACTCAAATTTTACAAATTAAAACAAAATGAATAAAAATGTTTTTTCATCAAGAGAATCAATATTTCCACTAACATAACAATTCATATCAATAATAATATTCATCTTGGAATCCTAGGGATAAAAATATAAAAAATAGGTGATATAAAAAGTTTATTGAGAGTTTGATAATGGTTAAAGATTATAATAAATAATTAATAATTAATATTGGATTGTAAATAAATGAAATACATTCCATTTAATCAATATCATGAGAAACATATGGCATGAAAAAATAATATTAAAATAATAACATATACATACTCACTTGAGCTTGCATCATTTCCATTTATAGTCTAATTAATCAAATAATCACAAGGAAATCAACCACTAATTTCATAATGAGGTAATTCATAATTTCAAACACCATAACCATACCATTAATTCCTTATGTCATGAAATCACACATAAATGGATGAGGCCTTATAAAAATAACCAATCTAGTTTATTTCCCAATCCATACTAATACCTCGAGGCGATATAGCGGGCCTCTCATATCATAAATTATGTCCATTGAATTATTTATAGTAATGGTATGAAACATAATAAAATGATACATTCATATTCAAAAACTAGAATACAAAATATTAATAACATACCCATTAAATAAATATAAACATAATCTATTAAATGTAATATGGTGAATGGAATAAAAATAACAGAACACAGTAAAACTGATCATAAACCATACAATGAAATAATAAGTTAAATATAATTAAAAAAAATCTCAAAGGATTATATGTTAAGATGAAATGTTTTGACATTTCTGAATATAAATATCATAAATATACCAGTAAAATAATTATCAGGGAAATTAACAAGTTCACATTGAGAATATCTTTTAAAACCTCATAATTTCTAGAATATTAAGAAAATAATTCATTAAAATCACCTTTTTAACATGTAAAACAATGTAAAATCCATAAGTGGTTTTTATGGTGGGAAATTATATAAATTATTTGTGTGTAAAAATAATAAACCCATCTATATTTTATTAATTGTAAAAAAGTACCCTATTTGAAACATGAATTGAAGATTATTTTTTATTATTTTTAAAAAAACCTAACATTGGTGTAATTGGATTTAATAAATCATATTAATATTTTTAAAAACATTTTGAAATAATATTTAAGAAAACATTTACAAGTAAGTGAAAATAAGATTCGACAGAAAAGAGAAACAATTTGGCTTTTATTAAAATCATCTCCTCCATGATATTAATTACCAATTAGAGGAAATTATTACTACTTCTAGAAAATTTACTGAATAAATATAGGATTATAAATTCATTAGTTTTGTTAGTTATAGATCAAAATATTTCATCATCGAAAAAACAATCATAAAAAATCTCGATAAACGGTGAGATTTTAAATTAAACCCTTACTACATTTGTAACCTTTGAATCCTAATACCCATAATATAAATAAATTGTAATGAATCATTATATACCTTTATGAAAAATGGATCAATTATATAACATATATAAAATTTATTATATACACCACACAAATTAATATTTGGTAAATATGATATATATCTCATGGAAGTAAAAGTGATATGAGAAACGGTTACCTTAGTTATGATTGCCGGTGTTATGAACATAAATCCAGTATAATAAAAATAGATTTATTATAAATCTATTATTGAACCATAAACATTTAATTTATACCTTATATTATTTAATTATAACCTTTTATGACCCATTTATTAATAAATCGTTATTAAAATCGCTGTTTTGGGTCATAATTGCTTCATTTTTTCATGAATGCTTTGGTTAAGTAATTTAATTAATTTTAAAATGATCATTTTGAAATCAAATATAATATGTAATACATGATATAAATATGATATATATTTATTATATATGTATTTATATTAGTCCATTAAGTTTGATGATAGAAACTTCATTACATCATTCATGGAGATGGTAGGCCATACATACCCTTGAATATTATTTACATTATCATGATGGATGGACCAAAAGGAAAAATAAATATTAACTCACCATTATAGAATCATTATTATATATATTTATAATTTAGATTTATAAAATCCTTCCTAATTACCATCCATGTAAATATGAATGATTGACATTTCACATTGCTCTATAGAGGTGGTAGTCTACAAATATGCATGCGCGACGTTATTATTTTCAAATGTATTGGTAGGTAATAAGATAGATTTGATATTATATTTAAATAAGTATTTTTAATTCATAAATATTTAATATTTCCAATAACATTATCATTAAATACTTCCATGTAAATCCTAAGCGAAAAATAAATCACATCGCTTCATGAGGCAGTAGTCCACTATACACATGAGAGACATTATAATATCCCCAATGGAATGAAAAATAAGAATTTATATATGATATAATAACTCATGGAGTATAATAATTCAATAAATATCATATATATATATATATTCTACATTCATCATTATATCCATCCATTAATGGTGGAGAGGAAAAATGAAGTACATTAGTTTGCATGGTGGTGGTATTCTGTAAACATGATCAATAGTTTCATTTAACATTTGATGGAAGACACTATGGAAGTGGGTAATTTTAATAACATAATAGAATATTTTTATATTTTTTATACCATCTTTATTATATTTTCATATTTAATAATTTTATAATGAGTTGAATGAATATGTAAAAAAACACATATTTAAAAACAATAACTCTTCTTCAAGAAACCATATTCGTTTTAACATATTGCCCTCCTAGAATAGATTTATAATATTAAAAATTCCTATAGTAATTTTTTATGGAATTTAAGAATATTTTTGGGAGGTTATTTAATGAAAAAATGTATTTTTGGAGTTTAATGAGCTGGGGAGAGTGTGTGGGTTTTTATAAGTAGGGGAGAGGAATAATGTGATTTTTTAAGGAAATAAAATATGAACAAATTTTTTTCATTTCATAAGAATAAAAATAGGCCATTATAGTAACATAGAGGATAAAATGTCTTAACATTTCAATAAAATTTACGATGCACGTCTTGGTTGGTTATTTTAATCCATATCATTTTTTACCCCCCTTTAAATCATTTTTTAACTTAACAATGGTAAATGTTTTTTTCTTGATTTTACTTTTGAGTATGCTAAAAAATTAAAATGAACATATTAGAGAATAAATTTAATTATGATGAAAAATATGGAATCATATTTTCGTAATTTAATTCCAAAAAATATTATAAATCGATTTAATATTAATCATTTTAACTCATAACAAAAATGATTTTCTAATGATAAATATTCAATAGTTTAAAAAGAATTAATACCCAAATTAAACTTAAAATTGATGAAATAAATATATATTAGTTAAATTGTAATAATATTGAACAAATTTTACATTAAATATTATTTACTACATAATTTATATAATTAAATAATTTTAATGAAATGTTGGTTTTCAATAAAATGTTTTATTTTTCAAGACTCATAAAAAATAATCATTTCATTAAATTATTAAAAATTCACCCAATGTTATTTTTTAATTTTAGAATCAGTATTAAATTTTACTGTTTCAAATAAATATTCTAAAATAAATAAAAATTATTTTTAAATTATGTTCACAAAGTGAGACTAAACCACCTTTTAGAAATATAAAGTTATTTAGAAAACATTTTATTTCATTAAAATTGTTCTTATTTTATTTCTAATAGTAAGTAAAAATTGAATTTATTGTATACATGTGTAATACATATTATTTATTATCATATTTATTCTTTTTCATACTCCATAATGTAAAATATAGGTTATGACTATTATGTTTAAATAATAATAATATGTTAATAGAGTATCGTGTTTTGTTTTAACCTGATGCTTTTTATATCACATTCTATCAAAGAGATTGAATTTATTTAAAAATAATTTATTATAATGTCTCATTTTTTAACTATTTCTTCTTATAATTTTCTTATGTATCATGTAGTCTATCAAATATTATGTTCCTATTTAAAAATCATTTGTGTCACAATGCTCCTTTTACTCTCTTGAGAATAATTGTGTTGTACTAACTGATATCATATAGTTCTACAAGATTTAATTGATATTTGGATTATATAAATTATTTATTTGTAATATTATATCTTATAAATATTATCAAATATATGATATATTCATCCCTAAATCTCAGGTATTTCTATTCATCATTAAAATATTTTCTTATGTCTCATACTTTTATTCTTAGAGGGATTTGTTTCATGTGACACTAGAAATGGTTCTCTCTCAAATTGTTCCAATGTATATTTTCATATAACATATATGTATACATAAATTCACTTGTTTTAAGAAACCCAATATCCATACCTTATTTGATATCATTATCTATAAAATAGTTTTCTACATTATATAAATCTTTTTATAGTTACATTAATTATAGTCTTAAAAAGTAGAAGAGAAATCTAATATTTTAAATATGTTTTTCTCATATGGTACTTAGTAAATAAAGGATCATACATTAACGCCTTGTAGACACCTGAACTAATTTCATAACAAAAAAGTATTCCATGATAAAACATATTACATTAATATATAAATTGAATTATAAAAATTTCATTTCATAATAGAATTCATTGGTTTGATAAAAAAATGGATGTGTCATATATACACCTTCCAAGAAATGTGATCCTGAAGTCCAATGTTAAATATAATGATAACATAAATATATAAGAGAATTGTGTTTAAAGTTTATATATTATTGATGTTTATTGAAATTGCTTTTTCTGAGATATTTTATAGTTATTTATTCTTTAACCAATCAGTTATCTATCACACCTCATTACTCTGAACATGACTATTCGTTCACTAATTCTCTTGAATAGCCACTTTGGTATCATGATGTGAATCATTTAAAATATCAGGATTTTACACTTTGGTACATTGCATCTACTAATAAATTTTAATTAAACATATCAATATTAGATTATTTCCATATACTTTATAATAGCAGGATTGAAGGCCTCTATTTTTCAAAAGATAATACTTTTTTCGATAGCCAATGTGATACGTACCACTGAACCCAAACAAACAATGATTTTTTAAAATATATCTATTTTTACCTTTTTAATAAATTTATGTATATGAGTTGTATTAATTCATTTATGAAATATATATGCTCAAAATATATTTATATATGACTAGAAAAAATATATATATATTAACAAATAGAGCTCATCATCATATTTATTATTTTTAAACTCAAGGGAAGGGAAAATCAATTACAAAGACGTCATGTAGGCCTAAAAAGTGTAGTCTGAGGGCCTCCTTATAACTAGGTCTTCTCCATCATGTACAAATGAATACAATCTAGGAAACAAAGAAAAGGGAATGTCTTGAAAACCTTGTGATTCAAGGATATATACAAATTTTTTCCCTCACGATAGGTGTAGAGAACATCTGTGTGGTTTTCTATGTACCACATGCACCTTCGGAAAAGGAATTAAAATAGCCAAAAGTTATTTAGGAATCCAACATGAATGTTATAACTGAATTTGGAGTCATTTTCCACTACGGAATGATCAATTTTGATCTTCCTAAAAAGGGTGTGACTTTCTAGCACTATCTAAGCCTCTATCAGGAGAGTTTTGGCGCCCTCGAAGAAGGATGTGATGGAAAATACAAAACCACCCCTGGTATCCCAAAACAAAACAAACCAACACATAGTATCTAAATATCTATAGTTGTCTTTAATTAATTTGAGTACCAAACTAGGCATGATACATCGGATCCACTATCCATGGAGATTACAGGTGGAAGCATGATGAATGGAACTGTTGGATAATATGGGTCAGAAAGAGGGTGTGTCACACCGCTACCTATGCGGATGATAAATACAAATTAGTATATTTATTTTCCTGATAGAATGATATAGATTCATACTAGTGACTCCTTCATGTCAAAATTTGTTCCTAGCATGCCAGATCCTCCAGTCGCCCACTAATAAGATCATTGCCCGAGCCTTTTTCTCATTAATATTATTGTCCACACCATGAAAGAAGTGGTTAAAGAAATATCATCATGTAGTTAACATAGAGTGAATATTATTGATGTCTCTAAAATCAATCCAAACCATGGGATCCATTTCTCTTTATAATAATAGATACATGAAATATTCTTCATAGAAATCGGTGCAGCCGCAACACCTAGAAGCCAACTGTATACCAGTGTGCTTGATTTGATCAAACATGGGTAGGGATTTTTTCTTGTATGCACTGTAAAAGAATGTTTTATTTTGAGGATACATCCCTAAACCATATTATTCAATTAAAAACATTCTAAACCATCATTATATCAGATTTTATTATATGTTTATTTTTATGCATCAAATGCATTTATTTTAAAAACTATTTTAAAATTAAAAATGTGTATCAATTATAATTAATTAAACTAAAAAATTATTAGTAATTATTTATAATATATTATTATATTAAATATAATCACTTTTTAATTTAAATCAATACAATATATATTACTTGTTAAATAGTTACGGAGATATAAATTTTTCCTTGAAAACTGGTTTTTTCATAAAACTGATTTCTCTTATAATTATGGGTTTTACTTTAAATTCAATTCTTAAACCAAAGTTAATTTATATTCATAAAATAGATTCCATATTTCAACTAATATTAGTTAATATTAGGTGATAAGGTAAAACTAAATTTTGAACAATATGAATAGTATTTGTAGAAAATATTAATTACAACAATAAATAGAAAATAAGTTAATAAAGGGTAAAAATAATTTAATAAAGAAAATAAACATGGTATTTTTGAAAGAATTAATATATATATATATATATATATATAATATTATTATTACATTTACTCCTTATTTTTATTACATTATAAATTATTTTGTAACATGTTTGATAAAAAACTTCATATGATAAAAATATTGTATTTTTAAGTAATATGAAATTCCAATTAAAATATTTAATATGATGAACTAATATTTTTTTTGAAAAAAATGTATTATTTAATAAAATATTTTTACACTTTTATTATTAAGTATAAATGGTCATATAATTTTTATGAAGTCATATGTAATTTTTATAAGGGATAAAAATCTATTATTTTCTAAAACCATAAATTTCTCAATAAATGTTGATTTTATCGTAAAATTGAATATTAATAAATTATTAAAACTATTTAGAAAAAATGAATATTATTTTTTGAATCTGAATGTAAATATTATCCAACATTGAATTTTTCATAATTTTTTGAGACAATTGAATTTTTAGGTAAAAATTAAATACCATATTGACATGCTTTTTGTATTATGACATTAAAATTACCCAAAATAGAATTAATTATTACTATAAATTAGATCCCGGAAAAAATATATGTTTTCCATTTAAAATAATCCAACTTTATTATTTTCTAATTTATCTTATAAATCCATTATGATTCCTCTAAAACTTATATTATATTTTACAATTTTAAAATTATTTCATTATTAGTGTGACTCCCCTATGCATAAGAAAGAAGATTATATAATTGTGTTGAGGATTTTTTTTCATATAAAATAACAAAATAAAATTTCATTTCAAAGAAATGATATTCCAACACCATGGGTGGGTTTGGGGTTTTGGATATATTATTATGTAGATTGCAAAAAAAAATTAATGAAATTGCTATCTTTTACTATATAATCTATCACGACTTGTCCCCCGGGGCCCTTGTCGTGACTACCCCAAGCCCGCCATCCATAGGCCAGGGGCCAGCAACTAGCATCGAAGGTGGATTCCCAAAAACTGGGAAGGAATTTCCCTTATTACCTGTAAGCACTCGTAACCAAAACCATAGAAGATAGGAACACAAGTAAACTAAACTATAAACAGAGTGAGTGTAGTAAGTAATAGGGGTCAGAAAAGAAGCCCAACTGGAAAGTACAAGTACAAATGAGATGAAATAAAACTGAAGAAAGATAAAGATAGCTACTGGATCATCCACCGAGGTTCCTACATGATGGGTACGTACAGATCGTCTCCTCATCAATCCATGTCCATTTGTCTCCTCTTCGTACTGACAAGTCGTATGGTCCACCTCCGAGCACCATCCATTCCTGGTACCCTCGTCCTCAGTCAGTGATGTTCGTCATCTACAACCAACACATCATGTTGCAGGCATAGCCCATGCATGGGTGAGTATAAGGATACATAGTAGGAACCTTGAGACCCTCAAGGTCTCACAAAATCCACCAACGATAAACCACAAAGTATGAAATCAACAGATAACCTTACATAGGTATATGCCGATACATATACCTAAGTTATCAAGTAACTCATCTCAATAATGAGGAAAAAATATAGGTACTATCTCAGCTCACACCAGGATTTATTCTAGGGGTTGTATTAAGAAACATCCCCAGTCACATCGTCGAACACATCAGCTACAAGATTACTCCTCCTCTATAGAGTACAGTTGGCTTCCCGCGTCACACAGAGAATCTTCCCACTAACCTTAGACTTCTAACGTACTCCTCCTGTCGAGTTCCGTGGGTCTTCCACATCACCAAGGCACTCCCCACTGGGCCTGCTGAGGTACTCCTCCTCTCGAGTATCGTGAGTCTATCCCGTCACAAACTTGCTCCCCAACGTGGGTCTTCCATGTCACCAAGGCTCTCCCCACTAGGCCTATTGAGACGTGAATTGCTGAGGTACTTCTCCTGTCAAGTACCATGGGTCTGCCACATCACCAGGTCACTCCCCCTCGTAGCATGCTGAGGTTCTCCTCCCGTCGAGTACCGTGGGTCTATTACAGCACACAGAGGCACTCCCTGTCGTGGATCTGCCGCGTCACACATAGGCACTCCCCACTGGACCTGAGAAACTCACTCCGAGTTGAAAAGGTCAGCAGTCGTCAAGTTACAACAAGCTACTAGGTTCCCACACTAAGTTCACTTGTCTCTAGGATGATCCGCTCCACAAGATACCGGTCGATACTCTAACTACCACGAAGTCCCACTAAGAAGAATCTCAAAGGTCTGCCATGTCCTAGGTGTCTCAACGCAATAGACAATGAATCAATTGGACGCCCGGTCTGTAAGTTATTATCCATTTATTCTTGAGGCCCGGGTTGGATTGGTGCTCGATCCAAAATGACCGACCCAAAAGAAACATGTCCAAGATATGGTGGACAAGAGAACCATGCCATTTTCTAGAAATTACACAGCATGTAAAAAAGTTACACGCCGTGTCTTCAGCCCCAGGTATTGCCCGTGTACGACGGCCCGTGTCGTAGGCTAGTCCTGTAGGAAAAAGTAAGTAAATTTCATGTGGTATAGATTACATGCCATGTCTGAGTAACTAGTTTTGGCTCCGTGTACGCTGGCCATGTGCTCGTACATGACCTCAACCCATTACGCCAACCCGTGTAATCTGTAAATGGGGTGACTCGTGTTACTGGACTTGCCTGGCCGTGTGGTGCAGTACAAAGCCCATGTACTCCATCTCGTGTCTGTGTATTCCATGAATACTCGCCGAGTCTTACATAGCCGCCTCTTCCAGAACTATGAAGAGAGTACATGCCGTGTCTAGTAGTCATGTAGTTCTTCCTGTGTCCCTGTATTCCCTGAATACATGTTGTGTCCCGCGTAGCTCTCTGCCTGTACTACGAAGAGAGTACACACCATGTCTAGTAGCCATGTAGTTCTTACCATGTCCATGTATTCCCTGAATACATGCTGGACCCCGTGTAGTCACCTCTGCCAGTACTACATATCATGTTCTTCGGAAGTTGACACTGTGTATTCCGGAATTTTCCAGAAACGATGCTTCTCGCTGGCGCACCTCCCGTGAAGCCTCGAAATTCGTTCTGATGGTCTGATCGCCACTAAACATCATATTCTAGGTCTCCCCAACGTCTTGAAGTCTTCTCCTTTGTTTTCAGGCCTCCGATCATCCCCGAAAACATGTTTTGATCCACTTGCATGATGAATGGTCGAAGAACGATCATTCCCATTCCGGTCTGATCCGTCATCCGCCGTCGTCATCGCACCTCCGTTAGGTTGCCTTGATATCGAGTCATCAATTTGGGATCATTGCATCAGAAAACGAATCTCAAATGATCCATTGTTCATCGCCCCACCAAGAACACAAAGACCACAACATTAATGAGGAATAGTGGAGGAATCAGGCCATGTTCGTTTGGCATGGAACCTCCGCATTAGTTCGGTCGCAGGAGGATTAAGAGAATTAAAACAACATGAGAGGTAAAGCAACATTGATCAATTCAAAACACACCCCTACCTTCTTCGCTGTTCTTTGGCGTTGGCGCGAGAAGGAGGACATCGATTCATTGTAGATGAATACATCCTACATCATAGGAAGTCCCAAGGAAGAAGGTCGAAGTCAAGGTCGGTGTTCTTCATTGGTGGAGCATTATTCATTGGAGTGCTTTCTCCCAAGTTCTCCCAATCCCCTTTTGGTAACACTTTTCCAAAAAAGGAATAGCCAAAAAAGTCAACTATGTTTATTAATTTAATTTGTTGGCAATCAAAGTTGGGTTGATTAATTAGAAATAATAAATGAGTTATGTTGGCATAAAATATAAATTGGAGGATACCAAGGGTTGGCACAATTAATTAATGTGGGTTGGCACAATTAATGTGGAGGAAGCTCAAGAGGCACCTCTACATTAATGAGGGAGTTGGAGAGGTTTAGACCTGAAGTGGCACCCACCACCATAACCTCTCATGGGAGGTTAAGGGTTGGTGATCACCATTTCTCAACTTCCACATGGACGTTTAGTTGTAGTGGATCCCACCTCCTAACACCGACATGGGTGTTGAAAAATAAAAAATAAATTGTCGTACACTTTTATTTTTATTTTATTATTTAACAAAAAAACCCAAAAACTAAATTTCACCCTCGACCATCTACCGTCGAGGTGAAAGTCTCCTTAAGAGAATATCAGCGCTGCAAGTTCAATGGTGTCCTCAGATTTATATTCCGAACACCGGTTCAAAATACAGAAAAATCCGCTCACACGTTTACTGAACTTACCTGAAATAAAGTTCATAAATTGATTCTGCGAACACCAGGCCTTAGAATCATGCTCTGTCATTTCTGCGGACTCGTAAAATTCCCATATATTGAAAAAAAATACATAGAAATTCTAGGTCATTACATTCTCCCCACTTAAGGGCTCTACGTCCTCGTAAGCCACAACTCAAACTAGGTTAACAAGTGGGGGTACTGTGCATGCCTCTGAGCATCCCTCTCCCATGTGCTCTCTTTGAGGTTCCCGTGCAACCAGAAATGTGCACCAGTGGTATCGACGGCCCACATATGGCCTGCTCTTGTCGATCCTCTATCTCCACTGGAACATCCATAAAATTATCCCCATCATCGACATCTATCTTTCCATGGTAGATTACATGAGAAGTGTCGTGCATGTATCTTCTCAGCTGGGATACGTGGAATATTTCGTGCACCCGGTGCAATTGAGGTGGAAGAGCTATGTGGTAAGACACCTCGCCAACTCTGCAAATGACCCGGAATGGTCCGATGAATCTTATAGATAACTTTCCACCACGCCCAAATCTCCGCAAACCTCATCGAGGTGACACTCTTAGAAATAGGTGGTCGCCATCCTCGAACTGCAGAGGTCGTAGTCTCCTGTCAGTATAAGAATGCTTCATTATCTGTACAATCTTCATCTGCTCCCAGATGATCTGCACCTTCACTGTGGTAGCCTGTACCATCTCTGGTCCCATGAGTGTTGACTCCCCTGGGTCATTCCATCATAAAGGTGATCTTCATGGTCACCTGTATAACGCCTCAAATGGTTCCATACCAATGGTCGAGTGATAACTATTGTTATATGAAAAATCCACCAAAGTCAAGTGATCCTCCCAACTACGACCAAAGTTGAGGACACAAGCACGGAGCATGTCCTTGAGGGTATGAATGGTCTGCTCGGTCTGGCCATCCGTCTGAGGATGGAAGGCAATGCTCAAATGAAGATGTGTCCTGAAAGCCTCCTGTAACCCCTTCTATTGCCGAGAAGTAAAATGTATATCATGATAGGAGACAGTCATCGAGGGTACTCTATGCAACCGCACAATCTTCTGCACATAGAGGCGTCCCAAGCTCTCTACTGAACCCTACTTCCTGATCCGTAGGAAGTGGGCCGACTTGGTGAGTCGGTCAATGATCACCCAAATTGAGTCATGTCCCTTGGATGTACGCGGATGATCCGTAACAAATTCAATGTATATCCCATCCCACATACACTCTGGGACATCTAAAGGATGAACCAAGCCAGCTGGTACCTGATGCTCCACCTTCACTTGCTGAAAAGTGACGCATCGGGAAAAAAACTCCCCTACTATTCTCTTCATCCCTAGACACCAGTGTTGTCGTCGGAGATCCTGGTACATGTTCACCACTCATGGATGTACTTATAGAGTGGATTTGTGAATCTCTTTCAATACTTCCTCTTATAGTGACACTGGTACCATGGTACGTCCTCTGAAGATGATGAAGTGCTCCCCACCTTTAGATAATCTATCAGGTGCTTGACCTGTGGATATCTGACAATGTTGACCCTCGCAGTTAGCGTCCCCACGCTGCGCCTCCTTGACTCGCTGAAGTAGTGGGGGAGTGTACTGTAGAAAAGTTATTCCATATCTATCCACAAAGGATATCTGCAAAGCAGCCAATGGCTTCGTCGCATCACCCAGCAGCTGTATATCGGATCTTCTATTGAGTTCATCTGCAATAGTGTTCCCCTTCCCAGGATTATAAACTATCTCGGAGTCATAGTCCTTGAGAAACTCAGTCTAATGACGTTGTCTCAGGTTCATGTACTTCTGGGGGAAGATATACCTGGGAATCTTGTGATCAGAGGACACGTTAAAGCACTCTCCCATCAGATAGTGTCGCCACATCTTCTAGGAGAAGACCACTACTACAAAATCCATGTTATGGGTAGCGTAGTTTTTCTCATGTTTTCTTAACTGTTGAGAACCATAAGTGATCACTGCTCGCTCCGGCATCAGGACACATCTGAGTCCATTACCTGATGTGTTGTAGTAAACTACATACCCTATGTTCTCCACTACAAGCCTCACAATGGAATCACTAGTCATCCTCTGCCCCAGCTCATGAATGCTCTGTTGGAATATCTCCAACCGCACGAAGGGTTTCCCCTTCTTCATCAACACTGATAGTTGTGCTTCAACTATGGTGAAATCTAGCATGAATCTCTGATAGTATCCATCCAAACCCAGGAAACTTCATACCTCCATCACACTCCATAGTGGATCCCAAGAAAGTACAACCTAAATCTTCCCAGGATCCACTAAAACTCCAGCTTCCGAGAAGACATGACCTAGAAAGTGAAACTCTCGGATCCATAATTGGAACATCGAGAGCTTACCATAATGATGGTTCTCTCAGAGTGTGTCCAGTACTACCCACAAATGATAGGCATGCTCCTCCTCACTAGTTGAGTAGATCAGAATGTTGTCAATAAAGACTATAAAAAAGTGATCATGGTACGGCTGAAAGATAATGTTCCTAAGTCCCATGAACACTGTTGGAGCATTGGATACACAGAATGGCATAACCAAGAACTCATAATGGTCGTACCGACATCTAAAATACAACTTCTTCACATCTTCATATCGCACTTTGAGCTGGTTATAATTGGATCTGAAGTCTATCTTCGAGAACCACCATGCTCCCTTCATCTGATCAAAGTGGTTTTGAATTATCGGTAGTGGGTACATGTTCTTCACGGTCACCTGGTTTAGGCGCCAATAGTCGACACAATGTATCAAGCTCCCATCTGCCTTCTTGGAGAACAAAATTGGAACTGCCCAATGTGAAACACTGGGCCGGATGAATCCCTTACTCTGCAAGTCCTCCAGCTATACCCACAGCTCATGAAGCACCGCGAGAGCCATCCAATACGCTGGTGTAGATATCGATGTCGTCACAGGGTACATGTCAATGTAAAAGTCCACCTATCTATGAGGAGGTAGACCCAGAACGTCATCAGGGAAGTCATCTGTGTACTGGTCCACCACTATTGGATACCTCAGACTCTCCAAATCAACCACTCCGTGAGTAAGGCTAGCCAACTGATATGTGATCGGCCGCACCCTCCTCCGGGCAAGTCCATCCTGTGTTGCAAAGGCTCCCTTCTCACTGGTGAAGGTAAACCTGGTTCCATCCATGCGGACACACCACACATTGCGCCTAATACAGACTATCTGAGCATGGACTGTAGATGACTAGTCCATACCCAAGATGAAGTCATAAGGCCTCGACGGTACTACAAGGAGATCCCAACCGAAGATCTCGTCTCCTAGAGTAAGATCGCACTGCCAGAACCTGTGTGTAACCGTCGAATCTGCTCCCTTAGGAGTCTCTATCCATAATGATCGAGCTAACAAATCCATCGGATTCTCCGAGATCTAAATGAGGGATGTGGAAATAAAAGAATTGTTGGAAACTGTGTCTATAAGTACTGAAGCTAAGGTAGAATAGACACCGATCATACCTTGTATCATCTCTAGAGTGCCATGATTGTAAGTATCAGCCGCCTGGAGCAGAGATCTCCCATGTCCACGTGTTCCCTGTGGTCGGGGTGGACCTCCTAGTGGTGGTGGAAGTAACATCTCAAATTATCGCCCACTGCCAGATGCACGACCAACTCCTCTTCCACGTCTTCCTGCTCCCTACGGATGGCCTTGATCAATCCTTTGTCTCTGACTGGGTGTTCCTTCGACCATCTTCTGATCATCTGTATGACGGTTCGGACAGTCACGATCCATGTGACCCTGCCCGCCACAAGTGTAACACTACCTCTCCTTCCATGTCTGTCTCTTCCTTGGGTTCCCCACACAAACGATCTAGAGTCATGCGGTAGTCTAACTATAGGTCTTGTCCTCTTGGACCTCTACGACGCCTGTCTGCTTCCATCTATAGAAGAATTCTCTAGGTGACGACTAGTGGTGGTTCTCACTACTAGTGACTGCTCAGCAAAAACATTTCCACCAAGGGGGCTCTCTCTAACACCTCCGCCTACGTCGGGATGCAGAGTGAGATCATCGAAGTCTTGATCTCCCACCCGAGCCCCTGATCAATGGTCTGGGCCCGGAAGAATAGGTCCCGCACGATATCTATGGAGTATCCAGAGAGGTCAGTGAACCTCACTGAGTACTGAGCTATAGTCCTGATACACTACTACAGACAAAGTAGCTCATGTATGCGCACTGCTCAAAGAGTCGGTGGAAAAAAATCTGCTCAAAATAGGCTCTCGAAATCTACCGAGAGAAACATCACCTCATCATGGACTTGGAGCATCAAAATCCACCATCTACATACTGCTTCTTGTAGAAGGATGGTGGCAACAATCACCATGAGTTCGGTTGGCGTCCCTACCAGTCGAAAAACTCTCAGCACAACCTCCATCCAATCCTCAGCTTCTTGTGGGTCCGTCTCTCTCCTGAACATGGGTGGCCTCTAGCGCTGGAACACGTACAAGCCGCTCAAGAAGCATGCACCGTATGCTGCTGGTGATGGTGGTATCGGTGGACTAGTGGGTAACGGTACCGCTGGTGCCTATACCGGAATATGGACATCCATTGAGGCCTCATTTTTTAGAGCGCTATCAATGCGTACAACTCTCGAAACCTGAGCTGGTTGTCTGCGTGGAGGCATCCTGAAAAGAAACAGGTGTTCCATAGTTAATAAGTTATACCTTTTAAAGTGACTCAATTTATCACAATGAAAAACTCTTGAAAGCACACACACAATCAGTGTTTTCATGCACTGAGTCGGAAATAAGATGTCAAGGTCCTAGTGTATGGATACCTCAACTACCGCACCAACACTTGACTCCCTGAACTGAAAACTACGCTCACAAAACTTAACACTATTTCCGTTAAAATATAGATCAGAGTCCTATGTTATGTGGTAGAATTGAATCCTCTGATATCAATTTTTCACGACCCATCCCCCGAGGCCTGTGTCGTGACTACCCCAAGCCCGCCATCCATAGGCCAGGGCCTAGTGGCTAACACTGAAGGCGTATTCCAAAAAACTAGGAATGAATTTCCTTTAGAACTTGTAATCACACGTAACCATGCACACAATAAAATATGAATACAAGTAAACTGAACTCTAAACATAATTAGTGCAGTAAGTAAAAGGGGAGAGAATTCAAGCCCAACTGGAAAGTTCAAGTACAACTGAGATGCAATAAAAATGAAGAAAGAGAAAGAAAGCTACTGGATCGTACTCCGAGGTTCCTACCAGAAGTGTAGGTACATATTGTCCCCTCAGCACTCCACGTCCATCTATCTTCTCTGCGTTCCGACATGCCATATGGTCCACCTCCGTGCACCGTCCAATCCTAATACCCTCGTCCTCAGTCAGCGTTGTCTGTCGTCTACATCCAACACATCAAGGTGTGGGCATAGCCCGTGCATGGGTGGGTATAATGATACTCAGTAGGGACCCTGACACCCTCAAGGTCTCACAAAATCCACCGAGGATAAACCAAAAAGTATGAAATCAATAGATAACCTTACATAGGTATATGCCCATACATATACATAATTTATCAATTAACCCATCTTAATCATGAGGAAAACACATAGGTACTGACTCAGTTCACACCAGAAGTTATTATAGGGGTAGTATCAAGTAACATCCCCAGTCACATCGTCGAACACTTCGGCTGCAAGAGTACTCCTCCTCTATCGAGTATGGTGGGCCTGCCACTTCACACAGAGGCACTTCCCCCTAACCTTGGACTGTTGAGGTACTCCTCCTATCAAGTACCAAGGGTCTAACGCATCACCAAGGCGCTCCCCACTGGTCCTGCTGAGGTACTTCTCCTATCGATTACTATGGGTCTGTCATGACACCAAAGCGCTCCCCACCTTGGGTCTATTGTGCCACCAAGGTGCTCCCCACTAGGCCAGTCGAGTCTTGACTTACTGAGGTACTCCTTCTGTCGAGTTCTGTGGGTTTTCCGCATCACCAAGGTGCTCCCCCTCATAGCCTGGTGAGGTACTCCTCCGGTTGGGTACCGTGGGTCTGTCACATCACACAAAAGAGTTCACCACCGTGGGTCTACCACATTACAGAATGGTGCTCCCCACTGGGCCCGTGCAAGTCACTCCGAGTTGAAAACATTAGCAGTTGTCAAGTCACAACCAACTCCTAGGTTCCCACACAAAGTTCGCTCATCTCCGGGAGGATCCACTCCACGAGCTACTAGTCAATAATACAACTGCCAAAAAGTCCCACGAAGAAGTATTTCAAAGGTTCACCACATCATAGGGGTCTCAACGCAACAGACAGCACGTCAATCAGACACCCGGTATGTAAGTTATTAACCTTTGAGTCTCGAGGGCCAAGTTGGATTCGTGCTCGATCCAACCCAACCGACCCAAAAGAAACATGTTCCAGATATGGTGGACCAGATAACTATTCCATTTTACAGAAATTACATGGTGTGTAGAAAAGTAACACTTCATGTCTTTAGCCTCGGGAACTGCCAATATATGACAGCCCGTGTCATCGGATGGTCGTGTAAGAAAAAGTAAGTACATGGTGTGTGGTATGGATTACACGCTGTGTCCGAGTAACTGGGTTCAGCTCCATGTATGATGTCTATGTGCCCATACACGACCTCAAACCATGTATGCCAAGCCGTGTAATCAGTACACTGGGTGAATCGTGTTACTGGCCTCACCTGGCCGTGTGGAGCAGTACACAGCCCTTGTACTCCATCCTGTGTCTGTGTATTCCCTGAATACACGCCAAATCCCAAGTAGCCGCCTCTTCCAGTACTATGAAAAGAGTACACACCATGTCTAGTAGCCATTTAGTTCTTCCCATGTCTGTGTATTCCCTGAATACATGCCGAGTCCCACGTAGCTCTCTGCCAGGACTACGAAGAGAGTACACTCCGTGTCTAGTAGCCGTGTAGTTATTCTCGTGTCCATGTATTCCCTAAATAAACACCGAGTCTTACATAACCACCTTTACCAGTACTACATGTCGTGTTCTTCATAATTACATGCCGTGTATTCTGGAATTTTCTAGAAATGATGCTTCTCACCAGCGCGACTCTCGTGAAGTCTCTATATTCGTTATGATGGTCTGATTGCCACGAAACACCAGATTCTAGGTCGCCTCGATGTCTTGAAGTCGTCTTCATTGTTTTGGGGCCTCTAATCGTCCCTGAAAACATGTTTTGATCCACCCGCACGTGGAACGGTCGAAGAACGGTCTTTCCCATTCCGGTCTGGTCCATCGCCCGCCATCGTCATCGCACCTCCACTAGTTTTTCGTGATGTCGGGTATTCAATTTGATATCGTTGCATCGTAAAACAAAAATGCAACAATACGTTATGGGTGTTTAATGACATCATTAAATGATGTATTAAGTATGTAATCAATATTGTCAACTTATAAATAGTATGATAAGGTATGAGGTGTCCCAAGTTCCCAATACCATGGGAAAATACCATGGGCAAGCCCATGGTTTTTCCAAAACCACTAATGAGGTGTCCATTGGCCATTAATGCCTTGTCCCCTCACTTTCCCAATAAATACCTAGCCATCGACTCATCCATTTGACTCCCAACTCTCCCCCAACAAATATCTGGTCTCATTACCTCCCAAGGAGTCCTCCCAAGGTTCCCCCAAGCCCTAAAGGTCCCAACCGTTGAGTTTTAAGAGTTACGTTTTAAGGTAAGGGGTCATACCTCCCTCTTTCTTTTCAAGTAATATCTTTTATGACATTTATTTTATGATCCATGCTCTTATGTTGGAGGATGTTCTTTTATAATCATTATAATGTCGTTTTCATGTTCATATGATGAGATACCCACTCTTTATCTCATCATTTCATTTTTATAATGTTAAGTGGCGCTGTTAGGCTGCCGAATTTTTAAGGGATTCTTTCACCCTTCTCATGTTCTATTTTCATGTCAAGTATTTCAAGTTCCTTTTTATTATGTTGGGGTATGATATATATATCTATAATACTGAACTCTTCTATTCATATTATGAGAGACCCTATTTTATCTCTTCAATTCATTATTTTGATGTTTTATGTGGCGCCATTAAGCTGCTGAATTTTTAAGGGATTCGTTCACCTATCTGATTTTTTTCAAAGTTCTATTTTCATGTAAAGTAAATCAAGTTCCTTTTTATTATGTTGGGGTATGATATCTATATCTATCATAATGAACTATTATGTTCATATGATGAGAGACCCTATTTTATCTCTTCAATTTAGTATTTTGATGTTTTAAGTGGCGCCGTTAGGCTACCGAATTTTTAAGGGATTCCTTCACCCTTCACGTTTTCAAGATCTATTTTCATGGAAATTATTTCAAGTTCCTTTTTATTATGTTGGGGTATGATCTCTATATCTATCATAATGAACTCTTATTTTCATATTATGAGAGACCATATTTGATCTTGTCGATTCATTTTTGTTTGGAGTTTATGTGACACCGTTAGGCTGCCGAATTTTCATAAGAGAAATCTAATTTTTGTCTTCCTTCCATGTTTTTCATTTCAGATGGTATGTCCTTAAAATTTCATTACAATTTCCATATATCCTTAATATTGGGTCCCTCTACTGTTTTATGGGTCATTTATGACTGTTTTACCGATGTCCCCTCTCTTTTCAATGTTTTCTAAAACCCCGAAACATAGTCGTCATGCTGCAGAATTTCCGTCTCAAATGTCTCTCTATCTTTATAAAGATATTTTATTTTATTAAGTGAATACTCAAATCCCTCTCTTACATATGGGTATTCACATATATACCAAAATGTTCTATTTTAAATTCAGGTATTTACATAAATGAGACCCACCTTCCTTTTCTGTTGGTTTTAAAGTGACACAATGATCATGTCTTGAAAGCAGTTTATAAAACGTTATGATTATGAAATGAAACCCATTCCTTTTATGATATATGGGTTGTTTATGAAATGATTGATGATTATATATGTGGATCACATGATGATAAAGACATGTCAAGGGTGGTCCCTGATAGCGCTCCAATGCATTGGGTAAAGACTTAATCTCTAGAGATGACTTTTTTTAACGATGCCTTGGTGAATAACCTTGGTAACTTTTAATGACACCTTGGGGATGGACCATGGTGAAATAGAAATGATTATCAATATTAAATGTTTTAGCCAAATCTTCAAGTTATGAAAAATGTTATTTTTATTATGATATGCCTCATGATTTCATTCTCATGCCTTAAAGTTCTTTTTCATGACATTGTTGATGTATCTCAAGTTCACATGTTAAATGTTTCCCCTTGTTTCCCTTACTGGGCCTTCTGCTCACACTTTATTTTGATGTATGTCCCCAGGTTATGATATGCATTAATAAACCTCGGATAAACATAAGGAGAAGCCCTTCAAGTGTTTAAGAAGAATGTTTTTTGTTTCATGTATTAATTTCCAGGTTTCCAAGACACTAAACATTAAAGATCCTCAGTTTTGCAAAATGTAATGAAAAGTTATGTTATCAAAAGGCGGGATTCTATAGTTGGAATCAAAGGATGGTTTAGTTATTTATGGAAATTAGGATATGAAAACTTCAGGAAGAACCCTATAGAAAAGTTTAAATAAAGTAAATCTTCATTATATTTTGATGCATATTGAGTAAGGGGTTTCCAAGAAAATGCATCCCTGTCTGGATACGAGCAGATAGAGGTGGCTTTGGAATAGATGTACATAGGGGTAAAACCCGAAAACACCGCCTTGAGCTAGAATCAAACGGGAACTGGTACACAACAATAGGCCTTGCTGCACTCTTGGTTACGACACTCCCGGGGGATATGCTTTGGTAAATTCATAAGCTTAGTATGAACCATTATTAAAGGAACAAAGATAAAATAAAATAAATATTCACATAAGAATATATGATTAGGGATAACCTAGTTTGAGACCTAAGGGATTACAAGTTAGGGTATACTTTTCTTCTACAAGTTATCCTTATATGATTTACGTTTCTTTTTCATGATTATTGGCTAAATATTTAAGCCCCTAATTATACTTTCTTTTCTTAGTTAATGGTGGGAAATGGAAGAACATGTCCCAACAACCAATGTGATAGGAAATGAGACGATTTCCATATTAATATGACACAGATGATTACGTGATTAAAAGATGATTATTATTTTAGGATACGTTCACTATTTTGGGGACCCTATATGATCGAGGTAAATAGATTACTACTGTATTTTAATTGAGGAGTAAAGGTTTACATATATTTTGAAGAGTCGATGAATTTAAGGTGGACTTATTGAAATGATTAACCTATCTTGGGTAAAATATGTTTAGGTTATCTACTTTTGTTATAAGATGTTAGGAGTGGTTGATGTTGTTTGGATATGTACAATGAAGTTTATTTTGGAAGAATATGTTATTAAATAATTCTTGTATTTGGGTTTCAATCTTAGTTTGGATTATTTTGTGAATTTTAAGAAATGTTATTTATGGGATGGTCTATGATGAACTTTGGTTAGTACTGTGGAACTTTGAAGATTTAAAAGTAGTTTCCATTCCTATGGGATTCTTTCTTTTGGAAGAGTTGTTTTTTCTTACCCTTTCTATTTTTGGGATAATATTTAAAGATAGAAGAAATTTATGGTAAATCTTTTGTGGATTACGTGACTCTCAAGAAGATTAATCCTGTGTTTTAATGAGACCATGTGTTTTGGAATTCTCATCATTTAAAGAAAAGATTAGTTTTGGTAGAAACTTATTAAGGGATGAAACTCTACTTGAAGGTAGGTATATTTCCTTATGTTTTTGTTCTATGTAGTAAATGGATTCCTCAATATTATGAAAAGGAACATGAAACAAAAACGTTTTTGGTTTACGTTTCCTACTAGGTAATCAAAGACCATTTACAAACATCATAATTTTGTGATTTTCTTATTGTTAACTTTCTCCTAATCATGTTTTATATCACTCTCCCTTAGAACGTGACCCTTTGTTTTTTCCTCCATGTCCATGTTTTCCTACATGGGATCCTAGTATGGGTTAACTCGGGTGACCTTTTTACTTCCCTTTCATTCTTTTAAAGTAATAGTTTTACTGACCCCTTTTCTGATGTGGGACATTCAATGAAATTTCAAAATCCAATTTTAAAAATTGCAAGGACGCAATTTCTTAAGGGGGGAAGATTGTAACGACCTGAAATTTTGAATAAATCTTGTTTCCTAATTTTGTGTGTTATTTTATTTTTTTTATACTCAACAAAACTATTTCATTGGATAACATTAGTATAATTAAAATGAGACTGTTGGGTTTTGACTGTTATATGACCATTGGTCAATATGACCGCTGGAAACTAAACATTTCGATATTTGTCTTTAAATACAAGTGATCTTGGTTAATTAATATAGAAAGAATATTTGATGGCCACACCCAGTAGTCTTGAACCGATCGAAGCCCATCTAACAGAACTTGGGAAGGAGGTAGCCCCACTAGGCATTGCTCTGGACCAAACCCAAGCTGAACTTCATCGTGTGAAGCTAGAACAGAATCTCCTTCGCGACATGTTCAAACTGATAGAAATTACTACACATGCGATGTTGGTCGAGCCTCCCTCGGATTCTCTCACCTTAGCACACCTTACACTTAGGTCCTATGTTGGTGTGATATGGGGCTATGTAAGGAGACCATAACTGCCTTGTGTAATCCTTTGTTTTATATAAAAATTTTGATTTCTTCTTATGATGAAGTTTATGAATTTTAAAATGTCCGGATAAATATAGTATGCATATTTTTGGTGAATTTTAGAGAAAGGATATTTTTTTAAAATGTTTATGTAAACCTTAAATAATTAAAAATGTGTAATGATTTTTAAAAAATGGTCTTCTACAATTATGTTTAGTACGAAATTTAGAGTCTAATAAGATCAAATTAAATTTTAATGAATAGTAAATTATGAATAGTGATTTTATGCTTAGGATTAGTAATGTTTCCAAATGGATTAGTAATCTCATTTAAATAATTCATTAATATAATCTAGGCACCTTGATTAAGTAATGTGATTCAATAAAATGGTTAAATAATGGTTTCATAAATTATTATTCAAGTATTAGTTTTTTTGGGTGAATAGTGTTTTTTTAATTAAAAATTTAATTATAAATATTAAAAAAATTATTTTTATAAAATGGATTTCATTTTTGAACTCAGAGCATCGATATTATGTTAAGGTAATTTTTGGGGATTTTTCTGAAAAAAATGAATTCTCAATGAATAGTTTATTTTTTAAAAATTAAATTAAAAATATTTAGAATTTTGTTTTATAAAATGGAGTTCGTTTTTGAAATCAGAGCATCGATATTTGGTAAAGGTGAAATTTTGGGATTTTTCTGAGAAAGTTGAATTTTCGATGAATAGTGAAAATACAGTTTTTAAGTTACAGGTGTTTAATGACATCATTAAATGATGTATTAAGTATGTAATAAAAATGGTCAACTTATGAATTGTAAGATAAGGTATGAGGTGTCCCAAGTGGCCAATACCATGAGAAAATACCATGGGCAAGCCCATGGTTTTTCCAAAACCACTAATGTGGTGTCCCTTGGCCATTAATGCCTTGTCCCCTCACTTTCCCTATAAATACCAAGTAATCCTCTCATCCATTCGACTCCCAACTCTCCCCCAATGAATATCTGGTCTCATTACCTCCCATGGATTCCTTCCAAGGTTCCCCCAAGCCCTCAAGTTCCCAACCATTGAGTTTTAAGAGTTACGTTTTAAGGTAAGGGATCCTACCTCCCTCTTTCCTTTCATGCGATCTCTTTTATGTCATTTCTTTTATGATCCATGCTCTTATGTTGGAGGATGTTCTTTTATATTAATTGTACTGTCTTTTTCATGTTCATATGATGAGAGACCCCCTCTTTCTCTCATCATTTCATTTTTAGAATGTTAAGTGGCGCAGTTAGGTTGCCGAATTTTTAAGGGATTCTTTCACCCTTCTCAAGTGCTATTTTAATGTCAAGTATTTCAAGTTCCTTTTTATTATGTTGTGGTATGGTATCTATATCTATGATACTGAAATCTTATGTTCATATTATGAGAGACCCTATTTTATCTCCTCAATTCAGTATTTTGATGTTTTAAGTGGTTCCATTAGGCTGCCGAATTTTTAAGGCATTCGTTCACCTTTCTCATTTTTTCAAAGTTCTACTTTCATGTCAAGTCTTTCAAGTTCCTCTTTATTATGTTGGGGTATGATATCTATATATATCATAATGAAATATTATGTTCACTTGATTAAATACCCTATTTGATCTCTTCAATTTAGTATTTTTGATGTTTAAAGTGGCACTGTTAGGCTGCCGAATTTTTAAGGGATTCTTTCACCCTTCTCGTTTTCAAGATCTATTTTAATGCCACGTCTTTCAAGTTCCTTTTTATTATGTTGGGTTATGATCCCTATATCTACAATACTGAAATATTATGTTCATATGATGAGATACCCTATTTGATCTTGTCAATTCATTTTTGGTTGAAGTTTAAGTGACGTCGTTAGGCTGCCAGATTTTCATAAGAGAAATCTAATTTTTGTCTTCCTTCCATGTTTTTTATTTCAGTTGGTATGTCCATAAAATTTCATTACCATGTTCATATATCTATCATATTCGGTCCCTCTACTGTTTTATGGGTCATTTATGATTTTCTGACCCATGTCCCCTCTCTTTTCAATGTTTTTTAAAACCCCGAAACATAGTCGTTATGCTGAAGAATTTCCATCTCAAATGTCTCTATCTTTTTCTAAAGTTATTTTCTATTATTAAGTTAGTACTCAAAGACCTCTATTATATAGGGGTATTCACATATATACAAAAATGTTCTATTTTAAATTCTAGGATTTACATACATGAGACCCACCTTCCTTTTCTGTGGGTTTTAAAGTGACACAAAGATCATGTCTTTAAAGAAGTTTTTAAAACGTTATGATTATGAAATGAAACCCATTCCTTTTATTCTATATGGGTTTTTTATGAAATGATTGATGATTATATATGTGGATCACATGATAATAAATACATTTCAAGGGTGCTCACTGATAGCTCTCCAATGCATTGGGTAAAGACTTAATCTCTAGAGATGACTATTTTTAACGACACCTTGGTAATTTTTAATGACACCTTGGGGATGGACCTTGGTGAAACAGAAATGATTGTCAATATTAAATGTTCTAGCCACATATTCAAGTTATGAAAAATGATATTTTTATTATGATATGCCTCATGATTTCTTTCTCATGCCTTAAAGTTCTTTTCATGACATTGTTGATGTATCTCATGTTCACATGTTAAATGTTTCCCCTTGTTTTCCTTACTGGGGCTTCTGCTCACCCTTTCTTTTGATGTATGTCCCCAGGTTATGATATGTAGTAATGAACCTAGGATGAACATAATGAGAAGCCCTTCATGTGTTTAAGAAGAATGTTTTTTTGTTTCATGTATTAAGTTCCTGGTTTCCAAGACACTAAACCTTAAAGATCTTCAGTTTTGTAAAATGTAATGAAAAGTTATGTTATAAAAAGGCGGGATGCTATAGTATCCTTCTACTAATGGTAGACATGTACAACTGTAGACTTGAACAGTGATGCTCTAAACAAGAGACTTGGGAATGAGTCTGACAGTGAACTTCTAACAGAAGCCTTGTCACTGTAGTGACCTTGTGACGGTGACTCTTTGTCTGTGAGCATTAATAAGTAGATCAACGGTAGGCTTGTGATAGTGACCTTGTACCGGTAGTTTATACCAGTGAAAGTAGATCTTCAACAGTGAACTTTTAGCAACAGTGATTCAGAAATTATAGTGATTTGTAATGATGACCTTGAACAGAAGGCTTTTACCAGTAGCCTTTAACAGTGAACGTATATTTAGATAAATATAAACTGTAAGCTGATGTAACAAAGTCATGAGACTAAGAATATAAATTGTTCAGGATAAAAATTATAAATGTAGATTAAAAAGATTAGTGAATGGATTAATATTTCATGATCAATATTTAAACATGATTTGGGATTATCAAAACAGGTGAGTCCAACAATCTCCCCATTTTTGATAATCACAAATTATGCCAGTATGTATTAAATATAGATATCACATATAATACCATTACTAAACAGAGATAAAAAAAGTTATCAAGTATCGATGATTAATAAGACTGTACAACCAGAATATATCGGTACATGGTATCAGAGAGAAAAGGAGAAAAGATTCAACATTGGATCATATTAGTATATTAGAACATTATGATTAGTGTAGAATTTTCACAGTATTTCTCCCCCTATGTGATTAGAAAAAATAAACACAAATAGATAGAACCGAGAAAGCTTGTATTATTGAATGTATATTACATGACCCAAAAAGAATAAAGATTCCCTATCAAAAGACATAAACAAACTCAATCCACATCATCCATAGGTAAGTGGTCTTTCCCTTTGGAAGAAGAGGATGGGGGATGAGTTGGTGGATCACGAGGTTTAGGAACTTCTAAAGGAATGACTAGAGGGGAAGCAACCGAAGCTCCTATGGGTCTGTAGTGGGTAGATCACTGAGGTATCAGTGGATTAAGGCTACTGATAGCTTCAGCATGAGACATCGTAGAAGAAGTACTGGGTTGAGAAGAAGTTATGGTAGGAGGGATGATGACAGGGGTGGAGTCCACATGGAGAAAGGGTAGAGAAGGTTTCTGAAGTCCATAATAATGCTTCCTCCTATTTCCATAGAAGATAAAATATCATCTTTATTCTAAAAAAAATTATCCAAATTAGGTTTCAATTCTCTCAGTTTGCTGACCTGCTCCCTAAATGCATGAGTCACTGGTGGCAGAATCATATTATCTATCAAAATATTGAAGTGGTTGGTCATTTTTTGCTTGGTATGGATCATCTCAAAGTATGAATATACCTTATTCTTAATGTCTTCTTTAGTATAAGTAGCTACTCACAAGTTTTCACGAACATAACTGTTGAATTCCCTAGTGGTAGAAATTACCTGAGAATCAGAGGTTCCACTGGTACTGGACTTAACAATCTCTTTTTGGATCAGATTTCTGATCTGGTCAATGTTCATAGAGGTTCTAGATGATGTAAGAGGTTTGTCCAAGAAAGCTACTGTCTCTTTGAACGACTAAGTCAAATTACCAATCAACTTCTGAACAAGTTCATCGTGACTATTCATGTGTTCTTTGACTAATGTCATAAAAGCCTCAATAAATTCCACCAACTTCTTGACTAACTCTTTGATGTATCGAATCTTAGCATTCACTTGGTATTTAGAAGTGCTCATGGTGGTCAATGAAGCAACTGATTGTCTCAGAGCAACCATAGCTCCTGTCCAGCTTTCAATTTGAGTATGGCACTCTTTAATCTCATTCAGCATTTCTTTCACTAGACTAGACACATCACATCCCAAAGATAGCTCCAAGGATTTCTCCACACTCCTCAGCACTTAAAAAAGTCTATTCATCAAATATTCCCCTGATTCTCTCACTGCCTCATTAATTTCAACCTTTAAGGTCTCAAGGTCATCCTTGGTTTCCAAATTGTCAGCCACAACAACTAGAAAACATTCAGGTAGGATAACAGAATCCCTTTGAGGTAGGGCTTCCTCATCAGAATCTCCCTAATTGAGTCCAAGTACCAGGTACCCTGGATCTAATGACCATCCCTCTATGTCATACAACACAGATACTAAACCAAGGGAAACAGGTTTCTCCCCCTCACATAGATCTCTATCCTGAGGAATCTCCTATATTTGTTTTTCTCTAGGTAATTCCACAGCCTCCTCTGCAACTCCAGCAGATTCAACAATAGTTTGCTCTATTAGTTCACCAGTGGGGTGAGTCTTATCATCCACTGAGTCATCAATGACTTACATATCAATGACAGTAGATGCCACTTCTGCTTCTTGATCAGAAACTGTCTTGTCTATATTATCTATCAGAGGGCTCAAACTGAGCTCCTCTTCTTCAATGTCTTTATCATCAGGTTCAGCAACAGCCTCCTTTCCTTCATCCTTATCACAATCCTCCTATGTCTCATGAGAAAAATGATCTAACTGGGTAGCCTCATCCTCTTCATAGGTGTCCTTGACAATATTCTGATATTCTTGTTCTTTTTCAGTGGTCTCAGTATCATTGTCCTTCAGAACAGTCTCTCTTCTTGGCAGTTCTTTTGGCGGTCTAGCTGCTCCGAAAGCTAATGTATTTGCAGTATTGTTAGGAAAATCAGGATCACTCCCGTCATTAATTGGTGTGTTCTCTCTTTTAGGGTCCATGTCTCCTTCAGCCTCCTCCTCATCATCTGGATAAGCTGGTTCTGTCTCATCAGGTTTAGGCCTGGATCTCTTTTGTATTTTGGCCTAGATTGGGGAGTTGTAGGGTCAAACTTTTCATATACCTTTCCTTCATCATTCACACATGCCTTCTTCCAGGGATTCCATCTAATTTTCATGAATTTTCAAATAACCTTGGAGATAAAAACATTGTTCTTGGCCACTATCAAATCTTCTTGATTTCCATCCACAGCCTTTACCTTTAGCATTACTGAAATTAGATTGGCATGGAATAGGGCATTGGAGTTTGAGCATGCCATAGTCATATCCTCCAATTGTTCCATCAGTAACCTATATAGGTTAATCTTCATTCCATTATTCAGTAAGTACATCATGAATATGTCATGGTACATTAGCACTGCAAAACCTCCTCTCCTAGGACTAATTGCATGCTGAATGAATTTGAACAAAACCATGTCTTCTCCATTCATCTCAGGTGCGATGATCTTCATTGATTTTCCATTTCCTGTCAGTTCTTCTAGAGATTTTTCATATTCAAATACTTCACGGTCTGGAGGAGCCACTCCAGAGTTGTAATCATATACCCCATCATGAGGAACTCTCAAACAGGCAGCCCACTCAGCAGACGAGAGGCTGACTTCATTGCCATTGACTCTAGATATTTTTCTATTCACATTATCATCCTCTTAAAACTTCAAATATTCATATAATTCGTTCAAAAGCTTCAGGAAGTACGGTCCATCATTGTTGGAACAACATTCAGTCCATCCTTGGGCATCTAGTGCTTCCATCACTAATGACTTACTCGAAATCAGCCATTCTTCACTTAACTCCTTCTCAGCAAAGATTTCATTCTTGGTCAGATGAGGGTTGACAGGTCCCGTCAGGGTATTACTAGTCCCACTGGATTCGGCTCGAGTTCTTTTTGGCCTTGGCGCATCCTCATTGATATCTGGGGGTATCTTGGTTCTAGCCATAGAGATTGAGATAGGTTTGAGGGCTCAAATGAAGAGTTATGGTTTAGGAATTTCGAGAGCAAGGTTTGAATTGAGAGAGGAAGGTGGATTGAGATATTTTCGTCGCCTTTTGTTTTATCATTTAGGAATTAAAAAAAATAAAATGTAAATAATAAATAGGAATAAAACGGTTTGAACTGTGAGGTCCAATTGTGAGGTGTAACAGATAAGTTTATCAGTGAGGTCCAACTGTGGGGTCTAACAACGAGGTCTAACAGTGAGGTCTAATAGTGAGGTCTAATAGTGATGTATCCTATGATAAATTTAATCATACCTAACTCATGTTTGATGTAATTTAACCTCTCATAATTCAAAGGCTTTATGAATATATCATCCAATTGATGTTCACTACCAATGATTTCAAGAGTTATATAATCCTTTTGATAATGATCCATCAAAAAGTGATGTATCACATCAATATGCTTTGTCCTAGGATGAGATACTAGATTTTTTGAAATGTTAATAGCACTTGTATTGTCACACTTTATAGATACATGTTTGAACAGATATCCATAGTCTAGTAAAGTGTGTATCATCCATAGAATTTGAGCACAACAACTACCAGCAACTATGTACTCAACTTCGGCAGTAGATAATGCAATAGAGATTTGCTTCTTACTACATCAAGATACTAGTGACCGGCCTAAATGTGACATGTCCCAGAGGTGATTTTTCTATCTAACTTGCAACTAGAAAAATCAGCATCAGAATAACTCAAAAGATCAAATGATTGTCATTTTAGATAAAATAATCCTAAGTTAGGGGTATGTTTGAGATATTTAGAAATCCTTTTAATAGCAGTTAAATGTGATTATTTTGTATTTTCTTGATAGCAATCACACATACATACACTAAACATAATTTCATGTTTGCTAGCTGTAAGATAGAGTAGACTCCCTATCATACCTTTGTAGTTGGTTTGATCCACTGGTTCTCCAGCTTCATCAGCATCCAACTTACAGGTGGAACTCATAGGTGTGTCACTGCCTTTACTACCATCCAAAGAAAAACGTTTTAGAAGATCCTTTATATATTAACTTTGATTCAAAAAAAATCCATTTTTATTTTGAAAGATCTGAAATCCCAGGAAAAATTTTTGTTCTCCCATTAAAATCATTTAAATCTTATTTTGCATTATATTTGAAAAATCAATACATAATGAATTTTTAGAAGATCCAAAAATAATATCATCCACATAAATTTGTTCTATCAAAACAACTTTAGAAATCCATTTAATGAAAATAGTAGGATCAGCTATCCCTTTGGTAAAATCTTTTGAAATAAGAAAAGAGTTTAAACTATCATACCATGCTCTTGGAGCTTGTTTTAAACCATATAATTCTTTAGATAGTTTAAAAACAAGATTGGAAAAATGGGGATTTGAAAAACCAGGAGGTTTTTCAACAAATACATCCTCAACTATATACCCCTTTATAAAAGTGCATTTAACATCCATTTAATAAAGTTTGAAATTCAGATGAGCTGCATAAGTAAGTAGTATCCTAATGGCTTCTATTCTAGATACAGGTGCAAAGGACTCCGCATAGTCTATTACTTCCTATTGACTATATCCTTGTGCAACTAGCCTAGCTTTTTTTGTAACTATATTCCCAGACTAATCAACTTTGTTCCTAAACACCCATTTAGTGCTTATGGCCAATGTGTCCTTAGGTCTTTCCACTAATTCCCAAACTATTTTTCTTTCGAACTAATTTAGTTCTTCTTGCATAGTCATTACTCAGAATTTATCATTGATAACATCATTAATATTTTTGGGTTCATGCTGTGAAAGAAAAGCTTGATGTTCAACCTGGTTTCTTAAAGAAGCTCTAGTTTGTGTTCCTCTATTTAAATCGCCTACAACAGCATCTTGAGGATGATTCTTGAGAGTCCTAATACCTCTAAGAAGGGTCAAACTAGATTCTTAATTTTTTTCTGTTGGTTCAGAATCAACAGGCGCAGATTCTAGAAAATTTTCAGAAGTGGATACTTTTACAGGGGATTCACTATCTTTTTCATTAAGGTTCAAAATTGATAAATATTCTTCAATATTTCAAGAGAGGTTTTAGGCTCATGTGGATCAGTCTCATCGAATTTGACATGGACTGATTCTTCCACATATTTGGTTTTCTTATTGAACAATCTATAGGCTTTACTTGAGATAGAATAACCCAGGAAAATTCCTTCATCACTTTTGGAAGAAAATTTTTCAAGATTATCTTTAGTATTAATAATAAAGACTTTGCAACCAAAAAATCTAAAGTAATTAACCTTATGATTCCTATTATTCCAAAGTTCATAAGGGGTCCTTTTTAGAATAGGTATAATTAAAACTCTATTGATAACATAACAAGCTGTTTTTATAGCTTCAGCCCAAAAATAAACAGGTAATTCATACTGATTAAGAATAGTCCTTTCAATTTAATGAAGGGTCCTATTTCTTCCTTCTATAACTCCATTTTTTTGAGGTAACCTAGGGGCAGAGAAATTGTGACTATAGCCATTGTGTGAGTAGTAAGATTCAAACCCATGATTCTCAAACTCACGGCCATGCTCACTTCTCAGGGTCATAATCTTTAGTCCACTAAGGTTTTCTACAAACTTAGAATATTTGAAAAAATATGAACAATATTCGCTTTTGTGAGCTAGAAAGAATACCCAAGTATACCAGGAAATGTCATCTACAAGAACATAAACATAGTGCTTCCCATTTAGACTTGAAAATCGTGACGGTCCAAACAAGTCCATGTAATCCAACTCAAGTGGTTGAGAAGTTGAAACTTCGTTCATTGGTTTGAAAGAAACTTTGTGTTGTTTTCCCTTTTGACAGGGATTACACACTTTATAAATTGGGAATTCTAATTTAGAAAAGTCTCTAACTAAAAATTACTTAGATTGCTTCCTAAGTGAGTGCACATTACAGTTTCCTAACAATCTATGCCACAACCAAGACTCTTTATGCAAATCATTTAAGCAGAAAACCTTTTCTTTGGCTAAGGAATTTAAATCAACAACATATATATTCTCATTTCTACATTAAGTAAAAACTAAATCATTTTTTGAGTTAAAAACATGGAATGCATCATTTTCAAACTTAACATTAAATCTATCATCACATAACTGAGATATTCTAAGTAAATTATACTTTATACCATCCAAAAAAGTACTTTAAAGATTTATATTGTATCAGGGTTACCAATCTGGACAAAGCCGATGATTTTTCCTTTTGTATTGTCACCAAAGGTGACATGCCCACCATCAAATTTAATTAGACTCTTGAAGAAAGAATAGTCTCTTGTAATATATCTTGAACATACACTGTCCAATTACCATAGGGTCTTATAAGAACACTCTAAGAAACTTCCCTACAAAATAGATTAAACATGGAGTAATTTTGGTACCCATATCTTCTTGGGTCCATAGAGGTTAGCTAGTAAAACGTTGGGAACCCATATTTTTTTATAGGTTTTCTAAAATCAACCCACATATTTTGAGACATAAATACGTTTTTAGGTCCTTTATAAAATTGTTTCTCAATAGATGGTATAGAATTAGTACTGAACTGAACATATTTTGGAACAAATTTGGTTTTGCTAATCTGTCTCTGTCTAGGCTGATATCCTAGACCAGTTGTATATTTAGGAGAAATACGTTTTCATAGAAACTGTGTCAAGGTATCCCTACAAGCAGTGAACTTCTCAATATCCTTTCTTAATTGTTAATTAGATAATTTGATTTGAGTTTTCTCTTTCAACAGTTGAGCATTCTTTTCTTTTTCTACACTTAGATATGTTTTAACATTACTAGTCAGGGCATGCTGTTTTTTCAAATATGTATATTTATACTTTATTTCATTGCAAGATTATTCCAGTATATTTCAAAATTCAAATAGTTCATCCTTAGACATATTTGCATCATTATCTGAATCACTATTATTTCCATAATAATAATCATTTAGAATAGGGGAAATAGGTACCCCAGATAAGTTAGTCATGAAGCACATGTTGGCATGACTATTTTCAGAATCAGTAGCTTCTGATTCACTTTTCCTTTCTTCCAAAGCAATCCAGGTTTCTTTCATGGATTTCATGTACTTCTTGTTCTTATAATCATATTTCTTTTTGAATTTTAACTTCTAATAGTCACCCTTCATGTGTCCTTTCCTCTTGCATTCACAGCAGACTATATCATCTTCCTTATCAGATTTCTTCTAATACTTCTTCCACTTACCTTGTTGATAATACTTACCCTTGTAGTTTGGTTTTCTGAAAAAAAAAATTTCCTATAGAACATCTTAAATCTCCTGGATATTTGAGCCATTTATTCATCACTATCTGAATTTGAATCATCACTGGTTTAACTTTCAGTAGGAACATGTATTTTCTCCTTGTCTTTGTTCTTTGAAGTAGTAGACTTAAATGCCACATATTTTCTCTTGGGTTCATCATCTTCTTCTGTGTTCACCTTCAGTTCTTCTTCTTACATCATTAGTTTACCAATCACCTCCTTGACAGGTATCTTGCAGATATCACGTGATTCTCGGATAGACACAGAAGTGCCTCTCCATCTGTCTGGAAAACATCTCAATATTCTCATGATCTGCTCCTTCTCTGGAATAACTTTTCCCGGTGAACTCATGGTGTTAAAAATATCATTAAACCTGAGGTACATGTCAGAAATGGTTTCATCAGGTCTCATCTTAAACTTATCATATTTAATATTATTCGTATTTAATCTCATTTGCTTCATGTTGGTTGTTCCTTCATGAGAAATAGCCACGGTGTCCCAGATTTCATGACCTATTTTACATGCAAAAATTAGGTTAAACTCCTCATCTTATAAAGATAAGTAATGGGCACTCATTGCTTTACAGATATTGTTATAGTACGATTTTTTAGCATCATCCCAGGTAGATATAACATTTTTGGGGATCTCATATTTTGATTCTATAGAAGACCAAATATCAAAACCAATACTTTATAAATGAATTTTCATTTTAATTTTCCATTGAGCATAACTCAAACCATTAAAGAAAGAATCATGATAGTAGTAGAACCTTCTAGTCTATTGTCCCCAACAAGATTTTATAAAATATATTAAAGAGATAAAATTTATAACTAACAAAAATTTAAGATCTTTGAGATAAAACTAAAATCAAAAATTGAAAAAAGAGGGTTTGAAAACTTTTTATTAAGAAAAAATGTTTCCTCTGATACCAAATGTTGGTCGGAGTGGATACTCAAGAGGGGGTGAATTGAGTTCCAGTTAAAATTTCTATTAAAAACTTTTCAGATTAAAATACCCAAAATTAAAACAGCCTAGTCAATTAAGGTAGTAGAGATATAAGTGACTTGTTGATCAACGAGTTTCTCAACGGTTGATTACTCCTCACTTGAATCAGTATGAGAACTAATTCGACTTTTGAAACATGTTTACTAAACGAATCGGATATACACACTAATTAGAACTAACTATCAGAGTGAATGAAAAAAATAATTTCTGTATTTGCTAATATAAGCACAGTGGATAACTATAAAATATAGTAAGTGAAAGATGAAAACAAAAAATTAAATAAGAGGTTCTGTCTTAAGTCAAGACCCAATCCTCTCCACTTGGTGATCACCTGGCACCAAGAAATTATATTAAAAAGTGATACACAACCTGTGTCAGGCGTTACAACAGTTTTCAAAAACATTCCAGGTTTTTCAACCTCTACCACAGTTATACGTGGGAAAAAAACTACCAAGCCACACTAGGATTCATCCACAGTTATGCGTGGGAAACAAATGTAAAGGGACTTTGGTATGGGGATTTTTAGTATCCCTCGGTTCAAGAAAAAGTGTCAATGTGTTTAACATAGAAACACTGCTCACAAATGTAAAATAATTAAACACAGTAGAGCTAAAGATAGTAGGAATAAGTTTATAATGCTCTATTGTGTTGGCATATCAGCTCTGGACTCGTTGGAATGAAATAAATTAAGTTTTGGTCCTTCTCTACAAGTTACCTCCAAAACAGAGTGTCGCAACTTCTGGGTTATGACTTCCAAATGTAGATATGATCACCTTATTGGGGTTTAATATCCTTGTATCATACCAATATATCTTGAAAAAGGTTCTTTCAATGGATCTTCGTGATGATCTATGTTCTTCAGAATACGTGTTTGAGTGTTCTTCTTCTTTCTTGTATATTTGGGTGTTGTATGTGTTTCTATTATGTATATTCAATATATTCTGTGTGTATTGTTGATGTCTGTATCTTCTCATATATATACACTTTTCCAGTTCAGCCTTTTCTCATTTGGTTCAGTAGGGGCCGACAAGAGAAATGTTTTATCCACGTGTGGTCTTCCTCGTACCTCGTACAGTCTCCTGATATGCCTGCAAATAACATTAAATAATGTCAGGTGAATTAATTTGTCTAGACATGACCATTATGATGGTATAAATAAAATTGGAAAAATAAATAATAGAATATCATTAGATTGGTAGCACGATAGACTTCAACGGCAGTCTCTCCAACTGTGAACTTCATCGGTAGGCCATTCAACAGTGAGCTTCATCAGTAGGCTTTCTGTCTGTAGTCTTGTCACGGTGGACTTTGTGTCAGGGGATGTCTTGTAACGGTAGTTGTTACTCTATGTAACAGTAGCCCCTTATCATTGGTCTTCATTGGTAGGTATCAGTAGGCTTTGAACAACAGTCGACTATCTCAAAAGTAGGAGTTGTCTAGCGGTAGCCTTCTACTAATGGTAGCCCTGTCCAACTGTAGACTTGAACAGTGATGCTCTCAATAGAAGACTTTAGAAAGAGTCTGACAGTGAACTTCTAACATAAGCCTTGTCACATCAGTGACCTTGTGATGGTGACTCTTTATTTGTGAGCCTTGATAAGCAGATCAACAGTAGGATTGTGACAATGACCTTGTACCAGAGCTTATACCAGTGACAATATATCTTCAACAATGACCTTTTAGCAACAATGATTCAGAAATTATAGTGATTTGTAATGGTGACCTTGAACATAAGGCTTTTACCTGTAGCCTTTAACAGTGAACTTATATTTAGATAAATATAAACTGTAAGCTGATGTAACAATGTCATGAGACTAAGAATATAAACTGTTCAAGATAAACAATATAAATGTAGATTAAAAAATTAGTAAAGGGCTTAATATATCATGATCAATATTTAAACATGATTTGGGATTATCAAAACTGGTGAGTCCAACAGTTTTCTTTTTATTTATTTATTTATCTTTCATTTTTTTATTTTCATCCTCTTTTTTTGTGTTCCACACTATTGTACCTACCCCACCTTCCTTATTCCTTGCGTGACCTCTCTTCTCTAAGTCGGTTCCGCATATCTCAGATTCCCTTGCTTCTGGAATCGGTTCCCATGCCATGCTCCCTTCTCCCTCGGTGTAGTGCCCAGCCTGCCGGCTCTCTGCCTGCTCTGTCTCCACCGAGCAGGCCGCACAACCCATAATAGGATGCCCGACCTTCCTGTCCAGTAGCACTGCCACCTTCTACCCCTCTCCCTCAGTGCAAGCAGTCCCTAGACCTCCCTCCTCTAGTGAAAAACCAGCCACCCAGCTGGTGCACACCCCTTAGATCAGGCCGCCTCCACCTCCCGTGAAGCTTCGCGCGACGCCCCTGCCCTCCTCCTGCTTCGTCTACACAACGCACATACCCAGCACCTGCCTCCCGTGCCCCACCTTCTTTACTGCCCAGCACCCCATCTCCCCCACACCCTGCTCCGTTGGCCTCCACCCAGACCTTTAACACTCTCCAAGGCCCCTCTCCTCTCCATTATTTTCAGCACGCAACATCCCGTTATGGCCATTGTTTCCCGGCGTGACACTTGCAGGTCGGCGCGACAACCTCCTACTACATGCAGCAAAGCCCCTACCGACTTCCCTACCATCTTACCCTACGACGACGCTATAACATCCCTTTCTAGGTCGCCCCACACCATTTATCTTTCGACCCGCCTCTCGCTAGCACACGTTGTCCGGCCGCTGCCCTATCCTTGGATGGAAATCCACCGCCAGCGACCCTCCGGCCATCTCGTGACCTCCACCTATCCATCCACCGCGTTCATCTCTGGCTCGATGTGCCTCTTGATCGATGGTCACGCGACCTCTTAACTAGTCTATGCCCACATCCAGTGTGCTCGACACCCCTTTATGAAAGTCATGTCACCCCTCTGGTTGAGCGCGTCTCCATGCCAAAGTGAGTTTTGCACTATTTTTTTAGTAGTAAATAATTAATTAAGTGTTTTTTGTGTTTATTTATATTGGTGAGAATTTAATTTTAAAATAATTGAGTCTTTTTTGTAAACCTATGATTTAATTTTTGAATATTGTTTCATAAATCATAAATTTGTTTAGTAATAATGCAGATGATGGGAATTATGTTTTGAAAATATGTCGATCTATTTATTTTGTGGTGTTTGTTTATTTAGATCATTTTATGTTCGAGTTTATGTATTTTAGTTATTTTATCAGTTGCAGCACATTGGCAAGAATTTTCTGTGATATTGCGGTTGTAAGTAGGTTTCAAGTACTTATGTACAAGTGTGACATGTGTCACATCATCATCGTAACTAAGCTGAGAGTCGAGGTAGGTCCCCCACTGCACTCACCTTTAAATTTAGAATTTCTTAATTTATTGATATTTTATTAATTTTTATAAATGAGAAATAATGTTAGATAATTAATTTTGGAATAATTTTTCGATGAAAAAAGAGCTGTTTATTTTATACACAACACTTGAAATATTTTCTTGATAAAAAAACACACAATAGTGAATGAATGTCTGTTTTGCCTTTGAAAATAATTCATGGAATTTCAAGTGTAGTTCTGGTGTAATGATAAATGATTTCTTCTGAAGCGTGAAATAGTGTTCTGGTTTTCTTGAAAAATGAGGTTTTTCTTTAAAGTTGGTGAAGGCCCGTTTGACACTTTAATAAAATAAATTATTTGGGAAAACCTTTTTTGAGGTGACTCATGTGTGATCTTTTGTGTACGTTGATTGCATGAGTTGTGTGTGATGTTTGTGCAAAATGATTGGTTACCAGATTGACTTTGTTGACTCACCCCTTCCCTTTTTATTATATGTCCTGAAATGGGAACCCGGCATAATGAGTGAATCTTCTTATTATGTGATAGATATTATTTATACTATCTTGTGTGGGTACTCTAAATTGGATGAGTTTTCTTCCCATGATGTTTTCAATTGGTAATCTCCAACACATTATATTATGAGAACTCGTATGCAAGTATGAATTATCTATGTTATAATTTCATAGAATATTATTTTTTGTGATAATCTATAATGGTTCTTAGGCATTAAGAAAATCATTAGTTCTATCTTGGACTCAAACACTTAGATTTACTAAAAAATTTATCTTGTAATATGTTATTTTGATGTAGGGTATTTTGGGTGCATCCCAATTTCCATTTCATTAATTGATATGTCAAGGATGTGTTTTTCACTTCCATATTTATGGAAGTTGATATCCTTGACCATTGATTAGAATTAAACAGTCACCCAAAATAACACTCACATTGTGTAACAACATTTTTATTTTAAATTTTCAAATAAAGATATATCGAGCATATAGTTTGGTGACACGAGTGTGAAACCTACTTGATGAGATATTATGAAAATGAGATTACAATATATTAAGAATTAATATTTGGTTTTCAATGTCAAGACATTAATTTCTTTTTCATGTGTTCTTTGATCCATTACAAGACAGTAATCTTAGAATTTAGGGAATCCTACATAATATCAATGAGAAGGAATCCGAGAGGTGGACACACTATGTGTTTCTGTTTATCTTTGCTATATTCAAGTTGAATTTAAATAGTTGAATAAATATTATTATCATGATCGAGGAATAGTTTTATTCATGATTTATTTACTTCATAAATTTAATAAATATTTATTCAAGATTATGAGAATAAAATTATATTTATTTTATAGAATATTTAAGAAATATATATTCTCCATAATGTAAATGAAATATTTATTTATAAAAAAATGTTTTCATGTATTCAATAAATATCATCGAGTTCAAATAGAACAACTCTATGGTTATTGATATATAATATCTACAATACAATTATTGTTATTTATTAATTTGTGCAAGATAATGTATTCCACAAAATAATATTATTATTATTATGTTTCACAAGGAATCATTAAAGATTTGAATAATATATATTCTATGATATGTAATTTAATTATTATTTTAATATAAAACCTAGATCTATAAATTGATGATTATGTCTATTGTGTGGGAAATCAATGTGAAATAGAAAATAGATAAGTGTTTCACATAAAATATTCTTTCTTGACTCATCCTTCTCTATGCCTCTCAATAATAAGAAACATAAGGGATATTTCTTCATGACCCATGAATGGGAAATCATGAATGAACCAAATGTGGAATTTGATTCACTATTCTAGTAGATAGATATTTAGTGGCGTCTCATGGAGTGCATATGAGAATATGAAGATCACTATAATAGGGATTATATCCATGAATCCTCATAGCACAACGAATTCAATCCTAATGGGTCTTTTCAGATGATCAATATTTATCAATAAAAAAAGCTCGTAAGCATAGGTATTAATTATTTTTTATATTAAACAAATTAATTATAAATTTTATGTGAAATATCCTTACTCATGGTTGTAGTAAATGATAGCTATAACAAACACTAACATATCACATGCTACTGCAAACTTCCACTATTCCCAGACCAACAAGTTATCATAGAGGGGTCGTGCTTAAATTTATAATTATTTATTTTATTGTTGATCTATACATAATTATAATAAGATTATAATTTAATTTTATTAATTATTTAATCTGAATTAAATTAAATCTCTTCCACATAATATTCATGTTTCATTTACTGTTTCATTTTATTAATGGTTTATGAATATAAGGAAAAGGATCAGGGATGACATCCCGAAATAGAAAATTATTTTATTGTAAGACAAGGATACAAGGTCTCTAAATAGCTATATACAATGTTTACCATAGTGAACTACATACAGTTGCACCAATGGATACACAAAATTCCACATTTTATATACATGTGGCATATAATGCATGTTGACTTTCCAAAATGGCGCATATTTTTTAAATTAGAAGTAAAGTTTAGGTGTACATGTCTTGTAGGCTACAAGATAAATTCATGTAAATTGTTTAATTTGTTTTGTCTTAAGAAATGATCCAAACCACATGAGACTAAAAACATATAGAATTAATTATATAAATTAAATGTATGTTGTGTACATGATGTGTAGTTAATGAAATACACCAAGAAAAAATCATGATGATCCACTCAACATGAAAATCCACAAACAGATCAAAGAGATACCTGGCATGTAGCTAGACTCTACATGCCCTTATAAACTCAGACACACACTGAATACAATGGTGTGCATAAAAAACACATGACAAGTGTAAAAATCCACGTGTCACCGGTATGTACACATTGTGTTTTTGTCTGAGATAAACAATGAAATTTTAGGTCTATACACTGGATACACAACAATTGAGATACATTGAGTATATCCAGATGTATATAGTTGTGTAGTCTCCAAATAATGGAAGGAATTAATAATTAAAATAAATTGAAAAATTGCACTATTAAAAAAATATTTTATTTATTGTAAAACCATTTCTTGTTTGAAATTTTAATAATGGTTTTTGATGAATTATATAAGATCAATAAATTTATTTTAATACATATATTTTAATATTTTTTCTACTGTTTATTTTTCAAGAATTATATAAATTATGTGTTTCTCCATCAATGTTCTGATTATTCTTAAGATAATGTTAAATTAATTAATTAATTAATGAAAGTGAATTTATATTAAAAACAACATTATTAATAATGAAATGAATGCAATCCAGTTACCTTTACGTATTTTGTGCTTTTATAACCATTCATGATCTTTCCCCATACATGTTTTTGTGTTGGATGTTTTAATTTAATTTATTATTTGGGTTTTGAATTATTTATTATTAAATTAATCATCATGGAAGGTGATTCATACCTCCATAAATTATTATATAGAACATGTGCGTCAAATTATATTTATGTACTCTTTTTTTAACAAATCCTTTAGATTTTCTCATGTCTGATTCATAAATACATGTAATTAATGATGTATCCCAAGGAAGTTGGATGTAGTTCAAGATGTAAGAAATGTGATGTAAACTCAAGTGATATATAGATGAATATGTGGAATGCGGAATGCCATTCCAAAACTAAAAATAGTAGATATTTCCCCTAGTTCAATGGTTGATTTAATTTCAACTCACTATATCAAATATTAGATAAATCTAATGAATGAGTAATTTGTTTATTTATTTATATCTATATAATTCTTCATTTTATGGCTGCAAGACCACAATCACAAAAATTATTGAAATAATGTGCAAAGAATAAAATTAAAATAATTTAATTATGCATAAATTCATTATCTTCCATGGTTAATTATTATCGTAATATATAATTAATATTTAAAAGGAATGTAAAGGATAAAAAAATTAAATGTTTTGGGAAAAAATTAAAATCCATCATTTAAATATTATGTAATACATGGTGTTCTATTACATGATTAGGAATGAAACTTAATAGAAGTAATTATTAGAGAACCCTAGTTGGGGTACTCACTTTTATAAGGGGAGTTCTTATGAACGTTTTGTGTTGAGATAACCATTTTACATCAAGAGCAGTATACCTTGATAGACTTAGTGTTATTTGGAGGCAATTTTTTAGTAATTACAAGGTAGGATTTTAGGATTTTTTATTCCACTAACACTACAATATAATACGTCTCTATTAATGGTTATTTTTTCATTTTATGAAGCTTTATTACACCCCCAAATAATTGCTTGATGCTTTTATAAAACTGCCACTAAGTTTGTGTAAACATTCAACTAGAATTATTTTCGGACATTTAGCGGCTATTTATGGGTAGTGTCATTATATTTTGTAAGAGGATGTTATTTTGTTTTTTAATGGTAGGGTTTTACTCTTAAAAATGATTATTATTACATAGTAGATTAAACCACTACTATATATAATAATATATAATGTCAGTTTAAAATATTTCTAGCTTCTTTTACCATATATTTCCAAAACATTATTAGCCACTAATTTATTTATATATATACCTAATGTTTAATCAACAAAAATATAATTTTGATAGAAAAATTCAATATCTATATCCCCATAAAAATCATACTTTTTAAAAAACTTAAACAAACATTAAATTAACCATAAAAATCAAACAATAAGTGAAGTTTAAATTAAAACATAATGAATATCAAATCATAACTACTAACGAAAACATTATTATAAAAAATGAAAATGTTTTAAAAGTATATATACAAAACATAAATAATCATTCACCAACACACACTCCAGTGAACACCAATCAATAAGAAAACAAGAAATTGACAATATAAGGCATCAACCATGAATGAACAAACATACAAAAACTACCTAAATCATTACTCTTTGGATTTTATTTTGAATCCAAGTCTAAAATATTTTATGAGTAATAAAAAAAGGAAACACATGCCATCTTACTCTTACTATACCCATATAGAAATCATATCAAATGAATATATTTAAATACTTTTTTCTGTTTTTATGTACCATTTCAAAACCCTTTTTATCGATAAACATTTTCATATGAAATTTCACATGGAAGCAATTAACATATCAAAAATCACATTATAAAAATAAAAAAGAAATTTAATTTTAACATCCAATACAAGAATCCAAACAATCTATAAAAAGTTTCATTGAAACACATTCGACAAAGGCACCACCATCAAACATTTTTTTTCAATCTAGGTGGTGTATGTTTACTATTATTCCAGAACAAGAATGTCCATATTTTATGGTAGAACTCACACAAGGTAGTAAATATATATAAAACAATAATAATGAATTCATAGGAATATCAAATAACTATAAGGGAAAGAGACAACATTATGACGAAGTCAACAGTCTTAATGGTCCATAAAAAACAATATAAATGGATTTTCAATTAGAACATGATAAAAATTAGAATAAGACAAAAAATAACCAATCCAATATTATAAAATTGATAAATACTTTATCCAATGTGCTAATGATGAAAACAATGAAGTGAAAAATTTGAATATTTTCACAAAAATAGCTTTTAAATTTTATTTTTAATGATTTTGAATCCCATGATTAAGCTATAAAAAATGACCATTCTAAACTGAAATCTATATAACCCGCAATAAAATTAAAAAAATAGAAAAGATGGAAATATTATATTATCAAGACCAAATCATAGTAGAATATAAAATGTTCCAATAACTATCATAAAACATTTAGAGCTTCGTGGAATATAGATAACGCCTAACTCAAACAATAATAATGTTTCTTTATCACCTTATTAATGTGTTAGTAAGTAATTATTTTATTCATATTTCACCATCACAAAAACCAAATTCAACCATCATAAATTACTAAATTACTAATATTGTCACTATCTTTGTTTCTGTCTCCACTCCGTACTATTGGCACATATATGAAATTTTTTATTGAATTTTAAATAGTGTTTTATATTTTAATATAATGATAAAATGAATAAAATTTCATGTACTAATTTTTTATCATGTTTATTATTTACCTTATTACTCAAGCCATCCATTGAAGAAATATTAATGGGGACACAAACAATCATCTTTTAATATAAATCAACTAATGATTTATAATGTGAAATTACTATTTCATTATGTATTTGTACGAAGTAATTAATTTTAAAAATATTTGAATTTATTTAACTAATTAAATTAAATTGAATCACAATTTATTGAAAATAACATTATCTAGGAATAAAATACTTCACTCTACCGTGATTGTGGTATATAACTCCAATAGGACTATGTAATCAGAATGTTAATTGACTCAGCTGCTAAATGGCCTAGAATCTAGCCAAATAATCCCACATAAATCATATATGGGGATCCCATCACAATAAAATAGGACAACAATGTTCCTTGTAATTCCTCTTAGTTAAACATATAAAAACCACATCCTAACATATATTTCAAACTATTGATAAAGAATAATATATTTAGCATTGATAACAGATCAACAATACTTATTAATAAAAATATAAATAGGTATGAAAATGAATGAGTACACATACAACCAAACATAACATATACAATTATACAGTTAAACTAATCAAGTATAATAATCATTTTAAATATTATAAGAAATTCACTACATAGGAAATTAATAATAGATAACATATTTGGTTGATAAGTTAATGGATGATAGCACATATAGTAATTTTTTACATAAATAATGTTGTTATCCAACACTCTAATTACATCATGTACTTTATCCACCCTTGAAATACCAATATTTCAAATATCATAATGGAAAACGGAAAGTTTCTTATTGTATATGGGTGTCAATATCAGAGGTAAAATCTTCCACATCATCCCTCATATCATACAAGTCTTAGTGCTTTATATGAACAAAAACATCAACCACAAAATTTTCCACATAATATAAAATTTTCAATCATGATGAGAATATATACAGATAATGTAATTCATAGTCAACAACATCCATCAATTGAGAGAAGTACATAGATGTAAGGTTCAAGGAATATCATTTAATACCACAGGTAATATCAACACACCATCGTTTGAATGAAAAATTGAGTAATGAATCTGTTCGTTTAATTTGTTAATATCAGTCACAAATTCATAGTATCCTAGATCGTCAACTATAAATATGCAATTGTTATATTTTTTATATCATCTTCCCGATCGACTGTATGTAATTAAAATCCATCAATATTGTATGTTTTGATCTATGTATCTTTTTTTTATGGACCTCGATATAGAAACACAAAATATTATGAAAAATCATCCCAAATATCAGTATTCATGATCTCTAAAAACTAATATACATTTTTATATTTCCAAAATATATGTCACAACCAAAACTTTTTATTTATTGTAAAATTTATGAACTTACATGACAATAAAACCATTCTGTAAGATCTTTATTAGAAATTATTGTAAGATCATTCTCATTTTACTTTATGCTTTTCATTCATCTAACGTATTATATCTTTAGGTATCCAAGGAATGAATACGTAATTGGACTATGAAGAATCACATATCTATGTGGCTATAATTATTAAAATTATATCAATGTAATATTTGAGATCCTCCATACTAATCGACCAATAGTAAAAAAATTGAAATATCATGCACTTGAGATTGAGTCAATGTTTCCTCAACATGTTCAACTCCATTGAATCATGTATCAATATCATCAAAGTATCCTATAAAAAGGTAAGATATCCCTTAGTTATATAGCCTTATGAAATTTTTTATTTAGGTGGAGCATTATTTTTCACATATGATTTCAAATGACTAAAGTATCAATGAAATAAAATAAATAAAAAATAATTACATATTTAATGATGTACCATGAATTTTTAAAATATAGTAAAAAAATATAAATATAGTACCTCTCAGTTGTATAAATTCATTAATTATGCATGGGATCTCCAAATTTTCTTTCCAAGACCAAATGAAAAAATAAATGTATCATGATATTTAAAAATTAGGATGGAAAGTTCGTCTTCCTTTCACTTAATATCAGTTAAAATCATTGTTGAAGGATTTCAATACCAGCTGGTTATAGAGTATTCTCACATGGTTGTTTTAAGGAAGAGAAACATAGAGTACATATTTCGTAACCCTTTTAGGTAAAAATATATAGAATTCCTATAGTAGTAATATTGAAAAAAAATAAAGTGAATCTTGACATTTCAATCCATGTGAACTATGATTATTTATATTTAATCACCTTTAAATGTTACCTAAATACCCATCATATACCATCATGTGTTTTAAAAATTGATGAATTTTATGTTAATCCATTTTTTTCATTTCAAAAATTGTCAGAAAAAAATGAGTTATCATCTTTCCACATGTCATGAATTAAATTCATTGTTTTTTTTGTCTGTTAAAGAATTGATATCTTCCTTTGATTTTCCACTATCATAAAAAAATTAATGATCAAATAGCTACATATGTTTTCATAATATTCATATCAACAATATTATGATGGAATAAAATATTTTCCAATAAAAATATTTTGAATAATTTAGATTTTTTTTTCATTGTTGTATTGTGATATCAATTGATGATTTTCATTGAAACCATCTCCCACTATCATTTGAAATATGAAAAATCAAAAATTATATTTCAACATTTCTATGTTTTTTAGTATTTCTGAACATTTCAAAAACATTTTATGTATTGTATGATCAATATGACCATTTAATATTAAAATATTCAACTGAAATGTTTGAGATGCATCAAGAACTCTATGTTGACATAAGAATAAACATTTTTATAAGATGTATTAATTTAGTATCAAGTGGAATGATAAAAATACAATAATCCATACCTATGTCAGTAATATTACTAGATATGTTCCTATGTATATGGAATTATATAATGGTCCACATTATATTAGTATGTATTTTGAACATTGTTCTACAAGATGCATCATACATAACAAAATTATTTCTCTATAACTCTAATTATTCAATAAGATTATTCAATTATACATCGAAATTATTTCTGGGAATTTAATTCTAGTAATAATCATTGATATTTTAAAAGACATTTATTTGAAACACATCCAGTTATGTAGATTATAAGGGACTTAAACAAGTAGCCATGTTATATAACTGGTATTAAATGTCCAAAATCAGTTGAACCCATTTAGTGAAAATCCCAATTTCGCATTCCTTTGATCAAATGAGAATTATGAATTTAATGAATAAAATGTATCCAATGATTTTGAATTTCTTAAATGTCTCATTAAACAATGATAATTATTATCAATAGAATCCCACTTCATGTACTATTTGTTTTTTAATAACATTAATAATCATTGAAATTGAGGGTTTAATGGTATGTTTAGAAAAAAAATATTGGTTTGTTATTTTTTATCTTCTTTGTATTAGTATGTTAATTCATTATTCCAACATCAACCATTAACTACCATATAAATGTCAAACATTTTTTACAATCCTATCTTCTTGAATCTTCACCCCAATAAAGCATTAAATCATTAGGATAAAAATTTATTTTTTTATAATTCAGACCAAGAGTGTTAGAATCATTTTCTAGATCAAAAAAAGTCTTAGGATCACATATTCCAAAAATTCATCACACAAAATAAACCACATTATGGAAATTTATTATTTTTAATTCTATATATGGATTTTATATGGTACAAATTCATCATTAAAGAATGTTTTTAATATATCATAAACTGACCATATAACTAATAATTTCCATCATCAACTAAATCATGAAACACATGTTTCAATTCAGTGAAGTTATATTGATAATTAATCAACTAAAAATCATGAAGAAGATCCAATGATAAGTTAGAATCATTATCTTATTGTCATATTGTCCCAAAACAACACTTGTCAAGTTACTATTTGTTTCACCTACAAATGTCTATTCTGATATGTTTGGATGTGGATGACATTATCATCAACATCCAAAAGAATCATTAACATTGTTTTTAATTTCCATATCTTTTTGTTATGATGTTTTGAGCTCATTTTATTTATTGACATTAGAGCTAAAACATTTTGTATTGTTTGATTATCCATAATCAAATACAACATAGAAAATGAGAAGGGAATAACATCAATACCTAATGTTCATAAACATTGTTTCACTTTATCCATCTACTAAGTTATCATTTAAGGAATATACATTTCTTTTTCCCATAAAAAAATTATTCATAATTCAAAAATATAGCAACTCATCCAAACCCATAGCATGCAGAGGTATGTTCCTTGATAATGTGATCCATTTATTATATATAAATATCAAAATGTACATTAAATTTTTTAAATAAATGTAAAACACATATGTTTTCCTTATTTTTAAAGGAGATAAATATAATAGAAAAAACACATCCCAAGTAGTTATATGTCTAGACATATAAATGCAATAAAGTTCAATGTTAACATATTAAATCAATATTGTATATTATAATTTTAAATTGAGAAAATAGAAAAACCCTATAGAAATTAATTTAAAATAGGTATCATGGAAAAAACACATGAGGATAATATAGTCCTTGTGTACTTATTAAGTCAATGTTACACTTTGTTGTGGATTTATAGGTCTAACACATCTCTAGCTACGTAGTGCTTCACTGGGATTTCTAGTGGTGGATAACCTCTTCCTATCTAGGTTAGCATACAATGTAACCCTAGGTTTCTCATAATGGTTAAAAAAATATGAACAACATACAGAATAAATTATTTTTTTATATATTAGATGACCAAGTACCTTTCCAGAACACATTTCAATCCATTTCCACTATACAAGATAATGAATTTCATAAAAAACACATTATATTTTAAAAAAATCATTGTCTATAAAATGACACTGTCTAAAAAATCAATTTAAAATATTGTAAAATAATAATAATCAGTTAATACCTTTATAAAATACTAGCTATTCTTTCATAATTCAGAATAAAATTCCCGTTGAACGTTTTTGGAAAACCAACATTAAAAATACAATTTAAACTCCATTATTCCCTTTGTCATCACACACATATGAATATATATATAAATAAACTAATAAAAATACTCACATATTATTAAGTGAAATTTTTCATAGATACATATAAATATATACAGACATGTAAATATGTGTAGAAAACCAATAAAAATATGAAACACTCACATGAAAATCAAAATTGAACAACAGAAGGATAAAATTAGTAATGTCAATACAACAGCTCAAACAAGGGGAACCCAACCAAATAAACCACTTATCTTATATTCGAATGCATATATTCACATAAATAATTTCATTCAATAGTTAAACTCTCCACTTCCATAATAAATCCACCCAAAATATTTTATAGGAAAAATTATTTTTATTCCTTAGGTTTAGACACACAACATGGTAAAATCTATGAAATCCCACTTAGGAATAATCTATAATTACATAAGAACCTTTTTAAATATATATATATAAATTAATTAAACTCATTAAAATAGTTAATTGGTTTAAAAATTACATTACAAAACTCATAAATGTGAGGTTTTATAAATAATGAAATCATATAAATAACTACCTTGACCAAGTAGATGATGTGAAACAATTTAATACACTTATAAGAGGGTCTTCAGAGGATATCAAACACCCAAAAAATTAATATAATATAGTAATATGCGGTCTTATGGGATAAGAGTCGTGTGAGAGATGGTGGCAGAAGAGATATGTCTCTATTTATGGATTAAAGGGTGGTCACAAGCGGGAGAAATATCTGGGTGATGAAGGGGAAGAGGTTTTGGTGAAGGTATGGGAGATAAGGGGATGGTGGTTTGATATAGATCTTGTGGGACTCAATTACTAAGGGGAACTAGTTGTGATGTCTTGGGATTGGGGGCTAGGGTAGAAGAGGGGGTTGGTATTGATGGCTCAAGAGGGAGGGGGCGGGCAGGGATAACTTAGGGGAGAAGAAGGGGGATATTGGGGGGCTTCGGTACGGAGGGCTCGGGGGAGGGGGTAGGGTGGGGTGGGGTAGGGGAGATGAACCATTTTTAGGAAACACATAATATGTAGTAGTTGTTTTAAAAAAATATCCTCTAAAATTATTAAATTATAAGGGGTTTTAAGAAACTTCTCATAACATACAGCTGATAAAGATGAATTTGGTGTAATTTCAATATATAAAGGTGTTGCATTCCCACAGTTGGAAATGACCTATATACCTAAATACCATATGGTAGATTTATAATCCTTTTTTTGAATTTTAAATTGGGGAATATGGATCTTTTACACTCTAATTTCCTAGTAACTAGACATTCTACATTCAATGGTGTGGGATATTGGGACTTGATAAAATTGTGTGAGATTTAATTGTAAAACAATTAAAGAATTTATTAATTATCAAATTATTTTTAAATCAAAAAATTTACTAATAATCACCATTTTAGAATGAAATGGAAATATTATCTTCCAGAATATCCCAATAACTATTATTGGATAAAACACTCCTCCTAACTGGATGTAACGTCTAGTAATGGTATAGACGCCTTCATGTTTTTGTGCACTCGGAATAGAAATAATTTGTTCTATAATCATTATTTAAATATCTGATAGCTAAGGAGGAGTGTGATAAATATTTCTAAGTCTATTAAAAACATATAAACAATGTGGTCAACATTAAATGTTGGATTATTTCATAATTTTTTAGTGAATTCATGAAGCGTCGTGAAAACATTTATATGTATATAATGCATGAGAACCTTTGTGTTACTTACCAGAAGAGATATAAATTTTAATAGTTTTATATTTATAAAGATATAATTAAAATAAATCATCGTTAGGGTTCCTCTACATGGCCTCACATAGTTTTTTACTGGATACATTGAGTGCATAGAGGTTCTAAGTTTTAAACATCCCAAAGAACTAGATACCTATCTAATTTTTCCATCACTCCCATAGAGATTACCTAGATTTGTTTTAAATTTTCATATGAACAACATTGAAGAGTATATTCCAAATTATATTACGCTTTATCAACAAGTATATCAGGATAAGAATAATGAAAAACCTTCCTTCCTTATGGTAAAAAAATAGAGTTTGGTAGAAAATACCATTAAGCCCGTATAATCGTCACAACATTCCATAAAGAAGAAGATCAAGGGGAATGATAGGGAACAATATGATTTTTGTTTATCAGGTGAAATAATGTTCCAATAGATGAAGAATTGCACCTAAACCAAGAATCAAGGGGAATATTTAGGTGTGTTTGGTATCTTGTGAAATTTATCAGTTTCTATAAATTCAGTATTAGATATAGATTTTTGTTCTCAAATATGAATTCAAATATTGTAACCGTGCATATTAAAAAAATTACAGACGGTGGTATAGATCTACGAGCATCCAAAAGTTATAAACATTCTACCATAACAATATAAGACTACCACCAATCATTACCAACATGAATGATCTTTGTTTTGAATAGTTATTAATATGTTCCATGTGTTACCAAAAACATTATCTCCATATACAAAATGATGTGGATGAATTTTTTTATTCAAATTTGGGAATGAGTGTTTATACCTTTAAAAAGATAAGATTTTATTTTCTAACTAATATTTAAATAATAATAATTATATGTTCAGTTACAAAAATCATGTAATTACAATCGATTATGAAGATACATCACATGACTCATACCACACCCAACATTTCCATCACCGACTAGGTCATGTAAATGAAAATTTCATGACCAAATTTCATCAAGATGGAATTAAAGATTATTTTGAAATAAAAACACTTGGTTAATGTCATGCATGATTATAAGGAAAAATAACCAAATAACTATTTAGTTGGAAAGGTTAAAGGGAAAAGAATATGTAGAATTTGGTCATACAGATCTGTGCGGACAATTTACTATTGAAGAAAGGGGTGGGTAGTCATACTTCATAAAATTTAATGATGATTTTAAAATATATATATATATATATATATGTATACCTATTCTGGTAAATGATGGATTCATTTATAAAATATATAGAATTCATGAATGAAGGGGAAAACCATCTTGGAAAAAATATTTAGAAAATCAGCTCATATCATGGTTGAGAATATCAATATCATGAACTGATTGATTACTTATGAGAGGTTGGGATCATATTCCAACTCAGTCCTCCTTACATGCCTAAATAGAATGGTTTAAAGTAATGTAGAAACCGCACCATTTGGGGAGTGGTGAGGTCAATGATGAGTCATGCAAGGCTTCCATTATCATTTTATGGATACACATTTCAAATAGTAGTGCATCTACTAATCCAATTAGCAAATAAATATATAAATTATATTTATTATGAATTTGGGTGAGGATGAAAAAATGTGTTATTGAATTTATATGTGTGGGGTAATGAATCATTTAATAAGTCCTCTTAGGGTAACAAACATTCACCCCAAGGTACAAAGTACTCCTTTATAAGATTCCATAAGGAAATGATGGGATATTACCTATACAAACCCTCATAAAAAATATTATAGTGGAAATACATGAAAAAATTCATTGAGAGATAAAAGACACTAAAATATAAAGTGAGAGAAATGTAGACATCAATAAAGTGGATGAGAAAGTCACACGAGTATTAGTAATGGAATATATTCCACAAACCCCCAAGGAAGAAGAAACTTTTCTGGAGACATGAGTACAATATATGAGTTTAAGATAGGTTATAGAAACACAATATTCTATTTTTATAGTCACTAAGGATGTTGAATAATTATTTTATGATAGTAATTATCCCATAACATACAAGAGAGGTTCAATTTGCACATATGTTTCTACATGAAAAAAAATCTATGAATTCTGAAATGGATTTCATAAACCAAAACAATTTCAAGATTTTTGTAGATCCCCTAGAAGATGGATTACCCATTGTATCAAAATGGGTATTCAAGAAGAAAATAGAAGTTTAAGGAAATATCAGTAGATTTATATGCGATTGGTTGAAAATATATTTAAATAATGTCAATGAATTGGCTTTGAAAAATCCTTATAACCAATTTCAATTCTTAATTTAAAAGGAAATCAACTTTCAATTTTGACATTCCATTATTGTTATATTTAGAAAATTGATGTCAAAAAAACATCCCCTAACATGAACATTCATTAATATATATATAAGATATAACATGAAGGGTTTCTAACTTTAATGGAAGCCAATATGGTTATAAATTTACAAAGATCAATTAATGTATTAATGAAATAAATCGAGTCATCAAACATTTTTTATTAGGATATAAAGGAATTTGTTCTCATGAATATTGAATTTGATCTTTCTATGTATATAATTGTTAGTGTGAGTGTAGTATTTACATAATATTATATTTTAATGAAATATTACTCAATGTAAATAGAATAAAAAACTTATATTTTGTTTATATGTGGCTGAGTAAATACTTTTATAAGAAGGAATTATGACATGAAATATATATTCATGGGATCATTATCCATCTTTATATTCTGAAGAGACCGAAGGGACATAATCAAGGTATTTACATTCACATGATTATAAAGGGATTCATTATAGAATAATCCAATAAGGTATTTCTTCCAGCATCACATCATATTCATATTTTTTGAGAATTGTTTCCTCAGGAAAATTAGAAAAGAAATATAAAGGAAAGGAATATATAAGTGTCAGTGATTTTCTAAATCAGGTATGTTTTCATATATACAATGCGAGATGTTTCATATGCATTGAGTGAAGAAGGATGGTTTCAAGTTGATCTAGGTGACTTCCATTGGATCTGAATCAAGAAAATCCTTTAATAAATGAGGTGTGATAAGGACATGTTATTGTTCAATGGGGGGGGTGAGGAAATAATCATTAGAGGATATTCATATTCTATTTTTCAAACTAATCAAGATGAATTGATGTCACAAACGGGATACATATTCTCTTTGAATAAATTTTTTGTGAGATGAACGATCTCAAAGTAGGATATTATCTTAGATTCCATAGTAGAGTCTAAGTATATTATAGTTTATATAGAGTCTAAGGATAAAATATTGATGTTCCACATTGACAAAAATATTGACATGTATCTTATTAGTGTTGATCCGTTCATAATCTATAGTGATAGTACTAGAGATATGACTCTCACAAAGAAACAAGGTCACATTAGTAGAGGAAGTGCATAAATATACTGTATCATCTACTGATGATGATTTCTCATAAAGGTGAGGGTGTATTGAGAAGTATTTTCACAGAATGTAATACAGTGTACCACTTGACAAAATAATTGAATAAGAAGAAACTATATTATCATGTGACCAATAGAAGAGTCAATGTCATAGGTTTTTAGATCCGGTCCACATTAGAGTTTTATGACGTTGGTGTCCTTGGAAAAACTGATTTTACTCTGAGTACATGAATTTCATTGTATTGAATTTTAATTAAAAATATTTTTACAAATTTTCCATTATTATGCATAGAAATAATGTAATAATGTCCTAGAGTATTTATTATTTTGATAATGAAATAGTATTTCCATTCTATGAAGATAACCTAGAATATATATTATAATGTTCTTAAAACATTTCTATTGTTGGATAAAATACTACGATTTGATATATAGTATTTATTCTTCCAAGTGAGAGTATTGATAGGCATATGAAAATTTGTCTCATGAAGTTCTTACATGGTAATCTATAATATCAGAGATAATGACAATAGACCTTCCATATAAATTTTTTCATGTTTTCTTATCATCATATATTTCAATCTTTGAGCATTTTTAATGGTCCATATAAAATATGATTATAATTGGAGAATTTCATGACTAACATACTTACATATGATGAAAAAAAATATCACACCATATGTTGATAGAATGTTGGGTATGTTGGCTAGTTCACAATTGAAATTTCATTAATGGATAGGTTGAGAAATTATTTTTGTCGCCTATCTTTTGGAATGATGATATATCCAACCTTTGATTAAAATAGAATAATGACCCTTAAATACCATGGTCGTGGTGTAATGACATGTTTATTTAAGATAGTCAAATAAATATGTATTAATTATATTTGTTGGTGACATAGATGTCAAACATGCATGATGAGATATTATGACAAAAGTATTATATTAGACAATGAAATTTCCAATATGTTTGTCAATGTTGGGACATTATGTTATTTATACATGGTTCCTTTACATGGTGATATAGAGTAATTATAGAATTTTGTAATGATTTCATAATTCCAACCAGATATAAATATATAGGTTCAGAAACTATGGTATTGTTTATTTAGAATAAATTATATTATTATCTAATTAATGGAATAAATTATTTCTGCACTCAAAGGAATGATTTTATTCATTCTATATTAAATCAAATAAATTTATTAAATATTTAATCAATATAATGTGATTGAAAAAATTTAAATATATTTTATCAAATATGCTATAAATATGTATTCATTGTTTTGTGAATGAAATATTTAATTATGTTTAAAATATTTAGCTATGTATTCTATATATGTATATAATTTTGAATATACTAGTACCATGACTAGTGATAAATATTTATTTACTAGATGGTAAATATTATTTCTAAATTTGTGCATGTTAATATGTGCCAAAAAATACAAATAATATTATTATTATGTGGCATTATATTTAATGAAAGGTTATAATATTATTAAATGAAAGACATGAAATTAAATTATTATTTTAACCTAAAACTAGAATATTTAATAAAAGGTTATGTGCATTGTGTGGGTCATTACTGTGAAATCGAAAAAGAGAGAATTTTTTTAAAAAAATATTCTCTCTTGATTCATTTTTCCTTATCCCTCTCAAGAAAAAGAAAATAAAGTGTGATTCCCTAAAGACTGAAGAATGGTAATCAAAAAATGAATAATTCAATTCATTTGATTCCCTATGCTATAACTCGATGATAAAGTGATATTGTTTGTAGATCATTTGAACACATGTGTTTCACTACTAGAGGGATTATATTATACCATAACCAAATAAAAACAAAGGAAATATGAAATGGAATTTTGGGATAATAAACATTAAGCAAGGAGAATTTTCCCACACCCATGTATTTATTTCAGTATATATTAAATGAATTGGTAATAATTTTTTTGTGTATGATAATTATTCATGGATTCATGTAATTAATATTAAATTTAATTTTAATATATCACCCACCAAAACCCACATTCACTATGAAAAAAAAACTAACATGATCATTATCCCGTCAAGAAAAATCCACATTTGTTCAATATCGATCTTGAATCCTGAGAGCACCCAAAAATGTGATCTCCACTATATCTCTATATCCATCCCATAATTTCTTTTATTATTAGGTGACTAACCTTATTTAATTTTTTATAGTGGTATTAAATAATGAATCCATTGTGGTTAGATTAGTAATTTATTATTAAAGAAATTAATTAATTCAATCAATTTAACCTACCCATGAATGCACATTGAAGAAACACATGATGTGTAAAAATATTATTCATTTCATAGACTAAACCCATATTTTAATATTATATGGTGGTGTTGGTTTTTTCATTAGTGAAACCATTCATGAGTTATGATAATGTTATTGAAAAATCCTTTTCATGTGACATAATTGTTTTATTATTTTTTAAATATCAACTCTGAGGACCCACAGGACTTGGAATTCCATTATCTCACTTTTCAAAAATCCAAAAAAATTATTCAAAGAATTTCATTGTGTCAAATATAAACAATGGAGTCACTACATTCCTTAAAAAATCAATGATTTTTATCCTAAAAATTGTATAACTGTATAAATAGGTACGGAAACTATGCTTGACATTGATTGTTCCTCTCCCACAAGGCCTCCTAAAGTTTCCCTTTATTTCAATGAATATGTACCAGTGGAGAAACTCTCCCACGATGTTTATTATCTTGATAATTCATCAAAAACCACAAAGCACCCCAAATAGGTAACTCTATCCTCAATGTATAGTATACCCTAGTCAATAATGTGTGATGATTCAAGCTCATATAAATCAATAAAAACATGTGGAAAACATCATGCACCCCATCTAACTGTGGGGGTCTATATATGTGGTATTCCATCTCTCCTACCATATATAATATATAAACCCTGAAAATGAATCTTAAATATAGAATTTCACCTCTCCGACGCTCACGATACTCCCCTAGATGAGAAATTTGGGACAACATGGTCTCTCTAAAATAATAGTAATGGTCTATATCATTTTTCCACATAATAATTCTTTTAGATCTGGGTAGTCCCCATATACACTTGGAATATATTAACATTCCATTCAAAGACTTTGGGATAATAATAACTATCCCCTACCTCCAAATAGAATTTCATTACTCCATAGGGTTTCTTTAATGAGGACATTAATGGTGACACATTGATTGGGAAATGTTAAGTCCCCATTGATGTAGCAAAAAATAGAATGACAAAATAATGAATTTCTAGTAGGGCCAAAATGGTCCGGTCAATGTCATTACCTTTATGGGGGTTGAAAATCATTCTAAACAATAATTTAATCCCAAATCCTACTATATTATTCTTTATAATTGTGAGATAATGTAATTATCATGGTCTAAAATTAATAATCTCGAAATTCCATATAGCCAGAGTACCTCCCCCATGAACATTCATTCATTTCACTCCTCTAAAATAATCAAATTGATTATTAGGATTTGGGATGATTTGGTGATCCATTCTAGTATCACACAGATGGATTCACCACCTCTTGTTGATTTCAGATATCAAATTAAGAAATCTATGATGTTACCATCCCATTTCCATTTCCATAATATCATATCAGCCTTATCCTATTAGTAGTTATGAAATTAAGAGTTTAACTCTAAAGTAATTTTCTAAATCCTTGGAAACCCATACTGATGCTAAAAGATCCTAATATGTCCTCACATATTGGGGATTTTCTGTAAGGGGACATCATGAAACACACATTGAACTTTCTCTCATACAGTGACTGGAACCAACATCCATCTATGGATAGGGATGATATGCTTAACAACATCAGAAAGTCCATTAGGGGATTTTCTAATGAATATATGGAGATTAAGGATCTCACAATCAATATCTTCATGTTCTAACTTCATTTCATTCTAATGAAGTAGTATAAAACTACAATCAACATGAGGTATGTCAGATCGTCTTCATCCATAGGGGTAAAAATCAATGAATAAAACTCCCCCATTAGATTTTGTATCAAGTGTGGATTGAAAATTGTTCTATGAGTATCTGTTACCATGTCCTACTTCTCAAGAGTATAGATTACCTTAAATCCATAAACCCAGAGGAAATCCTCCATCTTCAGTTTGTCGTGTTTTGATCATTACGAGAAAATATATACCCAAATATTATGGTCGGAATAGATGAAGAATAAATCTCTACTAAGATCATGTTGTTATGTCTTTAGGGGAAAAACCTGTCACTACTAGATCTAATTCATTGGGCAAAAATTGTTTTCCCAGGGCCTCAGTTATCAGGACCCATAAGAAACACTTCATTCCTCTACATCAGAAAAAATTCATGAAAATCTCTATATAAATCATAGAAATACAATTACCCAACACTCTCCTCTTATAGTCTCATGATTCAGGACCTCATCAATGTAACAACTCATATTTTTAAATAGTAAGAACTATGTTTTACAATGTATAAAATACATAACACTAATCTTAAATGATAATTGAAATATTGTTATTTAAATGTGAAATTATATCCATGTTATTAAATTGTATAGAATTAATATTATTGACCATAATTTGATATATATAATGGTATTAATCATTTAAAATGTATTAATTAATTTTCTTTTAATATGTACTAGATTTCTTATAAAGATATTTATATCTTCAAAAAAATAATTTTTTATTTATAATGTTATTTATTTATTTTTAGGAGTTATTATTATTATCATTTTAATATTTTATAAAATTTATTTTAAAAAAGTTATTTTGTTTTTATGTTTTTATTAAACAAAATTATTTCATTGAAATTGTATTAATTTTCTAAGAATATTTATTTTTCAAAGTATCGTGAAATTTTTCGAATTTTTTTAAAATATATATTTTATTATAATGTTATTATAAGGTAAAATGATGATTTAGATTAGTTTGAAATTTTAATAAGATTAATTTAATTTAAAATTAATCAATAGTTGTTTTAAAAATTTATTTTATACTCTAATTTAGTATAAAAATATTTTTATATAAATATAGAATTTTTATGAAAAACTATTTTTTGTTTCTTTTTTTTTGATTAATTTTAAATGAAATTATAACTTATTGGATGACTATATCATGACCATAATAATAAAATCATAGAATAAATGACTTTTTGTTGGGAAATTTTATAATATTAGGACCATTATATAATTTTATTTATTGAAATGTCAAACATGTCACTCTTCTATTTTTTAAGTGTACTACTTCTAATATTATGTTATCCATAGAATATTTGTAGCTATAAAAATTATTTTTAAATATAAAATTATTGTATTCATCAAGGTTAATTATTTTCAATTTTTATGGAAAAAGTATTGAACTTTATATCTTTCATAACATTGACGTGTAATTATTCAATATATGAAAAAATAAAATAAATGATATTTAAAATATTAATATACATACAATTTTAGATATTTAAGGTCATACAAAAATTATATATACCACCCTAACATTGATAGTATATATATTAATAATTATTTTTGAATTTAAATTGTTTTTTGATGTTTTTAATTTCAATGTACTAAACACTTTCAAAATTGAAAATAACGATAATTTATGAGATTAAAATTTTATTAAATTAATTAAAAATTATAAAAATATTAAATAACCATAAATGGGATTTTATATTTTCTAAAATGAGATACCATGTTCATTTATATACTATTTGAAAAGACTTTGGATCTTAAAAGTCTAACTATATAATAATATTTTTACAAATCCCCATAGTGCCCCTCCCCTTGATAAAGGGAACCTATTCTTCACAATCCTTCACACGTTAGAACACATTTGTCTTAGAAAATCGAAGTGGAAAATTTTCTTATATTCACTTACATCATTCAAGTGGTCATGGAATAGTTAGAATAGAAATAATAGTGGTCATAAGGCATTAACCAATATATGTTTTCCATATAAAAGGTATAGTTTTATTTTCATGTTTTTGTTTTGTGTCTCCTTCCACATCCATGAAAACTTATTCAAACATGATAAAATTATAGATCTATTATCATATATATACTAATATTTTATTATGTTATAGTAACTACTTATATCCATATCCACTTCCATCAAATTGGAAACTAATTCATTGTTTGTGTGTATGGTGGACTACAACCTTGTGAAAAGATTTAATTATTTTTTCATCATATTCAGTCAAGACTGGTTATAAAGAAGAAATTTATTTCTATATATGATATTCCTGATATATTTATCATTGTTAAAAGATATTATCCCATTTTCATTCTTACCTTCCCATGCATAGATAATTTGTTATATCGTTCGTGTGTATATGTAAACTACATCCTTCATGTTGCGATGTGATTCATTTTTTAATCACCACATCTTGTGGATGATATGATTTTTTTAAATTTAATATAAACTTTATGATATTATTATCATAATATAATGAAAAAATAATATTTAAATTAATTCAATAATGATCATTGAAATATCTAAATGTTACACATTTATACATAGGTCATACCATCTTCATGATTACAATGTAGTTCATTTTTCCTAAAAAATAATTAATGGATTGGTGTAAAATTATAATTTATGTATAAAAATAATAATTATTTCATGAATCTTTTATGTGGATAATTTAATTATGACCCCTTTTACTGAAGTCAAATAACCAATGTAATGTTTTGATCTTATGATCTTAATATCGTCCAAGTGTCTGACATGAAAATAAAAGATTATGAAGTTTCATATAACATTATAATAAAATATATATACTGAACAATAAAGAATAAAAATTTTATTATATTATAATTTAATTAATTTATGTTTATTACTTAAGATGATAAATAATGATCATGACTAGTTAGATTCAAGGTAAGATACTTTAATTTAAAAATACTCTTTTAATGTCCCTATTTGAACTATCATTTCAAGTGGTAAAATGAATATATATTTTTTTAAATACCGCATGATTGGAATTTACTACCATAATGAATTTTTAATATTTTGAATCTTAATTTACATATTTATATGGATAAGTTCCAAGTAAATGTTTCCCTTTGTACGTGAATTTTTTTCATGATAATTGATTTAAAAATTGTAATGTTGTTTTACCAAATAATTATTTTAATAATATTTTCTTTAATGAAAAATCATATTTAATATTTTTTGTATTATAGTTTTTAAAATGGGTATTTAAAGAAAATGTATTTTTTCACCTAAAATTTTTTCATTAGGGGTTTAAAAAAATATTTCAACAGTTTCATAAAATTTATTATTAATGGTACCTGAGAATTAAATATATGAAAAGGGAGAGGCCGGTATAACTTATATGATGGGTCAAGACCCAAAATAGATCATTGATTCGTCTGATATATCTTATATTATTGGTGATCCCCACCGTAGATCTAAAATGTAATGGGTTTTCTAATGTTTATTGTGATGTTATTCTAAGTGTAACTATGATGTTCACTGCATGTATAACCATGAATGTTACACAGTTTTCCATTTGATTCCCCAAGGTACCTATATTATTTAATTTTTCATTAATATAGTTTATATATATTTTTTGAGAAAATTGTGTCTCTAATTTTTATGTAGAAATGTATTATTACTCACAAATAATGTTGAAGATAAATGTAAACATTGAAGGTAATTCATGTTTTTCACTTGTAAAATGGTTTTCATTCGTTTTACCACCATTACTTAGAATTTTGGTCAAAATATAATTTATAAATAAAATAAATAGGATTTAAGGATGGTTAAGATAAAATAATGAAAAAAGATTATTTTTTGATTATTTTTCATGAAAATAAATTATTTTATATTTTATATTCATTTTTTATAGAAAATTTATATTTAGTATAAGCATCCAATTTTATTATACGGTTTTTCTATATAAGACTTTATCCTCATTATCTATTAATAAAAATTGATGTTATCACATGGATTGTGAGAAGGTGAATTCTATTTAAAAAAGAGTATAATATGTAACGATTTTGTTGGGTCGTTATTGTTGGTATCATATGAGAGATTAGAAAACTTCGTCGATTAGTAATTTTTCTATAGAGGATTTATTTTGAGTTATATATATAATCATGTGTTTATAATTTTAAGGATAATAATATGTTCAATCTATTTTAAATCCATTTTCATCATTTAATTTATAAATTTTTAAGGTGACTAATGGTATTTTTGGAAAAAATTCACTTGAGGTAATTATATGGTATTTAATATTAGGAGGAAAAATGAAAAGTTTGAGATTAACATTCATGTCAAAAAAAGTCTTTACTGATGAATATATGAATGATATATTCATATTTTATAACATTTATATGAACATTATATATATTATTTTAAACTATTTTTAGTAAAAGGGAAGCATGTGGGTTAGGAGATTCCCCATCATATCTGGAAAGGCCATGGAGAATGAAATACCAACTAAATGGTGACAAGGGTTCATCACCTACCAATGTCCTATAAGAATCTATTTTAGTATGAATTTTTTGTTATTTAATTGATATGAATTATAAGGGTTATTATCATTTCAGGAACATATGTTATATATAATAGATAAACATGGGATTGTAAAATTATTTTGTGATAAGTTAATAATGTTATTTTAGAAGACGTTTACAATTTTTCGACCCTATATTATTATGGTAAAAAACTATTTGATTTTATTTCATTAGTAAATATTGAATTAGGATTTGGAAGAATATATGATTTTATTGTGGATTTTGGGTGAATTTGGTTATTTATGGAAAAGATTATCATATCATGGATATTATATGATTGAAGAATTTATAATTTGAAAGAGATATTCAGAGTGAATTATATTAATTAATGGTAAATTTTAAAACTTATATTTCACCTTTATGTGATCAAATTCCATCTGATTAATAGTTTTAAATCATAGTCTCGGTATTTTTGATGAATTTTATGGATATTTATTGTCTGAATAATCAGTGTTGAACTTTGGTTATTACTGTTGACTTTTGGAGATTAAAATGGATTTTCATCATCTAAATCTTCTTATTTTTGGAGAATTATCATTAATTATATAAACCATATTTTTTTAATTTATAAAGATAGTAGGAATTTTTTTCTTCTATAATTTTATTATTTATTCATAAAAGATTATTCTAGTTCTTGAGGCCAGAAAATATCAAACTCCTCATTTGGAAAAAGGAATAAGATTTTGTTATAAATTTATTAAATGATAAAACATTAATATTTTAGAAATTATATTTTTTTTATGTTTATAATATAGGATGTATAATAATTCCATAACATTAGGAAAATTATTTTGAAGACAAAATTTATCTATTTACTGTTATTATCAAGATTTCTATGAACTTTTAAACCATCATATATTTATGATTTCATGATGGTTAGCATTATCATCTCCATGTTCTCTATTAGTATTGTTCAGTCCTTGGGTGTTATTTTTCTATTCCATGCCCATTTTTTCACTTCCGACTTATGTTACCCTAATTGGAATCCAATTATGTGTTGTTCCATATTACCTTCATACTTCCTTTTCATTCTTATCATATGGAAGTTTTCTTAATAATTTTGTTGCATTTAATATGTCAACAATGGAATTTTGTTAATTTAAACCATAGTTATCATACCCAAGTTATAATTATGAGTCTATAATACCATTAATTTGGGTGGGGGATATAATGATTTCTGTTTTTAGGAAATACTATATTTTATAGTGTCCAAATTACACAACATAGAGCTTAAACGAATAAGGAAATATTATTATTATTTTTGTGACCTTCATAAAATTGTCGTAAAATGGGAGGGAATGAATACTATTTACCAATTATTGAAATATATAAAAATACTACTCCTTAATAATATATTAATTAATTTTTTATATATACTATAGATATTTAGTAATGTATTTTTATTCCTTATATAATACATTTTCATCCAAAATGTATTTTATTGCATTATATGAGTTATTATTAAAAATATTATCTTTAAAATTTAGAAAATTTATTTTAGAAATTTAATACAATTTTTTTAATCCTTTAAAAATTATCGTTGTCCAAATAATTTGGAATCATCTAAATATAATTATTTCATTTAATACTGAAAAATACTGATGTTTATTGAAAATTGTATTTCATTTAAAAATTTTACACTCTCAAATATGTATTGGAATAGTTTTAAACGATCATTTGTTAAGTTTAATTTAAAATGATCCAATTATGGGTTCTACTAAGGATTTTATTTATAATTTTCTATGAAAAAAATTTATATTTTAAAATGTATTTAATATGAGAAACTCTCTTTCTTTGAATTTTTTCAGTTTATGTTCAGATTAAATTATGACTGTGATATGTTTTTAGTTCTTAAAATGGATTCTATTTTTGGAATCAGTGGGAAATAATTTATTAAATAGTTTTACTTTATGTTTGGACAATATTAATAGTAACCATGGTAATTTTAATTATATCGGTAATGGGTAAATCATATAATTTATGTTAAAAATAAAATAATAAGAACTTCTAAATGAAAAAAATACACATATAAATATTTTATTAAATGTATATATCTACCATAATAATTCACGTTTATAATTTAAGAACGTTAAGGTCCACTAGGATGAGATTATGGCCATTATAATATTTAATGTAATGAAATATCAAACATGTAACCGTCTTATTTTTTTTATCTGTACTATGTTTAATATTGTATTATCAAGAGGATATATTATACTATAATTTTTTTTAAATATAAAATAATTATAATATAAATGTTAATTTATTTTATATTTATAGGGAATAAAAAATTACCTTTATTTCTTGCACAATGTCGATGGAAAAATTATTCAATTAATGATGAAATTAAATCATTGGTTACAAACATTATAATATATATATATATATATATATATATTAAGATACACATGGTTATCAATGATTTATATAGATTTAAATGACATGTTTACAATATAACAAAATTTTATTTTTAATTTTACCCATTTCATGGATATATTAATTGAAAATTGAATTAATAGTATTAAAATTGACAACCATAATATTTTAGGGGATTAATAATTTATTAATTTATGTAAAATTATGGGAAATATTATATAATAAAAAATTAGATGATCTGTGGTTTTAAATAAGATCCTATATAAATTTATAAACAATTTTGAAGTATTTGACCCCAAAATAGACTTATTGTATTTTTATATTTTGAGAAATTACATGATTCCCCCCACCCTCTCCTATGAATGGGAACCTCTTCTTATCACACCTTAACATTTCAAAAACCCATTTTATTCGGTGAATTCGTAAATAAATCATTTACTCGAATCCATAATATCATTCTAGTTATTTTTGATTTGGTGTAATACCAATCGTAGAGGTCTACATGCATTATTAAATGAAAGTTTCCCAAATAAAATGTATAGTCTCTATTTGCATGTTATAGTATTATTTAGTTTTCATATCCATAAAACCTTGTCCATGGAAGATAAAATTAAAAAATACACTATAGAAAATATTCTGTGTTGTTATTATTCATGGGTAATTAAATATATCCATATCCACATGTATCAATTTGGAAAAAGAATTTAGGGTTCATGTGTATCACAGACTACCATCTCATGAACCCATGTATTTCATTTTCAATCATAGTATTTAAACATTGGATGTAATTATAGATTTAATCTTTATATATATGTTTTTTTAATTTACCATTCATAAAATATAATATATAATTTATTTCATTACACTTCCATATAAATGAAAATGATATCGTCGTTCATCTATACATGTGGGATACCACCTATACGAAGAGATGTGATACTTTTTTCATCATTGCATATGATAGATTATATATATTAGTATATTCAATCAATCAATATGATATTTATGATATTATAATCTTTTTTAAGGATAAAATAATATTTTTCTTTTTTATAAAATTATCATTGGAAAATTAAATGCCACTCAGGAATACGTATGACCTACAGTCTACATGATTGTAACATAGTACCTTTTCTCATAACCATGTTTCATGGATGGATTTTATAATATAATAGATGTTAAAAATTATCATTTTATTATTATTATTATTATTATTGACATGATTCAATAATTTCCCTTTTGACCATAGTCAAATTTCCAATGTTTTTTTGGACTTATGAAACGAATATTGTCAAAGTACCCAATGTGAAAATAATTGATTAAGAAATTGTAATTAAAATTATAATAAAGAACATATACCTAATAATAAAAATGGACACTTTTATTAATAAAGTAAATAGATATCCTATGTTTAACATTTCACAAGATAAATATTGAATGTCATGAGTAAAACTCAAGGTAAGGGTATTTCTTTTAAAAATTATCTTTTGATGTTCCACATTGAATTATTTTTATAAATTCCAAAATTATTTTATTTTAAACATAAGTGAACTATAAATAATTTATCTTCATTTGGATTCGTTATTAAATTTATGCACACTTTAAATGGTTATATGGTTACTTGAAAAGGAAATATTTTCTATTTCAAGTTAATAGGTTATAAAAAATAAGTTTATTCCAAATGGAAATGTTATATTCTTTGAGAATGTTTTTAAGGATATTTTCATCAATTAATAATAATCGTTAATCTTTTTCTAAGGAATATTGTTTTTAAAATGTGTTTTTAATGAGAAGGGTATTTTGGATATGTGAAAGTGTTTTTAAATTGGGTTAAAAATCCATTTTCAAAGGGTTTATAAAATGTTTTATTCATGATAATTGAGCATTATATATGAGAACGGGTGATCCCTTTATATCTTATAAGAAAGTATGAGGCCCATTATATCTCATGGGTGGTCCTAAGATAAATTATATGAATCATTATACCCATTATAGTTCCCTAATGTACTTGATATGTTGATAGATGATTGTGATGGTTATTATAATAGTAACAATGATGGTTACTCCAGTTATAACAATGAGGTTAATTTTAGGTATTACTATGATGGTTACTCCATGTGTATCAATGAGGGTTCCTCAAATTACAGTTGATATTTATATTCCATGTGTATGTATGATAAGAAATTTATTGCATATCTTACATATATTATTTATTTAATATATCTATGGGTTATTAATGTTTTTCCTTGAGAAAAAAGTTTCTGTGATTTTCATGTTGAAATGTTTTGTTACTATAAACGAACAATAATGGTAAATGTAAACATTACATGGTTTTTCGTGTTTTTACTATGATAATGGTTTTAGTTTTTTTATATCACCCTTATAAATATTTCTGTTCTCACAACATGATCTGGAATATTTTTCACATTTTTAGAGAATGGGTAAAAAATATAGATGTTGCATTGAAATTTATAATGATTTATCATTTATAGAAATCATGTTTTATTTTATGTAAATTTGATTTCTGATAAAAATGGGTAGTGATGAAAGATGTCTAATTATAATGGATGGTCTTATTGAGTTATATATTTTCCAACTTTTCTAAAACACTAAATGGAAATGACTCTCGGTATTGTTTGAGAGTGAATTATAGTTCATATTTATTAGAATTTTAAATTATTAAGGCAAGGAACTTACGAGAAAAAACATTCATGTCTATTAAAAAACCATATGACCCTTCTCTATCCACATGAATGTTTTTCCGTTTTGTGTCAATGTAGTCATAGGTTCCTTAACCATGGTAAAATTATGCCTGAATCCTCAAAAGGAGACAGACAAACCAAGGACACTTCACACCATGGACACAATCCTTGTAACATTGAAAGCATGTACTACCTCAAAAATAACTGGGTCCATGATACAATCACTTATGATTTAAAATTTCACCAGAAGTGGACCTCTCGAATCCAAAATCGCTACATTCGGAGATTCTTATAAAGTATTTATTGTCATAGTAAGTCCAAAACCATCATCGAATGTCCATCATATACCTACACTGACGATGAGTATTTGATGATATATGATAAAGAGTCCATCAAAAACATATGCATGAAGGGATAAATGATATATTTCATGGGACTTATGAGCACTCATGGGTAGTTTTACTTGATCAATGGTGTCACCATGAACCCAAAGACTGTGATAACCTAACATGAGTTCAGACCTTGTGAAGCACACTAATCCCTTCCAATTTGTTAATATAGTATAAATTATTAGAAAATAATATGTATTGTTGATAGTCACTTTGTTAATGAGACTATAATCCATGCATAACCTCAATCATTCATCTACCACCTATCTATGTTGAAAAGAAAACACAATGGGTCTAAAAAATATCTTCCTCTAAAGACCCTCCAATTTCACTTTTATCTCTCATGGACACTTAGGGGACATCTAATATTCTATCATAGATATTAATGTTATCCTAAGTTGTTGGCCTCAAATAAATCTCGATCCTTCAATTGAGAGGTAATCCTAGAACATCATCTGGGAGGATGCCCTAATACCCCAACACCATTATAGGAACTAAAATGTTATATTGATTATCACACAAATCTCCATAATTTCCATATAAAGAGTAGTCAACTATATCCACATGTATATGAGACCATCCAAATTGATTTTGATATTTCTTTACACCAATGAAGGAAAATATCATTATAATAATTTTTTTATACTATATAGATTACTATAAATATTTATAACAGGTATCGGTAGATGTTAAGTAGTGTATATAGATTAAAAACATCATAAGTATTCACCATGGTCATAATGAAATCCCACATAAATCTTTTTCCTCTATAAATCCATTCACACTGTTAGAATATGCATGTGATTATTGATTATCCTACTATTAGAGTATCCAAATGCAAGGGTCGAGCATAAAGATTTATAAGAATTAAAAGGTTCCGAAAAGCTGATTATTTTACAAAAATGTGTCTTGTGACAATGTATGAAAACTATAGCCGAAGTAGAGAAGTCATAGTTAATACCTCAAATCACACTTCATGACTTTGGTTTAAAATACATTAATTCATAAATTTATCCTTCCACTTTCCCCTAATTTCTCAACATCTATGAATCTATCCAACACCTTAGAGTATAAAAATATCATCAAACAGACAATGAAATGGAACACATCAACAATACATCAACAATATCAACATCGATTGGCACTAACATTATCACACTACATTAAATTTCATTAAAATAGAACATGTATTTTTTTAGGGAGTTTTATTCGTAATTTCATTATTTAATTCATGTAAAACATCACCAGAAATGGGCTCCAACAATTCAATATGTTTCCTTACAGATTCATCACTACTAGGACCACCATAGATTACAATCATAAAAATATAGATAATTCATGAGACATACATGAACTAGTCCTTTTCTACTTGTTGGTCTGGATCAACCATAAACATGGGTGGTCTGTGTCATTACCGCTATTGAATTGAACTTATTATTGGTGAATAATCTACCTGCACTACTGGTACCATCTACTACATAACCTAAATATAGAATCCACTAGAAAAAATGAATGTTTTTCAATTTACTTCTCAATAGGTAGAGGCATCACTCACTATGAACCCCATGGAACCACCTCATCAATAGGTCCCTAAACTAAAACATCATAACAATGAGGATCATAACAATGATAATTCTTCATAATCCTAATTGAATGTACTCATGGAGGAATACAACAACATATAATACAGACAATAGTACAAAAGACCATATATTTGGAGCTGACTCAAGAACGAAATGGAAACAACAACCCATTTGTAGATGACTCATGCAATAATTTTTTCATTATATCAAGAGTATACACATTCTAAATAAATAGGAATGTTATCAGAGTCTTGATATGTGAATATATTGGAAGCATCATCATGTACAGGTCCCCTATCTTATGAACCAAAATTAAGAAACTTTAACACTATTTCATTAGTTCACAAACCAATACATCGCAAAATTCACCAAACTACAGTCCAAATGGAACCTCCTTTTATATGAATAAATGACGACCTAACAAACTGGGTCCTTCCAACATATTTATAAGATAAAAAATACACACTAATCCCACCACTAATAGGCTGAGGTCTTGTGACCAGTGTTGAGATATAATATCACACAGGTGATATACTTAGCCTAATTTACTAGTTTATAATATTACATATCCATAATCCCTTATATAGAGGAATATAAAAAATCACCCAACAATAAATTCAACAATAAAAAATATCCCATATTAAATTACATCATGATTTATAGAAAAATAAAAATGGGAAAACTACAAGCTCACCAAAACTAAAAAAATTCCAAACTGCTAATAAAATTTGAATTCCATCAAATTAAAAAAAATACTAAAATTGATTGTATTCCAAATAGCTCAATGAAGGTCCACCTACACATAGTCCTCCTAGGACTCTATAGAATTTCATATCATCTTCATAATAAAATGAAACTATATAAAGAGCCTCTATAAAGGTGAAAGAAGCATTCCTTGAAGGATAACAGTAAATCACCAACATAATGTATCAATGAGTGAGTGGAATCTATATCAAAAAAATTGGTGTATAAAAGATAATCTATATATTTTAAAAGGAAAATTCATTGTCTAAATGTCTGGTCACATCCTTACCACTAGCCTCGGAATCTGTAAGTGGATTCACAGAAACTTTAATTTGAGAGAAATCATTAATCGGGTCTTGATAAGCTGATGACACTCATGCATGATGTCATAATGGATGGGCTTTTTCATGAAAAAGTATATAGCAATTGAGATGTCTCATAAATGTTCCTCTCTTGATCAAACGATACAAAATTAGAAGATAACCAATATTGGTTCACAAATAAATGATCAAGCACAAGGAATTTGGGGGATACCTAGCCCTATCCTTAATACCCCACTCAAAGAGAGTAACATCCCATTGATGTTGGAAAGTGGATCCCATAAAAAACCTATAAAATAATGAAAGGGTATTACACCTCAATCCACATGCATGGATACTTAACTCGATCTATAACTATCTCAGAGTGTGGAATCATTAATTCTATGCTCATGAGGAGAATAATTATTATTGCTTATTAGGTATAGACTTACGGAAACCTCCAACACTAACGTAGTTCAAGGGAACTCAGCAATGATCATACCATAGGTGGTCCAAGAAGTAAAAGGTAATAAAATTTCATACACGAGTGCATTCTATGTCTCACTATTTTTGGAAGTGCTTGGGTCCTATGACCTCATGTAGAATCGTTATCAAGATAAATGATATAAAATTAATACACATAGTGTGAAGATGTCAGGCTAAAATTGTGTTTGTGTCTTCACCCCATCTCCATTCACATTCTACAGTACATAGGGTGTTCCCAATCACACATCACTTGTGGAGTAAGATAATTTCCTAGGAATGTACTCACTTTACAAGCTGAGATGGATGGATAAGTGTCGCACATATTGTTGGTATCTCGCATGTAATGTGATCTTATACTCATCGCATACACCAAATTAACTGGATAGAGGGGTCTTCATGAAGTGTTTTTATCTAAGCTGCACATTTTTATATCTGTTTTTCATAAAAACTATGATATTTTTCATGTATCTCTCCTACATTGTCAACTCATTCGATTACACTGTTATCTTCCCCAAAAATCCAGAAACAAATTTGACTTACAACTCAATGAGTTCAGTTGAAATTATCAACCACCCATTAATAATTTTTTTTATCCTTATAAGTTTTCAAACTAATCAAATTTAAAAATAATCATAGTTGAAAATACATGATTTCCCAAGGGATTCCATCATCATGGTCGATAATCCTTTATTTATACACCCCATATTTTTTAGGCCACAAAAATTCTTCATAGATCCTTTGAATCATGCATCAAATCAATTTCCCAAATAATATAAAATAACTGGTCAAATAAAATATGGTTTATGAATTATGAATGGATGGAGAAATTCAGGAAACAAAAAAGTGAGAATGATTTTTGGTCATTGTGAGTTTGATCATGGTAAAGAAATATAAACAATTTAGGATTTCCATGTAATTGAATAGGAAAATATTAAATCAAAAATTCATATCTACTAGAAGATAAATAGAAATTGAAAATTCAATAGTCTCAATCGAATAATTAATTTCTATAGAATTATTTCATGTTACTCATGAGAATACAAGAACAAGAAAATAATCCAACAAAATCAAACACATTACCTAGGATGTTAAAATGATAGAAATGAGTATTAATAACAGAATAGTAGTGGCATATATCAATCCATAATAGTCCCTATGGTGATAAGGTATAATAATAACAATGAAATCCTTATTTTAACACACTTTATGAAAAATAATATAGTTGTCTCATGATACAAATAAATAAGAATACATACTTTTTTCATCATCCCTTATCACATTATTATTCATTAAACATACTGGATAGAGTTATATTTATCAACTATGTCCATATATTTATATAATGTACAGTCATCCTAATAAATTGGTCCAAATATATCATTTCCTTTTTGAAGCGACGATGTCTCTGTTATTTTTTTTAGTGAATTTTATACCCCAATGGTGCGTAAAATTCAAGAAACTTATACATGAAATAAATTCCACATTTTTCATCATAAATCGAAGAATGAAATAAAATTTAATATAGTTATAATAATCTCATGTTAAAAATACTAACATGCTTGTTCATATATAGGAATTAATGATGGATCCTCAAACATGTGGTGTTTTTATTGGTGGGTAAGTCCCCATGATATCCTCAACATGCGATCGCCATATGAGAACGTAATCATGATATGTCTCAATGAATATGATCTCATAACACCTAAAAGTCATATGTAAAATTTTTCAATTTAGTATTATGTATCTTGGACATATGACATATGTTAAAAATAACTATCATAGTATCTCTAGTCTCACTCTATAGATATCCATGCCACATTAATATAAAAATAATCCAAAAGAATTACCATATAAATAGTGAATTTATATGTATCGACACTATTAGGGTATGAATACATCATGCATATCTCACTATATAAATGATATGGTAATTAGATTTGCAGTTCATGTTGGGTCAAGGAAACCCCCTTTTATAACAATAGGTAAGAACTGACTTTGTGTTATTGAATTAATGATGTTACACTATTGTTATCACATAAAATTTGTAATCTAATATTTAATTGATTTGGAAGGAAAAAAATATGAAAACACTCATTTAATAATAATGAAAATTATTTGGATGATTTCATTTATCTTGCACTGAAATCCTTCAATGGCTGATATGTTGGTGAGAATATGTTCTATAAGACATGGGGAGGGATGATTGGAATGTATTTTCATTAATATTGTTTGATATGTATTACTTGTGTGGTGTCAATAGGAAATAAGAGGAGGATCCCCTTTATAATTGAGGTGGTTGAAAAAACTATACTAAATCTTAAATATTAAATATTATAAGTGTATTAATCATTTTTATATTCAATTAAAATAATTAAATATATTATATAAGGTTATGGGGGATGAAATTAAAAAATATATAATTAATAAAGATCAAATTGGTTGACCTTTTTCTAATGCACGATCCTTAATAAAATTGTTTTACTCATTTACCATTGTTATAAAATTTTTACCAATGTCACTATTCATAATGACCAAGAAAAAAATCCAAGGTATTTAAAATTTGAACATAATGATTAAAAATATGTGATCTAATTTTGGGAATATTTTTGATGATGTATCTAAAAAATCTAATTAAATTTTGTAATATAAAAAGAAAATCCATTTTGTAAAAAAAAATTATTAAGCGTAATTATAATATTCTAACAAAATAAAACATATTATTTATTATTATAAAATTAAATATATTATTTTTAATCCAGTGGATATTATGTTACATTAAAACAATTTAAAAACATTATGGTAATTTTAAAAAGTTTTATTTAATGAAAAATTATTGTAATGCAAATAAATCAGCATTTTTTCACTATTCAACAACAAATAAATTATTTCTGAATAATCCAAAAATATTCCACATAAGTAAAATTTGAAATTATTAATTGAAAAATTGTAAAAATTTAATCAAATTATCATTTTAAAATTCTGGAAAGTTATAATTAAATATTTCTATCAACTATTTCAAATATAATGAAAATTTAATTATCTATGGATGTAGTTTTTTCCAGCTATAGGACAATATTAGTTATTAAATTATTCCTATAATATTTAATTTCACTATAAAAATTGTGATAAAATTAAGTTCATAAATATATTTGGATTATGCTAATAAAAACATCTTTTGAAACCCATGTTTCCCCCACTAGTTTTTTATTTCCCCAAATAACATTTATCAAATGACTTATCTGATTCCACAAGACATTCTCCCAAGTATCACCAATGTGGAAATGATCTAAATTTTTAGATTTTATAGTTTCCAAATGTATTCCTACATAGGTGATTATATTAAAGGGATTTATCATGTATTTTTTCAATAAAGAAGAATTAAATATGTTATGTACATTAAATTGGTTGGGTGGTAAAGAAAATCATTATGGTACAAATCCAATAACCCCAAAAAAATTTAAAAGGATCAATCTAACTATGGATTTAGATTTAACTTTTACATATGTTCTAATTTATTTCGATGGAATTACTTTTTTGAAAATAAGACCCTCAGTCAACTTTTTAGATCCATCATTCAGTTTTCGGGGTAGGTCTTTTCGTGATTTGACATTCTTGGATCTGATTTGGATAAGGAAGTACATTCAAAAATGTATAGTAGACATATTATGAGACTACAAGATTTTTATCACTAGCTTCATCATAATATGTTGGAGTATGAAATCTCTTACCATATAATGATTCATATGATTCCTTCTAAGTACTTTAATAAATAATATTACTGAAGGAAAATTATTATATAGGTTGATACCGATCCCACATACTATAAAAGTCAATAGAAAAGAATCCCAAAATATTCACTAGTTTAGGAATAATAACATTATAGTAGACATATGATTTTGGATGATATGAAGTGATCCAAGGCTTATTTTTATTGACCACCTCTTGAAGACTCTGCCAACATTTTGATGTTAACCAATGGCCATGATCAGATAAAACTTATAGAGGAACACAATGATGTTTCACAACATCAATAATAAATTTGTCTGAAAGATTTTGGATGGAAAGATCTTACCACACTATTATGAAACTTGAAAACATATGAACATGATCAACAATTACCCATATTGCATCATTCCTCGTAGGATCCTTTGGATGTGTGTTGACGAATCCCACTTGAACATTTTACAACTTCTATATTGGTATAGGCAAAGGTTTCATCACTTCCATAGACTATTGTATTTCAAACATTATGTTCCATCACACATAGTATCTAGACACATAGTACAGTGGGAAAAAAATTTCTTTCATGACTATTACATCAGTTTTATGACAAAAAACAACTTATTGAATCAAATTCAGGATCCAATGGTGTAGAGTTTTTAGAAAATTAGTCTCATGGAATAATTTTACCTAATAAAACATTAACATTTATTTAATGACTTCTTCTATATCTTAATTATATGTCACATTATCATTTGTACTGGTAATCACATAGGGATATACATCAGAGAGAGGTGATAGATATAAGACCAGTAAGTTGATGAATAAGGTACATGCATCAATTGAATATGGGTAAGAATAATCACCATCATCATATCATAAGAATATTATAATTATAATAATCACATGGAAATGTTCTCATAAGGTAATAGAATGTGTCTTATATTTGAAAATGAAAAACCATGTCATAATTTTCTAATACATCCCATGGTTGTGAAAAAATATAGAATCATGTTCACTATTCATGCCTGTCGTCAGGTGTAAAAACAAGTATTTATATATTCCCTGAGTGTTGTCTAGTAATTAATCCTAAGAAGCATACTAAAAAAGAGTTCACACAGAATAGTTTTTCACTGTTAATTAAAGGGAAAATAGATTGGTTTTTGAATTGATTTGTTTTGAATGAAACAAAAATAAATGTAATAAATTTTAAAAATGATTGAAATAAATTGGTAATTAACATGATTTAAAACAATGGAATGAGAAGGGTGATCAGGTCTTGTTCTGTTTTCCAATAATAATGTTATCCTTGTTCTATTTAATTAAATACTCCTTTTCAATGTTGTTTGAAGTGATATTTCATGATTGTTTCTGCTCAATCTTTTGGTCAAATGGTGATGGTGAGAGAATATAATACCAATATATTAGTTTCTTCTACTCTCCCTCAATTTTCAAGAGAGTTGTAATGAATATCCTTAATTGACTTGGGAAATAATCTATTTGGTCTTGTTTATCCCAATCTATCATGGACATCCACTACCCCTTTAACATGTACAGATGATTGCCAAGTGCTTAACCACTAATCCCTAATATATTCCATAACATATTTTCTAGAAATTAATGGAGGATGATAATGATGATTGTACAAAGAAAATATAAATATCAGAATTAAAAACTTAATAAGATTTCACTTGATAATAAAAACTACTATATGAAATTAAAAATAGTGTTACATAATAGAGAAATAAAATTTATTGAATTACGTACTAGAAATTTGGCATTAAAAATATAAAACCAACCCCTCCCAAATCACTGAAAGTTTTTTTTACACCATGTTATGGTTATTCGGAATAAATAGTGAAGAATAATGAATTACAAAACTATGAAAAATTATTGAATGAAAAGAATGATAGAAAATTTATCGAGCATATACCATCATCTGAAATATTTCTCCTTTTTGGCACACCATATGATAGAATAAGAAAAATTTATTTTATTATTGGTTGTGGGAAATTTAATTTCCATTTTACCTCCAGATTTCATATTAATTGGACTTTTTATAGTTTGATCTAGAATATATATTGACTATGACTATTTCTTGATGAGAAATCAAGGAAGCTTCGTTCAATGTTTATAAATCAATTTTTTTTTAACGGTTCAATAACTCCTTGTAATTTATTGGTATAATGAGTGTAGAGGCCCGAAGCTTGATGTACATGGACATTACATTACATTTGTGGAATACTTAATACATAAAGAAAATAGACACACAAGGACCGTAATAGGATAGTGTCGTTGGAAACTCGAAAAAATAATCTTCTAATCGTGGTGAAATATCTTCAACATATCCCATAAAGATCTTCCCCTTTTTGTTTCCTTACCTAAAATCTTTCTTTAAATATTGGGGGAAAAGAAAACATATAAAGGGTGAGCTCAAATGCTCAGTATGGGTAAGCATGCATAAAATAAAATTAATCATATACATTTGAACATAGAAACATGAAAATAATGTTTAAACATTAAAATCATGAGCAATGACATAAAACATGGCATTACATAATGCATAGATCATAAAGAAACATTAATCATGATAAAATAGCATGGGAATAAAACCTTTAATTGTGGAAAAACATTAAGCACATGATATTATTTCCATAGTAGCCAAGACATTGCTTCCATGACCATCTTAGTGGACAAAGTCCCTTACTGAACCGGGTTTAATTTTCATTCCCACTCTGTATTATTGAACCAGATTTACTTTCCATTTTAGCCATGTCTATCTCATGAGATATAAATCTTTACCCAATGCATTAGGGGGATATATAGGTCCCACCCATCTCATAATGAAATCATTCTTACATTTTCCACAAAATAAACATACATCATTCATAACAACCCAATGAATACAATGGGTTTCATAAACGTCATCCCATCATCACACAATCCAAATAAAATAAAAGGATATAATTTCATAATAAGAAAATTGAAACCATGTAAATAATAGAGACATTATAATTGAAACATACACATATGAAATAATGTCATCTTAGATGGAAAATGGTTTTGATAAAACACTTGAAATGAATTCTTGAGGAAAATATCATTTCTTCTTTAAAATCATTTTCTTTTCACAAAATGTCATGAATTTTTAAAAGAAAAGGGTTTTTTTGAAAATAGTCATTAAATATTTTCGAGGAAGGTTCATGAAAATAAGGCTTTATAAAACTGCAAAAATCCTTTCATGACATATCAGTTAAAAAAAACATTCTTCTTGTACATTTTCCAGAAAAGTCAAAAAGTACCCTGTAAAAGAAAGATTCCTTAAACACCATGTAGTAAATGTCAAAAATGGGTAAAAAGGACTTTAAAAATACATGAAACCATTTTTCAAAATTAGGGATAGATGATAAAAATAACCCCAGTAAATACTTACGAATAAACAATCTCGGATAAGAATGATATTGGAATAATTATCCCTTACCCAAGGTCCGATATGCTTCGTACGTATCTGAACCTCTTGTATAGTGATTTAAATAATGTCATTGAATTATTACAGAATCATATTAATTGTTATGATATCATATATGGTTCACTTATGACTTTATATTACCTGTTCTTTTGTAAATCCCATGTTAAAGCAACGTTTTGGGTAAAATCATCATATTTATCGTACGTGTTTGGACTTCTTGTTCTTAATGTTATTATTACTTATATAATGATTTACTTACGTCGAGATTGTAAATAATGATTTATATATCATATATATTCATTATATATCTGGAATATACATTTATTAATAATAGTACATAACATATGGAGGTAAGAAATGAACTGCACCGTTCATAGAGACGGTAAGCCGTACGTACACATGAACACTAATTTCATTTTTATTTATTATTTTAATGGAATAGGTATATTATAATTCCAGTATAATATAATATATAATTTAATTAACTAAATCCTTTATACATCCCACATAAGGTATTAACGAATCACATCACTTTGAGGGGGCAGTAGTCCACACTTCCTCCAATGAGATCATCCTATTTACCCACTATGGAAACCATAATGGATTGATATAATTGGGAAGTAAAGAAGCATAAAGAAATCATAAACATAATATATATCATATATAAATATAGTGCCATCATAATGGCTACCATGAGAGGCGGTAGAAGAAAATCGAACAATCATCGTTTCGTGAGGCGTTAGTTTTCCATCCACAGAAACATTATGTTCTTCATCCATTAGATGGATGTGTGTGTAAGTGTAGTTATAATACTTCTCATAACAACATCATAGTATTTTAAGGATACTTTTTTTGTTACTAAAGATAGGATTAAACGATTTTAGCGGTTGGAGAAGTAGAATAAAATAAAACAACACAAGAGAATCCATTACCATTAATTTGGGTAACTTTCTTTGGTTTGAACCAAAATGACTTCTTGAAGTGCCATCTACCTAATGTAAGGCTTCTAGGGGTAGGAGAGTGATATAAGGAGCTTAGTTGGGAAGATTTTGGACAATCCAAAATGCTTGAGAGGTGTGAGGAATTTCATAGAAGTGGTCTCCTTTTATAAGGGAGAGGAGGGGCTCCTTAGGAAAGTGTGAAAACATTATTTTATTATAAACATATCTTCGGTTTCAATAGGTCCAAAACACATTAATGTCGAATATAAGATGACTCATATTATAAATAAAATCATCCAATAGGAATTGGACAGATTTTGGATAATAATTTAATCATCATAATCTTATTTATCTAAATCATTTATTAATGAGGTAAATAATGCATCATTATTGTGTCATAAATAATTTAATTTATTTAGTGTCTAAAAAGTATAAAGCAAATAAAAAAATGTAGGAAATCATTTTATATTTCCAATAAATATTTATAGTCGAAATTCTAATTTATATATCCCCTTATAAAAATTAATTACTAAAGGATTTTTGTTAATGCCAATTTTGTGTTTACATTAAATTAATTAATCTAATGTGTCATTTTATTTCATAATTGGCTCCATGGGGTCCCAAAAGCAACCCAAGGATGGCCATGGTCGGCCATTACTCATCATATAAGGTTTGGACAAGTGTTAAGGCAATTTTGAATTATTATTATTTTCTTTTAACCTTGAATTACACTATTTACATTTAATTGTGGTAAATAAAAGTAAAAATTTCTATTCACCAAAAATTATTTTTATCTAATTGAACCACATTTTACTCCTTGATATTAATCGTGTCTCTCGGATTTTCGAAATTCAACTCACAGAAGCGGTAAAATTATGTTTTATAAACAATTTCAAAAGCTCCTAGGAGGTAGGTAAAAGGTGGTGAAAAGTTCAATACAATTTTTATAAATCTAAAACTATTATAAAATGACTCAAATTAATTTAATTGAACTTATATAAGTTTTATGTATATATTTTGACCTAATTTATATCAAATAAATTATTATTTAAATAAAAAGTCGGTTTTAACAAAAAACTCAGTGTTTTCACTATTCATCAAAAATTGAAGTTTTTCGGAAAAATACCAAAAATTTAGCCTAAGCTATAATTAATATTATAAATTCAATAATTATGTCTATTTTTTCAAATTGAAAACATATTAGTGGCATTAATTAATTTTAAAATTAATTCCCGTTATCAAAACAAATAGCGTGTTTATAAGAAACAATAACTATCAAAACATTGATACTTGTTTATGCCCAATTTCAAAGTGAAATTAATTCCAATGACCAACATTTGATTAAAGGGTAAAAATATAAACTTTAAAACCAATTAAAATGATAATCTAGCCATGTAAATTATTACGATGAAATAAAGTTGTTTTTAATTATATATAGCGTGTTTTTACTATTCATCAAAATATGAATGTTAGCAGAATAATATGAAAGATCTATCCAAATTATATTTTTATATCCTGATTCTAAGGAAGAATTTTATTTTGTGAAATTGAACTTATAAACATGTCAAAAACTAGATTTAAAGTGGGTGCGCCATCAGAAGGCGGTAAAACTGCATTTTTTTGAAAAATACTTCTTTTACCTGAAAAATATATTTTGTTCTCATACCCCATTCTAGAAAATATGTAAAATGTATAATGATGTTGTAAAATTCAAAATGTAGTTAATACTATTTATAACGGCTAGTCCATAATAATATTATAACAATATATAGTTGTTTAGTGAAACCCGGTATTGTGTACTGCACACGCTATCGAGGAAGGTCGCGATTGCGTATAATGCAAGCCAAGTCAGGGTGGCGTGTAGCGCAAGACTCCTTTGTTGTTGTGTATATCAAAATACAACCATATTTTATTTATACATTAAAAAAAGTCTATAAATAATGTTGCGTAGAATAACTTCGATCAAAATTGATTGTGACATGATCCAAGAATAGTGTTGCGTATACTACAAGCTAATACGGTGTTGCGTATTGTGCAAGGTAATCTTGGTGTAGTGTACAACACAAGATATGAAAGAAATTAAAAGGAATATATATATTATAAAATATCTGGGAGTTACATTCTACCAACCTTAAAATGAATATCGCACTCGAAATTCGTCAGGGTTAGAAATGGTGTACTACTTGAATGTTTCTTTCATAGAAACCCACATCGTAAAAAGGAATACAAAAACTAATCATTAAAAACTAAATTATGAAACGTAACTGTAACCCAAATTAACTAATCACTGGGTTTCCACATAGAAAAACATAGGTAAAAATATGGATATGGAAGAAAAATCTAACCATCATGTTCTGATGGAGAGTGGTAGAGAAAATGGCTATGAAAAAGCCATCTATCACAAAGCCATAAATTTGTGATGATTTAAGGTACCATCAGATTCATCAGATATAAGTGTACTAGGACAACATTTTTGGCTTTCAAGATAATTTCCCTAATGTTGAATAATTTTTGAATTAAAATAAATTATTACTTGATTTTGGTACAATCTCATTGTTGTTCATGTCTTGAACAATTTACACTTCATCTCTTAAAGAAATTAAGTTGAATTTGTTTTCCATGCAGTGTTAGCAGATCATGCGATAGAATGATAGGTCATTCTATCTGTCTCAAACACAAGGTTAGAAAAATTTATCTATATAAGTCCATCTATGGTTATATTATTCGTATATAGATCTAAAAATGGACTTATACTTCATCTATCATACCGCTTAATAAAATAAAACTAGTTTCTACTAACGAAGGAATTCATGTACGCTGGTGGTAGGTGATAAAGGCCTGTCGCACTTCGGTTGTGGGTTCGATTCCCACAACCTTGTCCGACGTGACGGGTTGTTGCCCATCCCGCGGGTTGTCCTTTTTATGAAACTATACTATTATATAATTACAGAAATAATTTCAAAAAAATTTCTATCCTTAAACAATACTATCTGATGTCTGACATAACCCTTTCCAATCTTTAGACTTATCCAAAATACATATGTCCAATCTCATAGTATAACGAAAATGATTACAATAAAGTTCGCATAATAAGCACTTGAATACCATCATTTATACCCCATATATCATAAGATATACTTTTTTGGTCACATTCCAAACATGTGAATTCATTAATCATGTACTCTTTTGAAACATGAATTACCATAGAACCATAGTGAAAACATGATTACTGTCAAAAGTTAACTCTTTCCACATACCAAAATCCCAAAATTTCTATATACTGAAACCATGATATCACTTACTCCTTATATTAGTAATGAGCTCATGAATGCTATCAAAAAATTTATTTTCTCCTTATCCCTTCATTATGTGCATATCATATTCTTTCCAAAATATGTGAATCAATTTTCATGGTTACCAGTACCATATTATTATTGAAAACCAATACATAGATATTCCGAAATTCCACAATACCATAAATTAGATTCCAAGATACTATTTTGAAATCCCATTACATAAACACTTAATCATTACACAACATCATTTTCATACTCAACATCACAAATAGTGATCGCATGAGACATCCCTTTATCCTTTTCATTGAACTCCATCTCTCGTTTCTTGTCAAAACCATGAGATGTATATGTAACTCCAACATCCATTTCTACCTTGATATCCCAACACACAATTTCTTCATAGCGACTGAAGTCTCTTATAGATAATTCCCTTTGAAGACTTGGTTTTAAGCCACTGAAGAATCGATCAACTTTACTTTCAGTTTGGATGATAAAACCAGATGCATACCTTGCAAGCCTTGTAAAATTCACCTCGTATATACCAACAAATTCATAAGCGTTTTTCTTATGCTAAAGGAACTCCTTTTCCATATTTCGTCGAAGAATACGAGGGAAGTACTTATTGAAAAATATGTTCTTGAACTCATCCCATTCCATGAAATCAATTTCACCTTGGGGCCTTGTATTCATAATTAAAGTCCACCATTGATCTGCTTCACTGTCTAATCGGTAAATATCCAGAATGACTTTTTCATGTTCCGAACAACAAAGTATGAAAAATATCTTTTCAATGGTACTGGTCAATTGTTCAGCAACAATTGGATTAGATGACCCACAAAAAGAAGGGGGACGTTGCCTCATGAAGGAATCAATAGAATATTTTTCCCTTCTCGGCTCATTTGGATGTCTAGAATGATATATAGCTTGTGTAAGTATAGCAATAAGATTTATTACTCCATATCCCATCAAATTTGGTTGTTCAGGAGGAAAATCATTGCATTTTCCATTACATTGATCAACACGGTTTCTTCGGTTTCCAACCATCGTCTAAAACCCAAAATGAATAGTGTGAGAGGAAAAAATTATGATAAGTAAAACAACATAATAATTGGGGAGTAAAATCAATATCTAACATCTTAGATTTAATTCTAAGATCATTACCGTAATTCTAGGACTATAACATATGATTATACTTAACCTTAGGGACATCCCTAGATATACCTTAGAAATATCTCTAGGGATCATACTAAAGTTTTCACATCCTAGTTTCCAAAGGTTAACTAAACATTTCCTCTGATACCAACTGTAGAGGCCTGAAGATTGACATACATGGAAATTACAATAATTTTTCAAAATAATTAATACATAATGAAAATAGACACACAAGGACCGTAATAGTTTAGTGTCTTTGGAAACTCGGAAAAATAATCTTCTAATCATGGTGAAAGATCTTCAACATCTCCCATAAAGATCTTCCCCTTTTTCTTTCCTGAACTAAAATCATTCTTTAAATCCTGGGGGAAAAGAACACATATAATGGTGAGCTCAAATTCTCTGTATGGGTAAGCATGGATAAAATAAAACAAATCATATACATTTGAACTTAAAAACATGAACATAATGTTTAAACATAAAAATCTTGATCAATGACATAAAACATGGAAGTACATAAGGCATTGATCATAAATAAACATTAATCATGATAAAATAGCATGGGAATAAAACTTTTAATTGTGTAAAAACATTAATCACATGATATGATTTCCATAGTTTCCAAGGCATTGCTGCCAAGACCATCTTAGTGGACAAAGCCCCTTACGGAACCGGGTTTACTTGTCGTTCCAGCCCTGTATTACTGAACCAGTTTTACTTGCCATTCCAGCCATGTCTATATCATGAGATATAAATCTTTACCCAATGCATTGGAGGGAGATATAGGTTCCACCCATCTCATAATGAAATCATTCTTACTTGTTCCACAAAATAAACATACATCATTCATAATAACCCAACGAATAAAATGGGTTTCATAGACATCATCCCATCATCACACAATCCATATAAAAGAAACTGATATCATTTCATAATAAGAAAATTGAAACCATGTAAATCATAGAGACATTATACTTGAAACATACACATATGAAATAATGTCATCTTAGATGTAAAATTGATTTGATAAAACACTTGAAATGAATTATTGAAGAAAATATCCATTCTTATTTAAAATAATTTTCTATTCACAAAATATCATGCATTTTTAAAAGAAAATGATTTTGTTGAAAATAGTCATGAAATATTTTGGAGGAATATTCATGAACATATGGATTTATAAAATGGTAAAAATCCTTTCATGACGTATAAGTTAAAAAAAATTTGTCTCGTACTTTTGGCAGAAATGTCAAAAAGTACCTCGTAAAAGATAGAATCCTTACACACCATGTAGTAAAAGTCAAAAATGGTTAAAAAAGACTTTAAACATGCATGAACCCATTTTTAGAAATCAGGTACATGGATGATAAATATAACCCCAGTAAATACTTACGAATAAACAATCTCGGATAAGAATGAGATTGGAATAATTATCCCTTACCTTAGGTTTGATATGCTTCGTACGTATCCGAACCTCCAATATAATGATTTAAATAATGTCATTGACTTATTACAGAATCATATTCATTTTTATGATATCATATATGGGTCACTTATGACTTTATATTACTCGTTCTTTTGTAAATCCCATGTTAAAGTAACGTTTTGGGTAAAATCATCTTCTTTATCGTACGTGTTTGGACTTGTTGTTCTTGATGTTATTATTACTTATATCATAATTTACATACTTCCAGAATGTAAATCAGGATTTATATATCCTATATATTCATTATATATACAAAATATACATGTATTTATTATAGTACATAACATATTGATATAACAAATGAAATGCACCGTTCATGGAGACGGTAAGCCGTACATTCACATGAACGCTACATTCGTTTATATTTATTATTTTAATGGAATGGGTATATTATAATTACAGTATAATATAATATATAATATCATTAACTAGATCCTTTATACATCCCACATAAGGAATTAACAAATCACATCATTTTGAGGGGTCGGTAGTCCACACCTCCTCAAATGAGATCACTGTATTTACCCACTATGGAAACCATAATGATTTGATATAATTGGGAAGTAAAGAAGAATAAGGAAATAATAAACATAATATATATCATATATAAATATAGTTCCATAATAATGGCCACCATGAGAGGCGGTAGGAGAAAATAGAACAATCATCATTTCGTGAGGCGTTATTTTTCTATCCACAAAAACATTATGTTATTCATCCATTAGATTGAGGTGTTTGTATGTGTAGTTCTAATAATTCTCGTAAACACATCCTAGTATTTTTAGGATACTATTGTGGTTAAAAAATAAAGGATTAAATGTGTTTAGGGGTTTTAGAAGTAGAATAAAAGAAAACAACTTAAGAGAAACCATTACCATTAATTTGGGTAACTTCCTTTGGTTTGAACCAAAATGACTTCTTGAAGTGCCTTATGCTTAATTTAAGGCTTCTAGGAGGAGAAGAGGGATGTAGGGAGATTATTTGGTTAGAGTTTGGATGAGCCAAAAGGCTTGAGAGGTGTGAGTAATTGCATAGAAGTGGTCTCCTTTTATAAGGGAGAGGAGGGGCTCTTTAGGAAAGTGTGAAAACATTGTTTTATTATAAATTTATCTTTGGTTTCAAGAGGTCCAAAACACATTGGTGACGAATATAAGATGACTAATATTCTAAATAAAATTATCCAATAGGAATTGGATAGGTTTTGGATAATTTTTAAAAATTATAATATTATTTAATTAAATAATTTATTAATGAGGTAAATACTGCATCATTATTGTGTCATAAATAATTTAACTTATTTGATGTCTAAAAATTACAAAACAAATAAAAAATGTAGGAAATCATTTTATCTTTCCATTTAATATTTATAGTCGAAATAATAATTTATATAGACCCTTAAAAAAATTAATTACCAAAGGATTTGTGTTAATGCCAATTTTGTCTTTACATTAAATTAATTAATCTAATGTGTCATTGTCTTTCATAAGTGTCTCCATTATAAGGCCCCATCCATAAACCTTACTTATATTGAATTAAATGAATAATTCAAATTGAGGATCTTTTCATGGTTTATAGTTTTAGAAAATTAGGACATAACTATTACATCTCAAAAGATTACAAAGTAGACACTTCCACTAAGTTTCCATAAAATAAAATCTCTTAAAAAGAAACATGTCTAGTTCCATGTTGTAGATAGCATGACTTTCCCTTGATCCCATCCTTGACCCTATTCCACATTAATTCCTATGAAAAACATTTCAAAAAAACTTGGGGTGAGCATAAAAAGCTCAGTAAGGGATACATAAAGAATGAAAACTGTTAGTTTTTCAAAACAACAGGTAAACCATGTATACTTTATCAAAGTAACACTTTTCACCTTTATGAAGTAGTAAAAAAACTCTTCACTGAATAAAAGATCATTACTTAACCTTTTGTAACCAAAATATTACCATAAAACCCATATAATGAACAGATAACATATAAAGGTATCTTGGGACATAAACATACTTAAATGGAATAACCATACGGTCGACTTCCACACATACTTAATGTAATATCCATACAGCTGACTTCCATACCCAATGCATTGGAGGTTATAATGTAACCACCCGTCCTGGTATTCACGGCACCACCCGTCATATGGTTTATCATGTAACCACCTGTAAAATGTCCATGTACCATCATTACACAAAAAATATCGAAAATATAAACATTTCAATAACAACATTTCATTTGAAATCACAATAATTAATTCTATGATATTGAATTAATCAATCCATTTTCAAAAACCATTCAAAAGAGATTTTTGAATCAAAGTGCCCCATACTACTTTGAAGCTTTTAATGGACTTATAATTTTAAATAATTAATGTCCATATATTTAAATACTGAAAACCATTTTGAAAACATGGACATTAAAGATAAATATTTAGAATAATAAATCTTTAAAACATTTAAAACGATATTTTTGTTAAAGGGTTTTTAACAAATTGAGAGACTCTTGAATACAAATAATTATGGAATAACATTTAATCCAAACATTATAATATCATGAGAATAAATGGATTCATGATATAATATGTCAAAGGACAGTATACACACCATATAAGAGTAAATTGCTGCATAACAACAATGAAGTCTCAATGGAAATGTAAATTGAGATGAAATCCATTATAAAGATGGTATCCTTCAATTAAGGATAAATATATCACATAATTATGAGTGAGAAATATAAATACACCCAATATAAGTGGATATTAAGTGTGAAACAATCATAGGTCATTCACACATATTCATAGGATGACATGTTCAAGAAGTACAAGTTGAACCCAAAGAAATCGAAATTGGGTTAAGACGTTCCCTTGTAAAAATTCGACAGCCTAACGGCGTCACTTCAAAATTCAAAAAATTCGTCGATGAGAGAGTGAATGGTATATCATCACATGGACATAAACTTTACATCAATAAGTATATATAAGAACATAACCCAACATAATAAGATGTAAATTAAAAGACATAACAAAAGAAGTCTTTTAAAATGAGGAGGGTGAAAGGTCCCCGTACCGAGTTGGGTAACTTTCGAAAGTACACCCCATGGAAGAAGGGGCATACAATGAAGATGTAAATACCCATAAATTAAATTATACTACACAAAGTGTATAATAATGGTCAGTACATACACCACTTAAAGGAAATATTGGAAAACGTAGCATAAATGTCACGGGAATAAAAGTGAGATGAAAAATCCCTTACGAAAACTCGGCAGCATAACGACGCCACTTAAAACATCAAAAAATGGATTTATGAGATCAAATAGGTTTTATCATAATATGAACATAAAAAAGTAAATTATGAGGAATATAAAATAACATACCCAAACATAAGAAATATGAGCTTAAAAGAAATGACTTAAAAGAGAGTACTTAAAAAGAAAGAGAGAGGTTGGTTCCTTAAGAAAATTCGGCAGCCTAACGGTGCCACTCAAAACTTCCAAAATGGATTGATGAGATAAATTAGGGTCTCTCACCATATGAAAATAAAACTTACAGTAGGATTAATATAATAGAACATCCTAATCATAAGAAAGATGAGCTTAAAAGGAATGACATAAAAGAGTGTACTTAAAAAGGAAGAGAGGGGTAGGATCCCTTACATCGTGTCTGACATGACTCGATCATTCTTTAATCTAATGAATAATAAAAAAATTTCAAATTTATAATTACTTAAGGACCTCCTTTAAATTTTATTATTCAGTTCATATCACATATTATAATGTTATAATAATTGGTGAGTAAAGTGAGTTCATATCATACATTTTTGTCGATGTTCGGTAAATGAGTAAAAATTGAACTTGTTGGAAAAGAATTTTCCATGTAGTTAAAGGTACATCATCTCCATAATAGTATTAATGTTTTAAATATCATATATATCCAGTATATATTCATTTTTTACTATTCCATAACATTTTGTGACAAAAAATTAAAAGCACCGTTCATGGAGATGGTAGGCCGTACGTACGCATGAACATTACTTTCATTTTTTTGTCATATTAATGGAATTAAAGTTAAAAGAGAGAGAGATATATATTATAATTACATAATGATATCCATAATTTAGATGTAATATATGACATATATATCCATTATATATTTTTACTTATAACATTACATAACATTTGGAGATAATAAATGAAATGTATCGTTCATGGAGACGGTAAGCCGTATGTACGCATGAATGCTACTTTCATTTATTTGTCATATTAATTAAAAATAATTGAGATATATATATATATATTATAATTACAGTATAATATATATGTTATATAGGTGATATATGTTCATTAATTTCATTCTTTATACATTCCATGTATTGCATGAACGAGTCACATCACTGGAGGGGGGCGGTACTCCACACTTCCTCGTATGAAATTATCGCATTTGCACAACATGAAAAGCATAAAGTCATTTTTTAAAAATAAAATTCAGAAGCATATAGAAAAAATAAATACCATATATATCATATATAAAATATAGTGACATCATAATGGAGACAATGAATGGTGTTAAGAGAAGATTGAACAATCATCGTTTCGTGAGCTAGAAATTCTCCATCCACAGGAATAGTATGTTCTTTAACAATTAGACGAAGGTTTGTGTAATTATAGCTCGAATAATTCACATAAAGACATCCTAGTATATTTAATATACTGGTGTTGTTACAAAAGAAAGGAATAAAAAGATTTTAGAGGGTTGGAGAATCAAAATAAAACAAAAGAACACAAGGGAAGACATTACCTTTAAATCGGGTAACTCTTTTTGATTTGAGCTCAAATGCTTCCTTGGAAAGGATTATGCCCAAAGTGAGGATTAAATCATGAAGAGATGGATTTTAAGAGATTAAATGGGAAGTGTTTTCCGAGAAAAAGGCTTTAGAGGTGTGTGTAAGGTGGTAGAGGTGGGGGCCTTTTATAAGAGGAGAGGAGGGGTACTCTTGGAAAGTTATAAAATATTACATTATTATAAAATTATTTTCGGATTTAAAAGGTCCCAAAAGGATATATTTCTAGGATAAGGTGATAAGGTTTCTAAATATACCCATCCAATAGGTTTGTGACAAGTTTATGACTTAGATTTCACATTATCATTTCATTTTATTTAAATCGTTAAATAATGAGGTAATCACTGCATCATCATGGTGTCATAAATAATTTAATTTATATAGTGTCTAAAAATTATAAAACAAATATCATTATGTAGGAAATATTTTTATCTTTCTAATTAATATTTATAGTAAAAAATATGAATTATATAACCCCATGTAAAAATTGTTTTAGTAAAACAACACATGTGTGTGACATTTTATTTTTAACATTAAATAAAAAGTTATTTATGGCATTTTCCTACCAAAGTGGCTCCATGGGGTCCCCAAGTTGACCCATGTATTGTCTTGGTCGGCCATGACACATCCAATAAGGGTAGGACATGTGTCTAGGTCATTTCATATTATTAAAACATTATTTTTACCATAAGTTACACTAATTACCTCTAATCACGATTGAAAACTTAAAAGTTACTATTCACCAAAAAAATTATTTTAATCCCATTGAACCACATTTTACATCTTAATTAAAACCGTGTATGTTGGATTTTTGAAATTCAAATCACAGAAGTGGTAAAGTTTCATTAAACGAAAAATCAGTTTTTAAACTACTACTTAGTGGTTTCACTATTCATCAAAAATTGAAGTTTTTCAGAAAAATACCAAAACGTCACCCCAAGATATATTTGATATTCCGAATTCAAAAATGAAGTCCTTTTTAAGAAATTGAAAACATATAAGTTGCATTAATTAATTTAATAGTTAATTCCTGCTAATAGAGCAAATAGCGTGTTTTTATGAAACAATAAGTATCAAAAGATTGACACTAGTTTAAGACTGATTTCAAAGTGAAAATAATTAAAATGACCACAATTTGATTAAATGGTAAAACTATATTCTAATTTAAAATTAAAACCAATTAAAAATCTAATCATATAAATAAATTAGATTAAAAATTGGTTTTGAATTAAAATACAACATTTTTCACTATTCATTATAAAATGAACTTTATCGGAAAAATACCAAAAATTTAAACAAAGTAATTTTTGATGTCCCGATTCTAATGAAGAATTTTATTTAGTCAAATATATCACATAAAATTGTCAAAAAGTGGATTTAAAAGAGTTTCTCCATCAAAAAGCGGTTAATCAACCTTTTAAAGAATATTAGAATGTTTACGCTTAAAATTGGATTCATTCGCATTTTTAATCCTCTAAAATTTATTGTAAAAAGTAAAAATATTTGAAAAAAATACATAATAATTTTTTAGTTAGTTTCGTTATTTCCCGCCATTACAATGGCTAGGCGTTAATTACCATTTAAAATAATATTATTTTATTATTAGAGTGCAACATAAGATTTCAAAGGAACTCATTGTCACGTATTGGGTACACCATCAAGCATAGAGTTCCCTTTAAAGTAATATTAATATTTTATTCACAGATATGGATAAATATGAAAAGAAAATATTCTTTATTTACCTGGGGTGTTACATCCTTCCACCCTTTTTGGGAATTGTGTCCTCACAATTTTAAAATTGGGCTTGGAAACTTCATTGAAAATCCCACATCAGAATAAGAGTTAGTAAAACAATCACTTTAAAATAAAGAAAGAGAAGTACAAAGGTCACCTGAGTTAACCCATTCTAGTATTCCATGTAGGAGAACATGGATATGGTTAAAAAGGGGTCATGTTCTGAGAGAGAGTGATAGTAAACATGTCTAGGATAAATTTAACCATAAGAAAATCACAAATTTGTGATCGGTTAAATGGTATTCGATTCCCCAGTAGGAAAATTTAACAGACAACATTTTTGTTTTAAGTCACTCTTTATTGAGGAAATTATTTTTGAGCTTAACTAAATCATAATGAAACATACTTACTTGTCACGTAGACTTTCAAATTTTACTAGATTCCTCAATCAAACTCATATTTTCTCCAAAAGATGAGTATTTAGGAAGACTTATTCGCATTAAGAGTACTATAATCAACTTCTTGAGAATCACCTAATCCATAAAAGAGAACTATATATTTCCCATGCCTTTAGACAAAAACCAAAACAAAAATTGTTAGTATGAGATCAAGAAATCCACAAAAGTATAATCCTTTATAAAAAGAAAAATCTATTCTTAATCTCCAAAAGTTGTCAAAAAAAACCCAAAGTTCAACGAAGACCATTCGATAAACAATTGTCCATAAAATTATTCAAAGTAATCCAAACTAAGATTCAAACCCAAATATTTTAAGGATTTAATCACATAGTCTTCCAAGGTAAAAATTAACATTTATCTCTAAATAACATTGGTTTCTCTTAAAGTCTCATATTGAAAATTAATTAACCTAATCACACATCTTCCATGATAGGTTAATCATTTCCATAGATAACCCAAAATAAACTTACTCTTGATTCCTAAAATCATCTAACTAAAAAGAATTAGTCAAACTAACCAGGGACTTCACGTAGTCCAGTGGTAGGCGATAAATACCAGTCGCACTTTGGTTGTGGGTTCGATTCCCACAGCTTTTTCCGACGCGACTGGTTGTCACACGGTCTACGTGTTGTCCTTTTTTCAGAACTACATAATTATTAAAACATCCCACAAAATGAGATAAAATCATCAAAAATGATCATAACATATTTTAACCTCATGTTTATCTCATTCCTTTCATTTTCCATCATATCATAGTGTAACCCATAATTACCTAAAAAGTAAGGATCATATAAACCCTAATGGTTACCTTTATAATTATTACCTTAACTTCCACATCGAGTTGGTTATCTCGTACATGATGCGTTAGTGAACTCACCATGGTTCAAGTTGTTGATCATGAATCCTTGATAGTTGGTTTAGCACAACCATGAGATTCCTCCGTGAATCCCACATTTCATCCAGTCTCTTAATCCGAGAACCACCACCGTTTCCATCAAACCCATTGTCACTTTGGTGCCTGCTTGATCCATCCATTTACTAAGAACAGAATTGTCAATCTGCGTATATCAACAAAATCATCATGTACTAATGAGGAAGATAAACACTAAGATATACTTACTCATTAAATTTATCTAAAACTAGGACTCTTTCTGAAATCCTAACCATTATGGTAATGTCACATATGCCTAGAGAATACCCTAACCTCTAAAGTTATCTAAACCGACCTCTGATACCAACTATAAGGCCACATCCTTAAACCTTACTTAATATTGAATTAAATTAATAATTCACATTGAGTATCTTTTCCAAGTTTGGAGTTTTAGAGAAGTAGGACATAACTATTACATCTCAAATGATTAAAAAGTAGACACTTCTACTAAGTTTCCATAAAATAAAAAATCATAAAAAGAAACAGGTCTGGTTCCATGTTTTAGATAGCATGACTTTCCCTTGATCCCATCGTTGACCCTATTCCACATTAAGTCATGTGAAAAACATTTCAAAAAAACATGGGGTGAGCATAAAAAGATCAGTAAAGGATACACAAAGAATGAAAACTATTATTTTTTCAAAACAACAAGTAAACCATGTATACTTTATCAAAGTAATACTTTCCACCTTTATGAAGTAGTAAAAAAACTCTTCACTGAATAAAAGATCATTACTTACCCTTTTGTAACCAAATGATTACCATAAAACCCATATAAAGAACACATAACATATAAAGGTAACATGGGACATAAACATACTTAAATGGAATAACTATACGGTCGACTTCCACACATACTTAATAGAACAGCCATACGGCCGACTTCCATACCCAATGCATTAGAGGTTATAACGTAACAAACCGTCCTGGTATTCACGGAACCACCCGTCATATAGTTTATCACGTAACCACCCGTAAAATGTCCAAGTACCATCATTACATAGAAAATATCGAAAATATAAACATTTCAATAAAAATATTTCTTTTTCGATCATAATAATCAATTCTAAAGTATTGAATTAATCAATCCATTTTCAAAAACCATTTAAAAGATATTTTTTAATCAAAGTGTCCCATACCACATTGAAGATTTTAATGGAATTATAATTGTAAAACATTAATGTCCAAATAAATAAATACTAAAAACCATTTTAAAAACATGGACATTAAAGATAAAGATTTAGAATAATAAATCTTTAAAACATTTAAAACAATATTTTTGTTAAAGGGTTTTTAACAAATTGAGAGACTCTTGAATACAAATAATTGCGGAATAACATTTAATCTGAACTTTATAATATCATGAGAATAAAGGGATTCATGATATAATATGTCAAAGGACAGTATACACACCATATAAGAGTGAATTGGTGCATAACAATAATTAAGTCTCAATGGAAATGTAAATTGAGATGAAATCCATTATAAAGATGGTATCCTTAAATTAATGATAAATCTATCACATAATTATGTGTGAGAAATATAAATACACCCAATATAAGTGGATATTAATTGTGAACCAATCAGAGGTCATTCACACATATTCATAGGATGACATGTTCAAGAAGTACAAGTTGAACCCAAAGAAATCGAAATTGGGTTAAGACGTTCCCTTGTAAAAATTTGACAGCCTAACGATGTCACTTCAAAATTTAGAAAATTAGTCGATGAGAAGGTGAATGGTATCTAATAACATGGACATAAACTTTTCATCAATAATGATATATAAGAACATATCCCAACATAATAAGATTTAAATTAAAATACATAACAAATGAAGTCTTTTAAAATGAGGAGGGTGAAAGGTCCTCGTACCAAGTTGGGTAACTTTCGAAACACACACACCATGGTAGAAGGGTCATACAATGAAGATGTAAATACCCATAAATGAAATTATACTACAAAAAGTGTATAATAATGGGCATTACATACACCACTTAAAGGAAATAGTGTAAAATGTAGCATAAATGTCACGGGAATAAAAGTGAGATGGAAAATCCCTGACGAAAACTCGGCAGCCTAACGACGCCACTTAAAACATCCAAAAGGAGATTTATGAGATAAAATAGTGTCTCAAATAATATGAAAATAAAATTTACATTATTAGGAATATAATATAACATCCCCAAACAAAAGAAATATGTGCTTAAAAGAAATGACATAAAAGAGAGTACTTAAAAAGAAAGAGAGCGGTTGGATCCCTTAAGAAAATTCGGCACCTTAACGGCGCCACTCAAAACTTCCGAAATGGATTGATGAGAGAAACTAGGGTCTATCGCCATTTGAAAAAAAATTATAGTAGGAGTAATATAAAATAACATCCCAATCATAAGAAAGATGAGCTTAAAAGTAATGACATAAAAGAGTGTACTTAAAAAGAAAGAGAGGAGTGGGATCCCTTACCTCATGTCTGACATGACTCGATCGTTCTTTAATATCCTGAATAATAAAATTTGGTCAATTTATAATTGATTAAGTACCTCATTTAAATATCATTATTCAGTTCATATCACATATTATAATTTTATAATAATTGGTTAGTAATGTGAGTTCGTATCAGACATTTTTGTCGATGTTCGGTACATGAGTAAAAATTGAACTTGTTGGAAAAGAATTTTCCATGTAGTTATAGGTACATCATCTACAGAAGAGTATTAATGTTTTAAACATCATATATATACAGTATATATTCATTTTTTACTATTCCAAAACATTTGGAGATAAAAAATTAAAAGCACCGTTCATGGAGACGGTAGGCCGTACGTACGCATGAACGGTACTTTCATTTTTTGTCATATTAATGAAATTAAAGTTAAAAGAGAGATATATATATATATATATATATATATGTATATATTATAATTACAGAATGATATCCATAATTTATATGTAATATATGACATATATATCCATTGTATATATGTACTTATAATAGTACATAACATTTGGAGATAAGAAATGAAATGTACCTTTCATGGAGATGGTAAGCCGTATGTACACATGAATGATACTTTCATTTATTTGTCATATTAATTAAAAATAATTGAGAGAGATATATATTATAATTAAAGTATAATATATATGTTATATAGGTCACATGTGTTCTTTAATTTCATTCTTTATACATTCCATGTATTGCATGAACGAGTCACATCACTTGAGGGGGCGGTACTCCACGCTTCCTCGTATGAAATTATCGCATTTGCACAACATGAAAAGCATAAAGTCATGTTTTAAATATAAAATTCAGAAGCATATAGATAACATATATATCATATATATCATATATAAAATATAGTGACATAATAATGTCCACCATGAAAGGTGTTAAGAGAAGATTGAACAATCATTGTTTCGTGAGGCAGAAATTCGTCATCCACAGAAACAGTATGTTATTTAACCATTAGACGGAGGTGTGTGTAAGTGTAGCTCTAATAACTAACATAACAACATCCTAGTATATTTAGGATACTTGTGTTGTTACAAAATAAAGGATTAAAAAGAGTTTAGAGGGTTGGAGATGCAAAATAAAACAAAAGAACACAAGGGAAGACGTTACATTTAAATCAGGTAACTCTTTTTTATTTGAGCTCAAAGGCTTCCTTGGAAAGGATTATGCCCAAAGTGAGGCTTTAATGTTTAGGAGAGGGATTTTTAAGGATGAAATGGGCAGGTTTTTTCCGAGACACAGGCTTTAGAGGTGTGTGTAAGGTGGTAGAGGTGGGGGCCTTTTATAAGAGGAGAGGAAGGGTACTCTTGGAATGTTATAAAATATTACTTTATTATTACATGATTTTCGGATTTAAAAGTTCCCAAAAGGATATATTTCAAGGATAAGGTGATAAGGTTTTGAAATAAGCCCATTCAATAGGTTTGTGACAAGTTTAAGACTTAGATTTCACATTATCATTTCATTTTATTTAAATCGTTAAATAATGAGGTAATCGCTACATCATCATGGTGTCATAAATAATTTAATTTATATAGTGTCTAAAAATTATAAAAAAAACATATAATGATGTAGGAAATCTTTTTATCTTTATAATGAATATTTATAGTAAAAAATATGACTTTTATAACCTCATGTGAAAATTGTTTTAGTAAAACAACACATGTGTGTGACATTTTAATTTTAACATTAAATAAAAAGTTATTTATGTCATTTTCCTACCAAAGTGGCTCCATGGGGTCCCCAAGTTGACCCATGGATTTTCTTGGTTGGAAATGACACATAAAATAAGGTTAGGACATGTCTCTAGGTCATTTCATATTATTAAAATATTATTTTTACCTTAAATTACACTAATTACCTCTAATCGCGATTAAAAACTTAAAAGTTACTATTCACCAAAAAATCATTTTAATCCCATTGAACCACATTTTAAATCCTAATTACAACAATGTATGTAGTATTTTTTAAATTAAAATCACAGAAGTGGTAAAGTTTCATTTAAACGAAAAATCAGTTTTTAAACTACCACTTAGTGGTTTCACTATTCATCAAAAATTGAAAATTTTCAGAAAAATACCAAAACTTCACCCTAAGCAATATTTGATATTTCAAATTCAAAAATGAAGTCTATTTTAAAAAATTAAAAACATATAAGTTTCATTAATTAATTTAATAATTAATTCCCACTGACAGAGCAAATAGCGTGTTTTTATGAAACAATAAGTATCAAAAGATTGACACTAGTTTAATTCCGATTTCAAAGTGAAATTAATTCCAATGACCACAATTTGATTAAATTTTAAAAATATATTCTAATTGAACTTTAAAAACAATTAAAAATATAATCTAATCATATAAATAAATTATATTAAAAAGAGATTTTGAATTAAAATACAACATTTTTCACTATTCATTAAAAAATGAACATTATCGGAAAAATACCAAAAATTTACACAGAGTAAATTTTGATGTCCCGATTCTAAAGAAGAATTTTATTTTTTAAAATATAACACTAAAAATTGTAAAAAATTGGATTTAAAAGAGGTTCTCCATCAAAAGGCGGTTAATCGACCTTTTAATGGATATTAGAATGTTTACGCATAAAATTGGATTCATTCGCATTTTTATTCCTCTAACATTTATTGTAAGAAGTAAAATTATTTGACAAAAATACATAATCATTTTTTAGTTAGTTCCGTTCTTTCCAACCATTACAATGGCTAGGCGTTAACTACCATTTAAAATAATATTATTTTATTATTATAGTGCAACGTAAGATTTCAAAGGAACTCGTTGTCGCGTATTGGGTACGCCATCAAGCATAGCGTTCCCTTTAAAGTAATATTAATATTTTATTCACAAATATGGATAAATGTGAAAATGTCATATTATTTATTTACCTGGGGTGTTACATCCATGGGGTCCCAAAATCAACCCAAGTATGCCCATGGTCGGCCATTACTCATCCAATAAGGTTTGGACAAGTTTTAAGGTAATTTTGAATTATTATAATATTCTTTTAATCTTGAATTACCCTATTTAATTTTAACCATTGTAAATAAAAGTAAAAAGTTATTATTCACCAAAAAAAAAATTTATCTAATTGAACCAAATTTTACTTCTTGAGATTAACTGTGTCTCTCGTATTTTCTAAATTCATCTCACTGAAGTGGTAAAATTAAGTTTTATGAACAATTGAAAAAGCTCCTAGGAGGTGGGTAAAAGGTGGTCAAAATTTCAATACAATTTTTATAAATAGAAAATTATTATAAAATGACTCCAATGAATTTAATTGAACTTATATAAGTATTATGTATCTATTTTGACCTAATTAAATCAAATAAATGATTATTTAAATAAAAAGTCGGTTTTAACCAAAAACACCGTGTTTTCACTATTCATCAAAAATTGATGTTTTTCAGAAAAATACCAAAAATTCAGCCACAAATATATTTGATATTCCGAATTCAAAAATGATGTCTATTTTTTCAAATTCAATACATAGAAGTGGCATTAATTAAATTTAATATTAATTCCCGTTATCAAAACAAATAGTGTGTTTTTAAAAAACAATAACTATCAAAAGATTGATACTTGTTTATGTAAAATTTCAAAGTAATATTAATTACAATATCCAACATTCTATTAAATGGTAAAAATATACACTTTAAACCAATTGAAACGATAATCTATCCTGATAAAATTTTGCGATTAAAAAAGTTGTTTTTAATTAAATATAGCATGTTTTTACTATTCGTCAAAATATAAAAGTTATCAGAATAATATGAAAATTTTATCCAAATTAAATTTTTATATCTTTATTCCAAGGATTAATTTTATTTTGTCAAATTTAACTTATAAAAATGTCATGAACTAGATTTAATGTGGGTGTGCCATCAAAAGGTGGTAAAACTGCATTTTTTAAAAATAATTCTTTTATCCGAAAAATTTATTTTGTTCTCATACCATGTTCTAGAAAATATGTAAGATGAATAATAATGTTATAAAATTCAAAATGTAGTTAATAGTATTCATAAAGGCTATTCCAAAATAATATAATAAAAATATATCGTTGTTTAGTGAAACTCGGTATTGTGTACTGCACATGCTATCGAGGAAGGTCGCGATTGCATGTAATGCAAGCCAAGTCAGGGTGGCGTGTAGCGCAAGACTCAATTTTTGTTGTGTATAAAAAAATAGAACCATATTTCATTTATAAATTAAACAAAGTCTATACTAAATGTTGCACAGAATAACTACAATCAAAATTTTGTGTAACATGATTCAAGAATTGTGTTGCGTATACTACAAGCTAATACGGTGTTGTGTATAGCGCAAGGCAATCTTGGTGTAGCATACAAAGCAAGATATGAAAGAAATTACAAAGAATATATATCTTTTAAAATCTAGGGGTGTTACAATGAGGCTATGATTCCTCATTAATTTTTAAGGTGAAATAACCTCAACAGGAGGTGTGTAAACTGAGTTATGCTTCAGTTATGGATGTGGGGTCCTCACTATCCACTATAACGGTTTTCCTACTTCATCGAATTTTTTGGGCCTTGATATGTTCCAATAAGATCATATCATATAAAAAATAGATTTTAAACATAAAAAATTAATAATACATAAAAATCACAAATATTGGATCGATATTATAAATTTATACATAAAATACCATTGTGATAAAAATATGTCAAAATTCCAGAATTGACTGATTTTTACATTTTAGCTCAAAACAAATTGTTAATCCTAAATGAATGAAAATAATCTCAAATTGATAAATTAGAAAGATTTAAATAATTTAAATAAATAAAAAATTATTAAAATATAAGATATATCATTTCTTTCACAGTTATCACTTGGAATCCTAGACATGTAAGCTTTAAAATCAAATCAAATAAAATTCTAAACACAGACCCATGAGATCCACAAATCCACACAAAGAAAAAAACATATCATGACTCATAAAACCATAATATTTTATGTTCCACATTTAGATGAATTAATATATTTCCACTTCATTTCTCATCCCATACCCACAAAACACATACCTTACTTGTATTTTCCATCACCTCACAAATGTCAATGTTCGAGAAGGCTTTTCTCATCAAAACCCATGAAAGAGTCACCATAGGCTTAAAAAATTTCTATATCTCCACTCGATGTGATTCAAGGAAATGTTTTTATCACAAGGACTTTGTAGGGTTGTTCTATGGCTTTCGACTGGTAGGATTAATATGTTAAAAATTATGAGGCTAAATGAGGAGGGCTTGTCTCTTTTTTAATAAAAATTGAATGATTTTAATTTTCACTCAAGTATGGACTCCTTCGCACCCCCTTTATAAAAAATCTACTTCATCATTAAGAAAACTCATGGAATGTTCATTCCATTCATCATTTTACCACCAAAATTTCAATCTTTTTATAATTGGTTTCTTGAAATCCATGGATATGCACGACATTATTTATTTTTTTGGGAGCTCAAGAAAGGAACAATATATTTTATCATTAATTCTTTATAAATCCACAACTTTTAACATAATTAATTGATTAGTAGAAACATCATCTCATAAAAAATGAATTTTCCAACAAAATATTCCCCAAATGAGGAATCACAACAAAAGTTATCTTTCCCCACACCTAAGTCAAACTAGATAATTAAATTTCACTTAAAGTGCAATTTGGATAGGGAATGGTTTCTTCAAATTTGCCTGGCCTAACCTTTTTTCATGGATTATAATGGATACTAAATTAGATATACAAGGTATTCCATAATGAAATGATTTATCTTGATAGGTGGTTTTATAAAAAATAATGGATCAATTAATTAAAACACAGGTACCTCAGAGAATAATGTTTTGATAGAAATAAATCAAATTATGTTTATAGAAAAAAATTTATGGTTACCTTATGTGTAGTCTAGTGATTAGCCCAAATAATTGTCCTAAATATGAGTGCACACAATACTATTTGTTACTTTTAATTAGAGGAAATAATGGTATGGTTTTTAAAATGAATGGATTTGAATGAAACGAAATAAATATAATCCATTAAGCGAATGATTGAAACTAAATTAAAAATTCACTTGATATACAAATATGATAATATAAGGGTGATTATTTCAGTTCTAGTTTCTCAATTTCAATTTTATCCTTGTTCTATATACGTTATTCCTATTTTTTTATATTTTTTTGAATTGAGATTCCTCCATTGTTTCATATCACTAATTTTTTCAAATGGGGATGCTTAGATAAGACCCTACCAAGATATTAGTTTTGTATAATATCCTTCCATGTGAAATTTAGAGTCAATGAATATCCTCAATTGTCTTGGTAAATACCCAATCAGGTCGTCTTTATCCCAAACAACCAAGAACAGTCACCACCCTTTGACACATACTAATGATCTACGTATACTTCACCACTAATCCTTGGTATATTCCATTGTATATAATCATAAAATTAGTGGAGGGAGATACTGATCATATAGAAAATAAAAAATAAATGACGTAATTATAAACCAAATACGATCACACATGATAATGAAAACTTCTCTATGAAATTGAAAACAACATTACATAAGAGATAAATAGAAATTATTCAATTATGTCTAAGAACTGAAGAATTGGAGAATAAAAAAACAAACCCTTCTCCTTTCAATCAAAAATATTACCTCTCCATGCTAAGGGTAATAATGATTAAAATATTAGAATAAGGCATTACAAAAATAAGAATGTTTAATAAATGAAATGAAAGGAAAAAAAATTGTCCTGTAGATTCTGTTCTCTGAAATTTTTCTTCAATTTGGAACACCATATGTTCGGATGTGCCCAAGGTAACTTATTATAGGTTGTGAGAAATTTCATTTCCTAAGTGACATTCAAATTTTATACTATTTAGAAATATCAATATGATTTCATAGAATATATATTGACTATAACTCTTTCTTAATGAGAAATCCTAGAAGTTTTATTAAATGTATATCATAAAATTTTCACCATTATGATTGAATAACTCAATGGATGTAATTTTTTGAACTAAAATATGATATATATTTAACTTATATGTGTAATCACATTAATTTAAGGTGTCTAGGTAGAGTTATGCTTCATTTATAGAGGTGGGGTCCATGCTGTCCACCTGGAAGGTTGTCCAACTTCAATGATTTTTGGGCCTCTAAATATTCATATCATCTCTTATTCCATAATAAAAATTTTAATACAATATATAAAAAAATATAAAAAAGAATCACACAAATTGGATTGATATTATAATAGTTATTACCAAAATACACTTGTGATAAAAATCTATCCAAATTCCAGAATTAATTTTTTTTGGAATTTTAGCTCAAAACACACCATTTATACAAACTGGATGAATATAATATAAAATTGATAAATTATGAGGATTTAAATAATTTAAATACATAAAAAGGAGGAAAATTTTATCTCTATCATTCATGCATAAAATATTTTAAAAATATATAACATAATCATTGTGAAAAAAATATAGAATGGTATTAATGGTTAGTGCACATAACGTCATGAAATATATCATATTAAAAAATTCATTACCATGATATATATTTTATACCCACTCATAACATCATAAATTATCATTATTATGCATGCCACATAATACCAAGAACAATTGTAGTGATGAAATAACCCATGAAATGAAATGTCATTAATAATTATTCTATAGAAATAACATTCACGAATAATATTTGGGCTTCCAAAATTAGTAAGTGAAAACATATCTATATAAAATATCAATTATTAATTTGGATAGAATAAACAAATATAGATGATTTAATGATGTGTTTTGGAGTGAAAATCCATTTGAAAAATATGTTGTATTTGGCTTAAAAATCATTTTGGAATTTTATAAAACATTTATACAACCAAAAAAGAAAAGTGAATAATAGTGAATGGATATTTATAAAATATTATGGGAATATCCATTCTGAAAATAATGTGAAAGATGGATAGCATAACAAAAAATGAGTTGGGATCCTGAAAACCCTTACCTTATGTCCCACATTATTTTGTTGAATTTTCCTCTCTAGAATAATAGAATAAGCATTATAAAAACAATTGAACTTGATGATAATTGTTTAAATTTTCACTATTTATACATTATTTTCACTTTATTGTATTTATTAATTCCCTAAATTATATGGAAAATATTTTCTTATCATATTTTCCTTAAAACATTTCCCTTTATGCTTCATTTTTTCATTTTTTTCAATGTCATTTATACATTTTTAAAGTTATTCTTAGAAGAATAAAATAAAAATATTCACAGTTTTATATATCCTAGGTAATTTATTATTAACATCCATATTGATGGTGATATGGAAAGAAGGTTATAATTTCATTGTTGGTGGTCGACCGATTATAATCAGTATCATTTTTTGAAGGCAGGTTAAATAGCGGTATAAAATATAAATAAATAAAAAATATAATTTATATAGTAAATTATCATCATTAACATAATGTTAACATACTTCCTAATTAAAAATAGATTATGTTTTATAATAAAGTTTTAAAAATAGAAGAGATGATGAACATTAGGGGGGAGTTGATAAAAAACACACTTCTCTAAGTGTTTCTTCTCTTGTAATGCACTATAATTCCTTCATGAATTGTAGTGGTTTACTCAAGAAAATACCTATATATTCTCAAAGGATTATAAGAGTGCATATTTTAAAATAGTTTCCTATGTAATGTGTTTTCTGAGTGTTTATACTAGGGTAGGGAGAGGAATTATTCATAGTTTATGGGAGAAGAATTTTTGTGTTAAATATTAAATAAAATACTATATAGAATGTAAAAGTTGTCATATTGATATTTTTAATTTAATAAATCAATATAATTAAATTTAAATTTTCAGGAATTTAAATCTCTTTATAATTTTATGTCAATAGTTTTTGAAAAAGGAAAGTGGTAAAATGAGAAGAATACCTTTTAAAAGGTATAAAAAATTAAGGATCTGTAAACAAATATTTATGTTTCTAAATCTTGTTACATGTATGTTAATGAATAATTTATAAGAAAAAATATGTTTTTTATCATCATGTTCTCGAAATAGTTTTTTCATTATTATGTCTTCAATTATGTAATTTGACATCCATCATTTAATAAAAAACTATATATTAAATATTCATCAGAAAGTTGATGTATTTTAGAAAAATAGAAAAAAATAACCTATAGATAAGATCAAATTGATAATTTATAAAATTAAATTAATTTTATAAAAATATTTTTTATTGGTTATTTTTAATTTTTCATATAAAAATTATGATTTAATGAAATAAATTATAATACAGTTTATGAAACATATGATTAAATTATCTTGATATTTTCATTGTAGATATTTATTCTATGGAATTGTTATATTTATATATTACATAAATTATTCATTGTAAATATTATTAATTTAATATTTCATTATGTTAATGTAAAATTACTATTCAAATTTTCATGTTATTATTATCAACATTCAGGATACTATTCCCAACGTTCGTGTTACTATTAAATTTATCAAAATATTATCCCAATAGTCACTTAACTTCATATAAATAATAAATTGTTCCCACATTCATTATTCAACTAAATTTATCGTATTTTATTATATATGCATTTTATTAAATGTCAATAGGTTTTCAATTTTTTTACTCTTATATAGTGTTATTTGTGGGAGGGATGAATCTTACTAATTAGAGTGATCTAAATTTTCAAATATTGTTTATCTAGTTTTTTTGATTTTTTATACCATTTTCAAATTACAAATTTTAATGTGTTTAATAAATGATTATTTTAGTTATTTTAAAAAATGAATTATTATTATTATTTTCTCTATGATAACAATGTCTATAATACATATATAATATAATATAAGATAAATTTTGTTAGTAAACAATTATCATTAAAAAGTCATTTCGTTACATTCTTATGTCATTTAGAATTTTTTTTCGAGAAATATCAACCAATATTTTCAGTTGAGAATATATGAGTGTAATTTTGGTTTTATTGGTTCTTCTGGTTCCGATTATTCCTCTACATATTTATGATTATGCCAAAATAACGTGAAAAGGTGTGTCGTTTTTTTGTGTAGAACTTTGTCTCTACGATATGTTATCTTTGACAGCTAATCCTCATACTAGAGGATGTTCTCATGTTATAAAACCTTCAGATTTAGTAGAACTAAGGGTTTAGGTATGTACATTCTTAGGAGAGACACATATAACACAAATTGAATTTTACCCATATTTAGTAGAACTGTAAGCTGATATGCCATAACCCTATGAAACCATATATCAGTAAGGGTATAATTTATATTGGTTTAAGAATAAAAATCATTCCAAACCATAAAATATTATTCCATGTATATATTTAAAGGAAACCATTTCCTCCAACATCAAACTATATATACATTTGAAAATTCTGATTATTTTTCTTCTATAGGTTCTAAGAAGCATTTATAAGTTGTAGGATGGCTCGAATGTTCTCTATCATATCATTCACAATATCATGTCCATTTTTCATTCATTTTACATATTTATCCCAATATGTAGGTTATCATTATCACATCCCCTATAGTGATTCATATTGAGTTATTTGAATACATGAGTGGAAGATGTCGTTGTATGAGAACTCAACTAATATGAGATGTTGAAACCATCCTTCTTTAAATTCCAATGAGTAGGATCTCATTATGTCCTTGATCATTTGAAATGTCCATTCAAAATACAAATGAGATTGGGGTAATAGGACATACTGAAATTCAATTCATTATTGATATCATTTTTAATAATTATACAAAAAATATAAGTTAACATTGTATCACGATTATAGATGATCAAAAACGGTACCCCATATAGCCTCCCTATTATAATTGTGGGTTTCCTAGACCCAACTATTCAGAACTATTGATAACCTTATCATGTTTACAGTTAGTTATATATGATGTATTATTACCATTATAGTGTTTGAATTTTCAATATCCTCTATTTATTGGTATTGTCCTAGATTAATTTTTGTATCCAAAGGTTATAGAAGATCTTAGGCTATAATGAGAACCTCAAGATATTATGACATTAATCTTAAACAATGGTCCTATTGTCAAGTTGCATCATACTGTGTAACATCCCAGGTAAATAAAGAATAAGACATTTTCATATTTATTAAAATTTTTGAATTAAATATTAATTTTACTTTAAAGGGGGTCTATGTTCGATAGCATACCCGATATACTATAACAAGTTTCTTTGAAATCTTACGTTGCACACTAGTAATATAATAATATTATTTTAAATGTTAGTTAACACGTAGCTATTGTATTGGCAGGAATGAATAGAAATAACTAACATATTATTATATATGTCTGTTAAATCTTTTTACATTTATCCAATAAAAGATAAAGGCTTAAAAAAGAAAATAATTCAATTTTTTGCATAGATACTCTAATATTCACTAAAAGGTCGATTTATAACCTTTTTTGGTGAACCCATTTTAAAAATAGTATTTGTCACTATTGTACATTATATTGGCCAAATAAAATCATTCTTTTGAATCGTGACATCAAAATTTACTTTGTGTATGTTTTTGGTATTTTTCCAATAAAGTTCACTTTTTAATGAATAATGATAAATGTTGTATTTTAATTCAAAACCTCATTTTAGTCTAATTTTTTTATATGGTTACATTATATTTTTATTTGGTTTTAAAGTTCATTTATAATATATTTTTACTATTTAATTTAATGGTGGACTTTGTAATTAATTTCAATTTGAAATTGGATATAAACAATTGTCAATCTTTTGATATATATTGTTTCTTAAAAACACGCTATTTGTTTGATAACGGGAATTAATTATTAAATTAATTAATGAAAATTATATGTTTTGAATTTTATAAAATATACATCATTTTTTATTTCGGAATATCAAATATAGCTTAGGGTGAATTTTTGGTATTTTTCTGAAAAACATCAATTTTTGATGAATAGTGAAACCACTAAGAGATAGTCAAATACTGAATTTTTCGTTTAAACAAAACTTTACCACATATTTGGATTTAATTTCAAAAATCCGACATACATTGTTGTCATTATTAAGTTAAATGTGGTTAAATGGGATGAAAATAATTTTTGGTGAATAGTAAGTTTTAAGTTTTATTAATCATGATTAAAGGTAATTAGTGTAATTTAAGTTAAAAATAATGTTATAATAATATAAAATTATCTTGAAACGTCTCCTAACCATATTGGATGAGTCATGGATGACCAATAAAATCCATGGGACAATTTTTCGGACCCCATGGAGCCACTTGGGTAAGATAATGACATTAATACCTTTTATTTAAAGTAAAAATAAAAATGTCACTAACATGTATTGTTTTACTAAAACAATGTTTACATGGAGTTATATATATTATATTTTTGACTATAAATATTCATTAGAAATATGAAATTCTTTCCTACATTATGGTAATCTTTTTATTATTTTTAGACATCATATAAATAAAATTATTTAAGGCATAGTGGTGATGTAGTGTTTAAATCATTAATGAATGATTTAAATAAATAAGAAGATAATGTTTAAAATAATATCGAAAACTTGTCCACTTATTATTGGATGATTTTATTTCTAACATGGTCCACCTTATATTCGACTTTAATAATCTTGGGACCTTTAGAAACCGAAAATCATTATATAATAAAATAATAGTTTAATGCTTTCCAAAAGATCCCCTCATCTCTCTTATAAAAATACCCCACTTACTACCCATTTATCACACTTCTCAAGCCCTTTTACTCATCAAACCTCTACTAAAATAATCTCTAAAGATCCCTCTCTTCATCCTATAAGCCTTACCTTAGGTAGAAATCTCTTCAAGATTCCCTTTTGGTTCAAACCAAGGGGAGTTACCCGATTTAAAGTTAACATCTTCTCTTATGTTATTTTATTTTATTTTTCTTCTCGAACCCCCTAAACTCTTTTTATTACTTTATTTTTTAACAACACCAGTATCTTAAATATAATATTATGTTGTTATGAGAATTATTCAAGCTACACTTACCCACACCTCTGTCTAATGGTTAAAGAACATACAGTTTCTGTGGATAGCGAATTACTGCCTCACGAAATGTTGATTGTTCAATATTCTCTTAACAACTTTCAAGGTAGATATTAAGATGTCACTATATTTATATATGATATATATTATGTTTATGTTTTATTTATGCTTCTGTATTTTTCATTTATTTTATACCTTTATGGTTTCCATAATGGATAAACGCGATAATTTCATTTTTGTAAGTGTGGACTACCGCCCCCTCAAAGTGATTTGAATCGTTAAAGCCATGTGTGGGACGTATAAAGGATGGATTTAATAATATTTTGTTTTATTTTATACTGGAATTATAATATACCTTTATATCATTTCTATTTTATTCCCTTAAATATGAAATATAAATGAAAGTAGCGTTCATGCGTACGTACGGCTTACCGTCTCCATGAATGGTGCATTTCTTTTCTTACCTCTAAATGTTATTTGATATTAAAAATAAATGTATATTCTGGATATATATGATATATATGATATCCATATAATTAATATCATTCTGGATATAATGAACCTTTAACCACATGAACAACATGTAATTTTAAGAAGTCCATTTTTGACTTAATTAACAAAGATCAACAAAACGACCCTTATTAACTTAAATGATTACATAATGTTCATAACATGGTAATAAGTGATATAAAAGGAACAATGAACTTGAAAATGGTTCTTAATAAGTTATAAATTAACACTATTTTATTATTCAGGAGATTAAAGAGTGATCGAGTCAAGTCGGACATGAGGTAAGGGACTTCGTCTCCATCTCCTTTCATTGTGGATTATTTTGTTCTAATACAAGACTTTATTTTATACACTATATAAATACCTTTGAATTTTAATTTCATTAAAATGGAATATTTTTATATGAAGCATTTTACTAAACGAATAAAAGGAATGTTTCTTTTAACGTACGTGGTAACAACGACCTTTTCTGCCGCCGCGAGTAATACTTGATCTTTGGCTTCCTTAAAAGCCATAATGTTTTTAAAATAATCAAATACCATATACTCCTTTATGTATTTCGGTATTGAATATGGTTTTGATAATGGATTTGTTATGTCAATATATTTTAGTGATATATTGTGATTAGAATGTAGAAATGTTTTCTTTCCTTTATATTTGATTTATGTATTATGATTTTATAATGGTACATGGACATTTGACGGGTGGTTACATGACAAACCAAATGATGGGTGGTGCCGTGAATACAAGGATGGGTGGTTATGTTATAACCTCCAATGAATTGGGTATGGAAGTCAGCCGTATGGCTATTCCATTTAGTGATATGTGTGAAAGTCTACAGTATGGTAATTCTATTTATGTATGTTTATGTCCCAAGTTACCTTTATATGTTATGTGTTCTTTATATGGGTTTTATGGTAATCATTCGGTTACAAAAGGGTAAGTAATGATCTTTTATTTATTGAAGATTATTTACTACATCATAATGGTGAAAAGAATTACTTATGATAAAGTATTCATGGTTTACCTGTTGTTTTAAAGAAAACTAACAAATTTCCTTCTTTTTGTATCCCTTACTGATTTTTTTATGCTCACCCCAATTTTTTGAAATGTTTTTCATAGGATATAATATGGAATAAGGCCAAGGATGGGATCAAGGAAAATCATGATGCCTTAAACATGGGACTAGACATGACTCTTTTTTTCAAGATTTCATGTTTTGTAAAAAAAATGGAAACTGTATAGAAGTGTCTACTTTGTAATCTTTTGAGATGTAATAGTTATGTACTAATTCTCTATAACTCTAAACCTGAAAAGATCATCGATGTGAATTATTCATTTAATTCAAGATTAAGTAATGTTTAAAGGCTGGGTCTTTATAGTTGGTATCATAGGACAGTTTAAACAACTTTAGGGGTTAGAAAATTGTTAAATTCCTTTCCATAAATAAATTTTTGGTATGAATGAAATGATATAGCATTTAAAGATTACCATTTTTATTTTCCTAAGATATTTAAATGTTATGAATGGTTTTTCATATAGAAAAAAGGGTAGCTATGTTGGGATGACATCAGGAGGAAGACAACCTTCAAAATTAGCAACCTGAGATGGTCGTAATTGGAACTTAACAGTTTGATGCAGTGATGGCACAGTTGACTCAAGATATAAATGGTGGTGGTATCCATGCACGAGATCAGCCAGATCAACTATAGAGGAGCATGTTAGTGGTGGAACATTTCATGAGACAACATCCCCCATCATTCAGAGGATCATCTGACCCTGTTCTATCATAAGGGTGGATTAAAGCAATGGAGAAGATTTTTTATTTCTTGCGGTGTTCAGAATATCAAAAATTTTGCCTCTTTGTTTACCGTTTTGAAGGTGAAGATGATCAGTGGTGGTCAATGGTGAAAAATATCAAGGATAGTGAGGAGATTGATGATCTTCACTAGGATGAATTCAAAGGTATGTTTCTAGAGAAATATTTTCCAAAGGTGGTTCGTATTAGGATGGAAAAACAATTCCTAGAATTGAGGCAGGAGGATGACTCAGTGGCTGCTTATGAAGCAAAGTTCACTCGACTGGCAGGGTATGCTCCTAATTTCATACAAGATCTTGGTTGTAAAATCAACTGTTTTTATTCAGGGTTAAAGCCAAATTTTCGAAGGGATTTAGCTTCTCGTGAGTTCAAAAGTTATAAAAAACTTGTTCGATGTGCGGGGAAGGTGGAAATGGAGTTTGCTGATGATCATGGGTTCTTTGACAAACAACAGAACAAGAGGTCCAGTTGGCCGGAAAAGGGAAAGAATTCATTAAAGAATCCTGGAGGTAAGAAAACCAAATATTCATCATGTGATAAGTGTGGTAAAATGAATCCTGGAGAATGTTTATCCATGTCCATAAAGTGCTTTCGGTGTGGTAAGTCTAGTCATATTGCTCATAATTGTAAGGAAGATGATCAAGCAGGCAATGAAAAGACAACGGTAAGATGTTTTAAGTGTAATGAAATGGGTCATTATGAAAATGAGTGTCTAACGAAGGACACAACAGAGGGAATGCATCCAGACTACAAGAAGAAAAGTGTGGTGAAATCCTTTGAAACTACTTCAGAAAATGTTGGGCGATCGAACGAAGTAGTATCAGGTGCACTGTTTGTGAGTTCAGAATATGCCGATGTGTTTTTTGATTCAGGGTCTACACATTCATCCATTTCTGAGAACTTTTCTATTAAATTGGGAATTCCATATCAGGATATGAATCCTGAACTTATGGTAAAAACAACTGGAGGAAACGTTGAGACAAAAATAAATTATAAGAACCTTCATGTCCTTGTGTGTGGAATGAATCTACCTAGAAACCTTACTGTTTTGCCTCTAGTAGAGTTTGATGTTATTCTGGGCATGGATTGGATATCTGTTTATCATGCTAAGATTGAGTGCAGAGAAAAAGTGGTTTCTGTTCAAAAAGATTTTCTGTTTTTGTACAATAATGAACCCTTGCGTTTGATAACATATCAAGAAGTTGAGAAACCAGTAAAAGATGGAAATGAATGTTACATTGCACATATTGTTAAACACAAAGGAACGGTTTAGATTAATTATGTGTCGGTGTTAAATGAGCATCTTGATGTTTTTCCTGATGAGTTTCCTAGTATTATACATGATCTGGAAGTTGAATTTATTGTTTACTTAGTTCCTGATTCTAATCCAATTTCAGAACTGCCTTATCAAATGGCTGAAGTTGAACTTTTAGAGTTAAAGAAGCAATTGCAGGAGTTATTAGATAAAGGTTTAGTTCGACCTAGCACATCAACATGGGGTTCTCCTATCTTTTTTGTTAAAAATAAAGAAGGTTCAATGAGAATTTTCATTGATTATAGAGCATTGAATAACATCACTATTAAGAACATGTATCCTTTTCCTCATATCGATGATTTGTTTGATCAGCTCTAGGGAGCTCAGTATTTTTCAGTGATTAACTTGAGGTCAGGGTACCATCAGTTGAAAGTAAAACAAGCAGATTTTCTGAAGACTGTGTTTCGTACTAGATATAGCCATTATGAATTTGTAGTTATGCCTTTTGGGTTAACCAATTCACCTGCTTTATTCATGGATCAAATGAATAGAATTTTCCATGAGATCTTGGATAAATTTTTGGTTGTGTTCATTGATGATATTTTGGTGTTTTCTAAAAGTAAAGAGGAGAATGAAAGTAATTTAAGGGTTATCTTTCATGACTTAAAAGAAAAGAAACTATATGGAAAATTCAGCAAGTGTGAGTTTTGGTAACAAAAAATTCCTTTCCTTGGTCACATTGTTTCAAAAAATAGAAGAACTGTTGATCATGCAAAAACAAAAGTATTTGAAGAATGGGATTGACCTACAAATATAACCAAGATCCATAGTTGTCTTGGTTTGACAGGTTATTACCAAAGGTTTGTTGAAACTTTTTCACGGTTATTTAGTCCAATGACTAAGTTAACTCAAAAAGGTGTTAAGTTCATTTGGACAAAAGAATGTGATGATTGTTTTCAAGAATTGAAAATAAGATTGGTGAATGCTCCAACTTTGGCACTGCCTTCCAGAAATGGTGAGTTTGTTATCTACAGTGATGGTTCATTGAAAGGACTTGGTTCTGTCCTTATGCAGAATGATTAGGTTATTGATTATGCTTCACGTCAGTTTAAAAATCATGAGTTAAATTACCCTACACATGATTTGGAATTAACTGATGTTGTGTTTTGCTCTAAAAATTTAGAGGCATCATTTCTATGGAGTAAGGTGTTAAATATATACCTATCACAAAATTTTAATGTATATATTCACTTATAAAGAATTGAAAATGAGACAGAGGAGATGGATGGAATTAATCAAGGATTACGATTGTACAATTCATTACCATCCGGGAAAAGAAAATAATGTGGATGATGCATTGAGTCGAAAAAGTAATGCTTCATTAACCATGCTACGTTTGGAACAAGATCCTTTTATTTTTTATTTTATGAACATTGTCATAGAAGTTTTTGGTTAAGGAAGTTATCCTGTTTTGTTTCTGGTGTCAGTGATATCATCTTTATTAGACATAATTAATCAAGCACAGAAGAAAGACAGTGGGTTGCAGAAAAAGGTAGAGATGGTTTAGAAGGGTAAGTTGCCGGAATTTAACATTGATAATGATTGTGTTTTTAGGTTTGGGAAGAGACTGTATGTGCCTTGTGATTAACAGTTGAAGAGAGAGTTGTAATTTGAAGCTCATACTTCTCCATTTTCAGTTCATCCTAGCAGTACCAAGATGTACAGAGATCTGCGGGAGTATTACTAGTGGGATGGAAGGAAATGGGATATTACATATTTTCTTGTGAACTGTTTGACTTGTAAGTAGGTTAAAGTAGAGCAGCAATTACCGAAAGGGATGCTTCAATCTCTAACAGTGCCAAAGTGGAAATGGGAAAATATATCCATGCACTTCGTTGTGGGATTACCAAATACATCTCGAGGAAATAATGAAATCTGGGTTATTGTTGATCAATTGACTAAATTTTCTCATTTTATTCCTATTCATGATTCTTTCTATCTAGATAAACTTTCTTGGTTGTATGTTAAAGAGATATTCATGTTACATGGATTTATCCTCTCCATTGTATCTGATCGCAATCCCACGTTTACTTCTAACTTTTGGAAAGGCCTTCAGAAGTCGTTCAGTACTGAATTAAATTTTAGTACAGATTTTCATACGCAATCAGATAGGTAGTCAGAATGAACAATTCAGTCCATGAAGGATATGGTACATATTTTCTTGATGGATTACTAGGAAATTTAGGACAAACATCTTTCTTTGGTTGAATTTTCCTATAAGAACAGGTTTTATTCCAGCATACAGATGGCTCCGTTTGAGTCATTATATGCAAAACAATGTCGAACTCTATCTTTTTTGGATGAAGTAGGGGAAATGAAGCTGATCGGACCGGAATTGGTAGAAGTGATGGAAAAAAGGTTCAGTTGATTCAGAAGAACTTGAGAACAGATCAGAGCAGGGAGAAAAGTGATGCAGATAACCGGAGGAAGGATCCATCTTTCGAGGTATGTGATCATGTTTTTTTCAGTGTTTTTCTTCATTGAAACATGTGATGCGTTTTGGAAAGAAGGGAATGTTGAGTCTGAGGTTCATTGGACCTTATGAAATCCTGAAGAACGTTGGATCGGTTTCATACCGAGTGGCTTTACCTCCGATTTTATCTCAGGTACATAATGTTTTTCATGTTTCAATGTCGAGAAATTATATTCCAGATCCATCTCATGTTTTGAGCCCAGAGGTAGTTCAGTTGGAAGAGATTCTCTCTTATGAAGAACAATCATTCCAGATCACTGACCAAAGAGAGAAAGTGTTGCGAAATAAGGTAATTTATTAGGTGAATGTTTTATGGTAAAACCATATGGTTGAAGAGGTTACGTGAGAATCTGAAAATGCAATGAGGGATAAATACCCCCACTTATTTTGATAAGTGAATAAAATTACGAGGACATAATTCCCAAAAGGGGGGAAGGATGTAACATCACATGTAAATAAAGAATAATACATTTTCATATATATTAATATTTTTGAATTAAATTTTAATTTTACTTTAAAGGGGTTTCTATGTTCGATAGCATACCCGATACGCAACCACGAGTTTCTGTGAAATCTTACGTTGCACACTAATAATATAATAATATTATTTTAAATGGCAGTTTACACAAAGCTGTTGTATTGGCGAGAATGAATATAAATAACTAAAATATGATTATATATGTTTTTTAAATGTTTTTACATTTTTCCAATAAAATATAAAGGCTTAAAATAAGAAAAGAATTCAATTTTAGCCATAGATACTCTAATATTCACTAAAAGGTCAATTTATCACCTTTTGATGGAGAACCCTCTTTAAAAATAGTTTTGGTCACTCTTATACATTATATTGGACCAAATAAAATCCTTCTATATTATTGGGACATGAAAATTTAATTTGTGTATGTTTTTGGTATTTTTACAAAAATGTTCATTTTATTAATGAATACTGAGAAATGTTGTATTTTAATTCAAAACCTAATTTTAGTCTAATTTATTTATATGGTTAGATTATATTTTTAATTGGTTTTAATTTTAAATTAGATTATTATTTTACCATTTAATCCAATGGTGCAATTTATAATTAATTTCATTTTGAAATTGGACATAAACAAGTGTCAATCTTTTGATAATACTGTTTCTTAAAAACACGCTATTTTTTTTGACAACGGGAATTAATTATTAAATTAATTAATGCAACTTATATGGTTTGAATTTTTTAAAATAGACAACATTTTTTATTTCAGAATATCAATTATTGCATAGGGTGAATATTTGAGATTTTTTTGAAAAACATCTATTTTTGATGAATAGTGAAACCATAAAGAGGTAGTTAAAAACTAAATTTTTTGATTAAACTGAACATTACCACATATGTGAATTTACTTTCAAAAATCCAATATACATGGTTGTAATTAGTAAGTAATATGTGGTTAAATGGGAAGAAAATAATTTTCTGGTGAATAGTAACTTTTACGTTTTATTAAATGCGATTAAAGTTAATTAGTGTAATTTAAGGTAGAAATAATTATATAATAATATGAAATCACCTTGAAACGTATCCTAACCTTATTGGATGATTCATAAACGACCAAGACAATCCATGGGACAATTTTTGGGACCCCATGGAGCCACTTCGATAAGATAATGACATTAATACCTTTTATTTAATGTAAAAATAAAAATGTCACCAACAAGTATTATTTTACTAAAACAATTTTTACATGGAGTTATATAAGGTATATTTTTGACTATAAATTATAATTAGAAATATAAAAATATTTCCTACATCATGGTAATTTTATTTATATTTTTTAGACATCCAATAAATAAAATTATTTATAAAACAGTGGTGATGCAGTGTTTACGTCATTAATGAATGATTTAAATAAATAAGAAGCTAATGTTTAAAATAATATCCAAAAAATTTCCAATTATTATTGGATGATTTTATTTCGAACATGTTACACCTTATCTTAGACTTTAATATATTTTTGGACCTTTATAAACTGAAAAGAATTATATAATTAAATAATAGTTTCATGCTTTCCAAAAGTTCCCCTCCTCTCCCTTATAAAAAGACCCCACTTCCTACCCATTTCTCTCATTTCTAAATCCCTTTGGATCGTCCAACCTATACTCAAATAATCTCTCAAGATCCCACTATTCATCATAGTAGCCTTACCTTAGGAAGAAATCTCTTCAAGAAACCCTTTTGGTTCAAACCAAGGGGATTACCCAATTTAAAGGTAACATCTTCTCTTATGTGATTTTGTTTTATTTTTCTTCTCCAACCCCATAAACTCTTGTTATTCCTTTATTTTGTAACAAAAACAGTATCTTCAATATACTAGGATGTTTTTATAAGAATTATTCTAGATAAACTTATACACACCTCCATATAATGGTTAAAGAACATTCTACTTCTATGGATGGCGAATTACTGCCTCACGAAACGATGATTGTTCAATCTTCTATTATCACCTTTCATGGTGGCCATTAAGATATAACTATATTTATATATGATATATATTATATTTATGTTTTATTTATGCTTCTTTATTTTTCATTTATGGCTTACCATTATGGTTTCCATAATAGATAGACGCGATAATTTCATTTTTGGAAATGCGGACTACCGCCCCCTCAAAGTGATTTGAATCGTTAATGCCATATGTGGGACATATAAAGCATAGAGTTAATAATATTATATATTATATTATAATGTAATTATAATTTACCTTTATATCATTTTTATTTCATTCCATTAAATACAAAATATAAATGAAAGTAGTGTTCTTGCGTACGTACGGCTTGCCATCTTCTTGAACGGTGCATTTCATTTCTTACATCCAAATATTATGTACTATTATAAATAAATGTATATTCTGGATAAATATAATTTATATGATATCCAAATCATGAATATCATTCTGGATATAATGAAACATTTACCACATGAAGAACATGTAATTGTAAGAAGTCCATTTTTGACATAAGTACCAAAGATCGACAAAAAGACCAATATTAACTTGAATGATTACATAATGTTCATAACATGGTAATAAGTGATATAAAAGGAATAATGAACTTCAAAAAGTTTCTTAAGAAAGTATAAATTAACACTAGTTTATTATTCAGGAGATTAAAGAGCGATCGAGTCAAGTCAGAAACGAGGTAAGGGACTTCGTATCAATCTCCTTTCGTTGAGGAATATTTTGTTCTAATACAAGGCGTTCATTTATATGCTATATAAACACCTTTTACATTTCATTTCCTTCAAATGGAATCTTTTTCTATGAAGCGTTTTTCTAAATGAAAAAAATGAATGTTTCTTTTAACGAATTCTGTGACAATGACCTTATCCGCCGCTGCGAGTACTACATAATCTTTGTCTTCCTTAACAAGTCGTAATGTTTTTAAAAGAAAAGAAATACCATATAATCTTTTATGTATTTTTTTATTGAAAATGGTTTTGATAATGGATTTTTTATGTCAATATATTTAAGTGAAATATTGTGATTGGAATGTGGAAATTGTTTCTTTCCTTTATATTTGTTTTATGTCTTCTGATTTTATAATGGTACCTGGACATTTGACGGGTGGTTACATGATAAACCAAATGAAGGGTGGTGTCATGAATACCAGGACGGGTGGTTACGTTATAACCTCCAATGCATTGGGTATGGAAGTCGGCCGTATGCCTATTTCATTTAGTGATATGTGTGGAAGTCGACCGTATGGTTATTCCATTTATGTATGTTTATGTCCCAAGTTACCTATATATGTTATGTGTTATTTATATGTGTTTTATGGTAATATTTTTGTTACAAAAGGGTAAGTAATGAAATTTTATCTAGTGAAGAGTATTTACTACTTCATAGAGGTTAAAATTATTAATTGTGATAAAGTATTCATGGTTTACTTGTTGTTTTAAATAAAACTAACAGTTTTCCTTATTTGTGTATCCCTTACTGAGTTTTTTATGCTCACCCCAAGTTTTTGAAATGTTTTTCATAGGAAATAATGTCGAATAGGTTCATGGATGGGATCATGGAAAAGTGATTCTATCTTAAACATGGAACTAGACATGACTCTTTTTTTCAAGAGTTCATGTTTTGAAAAAAAATCGAAACTGTGTAGAAGTCTCTACTTTGTAATCTTTTGAGATGTAATAGTTATGTCCTAATACTATAAAAACTCTAAAGCAGAAAAGATCCTCAATGTGAATTATACATTTAATTCTTGATTAAGTAATGTTTTAAGTATGGTTCCTTATATACTGAATGGACACAGATTATGTTAGATATAAGGTGTTAGGGGATCATAAGCATTGATACTTCTTCTCAATAAGTTCACTCATGGTGATGTCTAGTAGTGAGATCGTGAGGATAGACCCGCCAATAAGCACACAACTTATTTCGGGGTGTTTGGTTCTTCTATCTATGAACATGTGTATTGGTCTCCTGACAAGAGACCATTACCACTGTATATTATTTTATTGCGTACTTTGATGCAAGGAAAGTGCAATGGAATGAAATTTTAGAGAGGTGGATTATGTTGGGTGTGTCATTTGTGGTATTACATTGGTTAAATGGTCACGAAAGGATTTCTCTCTTTTGGGTTATAGAGGTTTTATATATCAGGCCTAGTTGATTAAGATGGTATTACCTTCATAAGTCTTTGGCCAAAGCAGTCAAAAGGTAAGTCCATTAAGATAGAGTAACAATTTATAAAGAAAAAAATGGACAATGACACAAGTGTGCATCATTATTTATGAGATATTTAAAGATAAAGAGATAATAGTACATGGTATATGTTCGTAGGTTGGTATTCATTGATATGACTATCTTTATCTCATTAGGGGCCTTGATGGGTTAATAGACTCTGCTCTTGGTAAGTGGATTTTATTCACTGTTATTGAGATAAAGACATAGAATGTTACACATAATAGCATATTCAAGAATCGGCTTTATTCAGTTAAGTTTCTATATTGGACACGATGGGCCCCACCACAGGGTCTGAGTTTTGTCCAAATTATTGAGAAAAAATGAATAAATAAATTCATATTATTAAATAAAAAAATAATTGGGAATAAATTTATTTAATGTATTTACATGTTAAGTAAATATACAAAAATATTATTCAAAGAATAATATTTTAATATTAAATATTTATTTAATATTAAGAGGGAATGATGGGTCAAATTAAATAACATGGTTTTATCTTGTAATATATTTTATATATGTTACATAGATGTGATAAAATATTAATAATATTTATGGTGCAGTTTAGTTTGTAAAAAGTACTATTTAGCAGATGTTAAACTTCCAGGGGTTCAGGAAATCCTATTAGGTGTTATTCATCATCCACTATAAATAAGTTGGGAGTTGCTAAATCTTACTACTATTCAAGGAATATTGGCTAGGGAAAATCTCTCATTCCACTTAATAGGGAGAGAATCCATCGATCCATGTGCTCGGATCGATTTCTTCATCTATAATCGAAGGTATCTCCATGTGGTGAATGTCAGGATGTCGAATGCGTCATCTGATCTACATGCTAGCACCCAGAATTAATTGATCGACATTCCATTAGATTTTTGAAGTGATCTAGAGGGTTTCTACTATGAATCCTTCGAGAAATGATCACCGTCGAAAAGTTGTAGTCCAGTGCGGCATCAGATCTAAACATTTTCATTTTCTGTTTTATTTTACATGCTGTTTTAATTAAGTGAGTTCTTCCGACCAAACCGGGGCTCATATTGTCCGCAACGACAAGTACTGTCATCCCATCGATGAAAATTGTTTAATTCTCAAGCCCATCAGCTTAAGATGCATGCCAAATAACATTCAATTTCTATCATATGAACTTTGTATATATTCAAAGGCAATAAAAATTAGTTTCATAAAAAAATTAAGTTGATGTTTTGATATCTGTCCTGATGATTCAAACCATGCATCGATCCTATTTTGAAAGGCCATGTTACGTTCATTTTAAATTTTCAGAATGGATAATTTTTTCAGTTTGAGATCGGGTTTTAAAATATTATTTTTTTATCGCCTCTATTAACCAGATAGGTTCATACCATTTTTTGTTCACCGAAAGTAAAACCAGTTTTCTTAAAAATTATAATTATACTTATTATAATTTATATTATTGTTATGAAAATATAATTATTTTAATATACTTATAGTTGTATAATTATAATGATAATAACAATTTAATTTTAAAATAATAATTTATTATTATTTTATTTAATGTCTAAGTATAATTTAGAAAAATTAAAATGGGGTGTTTGGTCCTATATGTGGAATTCCACCTAAAAAATAAAAATACTTCTATTGAAAAAGGGTAGGGATACTTTATTATAATAAAAACAATTTTTAAAAAAAACATTGAAAACGTGGGGAGGGTGTGGCCCCCCAGTCACCATCACCATCCATTGCCGGCGGACCCAGCTGGCCGCCTCCTTCATGGAAGATCACTGCTGACACAAGGGCACTACCTTACTCTACCGTCAGTCACCACCGTGTCCCGAATAGCTGTATTACCTCCTCCCGTTCACCATCATCCAATAACGGATGAACCTCAATGTTAGATAACCCCAAACAGTATCATCCAAATATGTTTTCCCCTAAGAGGCACGAGCTGATCTCCTAAATCTAGAAAGAGTCCTGGCTAATTCACCTGGTTCAAAATGGATTTCAAAACCCACTTTGAACTTGCATTGTGCTTCAAGGCCCATGTTAATTTAATTAATATAAATTATTAATTTAATTTATGAGTTAAATTAAATGTATTAATATATTAGTTTTGGTTGAAAATTATAATTTTTAATACTTAAGTTAAAATAATTTAATTTAGATATTAAATTAAATTAATTAAATATTAACTAATAAAATTTTGGTGATAAAAATTATATTAATTAGAAGACTATAAAATAAAGTAATTAATTTAATTATTTAATTAAATTAATTTACCTAAATAAACATCATATTTATTTAATACAATTTAATTTTTATCATGTATTATTTTACCTACCTACTGGTCTTGGGCACATATATTTTGTATGTATCCTTTAATTAATGAATTATTTAATTATTTAAACTTTTTGTGCTGTTTGTAATTAATGAAATGATTGTCTTCATATTGTCTTTATTTTCAGTTAATTTGTATAAGTTCATGCTTCTCTATTCCATCTGATGTACATTTACATCTCTAGTCCCCCTCATCTATGCATGAGTATCATTGTATTTTGGACAAATACAATGTACATCATGGACCCTGCCAAGATGAGGTGGTTTACATTGACCAACATGATGCAAGAGGCGACATGGACCCTTCCATGACTAGTTGGTAGTACTCCAAGATGTCATGTGGACCCAACCTAGACATTGTGATACTCAATATGAGAAGGGAACATACTAGATGGGGTGAGCAGCATCACGAGTCATGATACGACTCAATATGATTCCCCTATGTCATTTAGATGCTCAAGACCAGCTGAGTTGTAGTTTTCCTTTATGCATTTATTTAATATTTTATGCATTTGATAACAATGGAAAAAATACATAAAGTAATAAATAATAAAATGAATACAGAAGTAATGTACATTTTTATATCAATGTTCAGTAGTGAGGATGACAACATAGATGATCAAGATTATTAGAAATGGATTATATTGGTCGAGAGAAGAACAAAAAAACCCTCAAAGAAATATTATGTATTCAATTTCCTTCAATCATTCAAATTTGAACAAAACCAGATTTTTGGGATATCGGTCATGTCGTTGATGAGGGTTTATCTTACTACCAGGATGTTCTTATGAGAGTGGTGGGTTGAAATAACTAAATAGGTAGTGAAAATTATCCATAGCTAACTTGCTTTCATTTTATAGGAATGTGTTGAGTAAATCATGTAAGGATTTCTGATGCTAGGACTTCACTCAACAGATCAAGGAACCATGAGTTAATAAGGTTGTCCATCCTAAAGCCTACCTCGAATCATATGAGTACCGGTGTATCCATAGCTAGTATACTGTAAGGGGAGGTTTAAAGATCCATTACACTAGAGTACTCAAGCGACCAGGTATTCTGATTCTAGTAAAAGAGGGTTCCTAGAATTAGATAAAATAGCTGGAGATATTTAATGATTAAATGAATTGAAACGGTCTATATTTGGTTATCAACATAAAAGTACTAATATGATAATTTTTATTTTTATAAAATGGAATGTAATACCAAAATACATAAACTATGATAAATATTGGAAAAAGTTTATGTCCAAACTAGAATGAATTATCAAAATTAGTACAAGTGATTCCACACATTTCTACAACATAATAAATTCAAGGTATTGGTGTCCCAATACATGTTAAACCACCTCAAGAAGAGTGGCTTATAATTTTCTTACCGGAGACACATGCAGTCAGGAAATGATGGTTCTGTCATAATTTTGTTGTTAATAATTGTTCTTCGGTGTGGATATAACATCGATACATAGATGATTTCATATGCAGTCTCATCTCAAATAATTCTATGTGGAGAAGGTGAATGAATATTTGAATGTGATGACTACACTAGATTTTTGTAAAAATGAAATGATGAACATGATTTCTCATGGAATCCCATTCTTATATTAATTCACCCAATTATTTTAGTTTTGTTTTGGGATAAAAGGAATTTTCCTCTATGTAAGATATACCACGTAATAAGAATATTAAATAAAGAACTATCTTTACTTTTTATAGAGAAAAAAATGGAAAACATAGTGAAAAGGCCAATGAACAGTCATGTTAATGAACCTTCATAATTTCCTTCTAATCATAGAGGATAGTAACTAAACAAGAGGTTATTTTCATCACATATTATGAAATACATTTATGGATTTATAAGAATGCATTCAACTGAATTGAATAAGCAAGAACATGCTCCTTCTTTAGTGTATATTCATAAAATAAAAGTATTGTTTATAATATACTACTTGTGTATTAAATAAAATATGTCTTTCACATATTTGTATTGAGATAAATTATCCATGTAAGTATAGATACATTAAAATAAGAAATATTTCTTCTCCAAGCGGCTGAGAAAGACTGATTCCTAGGCCAGCAGTGAGAAGTACACCAAACATCTTATTTCCAAGTGAATGATTCTATTTGAAAATGTTATTGAGTATAACCAAAACATTAATCTCGCATGCCCTATGAACATAATGAATCATTATTACATGTTCAACAATGAAATTTGTTTGTTGTAACATACTCAAAAAATAGTTCAGTGGTACATGAACTATAAGAAAAATGTGATTAATATAAAAATGTAATACTTTTACCCAGTTGTGAAAAGATAATTATTTGTAAATAATTTCAAAAAGGTTTTCAAGGATATTCGTAGTATGGTATTTAGTCTCAAAACAGCTAAAAACCATTGGTATAATTAACATATTTATTTTGGAAAAAGTAAGCTTTATAAAAAATGGTATGTAACAAGGATTTTTGGATTAGTTGAAGAAGAAAGAATGAACTATTCTAAAGGAATGATAGTGGAAAATATACTTCATAATATTCAATTAATTTATTAAGTACTGTAAAATTTATGTATAATCATGGTCAAAAGAAATGAGTTTCTTTATTTTGGCATGCCAGAGAATATCCGGACAAAAAATTCATCGATCACGATAATGTAGCGTTGAGTAATTTCGAAATAAATATTACCTGATCAACATCATTTCATTGGTGATAACAAAGAGGACTGATGATTTTTCATACTTGTTACCATTTATCCAGAAAAATATATCATGGAGTGATTCCTAAAGGTAGATTTTTACATCAATTTTATGATGTATGTTTTATGAATTTTACAAATTTCAATAACTTCCATCATATTTCAAGACATGCCTCACAAATAACATAGAAATTCCATAACTAATATTCCAATTTTTTTAACAAATGGATATCATACAAGTTATAGTACGATGTAAATCCATTATGTCATAGGAAATTTTTTAAATATGAAACACATTTGTTAAAATAAAAAAAAACATTCATCAAGAAAAAACACATTGTGCATCTAAGTAATTATTCGAACATTGTCTTAGGATATTACCTAAATCCCTAAGATATAAAAGTGGTATTCAGGTGATAGACATCCTTTCTTTAAAAGGATGAATATCTCTTCTTGTGATAGTGGGAGAAATAATGAATTGGGTTTAGTCAATAATACAGATGCAAAAACGGATGGCATAGGTTCAATTTACACAAGTACGTGTGGAAGAAGAATGTTCTTGAGAAACATACTACATAGGATGGTTAAATCCATGTTGATGGTTTTTGTGTTTATAGTGGTTGGTGAACATTTTTCATTGTGAATAATAATTTATAAAAGTTAGAATTATATGGAAATTAGCTAAGATTTAGAAGACAAATTAAATTTCAATAATAGATACCATGTATCATATTTCAATGTGGCATATTACTATGAATTCTATTGTGGGTATTCAACTGAGATGATACGTGGAAGGTACAAGCGTGGTATCAATAATGGTCAATTAGTAATTCCATGTCGATATTCCTGAATCCATTAAAATTTTTCATATCATATAACACTTCTATGATCTTCATATTGTCCATTGGATGTCAAAATAAACATTTATGGATGGTGTCTATATAACGAAACCAAAAAAGGATGATGACACCATTGTATTCCAATAAGGGTTGTAGGTTAATGAAATATAGTTATAGATTAATGTAAGCAACAATTTCTTATATCATTCATTTGGAATGAATCTTTGAAATATTTCTACCAAAGGTTAGTGGTAGATCTAATGTTTTCCAATTGAAATATGTTTGGAAACATATGGAAAACAAAAATTGGCCTTACAGTTAAGACTATGGAGAAAGTAATTATCTAGTGATAGAAACCTATGTTCTAGGAAATAGGATCTACTGATGTAGATTTAACGATTTCTTAGACCTAGTAAATCATACATATAGTGACATAGTACTGAAAAATAAAAGTTGGAACGATTCATGTTAAGAATTGTTTCGAATGTCCCATGGAAGAATCTCTCCAGGTTGACATGTTCAGAACATGTGAGGCGGATATATTATTGAGTTGAGATCCATATGACTCAGTGATGGATGATTCTTGTATTCCATGATATTTATGATAATTGATAGTGTTATGATATAATTTATTGTAGGAAAATATCAATTATATCCAAGTGAATTTCATGTAAAGCACTCAACACTATCTGATTGTACATGAGAATGTACAAATGATATGTACCTGGTATGCGGAGAATGGATACAACTTATGGTGGGAAACTAACTAGTATTCCTATGATCCAAGGGATCTAGTATCGCAGTTACGCTGTGTTGATGAGAAATTAAATCTAATAAAATCTACTGGTAGTCATATCTACAAATTCCATGTATGTTGGAGCTTTTAAGCCAGCTATGAAGGAGTTATTAAATGAAACAATTTGTTCTGGTTCTTATAATCACACATATTATGTAATGTATTACCATATGATAAATTATGATATTTTTATTAAAAATCATGTCATTTCATGGAAGTGGAAAATGGATATAATCATGGTTACCATCTCTTGAGAGGTTTTACAAATGGAGATGAGGTTGCATATAGTTGAATTGGAAAATGGTGAATATTTGGGAGACCCAGTAGCCGAAGTCATTACTCAGAAGAAAAATTATTTTCATCATGTGAGTACCTAACTTGTAGGGTTAGCAATTTCTATCTAAATCAAGTGGGATCATTGGAATAGTGGGTTCCCTACACCCAAATATTCATTACATTTCATTACAATATCATGTATACAGTTAGTTATACCTGATGTATTATTTTCTTTTATAGTATAGACTTTTATGGGTGCACTGTTAAATGGTAATTTCCTCGATTAGTTGTTGTATAAAAAGGTTATATTAGATCCAAGGCTATAATGAAAACCTTGAGAAACAATGAAATTAATTTTAAACAAATATCCAATAATCTATTTTCATCATACTGATTGGAGATAATTTATATTTGACTATCAGGTGTTGGGGGATCATAAACATTTAGATTTATTCTCATGATGTTCACACATGGTGATCTCTATTATAGAGATCATAAGGATATACCACCAAATATAGAAACCAATTTTTTTGGGTGTCATCGAATGTTCATATCTACAGACAGGTGTAATGGTCTCCTGACTTGAGACCATTACCAGTGTGTATCATTTGATTGCGTACTTTGATTCAGGGAAAAAATTATGTTAATGAAATCATGGAGAGGTAGAATGTGTTGGGTGTGGGATTTATGGTATGAAATTGGTTCAATGGTCAAGAAATGATTTGTTCCTTCCGGGTTATGGAAGTTGTATATCTTAGGCCTGTTTGATCAAGATAGTTCTAAATTCATAAGTCTTTGGACAAAGTAGTTTAAAGTTAAATCCATCCAGATAAATCAAAAAATAATAATTCAAGAAAAGCACAATAACATATCTATGCATCCTGAATTATGAGATATTTAAGGACAATGACATTATAGTACACAGTACATGTTCATAGGTTATTATTCATTTCTATGACTATCCTTATCAGTTTAGGGGCTTGATGGGTTGACAGACTCTACTCTTTGTCTGTGGATTTTATTCACTACTATCGAGATATGATCTTATAAAGTGAAACACCATAACACATTCAGGAATCCGCCCTATTTAGTTGAATAGGTATCTTGGACTTGGTCAGCCCCACCAAGTGGTTTTAGAGTTTTTTCAAGTAATTTTATCACAGATGAATAAGTAAATTCATATTATTCATGTACAGAATAATTTGTATTGAAATTATTTAAGGTATTTAAATGTTAAGTAAATATGTAAAAATATTATTGGAATGAATATAATTTTAATATTCAATGTTCATTTAATATTAATTGGGAATGATGAGACTAGTTAAACAGATTATTTTTATCACATAATATATTATATATATATTACATATATGTGATAAATTATTATTAATTTTTATGGCATAGTTTAGTTCTTGATAATTATTACATAGTTGATTTTAAATTTCTATGTGGTCACGGAACCCTATAGGGTTTTATTCATCATCCACTATAAATAAGTGGAGATAGGCTCAAGAATACTACTATTTATAGAATATTATCTAGAGCCTATCTCTTATCCCACTTCCTAGAGAGATAATTAGTCAATCCAAGTGTTCGGATAAATTTTATCCTTAATCATCAAAGGAATCTCGATTTATTGATCACCGGGACGTCGAAGGAATCATCGAATCTCTATGCTAGCGCATAGAATTCAAGGATAAAATATTCTATGGTTTTTTGAATCATGTGTGGATGATCTAGTGGGTTTATTCGCATGATCCTTTGAGAAATGATTTCCATCGTCAAGTTGAAGTCGAGCATGAAATAATATCTGAACAGGTTTGGTTTTAGTTTTATTTAGCGATATCTATTAATTACAAGAGATGTTCTCACCAAACTGGGGCTCAGATCGTCAGCGACGAAAAGTACCACCATCCTCAAGATGAAAAATTTTAAATTCTCTGGCCCAATGGCTTCCACAGGAGGAACCGAAACCATAAATCCCAAATTACTTTACATATATCTTATCATGATGTTCATATTAGAGTTATTTCCAAATTGTGATGAAGTTTTAATTCTTGGCGAGTGAATCCACCATAACACATATCACATTCTTTCACATGGATGTATTTTGGAGACGAATGACAAGGTCCATGGTGATGTTCTCCCATTTCAATGTGTATATGGGTAATGGTTACATAATCCTCATGGAAATATTTTAATCTACTTTAACATGATAACACATGAAACACTCTGTGCATTACTCATCAATATCCTTCTTCATCATGTCCAACAAAAAATTCTCTCAATGATCATGGTACATCATTATACTTCTAGGATGGATGCATAAATATGAGTTATAGATATTTTTAATTATATAATTCATTATGTTAAGGGAGGATGGTAACAATGTTAAAGATCTAAACCTAATTAAACCATCTACATCAATGTAGAACTCAAAAATCGTCACTTCTATTACTTATTTCATGATTTTTTGAATCCAATGATCATTCATTTATGCCTTCATGATCATTTATTTTATAGATATTTTGAATATAATTTGTCAAATGTATGTTGTATTCCCTTCCATAAAGATTTCAAAATTAGCCCTTTCATATCCATGATGATGTGAAAATTTTCAATCTACATCATGAATAGAGTAGTGGGTTAAGTTCTCCTAAGAGCATCAGCTACACTATTCACCTTTCTGAGATGGTAGTGAATAGAGAAATTATTGTCTTTGATTATCTGTAACCATATTATTTCATTAAATTTTATATCATCAATGTGAATATAAACATTAAAATATTTTGATATTTAAATATGTCACAATTATTTCCAAAGAGGTAATGCCACCAAATATTCAAGTCAATGATCAGATCTTTTAACTTAAGAGATTTCATCGGGTAGTTTTTCTCATGGATCATCATCTATTATGAGGCATAACCTATCAATTTTTATTTTTTTATGAGTAAACATCCCAAGAATTTCTTTTAATCATTATTATATATCACAAAACCTTATCCATTTATTGGTTGTTTTATTATTGGTGTAGTAATTTTCCACTTCCACATCACATTAATTCAGTCCTTATATTCTTATGAACATAAATACATTACCCCATTTAGTGTTAACATAGTTAGTTGTATAAAAAATCCTGATAAATTTCATTATAAGCGTCAGTAGTACACTCAACTGCTAATAAAAATACAAATTTCCATGAAACTAGTGTGTCTAATGAAATCCTCATTTTACATTGACATTGAATGAACCTTATAAATTATGAATAACCTTTGTGATTAATTGTTTAACAGTGTTTTTTATTAGTTTAATACTATCCTTATTGTATAACAATAATTTTGTTATCCACTAATTGGACATAGTCTATCAAAATGGAATTTATAAGAATGTTTAATGTTGCCGGAAGATTGACTCCAAAGATAAAATTTCAAAAAAGTTTTTTTAAAATATTTTTTTTTTCAGACTCATAAAATCATACCTTGGTATATAAGTATGATGATGATGGTCATCTGATCTAAAATAATCGAATATAGAAAATGCTGTTTGCTGGAAGTTTGTCTTATCCATAATCAGAGGAAGAAATAATTTACTAAGTTTGAAAGTTAGAATATGCAGAGTGAATAAGTAGTATTATTACTAATATTTTTTAACGAATTTTGAGAGGTTAGGAGTTAGAAAGTTCTCATACATTTTAAACAAAATAATATAATGTGTTTCTGATCATAATATTCGTAAAAATCATAAAAACTCTCATGATAAAATATTTTGATGAAATTTTAGAGTGATTTGAATAATTTCATAGTTTTTGTATGGATATTCCCTTGTAATGGTAATTCCATAATAATGAGATGAGAAATAAACATAAAACATAAATATTTGAGAAAGAAATATAAATATTTATTATGTGAGGAATAAATAGAATTTATAATTATATGGGAAGGAAATATGAATTCATACTGAGATGAGAAGACAATAAATTTCATAATGAGTAGAGATGATATCAAAATTTATAATGAACTGAGAAGGAAATATAATTCATAAGTAAAGAATAAGGAATTTTTTTATTGAACTGAGAATGAAACATAATTCATAGTGATCTTAGAAGAAAACAATGTTTTTAATGATCTGAGAAATAAATGAAATTCATAATGGGATAAGAAGTAAAAAAAAATTAATGAGTTAAGAAGAAAATAGATTTATAATGAGTTGATTGCAAATAATACTAAAAAATAATATTCCATATGTATTATGAAGACATGAAGAGAGAAAAAAATGAAATGAAAATTTTCATAAATCTCAAAAAATGTTGAGGATGGTTGAAGAACTCAAAGATGAATTTTAAATGTGAGTGATTCTCAGAATTTTTGGAATATGAGGCATTGAGCTTGTGAATGAAGCATTTTCATTGAGCTTTACTTTGAATATCATGCAATGTTGTTTAAAGGAATTATCCTTCCATTTTCAAGCGTTAGAATTTAATTTTTACATCTGAACCTACCAACCCTTAGCCACAGAGACATCTGAACCTTATTGATAAAGCCCTCATGATTTTTTTAATTGAATTTTTCTGAAATAGAGAACAAGATATCTTGGAAACCAAGGCATAGAGTGTATATATATTTGATTGAGCATAAATCTGAATAAAAACATCTTGAGTGTGGAGTGGGATTTTAAATCGTAAGGTAAATCATCAAGTGGCATGCTTATTTTTGAACGGTTGAAAAAATGTGTAAAAAGTGGATGAGAGTAGTTAATTGAATTATATATGAGGCATGGTTTTAATATATTATGAATCGAATTTGTTTGTTCCTTTTATAATTTTCCTTAAGAACATTGACATTTATACTTTTGATTAATTGAATTACTTCCGTTTAAAAGTATAAGCTCTTTTAATTAGATGTTGAGATTTTTCTTGAGGGAAAGAAAACGACTAAGTGTGGGGGAATTTGATGTACCCAATTTTTGTATATGTTTCCATATATATTATTTAAAATAAAAACATGTTTTCAGCAAATATCTATTGTTTCCTGAAAATAATATTTGATTTTGGTGATTCTGTTTTCTTTCACGAACATTCTGGCTAAACTACACAAATCAAGGGAAGTCTGTTGAAATTTTAAAACTACACGGTGTGTACTTTTATACACGCCGTGTACATCCAGACAGGGAAACAGATCAAAGGAGGGAGTACAAGACCATGTCACTAGGTGATAGTTACACGCCGTGTGAGGCGGCGCTGCATGCCATGTATTACATTCAAGAAGCAGTTGTTGTGAAGAAGAGTCTTCATGCCCATGTGGCCGTTGAAGGAAACACGGTGTGATCCATTTTCTACACTATGTGTCTTCTATTATAAAAGGGGGTTGATGGCCAAATATTGATACTACACGCCATGTATGGAATCACTACATTCCTTGTACACTTAAATTTTAGGCGACACTGTGTTCAAAGTCAAAAACGGTATGTTAGGCCTCTTACCAGTGGAGAAAAATGGCACCCAAAGCGCGTTGACATAAGTACACGTCGTGTACTTTCTATACACGCAATGTACTTTATTTTTATATAAAATGAGGGCTTGGCCTTCGGATTTTGGAGTTTAAAACCATTGTAAGGGAGAGAAGATCTCTTAATACTGCTCCCAAAGTCACCGAGGTGCCGTCATTCCATTATTCCGCCTTCTGAAAACATACCTCAACGCTTACATGATGAATCTGTTAGGTATCACATGTGTCGTTTCACTCTTTCTTTTTATGTGAAACTAAACCCCTCATGTTGGGGCTGTGGATGAAAGGATCGTAATTTGTGTGTTGTTTTATATAGTTATGTTTTCTCATTGTTAATCTTCTTACTCTTCTTAATTCACTGTTAAATATAACTGAGAATTCTATGCCAGACCAAGGGAATAATTCTCAGTAATACAAAAGAGATGTTACGGTGAAAAAATCCATGACCATTGGAAAGATTTCACCAATTCAAATAATGGACTGAACTTAATAAAGAATTAAGAACAATAACTACCGGACCAAGGAGTCAACTTCTCTAATTCCAAACCAGATGAACCGGACCAAGGAAATATTGTAACAAAATGAAATCATGAATGATTGAATTATTATTAACAACACAACGATTTAAACAATCTGCATATGAACTCTTTAATTACCACAGCCCCGACACGTCTTTTCTTCCCATTTTAAACTCTTTAAATTCACCCGTTGTTTTCTTGGGCCCATATGACTTAGGGGGCTTCCAAATTTCATATACTTATTATGAATTTTTCAAATGGACCATGAGATCCTTGGGACACGAATACTGAGGGGACATCCAGATTATTTACATAGGACCGTGAGAACCTTGGTGTAGAACTTTGACCAAAGGGGTAATACCAAGAGATATTTCTAAGAGGATCATTATTTAATTAATTAATTATATGTTAGAAAAAGGGGTTAGACCATGCGAGATTTTCCATAGGGTCGTTTGTGACTTGTTTAATGATTGTGATGAATCTTCCAAACCAAAGCACTAGCTTGGATTCACTCATACTTGATTATTTAGATGGTCTTACGATATGTCTATTTTGGTAACTTTATATAAGGAATATGGATCTTATGCTAGATCATAGGGTTACATGATTCCATGGATGAATAAAAAATGTTAAATGAATTTAAATGAAAACTATAGGATTGCTTACTTATGAGTACCTCCTAGTTTATTTCTTCATTTATTCATATTAGATGTGATAAATATACATTGACGTTAGGAATAGATATTTTGGTGGTTTCCTAATGGGATTAATCTCAGTCCCTATTTGGGTCATACTTTTGGATCCAAACCGATTATATGATTGCAAGAATATATAAGGGAAAACACCCTTCTTTATTAGGTACAAGATTTCAGTTGGAGATGGAGAGAATGGGATGTATCTTAGTCATGTGATGTTATTGGAGTTTCCATTCTTTTTATTTATATTGGATTGTATTGTATTTTCATCTTTGGGGCCTGTTTTGGCTTCTTTCCTAGACACATGTGACATTCCTCATATATATATATATATATTCTCCAGTTGTTTTACTATACTGTTATTATTCTAATATCTAATAATGTTGTTTATTTATTAATTTCTCTATGTATACTCTACTATAGAGGTAATAGTTTCCCCATTATGAGACCTTATACCTCGTTTCTAAATGGAGGCCTTTGTTGTTTGGGGAAATGAGCTTTAAATCACGTGACCAACTACGTATGGGGAACCATTTGGTGGCACCCGTATCTGGGACGTTACAATGGGAATGGAAAATAAATATAACCTGACTATCTATATAAGATACAACTGATAATGTTGATCCCATGACATAGAATCTCGAATGATAACTAAATATAAAGATTTATTAATTAATAAAAATTAATCCAAAATAAATTATTACCCCGAGATTTATATGGTAATACCACTTTGAAATGAATAGTTATATTTTATCATTACCACTTTAGAAATAAAAAAGGATAAAGAATCCATTTTAATAATTATGTTTCTTCTTTAACCTCTCGACAATTCAAAAATTCCATTGTAATTTATATAGTATTTATTTTCATCACATCACATTAATAATACTCCCAAATGACTCTGTACATTTTAGTGGTTCCTGGAAGAAAAAAAACATGTAACTATATTCTTCATTCAATAATTCATTAATCCAGTGAAAATCAAAAGGCACACATAGACTCTTTGTAAATTAAAAAAAACATTTCTTCAATTGTAAATTTGGGAATCCTGCCATTTTAACCCAAAACACCATTTCTATCAACCCTATGTCTTTCTTGTGAGTGTTATTAATTATATTCTTCAAAGTCTACTGTAATGAATCCTAAAAAAGAGAGGATGTTTCTATATCCACAATTTATTCGCAATAATTCATCATATCACTAAACAAAGGGTCATGTTCCATGTTTCACATGGTTAATGTATCAATATTTTTTTACTCAAATCGTTAGCTACGCTTTTTTCTATTTTACATGATGACAAATAATCAGATTTTCATAATTATTATTTTATTCTATTCTTACTATCTATATAATATTTTAAACATCCAAAGATAATATATACTTATAAAATTATTATTGGTATATAATTTACAGTTTGATCCAAATAATTGATGACCCCAAATTATTATAGGGTAAAAAATATTAGTTAATTAAAGATCATGTGTAATATAAATGATCTCTTGTGGTTTTATTTTCCTTGAATCATAACAAAATACCTGATAATTCTACAATAGAACACAACCATGTTCCTTAAAAAAATCATCCTTATAGAAGAACATTCCCCATAATTATTGGTAATGGCCAAAATTAGTTCATTCACCAATATATTTTTTAGTTCCTAAAAGTAATCCTAACATTATTTTATAATTGTAAATTTAAATCCCTTTCAGGTTTAAATAGTTAGTGGACTAAATAACTGAGGTTTTTTTTCAACAAACGAGCATTAGTAACAAACTAAACATAGAACACTGTGAATCTATTTGACATCAGTATGTATTAGATAGTCTTCAAAAATATTTTATTTATCATTTTCAACAAATATTCATATTTATAATCAGCATCCCCACAGATTGATTTTTTAACCAATATTCAAACATACTAATGTTTTCTATCAATTAATTATTTTATTGACTTAAAAAACAATCCTTATCTATATTTCCTGATCCTTGTGACTTTTATAATAAACCAATATGTCATCAATAAACACAACCAAAAATACACCTAAATATTAATGGAAGACACCATTCAAATAATCGATAAATACAATTGATGCATTTAACAACCCAATAGACATGGATAAAAACTCATAATGACCATATGTAGTCCAAAATGAAGTCCTAGGAATATCCACTGCCTTTACATTCAACAGATGGTACCCTAACCTAATATCAATCTTTTAAAAATTCTAGGCTCCATGGAACTAATCAAACAAATCACAGATATGAGTAAAATGATTCTCGTTATTAATGCTGATTTTACTCATAACTCAATAATTAAATTGAATCCTCATGGATCTATATTTAATTTTAACAAAACAAAAGTTCACTCCAAGGTAAAAAACATTTATGAATGAAAACATCAACTTAAAACTCCTAAAATTTCTTTTTTTGTTCCAAAAGTTATACTTCAACCAATATATAATTGTGTTAAGTAACTTTCACATCCATTTTAAATCAATTATTTATCTTCTTCGTAGGTTTTCAAATAAAATTAGTCATTGAAAAAAAATTATATCTTCAAGCTGTCATATCATGATTAACTAAAAGTCAATCCAAACCCAAAACAATATAACACTCTAACTTGGGTAGTTCAACATGATTTTGGAGAAATACCATTCCACTGATTACATAAGTAATACTCATTTAAATATATTTTTTCTTAAATATTATCACTTGGTTATTTTAATAAATTTTATATAATACATTCTTGATATGATATTCCAATTATCTAGTACTTTTCTTAGAAATTGTTGACTTAGTTGATCTAGAGTCAAATAGGGTGTTTTAATAATTTTAATAAACTATTAACATAGTTTTCAGGACTTCATTATATGGTCATGAACCTACCAATGTAGTAGAAACATAGTTTTCCATACCTTTCCTCCTTTGGTCTTGATGATTTCCATCATGAGTAAGAATCATCGGACATATGTTATCATAATAACCCAACCAAATACTATTAAAACATCCCACTAATAGAATATATATTGGTTACCAAATTCATTGATTATTTAAGACTTGTTTCTCTACTGTAATATGACATATCACCAAGAATTCCACACCATTAACACATTTTAGAGTTTACCAGACATTTCCTTCAGTTCTTTTCACCATAGTTATAAAAAAAATTGATCTTTATAACTCAATATGTTTTGGATGAACACTACCCAATTTCATACTCTCTTGACCATTTTTTATCATTCTCAAAGAATAATTATTCACTTGTAAACTCCATTTATACATTCTTATTAAACCTAGCATGTATCAAATATATTCGTAATTAATAGGAAGCCAATGCCCTTCGATATCTAGGTTTTAATTTAGATTTAATCAAGTTAATATTACCTTAATGGACCAATATAAATAGGGTAAAAACTTCGATAATATTTGTAAAAATTGATTCCTATGAGGATATAGAATGTTAATCCTTTTTCCTCGATTCCAATAATAGTTTGTCCATTTTTATTCAAATAACCTTAGGGAAATATTTCTCTGTGAATATATTGTAAAATTTATCACATTATATGGAATCAAAATCATCTACCTATTTGGTATTCTTACCCAAATACCTTTAGAGATTAGCTCCAAATTCAAAAATATAAATGGAAAGGGTGACATTTTGATGTTCAAAAGACCATGTAACTTCAAATATCTTACGAATGAAATATATCCACACATCACTACTAAGGGATAAAAATATAAAATGATTGTTGGATGATGGTGTCTCATTAAATGATCCACTGTTATCATGATATTGTATGGTAGATCAATATTATCCCAATAATATATTCACTCGTTATTTATAGATTTCATCAACAAATCCTTGACAACAAAAAACATATCAATTGTAATTCTGACCTATTCAGGTTGCTAATTTGGAAGGACATAATCCTCTTGGTACTTTCCTACAATAACCTCCTAATTTACTCTATGTGAAACCATTATAAATAAAATATATAATAAAAATAAGTATATTAATCATAAAAGTATATATCATATAATCATAACAATTCGTTTAAATCTATTGAGGGTATTCTATTATCATTAACTTAACCCCTAATGTTATCTAAACATTTCTATGATGAAAACTTTAAGGAATCACCCTTAAAAATCACATAATATTTTGACTTTCAACTAGAAATAAATTTATAACTTTCTCAATGATATATTTTATTTAGATACTCTTATTTAGTATCTATTCTTAAAAAATATAATACATGTAAAATAAAAAATAAATTATTTTTCAAAAAAATCATGAAGACATTCAACTTGATTTTTTGATTCCATTTTCCATCCATAAATCCTTTTAAGAACATTTGAAAACATTTTTTTAGAATTTGAATATTAGTAAGAAACATTTAAAAAAGAAATCTACGTGTCTAGTGAGAAGCATGAAAACTAATAAAACTTGATTATTATAAACCTATATTTTTTCAAAAAATAGAATCATATTTCCTTTGAATTTTTAATTATATTAACTTGCAAATTAAAAACAAAATCATTAAAAAAATTAGAAAATATGTAAATATATTGTTGTTTCCTTGGGAAATTATCATCCTAAACCCATACAAAACCGTTACTATTGGAATAAGCATACAACCTATATCCAGTATAAACATCTGGACAACATAATCACCATATAATGAATTAGAGAGATATCATATTATACCCATCACATAAGAAAGATCACACACACCCAAGTTATATAATTTGTCTCAACCCTTCAAAAAAATTTCATAAGATTATTTCAGGAATAAAACCCTTGAATAAATATTTTAGAACCACGTGCAAAAAAAATTTGGATATCCAAATACACATTTGTCTTAAAATATCATTTCTAATACCTAAACCCCGAAAAAAATGGATTGAGGTGTTTTAAAAAAATATAACATGAATTATATTGATGGATTCTAAACACAAAATAATGGATTGGGTGGTACGAAAAGTTGTTGTTTCCTTGTAATTTTAAATATAACATTCCTTATTTATTTTTTAATGAAAGTAAAATATTATATAAAAATATTATTTTTTGATAACCATTGAAAGTAAGAGGAATTAAATTTATATCATAGTACTTTTATGTCCATAAAATGCATTCTAAAAATAATTTTTGAAAAATAATTAAATTGGAAAATAGTGTTTTAACATATCTTTTATTTTTTTTTAAATTCTTTTAAATTGAGTCGAAATGATCATGTACATTATTTGTAATCATAAATTAAAAATTTATTAATTTTATGCATTCTTAATAACATCCTTAAAGTCAATTATTTATTTATTTCACATATTAAACATCATTTTTTAATTACTTAATCAATAAAAATCACATCAGGCATTTTGACTGTATTCAGCACATATGTCAGAAATGAAATAATTAGGATGAATATTGTCAAAGTGGGCATTATTAATCCATAAATTGAATAATAATAACTAAATAATTATCATTTTTATACATGAAGAATAATTTTAAAAACAACCATCAATTATTGTTGTGATAAAATAAGTATGCTATAATAATAGAGGCAGTAGTCTGTAAGTATGAATTATTAACGATTTTATTTTTCAATGATCACAATGATAAAAGGTAAGTATTATTTTACATTTTAATAATTATAATAATAACATAAATATAATTTTAATAACTGAAATATAAATATAAATATATATATATTATCCATGTGATTTATGTACAAAAAATGAATCACATCCCTTCGTGGATGTGGTAGTCTACACATATGTATGAAATATGTTATCCTTTTTAGTGATTTGAATAAAAAGAATGTAATTATATATTATATCATAAAAATTACATCATTATAATAAATTCATGATTTATGATATTGGAAAATTAATTATATCATTTTTCAATATGGTAGTCCACCATACACATGAACGATAGTTTCATTTCACATTTTATGGAAGTGTAAGTAGATATATGTTGTCAAATTAATAAAACAAAACATTTTTATGTATAATATACCATAATTATTTTATAAATTTGTAAAAGGAACATTTGATGATGGTGTTTGAATATATTAAATATAAAGGATGAATTTAAAAAACGTTATATATTCTTCATAAAATCTTATTCGATTAACAACTGAAGGCTAATAATGTGGTAGTATGCCCTATATAAGTCCCCTATAAATTTTTTATTAATTTTATGAATGTATTTGGGGATATATTTTATGATAAAAATGGTATTTTAAGTGTGAATTAAATATATGGATAGATTTTGTTTTATAAGGGATGTGACAGGCTCTATTGAAATTTATCGAAACATTAAATTAATATATATTAGTTCTCAATTCGAAATGGAAAAAAATTGATTTATTTTTAATATAGGATCAGTATGGGGATAAATAAACCCATCAATAATTAAATAATTTTTTTATTTTTTTTCCTTTTCATATGGTTTAACCCCTTATTATACCCCTTCACACTTACTGTGACAATAAAGATTATTTATTTATTAGGGTCAATATAGTTACTAAAACTGAAAAAAGGACCATAAATGGGAAATGATGGATATTTTAGACCATGTGATAATAAATTTTATGAATTTATGATTTCTTGGAATGTTATATCATCTAATGAAATAATGTTTAATATAATATATTATTAATGCTAATTTTTAATACTACTAACTTCATAAAATTTAATAATATCTAGATTACAATTAATATTAAAAACAATTTTTTTACATTCCTAATATGTCATATTAATTTATGAAATTTATGGATCATATAAATTATGTTAAATTATAATTATTTTAATATTTTTAATATCATTTATTTGATTCTTCCATAATTGAATATTTACAGTGTTGGTGTTCTGTAAATAATTAAGGTAATTATATTTTCTCAAAAAATAAAATAAAATAAAATTACCACAATGATTATTAATCATTTATATTTAAATATAAAATTAATAATTGAATACAACCCAGATTTACCCATATTATAATCTATACAGTTATTGAGAATAAGAGGGTGTCATTTATTACTTTTAGTTAAATTAAATATTAAAAATGTTATAATCACATCCAAATTGAAAAGAATTCATGTAAATAATTAATGGATGAGTGGTGATGAAATGCAATCATAAAATAAAATTTATTAAAATATTAAGGTAATTTAGAATGATTATCATTTTTTAAATTTTAATACAGAATTTATACTTTATTGGGTGAATAAAAATTACTAAGCTTCCATTTCATATTGGACAAAAATAAAATCATTTTTTTTAAATGTGTACCCAATAATTTTAAATATGGAATATATTTTTCAATGTTCAAAACACAAATGTGGAAGGATTTCAATTTTTTTATTCCAGAAAAAAGTGATAAAAAATAGTTTTTCCAGAGAAATGAATTGTTTGTAGTTAATTTATTTTATTCAAACATTACATATAAAAATTATCATTAAAAACCATAATTTAAATATTATAAATCAAAGTTAACTAATTTAAATCTAGAACTCAAAAAAAAATTAGTTTTTATATACATGAAAAGAATAAAAAATTTTAATAAAAAAATTAGAATATTTTAATATTCAATAATATGTAAATACTTTTAGAAAATTATCACAAATTAATGAGAAGATAATTTTTTACATCATTGATAAATAATTGAAATTAATGTTTCTGAAATAATATTGTAGAATTTCAAAATTAATTTTTTGAATAATAAATCAAAATCAACGAGTTCGGAAAAACTATTTTCTTTTTGATTTAAAAATTACATAACATGTTTATAAGGAATAAAACTTGATAATATCAAACTAATTAATATTTATAAAACATGAAAATGATTTATTCTATCATTAACAAGGTTTTTTTCAATTATCTACATAAACTATAGATCCTTGGGGTAGTGACACATATCGAGTACTCCTTTGGTGATGGAAAGGGGTGTAGATTGATTGCCGATTTCAATAGAATTTAACAATGATACTCCATATATATAACCTTTTACACCAATAATATATCTAAATAAAATATTGTGATTTTATTTCGATTTATTATACACTATTTTTTAAAATAACTATGAACATGACATAATAATTATTAAATTAATTTATTGATCATCATAAAATGATCTTGTAAAATAAATTTTTATTCCTAGAATTTTGAAATAGAATGGTTTTTTATCACAAGAATATTAAGTCCTTCATATTATATCAATTGATATTTAAAAACCAAACATATAAAACATCTATTTCTCCCCCTTTTTATATGAATTGTTCCTCTTATTCTTCATGAGTTCACTAGAAGAATTTTTTTAGCCATTGGATGGAAAAATTAATGGGATCCATTTGATTGCATAATAATGATTTTGGATCCTCTAATCAATACCATGTATCCAACAATTTTGATTTTGATATATGGTAGGATGAATGATGATTATGGTGAACAATGATGGGATCAACGATGATGGTGTTTGTAGTTTGAATATGTGGGGAGATAAATTCAATGGTTATTAGGTTTCTAGTGACCTAGGATTGAAAGGATGGTTTATGATGACTATATAACCATGGGAAATGAAATTTTCAGCAATATATGGGTCAATGTATGGAAGATATGAAGCAGGTGATGATCAATATATACATTCCAATAATTCTGGGTATAGTGAAAAAATAAATATCCACAGAGTGTGTATTTTAGAAGAACACAATAAAAATATATTGAATGGTGTGACTAAAATTATTTTGGGAAATGATGAATTTCACATGTTATATTATGGAACTAACAGTTTGGTTACACACTTTCCCATTTTCTCAACATTTACAATAGTGACCACCCTAAAACCCATTTGAACTAGACACAATGTATGCATGATTCATAACCCATATAACACAAAGAGTTCATAGGCATGGATATACATCACAGGATAATAAAAGTCCATAAATATCGAAATCATTTATCATTATAGAAAATATCTTATATAGAGAACACAATGTTATGTGAGACGATATGGCCTATAAAAAAATAATTTGTGAGACCGATTGGGTATGTAATTAGACCCACCGTATACTTGTAGATATCATGGAATAGTTCGACTATGTATATATATTCCCCCTCTTAATCCCCATGGAGAGTATCTAATCTCACCCGATGGGATATTGATCATCCTAAATAATAGAATTTCACCCATTTGACTGTGATAAAATTTAGGATCCTCTTCCCATAAGATATAGATATTTTTAGGAATATCACCTAAATAAATATGGAAATGATCCTATATATACGGAACATAATTTCACCCATATATAAATCTCATATATTTTAGGTATCCTCCTATGAATTTTGGTATTTAAAATACTTTTTTGGGGTACGGATCCACTAATGTTATTAGAGGGAAGGGACAGAAAATATTTCCTAAGATATCATAAATTATGATGTCAGATGATAATATATGTATGAAATATTAATATATAATTTACTCCGGTGATTTAGCACATCTAATGGGAATATATGGGTTATATTCAATAAGATATTTTATTTTTCACCATCAATATTGTGATATGAGTGGAATAACTGTCTATTGATTATTTTTATTTTTATATTTTTGGAGGTTTCTAATTGGTCTGTATATAGTCACACCCACATTGAAACTACATATATGTGATTTTTATTATGAATAATACATTCTATTTTATAGTGTCCTTGGTGGACCATGAAAAGGTGAAGGATAATGGTGCAAAGTATTTAATATTATCAGTGAGTGAAACTTTTTTTTGATACAGACACCCTTATTTATAGTTGGTCATTATATTTTTCTATTCAAACTATATTTTCCATAATATTATTGTTTACAATCTATCCTACTATGATGTGGTATATTACTAGTTTATAAAAACTGTGTGTCCCTACATATAGTCCAACAAACGTTATCACTTGCTGGATGTAGATGTGTGTGTGCAGGTATATTATGATATTTCACCCAATATTTGTGATATTCCTACTCAGTGCTCATGTCCAACCCTAGTATTATTAGTGGTTTTCTTGGGGTAACACACTATTCTTACGAACAATATTGTGGGCCACAATGGGTCAGGTTGTGACACCATTCATCTTTTATCACAATTTATATTTACCAAAAATTTTGGTTTATGTTATATTCTAATATTGTGGGGGGGGGTAAATACCAATTATATAAATAGATATATTCCAATTAAATAGAAATAATGACTCAACTACATTATTTTAGATGAATGAAGTTGACATTCCTAGAATTTATTAACAACACTATCATTTTTAAAAAAAATAGTAACTCAAAATATCAAATCTAATGTTGAAATCAAACCTATCACACAAAACCACCCAATTATAAATGTTATCACCCACATTTATCCTCTTCATATGGAATAATAATCTCTCATACAATCATCAAAATGATAATCCACAATATTTATAACTATAATAGTGATATGAAAGAATATTGATGATTGGGATGAAAAAATAATAATAGAGGAGGTGGGGTGACTAAAATTAAAATAAAATTAGCCACTTAAAAAATTATTAATATAAAATAAATATAAATTATTTAATCATAATAAACTCAAATCAGAATTGTTCCTTCATTTCGAACAAGTGTTTTTCTCTCTCCATTTCTAGGGAGATTAGAAGGAACACAACTAGGGGAACATAAAAAATATGAAAATGAAGAGGAATATTGAACGATCATGTATATAAAGAATTTATTAAAAATAATGTGAAATAATAACCCATACATTGCTTATGAAAATTCCTAAATTTTATAAAATGAAATGGAAGTATATTTTTATAGTCATGATTTTTTCTTAGATTGAACATAAATAATTTTTCCAAAAGGTCATATATTATTAACTAACATGATTTGGTGATTCATTTAAATTATCGTAAATTTATTTCGTTTATTAATTTATTCTCATTCTATCCACATAAGTTATTCTCAATTTGACATGTGAATAGAAATATATCATTGAATTACTAAAGACGGGTTTTTTATCCTAAAAAACTCTTCATCACATTAGTCATTGTATAAAAAAACATTTATGAAAATGAAAATAGATGAATATAAATAATATATAATTATGTAAAATATTCATCATCCTCTTCGTATTTTCGATAGAAAATTTTCAATCATCTAAACTATTACATTGTGAAATATCTTCCCCTCTTTAAAATTAAAAAAATTGTTCACAGCTTCAAAGGTGAAATTGGTTTTCTTCTATACATATTTCATTGATTAGATAAATATCAATGTATGGTTGAATGGAAAGTATAAAATAATTTATATTTTCCTAAAAATAGAATTTCAAAATTTATATTTATACAGAAAATGGTATGGCTTAAATACAAAACTAATTTGAAATACATTAAAATAAAAAATTAATCTATATTCACAATTAAGATCAAATTATTTCAAAAACATAAAATGTGATAATTTCACATAAATTAACAAAATAATGGTAACAAAAAAATTTAATTATATAATATAATGTATAATAATAGAATCATATTTGTTGGAACAATTTTTTCTACAGTATTTGTTGATTCAATTATTTTTTGTGATGAGATTCAAAATTCGTATCATCTTAATATTTACAACACTGAGTTAGAAGATGTAACATCCCATATTTTCATGTGTGGTACGAATCAGTTTCTAACTTTCACGTTAACCCTATTTGTAATCCTATTTCTAGTATAGATCCAAAATAGGATCCTTTAGGCATTTTGGTATGTTTTTTGAAGGATGAATAATTGGATTGTAGGCTGGTTTCATACCAAGTTAATGATGTGTATTTGGGTTACACAATGTGTATTTAGTAATTTACATGTTTGGACATGGGTAGACCAGTTCTCGATGTTTAATGGACATTCCCCATTAGGGATGTATCGAAACATTAAATGATGTGTAACACATTTAAAAAGTGTGTAAATAATTTACAATAAACATAAATGATGAGGACTATTTTTAAAGGGTTATAATTCCTTTTTTTCTCACTCCTCATTTCACTTTTTTACTCCCACATATCAGAGGTCATATATAGGGGGTCTCCTTTAACCAAAATCATGGATCCTTGGTTTTATTTATATCTAGAGTATGATTTGAAATTATTTGATCACATTGGATAAACACTAGTAATATCTCCATTCCTATTACATGTCCACTCATTTCTTATACTCCTGACGAAGTTATTTTTTTGCAAGATATTATGCTGTAATTTAATGGAATTAGATGGTTTATCCAGGTCTTCTGATATAGACCAAATCAATAGTCTATACATGATGAGTGTTCTACCACAAGATTAATGTTTTTTGTTTATAACTTTTCCCAAATATTTTTGGGTTTATTAATTATTCACCATTTTTTACGCACTAGTGCTTCTGGACGTTTCTCCAAAATTAAATTATAATCCTTAAATTAATTACTTTTTCTAATTTGGGTCTCCATAGTAGCCATATATTATTATTTTAGGTTTTATGTCTCAACAAGAAGAACTCTTGAGGTGTCTTATGTTTTAATTCCATGAAAAAACCTTACTTTTTTAGTGTGTGAGCTCAACGAAATTTAGTGGGATTCTTATTTAATTAAATTACTCGATATGAGAGAATTTATCCTTATTTTATGTGATATTAAATTCTTTTCAAATACCTTATCATATTGTTTAATAATAATTATGTTATGTGTAATTCCCAGACCCTCGTTACCCAGAGTCGATGCAATATTACATAACATTCGCATGATCACAAGGGATCAAATGCCAAAATACATATCAGTTTAGTATCCTTGGAAGTACTAGATACATTCATAAGTTATATATTACATTAAAAATGAAAAACAACAACAAAATTGTCTCCATTTACCACATTTATGTCCCTTAGACTATCCCTACAGGTCAGTCATAATATACTTCTTCGAATCCCGAGAAAAATATAACATAGAAAGGGGTGAGATCAAATGCTCACTAAGGATAACAATATAGAGAAAAAATTCATAAATAAGCATAAAAATTTAAGGCAATATATAAGACTTAAACATAAGCCTTTTAAACATAATCTTCAGCATAATATGGAAAATATAAATCAAATAATTCCCTTTACGAATTCACATGTATATTCTAGTAGTCTAATAATCACATGCAACATAATTAGACAATTTCATAATGATGGAATGCATAATGCCGGACATCACAACCACATAGTAAAGGCCTAGTCCCAAGAATACAAATAATATTTTTTCAGGGCCCTGTTCCAAGTCACTATTTTCTCTCATGAGACCTACCGATGCATCAAAAAGCTATAGCGGGCTCCACCCATCACATACTAAGTCCAATTCATTCCTCAAAAGAAATGGTTTAAACATAACATAAACATTCATATTAAAAATATCATAAAAAATGTCAATAATTAATCCATAAACCATGAAGGTTATAAAAATAACACATTTACAGTCAAACATATCACAAAACCTGCAATACAATATGGAGGATTTGAATCATAATAAATCAACTTCAAAAAAGTTTAAAATCCATCAAAGGATATTGACATAGATGAAATGAAAACGATTTGAAAGAAATACCTCTTTCTATTTTGAATGTATTTAGAAGTCACATTATTATAAAATAAAAATTTTATTTTGAAAATATTCCTATAAGAATATGAGGAAAGCTTAAATGGTGTTATAATGGCGGAGAATAACCTCACCCTCCGTATAAGTTATAAAAACATTCTTACCTTAATTTGATGAAACGGTCATAAAGTACCTTGTTTGGAAAACGACGAAAAGATTTATTTCAAACCATTTTATAAAAAAAATAAAACAAGGGTGTAAATGAAATTAACCCATAGTCTAGTAAATAGTAAAAATGTTCTGAAATACATTTTTAAGAAACCCAGATGTCGATGATAAAGTGTTCCTAGTTGTTACTCATGTATAAACAACCTCGGATAATAAAGAGATTGAGAAATTAACCCTTAACATATACTTTTCCTTGATAGAGGGTAGGGTAAACTCATTTTTAATAGTTAAATAATTGTTATTAAATTATACATGAATCATATACATAAATATGATATCATATATGATCTTCAATTATTTCTTTGTTAATAATATTTTAGTAGTATCATCATTTTGGGAGTTAACTGATTCATTTTCCTATATATGTTTTGTTACGTAAGCCATGTTTGTAATAGTTAGGATGTATTTGATTCATATCCACAACGATATTAAGTTCTCATCCATATTTTCTAAACATAAAATGAAAATTATTCTTGAATGGTTACGCTGGGGAATGAATCTCATCGTGTTCGGGGAGACGGTAAGTCGTACGTATGCACGAGCGAAAATACAATTCTATTGATGGTGGAATAGTATGTAAATGGATGGTATATCATATATAAAGAATAATTAAAATGTTATATTTATTATTTACATAAGTTATGCTCATTATTATTCCCATCCAAATAATGAAGTGTTTGAATAACAAACTACACCAAGACGTGGAGGTGGTAAGCGGTACGTACGCACGTATGGTGACTTTGTCATTTATAGGATGGGTAGAATAATGAATATGGTTGTACCATATTTATAATAACATAAACGTATTTATAAGTTACTAGAGTTATTATTTTGGTATCTAAACAACAAATAAAGAGGAAGTTTAAGAAGAAAAGAACTTGAAAGAGGGTGGTGAAATTATTACATGTTCTTCCGGGGATTTCTTTTGAGTTGATCAAAAGGGATCCATAGTTTGGCTTTATGATCAAATTAAGGCCAATAGGTCGAAGTTAGGATAGTTGGAAGGATATTTGGGATGGTTTTGGGCGAACCAAATGGTTTTGGTGGTATGATTTTGAGAAAATGGGAAGTGCCCTTTTATAAGAGAGGTGAGGGTCACTTTAGGAAAAGATTGAAATATTATTTTATAATAAAATAATTTTCGGTTTATAATGGATCCAAAATGATTTATTTTGAGGATAAGGTGGGGATGATTTGAAATAATCTCAACCTATAGCTTTAGATAGGATTTGGTCACCATATTAACCTTATCTTTTAGATTTAACTCTTCATTAAATAGTTTGACATTTGCCACGTCTCTTTTTATTTTTATATTATTTGGCTAATAAACATTCTATAAACTGCCAAGAGAACCCCAAGTGGTTAATTATTGATACATACAACCTTATATAAGTCATTTGTATGAACCTTATATTTTTGGGAATATTATATCAATTAATAATATGGTATTTGTTTTAAAAACTCAATTATGTCAATTTTGACACTATTTAGTATTTTTTTTAAGCCATAAAAACTTTATCACATAGAATAAAATTTATTTAATTAACCCTAAAATGTCATATTAACATAAAAAATTATTTTAATTTATCATAAGTCTCAATTTACATTTATTTGTATATTTATAATATCAATTATTTTAATCTTTTATTAATAAGGTAATTACTGCACCATCATTGTGTCATAAATTTTTATTATTATTTAATGTCTAAAAATTATAAATAAAATACCATTTTGTAGGAAATATTTTTTTATTTCTAATGAATATTTATAGTCCAATTTATATTATGTGTAACTGTATATTAAAAATGGTTTAGTAACTAAACAATGAATTTTAAAATTTTAACTCTTCTTTAAATAAAATAATAATAAATGACCTAATCTAATCCAAGTTGATCAAAAGGATCATATATTATTCCTAATGTTTTTTGGTCGAATTACACTTATCCAATGGAACTATAACACTTGAAAGGGTAATTATTTTATCATTTTGACCGTTAATTACCCTATTTGCTTTTAATCGTGGTAAATAAAAGTCAAAAGTTACTATTCACCAAAAAATATTTTCATCTTATTAAACAATATTTTAATTAAATATGTTAACTTAGTCTCTAATATTTTTTAAATTCAACTCAAATAAGCGGTAAAATTATGTTTTATGCAAATTTGCAAATGCTCCTAGAAGGTGGGTAAAAGACTGTAAAAATTCAATAAAATATTATATATCTAAACTTATTATAAAATGAATATAATGAATCAAATTGAAATTATATAGGTATTATGTATTAATTTTGACCTAAAATAAATTAAAATACAAGAACTAATTATTTAAATAAAAAATCAGTTTTAAACAACAATGTAGTGTTTTTAACTATTCACCAAAAATTGAAAGTTTTTAGTAAAATACCAACAATTCACCCTAAGATAATTTTTATATTCCGAATCCAAAATTGAATTCCATTTTGAGAAATAGAATTTATAAAATTTCAAAATGTGGGTATTACGATTTGCAACGACTAGTTTGATTGGTCCTGGTGTGTTAAAAACTCTTAGTTGTGTACAACACAAGCTACTACATTATTCAAAGGGAAGCATACCATTAAATATTGGGGTGTTACAGCATGAAACCGATGAATATTTGAGGAATAGAACCTATTGAATGATATTTTGAAACCAAATATCATTGGATGTATGGAACATATTGAATGGTGTTATGGGACTAACAATTATTCGATGTATGGAACAAATTGATGCTGGAATAGTACCTACTCATATTGATTGTAAAACACCTATTAAATAGAGGTATGGAACCAACTATTATTAGAGGTATGAAACCTATTAATTGATGCTATGTAAAAAATACAATTTATGTCATGGAACCTATTGAAATATGGCATGTCACATAATATTATTAAAGGCATCACACCTCTTGATTGATTATATGAAATCGACTATTACATAAGGTATGGAACCTATGGTTATTAATGTCTTACACTAATGATTATTACAGTATGAATATTTTGGTGGGGGACCAATGTATGAATCTTTCTACTTTCATGTAAATTTACATATCTGGATATAGATTATCCTATTTATACATTTTGGTACCTAACCCATGTAGGTCCTTTATTCAAATTAAATGTTTCTTATTATGAGATGGATAAAACATAATATTGTCAAATTAATTATATATTGATGAAAATATTTTTTATCTTTCTTCTATTATTACTTTCCCCATGTATAGCTTATACTTTTATTATATTTCTACTTATTTACTATACTCAGACATGACTATTTTAAATCATCATATGTTAGATATTACACAGACATCATTGGTGGTGGCATAATTACTTCATATCACACCATATATGGGTTATAGATGGTACTAGGATAGATTACATGGATGGATTTAGGGATAGGGGAAGGATCCCGGTTGTTGAGGATGCTTGATTGACTATATCATGGGATTAGGAGAGCATAAGACCATGAAATGGATCATGATTCTATCTGGATATAATATTTTGACCATTTGATTTTTTATATAATTGTATGAATGTGTTACGACTTTAATATCCTATTTTTTATTTTTTAGATATATGAAATTAAATCATTTTTTATATGATACTTCATATTTCCTTCAATTTCTAGTTATTATTATCATTTGAATGTTTTATATCTACTGCTACAGCTATCAATTTTATATATCCTTCTACTCAATATTCATTTATTCATCTATGTTTGACTGTGATTGTGTAGGTATAGACTCTCTATTGTACCACCAAGGACCCTCGCTACTAGTTGGAAGCCTATGGGATTTGGTGAGGCATTCATGAGGCTATGTGACCCACCAGCATGGGAACTATTTAGTGGAACCATATTACAAAAATTAAAAATTGGTATCAGAGGTTTATTTTCTATTCCTTAATAATTTTTTATAGTAGTATAAACGGTATTCAATCTTGGAATTTTTTAATGACCCTATTCTTGTGAGTAGCTAAACCATGTATAGAGTGAAACCAAATTAAAATTGGTGGTAATTTTTATATTCTTTTTATTCATTATAGTTGATTTGACTCCACCATTGGGTGATTCACATGATATTAGATGTTACTATTATTATTATAGAGGATTGTATTTTATCCATGGAATGATATAGAATAGAATAAATTATCATGCATCATTTTATGCACGTGATAATATTATAATATCATCAATCATTCCATTATATGTAGGTTGAATATCCTAAATTCATGATACCTTTTACATTTTCCTTGAGTGATATATCTATTATAAAAAAACCTTTCTACAGAAAAAAGAGATTAGATAATGGGTTATCGTTGATTCATCACTAACATAAATTTCATTTTCCCATATAGTTTGATGAGTTATTTATAACTAACTAATTATCACATTTGAGTTATGTACTAAGGATGAAATGACTAATACCATTGTTGAATAGAAATAAATTATATATTTTTATAATATACATAGTGCTTGTACCTCAATAGACTGTAAATGAGGATTTTTTAGTCAAATAATCTTATATTTCAAGATAAATTCACGTATAGAATGTAATGGTTTTGTTACTAAAATAAGAACTACCATTTTAAAGTTATCCTAAATATAATTATAAATAGTGGGATTTTTTTAATAAAAAAGTATAATTATCTAAATTCATGATTTTTTAAATATTAAATTTAGATTATTTGTCCATTAAATGTTGTTTCCTATTATAAATTAATAATTTTTTCCTCTATAACATTAAATTGAAATCACATATACGTATACCCACACAGTGAAATATAGAACATGACCAAGGCCCGACCATAGTAGTGTGTAGTAGGCAGTGTCTCTTATTATTATTTGTGATCAATTTTATCACCCAGTCCTTGATTAATGAGCAGGAAAAGGGGTGTGACACTTATATAGGAATGATTATACCTATAATATTCATGTAGTTGCTATTTTATCATAATGGAATAATATCTGAGACACATTTTAGAAATATGTAGATTTATTACACTATAGAATATGCATGTCATACGCCAAGAGGGTGGTGAAGCCCATCCTCCAGAGGTGGTGGGACCTAATACAGATGTATTTCATGTAGTAGTTTCACGAATTCCACCTCCTATTATAACTTAAGTTGGATATGATTTATGGTTTTGATTTGAAATTTTCCATATTATTCAGAATATAGAGGGATCTCTATGACTTTCCCCTTCTATGGGAGAGTTTATGTGGGAGTTTCATCAGCAAAATACACATACTTTTTCTGTGGAATGTGGCCCCTAGGCTATAGAGTTATGGTTTCTAATAGTCATATATGTTTCAGGAATCTAGAGAAATCTCATAAGAGGAGTGTGATGATTTATATGTATTTTCTTCAAGGATTCATCAACTTTTTTAGGATATTCTAATTCAAATTGGTTTTTTTAAGAAGTGATTTGGAGGGATTTATAATCAGGAATCTATGACTATTTATTCCCTACGACATAGTGGAATGATCATGTCAGGGAGTTTAGGAACCTATACTAGGGTTCATTATATATTATGTATTACAAATCTCATTTTATTGAGATTTAGTTTTTCACATCTATCTATACTTCTAATGAGATAACAAAAGAGATAGTTTTTGATGATGGACTTGAGAATCATATTCATTCTCATGTGAATGTTTTCTAGTTGAGTAACATGTTGGAAATAGTGAAACATTTCTTTATTACTGAATGTAACATGAGGGAAGATGGAGGCCCATATTAGAGTGGATCATCATCTTGACCGATTACTACAGTATCTAGTAGAAGTATGAATCTTTTTAGGACCTATTATAAGATGTGTACTTGTTATATTGAATGTAATGGTGGTTTTTTAGTGTGTCATCAGGGAGGGAAGCATCGAAATGTGAAACCATTGTGTGATAGTGACCCAGTTGAGTGACCTATCTATGGAATAATGGTAAATAGATAGGGATTGTGTGGAATCTTCCATCCAATGTCTGAAAAAAAAGTATCAACACCAAATCTGGGTCCAAGAGAAGGATTTTTAGCTCCACATATGGAAGGAATCAAGAATGTTACTAATTGATCAGGCTGAGGTGGCAGTCATGGGTGTGTTTACCAGACCCTAGTTACATAGTGTCAGTATAATGAGCCCACTCAGAGTATCCTTTTGGTATCCTAGTGGTGTGGAACAACCCATGTATATTATGTTTATAATTTGATAGAGGTGTAGCATCTTGTACTATTTACATTCTAAGTTGTAATGTTTGTAGAAACAATCCTCATTTATGTTTTTTGATACAATATAATTGAATTATTTTATATATATGGGTATCATTAAAATCATCACACTCTAAATTCGATACTTCTATAAAGTGATAACCCTTAATACTCCTTTGGATACATGTTATGAAAGTGTGTGAAAATTTTGATAGTTCCACTTTGAGAATCGTATCTATCATATTCTATAGAATGCATTTTTCATTGAGATAATGAGATAAGATTTCATGCATGGGATGTACTAGTTAGTTCTTTATCATGACTACATGTACTATTATCCCAAAAGGGTGTCATTTTTATTACCTGATGGTTCTAATGATATTCACAAGGGTGAATGGGATATCTGGGATGGTATATCTAGAATAGAATATTCGGATTTAAGTGGAGTGACATCCCATATTTATATAATTTATATAGATGATTATGGAATACATAATCTTGATTTCCCTACAGTAGTATACTATTTCAGGGATGTATTTCTTGATGGATTTTATTGTTTACCTCTTATGCGAGAGGTGTAATTTTCTATCGAGTTTGTTCCAAGAGTTGCACCTATATCCATTCATCATTGTAGGAAGACCATTACTGATTAAATGATCACATGTTATAGTTGGGAGACATAGAATATATGGTTTTGATATATCCTAGAATGTCTCGTTAGTGCTCACCAGTCATTTCTCAATGGAATGGGACATAACCATTTATCTTTGTGTGGATTACTAGAGGTCAAATCATCTTACTATGAAGAACGGATATCCCATGACTCATATAGATGAACCCATTGATCCATTTTGTGGAGATAATGTATTCTCAAAAAATTATTTTAGTTCAGTATATCACCATGTTTTTGTTCTACCATATGTGATACACCATATTTAATTTAATGGTATATATGGTATTTATGAGTATCTGGTTATATTGTTCGGTCTGGAGAACACACTGGAAATTTTAATGGATTTGATGAATCAGGTTTTCCACCTATATTTTGAGTCATTTGTTATATTCTTTATGAATGAAATCTTGGTGTATTCACATACTATACATGAACATTCCAAACACCTAGAAATCATTTTGAATACACTGTAAGGGAACCATATGAGTGATAATCTCACTAAATTCCAATTTTGGATCAATAATGTACACATTATGGTCATATTATCCTAGAGGATGATGTTTTAGTTGACCTAATTAATAAGAGAGATGTAGTTACCTATGAGAAACAAAATAATGTTTTTTGAAATATATAGTTTTTTTGTATTATATGGATATTACATGCACTTCAAAAATGACATTTCTATCCAATATGAACATCTTATGAGATTAACTGAGAAGGGTGTGATATTTTTTTTATAATAATTCTATAAGATAGCCTTCCAAGAGATGAAAGGGTGGATGAATTTATAAATCATCCAAATTAATAATGGGATGTGTAGAAGCTATAATGTCTATTTTGATGCATCATGTTTCCAGGAAGGAGAATTTACATTGTAGTAAAACTGAGACATGACATATAGGTATCCTCAGTTGAGACCACCTAAGAATAATTACATGAAACATGATAACATTATTGTATCAATGGTTCACACCTTGTGTTGTTGTAGTAATTACCATTTTAGGGAATATTTGAGGTTTACAGATGAAAAATCCCTTTTTTATATTTTAAAACCATGAAATTATAACCCTAAGATGAAAAGTTTGGATAATTAACTAATGTATTTTGACAATTCTCTTGATGATATGTACAGTAATGAAAATGTTTTTGTAGATTATCTGAGTTGAAGGATAAAGAAATATGTAGTTTTGGAGGCCGGTAGTGGGTGAAGGTTATGGAACTATCTACTAAAATGAACATCAAGGATCAAGACTATAATTGATAGTTTTTACAAACATTTTTTATCAGTTACCCATTCAATTATGAATAGAGTTAAGATGTAAAAATTATTTGATCCCAAGGAATTATCCATGTGGGGGAGTTTTTTGGGTGAGGATCATCTATCGTGATTGATCGATGATGCGGGTGAGGTCTAGCGCATTCAGAGAAGTTTCTAAGCTCATACAGAAATCCCAAAGGAACTGATGTGATATTATCATGCTTCTAATTTGGTGGTACACCTTTGGAATATGAGTATGTATGATAACATAAGTTTATAGTATTATAGGATTGGTATGAAAGGGGAGACAACTAGTTTTGATACACAGTGGTCCACCTAGTAGTAGGTGATATAAGTACACTAATGACCAATAGTGATCCTATATCAATTTTCCATTACTGAGTGGAAATGGGATTATGTCATGATGAATATTGTAACTAGTCTACTAAGATACCCATGTGTAAAAAATGATGTATAGGTTATCATTAAAAGGACCATGAAGGTCAGTCATTTCTAACCTTTCATATAGACCTTTTTAGTGGATTAGCATGGGATATTGTTTCAATGAGATTGTATACCAATATTGGGTCCCTTTTTCTATCATATATGATAGGGATTATAATTTTATATTGAGGTTATGGAAGGGGTTATAGATATATTTGGTTACACAAGTATTTTTTAGCACATCCTTTCACTCTCAAACTCATGGTATTTCATAAGGGATGAAACATGTTTTATAGGACACGATCAAAGAATGATGTCCTTGATTTTGACTTTCATGGGAGATATTTTACCTATGGCCGAGTCCTCCTAAAATAATAGCTTTGAGGTGATGATACAAATAGTTCCCTATGAGTATTTATATGCCAGTACATGTTATTCACCATTGTGTTGGTTAGAGGTAGGTGAGGAATCCTTACATGGACCTCCTCTCCATCAAGAGACATTAAGGAATGTTTTTCTGATTATAAAGTTCATCGATACATCACCATCCAAGAAGAATAATAGGCCTATTTTCACCATCGACCACTATATTTTGAGGTCAGTCAATGGGTATTATTACATGTTTTTAAAATAATGGTGAATACAAAATTTTTAGTTACCTCAAATGTATCTGGTTAAGCATGACATCATTAATGTTTCACACCCCCATCGATACAACCTAGAATCATCACATGTGTTCCTGCCTGATGAGGGAGAACATGATGTTGGTGATTTTTTGAGGATAATATTATTTTTATGGTTGATTGAATCATAGAGGTTCTCTATGGTCATTCTATCACATTTTTATAGGCTTTGTGGTCACACCACTGTATATAGTATGACAACTGGGACTAAGAGGCCAATATACATTCACAATAGCCAAAGTAATTCTCAAAAGATAATTTTACACCACTGGAATGGTGAATGGGGTTTGAGTTTATTTAAGGGGGGGAATATTGTATCATACAAACATTTCATCTGAGTTGTAGAACCATTTTAAACATTCAGGTTAAACCATTTAGCAATATAATATTTATCTTAGATACATAATCCGATCCTTATGGTTAGAGGGTATGTTTTTCAAGAAATGAAGAAGGGGGTTATAGGATGACTTCATCCCAAGTACATGACATGTATCTAGGATACATTACATGTATTCAGTACATGATATGTTCTAGCCTAGAAAGGATAGTTATTTTTTCTTAATGAACATTCACTTGATTGAAAATAAAAAACATTACATGATGTGTAAATCGTTTACGAGCCATGTAAATTTAATAGGGTGTTTTTAATGTTGAATAACACCTTTTATTTTTTCCACAACCCACATTTCTCTTTTTCTCTCCCTCATACTGAAGGTTCACCATATGATCTCTCCTTTAGCCTAAATATATGTTCTTTGGTTTCATCACCATCTGGTCACTGATTCATAATCCTTATATCACATTGTATAACTAGTAAGATCCTTGTTCACCATGTGTAATTAATTATTGGAATTCATATTGATGCATTTTTTGGTTGAATCCATATTGTGTTATTTTTTAATGAATCCCTCATATTTCCCTATATTCATCTAATATGGAACATATCAAAGGCTGATGGTAGATGAGTATTCATCCAATTATTTATGGAAGATGGTCTAAACCTTTTTCTAAAGGTTTTGTGGTTTATTAATTATTTATCATTGTACTACATTACAAAACATCCACATGGTGCTCTGAAATTAAATTATAATCCTTAAATTAATTACTGGTCCTAATTTGGGTTTAGCTATTAGAATTTGGTCATGGTCATGGGTTTTAATCATAATCATGATTGATCTTTAAGGTGTGTTATTATATCTTCTATTGATAAAATCACGGATTTTGTGTGTGTGACCTCTACATTTTTAGTGGGAAACATATTTAATTGAACATGATGTAAGGAGATGATGAATCATCATTTTCCATGACATTATGTTCTATTAAAAAGATAAATATGATGATTTAATAATTATTAATTTATGATACGTATGGTCATTATATTTATAGAAGCTATTAAATGCAGATGTGGAACACACTATTATTGGAGGTATGAAACCTATTGAATAATGGTATGGAACTGGAAATTAATGGAGGTATGGAACCTATTGAGGATGGTATGGAGCTGACTATTTGTAACACCCTGATAGTTTATGAGAAGTATAATGTTTTATCTATTATGTTATATGCAACATCAAAGGAATATTTCACTACACACAACACTAGTTTGGATTCCTTTACACGCAATCGCGACCTTCCATGATCGCGTGTGTTTTACACAATACCGAGTTTCCCTAAACAACGATATGCTATTAAAATATTATATAAACTAGCCGTTATGAATATTAATACCCACTTTTTTAAATATTATAAATTTTACCTTTAAAAATGGACTTCATTTTTGGATTCAGAATATCCAAATTATCCTAGGGTGAAATTTTTGTATTTTCCTGAAAACATTTAATTTTTTATGAATAGTGAAAACACTGAGTTATTGGTTAAAACTGAATTTTTATTTAAATAATAATTTATTTTATTTAAAGTTATTTTAGGTCAAAATAGATACATAATACTTATATAAGTTCAATGTAATTCATTGGAGTCATTTTATAATAATTTTAGATATATAAAAATTTTATTGAACTTTTCACCGTCTTTTACCCACCTCCTAAGAGCATTTGCAATTGTACATAAAACATAATTTTACTGCTTATGTGTGTTGAATTTATAAAATTCATGAGAAAGTTTTAATATCAAGGAGTAAAATGTGGTTCAATATGATAAAAATAATTTTTGGTGAATAGTAACTGTTTACTTTTATTTACCACGGTTAAAAGTAAATAGGGTAATTATGGGTAAAAATGATATTATTTTTACCCTAACACAAGTCATAAATATATTTTATAAGTGTAATTCGACCAAAAAAACCTTAGGAATAAAATACTACCCTTTAGGTCCACTTGGATTAGATTATGACACTTATTATTATTTCATTTAAAAAAGAGTTAAAAGAGTTATAATCAAAGTTTAATAAGTAAAACATTTTAATATTGGGTTATACATAAGATAAATTCGACTATAAATATTCATTAGCAATCTAAAAATATTTCCTACATAATTGTATTTTATTTATAATTTTTAGACATTAAATAATTTAATTTATTTATGACACAATGATGATGCAATAATTACCTTATTAATGAAATATTAAAATAATTAATGTTATAAATACCCAAATAAATGTAATTTGAGAAATTTTATTAATTAAACTAATTTTATGGTTAATATGACATGTTATTATTGATTTAATTAACTTTTTTTCTAACTAATCATGCTGTTATGATTTTCAAAAAAATCAATTACCAAATAGTTTCAAAATTGACATAAAATAGTGTTTAAAACAAATATTATATTATTAATTTTTATTCCATTCCTTAAAATCTAAGGTTTGTCAAAATGACTTAGATAAGGTTATATATATTAATAATGAACCACTTGGGGTTAGTTTGTCTTGTTATAGTAACTTTATTAACCATATAGTGTAAAAAGACAAGAAGACACGGTAAAAGTTAAATTATTTAACTTAGAGTTCAATGTAAATGATAATGTTAAAATAGTAACCTAAACATGTATAAAACCTATTGGTTGAGGTGATTTCTACCCATACCCACTTTATCTTCGAAATAAATTAATTGGGTGGTATTATAAAATGAATATGACTTTATTATAAAATAATTTTTAAAGTTTTTCATAAGGTGCCACTCTCCTCCCTTATAAAAGGGCACCTCCTCCCTCTCCTCTTTACACAACTTTGAGCATTAATGATTGACCAAACCCTCACCATTTCTCTTCTAAACTTTCCAAGAAACATACTAGAGGTCATGGTCTTCTTCAAACACAAAATTTAGTATCCTAAGTGTAGGTTTCAAAGAGGCGTGTCGAAGAATAGGTAATATCCTTTACCGATTCTTTCAAATTCATTTCTTCTTATACATCCTATTTGTTTTTTGTTTCATAATAAAATAATAACATCAGTATCACTCATATACTTATATGATATTATAAATATGAAAAAAACATATTTCACCTTTGATCCGTCCTATAGAAAATGAAATCACAGCGCGTGCGTACGTACGAAATACCGTCTCCACACCGTGGTGTAATCTGTTTTCCACCACCACCATATGTGGATGGGTATAATGGTGTAAATAATAACTATATATGATTATTGTAAAGTGATATTTATTCTTAAATAGTATACATACACTTAAATACAATTCCACGATCATGGGAATGATATCATTGCTTGTGCGTACGTACGACCTACCCTCTACACGATGTGACGTGACTCGTTCTACATGATATTCATTGAATAATGATTATATAAATGAATTGAATGAATTGAATGAATAAATATGATATATATTACACTAATACCATTATGGAAATGAGTTATATATAACCTAAAAAAGAATAATAAGAATTTATTCGACAAAACATGCATAAGAACAAAATGCAATGAACACCCGAATAACAAGTTACAATGAAATATTACTAAAATGAATATAAGAATATGACAATATATGATATCATAACAATGAATATGATTCTATAATAAGTCAGTGACATTATTTAAATCATTATACAGGATCTTTGGATACGTACAAAGCATATCGGACCAAAGGTAAGGGAAACAAATCTCATAATCTCATTTTTATCCGAGATTGTTTACACTTCAGAATTTACTGGGGAATATTTATCATCCACATCCATATTTCCAAAATATGTAATATTATTTATATCCTCCTACAATTTTTTAAATCCAATTTTACCTATTGGTAAATATTTAGTAAAATATATGAAATGAATCTTTTTTCGATTTCTATACGAGATGCTTTTTGACTTTTCCGACCAAAGTACAAGAAGAATGTTTTTTTAACTTATACGGCATCAATGGATTTTTAGGATTTCATAGAACATTATTTACATGAAGCTTAATTTATATGTTTTAAAGTTTATTTTTAATCAACATCTTTTATTTTAAAATTGTATATCATGTTAAGAAAGGAAAAATGTTTTTTTGAAGTAGAATGGATATTTTCCTCAATAATGGAGTTCAAGTATTTTATCAAAATTATTTTCCATATAAGATAATATAGGGTTCTGTTTCTATCCCTATTTTTACATTTATTTGATTATTTTATGATGGAATTAATTTTATGATGTCCATTTATCTTATATGTTATGATGGCATGATGTTTAAGAATCCCATTTTTATTACATGGGTTATACTGTGATTTATGATTTTTGTGGAACACATAATAATGGTTTTATTATGAGATGGGTGGGACCTATATCTCCCTCCAATTCATTGGGTAATGGTTTATATGTCATCAAATAGACATGGTTGGAACGACAAGTTAATCTGGTTCAGTGATACAGGACTGGAATGAGGAGTGAACTCTGTTCAGTAATGGAATTTGTCCGCTATGATGGTCTTGGAAATGATCCTTGACTAATATGAAATGATTTTATATGATTATGTGTATATTTCAAATTGTTTAATGTTTTATGTTATGATTATTGGGTTTACATTACACTACTATGATTGATCCCATGTTATGATATTATGACCTCTTTTTCATGTTAACATTTTTAAAATGTTATGTTCTTATGAATATGATATGATTGATATTTCTTTTGTTTACCCTTACTGAGAATTTGAGATTACCCTTTTTTAGGTTTTCTTTTCCCCAGGTTAGGAATAAGGGTATTAAGTAGGATATGCCAAAAGGGACTCTTGATATGATGTAATAAACGAGAGACAATGTAGATGATTTATGAACCGGTTGTTTAAGTTTCCCAGTTTCTAAATACACTATACCTATACCAACCTACCATGGTTTTTTTATATGTTGTAATAAGTATTCTTCAATTCTGAAGTAATAAACATTTATGTAAAGAATGGGTCATTGTAGATGGTGTCAGAGGAAAGGTATATTAATACTTTGGAAACTAGGATGTGAAAACCTTAGTAAGAACCCTAAGGATATGTCTATGTATAGAACATAATCTTAGTGTTTTAGTAATGGCCATGAATAACCTATGATAATACCTAAAGTGTTAAATTTTATTACTAATTATGTGGTTTTCCTTTTGTAATTAGTGTTTCTCACAATATGCCTCTTGGTTTTATTCAATGGTTGGAACCTGAAGGAACCATGTTAATGCTGAATGTGACGGAAAATGCAATGATTGTCCACCTGAGCAACTTAACGTTATGGGAGCCCGAATGCAAAATCTTGTATAAATGCTCACAAAACATTCTCAAGCTATGAATCATGCAATACTTCCAAAAGATCAAAGGAAGGAGTAACATTCTGTTGAATCCTTCATGAGGCAGCGTCTACCTTCATTCAGCGGGTCTTCTGATCCATTAGTGGATGGACAATGGATCATTACCACTCATAAGATATTTTCAGTCCTTAAATGTTCTGAGCATGTTAAAGTCATCTTAGCAGTATATCATTTGGAAGGTGAAGCTGATCAATGGTGGAATCTTATCACGAATATGAGGCAAAGAGATGAAATTGATTCCATGGAATGGGACGTGTTCAAGAACTTATTCTTCAAGAAGTATTTCCCTCGTATTCTTCGAAAAAAGATGGAGAAAGAGTTTGTTGAACTAAAGATAAAGGATGATGAATCTGTTGGTACCTACGAAGAAAATTTTACAAGACGTGCAAGGTACGCTTCCGGAATTATTATCCAACCTGAGAGTAAAATAGATCGATTCTTTAGTGGATTAAAACCAAGTCTTCGAAAGGTGTTATCCATAAGGGACTTCAATAGCTACGAGGAAATTGTTCGACGTTCTCTCAAGGTTGAGATGGAGATTAGAGTAACCCATCAGTCATATGGGTTTGATAAGAAGAGAAAAATGTAATTCAAAGTAAAATCTAAAGACCACACTGAAAAGAAGAGGAGTTTTTTTATGCTCAACTTGTGGAAAGAAACATGGAGGGAATTGTTTTAAAGGGACCAGAAAATGTTTTAAGTGTAGAAAATAAGGTCATCAGGAGATTGAATGTTGAAATAATGGGAAGAAGAAGTCTAATGATGTGAACAAAGAAAGGTATACATAGAATGCACCTCAAAAACTTCAATGTTTCATGTGCAAGGAGTTGGGGAATTATTCCAATAAATTCCCAAATCCAAGGGTTGTTGATGATGATCGATGTCAACAAAATATTAAGGCCAAAGAAAAAGGAAAGTCACATGCAATTATCATCGGCGATGTGGAGTACGATAAAGAAGTGGTGAAAGGTACACTTACCATCCACTCTAAATTAGAAAATGTTTTATTTGATTCTGGATCCACCCACTCTTTTATTTCCGAATCATTTTCTAAGGGTATCGCCGTATTACCTCAACAATTAGATGTTGAGTAAGTTGTGACAACTCCTAATGGCACAATGGTCGCATCAAAAGTTTACAATTCTTCTCCGATTGAAGTTTCCGGGAATGTGCTTCCTGAAAATCTTGTGATCCTTCCTATAGTGGAATTTGATGTGATTCTTCTCATGGATTGGCTTTCTTTATATGGAGCTCATATCAATTTCCAAAGAAGGGAAGTCACATCTCATATTCCAGATCAATCTATGATCATCTATCTATGCAAGGATGAACATGACCTTCCAGTGGAATTTTCTTCCATCTTATGAGTCTTGATTCTAGTAAATGAAGGTTATTTATCTCAAATGGTTGGTGAGAAACTCATGATTAAGAATACACCCATTGTACGGGAGTTTGATGATGACTTTTCGGGGGAATTTCCAGGTCTTCCACCAAATTGTGAAGTGGAGTTTTCAATAGAACTAATACCAGGTACTATACCTATTTCAAAGACACCTTATAGAATGTCCCCAATTGAGTTGCAGGAATTGAAAAAGAAACTCCATGAGAATCTTGATAAAGGAATAATACTCCCTCGTGCGTCACTTTGGGGAGTACCTGTTCTGTTTGTTAAAAAGAAAGCTGGATCAATGAGACTCTGCATTGATTATCGAGAACTTAACAAGATCACTATCAAAAACAAATATCCTCTCCCACGCATTGATGACTTATTTGACCAACTACGCGGAGCTCAATACTTTTTCAAGATTGATCTTCATTTAGGGTATCATCAATTAATGTTCAAAAGGGAGGATATACCAAAGATGTCTTTCCGTACAAGGTATGGACACTATGAATTTATAGTGATGCCATTTGGTCTTCCTAATTCCCTGTTATCTTCATGAATCTGATGAATAGAGTCTTTAGAGACTATCTTGATCAGTTTGAGGTAGTCTTTATAGTCGATATTCTTGTCTATTCAAAGAGTAAGGAAGAACATGAAGATCACTTCAAAATTGTATTAAAGTCACTGAGAAAGGAGAGGCTTTATGCCAAATTTACCAAGTGTGAATTTTGGCTTCAAAAAGTTTATTTTTTGGGTCGCATAATCTCAAAAGAGGGGATATCTGTGGATCCAGCAAAAACAGAGGTTACCGAAAGATAGTCGAGACCAACAACAATAATTGAGATCCGAAGTTTTCTTGGTATGGATGGATATTATCGATGTTTTTTGAATGATTTTTCAAGGTTATCTAATCCACTCACCAGGTTGACTTGAAAAGGAGTTATGTTCGTTTGGATGGAAGAGTGTGAAGAGAATTTCAAAGAGTTAAAACAAAGGTTATCTAGTGCACCTGTGCTCACACTTCCGTGTAGTGGAGAAAGGTTTGTGATCTACAGTAATGGATCCAATAAGGTATCAGGATGTTTTCTCATGAAAAATTATATAGTGATAGCTTATGCCTCGTGACAGTTGAAAATCCATGAGAAAAATTACCTAACTCATGATTTTGAGTTATCCGCGATAATATTTACATTAAAAATATGGAGGCATTATCTTTATGGTGAAAGGTGTGATATTCATACTGATCATAAAACTTTAACGTATAATTTCACACAAAGGAGCTAAATACACGCCAAAGAAGATGGTTGGATTTGATTAAGGACTACAACTGCTCAATTCATTATCACCCTGGGAAAGCAAACAAGGTGGCAGCAGAATTAAGTCAACAAGACCATGCTAGCTTATCCATGATGAGGATATCAAAAGATCCAATATTTAGGGATTTACAAAGGATGGATATTTGAATTATAATGGAAGGGTAAAATCTTATATTTTTCAAATGAATGTTCAACCATCTTTGCATGTGAAGATTAAAGAGGCGCAGAAAGAAGATGTAGAGTTACAAAAGAAGGTGTGAAATGTTCCTTAATTCAAACTTGATTTTGATGGGATAATAATGTTCAGGAATCAGGTTTTTGTTCCTCACATCCTAGAATTAAAGAATGATATGTTGGATGAGGCTCATAGTTCTTCATTCTCTATTCATCCTGGAAGCACAACGATGTATAGGGACCTGAAAGAGTACTTCTGGTGGGATGGAATGAAAAGAGATGTTGTTGAATATGTCTCTCGATGTTTGGTTTTTCAACAAGTTAAAGATGAGAGAAAAGAGTATATGGGGATGTTACAACCATTAACCATACCAGAATGTAAATGGGAAAACATCACCATGGACTTTGTCACTGGACTTCCTAAAACATCCAAAGGCAATAATGTTATCTGGGTTATAGTTTATCGTCTTACAAAGTCTACGCACTTCATTGCTATTATAGAATATTTCTCTCTGGATCATCATTCTAGGATATATGTGAAGGATGTGGTTAGATTTCATAGAGTACTGCATTCCATTACATCTGATCGGGATCTGAGGTTTACCTCGAAGTTTTGGAGAAGTCTTCATCATACTCTAGATACAGAGTTGAGTTTCAGCACTGCTTATCATCCTCATACAGATGGTCAGTCTGAGAGGAAAATTCAAACACTATAAGACATGTTGAGAGCTTGATCTATGGATCTCAAATGTGGTTGGGATCAACACCTACATTTGGTGGAATTTTCTTATAAAAATATCTTTCACTCTAGTATTCATATGTCTCCTTATGAAGCTCTCTATGGAATGAAATGTTGAAATCCAACCTGCTGGGATGAAGTTGGGGAAAGAGAGCTATTATGACCTGATCTTGTTTATGAGATTACAGAAAAGGTCTGATATATTCAACAACACATAAGAGCAGCTCAAAGTCAACAAAAAAGTTATGTCGATAACTGAAGAAAATACCAAGAGTTTGAAGTGGGTGATAAATTTTTCTTACGAATATCTCCTTGGAAGATATTAATGAGATTTGGAAAGAAGGGTAAGCTGAGCCCTCGGTATATCGGTCCTTTCAAAATACTGGATCATGTAGGGAAGGTAGCTTACCGATTGGTGCTTCCACTGAATCTCTCTCTAGTTCACGATGTGTTCCATGTATCTCTCCTGATAAAGTACAGACCTGATCCTTCACATGTACTAAGCTCAGAAGTTGTACCACTAGAGCAAGATCTTTCTTATGAAGAACAACCAATAGAGATTTTGGATCGTAGCGAAAACATTCTACGGATCAATACCACTCGATTGGTGAAAGATTTATGGAGGAACCACCAATTAGAAAAAGCTACATGGGAGCTTGAAAATATGATGAGGAGAGGTATCCTCATCTTTTGTTATGAAGTGACAAATTTTGAGGAAGACATTCATTTAAAGGGGGCTAGAATGTAACACCCTGATAGTTTGTGAGAATTATTTTTTTTATGTCTTATGTTATACGCAACATCAAAGTAAATTTTCACTACACACAACACTAGATTGGCTTGATTTACACGCAATCACGACCTTTCACGATAGCATGTGTTGTACGAAATACTAAGTTTCACTAAACAACGATATGCTATTAATATATTATATAAAATAGCTGTTATTAATAGTAATACCCACTTTTTGAAATTTTATAAATTTTATCTTTTAAAATGGGCATCATTTTTGGATTCGGAATATCAAAATTAGCATAGGGTGAAATTTTGTTATTTTTCTAAAAACATTCAATTTTTTATGAATAGTGAAAACACTGAGTTATTGGTTAAAACCGAATTTTTATTTAAATCGTAATTTATTTTATTTAAATTTATTTTAGGTCAAAATAGATAAATAATAATTATATAAGTTCAATTTAATTCATTGGAGTCATTTTATAATAATTTTAGATATATAAAAATTTTATTGAACTTTTCACCGCTTTTTACCCACCTCCTAGGAGCATTTGCAATTGTACATAAATCTTAATTTTACCTCTTCTGTGAGTTTAATTTCGAAAATCGAGAGACACGGTTAATATCAAGGAGTAAAATTTTGTCCAATTAGATAAAAATAATTTTTGGTGAATAGTAACTGTTTACTTTTATTTACCACGGTTAAAAGTAAAACAGGGTAATTAAGGGTAAAATGATATTATTATTACCCTAAGACATGTCCTAATTCTATTGGATAAGTGTAATTCGACCAAAAACAACTTTATGAATAAAATATTACCCTTTAGGTCCACATGGATTCGATTAGGACACTTGTAATTATTTTATTTAAATAATAGTTAAAAGAGTTAAAATCAATGTTTAATAAGTAAAACATTTTAATATAGGTTTATGCATAAGATAAATTCGACTATAAATATTCATTAGTAAGCTAAAAAGATTTCTACATAATGGTATTTTATTTAAAAAATTTAGAAATTAAATAATTTAATTTATTTATGACATAATGATGATGCAATAAGTACTTTATTAATGAAATATTAACATAATTGATGTTTTAAATACCCAAATAAATGTAATTTTAGACTTTTTATGAATTCCAATAATTTTATAGGTTAATATGACATTTTAGTTTTGATTTAATTAACTTTTTTCTAACTAATAATGCTATTATGATTTTCACAAAAATAAATTACGAAATAGTTTCAAAATTGACATAAAATAGTTTTTAAAACAAATATTATATTATTTTTTTTTCTATTTCTAAAAAAATAAGGTTCATAAAAATTACTTAGATAAGGTCATATATATTAATAATTAACCACTTGATGTTCGTTTGTCTTGTTATAGTATGTTTATTAACCATATAGTGTAAGAAAACAAGAAGACACGGTAAAAGTTAAATTATTTAACTCACAGTTAAATCTAAATGATAATGTTAAAATAGTAACCTAAACATGTCTAAAACCTATTGGGTGAGAGGATTGCGACCCATACCCACTTTAGATTCGAAATAAATCATTTTGGTGTAATTATAAACCGAATATGACTTTATTATAAAATAATATTTTATGTTTTTCATAATGTGCCCCTCTCATCCCTTATAAAAGGGCACCTCCTCCCTCTCCTATTTACACAACATTGAGCATCAATCTCAGCCAACCCCTGCCCATTTCCCTTATAAACTTCCCTAAAAACATAATAGAGGTCTTGGTCTTCTTCAAAGACCAATTTTAGTATTCTAAAAGGAGGTTTCAAAGAGGTGTTTCAAGAAGAGGAAATATCCTTTACTGATTGTTTCAACTTCATTTGTTCTTATACTTCCTATTATTTTGATGTTTCGTAATAAAGTAATGACATCAGTATCAATCATATTCTGATATGTTATTATAAATATGAAACAGCCATATTTCACCTTCAATCCATCCTACGGAAAACAATATCACCGCGCGTGCGTACGTACGGAATACCGTCTCCACGCCGTGGTGTAATCTTTTTTCCACCACCACCTTACTTGGATGGATATAATGGTGTAAAAAATTACTATATATGAGTATTGTAAACTGATATTGATTCTAAAATAGTATACATACACCTCAATAAAATTCCACGATCATTGGAATGATATCATCGCTTGTGCATACGTACGGCCTACCGTCTCCACGATGTTATGTGACTCAATCTACATGATATTAATTGAATAATGATCATATAAAGGAATTGAATTAATCAATATGATATATATTACACTAATACCATTCTAAAAATGAGTTATCTATAACCTAAAAATAATAATAATAATTTATTTGACAAAACATACATAAGAACATAAAGCAATGAACACCCAAATAACAAGTTGCAATGAAATATTATTAATAAGAATATAAGAATATGACCATATATGATATCATAACAATGAATATGATTTTTTAATAATTCAATGACATTATTGAAGTCATTATATAGGAGTTTCGGATACGTACAAAGCATATCGGTCCAAAGTTAATGGAAAAAATCTCACAATCTCATTTTTATCCGAGATTGTTTATACTTCAGAATTTACTGGGGCATATTTGTCATCCAAATCCATGTTTCCTCAATATGTAATGTTATTTCTATCCTCCTAATATTATTTAAAATCAATTTAACATATGGGTAATTTTTTAGTAAAATTTATGAAACGAATCTTTTGTCATTTTCAATACGAGATACTTTTTGAGTTTTCCGGCCACAGTACGAGAAGATTGTTTTTTAACTTATACGGCATGAATGGATTTTTATGAATTCATAGAACATTATTTATATGAAGCTTACTTTACAAGTTTTCAAGTTTATTTTTAATCAACTTCTTTTAGTATAAAATTGTATGGCATGTTAAGAATGGAAAGTTGATTTTTTGAAGTAGAAACGATATTTTCCTCAAGAATGGAGTTAAAGTATTTTATCAAAATTATTTTCCATCTAAGATAATATAGGGTTATGTTTCTATCCCTATTTTTAGATTGATTTTATTATTTTATGATGCAATTAATTTTATGTTGTACATTTATATTATTTGTTATGATGGCATGATGTTTAAGAATCCCATTTTTATTACATGGGCCACGCTATGATTTATGATTTTTGTAGAACACATAAGAATGGTTTCATTATGAGATGGGTGGGACCTATATATCCCTCCAATGCATTGGGTAAAGGTTTATATCTCATGTGATAGACATGGCTGGAATGACAAGTTAATCGGGTTCAGTGATACAGGACTGGAACGTGGAGTGAACTTGGTTCAGCAATGGACTTTTTCCGCTACGATGGTATTGGCAATGAGCCTTGACTAATATGAAATGATTTTATATAATTATGTTTGTATGTCACAAAGTTTCATGTTTTATGTTTTGATTATTGGGATTACATTTCACTACTATGATTTATTCCATGTTATGATATTCTGACCTCTTTTGCAGGTTAATATTTTCAAAATGTTATGTTCTTATGAATATGATATGATTGATATTTTTTGTTTACCCTTACTGAGCATTTGAGCTGACCCTTTTTTATGTTTTCTTTTCACCAGTTCAGGAATAAGGGTATTAAGTAGGATATGACAAAAGGGACTCTAGATATGATGAAATAAATGGGAGACAATATAAATGATTTTTGAACAAGTTGTTTATGTTTCCCAGTTTCTAAAGACACTATACCTATAAGGTCCTATCATGGTTTTGCTATATGTTGTAATAAGTATGCTTCAATTATGACGTAATAACCATATATGTAAAGTATGGGTCATTATACTATTATTCATGGAATTTCACCTATTTAATTATGGTATAGAACTGACTATAATTGGTGGTATGGATCATATTGATAAACAGTGTGTCATAGATTTCTATAAATGATATTGTTCCAATTGAATGATGAAAGGGAATGAACAATTATTAATGGTATGGAAAATGTTGATTGACAGTATGGAATCAAATATTTTTTTTGGGGAATGAAACTTATTATTATTAAGGTATGGAACCTATGATTATTACAGTATGACACTATCATGGGGATATTTGTATGGAACTCATGAATTCTGTGTGCATTTAAAATGATGGATATAAGTCCCCTAGTCATACAACATGGGACTTGACCCATATAGGTATGTTATTCATACGACATGTGGATTATGCGTAAATAGTTACTACTTGTTGTTGATTCCTGATTTATATGTCGATGCTCATATATTTTATCCTTGTTCTAGTGACACTTGTGCCATATATTTTTTGTACTTGTCTTACTGTGAATATAATCTATTATACCAGCCCATGGATCTAGTTATTTGAATATTTTGTATTTCTTATAGACACCATTGGTTGTGGTCTACTAATTTTATGTCATACACTATCCAGATAACCAATTGTACCTGATCAATTTATTTGGACTCAGTTAGGGATAGGGGAAATATTCAAGTTTTAGAGGATTCTTGATTGATTATTTCATGGGGATGTGGGAGCTGAGGACTGATCTGTGGATCATATTTCTATATGGAGATAATTTTTTGGTCTTTTTATTCTTTATATATACATGTATTTATATGTTCCTTCTTCTATGTCTCCATGTTTCTTTTTTGGGTTAAATTTGTATATGATATTGGATATTTACATTGATGGTTGGTTATTATTAAAATCATGATTTTTTAAGTGTGTTGTTCGAGCTATAAATGTTATTTTTTCTATTATTTTGTTATTTATTTCATCACCATTGTGTCAATTTGATTATAAGTATATATTTTTACCATTTTACCACCATGGACCCTTTCTAGTAGTTAGAATCTTATAGTGTATCAGAAGGCACACCAGAGGCCATGTGTCCCAATAATACGTGCACTATTTAGTGGCATCTGAGATGAGACATTAAAAATTGAAAAATAAAAACTTGGAAATTTTTTATTTGGACATTATAAATATTTTATGAAATATTACGGTATACATGATATTGAATAATTTCATTTAATGGTAGTATAAAGACAATAGATTTAGAAGAAGGGCGTACATTGGGCTGAATAGATATCAAAGATCATACCAAAGATCATGTTAAAAAGTGTGGAAGTAAGAACATTGTAAACATATGTTAACAAGTATAATAAATCCTCAAGAGATGTAAATATTAAGGAAAATATTTTTTCAATTAATAATAACATCTAGTTGATACCTACAAAATGGGAATCAAAAACTCTAGATTGGATGAAATACTAAATGCATTGGTATTATTTTCATTGCAAAAAAACCCGAAGAGTTTGCATAAAGTCTACGAGGCAGAATCACATGGGTCATGTAACCTCCAGAAGTAAACATGATCACATGGCCCTTGGAGGTTATTTGAATAGATCATTAACTATGAATTGTCTTCTTATGATCTTGAGATTCTCCATCTAAAAAAATGAAGGCTCTTGTGAAGGCATAAATATATAAAATGATGGCCATATGATGGTTTCCAGATAAGATCTTCTGATCATGTGTCTTTTCAATCACATGATGACTATAAATCACCAACGTCCATTTTAAAACAGTCTGAAAAGGTGAAATATTTACATGGTGTATAGGTAAATTGACCTTAATGAGAAATTTTTATGAGATTATAAAGACCATGTGAATCCCTCTGGTGACATTTCCACTTTATATCATGATATCATGTTTGTGGGCCACCTTCATCAATAGACGGACCATGGAAACATCTATTCAACCATGCGATTCCCCTTCATCTCTACACACATGAAGATATATTTTCAATTAAAAATATTTCACACTATCATAATATCAATGATTTATAATGATAAACAAAACATTAAAGAAGAGTTATTGTTCATGGAAAAAATTGTACATAATCTCAATATTTTATATTTCTCATTCGATGCCTTGTTATAAAGTCAATGGGAAAAGGCTAAGAGACTAGTAAAATAAGAAAGAAAATGGAATGAGAAAATATATAATACTCTCATTAATAGAGGATACAATGATCTTATTTTGAAATGGGTTATGGGCCTCATGTGATTACTATTGATCACTTGAATTCCCTCTTACAGGTCATATTATTATCATGGAATCCTTTTGACAATCAATATTTATCTCATAAAAGAACCCTGAAATGTTGTCATGATCTCAAAAGAGTCCCCTAACAGAAAGTCTTTGTCCCATGAATGACCTTGGAAAAGACTTTTTTAATCAAAAAATCGTTTCCATGAGTTCCCTAACATCATGGAGGTAATCAGACATGTTAGAAAATTTTAAAAATACCATTTTTCACATCATAATGATTTTTTGAAATCCATTTTATCGATTGAGGTAAATTAAATTTAATGTTGATGGGGTGTTATCATTATCACTATTTATAATTCCACAACATGAATAACCCATGGTAGGATCCTGTAATGAATGTGATGTGATACCACCTCAACTAACTAAATCTTGTATCTATGATATATGAATCATATAAGGTGATTCTTCATCGTAGTGGTGAAGACTATAAATATATTCCCATCAGTGCAAAAAGGAGATGACCAATAAATGGGAGTTCATGAGAAAATATCTCATTACATAAAGCTATGTTATTTCATGATACTTCTACTATGTAAAATCTAGAAAATGGATTAACGGGTCATATGAAATCAATATTTTCCTCAGGTAATCAATTAAAACATATTGTGAAGGAATTCTAGTGGGATAGACAGATTATGAGAAAGAATTTCCTCATGTTAACTATGTCACATCAAACCTAAATAATATAATATTTGAAAAATATTGAGTAACATATTTATAAAGTACTAGAAAATGATGGAAGACTTATGAAAAAGGGGATAAAGTAATCATTGTGTGCATTGCATGACCAATCTACTCCATGAGAAAACACAATGACATGTCATACAATTCCTATGATGTATCTGAGACATGTCGACCTAGTCTTGTAAAGTATCCAAGGCATTTCATCCAGATCATGCTATTCCCATCAAACATTTTGATTATGTATTGTGATGTCCTCTAGACATATCACCCATGTTACGAGACAACATGTGGACATGTGAGAAAAGTGGTGTGGCATGACCTTGACATGGAACCCACATGTTTCGATGTCCTATAGACTTATTGTCATTATCATATGACTCCCTCTGGACATTCCATCTAGATGATGTGAGGTCCTTAAAGAATATTGGATAGGTCATACAATTTCTTCCATAAATTCGTACCATATCTCTAGATATAAATCAATCATGTTGGCCATGTAATATGGATCCATATTGATTTTTCATCCATCTCATTTGACATCCCTTAGACATTCCATCCAAATAATGTGATGTCCTACATATGAATAAACTAGAGAATGTTATTGAATTTTTACATGTGAGATAGGAAACTAGGATATTCCTAGACATGATAGACAGACACACAAAATATGTCATAATTGAAATCAGGGGTTGTCAGGCAGTCACCCTGAGACATATTAACCTTGTCTAGTAATCATATACTATCATAACACAGAAAAAACTACAAGAACTCTTATTCTTATCAAAACTAGATATGTATGGTGTTTTCATAATTTCATATCTCCAATGAGTATCCATTTAAGTGTATGTACCTCCATGTCTCTGACCTGATACCCCATTAGGGTCAAACATTCATATGGGTTCATCATTCCATCTCATCAATTAACTGACCGAGAAGTTAACCAAACTATGAGAGATATGATTACAATAAAAAACAATATGTAGGATAAATTATGATGGTTCAAGATATGTATCAAAAACCCCATAATGGCAACCTAGTTCATATTCCACATATACATATTCAGTGAGACTGATTTGTTTGTACCCATTATTTCTCACACTGATCATGGCTCACATGGACTTAGTGATTTTCAATGATCGTATCATTTGCATCATAAATATAAATTTCCATGAAAACATTAGTGTGAAAACACAATTTATGTGAATTACATTAAATCCCATTACAATGGAATCTAACTTTGGGTAATTACCAAAAATATTACCATATTGGTAAACCTTCTAGAAATGAACCTAACATGCATTATTTATTGGTCACCACCCATCAGTTGGTTGAGAACATAATGAACTACGATGACTCTGATCCCTGTTATAAATGTGTTATATAAGAATCATTCCTAGGGATCATAATCAATAACTTATTCCCATGTGACCTCTTGTATATATCATATAAACATGATTCTTAACTACATTTTTTAGATAAACTATGTGGGTTTTGATTATTGTTATAAACATGATACATAGGGAGCCTCATAATTCTTTAATATTATCCTCAGAATGTTAGTCACCTCCCAAGATGGTAGTTAGCTCCAAAATTCCTGGTTATACGGATTCATAATATATAAATCTACCCATTTCTAATTAATCATGAGAAATGGATTAAGAACCTCATAAATATACAAATTACATCATTAATATAATGTTACTTTACACTCATAAGGATGTGACGCCTAATCAATATGTTAGTGTAACTGGTTCATTATTGGGATTATGACGAGATTAATGAAAGTTTCATAAAACTAAAAGATACACCTAGAATAAGATATTTTTCACTAGAAATGGGTGCAATGATGCCAACCTCCCTTCCACTTGGAAAATGTAACTTCCCGAGCATCGTTGGGTCTGAAACCCCAAAGGATAGCCTACCTTTGGATGAAGGTATATGATCAATTATGGATGTTGGAACCATTGGTACATTTATGGTAAGGATGAAAATGGTGAAACTAACAAGATCATGTATTCAATAGATTTACCCCCCACCCCCACAATTGATCAATGAGCTTAAAATTTTCACCAGCATCAAAAATAGTAAATATGAATTGAATCTATAAAAAAACAGAAACGATTTTTTTGAACATGGGTTTATCCATTTTGTTTTTTTATCCCATGAAAAGAAAATTTTATGACCGACATGGAATAGTTTTTATCCAGGTTTCCTATGGAATAAGTCAATTATCAATATGATAGGTCCACATAAGATAAATTGCCAAACTGGGAAAAAGAATGGATAATTCTTTTACCTAAGAGAATCCAATTAACAATGTTGTTCTATTGAGATGATTCATTGATCGGTGAACTTATTCCTTTTTGAATATTTTACACCATTTAATACTTTCACAAATAACACCTTATCCCTATATAATGTCTTCATTGAGTGACTTTTCCAGAACATCAGTTATGACTGCAACCCCTGTGGGTCGTAGAATGAACTCACTAGCATGACACCATTAGATTCAGGTGGAGCACACAATGGTTCATCTATACCATCAACCTGGTATGATCCCGACCATTGAAGCTACATATAATGGTCTCTATATTATTATTTTGACAAGTATACACCACAATTAAAGCCTCAACAAAACTAGTGGTTCTGGTTTCAACTTCTAATCACTTCATAATGATATCCCTAGAGTACAACAATTACCATCTTGAAAATATGAGTATGGTAGATAATTTATTTTTATGTGTACCCATCATTGTTAAGGAGATATTGAGGTTGGATTCTTTCAAACTTTCTCACCAGCATCATCCCACTAGATTTCCTCATTCACCAACTTAGGGCACTGCCCTTCACATTTCCACCTTAGACAATCAAGCATGGGTTCTAAGGAAGTATCACTGGGTGTAGAAAATATGAATAAATGTATTTGGAATATATAGAAAATTTTTATAATTAAGACTATCAGCATACTCTAGTGGTATCTAGCGAGTAGGATCATATCCATGTTTACTCGAATCAGATTTATAGGAATATTCCTACAACACACATGGGGGAGGTACATATTCTCTCTCTTAAGCAAGAATCCCATTGGAATATTATGATGGAATAATGAGGGAATTAGTGTGATTATATAACCAATTAAATATATGATATCCACTAGTGCATATTGTATATCAAAAATGTGCCGGCCTACAATCCTACACACACTTCTTGAAAGTGTCACTACATTCTATTAACAACTAAAGAACTCCCCTAGAATATTCCAAAACTGTTATAGATATTGGGAATATTTTATATTTGTATCTCGATTGCTAGAGAAGAACATCAACATGATATGTATGAATAGACGTCTATTCTGGAGTATGTATACATTCGTTCCCCCATTAGGGATGATTGTCAGCAAATTTTGGTAATGGGTGAGTAACCACGTAGATTATGAGAGCCACCACAACCTTTATAATGTGTATCAAAAATCGGGTATTATACCTCAAGACATAAATGTCCACAAACCGTGTAAGGAACCTCAATCAATCATAGCATGTACATGTTCTATATATAGTATTCCTTAGAAAACTATATCTTGAATACATCTATGTGAAATAACCGAAATACATTACATCCCTCTACAAAATAAATAGGGCAAACTAACTGTCATGCACACCAGTATAGGTAACCCCCTTGGGATAGAGTGGGGTTATAGGGGGTATTCAGCCATCCATCCGCCCACTAGGATGTTGTGGAAACCACCCCCTATGCCTCATAATCCTTGGGGTGTCAGTTTTCCTAACTGACTGGGTGGAGTAGAATATGAAAACATTAAATTTACAAGATATAATACAGTTCACAACCACACTATGATCATCATCTATTCTTAGACTCAATTTCATTCCATGTCTCTATGACTCCCAACAGTCACTACTAACACAAGATATCCTATAAGAACACAACCATTTAAATATGTACATTAAGTTGATTAATTATTTTTTCATCAGATTCAATTTAAATTAATTAAATCCTTAAAAATTAATTAACCATTAACATTTTCCACATTATATTACATTACCATTACAACAAAGTTTCATTCCCTCCATGAATAATCAAGACAAGGTCACAACATCTCATAATTATAATCTCAGCATTACATCCAAACATTCTAAAACCCTATGTGTTAATAATTTATTTATTTATTGAAAACATTGATATAAATAGTACAAGATCATCTTGGAAAAAAATAAATGATTCCAAACAATGTGACAAACAAAAAACATCAATCTTCCTCAAGCAGTGGGTAAATGAAATAAGATAAAAAAACAACATGGTCATCATGCAAAAAAATAGATTCAAACTGGAAACCATATTTCATATCAATAGGTAATCCCAGCATAAATGTGTTATACCATCTATGGTGTCCTCCTTAAAACCCACATGCATTTCTCGATGCATCTCGCTATTACATTTGTCAGCCGCTACGACAAAATCCGAGCCATCCTACCCCAAATACCACAACATCCCTCCTGGATAAGCCATCCAAGGCTGGAATCACATTAGGGAATCCCCATTCCATAAACCACAATAGCCCTTGATTATCATCCATACCAGGATAATGTCACATCACAAGTGTTAGGAAACATACATAGAAACTGGGATCTTCTCCATAAAAAGGAATCTATCATTCACACAAATTGATCCATCATGACTCAATTGCCCAAGGAAAATGGCCTCTAAATGCAGGTTGGGATCTCAGGCCCAGCAAAGAATTATATTTTACTACACAGCCTATTCTTATTCCATGTTGAATTAAATGATTCATTATTTATAGGTTCCGACTGTGGGAATCATAAGAATAAACATATCAAAAGATGTCAAAAATTAAATTAAAAATTAATTTAACTTTCAATTAATTCTTTTATCCGCATATATAATCAAGATTTAGGTTCATTAAAAAATTAAATAAACATTAATACTTTCATCAATTGATTATTATCAAATTAAGAAGACATCTAGATACATTACACATGTTTCTTTAAACTTTTATCCAATTAATTATCAATTATTTATGGCTTTACATTATTTAAAAAATTTAAATTACAATCCAAGCATAGAAATAAAAACATAAAAATGACACCTTCAAGAAAAACTAGAGGAAAATAATTAGAATGGTATAAAACAATAACATTTCCATATGAACGATACCAAGAGAAATAGTGAAAACCCTCCAAAAACTAAAAACATCTCCAAATCAGTTTCCTAGGAGAGGTAACTATCAAAATAGTGGAATCCATGACAATAAACAAGAGAAATACATAGAATAAAATAGAAATGTTCTACAACCACAAAACAAATTTCATTACAAGAGAATAGATAAACATCAAACAGTTAGGGGTACAATGTGTGTATTTTCAACTCCTGTTCATAGGTGATCTCCTCCCTGCCACCATTCCACCATAAGACATGAAACATGGGGATATCACACCCACACAACACCTTCTACCGGAAGTCTTGGATCATTATTGGATGGTCCTTGAAGGTTGCATCATCATAAACATTGATCTATCCCAAATTGAGGATGTGAGAGTAACATTAAAGAACAATAATGAGCTAAAACATGAGAAAAACTTTGGGTATCTTGTTTTTATATAGGGGAATCACTATCTAATATTCCATGGTTCTAATAAAATCTGATACCACCCAAGGCCCAACGAACCAGTGACAAAGATTATTCCAATGACCAAACCATCTCTTCACAAGACAGGGAGTCACCTTCAGAAACACATGATCCAAAACATCTAACATTAGAGGTCTCATACTATGATAGACATTGGATTTTTTATGATCATGTGATTCCTTTATCCTCTCATGAATCACCATAACCATCACCATTGTATTCTGTCTGATTTAGGGAAATGAATTTCTAACTCTCTAACCCCAGTCCAGAAAAATAGTGAATATAAATTTCATCAATCGAAGGCTTTAAACCGCACCATACCGATGGTGGGGTGAAAAAAAATTCTGTAGGAGAACTCTACCAAGTACAGGTTCTATAAACACAAAACTCCAATATCTATGACATAAGAGCACAAAATGTCTTCATGAGTCCAGATTTTCCTCTCTCACTAACCATCCTTATGTAGAAGAAAAAAAGTGCTACACCATATTAGGGAACCAAATGTATGTTGGATAGCTTTTCACACCACAGAGGTAAAATAAGGATGTCAATTAGAAATGATCATACATAGGACCCTGCTGAGTCTCACCAACTCCTCCAGATACTGCCTTTATAAAACATCCAGTTGTCCTAACTTCTTAATTGCTAAAAATTGGGTTGATTTAAAGAAATGATCAATTAGAACCCATATTATTTCATAGCCTCCCTGACCTCAAGCTAAACTTGTATCAAAGTCTTTATATATTTCCTCACACTTTCACTATGGAACATCTAATAGGGATATGAAACCATTAGGAACATTGTGATTGACCTTCAGTTTCTTGAATACCAATCATCAAGGCACAAACTCTAATACTTCATGCTTCAAACCAGGCCACCAAAAATGACACCTCAAATCCTGGTAGAACATTGTTATGTTGGGATGTGCTGCTAAAGGAGAACTATGTAACTATACGATAACAATCTCACTCGTTTAAAAAGGATTTAAATGCCTTCCCTGAAAAAACACTCATTTTTGTTCATCCTCAGACCAACCATTCGTGGCCTTTCCAAAAATGAATCGGTATCTCTAGATCTCCACCTTATGATCCCCCAAATGATATTCCTCCACATAATGAACTATTGAAAAATTCACCATAATCAATAAAAGACATCATATGTCCCTAAATTCTCCAAGATCTATCTGAAATGTTAAATGTTATTCTATCACCCTCTAGGAATCTTCTGAATGACGCAATGAATTACAATTCAAAATCCTAATAAGAACATTAGAATTTTTTTTCATATTTCCTTGTTTATACAAAATTATGAAGCCGTAAAAAAGTAATAACTCCATCCACAAACATCAGTTCATGTTCAAGTCACTTTGGGATAAAACATTCCTTAGACTCTTATGATCATTCAAGTACACAAAACACTCACTGATGAGGTAATGTTTCCAAAAAATCAGGGCGAACACTACTACCACCAAATCAAGATAATTGATGGAATAGTTACATTCATGGGGAAATAACTACTGAGACCCATAAGTAATGATTGATCTCTACTACATCAAAATATATCCCAACCAAAGATATGGAGCACCATAGAAAACATCAAAATTAACTCATTCTACTAGAAGAGGATAAATTGAGTAATAACAAAATTCTTCTTCTGGAACTCAAAAGTTTCCTGACAATGATGATTCCAAAGAAATCATTCTACTTTTTAGTCAATTATACTAGATTATTTGTAACCTGAGATAAATTACATATGAACCTACTGTAATAGCCTAAAATACCATGTAAATTTTGAACATCCTCCACTATCTTGGAGGATTCACAAGACATGACTAATTATATCATTGATAGATAAATATCTACTCCCTACTAGGATTAAACATTCCCCATGAAATGGACTTATCTATCCCAAAACTCACACATCTAAAACTACCCAAACAATTGTTTTTGATGGAAAACTCTCAAGATGGAACGTAGATTCTCTACAACCTCCTTCTCAAAGGTGGAGCACAGAAGAATTTCATTGATGAAACCTACAATACATGTACAATAACACTTGAAACACAATGTTCCGTAACTACAAGAAAATAGTTATAGCATTCGACAAACTGAATGGAATAAAAAAAACCTCATAATACACATGAAGACTAGAGATAAGAGTCTTCTGAATAACCACATCATTTACACTTATATGATCATATACTATCCTCAAATAGATCATTAAGAACCAACATGAACTCTTAAGTTGATCGAATAAATCACAAATCTGTGGAATATGACATTTTTCATCACTATAACATGGTTCAAGTGAAGATAATCAACACACAACCACAAAAAAATCATCATTATTCATTATGAACAAAATTGGTGCACCTCATAGTGACACGCTTGGTTGAAAAAAACTACACCTAAGAATACCATCGATTTTTTTACACAACACTCGAAACTCAGAAGAAACAATCCTATAAGGAGACAAAGACATAGGGGACATGTATAGCTATAGTTCGATCCCGAACTCATACTTTTGTCAAGTGGGTAACGCTACAACCTGATATGGAAATACATCAGGGTACTATTCTATAACCATGGGAAATTACCACTACTTAACATCCTAAAAACTCATCATTAGTCATACCAACATAGATGACAATTAAGAAACATGACATAGAACCATCTGAGGGTCTCACTTCCCATCAAGATCTATTGGCTCTCCACTATCTTCGAAGAATAATAACTTCTTCTTGAATCAATCCATTATATCTTACATATAATAAAACCAATAAATACTAAGGATGATGTCACATGGATATTTCCTTAATGATATGAAATATCCCCATGATTTGTGACACCTCAGCAGTAGATCACAATATCTACACATGTCAAACAAGTTATCTCGACCTCCCAATATCAGAGTCAATGACAAGGTAATTGGATATATTTGTACCTAATGTACCAAAGAATAGACTAGGGAAGTAGATATGAAGGAGCATGTCTATACCATATCAAAAAATGCATGCAACCAAGTAGAAAATAAGAAATGGGTACATCGAACATTGTCTGGCTCACATGGAACTCACAATGCTAATGAATGAATTTTACCCAGACCTGCTCCACAACTTCTATGACTATGATGAAGACCACCTCCACATCCACAATCTAATATCTTGGGACTACGAGTGCTTTGGAGTGTCATGTTCCTACACCATCTACTCTATGCTGATTCCAAACAAGAGAAACCTACTACTACTACCTCAGATTGAACTACCTTAAAGGAGGAGCTAGATACAGAACAATTAGTGCACACAGACTATTTAGAAATTTTGAGAACCATCTTCACTGATGATCTAAATTTTTATAAGAAAAAGATGCATATAATCCCATGAAATAGGCCTGAGAGACACCACCCTCAGAAAAATGATCAATTGAGGACCATGACCTACCCCCAGCTGATCAGAATCCATTCTTTCCTAAAAAATGGGTATTCCAAACCACATATCATATTCATGAAAAATTATGATGACTAACCTTTCATTACTATCTAGTTCTATTTGACATCATCTTGATGATATTTTCTCTTTCCAGCACCACATGACACATCTTTATCATAATTGGGCTGACCTGGTGGTAGATCTCAGGATGAAAATCCTCTATAAAATGCCTCACCCAGGCCTCCTTATCTGAAAATAGTCTGAAGCGTATCACATAAGGTTCCTAAATTGGATACTAAACATTGACACAATGGAGAACCCATACCGAGGGGTAAGAATTTCTTGGGGAATAGCCACTTTCATGGTCGAATAAATAATATCATCCCTGAATTGGATTCATATGTCTTCCCACAAGACTGTCAACTCCTTATTTACTATGTGTGAAAAGAATCACCATTTCCTCACTTCCCCGCATAAAATCATCAGAGCCAATGGTACCTAATGCTCCTTCTATGAACGAATCAAACATAAGGGTGTCTAAACCTACTCCAACTATTATTCTCTGACTACATTTAAAATAGAACCTTCGTACCTTTGAAAACTTGCGTAGTGAAGCTCTTGTAGATTCCTCGTCTATGATTCTTAATATTCACCCACCACTCAATGATGATCTTCTAGCGTAACATGCTAAGCATATTCTATGTGAACAAGATGAGGATTTCGACCTGGATCAATGCATATAAAAGAAAAAACAATTAGATCTCTCCAACCAGTAATATAGAATTCTTCAAAATTAGTTAATTTTTTTCTTTTCTAAATTTTAGTTTAACCTATCCCATGTTATAACCATTCAAACACATGTCCATATAAGAATGATGCATGATCAATTCCTAGGACTCTACCCTACCATCAGTGTAACCTCATTTAGTAGACACTATAATCATAATGGTCAATGCATCAGACCATAGGGGGCCTAAATACTCATATCTGAGACTGTCTCCCAGGTTTACAGTTCTTTCTAAACTTAAACGATACCATTTCCCTACCAGCTGACACATACTCACAATTTCTTGACTACAAAATTAATCATATCCCTCACCCAAACTTCGGATACCATTCTAACATGACCCCATCCCCATAAAGTTTATGCCTTCTGGGATGAAAATGGAAGAATAGAGAAAGTGACATTCAATTCCCACCTCTAGTAGGACCTAGGATGGTGAGTAACATTGAGGGTATAATAAACACATAGATGGGAGGAATTTCCTTCTAAAATAACACATGAAAAAGATATAGATACGATAGACACCAACCTACTCCTATTCAGATTAGAATATAAAAGAAAAACCAAGTGAAAATATGTAATGTCATGTAAAAACTATAGAAAATATATGGAAAACATCAAGTACCAATGAAAGTTAAGGAGGATAGAGGCCACGAATCCCAAACAACACCTAAAAACCACATGATGGTTGTAATCATCTAGATCTCCAACCTACTCCAACTGATTTGAAATTTTTAATATAAATACATAGGGTGAGTATAAAAGTATACTCAGTAGGATCCTCCTTAGATCCTATTATGAAAAAGATAATGAATGAATTCTAAGGAACATTGAACAATAAATGAAACTAACTCATCACCTAAATTGGTATGCTAAGTTCCTAGCCTCACTATGATTAATCTCAACAAGTAAATCATACAATAGTATAAAATATTGTAAATAATATCATAGTTTCCCTACTACCACTTCCCCATTGGTTTCCCACATTTCTTTAATCCCACACATCATGAGTATCTCTATCAAAAAAGGATAGCCCACAGACACCTAGGGAAAGCACCAATACATGAACCTCATGAAACACACCTCCATATTTATGTAACTAAGAGTAATCTAGTAGTTTACAAGAGCCACCACATCTTGTATAATGTGTACCATGAATGTGGTATTATACCTCAAGCTGTCATAACCTATACATGTGACACTTATAGTAGTCTTTAGGAAACTATATCTAGAATCCATGATTGTAAAATATCCACAATACATTGCATCCCTCTATGAACATATATCATGCAAACTAACCAATTTGAATACCATCCCATGTAACTACAATGAGAAAGGGGCGGGGTGAAAGGGGGTAGTAATCAATCCATCCTCTCATCAGGGTGTTGGGAAAACACCCCCTAAGGCTTGTAATTACTATGATTTCAGTTTCTCTAACTGAAAAGGTAGATAATCATATAAAAACAAAAAATATTCATGATATAATATGTCTTTGAACCACACTATGGGAATAACCTACTCTAAGACTCAACAATATCTTATGTCCCTCGAACTCCTTACTACAACTACAAAGACCATATATCATATAATCACACAATAATTTAAAGAGATACATAATGTAATTTAATTCCTTTAAATCAATTTTAATTTTCATAAATTAATTCACTAACCATTAATTAGCAATTAACATTTTCCACATTACATTACACTACCATTACAAAAAATTAACATGCCCTCTAGGAATAAGCATGAAAAGGCCACGACATCTAAGAATTATCACCTCATCACTGCATCCAATCAATCTCGAACACTTTAGGTTAATGATTTATTCATATATTAACATCATTACTTTTCATATTATTGGGTACTCTAGGAAACATCCTACGCTACAAACTAAAGAAAACAACCATGCACATACACCTTCTTTGAGTGGAGGGAAAGGAAAGCAGATTTACAAAAAACATTTCCATCATAAAACAACATATTAAAATATTATTCCATCATTCATAATAGTTGTTAAGTTCATATTCAACATATTATATCATCTTTTCTGTCCTCCCCAACAACCACATGAATTTCCTGATGCATCTCACCATCATAAGAATCAACTACGAAAAACATAATCAGGCCTCCTCATCCTACATACAAAAACAACCCTCTAGGGTCAACCATCCTAGAATCACATCACATCTAGGTCTTTCCACCCCATAAATCACAACTGCTTTTGGGGATCATCCATCCTATTCACATATCACATCACAAGCATTAGGAAACAAACATAGAAACCACGCTCCTTTCTCTAAAAAAAGGCATATATACTTCACACATAATGAGCCCCCATATGTACAAATCACAATGAACTTGGACATTATAAGGATGCGGGGAACGCATTTCCTACATGAAATTATATTTTATCACACAAATTATTCTTATTCCATATTGAAATAACCGATCCAATATTTACAGGTTCCAACTACAAAAAACCTAATCAGTAACCTATGATAAGCTATCAAAAATTAATTAAACAATTAATTTAAGATGGATTTAATCATTTTATCAAAAATAATAATAATGGTTCAGGTTCATTAAAAAATTAAATTAAACATGCAAACATTCATCAATTTATTATCATCAAATTACAATAACAACCATATACATTAAACATTCCTCTTTAATCTTTTATTTAATTAATTATCAATTAACTACGATTTTATGTATTTTACCAATTTCTCATTCCAATAAAATAATGAAAAGAACAACCTAAATATAATAGTATATAGAAAAACAAGTGGTAAACTCCTATTAGGGTATAAAACAACAACATCACCATGTAGACAATACCAATTCTTTTATCCAGCTTAAGTAATTATTATATAAATTTTATTATGATCCAATGGGATAAATCATACTCAATTTATGATTTAAAATAAATAAATTTAAGTAAAAAATCCCCTCAATAAATTTTTTTTTCAACATTCTTTGCATAGGAACATACCAATGTTGGAGATCCCAGTCACCTATATCACACGAAATACATCCACCTGAGGAAACCTCGACACAACCGCACTAAAAAACAACCATAAAAACTCCTTTAGGTACATAGAGATCAATCTACATCAAATTGAAAAGAAGAAATGCAGAAAATAGATTGATGAAACTGCAATAACTGATGTCGAACAAACTTTTATCGATGAAATATTGCAACAAATTGAATGAGTGAAGCTAGATATAAATCCCTGATGATGGAATCCCAAACACATCTTTGAGGGGACTTCTAGGTGACCTAGAACAAGATAGGGAGGGGTTTTATAGACATTGCTTTTGACATCCTTGGTGGTAGAAAATGTTTAAAATATACATAATTGGGATTTATAAGATATGTAATCCTTTTTCACATTGTCTAATCCACAGTGTTCAGTTTCCACTAAAAAATGCATTGCCTTTCTATTTTATGATTTTTATAACCATAGTTCATTAGACATTTTGAAACATACTTTCATGTCATGTAAACTGATTACACTATTTGAAATCTCCTTAAATTTAGTTTTTAGTAGACAAACACCTCCAAACATTCAATGGGAACCTATATCTTTTGAAACATGAAAAGAGTTGATTGATATGGATCTGGGACCATACAAAATATATGAATGTATACCTATCAATAAGTATACATGACATACTCAAGAATATCACAGAATCGATGATCATATTCCGACTTCTTCCAATGAATGATTGCACCAACAACATACAAAGGGTATATACTAGGAGGATCATATCCTTTATCCCCTTCTAGAGGTATATCGCCATATCCAGATGGGGAATTCTTATTTGAACACGGATTATATCCCAACATCAACTAGGTTTGACCAAAATATTCTATAAACCACCCATATTACGGTTCATATTCATACGAATAATATTGATGGTCATTGAAATACTCCAACAGCTTCTCAATAGTGATATGATATTCCCATTGGGCCTGAAGATTGTCATCATATTCCAGTATCCATCATGGAGGATGCTCATATCCCTCCTCAACCCCAAAAGTTGTGTCGGCATATTCTGGCAACCAAAAATATTGAATCAAATATCCCTAGTCTTCTTAATAATTGTGTCCTTGAGGTTATTCAACACATATATAAAACACACAATGGGCCCCTTGAATCTTCCACCAATGAAGAATGTGATCATTACCGCAATAATCCTCACTTTGGTAGTGTGGTGAGACTCAAAGTCACACTACTACTAATATCCACCATTGTTATCCTCTACAGAGTGACATCTCCCTCAAAAAATGAAATCACACCCTTTCCCAAACAGATCCATATGGAGGGCTTCTTAAAGCACATAAACCGTCATCTATAGATGTGTCCTAAACACTAGGGTCAACTGTATATAGCTACCCATTAAATGTTCAAAAACATGTTACCACAGTCACTAGGAAACCTATAAAAACATCTTCTATTATTTGAAAAGGTGGAGGTTTTATCATTGATGAATTGGTGTCCAACATTGATATATAGAGAATTTTAGCTGGAAACAACCTCTCAAACATGTTCTAGATGATCACAACTTTTGACTATGAGATCCTAAATTTTCTAGTGGAGTGCATTCCTTACCTGTATAAAAATATTTGGTAAACTATTAAAAAGTTAAATCCTATACACATCCACTATACAAGAAACAATGATCACCTTCATACAATCAAGAAACTCTATTTCAAAATAAAAATATATTCTATATCCAAGACCTAGGATCATAAATTGGAAAATTATATCACTATTCATCAACTGAATATCATTCATTGATCTAAAACCCATAGGAAACTAGTTTTTTATGCCTCTTAAGGTATCAATATCATTAGATGTCAAAATTATTGATAATTTCACATCAATGATCCCCTAGAATAGAAGAACGCCCCAAATATGGAGTCTTGTAATTTCATATGATCTATAGAATTTAGTTGACTAGTTAATGAACATGCTAGTCAGGAAATACAATGAAATACTGCCACTTTAAATATATAAAGACATGATGAAGAGAGGAAGAGGAATTAAAATAGATTCTTGTTATATGACCCTTGAAAAAACGAGATCATGTTTCAATCCTTGAAGATAATATTATGTCCAACCAAAAAATACCTTATAAAATGACTCGCATAAAGGGATTATGTTTCACACAACTCATACATGATGAAAATTAAGTCATGTCAAATGGGATGAAATAACACCTTTTATAGGAGTCTTCAACGAGAGAACCAAATCCATATGGCTAGGGGAATATTTACCACCACCACCTCCCATTGGGTCATCAATCCCTTACTATATAAGGTACCTATTGGAAAAAACTAAAAATCAACCCCATCCCATAGGGATAGGGGAATGTTTTTCTCCACCGTTATCACCAGTTTCATCAACCCCTAAGAGGGTCCTAGAAAAATAAGTGGTGGTTAAATCATCCCCATCCTACTAGGAACGGGGCATTTATATCATAATTTTCATCTAGGGAGTCATAGAATCCTTGACTGGGATTATCAAATCATTATAAACAAGATGAAAAAGCAGCAATGGAAAACAAGAATAGCCACAAAACAATATTACTAGGGGAATTTTCATCATTATCATCACTGTGGATGGAATGCTTATAACACCCTATGATTTTTTGAAACTATTTTATCCAATTAATTTAACTATTTTGATATTTTTCATTTCACACAACACAAAATGTTGTGTTTATATATATAAAAGAACTAATTTTTTCTTGCATTATATGAAACACTCAGTTAATCTTTCACTACCCGAATCACATAGATTATAATGTGTTACATGAAACACTATGTTTTTACATTATTACAAAAAATACCATGTCCCTTCTATAGATTGTGTAATATGCAATGCCATGTATTACTAAACTATAATATACTATAAATATTATTTGTAAAATATTATTACAGTTACCACCAACATATTTGAATGGATTTTGTGAATAAGATTAATTTTTTTAAATTATAATTTATACATGTGTATAAAATGAATACATTTGATGTTAATTTGTAGTAGTGAGTAAAAGAACTATTTCAAAATAACGAAATTACTTTTTAAGAGTACTATTTTCTACTTTAAAACACAATTATATCTCAAAAAATTAAACAAACTAATTTACAATATTGTTTTAAAATGAAAATATATATAATATATTAAAAAATGATTTCTTATACTCATACAATAAAAATGATAGGTATAATATAAAAATTAAATGGATTTTATATATAAAAGAAAGAACTTTTCTAAATAGTAATTTTAACGCCTTATAATGAAAAAGCCATCCTAATTATTATTTTGGACACTTTAATGATTTATATTTAAAAATTTTAATGCCATTTTTTATAGTTTACCCTAAAAAATTAATTTCTGTTAATTTTTTGTATTCTAATTAGAAGATTAATTTTTTGATGAATACTGAAAGAGCAGTAGATTTTAATTCAAAACTTATTTTTAATCTAATTTATTTATATAGTTAAATTATATTAATTGTTTTATGTTTTATTAGATAAATTATACATAAATAAATCCAATATAGTTCATTAGAACCAATTTAACATTGAAATTGGATTAAAAACATTTCATGAATTAGTTTATTATATCATTAAAACCCCTCATTGTTTCCTCGTCTGAGGGATTAATTTTAAATTAATTTTTTCAAATTATGTGGATGGGATTTGGAAAAATGTATTCCATATTTGTTATCAAAATAATTTATATTTTCTAATAAATTTAATTTTTTACCTATATTATTTTTAAAAGTGAGTAAAATTAATTACATCAATTAAGAGAAAATTAGCTTAACAAAGGACTATGCTTTGATCATAAGGCCCAAAATGACCTTGAAACATTCCCAAAATTCATTTTATATTCACATTTGGACCATATCATCCATTTTCTAGAATATGGACCATTATTTGAGACATATTACATGGGAAAACATTTCTAGAATTCTTTTTTAACAAATATACAAGAATGTCACTCCTCCTAAACTATATAAAGGCACTCAATCCTCCCACTTAATCACACCTATCAATCAATATGGTTCACCCAAAATATTATCAATTAAGATCCATAAAGTTTTAAATTCATTTCAAAATCCTCCATTTTTTCTTAAATGCATCTATGTAATCCAATTGGTGAAAACTAAGAGGAGTTACCCAAAGAGGAGACAATATCCTTCTTCAAGATCCATTATTTTATTTTCCTAATCCAATAAATATTATTGTACTCTTATTATATACCAACCTATGTATCTTAAATATAATGAAATGTTTTTAAAATAATTTTTCTACATAAACTTACACACACATCAATCTAATGAGTAAGAAACTTATTGTTCTTCTGTACGGTGAACGGTTTCCTTTCAAAATGGTGCGGTTCATTTTTCAATTTACCACCACTCAGGGTTGGTAATTAGGATATAAAATATATTTTTTTTATCATATAAATTATATATATTATGGATTTATTCTTTGGTAATTATTATATAATACATACCTTTATTCGTTACATTTTTTGTGTAAATATGATATCTTCGTTTATGGATGTGTGGATCACCACCTCCTCAAAGCGATGTGATTAATTCACACTTTACATGGAATATATTAAGGATTGGATTAGTAAAAATATATGATATTTTTTAAATGATAATTAAAATTTAATTATATATATATGTTTCTTTTTCTTACTATTTTTCAATACGACAATAAAACAGAAACGATGATCATTTGTACATATAACCTACCATCTCCTTGAATGGTGTATTCAATTTCATGTTAATATATTTTATAGAAAATTAAAAAAACATATATACTGAATATATTTGATATTTATACCATGTTTTACTTTCTTTAGAAAGGTAAATCATGAAAAATGTAAAAGGATCAAGAATAACATGCCAAATCTTATAGAGAAAAGAAAGAGGATATTACCAAAAAAGTTAAATTAACTAGGAGTTAATAATAATGTAAAACAAAATCATAAATAATAATAAATTTTATTAGAAATAATAAAAATATTAAATGGTAAATTTATAATAAATTTATATTTATTATACTTCAGATGTGAAAATGCATGATGAAATTCAAGATTTAGGGAAACGGTTTTCCCACCTCACTTTTTTTTCCATATGACACAAGCCATATTAACATCATATCTATTATTTCTAGTTTTAATACTACCATTGGATATATTATACTATTTATATAATTAAATTTATACGTATCTACATATCTCTTTTGTTATCATTTTTTCATGGGGTATATGCTTAAAATGATACCAAATCGGTAAAAAATATTTGTATCAATTTCCATTATTTTAGACAAGTTCTTTATTATACAAATATACACTTATATGTGGTGTATAAATTGAACTTTATAATTTTATGTAATGAATATCCATAATTCCTTGATATTTTATGATTCAAGTAATCTCATTTTATTACATGAGGATTATGATTCAATGTCACTAGGTGGTAAGAGTTTATTGCAAAAACCTCATCATTGATCATGATTATTTATGATTATTCGTTAATTAATAAAATTTCCTTTAAGAAAACTCATTTATTTTATACTCCTATATTTAGCCAAAATATGTTCTAGTATTATTACCATTTTCCATTTCCTTGGTACTTTTGATAATCAAGAAAGTGATTTTATGAAAATCTTACATTATATCCCCCCTTAAGTCGAAAATATGTGTTCCTTCCAAACCATGTTACCCTTAAATGAATTGTTTTGATTTTTAAAATCTATTTCTTCCCATTTTTTTTACCATTTTTAATAAAAAAATTGTTTCTAAAATGAACCCCCTTTTAGTTTTCTATTCACGCAACTTTTCTATGATTTTACAGTGAAAATAGAATGTTCCGGACATATGAATTGAACCGCTTTCATTATTGTCATTTCATAGAAGCTTCCATAAAATGTTTCAAAGGATAAATTTATAGAAATATTTTTCTAAATATTCTTTTAATTTTTATTATTTAATTTTTTTTCATTCAAAAGGGATTTAGAGAAAAATATATGTTCAAAAAGTGTTTTATATGATATTTAATGATTTTTTTCAAGGTTATTTCCAAGAAAACGATTTTCAAAATGATCTATGACTTAAAAATGTGTTTTTCAATCAGGGAAGGATATTTTCATCATGAATTATTTTAAATCTTTTTAAAATAAAAACCTTATATATTTTCATTTGTGTTTTCATCTAAAGGGTATTTGAAATCTATTTATGTGTTAAAAAGTTATATAAAATAATGGATATTTTCTCTAATAAATGCACCATATGATCTTTAAAAATCATTCCCCATGTAAGTTGGTATCATTTGATAGAAAATATTATTTACATGGGATATGACTTAAATAATGAATTATTATTCTTTCATTTTATGGTTTGTATTAAGATAAAAAATTACATATAAATCCCATTTCTCTTCCACAAGTTATAAAATCAAAAAATGATTATGAATCCTGCTTCTTTCATGGGATACACTATGATGAAATGATTATGAAAACAATATCTTTTTAAAAAGATGGTATATGATGAAATTATTAAAAAACCAATTTAATTTCATCGCTAGTTATATGATGAATGTTTTCTTATTTTCTAGAACATGCATGTATGATTTCATTATGTGATGAGTATGACCTATATCTCCCTATAATTAATTGGTTAAAAATTTATATATCATGAGTATGACATATTTGGAATAATTATTGAAATCAGTTCAATATGATAGTCTTGAAATGAGGTGTGAACTCAGTTTAGTATGACTAGGCGAGGACAATAAGCAAAATGGTTCAGTATGACAGCGTTTGAATGAGGAGTGAACTCTATTTAGTAATAAATGGATGGAATGATAACTGATCCATGTTAATTTATACATGTCTAGAATGAAGAGTTAACTCTATTCAGTAATACCGAGATGGAATGGGAGAGATCCGGAATCTGTTGAGGAGTTTTTCTAAAAATATGGTCATGTGAGTGAACCTTTACTACTAAAAGTTTCATGGTAGTGAACCATGAATACCACAATGATATAGTGAGTGAACTTATAGTTATAATATTTCCTTATAATTAATTATTGAATACTATGGAAATATTTTTATATGCTTATGTTTATTCCAAGGATTCTTTGTGAAATTTTTATGTTATGGACTCATGGATTATGCATATGATTTTTCTATGTTTCATGTCTCATGAACTTCCCATATTTATATTGGCATTCATGTATATTATCATTTATATGTATGGTATGGTCTTTAAAAGTTATTCTCATGTTCTCATACCCTAATGAACATGTTAAGAATATGTATCTCTATTGTTTACCCATACTGAAAATCTGAGCACACCCCTTAGGTATGTTTCCTTTACCTAGTTGATGAAGAATGGATTTATTTATAATTACTAAAGGAAATGATATTCCGGGAAAATAATGATGATATTTATACAAGGTAGAATATTTCATTCCATGTTTCCAAATACACTAATTTTTTATGGTCCTCGATCTTGTAATTTTTTTTTGGTGAATATTAATCTAAAATGATGCAATATCCATGTTTGTTAATTATGGGTCACTATAATCATTCTTCTCTAGGTTTGGAGGTAAGTTGAAAAGGTTGGTATCCCATCCATTCAACCTTCCATGGGAAGAAATTTGATATTACGGTCCTATTAAACAAACATGACTGCAAACTAAATCAAATTTATTATTAATAAATAGGGATAAGAGGGACATACGGTAATGGAAATAAAACCCCATAGGGTTTGTAACAAAAAATGACTGATATGGACAAGTCTTATATAAATGAATCATAAGAAACTCCCAAGGGAGGACCAGGTGGTAAAACATCACCCTATTAAATTGAGAGTGATGGGATGACTACTATTTACCAATACACCTTAATGAATATCCAAACTATCAATATAATAGGGGATGTGTATCATGATAAAAAGGTGGAGGGAAACAATATTCAATACATACCTTGAGAAGAGGGTGATCTGGATGCACCAACTAAGCTCTCATATATGCAATACCAGAGGAGAATCCAAAACCTGGAACCTCCAAATAATTAGTATACACTTATATAGAAGAACACTACCATATATAAATGGAAAGTTTTCTCTACAACCCAATCACAACACAAAATAGATGAAATTACATCCATGGTGGAGTGATTGACACATTCTGAGAATGATTTACAATAAAATAGATAACTCAATGAAGAGATTTCAAGAAAAAATTTACATTGGGTATCATATTCATATAAATGTGAATTTACCACCTCCCACATATCAGGAAATAGATAATCTTACCATGAGAGTGGCATCTATGCATCAAGATCGCTCCTGGCCTAAGAATTTGTTCTATATAAATGATGATTTTAGAGATTTTTGTGACTTTCGTACACTACAGTGATAGACACCCCCATACAGGGATGTCATTCAATATTATCGTGGATTGAGAATCAGTAGGTGATGAAAAAAGGTCCACCTCATCAACATTTTCATTTACCGTGTAGATGGGTGAATTCCCAAATAGCAGTACTAGAGGAACTACTTAATTCTTGTAATGGCCCGGACCTCTCCGGGCCCTTCCTTTGTCAAAAAGAATGTCACGAAGTGTTCTGGAGGGTAAAATGGACTTTTCCTACACTTTCCATAATTTTGAAACTGCACGCCGTGTAGTTTGAGTACACGTCGTGTACCCCCATTCTGGGTATACCCCGTGTTGCAGACAGTGTCCTCGCTGTGTGAAACGATGGGTACACGCCGTGTTCCCAGTTATACACGTTGTGTAGTCCTTCCCTGCGTATGCGTTACCATTCAATGGCCGTGTAACATGTTGGAGCCGTTTCCTTTCCATGTGCAATAAATGAGTACACGCAATGTGTCTAAACTACACGCCGTGTAGTCCTTCCCCGCGTATGCGTTACCCTCAAACCGTGTGTTGACCAGTCAACGGCCGCAGAGCCGTGTTGCAAGCCACGTGGAGATTTTGTGAAAGAACCGAGTACACGTCGTGTACCATGAAGTACACACCGTGTAATTTTTCTTTTGACGCCTATAAAAGGAGGGGACCCCTCCTCCTTTTCAACACACACCTCTCCTCCCCCCCTCCTCTGAGCAGAGCACTCTTAAGAGACTCAAAGGCTCTTCCTTCAATATCTTCTTCGTCTGAGCTCCGATTTATGATCCATCAGTGGCCAAGGGATTGTGATGACGAGGCAGAACTTCTGAGCTTAGATCCGTTGCTTCACATCGGCCTTACTTTTCAACTTCCACCCGAGGAGGTTTTTCTGGGACACGACAGAGATGACGGACGCCGACAGACTTCTTCTAAAGTTGATCCGGGGGAGTGTTGTGATCATAACCTATTGAGGTAGGGATTTTACCTTCGTCTCTCTAATTTTTTATCATGCGGGGTGGGTGTTCTATTGTTTACGTGAAACACTTTTGAACCAGTTTAATAAAGATAATATATGGCTTAAACAACAGGGTTGGGAAGTTTGTGATTGTTGTTACTTTACATCCTGTGATATTATGTTGTGAATTGAATGAGCTGCTGCTTACTAAAAATCACGGTCGTTGGGGGACTTTGATTTCGCAATTAAATGTTTCCCTATATTTCTAGACCGTTTTTGTGGAATGTGTAATTTGTTTAATCACGTAAAGTTGGCTGATTAAATGAAAATCTGGTACACTTGTGTGATCACCCCGATTAAACAAAAATGGAATAATGAACATGTGGGTGTTGGTTTGGATATGTGGCATGTGATGGGGTTTTTTTTGGGTTTTTATGGTTTGGGTGATCAGTGGGGCTATAGTTGGCTTGGTTATGGGTTGGTGTGAATGTTATGTTGGTAACGGGCAGCGGGGCTGTGATAAACTGTATTAAAGGGGAAATGATGTATGGTACGGTTGTGGTTATGGTGGTTGGCAGTGGGGCTGCAGGGCTGGGTTTAAATGTGAACGGGCTATGGGTTGTGAATATTAAATTAAAGTGGAAGAGTTAATAAATGATGGGGAGTGGTAACGGAACGGATTTAACAATCAATGGGGCTGGTTGGTTGATAAGAAGGGCTTGGTTGTGTTTCTTGTGTTTTCCTAACTTGATTTGTGGATGGCAGGGATATGTTTTACGAACGATCGATGTGGTTGGTTGTGGATAGTTTCCCAGTAGTTAAGGAACTAAATAATCTAATTATGCTGAAACGTAAAAACCTAAATGAGGTTGGGGTTGTTTGTTGTATGCATGCTTCGTAGTAGTAGTGTCGAGGCACGTGCTCAGTTTCTCTGTTTAGAAGCCATAGGTTGGGCTGTGTGGTTGGTATATATATATATCTGTTTCTTTTGTGTTTTATCACACCCCACCCATGTTGAGAACCTAGTGCCGAACACTCCCATTTCATCGGAGAGGGTGTTTTTCTCTTAGTTACTAGCTCCTTCCTGCTCCTTCTCCCCTAGGCTGTGATGGCCTGAGGCAACCATACACCTAAGACTCTTCGGGTAGGTTTCGATTGGGGTGCCTTTAGCCCAAGACTCTTCGAGCATGTTCTATTATTTCCCAAGAACCTTTGGGATGAGGCTTAGGTGTGTGCAGGAGGGATACATGGTTGTGAGGCCCAGGTGTGTGGGGGCGGGATACGTGGTTGTGAGGCCCAGGAGTGTGCGGGCGGGATACGTGGTTGTGAGGCCCAGGTGTGTGTGGGCGGGATTTGTGGTTGTGAGGCCCAGGTGTGTGCGGGTGGGATACATGGTGGTGAGGACCAGGTGTGTGCGGGCAGGGAGAGTGTGGCAGCGTCAGGACGTTCGTCGTTAGGAAGAGAAGCTAACTAAAGGGAACTGGTGCGCGGTACCCAATACTCTTGTTTCTTATATACTACTACCTATTGTGCCTGTGTTTTTGTGAGTGTGGGTGGTGAGGTTGGGTGGATAGAATACCTTTCTAGGTTTCTTTTTTTGTTCTCACAGGACATTAGGATGTCTCCCCACTTATGCACGATAGATTTAGGTTTCCCTACTAAGTATACTTGTATGCTCACCCTACGTTTACTTTCAGGTTTCCAGGAGGACTACCAGGGCCATGTGGGACCCTACTAGTCGGACAGTTGGAGTTGTTGCAGTTGTTGTTCTCTTCTTTTCTTTTGGTATTTTACTTTGCGCTTTCTTGTACTTGTACCATGTTATAAAATTGTTTAAACATGCATGTGGGCTTGGTTTGGGTTTATTTCTATGCACTTGTTCTTTTTCCTTTTTGGTGGATGACTTTTCCTAATTCCTGATCCTAAATAAATAAAAAGGGTAATGCCTCCCATACCTGTGAAAACTCGTACCCTTGGTTCTAGTCACCACCCCGGGGCCTGCTGGAGGCGGGACTCGGGGGTCATTATCTCCTTTTCACCATTTCCATCTAAGGAGGGGCATATTTGGTGGGAGGGGGTCATGACAGAATGGTATCAGAGGTGATGGTTGAGAGATAGGATGGAGTCTGGAGTTAGACACAGTGAGGATTGCATGGGATGGTAGGGTGACAATGTTAGTCAACCTTGGTGCGTGACATAGGCCAGGGAATACCGGCTAGGACACGAGATTTTAGGGGGCCCCGTGATCCGATGCAAGGACTCTGATCCTACTGAACGACCAAGTGAGACTACATTGATTGCAAGTTAGAGACCTTAGGGAAGGTACATGCATCATAATGAATGTGTTTTACTTTATTTGGGTGTTCTGGGAAATAAATTGAAATAAAATGATAAAATAAAACCTTTAGTTTTCATTACTACTTGGGCTTAGCCGATCCTTGTTTACCGTACAGCTATGGCACCTGGACGTCATCCCCGGGTGGCTCAGACGGCCGAGGCCCAGTAGATTCAGGTAGTCGATCAGCTGAGGATTGACCGAGAGGAGGAAGATAGCCAGTGGCAGAAGATTCTCCGTTCTCTCCAGCGGCAGACCCTCAAGAAGTACAAGGGTAGAACTTCGGATACAAAGACAGAGGGGTGTCTTGAGGAGCTAGGGATCACTTTTACCATGATCTGTGCTCCGAGGGAGTATTGGGTTCCCCTAGCAGTCAGTCAGCTGAGAGGTGCGGCGTGAAAGTGGTGGACGCTCTACCTCAGAGAGAGGATAGTGGTAGAGGTTCCATGGGCTGACTTTGAGATGGAATTCTGAGGGGAATTCCTTTATTCCATGATCAAGGAAGAGAAGCGGCAGGAGTTACTCTCCCTTCAGCAGGGGAGTATGTCAGTACGAGAGCTGGGGATCAAGTTCAAGGATCTCCTGCGCTTTTCTCCGGATCTCTTTCCGAATGAGGAGTCTCGGGCGAGACGTTTGGAGGAGGCACTCTGTCCTTCGCTCCAGTATTCTGTCACCCCCTTCACCCTTCCGACGTACTTGGAGGTACAAGATAAGGTAGAGATTGTATAGAGGATGCACTCACTGGGAGGTTCACCCCGAGAGGGGATCCATCCAGGCTCGTCGAAGGGGAGGGCAGTCAGCAGCAGGTCTCTTGTGACGGGACCTTCCAGGTTCAGGCCAGTGGGGAGCAGGCCCTAGCAGTTCCAGTTCAGATCTTCGGGTCCACATCCCTTTTTCACGAACCTAGGACTGAGGTGTTTTTCTTGTGGACGTTTCGGGAACGTTCAGAGTCGGTACCCGACACGACCTCAGTACGGTGGAGGTGGGCAGGTTCAGCACCCACCTCAGTAGCACCAGTTGCCGGCAAGGCCCTTCCAGCAGTAGCAGGACCATGCTCCACCGAGGGAAGACTTTGTGGGAGGAGGCCGACATCAGGGTGCTCCTCAGAGACCTCGACCAGGGCGTGGTCGGGGAAGTGGATGACATCAGAGAGTTAGAGTAGCTGGGCGTGGACAGTTGCATGTAGTAGACTTGACAGCTCCAGTAGGACTAGAGGTGGTGCGAGGTACGATTTGTTTGTTCTGCACTCTTGTTTCTTCTTTATTCGATTTGGGAGCATCGCACTCCCTTGTTGCACCTGGTCTATCCCATTCCTTGGGACTAGAAGTGGATATAATTTCCGTACCACTGGTACTGAGTACACTAGTTGGATCCCAGACTAGCGTATCTTGTGTTTTCCGGGGATGTGGGCAGACATTGGGACCACATCGATCTAGTGGGGACCTTCTTCTATTACAGATGAAGACATACGATGTCATCCTAGGCATCAACTGGTTGTTTTATGTTGGTGTTGTTATCGACTGCTTCTGGAGAAGAGTCGTGTTCTCCGAAGTGGATGGGAACCTTGTAGCTTTTGTTGGCGAGAGGAGCTATCAGGTGGGAAGTCGGCGTGTGGAGACTCTCCATTTCTTGTTAGGTGGAATATTAGTAGTTCCAGCTGATACATGATATGATGGATGTCCCAGAGGTTGTTTGGGAGTTCCTAGATGTTTTTTCTAAGGATGTTGTGACTCTACCCCCCCCCCCCCTACGTGACGTTTAGTTCAGGATAGACTTACAGCCTGGTGCTCGTCCGATTTTGATGGCCCCTTATCGGATGGAACATTCGAAGTTGCGGGAGTTGCAGACTCAGATTGAAGATCTGATGGAGAAGGGTTTTGTTCGACCTAGCGTATCACCATGGGGTGCTCCAGTTTTGTTCGTGAAGAGGGAAGATGGTGGTCTCAGGCTATTCATAGACTACCGATGGTTGAACCAGGTAACGGTCAAGAACCGATATCCCCTCCCAAGGATAGATGATCTCTTCCACCAACTAAGGGGATCTTGTTTGTTTTCCAAGATTGATCTATGATCTGGATATCATCAGCTGAGGGTAAAGGATAGTGACATCACGAAGACGTCTTTCAGGTGCAGGTATAGGCACTTTGAGTTTGTGGTGATGCCGTTTGGAGTTACGAATACACCGACTGTGTTCATGGGACTTATGATCTTTGTCTTCCGGGAGTTTCTAGACCAGTTCGTCATTGTGTTTATCGATGACATCCTTATCTACTCAAGGGCTAAGGAGGAGCACGTTGAGAATCTCAGGGCAGTCTTGGAATTCTTTCGACACCATTAGATTTATGGGAAATTGTCGAAGTGAAAGTTCATTACACAAGAAGTACAATTCCTTGGGCACGTGGTGTCTCAGCATGGAGTGTCAGTGGACCGGTCGAAGGTGGAGGTAGTTGTATCTTGGGAATCACCCAAGAGCGTGGAAGAAGTTCATAGTTTCCTAGGGTTAGACGGTTACCATCGGAGGTTTTTTTCGGACTTCTCTCGAGTTACTTCTCCTTTTACAGCTTTAACAAGGAAGAACCAAGTCTTCCTATGGAGCGAGAAGTGCCAGAAGGTGTTTGACTACCTGAAGGAGAAGTTGGTTAGTGCTCCCATACTCAGGTTTCTAGAGGAGGGGTTGTTGTATGAGGTTTTTTGTGATGCTTATGGCCATGGTCTGGGGTGTGTGCTGATGTAGAAGAAGGGAGTGATCTGTTATGGGTCTAGGCAGTTACGCCCTCACGAGCGTAACTATGCCACCCATGAACTAGTGCTTGCAGCAGTAGTGTTCGCACTGAAGTTTTGGCGAAATTACCTCTTTGGGGAGCGATTTGTGGTCTTCACAGATCACAAGAGCCTGCGTTATATCTTCTCCCAGCGTGACTTGAACTTGCGGCAGTGGAGATGGGTAGAGTTTCTCTAAGACTATGACTTTAAGATCTCCTACACTGAAGGTAAGGGCAATGTTGTGGCTGATGCCTTGGGCATGAAGTCACGTTAGGAATTAGTTCGGGAATCCACTGATACTTGGAAGGCAATAGGAGAGTTGGCCTCCTTGCACATGGATGCCAGGGTAGAAGGTGTTAGAGGCTGTTTGTTTCAAATGACGGTGTAGTCATCCTTGCTGCAGCAGGTGGAAGATTCTCAGTGGGGGGACGCCGAGGTGGAAGTGATGCGGGATCGTGTCGATTAGGGGAATTCTCCAAAGGGGTGGCCAGAGGATAGCCTACATCAGGTGCTTTTCCATGGAATGTTGTTTGTTCCTGAGGAAATGCATGAGGGAGTTCTCCGTGAGTTCCATAGCTCAGCCTTGGAAGTACATCCAGGAGTTTCAAAAATGTACAGAGGCCTGAGGGAATAGTATTGGTGGCCTGGAGTGAAACGGGAAGTGGCGGAGATTGTGGATATATGCCTAGTGTGTCAGCAAGTGAAGGATGAACACTGTGTTCCTAGTGGTTTGTTGCATCCTTTTTATGTCCCCGAGAGGAAGTGGGATGACATCTGAATGGACTTCATCACAGGACTACCCAGAGCTCAGGGTGGTTATGATGCTATCTGGGTAGTGGTGGATCGGCAGATGAAATCATATCACTTCTTAGAAATTAAGGAGTCCAGCCCGGTGAGTACCTTTGCACAGAGGTACGTAGATGAGGTGGTGCGTTTTCATGGAGTCCCGAAGACTATCGTCTCAGATCGGGATACTTGGTTTACCTCACGAGTCTGAAGGGGGTTGCAACATGCTTTTGGAACCATGCTACGCCTTAGCACTACTTTCCACCCCCAGACTGATGGGCAGATAGAGCGGACTATCCAGACGTTGGAGGACATGTTGCGAGCATGTGTTCTAGATTTCGGAGGATCATGGGTATGACACTTGCCTTTAGTAGAGTTTTCCTAGAACAACCCCTTCCAATCTACTATTGGCATGGAACCGTTTGAGGATTTGTATGGAAGGCCATGTCGTTTACCCATTTGCTGGGCAGAGGTTAGTGAGACAGGTGCTCTTGGGCCGGAGGTAGTGCAGAGCACCACAGAGAAAAGTCCAGCTTGTACGTGAGAGGATGAAAGCGGCTCAGGACTGATAGAAGCCTTATGCTGATCGTTGGAGGAGGCCCTTAGAGTTCGAGGTGGGAGATCATGTGTTTTGAAGGTTTCCCCTAGACAGGGGAAGCGGAGGTTTGGGAAAGGGAGAAAGCTCTCACCTAGGTTCATCAGACCTTTTGAGGAGCTGAGGCGAGTTGGCAAGGTGGCATATCAGCTGGCCCTGCCACTTTAGTTGGAGAAGGTTCATGACATCTTCCACGTCTCCCAGCTTCGTCGGTACTTACACGAAGACTCTCATGTTATCGACTTGGGAGAGTTAGATATGGGAGATGATGTGACCTTCAAGGAACGAACAGTTAGGATCGAAGATCATAAAGAGAAGGTTCTCCATGGACGAACCATTCCGTTGGTTCGTGTGTTGTGGAGGCATGGCGGCCTCGAGGAGAGCACTTAGGGAGCGGGAGACCTAGATGCACGCTCAGTACCCGGAGTTGTTTTGACTTGTGTTTTTTCCTTGTTCTTTTGAGCTTTGTGTTGATGTTGTAATTTGTACCTTTTATATATGGAATTCTTGGCTTGTCAGCTGTGAGACATTTTTGTTTCCTTTCCCTGGTAATGTGTGACATGTCCGAATGTGTGAGGAAAGGGAAAAACCTTATCCTTAATCGAGACGCATTAATGCAGATGTGATTGAACCCGTGCGGGCGAGTCAGTGCCGCCTAAAGCAGATAATATCTCTACATAGGAGAGGTAATTTCCCAAACCCACATGTTCAGGAAGTGTGTAGGTTGTGCAGTGTTGGGGGTAGTGTGAGTTGAAAAATCCTAATGTATGGAAGTGGGAAGACCCGATTCTTAATCGAGACACATTAATGAGGATGCGATTAAACCCGTGCAGGCAAGTCAGTGCTGCCTAAATTGGATAATATCTATACATTAGAGAAGGAATTCCTAACACCTATAATTAGGGTTGGTGGTTGGGTTCTTCTTATAACGAGAACCCTAAGAGGTATCTTGTTGGGATTCCTCTGGGTTGGTTTTTGAATTCACAGGGATGAGAATGTTTTAAGATGTATCTGATGTAATGTCCCGGACCTCTCCTGCCCTTTCCTTTGTAAAATAGAAGGTCATGAAGTGTTCTCGAGGGTAAAATGGACTTTTCCCACACTTTCCAGAATTTTGAAACTACACGCCGTGTAGTTTGAGTACACATAATGTACCCCCTTTCTGGGTATACCCCGTGTTGCAGGTCGTGTCCTCACTGTGTGAAATGATGGGTACACATCGTGTGCCCAGTTCTACACATCGTGTAGTCCTTCCCCGCGTAAACGATACCAGTCAATGACCGTGTACTATGTTGGAGACATGTCCTTGCCATGTGAAATAAATGATTACACGCCGTGTGTCTAAACTACACGCCATGTAGTCCTTCCCTGTGTATGTGTTACCCTCAAACTGTGTGTTGACCAGTCAACGGCCGCAGAGCCGTGTTGGAAGCCGCGTGGAGACCGTGTGAAAGAACCAAGTACACTCTGTGAACTTTTTCTTTTCACGCCTATAAAAGGAGGGTTCCCCTCCTCCTTTTTAACACACACCTCTCCCCCCCCTCTCCTCTGAACATAGCTCTCTTAAGAGAATCGAAGGCTCTTCCTTCCATAACTTCTTCGTCCAAGATCCGATTTACTATCTTTCAGCGGCCACGGGATCGTCACGACGAGGCAGAACTTCCGAGCATGGATCCGTTGTCTTCCCTTCGGCCTTTCATTTCCAACTTCCACCCTAGGGGGTTTTTCTAGGACCCGACATAGGTGACAGACGACGATGGACTTCTTCTAATGTTGATTCGGGGGAGCGTTGCGATCAGAACCGGTTGAGGTAGGGATCTTACCTTCATCTCTCTAAATTGTGCATCATGCGGGGTGGGTGTTCTATTGTATACGTGAAACACTTTTGAACCGGTTTAATAAAGATAATAATTGGCTTAAACAATGGGGTTGGGAAGTTTGTGATTTTTGTTACTTTATATCCTGTGATATTATGTTGTGAATTGAATGAGCTGCTGCTTACTGAAAATAACGGTCGTTGGGGGCCTTTTCATGCTCAATTAATGGATGCCCTATCTTTCTATACCATTTTTTGGAATGTGTAATTTGGTTAATCACGTAAAGTTGGATGATTAAATGAAAATCTGGAACCCTTGTGTGATCACCCTGGTTAGACAAAAATGGAATAATGAACATGTGGGTGTTGGTTTGGATATGTGGCATGTGATGGGGTGTGTTTTGTGGTTTGTTGTGGTTTGGGTGAGCAGTGGGGTTGCAGTTGGCTTGGTTATGGGTTGGTGTGAATGTTATGTTGGTAACGGGAAGCTGGGCTGCGATAAACGGTATTAAAGGGGAAATGATGTACGGTACGGTTGTGGTTATGGTGGTTGGTAGCGGGGCTGCAGGGCTGGGTTTAAATGTGAACGGGCTATGGGTTGTGAATATTAAATTAAAGTGGAAGAGTTAATAAATGGGGGTGAGTGGTAACAGAACAGAGTTAATAATCAATGGGGCTAGTTGGTTGATAAGAAGGGATTGTTTGTGTTTCTTGTGTTTTCCTAACTTGATTTGTGGATGGAAGGGATATGTTTTACGAACGATCGATGTGTTTGGTTGTGGATAGTTTCCCAGTAGTTAAGGAACTAAATAATCTAATTCTGCTAAAACGTAAAAACCTAAATGGGGTTGGGATTGTTTGTTGTATGCATGCTTCGTAGTAGGAGTGCTGAGGCACGTGCTCAATTTCTCTGTTTAGAAGCCATAGGTTGGGTTGTGTGGTTGGTATATATATATATATATATATCTGTATCTTTTGTGTTTTATCCCACCCCACACATGTTGATCACTTAGTGCCGAACACTCCCATTTCATGGGAGAGGGTGTTTTTCCCTTAGTTACTAGCTCATTCCTGCTCCTTCTCCCCTAGGCTGTGATGGCCTGAGGTGACCTTACACCTAAGAATCTTCGGGTAGGTTTCGATTGGGGTGGCTTTATACCAAGACTCTTCGGGCTGGTTCTACTGTTTCCCAAGAACCTTCTAGATGAGACCCAGGTGTGTGCGGGTGGGATACGTGGTTGTGAGTCACAGGTGTGTGCGGGCGGTACGTGGTTGTGAGGCCCAGGTGTGTGCGGGCGGGATAAGTGGTTGTGAGGCCCAAGTGTGTGCGGGTGGGATACGTGGTGGTGAGGACCAGGTGTGCGCGGGCGGGGAGAGTGTGGTAGCGTCAGGACATTCGTCGTTAGGAAGAGCAACTGTCTAAAGGGAACTGGTGCGAGGTACCCAATACTCTTGTTTCTTATATACTACTACCTGTTGTGCTTGTGTTTTGGTGAGTGTGGCTGGTGAGGTTTGGTGGTTATAATTCCTTGCTAGGTTTCTTCTATTGTTCTCACGGGACATTAGGATGTCTCCCCACTTGTGCACGAGAGCTTTAGGTTTCCCTACTGAGTATACTTGTATGCTCACCCTACATTTACTTTCAGGTTTCCAGGAGGACTACCAGGGCCATGCGGAACCCTACTAGTCGGATATTTGGAGTTGTTGCAGTTGTTGTTCTCTTGTTTTCTTTTGGTAGTGTGCTTTGAGCTTTCTTGTAATTGTACCTTGTTATAAAATTGTTTAAAGATGCATGTGGGCTTGGTTTGTGTTTATTACTATACACTTGTTCTTTTTTCCTTTTTGGTGGTTGACTTGTCCTATTTCCCGATCCTAAATAAATAAAAAGGGTAATGCCTCCCATACTTCTGAAAACTCATACCCTTGGTTCTAGTCGCCACCCCGGTACCGACTGGAGGCGGGACTCGGGGGTCATTATCTCCCTTTCACCATTTCCAGCTCAGGAGGGGCATCTTTGGTGGTAGGGGTCATGACAATTCAATTCAGTCCATGAATTCTCCAATATATTTCCTTGAATGGAGGTTCACACTCGTATATCGTAGTATGTATCCACATACTAAATGGGATGATAACACTATACCCTCGCCAAATTTAAGAATTCATACCCTCCTAACCATCGACGACACAAGTGTTACAGAAAAAAACATCACACAATCATTATCCTGATGCGGTCAGATCGTGGGACCTCGAGATAAGAATGAGTTGACTAAGATGAGATGTATTGTAAAATACCTGAAAAGGAAAACGTTATTTGGTACAACATCCTTCTAGAAGGATCTATTGTGGGGTTTTAAGACCTTCACTATCAAACTGTTTTTTTTTTGTTTAGCTCTATACTATGGGGAATCATAATTATAAACCTTGTTAACTACATGAAACATAAAAATGAGTAGGTATCACTACAAAATAATTATCTTTTTCCAACATGGGTATATCTGTTGGAAAAATTGAATTTTTTGTTGGTAAAATATTTTTCCAAAATAATTTTCCTGCCACTAAACTGTTATTAATAACTTTGTCGCTAAATGTTATTGCGATTGATATAATAGATATATTAAAAATATAATAATACCAATAGTTAATATATATGTTGATAAAAATGTTTAGAAATATATTAATATGACAAATATTTATATTTTTAATAATTTTATCAACATATATATATTAAATAAATAATATTTAAACAAAAAATTTAAACATTTATTACTAATAAAATTTCATATTATATTAATTAATTTATCTTCTATATAACATTCTTAAATTATCAAACTAAAGATTATTTTAAAACATATGAAAACATAGAAAATTGTTAATTATATTAATAATGGAATTGATGTTTATTGATGCATAAAAAGAACATAAAAAAATTCAAGATCCATCTACGTTGTTATCGGTCCTTGCCCCTCCCCCCATTTGAAAAAATGTAATATCGTCTCTCGAATGCCATCCTCCATCACTCATCATGTTCAAATGGTGGAATAATAGTTATTTCCTCCAAATTCAAAAAGGTAATTCCATATCATGAATGAAATCATCCAACACATACCATGGTAGAACGGTTGAATTATAGTTACCTCCACCAAATGAAAAAAGGTCATGTAGTCTCTTGAATGAAGTCCTCAAGCACCCACCATGGTAGAATAATAGTTTCCTCTGCCAAATGAAAAAAGGAATTATGTATCATGAACATGAAGTTGTTTTTATGTCACACCCTTCAACTCTAAGATCAATACCACAAAAAAAAGAGAATACCCATAACTAAGTGAAAAATAAAAGTATGAGTCAAAACAAAAAATGAATGAATAAAAAAATGTTCTTTATAGAATAAGTATTTTTACAATACCAGTAAGGAACCTCAAGTCACTGTCATTCCACACCCTTCAGCTGAAAGATATAAATACCACAACCAAAATTCATACCCACTAATTAGCCCAAAAAATCTACAAGAATTGAATCCAAAATAGTAATCAATGAAAATATAAAAACCTGGTCTACATAGATTGGGAATTTCACTTTTATCATATTTATTGTCATATCAAAAAATAAATTCATCTCTATTACATGAGAGGAACCTAATGTCACAACTATTACACACCCTTAAACTCCAAGATCCACACCATAGACAACCAAATAGGATATCCAGAAATCTGTAAAAAATATCCTCATGAATTGAATCGATAATATAAAAAAATGAAAATATAAAAATTAATTGAAGGTGAATGATATAATAAGAATGAAAACATTATTATATTTATGAGTTTACAAATTGAATTTTTTTCATGATAGTGAATAAATGGTATGGGAAGGAAAATGTAATTTTAAAATAAATTTTTTCAATATTTTCATTCTTCATTTAATAATTCATCCCATTTCTCCTCAAATTTGTGTTGAGGTTGAAAATTTCAAGGCATCAATGGAAGATATTTGGATTGAGATTAAAATGGAGAATCAATTTAAGTAATAGGTGCGCAATGAATCCTTGGTAGACTTCTGTTCTTCATTTAATCAACAAGGTAATTCTCAAATGGCCTATCTATAAGATCCTAGTAATGGTACATACCATTAGGTTTACATTATAGGAATGTTGGATATGGAAGTTCATGCTAATGTTGAGTTTCATCTTGACCCCTCCAGTGATGTTATTGATAGTGAAAGTTTTCACAATAATCTCACAAAAGAAGAAAATTTTGATCCATAGGAAGGTGATATCGTCACCAACAAAAATTCAATATTCCACCCAAGATGATCTAGTTAGTTTCCTCTATCTCATTGTAACCCTTAAGATGCTTTTACATAGGGGATCTCTGCATCTCGGAGGATAAAGAGTGTTTAACAGTAGGATCCACATATATATAGACTATTTTATAGGTTGAGGCATGATATGTAAGGTCCTATATTATACACATTGGTCTTAAATCCTACAGTATAGGAAATCATGTGTTTTTAGACCAGATCAGGTGATCAGTCTCCTTCATTCCTTCAAATTTAGAACCCTTCATATGAAAAACCAGTGGATTATATTCCTAATAAATCATCTACAATTCATTTAGTAGTTATTGAAGATTATTTTATATCACCTTCAGTAAACTCAATTAAGGATTATGATGAGTCTGTTTATTAGGTCTTGGGTGGAGTTAAAAAGATTAGGGAGTAGGCTTTTTAAGGGAACATATTCAACAATTATCCACTATATGAAATCCATTCTAAAATGGTTCTCAAAAACGAATATCAGAAGTTAAAGGAGGTAAAAATAGATAATTAGGGGTATAAAATGATGTATCCTATGAAGAATGTGCAATATGTTATCGAGGATATGGTTGTGGAAGATGAAATTACTTTGTATTCCATGTAAAATGTGGAATTAATCAGTGAAATGTGACACTTTTTATTAGTATTGGAAAAGGAGAAATAGACTAAATCAATGTTGGGGGTTAACCACTGACTTCAGTTTTGATGTAAAGGCATTGAAAATGTTACTCCATATTTTCAAATCCCATGAGGACTAGGTCAGTTAGCAAAGAGTGTGAGGTCTTAAAAGCTCAATGTCATACTCTTCAAGAATCTAAGTACTCATAGGATGACACTGAAATAGTTTTCATGGATTTCAAAGCCCTAGTTGGGTATGAGGATAAGCTATAACCCGATGACCGTGGGACAAAAATCTTCTGGGGAGGTCAGTTGTCCAAGGAACTTATCCCAATTTCATTTGAAAATGATAGAAATGTATGATTATTTTGTCAAATCCATAGAAGTAGAAATTTGAGTGGCTCGATGTTTTGAACTAGAATCAGCTATAGAGGATTGGGGAGAGATTTCTAATCGATCATGACTGTATGGACTTGAGAGGGACTTGTGTATGTGACTTGAATTTTAGGTGGGATTTAGATTCATAATAATAAACAAGTTCAGCTTCCCTTTAGAAAATTTTATTAGTTTCTTGATTTTCATAACTTCCACCATCGAAGGATATCATAGAATTCATCATGATCAAGTAATTAAATACATGTTGTGGGAATACTCAGTCAACACTTTAGATCCTTAAGATTTTTTTATTATGCTATTTTGGTCTTGTTTGAATATCTGTGTCCTGATTTCTAGTGGTTTTGTTTTAGTGATACAATCCTAACCTAGAAAGTGTGTTTTATAAATATATATACATATATATATATATATTGAGACAATGAATGATAATTTTTTATGATCAAAAAACATTGAAGAGTCTACATAAGCATAAAAATAAATATAGAAATAATACTTGAGACCAAGGTCCAATATCACATAAACCAACCGAGAATGATAAGCACAAATCAAGATAGTGATAATAATTTACTTCAATTAAATAAAATTAGTTTATCAAGTAGATGAAATATGTTTTTAATATAAATTGTACATTCCAAAATCTATTTAATACCACTTCTAGTTAAATGATTCAACTCATATTATAAGTAATCATATAGTACATCATAGTAAAAGATTATAGTTATATATTGAAATATTGAAACTATACATTTCAAAGGAAACTAAATTCATAATATGTCATAGTATTTGGATTGAATCTACATATGAAACCTGTATATTATAGTGTTATGGAAATTTTATAGGGTTACTAGAAATTATAGATGAAATAACACTATTAAATCCACCTTATAATAACTTTTTTGAAAGTATATTATATAGAAGCATGTAGATTGAATACATGATAAAACAACATATAAATTCAATGTTACATAATTTTTATTTGTTTTTAAACATCGTAATTAAATGATGATTTTTTATTACAGACACTTAATCAGAACATCGAGCATCTGATACAGAAAAACACTTAATATTCTTTAATCATTTAATGTTTAATGTATTTAATAAACATAAGAAATTAAATTTGAAAGAAAAAAAAGAAATAGTATGGTTTAATTGGTGACTATAAGGAAAATAGAAAGAAAAATTATAAGTCATGGTGGAGGTTCCAGTGAAGATAGTACATGTGAATATCCATGGTGGGGTCGAACCAGAGCTCCATCCTTTTCTCTTGGTTCCCTTCTCCAATAACCTAAAAATTCGTCCAAATAAGAAGAGGATCCCCACTACAGATACCCAAAAACTCGAGTCCGATGAAATCTACCTCATTGAATGCTCTACAAATTACCCACTAATTATTTAATAAAAGGAACCCATGATACACTTCTATTCAATGTACAATTATCCAAAAGGATACATAAACCCATTAAAAACATTTCATGAAAAATACTAGAAGGTGATTGTAGAAATGTCACAAGACCTGAATGGCCCTAGGAGCTGAAATAAATGGAATCATGAGGTTTTATTCTTCTAATAATGAAAATAGTACATTAAAAGGAAGATAAGGGACACATCAATGAATTCACATTACCAAGTTTAGAGCCATCCCACTTTCCAAAACATGAACAACGTGATTGAATCAAGAAATGGGAGAAGAACATATCTAACAAATAATCAGTTTATAATACTAAATGAGCATACATAGACAAGATTATAGTCTCAGCGGAATCCCTAAGTACCAAATTAATCAAAACAAACACCTTACCATACAAATATATGTTCATTAATTTTAACCCAACTCTTGAAATCAAAATGATCCACACATAGGAATCCAGAAAAATAAAAAAATCATAGTAAATCCTCACCTAAGAAGAAATGAATGGAAAATACCAGCATGCACTAACACATAGAACCAGCCATAAGTTGAAGATATATTTCTACTTGAAAAATATAAAACTAGTAATTAGTCTGGGAGATTTAAGGATCTTACATATTAAGTAGTGATAGTTGTAGCAGAATCACTAGGAACCAACTTCATCTGAATAGACATATTCCCATAAAAATACTTGTTCATTGATATGAACCCAACACCTGAAATAAAATGATTCCATAATGATATGGAAATGAATATAGTGAGCTATGGGAAGGGATCCCAGGGATGGCTAGGGATAAGCTAGGGCCCCAGAGATAGATGGGTCGCATGGAGTTTATAGTATAAAATGTTATGGACGATGATAGTCGAGATTGTGGGTGACGACATGGAACACCTAGGAGGAGGGTTCATGTTATGATACTGAAGGGGGTGGGAAGAGGGAGGGGAGGTTGTCTAGGAAGAGGTAAATAGATCCTTGAACTGATGTAATAGGGGGACGTTCACTGAGAAGGGGGAGAATATGGTGGTGCTAATGTTAGAGGGGGATGCTAGATAAGAAGGTGAAGAATATAGAGAAAGGTTCGGGGTTAAGGGGAATGTATTACGGCTAGGAATCTAAAGAATAGGGAGGTAGGGTTTGGGTTGGGGGGTCCCACTTTAGTAGTCTTTTCATATATGATTATATATATGACAAATGTTATAAATTTATAAATTCTTTATATAAAACATTTATTATATAAGGATTATGTTTACATATGTTTATATATATATATTATCAATAAATAATATTGTAATATGGTTGTTTTAATTAATCATATATATTTATTATCAAAATGATATGTTTTTAAAGAGTAATACATATATCTCTCAATTTATTCACGTTTTTGTAAAATATTCAAAATTTTTGACTTTTTTATTGCAACAGATTTTTATAATGGCAAACATAATGTTGTTAAGAATAATTTATAATAACATATTCATTTATCAGTAAATAATTTTTTGGTATTATTTTGATATGGAAAAATATTTAATTGATAGTAAAATATTTATTGTTATTGAACTACTAATATAAACAGAGATATTTGTTGGTAGATTTTTTTGAACTCCAGTTAATATTAATAGAATTTAATATATATTATAATTAATTATTTTAACCAATAAATGTATTATCTTTCAATTTTTTTATATTGATAAGTTTGACTTTTTTATTGTGTCTCTGACTTCATAACATTATTTAATTGTTTAATATATCAACTCATCATCCCTCTCTCATAAGATAAATTGCTAGAACATTGCACTAAAAATCATTGAGATGAGATGCAAACTCAAATGATCCTGATAATTTTTCTAGGAGGATTTCTTGAGTTTTTAGAAATGGAACTCTTCCAAGAAAATTTAATTGAATAGATTCAAGAAAAATATTGTACTAGGCCCTCGACATAGTGGAAAATCCATGGAAAGAGAAATGTTTAATCCTTTACCCTCAAACTAGTACGGGTTACCATTAATGAAGCTAGGTAGGAAACAAATCATCCCACACATCATGTGGAGTGGAAACAAAACAAAATCTACCTCATCCATAAGAAAAAGAAGATCTGAGTCGCTCATGATTTCAGGAACTTTTGAATAATTCACACTCATTCCAATATGAAAATTTCTAAATTAATTCCTTCCAGACATGGAAAATAACACACTTAAGAAACCACAACCCTAAAACACAATGGCGTCAGCCACAATTATTTTCCAGTCTACATCCCTTTACCAAGGAGGCTAGGTCACACCATCCATGATTACTTAGTCTTAAAATTCATTCTCCAATACATGTTCTATTCTGGATAGGTGATTTTGTATAACACTCTAGAATAGGTTAATTGTATAGCCATTACCAACCTAGAATAAGAGGTTGATTGATAATATGTTTCATCCATTCATGGTAAGATGTCCAATAACATGATGGATTGATATATTATTGATTAAGATAATACCAAACTATGAGAAAACCATGAAAAACACATAATGGTAACATCACCTAGAGAGGTGACATCGAAAAAAACTCCTATAGGTGGATGAAATCATTAGACACATGAAGAAATTAAATACGAAGATTCATATTCAGCTACCACGCAATATATGACTGGCGAAGAATTCTTTCCTTCAATATATAGAGGATACAAACCCCCCAAGAAAATCGAATCCTAATCATATGAAGATATCATATTTGGTACTATTAATTTAGTTCACATTATAGTATGCTTCTACGGTGATAAATATGCCACCATGAATGAGTCCCTCATGGCTAATTGCGGAGCCAAAGGCTGATTGTGAATGAGCCAACAATACATTTCTTAATATAGGAATGGTTAGACTCAACGTCTTAGACACATATCCATAGAAGACATATATGTATTGAGACATGTAAGAGAAAAATACAGTAATCCCAAAATAAATGTGAAGGTGTAGTAGAACCATGTAGTAGTCATTCATATCTATTCATATTCTACAACCAACTAGAGGGTTTGAAATTGTGTAATATTCCCAGATAGTGTGAAAGGATAGCACTACTGATCATACCAACAAATGATGCTCCCTTGACCAATTCACAATCACCAGGCTTATCCATCATGAATTCCATAGCTCACAATTTACCCAATAATGATAACACTCAACTTGGAATGTTCTGACACCTCAAAAAAATAATTATATATTAAAATAATTTTTGGTGGTTCCATATTTACTCTAAATCTTATATAATTTCCACACATCATAAGAAATCATAAATGGCCCTTTTGAGTCCCTCTAGATCCCACATGAGTTTGAGTTAGAATTATTTACTTATGATGTTTAATGAGGGGATATATTAGGTCATTAGGATTATATATCACTACCTTGTTCACAAAATTTGATCAGAAGGATTCATATAAGGAAATATAATAAACCAATATGTTCTAGGTAAAATTTAATATATCAATATCTGAATGGATATAATTGAAAATTGTTTTAAGATCATCCTCATATGGATTTTTAAACTGTGAAATATTGGGAAATAGAGGGGGGAGATATCATCAAAAATATTATCCCTATAATGGTTTGATAAGTGATAGAAAAATCATATTGGGAATTTGACTCTCAAGTGTCAATTTGAATATCATACTTCTTACGCTGAGTTCCTGGTGATATAGCAAGAAACCATATATAATGTTCTATTTGGATGACGTTGTCTTCACATCCACATCGATTTAACTTCAACATTTCAACAATTGTTTAGATACCTAGTTGATGGTAATGTTAGAATATTAAATAGTGAATGTAATACCTTTTGGTCCTACAAAAATCTGTATATCTTGAGGTAGAATTTCATAAAAGGGAAGGGAAAAAATGGTGGATAATGATCTGAAGGTTCAATCACCCAATGGATTGGGGGCTTTCCTTGTGAATCCATGGGGTATGGGAGACCATGATTATGTATTTTTTATAATCTTAATTGAGGCGATTGAATTATTCCCATATGTCTCAACTCCTCATATCCGAACAACAATATAAATAAAAATAATCAACTATCTAATATCCTTATGACATCTATAGTAGTTGGGGATGAAAATGTATACTCACATTACCTCATTCACTGAGATAGTGAAAATGAGTGCCTTAGATTAACTCCATGTCTGAATATTCCACTACTAAATATGAGGTGGATGAAGAAGAGGATGACCTCTGGAAAACCTCTCCTATATATGAAGAAGGCACCTCATCCATTATCGATGAGATAAATAAGTTAAATATATGAGAATATGAATAATCATGGACCACATTGATTAATTCCTACAAGATTATCTAGGATAGGTAGACGTATATAAAAATTAAAAAGAAACATCAATACATGTCCATTTGTAATTATACAAAAATTCTAAAGATGATGCCCTTTGTGGACACACACCACCTAGGATTTCTTGATGATTGAAGATATTTTTGGTAGGTTTCTAGGATAAATCAATCCTCCCATTATACTAATTTAGATTTATATGTTTAAAAACTGAATGAAGGATAAAAATTTAGGGATTTAAAATACCCATGATGTCTTACCAACACAATCCCCTTAAAGAAAAATAAAAGTCATATTGGGGTATGCATCGATTTTAAGGTCCTCAATCAACACTACATGATGCTCGATTTCCCATTACCGGTCATAGAACTCTTAACTGATAAAACCAATATATTTGAAGACATTTATTTTAGGGTTTTTTATTAAAGGTGCAATCATATAATGATGAAACCTAATGATGAGGAATCCACTTCCTTGAAATCACATGAGGGTTTATTTTTCTATCAGCTCATGCCCTTTGGATCAATTATCTACAGCTCTACATACCATCATTCCTTGCATCATATCTTTAATCCACTATTGAGATGAATATAATAATATTATGTTGAAGATCTAGTTGTCATCTTGATAGTGATGAAAACCGTTCATGGATCTTCAAACAATATTCAGCATGTTACAACAACATAGTTTGATGATGAATCTTCGAAAGTGTGATTTTAGGAAAACTTTGGGGAATTTACATGGATTTTTATACACTTATATGGAATCAAGGTCAACCATGAATAAACTAGTCAAATCATGGAAATTTCACCCCAACAAAATCAGATATAATAGAACATTTTCTAGGAGAACTTAACTTATATGTAGAATTTCATAGATAACCTTCCAAAAAAATCACTCTCATTCATCATGTTAATGAAGAAGGGAGTTTACTACATATGGGATGAGGTATTCCAAGAATATATTTAGTGTCTCAAGTGAATAATACTCCTCCCATTAATATGGATGCCACCATTTGATGGTGATCGTCAAATATTATATGTGGCCTCCTTGGAATGATCACTTGGTTATCTCATCTCCTTGAAAAATGATGTGGGGAATGAAAATAGTATATACAACCTCAGTTGATTGATACTAGGAACTGAATACCATTAGGAAAATTCCCTAATGTAATACCTCATACCAGTATTTTTAGTGAAAAATAAACATCATTAATAGAAAAACAACCATGTCCACATGGTCTCTCATATTGATACTCTCATGTATATCATGGGATTCCCTATGTTTCTTAGTCATTTTCCTGATTAATTGTTATTATACAATAGTATGATATCCTGTTTGTTTCACATAAGTTAGTTAAGGTGATGGACCAGGTTGATTCCCTCATGCGGCATCATGCCCCATAAAATACACCAATTGACTATAAAAATCTAGAGTAAATGGTTTTATATTCCCATGACTCTCCATGAATATGGGGGATGTATTTCGTTGGTTACTCCAATAGTTGCATCGAATGTCGTTCAAATATCTGATGTTCAATCAAGGTGTTATTGAGGGTGTATTTTGTTCTCCAAAACAATATATGTTTTCATAATATTTCTTAGAGTCTAAAGGATGAACTAACAATGAGGTGAAATATAAATACCTCATTGCTAATATGGTACTAGATCTAGAGCTACATATGGCCAACTTGAACCTCAATGGGGATTCCGAGAATGTGATAAATTAGGTCAATGTATAATTTGACATCAAAAAGGAAAAATTGATCCCTCTCATTGGAAACATAAGAGGAATGGTGTAAAGGTTCCCTTTTTAACCAATGTAGCACCATGTACCTTGTTAACAAAATGACCATGTCTAAGTAATATATAATAGAGGTATAATTCTAGTGGACCTTCATCAAGATAATGTAAATATGGACATTATATGATGGATCATGGTGTTGGAATCCTCTAGTTTTAATGCTCACAAATCATTCTTTATTTTGTTTCATTAAGTTACATCATGTTTAACCATGTTTATATTTAAACTTAATCAATTATGTTACTTTTTACCTCATTAGATAGTTTTAAAAATTTTGGATAAAGATGTGTCACTGATTCTTAGACTACCAATAACTGAGTCATTAGTGTTCAAACTACCCACAAAAATTCACAATTTTCAAAAAGGACTAGTCACAAATGAAGTCAGAGTTTCCAATGGAATGAGTCACTGAAAACTTCACCTATTGATATATATCTAATTTACCGATGTCATGAGTCACTAAAAGCATGAACTACTATTAGAATCCTAAGATATCGATGGCATCGAGTTACAAATAGATTGAGACACCGATAGAGTGACTAATGGATACTCAGATGATTCTATTATTATATTCTACAAATAAATATGTTTCTGACACATCACTTACTGACTGACCAACCTACTAATCCTGAGTCATGGATACCAGTCTGATACACTGACAGAATGACCTACCAATCCGATATACCATTCAAGACATAGAAAAATTTATTATCTGTTACATAAATTCAAAATTTCGTATAACAGTAATATTTATCAAACTTAGTACTTGTTATCATATTAATGATATGGTCTTTATTTTTGAGAGAACTTTTTAATGGATTCTAGAGACTAGTACTAGGTACAAGGTACATGTTCCTGTATTCTATAGTATATAATGTGCATATCTGATCAAAATGAAATGAAGATCCCTATATTCTAGTAGAGTCCTCATGCACCTATGAAAATTAATGGACATAAAACTAAGGATACATAAAGATATTTAAGAGAACATTAAGAAAAGAACATGTTACTACAGCTTTCTATAAGAAACTAAGTGCTTATCCTACAAATCAACAACCTCATAGAAAACTGTAGATAAAAGATCACATGATACTCAGTTTTTCTATATGTTTCGAGAAGTCGACTCCAGCTTCACATCTATCATCCTAAAGGAGTCCATAAGCTTTTTAGAACATCACACAAAGCATTAAAACTCTAGTCTATTTAATTTATGTTATTTTTGTGAACATTTTTAATTTTTGAGTAGTGTGTGTGTCTCTGTTTAATAAACACAAAATTTCTCCTATACATAATTGGAAGATTCATTGGTATCTTCACAAACCTATCATTATACAACTAACATTCCCATGAATAATAATGGAAGAGTTCCCTACATGAACTGTCTATTCTTTTACTCCCACAAAAACTTAGTAAGTGGTATAGTTGATCTGGAAAGATATGTATTTTGTTGGTACCTCGATCCAAGGTGTGGATATTTATTTATTTATATAAATTTCATGGTGGTAGGTGATCAAAAAGTGTAGAGTACTATTTTAGGGAATGAGACTGAACCTATTTTTAAAATTCCATTGCGTCTTTCATTTTTTTTATTTATTTAAATTTGAAAATTTTACTCCACTTTGATAGTGAATTGTACACAGTGTTTATATTATAATTTGGTATAGTAGATTGATTTGAAAATTAAAAATAATTATCCATATTATTTTAACTGAGAACTAATCAATATTTGAAAAATAATTCAGACGATCAAAACGTTTTTTAATATTATACACTGATTATCTAGAGAGTATTTGATTGTAAATTATTGTACTTATAAATAATTAATTAGACATAAATTTTTATATAAACTCAGTTCAACCCCCCCCCCCCCCTCTTGAGTGTCATACTCCGACCAACATTTGGAATCAAATGTTTTCTTACTCTCAACATGTTCAATGTTTTTAACTAATTTCAACTGTAATTTTAGTTTTGTTTTAAACATATCAAAATTTCCATTAGTTTCTAATTTATATTTATATAAAATCATAAAAAATATTAAATAGAAAATAGCCATGAAGGTATCGCTACCAACATTCCTCCCCATTTTAATACCACAATTATTCCCTGTTGAATATTAAAATAAAAATAATTTTAAAAATTACGGGTTTGGAGATCTTGAATGCAATAGATGATGAAAATAAAATTCCTAGTATAATTAGAAATAATTGGGATGATTCAAATAAGGAATCCTAAAAAAATATTTTCAATTCTGTGAATGATTTATATTGGTCTTTAGGGGGTGATGAATTTAATAGGATTTCTACATGTAAAATAACCTATGGGATTTGGGATACATTAGCTGTTTCACATAAAGGAACCACTAATGTTAAGGAAATGATACTTAATAAATATACTATTAAATATGATAACAATAAAATAAATAATTATGATTTTATTTATAACATGTATGTCAGGTTCATTGAGACTGTAAATACTATGAGCTATCTGGGAAAAGATATTTTATCCATGGAACAAGTCATTTGAATCTTCATATGTTTTCCATAAAATTAGAGAAAAACCTCATTATCAATAATGGAATCTTGTTATATAATTATTCTTTGAGTAAATGATCTGATAGGTAAAATAATGATGTATGAAGTAAAACTTAAGGTTAATAAAGAATAATATGTTGAATCAAAGATAAAGTAAGTGGATTTCAAAACCACTACTTATAATAAAAAAAATCAAAAATTAAAGTACACACTAAATGTTCCAGCAATGAAGAATCACAACGTGATAGTGATGATGAAATGGACCGGCTAGATAGACGATTAATAATTTTCTATAGAAATATGATGTTCCTTAGAAATCCTATTAATACTGGGATGCATGAAAACAAGGGAAATTTTAAAATGGATTGGATTGGGAGTGACAATACTACTGAGATAGTCTTTTACGGGTGCCGTTAAATAGGACACGTAAAAGATGACTGTCAAAAATTAAAGTGCAAATTAAAGTGTGAGGAAAAAGGTAGAAAATAGAAGAAAGAAATGAAGTTCACCTGAGGTGCTTATGAGGATATATCTAGTGACTCAAAATCATCACTTGATGAGACGTATGACAAAACCAATATGTGTCTTATGAAAAAAAAAACATCTGAGGAAACTCTTGAATATCTTCTAAATAATTATTTTTATTCTGGAGGTGAATCTAATTTTGAATATATAGAATATTCTTAGATTCATGAATAATATAAAATTAGTTATGGAACTTTCATTGAACAGAATGATAATTATAAATATCTTAAGAAGCAACAAGCTCTTTTAGTTCATATAGAATTTAAACATACTATTTAAAAAGAAAAGATTTCTCAGTTTCTCAATGAGGATAATGAACTTAATCTGTCTAATGAGAAAATAACGAATGATATTGTAAAATTTTAAGATGGTAAAAATACTCTAAATAAATCCATGGTATGAAATTTGATCGAAAATACACTAATGGTATAGGTTACCAACCTGGAAAATGAAATTTTATTAAAAAAAACTGTGCATCAAAATTTAAAAAAAATTGTTTTTGTGGCTAGAGTATAATAATATACTGCAAGATCTAGCACTGTAAATGTTTTTAGTGCTTATAAATTCTCTATATCAAATAGAGTTTATTTTTATTAGATATTAAAAACATTTTATAGGCAACCCATGAAGAAAATGTGGGTTCTCAAATATTTAATTACTAATTTTAAAGGACCCAATAAAATATGGGTATAAAAATCTCTTATTGTATGATCTATTTTTGTTGTAAAGATGTTTGAAGATTTCTATTAAGAGATTATGTTACTTGGAGAGTGAGTTTTCAAGAGATATCATAGGGGACTATTCAAGCTTCAAGAACCTGATCAAGATTGGTGTTTGGAATGTCTACTATGGTGACAATGAAAAAAGAAAAATAATTGGCCTTGGCCAAATTGGTACCTCTAATTCAGTTTTAATTTCTAATGTTATTTTTTAGTTGGTCTAAAGTAAAATATTCTTAACATTACACAACAATGCGATGATGGATTTCATGTTAAATTTGAAAATGATGATCACAATGTATTCTATTCTAAAAATGAATTAGTAATTACTACCTTTAGTAATAAAATATTTATTATATTATTATATATTTCTTATTTTATCTAAATGTGTATTTATTAAGTGCCTTTCATAAAGAGTATTGGCTATAAAATTGGAGACTATCACACTATAAAATTTAATCTCTTAGAAAGAATAGTAGAAAAGGACTTGTCAAGGATCTACCTAAACATGAGATTCAAAATGATAATTTCTATAATCCATTGGAAAAATAAATGAAGTATAAAATTTCATTGAAATCAAAGAAAATAATTTTTAACTTCCCCACATATTGAGTTGGTTCAAATGGATTCGTTTAGACCTTCTAGAGTTTAATGTTTAAATGGACAACACTATGTGTATATTTTAGTTGATGACTTTTCTTGGTATACTTAGACTTTAATTTTATCTTACAATCATGAATATTTCACTTATTTTTCAATTTATTCTAGATCTGTAGAAAACCCATGTGGTCTTGAAATAAAAACCTTAGGAATTTATCATGTCCATGAGTTTAAAAATCATTAATTTGAGTCTTTTTCACTCAAAATGGATATAGTCACAATTTCGTTGCTCCTAGGACACCCTAAAATAATGGAGTTGTAGAAAGTAGAAATTGAACATTACAATAAATAGTCTGAACTATGCTTAATGAATATGATTTACCTGTTTATTTTTTGACAGAATCTATGAATACAACTTGTTACATAATTAATAGATATTTAAATTAAACCATCCTTAAGAAAACTCCATATAAATAGTGGAATAATTGGAATCCTATGGTAAATTACTTCATTGTTTTTTGTTTCAAATTCTATAATATTAATAAAAAATAAAATATTGAAAAAATATAATCCAAGAGTGATGAATGAATTTTCCTAGGTTATTCATCCTCTAAAAAATCCTATAGAGACTTCAGTAGAATATGCAAGTGTGTGGAAGAATTTGTACATGTCAAATTATATGAAACATATCCACATGAACCTAATACCCCTATAAAATATTTACTGTGATTTTTCAAATATTTTCATGATTTATAAACCATATGAATCTGCTATAAGGAAAGATGAAAAATCATCATGTTTTGGAAAATATATGGATTCTGACCAAAGGGAAACCGAACCTATAGATGAACCTCAATTAACTAGCCTATCATTTTATATATATGTTAGAACCCAGAAGAATAAACCTTTAGATGTTTTAGTTGGAGACATGGATAAGTGTACAATGACTAGAAATACTCTAAGAAACTAGTTTGAACATAATGACATTGGGTCGCAACTTGATCGTAAGGAAATACCTTATGAAATCAATGATGAATTTTGGGTGATGTCTATGCATGAAGAATTGATTCAGTTTAAAATAAATCATGTTTGGAAACATGTTGATAGACCCAAATACACCTTTACCATAGGCACTGAGTTGATGTTTTGACAAAAATTGGATGAGGAAGTAAATATAATAATAAACAAATCTATACTAGTTTCACAAGGATATATTAAAAATGAATGGAGTATAAATAATCCTTTGAATATTTTCTAGACATGAATCTATTAGGATAATGCTAGATTATTCAACACATTCAAAATGAAAAATTTATCAACAGGGTATCAAAAGTACATTCCTAAATTGTGATATAGTTTAGGATGTTTTTGTTGAACAACCCCCTGGTTTTATATGTCCTCATTTTCCAAATCTTGTTTTAAAACTATGAAAAGCTTAGTATGGTTTAAAACAAACTCCAAGAGCATGGTATGATAGGCTCATCACATTTCATTTTTATAATGCTTTTTAAAAAGGGATTACAGATCCTACTCATTTCATAAAATGAATTTATAATGAATTTATTGTTATTCAAATATATATTGATGATATTATTTGCAGATCTTATAAAAATAAGTTATGTGTTTATTTTAAAAAATGATGGAAAATGAATTTGATATGATTTTAATGGGTGAAATCAAATTCTTTCTTGGATTTTAAATATTTCAAAATAATGAAGGTATTATTTTAAATAAATTAAAATATATTAAATATATTTTAAAAAGATTTAATAAGGATAACACTAAAATTAGTATAGTCCTATGAGTTCCACTTGTAAATTGAATCTTTATGAAGATGTAAAATTAGTGGATCAAACAAATTTTACACGTGTGATTGGAAGTCTTATTTACTTTACTACTAGCCGACCTGATATTATTTCTTGTGTCTATATCGGTGCTCATTTTCAAGAAAATCATAAAGAGTCGCCACTTATTTCAATTAAAATAGTTTCGAAATATCTCAAATATACAACCAACATAGGATTGTTCTATCCTAAAGGAAAACCATTTTACATAGGTAGTTATTCTGATGGTGACTTTGGAGGTTTCTAGTTCGATAGAAAAACCACCTCTAGAAAATGTAACATTTTTTGAAATAAAATTATGTTTCATTATCCACTGGTGAAGATTAATACATATCTTTTAGTAGTTTTTATGCTCAGTTTTTATGGACAAAACACAAATTACAAGATTATGTATATCAATTTAGGCATGTCCCAAAAAACTGTGACAACAAAAGTGCTATTAATATTTCTAGGAACCCAATTTCTCATCCATGAAAAAATAATATTGATCTAAGACATCAAATTTAGGGAGATCATTATAAAAAATATGACAAATCATTATATTTCATTGGCATTGAAAATCACTATGCTGATATTTTAACTAAGCAATTTAATTTGGAATGAATGAGTTACATCACACGTGAGTTTGAAATGATAAACTTTTTTTGAATCATTGATGATATATAATCAATGATGTCTAACTGAAGAGGACCCAGCGATGATGACTCACTGATAGGACTCATTTCTAGGACACAAAGATATAACTAATCGATGTGTCTCACCGATCTACTTTTTCATTTGTCTTTCTGGATTTAAATGTCATTGTTTTATTTTTTTCACATTCTTTTGATCTTAAAATATTATTTTATGATTTTAAATCCCTAAATAAAAATAATACTGATACAACTCATTTTATCACTCTCACACAACTAATCTCACACTCTATCATTCAATGCTTTCTATCCCAAACTCCTTCCCTTCTCCCATGAACCTAAAACCTTCAAATATCACCAATGGCTCGTGTTAAGTGAATCTCTAAGAAGTATTTAGATGAGGAACATCCATCAATGAAGAAGAAAGGTCAATATAGAGAACCTAAAAGAAAAGCTACCCATCCTGATCTCTCAATTTGAATTGTAACTCAAGGGAAATAATCGGATTCCAATTGGTTATTGTCAAGTATGTCTCTCTCATTGAATGTGTTTAAAACACAAGGATTGATTGAGTGGTTCTACAAAAAAGACATTTTTACCTGAGGATAGTGCATAATTTCTTACTATATGTATAATTTATTCCCAATCTATTAGATGTATTTTTGATTATGTCAATAGTAAATGGAAGAATAATTTCTTTTTTATCCATGTAGTGGGTAGAATGCTTGAAGGTACCACACAATGATGTGTTTGAAGATCATCATTGAAGTGAACCTCAAAGTAGTGATTTTTTAGTTATGAGGAATATTTCGATAAGCTAACTAGTAATGGAGGTATTAGTAGTCCAAAGCATCATAGCCAGATCGTGAATGTGGCTTGTTATTCATTATCATTCAACATCAATTATGTCCAAGAAAAGGGGATTTTGCCTCCTAAAATATCAATATGTGTTTTTTCATTATTTTTATGAAAAGGGGCATAATATTAACCTTTTGAATTATTTAATGGTGCATATTAATTGGATGATAAAACCATACTCCAAGAAAAATTCATTGTTATATTCCACACGTATGTCTTCAATGTTGGAAGTTAAAGGTTTGGCTAATGAAGATTAATAATTAGTAAATGAGTGTGATGGGTTTTTCATCATAAAAGTAATTTGGAAGAGGATAAAGGTAATTTGGAATCCCTAGAAGAATCTAGGGGTGTAGTAAAATGATGATATTTCTGAATATTTTAATCATATTGAATATCATAAAAGGACAAGAGACATGGTTGTTCCTAGTATAGGAAGAATGATGTTGTTGATTATTCTGATGAGGATAATTTAGTTGAGTAAAATCAGGGAAATGAATCACCTATTGACGATAGTAATGGCCAAGATATAACTGGATGTCCAGAAGGTATTTCCTATGGACCTAATGTACCTTTTAGGACTCTTCCTTCAATTGAACCTCTCCTTATTAAAGATGATGATGTGGAAACTGAAGAATCATAAAATGTTTAATATCTCAGCAGAAGAGGTAGTAAAGAATTTCATGAGTAAAATTGTGAAGAAGGAAACAATGGATATGGGGAAGAAGAATAAGATTATGGTGATGGAGATGATTAAGAGAATGAAAAGTTTGATGAATAATTTGGTGAAAAAAATTTAGATGAGGGATGTGATGAAGAATAATAAGGAAGTGGTGAATCTGATAGTGGATTAGAGAATCTTGATGATGATCAAGGACATGTTAGTGAACCAATTGATCTTACTCTATCTTTTATTGAGCCTATATATCCTCCTGATACTTCATTAATTGAACAAGAGTCAATTGTTGTTGAGTAAAGTGGTATAGATATTCATTTATATGAAGAAGTCTATGTTGAAGATGACGTTCGAGTAACTCTAGTGAATTAAATTGTTTTTGTTAGAAGGAATGTATATGTTGATGGGTAGAGACATTAAATAAGGGTTAGGATTAATTTTATTACTCCATATAATGATATAGTTTTTCTTGAATGGGAAATGGTTCTAGACTATGTGGCATTGGGTTCGGAGTTCTCTGATTCAGAGGATGAGAAAACTGGTCCAATGGGATCTTTGGTAGAAAAAATGTCTCCTAATGAAACATATCTAGTAGTAGCTCTTTCTTCTTCTCATATGGTTGTACTAGTACCTATAGGCTATGTCACTAAGGCTGACCTCAATTTTATTAAGGAAGAGTTGTGTTCAGTAGTCAGGTATGTCCTTCCACATCAACTACCTCTAGTGGAAAGTCACAGTGAAAGTGATGTAGTTATGTTAATAAAATGGTTGTTTCTGAAATTGAATATAGAATGATTATAGTGGTTGAAGAATTGTAAAAGAAAATAAAAATACATTCAATGAACTAATTGCTATGGTTTCTTCCCTTAATAGTCTGACCACTGAATATAGAGAATTTTGGGAAAGGTTTTGAAATCTCTTGGAGATACCTCTTATGAGTCTTATATGGATTCCTCTCCTTCACCTCAATCCCTTGATTTGAATCAGTTGATAAATTTAGTTCAATATGTAACTCAAGGTTCTTCAACATCGGCTTCTCCTGCTATTCAGACTCATAATGTTGAGATGATCAGAAATGTAATAAGAGAAGATATTTACTCTATGATGGGTGGCACAGATCAAGGAAGCCTAGAAAATTTTAATAAAAATAGTTATCATGTTCATGATAGGGTAAGAATTTATAACAAGGGAGATACTAATGCTCAGGATGAGATAACAAAGAAAGTAGACTTTGTCTTTAAGAGGATCTCGACTAAGCCTAAACTGGATAGTCATTTCATGTTTTGGGTTGAGAATATTTGACTACATCCAGTCACTGGAGCCTTCAGATAAAAATTCATGCAGCTTAAATAATTAACTCTTACACTTTAAATGTTTATGGAAAATAAGGATGATTTTAAAAAGGCTATGTACCATGGTTTCTAGATCATAATTGAAATTATCAATTTGTTAATGCCCTACCAGCATCATGAGAGTTCTGCAATTATTTTTCCAGTAGTTTTTCCTCTCATACCAATCCAGAACACTTATTATCCTTCCTCTTCAACCTTGAAACCCTTTTCCATACCTCTTCATAATGTCCCATGTCAAATCAGACCTTTCATTCTTCATGAACATATATGACCTTCTGCCAATTCTAGCCCAACCCTTTTTCCTTATGTGTTTACTGGTGTTACTCTTCCTTCCATCTGTATCCCAACTATCACTCTAACCACTACCACTTACACCTATTAATCCTACACCTACTACTCCTGATAATGGAAAAGTCTTGATGGATTCTACTTTAGAGAAGTAGTTCATAGAGGGCTCCTTGAGAGTTATCTATTATAACACTATTTTCTTTCTCCAATAATATTTGTTTATTGAAATATATATTCTATATTTTCATATTATTTTCATTTATCAATATTACTTGTTTTTTTACATTTTGGAAATCCCAAAAGGGGGACAATGGGTATTGAATATATACTGGCATATATCTCAGAGAGGATAAGATTTACAGAAAGCTTAATCATGAGATTAATATAAAAGCATACTAAGTGATCTGTATAATATTTTTTTCTATCATAAAATTTCAACTCTTATGATCTATATATTATGATAATCAGACCTTATTTTTATCATTATAATTCAATTTTTTTACTATATAATTCCCTCATATTTGATCATCAAAAAGGGGGAGATTTTTAGAATCCTCTAGTTCTAACACTCACAAATCATGGTTAATTTTTTTTCATGTTACATCTTTTATAATCATGTTTATATAAAACCTTAACCTCTTATGTTATTTTTTACCTCATAATATATTTAAAAAAAATTTGGATAAGGATAAGTCATCGATTCTTGAACTACAAGTAGCTGAGCCCCTCTTGTTCAACCTAATAATAACAGTTCATATTTTTCACTAAAGAAAAGCCACAGATGATGTTTGGATTACAGATGGAATGTGTCAATGATACCTTGACCTACTAATAGAAGTAAAAATTACCAATGGAATGTGTAACCAATATTTTTCCCTATTAAAATAAATATAAGATTCTAATGGCATTGAGTTACAGACAGATTGACCCATTGATAGAGAGACTGACCAATATATTGAATTTTCAATAAGTATAAGCTAATTATTTCTATGTTCCTGATGCGTCACCTACCAACTAAATGAACTACCAATCCTATGTTACCGATACATGTCTGAGACCTCGATATCATTACCTAACAATTCAAGCTCCCATTCAAGTAATTGGAAAATTTCATATTTTCACATAAAATCAATATTACTTGTAACAATCTTATTTATAAAATATAGTACTGCTTATTATGATAATTATCTTGTATGTATTTTGTAGAAATTTTTTAATGGATGTTAGATACCAGTACAAGGTACGAGAAACATGCTCCTGTCTACTATTGTGTATAATTCATATATCTGATCAAATTAAAAAGAAGACCCATGATGTCCTGTTGAGAGCTCATGAACCTATGAAAAATCAAGAACATCAAACTAAATAAACATGAATATATTATTTATAACATAAATAGAAGAGAATCTTGTTGATACATTATATGATAAATGAATGTATCAACCTACACATAAACTACCACACTAAAAATAGTAGATAGACGATCACATGACACTATGAACTGCTACCTATTTTTTAAATTCAACTCTAGAATTACTTCTACCATATTTATGGAGTCTAGAAGATATAGAGAACGTCACACAGAGCCGTCTAATTCTATTCTATTTAATTTTTTCACTATTCAAGAACTATGTTACTTTTTGACCAGTGTGTCTGTCTCTGTTTAACAAACACACACTTTCTCCTATGTTAAAGTGGAAGATACATTGATATATTAACAAACCTATCATTATCCACTATAAATTACCATAAATAAATGTGGATGAGGTCCCATCATGTACTATCTATTTTTACTACCATGAAAACTCTAGAATAGGTCAAGTTGACATGAAAATTTGTGTATACTATTGTGTACCCAGATCTAGGGAGCGGTTCATTGTTTATTTATATAAATTTCTTGGTGGAAGGTGTTCACCAAGTGGAGAGGAATAACTCTAATCTTGAAACAGAACCTATTTTTTTAAATCCATTGTGTCTTTCAGTGTTCTATTTTCATGGATTTATTTAAATCATAAATCATTACTCAATTTAATAGTTAATATTATATAGTTTTTATAATAGGATTTAATTTATAAGATTAATATCAAATGCTAAAATAATAATGAATATTGTTTTGACTAAGAAACAATCAAAATTTGGTAAATATTTCAAATGATCAAAACTTTTATAAATATGATACTTTGGTTAAATGGGACTTATTTGGTTTTAAATTGGTGGACTTTTAAATAGGTGTTTTTGACATAAAATATATTTGGATCTCATGTAACGCCCCGACCCCAGTAACCCAGAGTCAGTGCATTTTTACATAACATTGTCATGATCACAAGAAAGATCAAATCTCGAAAAACCGATTAGTTTAGTAGCCTTGGAAACACTAGATATATTCATAAAGTTTTACATTACATCATAAAGTGAAAAACTACTAAAACAACATATTGTCTCCATAGTCCCCACTATATCCCCACATACTATCCCTGCAGGTCATTCATAAATTACTTCTTCACATCCTGGGAAAAATAATACATAGAAAAGGGGTGAGCTCAAATTCCCAGGAAGGATAACAATATAGCGGAAACTTTCATAAATAAGAATAAACATTTAAGGCAATGTATGACTAAAAAAAGCCTTTTAAACTTGATCTTTTACATAGTATGGAAAAAGTTAAATGAATTATGCCATTTACATATTCACATGGATATTATACTAATCGAATAATCACATGCAATATCAATAACCACTTTCATAATGATGGAATGCATAATGCCAGACTATCATAACCACATAGCCAAGGCCTCATGCCAAGACTACAAAAAAGATTTTGTCAAGGCCTTGTTCCAAGACACTAGTTTGTCTCATGAGACCTACCGATGCATCGAGGATCTATATCGGGCTCCACCCGTCACATATTAAGTCCAATGCATTCCCATATAAAAAGGTTTAAACATAACATAAACATTCGTATTAAAACTAGCATACGAAATGTAAATACTTCATCCATAAACCATTAATGGTATAAAAATAACACATCCACAGTCAAACATATCAAAAAACCTTCAATACAATATAGAAGTTTTGTATCATAATAAATCAACTTCAAATAAGCGTAATATCCATCAAAGGATGTTGACATAGATGAAATTAAAACTCTTTTTAAAGAAATATCTCTTTTTATTTTGAAATCATTTAAGAGTCATATATTTATAAAATAAAACTTTTTCTTTGAAAATATTCTTATAAGCTTTTAAGGGAATCTTCGACGATTTTATAACGTCGGAAAATAGCTGCTCCCGCCGTATAAGTTAAAAAAACATTCTTACCATAATTCTGCCGAAAAGGTTAAAAAGCACCTTGTTTGGAAAACGACAGAAAGATTCCTTAATAAACCTCTTATAAAAAGTCAAAAAAGGGTATAAATGTCTTTAACCCGTATTCTTGTAAATAGTAAAAATGTTTGAAATACATTCTTAAGAAACATGGATGTGGATGATAAAGAAATCCGAGTAGATTATTACGTATAAACAACCTCGGATAATGAAGAGATTGTGAAATAACACTTACCTTGTACTTTTCCTTGGTTGGGGTAGGTTAACCTCTTGTATAATGGTGAAATAACTGTTATTAAATTATTCAAGAATCGTATACATTAATATGATATCATATATGATCTTTTAACATTGATTTGTTAATAATATCTTAGTATTATCGTTGTTTCGGGTGTTAACTTATTCGTTTTCTTTTATATGTTTTGTTACATAAGCAGTGTTTGTCATGGATAGGTTGTATATTAATCATATCCAGAATGATATCAAGTCCTTATATACTATTATTAATCGTCAAATGAGAATTATATACTTGAATGGATACGATAGAGAATGAATCTCATCGTGTTCATGGAGACGGTAGTTCGTACGTACGCACGAGCGAAAATATCATTCTTTTGATATTAAAATAATATATAATTGGATGGTATATCATATATACATAATCATTATCATGTTATATTTATTATTTACATTATTTAAAAATCATTATTATACCCATCCAAATAATAATTTATTGAATAACAATTACACCACGACGTGGAGACGGTAAGCCGTACGTACACACGTATGGTGACATGTTATTCAAAGGATGGATAGAATAATGAATATGGTTGTACCATATTTATAATAACATAACAGTATATATAAGATACTGGAGTTATTATTTTAGAATTGTAATAACAATGAAGGGTGAAGTGGAAGAAGAAAGGAACTTGGAAAAGGGTGGTGAAATCATTACCTCTTCTTCAGGTTGTTCCTTTTGATTTGATCAAAAGGGCTCTTAGCCTGGCTTTCTGACTAAATTAAGGCCTCTAGGATTAATTGAGGGACGTTTAGAGAGTATTTGGGAAGAGTTTGGACGAGCCAAAAGGCTTTGAAGGTGTGAATTAATGAGAAGGTGGGGTGCCCTTTTATAAGAGGGGTGAGAGGCACCTTTGGAAAAGCTAGAAATATTATTTTATAATAAATTCATATTCTGTTTCTAATGGCTCCAAAGTGGATTATTTAAAGATTAAGCTGGGTATGGGTCGCAAACCACTCAACCAATAGAATTTTGACAGGGTTTGGTTACTATATTAACCTTATCATTATGTATTAACTCTTAGTTAATTAGTTTCACTTTTACAATGTGTCTTTATATTTTTATATTATATGGTTAATAAACATACTATATACATACAAGATACGCCAAAGTGGTACATTAATGATACACCTATAATGATATAAGTCTCTTGGCCGAACCCTATATTTTTAGGAATTTAATATCAATTAATAATATAATATTTGTTTTAAAAAATATTTTATGTCAATTTTGACACTATTCAATAATTTATTTTTGTAAAATTTATAACAGAATTATTACATTGAACAAAGTTAATTAAATAATTCCTAACATGTCATATTGACCTAGAAATTTATTTTAATTCATAAAAAGTCTCAAATTATATTTATTTGGGTATCTACAATATCAATCATTTTAATTTTTCAATATTCTGGTAATTACTGCATCATCATTATGTCATAAATAAATTAAATTATTTAATGTCTAAAAATTATAAATAAAATAAATTTATTGAGTATATCGTTTTAGCTTTCTAATTAATATTTTTTGTCGAAGCTACAACATATATAACCTTATGTAAAAATTTATTTTCTAAAAGATTTATGCTTGTGTCATTTTTGTATTCATTTTAACTTAATTAAAATAAAGTGTCCCTATCACTTACAAGTGGCACCATGGGGTCCCAAAATAGACCCAAATATGCCCATGGTCGGAAATGTATCAACAAATAAGGTTATGACACATTTTAGGGTAATTTTTTATTATAATAATATTATTTTTTTAACCCTTATTTACCGGATTAACCTTTAACCATGGTAAATAAAATATTTACTGAAGTAATTATTCAATATGTCTAAAAATAAAAGTTACCTATTTACACAGTTTGAATATACTGATTAAAAATATGTAATACATTTTTCCAAATTCAAAACATAGAAGTGGCAGAAATTAATTTAAAATTAATTCCCGTTGTCAAAACAAAAAACGTGTTTTTAAGAAATAATAACTATCAAAAGATTGATACTTGTTTATGTTCGGTTTAATTGTGAAATTATGTACAATGACCAACATTGTATTAAATGGTAAAAATATATTCTAAATATACTTTTAAACAAATAAAATTCATAATTTATCACTATTAATTATTTTGATTAAAAAAGTTGTTTTTAATTAAAATTTAGTTATTTTCACTATTCATCAAAATATTAAAGTTATCCGAAAAGTACCAAAATTTTACCTTAGGATAAATTTGATACTCCGAATCCAAAAATGAAGTCCATTTTGAGAGATAAAATCTCTAAAATTTTAAAAAAATGTATTACTATTCATAACGGCTAGTTTGATCGGTTGTGGTGTGTTTTAGAACTCGATGTTGCATACAACACACGCTATTGCATTATTCAAAGAGAAGCATACCGTAGAAGCTTGGGGTGTTACATTCACCCCTCCTTCAAAAAATTTCGTCCTTGAAATTTCTAGAATAATACCGCTTGAAAGGACTTAGTTGGTTCTTCATCATAAGTTCCTCGAGTTCCCACATTGCCTCTTCCATCTTATGGTTTCTCCACAAAACATTTACCAGACGCGTCGTCCAGTTTCACAGTACATGTTCTCTCGTATCAATTATCTTGACGGGTTCTTCGCAATAAGACAGATCGGGTTCCAGTTCTAATTCCTCATAGGTGAGTACATGTGTTGGGTCAGGCATGTATTTCCTCAATAGAGATACGTGGAACACATCGTGAACTTTGGAGAGACTTGGCGGCATTGCCAATCGGTAAGCTACAGCCCCAATTTGTTCTAGAATTTTGAAAGGTCTGATGTACCTGGGACTCAATTAACCTTTCTTACAAAACGAATGACTCCCTACCATGGAGATACCTTTAGGAAAACATGATCACTGACTTGAAATTCCAAATCCTTCCTTAGATAATCAGCATAGCTCTTCTGCCTACTTTAAGCTGATTTGATGTGATTTTGGATTACCTTCACCTTTTCCATCGTTTCCTCCACCAGTTCTGGGCCTTCAAGTTTTCTTTCACCAATGTCATCCCAACAGGTTGGTGTACGACATCTCTTTCTGTATAACGCTTCATATGGTTCCATCTGAATACTCGAATGAAGGCTATGGTTATATGAAAATTCTACCATAGTTAAATATTGATCCCACATACCCTAAAAGTCAAGTGAGCAGGATCTCAACATGTCTTCAAAGGTTTGAGTAGTTCGTTCTGATTTTCCATCTGTTTGAGGGTGGTAGGCATTGCTCAAATGAAGTTCAATATCCAAGTCTTTCTAAAGAATTTTCCAGAATATTGAAGTAAAACGGGGATCACGATCAGAAACAATCGATAGGGGTACTCCATGAAGTCTCACAACTTCATCAATATATAGTCTTGCTAGACATTCCAGTGGTAGATCTTCTCTTATAGCAAGAAAATGTGCTAAATTGGTAAGAAGATCAACAATGACCCATTTTTCATCGTTCCTTATAGAAGTCTTTGGTAGCCCCATGACAAAGTCCATCATAATATTGTCCCATTTCCACTCCGGTATGGGAAGAGGTTGCATGACTCCTCCAGGCTATTGCCTTCCAGCATTCACTTGTTGACAAACCATACATCATGACACAAAATCAGCAATATCCCTCTTCATGTTGTCCCACCAAAAAAGTTCCTTCAAATCTGTATACATTTTGGTGCTCCTAGGGTGTATAGAGAAATTGGAACTATGAGCATCATCCAAAAATTCCCTTTTTAGATCAGGTATATCGAGAACACAAATTCTCTTGTCGAATTTCAAAATTCCTTATTCATAAACAATGTCTCTCAATCTCCCATCATTCACAGCTTTAATCTTATTTTGAAATTATACATCATCAGTTGGAGAACTCTTAATTTATTCTAGTAAAGATGGTTTGGAAACCATTTGAAAAAGCATTGATTTTTCACCTTCCCTGGTTATTACCATGTCCATCTTCACTAGATCCATTAAAATTGGATCCCTTTCAATTCTCATATTGTTCAAAACTCCATGGTCTTTTCTTCTCAAAGCATATGCCACCTTGTTTTCCTTCCCCGGGTGGTAGTGTATCATGCAATCATAATCCTTGAGTAATTCAAGCCATCTCCTTTGCCTCATGTTGAGTTCTTTTTCTGAGAAAATATACTTCAAAATCTTGTGATCAGTATAAATCTCACATTTTTTCACCATAGAGGTAGTGCCTCCATATCTTCAAAGAAAAGATCACAGATTCTAACTCAAGATCATGAGTAGGATAGTTTTGTTCATGAATTTTCAACTGTTGTGATGCATAGATAATAACCCTATCATTCTGCATAAGGACACAACCAAGTCCTTTCTCTGATGCATCACTATAAATAATGAACCCATCATTCCCCGATGGTAGAGTAAATATAGTATAATTGACTAATATTCTCTTGAGTTCTTCGAAACATTCTTGACACTCTTTTTTCCAAAAAAAATTATCCCCTTTACGTGTGAGCCTCATTAATGGGTTAGCCAATCAGGCACAATTCTGGAAGAAACGTCGATAATAACCTGCCAAACCAATAAAACTGCGTACCTCAGTTATACTCATAGGTGCTGGCCATTATTAGATTGCCTTGGTCTTAGAAGGATCAACATAGATTCGATATTTAGAGACAATATGGCTAAGAAAAGAAATATCATGAAGCTAGAATTCACACTTGCTAAACTTCCCATATAATTCATGTCTTCTCAGAGTATTCAGGATAATGCGCAAGTGACTTTCATGATCTTCGTAGCTTTTAGAGTATACTAAGATATCATCAAGAACTACCACCACAAATTCATCTAAATATTCCTTGAAAACTCGATTCATCAGATCCATGAATACAGAGGGTGCATTAGACAATCCAAAAGGCATTACAGTAAACTCGTAATGCCCATACCTGGTTCGAAATGATGTGTTCGGAATGTCTTCCTTCTTTACACACAACTGATGGTATCTAGATCGAAGTTCAATCTTTAAAAAGTATTGAGCTCCATATAGTTGGTCAAATAAATCATCAATGTGAGGTAGGATATAATTGTTCTTTATTGTTATAGCATTGATCTCCCTATAGTCAATACATAACCTCATAAATCCATCTTTCATTTTAACAAAAAGAACAGGGGCTCCCCATGGAGAGACACTAGGGAGAATAAATCCCTTATTACTCAATTCCTCTAGTTGTTTCTTTAGTTCAACTAATTCTACAGTGGCCATTCTATAAGGGGTCTTCGATATAGGCCTTGATCCAGGAATTAAATCAATGGAAAACTCAACTTCTTGTTCTAGAGGATGTCCAGGTAAATCTTACGGAAATACATCTACATATTCTTTCACAATAGGTACATCCTCTATTTGGACATTCCATTCCTCACCCATAGTCATTTCGTTCTGTTCCTCCCCAATAATTGAATTTAGTTGAGCTATTGGGGGTGGATCTAGATAAGAATTAGGTGGTGACGATTCTGCTCTAAAGATAAGTTATTCCTTATCATCATCATCAAAAATATTAACATCCTTCTTCTTACAATAAATCTTAGCATCATAGTCTGAAAGCCAATCCATACCGAGGATTATATCAAACTCAATCATAGGTATGGAGATGAGATCAGCAGATAAAGAACATTTACGTTCTCTAATAGTGACTAATTCACAAAACCTTGTTGCAATGATACTTCCCTTAAGAGTTTTAACTGACAACTCCCTTGTTATATCAAATTGGAAATATCTAATTTTCTTATAAAACTGGGAAGATATGAAACAATGCGATGACCCATAATCAAATAATGCATTTCCTAAACTTGAGAAAACCATTAAATTACCTGCCACCACCTCTTTTGGAGCTTCTACCTCAGCAGTAGTGATAGCATAAGCTTGGCCTTGATCCCTTGGCCTTTTCTGAGGTAAGTTATCCTGACGCTTAGGACATTCATTTGCATAATGTCCCATCTCCCTGAAATTGTATCACTGAACAATGGTATCTTCCTTCTTCCCTTTGTAATCATGATCTTGGTGGCCTTTTTCACCACACTTGTAACAGACACCCATTCCCTTCAAGAAAGTACCAGGGTGTTTCTACCCACATTTACCACATGATGGATATTCAATCTTTCCCTTCTTCCCCTTATTTCCATTCCTAGATTGATCGACATATCTATTCTTCTCTTTCTTTGATTTAAATTCATAAGACTTAGAGAATTCCTTTTCTGTCTTGATAGCACATGATGCAATGACTTCGTACGATGAGAAGGATTGTGAGACTAATTCTTGACGGAGAAATGGTTTTAACCCATCAAATAAATGATCAATCTTACTTCTTGGGTTACTTATATAATCTCTAGAATACCTTGCTAAACATGTAAAGTTAGCCTCATACTTTACGACATTCTCATCCTCCTTTTGTCTCAGACTCAGAAATTGCATTTCCATATCTGCTCGATTGTCACAAGGAAATTAATTTTCTAAAACCAAATATTTGAACTCCCTCCATTCCATATTTGATACTTCATCATCTTTCTTCGTTTTTTGAATCAATGACCACCATTGATCAGCATTTCTAGTGAGGCGGTAAACTGCCATGATAACATTTTCCCTTTCACTACTCCCCAAAGCCTAAAATATTTTCTCTAGGGAATTTATCCATTTCTCACCTACTAAGGGATTTGTACTCCTATTGAACATTGGTGGTTGTTTTCTCATGAATCGATCTAACATTGATCCTCCGCAATGCGGATCAGGGTGCTTCATACGGGTAAAGTTATTATTCATAACCTGAGTGAGTTGTCCTAGTATGGTGATTAGCTGATCGGCACCAGTTGCATCACCATCTCCACTATAATTATCTTGAGTAGGAGGGCAATACCTACATGGAGTGCGTGCATTGATATAGTTTCTATTTCTTCTACTAGGCACCATTTCTAAACAATGGCATAAACTAGGTCAGTTTATGAATCAATATACATAATTCCATACTTATAAAACACTTAAAATAAATTGAAATATTTATGGATATAATCCATAATCATAAAAATGTTTTCTTTGAGGAAGTATATACTCATAAACCCTTCATAATGATTTGTAAAGAAAATGAGTGTTATCCTAAGCGTATCCCCCTGGAGTGTCGTAACCAAGAGTGCAGCAAGGCTCGTTGTCGTGCACTATTTCTCGTTTGAGTCTATCTCAAAGCGGTGTTTTCGAGTTTTACCCCTAGGTACATATGTTCCAGAGCCACCTCTACCTGCTCATATCCAGACAAGGATGTATTTTCTTGGAAAAATCACAAAATCTCTACAATACCAAAATTCTAGGAAGTTCTTCTATACTAATCCTCAATGTCCATCTTAGGTATATGTGCTCTAATCAAAGTTTATCTAAATCTAGCTTCCAAGGTTTGTAATAAACTTCCTCTGATACTAACTGTAACACCCCAACCCCAGTTACCCAGAGTCGGTGCATTATTACATAACATTGGCATGATCACAAGAAAGATCAAATCTCGAAAGATCGGTTAGTTTAGTAGCCTTGGAAACACTAGATATATTCATAAAGTATTACATTACATCATAAAATGAAAAACTACTACAAAAACATATTGTCTCCATAGTCCACACTATATCACCACGTACTATCCCTGCAGGTCATTCATAAATTACTTCTTCACATCCTGAGAAAAATAAAACATAGAAATGGGGTGAGCTCAAATTCCCAATAAGGATAACAATATAGCGGAAGCTTTCATAAATAAGAATAAACGTTTAAGGCAATGTATAACTAAAAAAAAGCCTTTTAAACTTGAACTTCAACATAGTATGGAAAAAATAAAATGAAATAATGCCAATACATAATCACATGTATATTATTCTAATCGAATAATCACATGCAATATCAATAACCACTTTCATAATGATGGAATGCATAATGCCAGACTATCATAACCACATAGCCAAGGCCTCGTGCCAAGACTACAAATAAGATTTTGTCAAGGACTTGTGCCAAGACACTAGTTTGTCACCTAAGACCTACCGATGCATCGAGCATCTATATCGGGCTCCACCCGTCACATATTAAGTCCAATGCATTCCCATATGAAAAGGTTTAAACATAACATAAACATTCGTATTAAAACTATCATACGAAATGTAAACACTTCATCCATAAACTATGAATTGTATAAAAATAACACATCCATAGTCAAACATATCAAAAAACCTTCAATACAATATAGAAGTTTTGTATCATAATAAATCAACTTCTAATAAGCGTAAAATCCATCAAAGGATGTTGACATAGATGAAATCAAAACTCTTTTTAGAGAAATATCTATTTATATTTTGAAATCATTTAAGAATCATATATTTATAAAATAAAACATTTTCATAGAAAATATTCTTATAATATTGTAAGGGAAGCTTCGACGATTTTATAACGGCGGAAAATAGCCGCTCCCGCCGTATAAGTTAAAAAAACATTCTTACCTTAATTATGCCGAAAAGGTTAAAAAGAACCTTGTTTTGAAAACAGCTGAAAGATTCCTTTATAAACCTCTTATAAAAAGTAAAAAAGGGAATAAATTTATTTAACCCATATTCTTTTAAATAGTAAAAATGTTTGAAATACATTCTTAAGAAACATGGATGTGGATGATAAGGAAATCTCAGTAGATTATTACGTATAAACAACCTCAGATAATGAATAGATTGTGAAATAACCCTCACCTTGTACTTTTCCTTGGTTGGGGTAGGTTAACCTCCTGTATAATGGTGAAATAATTGTTATTAAATTATACAATAATCATATACATTAATATGATATCATATATGATCTTTTAACATTGATTTGTTAATAATATCGTAGTATTATCGTTGTTTCGGGTGTTAACTTACTCGTTTTCTTTTATATGTTTTGTTACATAAGCCGTGTTTTTCATGGATTGGTTGTATCTTAATAATATCCAGAATGATATAAAGTCCTTAGATACTATTATTAATCATAAAATGATAATTATACTTGAATGGATATGATGGAGAATGAATCTCATCGCGTTCGTGGAGACGGTAGTCCATACGTACGCACGAGCGACACTATCATTCTTTTGATATTAAAATAATATATATTTCGATGGTATATCATATATAAAGAATCATTATCAGGTTATATTTATTATTTACATGAGTTACACATCAGTATTATACCCATCCAAATAATAATTTATTGAATAACAATTACACCACGACGTGGAGACTGTAAGCCCTACATATGCACGTATGGTGACATGTTATTCAAATGATGGATAGAAATGAATATGGTTTTAACATATTTATAATAAAATAACAGTATATATAAGATACTGGAGTTATTATTTTTTAATGGTAATAACAAATAAGGAATAAGTGGAAGAAGAAAGGAACTTGGAAAAGGGTGGTGAAATCATTACCTCTTCTTCGGGTTCTTCTTTTTGATTTGATCAAAAGGGATCTTAGGTTGGATTTATGACTAATGTAAGGCCTCTATGATCATGTTAAGGAAGTTGAGAGAGTATTTGGGGCAGATTTTGGCTGAGGCAAAAGGCTTTGAAGGTGTGAATTAATGATAAGGGGGAGTTCCCTTTTATAAGAGGGGTGAGGGCCACCTTTGGAAAACCTAGAAATATTATTTTATAATAAATTCATATTCGGTTTCTATTGGCTCCAAAATATATTATATAAAGTTTAAGGTGGGGATGTGTCAAAAACCACTCAACCAATATAATTTAGACACGTTTGGGTTACTATATTCACCTTATCATTAAGTAGTAACACTTAGTTAATTAGTTTCACTTTTACAATGTCTCTTTGTATTTTTATATTATATGGTTAATAAACATACTATATACATCCAAGATACCCCCAAGTGGTCCATTAATTATACACCTATCATTATATAAGTCTCTTGGCCGAACCTTATATTTTTTTAAATTTAATATCAATTAATAATATAATATTTGTTTTAAAACATCTTTTTTGTCAATTTTGACACAATTCAATAATTGATTTTTGTAAAAATCATAACAGAATTATTTCTTAGAAAAATGTTAATTAAATCATTTATAACATGTAATATTAATTTATTAAATTATTTTAATTCATAAAATCTCTCAAATTATATTTATTTGGGTATCTACAATATCAATTATTTTAATTTTTCACTATTATGGTAATTACTGCATCACCATTGGGTCATAAATAAATTAAATTATTTAATGTATAAAAATTATAAATAAAATAACATTATGTAGGAAATATTTTTATATTTATAATTAATATTTATAGTCGAAACTCCTATATGCATAACCCTATGTAAAAATTGTTTATCTAAAAGATATATGCTTGTGTCATTTTTGTATTCATTTTACCTTAATTAAAATAAATTGTCCCTACCACTTACAAGTGGCACCATGGGGTCCCAAAATCGACCCAAAGATGCCCATGATCGGACATGTATCTACCAATAAGGTCATGACGTGTTTTATGGAAATTTTTTATTATTATAATATTATTTTTTAACCCTTATTTACCGGATTTACCCTTTAACCATGGTAAATAAAATATTTACCAAAGTAATTATTCTAAATGTTTAAAAATAAAAGTTACCTATTTACACAATTTGAACATCCTGATTCAAAATATGGAATACATTTTTCCAAATTCAAAACACAGAAGTGGTAGAAATTAATTTACAATTAATTCCTGCAGTCAAAACAAAAAGCGTGTTTTTAAGATATAATAACTATCAAAAGATTGATACTTGTTTATGTTCGGTTTAATTGTGAAATTATGTCCAATGACCAACATTGTATTAAATGGTAAAAATATATTCTAAATATACTTTAAAACCACTCAAATTCATATTTTATCACTATTAATTATTTTGATTAAAAATGTTGTTTTTAATTAAAATTTAGTAATTTTCACTATTCATCAAAATATTAAAGTTATCCAAAAAGTACCAAAATTTCACCTTATGATAAATTAGATACTCTGAATCCAAAAATGAAGTCCATTTTGAGAGATAAAATCTCTAAAATTTTAAAAAGCAGATATTACTATTCATAATGGCTAGTTTGATCGGTTGTGGTTTGTGTTGGAACTCGATGTTGCGTACAACACACACTGTTGCATTATTCAAAGAGAAGCATATCGTAGAATATTGGGGTGTTACATCTGAATTCACCCCCTATTGAGTTTCCTACTACGACCAATAGATTGTTTCATCGATCATCATATGTGACATGGTGGAATTAAATCAGATAAAAACTATCACTATGATTGATGAACTAAAATCCATCCCTGGTTGGATGAATCCCATAATTTATTATCATGAAAATGGTTCTATCGTAAAGGACCGAGCTAGAAGTGAACATGCCTGATACAGAGAAGAAAAATTTACCCTTCGATATGGGGAAAATGAAAAAAAAATAACTATAAAAATTAGTATTTAATGTAATACTCCTATGATTAATAGCATAAATAATGATTCTCACTTTTCTGCAATAAGTCCACTCAGGTTCCTATGGCACTCATCAATCTGGTACCAGGAATTCTCATCAAATTAGGAGGCTTGGTATCTAGTAGAAAATAATGATACATGACCATGTACTATTTTCTAGGAATTTTCATGACTACTAATTTCCAATAATGTAAATATATCACCCCCCATAATTTCCACTTACAACAAAATATTCATGATAATTTTACATATTGGTAAATAATGTTGTGGGAACATAACCCATATCTATAGTTATGAAGGTTATGTACATCCTTACTACTACTGAATTCTTTTCAAATTTTGATAAGGAAATACCACACAAGGAAGTCAGTATGGTGAAAATAATTAACATCATGAAGTACAATATAATCACCATATTCAGAGTCCCTTACATGATAGTGATGGAAAAAGACACCAACTTTTGTTCTAGAAATTTAATAAAATTGTTCAAGGAGTACAACCATAAGTCTAGCTATTAATCTCACTATCATGCAGCAGAAAATATATTAATATAGGCCTTTACTATGATTCTATTAAATATAATCCAGACGATGGTGGAAAAGGGTGGTAAGTCCTATCCAGACAAGCTCATACATGCTTTATGGGGATACCATACCACTTCATGCACTAATACTCAAGAAACTCCATATTCATTGTTGTATAGATTTGAGGTTGTATTTATCATAGAAATAATCCTCCCCCACATTTAAAATCTATCTAGGGACATCTCTAAAATGATGATTAATCACATAGGTGGCTTCATGAGTTGGAATATATTGATAAGAAAATGTTTTTTGTACTACACAACCCTCAAGTCCATTAGAATCAGATCAAACAAGACTTCAATAAAATGATTTTATTCACTTATTAATTAACAGATAACTGGTATTTGATATCATAACTATAATGATACTATGAAATAAACCTCTAAAAGTGGGACCCAAATGGGAAGTTCCTTACATCTTACATAAGATTTATCTGAATATAGATTACTCATTGAACAAAATGGATGGGTAACACGTTATTCCCCACACCAATGTAAGTTTAATCAATGATAAATTTTCATAGATTCCATAAAATATCAAATGTCTTGGGAAAATAATGTTGAACTGTATGGAAACCTTCCTAACTGCATTATATTTCAATTCATGTAAGACATCCTGACCAGACATCAATAATCTGAAAGGAATATTTTCTAACCACATAACATTAATGTGCATGGAATATGTCCTAAAAAATTTTTCTTAAACTTCAAGGAACACATATTAACCAAATGATGTTAATATTAAAGGAATAAGTCTTGGACACATGACGTTAAACTATAATGAAAATTTTCATTTCACATGATTTTAAACTACATGATATATGTTTCCTTACTGAAAAATATTAGACTTCTTGGAACAAGTCTTAGAAATAAAACTGTAAACTGCACAGTGCCTTACATCCATAAAAAATGAGTTTAAACATCATAGAAAATGTTACTTTGTTGATAACCCACTGCAAATAAGATATATCTATGGAAAAGAATTATGCACCCCATCCTAGTTTGTGAGTCATAGCAACAAAGGTAATTTCCCCATTAAAGAAATATGCATTGAATAATTCTTTCAAGAACAAGATGTATTGAGATTCGCAAAACTGAAATTCTCAGTCCAACTGAAATATATACATCCTTGTCTGAATACATTAGATTGTTTTATAATTACTTCAGTAGAAGGTGTTAAAATATATTGTTACACTATCTACTAAGCATATGATGCATTGGGAAACTAGCTCAGGAATCCCCACATCAAAAATTGGATGCCTCTCATGAAATAATTTCCCAAAAGTCTTGACAACACTTATAGAATTTCAATCCTTCTTTTCTCATCTAGTAACATTAATCCATGCCACTTGAGGTTGAAATATATAGTTTTTTAGAACTACATACAGCTGGATTCTCATTCTAATAAGATTCATTGAGATGAATGGGTCCCAATTCATATCCCAGCAACCACATGATCCAAAATTATGATGCATTTTATTTTAATAACCTCTCTGCGGTGAATGAAACAATTTTTATTCTTTGTTTCAAAAAATAGTCATACCTTACTTATGACTTGGTATTATGGTAATGGATTATCCAGATGACCAACATATATCAATTCACAATTTTGTTAGAATTGTCATAGATGAATGAACTTAAATGGATCATCATGTGTCCTTTCCATGTGACACTAATCTCTATGTTTTATGTCTTTGGCATGACATAAGATTGCAAATTACTATAGTCCTTTCATGAGATAACCATTATCCTTAATTTTGGACTCCCATGACAACAATATTAATGAACTATGTGTGGGTTGATTCCTGTCTTAATAGGGAATTTAGTGATACCAAGAAATTCAATCCTAGGTCTATCCATAAGAATCAATGAGAACAATTCCACTCTATTTCTGTGGTTCAGACCTATGAAGTGTGTTTTCAATTCATGAACTATGCGTGGGTTGATTCTTTTCATCATAATATATGTACTGATGACCGAATATCCAATCCTAGGTCAAATTGAAAAAATAAACGGGAAAAATACCCTCTATAAGTTTGGGTCAGACCATGATGGAGTGTTTCGCATTTAAGAACAACATGTAGCGAGATTACTATAATCATTGGATATGTAATAAACCCCTAATATCTTTTCCTGGGTCTATCCTCATCAATAAATGAGAACAATGACTACCATGTGTATGGTTCAAACCGTCCAATAGAGTCATCTATTCATGAACAATGTATGTCTTCATTCCTATCATCACATGATTTGTAGAGACACTCAGATCCCCAATCATGGTTCTAGACAAAACAATCAATGATATAAATGCCACCCCCTCTACATAGGGGTTACACCTATTTTTAGAGTCTTCCATTTAATAATTTGTGGCTTGAATCCTATAAATACATGATATGTAGTAATTCATGTATCTCCAATCATGGTTCCAACCGTAATAATTAGTGGGAATACATCAAAACATTTATTATGCGTCATACTTTAATGGGGATTTTTACATTTAAGAAATATGTTTCTCTTGATTCCTATTATCACATGGTACATAGTTAAACTCAAATCTCTGATCCTGGTTCGATACATAATAATCAAAAATAATAACTCCCCCATCCACGTATCGTCCAAACATTCATGGAGAGTTTCCCACTAATGAACTACTTGTGGCATGATTCATGTAATTTCAAGATACATAGTGATGAATGGATCTCTAATCCTGGGTCCATACAAAATAATCAATGAGAAAAATCCCCCACTCTACATGAGGATAAGACCTGTGTGAATAGTTTACCATTATATAACTTCATGTGTCTTGATTACTTCCATCACAAGTTACATAGTGATAATTGGATAACTGATGACAGGTTCAACTTTAATAATAAAAATGCTCACCTTCCTATGTACAGATCATACCTGATCATTGAGATTTCATGAACGAACTATGTGTGTCTTGATTCCTAACATAATAATATATGTATTGAAAACTAGATCCCAAATACATGATCCAACCACAACATTAATGACCAAAATTGACCCCTCCAATATATAGTACAGACCTATTCAAGGAACTATCTATGAACTACATGTCTCTTGGTTCTTACCATCACAGGATACATAGTGACACATGTACCATTAATTTCATCCCCATCCATGTACTGCTACCCCTCCTGGCCATATCCCCTCCATAAGAGTGAGCTTTATGCAGTGGAATACACATAAGGAGATGAATATCGTATGATACAAGCCTTAAAAAATGAAAAATATATAACTATTAAAAATATTAATTAAAAATAGAATATATAACATTTAAAATAGGGTCTAGTGATACCATAAAATTCTGATTATTCATATATCAGATCTATTTAAATATTGATTGCATAAAAAATTATTTTGAATAAAAGGGTTCAAATATATGGATACCCACCAATGAGGCTATGAACAAATAAAAGGAATCTACTATAACTAATTTCCACTGAATAGTTCAAATTTATCTAATAGAACCCTTTAACAATTTCATGTCAGTTTCCACATCATTACCATATGATGTTAAATTTTAAGGAAAATTCACATGTTGCATGATGTCAGGCTAAAAAATAGATGAATTACCACAACATGATGCTATAATTTACATGCCATCAGCCATCATCATTCATCGTCAATGGAAAAAAAGAACCTGACCTTAGTTAACCATAGTACGATGTGAATTCATCATCATTAAAGCACATCATCTCATAAATCATATTCCTTATCTTAAGAACCTAAAGATTTTAAAAACAATTCCTGAACCGTCGAAAGAAATATAGATCTATCTTATTGATCATTCTGGTAAAATCTATGGGATTTGACATTCCAAAAATTAACAAATTGTCTATATAATTTTTTCTTTCTTCTCATTGTAATACTAGTTTCAAAATGGAGGACCATATCACTTTATAGTGTTCTAGGTTATCCACAACATGATCATCCCATTTCATTACTCTTACAATGAGACCATTGATCCATGAATCAACAAAATTTACTCCCAACCCAAAATGATGTTGGATTACTATTGACCATGGGTATCATAATGAGGCTATTATGTCACATTCCCATAATACCAAGACCATGTGTTTCACAACCTTGAATTATGTTGACTATTGTCAAAGATTGAGGAACATAAACATTATCCAGTGATGGCCTAACTCAAAACACCAAACAACTAATCATAAATGATACATGAAACATATTAGATTAAAACCCCATAATGGGTCTCCTTATAAAATTAAATTTCTCTACTCCCTAACTCTACATCTCTAGAGTATAAGATAAAAGAGTGTGCATAAATAAAAAATAAATAAAGATCATAGGGCTAATTTTTGGGCCTAGTAAAATCAATATGTGTTTGATTCTCCCCTTAGTTTGGGGAAAATTATAACAATGATTTGAAACATAACCTCACAACAATAACATGTTCACTAGGAAATTTTTTTAAGGTACTTGATCCCTTCTTAAATATTATATTTTCATAATCAGCCTTCTTGTATTTTTTGTATGAGAAGTAACAACCAACCCATGGAATAAAGGATCCATTTCTATTGATTTTCCCCTACAAAAAACTATAAATAGGGACTAAATAATCGATAATGGACCACTCAAGAATTTGTTGGATAATTGAAAATAATGAAAAACATCATGTTCTTAGAATATTTTTGGACTTAGAGATAAGTTCCTCATGAAACCTAGGAGTTTTGACCTGACTGTATAGAACATGGGCTCAATCCATTTTCAATGGTTGAAAGGTACCCATAGGTTCTCACCCCAGTAAGCTCAGATACTCCTATGAAATGATTTAAAAACCATTACTAGAATATTTAGGTTGATTCAACACCCTTGAAATTTCATATCCACATTCTTTATCATTTCTCAATGTTGTAATTCCACACTACATTCTTGAAATTTTTGATAACCCACACCTCATGGCTCGAAACCACATGATGTAGTACTTGTGCCTTCCAACAAAAAGATAATATTTTCTAGTGTTCTATAACCCTGGTTTGATATCCTTCTATCACCCTTAACCTTCATCTACCAATCATTTGAGTTTTCAAAAATATTTAATGGTCTGTGGAAAAGGATTGGGGTCACCTACATTTTGACATGCATTTAAGACTTATGGCCTCATGAATAATCCCTTATAACCTACAAAATAGTGGCATCCCCATCATGAATATAAGTTACTCTGATCCTCATGATACCCAAAGAAATGATGGAATATATCAAGATCATATGTATTGTTTGGGTCATCCCTAGTATATATTCCCTATACCATAAAAATCAGGTAAATATCATTGACATGTGAATTAGTCTACCCATATTCTAATTACCCATGTGGAATCAGCATCCTTAATATTTTAGCATCCACTAATACAATTTTCAAAATCTATAATGGATCATGGGAAAGATTGGGGAATCCTATAATTTATTAGGAATTTTGGACTTATGTGCTAATGAAAAAGGGATTCCATCCTACCCAATAGAGACATGCACTCTTATTTAGAAATTAACTTCAATCCCTATGAGCCCCCATGACACGATAGTGGACCTCATCACCTTAGTGTGTTTTGGGTCATCCTTTACATGTCTACACCATTCTATATACATCAATGATGTCCTAGAATTAATAATTTAAAATTAATATCTTTTTTATGTCCGTACTACATGACATTAAACTACATGGAAAATATACCTACCACATGATATTAAACTACATAGAAAAAATTTACCACATGACATTAAAATAAAAAACAAATATCTGTATCACATGAAATTAATTGGAATCATGATAATTACATCAACAATAGTATATTACTAGTAATAGAATTTTTGATCTGTAATACATAAAACTATATAAAAACAATATTATGAATTTCAAAACTATAAAACAACTAATTAAAAGTGACATAATTCTCATCCCATTGAAAACATGAAAAGGGAATGCTGCCAAAAAATGATTCTATACTCATTGTTCAGGAACATTTTTTGGATCAATTATAAAAAAATGACCCACAAAACTAAAAATGATTAATTTTTTTATAAAACCCCCCATAATAGGGAATCCTATGTAAAATACATGTCCACACCTGCTATAGAATCCCCCACACATGATGTTTCGGGAAATGTTTTCCAATATAAATCAAAAGATGAAATTCATAAATAGATCATTACTTGTCACTATAAAAAATCATTCCATTCCCTCTATGTCCATTGACATTAGTAAAACAATTGATCATTATCCCTTAAAGATATATATTTACTCAAACCACCTTGTTATAATCAAGTGATCTACAAAAAACTATAGCAGGTTCAACAATGAGGGATCTAATGTTAGAGGTAATTTTGGAGAATTTAAGAAGAAAAAGATATTTTTATATAACAATTCAAATCCAAGCATTTAGGATTTGAAAGTATTATTAAAGGATGGGTAACATTGATGATTCATATAAAATCAGATAAATGAAATATCATTCACATCATAAATAAGAGAAAATATGGACAATGACATGAAAATATGAGACAATTAATTCATTGAAAAGGTGATAAAATTGGAATCTCAAATTTTCATATCCTCTCCCATGATTCCATGAAATAGAAAACAGTTTTGATGATACAAAAAAAAATTGTCTCGGGTGAAATTTCCATATCATTTAGAGTGTATGAGGAACTAGTGATTGATATGTAAAATATTGTCTACCCCTCTTCTTATTTTAACATGTGAGGATAAATATTACAAATAAAAGATGATAACTCTTAAACTCATTTCTCAATTGAGTCCAATAAATATGATGATTCCTTAAGATGAGATCTCAAATCAACTATATATTCTTATAATTATGGTATTTATGTATTCAAGTGGTCAATATGAGAATGTGGATAAGATATTATGTGACCTATATTTTAAATATACTCTTACTCATCCATTATCGATTTGAAAAAAGAACAGTCAACATCATAACTGATTTGGACTTCTCATTGTTAAATAGTAGTTCTTAGTTCAATATAATTTTAAGAGTGATATAGTATAATATCTTACAGTCAAATATGCATCACCCATATCATGAAAAAGTTGATGAACACATTAATTTTGGTAATGAAACATCTACAAGGGGGTGCTACTGATTATTCTATGAATATTCAACCATATAATCATTTTTTGTTCTTGGTCCTCTAAAACTATAGCGGTAGGTACCATAGGGGGCAGGAGAATTGGATGACATAATAAAGGGTAAAAAGATGTAATTTCAGGAATACTTATCTAAAATGATGTATCATTCGTTTTTAATTACTAATGACTAGCCTCCCATGAAAAATATACCCAGTAATGGTACATTTTTCACTACAGTGAGATCACTTACATGGATGCTTTCTTGACTCCTGAATCAACTCCCATGTTTCTAAAGATATGGGGGCCATTGAAGCACATGGTTTTTACACATAGAGGAAAAATATAATTAGTTCACAACTATAGTTGGAATTCACCCATGCGAGTTCATATACCTAATATTGGATGATCTAGGAACCAATACTAATAAGAATTATCTCATCATATGTGTCTTCAAACACCAACATAATTCAAAATTTATGAATGGTCACATGTTTTCATTCTTCCCACACACTAGCTGGAGAGATTGATGATTTCCTTTTAATGAAGACAAATTGGAGTGAAAAATAATATGGGGTTTATGGATAATAAATTATCATATTAGTTATATGGTCCACAAGAACCCCATTCCATATAGAATGTATTTATGTCCTCGCATTGTGAGATCCACTACAGTTATCAACAATTATGCCAAAAAGGTTCAGGATAAGTCATTAATTTGAAATGATCATGTCATCTCGACATCCCAAAATCTTTTAGGACTAAATGGAATCCCCTATACTCTATAGATATTCTACAAGATTGGACAGACTGAAGCATTGGGGATCCCATTAGTATTATGATATTTTTTTAGAAGAAATGATATCATTACCAATTAATAAGAACTAGAAGGGGATGCCAAACCTCTAGGTAAAGTTTCCTTACTGGATATTCCATAGGATAAGATATTAATAAGAAATATCAATTAAAACTAGGTTTAGAAGGTACCACTCTTCCAATCAGATTTCCATCACCAACATTCCCACTCGAATTCATGATTGATCACAACAAGTAGTAAAATACATACATTAAAAAAATGTATAAAACTCCCCTAGATATAGACTTTATGATACCTTCATACTCACCTAATATAGTTTTGAAGAATACTCTCCAACATAAATGATTTTCCAATAATATCCCTTAGGATTATGAATCAATCTTGAAGGTAACCAATGAGGGAGTATAGTTATTGGTTTCTACTTACTATGACATATGAAAATGTTGATGAATTCCTTAAAGGAAATAACCTAGCATTGATTATAATTATTATTTAAACTCTACTTTGTAATTATAACAATTTCCCTTTAAATGGTCGGATTTTGATTAGGGTTATCCTAAACTTCATCGGTAGGAATAATCATGATATAAATCTCCCCAAGATGAGATATCACTCCCATCTAGTAAATATCATAGAGGATTATCCATACCTCACCGTGAGACATGTGATATTAATTTTTTATTGGGAATGGATTTTTAATCCTCTATTTAATGATTTTATAATGAATATGGATGATGAAATATGAAATCCATGTTTCCCTTTAAAGAAGAAAAGTTCATAGCTAGTTGAAGAATATTGAAAGGCTCCACCTTATTGAGAACAAAAATTCCAATTCATCATAAAAATTATATCCTGGTCACATGTCCTATTTGGAACTCCATGGACACATTATATTATTTATAGAGGTGACAATTATTCTTGTATAAATATGGCCAATTTGATGGTGGGTAAATCTACAACTATCTAGACCGTATGGGATGTTAAAAAATGTTTCAGACAATCCATGGTATTTTACCCTGACCATTTGAAAATATATGGAAATAATAATTTGAACATAATAAAGGGAAAATGATAGAATAATAGATATAGAATTGTAATTAATTTATGGAATAATACCCACATTTAGCAGGCCAAATATATATGAGTGAAGTTGGTGTTTCTGACGATATATATGATGTTCGTGTAGGAGAATCTCTATCAAAGTAATTTTATCAGAGCACACATGATATCGTGGGTCACCATTATGATTTCAATCATTCTTGGCCCTCCAGATATCCATGATAGAATAAGTATTAGTTTTATAATATATTTATATGATTACAAGAACATGTATGATGTGTGAAGTGAACCTTCAAAAAGAAGTCCCTGACTCTAATAGCATCATTTGAATCATATGACCCTTTAAAGGATTTGTGACTACAAAACCTAATAGGGGTTTTAAAATCAAATAACCCAGAAATACCATTTCAATGACATAACCTAGAGATCACCACATGAATATTAGAACCCATGGATCTTCTTGCAAATATTTGATGTTTCATAATACTTGAGATCACGTGACTGTAATATGGTCATGTAAACAACATGATGACCATGAGATTATGCGCCTGATCCATCAAATCATGTCTATAATGAAGGATAATAATATGGCTAAGGACCAAAGTCATGGTTCAAGAATATTTTTAATTTTGTTTAATGATTTTTTTGAACAATTCTAAAGATAGAGAAATCAAATGTTGAAAAAACATGAATGTATTTCATGAAACCTTCTCAAAAAATAGAATTTTGATCAGTTCATGTGTTGAGTTATTGGAAGGGAAATATTATTATGAGGTATTGAGATGGATTCACATGATGAGAATAATAAAAAAATAACTATAATTCATATTCACTAGTGTAATTTTCCACCCATCACTCCCATATTTATAGAACATCCCTTGGAATACCAAAGGTCACGTGGAATAAAAAACATATCTCGAGGCCCGGATTAGTGGAATTCGTAAGGACTCAGGTGGGTATTTACATTCCTCATAATGGATTCCTCATTATATTGGAAGACTCTAATAAGGGTGGAATTTGTTTAAAACCACTAAGTGATCATCTTAATAACATAGATTGATGAAAAAAATAATTATTATTATTTTTTCTGTAAAAACAATGAAAGACTGTCCAGATTTCAATATAGCTAAATCATGTGGATCGTGTAACCTCTAGAAGTACATGTTATCATATGACCATAGAAGGTCATGAGAATTAATCATGCATTGTACTTGATCTTAATATGATCATTTTAAACCCCTCTTAAAAATATATGGATCTTGTGAAGTAATCTAGAAAATAATTGATGGTCATGAAAAGGTTCCCATACAAGTTCCTCTAGTCATGAAAATTTGAAATCATTTAATTCATTAAAATCACCCAATTCCATTATAAAATACATTCTTAAAAAGGAGGAACCCTAATGTTTTAGATAGGTATGTTTATCATCAAATTATTTTCTAATGTGATTCTAAATACCCAACTAATTCTCATGGTGACATGTCCATCTTTTTGTGTGAAAACTTGTAGGCATGTAACCTTGACCATGAAAAAGACCCTAGAAACATCTATTCAATCACGTGATAACCGATCTGCACCATAGATAGGAAGATAGATTATCCATGAAGGTACTATCACTATATATTTATATCCATCATTGATCATGGGACTGATCATAGATATGAATATTTATTTTTTGTTACAACACTTGTACACCATAATGAGTTATCGTACTACTCATGTGATTCCATCAAAAAAAATCAATGGGAATAGAATGAGAGAATTTTAAAATAAGGATTCAAATATATATTGGAATTTCGTAAGTATCTCATGGATTAAGGATTCATTGATCTTCATAAAAATGGATTATACCCAACTTGTGATCACCATTGATCATGTGAAGCCCATTTTACAAGCTAGATCAGTCTCAGGGAATAATTTTGAAAAACCATCATGATAAAGAAATAAGACCTTGATGAGCCATTATGATCTCATGAGAGGCCTTTGAAAATACACATTAGTCTTGAAAAGGACCTCAAGATTTTATTCATTAATCACATGAATTCACTTGTGAGGGATCCATTATCTCACGGAGGCTTTGAGATATCTCAGCTCAATGGTACAAAGACAACATGACATGTATATATGGTTATGTGAAATCTATTATATATGTAGAGTCTTAAGAAACATCGAGATGATTGAGCATTCTCACATAAAATATTTTTCATGTCACATATTGGATGACCTCATCAGGACCATTCGAAAATCCTGATGAAGTACTCCCTCCACTAACTCCTACTCATATCCTGGATTTACAAGCAATAGAATGTGAAATATAACTAGGGTAATGAGGCCTATAGATCCATCAAACTCATCACAAAAAATAAGACCACTACGCAATAGTGTGGGATCACACTTATTATAGAGTAATTACACATCACCACAAGAGACTTCCACGATGTAAAATAGGTGGAATGGACTAAGTATTCACTTAACATGAATATGTCCCTCACATTACCACTCTATAATCTAAACAATGGAAATTCAACTAGTTTGGAAGAATATGTGTTCATTTTTCTGCATGTAAACAATGTCAAGTGTATAACAACACTATACAAATGTATATAGAAATTACATCATTTCTAAGGAATACCTAAAACACTGCACAAATAGCATCCCAAAGACCGTATTAGTTTAGTGCCTTTAAAAACATGGAAATATAAAAACTCGTACATTAGTGAGCTATATTATCTTCAACTAGGTTCTCCAAGACATTCACCCCTCTTAGATAAATAATACATAAAATATATCTACATAACCTATGGAAGGAAACATTGAATGTTATGAGCTCATATGCTCTCTATGGGTGAACAATTGAGATATGTAAGCATAAACATGAGAATTAAGGGTAGGAGAATATGATAATACCATTATAAAATCATAAAATGAAAATAAAATATCTTAAACATGTATCATGGAATGAAGGATACCTATACATAAGGAAGTAATCATAAAGAAATAAATATCATAATCCATTTAATCATACAATATGTGTAATACATGGAGATTGGCATACACATTAATGTGAAATATCATTACCTATAAGTGAAGATGAATTTATAGAACTTATCATGGATATTTATGTGTAAAACACATACTAGGATGGACACACCACCATTCTTAGTCATAATCCATTCCTTATAAGGTATCATGTTTCCCCATCTTCCCATAGTGGATCAGGATTCCCCATCTTCACATATCATGGGGACTACACTTACTGGGAATGAAAAACCAAAATCTTGAGTTGTTGTATTTTCCCTATAAGGGGGAAGGATTCCCCTTATTCCCATTAAAGATCAATCCCTTCAACATGAATCCCATCATTATATCATGAGATATAAATCATTACCCAAATCATTAAAGGGATATATAGTTCCACACATCACATAATAAAATTATACATACATGTTCCAGAATATAATAAAACATTCATCATATCATGACACATAAAAAGATATCGGTTTCATAAACAACATATTTGTTTCATCTTGAAATGGGGATGACCTTGTTTTTTTAAGGTTCAAACATTCCAATCAGTTTCTAACGGGTTTATTCGTAGAACCGGAAACATCCAATGATACTATATCCATTTGGACCTACTTTAAAAATGGTTCTCATTAGTTGTGGACTGATGTGGCTTAATAATTTTCATTGGTCAAGGGGATGGGAGGTCAGACTCTTCACACCTTTTTGGGGGTAATTATTTTCTAATCTGGGACTCTATTATAGATTTGAGTTTTGTTCGTGAATCCTTATTAATTTACCAAGTATGAAAATTAGATTTCCTTTAGATAATAAATGATTGATATGTATGATATTTAGAGAATATTTTATATATATTTGAGGTTCTTCATCGATAGAGAATCATCCGTATTTATTAGATATTCTTACTCAATGGTATCCTTTAACACATTATATAGAAATATCTTGGTCATTATGATAACCATACTGGTTTTAAAGCCACTCAGTGGGGCACTTGAAGTTTATTATCGTTCAGAAGGACATGGATTATTTCTGAGTTGAGATCATAACCACAGATGGGAAACCTATGTATTCTTATTAGAAATGGAATCAGAACCCACTTAGTTCGAGTGAAGAAATATGGAGTTTGTTCATGATTGATGGACCAAAGAAAGATGTCATAATTACTACGATCTAATCTCACATGAGTCTTGCTCGGTGTGAGAAACAAGAGGTATCAGTAAATCCTAATGATTGGGCGATGAAGATGCAATCATAATAAATAGTGTGGGGCTTATGTATGTATGACTTCCCAAGATAGATGAGTATTGGGATTTACAACATGGAGGAAACCCAGGAACAAGGTATATAAAGTTATATGTGCTTTATGGATATTAGGATACTTAACTTAGGGCTTTCTCCTGAGAAGGATGCCCAAATTAAGGGGGACTTATGATTGGGTGTTATTCCTAATAATGAATACAAAATCAAAAGAAACTAAGACTGGGGCTTACTCTTGAGAAGGAGGCCCAGGTTAAGGGAAATTATGATTAGGTCTTGCTCCTGAGAAGGAGGCCAAGGTTAAGGGACTTGTGACTAGGGATTACTCCTGAAAAGGAGTCCCATGATTAAGGTAAATTATAATTTAGGTCTTACACCTAACGAGGATTCCCATATTATTGAACATGGGGCTTACTCCTAAGGAGGGTGCCCAGATTAATGGGATTTGAGATTGGGGCTTACTCCTAAGGAGGATGCCCGGATTTTGGAACTTGGGGATTACTCTTGAGGAGGATCCCTAGATTAAATATTTTGTGACTGGGGATTACTCTGGAAAAGGAGGCCCAGGTTAGATAACATGGGGCTTACTCCTAAGGAGTATGCCCAGATTAAAGATCTTCTCATTTTAAAGGATGAAGTTTAATGAATGAAATCTCTATCCTTAGTGACATAAAGTAATGTAAATCATGAGGTTTTGAGAGATGATCCTAAAAATTCATTTCAGATAAGGAATCCAACAAAGGAAGCCTGCCAAAAATGGATTTGAAGAGGGTTTTGAAGGCTAAATCTTAAAGAGGAGAGGTGGATTTGATGAATAGAGTTGAATAGGCAAGAGGGGCACCCAAAAATAGGCAGGAGCGCAAGTCCTGTTTGGGCGCGCAAGTTCTGGTCGCGCAAGTATACTTGCACGATATGGGTGTACTTGGGAGATGGTTAACCCAAAAAGTAATACTTGGGAAAGGCTTGTCTCAAGACCTTTGTATTATCCTTAGAGGATTCCAAAAGGGTGGCGCGCATGTTTTGTTGATGGGATAAGGAGGCGCGCAAGTGTGGCCATTTCCCTTAAGGGTTAGACACTTAGGCTCGCAAGTGTTGATGAATTTCAACACTTATGCCTTATTCCCCTCTTTAGATATTTCATTCTAGGTAAGAAATTACCTTACAAGTGTTTGAAGGACTTCAAGAGGAGACTAGGGTGCCGAGAGCTTAAATATGACTTGTGGATTTTTCTGTCCTCGAAATGGGGGTCCCACAAGGGGTATTTATAGGCCATTTAGGACCTTGGGTGAAAAAATATTAGGGCACGGAAGTCACCTGCATGACCAATATGTGGCGTGCAAGTATACTTGCATGACCATAGTGAAACTTGAGGTACCCATGCTTAAAGAATTCCTTGTTCATGACTTTTTCAGTTTTTGTAGTTCTTCAAAGGATGAATCTCATTATGATTAAGGTATTCCCCTTTTTCAATCATTATACACTGTGACATAAAGGGGCATCAACAAAAGTCCCCCTAAATGTTGGATCTGAAAAATGAAAGAGGATTTGACTCTGAGGTAAAGGAAAAAACCACAGATTTTTTGGGCGCGCAGGTTTTGAGTGCACAGGTAGCGGCGCGCAAGTGTGAGCCGTGCAGGCTTTGACGCACTGGGGTATGGCCTTGCCTATAAATATGTGGTACCACTTCGAACAAATCACCCTACTCGAATGCTTCTGACCTCTCGGCGTGCAAGTATCTCTCATCATGCAGGTTTCTTGGTTTTCTACTCGATCGTTACTTCTTTGTGTCGCGCTTCTGCAGAGGTATTTGGACTTGCATGGTGATACATGCGTGCCCAAACTTGCGCAACACGATCAGACTTGCGCATCAACACAGGACTTTCATGCCATAATTCCTTATCCATTTTTTCAAAATTTGTTCACAAATTTTATGAAAAATAAACTTACTAAAAAGTTAATTATTTGATGTTTGTGCAGATTAAATGGCTCCCAAAAGAATTAGAACGGATGATGAATTGGCTAGAATGTATATTGATGATATGATGAACTTTGTTGGCCATGATTACTATAATTTCTGTGACAGTACTCCCCCATATTTGGCCAAGAACTTGAAGAAGTATCATCATAATTTCCCACAGAGCATCTACCTGCCTTTGTATGGCTATGGTCATCAGTAAGAATTCAACATTCCAGAGCCAAAGAACTATCTCCAGCATTCATGGTTTCATACTTACACCAATTTTTTTTTCAGCAAATGTCTTAGTTGGAGGATCATTTGTTAATGCTGGAACAGCGGAGAAGGCCTATATAATGCATCATAGCCCTTGTTCCCCAAATCCATAACCTCATAAGCCTGAGATGCAACCACATTTTTATCCCTCAATCTTACGAAATTCTCTGATGGATCAATCCAAAAGAAGGATGAAGAGTTGGGAATTTTGTCCTGGAGGAGGTGTGAAGACAACTTGGATGTGGGAATATTGGGTGCGACAAACCTGTGTAGAGTTTTTAGAGGATCTGAAAGGAACTGCAATATATGAAACCATCTGGGCAGGGAAGACATATGTCTACAGGAATGATGACTTTGTGCGGGAGCTAATCAGCCGTTGGATCCCAAAAACCAATTCCTTCAATCTGACTCATGGAAAAGTCGGCATCAGTTTCTAGGATGTCTACAAGATCTTGGGGGCTCCAATTTTAGGCGATAAGTATGATGAATTCATCCCTCCTAAGGCGACTTGGATTGATTCAGAGAAGACTTTGGCTTTGGCTGGGGAATTATTGAAAATTGTCTACAAGCTAAAGAACTCACAGACCTCCAAAACTCATTCTAGAAAGGATATTAATCTAGAGGAGTGGATGTATATGTTTCTTACCAAGAAGAATAAGAATGGGTGCACCTATAATCTTCCTACTACCTTCCCCATAACAGAGAATATGGGTACTTTTGGTACATTCTAGATGACTCTAGAAGTGGGAGAATTTGAGAAGTGGGGGTACGATGTGGATCTAAGAATCCCAAAAAAGACCTGTATGGCGGGCTTCTTAGCCTTGTGGCTCAGTGTTTATCTTCTGCCAGTCAGGGATTCGAAGGGAGGTGTTAGGCCAAGGACCTTCGTTGTTGCAGCCAAGTTGGCTGAGAGGAAAATAGTTGGGTTTCTCACCCGCATTTTGGCAAAGATTCACAGGAGATTACTCCATGTTTATATGGGTAAGTCTCCTTTGATAATAGTGTGACCATTCCAAGTTTTGTGGGGATGGATCGCCACTCCTTTCAGGAAATAAGCTATATATAACGGAGTACAGGCTCATGGAAGTTGTTTCAGGCCATTAGTGTAGGAAAATTCGAGAATTCTTCCGTTATCCCCAAACTCCTATGATATGAAGGTGAGGTTGATCATGTTCAAGAAATTCCATTTCTTTCCTTATGGAAACCCGCCAACCAGGAGGTTTGATGATGATGGAACAACCTTCCTAGAATTGAGGTCATATATGCTGGCTTTGTAGAGATGGTGTATTGGCCACCATGATTGACAGAGAGATTATATGCGAGGCCTATGCTCCATACAGATTTGCACGCCAATTCAAGTGGCGGCACTAGACTTTTGTATCCCCTTCTGTGCATTTCAGGTCAGAGCAACATCCAATGGTTTCTAGAAAACATTGGTTGCTGACAACTATGGAGAAGACTGAGGCAGTGTTTGATCTACCATTTACTGGAGTGGTGAGTAACTTGACTACATGATATGCCGATAATTGGTTAGAATCATACCTTGAAGGGGTACTAAATCATCCAATTCCACCGGTGGGGAAAAAGAATAGAACTATCGGGAAAGAAATCCTTCATCTGGAAGGTGACTCTTCCACACCTGGAGCTGATTCACCGAGTTCCTCACCCAGGGTTGAGTTTCCAGATTCTCAGGATGGGGATGATGAGGCACGACATGCGTCAAAGACGCCTCATGCCAGATGTAGTCCTCCTATCAGAATCAAGAGACCCACTCCATCTACTCCTTGTGAGTTACTTCATTGTGCCAATTTAATCACCATTATTTTATAAAGAAACAAGTTTTATTTTATTATCCTTTATCTATGATTGCTGGAGTTGGGAAGAAGCTGAAGTCAAAGATTACATGAACCTCCTCGCAGCCTTTGGGTATACATACTGAATATCTACAACCATAGGTTGTCCAGACATGGCAGAGTTTATATTGTGATGTAGAAACAGCCTGGTTGGATCTATGTGAAGGGATACACATCCCTGGATTAAGGAATCTTCTTGCTTCTACCGATATCTGTTTCGAGGATTACCCCGATGCAGTGCGGGCCTACATCAGATATCTGTAGATGTTCATATATTCAATGGATGATTCCATTCCTATCACCAAGAGAGTGAAAGAAATGATGGATCGTGGCACCACTGAGGGGACTGGTGCTTCCAGAGATGAGGAGTGGAATGATTAAGTGGCTCTTAAAGATGTAATTCTCTTTCCTTATTTTCTTTGCAACTTGATTCCAGTTAAATCTTTGTTACTCAAGGAAATTACATTCTTCATTCTGTATCTTGTAAAGAAAGGAACTACTGAGATCCCCTCACCACAGCATAGCCCTGGTGGAACTGCCATTGGAGATACTGAATCTCTTCACGAGTTGGGTGAGATATCTCGGGGCAAGCAAGCCATGGACGAGGAGTTAGAAATTTCTTTTCATTCTCCAATTTCTATATTTGGAGATGATGATGTCAACACTCCCAAAAAGCCAAAGAAGCAAAGGCATCGAAGGAAGAAATCCACAACTAAATGCTTCATCAGTAGTGGTAAGTCCTTTGAATAGTCATGAGTCTTAACCCATGAAAATATTGCTCATACATCTAGGGATTGCAGGGGCTTATTCAATTTCCCCTTTAAGGGATAGGACTGGCCCTCCTCTGAGGAAGACGAAGGGTGATGGTGAACAATCGCAAATTCATGCTAACTTGGCTTCTCCTGAAGGAGAGCCAGCATCTGTTCTCAGTACTGCTCATGTTGCTGCTATAAAGAGAGAATATCCAGCTTCTGGTAAATTAACAATGCTTCATAAAATTTTGAATGAAAAAATTAACTGACTTCCATTCCGTGATACTTTAGGCTCAACACTTTCACCAGAACATTTAGCGGCCGCTATAACTGATGCTGTAATTTTCTCTAAACAAACTGTCCACTGACAGTGGCCACGGGATGAGGGTCTCCAAGAAGACACATCGAACACTCCCACTGGTGAGACTAACCAGGAATATGGGATGTCAGTGGATGAAATGATGAAACTTGGCACATAATTTGAAGAATTTTTAGATCATGTTAAATTACCATGTAATTTAGAAGATTTTGGACGTGAGTGTTATCCTTCGTCATGTTAAACAATTTATTATCACATCTCTGACCATGATTGGTTGAAATGTGCAGTTCCATCTGAGAAAGCTAGTGAACTTCCAATGCCTGAAGGGGGTATAGACAACAAGACTATTGTAGAGACACTAGCTCAAGTGGAGCTGAACCCGGTAGAGCTTCTTAAAACCCATCCTGAAAATCCTATTGATGCTAGGAAATATGGGGAGGAGCCTTCTCATGCTGTTGATCTACCGTTGGGTAAGAGATAATAATATTTGTGGCTGCACTTAATTTTTAAGACAACTTAATCAATTTTTTTATCCTTTTAATCTAACCAAAACGTTTAATTGACTATGCAGGGCTATCAATTTCAGTGGCTAGATCTGGAGTTGAAGACTCAGCCTCCACCCCAATGGGAGTAGAAAGTGAAGTAACAAGGGTCAGGGGGGAAGGAGAAGAACATGGAACTTCTCTAAGTGCATTAATCCCAGACTATATTACCCATGGGATAGTGATGCTGAATCAAACCCAAGGGTACAAAATGTGCTCCAATTTTAACGTCGCAAGGCATGGAAGAAGATATGAAAGATCATATCTGAAGTGCCTCTTGAAGATCTTTCTTTGAAGATCTCATACTGTCATCCATGTTCATCATGTTGGGACTTGGCGGTTTTGGATATCATGAGATCCATAACATGGTAGAACAAGTCATTCTGAGGAGGGAGGAGAAGTAGAGGTACCATCAAGACCTAACCAGAGTGAGGCGGTTGACCAATATCAGTGAATTTGAGGTTGTAGTGTCCTACGTTGAGGCTGATCATGCTGAAAAATTGAAGTATCTGAAACATAAGATCAAGGAGAATGTTGTCCAGTAGATGCACCTTCAGCAACAGTTAGATTTTGTTAATGGGGAACATGACCAGATTAACAATTCACTGCAAGGAGTTCAAACAAATTGTATGAAAGCCATTTCAGATGACAAGAAAGCACTCCATCAAGCTGAAAAGGGTGAACCTGGCCGAGTGCATGAAATTAAATAGGCTGTTGATGAAGCTCGGGATGCCGTCAATCAACTGAAGAGTTAATTTGAAAGCCTCTTGTAATTTCCTGGAAAAGAGAAGAGACTCTAGTTTGTGGATGTCATTATAACTCTTGTACATCAATGAAAAACACTTCCATCTTCAATTTATTGAGGCTGAATTCTCTTTCTACTTGACTGAAATAATTTCCTAAGACAATGGCCCTAGTTATCATTGTCTGAATATTTCTAGGATTATAAAAATAACCCTAAAAACATTGAATCTTTTTATTGATTAATATTACCTAAATCATAAAAAATGTAGGTTTAGTGAGATGGGACTTGACTTTTGTTCTGAGATCCCTTTTCTTTTGTGGGAAATTTAATTTCATGCAAATCGGACATAAAAAGGATAATGTTTATGGGTGAATATCTTTGACTGAATGGATTAAAATTGACTCAATTCCTTGATAATTTATCAGAAAACATATTACCACATTCAAGTATGGGGGAAAATGTAAACTATGACTAGAGAAATTTTAAATCTAAGGAATGATATGAAAACAGGGCTAAAAGGCATTAGAAGAAGTATTTCCTAAGAGTAAAGTTACCGTTATTTAACAAACCTGTTAGGGGGTTGAATTATCCCGGGCCACTTAAGGTCATTGGTTGCAAAGTCAAATAATAGCATCTTTTGCCTGACATGTCCATTATGTAGACTATTTATGCAAGGACGCCTAAGGGATCGTGCTTCATAGTCAGTAAAAAGAACTCTCAGAAATTTTACTTTTCTATTTCTAAAAATCCAGTGAATGTTTATGGAGATTCAAATTTTCTAAAGTATGGAGTCTGTTGTATGGAGAGAGTTACTTGAATATAGAGAGGATATTTCCAATCAAGATTGTCAAATAATTGGATGAATTTCATTCCTGTGAAGGTCTAACCCAAATGCATGGAAGGGAAATATATACCATAGACTTAAATACTTTTAGATCATGAAAAAGAGTATGGGAAAAATATGTAAAGGATGGCTATTTTTGTGGATCCCTATAGATTGTCATTAAGACAAATTAGGAAATAAGAGGTTTTCCTCCCAAGAATGAAATTACCACTATTTGAAAAATCTTTTAGGGGGTTGAATTATGTAGGGATACCTAAGGGCATTGGTTTCATAGTCAAATAATAGTATATTTTGGCTGAATGGTCCGTTATGTAGACTATTTATGCAAGGCCGCCAAAGGGCACATGCTGCATAGTCAGTCAAAAGAATTCCTGGGTATCAGACATTTTGTGACCAGAAGTCAAGAAATGGGTTATGGAGATCTTGAAGTATTCAAGGTTAGGAGTATGTCACATCAAAATGGGCATTGTCCAATGCATAAAAGAGATACCTAGACCAAAGCTGACCATAACCATGTTGTGGCAGGGTCTTGAATTGAAATGATGGACTTCACTTCGTATTTCATAAGGATGGGAATCAAGCCATACATAGTTCTTGAAATACAATTTAACGTCATGTGGGACGAGAGTGTAGGAGATCTAAGGTTAGGGTCATAGAGCTCAGACCATAATAAGGAATACACATTGTGTGTTTTATAAACCTGATGTGAATGAAGACTAGGGTTTTCATACCACATTCATGTTTTTAAAGGGGGAATTTTCAGCCAAGGGAATGATAGTGGAATTTGGGGTTAGGCCCAAAGACTTGGGGATGGATTCGAGGGACACTCAAACATTCTTACGTATCCCATCAGGATGGGAATCATGCCTTACATAGTTCTTGAAATACCCTCTGTAAAGATTTGGTTCGTAAAAGTGAATGGTGAAATGGAACTTTACTACAATGATGGTTTGACCCAAAATTAAAGGTTCGAGCATTTACTTGTATTCACGTAGTCTTTGGAATATAACATGATTGTAGATCAATGTAAATAATGATTCTCTCTTAGGTGGAGGTGTCAAATAATGATGTAGTTTATTGTCTTACTGGACAAAAGTGCGAATAGTTTAAAGTCATATGCATGGAGTGGTGCTGCATAGTTTAGCATCATGTAGGTAGGATGTATGGCTATGAAGTTTAATGTCTTATAGTGAGGATAATGGGGGACTGTATAGTTTAACTTAATATAGAAAATACGATGGTGAACCAATGTAAAAAAATATTAGTTTTGGGAGAGGTTTCAAAAGTCAAAATCGTATGAGATGGAGGTGAGCCGATGTGAAGATGTTGGTTTTGGGATGCTTCACGGATCAACATCATATGAGACAGAGGTGAACTGACGTGAATAGATTGGGTTTGGGATTCTTCACGAATCCACATCGTATGATACATAGGTGAACCGATGTGAATATATTGGTTTTGGGCTTCTTCACGGATCAATATCGTATGAGACAGAGGTGATCTGAAGAGAATAGATTGGTTTTGGGATGATTCACGGATCAACCTCGTATGAGACAGAGGTGAACCAATGTGAAGATATTGGTTTCGGGCTGCTTCACATACCAACATCGTATGAGACAGAGGTGAACCAATGTGAATAGATTGGTTTTGGGCTTGAACCTTGGGAGGTTGCCTATGTACCCGGCCTAGAAGTCAAGGATCAATGTCTGTGTAGTTCGATTAAGAATGAATTGATGATCATGTTGTATTTGAGTACAATGACCTAAAAAATAGTGTTGGGACTTATGCATGGTTAGCGGCCCAGAGAGGGTGTTGTGATTGAAGTTTACTCTAAGCTCACATGAGTTATACTCAGTGTGAGAAACAAGAGGTAGCAACAACTTAACGATGCACATTTTAACGTCATGTAGGTCATATAAGGGACAATACATAGTTTAAAGTTATGTTGGATGAAAGAGGGACTGTGCAGTTTAATGTCTTGTGGTAAGGACTAAAGGGGGGGACTATACAGTTTAATGTCATGCAGTGAGGAAAAAAAAGTTTAAAGTCATATGTATGGACCAATGCTGCACAGTTTACTGTCATGTAGCCTGGACAACACAGTTTAAGGTCATGTTGGACGAGAGTGTATTTGTGTTACAGAAAATAATTCTTAAAGAATCATTCATTGGTTGGTGTTGTGATGATTTCTCCATCCATTGAGATTAATGAATAATCTCCATTGGAGTAGACCTTATGTATTGAGTAAGGTCCTTCCCACATTGGCTCAATATTTTGAGGCTTCTTTCCTGGTATCATTGTATTTATGAGAACCAATACCAATTATACCTGCACGAATGATCAAAGACGAACTTTTTTTGTTGAAAGCTCATGCTATTCAATTTTGATAGACTTCCAAGGGGTGCAAGGTGCACAATATTTTTTCATCTAATCGTTCCAATTCATCCAATTGCTTTCGATATTTTTCATCTGCAGATGACTGATCACAAATGGATACTCTGAGCAATGTTAATTGAACTTCAATGGGCAATACTGCTTCTGTTTCATATACTAATGAATATGGAGTTGACTGCGTTTCAGTGCGTGTGGTGGTTTGATAATCCCATAATGCATGAAACAGTTTATCAGGCCATGATTTGTTATCTCTATCGACCTTGTTTTGCATTATATTTTAAGGAGTCTTATTAAAGTCTTCTATTTTTTCATTGTCCTCTACATGATACCAAGATGAATGGTTGGATTTGATGTTGTATTCTTGATACAACTTCCTTACTTCAGTTGAACAGAAGTTGGTGCCATTGTCCGCCAATATGGTATGAGGGAAAATAAATATGTTAATGATGTTATAATTGATGAAGCTAACAATTTTTTTAGAACAAACATCTTTGATAGGTATTTCTTATGCCCATTTGGAAAAGAAGTCAGTAGTAGTAAGAATATAATTAAACTACATGGATGTAGCCGAAGGGTAAGGTCCTTCTACATCCTTTCCCCATGTGGAAAATGGCCATGAGTATTTAGTTGTGTAAAGCAAATCTGGGGGTTGATGAATGAAATTTGCACATACTTGTCAAGAGTGAAACTTATTAGTGAAATCAACACAATCTTGTATCATTGAAGGCCAAAAGTATCCAAGCCTTCAAATTTGATCAGATATTCTAGGTCTAGATTTGTGGGCACCACAGACTCCTGCATGTACTTCTTTCATGAAAACCATTGTATCTTCACCATCAATACATCTAAAGATAATTCCATCAAAACCCCTTTTGTAGAGAATTTTTTGTAGGTGATATGGGCTATCATAAAGAGTAAAATTGACCACACATAACTGGACTTGTTCATTCCCGGCTCTATCAGGTGGGACTGTTCCATTTTGAATGTATTCCCTAATAGGTGTCATCCATCTAGTAGTATGACCATATAGTTCAGAAATGGGACTAAACTCATTGATTCACTCTAATCTAATTTGAACATAAGGTGAAATTGTACAATTGTGGGAAAGAAAAATGATTTCCTCGTCCCGATATGGATCTACCAGAGCTGTGGCTATATTAGCCAGTGCATCAGCATGGGCATTTTGTGATCGCAGGGCATAAGAAAATGTCGGTTCTGAAGGAAATTCCACCATTAAATCTCTGATGCAATCATACAAAGGGATTAATTCTTCTTTTCTAATTGCATAATCCCCATTGACTTGTTTGATTACCTGGTCTGAATCACCTTTCACCTTTATGTGATTCACTTGTTCCTGAAGTGCCAACTCAAATCCTGCTATGACAGAATGATATTCTACTTCATTGTTTGTAACGCCTTCTCATAATAAGAATGAATAGGGTATCACTATCTTTTTTGGGGAAATAAGAACAATTCCCTAACCCAACTTTGTTGAATTTAGGATCTACCATTTTCTTCCTTATTGGACTTCTGGAAGCACCATCAAATTAAATGTCCCATGTTTGAAGATTCTCTTGAACAGAAAAGACTTCCTCATCAGGAAGTTCAATGTCTAAAGATGTATCTTCTACTGAAGGATGTTCAGCATGGAAAATCAGCCAGAGCTTGGAACTTTATTGCCTTTTGAGACACATACTGGATATCAAATTGCTGCAAAATAACTTCCCACCTTTCCAGATGTCATGTAAGCATTGGACGACTAATGAGGAATTTCAGTGGGTTATTGAAAAATAAAAATTGGACCTCATGATGTTGCAGGTATTGTCTCAATTTCCGAACTGTAAATATTAATGCTATGAAGCACTTTTCAATACTTGAATATCGGGATTCTGCTTCAAGCATAGTCCGACTGAGATAGTAAATGTTGTTTTCATTCCCAGCATCATTCTTTTGGGCAAGGAAGGCACCCAATGATCACTCTAAAGCTATCACATAAACAATAAGTGTTCTTCCTTCAATAGTTGGCATTAATACCGGTGGACTTAATAGATATTTCTTGAGAATATTGAATGCTTCTTGACATTCATCGGTCCACTGGTATGTGACTCCCTTCTATATCAATTTGGTGAAGGATAAACTTTTTCTAGCCAAATTGATGATGAAACGCCGAATATATGCTGAGTGTCCTTGAAGTCCTCTCAAGTCCTTCAAATTTCGAGGAGGTGACATACCAAGGATTGACTTTGTCTTCTCAGGATAAACTTTGATACCACGATGATGTACAACAAAGCCGAGAAATTTTCCTGAGGTTACCCCAGAAGCACATTTCAAGGGGTTCATCTTCAAATTGTGTTGTCGAAGTTTGTGGAATATGATTTACAAGTCAGCCAAGTGATTAGAAGGTTGTCTAGATTTAACCACCAAATCGTCTACATAACATTCAACAAACATCCCTAAAAAGGGTTTGATGATACGGTGCATGGCACGTTGATATGTTGCACCTGAATTTTTCAGGCCAAAGGGCATTACCCAATAGAAAAACACACCCTGAGGGGCTCTGAAGGCTATAGATTCTACATCTTATGGAGACATTCGGATTTGATTATACCCAGAATATCCATCCATGAAGGAAAGTACTTCATAGCCAGCTATTGTATCAATTAAGAGTTCTGTGATCATAACTGCACAATAATCCTTGGGACAATGTCGATTAAGTTCTCTAAAATCAATGAAAACTCTAATTTGTCCATTCTTCTTTTGCATAGGGACAATATTATCTATCCATTTCAGATATTGAACTTCTCTGAAGAAGTTATCTTTGATAAATTATCCACTTCAGCTTAAATTTTGGAAGCATAATTTGGGTTTGTTCTTCATGCGTCTTGCATAAATCCTTGATGTTCTTCTAGAAAACCCAAACGATGAGTAGCAACATTAGGATCAAGCCCTAGAATTTCAGTATAGTTCCAAGAAAATATATCTCGATTTTTCTTTAAAAATGAAATATACATTTCTTGCTATTCAAGACTCATGGCCGCACTATTTAAATTGGGGGTGGATTTTCTTTTGTACCTAGATTTATTTCTCTGAGTTCATCCACAGTGGTAGAGATACCCACTTCAAATGCTGGAGGAGAATCTCTGAGATCTTCCTATTCTTCTTTAACATGTGTTTCTTCTTCTGTTTCTACCTGCATAGTAGATGATGAAGCAGAATTCTCATGATCAAGAGAGATGTTAAAATTTGAACATATTGAAGAAGAGGCTATCATTTATGACCCTATTGATGATGATTGGTCTTCCTTGGGTAATAAGGAGGGGATGAAGGATTGAGAATCGATATCATTGTTCATCTCTGACATTGCTATAACTTATTCTAGCCTGGTTGATCAAGTGTAGAATTTCTGGATTTCAGCGGATGAAATGAAGACATCTCCATTTGAGCATTCATCATTACTTGGTGAATCACCAATTTCTCCCATGTTGTCTAGCTTGATTGTCGTAATTGACATTATGGAAGTTTCCATAAGAGTGTTTGGATTTGGGTCTATCCTGTCAATTCGACTGATAGAGAACACATAATCTGTACTCACATGTATGAATGGGTTTACTGAAATCTTTTCCAACCCATATGGATCATTAATTTTGGTAACATCCTTTGTCGTTGATACATATTTTACCTCCATGTGATAGAATTCTACCTCAATGTATTGAGATTCACATGTTTTGAATGGTGATTTATCACCATACAATGTCACAATTTGACCATTGAAACAATATTTGAGACATTGATGGTATGATGAAGGTATAGATGCATGTTGATGTAGCAATGTTATTCCAAGAAAAATGTCGAAGGATGTGTTATGAAGAACAACCATGAAATCTGAATTGGATTAAAGGTCTCCAATCTGAGTTCTGATTTTGATCTCGCCTAGAGGTTTTTGTTCCTTTTTATCATATCCTTGAAACATAAAAGTAGAAGGAGAGAAATCAGATTCGGTGAGACCCAATAGACAACGTGTACAAATAGGGATGAGGTTCACTCCTGAACCATTATCAATTAAAACTCGTCAGATGTCTATATCATTGACCTTTCTAGATAAATAAAAAGGTCTAATATGTTCATGCACAACATTATATTCATCTTCATCTGTAAAATATATCACTGCCTAACATTCGGCAGGACCATTATCTACATGGTAGACTTCAGCCACATCAATTTCAGTTTCAAATTTTTGAGGACTTGACGAAGCCTCAATAAGTGCCTCCCAAAGATCCTTTGATAGATTCAAGGAATCCATAATTGATAACTTGGCCGGTACTTGGGACAAATGTTTCAATACATCATAATTTTGGTAAAAAGGTCTGTGTTTCCCAACAGGAACATGTGGTTTCGCAGGTGCCTTAGAAGTTGATTCTTTGGAAGTAGATGCATCTTGTATCAGGGTAGGAGTTGGAAATACTCCTGGATTTGGAATATTAGACCAACTAGGTCTATTTATTTTCTGGGAGGAAGAAGGCATAACCTCCATCCGATCCTCCAGAATAATTATGCCAGGACCGAATCTTCCATGAGTGGAAGAGCTTTCTTGTTCTTGTTGAGCCCGCTGAAGGGCTCTGCCATGAGTTTCTGGTGCATATACTGTTCTAGCAGGGGTTGGATTAATATAGTGGATTCTGTAATATTCACGTCTTCCCCTGTATCCTAGACCTTTGGAACTCCCTCTAATTCATCTGTTTGATAAATGGAACTCAGGCTCATCCAGATCGAAACTGTGACTAGCATAATGATCTGTTAAGTGAATCATGTTAACAGAACCAAAGATCAACTCTTCATCTGACGAAGATTCTTCCTAATTATCCAACTTTGGATGTTCCGTTTGGTGGGGCAGTGCCTGATCTTTTGAAGTAGATGGAATTAAATCTTCCAGAGTCAAAGACAACTTGATATTTCACATGAGCTCATCTTCTACTGACTGCTCTTCTTTCTTTGAATTATGCCGTTACTTTCAGGATTTTTCTTCGGATGAAGGGGGTTTTGCTATGGTATTTATAGAAGAAGAAACAATTGGGTTCTTCAATTGCGTTCGTAAAAATCCATGAGTTTGATTGATCATTTTTTCGACCATCAAATAATCACATTTCTGCGCATTTTTGCTTTTGACTTCTTGTCACTCACCTTCTTCCTCTGGATCTGTATTATTAACACATGCTACTTGGGCTGAAGAACCATTCAGTTTGACCTGTCCAGAGTCCACCATCTTTTTCAATAGGTCTTTGAAGACAAAACACTTCTAAATGGGATGTTGCAAAATCTGATGAAATGGGTAATAGTTGGGACGGTCTTCATCTCCTTCCTTGTTCAGCCTTTTGGGCCATGGAAATAGAACCAAATTATTTTACAGAGCCGAAATCAAGTAACCATGAACTTTTTCATTTCGAAAAGAATAATCTTTGTTCTTTAACTCCTCAAATTTTTTCTATCTTTGATCTATTTGATCATCTTGACGAAACGGCCTCTGTTGTTGATGCTCAAGAGGTGGAGCCCATCGATAAGTTGATGTTTTTGTAGTAGAAGCAGGTACATGTGTTTGTTTAAGTGTAACTATATTTATCTCTACTCTACCCATTCTCCTTCCTAGAACTGATGTAATTACATGAGTTTTATCCTTAGTCTTTGTAAGAGTGTCTTCAATCTGTTGAGCGATTGAAGTAAGGTATCAAAACCCTCCTGTGTATTTCACAGGGATCAATAGTGTGCGTAATTCATCACGTAAATTTGCCACACAGATTGGCAATAACTCTTCTTGAGGAATTTCTAATATTAAGGTATATGATAATCCCTTATAGTGATCAATGAAATCCAAAACTCTTTCATTCTCCCTTTTCTTAAAATTTGTATGATCAAAAACTTTCTTCTATGGCAACAAGGAGATGAATTGAAGAATGAATTATTGATGGAGATCTTCCCATTCGGTAATTGACCGGGATTGCAAGCTTGTATACGAGACAAAAGCATGCCCTTGTAATGAATATACAAAACACCTGAGATTAACTTCTTATTATTATTGAGGAGTTCCCATCATAGGATAACAATGAGAAACAAAATGTGTTAATTATTGTTTTGGGTCTCCCGAACCATTAAAAATTTGGAATGTTGTACTTGCAAAATTTGATGGGGGAGGAATTGCATCAACCCATTCCGGGTAAGCTCTCTTTTCTGGTTGAATTTGTGCACATTTTTCCTCCATAGGTTCCAACTAAGCTTTTAATGACTCAATGGTAGTCATTAACTTTTGAGAAACATCTTGTTGAGCTTGGTCCTGAGCAGATGCAATAACTAGAGCTTGGACAGGTATGGTGGCTGGTACTATAACTGATGGTAGCACCACCGATTTTTGTTGCGCATGACCCATATGATTATACCTATGAGGCTGTACTGGTGAAGGATTTTATTCTTGATCAATCTCAGTAGCTGCAACAAATTCCCTTGACTGACTGACTCCAACATGTTTAGGAGGAAGACTACCTTGAAGTAATTTTTCGTTCAACCTCCTTAATTTCTTCATTTCATTTTCTTGTTGTTAGAACCTATGCTCTAGTGAGAGTGATTGGCCTTCTCCAGATGAAGGGTGGAATGTAACCTGATTTTTTTCTCTCCCCTTGTTGGATGCCATTCGGGGAGGGGGAAGTTGGTTATTTTATGGAATACATAGATTCTGGGTAAGAGTTTGATTTTGTGTACGCAGTCCTTCTTCATTTATTTCTGTGTGTACAGCCTCTTGTGTAGTAACTTCTTCATCTGATCCCTATGAGTGAGACTCATGTTCTAGTGGATCATCAACAACGACATTGACGATATTTATTGATGTATAACGCATTGTATCCCTTCTATAGGCATTTCTACGATACTGTCTTCTCTCATGTCCTTGAGGAGACATTGCCTTATGTTGAGTTAAACCCTCAGGAACTTCTTGATGAACTATAATATGTAGGATATCTCCTAATAATTAGGCTTTGTGTTCCTCTTGTAGCTTCTTCCCTATTCAAGAGAATACTGACTTTCATAGAGGAAGAGATTGAGGATTTGAAAAAGTCCCCAGTCTGGTAGACTGGGGCTATTCCTGCTAATCCTGCTCAACTCCTCAAATTCTATTTGTTGATTCCTAGGGTTGGTTTAAAAGAGTCCCTATTCTAGAAAGATGGGGTGGTTCTTGAGCTGCTACATCTGAGACTTTCATAAAATCTCTTCTGATTTTTCAGACATTAGTCCGAAAACTGGCTGGATGCATCAACCTACATCCACTCAAATCACCTGGCACAAATGACTGTTGGGTTATTTCGAACACTTCTATCACATGATGATGTGAACACTCTAAATTAGAAGCTTGTTTTATATTTTCATTTTCATAATGAAAGAGTAATTTGAAAACTTGTTCTTTGTAGGCCTGACTTTGGGAAGAACTAGTTGAGGCATGTTCCTGAGAAAGCCTTTGATTACAAACAAAACCAATTGTTTGTGGCCAACCATGGTCAATAACATTTCATGAGACCATTTTTGGGGGGCTTTGTTGACTAGAGAGTACAGTGAAATGTGGTGCTCCATGAACACCCCATCCCCTGATATGAATACATGATGGGGAATTTTTAATTAACTAGATCAATCTTTTAAGTGTTACAAGGCATGAATGTTGAAGGGCTCTCTGCTACTTTTCAGCCTTTGGATATCTGTAAATTGAGAGAGATGCCAAATCAATTTGGCATTGTAACCCTTCTATTATCTTGACATGATTTTCATATTCATCATTAGATAATATTTTTTTCTTCAAGTGACAAATAGTTTTCCACATGTTGAGACAAATGCCATGAATACAATATTCCGTCAACATTTCTGGAATATCATACTGAGAGTTAGCCAAAGGAAAAAAAGTAACTGGTACTTTACCTTTCTCAAGTTGTTTTCTCATATTCATCATTTCCTCTTTATCATTTGATGAAGATTCTTATACCTGATTAGACCAAAGATGGCGCTTCTTTTTTACTTCATCAGATTCAACTGGATTGGTATAGAATTCATTTATAAAACTATAAGATGAATGACCTAGGGGTGTTTCAGATAATGAACTACATCCTGGGATATCATCTTATTGAGAAAGTATTTCACCTACTAGTAGTAAAGCATCAGACATGACTGGCTTCACATTTATAAGTTCATCAAGATAAAAGGGCTCTCTCGTTACTGTATTTTTCTTTGAATAATTTTCCAGACAACGTGAATTACTACTGTAGAGAGGACTTTTGTAGATAAATTTATCATCATGGGGAGGACCACCATGGTGGGTTACAACCAAAAATGAATGCTTTTTCTCCTTGATCTTTTGGCCACACAGAGGTTTCTCGTGGCTATCATCTAAAGATGATACTTCGAGATCGAACGAACTGTCATGAAGAAAGCCTTCATGAGAGAATGTCTGATGAAGACGTTCGGAATTATTGTTCCCACTATTGGGAATTGAGAGAGATGAATCTTGAGTTGCAACAGATAAATTTTTAGGGCTTCAAGAACTCCACCATCGAGCAAGGCCCTATTATAGATTGGATCTTGATTTCGTAACTGTGTTGAACATGTCTTTTTCTTAGATGCCTTCTTACTCATTTTGGGAACCACTTATTGATGAAAGTGGTTATTATGGGCAGGTATATGTGCCTGCTCAGGAGAAATGATCTAGTTAGGTAGATTATCTCCTTTCAAATCAGGTGCATGTGCCTGACTTGAATGTCCATATGACATGGGGGAGTATGCCCCACAACCATCTTGGACTGGAACAGAGGTGTGTATCTTTTCCGGAGTGATATCTTGATGTGTCACTCCACTGATAGGGACATATTTTTATTTCATTCCCTATGATGCTGCTAAAGCTATTATAATATTCTGACAAGCATCCAGAATATGAGCAGGGAATTGCTTCTGCTCTTCCACCATCGTCAGAATTTGCATGGTGTCTTTAGCTGCTGGAACAAGAATGTACATCCATTATATGCCTGGATTAGGTGTTTATTCTTGATCCTGTCCTCTTTTTCCTATCATTGAATTCTGGCAGTACTCATGTATGGCGGCAGAGAGTTGATTCAGCTCCAAATTTTGCATCGGGGCTTTCCGACTGACTTCTCCGGGTGCTACCAAACAAGACTATTGGCATGCCTGATGAACATTGTAAGGTGTATGTTCATGTTGTGTATTATTCATCATGTATGGTTGACCAATATCCTTCAATACTGGCAGAGGAGACTGCTGATAGAATTTTTGATTGTAAATAGGTGTATTTCCCTGCTTATCAGTTGCCACCATATTAGATTGGAGAGCTTATTTGGTTGTAGTCAGATGAGCCTGCTAACTAGTTGATGAATTATAAACATGTGTATATGCCTGCCTATAATAGTCTGCTGGAACGGCCTGGCGGGATTGGCGTGTTACTGCGAGACAGTTCTGCTGGGCAGTAACATCACGACGGAATGGTGTATATGTCCGCTCGTTTTTCCATCAAGTTGGCTTGATGGCCTTCTCCGGAAAGGGTAAAAGTAATAAAATGCTCCATGTTGACCATATTTCACCTCTGGAAGTTCGTCTTGCGGACTCAGGTCTGAGGGACCTGAGTTGAACCCCTAAAGGAGGTACCCTCGTCATATTGAGGGTGTACTGTCGCTCGAGTCTACCGGTGATTGTTGTTGGGAGCCCTCGGAAAGGACTCATGTCTCCCTGAATTAAGGCCTCGAGTGACCTTCTCATTCACCTCACCATAATATGGGAGGGACTGGTGATTGCTTTCTGGGGATAATGACCTGAAATGGTTGGAAACGGTGGTTGGAACCACCTATTTCATGATCACTGGTCGTCATTGTCCAGACAACCAGGGTGAATTATTGACTTGGAGGGATTGTCGTGTGGCCTCCAGATTCGGAATGGAACTGTGTTGATGGTATTAATTAACCAGTGTATTAAAGACCCAGCGTTGAAGATTTTGATTAGGTGATGTCTTCCTCAGAGCATATGAGGATCCTGCAGGAGTAGCGGCAGACGCATTCACAAGTGTGAACTTTAGAGAAGCCATTTCTGTAATGCAAAGAGATCTTGGAAATGAGTGCATGTTTGATATAACAGACATAATCAATATAATTCCTGCAACTACATCTTTTGGATGAGCACATATGTTATATATTACTTTTTTGGCCCTCACATTGATTTAAATTGGGGCCTAAAAAATATGTAAAACATCATTTAACTTGGTTAAGGATTCACGTTTGGTTCACCATTTTTGTTTCTTCTGGAAATGGGGATGACCTTGTTTGTTTAATGTTCAAACATTCCAATCTGTTTCTAATGGGTTTATTCATATAATCGGAAACTTCCAATGATTCTATATCCATTGGGACCAACTTTCTATAGGTAGGTGCTCATTAGTTTTGGACCGATGAGGCTTAAGAATTTTCATTGGTCGAGAGTATGGGAGTTCGGACTCATCACACCTTTTTGGGGGAATTATTGTGTACTCCAGGACTCTCTTATAGATTTGAGTTATGTTCGTGAATCCTTATTAATTTACCAAGTATGAAAATGATTTTTCCTTTAGATAATCAATGATTGATATGCATGATATTTATAGAATCTTTTATATGTATTTGAGGTACTTCATCGATAGAGAATCATCCATATTTATTAGATATTATTAGTCAATGGTATCCTTCAACACATTATATAGAAATATCTTGGTCATTATGATACCCATACTGGTTTTAAATCCACTCAGTGGGGCCCTTGATGTTTTTTATCGTTCATAAGGACATGGATTATTTCAGAGTTGGGATCGTACCCCCAGATAGGCTACCTACATATCCTTATTAGAAAAGGAATCAGAACCCACGTAGTTCGAGTGAAGAAATATGGAGTTTATGTGTGATTGATGGACCAAAGAAAGATGTCATAATTGCTTTTACACTCTAATCTCACATGAGTCATGCTTGTTGTGAGAAACATGAGGTATTAGTAAAACCTGACGATTGTGCCACGAAAGATGCAATCATAAAAAATAATGTGGGGCTTATGTATGTATGACTGCCCAAGATAGATGAGGATTGGGATTTACTTCAGGGAAGAAACCAAGGAACAAGGTCCATAAAGGTATATGAGCTTTATGAAGATCTGGATACTTAACTTAGGGCTTACTCTTGAGAAGGATACCCATATTATAGGGGACTTATGATTGGGTTTTATTCCTGATAAGGAATCCAAAATCAAAATAAATTAAGACTGGGGCTTACCCCTAAGAAGGAGGCCCAGGTTAAGGGAAATTATGACTGAGGCATACTCTTGAGAAGGAGGTCTAGGTTAAAGGGCTTGTGACTGGGGGATACTCCTAAAAAAATTCCCAGGATAAGCGAAATTAGAATTTTCATCTTACTATTAAGGAGGATGCCCAGATTAGGGAACATGGGGCTTACTCCTAAGGAGGATGAATAGATTTTGGGGATTTGAGATTGGGGCTTACTCCTAAGGAGGATGCCCAGAATTGGGAACATGGGGCTTACTCCTGAGGAGGATGCCCAGATTAATGATTTTGTGACTGGGGCGTACTCCTGAAAAAGAGGCCCAGGTTAGGGAACTTGGGGCGTACTCCTAGGGAGGATTCCCATATTAAAGATATTCTCATCTTAAAGGATGAGGTTGAATGAATTAAATCTCTAACCATAGTGACATAAAGTTATCTAAATCATGAGGTTTTGAGAGATGTTCCACAGAATTCCATTCAGATAAGGAATCCAACAAAGGAACCACGCCAAAAATGGATTTGAAGAGGGTTATGAAGGCTAAATATTGAAGAGGAAAGGTGGATTTGAAGAAAAGAGTTGAATATGCAGGAGGGGCACCCAAAAAGTGGCAGGCGCACAAGTTCTGTTTGGGAGCGCAAGTGCTGGTACTGCAAGTATACATGTGCGACATGGGTGTACATGGGAAATGGTTAACCCATAAGGTAATACTTGGTCAAGGCTTGGCTCAAGCCCATAATATTATCGTTAGAGGCTTCCAAAAGGGTGGCACGCAAGTTTTGTTGAAGGGATAAGATGGAGTCTAAGTATGGATATTTCATTTAAGGGTTAGACACTTAGGCATGCAAGTGTTGATGAATTTCAACACGTAGGCCTTATTCCCCCTCTTTAGATATTCCATTATAGGTAAGAAATTACCTTTGAAGTGTTCGAAAGACTTCAAGTAGAGACTAGGGTGCCGAGATCTTAAATACGACTTTTGGATTTTTTCCGTCCTCAAAATGGGGGAAACACAAGGGGTATTTATAGGCCATTGGGGACCTTGGGAGAAAAAAGATAAGGGTGCAGAAGTCACCTGCATGACCAATATGTGGCGTGTAGGTATACTTATGCGACTATAGTGAAATTTTCTTGACCCATGCTTAAAAAATTCCTTGTTCATTCCTTTGTCAATTTTTGATGTTCTTCAAAGGTTGAATCTATTTGTGCTTAAGTTACTCCCCTTTTTCAGTCGTTAGACTCTGTGATGGAAAGGAGCGTCAACAATATCCTAAACCATGAAATGAAATGTGTATCATTGTAATTTCATTATATCATAACCTATGATAAAATAGGTAGTTTTCATAATCATTTACCCCTAGAATATCCCATAAAAGGAAGCGGGTTTCATAATAATTTATCATTGAATAATCCATGGAAGAGAAACAGGTGACCTAAACAATATTCCATCAATACAAAAACTATTCAATAAATAATAGGAATTATTTTGTTGAATCATTTCCCTGATAAATAATATACTATATTAAAGGATTCCATCTTAGTTGGAGAATGTTTTTGAATGTTCACATTGAGTTTATCTTATTGGAAATAACATTTTTTTGAATATATAATTCATAAATCCTTTCCAAAAAATTTATTTCATATGAACAATGATCTGAAATATAATTTCAAAAATTTTTTGAGGAAAATTTCTTTTGATATTTGAATAATTTATTCTAAAACAGAATTATTTTTCAAATAATTTTTCTTTGAAAATACATTGAAGATATATAATGAATGCCTCCAAAAATTTTGAAAACACATGAAAACAAATTAAATAAAATTTATTTTTTTAAAAAAATTTCATTGAAAATAAATTTGAAACTTGTAAAAAAATATTTTTAATCATTGACATAATTTTCATTTAAAATAAACTTTTTAGATCATGTAGAATAAGCATAACAATCGTTAAAAACAATTTTCTAATATAAAACATTTTTGAAAGCGCGTTCCTTTGTAACCAACATTAAAATAATGATTTTTAAGAATATTAGGGAAAATATATTTTTTAAAAATAACTACTAAATATTGTAAGTACTCTTCCAGTGATTTACTGGAAGGATATCTATTAAATCTATACATGATGAACAATCCTTTTTCACTATAATTTTTTTAGAAAAGTGCCTTCACTGAAAATCGACAAGAATATTCCATTCCAAGAACAATTTTTTTTTAAATTTCAAAAGATGGGTAAAAATGAAATTTAAAAATCATAGGAGAATACTAGAATATTTTCGGTATCCTTTTTTTTGAAAACATGGTTTTGAAGGAACACATATTTCTATCTGAAGAGAGGGGTAATGTTAGGATTTCTTAAAAATAGTATCTTAATTATCTTATATACCTATGATTATAAAAATGGTACCAATAAATCAAGATATCAAGAATAACAATATTATATTATAGGTAATGGGAGTTCTTTATGGATATATCATAAGATGTCATCAATGGAATCATTATTATAAACATTCTCGATAAACGATTAGATTATTTCAATAAACTCTTACAAATTGGTAACATTGAATCACACTCCCCATTTAAGAAGATGAAAATAAATGAAGCATAATGTATAACTAAAATAATGATATTCATTATATAAAATACCAATGGGAAGTATATTTACCCCATAGAAAAATATTGGTTAAGAACATGGAATGTGTCTTAATGGAGGAAAAATGTAACCAAATTACATTAAAATTTTGGTAACCTTTGAACCATAAAACCAATGAAATAATGATCATAAAATGGGTATGTAAATTATGGTACATTTAATAATATGAATCATAAAATGCATTCAAATTGTGTATATACACAACACAAAAGAATTGAGTGGTGAATATGGAAAGTATCTCATGGAAATAAAAAGTGAGCCGAAAATCCCTTACATTAAATCATGAATGTCATCGTACTCATTAAAAAATCATTTATATTAAATATATTTTTATTAAAAATATAACACTAAACCAATTATTATATTTAATACAATATTTCACTTTATATCACTTTATTATTACCATATCCATGTTAAGGTTATGTTTTGGGTAATACCCGCTTTGTTTTTCATATGTGCCTTAATTTGTTACATTTTTTGTCTTTATACTTATATCATGATTTCAAGAATGAAAACCAGCATGTAAATATAATTTAGTTTTATTATATGTGTATTATAGTAATATATATAATGTATTTGTATGAAATATAATACACTATTCATGGATACGTTAGCTTGTAAGTAGACATGAACACTTTTTCGGTTTTATTATTACATTAGAAGAAAGAATGTCAATTAAATATTTGTATTTATATATATAATATAATTATAGGAAAATTATAATTTATATATATATATATCACATAATGTCACTAAATATATCCTTAATATATTCCATGTAAACTGTGAATGAATCACATTGTTTTAAGTAAGTGGTAGTCCACACTTCCATAAACGAAGTTACACAATTTCATCAAAATTTAATGAATGAAGTTATTTTTTCTGTAATTTTTCTATAAAAATAAATAAATAATAAAAATCACATACATAATATAATAAACATAGTTTTCATAACATCTCACACCAGTGAGAAGAGTTCATGGAAAAAAATAACAACAACATTTTGTGAGGCGATAGTTCTTCATACACAAAAATGGTAATTTTGTTACCCATTATATGGAAGTGTGTGCATGTGTAAGTCAAACCCTTGGAATAATATAATATCTATATATCTCAGATTCTATTGTTTTTATATAATATTTTAATATTTCTTTTGATGGTGTAGAACAAAAATAAATAATAGTATCCTGAAAAAGGATGTTACCTATCCGTTGGATAACACCTTTTTCATTGCACAGAACCGATTCTTTTAGTTGGAATTCTTCAAAAAGGTAGGTGTAAGAACCTGGATCTTCGTTTCAGGTATGTCTTTCCTTTTTCGGGAGTTTTTGAGAAAAGAGGGGTTTCTGGATAATTTTGAAGTACAGGCCATGTACTTTATGAGTACACGTCGTGTACTCCTTTGCCGCACGAAGTCGTGTGTTGGACGTTTCCGGGCCACACACACGGTGTGTAGAGGCGATGGGGCGGCCACTTAAAGAGGAGTACGGAAAAACAGAGTACACACCATGTACCCTATAAGTACACACCATGTATTTTCTTTTTTTTTTCATTAAATTGACAGGGGTCGCGCCTGACAAACAAAACGCTTTTCTTCTTCAGGTTCTTCATCCGAGAGCGACCCGTACGACCGTGATTCTTCTCTGAGCCCCTGTGCTTCCATCTAATCTTCGTATCAGCCATCGTCGATTACATTGGAACTACAGCGGTGAGTTTTTCCTCCTCATAGATCTTTGTTTTCCAATTCCTCCTCTTTCTCAAGATATCGTTGGTTGAGTGTTTTTTAGGTTTCCCCAGATCCTTAGTGTTCTATGTAGAATCAATCAACGTGGTTAACTTATATTGATCTCCTAGCATTATGTTAGGTGGTTTGGTCCTTTCCGTAGGATGTCTGGGAATATTTTGTGAAAATTCCACCAATACCCCCGAATGGGGTATTGCGTGTTTCTGTTGTTGACTTTGTTATTGACTGCTTTTCTTGATTACTTGAGTCGAGGTAATTTCTTGTGAATAGGGTAGTTTTTACTGTGCTCTAGATGTTTTCCATGCTTGTTTGCTTGTTCGGCGTTTTTCCTGTTTCCATGCCTCGTTTTAGTATAGTGGAACTCTTGTACTATTATGTTGTTGTGCCTTAAAATGATATCCAAGTAGTTCTTGAGGTTTACTTGGGCCGATACACGCGCTATGCATGTTGTTTTACACAGGGCTGTGAGAGCCTAGTGTAGTGGACCCTAGGGAGAATTGACGTAAGGGCTTCTCTAGAGTTTCTTTAAATTATGATGTGAGACCACAGGGGGAATTGACGTTGAGTGCTTCTTCAGATAGTCTATAGTTCCTCGACGCGGGCCACCGGGGGAATAGACATTGAGTGATTCCCTAGGGAGCCTTTAGTACGATACAAGACTATAGGGGGGATTTATGGTGAGTTCTTCCTCATAGAGTCTATTCTTTACCTAAACCAGAGGGGTGAGACAGTGTGTTCCTCCCAGAGGGTTTCTAGTACTTTTAGGTTGAACCATAGGGGTTAGACTGTGAGATCTACCCATAGGTTACCTTTTTTTTCTACTTTCTTGAATGTTTGTTCTTATTTTGTAGATTATATGCTAGAAACTGTGGATTTTTACTGTTGTGTTTTATCCTATTTACTGCTTACTGTTACTGCTTACTGTACTTTACCTGCCATATATTCACTGACTGTTAGGCACAGATCATTGAGTGGTTGCCTATTGAGAATTTGTCTCACACCCTTATTGGGTCATGCTTTTGGGCCCAAACAGATTATATTATTGACGATACAGGTAAAGGCAAGCACCCTTCTCCTTCATGTTCTTGATTGCACTGGAGCTAGAGAGCATGGGACCAAGCCGAAGCTTGCGATGCTGATGAGTTTCTCATCTGTTCTTCCTTTTTTACTTTGGTTTAGTACTATATTCCATATTGTGACATGTTTGGCTGTTTTCCTAGACTTATATGTATCATGCATCATTTACACATATTTTTGCTCCAGTTGTTTATTTATCATTCTTCCGATGTTTACTCTTGTATGGATGGTTATGGTTTCTGCTATTATCTATTTGTTTTTCTTATGTTGTGTACTCTGCCAATGAGGGCATAGTCTCCCAACTATCACACCCAAGACCCCCACTGCTAGCTGGCAGCCTCAGGAGTTTGGGAAAATGCGCTTGAGGCCATGTGATCAACCGAGTATGGGGTGCCTATGGATGGCTTCCGGAACCGGGATGTTACAAAGTGTTATCAGAGGAGATTCTTTTCTCTTGATTTACTGTTTGGAGCCTTTCGCCGAGGATATGACATATTTGGTACTTGGTATTATGTTTTACTCTAGAGTATCTAACCTGTGTACAGGTAAAAGCGACAATACATCATTAATTGCAGTTTTCATGTTTTTGAGATTTGTGGTTCATATGATTTCACCTAGAGTGATTCACATGCCTTGTATTTTTATTGTTGTTGTTATTTTATGGAGTAACCCAATGAGATGAGGGTATGCCATCTCATTCATCATATAGGCACTTGTTAGAAACCACATGCCATGCATTCTTGTCATGCCATCTAGGATGCATTAGCGATTTCATGTTGTTGTGATATAATTTTTTTAGATTATGTGTGTTGTTGTGATAGATGCTTTGATAGAATCTATGTTGTTTAATAGAGGTCTGTTGTATAGTAACTTGCTTAAATGAATGCCAAATTTTGGTTCTGGAGGTGTTGTGGGCCCTCTTGAATTAGAAATTGGTGAATAATTGACTTATTTTCCTTACATATTACTGTATAGGATGCCAATATTTGATTCGTGGGGAGTATGGGCCCTCACGGATAGGAATTTTTAACCTCTTTTTCTTTATTTCTTTGTTTTCTGGGCTTTGGTCCAGTTTTTGAGCTGCTACTGGAAAAACCCCGAATACTCGGCGTGTAATTTATATATACACGCAATGTAGTTTTAAACCGTGCCACTGACTGTGTGAGCAGAAACATGGGTTGTGAAAAATAACCAGGAACACGCTGTGTACGGTAGGTGCATGTTGTGTTTTATAGAGCCGTGTACCTTGCCATGTCACTAACAACACGGGTCGGGGAAGCTTGAGTGGAACACGTTGTGTTGGTAAAGAACACGCCATGTAGTCTTGTTCCTGGTACCCGGTTGTGTCACGAACAATACGGGTCGGTGTTCTCTACTCCTATACACGCCGTGTTTGGTCGGAACACGCCGTGTTTGGTCGGAACACGCCGTGTTTGGTCGGAACACGCCGTGTAGTATTAGCTGTGTAATCGTCCATGTAACTAACAACACGGGTTGTGAGACCTTATCTACTACACGTCGTGTCCACCAAGATCATGCCGTGTAGTCTCAATTTAAGAAGACTGTGTGGGTTAGCTGTGCAAGGAGACATAGAGAAGGGAAAAGAGTTAAGTATACGCCGTGCAGTCACGTTTAGTAAAACTTGAGTGTTCCTTCTCCTGTTTCCTTTTTTTAATCCTTTTTTCTCTATCCTTGTTTTCCTAATCCAAGGTATGATTTTGATCATTCATATATATGCCTCAAAGAAATCCTCTGGTTGTACGTCAGTTGCAGGATAGTGATCAGACGCCAGATATGACTGATTAGGGACCTCCTGCCGATCCTCTAGTCGAGCCAGCCTTGGCACCGACTGTCATACCAGTTTCATGCGTTGATGCGCATTTCAGGGAAGTATTTATGAGGATGATGCAGACCTTCCAGGGATCACCACCTCTTGCCACTTCTATGGCATACTTGACGCGGGTTTTCCAGAAGAAACATCCACCTACTTTCTCGGGGAAAGGAGGACCACAAGCTGTAGAGTCATGGATGGAAGCCATACTGACTATCATTGAGCATCTGGAGACAGCTCCAGAGAGGCAGGTCAAGCTCTCTACCTACATGATTCAAGAATCCTCCAAGAGGTGGTTGGACATGATCTCACAGGCAGGTTATCAGCAGTTTATGGCTTGGGAGGAATTACAGCATGTGTTTTATGACTATTTCTACCCGGAGACCCTGGGGGACGATCAATCCCGGGAGTTCATGAGTCTAGAGAAGGGTACTCTTTCTATTAGGGAGTATTCATTCGTTTCACCGAGATTCATCATTTCACACCCCTCCGGGATGGAAGTGGGGTGTTCTTGGCAAGGAAGCACGAGGATGGTCTCATGTGGGAGATCTGCTCGCAGGTGAATCTCTTCTTGTTGACTTCCATCACTTCCATCATCAACCAGGCATTGATTTCGGAGTGCAATCTGAGTGACTATGGAGCTGCGAGTCAGGGTGGTTCTGCTTCCAGAGCTAGTGTTCCTCTTGTTGACAGCAGGAAGCGCCATAGGGAGTCTATGCGTGGTGATCCAAGGAGGCAAGATACGTCTACAGGTAGCCAGGTAGTATGCTACAAGTGTGGAAGGGAAGGGCAGATGAGGATGCAGTGCTAGGGAGACCTAGTGGAGTGCCCATCTTGTAGAAAGATGGATCACCTTCAGCATTTCTTCCAGGTTTTCTCACCAGTAGCTGCTGACGGGGGTTCTTCCATGACTCCTCATTCAGGAGCAGCACCACCAGTTTCTCACCTTTCGGGGAACTGGAGTTCTTCCAGCCGTTCCGGTCGAGGTGGAGGTCGAGGCTGTGGCAGTCAGTCTCCAGTATTTCAACGTCTGCAGGGTGGATCAGCTCAGAGTGGTCAGGCAGGGTCACATGGTCGCGGGGCAGGCCATACTTTTGTGGTGGAGATGACCTATCAGGATCAGGATCTCGTACCGTCTACAGTTCGAGGTATGATCTTAGTATCCATAGTTTTATCTTCATCTCTTTTCAACACTGGTGATATGCATAGCTTTATCTCTATTTCTTTTTTGGAGAGCCTTGGTCTCTGTATCTTTTCTTCTACCGAATTGTTGACACTAGACAGAACTTTGGGGATGAGGACATCTAGTGTACGTCAGTGTAGAGAGTTCCCTCTTGAGTTTTATGGTGTCGTTTCTTATGGGATCTCTATGTCCTAGAGATGACAGCATATGACATCATTCATGGGATGGACTGTTTGGTTCCCTTCTAGGCATTCGTCGATTATTATTGTCGTTGGGTGAGTATCATTTCACCCGAGGGTAAATATTTTCTTCATAAAGGCAAATGGTATGTTTAGGTGAGTCGATAAGGATTCATGAATCATCGGCTAGGAAGGGTGACGGCCCAGATTTTTAGTCTTTATCTGGATGAACAGGGGACTTCAGAGTTGGACTTTCCTCCCGTGGTGGGCCATTTCAGGGATGTCATTCCCGAGGACTTTTCAGGTTTTCCTATGGAGCGTGAGGTAGACTTCTCTATTGAGATCATGGAAGGAGCGGCACCTGTGTCCATTCCTCCCTATAGGATGGCTACACCCGAGTTGCAGGAGCTCAAGAAGTAGTTGGAGGAGTTGCAGTCAAAGGGTTTCATCCGACCCAGTTCTTAACCTTGGGGTTCCCCTATCCTGTTTGCGAAGAAGGCAGACGGTACCCTTAGGCTCTGTGTGGATTATCGAATGATGAACCAGTTGATAGACAAGAACCAATATCCCTTGCCAAGGATTAATGATCTCTTCGATCAGCTTCGAGGAGCCCACCTGTTCTCGAAGATCTATTTGAGGTCCCGATATCATCAGTTGCGCGTTATACCCTCAGATATACCTCTGAAAGCCTTGAAGATTCGGTATGGTCTCTATGAGTATACGGTCATGCCGTTCGGTCTCACGAACGCGCCAGCAGTTTTCATGGAACTGATGAACCATGTGTTCCATCCTTACTTGGATTCCTTCGTCTTGGTCTTCATGGATGATATCTTGGTATACTCTCACACTCGACATGACCATGCTACCCATCTTGAGATCATTCTGAGTACACTGAGATAACATCGTCTTTATGCTAAACTCTCAAAGTGCCACTTTTGGATGGACAAGATTCACTTCTTGGGTCATTTCATCTCAGAGGAGGAGTATCTGTGGACCAAGAGAAAGTGGGAGTTGTAGTTACCTGGGAGCATCCGAAGAACATTTTTTGAGGTACGGAGTTTCCTAGGGAAGGCTGGATAATATAGATTATTCATTTAGGACATTTCACACCTAGAATCACCATTGAATGGTCTGACCAAGAAGGGGGAGAAGTTCTTATGGTTAGATTCTTGTGAGTCATCCTTTCAGGAGCTGAAGGGAAGGTTGACGTCAGAATCGATACTAGTCTTTCCAGATCCAGGAAAAATCTATACTATTTTTTTTGATTCTTCAGGTATCGAGCTGGGCGTTGAGCTTATACAGGGAGTTGGAGTCATTGCGTATGGGTCTCGGTAGTTGAGGCAACATGAAAGGAACTACTTGATGCACGATCTAGATTTTGCATTTGTCGTTCATGCCTTAAGTTATTGGAGACATTACCTTATGGGAGATAACTTTGTGGTTTTCACTGGACACAAGAGTCTCAAGTACATCTTCACTCAGCGTGATCTGAATCTGAGACAACACAGGTGGGTTGAGTATCTTCATTCATTTGATTTCGAGCTTTCCTATATTCCGGGAAAGGGCAATGCAGTGGAATATGCGTTGAGTAGGAGAACTCTAATTCAGGTAGTTCAGGAGGCCAGTAGTGAGTGGTAGTTTATGGATCTGTTCTTTGAGATGCATCTAGAGGTACACAACAAACAGGGATAAACATTCCTATCTTCTGTAGCTGTTACCTCTACACTACTTGTTCGGGTACGAATTAGGCAGCTATCATACTCAAAAGGCATAGTCCTGTGGGAGAGTGTGTTGGGAGAGGACCCTCTTCCAGGATGGACAGAGGTAGAGGATGAGATCTTGCGTTTCCAGGGACACGTATGGGTGCCAGCAGGCATACACGAAGAGCTGATGTGGGACATTTATTCCTCAGTTTGGGCAGTTCATCCTAGAATCACCATGATTTATTGGGATATTCATCGCCATTACTGGTGGCCAATTATGAAGAGGGAGGTTTCTGGTTTCGTCTTGAGGTGCTCTACTTGTCAGCAAATGAAGGTAGAGCATCAGCAACCAGCATGCCTTTTACAGCAGTTACCCATTCTGGAGTGGAAGTGGAACGATGTTGCGATGGACTTTGTGACCGGATTCCCGAAGTCGCCACAAGGGAAAGATGTTTTTTGGGTTGTAGTCGACAGACTTACAAAGGTTTCTCACTCCTTACCGATTAAGGTGACATTCAATGTTGATGATCTGGGACGATTTTACATCTGAGAGATCGTACGTCTGCATGGAGTTCCATAGTACATTTTTTCAGACAGGGATGCACGTTTTACTTCTTGGTTCTGGCAGGGGATTCAGAAGGCTTTTGGTACAGAGGTACTATTGATAACAGCATTCCATCCCCAGACAGGTGGATAGTCCGAGCGTACGATCTAGGTGCTTGAGTATATGCTCTGAGCTTGCATTCTAGACTTTGGCAGTTCTTGGGAGAAGCATATCCCTCTAGTGGAGTTTTCCTACAACAACAGTTTTCAAGAGACTATTCAGATGTCACCTTACGAGGATTTGTACGATAGGTCATTTCTATCACCTTTATGTTTGCTGGAGGTAGGAGAGGGTTCTTTTCTTAGACCTCATCTTGTTCAGGAGACCTCAGAGCAGATAGAGTCGATTAGAAGGAGGATGACTGCAGCACAGTATTGAAAGAAGTTTTATGCTGATCAACAGAGACGACCTCTGGATTTCGAGGTCGGGGATCAGGTCTTCCTGCGTTACGCACAGAGGTTGGGACACTGGAGGATTCAGAGACAGTATAAGCTTTCACCATGTTCTGTCGGGACGTTTGCGGTATTGGAGAGAGTTGGGCCGGTTTCCTATCGGTTGCAGTTACCTCAGAGGTATCGGGCCATGCACGATGTATTCCACGTCTCTCAGCTCCGACGTTAATTTTCAGACCTGCCTCATGTCTTTCAGCCCGAGGAGGTTGATCTCGATGCAGATGCATTGTTTGAGGAGCATCCCATCCATATTGTCAATCGCAGTACGAAGGTTCTCCGTGGGTGGTATGTTCCTCTTGTACGGGTTCTATGGCAGCACGGGTGGGTAAATAATGAGACATGGGAAAGGGAGGTTGATGTACGATCGTAGTGGCCGGAGCTATTCGGGGTTTCTTCTTCTCCGCCACCTCAAGCAAATTCGGGGACAAATTTCATTAAGGGGGAATTTTTGTAAGAACCCGGATCTTCGTTTCAGGTATGTCTTTTCTTTTTCTGGAGTTTTTGAGAAAAGAGGGGTTTCTAGAAAATATTGAAGTACACGTTGTGTACTCCTTTTCCGCATGAAGATGTGTGTTGGCCGTGTTCGGGACACACACACGGTGAGTGGAGGCGATGTGGTAGCCGCTTAAAGTATAGTACGGAAAAACATAGTACACTCCATGTACCCCAGAATTACAAACCATGTATTTTTTGTTTTTCATTAAATGGACCGGGGTCATGCCTGATGGACAGAACGCTCTTCTTCTTCAGGTTCTTCGTCTGAGAGCGACCTATATTTTTGTTATTCTTCTCGGAGCCCCCGTGCTTCTGTCTGATATCTGTTTCAGCCGCCGTCGATTGCATTCGAACAACATTAGTGAGTTCTTCCTTTTAATAGAGCTATGTTTTCCAATTCCTCCTCTTTCTCATGATATCATTGGTTGAGAATTTGTGACATTTTCTCTAAGCCTCGGAGTTCTAAGGAGAATCAATCATAGTGGTTCACTTATATCGTTCTCCTAGAATCGAGGTAGGAGGTTTGTGCCTTTCTGTAGGAAGTCTGTGAATATTTTGTGAAAATTCCACCAATACCTTTGAACGGGGTATTGTGTGTTTCCCATTTTTCCCTTGTTGTACCTTGCATTGCATGATTGTTTGAGTAGAGGTAATTGCTTATGAATAGGGTAGTTTTTACTATGCTCTGGATGTTTTCCCTACTTTTTTTCGTGTTCGGAGTTTTTCAAGTTGCCATGCCTAGTTGTAGGATAGTGGAACTGTTGTGCTATTATGTTGTTGTTCCTTAGAATGATAGCCAAGTAGTTCATGAGGATTACATGGTTTGATACACGCGCTATGCATGTTGTTTTATGCAGGGCTATGAGAACCTAGTGTAGTGGACCATAGGGAGAATGGGTGTAAGGGCTTCTCCAGAGTGTGTTTAAATTATGATGCGAGACCATAGGAGGAATTGTCGTTGAGTGCTTCCTCGGAGAGTCTATAGTTCCTCGACGTGGTCCATAGGGGGAATAGACATTGAGTGCTTCCCCAGAGATCCTTTAGTACGATACGAGACTATAGGGGGAATTGATGGTGAGTGCTTCTTCAGAGAGTCTATTATTTAGCTGAACCAGAGGGGTGAGACTGTGTGTGCCTCCCAGAGGGATGCTAGTACATGTAGGTTGAACCATAGGGGTTAGACTGTGAGAACTACCCAAGGGTTACCTTTTTGTTCTACTTACTTGAGTGGTTGTTCTTGTTTGTAGATTATATGCTAGAAACTATGGATTTTTACTGCTATGTTTTATCATATTTACTGCTTACTGTTACAACTTACTGTACTTTACCTACCATATATTCACTGACTGTTAGGCACAGATCTTTGGGTGGTTGCCTATTGGGACTTTGTCTCACACCCTGTTTGGGTAATGATTTTGTGCCCAAACATATTATATTGTTGGAGATATAGAAAAGGGAAAGTACCCTTATGCTTCAGGATCTTGATTTCACTGGAGATGGAGAGCTTGGGACCAAGCCGAGGCTAGTGATTATAAAGAGTTGGTCATCTATTTTTCATTTGTAATTCGGTTTAGTACTGTGTTCAGCATTGTGACATGTTTGACTATTTTCCTAGTCTTATATGTATCATTCATCATTTACACATATTTTTTCTCCAGTTGTTTATTTATCACTCTTCCACTATTTACTCTTGTATGGATGGTTATGGCTTCTTATGTTATCTATTTGTTTTTATTCCGCTTTGTAATTTTCCAATGAGGGTATAGTTTCTCCACTATCACACCCAAGGCCCTCACTACTAGTCAGTAGCCTCTGGCGTTTGGGGAAATGTGCTTGAGGCCATGTGACCAACCGGGTACGGGGTGCCTCTTGGTGGATTCCAGAACCGGGACGTTACAATGTGTTATCAGAGGAGTTTCTTTTCTCTTGATTTACTATTTGGAGCCTTTATCCAGGGATTTGACAGATTTGGTACTTGGTATTAAGCTGTGCTCGGGAGTAGCTAACCCGTATATATGGAAAAGCCATACTACCATGTTAATTGTAGTTTTCCAGTTTTTGAGATTTATGGTTGATATGATTTCACCTAGAGTGATTCACATGCCTTGTGTTGTTATTGTTGTTGTTATTACGGTTCTATTTTCTGTCGCAGCCCGATGAGATGAGGGTATGCCATCTCATGCATCATATAGGCACTTGTTAGAAATCACATGCCATGCATTCTTGCCATGACATCTATGATGCATTAGCGATTGCATGTCATTGTGATACACTTTGTGTAGATTATGAATGATGTTGTGATAGATTCTTTGATAGAATCTCTACTGTTTGATAGACGACTGTTGTATAGTACCTTGCTTAAATGAACGCCAAATTTTGGTTCTCGAGATGTTGTTGGCCCTCTTGAATCAGAAATTGGTGAATCATTGACCTATTGTTTCATACATATGACTATATTGGATGCCATGCTTTGATTAGTGGGGAGTATGGGCCCTCACAGATCGGAATTTGGCACCTCTTTGACTTGCTTTCTTTGTTTTCTGGGCTTTAGTGCAGTTTCTAAGCTACTGACAGAAAAACCCAGAATACACAGTGTGTACTTTATATATACACTCCGTGTAGTTTTAAACCATTTCACTGACTGTGTGAGTAGAAACATGGGTTGTGAAAAATCACCAGGAACACACCGTGTATGGTAGGTGCATGTCGTGTACTACAGAGCCATGTACCCGGCCATGTCACTAACAACACGGGCTGGGGAAGCTCGAGAGGAACACACCGTGTTGGTAAAGAAAACGTCATGTAGTCTCGTTCTAGGTACCCGGCCGTGTCTCTAACAACACGGGTCGGGGTTCTCTCCTCATATACACGTCGTGTTTGTTCGGAACACGCCGTGTAGTCGCAGCTATGTAATCGTCCATGTAACTAACAACACGGGTCATGAAACCTTGTCTACTACACGCCATGTCCACCAGTAACACGCCGTGTAGTCGCAGTTTAAGAAGACCGTGTGGGTTAGCCGTTCAAGGAGACACAGACAGGGGAAAAGAGTTAAGTACATGCTTTGCAGAGTTTATACACACCATGTAGTCATGTTTTGTAAAACATGAGTGTTACTTATCCTGTTTCAATTTTGTACTCCTTTTTTCTCTATCCATGTTTTCCTAATCCAAGGTATGCTTTTTATCTTTCATAGCTATGCCTCAAATATTTCCTCCGGTTGTACGTCAGTTGCACGATATTGATCAGATGCCAGATATGGCTGATTAGGGACCTCTTGTCGATCCTCTAGTCAGGCCAGCCTTGGCACCGTCTATCATACCAGTTGCAGGAATTGATGCGCAGTTCAGGTAAGGATTTATGAGGATGATGAAAACCTTCCTGAGAGCATCGCCTCTTTCCACATCTATGGAAGCCTTGACGCGGGTTTTCTAGCAGCAACGTCCTCCTACTTTCTTAGGGGATGGAGGACCATATGATGAGGAGTCATACCTGGAAGCCATGCTAACTATCTTTGAGCATCTAGATACACCTCTATAGAGGTGGGTCAAGCTCCCTACCTACATGCTTCGAGACTCCGCCAAGAGGTGGTGGGACGTGATCTCACAGGTGGGTCATCAGTAGGTTATCGCTTGGGAGGAGTTCCAGCGCATGTTTTATGACTACTTCTACCAAATGACCCTAAGGGCCGATCGAGCCCAAGAGTTCATGAGTCTAGAGCAAGGTAATCTTTCGTTTATGCAGTATTCCTCTCGTTTCACCGAGATACAGCATTTCACACCCCTCCGGGATGGAAGTGGGGTGTTCTTGGCAAGGACGTTTGAGGATGGTCTCAGGCGGGAGATCCGCTCGTAGGTGAAACTCTTCCAGTTGACTTCCATCACTTCCATCGTCAACCAGGCGCTGATTGCGGAGCACAATCTGAGAGAATATGGAGCTGCGAGCCAGGGCGGTTCTGCTTCTAGATCTAGTGTTACTCCATTTGACTGCAGGAAGAGCCATAGGGAGTCTACACGTGGTGATCCGAGGAGGGGAGATACATATACATGTTTCCAGGTATTATGCTACCAGTGTGGAAGGGAAGGGAACACGAGGCCACCATTCTAGAGAGACCCAGTTGAGTGCCGATCTTGTGGCAAGATGGGTCACCTTTAGCGTTTCTGCCATGTTTTATCACTTGTAGCTATTGACGTGGATTCTCCCATGACTCCTCGTTCAAGAACAGCACCACCAGTTTCTCACCAGTCGGGGAACTGGAGTTCTTCGGGCCATTCAGGTTGAGGTCGAGGTCGAGTTCGTGGTAGTAAGTCTCCAGTCTTTCAATGTCAGCAGGGTGGATCAGCTCAAAGTGGTCAGTCAGGGTCACAGGGTCGTGGGGTGGGTCAGACTTTTGCGGTGGAGCAGACCTACCCGGATTAGGAACCCGGACCTTCTACAGTTCAAGGTATGATCTTAGTAGCCTCAGTTTTATCTTCAGCTCTTTTCGATACTGGTGTTACGCATAGCTTTATCTCTATTGCTATTGTGGAGATCCTTGGGCTCTGTATCTATTCTTCTACCAACTTTTTGACACTAGACACACCTTTGGGGACAAAGACATCTAGTGTACGTCAGGGTAGAGAGTTCCCTCTCGAGATTTCAGGGTATCGTTTCTTATGGGATCTCTATGTCCTAGAGATGAAAAATTATGACATCATTCTCGGGATGGAATGGTTGGTTCCCTTCTAGGTAGTCATCGACTTTTATCACCGTAGGGTGAGTTTCATTTCACCAGAGGGTGGATCTTTTCTTCATAACGGTGAATGGGATGTTCAGGCGAGTCAAGAAGGACTCAAGCATCATTGGCTAGGAAGGGTGATGGCCCAGATTTCTAGTCTTTATCTGGATGACCAAGGGACTTCAGAGTTGGACTTTCCTCTTTTTGTGGATCGTTTCAGGGATGTCATTCTATAAGAATTTTTAGGTTTGCCTTCGGATTGTGAGGTAGACTTCTTTATTGAGTGCCTTCTAGGAGCAACATCAGTGTCCATTCCTCCAAATAGGATGGCTACACCTGAGTTGTAGGAGCTCAAGAAGCGGTTGGAGGAGTTTCTGGAAAAGGGTTTCATCCAACCCAGTACTTCTCCTTGGGGTTCTCCTATCCTGTTTTCGAAGAAGGAAGATGGTACCCTTAGGCTCAGTATGGATTATCGGAAGCTGAACTAGTTGACGGTCAAGAACCGATATCCCTTGACAAGGATTGATGATCTCTTCGATCGTCTTCAAGGAGCCCGCGTGTTCTCTAAGAACTATTTGAGGTCTGTTTATCATCAGTTGCACGTTATACCATTAGATATACCTCTCACAGCCTTCAAGAGTAGGTATGGTCTCTACGAGTATATGGTCATGCCGTTCGGTCTCATGAACCCGCCAGCAGTTTTCATGGAACTTATGAACCGAGTGTTCCATCCTTACATGGATTCCTTCGTCGTGGTATTCGTGGATGATATCTTTGTGTACTCTCACACTCGACACGACCATTCTTCCCATATTGAGATCATTCTGAGTACACTGAGAGAGCATCGGCTTTATGATAAACTCACAAAGTGCCACTTTTGGATGGACCAGTTTCACTTCTTTGGTCATGTCATCTCAGACGCAGGAGTATCCATGGACCCAGAGAAAGTGAGAGCTGTAGTTTCCTAGGAGCATCCAAAGAATGTTTTTGAGTTACATAGTTTCCTAGGGCTGGCTGGATTCTACAGACGCTTCATTCAGGACTTTTCATGGATAGAAAAACCATTGACAGGTCTGACCAAGAAGGGGGTGAAGTTCTTATGGTCAGATTCTTGTGAGTCAGCCTTTTAGGAGCTGAAGGAAAGGTTGACGTCAATGCCGATACTAGTCTTGCCAGAGCCAGGCAAGAGCTATATTGTTTTGTGTGAGGCTTCAGGTATCGGTATGGGCACTGTGCTTATGCAGGGAGATGGAGTCATTGCGTATGGGTCTCGGCAGTTGAGGAAACATGAAAGGAACTACTAGACACACAATCTATATTTGGCAGCTGTCGTTCATGCCTTACGCTGTTGGAGACATTACCTTATGGGAGAGAACATTGTGGTTTTCACTGACCACAAGAGTCTCAAGTACATCTTCAATCATCATGATTTGAATTTGAGACAGCGCAGGTGGTTCGAGTATCTTTAGTCTTTTTATTTCGATCGTGCATATACGCCAAGAAAGGGCAATGCTGTGGCAGGTGCATTGAGCAAGAGAACTCAGATTCATGCAGTTCAAGAGGCCAGCTGTGAGTGGAAACTTATGGGTCTGTTCTTTGAGATGCATCTGGATATGCACGACAGACATGGACATACTTTCCTAACTTCTGTAGCAGTTACCTCTACACTACATGATCGGGTACGAATGAGGCAGCTATCCGACTCAGAAGGATTAGTCCTGCGGGAGAGTTTGTTCGGATAAGACCCTCTTCCTGGACGGATAGTGGGAGAGGATTATATCTTGTGTTTCCAGGGATGTGTATGGATGCCAGAAGGCATAGACGAGGAGATGATGTAGGACTATCATTCCTCAGTTTGGGCAGTTCATCCTCGCATCACCGAGATGAATCGGGATCTTCATAGATAGTACTAGTGGCCAGGTATGAAGAGGGATGTTGCTGGTTTTTTCTTGAGGTGCTCCACTTGTCAGCAGGTCAAGGTGGAGCATCAACGACCAGTTGGCCTTTTACAGTAGTTACCCATTCAGGAGAAGAAGTGGAACAATGTCGCGATAGACATCATGACCGGATTTCCGAGGTCTCCTCGAGGGAACAATATTTTTTGGGTTGTCGTCGACAGGCTTACGAAGGTTTCTCACTTCTTCCTGATTAAGAAGACATTCAGGGTCGATGATCTGGGATGACTAGACATCCGAGAGATCGTACGTCTGCATGGAGTTCCACACTCCATTGTTTTCGAAAGGGATGCATGTTTTACTTCTCGGTTCTGGCAGGGGCTTCATAAGGATTTGGGTACACGGGTAATTTTGAGTACATCATACCATCTCCAGACAGATGGTCAGTCCGAGCGTACAATCCAGGTTCATGAGGATATGCTCTGAGTTTTCATTCTAGACTTTGGTAGTTCTTGGAATAATAATATCCCTCTAGTGGAGTTCTCCTACAAAAATAGTTTTTAGGTGACTATTTAGATGGCACCTTACGAGGCTTTGTATGGTATGCCATGCCGATCACCTTTATGCTGGCTGGAGGAAGGGGAGGCATCTTTGTTGTGACCTCGCCTTGTTCAGGAGATCTCAAAGCAGATAGAGTTGATTCAAAAAAGGATGGATACAGCACAGTCTCGACAGAAGTCTCATTCTTATCAGCAGAGACGACCTCTGGAGTTCGAGGTTGGGGATCGGGTCTTCCTATGTGTCGCACCGAGGTTGGGACACAAGAGGATTCAGAGACAAGGTAAGCTTTCACCATGTTACGTCGGGCCGTTTGAGGTATTGGAGAGAGTTGGGATGGTTGCCTATTGGTTACAGTTACCTCAGAGGTACCGGGCCATGCACGATGTCATCAACTTCTCTCAACTCTGACGCTTCTTTTAAGACTCGTCTCTTGTATTTCAGCCCGAGGAGGTTGAGCTCGAAGCGGATGCATCGTTTGATGAGAATCCCATCCGGATTGTCGATCGTAGTACGAAGGTTCGCTGTGGGCAGTCTTTTCCTCTAGTATGGGTGTTATAGCAGCACGGGTGATTATAGGATGAGACCTGTGAAAGGGAGGCTGATGTAAGATCGTAGTGGCCGATGTTGTTCAGGGTTTCTTCTTCTCCGCCTCATCCGGGAAATTCGGGGATGAATTTATTTAAGGAGGGAAGTTTGTAAGAACCTGGATCTTCATTTCAGGTATGTCTTTCCTTTTTCTAGAGTTTTTCAGAAAATAGGGGTTTCTGGAAAATCTTGAAGTACAAGTCATGTACTTTATGAGTACACGTCGTGTACTCTTTTTCCGCATGAAGTCGTGTGTTGGCCGTGTCCGGGCCACACACACATTATGTAGAGGCGATGTGGCGTCAACTTAAAGAAGTGTATAGAAAAACAGAGTACATGTCGTGTACCCCAGAATTACACGCCGTATATTTTCTTTTTTTCATTTAACGGACCGAGGTCACGCCTGACGGACATAACGCTCTTCTTCTTTCGGTTCTTCGTCCGAGAGCGACCTGTAACACCACAATTCTTCTCTAAGACCCCGTGCTTCTATCTGATCTCCATTTCAGCCACTGTCGATTGCGTTGGAACTGCAGCGGTGAGTTCTTCCTCCTCCTAGAGCTTTGTTTTCCAATTCCTCCTCTTTCTCAATATATCATTGGTTGGTCATTTTTTACGTTTTCTTAGATCTTATACGTTCTAAGGAGAATCAATCATTGTGGTTCACTTATATTGATCTCCAAGCATCAAGGTAGGTTGTTGGTGCCTTTCTATAGGATGTTTGTGAATATTTTGGGAAAATTCCACCAATACCCTTGATGGGGTATTGCATGTTTCATGTTTTCCCTTGTTGTTGCCTACTTTTCTTGATTTCTTGAATATAGGTAATTTCTTGTGAATATGGTAGTTTTTACTGTACTTTGGATGTTTTCCATGCTTGTTTTCTTGTTCGGCGTATTTCCAGTTGCCATGCCTAGTTGTAGGATAGTAGAACAGTTGTATTATTATACTGTTATGCCTTAGAATGATATCCAAGTAGTTCTCAATGTTTACTTGGGCCGATACGCGCACTATGCATGTTGTTTTACACAGGTCTGTGAGAACCTAGTGTAGTGGACCATAGGGAAAATGGACGTAAGAGCTTCTCCAGAGTGTCTTTAAATTATAATGTGTGACCACATGGGGAATTGACATTGAGTTCTTCCTCAGAGAGTTTGTAGTTCCTCGACGTGGGCCACAGGGGGAATATAAGTTGAGTGCTTCCCCAGAGAGCCTTGAGTACAATACGAGACTATAGGGGGAATTGACGGTGAGTGCTTCCTCAGAGAGTTTGTTCTTTATCTGAACCAGAGGGGTGAGACTATGTGTTCCTCCCAGAGGGTTGCTAGTAATTGTAGGTTGAATTATAGGGGTTATAATGTGAGAAATACCAAGAGGTTACCATTTTGTTCTACTTGCTTGAGTGGCTGTTCTTATTTTTAGATTATATGCTTGAAATTGTGGATTTTTACTACTGTGTTTTATCCTGTTTATTGCTTACTATTACTGCTTACTGTACTTTACCTTCCATATATTCACTAACTGTTAGGCACAGATCGTTGGGTGGTTTCCTCTTGGGACTTTGTCTCATACCCTGTTTGGGTCATGCTTTTGGGCCCAAACAGAATATATTATTGGAGGTATAGATAAGGGCAAGCGCCCTTCTACATCATGTTCTTGATTGTACTGGAGCTGGAGAGCATGGGACCAAGCTGAGGATTGTAATGCTGAGGCGTTTCCCATCAGTTTTTCATTTTTACTTTGGTTTAGTAAAGTATTCAGCATTGTGACATGTTTGGCTATTTTCCTAGACTTATATGCATCATGCATCATTTACACATATTTCTGCTCATGGTGTTTATTTATCAGTCTTGGGCTATTTACTCTTGTATGGATGGTTATGGTTTCTTCTATTCTACATTTGTTTTTATTCCACTGTGTACTCTTCCAATGAGGGCATAGTTTCCCCACTATCACACCAAAGGCCCTCACTGTTAGTCGGCAGCCTCTGGCATCTGGGGAAATGCGCTTGAGGCCATGTGACCAACCGGGTATGGGGCGCCACTGGGTGGCTTCCAGAACCGGGACGTTACAGTAGGACTTCAGCAGGAAAGGATGGATTTTTATATTTTATTTTAGCAGATTTTTTGGGATTTAAATTACATGAGAGGTGTGAATATTTGGGAAGGATGAGTGCATTTGCATAGTAGGGGAGGAGTCGCATTCTTCAATATTTTTGAAAAGGGAGTTGGAACTATATTTTTCAGATGAAAGTTGGATTAAAAAATGACCCCAATTTTATAAATGGAAGTATAGGATCTAAATATAGATATAAAATTTCATTTCCAAAATTAAATAGATCATTTTCCCCATAAATATAAGCTTTGGGCTCTTGTTAATATAATTTTCCTCTTAATCGCAGTAATTAATTTTAATATCATTCACTAGTTTTTTGTCAAAAAACTATGTGGATATTATTATAAGTTATAAATTATGATAATGAAAAAAATGGAATCAATTTTTCTGAATTTTAATCACATAATCTGATGAATTTAATTTAAAATTAATCTTGTGGGCAGTATGACAATGCATGTTTTTAAAATAAAATTTTTCCAAAGATTTCAATGATTGTATATGGATTTTTAAAGTGAAATTGATGCCAATGAACATAATTGGATTAATTGATGTATAATTGATATAAAATTACATTAAAAAAATTATAAATACAATTTATCGTTATAAATAAATTAGATGAAAAATAAATTTTGAATTTATATTTAGTATTTTTCACTACTCAACAAAAACGAAAATTCATAGAAAAATACATAACACTCCCCTAAGATAATTTTTTCATTTTATTTAAAAGATGATGAATATTTTTTTCTATTAAATTTATAAAATTTCAAAAATATATATTTAAAATTGGATCCCATTAAAATAATTTAAAACTTGTTTTTATAAAAATATATGTTTTATGTGTAGTATTGGGTTTGTTCATATCTTATGTCAATATTCTATATTATATGGAGGTAATTGTTTTTTGAATATATAAAATACATATATAATTAATATAATTAACCAATAGTAATAAATTTGATTTACTAAGAAAAAATTCAATTTTAAGCATAAAAATGGTTTTTATAAAAAATGTCATTTTATATTCAATTGGTCCATATATTCAATTAGTCCAATTATATTGATTCCTTCATGCCTAATATATTTATTTACCTTAGTAAATGCCTATTTAATATTTTTACTAATTTATTGGTTTATTACATAGGTTATTGACATCCCTTGGGTGTTCTATGTAGAATTTTCCCTTTTATTAAATGTGTATATGCCTGATCCGCTTCCTAAGCATTCAGATTGAATTTTAAATAAACTTTCCCTAACATTATGATGGATTGATTTAACCAACGGTGCATCCCACATGTTTTCTCAACCTAAACATAGAATATACCATGTAGGTAATTCCTTATATGACCATATCACCTTTTAAAATGCCCTTTGGGCCATATAAATGTAATTTCCACATTTTAGTGAATTGAATGGAATCACATATGAATGTTAGATGTTAGTATTTTGTTTTGTTAAATGAGTTGAATTAAACAAAATGGATAGTTAATAATGGGCTATCATTCAGAAAATGAATTAAATAGATTAAATGAAATTGTTATGAAGGATGGGAAATCCATGCCTTTTATTATTATTTATTGAATAATTATCCTTAATTGAATTCCCTTGAATTGCATTAACATGATTAATGGAACATGTGAGTGGTATTTCCCCACGTGTTATGTTTTATATATGAATACAACTTATTTATATATTATGTATTGATAAAAATATTATATCTGATGTATTTCCTCATGTTGAGTTATTAATATGAATAATCCTTATACTGGATTTGAGATGATGTTAAGGGACCATTGAGCATGACTATATCATTATTAATTACATTACATGTTCATCATGACATCTCTCACCATTGACACTGTTAGGATGTTGATATTTATACACCACCGTCTTTTATTCAAGTGACGACTTTATGTCTTACTCCTCATCTCGAGTGTCGTCCATGATGTCTCAAACATTTATTGCATTATAGGGAATGTACTCTATTGCATGAGCTTGTAAGATCATTATAAAAGTCATGGATGTCTTAGTTTTTTCACGGTCTATCCAACAAAAAGTATTCAAGGTATATGATTCTTTCATCCAAATGTATGTGATTTATATTGGTAGAAGAAATATGTATAATAATACAATGTATATACTATTACTATAAATATAGTATATGTTCAAACACACATTCAAAAAAAAATTAATGCATGTATAGCCATGATGTGTCTTATTGGAACTCGAGCAGTGTGATTATTTATTTATTTCAGCATCGTTAATTAATTTTATTTTCAACAACACTGTTTTGTTATAAGAACTGATTGTGTTATGCATAGACAATGTTGGTGTTGACCTATTGAGATTTTTATCTCTCGCACTACTAGGGAATGATTTGGTACCTGATAAGATTATATTCTTGTGAGTATGAGTAAGGGAAAAGGACATAAAATATGTTTTCATGATATGTATTTCATAAGAAATGATCTTAGGAGGACATGAATGAGATTTAGTTCAATATTATAGTGGATAATATTTTTATCCTTTTTGTACATTTTTATCTTCATACTTAATTAGTATACTTCAGTGTTATCACCATTCCATGAATCTATGTATCTAATACTTCCTTGTATGGTTTTGATACAATACTCAGATATTCATTTGATTATTATGATTCCACACTTGTTTACTTATTCTATATGTTTATTGTATATATCCAATGTAGTATGATTTTTTTGTATCTTCTATTCCACTATGATATTAGGGTAGTGGTTCCCCACTAAAAAACATTTAAACCATCACTGGTAGTTAGAAGCCTCTTGCATATGGGGAGGATCACTTGAGGTCATATGTCCCACCGGCTTAGGACACATGTTACGTGGATCCCAGACCAGGATGATTCAAAGATGTATGATAGGAGTTTCCATTTTTTATTTATCATTTTTAGGTAAAATATTAGAGATTCGAAATACTTGGAACTTTTTCATAAGTTGTGCATGGGCATTGTGAACCCATGTTTATAGTACAATCTATTTTTCATGAATTGTCTTTATTATTGTTTTCAATTATAGTGGATATTGTTTCACTAGTTGGTGATGCACATGATTTTTTATGGTTGTAATTATATTTTTTACATAAAATTAATTTCATCCTTGGACCGATGATATGAGGGAAAATAAAATTTTTACATGCAAGATTATTAGGCACATTTGGTATAATATTCCTGGAATTTTTTAATGTCACATCTAATTTAAGTGTGCATTTTTATTTTGCGTATTATTAGTGCCTTGAATAACAATTGAATTATGATAACGCTTCTTATAGTGATTGTAAAAATAATTGATACTTAATGTGCATGCCATAAAATAATAATGTTTTCCTAAATAGGTAAAATTAAACACCTTAATTAGACTACCATGTAACATTGATCCATGGAACATTAAATGCAAGGGATAGAATGTGTTATTATGTGAGTGAAATGGATATCATATTTTGGATCATAATGAGAATGTGACCTTATGTATCAATAGTGGTATACCATATAATTTAACCTTTTTATGTAATTTATTCAATTTAGAAACCAAAAATTCAAATCGAATATGACATGTAATGTTCAATTATTGACACTATACATGTGAGACAAATACTCACACCCAATTCATCCCTTGGTAGTGTGTAGTGAGGTATCTCTTATGTTATTATGGCCTATGTTGGTCTCTTTCTATCATCTAGACCTGGATGTTGAAGAATGTATAAAGTCATGATATTTATATTGGAAGGATTTAATATTTTTCTAGTCTATTAAATGAAATATTCTCAATTTCATAAATCTATTATAAGAAACGGGTTTGTAATTTTAGTGGAATTCATCCAGAATGTCCTCTGGTCACACTCCCCAAAGGTAGTGAGGATGATGCTCAGGTAGTGGTGGACCCAGAGCCACCAGTGATTCCTCCTATAGTAGCACATGTGGTACCTCTTCTTATCCTAATATGGGTACTAACAACTAATTATGAGAGGTTTATATCTATATACATTAGAATATGAGTTATTTAGTTCGATGTATACCATGTATGGTAGAGTTGACTAATAAGTTTTATCCATAGTACCCTTGCAACTTCTCGAGGGAAGGAAGGCCACATGCTATCGAGTATTGTCACGAAGGAATCCTTTCTATATTAGAGCACATGGTGATGCCTCTGGAGAAGATGTTCATGATTTTGGAGTATTTTTTACGTCACATAGCCAAGTGATGGTGAGAAGTAATAACCAAGAAAATTATTATAGAGATATGGTATGTGTAGATTTCCAGACGATATTATACAACTAAATTTTTCCATAGACATTGAGGGATAATAGATCCAAATAATTAATGAACCAGATGTAGGGGATCATATCTACCATGGAGTTTTTTTATCGTTTCACGTAGCTATAGTTTTCTGCTACTATTATGGAATGTGAAGATCTGATGGCCACCAATAGTTTTATTGTTGGGCTGTTTTATGCCATCCGGTCGTGGGAAAATCTATTTAGGTTGATTAAAAATTAATAAATTATCAATCATTCACTTATTATAGTTAGAAATATGAGGGAAGTTGATGGTATGAGTCAGGAAAATTTGGAACCTGAAGCTAGAAGCAGTTATTCTTCTAGCACATACATCACATAAAGGTTTCTTGTGGGGTAGCAGCAGCCCAACCACCTACATTAACAACTTCATTAGTTTTCACCAGTGATGAAGCCATGGAATACTAAAACTTAGTGATTGCAGGATCTAGTGATTTATAGATTCTATGGTATGATGGTCCATATCCGCAATTTCTGCAATAATTTTTTGACATTTCTGAGGGATTAGGGATCTATTCCTACTCTGCAATCAGATGTCGGTCTAGTATCATAATGACAATATTGCATCTGGAATACCATTGGCCGATCAGGCTGATGTGGGGGTCGAGGAAGATGCAAAGAGACTTCTGATTCTGATTGCCAATAGAGCTAGTTTGCTTATGCCATTGATGAAGTGAATTAGGATCGTGGTATAGGCTAGTAACATGAATTATAGCATACAACTCAATAGTATAGTGCATTACATTCTAGTGCACAATGAACTATTCTACTAGCCTCCACATTACTGTCTAATTTATTCAACATAGGTCTATTTCATGCTTTTGTATCTGACAGAATCACTAAGAGTATGGTTACTGAGAGTTATAACTACTATGGCATTATGATGCTAGACACCATGTTCGGTATCTATTCTATGGGAATTCCCCATTGTTATAATTTTACTCATCAGATAGGAAGTTAAGTTTTTATCTGGAATATTTTATTCCTAAAAATAATGGGCTCTAATTTTATCATTAGGATTGACGGGTTATTTCCCTATCAATTGCATATTCACATCTATCGTTAGAGGGTGATGTTAGATGGCTATAAGGTGTTCGACATGTGCACAAGGTATAATGGAATTATAGAGGAAATTGAGTTGAACTCGAGAAAAAAATTATGGATAATGTGAGATAACATATTTTCATTCTTTTCCTCGATCAGAAGGGGATACGACTTACTATCTTTCCTCTTATAGTGCAGAATTTTAGGGATGTAATTCATGGAAACTTCTTTGTTCTACCTCCGATAAGAGAGGTAGTGATTGATATTGATGTAGTACTAGAAGAAGAGTCAATGAAAATAATTATGTATAGGATGGAAGCAAAAAATATATTGAAACTCAAGAAATATTTGAAGGATCTAAAGTCTAAAGGATTCATATGCCAAAACAGTTCTCCTTGGTTTTCACCAGTCATTTTTTCAATGAAGGAAGATGATAACCCCAAGCTCAGTGTGGATTTTTATCATTTGAATCAGCATAATATTATGAAATGGAATCCAAAACCCTTATTATATGACCTATTTGATCAAATCTGAGGAGAAAACTTGTTTTCAAATATAGATTTGTTGTCAGACTATCATCGGGTGTGTGTCAGTCTTTAGACATACCTCACATAGCTTTCATGATGTTTCATTGTCTGTACTAGTATTTGGAAATTTTGTTCAGACTCACAACTGAAACTGTGGGATTCATGGGTCTTATGAATCAGGTTTTCCACCCTTATCTATATTCATTCTTGGTCATCTTGATTGATGCTATATTGGTGTATTCCCACTACATAAATTACCATAACACCCATCGTGAGATCACGTTGAATATACTAAGAGATCATAAAATTGCTTCTTACCACAATAATTTATAGTTTTAGATCATTATATTCTTCTTCTTGGGTCAGATTATCTCAGATTCCAGAGTTTTAGTATTCCCGTAAAAATTTAGATCTTTAGTTTTCGTGGAACATCCCAAGAATGAAATTGAAATTCATATTTTATTGGGGAATTCATAGATATTACAAATGATTTTCCATGAATATTTCAATCCTTTTAGTTACACTTATGATCTTGACAAAATAGAGTTCATGAAATTCTTAGGATCATTATCTTTTGAATAAGCCTTTTAGGAATTGAAGTTCCATTTGGATTCATCACTAATATAGTTTCTAGCGATGCTAGGAAAGAGCTACAATGTATATTGTGATGCCTGAGTTGTTGTTCTTGGTGATATTATGATTCAAGATGAGTGATTCTTCACATATGGGTCTCTCTAGTTGAGGTTTCATGAATGGAATTAGTCGATCCACACCCCTGAGCTAGCTGCTGTCATAAATGATTTACATGGTTAGAGGAACTATGTACATGGAAATCATTTTTTCTATTCACTGATCAAAAAAGTCTCAATAACATATTTACAGAGAGGGAACATAATCTCAAGAAGTTCATGTGGATTGAGTACCGATAATCATTTGATTTCATGTTTTCCTGTATGCATGGAAAGGGTAATTCAGTAGGTGATTATCTAAGATGAAAGAAACAAAGACACGCAGTTCATGAATCTAGTGGTGAATGGTATGTAATGATATTATTCTTAGAGATTCCAGTTTGTTTTCAAGATGACCTTGGTATGACTACCCTCATCATCTTAGTATTGACTTATACTCTTTTGAAATGTGTGAGAATGAGAAAATTGTCTACTACTGAAGACAAAGTCCTAAGGAAAACCATTTAAGATAACAACACCTCATCCATATCGAACATGGATACGGATTACACCTTATTGTCTCCTGGGCATGTATGGGTCCTAGAAGACATCTGAGAAGTGATGATATTGGAAATCCACACGTCATCATGGACATTTAACCATGGTGTCCCCAAAATTTATCACGATCCTATGCACTAGTATTAGTATCCAGTTAAGAAACGTGATATTATTGGATTCACCACTCGATATTCCATCTATCATTAGGTGATGGTAGAACATTAGTCCCCGATATTTATTTTACAATTGTTTCCCATTTTCAAGGAGAAATGGGATGATGTTTCCATGGATTTAATAACTAATCTACCCAGATCACCTCATGGAGACGATATAGTATCTTTTGTTATTGATCATCTGAAAAAGGATACAACTCCTTAGTAATGAGAGATACCCTCTAGGTATATTATCTAGGATGGATTTATGTCACGGAGGTTGTATTTCTTCATGGAGATACTCATTCTTTTATTTATTATAGATATTCTCATTTCACTTCTCGATTATGATAGGGGTTTTAAAAGGCCTTTTTTATGTAGGTAATTAATAACAACCTATCATACATATATTTATGGAGAAATGGAGCATACAATTTAGGAGTTAGATGACATGCTCCATGCATCTGTCCTTGAAAATGAAGGTTCATGGGAGAAACACCTTCCTCTTTTGGATTTTGTTTATAAAAAAACCATTCAGGATACCATAGAGATGAATCCTTATGAATCCCTATATGTTACTCATTGTCGGTCATCTATATTGAAGATTGAGTTCGGGGAGTACTCTATTTTTGGACCATGTCTCATGCATGAGACTATATAGTAGGTTCAGTTGATCAGAAATTGCATGATGACAACTCAATCTAGATAGCTGTTGTATGAAAATAAAAGTTTGTGACCTCTCGAGTTTGAGGTCAAAGTTCAGGTTTTGATGAGAGTCTCACCTAGATGGGACATATATGTATTAAGAGGTAGGGTAAGTTGTCACCAAGGTTTTTTGGACCCTTCGAGGTTGTGAAATGGATCATACCCATGGATTTCTAGTTGGAACTTACTCAAAGATACCAGTATATTCATGATAACATTCATGTATCTCAACTTCACTGATACTATCCAGACCAAACCCATGCCTTTTGGGATGATGAGGTAGAATTGGATATATATAGGTTTCCCTAATGGAGTATCTAGTGTATATAGTGGAACATAGCATAATGAAACTCCATGGAAGCTTTGTTCCATTGGTATGGTTTCTATGGAAGAACGGATGGGAACATGATGATACATGGGAATAAGAAGATGATATAAAATCTCAGTTTCTAGATCTCTTCACTGATAGTACCACTTTTTCCTTAGAATGATAAATTGGGGATGAGTTTCTTTAAGAATGATAGGTTCTTTTGACCCTCCTTTTCATGATGTTATGATTTGTTGGGTTTTCAATATGATTTCATTAAATGGGCCTAATATTGATGTAAAATTAAGATGAGGAGTTCTTGAGTGTGTCCATGTCTATTTCAGATCCCGTAACTATGAAATGAGGATAAGGAACTATGACACATAGTTTTTCTACAAGAGTGCGACTGAGGGTGCATGGTTGTGTGGTCAGTTTCATGTTTGGGACATATCCTTTTTTCATGGATTTCATAGGGTTTGTCAAACTATGTTCTCAACTATGTTATGTGACCCTATGTTGTAGAGAACTATCCATGCTATGTGAATAGGTTCACCAAAATCTGCTTCCAAACCATGCACCTTAATATTGTGGGGTAAAACGACAATTATTCCATCACTAAAGTTAAAATGTTATTTCTCTTTTCTTATTCATCCTCCAGTGGACCATCACCCATATCATTATCTTTTTATCTTAAGAATGCATCAATATAGGAATTGAGACAACTATTTTGTCTGGTGTCCATTTTTAAATCTTTCATAAGTATTGTATCTATATTGTTAAGCTACCATAGTCTCTTAACATATATTAATTTATTTCATCGAATCCATCGAGTGATTTAGGTTCACACCAATTTACCAAATTTTAAGGGTGTTGGACCATTTCTCATATCTCATCAAACCAATTCTTAATATGAGGGTGATATTGAGTAATGAGTCATCTATAGCTTTGACATAAGTGGTCACAAATTTTCCATTCATGTTTTGAGGTTTAATAATTACATCGTTGTTCTATATGCCAGCTATTGACGAGAATCACAATTATATTGATCCCTTCTAGTCCAATTGATCCCTTCACCTTAGTACATTCCTATTGAATCATTTTTTGTAATTTAGTGGCTGGTACCACTATTAATTGACATCCCTTGGTGTTATACATAGAAATTCCCTTTTTAAGTGTATATGATTGATTTGCCTCATAAACGATCGACATAACATTTAGATAGATTTTCCCTTGTATGATGGATACCCAGTTGAACCAAGGGTGAATCCCATTTTTCTGGCTATCCTAAACATGTAATTTTCCATCTTTGAAATTATCTATATACCCATATCACCTTTTGGAATGACCTTTTTTCCTTATAAATTATTTTTCTAGGATTTATGGAATTGAATGGAATAACATGGGTATGATGGATGATATTCCATAGTTGTGTTAATTGATTTTAATTAAATGAAATTGATAATGCATGATGGGTTTCACTTATTAAAAAGAAATAAATGGATTAAATAAAATGGTTATGATGTATGGAAAATACATTCCTTTGATTATTATTCATTAAATTCATACCCTGAATTGCATTACGTTGAATGGTTTGAACTTGATTAGTGGAGAATATGAGTGCTATTTCCTGATGAGTTATGTTATAGATCTGACTAAACCTTATTTATATATAATGGCTTGGTAAACATATTACATGAGAGTTATCACCTCATTTTGAGATATAAATAAGAGTACCACTTATAAAGGTTGTGATATGATAGTAAGAGACTGTTGAGCCTGGAAGTATCATAATCCCTAACATTATGTGTTGAGAATGATTTCTGACACTACTATGAAATTTGGTTTTAAACTATTCGAGTGATGACAGTATTGCTCACTCACCATCTCGAGTGTCATTCATGATGTCTAACACTCTTATTGGAATGTAGGTCATGTAACCTATTACTTGAGATTATATTCTCGTTAGACTAGCCTTGGATGTCAGAGTTACACCCCATTCCAACGAGTAACTAGTATTACATGTATATAGACACTTGTAACGCCCTGACCCTAGTTACCAAAATTCAATGCATTATTTTAATACATTGGCATGATTACAAGGAATCATGTCCCGAAGGACCGATCGGTTTAGCAGTCTTGGAAAATAGATTACATACATGAATGTTACATTACACTTTATAACATACAAAACAACGTAAATAATCTTTTATGAATTCCATTATTCCCTTGGCTTAATCCAACATATCAATCATAATACAGTTCGTGGAATCCTAGGAAAAAATAAAACCTAGAAAGGGGTGAGCTCATATGCTCACTAAGGATAAATATATAGCAGAAACTTTTATAAATAAGCATAAACATTTAAGGCAATGTATAACTAAAACAAAATCTTTTCAAACTTGAACTTCAGCATAATATGGAAGAAATAAAATGAAATAATGCCATTTACATATTCACATAGATACTCTACTAGTCTAATAATCATATGCAATATCAATAACCACATTCATAATGATGGAATGCATAATGTCGAAATTTAATTTATATACCAAGTCCTCGTGACAAGACATATGGGAAAACTGTAACTGGAACCCAACCCGGAGAGCCTCTGTAATCGGACACCATCCCAGAGAACCTCTACAACTGGACTCCAACCCGGAGTGCCTCTAATAACCAGACACAAACATGGAGTTCCTCTAAAAACTCGACACCAACCCGGAGTGCCTCTAATAACCGGAAACCAACCTAGAGTGCCTCTAATAACCAGACACCAACCCTGAGGGCTTACTTTTATCAGTCCCCAACCCAGAACATACTAGTCCAATACATTCATCTTAAGAAGAGGATGAAATATAACCTAAAAATTTGTATTAAAACAAGCATACGAAATTCCAAAAAATTAATCATAAACCATTAATGGCATAAAATTTACTCATCCATAGTCAAAAATATCACAAAACCTGAAATACAATATGAAAGATATGTATCAAAACAAATCAACTTCAAACAAGTGTAAAATTTATCAATGGATGTTGACATAGATGAAATCAAAACTATTTGATAGAAATATCTCTTTTTTCGAAATCATTTAAAAGTGACAAAATTATAAAAGAAAACATTTACTTTGAAAATATTCTTATAATCTTGTAAGGGAAGCGTCAATGATTTTATAATGGCAGAAAATAGCCACACATGCCGTATAAGTTAAAAAATGACATTCTTACCTTAATTTTGTCGAAAAGGTTAAAAAGGACCTTATTTGGAAAACGCCGGAAAGATTCCTTTATAAACTTCTTATAAAAAGTCAAACAAGGGTTTAAATGAATTTAACCCATATTTTGTAAAATAGTAATAATTTTTTGAAATAAAATTTTTAGAAACATGGATGTGGATGATAAATAGGTCTCAGTAGATAATTACGGATAAAAAACCTCTGATAATGAAGAGATTGTGAAATAAACCCTTACCAATTTGGTGACTTACGAAACATACACCCCATGAAAGAGGTGTTATACAATGAATATGTAAATACACATAAATTAAAGTGTATTACACAAAGAATACAATTATGGGTAGTACATACACCACAGAAAAGGTAATAGTGGAAATATGGCATGAATCTCATGGGAAAAAGTAGTGAGATGAAAACCCCTTACCTTGCACTTTCCTTTTGTCGATGGTATGTTTAGCCTCCTCTTCAATGGGTTATTCCTTTTGATTTGATCAAAAGGGCTCCATAGGTTGGCTTTATGATCAAACTATGGCCTCTAGGATGAAGGGATAATATTTTAGATGGTATTCAGGCAGGGTTTGGCCAAGCCAAATGGCTTAGAAGGTGTCAATTAGAGAGAAGGGGGAGTGCCCTTTTAAAAGAGTGGTGAGGGGCACCTTAGAAAAAACTTAAAATATTATTTTATAATAAATTCATATTCTGCTTATAATGGCTCCAATGTTTATTATTTAAAGTCTAAGGTGGGGATAGGTCTAAAAATACTCAACCAATTTGTTTTATACATGTTTAGGTGACCATTTTAACCTTATCATTTAGATTTAACTCTATGTTAAATAATTTAACTTTTACCGTATCTTCTTGTATTCTTACACTATATGGTTAATAAACTTACTATATACTTCTAATTGAACCCCAATTGTTTCATTAATCTCATATATATTATTGTATAAGTCTTTTGGACGAACCTTATATTTTTAGGACCATTATATAAATTAATAATATAATATTTGTTTTAAAAACAATTTTATGTCAATTTTGAGACTATTTGGTATTTGTTTTTATTAAAATAATAAAAACATGATTAACTCAAAAAAAATACATTTAATCAATCCTAACATGTCATATTCACCTATTAAATTCGTGTATGTCATAAATACTTTGAAATTATATTTATTTTAATATTTATAATACCATGTATTTGATTCTTTCATAAATAATGCAATTATTGCATCATCATTGTGTCATAAATAAATTTATTTATTTAATTATAAAAATTATAAATAAAGTATCATGATGTAGGATATAGTTTTATATTTCTAATTAATATTTATAATCGAATTTATCTTATGTAAAACCCTATATTAAAAATGTTTTAGTTATTAAACATTAATTTTAACTCTTTTAACACTTCTTTGAATTAAATAATAATAAATGTCCTAATCTAAACCAAGTGGACCTAAATGATAATATTTTATTCCTAATGATGTTTTTGGTCGATATTAATGTGTCCAATAGAATTAGGACATGTGTGAGGGTAATATTAATATCATTTTTACCCTTAATTACCATATTTACTTTTAACCGTGGTAAATAAAAGTAAAATGATACTATTCACCAAAATTATTTTCATCTCATTGAACCAAAATTTAATCCTTGATATTAACCATGTTTCTCGGATTTTCAAAATTCAGCTCATAGAAGCGGTAAAATTATGTTTTATGTGAATTTGCAAAAGCTTCTAGGATGTGGGTAAAAGACGGTGAAAAGTTCAGTGAAATTTTTATATATCTAAAATTATTATAAACCGACTCCAATGAATTACATTGAACGTATATAGGTATTATTTATCTATTTTGACATTAAATAATTTAAATAAAATAAATAATTATTTAAAAAAAAATCTGTTTTAAACTATAACTCGGTGTTTTTAACTATTCATCAAATATTACATGTTTTCAGAAAAATACCAAATATTTACCCTAAGTTAATTTTGATATTCCGAATTCAATAATGAAGTATATTTTACCGAATTAAAAACATAGAAGTTGCATTTATTAATTTAAAATTAATTCACGTTGTCAAAACAAAAAGCGTGTTTTTAAGAAACAATAAATATCAAAAGATTGACACTTGTTTATGTCCGGTTTAAATGTGAATTTATGTCCAATGAACAAAATTGGATTAAATTGTAAAAATATATTCTATATATAATTTAAAACCACTCGAATTAATAATTTATCACTATTATTTATTTCGATTAAAAAGTTTTTTTAAATTAAAATTTAGTAATTTTCACTATTCATCAAAATATGAAAGTTATCAGAAAAGTACCAAATATTCACCCTAAGCTAATTTTGATATTCCGAATGCAAAAATAAATTCCATTTTGAAAGATAAAATGTATAAAATTTCAAAAAGTGGGTATTACTATTCATAACGGCTAGTTTGATTGGTTGTGGTGTGTGTTAGAACTCGAAGTTGCATACAACACACACTACTGTATTATTCAAAGAGAAGCGTACCATGGAATCTTGGGGTTTTAAATTATCCCCTCCTTCAATAAATTGCATTCTCGCAATTTATTCTCAGTATTGGAATCTTGGGGTTGACATTTCAAAATATCTTAGTTTAAATCCCACATCGAAAAATGGATTAATGAGGCCTCTATTTAAAATAAAGAGTGGTAAGTATGATGGTTACCGAAAATAGCAAATACTAGGGTTCCATGTAGGAAAATATGGATATGGAAGAGAAATTTAACCATCAATATCTGATGGAGAGTGGTGTAGAACATGACTATGAAAAGGCCAACAATCACAAAGCCATAAATTTGTGATGATCTAAGTTATCATCTAGGACAACATTTTTGTTCTAAGTTCCTTTTATTAATGTTGAAGAATATATTTATGAGATTCGATAAGATCATAAGGAGATATAATTACTTTATAATTAGAGTTTTATACATTAATAAATTTCTACCACAAACTCATCTTTCACCCCCAAAACATAATACAACTCAAAAATACTCCACTTATCTTAATCGTATAGGGTTCCAAATATAATGAATATATATTTAACATATCAGACCCTTTAAAAAAGAAACTACATTATACCATCCAGGAACATCACGTATTCTAGTGGTAGGCGATAAATCCAAATCGCACTATGGTTGTGGGTTCGATTCCTGCAGCTTTGTCCAATGCGTCGGGTTGTCACACGGTCTAAGTGTTGTCCTTTTACAAAAATCCAAAAATAACCTTTCGAACATAATCCATTCCAACCTTTAGACTTATCCAAAATACTACTATACAAAATCACAGTCCAAATTTTATAAGGAAGTTATACACAATGAAGATCATTTTTTCCATGTAATAACATGTGAACACCTTCACCATGTATTATTTTAAAACATGGTAACATCCTGAATTACCATAAAACCTTATTGATTACATTCATGTTCCTTTATTCTTTATAGAATACTGGATATATTCCTTCTATCCATAAATTTTGTAAACTCCAATGATGAAAAATAATTAATCAGTTTTAAGGTAGTCAAGAATATCCAATATAATTTATCCAAATCAATCTTGTATTATTCCAAAATCACTACCTCGATATTAGAACCATGTTATGGTTTATCTTTCTCTCAGCCATATATTTTCCAAAAATTTAACCTGCTATTGAGTCACTTTTTTTGGTTCCACACAATCTCAGGTTTTTACTAAAATAGTACTACAGTACAATACTTATATACTCAATAATTATTATAACCAGTGCATTGTCGATACAACATTCAAATGAAATAATCCTATAATAACCACATAAGAACACTAGTCATTCTTCTTCATATGAGGTATTATCATAACTTGATTATTATCCAATAGCATCATTTGGGGCATACTCAGATGATTTTGACATTGGTTTGCGTAGTGTCCCAACTCCTTGCAAATGAAGCATTGTACATTTGAAACCATTTTCATACACTTGTAGTCACGTACTTGGTGTCCTTTTTCTCCACACTTATAAAATTCTCCCATTCCCTTCAAGAATTTTCCAAGGTGATTTTTCGACAGTTATCACATATGGGAAAATCCTTCTTTACCTTCTTCCTTTTATCCGTCCTTCTCTCTACCATCCTTTTCTTCTCTGGATTCCCTTCAAATCCATAGGACTCTGAGAATTCTTTACTTATCTTATCAACACATGATACTATTTCTTCATATGATGATAATACGTGGGAGACTATTTCCCTTATAAATTATGGATTAGGACCATGAAATATATGATCCTTCTTACTCTTTGGATCATGTGTATTTCTAGAGTTCTCATTCCTTATACTGGGCACCTTTTTTAAACAATGGCATACACTAGATTAGTTTATGAATAACAATACCTAATCACGAACATGTAAAACACTTAACCTAAATTAAACAGTTTATGGATATAATCCATAATCATAAAAATGTTTTCCTTGAGTAAGTATATACTCATAATCCTTTCATAATGGTTTGTAAAGAAAATGAAGATTATCCTAAACATATCCCCTGGGAGTGTCGTAACCAAGATTGCAGCAAGGCCCGTTGTCGTGCACCAGTTCTCGTTCGAGTCGAGCTTAAATCCATTTTTTTGGGTTTTACCTCTAGGTACATTTATGCCAGAGCCGCCTCTACCTACTCGTATCCAGACTGGGATGTATTTGTTTGTAAAACTCACAGAATCTCTAAATTACCAAAATTCTAGGAAGTTCTTCTATACTAATCCTCAAAGTCTATCTTAGGGTTATGTGTTCTAATTAGAGTTTATATAAATCTAGCTTCAAAAGTTATTGCTAAACTTCCTCTGATACCAACTGTAATGCCCCGAACCTAGATACCCAAAGTCGGTGCATTATTTCAATACATTAGAATGATTATAAGGAATCATGTCCCGAAGGACTAATCGGTTTAGTAGTCTTGGAAAATATATTACATACATGAATGTTACATTATAAATTATAACATACAAAACAACGTAAATAATCTTTTATGAATTCCATTATTCCCTTGGCTTAACCCTGCATATCAATCACAATACACTTCTTGTAATCCTGGGAAAAAATAAAACATAGAAAGGTGTGAGCTTAGATGCTCAGTAAGGATAACAACATAGAGGAAACTTTCATAAATAAGCATAAACATTTAAGGCAATGTATAACTAAAAAAAGCCTTTTAAACATGAAATTCAGCATAATATGGAAAAAATAAAATGATACAATGCCATTTACTTATTCACATGGATATTCTAATAGTCTAATAATCACATGAAATATCAATAACCACTTTCATAATGATGGAATGAATAATGTCGAACTTTAATTCCTGTGTCAAGCCCTCATTCCAAGACCTAAGGGATAACTGTAACCGGAACCCAACCCAGAGAGCCTCTATAATCGGACACCGTCCCAGAGAGCCTCTGTAACCGGACTCTAACCCGGAGTGCCTCTAATAACCAGACACCAACCCGGAGTTCCTCTAATAACCGGACACCAACCCGGAGTGCCTCTAATAACCAGACACCAACCCGGAGTGACTCTAATAACCGGACACCAACCCAGAGGGTTTACTTTTACCGGTCCCCAACACAGAACATACTAGTCGAACACATTCATATTAATAAGAGGATGAAATATAACATAAACATTCATATTAAAACTAGCATAAAAAATGCCCAAACATTAATCAAAAAACATTAATGGCATAAAAATAACTCATCCCTAGTCAAACATATCATGAAAACTTAAATACAATATGAAAGATATTTATCATAATAAATCAACTTCCAAAAAGTGTAAAATTTATCAATGGATGTTTACATAGATAAAATCAAAACTATTTGAGAGATATATCTCTTTTTTTGAAATCATTTAAAAGTCAACTAATTATAAAAGAAAAAATTTACATTGAAAATATTCTTATAAGCTGGAAAGGGAAGCTTCAATGATTTTATAATGGCAGAAATTAGTTTCACCCACCGTATAAGTTAAAAAAAGACATTCTTACCTTAATTCTTTCTAAAAGGTTAAAAAGGACCTTTTTTGGAAAACGACGAAAAGATTCCTTTATAAACTTCTTATAAAAAGTCAGACAAGGGTATAAATGACTTTAACCCATATTCTGTAAAATAGTAAGAATGTTTTTAAATAAATTTTTAAGAAACATGGATGTGGATGATAAAGAGGTCCCAGTAGATAATTACATATAAACAACCTCAGATAATGAAGAGATTGTGAAATAAACCCTTACCAATTTGGTAACTTACGAAACATATACCCCATGAAAGAGGTATCATACAATGAATATGTAAATACAAATAAATTAAAGTGTATTACACAAATAATACAATTATGGGCAGTACATACACCACAAAAAAGTTAATTGTGGCAATATGGCATGAATCTTATGGGAAAAAGGTGTGAGATGAAAACCCCTTACCTTGCACTTTCCTTTTGTCAAGGGTAAGTTTAGCCTCCTCTTCTTCGGGTTCTTCCTTTTGATTTGATCAAAAGGGCTCCATTGGTTGGCTTTCTGATCAAACTAAGGCCTCTAGGATGAAGGGAGGATATTTGAGAAGGTATTAGGGTATGGTTTGGTCGAGAAAAATGGCTTAGAAGGTGTCAATTAGAGAGAAGGGGGAGTTCTCTTTTATAAGAGTGGTGAGGGGAACCTTAGAAAAAACATAAAATATTATTTTATAATAAATTAATATTTGGTTTCTAATGGATAGAAAGTTGATTATTTAAAGTATAAGGTGAGGATAGGTCTAAAACAACTCAACCAATAGGTTTTATACAAGTTTAGGTTACCATTTTTACCTTATCATTTAGTTTTAAATCTAAGTTAAATAATTTAACTTTTACCGTGTCTTCTTGTATTCTTAACACTATATGGTTAATGTACATACAATATACTACTAATAGAACCCCAATTGGTTCATTAATGTCATATATATTATTATATAAGTCTTTTGGACAAACCTTAGATTTTTAGGACCATTATATCAATTAATAATATAATATTTGTTTTAAAAACTATTTTATGTCAGTTTTGACACTATTTGGTATTCGGTTTTCTGTTAAAATAATAACAACATTATTAATTCAAATAAAATACATAGAATCAATCCTAACATGTCATATTCACCTATAAAATTCGTGGATGTCATAAAAACTTTGAAATTATATTTATTTTCATATTTATAATACCATTTATTTGATTCTTTCATTAATAAGGCAATTACATCATCATCATTGGGTCATAAATAAATTTATTTATTTAATGTATATAAATTATAAATAAAATACCATGATGTATGAAATTGTTTTATATTTCTAATGAATATTTATAATCTAATTTATCTTATTTAAAACCTTATATTAAAAATGTTTTAGTTATTAAACATTGATTTTAACTCTTTTAACACTTCATTGAATTAAATAATAATAAATGTCCTAATGTAATCCAAGTGGACCTAAATGATAATATTTTATTCATAATGATGTTTTTGGTCTAGATTAACTTGTCCAATAGAATTAGGTCATGTGTTAGGGTAATATTATTATCATTTTTACCCTTAATTACCATATTTACTTTTAACCGTGGTAAATAAAAGTAAAAAGTTACTATTCACCAAAAAATATTTTCATCTCATTGAACCACAATTTAATCCTTGATATTAACCGTGTCTCTCAGATTTTTTAAATTCAGCTCCTAGAAGTGGTAAAATTATGTTTTATGTGAATTTGCAAAAGCTCCTAGGATATGGGTAAAAGACGGTGAAAAGTTCAATGAAATTTTTATATACCTAAAATTATTATAAACTGACTCCAATGAATTACATTGAACTTATATAGGTATTATGTATCTATTTTTACATTAAATAATTTAAATATAATAAATAATTATTTATATAAAAATGCAGTTTTAAACTATAACTCGGTGTTTTTCACTATTCATCAAATATTAAAAGTTTTCAGAAAAATGCCAAAAATTTACCCCAAGTTAATTTTGATATTCCGAATTCAATAAAAAAGTCTATATTACCAAATTAAAAACATAGAGGTTTCATTTATTAATTTAAAATTAATTCACGTTGTAAAAAAGGCATTTGTTAAGAAACAACAACTATCAAAAGATTGACACTTGTTTATGTCCGGTTTCAATGTGAAATTTTGTCCAATGACAAACATTGGATTAAATTGTAAAAATATATTCTAAATATTATATAAAATCACTCAAATTCAAAATTTATCACTATTAATTATTTTGATTAAAAAAGTTGTTTTTAATTAAAATTTATTAATTTTCACTATTCATCAAAATATGAAAGTTATCAGAAAAGTACCAAAAATTCACCCTAAGCTAATTTCGATATTCCAAATCCAAAAATGATGTCCATTTTGTAAGATAAAATGTATAAAATTTCAAAAATTGGGTATTACTATTCCTAACAGCTAGTTTGATTGGTTGTGGTGTGTGTTAAAACTCGAAGTTGCGTACAACACACACTACTGTATTATTCAAAGAGAAGAGTACCGTGGAAGCTTGGGGTGTTACAACACTTACATCCAAACGTACATGGTTAATATTTTTGTATTCAATATATATAATTATACAGTATATATAGTATATGTTTAGTCTTACATTACACCAAAGAGTTCATGTAGGTTGAGTCGTCAGGTGTCCTATTGGAACATGAGATTGCAGGTTATTAATTTATTTCAACTTTTTAAATTAATTTTATTTTCCTTCTCATTATTTAGTTATGAGAATTGCTTGGATTACACATAGACACGATTAGTAGTGACCTACTGATATTTTTATCTCACACTCTACTTCGGATGCCTTTGGTACTAGATAAAATTATCCTCATGCATATATGGGTAATGTAAAAGGACCTACTGCATGTTATTCATATGTATTTCTTATAGATGGATCACAGGATTAGAAGACCGGGATTTATTTCTACATGTTAGTGTAGTAGATTTTTATTCAATTTTACTTTTTTTATATTAATATTTTATTTTCTTCTATTTTTGTTATCATCATTCCATTCATCCATATATCTGACACTACTTTATAAGATTTTGATATATTACACAGATTATTTATTGTTTATTACGCTTCAAAACTCGTCTATTTATTCTAACTCTTTATTATATTCTTCCATTATTTTCTGATTATGTTTTCATCCACTATGAGACTTTAATATGAGGGTATAGTGTCCCAAATGTGGTGATTTTACACTCTAACTACTAGATGACAACCTCTTGAATATAGGGTGGTGCACTTGAGGCCATGTGCCCATCCATATTGTGGAATGGGTTAAGTGGTTCATGAGTCAAATCATTACAACATTAAAAAATTTATTAGGAACTCATATAACATTACACAAATAGAATTACAAAGACCGTATTAGTTTAGTTCATTTGTAAACATTGAAACCTGAACAATGGTACATGAGTGAGCTACACTATCTACCACTAGGTTCTCCAATACTAGAACTCGCATTAGAAATGACATACATATGATATACAGTCATAACATAGGGACGAAACATAAAAAGGGGTAAGCTCAGATTCTCAGCATGGTTAAACAAGGGGGATATGTAATAATAAACATTAGTATAAGGGTATGATAACATGATCATAATATTAGAAGATCATAACATTCATATCAATGATCATTAACTTGAATCATGGAATAAAGGCTAGAATTTCAAGGCATGAATCATTATTAAATCAAGAGTATGATCCATGAAATCCTAACATTAGTGTAATACATGGAATTTAAGTATACACATAAACATATAATATAATTATCTATAAGTGAAGAAACATTCCTAGAACATATTAAGGAACTTCATCGGGGGTACACCTATTGATAAAGACACACCACTATCCCCGGCCGTAGTCCTTTCATTGTATGGGGTCATGTTTCAACATATTCCAATATTTCTGGGGACTACACCAATTGGGAAGGAGACCCCACCATACCCAGTCACAGTCCATTCATTCTAAGGGATCAGGTTTCCCCATCTTTCCATAATGGATCAATCTCACAGACATGAATTTTATAATTATCTCATGATATATAGATCTGTTCACAATGCATTGGATTGATATGTATGTCTCTCCCAACAAGAAAAAAAGAATACATACATGTGACAAAATATAATAAAACATTAATCATATCATGACCCATAAAAAGATATGGGTTTCATAAACATCATATCATAACCTAGGGAATAAAATTTGTATGATAAAAATTTTATATTCTCACAACATTTGGAAAAATAGTTCAGTTTTATAATAATTTTTTCCTAGAATAACATATGAATGTATGTGGGTTTCATAATCATTTATAATGGTATATCCGATGAATAATAAAAGGTGTCATAAACATCATGAATTCAAAAAATAAACCATTAAATTAATAATGTGAATAGTAATCTTATACCATGTCCCCAATAAAGCAATAACTATATAAATTTTTTCTGTAGTAGATGGATAAGAAATTTGAAAGTTCAATTGGAGTGCATGTTAAGAAAAATAATATTTTATTTAGAATCCATTTTGAAAAAAATATTCAAAAATCCTATTAATTTAAAAAATTATTTGAAATTTCATTTTAAAAAATTATTAAGGATAATATATTTTACACATTAATAAACTCTTTCTAAAACATTTTAATGTTCCAGCTTATATATTACATATAAACAATTAATTTTCATCTTATTCACCTTAAAACACTAAATATGATTACCAATAAATTAACGGAGTCCTTGGGTGCATCTAGGGGTCATTTGTAGATTGAAACCCTAAGAAAGATGAGTATACTGGGTTTAACAGTTTGTCTGCAATCATGCAACCCAGGGCACATGGTCGTTCGATCCATCTACAATCCATAGAAGGGGTATTTCTCATGGTTTGTTCATTGTTAGTAAAACTGTATGGAACACCTTGTGGTGTAACCCTAGTAGTAGTAAATGGGGCATGATTGGTGCACGACTTGGCCAAATCATTTATCCAAACAATGTGTAGTGCAAATATTGATGATTTTATTGTTCCCCCCTCTTAAATGGTTTAAATAAAAATCTATATTTTTTCATATATATTTATATATCAACCTCTTTATTCACCCATTGAAAACCACTCACCCTGGAGAAAATAGAAATAATGGTGGAGCCTCTATATGAACTCTAATTATTCTACTATCAAATCCATTGGAAATATATAGTTATAATTTATAATAGTCTATAATCTATTTCAATTTCTTCATTCCATATATTACACTATTTGGGTGCAATCTACTTTGCCACATTTTTAGGTCATTTAAAAGTTTTTAAAATTTCCTCAAATCTACTATGAATCATAAGTTGATAGAAGAAAAGTGATTCTCCATGAGTCTAAGGTAGGAAATCATGCTCCATTCCCACTATTTCATACATTTCCATACAATATTTCATTATACTTCAGGATGAGAATTTATAGCTTTGCCCTTAATTCTTCAAATTTATTAAAATGGATGCCTTACCTTTCCCTTGGCGACCCGATTATGCGGTGCTCCCATCTTGTGGGTTCACAACCTTATGATATGCCACCCAATCAGGTTGGACATTACCTATAATGAATAAAATTCACCTTTTCGGTGGATTATTATATGCTTTTAAGGGATATTACCTCTTAATAAATTCCTAGAGCTATGTGTGAATTACTATATGTGGATAACCTAGTGACTACCCATTCCTCTTGCCATTTATGGAATAGTGGAAATTAGTTGAATAGTATATGTTTATTTTCCTTTTTTCATCTGACTTAAATGGAAAATGATAAATGATATTCCCTAAAAAATTGTATTAATCTGACCCAATGGATAGAATTAAATGTAATGTCCCTTATATTGATGTTATGAAATATGATTTTTTGGTGTTTTTTCTTTATACCCAAGGGTGAAAGGGGGTTTTGACTTCAGGAGCCCTTTCCTGGAATCTTGTGTCATTGTTTTATAGTTGTTAAATATTAGTAAACATGTCGGGAGTGATAGAAGCTATGCTTGGGATGGGTTGATCATGTGTTATATACATTTTCCTCTAGATGAGTGATGGAAGTTCCCTAGGGGAGATCATATTGATGGGATTTACATCATGTTTGGTTGAACCAGGACTAAAGAGAGAGTCATACCATTATTTCTGATAACAGGTAAAGACTCAGAGGCTGGTATTTGACTTTTCATCATGCTCGGAGCGAGACATGGGATGTAATCGTTCGATAACCATGTATGTGATCATTTTCATTTGTAATGTAATAATCCCACTATAAATACATGAAAATACTTATCTAATTGTCATGTATGGGCTTTGGTGGTCTCATTATTGTTTCATATGTGGTTTTCAAAATTATATTAAAAATTAAAATGAATGTTTTTTAAAATGATAATTATCTTTGATGGTATAAATATAGGGACTTATCATAATAGAAAAGAATAGAATGGGGGATAGTCCATCATTTTTTAATATACTTCTCACCTTTCCCTTTTAGGTTCTCATGGTACATACACACCATATTCAGTTGTAGTAGGTAGTAAGTCGGGTGTCCATGTGGAAACCAGTGCAATGATTTTATTTGTTAAATTATCTTGTAATAGATTATTTTGACACACTTTTTATATTCATGTGGAATGAAATTGAAGGTGAATCACACTGTGGGTATTGGTATACTGAGATTACATCTCACACCCAGCTCAGGTTCTTTTGCTGCATAAGTAGAATTTTAATTTTAGGTACAAACTATAAGAATCATTCAACATCCAACGCATGATTTACATTTCTATGATGGAGTTGGGAGTAGAGGACCAAGAATATTCTTGACCAACTATAAGTAGCAGTTTTTGGATTATTTTGTTTATTGTAAACATTTTGAATATTATTTTATCACCTACCTCTACTTATCATTTTTTATAACACATGAAAAAATATTATGATTAGTTTCTTATGTTCATTTGTTCGTCTTATACCCTCTATTTCATTTTCTTTCATATCTATTATTCTATTTTCTTTTGTTATACAAATTTCATCCTTGTTTATACTATTTCATATATGTATCCTCTAATTCACTATACTCTGGTCAATGAGGTAATAGTATCCCCATGGACTTACCCAAGGCCATAACTACTACAATGTAGCCTCTAGAGTTTGGGGAAATTCACTTGAGTTCTTATAGCCAACCATCTTGGGGGCTGATGAGTGGAACTTGGGGCCGGACTCTAGAAATTTGTACTAGATCATTTTTATAGTTGTATTAATGTTTGGGATATACAGGAGTCTGGGAAATTTGGATTTGGTTATGAGACTATGCCTATGAGTACTAATCCCATGAATAGGGGAACCCTAAAATTTATGGGATGAGAACATTTTTTTTATTTCATATATTATGGTCTCAGTGGATTTAACCATAGAGTGAAAAAATTATTTTTCATCGATTATTAATGATGATGTTATTTCAATGGGTTGTTTATCCCTGGACCAATGATACATGGTCACCTCAAAGCGTGTATCATACTAGGCACTATAGAACAAAATTGACATGAATTATTCCAAGCCATATTTATTTTTCTACAACCATAGAAATTTTTTCATGTGTATACTATATGTTTCTTTTCACATACCAATTTAATTATGATTTTATTTCATATGATGACAGAATTTGTTCAATTCACCAATTTTGGAACATTAGTTGTTTTTATAGGTGAGTCTGAAGTCTATGTCATCTAATTAAAACACTTGTTTCCCATTAAATCTATTGCTTTGTGTAATGGTCAGGATGATGTTATTTGATGTGATATTTGAAATTTATATGGTGTATGGGACCATATGAATTGGAATTTGTGATGCCATTAACTGGAACATGGATAAAAAAAACAATTAAATAATAATGTACCTTAGTCAATCAAAATTAATATGTTTCCTATAAAAATATGGTTATATAGAAAGGAAAATATTAGAAATTACCCTGACCTAACCTTATTAGTGGCTTCTTGGCCATGTCTCCTAGTTCCATTCTTTTTCTCTTTCTTCTTTCCTAGTATTGGATCTAGGAGAAGGATAGTGGTCATGTGTTCATATAGGTAGGCTTTCACTTATCCTTATTTATAGTATTCCATATCTTTTAGAAATATTTTATAAGAAATTATCTTGGAATTTCTAAATGTATTCCACCACGATGACCTCATGTATTACACTAGGAAAGTGGCAATGATATTTTTTTTGAGGTGGTCTACCATGAGCCAAAAATGATACCTCATATAATCTCACCTAAGGAACTACCTCTTGAAGACCTTATTCTGGTTGATGATTCCATGTTAAAGGATGTTTTCCTCAAATTCATGAATATAGTACATGGTGCACCTCAACATTACCCTTCTATGGTTGAGAAAAGTAGGAAATTCATCCAAGTGCATACTCTCTCCTTCTATGGGGATAAAATACCGTATAATATTGAATCATGTTTGGAGGATATTGTTTAAATCTTCGATCACATTGAGACACCTCCAGGGTTGAGGTTCAAGCTTGTCACCTATCTATTACCTGACTCTTCTATGCATTGGTGGGACATTTTGAAATCAAGAAGGTTGACACATGTGTATGTTATGGGTGGATTTAATGGTTTTTCCTTTGACAACATCTTCTCTTAGACCTTTAAATAAATCATGTTTGATAATTAATTTACCTTGAAAATGGTAGGATGTCTATGATGGAATAATCATGTCTATGCACTGATTTTTAATGTTTTTCACAAAAAAAAATATTGGTGATGCGATGACTACTACGGGGATCTTTGATGAATGGATCCATTATTCCATTCTCTATAATGTAAATGTATTTCGTTCGAAAACCATATTAGTGATTGTAATCTTGGACGGTAATAATGAATGTAAATTAATGGAGTGTGGTGATGTCATGAAAGGTATTTCAAATTCTAAGAAGATTAGCAGTCATATACCTAGTGGTAAGAAGTGACACTCTAAGGGTATATAAGGGGAAATAAATGCATAGTGTTTAGACTGATAGATTGGTGGTGTGTCACCATTAATAAAATATATGTCACAAAATCCCCAAATGTATGATGAATCCAAAAAAATGAAGGCTTGTGGTTGGATCGGTCACCTCAAGTGCTTCTATTGATCCTTTCATTCAGTTCAATGTGAGTGAGGTTCTGCGCCACTACCGCCTTCAAGTCATGGATCAATGACACCTCATCGAGCATGCATCTTATATTCTAAAGGCCATTCAGTACATGAAAGTGGTTGTGGCTGAGGTAGTTAGGCTTCAGTGTTCTATTGTCAGTAAAGTGCACCACCTTAGGCTACTCAGGCATTATCCAATTATCGTAGTTCATTCTATATCTATGATATCCATCATATGTCATAGGAGGTATTTCAAGGAACATATATAGTTAGAACTACTATTTCAAAAGTATTTACTTTATTATCTTCTTTATTAAATAATGGTGCATCACACTCTATTATATTTGATCCAATTATTGTAAGTCTTGGCATAGTGATCAAATTCCACATTGGATTTATAACCATTGATATGTTGTTTGGTGTTTGCGAAGATTGTATGATCCAATGAAAAGAGTTCCCCTTGAGGTAGGTAGGCATCATTTTATATAGAGATTATCTATCCTCGAGATGATGGGATTCGATGTCATTCTTGGTATGGGTAGGCTTGTGCAGTAGCAAGCCTAGGTGGATTTCATTCTCTACCAAGTGATATCCGTATCACATAAGGGAAAAAGATATTTCAATAAGAGAAAAAAATGATATTTGGCTTATTTGAGATATAATCAACCATAATGGAATGGGAAGTGTGACATATTAGATAGATAGTCACATTATGATTGATTAAAGGATTCATATATAAAAATTACCTCCTATTGTGGATCATTTTAGGGACTTCTTTCAAGATGATTTCTCCTGATTACCTCTTTAATGATAAATTTAGTTCACCATATATCATGTTCCAAGTGCTAGACCAGCGCCAATTATTCCTTTTAATATGGAACCTACAAATCCATAGGAAATAAAGAGGGAACTTGATGACTTATAGTATAAGGGTTTAATTTGAACAATCACATCCTTGTGGGGTTCATCAGTACTTTTTAGATGAAGTCAGATGGTAACCATATCTTGTGTGTCGATTACCATTGATTGAACCATATTATGATGAAGAATAGGAATCCATATCCTTGTATTAATGACCTTTTCAACCAACTCCGATGAGCATATATTTTATCTATGATTTATTTTTGGTCAGGCTATCATGATGTTCACATGAGTCCTCTAGAAGTGACATGTAAAATGTTCTAGAGTAGGTACAACTTGTATGAGTATCTGATTATTCCATTTAGTCTTTCTAATGTACCAGAAATATTTATAGTGTTGTCAATTCATGTACTCCACCCATCTCTTGATTCCTTCACAGAAGTATTAATAGATGAAAAATTTGTGTATTAGCACTCAAGACACAACCAATCCAATCATCATGAGATCATTCTTTGTTCACTAAGAGATAAAACTTTATACGTGAGGCTCAATAAATTACACTTTTTTATTATCAAGGTTTACTTCATGGGGCATATCATATATGAGGTATGCCTATCAGTTCGAACAGAGAACGTGCTTGTTATAGTTTCATGGGAACATCAAGAGAATGTGTTTGAACGAAAAATATTCGAAGATATGAATGGATATTATAAGAGATTCATTTAGGGATTCTCATGATTAGAATAATCACATAGGGGCATGAACAATATGGGTGTTAAATTCAAATGGACTATAGATTGTGAGAAAATTATTTAGGGGTTAAAGGGAAGACTCAACTTGGCTCTGATCTGGATTCAATATGAGCAGTGTATAATTAATAATATTTACGATTATTCTTCCGGAATCTAATGTGGTGTGGTGTTGATGCATGTTGATTGAGTCATTGCATATGGATTTATCCAGCTGAGGTATCATGAGTTGGACTATCCTATGCATTAAAATGATCTTGAAAAGGTGGTTCGTGCTTTATTTTGGAGCTACTACTTTTTTTGTTAGATGTATTTCATTTATATGGCCCATAAAAGTCTGAAATACGTCTCCAATCAGGGGGGTGTGAATCCGAGGAAGCACAAGTGGGTGGAATACTTGCAATTTTTAGAATTTAATAGTTCATTCACACCCATAAAGGGTACTGTAGTGGATGAATCCTCAATTAGATATACTTATATGTAATTCCTCAGAGAGGCCATCCATGAGGGGAAATTGATGGATTTGTTTTTTTTAATTCATCTTGAGGTTCATGAACAAAATATGAAACATATTATAGCTTCTCTACCAATAATGTCCACTCATTTTGAGTTAGTTTGGTTCTGATAACTACATGATTATGAGGGACTCTTTTTGAGGGAGAGTGTAATATGAGAGAATACACCTCCTAGTTATGTAATTGATGGTAGTGAGACCTTACTCTTCAATGGCTAAGTTTGGGTGCCTCCAGATATATGGGATGAGTTAGTGAGGGAATCAAATGCCTTTATTTGTGTAGTTAATCATAGTCCTACCATGATATATAGAGACATGCATCATAATTATTGTCAATAATGAATGAAGATGAAGATCTCATGACTTATCACTTGGTGCTCCACCTATCAGTATGTGAAGGTAGATCACTAGTTACCTGCTATATTATACAGCCTCTATCCAATCTTCAGTGAAAATGGTATGATGTCACCATGTATTTCGTGATAGGATTGTTGAGATCCCCTCAAGGAAGTGATGATGTATGGGTGATCATTGATAGGGTTAACAATCTTGGAAAATTCTTACCAATATAGGGTTCATTCTCTATTATTGAGTTAGGATGGTTTTATATTCGGTAGATAATGTGACTATATGGGGAACCTTATTCTATTGTATCAGATCAAGATTCCCTATTTACATCATTGTTCTCGAAAGGGTTTATGAAGGCACTCAATTTAGAAGTTCTCTTGAGAACTCTATATCACCCTTAGACCAACGGGTAGTCCGACCAGACCTTATGAGTCTTGGATGAAATTCAATGGCCCTATATACACGATTTTAGGGAATATTGGGAGAATCATATTCTTTTGGTTGAGTTTAAATACAATAATAGTTTCTAGGAATCAATTCAGAAGGAATTGTACGATTTCCTCTATGGTAGAAAATTTCTTTAACCTATGTGCTAGATAGAGGTAGGAAAGGTAACTCTACTTCATTATCGTCTCATTCAGGAGACATCAGGGAAAGCCTTGTTGATTTAGATTTGTATGGATACTGATCAATCTATGGAGAAGTTATATATTGATAACCATCATGGACCTCTTGATTTTTAGGTGGGACATCAGTTTATTTTGTTTGTATAACATTTTTTGGGTTACAGACTAATCAAGAGAGAGAATTTTATCACCAAAATATTTCAGGACATTTTAGATAGCGGAGAGAGTTGTGAAATAAGTCTATCAGTTAATATTACCTCATAGGTTCCATGCCATGAATGTCTTCTTCTATGTATCTTATCTTCCATGTCACCATTTAGTCCCATATCGTTCATATGATCATGATAATATTGATCTAGAAGAAGATGCATCATTAAAGGAGCATACAATCCCTACATTTGATCGTAGAATGAAGGTTCTTCAAGGTAGGTCACTCACTCAGGTTCAATTTCATTGTTGGCATGGATGCAAACATGATGAGACCAATTGGTGGAAACCTTATACATGTGCTAAGTGGAAGGAAATCTTATCAGAATAAGTTATACTACATGTGAAAAGGAAACTAGGGGATAGGTTGTCTTAAAGAGGAGAGATTGTAACATCCTGACTTATATATGAGGTTCATACAATTAATTATTTGTTTTATTTCCCTTTAAATACTCCAAATATGATGTCTAATCAGTTAAAGAAGGCCTTAGGTGTGTTTGGGGTTTGTTCGAGGCCCATAACCCTGATAAAAGAATAGATGATTGGGCTGCATGGTTTTTCTATAATGGTGTAACCCGAGGAGAAGGGTCGTGTGAGTAGTATTCAGTCTATGGAAGATGAATTATGCACATTTTGAACATGGTTAGTGAAACCATGTGGAAAACTATTCAGTTTTCCTATAGTAGAAATAAATGTTGTTTTATTGGCACAAGTTTGGACAAACTGTGCGGAAAAAAATTTCACTATAAAAAACAGGTGATTGTACGGTCTTCCCCACTTGAATGATTTAAAACAAACCCTTCTTTCTCTGTGTTGATTTTCTCTAGAATCCTCCAACTTTTCTTATTGAAAACATATCACTATATAGAACCAATAAATAATTTTAGATACTTCATATGAACTCTGATTCATCAACTGTCAGATCCATTGAAATACTAGAGGTATGATCTACAATCCTCTAAAACATATTTATAGTTTTTTTTCATATATTGCACTATTTTTGGGAAAGATCATCTTCCTTATTTTCTGTTCATTAAATGGTTTTTTCAATTTCTTCTAACCCAGTCTATGTAAAACATTATACATGATGAGGCAATCTCAATGAGGCTATATTATGTGGTCATTCTCTTTCCCCATTATTTTTCCACATTATAAAAATTGTGTCATTGTTCCACGCGTCGATATTTTTTTTATATTCCCATAAATTTTTCAAGTTGATTAAATGGTTTCCTTACCTATTTCTTAGAAACTTGAGTATGAGGTGGGTTAATTCTGTGTCTTGGCCTCCTTGTGATATGCCACCCAATCGGGTTGGACTATACCTATAATGAAGAAAATACCACTTTCCCTTGGTTTATTAAATATTTTAAAGGGATCAAGATTCTTAATAAATTCATAGAGCAATATATGAATTTTTATAGGTTTTAAGCCAAGTAACTAGACATTCCCCATGCCACTTAAGGATAAGTTGACTTTAATTGAATAGGCTAAGTTTCTTTTCATTGTCCCACGTTACATAAATGGAAAATAATAAATAGAAATCCTTGAATAATTGTCTTTATGTGACCCAATGTATTGAATAAAATTTGATATCCCATCAATTGTGATTTTCAAATATGAATTTCATATTTAGTGTTTTTACATTGTATATAAAGGTGAAACAAGGTGTTCTGACATAAGGATCCCTTGAAAGGACTCTCCTTCCACTATGTTTTCGTTGTTAAGGATCAACAAATATACTATGATATATTCAAGCATTACATGGGATGGGTTCACCATGTTTTATCTATATTCAGCAATAGAAGAGTGATTTATTCTTCCTAATATTGATCCCTTGGATTGGTTATAAGGAAAATTTAGTTGATCCATTCCTAGAGAGAGAATCGGTCCCCTACATGCTATACTGGGTAAGGACTCGAAGGCTAGTATTTTACATTTCACCATGCTTGGAGTGAGACATTAGACCTCATCCCTGGATTACCATGTATTGGATTCTTATAATTGGTCATGTGATGAGCCCCTGAGTGATACTTGGAATGTCTTCTTAGATTTTCAAGGATTGTCTTTGAGGGTCTCACTATTGTTTCATAAGTGGTTTTCACAAATTATTAAAAATACAAATGAACACTTTCAAATTAAGAATGATCCTCGATGTTATAAATGTTTGTACCATACCATAATACCATGTAAAAGTTAGGAGATAGTCCATCCTCTATCGTTATATATCTCACCTTATCTTTTTTGGTTATCTTGGTTTAGAAAGATCAACTTAGGCCGAAGTAGGCAGTTGTGCGGGTTTCCAAGTGGAACCAATTCCAATGATTAAATTTTTTGAATATGTATTTCATTTGATTATTATGAAATTATTTTTATAGTTGTGTTTCATGAAATTGAAAGGGAAAGATAATGTGGGTGCTGGACTATTGATATTATGTCTCACACCATTCTTGGGTTCCTTTGGTACTCAACTAAAGATTATGATTTCAGGTATTGAAAAAGTAAATATGTCAGCTTCCAATTCTTGATTACTATTATATGATGGAGTTAAGAGGAGAGGACTGATCCTACTCTCATGATGTTATAAGTATTAGTTTTTTTCATATATTTATTTTTTCAGCATGTTTTATATTCTTTTATCCCATACCCCTTCTTTTCATTTTTATATAACACATTACATACTATCATCATTAGTTTATTCTATTAATTTATTTATATTATGCATTTTATTTCATTATCATGCATGTTTGTACATATATATTTCTCTAATATATGGATTTTTTCTTTTCTTATGCTTATTCATATATTTATCTACTATTGTGTTCTACTATGACCAATGATGGCATAATCTCCCCAAAAACATACAAAATTCCCCGCTACTAGAAGGATTACTTTGGAGTTTATAGACATGATCTTGAGGACTTGTGTCTAACCAACTTGTAGAACTATTGATTGGCACATAGGTCAGGACTCTATAAGCATAAATCATTTTTGAATCCGTTTTCATTAGAAATTCATTTAAAAAATTTAACGAATGATTGAAAACATTTTGAAAACCCATGAAAACTTATAAATTAATCGTGAAGACTATTTTGAAAAAACATTTTCATTCAAAATAAAATGTAAATTTTCAAAGAAGCCTTTAAATAATTGAAATAGTATTATTTGAAAAATAATTGAAACCGTATAATGAAATATTCAAAAAAACATTAAAAACACTATTTAACAAAAAAAATTTCTGAAATAAAATAATTGAAAACCAAGTTAACGAACAAATATCCAAGAATATTAGGAAACAATTACCTTTAAAAAACATTATAATATTATAATGAATAATCATGGGAATTATGTTCTTGAAGGAAGATAAATAAATAAATTCCAAACCTTCTTTTTTCAATAATTTTTTTAATGAAAGTACCTCGATAAAAAAATTAAAAGAAGATTCATTAAAAAACCATTTTATATTAAAGGTAAAATAGATAAAAAAATGTATTTATAATATCATTAGATAATAGTAAAATATTTTTTTTAAACTTATTTATTTAAAACATGGTTTTGATGGAACACACATTTCTGACCGAAGAGAGAGGTAAGGTTGGTATTTCATTGAAACACTCTCTTTGTTATCCTATGTACCAAAGAGTAGAAAAATCATATCAATAAATTATGATACCATGAATTACCATTAGAAAATATAATTAATTATTATTATATATAATTTTACCATAAATTTTCATCAATGGATGTATAATCATAAACAATCTCGATAAATGATGATATTGTTTCAATAAACATTTACTAATTGGTAACATTAAACCATAGTTCACATGTTAGAAGATGAAATTACATTAAGCATAATTTATCATGTAAATAATTATATTAATTATATTAAATTTAAATGGGATTTATATGCTCCCCATATAAAAATATTTGTGCATTACATGGCATGATCCTCAATGAAGGTAAATTGAGACAAAATTACTTTAACAATTTAGTAAATTTGGAACCATAAACCATTTGAAATAAATATCATAAAATGGATTTTTAAATAAAATAAATTTATTTATAATAATAATATAATATATTCATGGTTAATATATACACAACACATAATTATCGAGTGGTTAATATGGTAATCATCTCACTAAAATAAAAAGTGATATGAAATTCCCTTACATTATATCCGGACTCTCGTTGTTATCATTCCAAAATTATATATAATAAATATAATTTTACTATAAATTTACCAAATAAGAATTTATATATATTTAATAAAATATATGTATTTATATATCCCATTATTATAAATTCCATGTCAGGGTTATGTTTTGGGTAATATCCTCTTTTCCCGGATGTGCCTTATTTTTATTTTTTTATCATTCTTGTTATATAAAGATTTAAAATATAAAATAATTTATAAATATTATTTATATTTTATATATTTTATATATTTTTATTAAAATAATTTATATAATATATAATTTTGAAATGCAACACACAATACATGGAGACGGTAGACCATACATACACATGAATGCTTTTTCTGGTTTATTATCATATTGAATGAATCAAAGTAAATGATATACATGTACATATATATATAATATCATTAGTGTTTAATTATTATTTCATATATATCATATATTATCACCAAAACTATCTTTAATACATTCCATGTAATGTGTGAACTTGTCACTTCTCTTTAAGTAGGCAAGAGTCCCAAGTTCCACAAACGAAGTTATCATATTTACTAAAAATGTAAAAATGATGTTATGTTTTATATAATAATTATATAATAATAAATACATCATAAATATCGCATATTTATTATAGAAATATATATTCCATCATAATTCCAAAAAATGAGAGGTGGTAATGGAAAAATGAACAATATCGTTTTGTGAGGTGGTAGTTTACCTTACACAAAAATGGTATGTTTGTTACCCATTATAGGGATGTTTTTTAAAATTTAGGTTTAAAAAATTGAGTAAAAACTTCTCATTATATTGAGGATACTGCTATTATTTTATAATAATTGTATAGTTATAATTGAGGTGGTGTTGAATGAAAATAATATAAAGGAACTTGAGGATAGATGTTACATCTTCTTTGGGAAACTCCTTTTACATTGCACAAAATGGATTCCTTGGTTGTCTATCTTCCTTAAGATAGAATTCAAGGATGAATGGAGGGATTTTTTGTGATTGTTTTAGTATATTTTTTCTTGTTAAAAGGGATTAATAGGTGCATAAAATTTTGAGGGTTGAGTTCCTTTTTATAGTTGAGGTGGAGTGTCATTCTTATAATGTTTTGAAAATGAAATCCCAAAAACTATTTTCCCATGAAAAGTTGATTCAATGATGGTCTAAATTAGATCAAAGGGGTGATAGGATCTAAATAAGGCAATACAATGTGTTTTGGAAATTTTTATATTTTATTTGGGTAAATAATATTAAGGATTACTACTTTTTTAATCTATTTTTCTCTTAATCGTTGCAATTAATTTTATTTACATTCAATGATATTTTTTTACAAAAATTAATTTGACATTATTAGAAATTATACATTATGATTATTTCAAATATTAAATACATTTTTCCAAATTCAAAACACATAGGTGGTATAAATTAATTAAAATTTAATCCCATAGGTGGGATAGCCATGAATGTTTTGATATGAAGGATGTTCAAAAGTTTGCAACTTTTTTATATATAATTTTAAAGTTATATAGATAACAATGACCTAAATTGGTTTAATTATTATATTATTTATATATTTATACTTTAAAAAAATTAGAAATATAATTTATCTTCATAAATAATGTAGTCAAAAAATTTGTTTTGAATTTAAATTTATAATTGTTCAATATTCATCAAAATTTTCACATCACACAAAAATAAAAACAAATAATAGTATCCTACTTTTAATGATTCTCTTTAATAAATTGAGTTTATTTTTACCTATAATACATATAAAATTGAAACAACTATGTTATAATTAGTTTCTCCATTAAAAGTATGTAATAACCCTTTTATAAAATTTAATGTTTTATGTGTAATATTGAGTTTGTACCTATATTAGGAAAATAAAATATATGTGATTAATATAAAAAATATATTTCATTGAATGTATAAAAAATATTTTTAATTAATATCATTTAAAAATAGTATTTAATTAAATTTAATTTGATAAAATTACTTTGTGATCATAAATGTAGTTTTTCTGAAAACATTCCCATGATGTTCATTTGGTTATTATCTTCATTTCAAATTAACTTGATACCAATGAATTCAACCATTTTCTACATGAGTTTATTTAATCATATACATAAAATCCAATTTAGTGTCTATGTTATATCATATAATATTAATGAATAATATTTTCAATAATATATTATAGTTCAGTTAAAATCGCTCTTGCGTGTTATGGAAGCCATTAAGGAAAGTCAGTCTTGCATCCTATGTAAGCAAACCTCAACTTTCCATATAGACCAAGAAAAACATTTTGTTTCATTTAGTGCATGTTTAATTAGTTTTTTCGAATAATGAAAAAATAACATAGTTATTATATATAAAAAAACTTTAGTGTTGCATGAAATGAAAATTATCAAAAAGAGAAAATTAATTTGAAAAACAAGATATCAAAATTCAAGGGGTGTTATAATGTGACACCTCAAAATTTTATTTTTTTAAAAAACATGAGGAACATATATAAAAATTAATGTAACATAAATGAATATATATAATAATTTGAATATAGTAATCATCATCTGCACTACATTTCATATCTGGATCATCACCCATGTATTCGAAAGACCCCCATACATGTCAAACTAGTCTTTTGAGGTCCCCAAGACATGGAATCCATATCATTTGATTCCCTTATAATATTTCAACCAAATATTTTTAATTATTATAGAAATTTCACCAAAGTCATCTAGTATCATTGTAATCCCACGACCCCAGAAGCCCAGAGTCAATGCATTATTATATAACATTGGCATCATACAAGGAATCATGTCCAGAAAGACCGATAAGTTTAGTATACTTGGAAGCACAAGATAGATTCATAAGTTTGACATTTCATCATGAAATAAATACAACAACAACATCTTGTCCCCTTTTAAAGTACTTATATCCCTTATCATATCCATGCAGGTCAGTTATAATATACTTCTTCACATCCAAGGAAAAATAAAACATAGAAAGGTGTGAGTTCAGATGCTTAGTAAGGATAACAATACAGCGGAAACATTCATAAATAAGCACAAACATATAAGAAAATGTATAAAACTAAATCATAATCTTTTTAAACATAAAATTCAGCATAATATGGAAAAAATAAATCAGATAATTCCAATTAATTATTCATATGGATATTATACTAGCCGAATAATCACATGCAACATCAATATCCAATTTGATAATGATGGAATTCATAATGACAAACTTCATGACCACATAGTCAAGGCCTTGTGCCAAGACTACAAATAAGATTTTGTCAAGGCCTTGTTCCAAGACACTAGTTTGTCTCATGATATCTACCGATGCATTGAAGAGCTATAGCGGGCTCCACCAATCACTTACTAAGTCCAATGCATTCTTCATTTGAAAATGTATAAACATAACATAAACATTCTTATTAAAACTAGCATATTAAAAGTTAATAATTTATCCATAAAAAATTAATGGTATATAAATAACACATCCATGATCAAAAATATCACCAAACCTTCAATAAAATATGGAATATTTGTATCATAATGAATCAATTTCAATTAAGTGTAAAATCCATTAAAGGATGCTGACATAGATGAAATCAAAACTATTTGATAGAAATATCTCATTTTATTGAAATCATCTAAAAGTAAAATAATTATAAAATAAAAAGTTTATTTTTAAAATATTCTAATAAGCTTTTAATGGAATCTTTGATGATGTTATAACATCATAAAATAGCCAGACCCGCCGTATAAGTTAAAAAAAGAAATTCTGACCTTAATTTTTTTGAAAAGGTCATAAAGTACCTTGTTTGGAAAACGACGAAAAGATTCCTTTCAAAACATATAAGGTAAAATATGGGTATAAATGACTTTAACCCATAGTCTAGTAAATAGTAAAAATGTTTTGATATATATTTTTAATAAAACATGGATATGGATGAAAAAGAGGTCCTAGTGGATACACAGGTATAAACAAACTCGGATAATAAAGAGATTGTGAAATTTAACCCTTACCTTGTACTTTTCCTTGGTCTAGGGTAGGTAAACCTCCTTTATAATGATGAAATCATTGTTATTAAATTATCAATGAACCATATACATTAATATGATATCATATAAGATATTCTAATATTTCTTTGTTAATGATATTTCAGTAGTATCATTGTTTCGGGTGTTAACTGATTCGTTTTCATTTATATGTTTTGTTACATAAGTCATGTTTATTATGGATAGGATTTTTCTTATTCATATCCAGAATGGTGTCAAGTATTTATACATTATTTTTAATCATCAAATTAAAATTAGTCTTTAATTGTTACGATGGGGAAATGAATCTTATCGCCTTCATGGAGATGGTAATTCGTACGTACGCACGAGCGACAATATCATTCTTTTGATTTTAAAATAGTATGTAAATAGATGGTATATCATATATAAAGAATAATTTACACGTTATATTTATTATTTACAATATTATACCCATCCAAAAAAATAATGTATTGAATAACAACTACACCACGACGTTGGGACGGTAAGTCGTGTGTACGCACGTATGGTGACTTTGTCATTCATATGATGGATAGAATAATGAATATGGTTGTACCAGTTTTATAGTAACATAAAAATATATATAATATATTGGATTTAGTATTTTATAATGGAATCAATAAAGAAAGAGGATGTAGAAGAGGAAAAGAACTTGAAAGAGGTGATGAAATATTTACCTCTTCTTCGAGTTTTTCCTTTTGATTTGATCAAATGGGGTCCTTAGGTTCGATTTATGAACAAAGGAAGTCCTATAAGATGAAGGGATGATAGTTTAGAATATATTTTTTCAGGTTTTGGTCGAGACAAAAGGCTTTGGAGGTGTGAATTTGAGATAAGGGTGAGTTCCATTTTATAAGAGGGGTGTGGGGCACCATAGGAAAAGAGTGAAATATTATTTTATAATAAATTCATATTCTGTTTATAATGGATCCAAAATGACTTATTTCGAGACTAAGGTGGGGATGGGTTGAAATTCTTTAAACCAATCAGTTTTTGATAGGTTTAGGTCACCATATTAACCTTATTATTAAGATTTAACTCTTAGTTAAATAGTTTGACATTTACCATGTCTCTTTTTATTTTTATATTATATGGTTAATAAACTTACTATAAACTACCAAGATAACCCCAAGTGATTACTTATTGATATATATAACCTTATATAAGTACTTTGGCCGAACCATAGATTTTTATAAATTTTATATAAGTTAATAATATAGTATTTGTTTCAAAAACTCAATTATGTCAATTTTGACACTATTTGGTATTTTGTTTTTGTAAAAATCATAACAGTGTTATTACTTCAAAAAAGTAAATTAAATAAATTATAACATGTCATATTAACCTATAAAATTAGTTCAATTAATCATAAGTCTCAATTTATATTTATTTGGATATTTATAACATCATTTATATTAATATTTCATTAATAAGGTAATTACTGCATCATCATAGTGTCATAAATAAATTAAATTATTTAATGTATAAAAAATATAAATAATATACCATTATGTAGGAAATCATTTTATATTTCTAATTAATATTTACAGTCGAATTTATATTATGTATAACCCTATAATAAAAATGGTTTAGTTATTAAACATTGAATTTAACACTTTTTAACTCTTCCTTAAATAAAATAATAATAAATGTCCTAATCTAATCCAAGTGGATCTAAAGGATCATATTTTATTCCTAAGGTAGTTTATGGTTGAAATAAACTTATCCAATAGAATTATCACATGTGTTATGGTAATAATAATATCATTTTTACCTTTAATTACCCTATTATACTTTTAATCGTGGTAAATAAAAGTCAAAAGTTACTATTCACCAAAAAATATTTTCATCTTTTTAAACCCCATTTTACTTACTGATATCAACTGTGTCTCTCAGATTTTTGAAATTCAATTCACAGAAGTAGTAAATTTACGTTTTATGAAAATTTTCAAATATTCATAAAAGGAGGGTAAAAGACGGTAAAAAGTTCATTAAAATTTTATATATCGAAATTTGTTATAAATGACTCCAATAAATAACATAGAACTTATATAGGTTTTATGTAACTAATTTTACTTAATATAAATATAAATAAAAGAAATTATTTATTTAAATAAAAAATTAGTTTTAACTAATAACGTAGTGTTTTTCACTATTCATCAAAAATTGAAATTTTTCTGAAAAATACCAAAAAATCACCCTAATCTAATATTGATATTCCAAATTAAAAAATTAAGTCCATTTTGAAAAAATAAATTTTATAAAATTTCAAAAAGTGGGTATACCTATTCATAACGGCTAGTTTGATTGTTCATGGTGTGTAAAAATTCCATGTTGCGTACAATGCAAGATACTGCAATATTTAAAGGGAAACATACTGTGGAAGCATGGGGTGTTAAATTCTCCCCTTTTTCAAATAATGTTTTCCTTGAAATTTCAAGAATAGTACTGTAGAAAAAAAAATCGTGTGGTTCTTCATTATAAGTTCCTCAGGTTCCCACGTTGCCTCTACCATCTTATGGTTTCTCCATAGAACTTTTTCCAGACGAGTCGTCTAGTTTCTCACCACTTGTTCTCTGGAATCAAGAATTCTGATAGGCTCTTTACAATAAGACAGACCAGGTTACAATTCTAATTCTTCATAGGCGATTACATGCATTGGGCCAGGCATGTATTTTCTCAATAGTGATACATGGAACACATCCTGAACTTTGGAGAGACTTGGTGGCATTTCCAAATGATAAGTTAACACTACAATTCGTTCTAGAATTTTGAAAGTTCTGATGTACCTCTGACTCAAGTTACCCTTCTTACAGAAACATATAACACCCTTCCATAGAGATACCTTCAAAAAAATATGATCTCCTACTTGAAATTCCAAATCCTTCCTTCGGTTATTAGCATATCACTTTTTTCTACCTTGGACTGCTTTGATATGGGTTTGGATAACCTTCACCTTTTCCATTGTTTCCTCAACAAGTTCTAGTCCAACAAGTTTTCTTTCCCCAACATCATCCCAACAAGTTGGTGTGTGACATCTCTTTACATCTAACCCTTCATATGGTGCCATACGAATACTTTAATGGAAGCTATTGTTTTAGGAAAATTCTACCTGAGGTAAATATTGATCCCATATACCTTGAAATTCATGATAGGAATATCTCAATATGTTTTCTAAGGTTTGAATAGTCTGTTCTGATTGTCCATCTGTTTGAGGGTGGTAGGCTGTACTCAAACGAAGATAAGTATCCAAGGCCTTATGAAAATGTTTCCAAGATCTTGATGTCAAATGGCGATCATGATCATAAAAAATAGATAGGGGCACACCATGGAGTCTTAATACTTCATTAATATAAATTCTTTCCAGACGTTCAAGTAGTAAATCTTCTCTTGTAGCAAGAAAATGTGGTGACTTGGTAAGACGATCAACAATGAACCATACCGCATCATTCCTTCTAGGAGTCTTTGGTAGCCCCATGATGAATTCAATCGTAATATCATCTCATTTCCACTCAAGTATGGGAATTGGTTGCATGACTGTTCCATGTTATTGCCTTCCAGCTTTCACTTGTTGAAAAACCATACATCTTGACACAAAAATCAGCAATCACCCTCTTGCTGTTGTCCCACAAAAATGTTCCTTCAAATATCTATACATCTTGATGCTCTTAGGGTGTATAGAGGAATTGAAGCTATGATCATCATCCAACAATTCCCTTTTTAGTTCAGGTATGTTAGAAGACAAAGGCTCTTCCCAAATTTCAAAATTTCATCTTCATATATGAAGTCACGCAATCATCCTTCATTCAAAGCATTAATCTTGTTTTAAAACTCCTCATCATCAGTCTGTGAACTCTTTGTCCTTTCTAGTAAATATGGTTTGGAAATCATTTGAAAAATTATTGATGTTTCACCTTCCATGGTTATTACCATATCCATCTATACTAGATCCATGAAAATAGGATCCCATTCAACTGTCATCTTGTTCAAAACTCCATGATCCTTTCCTCTCAAAGCATCTTCCACCTTATTTTCCTTCCCTGGGTGGTAGTGTATTGTGAAATAATAATCTTTGAGTAGTTCAATCCATCGCCTTTTCCTCATTTGAGTTCTATTTGTGAGAAAATATATACATTAAACTTTTATAATTGGTATATATCTCACATTTTTCACCATATAGATAGTTTCTCCATATCATCAATGAAAATATTATAGCTACTAACTCAAGATCATGATTAGGATAGTTTTTTCATGAATTTTTAGCTATCTTGATGCATAATAAATAACCCTATATTTATGAATAAAGACACAACCAAGTACTTTCTTTGAAGAATCACTATAAATAACAAACCCATCATTCCCCGATAATAGAGTCAATATATGAGCATTGAATAATCTTATCTCCAGTTATTCAAAACATTCTTCACAATATTTTGTCCAAACAAATTTAACCCCTTTACGTGTGATCTTGGTTAATGGGTTAGCCAATCAGGAAAAATTCTGGATAAAGCGCTGATAATAACCTGCTGAACCAATACAACAGCATACCTCAGTTATAGTCATTGGTGCTAGCCATTCTGGTATTTCTCTTGTCTTAGAAGGATCAATAGAGATTCTATCCTTAGAGACAATATGGCGAAGAAAATAAATCTCTTGAATCCATAATTCACACTTGCTAAACTTCCCATATAATTCATTTCTTATGAGGGTTTCAGAATAATGTGCAAGTGATTTTTATGATCTTCGTAGCTTTTAGATTATACTAAGATATCATCAATAAATACCACCACAAATTCATAAATATATTCCTTGAAAACTCAATTCATTAGATCCATCAAAACAGATGGTGCATTAGTCAATCCAAAATTAATTACTGTAATCTCATAATGTCTATACCTAGATTGAAATGATGTCTTTGGGATGTATTCCTTCTTCACGTAAAAATGATGATATCCATATCGAATGTCAATATTTGAAAAATATTGAGATCTATAAAGTTTCTCGAATAAATCATCAATGCGAGGAAGGGGATACAAGTTCTTTATTGTTATAGAATTGATCTCCCCGTAGTGAATTCACAACCCCATAGATCCATCTTTCTTCTTAACAAAAAGAATAGGGGATCCCCATGGAAAAACACTAGGGAGAATAAATCATTTATTACTCAAATCCTCTAGTTTTTTATTTAGTTCCACTAATTCCACGGTGGCCATTCTATATGAGGTCTTTGATATGGGCCTTGAACCAAGAATTAAATCAATAGAAAACTCAATTTCTTGTTCTTGAGGATGTCTTGGTCAATCCTTTGGAAACACATCAACATATTCTTGTACAATAGGTACATCCTCAATTCGAACATTCCATTCCTCACCCACAGTTATTTTATGATTTTCCACCCCAATAACTGAATTTAGTTTAGCTAATGGGGGAGGATCTAGATAAGAATCAGGTGCCGACATTTTTTCTCTAAAGATAAGGTACTCTTTATCATAATCAAAAATTGTATCCTCCTTCTTCTTACAATAAATGTTTGCATCATGGTCTAAAATCCAATCCGTACTGAAGATTATATTAAATTTAATCAAGGGTATAATGATGAGATCATCAGATAAAGAACATTTATATGCTCTAACGGGAACTGCTTCACTAAACTTTGTTGCAATGATACATCCCTTATGAGTTTTTACTCACAAATCCCTTGTTAAACCAAATTGTAAATATCTAATTTTCTTAGAAAAATAGGAAGATATGAAACAATGTGATGATTCAGAATCAAATAAATCATTGGATAAACTTGTGGAAACCATAAAATTACCTTCCACCATGTATTTCGGAGCTTCGACCTTAGTATTAGTGATCGTATAAGCTTGGACTTGATTTCTATGAGTTTTCTGAGGTATGTTTCCCTAACGCTTAGGAAATTAATTTTCATAATGCCCCATTTCTTTACAACTGTAGCATTCATCATTGAGATCCTCTTTCTTTCCCTTGAAATCATGAATTTGGTTGCCTTTTTCACCACTCTTTTAAAAGACTCACATTCCCTTCATGAAAGTACTGGGGAGTTTCTTCCCACAGTTACTACAGGATGGATATTTAACTTTTCTCATCTTCCCCTTATTTCCATTTCCAAAGTGATCATCATATCTTCTCTTCTCCTTCTTTTCTTTAAAGTCATACGACTTAGAGAATTGATTTTTAGTCTTGATAGCACATGATAAAATATCTTCATACGATGAGAATGATTGTGAGACTAATTCTCAATAGAGAAATGGTTTCAACCCATCAAAGAATCGATAAATCTTATTCCTTAGGTTATGTATATAATCTGCAGCATGCCTTGCAACCCTTGTAAATTTAGCTTCATACTTTGTGACATTCTCATCTCCCTTTTTCCTCAAACCTAGAATCTGATTGTCCATATCCGCTCGATGGTCACAAGGAAATTATTTTTCTAAGAAAAGTTATTTAAACACCATCCATTCCATACTTGATACTTCTTTATCTTCCATTTTATTTTGGATAAATGACCACCATTTATCTGCATCTCCCGTGAGGTGATAAACTATCATGATAACTTTTTCCCAATCGCTACTCCCCAAATCATGAAATATTTTCTCTACGGAACTTATCAATTTATCAGATACAAATGGATTTGTATAACCATTGAATGTTGATGGTTGTTGCCTCATGAAGTGGTCGAAAAATGATCATCCATGTTGTGGATAAGGTTCCTCCATATGGGTATGGTTATTATTCATAACCTGAGTGAGTTATCCCAGTATGGTGATAAGCTAATCAGCACCAGTTGCATAACCATCTCCACTATAATTATCTTGAGTTGGAGGGAAGTCCCAACATGGATCATGTGTGTTGATACAGTTTCCATTCCTTCCACTAGGTTCCATCTCTAAACAATGTCATACAATACATAAGTTTATGAATAACAATACATTATTCCAAACTTGTAAAACAATTAACATAAATTGAACAGTTAATGGATATAATCCATAATCAAAAAAATGTTTTCTTTGAGGAATTATATACTCATAAATCGATCATAATGGTTTTTAAAGAAAATTTGAATTATCCTAAGCATATCCCCCAGGAGTGTCGTAACCAAGAGTATAGCATGGCCCGTTGTCATGTACCATGATGCCACGGGTCATGCCTGAAACTCCTTGTTGGAGTTTTCACTCCTAGGTATATTTGTTCCAGAGCTGCCTTTACCTGCTCGTATCCAGACTGGGATGTATTTCTCGAAAAATACACAAAATCTTTAAATTACCAAAATTCTAGGATGTTCTTCAATACTAATACTCAAATTCAATATTAGGGTAATGTGATCTAATCAGAGATTTTATGAATCTAGCTTCCAAGGTTTGTACTAAATATCCTATGATACCAACTATAATGCCCCGACCCAAAATGCCTAGAGTCGGTGCATTATTACATAACATTGGTTTGATACAAAGAATCATGTCATGAAAGATGGATCAATTTAGTCGCCTTGGAAGTAATAGATACATTCATAATATTTACATTATATCATGAAGTAAAAACAACAAAAACATCTTGTCCCATTTGAGTAGACTTATATCCATTATCCTATCCTTGAAGGTCAGTCATAATATACTTCTTCACATTCTGGGAAAAATAAAACATAGAAAAGGGTGAGCTTAGATGCTCAGTAAGGATAACAATATAGAAGAAACCTTCATAAATAAGCATAAACATTCAAGGAAATGTATAAAACTAAAACATAATCCTTTTAAAATTAATCTTCAGCATAATATGGAAAAAATAAATCATATAATTCCATTTACTTTTTCACATGGATATTCTAATAGTCGAATAATCACATGCAACATCAATATCCAATTTCATAATGATGGAATACATAATGTCAGACTTCATAACCACATAGTCAAGGCCTTGTGCCAAAACTACACATAAGATTTTGTCAATGCCTTTAGCCAAGACACTAGTTTGTCTCATGAGACCAACTGATGCATTGTAGAGCTATAGTGGGCTCCACTCTTCACATACTAAGTCCAATGAATTTCTCATATGAAAAGGTTTAAACATAACATAAACATTCGTATTAAAACTAACATATGAAATGTTAATATTTTATCCATAAACCATGAATAGTATAGAAATAACACATCCATAGTCAAACATATCACAAAACCATCAATACAATATGGAATATTTTTATCATAATTAATCAATTTCAAACAAGTGTAAAATCATTCAAAGGAGGCTGACATAGATGAAATCAAAACTGTTTGAGAGAAATATCTTTTTCTTTTTTTGAAAATAATTTAAAAGTAACATAATTATAAAAAAACCTTTATTTTGAAAATATTATTATAATGTAGTAAGGGAAGCTTAGATGATTTTATAATGGAAGAAAATAGTTGCAGCCACCGTATAAGTTAAAAAAAGACATTTTTACCTTAATTTTGTCGAAAAGGTCATAATGTACCTTGTTTGAAAAATGACGGAAAGATTCATTTCAAAAAATATAAGGTCAAATAAGGGTATAAATGACTTTAAACCAGATTCTAGTAAATAGTAAAAATGTTTTCAGATATATTTTTAAGAAAACACGGATTTGGATGATAAAGAGGTCCCCGTAGATATACATGTATAAACAACCTCAAATAATAAATTGATTGTGAAATTTAACCCTTACCTTGTAATTTTCCTTGGTATAGGGTAGCTTAAACTCATGTATAATAGTGAAATCATTGTTATTAAATTATACAAGAACCATATACAATAATATGATATCATATATGATCTTCTAATATTTCTTTTTTAATGATATTTCAGTAGTATCATTGTTTCGGGTGTTAAGTGGTTCATTTTACTTTATATGTTTTATTATGTAAGTCATTTTTTTAATGGATAAGATTTATATTATTCATATCTATAATTATATCAAGTCTTTGAACATTATTTGTAATCATCAAATGAAAATTTGTTTTGAATGGTTACGATGGGAAATGAATCTTATCGCATTCGTGGAGACGGTAATCCGTACGTACGCACGAGCAACAATATCATTCATTTGATGTTAAAATTGTATGTAAATATATGTTATATCATATATACATAAATATTATCATGTTATATTTATTATTTATATTCTTAAACCCATCCAAAAATAATAATTTATTGAATAACAACTACACCATGACGTGGAGACGGTAAGCCATACATACGCACGTATGGTGACATTGTCATTCATATGATGGATATAATAAATAATATGGTATAAATTTTTTTAAATATCAAAGTATATAGAATATACTGGATTTATTATTTTAGAATGGAAACAACAAAGAAAGAGGAAGTGGAAGAGGAAAAGAACTTGAAAGCGGTGATGAAATATTTACCTCTTATTCGGGTTCTTCCAATTGATTTGATCAAAATGGCTTTTTAGGTTGGATTTATGACCAAAGGAAGGCGTCTAGTATCAAGGAAGGGTAGTTGATAGGATATTTGGGTGGGGGTCGGCCGATCCAAAAGGCTTTGGAGGTGTGAATTTGAGTGAAGGTGAGTGCCCTTTTATAAAAGGGGTGAGAGGAACCTTAGGAAAAGATTGAAATATTATTTTATAATAAATTAATATTAAGTTTATAACAGCTCCAAAATGATTTATTTCGAGGCTAAGGTGGTGATGGGTCAAAATCCTTTCAACCAATAGTTTTGAGATAGGTTTAGGTCACCATATTAAACTTATCATTTATATTAAATTCTTAGTTAAATAGTTTGACATTTACCATGTGTCTTTTTATTTTTATATTATATGGTTAATAAACATACTATAAACAACCAAGAGAACCCCAAGTGATTCATTGTTGATATATATAACCATATCTAAGTCCTCTGTTTGAGACATAGATTTTTAGAAATATTATATCAACTAATAATATAGTATTTGTTTTAAAAACTCATTTTTGTCAATTTTGACATTATTTGGAATTTTGTTTTTGTGAAACTTATAACAGAATTATTACCTCTGAAAAAGTTCATTAAATCAATAATAACATGTTATATTAACCAATAAAGTTATTTTAATTCATCATCAGTCTCAATTTATATTTATTTTGATATTTATATCATCAATTATTTTAATATTTCATTAATAAGGTAATTACTGTTTCATCATTGTGTCATAAAAAAATTAGATTTTTATATGTCTAACAAATATAAATAAAATACCATTATGTAGGAAATATTTTTACCTTTATAATGAATATTTTTAGGCCAATTTATCTTATGTATAACCCTATATTAATAATAGTTTAGTTATTAGTTTCTGAATTTAAATATTTTAACTCTTCTTTCAAATAAATAAATTTCCTAATCTAATCCAAGTGGACCTAAAGGATAATATTTTATTACTATGGTTATTTTTTTTCTAAATAAACTTATCCAATAGAATTATTACATGTGTTAGGGTAATAATAATATCATTTTTAACTTTAATTACCCTATTTACTTTTAACCGTGGTAAATAAATGTCAAAAGTTACTATTCACCAAAAATTATTTTCATCTTATAGAACCAAATTTTACTAAATTATATCAACCATGTCTCTCAGATTTTTGAAATTCAATTCACAAAATCGGTAAAATTATGTTTTATGCAAATTTGAAAATGCTCCTAGGAGGTGGGTAAAAGACGGTAAAATGTTCAATAAAATTTTATATATCTAAACTTATTATAAAATGACTCCAATGAATTAAATTGATCTAATATAGGTATTATGTATCTATTTTTTCTTAATATAAATTTATATATAATAACTAATTATTTAAATAAAAAGTTAGTTTTAACCAATAACATAGTGTTTTTCACTATTCATAAAAATTTAATGTTTTCAGAAAAATACCAAAAATTTACCCTAAGCTAATTTTGATATTAAGAATTCAAAAATTTAGTCCATTTTGAAAAATAAAATATATAAAATATCAAAAATTGGGTATTAATATTCATAACAACTACTTTGATTGGTCGTGGTGTGTCAAAACTCAAAGTTGTGTAAAACGCAAGCTACTACATTATTTAAAGGGAAACATACCATGGAATCTTGGGGTGTTACAATCATCCGGACATGTATGCCAATACATGAGAAAAAACCCGGATATATCTTCTACATCTCGTGAAATTTTTCAAACATGTTGGAAAATTCATACAAAACCGTATGTAGATTCCATCCAAGTCATGTAATTTCCTTCAGCCATGTTGGCGAGGTCTTACTATCCCCATTTGACATGCCAATTAGATCATTCAATATCCATATTTCATTTTTTCTAAGTCATGTGATGCCCTATTCACATTTCAACTATAACATGAAACATCATCAAAACATGTAATCCATGTCATGCGACTTTCTCCAAAAATGAAATTGGATCGTGTGATTGTCTTAAGAAACCACTGCTAGGAATCTATGATATGTCCATAAATCCTAGTATATTTCATGGATACACCACAAACATTTCAAACAATCAATATAGACATGTTTTGAATGAACCTCGGTGCATGATAACATTATCTTGGAGACATATACGGGAATGCCATAAAATTAACTATGAGAATATTCAATCTAATCCAAACTGGTGGTGCAGTGTGACTTAAATGATTTTATCCCAAATAGGAATCCATAAGGGAATACTTACATCCATGTCTTCGAAACGCTATCCCATGGTGTACAAACTCTTATATGGGGTTTCCTTTCCTTCACATCCTTCAGTAGATTAGGAAGTTAACCAAACTATGAGAACTCTATTTCATATGAAAAAAGGATATGTAGGATGACATATTAAGCCCCAATATCAATATAAAACACCCCATAAGGTCTACCCCATTGAATAATTATTTTATTAATATTAAATAATAATGATCAATTGATACCTCTTTCTTCTCACCTCGATAAAGTATCACATGTGTGAAGGTATTTTAAATAATCATATACTTCACATCATAAATCTTACCATCCAATAAATCATTATTTGTGTATCCCCATTAAAATGAATTATATTGTGGTCCCCATAAAATGGAATCGATCATGGGGTATGATTCAAATGAATTAAAATATTTGTAAACACTAGTGAAATGACCATCACGAGAAATAATTATCTTTGACCACCCATAATCTGGATGAGCATAAAAAAACTACAATGACTTTTATCCCAGTTATAAAAGGGTGATGTTGGATTCCTTCTAATGGCTTGATCACAATACTTGATTCCCATGATCCCTCATATATATCAATAACAATTATTTTAAACTGATCGTTTCAAATAAACTTTGTGGGTTTTGATTCATATCATAATCATGATACATATGAAACATCGTAAACGTACAATCACATCCTATGAATATCAGTCATCAAACTCGGTGTTATTAAAATATAGATAGCCTAGATATATAGATTTAATATATAGGAAGATACTCTTTTCGAGTCAATTATAGGAAATAGATGAATAATATTAGCATAATAAAAATTTCCTCATTAATAGATACCCCATTCCACATAGAAGGATAATACACCTGATCATTTGTTTAGGGAAAATAGTTCTATTTAGAGATAAGGAATAGATTCAACAACATTTCATAAATCCATAAAAGAGTCCCAAGATAGGAAATAATTCCCCTCAAAAGGGTGTGATGAGCCTAAACTCAAATCCCCTTGACTAATGTGATTTCCTATTATAAGTTGGTTTTGAAACCCTAAAAGAACCATCTACCTTTGGAAAGTATATATTTACTCAGTTATGGATGTGATATCTATTGGGAGATCTTATTGATGGTGTACATGTAGAATTTGTTGTTAATAATTTTGAAATACATTCTAACCCTGAGAATTCAATTTTATGACTAAACCATTGGTTAGAAACAAATCTAAAAAAATATTTAGATTCCAGATGATATATACCCTACTATAACAGTATTCGATATTAATATAACATCAGTGTATAAAACCTCAAATGAAAAATGAAAGAATGTGTGTAGCAATATTTGGGGATAACCTGGTCATAATAACCTGTTAATTTTTATTTATTTTTTATCAATCATGTAATGTGAAATTGTTAGTGGAAATTTGATATCTATTCATCCTAACAGGAATAGAGGATAAAATACCAAAGGGGGTAAATGATAAGGGGAATAAAATTTAAAAAAGATCCTATATAATTCACCATATATCCCCTCTTAACGTGATTCCATGATACATGGTGAACATAAAATGGTATCAGAGAAAAGATTTTCACCTTAATTTGATCTATTTTTTCTCCCACAAATACTTATATGTTGTATATGATGTTTATATTTAAATAAGTTAGTGATATTATTGAGTAATACTATAAGGATGATATTCATTTCAACATCAATATTTAGAATAGTTATGATAAAACTATGAAGGAAAAAGTGAAGAAGGTTTCTATATAAATTAGGCTATTAACTCCTCTGAATAATGTGGAAGGGTATTCACCAATAATTGAAGGTAGTCAATGTGGTGATGTTTCAATAATTATTGTTAACAATTATCCTGTTGAATAATCATGTTCATGTTTTGATGATTTTTTCTCTAATATTAATGACCATATGAAAAATATACCTATTGAATTATTCAGATAGATAGTTGAATTTATTATTGGTATATAGGATAATAAATAAAATATTTAACTTTAAAAAAAAATTAATGGAATATGCATTAATTAGAATGATATAAAATTGTATCACTTTTATTATACAATTTTAGACCAAGGAAGTATACTTATTACTTTCTATGGAAATGTTTTACCAAGTTGAAGAAGAATTTTAAATTTTAAATATTGATAATACTGAAATAATTTATGCTTATATATAGAGTATCAATGAACTATATGAAAACCACAATGAAACCATGGAGGTTATGAATTCGTAATTATATTTAATATTTACAAGTATAATTATTAATGAAAATATTATGAAATAATTAGAATATAAAGAAAAATAATGTCCATGATGAAATTATTTGTTTAATTTTGATTTAAAACATACCCTAAACAAAAGGTTAATTCAGGGAGAGGTAATATTTTGAAATTTATAAATGATACATGTTGAATCATCCCAAACTACTGAATGAATAGGTAATTATATGAAAACATTTACTAATATTCATATTAAAAAAATTAATCACCCTTATGGGAATCAAAAATTTAGATAATCTTATAATTAATGCACTATGAGATCACAGAAAATTGTACATGATGCAAAGATATTTTTATAGGGACTAATTTTATTTTATTCACTATTGTTGGATCTTAATAATGTTATTGAAAAATATAATGTAAATAAATAATGATATATCCACCACTACATCAATGGTGGATCTGATCTAGATAAGGAGAAATATCACCCAATGAGATTATTTATGTAAGGGATACACTATTTAATAATAAAACATGGATGAATATATCTAGATTATAACATAGAGGAAAACTAAAATGTATTATTTGTTGTTGAAGGGGTTTCAAAAGATTTTGAAATCGGGCCATTGGATGTTGACATAACATAACAATCTCTGGAAGAAAATGAAGGCCTATCCCATGGGTTATTTCATCTACAGTGTTGATAAATCATGCTAAGAAGAATAAGATTACAAATATGAAGGTCAATATAACCATAAAAATAGATATAAAATATTTATGAACATCTATATAATTTCTAAAAAATGTGGTCAATTTAATTATGAGTGATGATATAAATTTACCAGGGATGATTTATATATTTTATTTTAAGGAAGAAAATAATCCTAAAAAAAGAAAGCTGAAGATTAATCTTCCTTTGTTTATATGTAAGTGGAAAATTTTTTAACAAAAACACACAAGAAGAATGAAAAAATGGTTTCTACACCACTTAGAATAGCTTATATTGTAGTAGAATAAGTTACATCAATGATAATTAAAGATTTTACATTGATTAAATATTTTAAAAACGATATATATATATATTATATAAAATAATTAAAAAAAATTAAAGTGATCAGTTTGGTATAAGACATCCAATAAGAGGAATTAAATATTATATGAGAGAAGGTGTAAAAATACTACACTAACATGTGTAAAATTATTCTAAATAAATCATGGAAGGAAGGATTTAGTGAGATATAATGATAAATAATAAATTATATCATTTTACAATAAGGATTCGATAAAAAAAGTTTCCTCACATAATATAAAATTTCATCATGTTCATAATTAATTAATGAAAACATCGTGCAAAAAATGGAATTACAAAGATAGAGTATTTAAAAAAATGAATGTGACATTCTAGAAAATGCGAAAATCCATCTTCTCATAATAGGTATGTTTGGGAAGTTACAAGACCATGTTATTTAAGAATATTAGTATTTTTAAACTCAATAGTGACAGTGGGAAAAAATAGGAATAGTGAAAGGGGTTTTGAGGTGGAGAATGAAATCTTACTAATGTTTCATTAATTAAGAAACTATGAAGACACAACTTATTCATTCAACTAATAAGTATGTTTCTCTATACTATTATTTGGAGGTGATTCATTTATTTAAGGTGAAACTTTATCATTTGAATGCTTTGAAATTCATGAAACAACATTGAGGATATATAACATAGAATAATTTATTTAAGTTTTACATAAACATATAATTTTTTATGATATCATTTACAATAAAAGAAGATTCATATAGTTTATGCCTTCAGGGGATGTTGATTTGAATAGATTTCAGATATCTATATCTCATAAGAAATTATATTTATGTAGAAAATAGAATTCATTATATGGGTTATTTAATATTTGTTGGAATAAGAGATAAACTTATAGACTATTTAAGTGGTGTAAGATCCAATACATTATAATTTTAGGGGATGATGATATTCTAGATATTGGAACTCTGGAAACAGATAATTTTTATTGATCAATTAGGTTGATTATATTCTCTTATAAATTTATGAAAAAAATTAAAATCTAAAAGGGGGAATTTATTATTTTATGAAGAAAAAAATTAACCTAAAAGTGGATAAACATGCATATGTTTAAATTATTTTGATATATTTTTTGAAATTTATATAATACTGTACATGAAAAACTTTTAAGAAACCCCTCAAATATGATTTCTATTTTGGTATCATATTATGAACACCTTAATATGTATATTTTTTTCACGATTAATCACTTTTGGCCAATATATCACGATAACTCATGTATACTTTACGTTTATAAATTTTTGGCTCATTTCATAGTAAAATGTGATTCCATTAATCATTAAAATGGTATATACTTTACTATGTAAGAGAATATGAAATTAAAGTAATGTATAAGATGAGTATGATACAAAATTATTATTAAATAATTTTATTTTTTCAATAAGGAGGTGAGAAAAATTGAACTATTGAAGACATATTGAATGTTATTTATGTGAATACATTATGGGTTTAGGAAAACCTCCAAAGTGGGGGATTGAATATCCTAATGTATTATTTTTTTGGTTTTATTTTTTTATAATTAGTTATCTATATTTCAGTATGTGTTTAGTAATAAAGGAATATCCAAATTCATTACATTATTTAATATTTTGGTGCAACATGGAATGATCGTAGGGAAGTTGAATATGATTCCATACATTATATCATAATTAATTATTCCAAAATCTTCCAGACAAAACCATATATTTTCGATGATAATGGGAAAGAATTTTTATTTCTTATTAGGAAGAATTCAATATAGATAACTATTTTTGATCTAAACATAAGTATTTTAATTCTCTATATTGTACATGTTTATGATTCAGACTTTTAGAATAAATACCAACATTTTTTAGGAATGGAATTTGTGGTTCAATTTTAAACTACTATTGGATGTTTTTTACGTAGTGTAGATAGATGTTGTTTAATCATGAATATACACTATTTGGGAGTCACACTATTTCCAAAAGAGCTACACATTGAAGATAATACATACTATTTTTAGATAATACAAGGACATTTTTGTATTTTGGGATGAGTTACCTCCTCATGATAGTAGATGAAATAAAATACAAATTCATATGAAATGATAGTTAATCATTGGATGATATGATCGGGATGTTGACTATATTCATCAAAAAAATGAATAAATTAGATTGATTAAAAAGTTTCTAATGAAAATTATTATAAATTATGGTATATATGTCAAGAAAAAATAATAGATAAATTATGAAAAAGGAATTAATATATAAATCCACTCAGGGTGAAATGTAAGAGTAACTTAAAAATGATACATAAAGAACATCATTTCATAAATTATGGTAATCTTGTATAAATATAGAGAGTTTTAAGGATGGAGAGTTTGGAATAGAAATCAGATTATAATAGGTTGATATATCATATATTAAAGTATTATTTTAATTTTATTTATATGATTCATGATAAGTACAAGCATTAAAAACCATATTAAGTGTTTGGACAGAAAATACTGGTGTTGATGTAAAATGTGTTAATTATTCTCTTAAAAAACTTGTAATAAAAAATTCAAAAAGTTGAAGAATAAAATTTCAAGAAATATAATGATATTTTGGATGATATTAAAATTTATAAGTAGTTAATAATGCTAAAAAATTAAATTTTTGAGAGTGTAAACATTTCAATGTGATGAAAATAATACTCAATGATTCAATTAATAAAGGTGTTATTGAGTTAAATTTATGTCCAATTTTTTTAATATGAAACAAAAACATCAATGATTTTTTATTTATGAAAGAGTTATCTTTACTGAGTATTTAAATAGTTTCATTTTTTAAATATCAATGTCTAGTGGTTTGGATGATAAGAACACTCAAAGCTCAGCAGATCACAATATTCGAAGATGATTCAGGAGAATTGTAATTTTCAATTAATGTGGTGTAAGAATACTATGAAAAGGGATAATTATAAAATAATATAGAAAAAATTGTAGTTATGTATTGCAGTTTTTAATTTTTTTTGTGAACCAGTGACATTCATGAATGGAGGTAGAGTAATTTTCTGTAGCATGAATGGTTTCTTCAATGGGATATATTGTCTATAAACAGAGCCTAACCACATTACTAATTTGAGTATGGATTTATGAGGATATATGACATCCATGTTATAACATAATCATTACATGAAGTTATTACTAACGTAAAGATACTAATAAGATAATTAATTACATGTATACACTTATATAGAAATCAATAGAATTACGTTATCATATATGAAGATATAGTTTCATAAAATTTTAGAAGAAGAATTATAATTTCCAAATATTTTACCATATGAGTATCCAGAACATGATTTTATAAATAATTTGAATTTAGATTATTTTGGGAGTTAATAATTTATAATATTATGAGTCTGACCTATATACTATGTAGGATATGAATGGTTAGGGATGCTTACTGAGAATATTAAAAATATAACATATTCCAAATATTTTTATAACTAAGTTGGAAGTGAGCTTTAATAAACACAAAAAATATTTAGTGCATCACTATGAAAACTAAGATAATGAGGATAATATGAATTCAATAGATATAGGTTATTTAATAGTAGTCAAAGAACTTCTATTGTGGAAGAATATATTACACTGTGATATATATATATCAAATAGAATACATATTATATTATTCATATGAGTATAAGTACTAAAATTTTATACTTATGGGAACAAGTTAATAAATAATTATGAGGAATAAGTGTTATGAATGTTTTTAGTAATGTATTATACAATCATATACCAAAATTTTCTTCAATATGAAACATTTATTCTTTAAACCACATTCAATATTAGTTGAAAATTTATTTCTTAAACTGTACCTGATAATAATTAGGATTTATCTGCTAAAATTACAGTAAAACCAAATAAAAATATAGTTCGTAATGGTTTATTTACATTAGGTAATACATCTGGTGTGACTGTGTTGGTGAATTTATGAGACCTATTCTATATAATAGTTTATAGGTACAAATAAAAAGGTATTAAATGTTAATTAAAAAGAATTTAGTTAATATTTTCAATATCGATTCACCTCCCATATGTGACTACACGATCCACTAGGAACTTCATAGTTGAAGGACATCTACATTTCATATGGTATGAATGGAATAATGATAAAGAATTTTACTGATTAAAATAATACATAATAAAAATATATACGATATATTAGTCATTACAAATAATACTAAATTATCATTTCTTTTGTATTATATATGACATGTGACTCACACATTTGAATCATAATACAAGAACCAAGAAAACAAAAATATATTAAAAGGTTGAATTATATCATCAAGCTACTAATGGATGGTGACTCTTATGATAAATACTGTATATAACAACTTCACATTTCCAAGACAATAGATACATGTATTTTAAAAAATATTTTTATATAGAGATGGTTTACCAAAAAAATGTCCAAGTGTTGATTATAGAAACAATGTAATTTTATTTAATAGTTAAAATTAATATTGATATTGTATACCATTATTTTATTTTAGTATAATTAAACATGATTTAGAGATATCCAATTATTGGAATTAATGAATAATTTATGACATATGAATAAAATTATCTAGAGTTAAATTAGCTTGATACATGTGAACTATTTTTTTAATGAAGTTAGTGGTATATTCTACTGATCTATTGATATTTTTCTAACAATTTACGAAATATAAATATGATGTATATAATATGAATTGTAGGATTATAGAATATGATTCTGGTAGTTATGTGGAAGAATATATTATCCAAGAACTCATTGATCATTTTATGCATATCGGTGATTATTATTAGCCTCACATTGTAATGACTTGATATTTCACAATATATTTTCATTAAATAAATATTATTTAAAAATCACATTATAAATAAAAAAAATTGATGATGTTATATGTTAAAATAATATTTTCCTATTATAATTTAGTTATTAAAAAATACATTATAAAAGAATTTAATTATACATTGAATTCTATAAGGAAGAATGGAATAAAATGTTATCCTGTAAAAAATCCTCGTATATGAAGCTAATTTTTATGATATTGAAATGGAATTGTGTTCACTTGGGTTTCCTTTTTCCAATACCAATCCTAATGTATATTAAAATGGTATGATAAAATTTTTATATGAGATAAATTCAAGCACAACTAAATTTCCACTAGAACTATTCTAGTTGAATAACCACCCTCAACTACAACCAAAGATTACCATATGCTAGTATATTAATAAAAATCGTAAGGGAATATGTAAAATTTAAATAGAATGATATAATCATTTAATTATTAATGTAATAAAATATTTATCACAATTATATTACACATTTTTTTGACTTAAAATTAAAAAGGATGATTATTTTTCGATAAAAATAGTCTTATTTTTATTTCATATTTAAAAAATGTTATATAAATTTTATAGATTTTAGTAAAATATATTATTTTTAAAATATGAATAATTTTATTATGATATGTTATTTTTTTCTTTTCTAAAATAATTTAATTTTAAATGAATAGTGAAAATATCATTTTTATTAGAATTGTTTTTACTTTATACAAAAAATATTGACTTTTATAAAACTATTTAATTGGTAAAAAAATTATTTATGTAGTTAGAAAAGATATATTAAAAATACTATGTTGATTTTTGGAAATACTATGATTAAAAATTTATATTGTTACCAAATATTTTCTAATAAACCCGCATTAGGCCTTTCTTTAAAAAATTATTCTAGAAAAAAATTTATTTTTATTTCTTTGAAAGACATATTAATTATATATTTTCTATAATTATCAAATTTATATCATCAAAAATTAATACATTGATAATTTTATCCTACATATAAATATTAACCTTAAAAATACATTTATTCTACCTGTGGGTTTTTACATCATAAAAGAACTAATGTAAAATTTAATTTTTCATACACATGTAAATTTCATATGATAAAATATAGTTCATATTTGGTATTATTATGTCCAAATTATTTAATATGTGAAATTTTATTAATATTCATTAAAATGAAACTACACAGGTAGAAATTATTTTACATGTTAAAAAATTCGTAATATGGAAAATAGTAAGACTAACAAACATAGTAAAAAGTCTAAAATGAATTATTTATGGATGTTAAACATTATCTATCATGCTAATACATTACTTTCCAGTATTGAGATTATATCAATTTTTAATGATGTTCTATCATTATATTATGATAAACTTTTTTCATGAATTTCCCTCTCACCACTGAAAATAGAGTAATCTCACTACCCCTTCAAGAACACCCTTAAAATTGGGATCCATCTTGAAACACTAGAATTTATACATCCCATCCAATCCTATTAATTTTCCGTGATCCTCTAGTAATAGTAGACTAGATTAATACCACTATTTCATATGATTATTCCAAGGGAAATCCTAAGTCCCAAACATGAGTATTATTCTCTATAACTTTATTTCCTTTCATTCATACTTACCAAAATATAATTTCTCAATTCTTGTATAATAAAAAATTTATTTTTTATATTTATTTTTATTATTTTAGTAGAATAATACTATTTAAATTTTCTTCTACAATTAGGATAAAAATAAACCATCATTCGTGTGTTTTGCTGTCTAACACCACCTTAAAGCGACATCTTCTTGTTTTCACAATGGCTTCTCTTCTGTGGTTATAATGATGAAAATGGATACTAAATTTAATTTTAATAATATAATTATGATTATTTTAGTAAAAATTATAATCATCCTTTTCCCACTCATTATTTGAGATTTGAAATTTTTTACCAAGCGGTGTAGAGACTACATGGTCCGTAAAGTGGCATATCTCATTATTGACCTAGTATTTTATTATTAAGTAAATGTTTTTACTCTGATACATGAAATTAAAATTACATAAATACTCTAATTTATCTTCTTTAATGGATATATTATTCTAAAATGAAGCCATTACCTTAATTGTAATCATTAATTAAGGGTTGTATAATCACATTTTGGTTAGTCTATCCCACTACATGAAAATTTATATAAAATAATGTCTTAAAAGAATAATAATTCATTATTATTGATAATATATGACATCAATATTCATATAATTATATTATTTTGGTTATGGAGTATAAAATTAAATATTAAACTCGTTAAGCAATATTTGCACATTTCTTCATTAAAAATTACAAAAACATTGTCATCACATATTTCTTCATTCAGGATTAAAACCAAAATATATATAGAATGACTCTATAAAATTATAAGTAATTATAAAATAAAATATAAATCACATTTTCTAATCTTATATTATTTATCTTTTGGAAATAAATAATATTAAATTTTTAAAATAAAACATGTCAAAAAAATCAAAATAACTCACACTTGATATTGAAAATAGACAATAACATACTATATTCATGTAGAGAAAAATTAGGAATTAATTTTAAAAATGTTTTATATATGAAAAAGGTTCACAACTTAGTCACTCAGATAATAATTTTTATTATATCAGAATGAATATTTCATTCGACTTAGCTAGAAAAAATGGTAATGGTTTCAAATATCAATGTTTCACCCCATGTGACATATTCCCTATTATATACCATATTTAATTATAGTGTTGTAGTTACATAAAAATGAAATTATATTACCATATAAATTTAATTCACTGGGTTTTGTGATCCATAATATGATCTCTTTTTAAATATAGATCATTTCATTTTATACAAATGTTATAATGGATTTTTAACCCAACTCCCTCTATTAAGTTATAATTATTCATATGGATCATATTTCATTAATGATTGGTTACATACACATTAAGAGTTTATTGCCAGGAAATTTTCCTTCCAATATGGTGGATAATTTTAATTTAATTCACATCATTTAACATCACCAGATTTGATTCCAAAAAATTATATCATTGATAAATATAATTCACATCCTTCTTGGTGATGTTTCCACTCATTTTCCAAATTATCATTCCCTATAATTTTATCTATTATTATTGGAATAATAATTATGATTTATCTCATGTGATTTCTATATTTTTTGTATCCTATTTTAAATATTGATGTTTTGAATAACTTTTTATAATGACAGATTTTAGAAAATATATCTGAAACCATTAAAAAGGGTTTCCACCCCTCTAAAAAACCCTATATATTTCCCGACCCCACATATTTTTTAATAAATACTAATATACATGAATATATAATTAATTTTTATTTTCCAATATTAAATTTTTATCATATATTTTACATGTCAATTTCAAAGATAAGTGTTTAATGTTATATGTAAGTTTATCTTTTAATTAATAAATTCTAGAGTATATTGGTAGCATTTTTTCCGATCAATATATATTTCTCCCTACATATTCATTTATTTTGAAAAATTATCTCTATATTTTCATGGTTTCTAAAAGAAATGATTTCTACCCCTTTTTTATAAAATATTTATTTATGTATGATCTCAAATGATCAAGAATATTTATTATTTCCAAATTGATTTTTCCAGTACTCTTAAAAAAATTGTTCTATCTATGTAATTATACATTAATATTTACTATTATTGATCAATGATATTAGTCAATGGATACCATTAAACATATTTTTTATATAGATTATGAAATTTATTTTCTATCATAGAAATGATGTATTACATCCTTTTTCCTTCCATTAATATGAAGGCTTATAAACCAGATTATTCTTAAAATCTCTTTCCATCATGAATACATAGTTCCTTATTTAATTGATTATTAGTTTTTCACATAGATTTCATATATTAATTGGTTATGAAAATTATTTAGTAAACTATATAACCATTATCTATATGGTTCATATTTTATATACATCATTGAACGGTATCTACAAATAATTTTATAAGAAAACCATTTGTATTAATAGAGTTTATCATGGTTATTTATATTATTGTGTACATTATCCTTATATAACTATAATTTTAAAGGATATAAAATCCAAAATCTTATCGTGGTTTCATTATGATATGGTGATGATTGATTTTATATGGAACATGTATGGATGGTGATGGACAGATTTTGATATTTCCGTTGAATGCATTGGTTTATGTTTAGGTCACATGGGATAATTATGAATGGTTATAATGTGTTCATTCATAATTGTGTGGGAATAATGATTTTACACATTTTTTTAGGAATGTCCATAATCAGTTTTTACACCAATTTATGGGAATAATGTGTTTTCTAACAAATGATTATAATTATGGATGTCAAATATTTTTATGTTTTTTCACGTTCTTTCACATTTCTGAGTTTTCCATCAAGTTATTAATTATTTAAAATTTTATTTTAACTTTTATCATATCCCTTGATTTCATTTTTCAACATAATATTTTTTTTATTTTATACCCTAATTGAATCCTCTACTGTTTTATGATTATAGGGATGTATTTTGAGCCTTATCATTACATGGATGATTAATTAATGTTATTTTTATATTCTCCTGATTCACTAAAATGATTTATTATTGTAACACATGAACTCTAGGTCATTTAATAATATATTTATACCCTCCACATGACCTATTTTATTTTTAGGATTTGATATATAGTGATAGGTGTTTTCCTTACTAAAAATTTGAGTTCACTCCTTTTTTATGTTTTCATTTCCCGAGGTTTTGGAGTAATATAATATATATTATGTTTTTATAGGTGTATCATGAGGGGAGGATATATGGGATATGGTTATGAACTATCATGTATTAATAATTTCCTTATATTTTGGGTAAAATTTTAGTATGTTGGAAAATACTTCTGTTTCTTTCGTTAATTGTTGTCCTAAATACGTAAAACGCTAAACATAAAAGACCATAGGAAAGTATTATAATGAATATATATTAATTATTTCTTGTAATTTGATGGTATAATCCATGGGGAGCTATATATTATATATGAGACGGTTTTATATTACATTTGAGATAAATATTTCATCAGATGAGGTCAAATATGGAGTTGTAAATTTCATCAATGTTTGATAAGATAATGATGATCATAATTTTGAGAGTAAAAACAACACATTAGGTTATTTGAGGTAATATTGAGTTCTTTATAAATTAGGATAAGTTAACATTAGTGGAATCCTATGGATAAATATATGGGATAAGTCTATATATAGGAAGAAATTCATTAGTATTGGTAATGTATAGATTATATGGTCCACTTTGTAATTGAATCATTGTATGGATACTAGAATGTGGATGCGGATATGAAATATATTTATCTAGGGGTAATCACCTTAAAATTTATATTTGATTATCGCCTTGATCTTAATACCCATGCATGGTGAGTGCCCCTAAGAATTAAAACCTGGGTAAAATCATTAAGAGGATATGAATTCTTCAATCATATCTATATAAAAATGATTAGGGAAGATTTATTTCTTATTCACACTACGGGAATATGTTAATAAGTGAAATAAAATGTAAATAAAATAAACTTATATTGACCTGAAATAATTAATTTATGAAATTATGGTTCCATTAGAGAGGATATATTATGATTAGTTTTCAAAATTTTATGATCTTTTACATTTATTTTATTGATAACCATTTTGGGTTTTAAGATTTATTGAAACATTTCCATGAAAATCAATCTAAGAAAGGTATGAATCTAGAAACTTTAATGTCGTATAACTAAACTAATTATTTTGAATATTAATACATTAGAGTTATGATTGAAAATTTGAGTTTCTTAATGATACCTAATTTTATGAGGTTGACATCATAATAAAATTAAAACTGAATTCCCATATAATTTTTTATTAGTGAGAGATAATTATTGATGTTATTATGTTATATTATGAATGTAATGCGGATTATGTGAAATATATAATGATTATTCATCAAATTTAATTCTTTATTGGTTGTGATACATATACTAAATTGGGATGGTAAAAATGATAAGTGATTTTTTTATAAGGTTATATTTTTGGGATCAATATTGATGAAAAAGTAAATGAGATTTTGTTAAATTATATTTTTATTATTTGTTTGATGTTGAGGTATTAAAGGGATGATTGATTAAGATAAATAAATATGGATATTATTCATATCCCAGTGATTGATTACTGATTTAATAAATTATTTATCCTTGTTATTTTTTGTGATGTTTTTCAGATTTTTGTGATTATGATAAATATTGAATAGTTTTTGACATTATGAAATATTTATTAATAAAATTTATGGTAAAATATAGAGTTACTATTGGAGGAATATATAAAATTTTATGATCTTTTACCTTAAAATTTGTTGAATTATAGGTAACATGATATTTCCTAATATAGTAATGTAGATGAAACATTGGATTTTATATATCGAATGATGAATATGAGATAAATCCCCTCACATACATTCAATAATTTGGAATAATTAAACCTATTAGGTTGTAATTTATTTAATGGGTGATTATAACGACCCATAACTTCATTATGTATTTTAATAAAATTTATCTTATTTTCATATCTTAATATAAATTAATCATAAAACCAAAACAAAATAGTAATTTATTAAAATAAAATTTGACCATTATAATATAGTCATTATGTAAGTTGTTATATTAGTCAGTAATAATATAATGACATCAAAAAACAAAATTGAATGAAATTTCTTCAGGTTTCCAAAGTACCAATTATCATTAATATTGTTTATAAGATTGTAGAGGAAGTATCTTAACCATGTTTTTTCATCGAAAAATCCCAATCCAATATCGAGCAATTATGATATAAAAAATCATAATTTATTTAAATTAAAGCCCCTGGAAGTTTGCATGAAGTCTATTATATTGGAATCACCACACTCAAATTCCAACATAGCTTATCATCTCAATGGTGAAGTATCCAGGAAGGAGTTTTACTATTGTGAATGGGTTGTTTAAACCATGGTACTATAGTTTTAAAATTTATTTTCCTTGAAATAAACCTATGAAGACTTATTAGAGTCTGATCACAACAACAAAAAATCATTTTACGAGGTTCTACCTCTAGAAGGGAGACTATGTCCATGTTGTGGTCAGGTTGATCAGAGGAACAAATTTTCCACTGAAAATCAATTACTGTTTATAAGTGGGATGGTTAAGAATCACCCTTAAATAAAAAATAATAGGTTTCAACTAATTCCCAATACAATGTCTCTAGGAATAATATTTTATTGGTTTATACCAGTTAATAAACACAACACTGCCACACTGAGAAAGATCTTCATGATATTCATGGAATAAAAATTTTATCTTTCTCCTTGAGCCACAATAATAAGATTATGTTGTATCTTCTCACTAATTATAGAATACCTATAGCTAAATTTCATTAAACTGAAACACACCACTCTCTAGTGAAACTAATTCAGACTACATCTCCATCATGATATATTTATGAAAACAAAAACTCAAAAATCAAAGTATGCAAAATCTTTCTCTCTTGTAAAGGAACACTGTCGATTTAATTTCCCATGCATACAGTGTACTTTATATCCCATGAACACACACACTGTATATTGTTTACTCAAAAAATATTCTTCATCTAAAAGATATGAACATACACATTACACACTCCATGTGCATAAAACTATATACTAACACATCTTACACACAAATACAATTATTATAGGCTAAAAGCACAAAATTTCTTCATTAAGAGATTATATACGTGTGAATACTATCATGTGATATCTAAAACACATTCCCATAATCTATGGGAATGAAATTAAGGATATGGTGCATCCCAAATGGATTCAGGGAACATTGTTTCTTCATGAAGCACCTTGACTGTGCAATACACATGTCATGTAATTTTGGAAAACAAATCCTTTTTTCACAAACAAAAAGATTGATGAACCTCCCTTCGCAAAACAGTCATATTGTGGTTCTGTTTATCTCTATCAAGCTCTTTCAAATTCTCTAAAATGAGAGATAACCATAAATAATAACTGAATTCATCTTTGCGTATATATTGATGAAACTCTTTATCTCAAAATCTTTAGGAATCGATGAGGAATATTCTATTTTTTTTCTTAAGAGCATAATGTTATCACAAACCATCACTTTCATAGATAAAAACAATTTTTTAACTCAATGTATATCAATGTTTAGATCTTCATTATTTCCTGAAAATGAAGTTTCAGCATATTTTGGACATATTTGGATCTTTGGAATACTCCAATGATGTTTAGAGATCACAGATTGGGCTATTATCTTTCTTTACTAATAGAAGAAATTACGGTCACTGAAAAAATAATATTTTTCACTGCATGAAGGCTTGATTTGTTCATCATTAAAAAAATAAAAATTTCAGAATTTTATTTCGATCATACTCCAATTGTCAGGATTATTAAATGATGATTGGATAACAAGGATAGTGTTTTAGATGACGTCGCCATGATGCTTCAAAAAGCAGGGCACTCAGGCACATGAGAGGTTGAATACAATTCTGTTATAGAACTTTTTTCGTCGTAAAGACAACCAGTCTTCTTAGAAAAAATAAATCAAGTATATCAGAAGAATATTCATGGTGACTACCTATTGAGCCAAACTCTCAGTAGAGATAAGGTTGAAGAAAACATAGTTTTGATCGAATGGTCTGGATAGATTAAAACAAACCTCACATGTTCATTCCATTTTTTTAAACAATGAAACTCGACTGAGAGAATAAGACAGACTTGATAAAACGTGAAAAAATCACATGGATCAATTTCTTTGGACACTATAGTAACCCGATAAAAAAGGTTCCCACATTACAACACACACCACATGGTCGTGCTATTATAATAGAAGACATGACATAAATCATCTTGAAATCTCATATCCCTCCTCCAATAACATGTTGTACCAGTTCTTGTGGGTGTGATTCTACACCCTCATTCTTTAGGGATCTTGAACCATGCTATGTATTATATCGGCTATGCTCAATTGGTTTACGCATGACCCTTCATGAAACATATAGGCTAGTTTGGGGTAGTTCCTCTTGGCCATGGATGACCCTCCATGGTCGCACATATGGCTTGGGTAGAGTTGGCTTGTTTCATATCATGTCCTAGATCCATTATTATGTAAGGACCAAATTGTATAAATCAAAAATTTCATGTAATATAGATATATACAGCCTTCCTCAAATGTAATTCTAAATCCAACATTTCAAATACCAAACTTCTTAACTATAATTTTCTTATCATTTCATTTTTTAATTCAACCATAATTCCCAATCCCAATTCCAGTCAATATTGAAAACCATATTCCAATAACCAGTGACACATGTTTTCATAACTACTTACTAGTTAAAAAATCACCACATTTAATTTTTTTGACAAAAAATACAAAAGAATTAATGAATTCCCGAGTTCATGAATCTTTCCTTTGGTTTTGTTATTAATCTCTATCAATTATATTCATAAAGAATCTAAAAAATATATTTTTTCCCCCATAAATATTTCACTCACTCGTCCTATTTTCATTAACCTCACTTGTAGGTTTGAAATAGATAATAAGGGTTTACATATTCATCTCCCCCTTGACATCAAAATCAAAACCGAAGAAAGGGAATCCCCAAGAAATTCTATGTAAGTGGGGATGGGTGAACATGATTTTTCATCATTAGTTCCACAAATCATTCTATTTTCATAGATTTAATGAATATTTTAGTGATCTGATCATTTTTAGAAATGTACACCAAAATTAAAATCTCAAATAGTAACATTATCTTTGATAAAATGATATTTATTATTTATATGTTTTGATCTGGAGTGTTGTACTAGAATCTATGAGAGATTAATTGCACTCAGATTGTCATAGGAAATTTTTAGTAGTCTTTCAACATTCGCCATTAAATATTTATGTTATTATTTCATCCATAACAATTGAGAACAAAAATTAGTAGCAATAACATATTCATCTTCAACTATAATTAAAGTCACATAATTCTGTTTTATATTGTAAAAACATACACAATTTTCTCTTAGAAACAATGTTCATCATGATGATGATTTATGATCACTTCCATCTTCATCCCAATCAGCATCAATGAATCCTATTAAGTTCTAATCTCTATTTATTTTATACATAGAACCTTAATTTGATGCTCCTTTGATGTACCTAATAATTCGTCTAGAATCGATCATGAGAGATTATTTTGGATCAATTTGATATATAGCACACAATGTTACCAAACATATGATATAAAGTCTTGATTTTGTAATTTATAACAAGTTAAAAATTAATTTTCTGAAATTGTTCAGATTAACACATTATCCCAGTTCCTCTTTACTATTTTTTACACCCACTTTGATAAGTGTGAAGATATTCTTTTACTCTTCCATGTCAAATTTATTCAACAATTACTTAGCATAAATTTTTGTGGAAGAAATATATAGACTATTTTTAATGAACTTGTATTTCAATTAAGAAATTCATCTCTCCAGGAATTGAAATTTCAAATTACATATTCATTTGAATAGAAAATTATTCACAAGATTATTCCTTTTCAGCTACATAAATTATGTCATTATCATATTTAAAAACAATATGTGTACCTATTTTCAACTTCTTTGTATATATTCTACTATCAAATTTTCTTTCAAAATGTTCGATTGCTTCTGGAAACTATCTAGATTAGAGTTTTAGGCTTGAGGATCTTATTTCATCCCATTGAAGGCATTATGCAACTTATACACTTTAGATCTGTCAGTATAAAGTTTAATTCCTTCTATTTTCTCAATGAAAACTTTTTCTTAAAGATAAACATTAAATATTGTTGAAGTTACATACATGAAATACACTTTATAGTGTATGTGATGTGGAATTGAAATAAACGTTCTGATAGACTCCAGTCTTACCACATGTGAAAATGAATCGGAAAAATATACACCTTACACCGATGAATATCCCTTAGAAACATGTATGTCCTTATTTCTTTAGCCTTCACCTTTCTCAATGATTTTATATCTAAACACCCAGTTTGTTCATATTATATTGTTCCCTTCATGCCAATGAAAAATATCCCAAGTGATATTTTTATCAATCAGATTTATCACTTAATTCACATAATTTATCCAATACTCATGTTCAATAGCTTCTCAAACTGACGTTGGAACAATTTGAGAAATGATTGCTATTTGATTTGTAATTCCCAGTTTTCTTCTAGTCCATACTAGAGATATCTAATTTCCAATATTATTTTTTGAATCCACTTGTTTTTTAAATTAATGGTTCTTTTTTCTATTCTAGAAACATAATCGTCATCACTTGATTAATCTGAGTCAAAAATCTACTATCTCTTACAGATGTACAAAATTCTCTTCATTTTCTCTTCTAGAAATATATATTTTGTACAAATAATTGTTTTCAAAATCTAATACATTAGTTGAGTTAGAATCTAATTTATTTTAAAAAACACCACATCAAAATAGTCTTAAAACTTGTGAAATTTTTTCTTTAAACTTCATTATCCTCTTCCATTTGAATGATAACCCTTAAAGATCCCTTATTAATATTTCTCCTCATATTTTCTCATATTTTTATTCATGATATTATGAAACATGATCTACTAAAAAATTCAAAATATTTCAATATTGTATACTTATTGTGCCACATCTCAAATGGAGCCATGTAAGAATCTTGTCTCAGTAAAAATCTTGTTTTAATTTGAACAATTTTACACAATTATTCTCTCTAGTATATTATTAAAAGATTATATTATTCTAGAATTGTTCTGCCCATTTTGACCTAACTTTCTTTTTATTTATCTCTATAAATCCATTTTTTTTATTAGTATAGTGACTAATGTATATATTTTTAATTCTGTGTTTTGAAAGATTTTATTAAAAATCATTACTATTAAACTACCCAACGTTGTCTATTATTAGTTTTTTTATATATATTCTCAGCTCTTTCTCTTCATGTATTTAGTAAAACATGAACATTTAAATTTTTTCTAACTTTTTCTCAAAGAAACATAACATTCTTCATCCGGGTAAAATTATAACAACCCTTCTATTTATTACACACTTAACATAATTTATTACATAAAACCTTAACTTGATACAACATAGAATATATGTTGGTCTAGTGTATTTGGTTATTAATAACATTACATAACAACTTAATACATAAAACACAATAACTTATTGAAAACTTCTTTTACATGACCACTGCATTCCCTATTACTTAGCATTGAATGGGATAACCTGAGGACATGCATAAAAAATGCTGAGCTATAAATCCCAGTAAGGTTTTAAAAAATGCATTACATGAATATTAAAATACATTTTAGTCAATAGTCATATCAATGGAGTGAAATATAAACATAAACATAAAGGCATGATATAGTATGATTATCATAACATGGAAATGTGGCAGCAACACTTAACATGGTATCAGCACGATCCAAGGATCATTGAATATGAAGCTTGTGTAAACCCTCATTTAACATGAATTTTAATGAGTAAACCCTCATTGAACTTGAAATATCATGATACTAATCTTTACCCAATGCATTGGATCACTATCAGGTTGCACCCTTCTTAAACATTTCATTTCATGCATAAGTGTGCCACATGGATCAAATAACATGAAATCAATCAACATAATAAGTTTTTTCACGATTAAGGAATGTGGAATTATTACATGAAATTTAAATTAAATATGCATATGTGCATAAAGTTTAATACCCTTGATAGATACATGGGTATTGTATTCACTACATAATTATCTTTTCTTGAAAAAACGCGGATCAATTTCGGCAGCATAACGGCGTGACATAAAAATTCATAAAAATGGTGGATGAGAGATAAATTAGTGTCTAATCATATTTACATTTAAATGTAAAGTAAGTTATTCATATAGATAAACTTCCCAAAAAATGTAATGCAATTTAGATACGTAATACAAAAGAATTGCTTGAATGTAAATGAGGGGAGAGAAATTCCTTAAGGAATTTCTGCATGGTAACGGGTGTACATGAGAGGAATTAATTAGAGAGAAAGAAGATATATCATTATTGAAACATGAATAGGGAAGTATGGGGTAGGTTTGAAATAATACCCCAATATTTATAATTTAAAATAAAAGAGCATAACAATATAAAGACCCTTGGACATAAATAAGGAAAGTGAGAATCCCTTACTTGGAAGTGTGATCCCAAAGGCTTGGGAGGGACTTGAGAGAGACTTCTTAGGATCACGAGGCACCTTGGAATGATTATAGAGATAGGAGGAAAGAGTCTGGAAGAACTACAAAGTCTTTGAGTGAAGAGGATGTGCGATCTTGGGTGGGTTTATATAGGAAAGGAGAGGGAATTCTTTATTATTTCGGTTTGGGATACCACACATTAAACTAATCAAAACCTCAAACTAGACCATAGTTTTTTCCCATGTTTTCTTTAAAAGGGGATTTTAAAATAGTATTTTATAAGTTAAATGGCCAAAATTCATAAAATAATAGGTTTTTTTATGCGGAGGTGTGTCACACTCTCAAGGAAATCAATTTAAAAGGCTAAAATGTTTTATAAGTCTTGAAGTGTCCACTAAAGCATTGTAAAATAAATCACAAAAAAACCTAAAATAACATTATATTAATGGAAAAACATATTTTTTCCGAACAAAATGTTTATAGTATTTTATTACATCTCTTTTGGGTCATCATCATGTCATAAAACACATTTTATATTTAAATGGAATTTAATTTTTACCCAAAAATTTTAACTATCTCAGAAAATTATGAAATAATCAACATTGGATAATTTCAACATCCTGATTCCAAAAATAATATTAATTTTATCCAAATAATTTTCTAAATAAGTGATTTTTCACTTTTTATATAAAAACTGACATTTATCAAAAATTCATGGGTTTCGACAAAAAATAACTTTCAATCCGTAATAAAAATTACAATTGTATTCATAAAAATTATACGATCATTTATACTTAATATAAAGTAATTGAATAATAATATTTTATTAAAATATTATTTAATTAAAAAATCCATTAATTTATCAAAATAGATTCTTTTGTTGACCATTGAAAAAAATACTATTTGTACTTTAGAAACTATTTATAAAGTAACAATAATAAAATGAAAGTATATTCTTTATTATACGCAAAAAGAATGTATATAATCATAATGCGAGATTCTTGTTACATAACCCCTTAAAACACCCGCATAAGACCTTATGGCAAGGTGAGCGATGGTGAAAAACTCTTGGGGTGGCTCTGATAACATCGATCGAGTGGTAATATCTATCAAATTCCACTTCTCCCGTAGGTGGTTCTACTCAATCTTAACGTATTCAAGCTCAGATTGGGCTTAGTCAAGAGTGAAACACAATGACACCACCTCCTTTCAAGCTATGAAAAATGGGCTTCGTACGGGGAATGTCTACTGTATGAGGCCATCACTTCCTTTGTCTGAGTATATTGGATTTGTTAAGGACCTATATTTATACTAATCATGTGATCATTGTTCAATGAGTATACTATCAATTGTCACAATTCGTAATGGTATTTTGAAATCCACAACATAAAACCAAATAAGTTAATAAATTTTACATAACCATAATAAGTCATTTATATAGACCAAGAAAAATTTTCATTAAGGATTTTTTGGGTCATTACATAAATCATAAATGAATGTTATAAAATATCTTTCACCACTAGAAGAATTATGTATCATATTTCCACAACGACCAGACTGAATAAGCTCAAGTGACCTAACAGAATGAATCCTAACTCATCTAGGAGGGGCGTGTAAAAAATTACCGTTTTGACAGGTTTCACATAAAATTTCACTGTCTCTTTTTAACATGGGAAGATGTCTAACCACATTATTCCTTGAAATATTACTCAAATGGTTTTCAACTAGATGGAAAAGTCTTCTATGATAAATTATTTTCATCTTTCTGAGTCAAATAAAAATGATTTTTAGGTTCATCAATTTGGAATATATTACCACGTGTCCATTCACCATTGATGATAAATATTCCATCCATTTAATTTTGGATGATGGAAGAATACTTTTTTGAAAATAACATTATTACAATAATCATAATGTTAGATCACATTTAATAGGTTGTTTTTAATCCCTTTAACAAAAATAACATCATTTTATTTCAGTTTGTTGGATTCAAACTCGAAACTACCAACACCTTTGATTTTCAGAATACATTCATTTCCAAAATTAACAGATCCTCTATTGTGTTCTTAAACATTCTTCAAGTTTTTTTATCACGTGTATTTGATAAGAACAACCACTATCCATTATCCACAGGTTTTCTCTTCTTATATACTTTAAATCAACTTTAATAAAATTATATATTTCTTCTATCATGAATTCCTCAATTTTATTTAACATTTTTATTCTTACCAAGCTAATTAGGAAGTAACACCACATATTTATCATAAATATGACCTACATGATCACATATTCAAAAAATTGCTTCTAAATATTCAATACTGTTCTGAAAGGAAAGATTTATCATATTATTATATATTTATTTTTTATTTAATGATCTTTTTTTATCTTTTTAAAATTTCTCTGATGAGAATAATATCTTATCCAAGGGAAAGACATGTTGTACCGACATGAATAGAATTTGTGACCAATAATTCCATAGAACCAAAAATACCCATTATATTTATATCTACCACATTGTTGAATATTGTTTGAGGTATATTGTTGTTGATGAGTTGTAAAACACTTATATTTCCCTTATTTTCAAATAATAACATCCACATAAGTTTTCTCATCTATTTTTGTGGAAGAGAAATATTTCTCATTGTTCATAGCAGACCAGTTTTTTAATTATTTTCAATATAACATGAATTATAAGAAATAATAGTTTTACAGTGAGTTTTAGAAGAATAATATGTCACATGTTTCTTTGAAAAAAATTATAAGAGTCCTATGATGTTTCAGCTTCAACATCTATAAATTTTTTAAAATCCTCGATGATATTCTTCAGATAATTTTCAACTTTGATACACTCTATCTGGAAATTATAAAAATCATTATCCATTAAATTAATAATACCATTAAGATCATTCAAATTTTTCATTTCTCTATAACTTTCAACATCAGATTACTAATCTCATCAATGTAAGAATCTTATATTTTAATCTGTCTCGTCAACAGTATGACTTTATTCTTGTTATTTGTTTTTTTCTCTAGAAAAGCTTCAAGTTATGATTTAAACATATTTACCAAGCATGACACTTCTTCATATACTTAATAACCACTTAATGTTTCATCCATTTTCTGAATATTATCCATAAATTTAATAAATTTATCTAGAACAACTTCTTCCGAATTAAAACATGAGGAGAGGCATTGTTGAATTTCTTTTCTCAAAAAGATACTTATTTTCCATTGAATGTTTTTCTTGTTCTCTAATAATTTTTTTGGTCTATTGAATATTTTCCACATTCCCTTTTTTTAGGTTTTTCATTTTGATCGTCACTCTCATATTTAGCAATTTACTTTTTTAGAACATTAACCACAAAATGTATTATACCACTACAATTGAAACATTTTAGTGGATGTTTCCTTTGTAACTACCCTTCCCTTATTTGATGTATCTTGAGATGAGTGAAATTATTTTCATATACTAATAATACTTCACCTCTTAATCTTCGGATACACAAGATTCTTTGTTTTCTTTTTCTTTTAGCATTAGTCTACTCATGGCCCTCAATGCCATTTCTTCTGTAGCATTTTTCGTAAATACTATATCATTCCTCATCTCAAAATTAATATTGTATTATGCAACTAATCAAGAGTCATATCTTCTTTTTCTTCAAAATATGATATCTTCCAATCAAATCTATTTGGAATTTGTCTCATTAACTTCTTAACAAAAGATAAATCCTCTACATTTTCTCCAAAACGTCTTATATGACTAAATAACTCATTAAAACTAGTAAAATAATCATTCATATCCTCATCTTTTATCCCTATGATATCTTCAAATTTTTACCTAAAAATGTATAATTTCACTTCTTTGATCATTCCATTCCCTTCATACAAGTTTTCATGTTTATCCACATATCCTTGTATTTTTTAAATCACGTCAAATTAGTAAATAATTTATCAAAAAAGGATGATAAAATAGAATTTTTTTCTTCTCCATCAACAACCACATTTCTTTTGCCACCAAATTTTATGGGGGAATCTTTTCCCTATGGAGGAAATAAAATAGTCACTGTATCACAAATCTCAAATCCAAGTGAATGTAAGAAAAGAATAATTGGGTTCTTCCATCCAAAAAATATTATTTCCATCAAATATTAAAACTCTAATATTATTCACTAAATTCAAATTCTCCATCATTGATTTAAAAATATCCTTCATAGGTAATCAGATCTGATACCACATGAAGTATACATGAATAATTTTTACCCTTGATATGGGGGGTGGGGGTTGAATTTGTGGTAATATAGTTTTAAAATTTCATTTCTTTGAAATAAACCTCATATAACCTTTTAGAGTCTGATTTCGACCACAAAAATTTTTTTACTATGTTCTCCCCTAAGAAGGGTGACTACATCTTTATTATGTTTGACTTGATCTGATCCACATATTTTCAACTAAAATCAATTACTAATTAATAGTGGGTTTGATAGTAATCTCCTTAAAACGAAGAAGAATTGGTGTTATCAAATTCCCAATATAATTCCTCCTAAAAAATGATTATACATGTTTATTCCAGATAAAAAACATAACACAACCACACTGAGAAAGATCAAAAAGCTATCCATAAAACACAAAAAATTAATTTCCCTTTGAGACATAGTATTTAGGCGATACTGAACTTGATCACTGATTCTAGAATCCCTCAAGGTAAATGTCCTTAAATTGCGACACACCACTATCACGTGCAACTGATTCAGACTAAAACATTGGATATACTCTTGAAAAGTCATAAAAAAATCAATGTATGCATAATCATTCTATTTTTTATAAAAGTGATTGTTAAGGATCATAGATTAAGACAAAAGGAAATTACACTAGTGGAAATTAGGGTATTTTACATTTTTTCACAAGAAAGAAGAGGAATCATGTTAGTATGAACATTTTTCAAGCATATACCTTTCTCTTTAGTGGATCCATTATTTGGAAGGCCATCTAAAATATATATTGCATCCCAGAAAGTGTGAGTACTGATATAGTTCATAGTAGAGATTCACTCAAGTCATTTGACCCACTTACCTGTTAGCTTCCATGAATGATATCACTTACCCATTATTATGTCTTGAACAATAGTCATCGAGTAACATTCCAACCAAATTCTATTCCATTTAAATTCATAAACAATGTCAACCTCTCTGATGAGCTCCAACATTATAGCTTTCAAAGCAGTCACATGTCCACATTGTCAGTAAATTCATTTCACCACATCCCCATTATGGTTCCGGAAGACATACCCAAATCCAGAGGGTCATCGGTTGCCTTATGGTATCCCATATGTGTTGCACTTAGTCTATCCAATGAGAGAGGGGCCCCTAATACTTCCATCAGGACTCAATTATAGGGAAACATTCCTGTAATATTTACGTGCTTGAGAATCATGAATTCCCTCATTGAATTATCACATCACCCATTGACCATGCTTCTCATAGTTTAAACTACCACACATATCGTTGTAGCTGCAGCAGACTCAACATACCTAGCACTGTTGTGGATAGAATTGTTTTGGGCTCTCCAAATACAATGTATTAATTCAGTACATGAAACTCCAAATAAAGTAGTTAGACTCCTAGATTGGTGAGTGCTAAAAAGTAGATTTAAAAATGTCTGGAATAAACCTATTTGAGGAATATGGATTTCAAATATACTGAGAACAATTAGCCATAGTGAGGAAGAAATCATGTAGCATAACAAAAAATGATTCGCGTCATCAGGATGATGATAAAATAGGATGAACCATAAACATAGGGAAATTCCAACACGTTGTAGATTATCATCCACTAAGACCTTGTTGTAATAGAGTCTCTATAGTAATGTGAACGTGGAAGGAGGAATCTAGTTTTTTATATATCCAAAAGTCCATTCCTTCTCTCTAGGAATCAAATATTTAAATAATCTCAAGGATTCAATGATTCCATTTGGTGACCCTTCCCAAATATGGAGATCCTCTTGATTTATAAAATCATGACATTCAACAATGCGGAATATATCTATTAGGAGATCCCCTAGATGTTCTAGTTTCTATTTTATTATAGTGTTTCTATAAATATTTTGTTCCTCCAGATCAATGTTGTCATTGAGTGGGGATTATGTTCATTTAGCATCCCAAAATCTGAGGGAAGACTTATCATTTACCAACCAATGTGATTTCCGCATTATAATTAGGAAAATAGATCTCAGTCCCTTCCAATTGGATGAGTCATGAAAGAAATTTTTCTTTGCTACTAATCAAGAAAGGATTCTCCCTATGAGGAACTTCAGGGATATTGAGTTTGTGCAGATAAGACGCTAATGAAATTTGTTCAGTAAGGCCTGATTAAAGAGGTGATGGTTCTTAATGCCCAAACCATCAAGAATGGGAGGCAGGATACATTGACTCCACTTAGTGGTGATAATATTCCTCTCCATTAAACTGCCACTCAACAAAAATTTATTTAGAATTGAATTGATTTTTTTTATTATTTAAACATGCCACATATAAACCATAAAGGAGACGAAAAGCATTAAGATAGAAACATGTTTGACAAGGAAAATACTTCCTTCCATTGAGAGATACTTTCTTCTCCAATAGGTAAGTGTTTAAATGATTTTACTTAAGTCTTTTGTGAAATGTGATAAATGAGGCTTTCCCCCTAAAAATATCACCCCGTGGAAAATAAAAGTTAGTTATACCTCCCTTATCCCAAGATCATGAATTAGGTGGGATTCTCTTAAAATTGGAATATTCTTTCCAAAGTTGATGAAATATTTTCTCCACCTAATTTTTTTAAATGAGGAAAGTTCATAATTGGAATGGGATGGTTTGAGATGATTATTTTTTCTATTGTATCCCTATGTAAAAATGATAATGTCGCTACCAAAAAAGATGTGGGATAGAGTAGAAATACCACTGGCCACTTTGATTGTGGATAGTTCTCTCTTTTCCACCATATTTAGAATAATTATTATTAAGTAGTCTTCAACAACGGAAATGATAATATCTGAAAGAGGATCCCCCTTCGACACCCTCTGGATCAAGTGAATTATCCTTTCTACAAGCCAGTAACAATAATTGAGATGTGTGCCGATTCAAGAAGCAATTTGATCCAATGAATTAACATCACACTGAAGCCAAGTCTATAAATAATCTCAACTATGAAGTCACTATGCATTTTGTAAAATCCCTTATTGATGTCTATTTTAATAGAAACATTCCATCCCCTACTAGTTTTCCAATGAATATTAATGCATACTGAGGAAGTAAGCATGATGTCCTGTATATTCCTCTCTTTAACAAAACCAAACTGGTTCCCTGATATGATTTTCATCGCAATTCGTGTAATGTAAAGTCCAGGAAATTCATTATAATTTGTTTTAATTATATGGAATTATTACGAGACTACAAAAATTTATGGTACATGATTTTGAGGCCTGGAGTTCCTAGAATGATCCGTTGAGAAAAATGTTAATCTTTAAATAGTGTGCAAGAGAGGTTTTCCTAAAAAAGATTAATAACTATTAAACGGGTTCCTGGATCCAAAATCTAAGGGCATCGTTGCGTTCAGGATGGTAGGTTTATCCTAGGAGAGACTTATGTTTAGTCGGAGTATGACTCCAGTGAGAAAACCAAAAAATGGCATCCCTGTAAATAAAATAATTAAATAAAATTATTTTATTTTTCAGATTATTATAACTCACGAATGGTGAATCAGATTAAAAATCAGAGACCACCGTAGAGCTTGTGAGGGTATTCTTTCCTTAGGAAGATCGTACAATTTTCTTAAGCGGGACAACTATGGAAGTTAGTTTTTGGCCGTAAATAAAATAATTTAGTATTAATTATTTTATTGTTAAATCCTTTAACCCCTAAATGGTATCTCAAATTGGAAATTCAAGAGTACCATTGAGCTCATGAGGGCATGTTACCCTTAGGTAGAGCTTAACCTTGATCGATGCGTCGAGGGTTACTGTTAATAATTTTTGAATTTTTTTTAAGGTTCATTCAGAACTGGTGCGAGCGGAAATTTCTATCTTTTGAATCGGTGTTCATATTAATAATATGAAGGAACAATTTAATTCACAACACTAGAATTTTCTTAGGCTAAGCTTAACATCGACCGGAAAGGGTTGGACAGAAATATTAATTGTTTGGATTTACAAAATAATAATAAAATAACTCCAATGTTATTTTATTCTTTCCTTGTAACCATTGAGCGATGTTTGAGGGACTATGGTGTAACTTCAGAATTGAATGTATTTCATTTAATGTCATGATCCTTGGGTTGTGTAATCCCGACCGTTTTTGAATTATTGGAACATTAATTGTGGTTCATTAATGAACCATATTAATGAAATGAAATGTGAGTGGTTCCCTCTCTTCTATTTAAACAAATCATGGGCCTGGGTTTTGGTCACTCATGAAGAGAACCTCTGAAGAAGTGTCGATGACTTCTTCCACCAATGTAGAATGAAGATTTGATAAACGTTGGATGATTCGAACTGGACAACGATGGGAGATGACAAACACCTTCGAATGCGGAAATTCGTTTGAAAAACCGTCTACAGCGCGAAAACACTTAGGTGAGGAAGTCCTTTTGAGATACTCAACTTGGGTTTTGGAGAATTTTGGAGTATAGCTAGGTTGGATCAGACTTGAATCCAACTGGGTCCCTGGCAGTAAAATGCCTATAAGTTATAGACCGGGCATCTCATTGATGCTTCGTCTCTTTTATTGAAACCCTTACGACATGGAGGTCAATCGGGTTACTTATCCATGGGAATTCGTGGCAGTTGAGGTAAAACCAATGGACTGAGGTGAGGATCCTCTTGAAATCAAGCGTGCTTAGTGCAGGAATCCAGTGGCTAGCTGTGACATGAAGAAAGAATAGGGATCCTCTGAGTGGGTCAGTACCTAGTGATCCTCTTTGGGTCAGTACCTAGAAATACTCCATGGTTCAACACCTAGAGATCCTTCTTGGTTCAGCTTCTAGCCATCCTTCATGGGTCAATACTTAGAGATCCTTTGTGGGTCATCACCTAGTGATCTGTGCTGGGTCATCACCTAGAAATCCTCTATGGGTTAGCACCTAGAGATCCTCTGTGGGTGGGTACCTAGATATCCTATGTGGGTCAGGACCTAGAGATCCTCTGTGGGTTGGCACACTAGTGATCCTCTGTGGGTCAACACTTAGTAATCCTCTGTGGGTCATCACCTAGAGATTTTCTATGGGTCATCACCTAGTAATTCTCTATGGATCAGCACCTAGCGATCCTCTATGGGTCAGCAACTAGGGACCATGAGAGGTTCAGCAAAAAAAGACTCTTGACTAAATAAGGTGATATAGATTTATGACTAATCATCTTTATTCTTGTTCTTTATGTTATATACTTGGTTTGAGCTGAGTGAGTACTTGTGATTTGTGATTGGGATCATGCATTGTAGTTTTTTATTTTTGGAATTATAGGAGACCTTTAGGGGTCTCAGGTTCCCTACTGGGCATTATTATACTCACCCCTGTATATTCTTCACTTTCACCTTGTTTTGTCTGGTGCAGGAGATGAGAAACTTTAACCAATACTTGGGAGCTAGGGCTATATGGTGTACAAAGGTGACTGGTTGGTGTGGAGAGCCACAGAGATGAGATGTACCTACCCTTCAGTTAGGATCCTTGGCAGACGATCTCATATAGATTTTTTCCCTTTTTTCTGTAGCTTCTTTCCATTTGGGTTTGTATACTGGTCTCTTTACATTCAGTACTTACTTTTACACTCAGTGGTTGTTTTCATTTGTGGATGTACCTTTTTTATTTCATTGTATTTTAATTGTGTGCAGTTCTTCGTCTCTGTGTGTGTACTATTTTTGAGCTAATGCCTTCCAATTTTAGGGATAAGCCTTTCCAGTGCTACTCACCAATCCCCAGCCTATGGAAGGAGGGATTTGGGTAGTCACAGCACGTGCCTTGGGGGATGGATCTTGACAAAGTGCCATCAGGGGGGCCAGTTCTACCTGAAGAACTAAGAGTCTATGTTTTTAATAGAGCAATAATGCTAATTGTTTTGAGTTTGGGTTTTAGTTTGGGGAATCCAGTGTTGGTGCGGCGGCCGAATTATCCATACCTCGGGTCCATGAATTCTGTTTTCCGACTCGGTAAACAAAAACACTAGTTTCATAAGTTTTGAAAAAGTTTTTCTATGGATCTCTTTTGAGTTATCTCACCAGGTATAACTTATTGAACATGGTTCATATTGATTCTCTTTCAAGACGACTCCATGTAGAAAAACATCCAGGATTCCAATGTGTGACCATGAGGATGGTCTATAGAGTGATGAGGCTTTAGTAAAATGATATTTTCCCGTGATGGTACCTTCGGGCAGTGTCCTGGTGATACCACTACATGTTGGTCAACAGTTACTTCCGGATCAACTGGTAGAGGACACACTAAGGATCAGTACCTTACAAAAATATCAATGAGAGATACCCCTTAGGTTTCGAGGCATGCCCGACTCACATGCTGCTAAAGACTGGATTGATGATGTGACTGAGTTTCCATCTAGCCATGGCACCATTAGGTAAGATGGTGGTCCTAGCAGTGATCATTTTATGTGGCCCAATCGGGCGATGTCATGGTTTATCTTAATCCTATCTTACGATGAGGTGAGATTTTTGTGGACATTTCTTGAGAAAATTTCTCATAGAAGAGGTCTATTTCCATAAAAATCTAAGGGGTATGTGTTCCCTAGAGATTCTACAGCTTCGGCATAATGACATGTCGGTAGATGAGTATTCATAGAGGCATACATACCATTCCAGTTACTCGATGAATATGATAAGACTAGTACTTTCGGGATCAGACCTCTAAGTGAGATGTGTTTAGGGACATCCAAGATAGCACTATTCCTCTGTGAATTCCTACTTATGTTTGGATGATAGAGAGAACCATAGTGGTTTAATGTTATTCGGGTGAGCAGATACTGCCAGTGAATGTTAGCAGCGGGAAATTATGAAACTGACGTCTGTCTCAGATACTTGGACATGTAAAATGATTTTGGAAGAGGAATTGATAGGGATAAATGAATCTGTTGGGAAGAAGACATGGAAGACAAGATAGTAGAGAAGTAGGATGTGGTATACATTTTGATATGGTACAACCACCAACCCAGTGTGGTCCTCACTAGGCTTAGGGAGATGGATGACATGGGAAGGGAGTAGCTGCATGTGGTCAAGGAGTGTTACCCAAGGGCTCTAGGAAGGATTCGAGGTACGGTCTATGTCTACTACTAGCTATTATATTAATATACATAGGTACTAATCATTCATTCTTATGACACATCTTGTTCAAGACATAGAGTTATCGATTAAACCATTTACTTGACCCTTACGTCTGGAAATACCTATGAGAGTAGACTCAATAATCTCACTTACACTGACGGTGTGATCTGACCCTTGAGGAGAGAGTTTCAGTTGGAACTTTTAGGTGGAATCATTGATGACTTAAAAAGATAGTTTGGCTATGTATTGGTCATCCACAGATCATGCCCAGGTTAACAGTATTAGCCAAAAATGGTGTGGTATGTATATAGTGTTGGAATGGGGTATTCCTTGGCCCGATAAAAAAGGAAATCCATGAAGCACAGGATAAAATCGTGCATATTATGGTGCGGTCGATCACTCTTGAGTCGGTCAGCCTTACCCTCATGGAAATCGATATTTTATGTTTTCAGTTTCCAAAGGTAGTGTCGGAGTGTGGGAACATCCTTTAAATAAATATTTTGAGGATTACCTCCCCATAGGTAGAGGAACTTATGTATCTTTATACACCCTAAGATGGCACCGATATTAGCTCCAGTATATCACAGGACTTCAGTAGAGCTTCGCAAGAAGGGGTCATAGGTGGAGGAATTATAGAGGAATGTCTTAGTTAGACCCAGTGTTCAAGTTTATGTGAGGGCTACCAACACCTTAACCATGTGGCAATAGAGAGAAAGTTCCACATACCAAAGGATCGATGGGAACATCAGTCAGTTAAAAGGGGTGGCCTTTCGCGTTGATGGAAAGGTGCCTGTAGGGTTTTTAGCAGTTATGATAGTGGAAATGGTTGGAGTTCCTCCATGACTATGACCATGAGGTAATATATACTCCTAGGAAGGGGAACGTGGAGGAAGACACACTCAGCAAGAGGTCTGGACTACATTTGTTGAGCAAGGCGACAGAGAAGCTAGCCATGTTGCAGATATCCTATATGGATAGTGATGGAGCAGCTTACCTCTAGTCTATGAAACTGAATCCCCCACACCTACAGTGAGTCAGGGAGGTGCAACTTGGGGAAGTAAACTTCAGGGCCTAATGTGATCAGATATCTTCAGGACGAGATCTTGAAAGATTTTATGAAGGTGGGGAGCATGCCATCTTTTTCAGAGGACACAACATGGTACCGGTGATGCTATGAGAGGAGGTGTTAAGGGAGTTCCACACATCCCCTTTGGTGGTACATACTGGTGTGGAAAATATTCCCCAGGACCTCTGACGTCAGTACTGGTGGCTAGGGATGAAGAATGTAGTGTCATATTTCATATCATGATGCCTCACTTGATAGAAAGTGAAGGCTGGGCATTAGTTTCCAGAATGCTCAATGTAACGCCATGACCCTAGATACCCAAATTCGGTGCATTATTATATAAACTTTTCTTGATCACAGGGGATAAAATCCCAATATACTAATCAGTTTAGTATCTGTGGAGGTACTTGATACATACATATGTTTTATATTACATTATGAAATAAAAAACAACAACATTGTGTCTCATTTGAACACACTCATATCCCTTAGAGTATCCCTGCAAGTCAGTCATAATATACTTATTCTCATTATGGAAGAAATAAAACATATTAATTGGTGATCTCAAATGATCAATAAGGATAACAATATAGAGGAAACTTTCATAAATAAGTATAAACATTTAAGAAAATGTACAGGACTAAAACACAAGCCTTTTAGACATAATATTTAGCATAATATGGAAAATATAAATAAAATAATTTCATTTACATATTCACATTGATATTATACTAGTCGAATAATCACATGTAATATCAATATCTAATTTCATAATGATGGAATTCATAATCCCGAACATATTAACCACATAGTCAAGGCCTCATTCCAAGACTACAAATAAGATTTTTTCAAAGCCTTATGCCAAGACACCAGTTTGTCTCATTAGACCTACTAATGCGTCTAGGAGCTATAGCGGGATCTTCCCGTAACATACTATGTCCAATACATTGCCCATATGAAAAGATTGAAACATAATCTAAACATTCGTATTAAAAATATCATACAAAATGTCAATATTTTAACCACAAACAATGAATGGTATAAAAACTGCACATCCACCATCAAACAAAACTCATTCAATACAATATGGAAGACTAGATTATAATAAATCAACCTCAATCAAGACTAATAAAGGATTTTGACATAGATGAAAATATTCAATAAAACTATTTGAGAGAAATATCCCTTCTTGAAAACATTAAAAAGTCTAACTATTTATCAATAATCAGTTTCAAATAAATTTTTGAATCAAAGGGTCCTACACCACATTGAATATTTTAAATAGAATTTTAATTCTAAAACATTCATGTCCATATAAATAAATTTTAAAAAAAAAATTAAACGATGAACACTAATTATAATGATTTAGAAGAATAAATCATTAAAACATTTAAAGTTATATTCTAGTTAAAGAGTTCCTAACAATAAGAAAGACGCTTGAATACAAATAATTGAGGAATAAAATTAATCAAAACAATATAATATCCTGAGAGTAAAGGGATTGATGATTTAATATGTCATAAGACAGTATATGCACCATATAAAAGTGAATTGGTGCATAACAACAAAGAAGACTCATTGGAATGTAAATTGAGATGAAATCCATTATAAAGACCGTATCCTTAGATTAATGACGAATCAAAGAAATAATTATGTGTGAAAAATCTAAATACACTAAATATGGTCGTATATCCAGTGTAAATAAATAATATGAAATTCACGCATATTATTTGTAAAGACCCAGAAATTTTATAGAAATTTTTTTTCTAAAATACCTTGGAATTTTACGACTCTGTGGCTTCTGACGGAACTTGATTCTGAGGCCCTGTGTGCCTGGAATCAATTTATGAAGTTTAGGTCGGGTACGTTCAGTAAACAAAAGAGCATGATTTTCTATCTTTTGAACTGGTGATCGGAATTGAAATCTGAGGGCACCGTTGAACTCGCAATGCTTGTAATTTCTTATGAGGACTTTTACCATAGATATGTTTGCACGAGATAATGAGTTAAAATTTGTGGATTAAATGAGAAGTGAATAAAATTGTGGTACAATTTTATTTTTATATCTAAGGTGGGTTTATCCTACATGGGGGTGTTAGGGTGGGACCCACAAGCATCTAACTACCCATGTGAGGATAAATTTGAGGTGGGGCCCACAAGAGCCCCAAACCTTCACATTCTCTAAAACATCTTAAACCCCCTCTTAATATTGTAAACTCCTCATTACTTGTGAAACCTTTCACCTTCTCTCTCTCTCCCTCATAACTCTTTCCAATACACTTTAAACAATTAATTGAACCACTTCAATTAATTAATTATGTGTTTTGAAATGAATGGCATGATTAAATAAAATAAGGAGAAGCCTTATTTTATTTTTGGTTGGCTTGTTGTGTTGAGATTTTGGGGAGAGAGCTATTGAGTTTCAAAGAACACTTCATCTCCATTGTTGAAGAATGCCAACTCTCCGACGAAGAACATCGACTCGGCGACCCCGGATTCTCCATCCCCTTCTTCCTCCGCGAAAAGGGAGGAGAAACCAACGCGGGATCTCGCAAACGACGTCTCGCCTTATAATATTCTCTCCGCGACAAAAGGGGAGACACCGCTTCCTCCTCGGGCGCACTCCGTCGTCGCATACGGAACCTCACCCCACAACGCTGTCTTCCGCGACGCCCGATGTTCGATATATTTTGATGAGGTAGGAGTTATTTTTGTTCAAGTATTTATCAACGTTCTTCGTTGCTTAATGTTTGTCCGCATGATATCGTCGTAACGGGAGGAGATCGGACCGCACAAACATGGTCGATTCACCTCCCCTCTACTTTGTTAATCTTCGTTAATGTTGGAGGTAGAGGCGCACGATGTCGTTGCACCGTGCAGTGATCGGTAGGGAACTGCGGCCATGAAAGGTCGCGACAAAGGCGGCGCGGTGTCGTTGCACCGCTTAGAGATGAGCCGCAGCCTAATGCCGCAGCGGACTAGCAGGGGCGGACGGCCGAGCCGGCCGCCGGCGTCTCTAGGAGGCGGGACCCCTGTTGGGTCCCGCGACATCTCACAAACCGGCCAGCCTTAATGGTCTACCGTTACCCGGAAAACAGGGGGGTGTGACCCCCCCCCCCCCCCGACCAGCTACTAGGGCGGACCCCACTGGGTCCGCCTTTTCCAAAAATAGGGGGAAACACCCTCTTAGCATCCTGCTCAGCCAGAAGTCGAGCCGCGATCGGCTTCCAAGCCGGGCCACATACCACACGGGTGGGGCCACCCGCAGGTCGTGCGGGCCAGGCGAGCCGCAGGCCACGCGGGCCGTGCCTGCCGCAGGCCGCACGGGACGGGCCCGCCGCGCCCAGCCAGGTCGGGTTGCGCCAGCCGCGGGCCGCGCCACACCAACCAGGTCGGGCCATGCCCAATTGGGCCGGAACCGGACCCGGGTCAGGTTGACAAGCTTTCGGCCGACCTAGTGGGTGTTGGGCCGGGTCGGACCGGGCTCAGACCCCCTATTTTTGGACCGTTTTTGGTTAAACGGACATATCATGAGATGTGGACCTCCGATCGATGCACCGTCAGTTGCATGGGATTCTTTGAATTGAGATGTTCGTTTCGGTATATTACAATGAAGGCTTCGGCGAAGTCTTGTTACGGAAGGGTTGGTTCGAACCCAAAACCAACCGGGCCCTCGGAGCGGAAACAGTTATAACTTGAGCTCCAGACGTCTGATTGACGTGCCGTCGACTTTGTAGGATTCCTCTTGATGAGACAGTTCTTTTGGTATACTTCACCTGAAATTTGGACGTAGTTGGAGTATGGCCGGGTTGGATTGTACCCGAAATCCAACCAGTCCCCTGGAACGGAAATACTAATAACTCTCAGAGCGGACGCATGTTTGAAGAAATGTGAGCGGCGTTGGTAATCACATTGAGAAACGCTTCCTTTGATTATACCCCATGGAAGTTCAGGGTACACTTGAGATATGGTCGGGTTGGTTCGTACACGAAACCAACCGGGGCCCAGGGGATAAAAGGCTAATAACTCACAGACCTCGTATCCGATTGACGCGATGTCTGTTGCGTTGAGACCCCTTTGACGAAATGGGTATTTTACGATACTCTAAGTGATTTTTTGATGACTATGGATAATGACCGAGTTAGAAATGAGCGTATTTCTAACCGGGGCCCTGGATCGGAAAAGCCTTTATCTCTCAGACCAGGGGTCTGATTGACGCGCCGTCTTTTTCATTGAGTTCCTATAGAAGAGACAAAACATTGAGATAAATCAACTCTAGAATTTGTGACAGTTGACGTATCTTCACTCTTGGCTCGTAGAGCGGACCCTCCTGGAATCGAGCATGATGTGTGCAGGAACCCTAGAGCTAGTTGCGACTACGATGACGATGATGACTGTACTTGGATCCTACCTGGGTTCGGCAGCAAGGAAAACTGTACTTGGATCCTACGTGGGTTCGGCAGTGATGATGACTATACTTGGATCCTCCGTGGGTTCAGCAGTGATGACGACTGTACTTGGATCCTCCATGAGATCGGTAGCGATGACGACTGTACTTGGATCCTATGTGGGTTCGGAAGAGATGGATACTTTACTTGGATCCTCCATGGGTTCAGTAGCAATGAATATTGTACTTGGATCCTACATGGGTTCAGCAGTGATGACTTCTGTACTTGGATCCTATGTGGGTTCGGCAGAGGAGATGATTCAGAGGCTATATCTAATCATATCCACCCCTCTTCGTGAGAAGTATACCTGTATGAGGTGAGTCTTGACTTTCAGTCATTATCATCGATGTGATTTACCTACTTTCCTATGTGGTCTGGGTTGTTCTTTCTTGTGTGGAATGGGTTGACCATGGGCTCTTGAGATGGAGCTGAACTAGAATTGATGACTTGGGTATGTGTATGGGCATATACCTAAGTAGAGTTGGTTGATATTTGTGATTGTATCTTTCCTTGGTGGTTTATCCTTTGTGGATTCTGGGAGACCTTCGGGGGTCTCGGGGTCCCTACTGAGTATCGTATACTCACCCCTGCACGGGCTATGCCAGCACTACGTTGTGTTGGATGCAGACGACAGAAAGCACTGATCGAGGTGGAGTCTTGTGGAGTGGGACAGTACCTGGAGGTGGACCACTTGGTGGGATGTACACGGAGAAGATGTTCGGGCCTGAGGAGATAAGGAGATCATTTGTACCCACCCTTCCGGTGGGATATCTGGAAGATGACTCAGTGGTTGCTGGTTTACTTTACTACAGCTATTCTTTCTTTTCAATTGTACTGTAATTTCATATGGGACTGTATTCTAGCCCATTTGCATTCCAGCACTTATTTATGTACTCAATTTACTTAGTGTATACTTCATCTTGTTTACTCTGTTGTGTTTCTTTACATATATAAAGTCAATGGATTCCCTTTTATCGGGATCTATGCATTTGGTGCTAGTCTCCAGCCCCTGGCCTATGGAAGGCAGGCTTTGGGTAGTCACGGCACGGGCCCCGAAGATTGGTCGTGACAAATTGGTTTTAGAGGAGTCAGTTCTTCCGCATAACTCAGGACTCTGATCTTTCCTTCTATGAAGTAATACTGTTAAGAGTATTGAGTGTGGTTTTCGGTCCAGGGAGTCTAGTGTTGGTGCGGTGGCTGACCTATCCATACACCAGGACACTGACTTCTGATTTCCGACTTAGTGCACAAAAACACTAATTGTGTGTGTGTTCCAAGATTTTCCTTTGTGGTCTCTTTGTGTTAGCTCACCATGTATACAGTTTGACCGTGGCATGCCTGTTCCTTATCAAGGATGGCCCCACGAAGGCAGCCAGCTAGGGTTCTGAGTTATGTTTGAGATGGTAGCCACCGAGCGACGAGGCCTCAGTGTAGGGCCCCATCACAGTGGAGGCACCAGTGGTACCACTACTCGCTGGGCCACTGATACCACCATCGCCAGCAGCAAAGAGTACACGCTGACTGAATGCGTTTCACGAGTTCTAGCGGCTGAGGTCTCCGAGGATTCAAGGAGAGATAGATTCCCAGGTATCAGAGGACTATATGGTGGTGATTGATAGAGTTATACACCTATTTTAGACACTAGTAGATCATATTGTGCTCTTAGCTACTGGTGTTTCCCAATGAGTGACCATGAGGATGGTCGGCACAGTGATGGTACTTTGTTATGTGGACCGATGCCTGAGATAGTACCTTCGGGTAGTGTTCCAGCTATATCACTACCTGTTGGTCAACATTTTCAACCGGCGGTACCGATAGATGACGCATTAAGGCTTAGTATCTTACACGTATTTCAGCGTCAGATACCCCTCAGGTTCCGAGGTGACCCAGACTCATAGGTGGATGAGGACTGGCTTGGGGAGGTGGCTGAGAGTTTTCTAGAGCTTATACAACTTCGGCAGGACGACATGTCGATATCTGAGTATTCATCAAGTCATACCAATCATACCTGGTACTTGATGACTATGATACGAACATTACTTTAGAGCTCGGACCTCAGAGCGAGGTGTGTCTAAAGGACATCCGAGCCAGCGCTTTTCCACTATTCATTCCTACTTATACTACGGTGCTAGAGAGAACCTTTGTGGTTGAAATTATTCGGCTGAGTGGATAAAGCCAGTGAAGGTTAGCAATGGGAAAGCATGAAACTAGCGCCAATAACGGAGACTTGGTCATGTTAAATGTTTCAAGAAGAGGAAGTGTTAAGGACAGATGAATCTGCAGAGCAGTATATGTGGATGTAGAGCTTGTAGAACATCATGTGGTGGTGTAAATTTCGACATGTTACAACAACCTGCCTCTATAGTCCCCGCCAGGCTCAACGAACAGGAGGGCATGGGAGGAGAGTTGTTGCATGCGGTCAAGGAGTGTGACCCAAGGGCTATAGGAATGATTCGAAGTTTGGAATGTGTCTACTATTAGCTTCCGTAACAACAGACATTGATATGAATCATCCCTTCCTTCCAAGAAACTTTTCCCAGACCTAGAGTTTCCGGTTAGGCCATTGACTTGACTCTCACGTCTAGAGATACCTTTGGGAGGATACTCGATAATCATGCTTACGCCGACGGTGTGATCTGACCCTTGAGGTGAGAGTTTCTGTTGGAACCTCTTGGTGGCAGTGTCGAGGCCTTACGACGTTAGTTTTGGTATGGACTAGACAGCCATAGTTCATACAGAGATAAATTATATTAGGCAAAAAGGTTTTGGTTTACCTAAAACATTGGTATGGGTTTTCTTTGGTCGGCGAAAAGGAAACCCCAGGAAGGACAGGATGGAATCATGCATAAGTGGGTGCAGTCAATCACTCCTGAGTCGGCTAGACTATGATTTGAGCCAGACTTCTCCATAGTTGTTGCACCGCTTTTAGCATTTTAAAAGAATGGAAAAACCCTTCGTGTGGTTAGGGATATGCCAGGTGAGATTTTCAGGAGCTAAGGTAGAGTTTGACCAGTGTGCTCATTTTAAGGCTACCAGAGAAGGTGCAAATCATCAATGAGAAGATGAAGACTACACAGAGTAGGCAGAAATCCTATGTTGATATGAGATGGAGACCACTGAAGTTGAAGGATTTCGACCAAGTTTTCTTATGGGTCTCACCTCGACGAGGCCTATGGAGATGTGGATGAGGCAGGAAGTTATCTCCGAGGTTCAACAGACCTTTTTAGGTCCTTAGAAGGGTCGGTGAGGTGGTTTACCGCTTGACCTTTCCACCTCAGTTGCACCGAGTGCACGATGTCATCCACGTATCTGAGCTAAGGAGATACCGGCACGACCCTTCACACATCATCGACCACAGGGAGCTAGACATTTATGACGGGGCGAAATTCACGGAGGTTCTAGTAGAGGTTGAGGATCGACATGAGTGGGTCCTACGAGGATGGTCGATTCATCTTGTGCGCTTTCGGTAGCAGCATGGGAACCTCCAGGAGGGAACATGGATCTGGAGGCTCATATGCGTGCTCGGTACCTCCTTTATTTTCCCTAGTTTGTGTTATAGCTTTTTCTAGGACGTAAATATCTGAGGTGGGAGTAATTTAAAGAAACTGAAATTTCATGGAAAATTTTTTCTTAAATACCATGGAATTGTATGAGTCTGTGGCTTCTGACAGCACTTTATTCCGAGGCCCGGTGTGCCAGGAAACAATTTTTGATGTTTAGCTTCGGTACGTTCAGTAAACAAACGAGTAGGATTTTCTATCATTTGTACCGGTGCTCAGAATTGAAATATGAGGGCACCAGTGAACTCGCAACGCTGGTAATTTCTTAAGAATACTTTTACTGTAGATGCATTTGCACGGGAGAAGGAGTTAATATTTGTGGATTAAATGAGAAGTGAATAAAATTGTGGTACAATTTTATTTTTATATCTAAGGTGGTTTTATCCTACATGTGGGTGTTAGGGTGGGAACCACAAGCATCTAACTACCCATGTGAGGATAAATGTGAGGTGGGGCCCACACGATCCCCAACCCTTCACATTCTCTAAAACTCCTTAAACCCCCTCTTAATTTTGTAAACTCGTCATTACTTGTGAATCCTTTCCACCTTCTCTCTCTCTCCCTCATAACTCTTTCCAACACACTTTAAACAATTAATTGAACCACTTCAATTAATTAATTAAATGTTTTGAAATATAAATTTTTAAATGCATGGTATGATTAAATAAAATAAGGAGAAGCCTTATTTTATTTTTGGTTGTCTTGTTGTGTTGAGATTTTGGGGAGAGATCTCTTGAGTTTCGAAGAATGCTTCATCTCCTTTGTTGAAGAACGCCAACTCTCCAACAAAGAACATCGACTCGGCGATCCCGGATTCTCCATCCCCTTCTTCCTCCGCGACAAGGGAGGAGTCAACAACGTGGGATCTCGCCAACGACGTCTCTCCTTATAATCTTCCCTCCGCGAAAAAAGGGGAGGCGCCGCTTCCTCCTCGGGCGCACTTCGTCATCGCTTACGGAACCTCACCTCGCGACGCCGTTTTCCGCGATGCCCAACTTTCGATATCTTTTGTTGAGGTAGGGGTTATTTTTTTTCAAGTATTTATCATCATTCTTCGCTGCGTAGGGTTTTGCTGCATGATATCTTCGTAACTGGAGGAGATCATACCACACAAACACGGCCAATTCACCTCCCCTCTACATTGTTAATCTTCAATAATGTTGGATGTAGAGGCGCACATTGAAGTTGCACCGTGCGGTGATCGGTAGGGAACCGCGGCCATGCAAGGCCACGGTGAAGGAGGCATAGTGTCATTGCACCAGGAAGAGACGTAAAGGGCCGCGGCCATAGGGGCCGCGGCGGGGGTGCGGGGCGCCATCGCGCCACGCCGGAGAGACCGAGGAAGGTTGCGGCTGGAGTGGGCCGTAGCGGAGGGGCGCAGCATTGTCGCGATGCGCTGGTGAGACGAGCCGCGGCAGATTAGCAGGGTTGCCGGCCACCGGCGTCTCTAGGAGGTGGGACCCCTTCTGGGTCCCTCGGAAGCTCACAAACCGGCCGACCATAATGGTCGACCGTTACCCAGAAACTGGGGGGTGTGACCCCCCCCCCCCCCCCCGGACCAGATGCTAAGGCGGACCCCACTGGGTCCGCCGTTTCCAAAAATAGGGGGTCGCACCCCCTTTGCGTCTGGCTCGATCAGCGGCCGAGCTGCGATCGGATTCCGATCCAGGCCGGACCCTGACCCGAGTCGGTTCGACCCGGTTCGAGCCGACCCAGGGGGTGTTGGGTCGAGTCGAACCGGGCACAGACCCCCTATTTTCGGACCTTTTCGGTTAAATGGTCATATCATGAGTTTTGGACCTATGATCGACGCACCTTCAGTTTTGTAGGATTCATTGGATCGAGACGGACATTTCGGTATATTACACTCATGGTTTCGGCAAAGTATGGGTATGGAAGGGTTGGTTCAAACCCGAAACCAACCGGGCCCTCGGAGCGGAAATAGTTATAACTTGAGCTCCGGACATCCGATTGACGTACCGTCAACTTTTTTGGATTCCTCTTGATGATACAGTTAGTTTGGAATACTTCACATGAGGCTTGGATGCAGTTGGAGTATGGTCAGGTTGGATTGTACCCAAAATCCTACCAGGCCCCTAGAACAGAAATACTAATAACTCTCAGAGCGGACGTCCGTTAGAAAAACCATCATCGGCGTTGGTAATCACATTGAGAAAGGCTTCCTTTTAATATACCCCATGGAATATTGGGGTAAAATTGAGATATGGACGGGTTGGTTCGTACACAAAACCAACTGAGCCCCAGGGACTAAAATTATAATAACTCACAGACCGGGCGTCCGATTGACGCGCCGTCTGTTGCCTTGAGACCCCATCCTCGAGACAGTTCTTTTGCGATACTCTAGTTGTTTTTTGGATGACTATGGATAATGGATGGGTTAGAAATGAGCGTATTTCTAACCGGGCCCCTGGATTGGAAAAGCCTTTATCTCTCAGACCGGGTGTCTGATTGACGCGTTGTCTATCGCGTTGAGTTCCTATTGACGAGATGGAACATTGGGATACATCAAATCTGGACATTGTGATAGTTTATGTATCGAAACTCTTGGCTCATGGAGTGGACCCTCCCGGAATCGAGCGTTCTGTGTGCGGGAACCCTACAGTTGGCTACGACTGCGACGACGATGAAGACTGTACTTGGATCCTACGTGGGTTCAACAGCGAGGAGGACTATTCTTGGATCCTACGTGGGTTCATCATCAACGACGACTTTACTTGGATCCTATGTGGTTTCGGCAGTGATAACGACTGTACATGGATCCTACGTGGGTTCGGAAGCGATGGATACTGTACTTGGATCCTCTGTGGGTTCAGCAGTGATAACGAATGTACTTAGATCCTATGTGGGTTCAGTAGTGACGACTTCTGCACTTTGATCCTATGTGGGTTCGACAGAGGAGATGATTGAGAGGCTACATCTAATCTTCTCCACCCCTCTTGGTGAGAAGTATACCTGTGTGATTTGAGTCTTGACTTTCAGCCATTATGAATGATGTGATTGACCTGCTTTCCTGTGTGGACTGGGTTGTGCATTCCTGTGTCGACTGGGATGAACTTGGGCTCATGAGATGGAGCTGAACTAGAATTGATGAGTTAGGTATATGTATGGGCATATACCTAATTAGATTTGGTTGATACTTTTTGATTGTATATTTCCTTTGTGGTTTATCCTTTGTGGATTCTGGGAGACCTTCGGGGGTATCGGGGTCCCTACTGAGTATCGTATACTCACCCCTGCACGGGCTATGCCCACACTATGTTTTGTTGGATATAGACGACAGACAGCACTGATCAAGGTGGAGTCTTGTGGAGCAGGACAGTACCTGGAGGTGGACCACTTGGCGGGATGTACACGGAGTAGACGGCCGGACTCGAGGAGCTGAGGAGATCATTTGTACCCACACTTCAGGTGGGATATCTGGAGGACGACTCAGTGGTTACTGATTTACCTTACTGCAACTGTTCTTTCTTTTCTATTGTACTGTACATTCAGATGGTTTTGTATTCTGACCAATTTACTTTCCAGCACTTACTTTTGTACTCAGTTTACTTAGTGGTTACTTCATTTTGTGTACTCTGTTGTGTTTCTTTACTTATATAAAGGCAATGTATTCCTTTTTATCGGGATCTACGCCTTTGGTGCTAGTCGCCAGCCCCATGCCTATGGAAGGTGGGATTGGGGTAGTCACGGCACGGGCCCCGAAGACGGGTCATGACATTATTGTAAAAACAAAACCAATGACTTGGATGTTAAACTCAATGAATGGAAAATGAGTTAATATTACCCTTATCAAGTTCATATCTATGACATGAGAATTTATCAATAGAGTGATTATGTGTATAAAAAGTATATCCATACAAAGGGGATTGTAAATTACTACATAAATAAATATATAGTGATCTCATAGATAATCTTGGAGTAAAATAATCAATTAAGTGTGTGTAAAACCCAAGGAGTTGACATTGAAATTAGAAGTTCCTTTACCATTTTGGTAACTTAAGAAGCATACACTCCATGAAAGAAGGATCATACAATGAAGATGTAAATACCCATAAATTAAATTATATTGTGCAAAGAATACAATCATGGGTAGTAAATACACCGCAAAAAGGAATCAATGGAAAATATATCAGGAATATCACGGAAATAAAAAGTGATATGATAACCCCTTACCTTGTACTTTTCCTTATTCGAGGGTATGTGTACCTCCTCTTCTTTGGGTGCCTCCTTTTGATTTGATCACAAGGGCTCCATAGGTTGGCTTTCTGATCAATTTAGGACCTCTAAGTTGAAGTTAGGGTAGTTTGGAGGATATTTGAGTAGGGGTGGGTCAAGGAAAATAGATTTGGAGGTGTGAAATTAAGAAAAGGGTAAGAACCCTTTTATAAGAGATGTGAAGGTCACTATAGGCAAATCCTGAAATATTATTTTATTATAAAAATATTTTCTATTTCCAATGGCTCAAAATGGAATTATTTCAAGGATAAGGTGGGGATGGGTCGAAAATCTCTCAACCAGTAGGTTTTAGACAATGTTTAGGTCACCATATTAACCTTATCTTTTAAATTGAACTCTTAGTTAAATAGTTTAACTTTTAACTTTTTTTCTTGTGTTATTATAATACGTGGGTAATAAATATACTATAAAATGAAAATAGAACCTCAAGTGGTTAATTAATGACATATATATAATTATATAAGTCCTTTGGATGAACCATAGATTTTTATAACTATTACATAATTTAATAAAATAATATTGTTTTAAAGACTCATTTATGTAAATTTTGACACTATTAAGTATTTGGTTTTATTGAAAGACATAAAAATATTATTTCTTATAAAAAATACGTTGAATCAACTCCAACATGTCATATAAAACTGTAAAATTCGTTTATGGAATCAAATGTTTCAATTTACATTTATTATAATATTTATAACATCAATTATTTTAGACTTTCATTAATAAGGTAGTTACTGCATCATTATTGTGTCATAAATAAATTTAATTATTTAATGTATAAAAATTAAAAATAAAATACCATGATTTATGAAATATTTTTATCATTATAATGAATACTTATAGTCTTATTTCTATTATTTATAACCCTATATTTAAAATGTTTTAGTTATTAAAATTGGAGTTTAACACTTTCAAATCTTCATTAAATAAAATATAATAAATGTCCTAATCTAATAAAAGTGGATCAAAAAGGATAATATTTTTGTAATAAGGTTGGTTATGGTCTAAATAAAATTATAAAAGAGAATTAAGACATGTGTTAGGGTAATTATAATATCATTTGTTCCTTTAATTACCCATATTTATTTTAACCGTGGTAAATAAAATTGAAAAGTTACTATTCAACAAAAATTATTTTCGTTCTATTGAACCAAATTATAATTACTGATGTAAATCATGTCTCTTTATTTTTGAAATTCAATTCATATAAGTGATCAGATTATGTTTTATGCACATGTGCACATGTCCCTAGAAGGTGGGTAAAAGACGTTAAAAAATTAAATAAAATTTTATATATCTAATCTTATTATAAAATGAATTCAATGGATTAAATTATAATAATATAATTATTATTTATCTATTTTTACTTTAAAATAAATTTAAATAATTATTATTATTATTTAAATAAATAATCAATTTTTATGTACTATGTAATATTTTCCACTATTCATTAAAAATTGGATGTTTTCAAAAAATACTAAAAATTCATCCTAAGATAATTTTGATATTCTAAATTAAAAAATGATTTATATTTTACCAATTTCATAAAATAGAAATTTTATTAATTAATTTTAAAAATTATTTCCGTTTTCAAAACCAGAAAGCGAGTTTTTGAGAAGTAAAAACAATCAAAAGATTGATGTGTGTTTATGTCCAATTTAAATGTACAATTAATTCTAATGACCAATTTTGTATTAAATGATAAAAATATAATCTAATTATACTTCAAAACCATTAAAATTTATAATTTAACACTATAAATTATTTTTATTAAAAAGTTGTTTTCAATTAAAATTTAGGATTTTTCACAATTCATCAAAATATGAAAGTTATCAGAAAACACCAAAAATTTATCCATACTAAATTATTATTTCTCACTTCTAAATAAGAAGTTTATTTTTTCAAATTTAATATAAAAAAGTGTAACATATTGGATTGAAAAAGGGTTTTCCCATAAAAGGTGGTAAAATTGCATTTTTTTTTGAAAAATACATCTTTTATATTAACAAATTAATTTGTTCGTATATTATATCTAGGAAACACATAACATGGATGTTAAAATCATATGGAGTATATAAAAATAAAAATTTAGTTAATATTATTCATAACCACTTTTTGAACGGTTAGTTTGGTAAGTCGTGGTGCCCTCGAACTCGGTGTTGCGTGTAGCGCAAGCTATTGAATTACATTAAAGAAAATAACATACTATGAAATATTGGGGTGTTACATTATTCCCCCCTTTTGGAAATTGTGTCCTCACAATTTTAAAATTTGGATTGGGAACTTCATTGAATGTCCCACATCGGAAAAAAGAGTGAATAAAACTATCGATTTAAAAGAAAAAAAGTGAAGTGCAAAGGTCACCCAAGATAACTCATACTTTGATTCCATGTAAGAAAATATGGATATGGAATATGAACTATGTGTTAATTTCGGGTGGAGACTGATATAAAACATGATCAGTAGAAAGTTAACAATAAGAAAACTACAAACTTTTGATGGGTTAAATGGTCATTAGTTTCCCAGTCGGAAAACTAAAGAGACAAAGTTTTTTGTTTTAAGTTCTATTTTATAATGTTGAGGAATTTATTTATGAGATTTAATAATAACATAAAAAGATATACTTACATTTCAAGTAGATTTTCATCCTTCAATAAATTTCTATCACTAACTCATGTTTTTTCCAAACGATGAGTATTGCAGATAACTTGGTCACACCAAAAGCACTAGAATCAACTTCTAGGGAATAACATAATCCAAAAAGGATGAACTATATATTTAACCTGTCTTTAGAGATTAAACAAAACCAAAAGGGTTAGTACAAGATCAGATGATCCCAAAAATGGATAATCCTTTATAGAAAGAAATACTAATCTTTATTTCCAAAATTAATCAAACAATGCCAAAAGATCAATAAAACCATCAATAAACAATTGTCCTTAAAATCCTTCATAACAATCCAAACTAAAATTGAACCCCACAACTCAGAAGAACTTAATCACAAAGGATTTCATTGAAAATCACGGAATTTATCTCCAAATAACATTATCTACTCTTAAAGTCTTATACCAAAGTGTAATTAACCAAGTCACATATTCTCTATGATAGGTTAATCATTTCAATTAATTACCTGAATCTCTATAAAAACATAGATTCTTAGAAAAAAATCCACCATTACACCTCAAATGAAATCCCATAGAATTCTATATTCCTTTGGCTTATAGTGTTCCCAACAGAGGTAATGTCTTCCAAAATAACATTTATCACTTAATCACCAAATCATTTTCCTATACTATGGATATCTATTTGATAAAACATAAGTTCCAAAAGCAACTAATTTTTTATCAATAAAATCATTTAACTAATGAGAATTATCCACACTAACCAGGGACATCTTGTAGTCCAGTGGTAGGCAATAAATCTTAGTCGCACTTTGGTTGTGGATTAGATTCCCATAGCTTTGTTTGACGTGATAGGTTGTCACACGGTCTATGTGTTGTCTTTTTCAAAAACTATATTTTATTACATTCCCAAAATGAGATAAATTTATCAAAATAACCATAACATAATTTCATGAAAAATGTTATCTCATGCCTCTCATTTTAATCCCAAAAATCAATAACCTGTAATTTCTGAAAATTCATGGATCATATAAACCCAAATGGTTCTTTATAACTATATCCACAAAGAAAATATAATTCTTCCTCAAATAGAATTTTCACATAACAAACTGCTGGTTTACACATACAAGATAAAATTATTCCAATTTAATCCCATCACCAAAGAGTATTAATACATTTAAACATTTCCCTATCCATTTATTTCTACATAGGTTCTTCTTAGACCTAGTGGTTATCCTATAGAATATGGAATTGAATCTGGTAATGCCCAGGTCCCCTACATTTAGGGAAAGTGACTATAAATGGATTCGTAGGATCATTTCTATTCTCTTCCATAGTAATATTCATTTTTCCTTGGTAATTATTTACTTTATTTCCTTAATTACAACACATAAATCATATATTTATTCCATTGAGACACTTTCCTATGTACCTCCTTCCATTTTTCTGGCATGATAGAAATTGAGCTTTCTTTTCTCCACGGTCTCCAATGCTAGAGCTCTTATCATTCTCCTCTTTTATCTTATTTGTTGAGTTGGAGAGTTGGTTAATGTATATGTTATTGATAATATTTTTCGAAACCTACTTCGGCGTGAACACGATATCTTTTATTCCTGCCCACATTACAGTTAGTTACTCATTTCCACCATCGTTCCCAACTTGTACATCATGTTCAATGTTACTATGAATTTATTGTAATCCAGTCATTGAATAATACTAGAAAGCATATTGTGATTAACAATATTCATAAAATCATTTAGATAATATAATGAAACCTAATTTTCAATCTAAAACACCTTAGTATTAACCAAGGTTATTTATTCTCATATTATATTGAAATACTTCAACTCGATTTGTAATGAAAATGTGAATTATACTAAGAAAATACCTTGGTAGTGTCGTAACGAAGAGTGAAGCATGGCCCATTTTCGTGCACTAGTTCCAGTTCGAGTCTATCTCAAAGCGGTGTTTTTCGGTTTTACCCCTAGATACATTTGTTCTAGAGCTGCCTATCCCTTTTTGTATCCAGACATGGATGTATTTCTTGGAAAATTCACAAAATCTATATATTTCCAAAATTCTAGGACGTTATTCTATATTAATCCTCAAATTCTATCTTATGGTAGTGTTCTCAAATCAGAGTTTTTCTGAATCTAGTTTCCAAGGATTGTATTAAACTTCCTTTAATACCAACTATAATTCCAAAACACTAGTTATCCAGATTAGTTGCATTATTAAATAACATTGGCATGGTCAAAAGGGATCAAATACTAAAGACCGATCAGTTTAGTATCCTTGGAAGTACTAGATACATACATAAGTTTTACATTAAATTAGGAAATAAAAACCAACAAAATTGTGTCTCCTTTAAACACACTCATATCCCTTATCTTATCCCGAAAAGTTAGTCAAAATATACTTCTTCACATCTTGGAAAAAATAAAACATAGAAAGGGGTGAGCTCAGATGCTCAGTAATGATAACAATATATATGAAACTTTTATAAATTAGCATAAACATTTAAGGTAATGTATAAGACTAAAACACAAGCCTTTTCAACATAATATTCTGTATAATATGGCAAAGATAAATAAAATAATTCCATTTACTTATACAAATTGAAATTATACTATTCAAATAATCATACGTAATATCAATAGCTAATTTCACAATGATGGAATGCATAATTTCGGGCATCATAACCACATAGTCAAGGCCTTGTCCCAACACTACAAATAAGATTTTGTCAAGGCCTTTTCCCAAGACACTAGTTAGTCTCATGAGACATACCGATGCATCGAGTAGCTATAGTGGGATCCACCTATCACATACTAAGTCTAATGCATTCTTCATATGAAAAGGTTGAAACATAATCTAAACATTTGTATTAAAACTAGAATTAGAAATGTCAACATTTTAACCACAAATAATGAATGGTATAAAAATATCACTTCTAAAGTAAAAAAAACTCATTCAATACAATATGGATGATTGTATTATAATAAATCAACCACAATCAAGAATAATTAAGGATATTTAAATAGATGAAAATAATCAGTAAAACAATTTGAGAGTACTATCAATTTTTTCTTGAAAACATTTAAAAGTCTCACTATTTATCAATAAGCCGTTTAAAAGAGATTTTTGAATCAAAGAGTCCCATAACACATTGAAAATTATAAAATAAATATTAATTTTAAAACATTCATGTCCATATAAATAAATCCCTAAAACTATTTTTAAAACATTTACATTAATAAGAATGATTTAAAAGAATAAATCTTTAAAACATTTAATGTGATATTTTTGTTAAAGAGTTCTAAACAAAAAGAAAGACTCTTGAATACAAATAATTGAGGAATGAAATTAACCAAATGTTATAATATCATGATAATAATGGGATACATGATATAATATTTCAATGGATAGTATATACACCATATAAAAGTGAATTGATGCATAACAACAAATAATTATCAATGAAATGTCAATTGAGATGATATCCCTTATAAAGACCGTATCCTTAGATTAAGGATGAATCAATGGAATAATTATGTGTGAAAAGTATAAATATACTAAATATGATTATATATTAAGTGAAATTAAATAATAGGATATTCACACATATTCTTGTAAAATGAAGACCAATGACTTGGATGTTTAACTCAATAAATGGAAATTAAGTTAAGATTACCCTTATCAAGTTCTTATCAATGACATGAGAATTTATCAGTGCAGTGATTATGTGTATCAAAATTATATCCACACATATGGGAGTAGAAATTACTACATAAATAAATAAATAGTGATTTTAGACATAATATTTGAGTAAAATAATCAATGATGTGTGCATAAAACCTAATGAGTTGAAATTGAATTTAGAAGTTCCTTTACCGATTTGGTAACTTATGAAGCATGAACTTTATAAAAGAAGGATCATACAATGATGATGTAAATACCCATAAATTAAAGTATATTACACAAATAATAAAATAATTGGTTGTAAATATGCCACACAAAAGGAAATGGTGGAAAATATAGCACGAATCTCACTGGAATAAAAAGTGAGATGAAAGTCCCTTACCTTGTACTTTTCCTTAATCTAGGGTATGTTGACCTCCTCTTCTTCGGGTTCATCCTTTTGATTTGATCAAAAGAGATCCATAGGATGTATTTATGGTCAATTTATGGGATTTAGGTCGAAATGAGGGTATTTGGGAGGATATTTGAGTAGGGGTTGGCTGAGCCAAATGGCTTTGGTGGTGTCAAATTAAGAGAAGGGGAAGTACCCTTTTATAAGAGAGGTGAGGGTCAATATAAGAAAATATTGAAATATTATTCTATTATAAAATCATTTTCGGTTCCTAATGGATCCAAATAGATTTAGTTCGAGTCTAAGGTTGGGATGGGTCTAAAACCTCTCAACCAATAGATTTTAGACAAGTTTAGGTCATCATATTATCCTTATATTTTATATTTAACTCTTAGTTAAATATTTTAACTTTTAACATGTCTTCTTGTATAATTAAAATAAATGGATAATAAACATACTATAAAATTCCAATAAAACCTTAAGTGGTTCCTTAATGAAATATATATCATTATATAAATCCTTTGGTAAAACCTTATATTTTTTGTATTATTATATAATTTAATATAATTTTATTTTATTTTTAAAACTCATTTATTTCAATTTTGACATTAATAAGTATTTCATTTTTTTAAAAGTCATAAAAATATAATTTATTCAAAAAATACAGTTAATAAACTCTAACATTCCATATTAACCTAAAAAATGTGTGTATTGAATCAAAATATTCAATTTACATTTTTCTAATATTTATAGCATCAATTATTTTAGTCTATCGTTAATAAGGTAGTTACTACATCATCATTGTGTCATTAATAAATTTAATTATTTAGTGTCTAACATTTTGAAATAAACTATCATGATGTAGGTAGTATTTTTATCTTTCTAATTAATATTTATAGTTGAATTTATCTTATGTATAACCATATATTAAAAAAAATTTAGGTATTAAAATTTGAATTTAACACTTTTAACTATTCTTTAAATAAAATATAATAAATATAATAATATACTCCAAGTGGATAAAAAGAGGGTAATATTTTTGTCCTAAGGATTATTTTGGTCGAAATAAACTTATCCCATAGAAGGAGGACACGTGTTATGGTAATTATAATATCATTTTTTCCTTTAATTACCCAATTTACTTTTAACCATGATAAATAAAATTCAAAAGTTACTATTCATTAAAAATTATTTTCATCCTATTGAACTACATTTTAGTTACTGATATCAACTGTTTCTCTTGAATTTTTTAAATTCAATTCACAGAAGCGGAAAAATTACTTTTTATGCAAATTTGCAAATGTGCCTAGAAGGTGGGTAAAAGACGTTAAAAAATTCAATATAATTTTATATATCTAATATTATAATAAAATTACACTAATAAATTACATTGGACTAATATAATTATTATTTATCTATTTCTATTTTAAAATTAATTTAAATAAAAATATTTATTATTTAAATAAAAAGTCAGTTTTTATGTACTATGTAGTATTTTTCACTATTCATCAAAATTTGTAAGTTCTCATAAAAATTACAAAAATTCACCCAAAGATAATTTTTATATTACGAATAAAAAAATGAATCCTATTTTACCAAATTCAAAACATAGAGGTTTTATTAATTAATTTAACAAAATATTCTCATTATCAAAACCAAAAAGCTGGCTTTTTTGAAGTAAAAACTATAAAAAGATTGATATGTGTTTATGTCCAATTTAAATTTAAAATAAATCTAATGACCAAAATTGGATTAAATGATAAAAATATAATATAATTATACTAAAAACCCCTAAAAATTTATTATAAAACTCTATAAATTATTTTAATTAAAAAAGTTGTTTTCAATTTTAATATAGCATTTTTCACTATTCATCAAAATACGATTGTTATCAGAATAGAACCAATTTTTTTTAAACTAAATAATTATGTCCCGCTTCTTAAGAAGAAGTTTATTTTTTCAAATTTAATATATAAAAGTGTCAAATATCATATTTAAAAAGGGTTTTCCATTAAAAGGCTGTAAAATTGTATATTTTATAAAAATAATTCTTTTATCTGAATAATTGAAATTGGTCTTATATTATGTCTAAGAAACACATTATATTGATGTTAAAAATATATGGAGTATATAAAATTTAAAATGTGGTTAATAATATTCATAAACGCTTTTAGAACGACTAGTTTGGTAAGTCGTGGTGCGCTCGAACATGGTCTTGCGTGTAGCGCAAGCTATGGAATTACCTTAAAGAAAATAACATACTATGAAATATTGGGGTGTTACATTTGAGAACACCTTTTACCCCCAGATAGATGATCAGAAGGAGCATACCATATTGACCTTGGAGGACATGCTTTGTGCTTGTGTCCTCGATTTTGGTCACAGTTGGAAGGGCCACCTTCCATTGGTAGAGTCTATGTACAATAATAGCTACCACTCCACTATTGGCATGCCACCATTTGAGGTCTTGTACGGGCGGCCATGAAGATAAACTATACTCTGGAAATAACAAGGAGAGTTATCACTTATGGGTCTAGAGTTGGTACGATCTACCAATGAGAAGGTGCAGATCGTCCATGAGAAGAAGAAGACTGCAAAAACCTGATAGAATTTCTATGATGATCGGAGAAAGAGGCCCTTGGAGTTCGAGGAGGGAGACCATGTCTTCCTACAAGTCTCACCCAATAAATATTATGGAGATTTGGCCAGGGCGGGAAGCTATCTATGAGGATCATTGGACCTTTCGAGATCCTCAAAAGATTAGTTGAGGCGTTGTACCACCTAGCTCTTCCCCCACAGATGCAGGGAGTGCATAATTATTTCCATGTGTCATAGTTGAGGAGGTAGGTGCATGATCCAATTCTAGTCTCATCTAGGGTGAGTTGTACATTGATGATGGGGCGACGTTCCTAGAGTTCTAGGTGGAGATAGAGGATCAACAAGAGCGGGACCTTCATGCTCTGCCGATTTCTCTGGTGCGAGTTTGGTGGCATCATGGGAACCTCTAGGAGAGAAAATGGAAGTGGGAGGCTCATATACATGCTCATTACCCCAAATTTTTTGATTTTATTTTGTTTTGGATTTCAGTGATGTAAATCCCTAAGGCATGGAGAATGTAACATCCCATAAATTCCCTATAATTGTTTTTTATATATAATTATTACGAGACTTTGAAAATTGATGGTACTTGATTCTGAGGCCCAAAGTGCCCGAAATGATCCGTAGAAAAAAAAAATTGGCTTTAAATAGATTGAATGAGCAGATTTCTGGAAAAAGTTGAATAACTCTTAAAGGGGTGCCCATATCAGAAATATGAGGGCATTGTTACGTTCAAGATGACAGGTTTTATCCTAAGCACGACTTCGGTTTAGCCGGCACATGCTTCCAGTGAGAAAACAAAAAAATGGAATAACAGTAAATAAAATAATTAAATAAAATTATATTATTTTTCACATTATTATAACCCACAAACGGTGACTCAGATTAAAAAACATGAGACCACCACTGAGCTCGTGAGGCTATGCTTTCCTTAGGAAGATCCTAACATTGGTCGGTGCAGGCCAACAGTGGAAGTTAGTTTTTGGTCGTAAATAAAATAACTAGATTACAATTATTTTGTTATTAAATCTTTTAACTCTCAAATGATAACTCAGATTGGATATCCAGATCACTTTTGAGCTCGTGAGGGAGTGTTCCCCTTAGGAAGATCTAAATCTTGACTGACGCATCGATGTTGACTATTAATAATTTTTGAATTTTTTTAAGGTACTTTTAGTAAAATTGCGAGAAAATATTTATAGATTTTGAACTAGTGCTCGGATTAAAAATATGAGGGCACCATTGAATTTGCAGTGCTAGGATTTGTTTAGGCGAAGCTTAACTTCGACCGACAAGGGTCAGACGAAAATGTGAATTTTTGGACTTAAAAAAATAATAAAATAACTCCAATGTTATTTCATTTTCTCCTTGCAACCGTTGAGCGATGGTGGTAGGTCTACGGTGTAATGTTAGTCTTGAATGGAAGTCATTTAATGACATGACCCTTGGGTTTTGTAACCACAACGTTCATTGAATTAATGGAAAATTAATTGTGGATCATTAATGAACCAAATTAATGAAATTCAACGTGAGTGGTTCCCTCTCTTCTATTTAAACAAATCATGGGCATGGGTTTTGGTCACTCATGAGGGGAACCTTTGATGAAGTGTGAACGAAGTCTTCCACCAATGTAGAATAGTGCTTCGACGACTATTGGAGGATTCTAATTGGACAATGATGGGCGATGACGAACACTATTGAATGTAGATTCATCTCTCTCATCCGTAGAATCTTCCAACAAGATGGAGGTAGGGGTTTTGTTTAAGAGTTTTGTGATTCATTTACTTTTGATGATGTTGAACTCTTCCCATGCAATAACGCTAACATGGAGGGCACTGGATGAACTGAACAAGGCCTGAACCCTTCGACAAACATTCTCTAGTTGTGTTCTTCATGGGAGACAGAGAATTACAAAGGCAAGACAAAACTGGGAGCCACGTAGTGATGTCTGCGTCCCAGGAGGCCCGTAGGAACCATCGGAAGAAAAAATGGACCTCTTGATCTTCACCGGAGGCCCGTGGATGCTTCGCTGGTGCATCGGCGGCTTTTGAAGGTACCAAAGTGGATGAAGGGGGCAGTAGTCCATATTTGGTCATTTTTATGTTGGGTGGCGTGCCACGGTATCCCACCGCGGAAGAAGTGTCGTGGCTCCGAGCTGCAGTGGAGGGTGAAGGGAAGACCCGCACCCGCTACTCTCACAATTGGCCGGTCCATGCGGACTAGTCAGGTAGATCGGAAGATTTCTGGTCTCATAAGTTGGCAAGCCAAATAGACAATGGTCTATTCGGGAGGGGAAACGTGGGCCTCGCTCAACTGGCGGGCCGCACACAGCAAGCGGTCGGGCCAGTTCCATGGCCCGGAGGACTGCGCCCCGCCAGGTGGGCAGGGCCAAGCCCACGACCCAGTGGGCCGGACCGAGCCCATCTGAACTAGACCCTCTAAGTCAGGCTCAGCAGTCCGAGTCGGGTCGGTCTGACCAGGTCATATCGGACCCTGACCCACTTATGGCCCAGTTTCGATTAAAGGGTTATATCTCATAAGCCAAATGTCTGTTTGATGAACCATCTGCAGTGATGGAACCCTTAGGATGAGGCAGTCTATTTGAGATACTCAACATGTGTTTTGGATAAAGTTATTTTATGGCTGGGTTGGATCAGACTCGAATCCAACTGGGCCCTCATCACTAAAATGCCTATAACTTACAGACCAAACATGTGATTGACGCGTCGTCAGTTGCGTTGTAATCCTTATGACATAGAGGTTAATCGGGTTACTTCTTCGTGGGACTTCATGGAGGCTTGGGGAATACCAATGGATTGAGGAGGGTATCCTCCCATAATTAGGTGTGCTTAGTTCGGGAATCCAGTGGCTGAATATGACTAGAAGAAAGAATAGAGATCATCTCAGTGAGTCATCACCTAGCGATCCTCTTCGTGTCAGCACTTGGAGATCCTTCGCAGGTCAGCACCTAGTGATCCTCTATAGGTCAGCCTCTAGAAATATTATGTGGGTCACCGCTTAGTGATCCTCTATGGGTTAGCACCTAGTGATCCTCAGTGGCTTCGCACCTAGAGATCCTCTCTAGGTAATCACCTAGCGATCCTTGGTGCGTCAGCACCTAGCGAACCCATGTTGGTCAACACCTGTCGATCCTCCATGGGTCAGCACCTAGAGATCCCCTATGGCTAATCACCTAGTGATCCTCTATGGGTCAAAACCTAGAGATCTTCTATGGGAAGCACCTACTGATCCTCTGTGGGCTACCACCTAGCAATCGTCCGTTGGTCAGCACCTAGCGATCCTATATGGGTCAGCACCAAGAGATCTTCTATGGGTCAACACCTAGTGACCATGAGCAGTTTAGCAGAAAAAGCCACTCAAAATAATAATTTAATCTATATTTATGACTAATCATTGTTATTCTTGTTCATTAAGTTATATACCATTTTTGAGCTGAGTCATTACTTGTTCTTTGTGATTGGGATCATTCTTTTTGGTTTTTCCATTATGGAATTTTGGGAGACCTTGGGGGGTATTAGGGTCCCTACTGGGTATTCTTATACTCACCCCTTTATGGGCTTCATCCACACCTTATTGTGTCTGGTGTAAAAGATGAGCAGTTTTGGCAGAGACTTGGGAGCCAGGACTAGACGGTATACGGGCATGACCGGTTGGCGTGGAGATCAGCAGAGAAGATTTGTACCTACCCTTAAGGATGTATCTGTGGAGGAATATCTCAGGAATTGTTTTTTATTTGGTTGTATCTTCTTTTCTGCTGGGTTATTATACTGGACCCTTTACATTTAGTACTTACTTTTACACTCAGTGGTGGTTTTTAGTTGGGGTTGTACCTTTCTTCCTCTGTTGGGTTTCACTTGTGGGCAGTGTGCCCTGTTTGTGTGTGTACAGGGTTTGAGGCAATTCCTTCCCATTTTAGGGATAATCCATTCCACTGCTAGTCTCCAAGCCCAAGCCTATGGAAGGTGGGCTTGTGGTAGTCACAGAATAGGCCCTAGGGGACGGATTGTGACAAGTAATCATGATTTCCATGATTATTTTAATAAATTTGTTGATTGTATTGACCATGGAAACTAGTATGAATTGGCTTATCTCACCTTCTTTCTACACCTTGGGAATAAGATAATTTTAACTTTTATCAATACTTCCACCTCTAAAAAAGTGCTTTATAAGAATTCACACCTCCTCTTGAATGATATCCCAAAAGATTTGGAAAAAGTAGTTTATTAACCCATCTGGTCCTGGAGAACTATATTTTTTTAGACCAAATACCACTTCCTTAATTTTAAATTCCGTCAGAATGGATATAAGAGCATGATTATCCTAGATAGTAATCAAATTGAGAATTAGGTCCTCTCTTATCATTTTAGTACATGATGGCCCATTAATGACCCTAAAAAATGTTGAAATGTGATTGGAAAGTTCCTATCTATCTTCAAGAATTATATATGCATTATTGATAAGTGAAAGTGGTATATAAACTCTCTTCACCCTTTGAAGTGAATTGAAGAACTTAATACTTCTTTCAACTTCGTTAAGCCCCATGATTTTTATGATGTCTTTCTAGATATTATCTCTATGTTTCATACGCCTTTTCGGCCTTGCAGACCACTCATCCACCTGGTTCATGGAATCTGTGATGTGGTACTTTGTGGAAGTCTCTGGCATGTTATGCAAATAGAATTCAATACCCTCGATTTCATCATACATATTGCTGAATGTTTCCTTTCTCCATTCCCTATGATTAATTCTGAGAATTTTTAGCTTGGAATCGCATATCAGAGGGTTTTCCTTGCATGTGGTCGAAGCGCAGGTCACCTGCACAATCCTTTGACAATCTAGAAGGGAGTCCCAAGAATTTTTAAACCAAAAGGGTATTGGTTGTCTCTTTTCACTCAAGAAAAAACTTTTCAAGATAGGGTGATGGTCATAATTTTGATTTCCAAGTGTAACACATGAAATCAATTTCTATGAATCATGTACAATATTATCTACCAAGGGCCTATTGATTCAACTGGCCCTCATGCCATTTAAATTTCTTCTATACCATATGAAGTTCTTTCCAATTATATTGACTTCAAAAAGACATGATTCCTCAATAAAGTCTCCAAATTCCCTCATAGAGATATTGTTTGTCACCGGAAAAATTTTCTCATCCACATATAATATAGAATTAAAGTCACCTGTGAGAATCCATGAACCTATCATAGATTTGGCAAGAAGTTGCATCTTCCCCCAAAGATCTCTCCTCTCAACGTAGCTTTTGAGGGAATACACAATAGAGAATCACATTTTCTTACCAGCCTCCATGAAACTCCATGTGATAATATGATTATATTCAACAACAATTTCTAGAGAATAAACACTAATACGAGTCAATAGACAAAGCCTATCTTGGCATGATATAGCTCAATTTCTACCCAAAAAATTGTATCACATGGACACATTGTATATTGTTTATTCAAATAAAATTTCTTCACACAACTGATATGGACACACACTTTTCACACTCATTTCACATATAACTGGATTCTCACACTTATTATGTGAAAATCCATATCATATAGGCCTTATGTGTGAAAGTTATTCTTTATGAGACATTGTATGTGTAAAAACTATCACATGATATCCCAATCATGTTCATGCATACCAGGGGAAATCACTTAAATGAATTGTGCTTCGCAAATGGCTTAGTGGAAATATGTTTTCCGTGAAGCATCTTGAGTGTGCAATACAAAGGTAACATATTCATGGAAAACAGATCTGCATCATCCAGACATAAATAGTGTTTATCCTCTCTTTGAAAAATACTAGTTTCATGGTTCTCTATATATCTCCTAAGATATCACCAGTAATTTCAAATGATAAATAAACACAAATAGAAAATTAACTCATCCTAGATTATTTATAGTTAATGCTCATCATCTATAAATATCTTGGAATCGATAAGGATCATTCCTTTTTTTCTTAAGAGCATACTATTATAGAAAATAGTCACTGTCAGAGATAAATAAAATATTAATAACTCATTGTATATCGAAATTTAGATCTTATTTATTTTATGAAAATGATTTTGAAATATATTTTGATCAAATTTGGATCTTCAAAATACAAAGATGATGTTCAGCGAGCAGGGATTGAGCTATAGTCTTTCCTTTGCAAAACAATACAATTTCATAACTAAAAAAATAGTCTTCTGTAGAACATAAATTCTTCATTTCATTATTTTTAAAATCATGTCAACAAATAAACATTTTATTTAGATCATAATCCAATTATTAGAATGATTAAACGATGATCGAATAACATGTATGGGGCTTCAAATGGAATTTCCATGGATATTCTAAAAATATGATACTCGAGTGTAGCAGAGGTTGAAGAAAACATTATTAATGGTCATTTGTCATGGAAAAGATGAACTAAATTCTTATAAAGAAATTATCGATCAGATTAGACGAAACTGCATGGTGATATCTTATCGAGTTAAACTCTTAGCTGAGCTGAGGTTGAAGATGATGCATTGATTATAAAATGTTCCATATAGATTAGATTAGATGGCACATGTTCATTCCAATTTTTTTAAAAATAGCATTACTCAACTCAGATAATTTGTTATCCAAGATAAAACAATAATAGATTGACCAATAATGTTTCTTTCGGAGAAACAAAACCCCAATAAAAAGGGTTCCCACATCAAAATTCACAACTCATGGTCACCCCTTACAATAAAAGCCTATAGAACAATCCACCTGAAATATACCCTCCCTAATCTGGTACTGCCTCATGTAGGTTCTTGTAGGAGTGTTTCTGCACCCACCTGCGTGCGGTCTCTTGGCGCATGCAATAAATATTATCGGCCATGTGCCTTAGGAATACACACGACCCATCATACAGCTTACGAGAAATCTCAAGCTAGTTCTCTTTGGCCATGGTTTACCCTTTATTGTCCAACATATCACAGGGGTTGTGTTGGCTAGTACCATCTCGTGTGTTGGATCCTTCTTTATGTAAGGACCAAATTTTGTACATTGAAAAAGTCTTTGTAATATTGTAAACTAAAACATTCTTGAAAAGTAATTCCCAAACTAACTTATCAAAAGCCACCCTTATTCACTATATATCTCTTATCATTTCTTTTTTAATTCAAAAATAATTCCCAATATTAATTCCACTCAATGTTGTAAACATTCTGTCAATAATAAATGGCATATGTTTTTAGAGATACTGAGTAGTTAAACAATTGTTACATTAAAAGGTTGAAAACAAATATGAAATCATCAATTACCTCATGATTTCTTCATATATATCATAAAAATTTAGTTTTAGGGGAAATATATCTATAAATTAAGAGTATATACTATGGTAACCAATAATATAATAATGTATTCATTAGAAATATTTTACACATTTCACATTTTCTCTTTTAAAAGTAATATAATGATTATTTTTCTATGAATACTATTTTTCCATATTTATTATTTAATATATTTTATTTTAAATTTTATAATTTCAATTATAAAATGAAACATTATCACTCATAACAACACTATTAGATTTGGATAGTTTATTATTTTTCTATAATAATTTAATTTTCAGGTGAATAGTGTATTATAATTTTTACAAATTTATATATATAATAAAATAATAATTTCTTATGACTGTATAAACCCATTTAATTTATTGAATATTTATTTAATAATTAAAAAAATAACATTTTAAAATAAATTACTGAATTTTGAAAAAATATAAATAACGATTGAAGAGCATATGTAATTATTTCTAATAAAAAATTATTTTGGTCATTCCATTTAAATATTCTCTTGATAGAATTTGGTCATGAATTTCTCTAAAATAAATTAAATTTTTTATAATTAACCATTTTCTATCATGAAATGAAAATATATTTATAATATTACCATAATCAAGAATTTTACGCAAAAAGTTCAATTTCTCTAAAAATGGGGTTTTAAGTGTTACATGTGCAACTGTTAAAATTAGTTTTTTTTACATGCAGAATATTTTTCTAATAAAATTAATTTAATTGAGTATATAATTAAGTAAAAATTAGTTAATAACTTCCATTTTATATTTATTCATCAAAAATAAATATCTTATGTCAAACTTAATTACGAAGGTAAAAATTGTTAAAAGATGAAATTTTTAGATTAAGAAAATAATAACATGTTTAAAATAAATATTCAAATGAATTATTGTGGATTTATGGAGATTATTTCAGATTAAAAACCATTTTTTTAGATTTTAAAGTCGTTATAACCTGTTAATCATGTGGTCTATTTATATAAATTTAAAATATATTTTAAATATTCCATTCTCACCACTAATATAAGAGTAATCTCACCACGAATTTAGGACCACCCAAAAAATTTATTTTCTTCTTAATAATCTACCCCTCATACTTCCCCTATAATAAATTTTATTTTTCTCAGTTCACTATTATTAATAGATGTTTCTAAGAACTTCATTTTAAAGCACTCTTCAAAGGGAAATCTCATTTCTTCAATGTGAGTATTATTTTCCATAACATCTATTCATTTATGTTTATCCTTACCTAATATAATTTAATAATTAATATATAATGAAACAGTTAATTTGTATACTAAATTTTATAAATATATGGGAATATCTATTTTCAACATGTTACCTTTTTCATTATGTGAAACAAAATTTTTATTCATCTCTTGTGTGGAATACGACCTCCACTAAGGGACATCAACAATTTTTCTCTACCATCAAACTAAACTAGTTATAATGAAGAAATTGAAGGATAAATTTGTAATATTTAAAATAATTATTATTCTATAGATAAAAATTATAGTCCTCTACTCCCTATAATTATTCACACGAAGTAACACAACTTTTTTCATCTAATTTAATGTTTTTATTTAACCCTCTTCAAATATGAATAACAATTATAACTGTATCTAAATAATATCAATGCGATTCTATAAAAATGATATTATATCCAATAGAAAGAAAAACCATAATCATAATAATGCATTAATTATTTCATGTTCATATTTGGGTTGGTTTAACCATATGTGTGATGAACTCAAGAGGATAAATTGACAATATAGGCACCCAACTTGATTCGTAATAAGGAACAGAGGGAATTGCTGACCCCAATGGGCTGGTGAAAAGTGCAATGAAAGTGTAAATTTTTTTTTGGAAATTATTTATTCCCAATTTGAATAGAAACAACTGAAATGTAATTCATTAAAAAAGGTAAATTAGAACAATATAATATTAAATAACCCAATTTATCATCAATGGGAATACATGATGGCCTAAAAAGAAAAAAATCAATATATAAGAAAAACTAAACCCAACGTACTCTGAAATGTGAATAGCTACACCATGTGATACATTGGAAAAATACAACCATCACAACACTAGATTATTATACCTCTCTAGAAAAAATTATACCAACCAACATATCATGATTCCGTCATTTTTCTTGCATAAGTTAAGACATGGTTTATACCAACCCAATTATTTGAGAAGGGTTTTGAAAAAACAATCCCAATAGAATATGAAAAACATTTAAATATTCATCCTTGTCAAAAAAGTACACATATTCTTAAACATTAATAAATCATGGAACGATAAAATATTTCTCAATTTATATGATAATAATATAAATTACACCTTTATCAGATTTAAAAACTAATATAAATAATTTTAAATGTACAAGAAATAAAATAATCTCTATTAATAAATTAATAATTCAATACCGAGATGTATATCAAAAAAATTCTATAAGTTAATCCATTGATAATATAGGAAACAAATAGTTAGGTTTCTCATAAAAAGATCAATCATGAACAGTGTGAACGATATATGACCCTAACATGCTCTCCAATGGAGAAGAGGAATACCTTGTTTTCTAATTCACCCTAAAAAATTCATGTAATATAGTTACTAGTACACCTGAAAATGGGAAATTGGAATACCCCAATATATAATTTTCTCCAAAAAAATTAATTACAAGTCCCGATACAAAACACCAACCTATGTACATATGCATCTCATATGTTGGGATTATCAAAACACTTCCTAGAGCTCATAATGCTGGAATATACAACACCAAAACCCATTTTTATTGTCAAACCCATGTTTTGAAATACAATTTTTTAAAAAAATATATTATTTTTTTGAAAATATTCTTCCTATATAACTTTTCAATTAAAAAACAATTTTATACAAAAAATACATTATAACTGAACTTAAAAATACCGAGATCACGACACTAAATGTTTAGAAAACATGGTTGGGAACCAATTAGAACGTCAAATTAAATAGAAAAAGACCATAAATGGAAGCACCTACCTCAAATCTTGGTTCACACACGATATCATAAGATCTATAAATAAAAAGGAAGGATATCATAATATATAGAAATATGGAGATCTAAACAAAATATTTTTCTTTTAAAAATCAAATTCAGAAATCACATTTATAGAGAAGAAGAAAATAGATCTCATACATCATTAAAAACTAGATCCCTACTACAACCAACAACATTCGAATCTAGGAACAAAACAAAAAATATATATATAATATCCAAGATGAATAAACTATTGGATAAAAATACCTTATCAATACATCATAGATCTTATTTCAAGCTAAGAAAAGAAGGAATAACAAAAGTGACTAGATCAAACACACCAATAATGGGGAAACAAATAAATCATGAATAAAAATTATAATTGGAGAAGTTTAATGATTCCATGAATTATAAGGGGAGGCTTCTATATAATCCTTAGTCTAAATAGGTTCATGGAAGAGGGATTTTGAAGTAAAAAATTTTATTTGGTTTCCAAAATAGAAAAAAAAAATATTTAATAAGACCAGGTTGATACCACTGACTGATTGGAGACCACCATAAAAGTAATGTGGTGAATTCCTAGCCTATAATATTTATATTGGCTAAAATATATTTTTGTAACCACTTTAATTCTCACAATCTAGACGATGTCCTTATATAGACACCACAAAGGAAAATTATCATAGAAATGTTCATGTGTTTCCCCCCATATACTGAATCTATATGATTACCTTAATGACATAAAAGGGAGATGTGGCACGAACACAATGTATATAATCTACCAATAAATGAATATTTTATGCTTATAATATCACAATGAAGTTGGATGATCTAAAACTATTTGAGGCCACTAAAACCTCTATAACGTTCCACACTCCCATGTCATATGAGAGTGAATTCCATGTCGAAATAAGACACTAACCAATGGAATCAATGTCCCATGAAGAACCTCCCTATGCGAGTCAAAGATCTGAATTGGCTTCTCAAACACTAATACATTCAGCACCAAATGAATTTCATCCCACTTCAGAAGATTATATGGATAATAGTGATATCACATATTCCATGAAATATTTAATTAATCATATATCTCTCCCAAATTTTATTATAATAAAAACAATTAGACATATTTCTATTTTTTTAAGTGATCCTAGACTATCGAACATATCATAGAGCTAGCTTCCCCTATATCCCAGGACGAGTGTGTCCTTATCTAGGTGAGTATTTCAAGAGTAATGAGTCGAAAACATTGAATTAAAAAATAAGACAACGATGATCAACACTAGGTATATAATTACCATTATTTGTCTCTAACATTAGTTGTATAACATGAATTTTCAACAACATCTTCTTAATAATACTCAATCCCACAAGAGAAGAATCTCTCACCTTTAACCTTTAAAGAGGTGATTTACATACGGTCCCATATATAGACTCAAAGGGATTAATTCGAGTTCAGGACTTGTTATGATTTTCATATAAAAATTTGACCAATCTAGGTTGGATATCCCATGATCCTATAAAATCGAAAAATCAAGCATCGATTATATCCTCTAGAATCTAAATATCTATGTCAATCTGACTCTATTTAAGTGGATTGTATTATTTACTCATATTGGATTGAGTACCCATAACCTCATGAAGACCCTTACTAAACCCAGAAGTGAATATAAGAACCCTATCATATATAATACTAAATGACACCAAATGTACCCGCACAATGAACATATAACTTCTAAAAAAACTCAACCATAGTAGTGTCCCCAATGGAAATGAAATTACTTATTTTAGTCAATATATTAATTATCACTAAGACAGAATTATTCCCACGAGGAGTCCATTGTAATATAAAGATGAAATTTATAGACACCTAATCTGATTTACACACTAATACCAAAATGGTATTGAGAAATAATGAAGGCATATGATGGCCGACCTTATGATTTTTTTCAGGTATATAAATGAGACACAAAATTAGATATGTGGAAGTTTTTACCATGCCGCATGAACTAGAATATATTTTCATAATACATATGCATTTTTCCTGTGCGAAAAAAATTATATTCTATGAAAATATTGCATCATGGATACCCTGATAGGTATTAGGATGAAAAACCAACCACCAAAGTAATTCATCCCAATAGAATAGAGTTACCACTCAACAAACTATCCGCCATCATATATATAATCATGAATTCACTTAAACTCATAATTCTGATGTTTTCTATAATAAATAAATTCAATATTACATGATTTAAAAAAGCCTCTTGTTAATAATTTAGTCATTTATCCTCCCAATATTCCTATTACAGTGAAGAAATTTTCTCATTGACTTCCTACAATCCTTCTATATCAAGAAATATTATGAAGGAAACATCCTTCTATGATAATGCACACTAATTTTCACCTTATTAGGTGTTCATACAATGTTAATGTAGAATTTAAAAAGGTAATACACCAATATCCTTCTCTAGATGTTAAGATTTGTGTTTGAAATCATATAAACCAAACCATTCTAACAAAAATTAATAGTAAACCTCTCTCTAATAAGGTATTCTCAAAAAAACATAAGTGAGTGCAAGAAAAATGAAAGATCCAATCCATGAGTACATTATTTATTCCCATGTGGATAAAAATTATGTGATCCATATGCCACAACATGATCACTCTTTATAAGAACTCATCCCAGAAAAACACCTGAAACATCACAAGAAAACATGTTGACCTCACAAACTTCAAGCAAGATGAAAACAATACCTGATGATTGATTCCCTTTTATATAATCAATTTATGTTTAATCCATTTAATTCCACAATAATTTCACCCCCTTTTTGTGGGAATTTTCAAATTGATGTAAAATTTTAGAATAAATTCACAAATCAAAAATAGAATATTTCTAGACCCACGAATCTCTATATCTTGATGACATGTTATGGTTCATCAAATTTAATGAAAACCACCTCATTTTTAAGATCTGTTGAGATACTATGTTCTAAATCCAAATTCCCATAAACATCACCTCTAATATTTAGATTTCAAATTTAGGTATTTATTTCAAAAAGGAGGTGATTCCTTTTGATTCCCAAAATAAATCCTAAATGATAGTATTTATCTACCTCTAAAATCGAATAAACTAAAATATCTTCAAAAATTTCCACCATATCATTATCAATGTATAAATGAAATACATAGTTAATCATGGCCAACAAAATATTGGAGGATTAATTATGATAAATAAAATTTCAATATACTCATAATGAACATACAATATCCTAAAATATGTCTTCAAGATATCATATTCCATAATTATTTCACAATGATAAACCAAATAAATGTAAATTTTCAAAAACTATTTTCTTCCAATAATTAATTTAAAATCATCCAAATGGATAAAATGATATTTATCATTGATCATCACATAATTAAAATTATTGCAATCAATGAAATGATATAGTTACCCATCATCCATGTTGGAAAAGAACACTTGGGATACCTAAGAAGATGTTCTAGGACAGTTGAATTTATTCAATAATAAATCATCGAACTGATCACAGAGTTCCATAAATTCAATTGGTAAAATATAGTACAAATGAATATATATTAATTGAGTACTAGTAACCAGTACATTAAAAAAATTTACCTCCCTTTCCAGTGGAATAAAAAATAAGTCAACTAGGAAATCCTCTAGAATATCCCTACCCACAAAACCAATATCAACCCTAAATGGTACATATCTAAGCTTGATGGAACAAGCCGATACCAAATTCAAAATCAATAAAAAATATTATCTAGATAATGTAGACTGTAGATATTCCTCTCTTAGGAACACCAAAGAGGATCCCTCTGGAATAAAGACATATATGAACAAACTATAATAGTTAATCTCAGTCTTATGAGAACCCAAATAGTATATCATGAGAATAGCATTGAAAATATACATGTTAAGAACTAGAACATCACCGATTAACTTAGCATTGGATAAAGAGATAGAATATGTAGGTCATGAAAATCATTGCCTTTATTATTTCTAAGGGGTGTCATAGGTTCTATCACATAGGGAATATTCTCTATTGTAATATTCAAATGAAATATAAAATGAGTACATATAAAAGAGTAGGAGAATCCATTTACATACCTAATTTTCAATATATAATAATTAATTAATATTTTATCTTTGAATATATCTTAACATATGTTAAATTATATTATAAATCATTACACTATATAAATCACCTTTACCCTAGAGGCATAGGGGGTGATACCAATAGGTTTTGTATCATTTCTACACAACTAATTTCCCATTGTAAAAGATAACCATGACCAAAAAATGAGTTGATATAACCTAGAAAGTCCTCTTTATATTAATACTATTTCAAAATGAGATTCAGTTTATTGATTGTATGATGAAAGAACACTTAGTTTTTCCTTCTTTTCCACATTATATGTGATTAAATGGAGTAGTATTGTTTTCTTGCTGATGGTATGAAGGAATTACACTCCAAAGAACAAACTCTACCACTTACTTTACATGTATCATTCAATTTACTTTTATTCCCGTGAATTAAACTAATTTTCCCATGAGGTGGAGAAGAGTATCCAACCAAAACTGACATTCCTAAAAAATTAAGATCCTCTATCCTATCCATATCCTCCTTTTCGCATAATATGTTAACCTCAGTATGAATACCAATTAGTGAATATTAATTCATATCCTATTTTCAACTTATTAAACCTTAGTTTATTTCACACCACAACCTTGGGAATTAAATGAAACTAGAATAGAACATTGATAGGCATACTTTGAAATTGAGAGATCACCTTGATGAATGGAATGAAACTCCAAAGAATTTCTCATAAATTAGGGTTCTATAAATAACTTCTAAAGGAATATTTCCATGAAATATTTTCACTCCAAGACATCATATCAATTAAACATAACCCTAATCCTAACATACATCCTAAAAAGACCCTATAATATAATGATATCATAATTCCTATTAAAAAATTTATTTCCTCATGTATCATAAATATATTTCCAATATTTTCAAAAATTTCCCCTTTTTCTAGAGGATCATTTATCCCCAAAAACAATTTATATGAAACCGACTAACTCTATACATAGTTCACACATGGGAACATTAGATCCACACAATGAAAGGAAAGGTACCACAATAGGCGTACATGAACATAAAATACATATGTTATAAACTATATTTAGTGATCACATAGTTAGTAAGTAAGAAAACATTTAACTTACCACATTAGAAAATATATCCATCCGACAACAAAAAAGATATAGTCTCTAAGAAAAAAACCAAAAATGGGTCTCTAAATAACAATATGGAGAGGCCATTGTTTTAAAATAATAGACCAAAAAACAATAAATACAAATACTAAATAATAGATTAAGAATGATCAAATTATATTATATCAAACATAAAAATTCATAAACAACAGATCAATGTAGGATCAAAAAACTAACTAGGGATGTCTAGGGTAGAGAAAAATACCAAAGCTAAGTCACTGCAAGATCCTTTGTAGGTTTAACATTGGGGAACATGGGATAAGAAATTAAATATAGTTTCATGGGAAAAATTGTAGAAGACAACCCTTATATAATTTGACCTTTTGTGGCCACCACATATGTTTGGATGCTACTACTCAGCTTTACGAGAGGCCAATAGAGTCCCTCTATCTAACCAATAAGAAATCTAAATTTTATTGAGACTTCAAGGAGAGTTGACTACTAAATAGCCTCATGATTCCACCCCAAATTCCATGCCACTGAGAAACACAAAAATGATTCCGCTTCCACCTCCAAAACATTCAAGAAAAACTCTATAAGTTAAAAGAGAGATGTACCTCGACCAGGATATAACAACTTACTTGAGCAGTGCTATAAAATTATATTATCAATGTATATGAGAATAAAATTATTTTAAATATGTGAAATAAATAAGTAAAAAATTGATTTAATTTTGTTCCTATAATTTTAAATAAAATATTAAACTAACTAATTATTATACCAACATCTGTTTATTAAAAATCATTGAAACATTTTAATCATTGATTACTTATTTATGGATCATAAACAAAAATCCGATAGAATTTGATTATTAAATTATATAAAAATATATAAAATCAATTGAAATTCCATTTATGATCTTGGAAACATGAAATTTGAAAGATGAATTAATTATAGAACCACTATTATGAAACCAATTCTAATTGATCTAGATTACTCACATGTTATATTTAAAATATATAATAACTAACCATTATACATGTAGAGAATAACTGCAAATTATATTTATGAAAGGATATATATATATATATATATATGAACATTTTTATGAAATTGATGATTATGTTAATTATATTTGTTCAATAAGATCCTAGGATGCATTAAACTAACCAGTTTGAATAATGAAAGGGTTTGTTATCACAAATACTCACACCTTAAGTGGAATTGTTCTTATTTTACACCATAAATTATTTGGAGTGGTGTATATATTGCATAATCAATTTACAATTACATATTCATTTAATTTAGGTTTTATTATTATGCCTCATATTGTCATTAATTTAATTGATTTATATTTAATGGAATAAAAAATCTATAAGAATTTATGTTAACTCAACACCCTTTGTGGACTTATAATGCTTACTCATTAATTTATTTCTTTTAAGACTGGTTTATTCCACCTTAGGAGTATATTTGATATTAATTTATCCTAAACTACATTGTAAAATGAAATTTTATGATGGATATGATTACATAATTCACATTAATTATTAAAAAAGTAAATTATTTTTTAGAATAATTCAAAATCCCTTTCGTTGGTGGTTTCCCCTCCTTGTCCAAATTTTCCAACCCAACCAACTTCATCCACTATTATTGGAAACATAATGATGTTTTAACTTAGGTTACCTAAATATTTTCATTATCCTCTTTTAGAAAAGGATGTTTGGAAACACATTTTATGATATTATTTTACAATAATAAAATATTTATAAATCTAAATGATTGTCCAACCTTAAAAATCAATTGTTTTTTATTTTACAAAAAAAATACTTGGGTAATTGTTTTAATTTCAATGATATATTATTGATGTTTGTTTATAAAAACTAAAAATTTTCTAATGTTTTAAATTCCCATTTTCTATATGCATCTTATGAAAGTGACAAGTAACTCTATATTTTTTTTGAATTTCTTCTAATATCTAATTTTAATTGATTTATATGATAAAAATTATTTCCAAAACCATTATCATTTTATATAAATCTTTCTCTCTTAATTATCATGGTTTCTAAATTATATTATTTTCCTTCTTGTTTTATAAAATATTTATTCATGAATAATACCAAAATATAAAGGATATTTTTTATTTCTATCATATTTTTTCATAAACATCTTTTTTTTTATTGAAGAAATTATCATTTGATATATCTTATGATTGGTCATAGATATTTTTAAAATGATACCAACCAACAACTTTATCCAATTGTCATGTGTAATTTTTTTATATCATAGAAGTGATCGATCGCCACCTTCTACTTAACTAGTCATTATTAGTTTATAAACCATATTATTATTTCATTTTCATTCAATTGTGAATAAAAAGGTTTAAATTACATTAAATAATGGTTACTCACCATGATTACATATATTTATTGACATGTAAAATTATTAACTAAACTATTTATACTTTTTATATATGGTTTAATACCATATAATTAATTTAATGGTGTCTTTATAGACTATTATTAGATATCAAAAAATATTAAATGGGTTTACCATGTTTATTAAAGGAATGATGAATTTTACCCTTAAGTCATTTAATATTTGAGGGATATGAAACCCATTTTCATTCAACAGGTTCATTAAGATATGATAATGATTGAATTTATATTTAAAAAATACATGTCGATAATGATGGGTGGTGTACTATATCACCCTCCATTTCATTTTATTATTTTTATATTTCATGTCATAGTTAGGCATTCCCATAATTATTTTCCACTAATAGGCATGAGTATAATGTGTTTTCTCACATTTTAAGCATGTATATAATGAGTCTGTTTGCATAAGAATAGGGATGGTGTGATTAATCATAATGCATGAATGGCCCAAAGGACTTTATTTTTTATTGATTTTTTATAACCCCCATTCAAGGGATGAGGGGGAACCCTTACAAGGCCCATAGGCTCAAAGATTACATGACCCGTAGGCTTAGGAGAATACATGACCTGAAGGACTTAGGGAATTCAACCAGACTATCTACAAGTAACTTCCCCTCCCCAGCATCTTCATCGTGATAGTAGCTCTCCACCTTGGCCTGATCATCTTGTTAGGCTTCCCATGCATGTACAGGCTAGTCCTAATGGCATAGCCATACCCTATAATTATGACAAATCCATTTGTCTCTTCTCTGGTGAGTGCACCTACTCTGAATCCTCTTCTGGGGCTGCCACTTTTTTGTAGAGTATGTGTGGGGAAACTACATGTGGCCCGAAGTCCTTGAGGTGTATCTAAGGCCTTAAAGGTGGCCCGAAATCCCTACTGACCCGAAGGCCAGGGTGGACCGAAAGCCTTAAGGACCCCAAGCCCAAACTAGTGGCCCAAGGTGAATAGTTCCAGTAGCTACAGTACCAAATAGTACTTGCTACAGTTCCTACTACAGTACCCGCATAGTGTACATTTCTGCTACAGTACTGCACAATGTACAGTTCTACTACAGTACCTGCACAGTGTATAGTTTTCCCTTATTTCATGATTATTGAGATATATTTAGATCCACTATTATTATTTCATAATGATAATATTCTATTTATATTACACATTAACTTGTTTTATGACTACCATTAATGATCTCATGGTCTTTAAAAAATATATTTATCACCTATAATTATTATCTATCAGGTTTATAATCAGATAGAGTATGATAATTTTTTCCCTTACTGAGTGTCCAATCTCACCCCTTCTTATGTTTCCATTTATTTAAGTTATGAAGGAATGTTATATATTTAATATTCCCAAAATATTATCTTATGTGGTGAATTTTAAGAAGATATTGAATAATTTTATCGATTAATAAGATTCTTAAATAGTGGAAAAATATTAATTATATTAAAAGTACTTGGGCTTTATTTTAAAATGTTGTTTATTTATTCTCTAAACACTAAACCTAAAACATCATGGGATGTTATTATATATCAACATAGTCATTAAAACATGTAATTATATGGTAATGTATGTGATGTTCCATAAAAATTTCCATATACACATTATATTTATATTGTTAGTAGTAGGAGGAATTACACAGTTCATATCCTGGTGAGGTTTAAAATGAGTTTTTTATGTCTTAAAATAGTGAAATTAACACTAAACTATCAGAATAATAAAATTATTAATGTATATAATAGGTTCATTAATATGAATAAAATCTATTTTTGAACAAATTCGTTTGTTTATATGGAATTTTTTTGTTAAGTCTATGTTAAGTAACAATCATGCCTCTAAATACAAAAATCTACATCTATTTAAATTATCTATATGTTTCTAAGTATATTAGATAAATCCTAGTAATAATGAAATTATCATCAAGATAAATATAACATTTCATTAAGAGGAATTTGTATCTTCATTTGATATTGTCAGACAAATATAAGCATTGATAAACACATGACATGATATGAACAAAAATTTAGTATATAAAAAGTTCCAAAAATTCACATGGAATGTAAAATATAGATACTCATTTATAGAATTGGAAATATAAAACTAAAGAGATTTTTTGATAATATTTATGTTAAATAATATATTTTTTATTAGGAATAATGATTCATTATCTAACAATGGGATAATTAGAAAAGAGGGTAAAATTAGAATGTGGACATAAATTTAGAAATGAATTCTGTATATGACACAGATGATTATATTTTTGTAGTGTCTCCAAATGATATAATCCCCATAAATTTCAAATAGTTATTTAAGTGATATTAGGGCATGGTTGTTAAAGATATAAATTATAAATCATCATTTATTTTTAATGGTTTGAATAGGTCATGATATTGACTATGAAAAAACAATTCACAGGAAGATATACTAAAATAAACCAAAATTACAAATTCTATAATAGTTTGGATTTTATACATTAAGGATCCATTTATGGATTCAACTTTGAATAAAATCAATAAATGGTAAGTATTCTGTGTTTCCATAATGGAATATTAGGATTGTAATAATTTTCAACATGATAAATGTTGATATCATCAAAAATGTATATATTTGTATTATTTTTAGTTAATTATATGGAAATAAATATTCACGTAAGAATAAAATAATATACCAAACCATGTTATAGGAATCACAATATATAGATATTTTTCTATTGGGTATCATATAATTATTCAATGTTCCTACAGAATAAATGTTTTGGAAAAAAATTAAGAACAAATCTAGAGGTAATGTTTTTACTAATTTCATGTGGTATAATTATATAAATTATTATGTTTTCAGTACATAAGTAGTGATTAAATATTATTAATAGGGCACAATGTAAAGAACCATGTATATTTCGGTCTATTAACTAATTGGAAAATAATATATTCATAATGATACTGGATTTTTTAATTTGAATTTTTAAATTCATATAAAAGTTATGGATCTTATATTATGTTTAATATGAATAATGAGATTATTTAGGGGATATTTTTTATTCAGAATCACTCGATTTGTGTTTTTTAGATGTTATTATTAAATGGAGGAATGTGTTTTAATAGTATGAAACTAGGTACTTAGTTCAATGGAACTGAGTTTCCATTGAGTTATCTACATTAGTTATAACACAAGATTGGAAACAGGGTGGTCGATGACCTGCATGCGGTAACAAATGAAATGTATAAGAACTGAATGGGGAAATAATATAAATCTATAATTTTTTTAGAACATATTTTCAATTGTGTTATAATGGTCATTTTGTTAATTGGACCCAATGTTCTTTAGGAGAGAACATGGTTGGGGATGCCATTATTATCGATTGGAACCACACTTCCCAAACTGATTTCCCTCATTTAAACCCATTAAAATCCCTTCTAAAATATTATATTTGTATCCAATTATATGAACAGATTAATGTAATAATTTTCTTCCCCTAAACTTCATCCTCATCTATTTCTTCCTTCCTGATATGGTGTTCCTTGGCTAGGTCATGGAATATGATTACACTAAAAACGGTCAAATCATATTGATGTCATGGGGAATGAGTTTTTGGCATGCATAGGTGGCGTGGGATGTTTGAATTATTAACATTTCATTTCAATTATCTAGATTTTTTATAACCAATGATTTCACATAGGGTTCATAGTTAGTTTGGAATTAATTAACCATGGAATTGAGATTATAAATTTTCAATAGTGTGTATCATAGGTATTGAGATTTGTTAGGAATAAAATGAACTATTTATCACATGGATTCAACTTCATTACACATCCCATTGGTTTTGGAATAAATTTTTTCTTATTTGGAATTTAGTTTTTAATGTTTTTATAATTTAGTTGACATTGTTATTTTATTAGTTTGGAAATCATGTACCATTAGTTGATGGTATAATCATAATAACCATCACGGATCACCATTTTGGTTATTTTACATTTAAATTATAACATCTATTTATTATTTATTTTTCAATTTGTTGGTGTGATCATTGTTATTATCATTGGAAATATTTATGAGGTATACTATATTCATCCCTAAAAATGAGATGGGCTCTATTTAGTCTAAATGGACCACTAGTAGATAAATGTTCAAATGAGTGTCAAGAAATCTTTTTATATATATATTTTTGGAATATGTTTTTATGAGTCCCTTTAAATATACAGTGGGTTTGTTTGAGAATTTATTATTAAACAATAATCTAGAATGGGTTGTGGTGATTTATAAAAAAAAATTAAAATGAATTTTCAATATTCGATGTTCATGAATGATGTGAATTAATTTTGTTTTTCTTACAAGGCCATAGTGTGTGTAATGAAATCATTTGATGATTTTTCGATAAGGTTATTTAAGATGTTTGACCAGTATTTTAAAGAAAATCAAGGACAAATCTTTGAGATATGTTTTTTCTTATTTGAAATTGTGTGAGTGGTGAAATATTTTCTAATATTTGTACACTCTTGTTTCTATTTCCTGATTTTGGTTTCTAGAATATTTTTATTAATGATGATGTATTATAGTGATAGATAACTAATAGTGACCTCCCCTAGGTTGATGGGTATATTAGTTGTTTTAAGATTCTTATTATGTTACCTTTTAGTACAGGTTAAAAGGTACCATATGGTACCATTGGGATGTGTGTGGGATATTTTGATTTCTCATGTGGTGGGTTAGATGTTCACTATTTGATATTTAGAATATATAATATGATTTATGAGCTTCATGGATCCCTATATTCGTAGGATATATTTAAGACTTTTCTTAGTGGTTGAGCTAAAGTTAGTGAAATTATTATTGATTGAAGGTGGGGTCCAATTCATGATATATGTCCTTTATAGTGTAGAAATCATTGGAATCGATATATAAATAAAATATTATATGACTAATACCTTATTACATTACTAAAATTAATATTTTTATCTTCCCTCTATGTTCGAAATGTGTATTCCATCTATAATTTTTTTTGAATGCGAACGTAGTCCATGAGACTATATTATTATAACTAATATACATTGAAATGGAATGAAACACCTATTTGGGATGACACCTTAGATTAACATCAGGTTTAATTTTTAGATAAAAAATTATTATTTTTTGAGTTTATATGGTTTTTTAGGTTATTTATTCAACCATTCAGGATATGAATCTATCCCAATGATTCACTTCCCCACTGTTTTTTGAACATAGGTAGAATTTTTACGATGTTTTATCTATGACAGTGGCTAACTCTTTGGTAGAGAAGGTGGGATGTATATGATAGAGATGAACTTTATCCTTCAATGAACCCCCATAATGTATGTCCATGGTTATATAAAATTATGTTTGATGTATTATTTGAGTGAAAATGGTAACAAATGAATGTTACACAACCCTAAAAATGATTAAAATAAACTTGAATGTCGTGTGATAAATGGGTCAAGCCAGAGGTGCATGGTGAGTGGTAATGTTTCAAACTCTGGAAATAAACAACATTTTGATTTGGGGAAGTGAACAAGATCAATTTTTTTAATTTCATATGTTTGGGGCCCATTCCTTGGTTTCATATTTTTTTAAAATGCGATTATTTTCCTACATAAATATATTTCATTATGCCCCCATTGACTATATATTTTAGATTTCATTATCATTTTATTTTTTTTAATGGTCTGTCTATATTTTATATACATATTTTGAAGTATTATTTGACCATTATTTATCTTGACATTTAAAATTTCTCTTTATATATTGGAATTTATTTGATGAATTGGATATGTGGTACATTGATGTGTAAGGAATTGTGGTTATTATTTGAAATATTGATGTTTTTCACTGTTGAGAGGAAATTGTATTTTGATGAACACATTTTTTGGACTTCATGGTATGTAGGTAATCAATCAACTTCATTTTGGTCATATACTATGTTTGGTAGTACTACTGTGTCTACTTGTGGGGCAGGCAACTTCTATCCAGGTGATAATTGGAATGATTTTGTTGTATGTTGTGTAATGTTTCATGGTGGGTAATTTTAGCAAATCATGACTTCCACCCCTCCCTGATTTACTTAAACCTCCAATTTATCAAAGTATCACCTAATGCATCATGTTATGATTGGGAATCATATTAGTTTATTGGACTCAACCCAACTTTTTTTATTAATTGGGATTCACCATAGTTGGGTATTATTTATTTTTTATTTTAGGTGATGTTATTATATTAGTGATTTAATGTTTCTCTTATAATAGTATATTATTATATATTGATGATTTGATATGAGTTGGACTTGTGAGTTGGTGTAGAATCATAGGTCATTAATTTTCTGTTATAATGTATTAGTATTTACAAATGTTTCAGTTTGGTTTTTATTTTTTATTTTGTCCTGTTATATATATATATATATATATATATATATATATAATTTCTTCAATATTTATTTTCTGGAATCATGTAGTATTTTAACTTAATAATATTCTAGACTCTAGGTCCTTATTCAATCTATGATTAATTTCTATTTTTTTGGTGTTTACACCACACAGATGAGTCATGATAAAATTAATATAGAGTCTCGCATGAACCTTATGTTGGTATATAGATATCATAGTGTTGGAAATATCTTTTTGTGACCATAATTCTATTTGAATTCATCTAATATATGGGGACTCGTGATGTTATTTAGTTCCCCTTTATCAAGTGTATTTTTGAAAATAAAAACACGAACATTAAGAATTGGTATTATAGATGTATTTGGTTAGTATAGAGTTAGTTATAAGAGGATATTGGATATCATTTATTAAAAGGTTGACTAGGATAATGTCTGTTCTGCATGGAATTATTTGAGAACTATTTCACCAACATATACTAAAAATCATATGTAAGAACTCTATGTTTGAGTGAGGTGTTAGTATGATTATCCCAATATAGAGAGGATGAGACTCAGATGAATTTTAGGGATCTGATAAGATATAGTGAGATTTTATTTCATCATGATATAGAAACACATTATGTAAGATATATTTATCTATATCATATGTTCTTTGACATATTTACTCATGAGGATCTATTATTAAATGATTTAAATTATAATCTATTAAATTTTTCTCGAATTAATTATAATGGTAAATTTTTTTAATATTGATTTGAGTAGATTATAATACTTATTAATGACTGTTGATGTTCAGTCTATATAGGTTATTGTTATTGGGGTTGTGGAATTTCTAGAAGAAAAGTTAGGTTTTCGAATAATGTAACCCTTAAATGGTTTTAAATTTTATGATTTTTTAAATCTAATTTGTATATTTATGAAAATTTATTTTAAAATGGTTTATATAATGGAATATTTTTTTTAGAAATGATAAGAATATTTGGGGTGTTTGGTTATTTTTTTTGTTTAAAACCTAGGATACCAAAGGTTCATATGAGACTCAAGTTAGTTTTGGTATATATAATATGAGTCATAATGGTTATTAAACAATCTATCCATATGTTTTTAAATCATTTTTCTTAATTTTTTTGGAGTTTACTGGGTGTGGCTGAGTTTTGGAATTGGTTGTTTTATCTTGTATGCCATGTTTTTGTAGAGGGAATTGTAGGGTTCAAACATGATGAATTCGTTATTGGTTTTTTGATGGAGTAATTAGGTGTGTGTTTTAGTGGTGTTTTAGATTTTCCATGGGTTGTGTTTTCAATATGTTGTTCCTGTAAGGACTTGTGCTTTTTGGACTGTAATTTTGAGCATAAATTTGAATTTTTTGCATTAGATGCATGTAAAGGATTAAAATGGACTCTTCCCCAAGTAGACGATATCAGATAATTTTTCTAACCACTATATTTATCTCATAATGTGGTGTTTCCTATATTAAAGTTTTTTGGTGCAAATACGAGATATTCTAATTTTAGAGGAATAATAAATATTTAATATTTAATAAATTAAATATTAAATTATTCTAATAGGTTCATTTGGAGATATATAATAAACCGAGATTTGTATTGATATTTCATCACCTCAAATAACTCCAAAACAAGGAGTTATTTCTATGAAAATCATAAACTCATGTTGGAAAATAGGGATGCACTGGGCCCCCTTTACATTTTATTTTATTTATTTTATTTCAATTTTCTTTTCTTTATTCTCAAATCATCTCACAAATTCCTCGGGGAATCCTCTTACACCACTCGATTAGGAGAGAGAGAGAGAGAGATATGGAGAGGGAGAAATAGAGATAATGATAGGTTTATGGAGGTACTATCGTGGAGCTATTGATGTTCTATATCGATGTGTGACACCCATGGACCATGGTTTTCAGAGAAGCATTGGCAGTTTCTACCTGATGGTATTATTTTTTTTAGGTTTTACCAATTATCCCCTTAGATTAAATTTTTTATTTTTTAAAGACTATTATAATTTTCTATGACTCTTTATGGCCCAATATATTTATTTGGGGGTGAAAATAGGGGTTTCAGGTGTTTAGAAGTGTTTCTATTTGGGAAAACCACGCTAAATGGAATGTGGTTTACGGTAACATGTTGTGTGTTGTTATCAGTCAGGGGAGATTATGTTTTCAAATTACAGACAATTTACTATGGTTTACATGACTCATATTGGATCTCAAATGTGTAGTTTATTACCCAAACGGGCTAACCATGTGTGGGTACATGGCCGTCTAGAGTACATGGCTAGAACCTGTGTGGTCGCACGCCGTGTAAATGTACATGGCCTAGCCATGTACATGGTCAGGATTGTAGAGGTTCATTAGAAGGTAACCTATTTCATGTACACAATGTATACCTATTTCACACACCATGAACCTACGGTGTTTTCACACCCATGCCTACAAGAGTACACGCCCATGTGGGGATTTTTTAGTACAAACTGTGTGCCCATGGGGACATGCCATGCACTTCCCCCTAGTATGACATTGAGGGGTTTTCAAAACTTTTTGGATAGGATTCAAATTTGAACACATGTGTAGTTCATTATGACTATATTTTCACTTGGATCACAGTGGTGGAACCCATTACGAGATGTTCCCTTCTCGCCTAAGAGGCTATGCTAGTAGTTGTTTTCGAGGATCCCATGAAGGATTCCTATGTTTATGTTTCAACCTAGAGGATTCCATATAGGATGAATCTAGCTTCTATATTTCTACCAAGGATCCCCTAATGGATTCTTCTTTTTTATTATATTGTCATAGAGGTTCCCGTTCTAGAATTTAACATGTATATTTTGTTTCGAGGATTTTGTGTATGTGGCCTTTGTCTGTATTACTAACTGAGGATCTCGTGTAAGATTCCTCATTTGTTTCTTTTCAGATAATAATCCAAAGAAGGATGCCTTATATTTTATGTATACCTTTTGGATCCCTTGTAGGATTACTCTCTATGTTTGACTTGAGGTACCCAGTTGGTTCCCAATTATTTTAATGACCCTATGTTGTTACATCGAGTTTGGGTATAGATGGTAGTAGGTGTAACATTATAACCCATGTGGAACTTTAAAGACAATAAGGAATTAAAAGTATTATTGGATTTATTAATATGGATACCCTGGCCTTTTTTATTCTTAACATGTTATTTATAATTTAGTGATGATTACCAGAGGTTATTCCTAGTTGGTGATTGGTAAGCCTGACATGTGGCATATTTCTTTCTATTTGGGATGAAAATACTTTCTCTATGGGATCCTTCATATTTATCAGGATGCATAAACATGTTTTCATAAGTTCAGGATTCGAAGACATGTTATTTATTGTCTTTATTGGTATACCAAGATTTAAAACATGGTATTTGGATGTTGAGCCTATATATTTGGTTATCATATTATTGGGATGTCCAGAGGTTCTTTTCTGAATCTGTCTATTAAGCATATGATTATAACATACTGGCATGACATCCCTAGTAGTTATACTCATGGATGATTCCAATATCCTGAGTGTTGAGGATTATTCTACTATCCTATATTGATATGTGATGAGGTTTCTTATGATCTCCTCTGTCTGATTATACACATGGATGATTATGCTGTCAAGAGGGATATAGATTATTACAATTTCCCTTACTAGTTACTTGACCGCAGTGTTGGCAATGGTGTCTCACAATGTTGGATACCAAAAAAATTATTCTCTACCAGATGATATGGATTATTATTCACTCCATTATTAGAGACACCTGGGATAGAAATGATGCCTCACTGGTGATTTCTTCTTACAGTTCACAAAAGGTTCATACATATAGGGACTATCTAAGTTCATAATGTCAAGGTTGCCTATAAAATGAGACCTAAGAATCAAAATTGGACTGTATCTACATATAATGAGCATCATGGGGTCTAGAAATGGATATTTATAGGATTTATGAATTGTCTTATCAAGAACCCATGTTTACAGTAATTGGAGGTGAGTGCGATTGAACCCTTGTGTAGGATGAGTATCCCCCTGTGGTGACGTAGCTTTCTCGTAGATATTTCCTTCATTAGACAAAGAAGATAAAAGTAGATTAGGATTATAGACCTGTACATCGACTTAATAAAATGTGTCTTTAGTGGGATGAAATCTATCTCAATTCCATTGCATAGGATATCCAGCTGATCAGGATTACGAAACCACATATCAACTGTTGTTTGGATTTATTTTATTTACAACACATACTAATATTAATATTTATGTGTATATGTATATGTATGAGACTATTCACGTATATGTGTATTGATATGGACATCCATAGTGTAATTTTTTCAATTGACTAGGATCACAGACCCATGGTTAGACTAGTTTTCCATGATTAATAGTTTTACATATCCTTCTAGTTTCGTCTCAGCTAGGTTGAGTTGGTTAGTTTCTTTTTTATACACTAATAACATCCTATTTTATCGGTTACTCATTGGGGTAGAATATTGAGATTATTTCTCACCCCTATATGTGAAACATGGTGTATATGTATGAATTGTTTCTACATTTCAGTTAGAGTATGGTTTTCATTGTGGATATTGATGGGGACCTCAGTTACATGATTGATCGTAGATAATCATGAGGGATCTTCGAATCAGGATACTATAGTTCGACATTTTTTGGACACTAGGTTTGTGGTCTAGCTTAGAGTTGGTAGTAGGCCTTTGTCCTTTTATATAAATTTATTTTGTACTTGTGTATGTTTATGGTTGTCATAGTGGGTTACCATTTTCGTTTATATGGAATAGCTATTCAAGCTTTTATAGCTTTCCATTTTTTATTATAGCATATTTTATATTAGGATTTCACTACTTCGACACCAATTTTATATACATCTATGTATGATAAATAGCTATATCCTATATTGTTTACTCTTATATGATGGAATAGTCTCTCCACAGACACAACATATGCCCTCACTTCTAGTTACCACCTTAAGGCATTTGTGGAGGCGTGATTAAGGCCTTCTAACCAACTAGCTCAAGGAAAAATTTTAAAGGAATCTATGTCAGGAGGTTACAAAGTGGCATCAGAGGTGTTTCATAGCATGTATTTACTATTTGGGATATGGTAGATAATAGTATTAGGAATGTGTCTAAACTTGTGACATATATTAGATTGGTGCGTCGAGAATTCTTGCTATGATTGTAACATCCTAGATAAATAAAGAATATTAAATTTTCATATTTATTAATATTTTTGAATTAAATATTAATTTAACTTTAAAGGGGTTTCTATGTTCAATAGTGTAATCGATACGCAACAACGGGTTTCTTTTAAATCTTACCTTGCACACGAATAATATAATAATATTATTTTAAATGGTAGTTAATGCCTGACCGTTGTATTTGCAGGAATTAATAGAACTAACTAAAATATGATTATATATGTTTGTTAAATGTTTTTACATTTTTTTAATAAATTTTAGATTCTTAAAATCCGAATGAATCCAATTTTAAAAATAAATATTCTAATATTCTTTAAAAGGTCGATTTACCGCCTTTTAATGGAAAACCCTATTTAAATATAGTTTTGGTCACTTTTATATGTTCTATTTGACCAAATAAAATCCTTATTTATAATCAGGACGTCAAAATTTACTTTGTGTAATTTTTTGGTATTTTTACTATAAAGTTCATTTTTTAATGAATAGTGAAAAATGATGTATTTTAATTCAAAATTGTCTTTTAATATAATTTATTTATATTTTTAGATTATCTTTTAATTGGTTTTAAAGTTTAATTAGAATATATTTTTACCATTTAATTCAATGGTGGTCATTGGAATTAATTTCCCTTTGAAATTAGACATAAACAAGTGTCAATCTTTTTATAGATATTGTTTCGTAAAAACACGCTATTTGTTTTCACAACAGGAATTAATTATAAAATTTATTAATGCAACATAAATTTTTTTAATTTGGTAAAATAGAAATAATTTTTGAATTTGTAATATCAAATATAGCTTAGGGTGAGTTTGTGGTATTTTTCTGGAAATCGTCAATTTTTGATGAATTGTGAAACCACTAAGTAGTAGTTAAAAAACTGAATTTTTCATTTAAATAAAATTTTACCACTTTTTTGAATTTAATTTCAAAAATCCGACATACATTGTAGTCATTAGTAAGTAAAATGTGGTTCAATGGGATGAAAATAATTTTCGGTGAATAGTAACTTTTGAGTTTTATTAACCGCGATTAAAGAAATAAAGATAATTTATTGTAAAAATAATGTTATAATAATATGAAATTACCATGACACATGTCCTAACCATATTGGATGAGTCATGGACGACCAATACAATCCATGGGTCAATTTTAGGACCCTATGGAGCCACTTGGGTAAGATAATGACATTAATAACTTTTTATTTAAAGTAAAAATAAAAATTTCACAAACATGTATTGTTTTTCTAAAAGATTTTTTACATGGTGTTATATAAGTTATATTTTAGAACATAAGAATTAATTATAAAGCTAAAAATATTTCCTAAAATATGGAAAATTTATAATTTTTAGACATCAAAAAAATAAAATTATTTATGACACAATGATTATGCAGTGTTTGCGTCATTAATGAATAATTTAAATAAATAAGAAGATAAAGTTTAAAAAATTAACCAAAATGTGTCTAATTCTTATCTTATGATTCTATTTCGAACGTGTGACATCTTATCTTTCACTTTAATGATTTTTGGACCTTTATAAACCGAAAACCATTATATAATAAAATAATATTTTCAAGCTTTCCAAAAGAGCCCCTCCTCTCCCTTATAAAATGCCCTCACCTCCTACCCATCTCTCACACTTCTCAAGCCATTTGGATCGTCCAAAATATACTAAAATAAGCTCCCAATATCCCTCTATTCATCCTAGAATCCTTACCTTAGGTATAAATCACTTCAAGAAACCCTTTTAGTTCAAACCAAGGGGAGTTACCCAATTAAAAGGTAATGTCTTCTCTTATGTTTTTTTGTTATATTTTGCTTCTACAAAACCCTAAAATATTTTTATTTCTTTATTTTTTAACAAAAACAGTATCTTATATATACTAGGATTTTTTTATGATAAGTATTTGAGATAAACTTACACACACCTCCATCTAATGGGTGAAGAACATACTGTTTCTGTGGACGGCAAACTACTGCCTCACGAAACGATGATTGTTCAATTATCTCCTACCACCTCTCATGGAGGCAATTAAGATGTATCTTTATTTATATATGATATATATTATGTTTATTTTTTCCTTATTCTACTATTATTTACATTTATATCATACCTTTATGGTTTCTATTATATCTAAATGCGAAAATTTCATTTGAGGAAGTGCGGACAACCACCCCCTCAAAGTCCTATGACTCGTTCATGCCATACATGAACATATAAAGGATATAATTTATGAACTTATGTAACATATAATACATATATATTATACTGAAATTATAATATACCAATGTATTGTGATGTTTTCATTCCATTAACTATGAAATAGAAATGAAAGTAGCGTTCATGCGTACCTACGGTTTACCGTCTCTATGAACGGTGTATTTCATTTCTTATCTTCAAATGTTATATACTATTATAAATATATATACATATAACGAATATATATGATATATATGATATCTAAATCATTAATATCATTCAGGAGGTAATGTAATTTTGACCACATGGACAATTTATATTTATAACAAGTTCATTTTTGACTCAACTTCTGAACATTGACAAAATGTCCGATATGAGCTCAATTAATTAACTAATTGTTATAGCAAGGTAATAAGTAATATAAAAGGAATAATAAAAATGAAAAATATTCTTATTCAAGTATAAATAAACTTAATTATATTATTTATTAAGAACAAGGAACATATGAGCGAGTCAATTCAGACAACGAGGTAAGGGGATTTCATACCTCACTTTTAATTCAGTGGGATTTCAATTGTTTGAAAATTATTTGTAGCATGTGGTGGATTGTCTACTACCATTGCATATATATTATAAATATTCTATTTTTATTCATTGTATCATATTATTTTCATGGTTTTTAGTAATCTTTGGTCATATGACTCGATTTATTACCATGAGGTAAGGTGTTTTTAACTCACTTTTTATTCCCGTGAGATTCATGATACATTTGTCACTATCTCCTTTGAGTGTTGTATGTACTGCCCATTATTTTACTGTTTTGGTAATATAATCTCATTTATGGGTATTTACATTTTCATTATATGATCCCTCTTTCATGGGGTGTACTTTTTGAAACATACCGAATCGGTAAGGGATACTTTCACCCTCGTCTTTTAAGTCATGACTTCCTTTATGTTATGTCTTACAGTTCCATTTTATTATGTGTGGGATTGTTATTATATATCTTTACTACTGTCCATTTCATGTCCAAATGATGAGATACCATTTCTTCTCTCATCAATTTTTTTTTCTGAATTTTTATGTGATGTCGTTAGGCTGCCGAAATTTTTGTAAAGGAAATCGCATCTTCTCTTTCCTTTCAAGTTTCCTCTTTATGTGGTATTTCATTCAAATATCCACACCATGTTCCTATCCTCATGTTATTTTGTATTTATATTTTAATATGAGTTATTTATCAGTGGTTTACCCTTGTACCCTCTCTTTTTATGGTTTTCTAAAATGATGTTATGTAGCCGTTATGCTGTAGAATTTTTGTCTCAAAATTTCTCTCTCTTTCTCTCATGAAATTCTCTTGTTTTATTTATGTGAATGCTCAGACCTATTTATTTTCTATGGGTGTTCATAAATACACAAAAATTACATATTTTATTCTGTATTTGATTATGATCTATGTGTCTCACATTAAATTTAATACATATTAAGGTTGAACCCTGATAGCGCTCCAATGAATTGGGTAAAGAATTAATCTCTAGAGATTACAAGTTCCACGATACCTTGGTGAATAACCTTGGTAATTTCTATGACACATTGGGGATGGTCCTTAGTGATATGTTCATGAATGTATAAATGAAATTTTTTATCCACATATTCAAGTATGTTTAAAGTTATATTAGTTATGATATACCTAGACATCCATTGTTGATGTCTTTATGTTTTTATTCATGTTCTTATTGATATCACATGTTAACTGATTCCTTGTTTACCCTTACCAAGCCTTCTGCTCACCCTTTACTTTGATGTATGTCTCTAGGATATGAGATGCAGTAATCATACAAAACATGAACATATTATGAATCCTTACAAGTGTATTACAGGAATTGTTTTATGTTGTTTTTATGTTTTATGTCCCTGATTTCCAAGATAGTAGACTTTAAAGATCCCCTGTTTGTAAAATGTAATGAAAAGTTATGTTACAAAATGGTCAGATTCTATAGTTGGTATCAAAGGATATTTTAGTTATTTATGGAAATTAGGCTATGAAAAATTTAGGAATAACCCTATAGAAAAGTTTAAATATAAGAAAAATTCCTAGTATTTTGGTGAGTATGGAGTAAGTGGTTTATCAAGAAAATAAATCCCTGTCTAGATATGAGAAAAACTATCTTAATGTGTGGGGATAAAAATTAAAGGTATAAGAAAACCTTTAAGGTTAAAACATGTTAGGGTTATTTTTGAGTTTTATAAAAATGACAACTCGCAGACCTTGTGACAACCCATTGCGTCAGACAAAGCTGTGGGAATCAAACCCACAACCAAACTGTGATTAGGTTTTATCTCCTACCACTGGCCTACATGAAGTCCCTGGTTTGCATTACTTATTATTTTTAGTTAAATGATTTGATGTATAAAATATAAGTTGATTTTGGGAACTTATATTTTATCAAATGGAAATCCTTAGTATAGGATAATGATTTGTTGATTAAATGATAAAGGTTCTTTTAGAATATGTTTTCTCTTTTGGAATACTATATGCCTAAAGAAAATAAAATACTACAGGATTTTATTTATGTTGGAATGGTTGAATTTTATTTATGTTTTAAGAATCTATGTATTTATAGTGGACATATGGTGATTTGGGTTATTTCTAGAAAATGATTAACCTAGCATAGAGAGTATGTGATTAGGTTAATTACACTTTAGTATGAGACTTTAAGAGTAGTTGATGTTATTTGGTGATAAATGTTAAGATTTATTGTGGAAGAGTATGTGATTAAACCCTTATGAGTTTTGGGTTTCTATCTTAGTTTGGATTATTTTGAAGAATTTTAAGGAAAATTGTGTATTGAATGGTCTTTATTGAACTTTGGGTACTTTTTGTGGAATTTTGGAGATTAATAGTATTATTTCTTTTTATAATGGATTATTCTATTTGGGGATTATATGATCTCGTACTAACCATTTTGGTTTTAGTTTATGTATAAATATAAGGGGAATATTTAGTTCATCTTTTGTGGATTATGTGATTCACAAGAAGCTGATTCTTGTGGTTTTTATGTGACCAAGTATTTTTGAATGCTCTTTGTTTGGAGAAAAGATTATTTTTGGTAGAAACTAATTAAAAGATGAAACCATACTTGAAGGTAAATATATTTCCTTATTTTTTTTATTCTATGTAGAAAATGAAGTCCTAAAAATTATGAAAACGAACGTAAAACTAAAATGTTATTTGTTTATGTTTCCTACTGGGTAATCATAAACTGTTTACACACATCATATGTTTGTGGTTTTTTTGTGGTTAACTTTCTCCTAATCATGTTTTCTATCACTATCCATCAGAACATGACCGTTTTTTTTCTCTTCCATACCAATGTTTTCCTACATGGAATCCAAGTATGGGTTCACTTGGGTGACCTCATTACTTCCCTTTATTTCTTTTAAAGTGATAGTTTTACGACTCTTTTTCCGATGTGGGACTTTCAATGTAGTTTCCAAGCCCAATTTTAAAATTACAAGGATGCAATTTCTAAAAGGGTGGAAGAATGTAACATCCCAGATAAATAAAGAATATGAAAATTTCATATTTATTAATATTTTCGATTTAAATATTAATTTTACTTTGAAGGGGTTTTTATTTTAAATAGCATACCTGATACGCAACAACAAGTATATTGGAAATCATACGTTGCACATAATTAATATAATAATATTATTTTAAAGGGTATTTAGCGTCGGGCAGTTGTATAGGAGGGAATTTATTTAACTAACTAAAATATGATTATATATATTTGTTAAAATTTTTTACATTTTTCCAATAAATGTTAGATGCTTAAAATGCGAATAAATCCAATTTTATGCATAAATATTCTAATATTCATTAAAAGGTCGATTTACTGCCTTTTGAGGGCGAACCCTCATTAAATATAGTTTTTGTAACTTTTATATCTTATATTTGACAAAATAAAATCCTTCTTTAGGATCAGGAAATCAAAATTTACTTTGTGTAATTTTTTGGTATTTTTCTGATAAAGTTTATTTTTTAATGAATAGTGAAAATGATGTATTTTAATTCACAACTATTTTTTAACCTAATTTATTTATCTGGATAGATTCACTTTTTAATCGGTTTTAAAGTGTAATTAGAATATATTTTTACCATTTAATTCAATGGTGGTCATTGGAATTAATGTCACTTTGAAATTAGACATAAACAAGTGTCAATATTTTGATAGATATTGTTTCTTAAAAACATGCTATTTGTTTTGAAAATGAGAATTAATTATAAAATTAATTAATGAAACTTATACGTTTTTAATTTGGTAAAATATAAATCATTTTTTAATTGGAATATAAAATATATCTTTGGTGATTTGTTGGTATTTTTCGGAAAAACATCAATTTTTTATGAATAATGAAGCCACTAAGTTGTAGTTAAAAAACTAAATTTTCCGTTTAAATGAAATTTTACCACTTATATGAATTTAATTTAAAAAATACAATATACATGGTTTTCATTATTAATTAAATTGTGGTTTAATGGGATGAAAATAATTTTTCTTGAATAGAAACGTTTGAGTTTTATTAACCGCGATTAAAGGTAATTAGGGTAATTTAAGGTAAAAATATTGTTATAATAATATGAAATTACCTTGACACGTGTCATAACATAATTTAACGAGTCATGGCCGATAAATAAAATCCATGGGTCAATTTTGGGACCCCATGGAGCCACTTGGGTAAGATAATGACATTAATAACTATTTATTTAAAGTAAAAATAAAAATGTTAGAAACTTGTATTGTTTTAGAAAAAAAACATTTACAAGGGGTAATATAAGTTATATTTTAGACTATAAATATTCATTAGAAATATAAAAATATTTCATAAAACATGGAAATTTTTTATAATTTTTAGACATCAAATAAATATAATTATTTATGACACAATGTTGATGTTGTGTTTGCGTCATTAATGAATAATTCAAATAAATAAGAAGATAAAGTTTAAACCAATATATAATACTTTTCAAATTCTTTTTGTATGAATTTATATAGAACATGGGAGCCCTTTAAATCTAATTTAATTATTTTTGGACCTTTATAAACCAAAATGCATTATATAATAAAATAATATTTTCAAGCTTTCCAAAAGAGCCCCTCCTCTCCCTTATAAAAATCCCTCACTTCCTACACATCTCTCACAATTCTAAAAACCTTTGTCTCGTCCAAACTCAACATAAATAAGCTCCCAACATCCCTTTCTTCATCCTAGAAGTCCTACCTTAGGCAGATATCACTTCAAGAAACCCTTTTGGTTCAAACCAATGGGAGTTACCCGATTTAAAGGTAACGTCTTCTCTTATGTTCTTTTGTTTTATTTTCTCTCTCCAACCCCCTAAAATCTTTTTATTCATTTCTTTTTTAACAAAAACAATATATTAAATATACTAGGATCTTTGTATTAGAAGTATTCAAGATACACTTACACACACCTCCATCTAATGGGTGAAGAACATATTGTTTCTGTGGACGGCGAACTACTGCCTCACGAAATGATGATTGATCAATTATCTCCTACAGCCTCTCATGGTAGCCATTAATATGTCACTGTATTTATATATGATATATATTATTTTTATTTTTTCCTTATGATTCTGTATTTTTTTATTTTATATCATACCTTTCTGGTTTCCATTATGGGTAAACGTGATAATTTCATTTGAGGAAGTGCGGACTACCGCCCCCTCAAAGTTCTATGACTCGTTCATGCCCTACGTGGAATGTATAAAGGATAGAATTTATGAGATTTTGTAACATATAAGACATATATATTATAATGAAATTATAATATATCAATGTATCACTATTTTTTCATTCCATTAAATATGAAATAGAAATGAAAGTAGCATTCATGCGTACGTACGGCTTAACATCTCCATGAACGGTGCATTTCATTTATTATCTTCAATTGTTATGTACTATTATAAATATATATATATAATAAATATATATTATATATATTATATCTAAATATTTAATATCATTCTGTATATAATGGAATTTTGACCACATATGCAATTTATATTTATAACAAACTCATTTTTTACTGAAGATCTTAACATTGACAAAATGTCCGATATGAGATCAAATAATTAAATAATTGTTATAGCAAGGTAATAAGTCATATAAAAGTAATAATAAACTTGAAAATATTTTTAATCAAGTTGAAATTAAGTTATGTTTATTATTCAGGAATAACAAGGAACATATGAGTGAGTCAATTCGGACAACTGGGTAATGGTATTTCTTACTTAACTTTTAATTAAGTGGGATTTCAAATATTCACCACTTATTTATTGCATGTAGTGTACTTTTTAATGCCATAATATATATATTATCATGTGTCTCTTTATATTCATGTTATACTATGATTCTTTTTGTGGTTATTAAGTTTTGGTTATATGACTCAATTTATTACAACAAGGTAAGGGGTTTTTATCTCACTTTTTATTCCTGTGAGATTCATGATAGCTTTGTCACTATCTCATTTGATTGGGGTATGTAATTCCCATTATTATACTATTTTTGTAATATAATTTCATTTATGGGTATTTAAATATTCATTATATGATAACTCTTTCATGGGGTGTATGTTTCGAAATTTACCGTATCGGTAAGGGATTCTTTCACCCTCCTCTTTTAAGTCATGATATCCTTTATGTTATGTCTTTTAGTTCCATTTTATTATGTGGGGGATTGTTATTATATATCTTTACTACTTTAAATTTCATTTCCAAATGATGACAGAACCTTTCCACTCTCATCAATTTTTCTCCTAAATTTTTATGTGACGTCGTTAGGCTGTCAAAATTTTCGTAAAGGAAATCGCATCTTCTCTTTCCTTTCAAGTTTCCACTTCATGTGGTATTTCATTAAATTATCCATACCATGTTATTATACCAATGTTATTTTTTATTTATATTGTAATATAAGTTATTTATTAGTGGGTTACCCTTGTACCCTCTCTTTTTAAGTTTTTCTAAAATGATGTTATGTAGCCGTTATGCTGCAAAATTTTCATTTCCAAATTTATCTCACTTTCTCTCAAGAAACTCTCTTTTTTTATTTATGTGAATGCTAATACCTATTTAGTTTCTATGGTTGTTCATAAATACAAATGAAAAATACATATTTCATTCTGGAATTGACATACATATTACCCTCACTCCCTTTCCATGAGTTATAAATGACATAATGATCTTATTTTTAAGTACTTATTAAAACGTAATGATTTTGAAATGAAACCCATTTATTTTATTCTCAATGGGTTATTTATGAAATGGTTGATTATTATATATGTGGATCACATGAAAGTTAATACATATTAAGGGTGCGCCCTGATAGTTCTCCAATTCATTGGGTAAAGAATTAATCTCTAGAGATGACAAGTTTCACAATACCTTGGTGAATAACCTTATTAATTTTTATGACACCATGGGGATGGAAATTGGTGATATGTTCATGAATGTCTAAATTAAATTTTGTAGCCACATATTCAAGTATGTTTTAAGTTCTTTTCTTTATGATATTCTTATACATCCATTGTTCATGTCTTTGTGTTTTTATTCAAGTTATTATTGATAGCATAAGTAAACTGATTCCTTGTTTACCCGTACTGGGCCTTCTACTCCCCCTTTACATTGATGTATGTCTCTAGGATATGAGATGCAGTAATCGTACATATAATGAACATTTGATTAAGCCTTAAAATTGTATTAGAAGAATTTTTTTAATGTTGTTTTCATGTTTTATGTCCCTAATTTCCAAGACACTAGACTCTAAAGATCCTTTGTTTTTATAATGTAATGAAAAGTTATGATACACCATAGTGGGATGCTATAATGATAAGCTACCCTCATTTCTAGGGTAATCGATTGTTTTTATAATTTTGGATGTTGTCATTTTATATTATTTTCTCCTTGAAATATTCACATTTTGTTTTTATATTATTTTTTATTTTTTATTTTTGGAAACATCCCATTTTCATGAGGGAAGAGATGTATTTGAATCATCTCCATCAAAGGAAAGAAGCATCTCATGAATCATATTTGGCATGTATGATTCTCATTTTATAGGGTATATAGTGTATGATTTTAAAAACAAATTAGGACTATTTAATTGGTCATACATACGTTGTTATATTTCATTCTGAAGGAATGTTATGTGGATATTTGTTGAGGTGTTGGTGTGAGGCTGATGCATTATTCCTCATATAAATGATATATAGTGACCCATTAGGTAGTTATAGAACATTATTCCCTTCTTCTGTATCACTTTTTTGGTTTTGTTTCTTAGGAATCATTTATCTAGTTGGAAATATGTGTACGATGCTGATGGATACTAGTGATTTCCTTGTGAAGTGGACCTCGAGGGGCATTGCCATACATGGATTCCTTGTGAGTGTCAATTCAGTGTTTCTTCTATTTGGGTATCGTGACCCTAGGGAGTAGTTCCTTATGAGGATGCATGATGGGGATTTGTCCTATTTAGTCCATGTATTCAGTTTTGACAATTATATGTCATTTTTATCTTTACCTTATTTAGATATATTTGATCTTTTGAGCTAGATGGTTAGATCATGTGACCTAGTTATGAGGCATGAACTATAGGTCTATGTTGGATACGTAAAGGCCCTTTACATTGACACAGACCCCAGTAGGTCGACATTTTATTTCAAGGTAAACATTCATGGGATAGGATAGACCATGTAATAATATTCCTATTTAAGAGGAGATGTTGGTTTTATTCTCATTTTGTAATCGAGGCACGGTAGGTTCTCTATCTTTTCATTATAAGCATGTTGATTCCTTCAACAGATGACAAGAACCTATGTTACCAAGGTTTCATGACTAGATTTTACTGGAAGGACTATTTGGGTGTGTGGCCTAGATGACTACTGTTTCTTCTATTAGTAAAACAGTTACATTGTGGGTGGACACTCACTACTAGAATGACATCATGTACTGTATGACCATGGAGAAAATCATGTCATAGGCAAGGTGCCCAATTTTGAATAGGAGTTAAAATATATCTTCTAACTTAATGAAACTGATCTGTTTTGTATCACAATTTTCTTAGCTTTATAATTGATGACTCGTTGTAGTATGAGTTAGGTGATAACGGTATACACTTTTTGCATGTGTTTCCATTAAATAATAATTATATGATTGGCATGGTGGAAACTGAGGAACAATGTTCTTATGATTTTTTGTGGGATTTGTTTCTAGGGAGTTTGAGTTAGATGGAGAATTTCCCTCCATGTTAGAGGTTAAATAATATTTAAATCATATATTGTAAGACGGTTGAACCATGGAAGGACTTGTACATGCATTTTTTGGGATACATAGTGTCAGGTGTTGGTTAAAGGGATGTTACCCGTGTTCGTTGTGAGAGTGAATTTGAGAGAGCCACCCATTCTTTTCGATGGAATATTAGTATACTCGTAGATACAGCTGATCATGATCAATCTTGGAATCATCGAGAGTATGTTTATAGAGAGTCATCCCTAATTCCAAATTATTTTATTTTAAATATCCTTCCAAGATGATGGAACCTATTAATGTTGTTCGCAAGAAGTAGGGTATGGTAAGACATAGAATGCGTAGAGAACTGTTGTCTGGTTGTGGGTGGAGACTCAATTTTACTGTTTTATCATTGGAATTTTTATGAGTTATTATGATTGAGGTTTGGTTTTGAAATAATATTAATAGTATTCCTATAGTGGGGAATACTATATCAATCAAAGTAAAATTTATTCTATATATGAGAAAATTGTTGACACTATGAGACTTGTTGTTGGACTATCTTGATTGCATTTCATACGGATTCTTGAGTTTAGATCATGGCTTCTAGCCTTACCATGGGGATTATTGGTGATGAAATGGGTTATGGTGGTTGAATTTTAAGAACCCATGTTTTTTAAGATTTCAATTTTGAGCATAAATTTGAATTTTTCACATTTGAATCTTGTAAAGTGGTAAAATTATATTTATCACCAAAAAGATGATCTCGAATAATTATTCTAACAACTCTGTTGGTCATAAAATATGGTTCTTATCATATGAAATGATTTTTGTGGAAATTTGAGCAACTAGAATTTTAGCAGAATAATAAATATTTAATATTTAATTAATTAAATATTAAATTATGCACATGAGTTCATTCGGATATATCATTTTAAAGATGATTTGGATTGAGAATCTATATCCTCTATTTAGTCTGGAACATGGAGATTTTCCCATGTGAGGCTTAAACTCATGTTGGGCACTAGAGAGAGCCCATTCCACTTTTTATTTTCTTTTGTTTATATATTTCTATTATTTCTTTCATCTTTTTTTTATTTCATCTCCTATATTCTCACGTACTTCTAAGGGACTCCTTCAACACCCCTCAACCAAGGGAGAGAGATAGGGATAGGGGAAAATATAGATAGGAAATAGTAATGAGGTACTATTTTAGAGATCCTGATGTAAAGAACCGATGTGAGAAAAACTTGGACTGTGGTTTTGAGCGAGAATTTTGCGGTTTCCACCCAAAGTTAGGTTTTTTTTAGTTTACATAAAATCCCCCTTAGATTATTTTTTTCATTTTTTGAAACCCTATTTTTATTGTTTACATCCCCTTGTGGCCTAATCTATTAATTTTGGGGTAAAAACAGGGGTTTAAAGCATTTCTACGGTTTTCAATTTGGAAAAAACTTGATACATAACATTTGGTTTAGGGTGAAATGTATTGTGTGCTTCAATTTTGGGGAATAAGATGCTTTTTATGTGAACGCCATGTACTATGGTGTACACATCGTGTATTGTGTCTCGACCATGTAACTGAGAACCTAACCAAACTACCCATGAAGGGGTACATGAGCATGTAGACTACAAGAGCAAAAATTTTGTAGGTCGCATTCCATTTAAAATTAAATGGCTTGGAAAAGTACATGACTAGTCCGATTGAGGGACACATGCCAATACCCCATGTTGAGTACATGTTGTGGACCCATTTCACATGTCGTATACCTATTGCATTTACACAACAAGGTCGGTGAGAGTAGAAACCCATTTGTGGATTTGGGAGTAAATGTTTTGTACCCAAGTGGAGATGTTATGTGCTGCCCCTTGTAACCCTTTAAGGGTTTTTTGTATTTTTTTCCCATGGGTCGTAATTGGACCCATTTGTAGTCAATTTTTAGTATCATTTCATGTGGATCATAATGGTGAAACCCCTAAGGCATTTCAAGGATCCTAGGTGGAACATTTATAATCTTCTAATGGGGATTTTATTCCTCCTAGAATTATATCAAATGTCTCTTGAGAATGTTTAGTTGGGTATTCAAACCAACCTAGTTGAAACCCTAATTTGATATGGGCTATGTGATGTCTATTTTTGGTTTTTCCTTGTAGATTTTATTTTGAGGATGTATCCCTTGAGATATGTTTCCTTCTATCCTAAGAGGTTGTGAGAATGATTGTCCCCAAGGAAAGCATTTAGGATTTCATAGTTTATATATTTACCTAGATGATCCCATGTTGGATGCCTCTACATTATATATATATACCGAGTATCCATTTAGGAATAAACTTAACTTATTATATGGTCATAGAGGTTCCCCTATGTGATGACTTCATCTATGATTTGTTTCAAGGATCCTGTGTAGGATTCCTCCATCATTATTTCCATTCATGGATAATGTGTATGATTACTCCTTTTACCTATTCATCTATAAATATCATGTAGGATTTTTCACGACCCGTCCCACGGGGCTTGGATGTGACTACACCAAGCCCGCCTTCAATAGGCTAAGGGTTGGTGACAAGCACCAGAAGGATTTTTCTGAATAGGGAAGGCATTGCCTTAGAGATCTATACACACTCAGAAAGGGAAGGTGAAGTAAAAAACAACAAAAGTAAGGTATAACTACGAGAGTAAAGTATAACCACAAGTAAAACTGAAAACTTAAAAAAGTAGACCAGAATAAAATCCCTAGAAACTAAAAATAAAGTAAACAGTTTTTGCATCAACCCTGGAGCTCTACCTGGAGGGTAGTATCTATACTTCTAAAGTCGAATAATAGGATGTCGACTTCTCCCATCACACTAGGCTACACCAAGTCCTGAACCTCTAATGTCTGCCTCAGAGCGTCAGTTTTCTGCACCAGACAAACACGTGTGGGCAGAGCCAGTGCAGGGGTGAGTGTAAACAACTCATTATGGGACCCTGATACCCCCGAAGGTCTATGAGTTATCCACAAAGGAAAACCTCAAAAAAAACCACAAAGGTAATATCACATGCATGATCTAAATCATGAATCACAAAGAAAAAGAGACAACACACTTTAACGGTATAATTTCAGAGTTACTTGGATTGGGATGACTAGTCGTAATTCCAGATCATCCTATTCATAGTAACCCTATTGCTGAACCATATAGGTCACCGTATGGTGACCCGTATTGGTAAATAGATGTTGAACAGTATTGGTCGCTGGTGTTGACCCGTATTGGTCGATGGTACTAACCCATGTTGGTCGCTGGTCCTGACTAGTATTGGTCACCGATGCTGACCCATATTAGTTTCTGGTATAGAGGTAGGGATGATTATTCATACATATAGATCATCCCACTATGGAGTTTCAGATGCTGACCTGTATTGGTCACTCTTCTTCTTCATGTCAAAGCCAGCCACTGGATTCCTACATGAAGCACACCTGATCTCCATAAGACTCTGCTCCTCAATACATCATTAATATTTCAACTAATAAGAATTCCCATAAAAATAAGAACCAAGGGACCACCCTACTATAAGGTTCCCAATGTGACAAACAGCACGTCGATCAGATTCCCGGTCTGTGAGATATGGGACCTTTTGTAAAAAGGGACAGGTTGGATTCAAGTCTGATCCAACCCAGGTAACATGTCAAACTACATAAAAACTGACTTATAGTATCTCCAAAGAACCTCCATGTCACAAGTGTCCTTATGTCACAGACGGAGTGTCGATATGATGTCTGATTTGTTAGTTACACCCCTTTCCATGAAATGGGGGTGACCGTATATAGGTCTGGCCCGACTCAGTCAGGCCCACCGAAATATTCCAATGGGACTACTTCCCAAAAATCGGTCCCAACTCCACTAACGATGTGTAAATTTACACTAGGTTATTCAGTTATGGGTGTTTCTTTATTCGGGGGCCGGTTGGGTCTGGTCCTGGTCCAACGTGGTCAGGACGGCCCGACGGAATTGGTCCTGGGGTCTACTTGACCACACCCAGGTCCGACCCATTAAGGGTCGGCCCAATTCACTAGGTCCGGCCCATCGAGTTCATCCCGGAGAGTTTATGGGCCTGGGCTACGGTTGTACTGGCCCACTAGGTGGGGCTTGGCCCACCCATTCTAGTACGCTGGGCCATGGGTCTAACCCGACCCGCATCTGTTTCGGTCCGCCTTCAGGTGGACCGTGTCTTCAGTTGGCCTCGCGGACATGGAGTTGTTTCATCAGGCTGGTGGGGCACTGCCCCACCGTGTGCAATGGTCAGCCAGGTGGCTGACCAGTCTCCACCCGATGCAGTATGGCGTGGGGCCGCGCTGCCCCTGTTGTTTCTGACATAGCCTACAGGTACCACCCTTCTCCCATGTGGTCGGCTCGGACCGGCCGCCTCTAGCCACTGTGGCGCCCGATGGATTGCCTCCTTACCACATCTTGCAGCCGATTCTCGTGGGCCTCCTCATACCACCTTCATCCCCCGCTGGCATGGCATGCCGACGATTCTTTCCTTGGGAAACCAAACGTGATCTGGTGGTCCATTCTTGGTGTCATCTGCGCCTACGATCCTCTTGAGTCATCACCATCACTGCGTGACCCCATATTTGCCTCGTTGTCACATTGCCCAGCCATGCATGTGAAACATAAGAACAACAAGATTGGCAGAGGGTCCGGGCCTTGTTCAGATTGGTCTGCACCCTCCACGTTAGTGTTTTAACAAGGGGTGATAGAAACAATCAGAGAATTTAGAAATAACTCTTGACTTGTAACCCCACATCAACCTCCTGTGTTTAATGAGTGATCCATAGATCAATTCATTGGTCGGTTGATCCATGTTTTTCGTATAAATCAAGAATGTGGAAGGAGGAATATTAAAATATTAAAAACAAAAACCCCTACCTACATGAGACGTCCGCTGAAAAAAATGACTGACCCTCCTTCGCCATTGTCGCCACTTCATGATTCAGTGGCTCTCGTTACTGCTCATTGAATCCGGTATTGTCCTCCAGGTGGCTCTTTGCTGGTATCTTTCATTCTTCATTGAGGAAAAAATCTGTCGGCTTTTCATCATAGGATATCCTGCGGTTATTCCATTCTTTCACCGACAAATTTTTATAATTAAATAGAACCCTTCCAACGTTTCATTCATTAATGTAGCACATTAGTGAACTGCAATTAACATGGTGACATAACCACATGAGAAGTGCAGTTACACAGTCAAAGGGTAACATGAAATTTATTAATCTGTAACCATTTTCTTTCTATACTTATGTTACGCAGTGTTTCCGATCAATGGTTATAGAAAATTAAATATTTTTATTTTATTTTTTATAACCAAATGTCCAAAAAAATATTTTTCTCGTTCAACCTATGCCGACCGAAGTTAGGACCCCATTAGGTGAAACCAAATACTCCGAATTCAACGGTGCCCTGATATTTTCAATCCGGGCACCAGTTTAAAAGTAAAGAAAACCCTCTCGCATGTTCACTGAGCTATACATAAATAAAGTTTGGAAAATTATCTTGGGAGCCCCAGGCCTCGGAACCATGTTCTGTCTCAGAACCTGGTCTCACATTCACTTCAACAAATCGCGAAATCTTTTTATTGAAAATTCTAGGTTATTACATTCTCCCCAATATGGGGATTTATGTCCCTAAAATCCAAGTAAGGATACATAAACAAAGAGGGGTACTGGGCACAGATATGAGCCCCTCGCTCTCATGTGCTCCCCTGGAGATCCCCGTGCTACCACAGAACGCTCACCAAAGGTATCGACTACCCACGAAGGATCTGATCCTATCGATCCTCTATCTACACTGAGTACTCCGAAAAAGTATCCCTATCGTTAATCTCTATCTCTCCATGGTCAATGATGTGATATGGGTAATGCACATATCTCATAAGCTGGGATACGTGGAAGTATTTGTGTACCCTCTCCAATTTTGGTGGCAATTCCAAGCAGTATGCCAACTTTCCAATATGAGGGAATATTGATATACATTATCTGTACATTCTTTAGGATAATGATATTTATTTTTTAATTAATAAACACAACAACTTTATAGGCTCCTATGAATAACATCATCTAATCACAACAATCTTTAGGTTTTTTGTTTTATTTTTTATTTTTTGAAATTTTTATATCACACAAATATATATATATATATATGTCATTTTCAATCCTCCCATCAATATATTATTATTTTTATTTAGTATTATGTTTTTTATAATATAAATAGTGAAAATAGAAATTCAGTGTGTGAGTAACCACCTTAAGGTATTAGCTGAGGGTGTAAACTATATTGTATGACTACATAAATAAGATTCATTTTATTTGGTATCAACCAAAAATACCTCTCATAAAATAATATCACACAATAGATGTATATTCAATATTGAATTTACCCAACCGTTTTATCTATATATCCATCATTTCTAGGTAACATGACCCATATATGGGAAATAAGTTATATATGGAATTCATGGACATCATTATACTAGTAAACTATCAATGATCGATTTTCATTATGAAATTTTTTTCCCTATTCCTGGTATTGATAGAGACCTTATGTGAATAGATGTAATCTATTCCCAAAATCTCATAATATTTAACTAAATGGAGAATAATAATATTTTTATGAATCATATTACAACAAACATCAATAAAATAAGAGTTACATGATTGGGACATAACCATCATTACACTGTGAGTATTCTAAAATAATTAAATATATAGTCATTAGGGTGGTGATTTTATGATATTATAAACCATTCTAGATATAAAAAGAGAAGTTAGAAATAGATTCAAATAAGAAATTTTCATTTCATTAGGGAATGGTGCCTATACCATCATCCACATTGTTTTCAAGACCATGTTCTATATTTTGGATTTCAAAATCATTACCATTATTCATTTCATTTATATTTTTTACATCAAAATTGGAATTAACCATTAGATTGTTTCACTAGTACAACTAATTTCACAAATCCTTAAAATTTAAGTAAAATGTGTGTGTGATAAATTAGGATAATCATTCTTTCTAAATACATAATTGGTTTATCTCTTCATATCTCTTTATCATTCATTATCTCAATTGTTATATTTTCTACACATAATGAATTTTCATATAACATGGATTAAAATCCCACATGATTATTACAAAATCCCACAAATTTCATAAGTTGAATGTTATTTCCCTTATATCTTGTATCATTTAAATTTCAAAAAAAACCCATTATTATATTTATATAAAAAAATATCTATTATTTAATGGAGTCACAAATTTCTTTTTCCACAATGATAGAAAAATAAAATATTTCAATACAAAATCAAAAGTACATTATTGTTATTTATTTTTAAAAATTTTATTTAAACCACTATTTAAATGATAAATTTTTATGTCTAGGTAAATGATAAAACAATAATTTTGCCACACATTTCATATTTATTATTTTTAATAGGTACTAATGTATTTTACCTCATTATACTTTTAATCTAGGAATAAACTATCAATCATAGTGTGCAATGTTTTTTGATAATTTTGATTGAAAAATAAAATATTAAACTAAGACCATTTAATTTATTTTATTTCTTTATTTTACTTATTTTTTTAATTAGGTTATCTCATTGATATACCATATAATCTATATTATTATTGGATACAACATAATTTTCATGATTTTAGCACAGGGGAATGAAATATTTCATTGTAATATTATTGATCCACTACTTAATAATTATGGGATAAGTAGTCCAATTAAAGGACGGTTGACATTTACCATGAGAGAATAAATTTATAAATTTTTATTACATAGATTCATTCTGAGACTTTACAGTTTCTATTTTTTTAATTAATTGAAAATGTTGGGTGAATATTTCCATGAGATTCTTTCTACAACTCCCATATCTATTAGTTTATCATTGGGAAAATCATTACCTTCCCATTTTATTCATTTTTTACTCTATTAATATAGTTTGATTCCATTAACTAAATCCAAGAAGTATGTTTTGAATATACATAAAAAATAATCAGAGTAAGAAATAAAATAAAATCAATCCCTTGACTTCCCAAATTATTAAACCATAATTTTAACATATGATATTTTGGCTTCATCCCACATCACATTTAGTTAAATTTATATTGATTAATGTCCCACAAATTTTTTTAAAAATATAAATATATAATTTATTATACCCTAATTTGATACTAACTATGTTGACTGAACCATATGTACATATTACATCATTTTATAGGAAAATTAATTACATCTCATAAAAAGTCACAACCCAAAATCAATATCATTATTTACAGTAGTAATTAGATTCATAAAAAACATATTTTATATACATTCTTCATCATATCCAATAAATATTTTTCTAACATGATACCCTTATAGATACACCACATATCATACACTTCATCGTGAAATGGGAAATAGAAATATAAAAAATGCGAAAGCTAAGACTCTCAGTAATGGTAAACATAGGAGATAAGTGTCAAATATCATTAGTGGATATAAGATGAACACGTGGGTATTAGAACATACACAACATGCATGAAAAATACATATGAAAATCATACCTAATAAAACATGGAGTATAAATCATGATTCAAGATATAATGATTTTGAATAATATATTAAATGTGTTATAGGTGTGTGGAAACATGTGTCTATATTCCAGAGACATTTGAACATAACACAAATATATTTATTAATATAGAGAAGTGGTATATAGATTTATAATTTCTATAAGTATATGAAATCATTTCCATTATTAATGTATTATACCAAAACCATTTTAATATATTTTTCAGAGTCTTATGTAGATTGGGATCACCCCCATCACCATTAATATTTGACGGAATTGGTTCACTCACCAGTCATAGTTGGGTAATCTCATAATATATAAATCATCAAAATTTAATTGGAGGGATATATATTTCCATTTAAAACCATCACATATATGATAAAAATATATATTTATGCTACATAAACCTAAAAACATTAGAAACTATATCTTATAATAATTAACCCAATTGAAAGGATTTTGTTTCCTGAAAAAAACTATAAATCATTACAATTTTTTATCTATTGAAAGAAGCTTGATGATATAATTAAATAATTTCCCAAATAAAGTATTAAATTTGTTAAATGAAATTTATTATAAATTTCATACAGATTATAATAATAATATACAATTACATTATGAAATTAGAATAAACCCCCATTTAATTTTAAATAATATTTATTTTTAAATAAATTAATTTATAAAATTATGAGAATTATAAAATTAAAAAACATGATTACATAGAGTTTAATATTTATATATGACACTAAAATACATTTTTAAAAATACTATCACGTGATAAATATTTAAATATATATATATTCTAATCATTCTTTTATAAAAGACGTTATGGAAAATATAAATTGAGCTATTTGGAAATTGTTAAAAAAATATAATAATAATTATTTTTTAAAGAAAGTGAAGGAATATACGATCTAAACTAATGAAATAATATATGTATATATAAATAAATTTAAAAAATAAATAATATGAACATGGATGATAAATATTCTGAATTAAATAGATTCTATATGGTTTCCAATATACAAAAGAGATTATTTGGTTAAATTTTTTACTAAAGGAAAGTGAAATTGTATGAAGACATGTTAAAAATACATATAAATAGATGATATGAAAATATATTTGGCTCAAAATAGAAAATATTATATAATTTCGTATAATAAAATCAGTTATTTATATATTCTTTATTTAAAAGTGAAATTGGAAAAAATCCCTTACCTCGGAAACCATCTTGGTCAGACATATTCTAACTACCACTTCAATAAATTTTGGTTTATTAATTTTATGTACAAGAACCATATTATTTACTATTTTAAATAATTCCATCCATTTTTTATTTATTACTACCCATATAAATGTATTTAATTTTTAATATTAATATATTGTTGTCAATTGTTATTTTTTAATGCACTCATTTATTTTGTGTTTATATACCTTTCTCTCTGATCATGGGTTCATCATCATGAGGATGATCAATAAGATATTGTATTTTGTTTATAATGTTGTGGAGTCTCTTATTAATTTCTTAGAACTTATGGTTACTATTTTCATGGAACTCTTAAAATAACCTTTTCTATTGATTATTGAATAAAATAAGAATTGAATTTATTGGTCAATATTATATTAAATATTACTATGGTAATGTTAGGGAAAATTTTATATGATCATTATTGCATCATATTATAGTTATTTAGGTTTTCTTACATCCATAATGTAAATATTTCAACAGCATTCATTTAGTTTTTAAAACCTACCATAACAAAAAAATGTTAAAATTATATAAGGAGTATGAAAATGTAATTGTATATTAATAATATAATATTTAGATAAGAATAATTAATTTATTAAAATATAATAATATTTATTAATCAAATTCAAGATGAGGTGGATTATTAAGATAAATAAGAATCAAAAATGATATGGTAACACTTACATTGAATGCATGATAATCCTTACAAAGACCCATTGGAAAATTAGGGATTTTGGAATTATTCAAATGACAAGAGTCTCCAAAATGGGATAGGGTTTTTGGTTATATAATATTTATAAGTAATTTATATAAATTTGAAGGGATGTTTCTTTATGTGGGGATAAGGGGGAATTTAAAATGTGATATAGGGTTGCATTTTTATGAATATTCCTTCCTTAATATAATATAATGTCATTTTTAATGAAATTGGATATAACGTGGAAGAAAAATGAATAAAAATAATATTTTGTTCAAAAATAAACTTATAAAAACATTTATAGACAATGTATGTTTTTATTCAATGACCTTGTCACATAATTTATCCATTTTACCTCATTTTATCACTATTGTTGTAACAAATATTTAACTTGGTAACTTATGTTAATGAAAAAAATTGAGTTTGAAATTATTTTATATATTTAATGTGATGATTCAAAATAGAAATTATATTTTATTGGATTCAATTTCTAATAATGATGAAAATAATTTTTTTATTATTTCATAAATTATAAAATTATTATTTTTTAAATAATTTATTTTCTAGATTAAAAATTATTTTATTGTTATTACTTACTATGTAATAATAAAAAAATATTAAATCATTGTTTTCATATACATAAAAAATTCCTGGAAATGAAATAATTATGAAATAGAGTTCATTTTAATTTATTAAAACAAAAATACATAACTTATAGAAAATATCATTTGTTGAAAAATATGTCTTTTAACATTAAATTATTTTATTTTATTTAATAAATATAAATATAATTTTTAATCATTTTTCTATATATACAAAGAACACATTCAATTAAATCTCATAGTTTGTGTGTCATAAATTTATCTTTAAAAGAATATAAGAGCAGAAATATTTTTTAAGCTATACATTTTTGTTCAGCCAAGAATAATTACACGTGAATTCCCTATAATTAATTATTTTTAGTATGTTATTATTTTTTATTAGTAATCATTAATTAATATATATTTACAAATACCATTTTATCAATTTTTAAAGTTAAAATAATTAAAATATATATATAATTGATAAAAATAGTTTCTATTGAATAAATTGTACATTCATTAGTGAATTAATAAATATAAATTTAATTTTAAAATAATTTTATTTTGATATTATTCATATTTTAACACTTCTATTTAATTTTTAATTAGAAATTTTTTTATATATATTAGATTTTTTATACTCAACCATATTAAATCATTATTCTCTATTCATTCGTGTGGTGTGTATAAAAAGAAATAGAACACAGAAGATTTATTTTAAAAGAAATAAATATTAAAATCCTAATCTATTTCAGTGAGAGTCTTATATTCAACAAAAAAATATGATAAAAAATATATCCTAAAATGAGATATTGTTTGTTCACATTTGTGCATGTACTAGATTTTGAAAAATCAATATGGCAATATGTAATGGTGAGGAGTCTATTTTATTAATTCAAAACGTTCTTAGATTTAATTTCATCGAAAAATATTTTCTAGACAAAAAATTCTACTACACAGGGATATGATATATTAGTTTTCACTGTAATTGAGTAAAAATGAGAATTATGTAGTTGGGGGAGTACTTTTCTTACTATTGGATGTATAGAATAATGAATGTGTTTTGGAGTTATTCACAATGTTCAAACAAGATAATATAACAGAACAATATATTAAAAAATCATTTATGGTGGATTTATTACACTTAAATACCTTAAACCATTAGAAGGACACCTCTTTGTATATGTTATTAGTATTGAAAGATAACCTAGATTTAGTCAATTATGTAACATTTCCTTTATCACTATGTCGATAAACATTATGTTTATGAATTAGTGTACATGTACATAATTTTATATGTTTTGGTATTATTGAATAAGGTAATACATATTTCAAAAAAATCATGTTATGAATATATGATTACAAGATAAATTACTTGTTGGATTTCACAATGAGACAATTAATTCATGCCCCAAAAACGATCTAATGTCTTATTGATTATTATATATATAACAAAACCATGTGTAATGAAAATATTGTAAATTGTTGTTTTCAAAATCTATACTTAAACCATGGGAATCATATCACCAAAAAATTGATGCGTTACTTCCGACTAAAACTGAGGTTGAATAGATTATTTATGTCATCTATAATAAATAAATCAATTTCTTGTAATGTAAAGAGATCAAGGAAAAAAATATGTTAACACACACGGTTGATTCATTTTCATATAAATATTTTGAATAGAGACAAATATTATTCACCCATGATACTTGTAATGTCTTACTAGTTTTGGTGATTTGGGGTTTTATCTTGTTTAAATACAAGTTAGGTGTGACCAATAATACATAGTCATTGGTTTTTGTTTAATATATCCTTCCCCTTTAGTTATGTATGACTTTATCATTTTGGTTAATTTTTATATATACTGTTAGACAATGAGAACATTGGGATAAAATTTATATTTTTTTCAACTATTGATTGATGAGATATATGAATTTTTGGTGGACATTTTGTTATTTTTTTACTCAATATGTAATGAAATGGTTGGACAATGGGTTCTTTTCAATATAAAATTAATGAATTAATTTTATATAAAATATTTTTGGTAATAGTTTAAATTACCAATATTTTGTGGCCATATGTCAATATAATTTAGAAATAAATAGTTATTGAGAACTATATAATGTTGTAACTCATTGGTCAAATGTTGTTTCATCCTATATTAAAAAAATTTAAAATTAAAAAAAAATTTATTTTGATGTAAATAGAGACTGTGTCCCATCTCAAAAAATTATTGTAGTTGTTCAAAAGATATCATTTTCAGCATAAAAAATTTAAAATATGTTTGTTTTTGAAAACAAATTCTCCATTATTTCATTCCATTTCAACTAAAGATTTCAAATTTTGTTATAAAATTAAATGTAATTATATTTTCTATAAACTGCACTACATGAATGATTACACATGAACCAATAAAAATTTAATGAAAATTGATACAATTATGTTTTATTATATGTTACAGATTATTTTGGGAATCAACTATGACTCCCTTACAAGAGTCCACTCCTCAATACCCTTTCTAGTGTGTCACAAGACCTTAGGAACACATTTCTAACTTCTAGAGTGTGTTGACATGCACCGAGGATCTAAAGTGTTACTATGCTTGGACTCTACCACAATATTAGAGAAATAAATAAGAGATACAACCATACCCCATCCCAAATATAATGATAGTATGAAAAATCCAATATAAATTTACATTATATAACAAAATAATATACAAGTACATAATCATTAATTAATGAATCACAAAATGAGGTGATCAGACATAAAAATTAAACATCAAAAAAATAAATAATATATTAAAATTATTTAACCTTATTTACTCTATCTAGGATATTCCTCTTGAACATAGATAATTTGGCATATATCATACATATTACTATAATCATGAGGTCTTCTTAGATTCCAAAGGGTCTGTTATAACCATGCATGTTTTTGGTAAAATTTAGTAGCTTGCCAACAAAGGTGTATTTAATATAGCCTATAAATATAGTTTATACACATGTGATTTTCTCATTATAATGAATACAATTTGGTAGAATGTAAAATAATCACTATTAACCCTCTGGTTCTGAGGTGACACCTAAGTCTTACTATACTTAAATTTTCTAGTAATTGATAACTATAATAATAATGCATAACATCAGGGGTGATGACACCCCACCCTAAAAATTAGTAATCATATTATAAACATGGGGAATGAAACCATGCCCTAGAATAATATAGTACATTGTAGTAGAATTGAGACACACCCTTAAAACATATATTAGGTGAATGTGGAAAGAATCCCATCAATATAATCACATATCCCATCATGGAATATGTTCCCTAAGAAGGAATTATAATATATATTCGTTGTAATGGTTCCCCACCCATACTATAAACAGTGAAAATGTCACCCCACAACAGAATCATATAACAACATGGGCAATTAACACGCCATTCTAAAATAATAACACTCATGGGGAGGAATAAATTCCGGCACAAAATTCCATCAATTTGGAATAATACTATAACCTAGAACCATATATCCCATTAGGGAATTATTTCCCAACATGGGAGTAAAAACATATACCAATGGAAATGGAACCCCACATATAATACTACAAGGGTGATAACATCCCAACCTTGAATGATATATCAAATTTTGTAATTACTTACACGATGAGGAAATCATATTACATATCATATATATTTGTGTAATTCAATCTATAATGTATAATCCTAAAAAATAAATTAAAAATATTTTAATGACAACCATATAAGGTTACTAGATATACAATAGGGTTTTTGTTTCACAAAATATTACCCACATCTCATGAAACATATCAACACCCATCTAAATACCTAAAAAATCTTATTGCGACAATCTTGGTCTCAAAATCACATTAGATAGAACACATTGACATTTACATGTCACCTATATGAACATTCACTAGGGACCCTCAGAACCATCCCATTATCTTCTCATCTATACCAATCCATATCCAACACCATAAAATTTATTCACAACACATATAGGCATTCTTGACCCTAGCCTTAGAATTTTTATTGAGATCTTAATCCAATTTACCATATCATAATGTGGTATTATAATCCATGGAATATCTCAACACTCTCTCAATAAACATTTACTTATCTCAACGTAAATTCATATAGACAACAACAAAAACCCCTACAAAGATCTCCTCTCATATCTCCCTAGGAGATCTAAAAATATGTCACCTATAGGTAACCCTCCCAACATACCTCATCAATACATGAGTATTTATTCAACCATTTTCACTCACCACGACCCAAATCCACCATAATATGTTTTATCCCCAATGTTTTTTGGATGAAAAACCATTAAAACCATAACCTCTTAGTATAATACTATCATACACACCCATCAATCCACAAGAAACTAACCTGTGATATACAAATATCATTTATGTCATTAAGATCCATACCATGTCTTTTGTAAAAACAACATAAATATTTACCCCTTGGTGACATTAGAATCATGAAACTCTATCATCATCAACATTACTACAGATCATTCTCAAAAACATAGGGGATCAATGAAGATCTCACTCTATGAAAAAAATTCTCATTTCTCCCTCCACAACACTCTAGGTTTGAGATGTCATAGACAATTTATTTATAGTCAATCAACAACCATTATTGTCCAAGAATTTAATATAATACTCAATGATCAACTATAAAGCTAGAAACATAAATCTACCAGAGTTAGATTAAGTAAATTATACATTTTTTATAAATTTTCAATCAGAGAAATGTGGGGACACCACATATTTCATGACGATAAAATATTCATAATGATTTTATAGATTTCCATCAATAATATCCCTCAAAATTGATGTTTCATTATTTACAAGATCTAGATATCCCCGTTAAAGTATCTACATGAATGATCTAAGCCCATGTTTACTCCTATGATCCAATCTTATTCTAAAATGCATATATAATTATGTATAACTATTTATGATTAATTTTTGAATATTATTTAATATGTAATAAACCCTAAAATGTTCATTCATTATAAATATAACACTGAATCCTCAATAAATTATATTCCAAATACTTATTCCATGATCTTAATATTCCTACATGTTGAATCCCCATCACGCTACATCGACCTAATACAGAACTTCATGCCAAAGTGGTGGAAAACCATATAAAAATTAACGATGCAAATTAAATACAATTATCGAGGTGTAACAATGTGTAATCATCATAATAAGACATAATCGATCCAATAAATATAGAATGGATGCCAGAATTGATTTAAGTGTTTGTCATTTCACCTTTAATTATGTGACACTTATGTTATATTTCCCACTTTTCCCACTTTTTGATTTTTATACAGCACATTAATGATGATTATTATTATATCACAAAAATTATTAGGAATTGAAATTCTATCTAAGACGTATTCTTTAATGGTACTTATGATTCAAATGATAATAAAAATGTAGGGATAATTTGTTATAATCTGTCAATTTATGATGATAGTTTATGATAATGTTTCCAATTATGAAATCTTATGATATACCTCCAATGAAACTCAAGATTTTTATCCTCTTATTATTTCTTCAGTACATATTTTTTTCTTTAATTTATATCACATTAAGTAATCATGGGACTAGAAATCATTTTTAATTGAAAAATAAACTTATTGCTAACTTTTATAAAAAACATTTTTTCTCTTTATCTATATTTTCTAAAAGTGTTTTCAATTGTTTTTTAATAGTATATAATGATGGTTTAAATATATTTTCACCCATGATTGAATTTTCAAAATAAATGTTTTAAAAAGAATGTAATTTTTTTTCTAAATGTTGTTATTTATTTTACAATTGTATGAAAGGAATGTTTTCATTCTATATATAAAACATGAACATAATTTATAGATTTCATGACCACTCATCCAGTTGAAGGATAATTTTCTGGTTTTAAATTTCATTTTCCAGAAGAATGTTTTCTATAATTGTTTTATTTTTATTTTTTTTAATTTTAATGAAGTTATTTCAAAGTGGATAGGGTCATGTCCTTGTGAAATGATCCATGAAATTTTTTAAAATAATCTACAATTTATGATTAAACCCATCTATGGTTACTAATATTTAATAGGGGTATTATACAATTATACCATGCTTATTCATTCGCTAGTAGTTGTATGATTGTGTTGATAATATTTTCATAAAAACAATTTTGTTTTTAAGGTTTATGTTATGATTAAAATTTTAAGATCTTGTGGAACACATTTATTTAGTTTTTATTATGCAAGGGGTGGACCTAAAATTATAAATCCCATAAAGAAATTGTGTATGGATGGGTATCATTTGAGATAAAAAGTACTTGAATATAGAGTGATCCAAATTCATTAAGGGGATTTGTCTACTATAGTAGCCTTAATAATTAACCATTGATACAATTATGGTTTGGGTAGTGAAACCAATCTACTATTATAGTCTTTATAGTGATCTTAGACTACTTTGGAATTCATTTTATATTCTTATGTGTATATAAAAAATTATTTCTTATTCTATTTTTATTCTCTCATGGCTTATGTTCTATGATTCCTTCATGACTCATGTCATATGAACCATTAATATTTATACCATGACTCCAAATTATAACCTATGATATACAGATTTTATTTTATAAATTAAATTCTCATTTTTTCATTCCCATAGTATAATTTAATGTTTATGTGATCATTGATATCTCTATTGATTATCCTTAGTGAGAATTTGAGCTCATGCATCCTTATGTTTTCTTTCCCAAAAATATAATGAAAATTATTTAGTATGATATGTTTTAAATGGGTTCAATGTATGATGAAATTTATAGAACATGATTTATTTCACTTAAGAACTCTTTTTTTATACATGATTCTAAAGACACTAGAAATATTTGATTCTAGAATGAATCATAATGGTTTATAATTTGTATTAAACTAATAAGATGTAATAACATTATATTAAATATATGGGTCACTATAGTATGTATCTAAGCATTTTTTAGTTATCATTTATAATCTAATATAAGATAACATCAATGAGATCCCATAAGATAATTCAATATATAGGATAATTTACAATTTTATTGTAATGAAAGGAGTATAGTTTTGCGAGAAAGTATCCCAATTTGGATAAAATAAGTGTATGTGGGTTTGGTGCAGATGAAAATAGGGTAATAAACCTTGAAAGGGTTCGAATATTATATATTATTTAACTTCTTTTTACTTGTTTATTATGCTATTACTACTTACCTAGTTTTACTCTTTTAGGGGATATGATTTGGTTAATCCACATTTTCTATAAGAACTATCTTGATTTAATAGAATAGATGATGACCATCAGAGGCATGGGATAAGCCTATGGTTTCAATGAATTTAATAATTTTACATAGTTTAGACATTCAATGAAAACATTTCATGATAATAGTATTGATAATTAATTAAATGTTTTTTGTTTTCATACTAACCATTTTTTAATTAGTTAAGTATGTAAAATATAACAATGAAGTTGAATTTTTAATAGGTATTCTCAATTACTTAAGTACCTTATTTGAGGTTTGTTTTATGAATTCCTATATAGCAGTCATAACATAAATGAATGTTAATTCATATCCTCAAGTGTTATGTTTTAAATTATTAGTGAATACTAATAATGGTATGATGATTGCGTCTCAATTATATTATTAATATATGATTGGAATTATTGGGAATGTGTTTCCTGTAGATCTCATTATTCACCCTCTGGTTGAATTTGATATTATCGTAGGCATGAATTTACATTTATTTCATATATCCAACCTCAATATATGAGGTAAGGAGATCAATATATATATATTCCAAATAAACATATGATCATCCATCCATCTGATGATATATATGAACATCCAATGGACATGAGATCCATTTTATAGACCATGATTTCTATTTAAATTTTTCTTTCTCTCAAATGGTTGAAGACAAAGATTACTTCAATGATTTAAATTTTCAATATAAGATTATAGATTTATTTAAGGAATATATTCCTAGACTTTCACTTAATTGTTATTTCATTTTCTCAATTGAACTGATAAAAAATTATACACTTATTTCAATGACTCTATATAGAATAAAATCAATTGTGTTACATGAATTGATGAAGAAAATCAAGGATAATCTTGACATGAAACGTATTGATAAAAGTATTTCCCCATGGGGTTACCCAGATATCGCTGTTTTATAGAATGAATGATCAATGTGAGCCTACATCTATTATTAGTCATATAATAAGATCAGAATCAAACGTAGGTATCGTCTTCCCCTTATTGATGGTTTTTTTGATCATTTATGTAGATCTCAATACTTTTACAATATTATCCTTCACTTTGGATATCACTAATTTAGGGTTAATAAGGAGAATATACCCAATATAGAATTCGATACAAGCTATGGACACTATGAATATATAGTGATTCCATTTTTTAATACTAATTCCCCTACAATCTTCATGTATTTAATGAACATATTCTTTAGATATTAGTTTGATCATTTTTTGAAGTATTTATAGATTATATTATTATACATAAAATTTGAAAAATATTATCATGAAGATCATTTCGGGATTTTATGGAACACCATATTAAAGGATATTTTTAATGAAAAAAATTCATATTGTAATTTTTTATACAAAAAGATTCATATTCATGTCATGTAATATCGAGATATAATATATCTATGGATCCATAAAAGATGAATGTTATTAAACATTGGAACAAACCAACCAAGAAATCAATGATTCATAGTGTTATTTTATTGAATGGATTTCAATGAAGTATTCAGGAAACTTTATTGAGACTACCCAATACATTGAATATGTTATATCTAAAGGGAGAAAAGTTTCCTTCAACAACTCAATCTGAATAAAATTTCATAGAAATAAAGAGAAAGATTTTTAATGCAGCAGTGCCTATATTACCTAGAAATTAAAGTGCATTTTTAATCAATATTGTATTTTAATAGTAATGTTAGGGATTCCTTATCATTTAGACCAATTTGGTGATATATTATTCCACATTATAATTGAAGGTGTATGATATAAAGTACCCAACTCATGATTGAGAGTTTATTGCAGAAATTTTTTATTAATGATATATTGGTGATATCCTTATATACAAAACATATGAAGTATATAAGGATCATAAAATTTTAATGTATATATTTACATATAAAGATTATAATATGAACCATAGAAGATGGTTTGATATAATTTTTTGTTATAATTCTATTTGCATTACTCCCTTAGGAGGGAGAATAAGGTGGAAGATGCTCCCGAGTCAAAAGGATCATTCTACCTTACCAATTATGATGGTAAAAAATAACCAATATTTATATATTTTTTAGGGATTGATCTGAACATATTTATAGAATAGGGGAATTATTATCTTTCTAAAATGAGTGTTCATCTATTTATCCATGTGATTATTAAGGAGGCATAAAAGAAGATGTTGACAATAGAATATGGTTAGAAATGTTACTATATTAGAACTTGATAATGATTGAATTAAATGGTTTATTAACTTTGTATGTGTTCCATATATACCATATTACAAGGATTTATTTTATGAGTATCATAATTTTTCGTTCATTTTTTATCCTAGAATTATGACGTTGTATAATGATATGAATGAATACTTATGGTGGGAAAACATGAAATATGTTAATGCGTGCATATCTCAGTGCATGGAATTTAGAAAGTTAATTATAATTGATATAAGTATAAGGGGGAGTTATAAAAGTTACCCATATTAAAATGTAAATTGGAAAACATAATCATGTATTTTGTTTCCAGACTCCCCAAAACATTTAAAAGACATCATTCAATTTGAGATTTATTCGATCACCTTATTAATTTTTTTCAGTTCATTTCTATTGTAGAAGATATATTTATTAATAAAAAATGATATGATATATAGTAAATAAGTGTTAATGTTTCATGGGGAACCCCATTCTATTGTATCTAATTAGGATCTTATGTTTATCTTGTTGTTCTGGTGAAGTCGTTAGTAGGGTCTGGATATATGGGTATGTTTTAGTTCATATTATCATCCCTATATAGATGCAAAGATGGAAAGAAATATTAAATACATAGATAATATACTAATATTTCATTCCATGTATTTCAAACGTGGCTAGGATCAACCACTTGTAATTTTTTGAGTTTTATTACAAAAACAAAGTTCACAATAGTATTGATACTACTCTATATGAATCCATATATAGACAGAGGTGTATAACTGTAACTTGTCAAGATATAGTTTGAGAAACCAATCAATTAGAAAATATATAGAAACCCGACCCAAGTATGCTCCAAGTAGAGATATTTTATAAATTGCATTGGCATAACAAATGACTAAATCACATCCCAAAGTAATGAACAATTTAGTAATCTTGGTAAAAATGAATCATTCATGAGAAAATATTATACAAATTAAAATATATTATTTTCTAAACAAATTCACAGATGATAAAATTACTCCATCTAGTATATCATTTCTTATCTATCATTATATACTTATTGAGTTCCTAGAGAAATGAAATATAATAACTTTGGGCCCAAATTCCTTGTAAGGGAAAACTATAGTGGCAGAAATAATAAATCAATGATAATAATAAATATGGGAAGCTAATAAATAAAAACATAATCCATTCAAATAACTTGATAAGGAAAACTAAATATGGAAATTTATGAAACTGAAACACATGTTATTTAGTTAATTAACTGAAAATGAAATGAATCCACATATATATCGCTGAAATATATCATGGATAAATAATAACTGAATCAAAATAAAAAAAATACTTAATTATTAGTCTCCATGTTTCCTATGTACATGGAAACATTGTTGTCAAGAACGTTCTCATGATAGTTTAAAATTTTCTGGTTATAATACAATTTGGTTTGTTTAACATTAAATCTACTATCAATACATTTCAGGAGATTGTTTATAACTTAATTGTTACAAAAAGAAGGTTTTTTCCGACCTGATTTCATCCCATGGGACTATTGATGCATGGAGGTGATTCCATTAACTAGTTCCCAACACATAGAGCTTACCTTAAATGGTCCCCAAACTATGTCTTACATGTACCAAGAATTATTAATATCGAATTATTGATAAGACCTTCCAAATATCGATATTGAATAAAGGATACATATTTATCAATATTTACCCAAATCATAAAATAAATATCAACATAAAAAACAATATGAAAATTGATAAATAGATTAGGAAATAATCATATACACCATAAATGATATGGATATTAAGGGGGAATTCAATGTCAAATGATCATAGTAAATTGAATATTACAAGGGAACTAAAATGAATCAAGGAAGTAAATGTGAATATAAATACTATCCTTGACCAAATAAATCATATACCCTACAAATGGATATTAATGATTTTATTAATAAAACATATCACAAGTTTACTAAAATAAAGGGTTTCTTTCACTGATAAATATAAATAATATAAATGTTATTTTAAAAGCATTCTTGAGGTAAATTTCTTTTTTATTTTGAAATAAAAATAAAAATTGTTTTTATTGAAAATATATTTTAAAAACATATTCCACACAAATCACCTTTTAAACATTCAAAGTAAGCATCAATGAAATAATAGTAGGTAATTATGTACATACTGTATGAGGTAAAAATATTATTCCATTTTCTTAGTAAAAAGGTTAGAAAAGTGACTTATTCAGAGAGTGATAAGAAAATTCCATTGAAAACATTCATAAACGTAAAAGGGGTAAAAATATATTTTATAAATCCTTTTTATAAATTATAAAAAACGTTTTTTAAAACCTTTTTATAAAAATGGGTTTTGAGATGAAAACAGGTTCTCTGACTAAAGAGATAAATAAATTCTTGTTTTTAGAAAAACATTCTATAAAATACATTGATTGTGAATGTATAAGGAAATGGTAATAATACTTGAAAAATTTCATGAATAACCAATGATGTGGAAAATAAAATGGATTAAGTAAAATGGTCATATAATTTTCTAGAATGGAAATGAAATATAATTTAAATTATTCTTGAGGAAAATTATCATTAAACCTTCCAATGTGTCTCATACCACATTGAAACATTATATATCGTTAGATCATGAATGAATAACATTAAATTTATCATTATAATACCATGAAGATAAAATTATTAAAGATATAATATATCAAAAGAATTGGTATATACACCACACAAAATAAGTAAGTGCTTAACATGAAATTTATCACATAGATGTAAATGTGAGATGAAAATCCCTTACCTTGCATCGATGTGTTATCATGTGTATATATATTCCTAAATAAAAAACATATGTTAATTATTTAATTTCTTGAGAAACATTTTTATTTTATGATAAATTTAATTTCACTTCTTACCGCGGTGTATGAAATTACTTAATCAATTATTTTTATGTTGGGTGTTTTGACCAAATTTGGTATATTTGTCACAAAAAAATTTTGTATGTCAATTATGGTCAAATGTATAATTATATAACATCACTAAAATAATAATATTTACATAATTATAATATTAATACATCAATTATAATTTTAAAACCAATCATTAACTTTGGTTATGAAAAATTAACCAACGTTAAAAACAATGGAGATGATAGGTCGTACGTATACATGAGTAATGTTCCCATTTTTCAATGATCGTTATGGGAAAAATGTAAGTAGAACTTTATATTTACATAATGAAAATTATATAATAAATACCATGTAATTTAATCATATATAATTATATATATAATTCCGTTGATGTAAAAGGAATCACATTGTGTCGAGGAGTCGGTAATATGCACTTTCACGAAATATGTTATCACTTTTTTAGTTTATGAAATGATAATTAATATATATATATAATATATGAATTATTTTATTAATATCATATATATGTATTCTATGTTACATATTATAATTAAATCCATCTTTTATACATTCTATATTTCATGTTATCAAATCTCATTTCTCTTAGGAGGCTTAGTCAGTTGTTCCACTAACTATGTTATCGTAATTACACAAAATATAAAGTATAAGGGTATTTTTTATAAAAAAAAATTAAATAGGTATAAACACATAAGAAATATCATATATAACATATATAAAGATATTTCCCATCATAATGATCACCCACGAGAAGCAGTCAATGAAAAACTAACAACTTCATTTCATGAGGTGGTAATTCACTGTACACATAATCTTTATGACAGCTTACCATTAGATAGAAGTGTGTGTATGTATAGATATAAATCATGACATAAAAAATCTCTGTATATTTAGGATATTGGTTCTGTTATAAAATCATGGAATAAGGAGACATGAGTGGGTGATGAATTGATATGAAACGAAAGAGAGTGAGAAAGATATTACCTCTTATTCGCATAACTCCTTTTGGTTTACACCAAAGGGATTCCATAAATGGATTTCATTGGAAGGAATTTATTCTGGGATTATGGTATCGATTATGAGGATCTATTTTTTAATATATTGTTTAAGCCAAAGATTATTGAGATCTTTGAGGATGTGGGAGGAGAGGATTCTTTTTTATAGCGGAGGAGGAGTTCCCCTCTGGTTAATTTTGGAAATGGGAATTCCACCCGTAGTTTTTCTATTGAAATTGGTTCTAATAATGGTCCAAAATTGATAAAATGGGTTATTTGTCCTAAACAATTCCATAAAACCTATTTCGGATAAGTTTCAACATCATTCGGCCCTTAAGATTATTGATTAGTCCCTTACTAAGATTAATTTATCCCTAATCATTGTGATTAATTTTAATTTCATTCACTAATAATTTTGGTCAAAAATAAATTTGGAATTATTATACCTTATATATTATAATTATTAAAAATATTTATTTCATTTTTTCCAATTTAAAATCATAGAAGTGGAAAATTAAATTTGAATTTAATCCCAAAAATGGGATGATAGAGAAGGAACATTCAAAATTCAACTATGATTTTAAATTCAATTTCAAAGTGACCATGATTAAAATATCCCATATTGTATTCATAAATAAAAATTTAATTTAATTAATATTTTAATCCCATTAAGAATATAATTTAACATTTCAAATAAATTAGATGAAATATACATTTTGAATTACAATTAAGTATTTTTCATTATCGATTAAAAAATGAAACATCATAGAAAAATGCCAAAAATTCACACAAAGATAATTTTTATATTTCTATTTCAATTATTATGTTTATTCTAACATATAATATATATTACAGTTCCCAAAATTGAATATAAAATATGTTCTCCATTAAATGTTTTTAAATGTTCCTTATTAAAAAATATATTATTTTATGCATAAAATTGGGGTTTTTCTTATCTTATTCCCGTCAACACAATTATAAAAATATAAAAAAAAATTATCTAATATATAATATATATATATATATATTAAATTAATATAAGTAACTAATTTTAATTAATTTAATTTATTATGATAAAAAATCTTTGTGTGCAAAAAAATAGTTTTATATAAAAACATTCCCATTATATTGAATTTGTTCTCATATTAATTTATAATTAATTAGTAATGAGTGAATTATTTTCATGTTTTTTAAACAATATATTTTCAAAATTTAGTTAATCATATTCATAACATCTAATTTAACAGTTATGTTCTATCTTATTATAATAATATTTTTAGAATATATAGTTGTTATGTTAAACTATGTATTGTGTGTAACGCAAGCCATCAAAGTAGCTCATTATTATGTGTGCCCTATGATAACTCAATTTCATGTGCATTGTAAACTATAAAATATGTTAAATTTATTAAAAATATTTTATATATTATAATTCATGGGTTATTATATTCTCTTACGCACTTGGTGTTGCGTGTCATACAAGTTATCAGATACAATGTTCACACATTAGATTTTCAATGCATTGCATCCTCCCCACCTTAATCAAATTTCATCTTCAAAATTCAAACTCAATCATGGTGATTAATTTTTATATATTTCTTATGTTTAAATAAAACATCATGAGAAGGGTTCATATGAAATCCTCTATAAATGTTAGAATTGGATATATAAAGGTCACTTAGAATAATATACAACTATTTCACTAAGTAGATAAAAATTAGTGGTAAGTAGAGATATGTACATAGTGGAAAATAATACATATTTATATAGAGTGATTGAGGAAATCATTCACCATAAATTGAATGATCAATGAAATGTAGGGACCTTCAAAGGCATAAATTTTTGAGGATTTTGAAAACCATTGGATCAAGAAAAATTAAAGTATTCAGAAATCATATTATTTCAATATAATTTTCATAATGTTGAGTAATTATTTTACTTCATAAGAATATATGGAAATATAATTACTTCATAATTTATATAAACACAATTTTTATCTTTTTTTCTTTTATAAATTTCCAATTCATCCATTGTATCAAAAAATGGATATCTAAAAATTACCATTCATGCATGAAACAATAAAATACTATTCTAAAGGATATTAGGGGTCATAAATGAGTGAAAAGAAAAACTATTTGTCTTTAAATATTTTTGAAATCCAATACAGTAATTTCAATAATCTCTAAATCCTAAAAGTTACACTACTAGTTAATCATAAATATTTATTCATAAAATTGTTTAACAAAAAATAATGACATAATAACAAGGAAATTGTGTTATTCAATGGTTGGTGTGAAACCCTTATCATCCTTTGGTCATGGGGTCACAACCATCTTCCTTGAAATACTTGATTGGTTTTCCCCTAGCATACATTTTTTCCTTTTCTAAAACCATGTTAATATAATTTCAAAAGTAAATATAATGGGATACGTAATATTTTGTCAATAAATATCAAATAGTATTTATTAAAACCCTAAAACATATATACTTCATCCATTTAATTTCCAAATAGGGGTATCCTTGGAATAAGATTTATACATAATATCATTTATATATATAAGGTCCACGACTTAAACATCACATAATCTTGAGATAACTCAATAATTTGACTTTATTTCACATCGAGTATCTTTTAAGGTTTAGTGAATTAGAAAATTAGGTGTTTAGTCATACATAACAACCTAAATACTATAGTTATAAAATACTACTCACCATCCATTTTTATAATAAAATATATACTCTTAAAAAGAAACATGGTTTCGTTTCAAGTTTACAGATCATGAATTTCCCTTTATCCTATCCTTGACTCTATTCTTTATTAAGTCCAATGATAAACATTTCAAAACATGGGATGAGAATAAAAATCCCCGTAAGCAATTTGGAAAGAAAGAAAAATTATATTCGTGGGAAATCATTTAAACCATGAATAATTTATCATAAAGTATTAATTTTCCTTATTAAGATCTATTAATTACACTTCACTAAATATAAGTTAATTACTTACCATTTTTTTAATCAAAATATTACCCTCAACAACATATAAATCACATATAACATATAAAGGTAACTTGGGACATAATCATACATAACTATAATAACCATAAAATCGACTTCCACACATATCACCAAATAGAATAACCTTATGACTGACTTCCATACCTAATGTAATAGAGGTTATAAGGTTACCCCTCATCCTTGGGATTTCATTGAACCACCCATAATTGGTATATCATGTAACAACCTGTCTTTTTCTTATCACATAACCAGACTTAAAATTTCCAAGTACCACTATATAATCATAACACATAAAATATTTAAATTATCAACATTTCACTCATAAAATATCATTCGAAATCACAAGAAATCAATTCAAGGTATTGAAATAGTCAATCCTCAATGAAAACCATTTTCAATATCAAAATTCCCAAAAATTGAATTTGTTATTTTTTTTCATTTTAAAAATAATATGTTTTACAGAGAAATCCAAATATCAAATAACGGTTACTGGAATTTAGAATTCATTGTCGCTGCTTACGTTTAAACCATTTATTTTTTCATTTAGTAAAACACTTCATATTAAAATATTCATTATTAAACCCCATTGAATGAAATTAAAATTCAAAGGTTTTATTATATAATGTATAAAACGGGATAAGTATATTATCAAAATACTCCTCAATGAATGGAGATTGAGATGATGTATGTTACCTTGAGTCTGACTAGTCTCATTTGTTTCTTGTTCTTCCTCTTAATCGAGAATCATCTTTTTATTTATACCAAAATGATTTATTGGGAGTATTTTTCCCCTAAGAGAGGATACTAGGATGAAGGGAAGGATTATAGGAAGAGTTTGGGGAAGGTATTGGCTAAAAAAATGTGATATTGAAGTGTTATTATTTGAAAAGAGAGGGTACATTTTTATAGGGGTGGGATGGGGCATCCGTGGGAACTCTTAAATTATAAAATTAATACAAATTAAATTTTAAGCTTCAAAGGATCCAACATGAGATATTTCTAAGATAATATGATTATAGTTCAAAATCATCTCATCTAATAATTGTTAGAAATTTAATAATTTTATTTTAAACATTATCTTTTTCATCTACCCTTAATTAGTCTCTTTTAATTTTAATTGTGGTAACACCATTTAATTTATTAATATTATGTAAATATTACTAATATGGGGTGAATTTTATAAAAATAGGTAGTTAATTATGTATTAGACTATATAATTGGAACTTGTGATTTTAATGTATTTTTACGATTTTTAAATAATTTAATAAATTACCATTTTTATAAAACATCAATTATGTCAATTATTACACTATTCATTTCACTGAATTAAATAAAATATAAAAAGAGAGAGAAATTCAAACCAAACCATTTAATAGTCTTCTAAAATCTCATGTTCACCTAGAAAAATCACAAATGACATAACTTATGTAATATAATATATATTTTAATTTTATTAATATCATTTATTGGATTCGTTTTTTAATAAAGATATCATAGGATAATCATTGTGTCAATATTAAATTTAATTATTTAATGTCTATTTTTTTAAAAAAAATTACCATGATATAGAAAATATTTTCATATTTTTACTAAATATTTATAGTATAATATATCTATTATAAAATCCAATATTAAAATTGCTTTATTTTGAAGATATTTTTTTATGAGATATTTTCCTTTACCCTAAATTAAAATTTATAAGTGTCATAATCACAACCAAGTGGCATCTGAAGTCCAAATGTTCATCCATAAGTTTGTATTGGTTGGACATATCTCATCTAATCATATTAAGAAAAGTGTTATGGTTGTTTTATATTATTATAATATTATTTTTATCCTTATTTACTTGATTTACTCCTTAATAATGAAAAAAAAATATAATTACTAATTTTACATTTCCTCATTTCCAAAAATAAAAGATGCCTATTTAAATAAATTAGACCTTATGAATCCAAATGTGAAATCTGTTTATTCTGAATTCAAAAAAAATTTGAGAAGTTAATTTAAAATTGATTCCTATTTTCAAAATGAGAAAAAAAAGTTTTTTAAAAGTAAAAACCATAAAAATATTAACATGTGTTTATATCAAATGTCAATACGAAGTTACAACCAATGAAAAAAATGGGACTAAATGATAAAAACATAATCTAAATATAATTTAAACCCAATTAATATGAAATTTTATCAACACAAATAAATTAGAAAAAAGTAATTTTTTAATTAAAACACAATATTTTTCACCATTCATAATAATATGAATTTTATTAGAAAAATACCAAAATTTTAACCAAATTAAAATTTGATGACCCAATTCCAAATAATATGTTTATTTTGTCAAATAAAACATATAATTGTTAAAAAATAGATCTAAAAATGGGTTTCCATCAAAATCTAGAAACACAGCCTTTTAAAAAATAATAGATTATATTATGCTTAAAATTTGATTTATTCTAATTTTAATTATCAAAAATTTAATTATTAAATGTAAAAACATTTAAAAAACATGTGTATACATAATATATTTTTTTTTTCATTATTTCCAATACAATTTCTAGGTATTAACTACCATCTTAAATAATAATAATAATAATAATGTATTATTTTTCTGTATCTCTTGCTCTTGTGTGCAACATATGATTTCGGAAAAACCTGTTATTGCATGTTAGGTATACTCTTGGACAAAGAGTCCATTTTAATGTAAAATTGTTATATTATTCATAAATATTAATATATTTTAAAATTTATTATTCTATATTTATCTGGGATGTTACATCCTTCCCCCCTTTTGGAAATTTCATCCTCGCAATTATATTCACTTATCAAAAAAGTGGGGGTATTTATCCTTTATAAAATTTTCAGATTCCCATGTTTCCCCTCCAACTGTATGTATTTTTCAAAAAAAAGTACCTAAAAATGATTTTATTCCACAAAACATTCTCTCTATGGTAATGAATATGGATTGGTAGTTCCTCATAAGAAATACTCTCTTCCAATAAACTACTTCTAGACTCAAAACATGAGATTGATCTAGAATATACATTCAAAACATTGAAACATGAAAACAATTATTTACCTAGGATGAACTCAGAGGAAAATCCACTTGGTAGGCAATAGAAAAAAACATTCACCATTATTTCATATGGTCTAATGAATAGTGAAATCATCATCCCCTTCATACCAAAATGAATAAAATTTTTACATGAAGAAACTATGAGATAGACATGATAACCAACATAAAACAAAATATACATCCTCTTATTATCCTCATAACTCTTTTTCATAATATATGATTTCATCATGTGTCTCTATATCAACTGAACATTATCTACCACTTCCTCTACCAATTCTGGTCTCATCAACTTTCTTTTACCTACATCATCCGAAAAAAATGGTTTTTTACACCACTTTTAATATAGTTCCTTAAATAGTGTCAGCATCTACTAGAATGAAAACTATTATTATATAAAAATTCAACCAAAGAAATATTTTTATCCCAACTTACTTGGTAATACATTGAACAAGAACATAGTATATCCACCAAGGTCTGCATTGATTGTTCTGTCTAACCATCTGATTGAGGATGAAATGCTGTGTAGAAATTTAATTCAGTGAACAATGAAATATGAAGGCCTCTCAAAAAATTATAAGTGAACCTAGGATCACAATCAGATAAAATGGAGAGAGTAACTCCATGTAACCAGAATATCTATTTATAATATTACTGAGAACCACTAAAAAATATTTAACTTTTTCAAACAAGGACATATCTGTTGGTAAAAGTGCATTTTCTGTTGGTAAAACATTTTACCAACACATATGTCCATGTCACTAAACTGTCGGTAAAAACTCTATTGTTAAATGTTTTTGTGACAGAAAAAATAGCTCTATTACAATTATAATAATACCAACAGATAATATATATGTTGGTTAAAGTGTCCAGCAACAGATTCTAATAACAATTTTTTCTGTTGGTAATAATATTACTAACATATAATATCTACTTATAAATTACATTTTCATAAAAATTAAAAAAAAAATATTACTATTAAAATTACATATTATATTCATTCATTTATCATATATAATTCATCTATATTTTTAATTAAACCAAAAATAATTTACAAGAATGAGAAAACTTGGAAGAAAATTAATTATACTAATAATGAAATTTAATAAAAAATAAGAAATACAAAAAATGCACCAACAGAATCCATCAAACCCAACAATTGGATCCCCCACCCATGCCCTAAGACCAATGAGCCATCACACTCCCAATAGGACCCCCCCCCCCCACCCGTCCCTGCTCGACGACCAGTGAGACAGGTCCTACTACCCCACAGCCTTCAGTGCACCAGCACCAGTGAACCATCCATGCCTAAGGACCAAAGAGCCACCTCCAACACTAGTGAGAAACCTCAAGTAGCAGCCTTCAACTCCAAGATCTCAACCCCACCCAAACAAATAACATATCAATAAAAGGTTGGCTCCAATATCAATAAGAAACAAATCAAACCAGCTCTAATACCAACAATAAACCTTAGGTCTTTGTTATGCCACACCCTTCAACTCCAATATCTACATCACAAACAACAAAAAAATATACCCACAAATCAATGAAAAATATCTGCATAAATTGAACCAAAATAGAAATAAATAGATATATAAAAAAAATTCCTAGTGATAGTTTTTTATTATCTTTGTTAACATCTAAAGGATTTGAGAAAAGGATATAACTTCCACAAAGTGACACTAAAATATTGAATTAGATAGATCCAATTCATTTTGTTTAGTGAAACATGAATCCAAACTAGGTAAACCTCATAAAAAATGAGATAAAAACACAAAAAATGACATTTCCACTAATTGAATTCATCAATTACTCAAAGTTCTCATCTCTTGGAAAAAATAAATAACGGTCTCCAGGAACAACTCTAAAAGGTTGAATGTTATGCCCAAAATTCTAAATTTATCTTTGAACACATGGTGTAGGGTAAATTGGTTTATTGTCCATGAACCTTTAAAGAGTGGGATGGAAATGCAAAAAACTCGTAATGAATGTATGGTTAATATTTTTGATGAAGTAGTAATATTTGAATAATTAATGATTCTATTACTCTAATGTGCACATGGAAAATATCTTTTTATATGATCTTTTAATAAATAAATAAATAAATGGATATACTTCAAATAGATTTCCATCATATTCCTAACCTCATTCGTCAAAACATGTTGTGATCAAAAACAAAAACTTGAGTTAAATGGGTACCACTAAGGCATCATTTCCGACCATTGTTGAAATGTACATATTTTTTGTCCGAGTAGTACCCAACATTAGAATGTTGTACTTTAAAAAATGATCATTTTTTCCTTCCACCAATCTTCTACTTGCTTCTCATTAATCCTTCATTTTCTGCTCAGGCAAAGAAAGTAGACAAAAAGAAACATAATGATCAATTTTTTAAAATGATCAAGAATGAAAATGCATAACATCTCAACATACCTGAACCTAACATTCGTGAATATCATTACTCCATTTTGGAGTGGAATGAATGTGACATAAGAACCTTGCACAATCTTATCATTTTGGTGCTTCTCTTCATCAATATTTTATGTTATAGTTTCGTGCGATGAGATCCATAAAGGATCCGAAATGATCACTACACTTCCACCGTTATTTGGTATATCAAAAACTTCCACACCATTCAAGTATTATTCCATTTTGTGATCCAAATTTGATACTAGCATCAATGAGAAGTCAGATCCATTGGTTTCATTTGTGTTCAGATACAACTCAATCAAACCATGCATGGCATTAAAGTTTTCACTCTCTAGAACCATTGGAGGTAACTTATTTCAAATTTCCTCCAACTATGTTAAAAAAAATCTTGACATTATCTTTTATAGCCGATCTTCTAAATAATTTTGTTTCCAATGAAGTAGCTACTTGGGACCTTCTTTGTAATCTATAGATCTCAGCATCCTGAGAGTCACACATTTGCCTTAATGTTCAAATATAGCCCTTCAATTTTGTGACATATTAACTTGTTCTTTTTTTTCAAAAAGTGTAAAATATAAAGAAGAATTAATATTGAATTCATGTTAAAACTACATGAAAATTGAAGGCTTGTTGAATATGCATATAAATTCAAAGTGATAATATTCATTTATGTTTGAAATGAACAATTATTTGTAGATTTTTTATTACATACAATCAGATCACTGAGCATCGGATACAGTAAAAGGAATAATGTTCAGTAATCTTATAATATTTATCCAATTGAATAAACATAATTAATGAAATAGGAAAATTAAAAATCTCGAATAAAAGACAAATATATATATATACATAACAATATGAAAATGAGAACACATAATGTAACGAAATAAAAAATAATTATAACAATACCTATTCAATATTCTTTATGACCCATCTTCGGAATAATAACTTCAAAATAAATCAAATAAAATCAATATATAGGCATTACCCATACATTAACATGTTCTGCATAAAAATAAAACTACAATTATATTTTTAAATTAGTCATTCGGTAGATTGTTAAATTTATCACCACATACTTTATTGTGTCCTAAAATTTTAACCATCATAAAATGATAAACATGCATTCAGTCAATGACAAAAAAATACAACATGGTGTTGGTAGTTCATATAAATTGACAAAAAAATACCTTACATTTAGGCACGTATTTAAGCCTGTCCAAAAATCATAATGCATAGGAAAACGTAATATGTCAAAGTTATTTAAAACAGAAAATCATTACATTGTAACCACATCTCAATGATCATTAATTTTCATGATACTCAAAAGCATGCCCACCTTGATGGACTTGCCACTACAAACAACATAGAAAAATGGGTTTTAAAATTTAAAAATAATGATGTACATAAGAGGTGAAGGAAATTTCAATGCCAAATTCCAAAAAAAATTACCACCCAAGTGATGTATATATCACTACAAATATCAAAATCATCAGTTTGAAAATGTTGAAAGTGTTACATGCTTAATAGGTGAAAAAATGACTACAAAGTATGGAAAAATAAAAAAATATATAAAATATAAAAGTCATATATCTCAATAATAATTATTTATTGTGTCATATTTTCTCACAAGCCTACAAGACAAAAAAACCCATGCTCTACAACCATTTCTTTTTTTTGGAAATGAAATGAAAGGGAAAAAAACAAATTATCAATTTTAAAATACCACGTGCATTTTGAAGTAAAAAAAATTAATGTTTATTTTAATTAGTATAATCATTAAGATCCCATTGAAGAACATTTGTGGTGTTTCCCTAAAATTTGTTCACTTATACCATGAACCTTTGATGTCGATCCACCTCTCTTTGAACACATGTAAAGAAAGAATCAATCTAGGGTTCAGGTTTTTAATCAAACATGCATGAAACAAACCACAAGGAAGTGGATCTGGGATAATAACACCAATATGATTTTCTCTAATATTTCTAGATTGGGAATCTTGGGGAATAAAAACCGAACTAATAATTTTTCTGGAGATGGTAAAAACAAAGAAATAAATTCTCAAACAAAAGAAGTATCCAATCCTTATAAAGTAGGGAAAGAAAAGAAGATATTTCTTTGTTCTTTGCACATCTTGATTCGTGGATCCTATAGATTATGAGTGACTACATTTATTAATGCATACCTTGAATATACAACATCATATTATACAACATGGAAATCAAATATAATTGTGAGGGGAAGATATTTTAAGTTGTTTTAATCTGTTCAGGTTTTATGTATACGTTAATTTTAAGACATTATATAATGTATCCATACAGTATCAATAATAACATTAAATTACTAACAAGTATTACATGCCTCATTGCTATTAAACCAAACAATTATTTAATATGTGAAGTATGGATATTTAATGTGTAAGTCAATAAAAATAGGAATTACTAAATCAATATTTTCATATACAGGTACTATGGTGATTAAACCACAGTCCCTTGGATGCCAAGTAAAGGATTTCCATGTATCTAGGATAGCTTAATTGTGAACTATAAAACCACTCCAAAAATTTTAGCACCTGGGAATTGAAAAAATGATGGAAATCTAAGGAAATACAACAAACACCTAAAGTGCATCTATGAAAAACCAATAAATCCAAATAAATAGACATAAGAAACCATTCCCATCCCATAGTACCAAAATTGAATGAAAAACATAGAAATGATGAAAATTACCTAATCAGGGATGGGGTAACGATGAACACCAGGATTCAGAAAATGGGATTTCGTGCAAGGATTCTGGGAACATAGAGGGGGTAACAATGAATGCAAGACGATAATAGTACGACCTTGAGGAATGGATAATGTGAGGAGTGGCAGCGACCATGAGGAATGGTGGCTGCGAGGAATGGTAGACACAAGAAATGGAGACCGCAATGAGCTGTGGCCATGTCGAACGACGGCCGTAAGGAATGGCAGCGACCGTGAGGAATGCCGGCTGCGAGGAACGCTGGCCGCGAGGATCATTGTTGGGAAACGAAGATGCAGGGTTGGGGGAGAAAGGTCATGGGGAAGGGGGAGGGAAACAGCGGTAGGTTGAGGGTGGTCGTGGGGTAGGGTTTCTTTGCATGATTATTTTTTTTATTTTTTTATGTTTTTATTAATAGAATGAAAAAAATTGTGAATTTATATAAAAAAATATATTTTATAAGGATTTTGTGTGTATTTATCTATAAATATATTACCAATAAATAATACTAAATTATTAATATTTTAATTAATTATATATTTTTACTATCAAAATGATATCATTGTAATGGGTATTATATATATTTATATATTCAATTTTTTTTGTAAAATATTTGATATTTTTGTATATTTTATTGGAAACAAAAAATTTTAAAGGTAACAAATATGATGGTAGAAATAACTAATAACAACAGATTCATTTATTAGTAAATCAATTTTGGGTATTATTATGATAAGATAATAGATTTAAATTTTCGTAAAAGATTTGTTGGTATTGAACTACTATTATAAATAGATATATCTTGTGGTAAGAATAATTGTTGGTACCTATAGTTAATATCAACATAATTTAATATCTGTTGGAATTGGTCATTTTTACCAACAAATATATTATCTGTCAGTAATTTTCTATTGGTAATGGTCACTTTTTTTGTAGAGAACGTTTATCTAGAGATAGAGTGTCTCAAATAGGAAGAATATAAGAATATTTAGTCAATTTATCAACAATAAATCATATCTCATTATTACCTTGAGAAGTATTTGGAAATACCACTATGAAATCATTTAATAATTTTTTTCATTTCCACTATGCCACTAAAAAAGGAGGATTCATCTCATTATGTAACTCCCTCTCTTCTTTGACCTGTTGACAGATCAACCATCTCAAGGTAATGTCATAAATATCTTTTTTCATTCCATCAAAGATGTAATATTCTCAAAAAACTCTTTACTTCATAGTATTTTCCTGATGAACTAAAAAAATAGAACTTTGATCTTCACATAATAACTCTTTCATAAAATGGGTATCACTATACACAAATAATCTCTTTCCGGACCTCAAAAAAGAATCTTTAGCAATGTTAAATTCAAGTAACATGTCATTCTGAACCAATTCTACCATTTTATAAAACTCATTTTCATCCTTATATTATTACTTAAGTCTATCTAATAGAGAATATTTCAATTCCACATAAAACAAAATAGAGAAATTCCCTTCACCAAAAACAACAAAGACAAAATTAATCAAATCAATAACCAAAGAATTTCATTCCAAACATAGCATAGTTAATGTAGAAATACTTTTTCAATTAAAAGCTTCATCCACTTTATTTAACTTTCCAATATGGTAATGAATCATGAAATCATAATCCATGATTAATTCCTTTCATCTCTTCTGTTTCATGTTCAATTCTTTTGAAATGAATATATACATCGAAATTTTGTGATCATTATATATGTCACACTTTACTCCACAAAAATGATGCCTCCAAATTTTTAATGAAAAAAAGAAGCTCATTACAAATAAATTGTAGGGTAATTTAACTCTTTATATTTCAACTTACATGAAGCATAATAAATCTATTGATTTTTATTCATTAGGAAACAACCATTTACATTCAATTAAGAATCATTGTAGATAACAAACTCGCCATTCTTGGATGGAAGGCCCAAAACTGGAGCATTTACCAATCTTCTTTTCAGTTCCTAAAAACAATCATCACATTCTTTTGTATGGATGAACATAACTCCAAAATATGTTAACATAGTAAGTGGGATATATAACCTATAAACTTTTTATAAAAAAAATTGATAATAACCCGTTAATCCATGAAAACAAAAAATTAATGTGGTATTGGTAGGTCTTGGCCACTTTTCCAAAACTTTTGTTTTAGAAGTATCTATAATTATTCCATCACTAGAAATAATATGACAAAGCATGAAATTTGTTTCAACTAAAATCCACTCTTTCTAAAAATTCAATATATTTTATTTTCTTGTATGGTTTGAAAAACATACCATAAGTGACATTCACATTCCTTCTATATTATAAAATATTCCAAAATATCATATATAAACACAACCACAAACTAATCCATAAATTGATGAAAAGATCCATTCATGAGATTTATAAATATAAAAGGTGTATTAGATTACCCAAAGTGAATAAATAGAAACTTATAATGACCATATCTCATTCTTAATGTTATAATTGGTTTGTTAACCTATTTTACCTTCAAATGATTGTACCTAGACCTCATATCAATCTTTAAAAAATGTTGACCACCCTTCATATGATCAAACAAGTAATTGAAATGAGGAAACATATACATGTTCTTAATAATGAAGTTATAAAAATCCCCATAATCAATACAAATTATCTGAAACCCATATTTATTTTTCAAAAATAAAATAGGAGCACCCCATAATGTAGTGAAGGTTTAATGAATCCTTTATCAAGCAATTCGTGTAATTTTTTTCAATTCCCACAATTCAACATGATCCATTCGATAAGGGGGTTTTGAAATAGGCTTATAATAAGGCACTAAATAAATAGTAAATTCAACCTCCCATTTAGGAACAATAAGAGTTAATTCATCAGGAAACAAATTTGGGAATTCATTGACAACCACTATTCAAAACTGTTTCCTTATTTTCAATAGCATTATATAAATAACATTCAATTCCATCTTTAATCATTATCTCAGCTTCTTTGAATGTTATCCAAGGTATAAAATCATTGAATAAAACTTTATTAGATTTAAAATTTATTTCATCATGATAATCTGGAAGCCAATCTATTCCCAAAATGATATCAAATTCCATAATGAGAAGTTCCACAAGATTTAAAAGAAATAACATCCCACTAATGATAATAAGAATATTACTATAAATATTGGTTACTTCAATACTTACACCGGTAGTTTTCAACAAATGTTATATATCATATTGAAGAGGTTCTATTTCCAATTTACTTGAAAACCTCTCAAAAATGAATGATTGTGAAGATACCGAGCCAAATAGAGTTTTGGAATATATTGAATAAATATATAACATACATGTCACCACTTCATTAGATGGTCAAAAATAAACCATATTAGTAGAAAATGATTTTCCCATTCATTTTTTCTTTCAATGTTGCTAGTTTCCACCATGGGTAATCATCTTTGGACACATATTTTCTTAATAACCTTACCTATTGCAACCGAGCCTTCTTACCATAGGGGTTTCATTTACTTCCCAATCATCTTCCTTATAGTTATGACAAATATTATAAATCTTAAAACATAGGAAGCACATTCCAGAAATGAGATACATTATCCATGATTCTTGTTACCGCACTTATCACAACTTGAAAATTTAGTTTTCTTTCCACTAGATTTATTTGATGAATTATTTCCCATTTCATTTCAACTATATTTATTATTTGTATGGTATAATGGAAGAATATTATCATCAAAAACTTCATTTCTATCCTCTTTTCCCATCATCCAAGTTTATCATAGATTTTGAACTCACGAGAAGCTAATTCACATCGATATTTCTGCTTCAATTTAGATTAAAACTGATTTACCTTACTATAAGTATCCCAAATAAAATTTTGGAATGACCTTGAAAAATGGGGAAACTTTTATTCATATACAGCCACAAAATCTTCCTCCTTTTTTCTCAATTCCATTAATTGATTTTCAATCCTATGTTAAAAATCATTACCTAAATATTTATCATTGAAGATATTTTTAAATTCATCTCTTTACATGGAATTAATCTCTTCACTTCCTATAATATTTTAAATCATTGAACACAACTGATCCTCTTCACCTTAAAAATTATAAAAAGTATGACTAACCTTTTGATTTTCTGAACACCCCTATTATATCAAAATCTTTTCAATTTCTTTAATCCACCCTATAGCTTGCATAGGGCTATATGATCCTATGAATTATGGGGGATGTTGCCTCATGAAATACTATACTACCAACATATTCCTTATCAGTTGATGATATTGATCTCATTATTGGAAACCAATATCATTTATCGCTTGAGTGAACTGATCCATCACTAAAAAAAATTGTTCAGTTTTGATTCTACCATATCAAGATACTGATATGGAGGGGATTTTACCTCTATATATAATATCATCACAGCTTCTCAATTTTCTATATGAAAAACAATTCTTAATAGACATATCTTAGAATAATAAACATGCTAATCTTCAAATTCTATATCATTTAAATTATACGATAACTTAAATATAATTTATGGATATTAAATTAACCATATCGTAAGACCTAATTTTATCTAAACTGACCCTCGATACCAAGTATAAGGCCCCACATATAAAAATTACATAATAATGAGATAAGTCAAGAATTTAACTATAATTCACATCAATGATATTTTAAGGTTTATAGTTTTAGATAATTAGGTCATAAATCATACATAAAAACATAACTGGTATAAAAATACCTTTCTTCTCACTATCCATTTTTTAATAAAACAAAATATTTTAAAAAGAAACATGGTTTTGATTAAAACATAAACAACATAACATTTCCTTCATCCCATACTTCACTCTATTGTTCATTATTTCCTAAGAAAAACATTTCAATAACTAGGATTAGCGTTAAAAAACTCGGTAAGGGATGAAAATATCAAGAAAACTATAAGTAGTCAGATACAATTTAAACCATCAATACATTATCATAATGTAATATTTTTCACCTTTAAGAAGTATTAATTACAATTCACTAAATATAAGATCTTTTATTCCCCTTTTTATAATCAAATGATTAGATTTAAACCCATAAAAATCACATAAAGCATATAAAGGTTAATAAGGACATAATAATACATAAATGTAATAAAAAAATCAACTTCCAAACAAATACCTAAATGGATTAGCCATACGGCCGACTTTCATACCCAATGCATTGGAGGGTATAACATAACCACCTGTACTTGGTTTATCCTGGAACCACGCATCTTTGTTATACCACGTAACATCCCAAATTTGGTTTATCATTTAAAACCCCATCAAATTTCCAATTACCATTATATAATCCTAACATATAAATGATTTCAATTATTAATGTTTCACTCATAAATGTTAATTTTCAATCACAAAAAATCATTTGAAGATATTTATAAAGTCAATCCATATTGAAAACCATTTTTAGTACTAAAAAACTGAAAAGGGGAATAAGGGATTTCACTTTCAATTTATAAATATTAAGGATTATAGAGGAAGTAGAATATCATATAATGGTTACAATGATGGATAAGTTGTTGTCTCTTTATAAGATAAAAACAATATTTTTTTCGTTTTTTGAAACACTTCATATAAAATGATTCCCTTTTGAAAAAAATTGAATTAAATTACAAGTCAAAGGTCCTATTATACACCTTATAAAATAAGTATTTGTATATTATCAATATATGTATCAGTGATAGGACAATGATATAAAGTCCCTTACCTTGAGTTTGACTTATCCCGTATGTTCGTTGTTATTCCTCTTAATCGGGTAACATATTTTGGTTTATACTAAACAGCTTCCTTGGGTGGATTTATGCCCTAATTGAGGCTTCTCGAAATATGATAGGGGTTATAGGAAGAGGTTTTGGTAGGGCTTGGATGATAGATAGGGTTCTTAGAGTGTGGGTATTAGAGAAGAGAGGGTACATTTTTATTGGAGAGGACAGAGAAACCTTCACAAACTCATAAATTCTTAAATTAATATAAATTTAATTTTTAATTAAAAACACTCCCACATTATATATGTTTAATATAAGATGTGGATAATTTTTAATCATAGTATTGAATATTTATATACATATATTGATTTTATTTTAAACCTTATCTATTTGGTTTACCCATAATTATTCTCTTCAAAATTTAATTGGGGTAATAAAATTTTAATTAGTAATAGGCTATTAATTTTACTTAAAAGGGAAAAATTTCCCATAATTAGACATTTAATGAAATTTTAGACCTTATCATAGTAACATTTTTATTTTAAAATATATTTTAGATTTTTATAAAATTTAATAATTTACTATTTGTTTAAAACATCAAATATGTAAATTTTTACACAATTCATTTCATTTAATTAATGGAGATCTAATCATAGAGGTAACTTCTAAAAAATTGAATAACATTCTAAAATTTAATATTCATCTACAAAATTCATTTATGAAATAAATGATTTCAAATAATATTTATTTTAATACTTATAATATGATAAATTTGACTTGTTCATTAATAAATAAATCATAGAATCATCATTGTTTCATAATTTAATTTAATTATTTAATGTCTAAAAAAATATTAATAAATTTTGATGATGTAGGAAATTTTGTTTATATTTATAATGAATATTTATAGTAGATGATTTAACTTATATTAACCCTTATTAAAATTGATTTAATATGAATATATATATTTATAACATATTTTCCTTTACATTAAATTAAAAGTTATAAGTATCATAATCCTACCCAAGTGGCTTCCAAAGGCCAAATTTTCTTCCCACAGGTTGTCTTGGTTAGAGATATCTCATACAATAGGATAAGGAAAAGTGTTATTATAGTTTTTTATTAGTATATTAATATTTTTACCCTTATTTTCTTGTTTTACCCTTTAACCGTGGTAAATAAAAATAATTATTAAAGATTCTACACATAATTACCACAAATAAAAGGGATATATTTACATAAAATGCACGTTATGATTCCAAATATGGAATACATTTTTTAAAAATAAAAAAAAATAAGTTTTATTAATTAATTTATTATTAATTTCCATTGTCAAAACTAAATAATGGGTTTTAATAGTAAAAAGGAAAAAAAAGGTTGACTTTTTTGTATATCAAAATTCCATGTTAAATTATATCTAATGACCAGAATTGGATTAAATGATAAAAACATAATTTAAATATAATTTTTAAAAAAATCAATATATAATATTTCAATACAAATAAATTTGACAAAATGGATGTTTTGAATTAAAATTCAGTATTTTTCAATATTCTTTTAAATATGAATTTTATGAGAAAAATAACAAATTTTCAGCCAAAGTAAATTTTATTGCCCGGATTCAAAAAAATAAACTTATTTCAAGAAATAGAACATTTAAAAGTGGAAAACCTATATTTAAAAAGATATCTCCATCAAAAGGCAGTAAATCTACATTTTAAAAAATATTATTTTATTCTATGCTTAAAATTGTATGTTTTCTCATTTAAAGCCTCTAAAATTAATTTTATTAACGTAAAAACAATATAAAAACTTGTGTAAAAATAATATAGTCAGTTATGTTCATTCATACCAATTTAAATGTCTAAGAGTTAACTATCATTTAAAATAATAATATTAATAATTTATTATTTTTCGGTATCACTCATTATTGAATGAAATGTACGATTTCAAATAAACATATTGTTTCGTGTTGGGTATGATATCAGACAAATCATCCCCTTTAATGTAAAATTAATTATTATTTATATATATTAATTGAAATGAAAATGTATTATTCTATAATTACCTACGATGTTACATTTTTCCCCCATTTGGAAAATTTTACCATTAAAATTTTATTCACTTATTAATTAAGTGGGGGTATTTCTCATTCATATCTGTTTCAAATTCCCATGTTTTCTCTTCAACCATATGATTTTTCCACAAAAATATTACCTGAAAATGACTTTATTCTGTAACACTTTCTCTCTATGAGAAATAATATGGACTGATTGTTCCTCACAAGAAAGGATATCTTCAAAATTAAACTACATGTGCACTCAAAATATAAGATGAATTTGACATATACTTTCTTAACATTGAAACATTAAAAACATTCTGTACTATAAATAAAATGGGTGGCAAGGCCACTCAGTAGGAAACTGACTGAAATTGCACTAAGAATTCATAGGGTCCAATGAATCGTGTATTTAGCTTCCCCTTATTATCAAAACACATAACATTTTTTCTTGGAGAAACACTAGGAAAGTCATGATCGCCCACATAAAATGAAATATACTCCCTTTTGTTAATTTTATAACTATTCTACTTGCTTTGTGTAATCGTCATGTGTCTCTATATCAACTGAAAATTCTCTTTCATTTCTTCTACAAATTCTTGTCCTATATACTTCCGTTCACATATATCACCCCAAAAAGATAGTGTTTGAAACAACTTTAAATAAATTACCTCAAGTGGATTCATCTACATACTAGAATTAAAATCATTATTGTAAGAAAACTAAACAAAAAATGATGTTGATACCAACTTCCCTGGTATTCTATCGAACATACACACAACATATCCTCTATTTTCTAAAATGTTCGTTCTATCTTCCCATCTGATTGAGTATGATAAGATATAATGAAATATAATTTATATCTCAATTACTTTTGAAGGCCATTCCAAAAGTTTTAAGTGAATCTTAGATCAGGACCAAATACGACAAAGAAAGGAAATCTCTGTAACCAAACTTTCTATTAAATATAAATCCAAGAATGTTGATCTAAATAAACATTATCTCAAATGAGATGAAAATGGGATGATTTAGTAAATAAATCAACAATAACTCAGATCACATTATTCCCTTGAGAATTCTTTTTAGTAATACCTCTATGAAATCTGGGGATAAATTTTACCATTTACACAATGGAAAGGTAAAAGGCTGATGAATATCATTCGGTAACTATATATCTACTTAAAACAATTGAAAACCCAAACATCTCTGGGTAAAGTTAGAAATATCTTTTTTCATTCCATCCCTACAGTAATATTCTATAAGATATTTGTACATTTATTGCTATGATGGTGACCTAAAAATGGATAACTATGAGATTCAGATAACCACTATTTCTTAAACTATGAATTAGTGGTCACGCATAATCTCTTTCCAAACCTCAAACCACAATTTATATTGATTTTAAATTCTGGTAACTTACCCATCGGAACCAATTCTACCTTTTTCCATAACTCATTATCATCCTTCTCCGCTTGCTTAATTCTGTATAATAGAGATGATTTCAATTCCACCTGAAATAAAATAGAGTATTTTTCTACACCAACATATTCCAAGACAAAACACATCAAATCACTAAACAAAGGATCTCATTCCAAATGTATCAAGGTTAATTTAGCATTAATTTTCCGACTCAAATCATCATCCACTTTATTTTTCTTTCCTAAATTATACTGAATTGTAGAATCATAATCCTTGATTAATTTCATCCATCTCCCTTATCTAGTATTTAATTATTTATGAGTGAATATGTGATTAAAATTTTTTTTATCATTATATATTTTACACATTATTCCATTCAAATAATTCCTCTAAAATTTTAATGTAAAAAACAACAGTCGCCAATTCCAAATAATGTGTAGGATAATTTAGCTCATGAGGTATCAACTGGCATGGATCATAAGAAATTGAAAAATAATTATATATTATGAGATAACCTATTCTTTTAAATGATGCATCAATTTAGATAACAATCTCATCATCCCATTATGGCATGGCCAACACTAGATCATTTCCCAATCTTGTATTCATTTTCAAAAAACTATCATCAAATTATTTTTTCCATATGAAATTTACTTAGTTGGGTGTTAACTTAGTTAGTGGGATAGATAACCTAGAATTGTTTTCAACAAAACTTTTGTAATAACACTCAAATTCAAGAGAACATTAAATATATTTGATATTGGTAGGCCTTGGACACTCTTCAAAAACTATTGTTTTAGAAGGATCAACAATTATGCCATCTTTATCAGTAATATGACAATGGAATGAAATTTTTTGAAAACAAAATTCACTCTCACTAAACATTATATATAGTTTCTTTTATTTTAATTTTTTCAAAAAAAATCCTTTAGTGACTTTCATATTCTATTTGGATTTATGAATATAATAAAATATCATCTCTAAACACAACCAAAAACTGATCTAAAAACTACTGAAAGGCCCCATTATTGAGATTCATAAATACAATAGGTGTATTAAATAAACCAAAGGGAATAACTAAAAATAAAATATTCCCAAATCTAATTTGAACATAGTATTTATAATTTAATCCTCATTCACCTTATACAAATGGTACCCAAACCTCAAATCAATCTTCGAAAAATTCTGACCTCCCTAGAGTAGAAAAAAATCATCTATATGGGAAAATATATACTTTTTACTATTAGTGATGTTGTTTAAGGCCCTATAATGAATAAAAAGTCTTACATAACCATATTTATTATTAACAAATAAAATATAAGAAACCCATGGTGAAGTTCTTAGATGAATGAATCCATTACCACATAATTCATGCAACCATTTTTTTTCAATTACACAAATTAAATTTGATCCATTCGATAAAGGGGTTTTGAAATAGGTTCAGAATCAGTAACTAAATCCATAGTAAACTCAACCTCTTGATTAGGAACAATAACAATCAATTAATCAAGGAAATCATCTGTGAATTCATTCACTACATGAATTTTAATAGTAAAAACTATTTCCATATTTTTAACAACATGTTATAGATAACATTCACTATTATATTTAATTAATCTCTCTGATTATTAGTATGTTATAAAATGAATAAAATCAATGAATAAAACTTTATTGGACTTACAATCTATTTGATCATGATAAATTGAAATCTAATCCATACCCAAAATGATAACGAATTCAGCAATGGGAATTTCAATAGGATTTGCAGGAATGAATATCCCACTAATGATGATAAGAAAATTATTATAAATTTTGGATGCTTTAATACTTCCTCCTGAAGTTTTTACGAAATGTTCTATATAAAATTCATGAGTACCTATTTCTAATTTACTTTCAAAGCTCTCAAAAATGAAAGAATGTGGAGATCCAGTGTCAAATAGAGTATTGGTATATTTTGAAAAAACCTACCACATACTTGTCACACCTTGATTGTATGGTCCCAAATCATCCATAGTAGTATAAAATGATTTTTTTCATGCCCTTATGCTTTCGATCTTACTGGTTTCCACCCTTGTTAGTCATCTTTTGATACACATTAGTATAATTACCTAACTTATCCAAACATAAGCATCTTCCCACTAATATTTTTATGCCTGACTGATCAACTTCTTAGTAATTATGAGAAATATGACCAATATTACCACATAAGAAGATCTTCCCAGACATTGAGAGTCCTTCTACAGGATTCTTTTTACCACACTTCTCAAATGTTGGAAGTTTTGTTTTATAATCTTTTAGAATTTTCATTTCAACTGGATCACTCCTTTTGTCTACTCTCATGGAAACACGTGATCATGAAAAAGAATTCATTTCTACCTCCTTAGCATATCAAACAATAATCTAGTATCTTATGAAATCACATTAAGATTATGATTTTCGATATTTCAAATTCAATCCTGTGTAAGACTGACTTATCTTAATATCAATATCCCAGATAAAATTAAGGATATACCTTAACATACAGGTGAAAGTTTCTTCATATGAGACCACATAATATTCCTCGTTTTTCCTCAATTATACGAATTCATTTTCTATCCTATGTCGAACATCATTATGAAAATATTTATCAAGGAATATATACTTATATTTAACCAATTACATGTTCTAAATCTCTTCACTTCCTCTGATGTTTTTAATCATTGACCACCACTGATCAACTTCACGTTAAAAATGATAAACAATAATAAAACCATTTTATTTTCTGAAAACACACATTACACGAAAAATATTTTCTATTGCATTAATCCACCCTTCAAAATGGAATGGGTTATATGATCCTCTGAATGATGGGGGATGTTTCCTCATGAAATGCTTTTCTACAGACATATTACTCATCACTTGATTAGGTTGATCTCATACATGGACACCACCACCATTTATAACATGAGTCAAGTAATCCATCACTAAAAAAATTGTTCATTTCTGATTATTCCCATATTAAGGTGCTAATTTTGATGGTCATTTTCTTATGTATTCCATCCCATTGCAGCTTCCCTGTTTACTATAAAAAACATTCTGAACAGACATATCTTAGAATAATCAACATGGTAATTTTGAAATTCTATATCATTTCAAATATACCATAATGTAAATATAATTTATGGATATTCTATTATCAATATACTAACCCCTAAAGTTATTGAAACTGATCCTTGATACCAACAATAAGTCTTTGAACTTAATCATTAAATAATATTGAAGAAAGATAATAATTTGACTGTAATTAACATCAAGGATCTTTTTAGGTTTTTCTTTTTAGAGAATTTGGTCATAATGAATGCATAACATATTACATAATATAATTTTACACTTCTACTCACTGCCCAATTTTTTCTTAAAACAAAAACTTTTAAAAGGAAAAATGGTTTTGGTTTATGATTAAACAACATAACTTTTCCTTGATCCCAAACATTACTATATTCTTATTTATATCCTTTGAAAAGTATTTCAAAACATGGGATGCACATAAAATTCTTAGTAACAGATGAAAAAATAAGGAAAACTAATAGCATTGGAAAAAAATGTAAACCATAAATACCTTTCACCTTTAAGAAGTAGTATTTACACTTTACTATATATAAGATCATTTATTACCCTTTTATAATCAAAATAATACCATACAACCCATATAAATCACATATAAAATAAAAAGGTAAATTGGGACATATTAATACTTAAATTTAATAAACATATGGTAGACTTCAACACATTTCACTAAATGGGATATTCAAACGGCCAACTTTGATAAGCAATGCATTGGAGGTTATAACATAACCACCCTTAGTTTATATTGGAACAACCCATATTTGGTTTATCACATAACCTCCCATAGTTGGTTTATCATGTAACCACCCATAAAATGTCTAAGTATCATTATATTGTCATAACACATAAATTATTTCATTTATCCACATTTCACACATAAAATTTAATTTACAATCACAAGAAATCCATTGAACATACTGAAGTAGTCAATCCACATTGAAAACATTTTTCAATACCAAAATAATAAAAAAAGGAATAAGGTATTTATCTTTCATTTTAAATATATTATGGATTATGTAGAATGTAAAATATAAAATAATGGTTATGGTGACGGAGAATTCATTGTCACCGCATACGTTAAAAGTAGTTCTTTTGTCGTTTAGTGAAACACTTCATATATCAAGATTCCCTTCTGAAAACCATTGAATGAAATTACAATTAAAAGGGATTATTTTAAACTGTATAAATGAATTAGGTGTATATTATAAAAAATATGTCTCAATGAATGGATATTGTGATGAAGTCCCTTACCTTGAGTTTGACTTATCTCGTATGTTCTTTATTCTTCCTCTTAACCGGGTAACATCTTTTGGTTTATACCAAAAGGCCTCCTTGTGAGTCTTTATGCACTAAGGGTGGCCTCTTGGATGAGGGGAGGGATTATAGGATGAGGCTTTGATAGGGATTGGCTAACACATAGGAATCATGAAGTGTAATCATTAAATAAGAGAGGGTATATTTTTTAGGAGAGGGAAGGGGCACCTTTGGAAACACTGATATTATTAAAATAATATAAATTAAAATTTCAATTAAAAAGGTTCCACCATTAGATATATTGACAATAAAATATGTATAGTTCGAAATCAACCCATTGAATAATTTTTAGACATGTATTTACTTTATTTTGAACTTTATATTTTTGGTTTACCCATAATTACTGTTTTCAAATGTTATTTATAGTAACAATATTTTAATTCTAAAGAGGCTATTAATTTTACTTATATGGGGAATATTTTTCACTATTGGATATTTAATGAACTTTTAGACATTATCAAAGCCTATTTTTTATTTTAAATTATTTATTGGATTTTTAAATAATTTAATAAATTACTATTTTTATGAAACATCAATTATGTTAATATTTTCACTATTCATTTCAATGAATTAGATAAAATATAAACTAAGAGGTAACTTTTATAAAAAGAATTTAGTAGTCTTATAAAATGTAATATTCATATAGAAAAGTCATGGATGACATAAATTATGTCAAATAATATTTATTTTAATATTTATAATATCATTTATTTGATTCATTTATTAATAAAGCAATCACTGGATCGTCACTGTGTCATAATTAAATATAATTATTTAATTTTTTAAAAAATATAAATAAAATACCATGATCTAGGAAATCATTTTAAAATTATAATTACTATTTATAGTTGAAGATATCAAGTATATAAACTAATATTAAAAATTATTTGGTAAGAATATGTTTGTTTATAACATATTGTCCTTTACGTTAAATAAAACGTTATAAGTGTCATAATCACAACCAAGTGGCTTAAAAGGGAAAATTTTTCTTCTAAAGGGTTGTCTCGGTCAGAAATATCCAATCCAATAGGATTATACGAAGTGTTAGGGTTTTTTATTTTATTATAATATTATTTTTACCCTTGTTTACCAGTTTTACCCTTTAACTATGGTAAATAAAAATTACTAATAATGTTACCATTCATCATGTCCAAAAATAAAAGAGACCTATTTACATAATTTGGAATTTATGATTCCAAATATGGAATCCATTTTTTCACATTAAAAACACACATGTATCAATAATTAATTCAAAAATAATTCCCATTGACAAAACTAAAAACTGGGTTTTTTAAGACTAAAAACCAAAACAAATATTGAATGTGTTTATATCAAATCTCAGAGTGAAATTCATTATAATGACAAAAAAATTATTAATTAAAAAATATATAATCTAAATATGCATTATATCCAATTAAAAATATATTCTATCAAAACAAAATACATTTGATGAAAAGGATGTGTTGAAATACAATACAGTATTTTTCATTATTCAATAAAATATGAATTTTATCAACAAAATACAAAAATTTCGACCAATGTAAATTTTGAAGTCCTGATTCCAATGAAAAAGTTTATTATGGAAAATAAAACATATAAATGTCTCCAAAACTAGATTTAAAATGGTTCTCTGCCAAAAGATGATAAAACTACCTTTTAAAAAACATTATATTATTTTCTGTTTAAAATTAGATTTATTCTCTTTTTAAGGCGCTAAAATTTATTTTATGAATGTTAAAACATTTAAAAAACACTTGTAAACGTAATATAGTTATTACTATTTATTCCCACCCATAAAATGTCTAGAATTTATCTACCATTTAAAATAATAATATTAATAATGTATTATTTGTTGATATCACTCTGTCTCGTATGGAACCAAAGATTTCGAAAAAACCCATTGTTGCATGTCGGGTACTCTATTGGACAAACATTCCCCTATAACATAAGATTAATTTATTTTTCATATATATTAATAGATATGAAAATATATTACTCTATAATTACTTGCGATGTTACATCCTTCCCCCATTTTGGAAATTGCGCCCCCACAATTTTATTTACTAATAAAATAATTGGTTGTATTTCTCCATCATATAATTTTTAGATTCCCATGTTTTCTCTATAACCACATGATTTGTCCACAAAACTATTACCTAAAAAATAACCGTATTCTGGTGGAACATCTCTCTATAATCAAGAATCTAGACTGGTTATTCTTCATAAGAAATAATCTATTCCAATTGAACTACATTAGGACTCAAAACTAGAGATGGATTTTGTATATAATTTTGTAAGATTGAAACATGAATAAAATTGTGTAGTCTAGATAAACTGGGAGGAAAACCCACTTGGTAGGGAACTGACCCAAATTTCTCTAAGAATTCACATGGTTCAATGAATTGTGGACTCAGTTTTCCCTTCCTACCAAAACACACAGACTTTTCCTTAGAGAAACATTGAGAATGACATGATCACTTGCCTCATACGAATGATCATTCATCTAGTTATCCATAAAACCATTATTCCAACACTATGTTGTATCCATGTGTCTCTATATCAACTAAAATTTACCTTCCACTTCCTATGCCAATTATGGTCCCATCAACTTTTTTTCACTGACTTTATCTCAAAAAGATAGCTTTTGACACCTCTTTCCATATAGTTCCTCAAATGGCTCCATCTGTAAACTAGAATGAAAACTATTATTTTATGTAAACTTAACCAATGAAATATGTTTATCCCAACATACCTGGTAATCAATTTAATATGAACCTATTATATCCTCCAAGGCTGGAAACGTTCGTTCTATCTTCCCATATGATTGAGTATGAAAACATGTACTAAAATTTAATCCAGTTTCCAATGACCTTTGAAAAAAACTCCAAAAGTTAGAAGTGAACCGAGGATTGTGATAAGATTCAATGGAGAGAGGAACACCATATATACTAAATTTTTATTTAAGATATGACTGTGAACATTTAATTAGAGATAGAGTATCACGAAAAGGAAGAAAATATGAATATTTAGTCAATCAATGAAAAATAAACCAAATTTGAATTATTATGTTATGAAATCTTTGGCATTCCCAATATGAAATCCATAGATAAATTTCACCATTTTTACTTTGTCACTATTACAGGATAAATAATCCCTTTCGGTAAATACTACTCTACTTTAACAGATTGAAAAATCGAATATCTCAGGGTAATGTCAGCAATATATCTTTTCATTCCAACACAACAATAATATTCATGATGATCTCTATGCATCTTAGTACTACCAGGATGAACTAAAAATGGAGAACTATGAGAATCACATACCAATTCATTCTTGAACTGTAAATTACTAGGTAAACATAATATATTTCCATTCTTGAAAGTACAATCATTATTAATTTTAAATTAATCTCACTTACCCTTTTGAACCAATTGTAACTTTTTATGAAACTCACTATCTTCATTATGCACATTATAAATTCTATATAATAGAGTTGATTTAACTATCACTGGAATCAAAATAGAGGAATTTAATACACTAAAAACATCCAAGATAATACTCATCCAATCATTAACCAAAGTATCTCTTTCCAAATGAATCATGTTAATGTAGAATTAAATTTTTATCTCAAATCATTATCCACATTATTTTCCATTTATAGATATTACCGAATCATGAAATCATAAAAAATGATTAATTCTAGCCCTATCCTCTATATCAGGTTCAATTCATTATTTTTGAATATGTAATTCAAACTTTTGTGATTAGTATATATGTCACACTTTACACCATACAAATATTTCCTCTTAATTTGTAATGTGAAAACAACAGTCGCTAAATCCAAATCATGTGTAGGGTAATTTAACTCATGAGGTTTCAAATGAAATGATGCATAAGAAATTACCTGATCATTCTACATTAGGACACAACCTAGTCTTTTCAATGAATCATTACTATAGATAACAAACTCAAAATTCTCGTAACACAGTTGAAAAACTAGAGAATTTACCAATATTCTTTTCAGTTCCTGAAAAGAAAAATCACATTATTGGGTCTATATGAACATAAATCCTTTTTGTGTTAATGTAGTTAGTGGGCTAGATAACCAAGAAATTATTTCAACAAACCTTCGGTAATAACCCTCAAATCCAAGAAAACTACAAATCTCTGTGATATTGGTATGTATTGGACACTCTTCAACAAATTTTGTTTTAGCAAGATCAACAGTTATTACATATTTATAAATAAGATGGCCAAAGAATGAAATTTTTTGAAAAAAAAATTCACTCTTTATAAACATTCTATATAGTTTCATTTCTTTTATGGTTTTAAAAACAATCCGTAACTGACTTCAATGTTCTTTATGGATTTCATAATATACCAAAATATCATCTATAAAAACAACAAATAACTAATCCTAAAAATGATTAAAGACTATATTAATTAGGTTCATAAATATATAAGTTTCACTATATTAGCCAAAGGGATTAACTATAATCACATAATTACCTTATCACATTCGGAACGTTGTCTCTGGAATTTTAACCTCATTCACCTTCAGCTGATGGTACCCAACCCTCAAATCAAACTTCAATCAACACCGATTTCCTTGAACTTGATCAAAGAAATCATCTATACAAAGAAATATATGCATTTTCTTAATATTTATGTTGTTCAAAGACCTGTAATCAACAAAAATACTCTTACAAGCATCTTTATTTTTCAAAAATAAAAGAGGATCACCCAATGGTGATGTGCTAGGTTGAATGAAACCTATATCACAAAATTCCTAAAAATGTTTTTTCCAATTCCACCAATTCACCTTGATCCATTAAATAAATGTGTTATGGAATAGGTTTATAATCATGCACTAAATTAATAGTAAATTGAAGCTCCAGATCAGTAATAATACTAGTCAATTTATTAGGAAAATCATATTTGAATTCACTCACTACTGGAATTTCACTAATCAAAATAGTGTACTTATTTTCAACAACATGAGATGGATAACATTCACTTCGATCTTTAATAAATCTCTCTGATTCATGGTATGTTACAAATGGTATTACATCATTGAATAAAACATTCTTGTCTTTGTAATCTGTTTTTCATGATAAACTAGAATCCAATCCATACCCAAAATGATATGAAATTCCACTATGGGAAGTTCAACAACATTTGCAAGAATGACTATCCCTCTAATGAAATTGGAAGATTTTTATAAATCTTAGTTTCTTTAATACATACAAATGGAGTTTCTACCAAAATTTATATATCACATTCATGATGTTATATTCCAAATTTACTTGCAATTATCTCTAAAATGAATGAATGTGAAGATCCAGAGTCAAATAGAGTATTGATAAATTTTGAAAACACCCGAAACATACCTGTCACCACTTCATTTGATGGTCCCACATCAACCGAAATAGTAAAAAATTATTTTCCATGACCTTGTGATTTCAATCATTCACTTCTCCACCATGGGTAATCAAATTTGGGAACACATTGTAATAATGACCAAACTCATTGCAACTGAAACATCTTACCACTGGTCTTTCATTCCCTGCCTAATCATCTTCCTTACGGTTATGATAAATATTTCCAATATTACCACATTTGAAGGACATCCTAGAAATTGAGATATATTATCTAAGATTCTTTTTACCACGCATCTCACAAGTTGGAAATTGAGTTTTCTTACCTCCATACTTCTTTGATGAAAGCATTCCCATTGTCATCCAACTAGATTGCTTATTTTGTTTTCTCTCATAGAACATATGCTCATTAGAAAACTCCATTTATACCTTATCATAACCTCATACATGTTTCTAATAGATTTTTAACTCACAATAAGCTAATGAACCTCGATATTCGTCTCCAATCGTGTGTAATACCAATTTACCTTATATTCTGGAAAAAATTTGGGATGTACCTTGACAAATGAGAAACCATTTCTTCATATAAAGAAATAGAATCTTCCTAATATTATCTCATTTCAAGGAATTTTTTTTATCCTATACCGAAAAACCTTAGGGAAGTATTTCCCAAGGAAGATATTCTTAAATGCATCCCATTGCATGGCATCAATCTCTTCACTTACTTTGATATTTTTAATCATTGAAAACCACTAATCGGATTAACATTCAAAATGAAAAATAGAAAGAGTAACCTTTTGATTGTCTTAACACCCCATTACATAAAAAAATATTTTCTAGTGATTTAATTGACCCTTCATCGTGTATATCTTCAAATGATACTATGAATAGTGGGGGTGATTTCCTCATGAAATGCTATACTAAAGACATATTCCTCTATAGTTGATTTGGTTGATCTTGTGCATGAATACCACCACCATTTATCACATGAGTGAATTGATCCATCACTACTACAAAATGTTCAGTTCAAATTCCGTCCATCTCACGATTCGGATTTGGAGGGTTGTTTTCCACTGTATGTCATCCCAGCAATCCTCACTAATTCCTATCTAGAAAACCATTCTAAATAGTCATATCTTAGATGAAGAAAAACAGAAATCCTTAAATTCAATATCATTTAAATTATACCATAATGTAAAAATATTTTATAGATATTGTATTAACTATATCCTAACCCCTAAAGATATCTAAACTGACCTATGATACAAACTATAAGGCTCCATCCTTAAATATTACATAATTTTGAGATAAGCCAATAATTTTACTTCAATTAACATAGATCATCTTTTCATGTGTTATATATTTAGTTTAATAGGTCATAACTCATACATACCAACTAAAATAGTATAAGTATACACTTTTACTAACTATCAAATTTTTTCATCATACAAAAAATTTTAAAAAGATATATGGTTTTGTTTCATGTATAAATAGAAAAACTTTTCCTTGATCTCATCCTTGAATCAATTCTTCTTTATGTCCTGCAAAAACCATTTCAGAACATGGGATGAGAATAAAATATTAGTACGTGATATATAATGAAAGAAAATAATTAGTCTTTTTAAAATATTTAATCCATGAATACTTTATCATAATGTAATAAATTTTACATTTATGAAGTATTAATTACACTTCACTGAATATAAACTCATTTCTTACCATTTTTGTAATCGAAATAATACCTTAAAACTCGTAAAAATCACATATAACATATAAAGGTAACTTGGGACATAATTATACATAAATGGAATTACCATACGGTCAACTGCCACACGTATCACTAAATGGAATACCTATATAGCCAACTTTCATACCCAATGTATTAGAGGTTATAATGTATCCACCCGTCCTTGGTTAATCACGGAACCACATATCATTGGTTTATCATAAAACCACCCATATTTGGTTTATCACATAACCACCCATAAAAGTTTCTAGTATCATTATATAACAATAACACATAAAATATTTCAATTATCAATATTTCACTCATAAAATTTCATTTCTAATCACAATAAATTATTTCAAGATATTGATATACTCAATCCACAATGAAAACCATTCTCATTACCAAAATACCCAAAAGGGAATAAGGGATTTCATTTTAAATGTAAAAGTATTATGTCTTATCGAGGAATCCAAATATCAAATAATGAATATGGTGGTGGATAATTCATTGTTTCTGCATATGTTAAAAACAATCCATGTAACACCCCAAGCTTCTACAGAATGCTTCTCTTTGAATAATGTGATAGCGTGTGTTGTACGCAACACCGAGTTCTAACACACCATAACCAATCAAACTAGCCGTTATGAATATTAATACCTACTTTTTGAAATTATATATATTTTATATTCCAAAATTGACTTCATTTTTGGATTTGGAATATCGAATTTATCCTATGGTGAAATTTTGGTACTTTTTGGATAACTTTAATATTTTGATGAATAGTGAAAATTACTAAATTTTAATTAAAAACAACTATTTTAATCAAAATAATTAATAGTGATAAATTATTAATTTTAGTGGTTTTAAATTATATTTAGAATATATTTTTACCATTTAATATAATGTTGGTCATTGGACATAATTTTACAATTAAACCGGGCATAAACAAGTGTCAATCTTTTGAAACACGCTTTTTGTTTTAACAACGGGAATTAATTTTAAATTAATTTCTGCCACTTATGTGTTTTGAATTTGGAAAAATGGATTCCATATTTGGAATAAGGATTCTCAAATTGTTTAAATAGGTAACTTTTATTTTTAGACATTTTGAATAATTAGTTCGGTAAATATTTTATTTACCATGGTTAAGGGTAAATCCGATAAATAAGGGTTAAAAAATAATATTATAATAATACTAAATTACCCTAAAACGTGTCCTAGACTTATTGGTTGATACATGTTCGACCACAGTCATCTTTGGGTCGATTGTGGGACCCCATAGAGCTACATGTAGCTGATAGGGACACTTTATTTTAATTAAGTTAAAATGAATACAAAAATGACACAAGCATATATCTTTTAGAAAAACAATTTTTAAATAGGGTTATCTATGTTGGATTTTAGACTATAAGTATTAATTAGAAAGATAAAAATATTTCCTACATAATGATATTTTATTTATAATTTTTAGAGATTACATAATTTAATTTATTTATGACACAATGATGATGCAGTAATTACCATAATAGTGAAAATTTAAAATAATGGATATTATAAATACCCAAATAAATATAATTTGAGACTTTTAATGAATTAAAATAATTTTATTGGATAATATGGCGTATTAGGATTTATTTAAGTAACTTTTTTCAAAGTAATCATTCTGTTATGAGCTTCAAAAAAATCAACTATTGAATAGTTTCAAAATTGACATAAAAGAGTTTTTAAAACAAATATTATATTATTAATTGATATTAAATTCTTTAAAATCTAAGGTTCGGCCAAGAGACTTATATCACGATATTTGTATCATTAATGGACCACTTAGGGGTCTCTTGGATGTATATAGTAAGTTTATTAACTATATAATATAAAAATACAAAGTGACATGGTAAATGTCAAACTAATTAACTAAGAGTTAATACTTAAGGATAAGGTTAATATAGTAACCCAAAACTGTCTAAATTCTATTGGTTGAATGGTTTTCGACCTATAACCACCTTAAAATTTAGATAATCAACTTTGGATCCATTAGAAACCGAATATGAATTTATTATAAATTAATATTTCTAGCTTTTCCAAAGGTGCCACTCACCCCTCTTATAAAAAGGCACTCCTCCTTATCATTTATTCACACCTTAAAATCCTTTTGGTTCAGCCAAACTCTACCCTAATACTCTACCAACTTGCCTCAATACAACCTAGAGACTTTAGTTTGATCATAAATCCAACCTAAGGATCTCTTTTGATCAAATCAAAAGGAATAACTCAAAGAAGAGGTAATGATTTCACCACCCTTTTCCATGTTCCTTTCTTCTTACAATTCTTCTTCCTTTGTTATTACCATTATAAAATAATAAATCCAGTATCATTTATATATTGTGATGTTATTATAAATATGTTACAACCATAGTCAGTATTCTATCCACCCTTTGAATAACATGTCACCATACGTTTGTACGTACGTCTTACCGTCTCCACGTCGTGGTGTAATTGTTATTCAATATATTATTATTTGGATGGGTATAATAATGATGTGTAACTCATGTGAATAATAAATATAACATTTTAATGATTCTTTATATTTTATATACTATCCATTTATGTATTATTTTAATATCAAAAGAATGATATTGTCGCTTGTGAGTACGAACGGACTACCGTCTCCACGAACGCGATGAGATTCATTCTCCATCGTATCCATTCAATTATAATTATCATTTTATGATTCAAAAATGATGTCTAAGGAATTGATATCATTCTGGATATGAATAATATACAACCTATCCATTATAAACATGGCTTACATAACAAAACATATAAAATAAAATGAGTAAGTTAACACCCGAAACAACGATAATACTAAGATATTATTAACAGATCAAGGTTAAAAGATCATATATGATATCATATTAATGTATATGATTCTTGTATAATTTAATAACAATTATTTCACCATTATACAGGAGGTTAACCTACCCCAACCAAGGAAAAGTACAAGTTAAGGGTTTGTTTCACAATCTCTTCATTATCCGAGGTTGTTTATACGTAATAATCTACTCGGATCTCTTTATCATCCACATCCATGTTTCTTAAAAATGAATTTCAAAACATTTTTACTATTTAATAGAATATTGGTTAAAGTCATTTATACCCTTGTTTGACTTTTTATAAGAGTTTTATAAAGGAATCTTTCCGTCGTTTTCCAAACAAGGTTCTTTTTAACCTTTTCGGCAGAATTAAGGTAAGAATATTTTTTTTAACTTATACGGCGGGTGCGGCTATTTTCCGCCGTTATAAAATCGTCGAAGCTTTCCTTAAAATCTTATAAGAATATTTTCAAAGAAAATGTTTTATTTTATAAATATATGACTCTTAAATTATTTCAAAATAGAAATAGATATTTTTCTAAAAAGAGTTTTGATTTCATCTATGTCAACATCCTTTGATGGATTTTACGCTTATTTGAAGTTGATTTATTATGATACAAAACATATATATTGTATTGAAGGTTTTGTGATATGTTTGACTGTGGATGTGATATTTTAATACCGTTCATGGTTTATGGTGAAAGTATTGACATTTCAAATGATATTTTTAATACAAATGTTTATGTTATGTTGAAACCTTTTCATATGGGAATGCATTGGACTTAATATGTGACGGGTGGAGCCCGCTATAGCTCCTCAATGCATTGGTAGGTCTCATGAGACAAACTAGTGTCTTTGCACAAGGCCTTGGCAAAATCTTATTTGTAGTCTTGGCATGAGGCCTTGGCTATTTGGTTATGATAGTCTGGCATTATGCATTCCATCATTATGAAAGTGGTTATCGATATTGCATGTCATTATTCGATTAGTAGAATATCCGTGTGAATAAGTAAATGGAATTATTTCATTTTATTTTTTCCACACAGTGTTGAAGTTCAAGTTTAAAAGTATTTTGTTTTAGTTATACATTGCCTTAAATTTTTATTCTTATTTATGAAAGTTTCTCCTATATTGTTATCCTTACTGGGCATTTGAGCTCACCCCTTTTCTATGTTTTATTTTTCCCAGGATGTGAAGAAGTAAATTATGAATGACCTGCATGGATATTATGAGGGGATAATAGTGTGGATTATGGAGACAATATGTTGTTGTAGTAGTTTTTCACTTCATGATGTAATGTAAAACTTTATGAATATATCTAGTGCTTCCAAGGCTACTAAACCAATCAGTCTTTCGAGATTTGATCTTTCTTGTGATCATGCCAATGTTATGTAATAATTCACCGACTCTAGGTAACTGGGGTCGTGGCGTTACAGTTGGTGTTAGAGGAAGTTTAGTACAAACCTTGGAAGATAGATTTAGATAAACTCTGATTAGAGCACGTCGACCTAAGATGAACATTGAGGATTAGTATAGAAGAACTTCCTAGAATTTTGGTATTGTAGAGATTTTGTGAGTTTTCCGAGCAATACATCCCTGTCTGGATACGAGCAGGTAGAGGCAGCTCTAGCACATATGTACCTAGGGGTAAAACCCAAAAAAACCACTTTGATCTAGACTCGAACGGGAACGGGTGCACGACAACGGGCCTTGCTGCACTCTTGGTTATGACACTCCCGGGGGATATGCTTAGGATAACTCTCATTTTCATTACAAATCATTATGAAGGGTCTATGAGTATATACATCCTCAAAGAAAACATTTTTATGATTATGGATTATATCCATAAATAGTTCAATTTATGTTAAGTGTTTTATATGTATGGGATTATGTATTTTGATTCATAAACTGATCTAGTTTATACCATTGTTTAGAAATAGCGCCTAGTGGAAGAAATGGAAACTGTATCAATGCACGCACTCCATGTAGGGATTTCCCTCCTGCTCAAGATAATTATAGTGAATCTGGTGATGCAACTGGTGCCGATCAGCTAATCACCATACTGAGACAACTTACTCAGGTTATGAGTAATAACCTTACCTGTATGGAGCACCCTGATCCACGGAGTGGAGGATCAATTTTAGATAGATTTATGAGGAAACAACCACCAACGTTCAATGGGATTACAAATCCATTAGTAGCTGAGAAATGGATAAATTCCCTAGAGAAAATATTTCAGGCATTGGGGAGTAGTGAAAGGGAAAAAGTTGTCATGGAAGTTTACCGACTCACTGGAGATGCTGATCAATGGTGGTCATTGATTCAAAACAGGAAGGAAGATGATGAAGTATCAAATATGGAATGGAGGGAGTTTAAAGATCTGTTTTTAGAAAAATACTTTCCTCGCGACCATCGAGCAGATATGGAATGACAATTTCTGAGTCTGAGACAGAAGGAGGATGAGAATGTCGAAAAGTATGAGGCTAACTTTACAAGGTTATCAAGGTATGCTGGAGATTATATATGTAACCCAAAAAAGTAGGATTGATCATTTCTTTGATGGGTTAAAACCATTTCTTCGTCGAGCATTAGTCTCACAATCCTTTTCATCGTACGAAGACATTGTTTCATGTGCTATCAAGACCGAAAAGGAATTATCTAAGTCTTATGACTTTAAAGCAAAGCAAGATAAGAAGAGACCTACTGATCAATCTGGGAATGGAAATAAGGGGAAGAAGGGAAAGGTTGAATATCCATCTTGTGGTAAATGTGGGAAGAAACACCCCGGTACTTGCTTGAAGGGAATGGGAGTCTGTTACAAGTGTGGTGAAAAAGGCCACCAAGCTCATGATTTCAAGGGGAAGAAGGAAGGTACCAATGTTCAGTGATATAATTGCAGGGAGATGGGACATTATGCAAATGAATTTCCTAAGAATCAAGAGAACTTACCTCAGAAAAGTCCAAGGGATCAAGGCCAAGCTTATGATATCACTACTGCTGAGGTAGAAGCTCCGAAAGACGTGGTGGCAGGTAATTTAATGGTTTCCTCAAGTTTAGAAAATGAATTATTTGATTCTGGATCATCGCATTGTTTCATATCCTCCCAGTTTTCTAAGAAAATTAGATATTTCCAATTTTATTTAACAAGGGAGTTTTCACTTAAAACTCCTAAGGGAAGTATCATTACAACAATGTTTTGTGAATCATCCCCCATTAGAGCACATAAATGTTCTTTATATGCTGATCTCATCGTCATACCTATGATTGAGTATGATATAATCCTCGGTATGGACTGGCTTTCAGACTATGATGCGAAGATTTATTGTAAGAATAAAGAGGTTACGATTCTTGATAATGATGATAAGGAACACCTTATCTTTAGAGGAGAATCGTCACCACCTAATTCTTATCTAGATCCACCCCCAGTAGCTAAACTAAATTCAATTATTGGGGAGGAAGAGAATGAAATAACTGTGGGTGAGGAAAGGAATGTTCAAATAGAGTATGTACCTATTGTGAAAGAATATGTAGATGTATTTCCAGAAGATTTACCTGGACATCCTCCATAATGAGAAGTTGAGTTTTCCATTGATTTAATTCCTGGATCAAGGCCTATATCGAAGACCCCTTATAGAATGGCCACTATAGAATTAGTTTAACTAAAGAAACAACCAGTGGAATTGAGTAATAAGGGATTTATTTGCCCTAGTGTTTTTCCATGGGGAGACCCTGTTATTTTTGTTAAAAAGAAAGATGGATCTATGGGGTTATGTGTCGACTACAGGGAGATCAATGCTATAACAATAAATAACAAGTATCCCCTACCTCGAATTGATGATTTATTTGACCAACTTCATGGAGCTCAATACTTTTCGAAGATTAACCTTCAATCTGGATACCATCAGTTGTGTGTGAAGAAGGAAGACATTCCGAAGACAGTATTTCGAACCAGGTACGGGCATTACGAGTTTACTGTAATGCCTTTTGGATTGACTAATGCACCCTCTGTATTCATGGATCTAATGAATAGTGTTTTCAAAGAGTGTCTCGATGAATTTGTGGTGGTATTTATTGATGGTATCTTATTATACTCAAAAATCTATGAAGATCATGAAAATCACTTGCGCATTATCTTGAAGACTCTGAGAATACATGAATTATATGGGAAGTTTAGCAAGTGTGAATTCTAGCTTCAGGAGATTTATTTTCTTGGCCATATTGTCTCTAAAGATGGAATCTATGTTGATCCTTCTAAGACTAAGGAAATCCAAGAATGGCCAGCACCAACGAGTATAACTGAGGTACGTAGTTTATTGGTTTAGCAGGTTATTATCGACGTTTCGTCCAGAATTTTTCCCGATTGGCTAACCCATTAACGAAGCTCACACGTAAAGGGGTTAAATTTGTTTGGACAAAAGAGTGTGAAGAAGTTTTCGAAGAACTGAAGATAAGATTAGTCAATTCTCTTATATTGACTCTACCATTGGGGAATTATGGGTTCGTTATTTATAGTGATGCATCGAAAAAAGGACTTGGTTGTGTCCTTATGCAGAATGATAGGGTTATTGCATATGCATCACAACAGTTGAAAATTCGTGAACAAAACTATCCTACTCATGATCTCGAGTCAGCAGCTGTGATATTTTCTTTGAAGATATGGAGGCACTACCTCTATGGTGAAAAATGTGAGATTTATACTGATCACAAGAGTTTGAAGTATATTTTCTCACAAAAAGAACTCAACATGAGGCAAAGGAGATGGCTTGAATTACTCAAGGATTATGATTGCACGATACACTACCACCCGGGGAAGGCAAACAAGGTGGAAGATGCTTTGAGCAGAAAAGATCATGGAGTTTTGAACAATATGAGAATTGAAAGGGATCCAATTTTCATGGATCTAGTGAAGATGGACATGTGAATAACCAGGGAAGGTGAAACATCAATGCTTTTTAAAATGGTTGCCAAACCATCTTTACTAGAAAGGATTAAGAGTTCTCAGACCGATGATGAAGAATTTCAAAAGAAGATTAAAGTTGTGAATGATGGGAGATTGAGAGACTTTGTGTATGAAGATGGAATTTTGAAATTTTGGAAGAGACTTTGTGTTCCCGATATACCTGATCTAAAAAGGGAATTTTTGGATGATTCTCATAGTTCCAATTTCTCTATACATCCTGGGAGCACCAAAATGTATAGAAATTTGAAGGAACATTTTTGGTGGGACAACATGAAGAGGGATATTGCTGATTTTGTGTCAAGATGTATGGTTTGTTAACAACTGAAAGATGGAAGGAAACAACATGGAGGAGTCATGCAACCTCTTCCCATACCGGAGTGGAAATGGGACAATATTACAATGGAATTTTTCATGGGACTACCAAAGACTCCTAGAAGGAACGATGCAATATGGGTTATTGTTGATCGTCATACCAAGTCAGCACATTTTCTTTCTATAGGAGAAGATCTACCCCTTGAACGTCTAGCAAGACTATATATTAATGAAGTTGTGAGACTTCATGGAGTACCCCTATCAATTGTTTCTGATCGTTATCCCCGTTTTACTTCAAGATTTTGGAAAAGTCTCCCGAAATCTCAGGATACTGAACATAATTTGAGAACTGCTTACCACCCTCGGACAGACGGACAATCATAATGGACTATTCAAACTTTAGAAGACATGTTGAGATCTTGCTCACTTGACTTTCAGGGTATGTGGGGTCAGTATTTACCTCTGGTAGAATTTTCCTCTAACAATAGCTTCCATTCGAGTATTCAGATGGCACCATATGAAGCGTTATACGAAAAGAGATGTCGCAAACCAACCTGTTGGGATGACGTTGGTGAAAGAAAACTTTTAGGTCTAGAACTGGTGGAGGAAACGATGGAAAAGGTGAAGGTAATCCAAAATCACATCAAAGAAGCTCAAAGTGGGCAGAAGAGCTATGCCGATAATCGAAGGAAGGATTTGGAATTTCAAGTCGGTGATCATGTTTTCCTGAAGGTATCTCCATGGAAGGGAGTCGTATGTTTTGGTAATAAAGTTAAATTGATTCCCAGGTACATCGGACCATTCGAAATTCTAGAACGAATTGGAGCTGTAGCTTACCGATTGGCAATGCCGCCAAGTCTCTCCAAAGTTCACGATGTGTTCCACGTATCTCTGTTGAGTAAATACATGCCTGACCCAACGCATATACTCACCTATGAAGAATTAGAACTGGAACCCGATCTGTCTTATTGTGAAGAGCCCATCAGGATTCTTGATATGAGAGAACAAGTACTGAGAAATCGGACGACGCGTCTGGTAAAAGTTTTGTGGAGAAACCATAAGATGGAAGAGGCAACGTGGGAACCCGAGGAACTTATGATGAAGAACCACCCGAGTCTTTTCATGTGGTAGTATTCTAGAAATTTTGAGGACGAAATTATTTGAAGGAGAGGAGAATGTAACACCCCAAGCTTCTACAATACGCTTCTCTTTGAATAATGTGATAGCATGTGTTGTACGCAACACCGAGTTCTAACACACCATAACCAATCAAACTAGTCGTTATGAATATTAATACCTAATTTTTGAAATTATATATATTTTATATTTCAAAATGGACTTCATTTTTGGATTCGGAATATCAAATTTAGCCTAAGGTGAAATTTTGGTACTTTTCGGATAACTTTAATATTTTGATGAATAGTGAAAATTACTAAATTTTAATTAAAAAAAACTTTTTTAATCAAAATAATTAATAGTGATAAATTATGAATTTGAGTGGTTATAAAGTATATTTAGAATATATTTTAACCATTTAATATAATTTTGGTCATTGGACATAATTTTACAATTAAACCGGACATAAACAAGTGTCAATCTTTTGATAGTTATTATCTCTTAAAAACACGCTTTTTGTTTTAACAACGGGAATTAATTTTAAATTAATTTCTGCCACTTCTGTGTTTTGAATTTGGAAAAATGGATTCCATATTTGGAATAAAGATTTTCAAATTGTGTAAATAGGTAACTTTTATTTTTAGACATTTTGAATAATTACTTCGGTAAATATTTTATTTACCATGGTTAAGGGTAAATCCGATAAATAAGGGTTAAATTATTATATTATAATAATACTAAATTACCCTAAAACGTGTCCTATCATTATTGGTTGATACATGTTCGACCATAGGCATCTTTGGGTCGATTTTGGGACCCCATGGAGCCACTTGTAGGTGATAGGGACACTTTATTTTAATTAAGTTAAAATGAATACAAAAATGACAGAAGCATATATCTTTTAGAAAAACAATTTTTACATAGGTTTATATATGTTGGATTTTAGACTATAAATATTCATTATAAATATAAAAAGATTTACTACATAATGATATTTAATTTATAATTTTTAGAGATTACATAGTTTAATTTAATTATGACACAATGATTATGAAGTAATTACCATAATAGTGAAAATTTAAAATAATGGATATTATAAATACCCAAATAAATATAATTTGAGACTTTTAATGAATTACAATAATTTTCTAGGAGAATATGACATATTAGGATTTATGTATTTAACTTTTTTCAAAGTAATCATTCTGTTATGAGCTTCACAAAAATAAACTATTGAATAGTGTGAAAATTGACATAAAATAGTTTTTAAAACAAATATTATATTATTAATTGATATTAAATTATTTAAAATCTGAGGTTCGTCCAAGAGACTTATATCATGATATATGTATCATTAATATACCACTTAGGGGTCTCTTGGATGTATATAGTATGTTTATTAACTATATAATATAAAAATACAAAGTGACATGGTAAATGTCAAACTAATTAACTAAGAGTTAATACTTAAAGATAAGGTTAATATAGTAACCCAAACCTGTCTAAATTATATTGGTTGAAAGGTTTTAGACCTATACCCACCTTAAAATTTATATAATCAACTTTTGAGCCATTAGAAACCGAATATGAATTTATTATAAATTAATATTTCTAGCTTTTCCAAAGGTGCCCCTCACCCCTCTTATAAAAAGGCACTCCTCCTTCTCATTTCTTCACACCTTCAAAGCCTTTTTGTTTGGCCAAAATCTGCCAAAATACTCTCCCAAATTCCCTCACTACAACCTATAGGCCTTAGTTTGATCAGAAAGCCAACCTAAGGAGCCCTTTTGATCAAATCAAAAGGAAGAACCCAAAGAAGAGGTAATGATTTCACCACCCTTTTCCATGTTCCTTTCTTCTTCCACCTCTTCTTCCTTTGTTATTACCATTATAAAATAATAACTACAGTATCATATATATACTGTGATGTTATTATAAATATGGTACAACCATATTCAGTATTCTATCCACCCTTTGAATAACATGTCACCATATGTGCGTATGTACGACTTACCGTCTCCACGTCGTGGTGTAATTGTTATTCAATATATTATTATTTGGATGGATATAATAATGATATGTAACTCATGTAAATAATAAATATAACATGTTAATGATTCTGTATATATGATATACCATTCATTTATATATTATTTTAATATCAAAAAAATGATATTGTCACTCGTGCGTACGTACAGACTACCGTCTCCACGAACGCGATGAGATTCATTCTCCATCGTATCCATTCAAGTATAATTATCATTTTATTATTTAAAAATGATGTTTAAGGACTTGATATCATTATGGATATGAATAATATACAACCTATCCATTACAAACATGGCTTACATAAAAAACATATAAAAGAAAATGATTAAGTTAACACCCAAAACAACGACAATACTAAGATATTATTAACAAATCAATGTTAAAAGATCATATATGATATCATATTAATGTATATGATTCTTGTATAATTTAATAACAATTATTTCACCATTATACAGGAGGTTAAACTAGCCCAACCAAGTAAAATTACAAGGTAAGGGTTTATTTCACAATCGCTTCATTATCTGAGGGTGTTTATACGTAATAATCTACTGGGATCTCTTTATCATCCACATCCGTGTTTCATAAAAATGAATTTCAAAACATTTTCACTATTTAATAGAATATGGGTTAATGTGATTTATACCCTTGTTTGAATTTTTATAAGAGGTTTATAAATTAATATTTCCGTCTTTTTCCAAACAAGGTGCTTTTTAACCTTTTTGACAGAATTAAGGTAAGAATGTTTTTTTTAACTTATACGGCGGGTGCGGCTATTTTTTGCCATTATAAAATCGTCAAAGATTTACTTAAAATCTTATAAGAATATTTTCAAAGAAATTGTTTTATTTTACAAATATATTACTCTTAACTGATTTCAAAATAGAAAGGGATATTTCTCTAAAAAGAGTTTTGATTTCATCTATGTCAACATCCTTTGATGGATTTTACGCTTATTTGAAGTTGATTTATTATGATACAAAACTTCTATATTGTATTGAAGGTTTTGTGATATGTTTGACTGTGGATGTGCTATTTTTATACCATTCATGGTTTATGGTGAAAGTATTTACATTTCGTATTCTAGTTTTAATAAAAAAAATTATGTTATGTTTAAACCTTTTCATATGGGAATGCATTGGACTTAATATGTGACGGGTGGAGCCCGCTATAGATCCTCGATGCATCGGTAGGTCTCATGAGACAAACTAGTGTATTGGCACAAGGCCTTGGAAAAATCTTATTTTTAGTCTTGGCACGAGGCCTTGGCTATAGGGTTATGATAGTCTGGCATTATGCATTCCATCATTATGAAAGTGGTTATCGATATTTCATGTGATTATTCAATTAGTAGAATATCCATGTGAATAAGTAAATGGAATTATTTCATTTTATTTTTGAAATACAATGTTGAAGTTCAAGTTTAAAAGTCTTTTGTTTTAGTTATACATTTCCTTAAATGTTTATTCTTATTTATGAATGTTTCCGCTATATTGTCATCCTTACCGGGCATTTGAGATCACCCCTTTTCTAGATTTTAGTTTTCCCAGGATGTGAAAAGTAAATTATGAATGACCTGCAGGGATATTATGAGGGGATAATAGTGTGGATTATGGAGACAATATGTTGTTGTAGTAGTTTTTCACTTCATGATGTAATGTAAATCTTTATGAATATATCTAGTGTTTCCAAGGCTATTAATCCAATCGGACTTTCGATATTTGATCTTTCTTGTGATCATGCCAATGTTATGTAATAATTCACCGACTCGAGGTAACCGGGGTTTGGGCGTTACAATCCCTTTTTTGTTTAATGAAATTCTTCATATAAAAAGATTTCCTTTTGAAAACTGTTGAATGAATTTAAAATTCAAAGGTTTGATTATACACCATATAGAATAAAGAGTCTTATATTATCAAAATTATCCTCAATTAAAATATATTGAGACAATGTCCCTTACCTTGAATTATACTTTTCTCGTATGTTCCTTGGTATTCCTCTTAATTAGGTAACTTCTTTTGGATTATAAAAAAAAGAATTCCTTGGCAAGGTTTTTGTCTTAATTGAGGAATATAATATTTGGGGAGGGATTAAAGGAAGTGTTTTGGACATGTATTTTCCAAATCATAGGGTTCTTAAAGTGTGAGTATTAGAGAATAGATTATTCCTTTTTATAGGAGAGGGAAGGGGAACCCGTGAAGAATCTTAAATTAATAAATTAATATAATATAATTACATAATTAAAAAGACTACAACATGATATATGTCTAAGATAATTTGATTATAGTTTGAAATATTGTTACCCAATAATTTTCATACATTAATTGATTTTATATTAAACCTAATCTTTACAGTTTACCATTAATTATTCTCTTTCAATTGTAAGTGTGGTAAAAAATTAATTATCAAGAGGCTGTTATTTTTACTTATATAGGGTAAATTTCCTATAATTTGAAACTTAAGGAACATTTATAAGTTATCATTTTCACTTTTTTATTTTAAAATATTTTTAGGATATTTAAATAATTTCATAAATTACTATTTTTAAAAAACATTAGTCATATCTGATTGTAAACTATTCATTTCATTGAATTACATAAAAGCAAAACAAAGTTATAACATCGAAAAAACCATGTAATATTCTTTTATCAGGTCATATTCATCTAGAAAAATCATGGACGACATAAATTATGTCAAATAATATTTATTTTAATATTTATAATACCATTTATTTGATTCCTTTATTAATAAAGAAAACACTACATCATCACTGTAACATAATTTAATTTAATTATTTAATGTATAAAATTTTTTGAATAAAATATCATGATGTATAAAGTATTATTATATTGATGATGAATATTTATATCCTAATAGGTCACTTATATATGACTATATTAAAAATTTTTTAGTAAGAAGATATATGTTTATAACATATTTTCCTTCTCCTTAAATTAAATGATATAAGTATCATAATCATACCCAAGTGGCTACCAAAAGCCAAATTATCTTATCAAGGGTTTAATTGGTCATAAATATCTCATATATTAGGATTAGGAAATGTTTTATGGTAGTTTTATATTGTTATAATTTTATTTTTACCCTTATTTACTTGACTTTTACTTTATTTGTGGTAAATTAAAATAATTACTAAAGTTACTATTCATATTATCCAAAAAAAACGGAACTATTTATATAATTTGGACCTTCTAATTCCCAATAAGTAATTCTTTATTCCAAATTAAAAATACTGATGTTGTATTAATTAATTTAAAATTAATTCCAATTTTCAAAATGAGAAAATGAGTTTTTAAAAGTGAAAACCCTCAAAATATTGACATGTGTTTATAGAAAATTTCAAAGTGAAATTACATCCAATGATAAAAATTGTATTAAATGATAAAAAATAATCGAAATGTACATTAAAACCAATTAAAAAAGTAATCTATAAATAAAATAAAATTATTTGATAAGGAAATTATGAATTAAAATGCAATATATTTCTCTATTAATTAAAATATGATTTTTATTAGAAAAATACCAAAATTTAAAACAATAGAAAATTTTTATGTATTTCACCCATATTAGAAGTTTATATTGTCAAATATAATTTATAAAAGTGGATGAAATTAGTGTTAAAAAGGGTTCTCTATCAAAAGGTGATAAAACAACCTTTTAAAAAATATTAGATTATTTAATTCATAAAATTGGATTTATTCTCATTTTAAACCTATAAAATATATTTTACAAAGGTAAAAACATTTAAAAAAACATAAAAAAACATAATATAGTTCATTATATTTAATCTCTATAATATAATGGAGACGAATTGACTACAATTTAAAATAATAATATTAATAATGTAATATTTTTCGGTATCACTTAGTCTTGTGTGCAAAAAAGGATTTTGGAGAAAACTGTTGTTGTGTGTTGAGTACGATATCAGAAAAATAAACCCATTAAATGTAAAATTTATCTAATATTCATAGATATTAATAGATATGAAAATTTATTATTCTATAAATATGTGGGATGTTACAATAGGATTTTTGAATCATGGTGCATTATCTTAAATCTAAATCACCTTAGTTTTTACCTAGGGTTTATATTGTTAAAATCCTTAAAAATAGTCAATAATAAAAATGTAAATTAACCTAATAGTATCCCTTGGAGATAAAAAACAAGGTCCTTAGTAAGTCCTACTGTCGTATAACATCTTATTTCGAGTCAATCCCAACACACCATGTCATAGTTGTAACTCATTGGTATATCTATTCCAGAACAATGTCAACTTATAGTTTCTAGATAGGGATTCATTCCTTGAAAGACCCACATTTCCTATATGTAAAAAAACATTAGGTTGTCCTTCTATTATTATCCTCAAATTGTACCATATGGAAAATCTATATGATCTATTTTTTCCTAAATCTAGTTCCCAAGGTTGTATCTAAACATTATATGATACCAACTATGGTGACCCAACCATAGAATACTTAGAGTCAGTGTCTTATGTCAATTTCATTAGAATTATATATAGTTAAATCACATCCCAAATGACTAAACAGGTTATTATTCTTGGTAACAAGATACATACATGTGAAATGAATACACTAATTACAATATTATTTGTTTCTATATAACATAAAAAGTGTTAACATTATTCCATATAGTATATCATTGCATAAAATTTTCAGTATAATTATTGTCATCCTGGTGAATGGAAACCTAATAATGTTGAGATCAAATTATAAGTAAGGTAAAAATATGGTAAATAATATAATAAATTAATGATAATACTCATTATGATATGGTAATAAAAAAATATTCAATTGAAATAAATACATAAGTAAAAAATATGGCATTGTAAGAATTTGATACCCATTCATTTTAATCAATTAAATTAGAATTATATGGATAAATTGATATGTTGATGCAAATGTTTTTGGATAAATAACAACTGAATCAAAATAAATGAAATTATTAGTTATTAGAGTTTATGTTTCCTAAGTAAATGGAACCATTTCTATCATGAAAATTATTTAAATGGTTTTAAACTTTTTGGTTACAATCCAATTTGTATTGTCCAACCATAACTATATTTTCATGACTTTTCACAAGAGTGTTTATAATATACTAGATATAAACACGAAGGGTTTTTTCAACCTAATTTCATCCAATGAGAATACTGATTCATTTAGGGGATTTCATTAACCATACCCAAGCCATTAGGCTTAACATAAATGTCCCTCGAAGTGTGTCTTAAATACCAATAGCATTCCTCAAATTGAATAAACAATATTCCTTTTCAAATATCCATATTAAATAAAGGATTTGTATTTATAAATATTTCCCCAAATAATCATATAACTTTCAATGTATACATTATATAAAAAGTGGTACAAGGTTCATGGATTATTCATATCCATGAAAAATTATATGGAAATTTAGGGGAAATTCAATGGTTAATGATCATATGAAATTTAATATTTAAAGGTAACTAAAAGGAATCAAGGAAGTGAATGTGAAAAATATCCTGGAAAAAATCAATCATAAACCATCCAGAGAAATATTAATGATGGTTTCAATACGACATATCCCATGTGTTTTACAATAAATGGGTTTTTTTGTTGATTTATAAAAATAATGTTGATTATATATTTAAAACACACTTGAGGAAAATATCCTCTTTATATTGAAAAAATTTTAAAATTATTTTCCAAGAAATAACTTTTAGAAAAATTTCCATAAAAATTTACCATTTAAACATTCAAAGAAATATTTAATGAAATAATAGAGGATAATTTTTTACATGTTTTACATGGTAAAAAGAACATTCATATTGCAAGGTAAAAAGGTTAGAAAAGTGAATTATTCACAAAGAGAGAAGAAAATTCCGTTAAAACATTAGTAAAATACAAAAATAGGAAAAAACTTCGTTAATAAATAAAATATTCAAATAGTGAATAATATTTTTGAAAACCTTTTCGGTAAAATAGTGGTTTAGAAGAAATAAGGTTCTCTGACTAAAGAGATAAATAATTTTTGGGTTTTATTAAAAAAAAATCTATAACTTGTTCTCTTCCAAAGAGTGTAAAATGGTACTAATACATGAAAATGTAATGAATAACCAGTGGTGATTAAAGTGATAATGATGATTGAAAAAAATTTAATATAATTTCAATGAATGGAAAATAAATATAAATAATATTATTCTTGAGGAAAATAATCGTTAAACATTCCAAAGTGTCCCATACCACTTTGAACCATTTTAAATAATAAGCCTAATGAAGGAATAACATTAAAATAATGATTTAAATAACATGAATATTAGCATATTAATGATATAATATATCAAAAGGATCATTATATACATCACAAAAGGTGTAAATGTATAACATTACAATGATATGGCAGATTTTAAAAGGGATTGGAAAATATATTACCATGTGTTTGATTTGTCTCATGTATCCTTATATTCTCGAATTAAAAACATATGTATATTTATTTAAATTATTCACTATATTTTTCATTATTATTATTACTTTAAGTTCAATTATTATAATGTTGTATAAAACTGCTTAATCATTTATTTTTACATCTACTGTTTGGAGAAAATTCAGTTTATATATAATAAACAACATTTATAGGTCAAATATTGTCGAAGGGGTTATTATATAACATATCAATAATAATAGTCCTGAAATGATTATTATATTAACAAATCAATTATACATTTCAAAAACTTAATTTAATGTGGTTATAAAAATGATCCAACTTTAAAATCATGGACATTTTAGGCCACACGCACGCATGAGTAACATTCACATTATTCAATTATCATTATCAAAAAAAGGTAACTAACAATAAATCATTACGTAATGATAATTATATCATACATACCATGTTATTTTACAATATATACTTATATATATAATTTTCTGTAATGTGAAATTAATCACATCGTGTCGAGTAGGTGGTAATCCATATATCCACGCACGATGTTATCACTTTTTTAGTGTGTGAATGTCTAATAAATAAAATGGTATATATTATATTTATAAAAAATTAATTAAATCATTAATATAATAAATATTTTTTATATGTCACATTTTTTAATTAAACCCATTTTTATACATTGTACATATAATGTTATCGAATCACATCACTTTTAAGAGTCGTTATTTCACAAAAAAACAATCTTATCCTATTTACAATAAATTAAAATTATATGGGTATTTGTTAAAAAAATTATAGAGTTATAAATTCATTATAAATATCATATTTAAAATATCTAAACATATTATCCATCATAATTTCCTACCAGGATAGTTTGTGATGGAAAAACGAACCACTTCATTCCATGAGGTGTTTATTCACTATACAAATAAGTAGTATGTTATTTACCAATTATTTAGAAGTGTGTCTAAGTGTCGGTAGAAAACCTAACATAAAAAAATATCATTATATTTAGGATTAATTTTTAAATATATTATAATGAAATAAGTATATATGAGGTGGTGAAGAATAGAAATAAAAATAAAGATCTTGATGAAAGATGTTACCTCTTATTTATATAGCTCCTTTTAGTTTACAAAAAAGGGATTACTTGGATGGATTTATGCCCAAGGTGAGGCATATATGATGAGGATATTGATTTTTAAGAGATATTTGTTCATATCCTGGTTTATTTAGTGTGCCTTGAGACATGTCGGGATGTGGTAGGAGACAATTCATTTTTATAGTGTAGGAAGAGTGGTACAATTATAAATTTTGGAAAACGGAATTCCACCCATATTTTTTCAAATTAAATTGGATCCAATAATGGTAAAAATTATATTAAAGGGAGTATAGGGACTAAAAATTTCCACCTAATGGATTTTGGACATGATTAAAGGTCATTTGTTCCCGTAAGATGAAGGTATAGTCACATCTATATCTTAATTTCATCTTAATTGTTGGCATTAATTGTAATTACACTTACTAATTTTTAAAGAAACAACTTAGTTTAAATGATTTAAAAATATTTATTATTATTATTACAAATATTTAATCAAATATTCCAAACTCCAATCACATAATTGGAAGAAATTAATTTAATTTTAATCCCGCATATGGGATAAATAATTGAGTTTTTAAAATAATTTTTTCAAATTTCTAGTATGTTTTTATATATTCAAAGTTAATTTGATTCCAATGACACAAAATATAATTATAATTAAAACATTATTCTAATTAAAAATTGTAAAAATATAAAATAATCCTTATAACTAAATTATAATAAAAAGATGTTTTTAATTAAAATTCAGTATTTTTCATTATACATTAAAATCGAATCTTCATAGATAAATAAAATAACTTGTCCCTAAGATAATTTTTCATTAATTATAATATTAAGTTTATATTTACATATAAAATATATAATAGTTAAATTATTTTATTTAAAATATGATCTCAATTAAAAGGAAGTAAAAGTACCTTAATAAAAATATAGATTTTATGCGTAAAATCATATTTCTTCTTATATTATCTCTATATAATATATTGGATGAAAATAAAAAAAATATTTTATTGAATAATATATATAAAAATATATATTACATTAATATAACTCGGTAATTTTAATTAATTTAATTTATTGGATATAATATCCTTCTACGCATAATAATATATTTCTATCAAAACATTTCCTTTGTATTCAATTGGATCTTATTTTAATTTCTAATAATTTATTCACTAATGAATTAATCTCATATTTCTGAAAAAAAAAATTATTTTCATAAGTTAGTTAATCATATTAAAAAACCACTAATTTATCATCTGGGTTATATATTATTATAATAATATTTAAATAATATATTTATGTTTAATGAAACTCAAAATTGTGTTTAATAGAAGACATTAAATAAGCCCATTATTGTGTGTGAAGAATGATAACTTAATGTTGCATGCATTAAATGATACAAAATATATTAAATTTATTTAAAAACGTAGATATATTATAAATTATTTGAATATTATATTCCCTTGCACACTTGGTGTTATGAGTCATTAATGTTTTCGAATAAAATGTTCCAACTTATGATTTTCGGGGCATTAAAACCAATTATATATGTGGAAAAGGAAGTGTAATATAAATCCATTAAACATAACATCATTTCATCTTTGATTTGACATGAATATTATGAAAATAATCATTAGTGAGATATAACTATCGAATTTTTGAGAAAGAGTTTCTATAAATTTCTCTATAGAATAATGTTATGAGATTGATAATTAAGGGAATGTTTTAACAAGTTATACTATCCCTTTTAACATTCTCAATCTCAATGTGATGTTAGATTATATCTTATTTCTTCCACCAAACCTCTAACAAGTTCATGATGTCTCTCGTTTATCTCTAATATGGAAGTACATATTTGATACTTCACATGTACTGAAGAAAATATTATTACCACAAGTGCATGATCATTAGTATTAATCCAAAATGGTATAAATATTTATTTTTAGAGGTAAAGTTATATTGAAAAAATTTTAATCCCCTGGTTAAGGTTCAGTGGTGGAATTAGATATTTTAAGATGCTATAAGTGAGCCTAAGGATGTAATGAAATATAGATATCCAAAAAAAATTATATCAGAGTGAAAAAATTTATAGCTAGTATTTAATTTTATTTGTGTGGGAATGTATCACCTAGAGATTTTATAAAATATTTATTTCAAATAAGTTTAACTATATTTCAATTTATTTTAATACATGAAACCCAAATTATAAATTATTTGTAATTTAATATACCTTCATAACTTATCTATTAAATTTGTTTTGTATGAATATGACTATAAGTAATTAAAAATTTTGGGTTATAGATGTATCAAATTAACTCATTGGGTTTTACTAAATTAGAAATTAAACTAAAATGTCTATTGAAAATAAAGGAGATATATCATTGAAAACCCTATTTTTATGAATGAAATATGTTTTTATCATAATAATTTAAAGTGATCACTATTAGTGAATGATTATAATAAAATTTATATACTATTTATTTAGTAAAATGTTTTAACATTCATCCTATATTTTTCTTACTATGTAATGATAATATGTATAGTGTTAACCCTAAAATGTGATTCTCTAAAATTTCATTACCATTGTGTTGTGAACACTTATATTAAAGGTTATTTCTAAAATATATAGAAATTGAATCTTGAAATATAGATTATGTATTTATAATCATGATTTAAATAAATTTTAAATAATCTCTTTTATTTTTGGTGTTTATAAATAGCATCAATAGAAAACCATGGTCACCTCAATGTGGGTAAAACAGATAAAGTTGGGTTAAAAAAATTGTAAATTATTTTAATTTTATATAATACTTAACTTTTAAATATTTTGTGGGTTGTTTTTGGATATTTTATTGAATATGCCCTTTTAATTAATTTTTGAAATGAAAAAAAAACGTCAGTTTCTAACATTAAATCATCTCTTATGTGTTTGATAATGAAAAATAGAAACTTTTGAATGAATATTAATGTTTTTTGAGAGTATATAATTAAATCTAATGATTTTATTTTATTTTAAATTTTTTGTATTTATATAATTACTATAAGTTCTTATGTAATGTCAGCCCAATATATATTCAATCCATAGAAGACTAAAATAATTTATTTTATAAATATTAAAAGTAATATAATTTCTATGATTTATATTTTTAAATTTTTTTTACACATATTTAATATTATTTATGTGTAAAGGAATAGAGTTGAATTCCATTTTTATATTGGTGTATTTAATGTCTAATTCAATGAATAGTTCAAAAATTGTCATTAATGAAATTCTATAATAAAAAATATGAAATCATTTAAAATTAAAAAATGTGATCTTCATCCATGATAATGTATTATTGATTTATATATAAATAATTTTTCATTTATGATTCATTTTTAAATTTATGGTAATATCACATCCCTTTCATATTGAAATAGTAGTAATACTGTTGAAGGACAAAATAGGTTAACTGAGGTAATAAACCAAAAGATGAGGTTTGAAGAACCACATTATCATTTTCAAATATAATTGGATTAATTTAATTCAACCACATCATACTTTATTTTTTAATATATATCCATTTTTATTTATTCCTATAAATAATGACCTTTTTATATTTTTATCTCTTATGAAATTACATGTGTGTCCTCTCCCTGCCTTATAAAAGAAGACCCCTCATTTCTCATTATTACACCAAATTGAGCCATAAATACCAACCAACCTAAGATAATTATCTTTACAATCTCCATATAATTTTTTATAGGTGATTTTAACTCCAAACTTCCATCCATAGTAGTCTTGATAGGATATCCAAAGGATTTCTGTCAATGAAGAGGTATTCATCTTAACTGATAACTGCCATTTTAGTTCCCCTTATAACTCCTCAAAATATATGTTATTTATCAAAAATAATAATAATTTTATTCTCCTTAATATAATTAAATTTTTTTATAAATATTTAAATACCATTATCCAACCTCATTCCAATCAAATGGGAAGTGAATATGCTGCTTATACGTATGTACGACATAAAATATCCACATAGTGATAAAATCCATTTCCCACCACCATCACATATAAATGGTTATTATGATAGATTTAATATTTATATATGATATTTATAAAATAATTTTTCTTATTTAATAATAATATAATTTTAAAATTGTTATCTTAAAATCCATTGTAAAATTAAAATTCCACTCATGCATACATGTGTAATACCACTTCTACAAAATGATGTGATTGATTTTTCCATTATGATTTCCATGGATGGTAATAAGGGTTTATTATATTAATATATATAATGTATAAGATATAATAACTATTCTTGGAATTTCTATGTTTGTTTAACAAATTTTCATTACATCCATTGAAATGAGAAAATAATTTTCATGCTTACATATGACATACTATCTCCCTGAACGATGTAATTCATTTTTATACATATTCATTTTATCGATGACTATATATATATATTATGATATTATATCATTACTAACATTCTAGAGATTATTGAACCGTTTTCAATGTACAAGGAGCCAAACTATCGAATAAAAACATAATGAAAAAGAAGCTGTTATCACCCGAAACAGAGATTTTAAGAATTAATTATTAATAAATGGTTGATAAAAGGATATAAGTAAATAATATACGGTAATATATATTTTATTACTTTTTATTAATAAATTTTAAACAAATAAATATTTTTTATATATGATGTTTAAACATATATGATGGAAGTCAAACCCGATGTAAGGGTTTGTTGTCTCACTTTTATTTTTGCAGTTGATATATAATATCTCCCACTTTTTGGATTTTTGTTATGTATATAATAATAATGAATTAATTTTATTACTATTTTATAAATAATATAGGGAATTATAAATCCACCAAAGTTTACTTTTTCATGGGAGATATAATTCAATGTATACATAAATTGTAGGAACATTATGTTTTATTATATTTTCTTATCAGGGTTGATTATGATTATGTTTCTATTGGTGAAATATTTTTTTATACCTCTACTTAAACACTTTAAATTTCATATACACTTTTTATTTCATTAGTATACATGTTATCCTTTCATTTTCCTCACATTAATCACTAAAGGTAACAATTTTTTAAGGAAATCCAAATTTATTTCATTCCCCAATAAAATATCTACTTTCTTAAATATGTGTAAATATTCCAACACATGTTCCAGATAACAGTTCCCTAAGATGGTTTGATACATGACCTTAGGTGTTCCTCCCAATATTAAAGATGTCGCAGACTAGTAGATAGGGTGTAATATGTAACATGGGGACACTACACCCTCTTTATTAAAGAATCACAACTACAGAAATCAATATAAAAAAATTAGGGTATGAAAATGATAAATGATCAATGATAATAAATATATGAACAAGGGTGACATGATGAATACATAACAATAAAAATTTCATTAAACCAAATTAGTAAATATGTAATTACATACAAGTTTTATTTTATTTTATGAAAACAAAAAATAAATACATAATGATAACTCCAATGTGGGTCCTAGAAACATTCTTAGTTCCTAAATCATTTCACCAAAAAATTACCTACATATCCATCTAACAAAATAATATTTCCCTTGAACAATCAGTTAAACATTAAATCTATTCAGTTTCCAGTCAGAAATCATGAATAGTGTGTGATTATAACTATGTAGGCCACCACCAATGGGGTCTAATGAAATATATAGTCTATAATGCTTTATGAAATTGATTAAATAATAAATAAATAAATGAAAAATGTGAAATTGTGTAACATTTTTTATTATTTCATAAACAATTTAATACCCACTACTGCATTTTCCAATGTCTAAACCATAGAACATATTAATATCACAAATCAATATTAAATTGGATTTCATTATTCATTTAATTACAATTTTATTTCTGGTATCTTTGAGCATAATTCTAGGTACTAATATCTTAGTCACATGGAACATTAGTCCACTTCCAATATATTAATGGCCTAAAGGATCAGTCTGGAACTCCAAGTGTATTTGAAGCTTATGTGCATAACCCACATCACATGGGTATTTAGGGAATCTGTCCTTGACCCACACCTCATAGTTTAGATGCATAAATCTAGAGCATGGAGCATTTGTCAAGAACCCCATGGGTATTTCGTGAATCAGTCCCTAACACACACCACATTGGTCCATAATTCAAAAATATAAAATATATTATATATATATAATGGTTTAATATCAACAACCTTCTTATAAATAATTAAAATTATGGTTCACCATTTCATATATAATCCATAATCATGGTTATTTACATTAATCACAAGGATGAACAGGAACAATTCCCTATTAACCAATTTAACATCATTCATTTTAAAACTCATTTAATCATAATGGTAAATTCATTCAACCCATTAAATACCATTTTCAACCATGAAATAATGATTTATTTCAATTATAATTACCCAATATTCCATGTTTTACATTTCATAAATCATTCTTTCACATGTAATATGCACACCCCGTGGGTTTTCATCATTATTGGTGTCGAATATTCAATGGGACACACAGGATCTGTGAATGGTATCACAAAAACATTAGGATTAATTCATTATCTCCAATTTAAATTTAATCAATCAAAATTGAAACAAAATATCACAATTACATACACACGATCATAATTGAGAGTATTGTAATGAACAATTATATTACCTACCTCAAGATCATTAATGAACGCTTTCCAAATCAAAGACCTTAATTTGATGTACAATATTTGAATTTAGAATAGAGTGGAAAATCATGGTCCAAAACATAGGACCATATTTCAATGAAATAATATCCCAAAAAACCTTATTCCAAAAAAAATCCAAATGAGGAAATAATATCTTTTAAATGAGAAAGATATATGGGAAATAGGTTAATCCAAAGTAGGAAGATATGAAATACCATAGATGGTTCAATATCAATATCATGATATTATATTCATACTAGATAATGTTGTTAGATAATATTAATCTTTTAAAAACCCACAAAAAGATAGATAGATAGTTTTAGGTGAAGCAAGGGTGATCTGGGATTTTAACGATGGGTTCTGAAATTTAAAATCTAATTTTCAGAGGTTTAAAATCTAGAACACAAGGTTTCAAGGGAAATGATGCATGGTTTGTGAAACTATTCACCCTAACTATATGACCCTACTATATGGGGTGTGCAGTTTCCTCATAAGTTGGTTCATGGTTTTCAAAACCAACCTCCACCAATGAAAATCCCATCTATTTCCGGGTTCAAAATTTTGGGAGTTTGGTAGCATGTTTGGTCAAACAGGGTGCCCCTCCCGTGGCTCAAAAATGGTTGTATGATTTCTGAGGAAACCCTTATTGGTTTTCCTATCCAATATCCATATATCCATAGCCCTGTAGTATTAAAATATTCCCCATATTAACTTGAAAAACCCCCCCTAAATCAAATCCCATAAAATGTATGATCAAAAGAAGGTTTAAAATAGAATAAAATGAAAATGAGACTTCTAAAAATGGTTATAATCTTGAAGTTTCCCTACCTTATAACTTCACATCCTTGAGATACAATCCCATGGATCACTAAGCCTCTAATGTTATAAGTTTGGGCCATTAGTCCCTCATATCCTTTTCCCCCTCCCATGATTCAACCTGAGCATATCTATATCAAAATAAACTTAGACCAACAACATAGTATTTCCTTGAAACACTTTATGACTATGATCCATAACACAAATTGGAATCCCCATAATGTATGCATCAGTATCAAGGTCAAAATCATCAAAATCAATCACATGAGACGTTTCAAGGTGATACAGTTGAATATGTAACATATGAAAATCAGCATACTTATCACTATAACTCTTTGTAATATCCAATTAATAAGACACCATTCTGATCCTATCCACATCAAAAATTGGTCTAAACATACTCGGCACAAAATTCCCTATTGGCCTGAATGAGTAACATAAGAGGGGGGTATTTTAATACCTAATAAACATTTTTGCTAAAAATTATGTTAAAAAAATACCATCAATAAAAAATCTAAAATTAATCAACATACAATACCGGTATAAGATCATTCCTTTTAAATTATTTGACAAAGAGTTATTATGTCTCAGATAAAATAATTTTTAGAAATATTGTAGCTTTAGAAATCAATTTACATAGAAAAAATATATAAACACTAGTTAATATTAACTATTTATGTAATAGTTTTGTTTACATATTGAAAAAAATCGAGGTTTTTTAATAAAAAAACAAGATAACATAGAATAATAGACAAATGGTTTAGTCTATAGATGAGACTTATTCCCATCAACATTGAAATCACATAAAACCTAGTAGATTATAATAATAATCAAAAAAATATACAGCCTTTATGTAGTAAACAAATAATTGCTACAAAATTTCCATGTTAAAGAGTCTCATCCAAAATTATATTTGGGAAGTAAAGATATCACAATCCGTACAAGGACCACATCCAAAAAAACCATGGGAAAATATATGTAATGGACAGAGTAAAAAAATGTCTTCTATGATTTAGTGTAGGATAAAGTGTGTGCTTGATAATAGAGTAACAACGCATTATTGCAGGGAAAAAATAAATAAATAGAAAGGGAAATAAATAAAATATATGTGCTCAATATGGTATGTTATGAATGATCAAATTCCTGATATGAGATTTTTTGAAAAGTTTGAGAATTATTTTTGAAGGATGTAGAAAAACATATGATCATATAAATTTAAAGGAATATTATAGTTGTTCGCTATTGGTGTTTCAATCATTATATATAATGGATTATATACTTCTATTTTGTTGATCATCATAAGAAAATAGATCATTATGATTCTAAGTGATTACAAATTCAATCACACAATTTTCTGTAGGTTTTCTAATCAATAATCGTCATATAGACTGAGAGAGAGAGAGAGAGATGTCCTTTGCATTGATATTGTATCATCATTTTTAGGAGATCGATAGTCCTCGTATCTTATTTGACTCTGTCATTAAGACCTTGTCAATTTATCCTTGATTATAAATAGATATTTTATCCATTTACAAGTCCTCAGACATGCATGGTAATAAGAAGCTGGTGGTGTCCCTATATCTAGTGGTACCTCATGCTAGAGGTACATAAGGTTGTAGGTGACTCAGATCCAATGTCAACTCAGAGTCCAATACTAGATCATATTGTGGCAACAAGCCTGATAGTAACTCAGTTAGATATATCTCATCCTTAGAGGTGACTCCTTCCTAATGGTATCAAGTATTGGTTATGACTCATCGTTGATGGTGACTTTCCATCAAATTTAGCTGAATTGTCATAAAAACTATCTTAGAATATCAAATTCTATCATACATCATATAAATAATTATCATTTAATGACTCATGGGTTGGGATAATGAAAATAAGAAAGTTTCAAACACAATCCATATAAGGAGGTGCCAACATTATCCCCATTTTTTATGATCAAAAGTCATGAAATTTTATAAGATATGTACTAAATAAGAAAATCATAGATAATTAGAAATGTATTTATGTTAAAAACAATATTAGTAACAATTCAAAAGATATATGTGTGATATTAACAACATAAATAATGATCATCAATATATACTAATGATTTCATAGAATATTTGTAATTTTTTGTTTTTTCCTTATAATAAAATAAATTCCCATTTTATCTCCTCATTTGAGATTATCAAAAATAGAATAAAATAAATTTAAAATTAAATTAAAAGAGAACAAACATATTGTATTTAATTTCATAAAAAAAGTGTTGAGTTTAGATATAAAAAGAGGAAGAGTAATAGAAAAATATCCCTATCAAAGGCTCCATTTAATCAGATTCTCTATTAGAGGTAATTTGAGGGATGTCACTATTATTTTCATTTTTTGTGGGCTTTACCGTTGACATTTTAATTTCCCTGAGAGGTTGAATTAGTAGTGAAAGTTGAAATATAGGTGGTAATGGGATGAATTGTTGTTTTTGAAAGATGTGGCTAATAAAAAAGAACTAGTCTGAGGTGATGAATAGCTTCTACTGGTGATAAATTCAATGGTTGATATAGAGGAGGAAGTAGACCATATGATTGAGTAATTATAGAAGGTCTATATATGAATATCTCTATGGTTATAGTTGAACTATATTTTTTCACTAGAATTTCCTCTTTCAATTATATTCTTAATGTAGAAATGAAGGATGTTTTTCATGAGATGGATAAAATCAAAAATTATATGACCAATACATTCCATAGGTCAAAATAAATTATTTTTATCTTCCATGAATATCTTCAAAACTTGTGTGATATCCCTCAGTTGACTCACTTGTTCTTTAAGATACATTATTCCTCGTCAAAAAATCAAGTTTTCTGTCATGAATTTTAAACTTTTTGACATCTCATGATTTGAATAAATTGAATAAAACTATTACTTGATGTATTTATATATTTCGATGTTATCTTCTCCATGTTAAATGGAATATTACTTTATCAAATCCATGATGTACTCACCATGATGGTGTATTTTCCTTAATTTCTCTTCATGTGATGACACATAACCCAATTTAGTATTTAGGTTTTTCCTGATAAACTATCGATGTAGCCCTATATCAATTGGGAATGATGCATGATGAGGTTTAGTTGATGTTGAGGATGTAGAATACATGTTTTTCTTGTTTTTATAAATATATTTCAATCATTATGAGGAAAACTATGTCCTTACCTCTACAAAGTCTTTCAAACATTCCAGTTTTTTTGAAAATATATTATTCACAACATTTAGTTCGTGATTGTGAAATTGAACCTTTGGTTGTAAATGATATATTACAATCACAACCATATATATATTAATTCTTAACTGATTCTAGAAATTTGAGATTACTAAGAGCTTATGGATTTTTTTTGATCTAAAATAAAATTTCTACTCAAGGATTCAAATTCCAAATTCACACTTATCTTAAAATAATCTAAATCATATTTTTTTAAAAACATTAGGTATTGGAGGAGGAGTATGTTCACTATTTTAAGGTGTCATAATAGCCTCATCCTGACTATCTTTTTCCATTAGTGAAAAAGTATACAACGCACCCCTTGATCAATATGAAATTATACAGTTCACCCTCTTCTAATGGATTTTTCAATTGCTTCATCATCCAAATCACAATAATCAAGACCAACTATAACATAAATAAGAAACATTTACCATAAATACAAAGAAATAAGTTCAGTTATTCGATATATATATATATATATATATATGAATTGGATATTTTCATGGAACATGAGATGATTCCCATGGTTCAAGTAATGATTGTATTAGATCTAGAAGAGATCTCTATATGATATCTGCTAGTTTCATGTGATGAATGTTTTCTACAAGATCAACAGGTTTTAGAGACATCTCCACCTAACAAGTTTCTGGCATGTCATCTATAGAAACTAGTGGTATTGCAGACATTTCATCATATTTATATTGATTATCATCCCTAATAGTACTTGATACCACTGTTGATAAAGGATTAGTCTAAGTCATATCATAATCATGAAAATCATGCTCATCTATATTCTTATAATTTTCATTTCTAGGCCCAAATACATGACCATATATATTATAAATTTCAATATCTCTATTATCATTATATATTCCATGATCACTGTTATATTTTTCTCTATCACAACACTAATCATATATATTTTCATTTCTAATTTATTTTTCATCATCCAAATCACTATCTACTTCCATAGAGAATAATTTTCATCACTTGAATTTCCATTATCATCATATTCTCTTTATAATTTGGAATAATATTTCTTAAACTATTTTTCTATAGATACTTTAGTTTCCTCATCATCATTTTCATCTAAAATATACTCTCGTGTAGATAGATAACCTGGTGGACTAACAGATTAAAAATAAACATTAGTTGGATATTTTGGAATATCTGGATCACTCCCCACCTCCACTGACAACTCATTGTCTTCTTCCATATCTTTATTAACTTTATCAATATCAACATCATCATCATAATAATAATCAACTAACTTATTGGAATTTAATCCCAAATCCACTATTTCATTAGGTCTGGTTTGATGATCAATATGGTATAATTCATCATACAATTTCTCATTTTCTCTTACCCACCACCTCTTATATGGACTCTAACACACTTTAACCCTTTGGAAAATAACTTGGATAAAAAAACCACCATAATTTTCTAATTCTTCTTTAGTATACCTTTCTAATCCCTTATTATCAATGATGGAAGATATCATCTTAGGTATATTAAAGAGTTGGACCTTGAATGTCTAATGCACATCTCATACATTTGGATAATAATAAATCTACACATATTGATCTATTTCCCTTTTTTCAACATAAACAGTTAATAAACATCTAGATGTATTGTTGTATTGAAATATCATTTTATTGGACACAATAAATACTAGAAAAATATAAACAATAGTTTAAACTCTCTATCAAGTTCAATATCTGTAGGTACCCTCAATGTTTCATCCCTCTATGTATAGTAGGAGAGCCTCTACATAATTGATAATTTCACTATCACGTTGAATTATTCCTTGTATATCTGCATATTCCCCTTTTTGAGGTACTTTTAGGAACTTTTCCCCTTCTATTGAAGAGAAATAAATATTTTCCTCATCATTAAGACTTCTTATTTCATCCTATTTATTTCAAAAAATAAACTCATCATTCTAATGAAATTATAAATCAACCTCATATAATACACCAAGTTATTTTTTATTAACCATTTAATCCATTTTTATCTTCTATAACATTAAATATTAGTATATTTCTAGATGTAATCCATTGAGCATTGATTTCATTTTCTTCATAGATAACTCGTTTTTTAAAATGTGGTTTTCAAGAAGTAACAACCAAACTGCTATTAAAAACATTTCATTTTTTTGTAGTGCCTCATATATTATGTAATTGAATATAATTTTCTCTTCACATCGTGTACTCTGATTAGTTAATGTGTTAGGTGGAATGAGAGAATGAGGAATGATGATCGGTCTGAGAGGAATGCAAGGGTTAGTAAGATCAAAGGATTTATGGTAAAGGGAATTTATTAGACTTATGATATAACTTATATCATTAAGGGATTCCAAATAATAATAAATATAATATTAGACAATAAATTTAAATCAGGGAATGAAATAACCATGGTAAAAAATAATATTAACAAAATAGACAGTGACTAGGTCAATGGTGACACATAAACTACAACTTATCAACGATGTCTAATCAAGGGTGTCTCATCAATGGTGACTCATCAATGATGACTAATCAAGGGTGACTCATAAACGTTGACTTATTAATGCTGACTCATCAACAGTGACCTATCATAAGTTACTCATCCTCGGTGACTCATCAATGGTGACTAAAAAATGTTGACACATCCAATGGTGACTTAGAAAATAGTGACTTAGCCAAAACTTATCATTCATAATTCATGTTTGATTTAGTTTAATATTTAATAATTAAAAGGGTTTTTTAAGATATCAACAAGTTATTGTTTAGTTCTAATAAATTTTAATGCCATATCATCTTTCTATTAAGGATCTCTCAAAAAGTGATGCATTACATAAATGTGCTTCGTTATAGAGTGAGATGCTAAATTTTTAGAAATGATTATCTCACTTCTGTTATCAAAATTTTCTGGAACATGATTAAATTGGTATCAAATGTCTATTGAAGTATGCTTCATCCATAAAATTTTTGCTCAAAAACTTCCCACATCTATCTATTTAGCTTTAATAGTATACCTTGCAACATAATTTGTCTTCATAATACACCATGATACTAGTTATTTTCATTAATGATGAAATTTTCATGAAATTTTCTTTCAATATAACTTATAGCCATCAAAATCATCATTTGAGTAACTTACTAAATCAAATGATTTTCCTATTGTATAGAAAAATCCTAATTCATTTTAATATTTAAGATATATAAAGATTATTTTGATTTCTATTAAGTGTTACTCTAAGGGATTTTCTAGAAAGCGAGCACACATACATAAACAAAAAATAATATCAAGCTGACTCGTAGTCAAGTATATTAGACTTCAAATAATTCCTTTGTAACTAGTTCTATATAATTATTTTTCAAGATTAAACAACATTCAGTTTACAGGTTCTACTCAAGGAACATCACAACTTTTTATACCATCTAAGAGAAAACATTTTAAAAGAAATTTAGATATTTAATTTTTTATAATTAATTACATTTTAATTTTTTGAAATCATAAATACAAGATAGAATCTGAGTCCACCAATTAATATTTTTTCAAAATAATTTTTCATTAGAAATTAAAAAAATCAATACATAGGGAATATTTATTAAGTCAAAAAAAATATCATCATTATATTCTTATACTACTAAAACATAATTTGAAATTATTTTTGAATAAATAGTTGAATCAGCAATACATTTTCAATTTATTTGGAAATAAAAAAATAAGTAATCCTCTCATACCAATATCTTACAGCTTGTATTAAACCATATTAATATTTTGTTATTTTAAAAATGAGATTTTGAAAAAATGGATATTGAAATCTATGGTGTTTCAAACAAAAATATCTTTATTGAAAAACAATTTAAGAATTCATATTTAACATCAATTTTATATATATTTAAATTAAAATTTGTTTCATATGAATGCAGTATCCTAATGGCTTCACGTACGAATAAAAGTGAAAATATTTCTTCATAATAAATAACTTCTTGTTGATTATAACCTTCGTGACTAATCTAGCCTTATTTTGTACAATAGTTCTTAAATTATAAACCATGTTTCTAAACACCCACTTAATGCCCATAGTTATGGTGTCTTTAGGACTATAAATATGATTCCAACCATTATTTCTCTCAAAATGATTATGTTCCTCATGAAATGACATTACCTAGAAATTATCATTGATGGAATCATTAATATTATTAGGATCAATATATGACAATAAGGTTTAGTGTTCAATTAGACTCATAAGTGAATGTCTAGATTGTGTACCTCTATCAAGGTTTCTTATTACAGTATACAAAGGGTGTTTTTTGGAGTCTTAATAGTTTTTTGAATAGAGGGGTGGGTTGTGTCACAATATCCTTTAGTTTTAGGTTTGGTTAGTTCATTGAATGAAAATTATGCTTGTTTATCAGAAAATTTATAATGTTTAGAATTAAAATTAATATTTTGATATCATCCTCAAGGATCTCTAAGATATCTGTCAATTCATAGGGGTTGGTTTCCTTAACTTTAATGAGAACATAATCTTCCATTGTTTTTGATCTATTAGTAAACACTCTATAATATTTATTGGAAGTTGAATTTCCAAGTAAAATTCTATCATTACTTGTGGAAGAAAATTTTTCCATAGTTTCTATTTAATTATGAATAACTAATTTACAGCTGAAAACTTTGAAATAATTATCCTTCAATTTTCTATTATTCCATATCACATAGGGAATTATTTTTAATAGAGGTTTAATTAATTGAATATTTATTTAATAAGTTGTTTTTATTAACCTCTACCAAATAGTAGACATATAAGTCTTACAAAATTATCATAGTGTAGGGTATCTATTGAAGAGTCTTATATCATATTCCTACCGTGCCATTTGGTTTTGGTGTCTTATGAGTATTAAAGATGTGATTATAACCAATTTTAGAAGAAAATGATTCAAAGTATTCATTTTCAGATTATCGAACATGATTAAATATTATGGTCTTAATTCTAAGTACTGTTATATTTTCAACAGATTAGGAATACATATTAAAGTAAGAAAAATATCATCTTTTCTGGTCTAGAAAGAATAACCAATTGTATCTAGGGAAGCCATATACAAGGACATAAAAATGATGTTTTCAATTAATGATAGAAACTCTAAAAGGTAAAAATAGATCCATATTAACTAACTAGAGAGGCTAAGAGGTTAAAACTCCCTCTGTATATTTAAAGTAAATATTATGATCCTTCACATTTTGGATGGAATCATAAAATCTATCATTTGAGAATTAAAGTTTTGGTAGATCAATAACTAATCTTGTCCTATTTATCTTTCTAATAGAATTAATATTGAAATTTCATAGTATCATATTAGAAAGTACATTTTCTTTTTTAAAGGCACTTAAGTGATAATTATTTTTAAAATAAAAAGTATTTAAATAAATTGAATAAATTTTATAAATTTTTAAATAAGTAAAAAATAATGAATTTTTATCATCAAAAACAAGAAAGGAATTGTTTTAAAATTTTACATAAAATACATCATCACATAATTTTTAAATTATTATTAGATTATATTTTAAACAACCTACATATAAAACATTAGAAATTAATGCTGGATTTGAATTACTGATTTGGATAAGGCCTATTATTTTTCTTTTAGCATTATCACCAAAAGTGACATAACCACCATAAACATTGATAAAATTCATTATGTTTTAATACTCACCAATCATATTTCTGGAACATCGAATGTCTAGATACCATAATATTTTTCTAGAAATATTCAAACGTGTTTCCTACCAAACAAAGATTATGCCAAAAATAATTTTGGTACCCAACTATTTATGGGCCCAGTTATGTTAGTAATAATATATTATGGTAGACATAATTTCTTAATGGGTTTCTTATAAGTTGATTATATTATTCTATAAAAATTACATTATTAGGCCTTATTGAGTAGTTAATGGAAGTATCTGAATTTTTCAGAACTGGTATAGAATGTAAATCTGGTTATTGTAATTTTCCATTGTCCTGGTTGATAACTTATTCCTGTTGTATACATGGGACAAACATCATTTCCCAATATTTGAGTTAATGTTTTCTTACCATTGGTAATCATTTATATTTATTTATTTATATGTTAATTGGACAATTTTAATTCATTTTTCTCTTTTAACAATTGATAATATTTCACTTTTTTTATAATAAGTTTGGATTTAATATTTACTACCAAAGAATGTGGTTTCTTTAGTGAAATATATTTATCTTTAAACTCATGAAACATATCTTCCATCATGTTATAGTAATCTTAAAGATTTCCATTGGTCATGATTTCCTCAATATCATCATTATGTTCATTTTTATAAATGATTTAAATATTAGTATATGAAGCCGAAAGAATATGTTGTACCTCTAATTCAGCTTCTACAAAGTACATATTTTCCCTATCACACTTATCTTCTTCGTTTGAGTCTGAAGAACTTGAACTATCTTCAAAGGAACTCCATGTTTCATTCATTCATTTCATGAATATTTTATCCTCAACCTCATAATTATTTTTATATTATAATTTTGGAAAGTCATCATTAATGTGTTCTTTCCCCTTTAATTCATATAAGGTGATTTCATTTTGAGTATCGTATTTTTTTCCATTCACATTCCCACATTCCCTTGTTGTCACATTTTCTTACGAAATTATATTTCATGAAGAACTTTTTTTCCTATATAATTTCTTAAATCTTCTAGCGATGTGGCCCATTTTTTCATCACATCCTTCAAGATATTATTCATCACTATTATTTTAATAATGTACCTTATATATTTTTTTGGAGTTAGTAACCTTGAAGGCTACTTATTTTATTTTAGGATCATCTTCTATTGATATCCTTTTCTAATTTATGCTATTATTCACACATCATCAAAATTTCTATCAATACCTTGATAGGTAGTTTACTCACATCACCATATTCTCTAATAGACACAAATGTTCTTCTTTATCTCTATGGTAAGCAACTAATTTGTCCTATCACATGATCATTATTTTTCACTTATTTTATTAGTGTATTCCTAGTATTCACTATTTCATTTAACCAGAGATACATATCAGAAATAGGTTCTTCATATTTCATTTTATATTAATAATAATTTATTATATATGTATTTTGTATCATTTCATTGACATTTGAGGTCCCTTCATGTGAAACAAATAAGGTATAACATATTTCCAAACCATATTTCAAGTAGATGTTATATTAGATTCATCATCATTGAAAGAAAAAAAACAATATATTCATAGAAATATAATTATTATTGTATATAGTTTTTGTTGAATCACTCCATGTAATTCTAGCAGTTTCTCATTTTTCATACTAATCTTCTATTACAATGCAAATGATTATCCCATACTTTCTAAATGCATTTTAATTTTGATTTTATATTGAGAATAATTTATAACATTAATATTATGAGTTTTGTTTGTAGTATACCCTTCTTGTCTATTATCTATAATGAACATAAATTTAGAATTGAAAAAAATAGCAATGATTAGAATGAAACTAAAATCACATATGAAATGATAATTTAAAAATAATTTGATAAAAAAATTTGGTCGGATTGATTAATTCCAGAGGCATCTGAATTGAGTTCCTAATAAATACTTATATTAAAAATTAAGTTAAAATAAAATCCTCTTAATAAAACAAAATGAAAATTTAATCAAAATAGGATATCAATATAAGATAATAACTTTTCAATGATTTATAATTGGGTGATTATGTATTAGTTAAAATAATATTTATAATTACCTTATCTTTTGAAATCAATTTACATAGATAAAAAAATTAAAAAACCGGATAATATTAACTATCAAAGTAATATATTTATTTCTAGATTAGAAAAAATCATGGTTTTGTAAATAAAAAAACACAATAACATAGTGAAATAAACAAGTGGGTGGATATAACATGTGACGCAATACCCTCCACTTGGAAATCACCTACAACAAAGTACATATTAATAACAATCAAATAAATCCAAAACAAAGATCATGTAAACAAAGAACCGTTAAAATCTATCGAGTTTAAATATAATCTTCTATAGTTATATGTGGTAAGTAATGATTGAACATGACACATAAGGAAATATTCCATAAAATCCATGAGAAAATAAATGTAGATGAAGGAGAGAATAAAAATTATTCCTCATTTAGGTATAAGATATAATTTGTTTTTGATAACAGTGTAACAACACACTCCTCAATGGAAAAGGAAATAAATAACAAGAGAAATTATTAAAATATGGATTCTCAGTTTGGTATGTTTAGAATGGGAGATGTTCGTAGATCAACTTTGTTGTGGACTTAAGTATTCTTTTTTATGGTTGTAGAAAAACAGAGGATCATAGGAATTTACAAGAATGTTCCATATGATATCTTTATGCATCACAATCAATATCTATAATAAATTATGTTCTTTTGTATCTTTGATCTATATAGAAAATGAATTTTTAACCTTTTAAGGGATCACAGTTCCAATTGAATAATTTTATATTGGTTATTTATTATGTAATCATCATATATAGAGAGAGATGTCTGTCACGTAGATATAATATCATTATTTATAGGGGATCGAAAATCCATCAATCAGCTTTGACTTTGTCATTAAAACATTTTCAATTTATCCATGAATAGAAAGAGATGTTTTATCCACTCACATGTCCTTAGATAGTAATAGAAACAATAAGCTAGTTGTGACTCAGTATCTGGATCTTGCTCTTACTGGACATACCACAGGTTGGCGATCTCTAAGAGTCTAGTGGTGGATTAGAGTCCAAAAGTATCCCATCTAATGGTAACAATCCATGTGGTAATAGGATTGGAGGTGAAACTGTTGGCAGTAGCTCATCCATAGAGGTGATTCAAACCTGACGGTATTGAATCCTAACAGTGAATCCTGGTTGACATTGAGTCACCATAACACTTATCTGAATTACTATAAAATTGTCGGACCATATAAAATGTTTCCAGAAAACATGTAAATCATTAGTACATAATAAATAATGGATTATGATCATTAAAATAATAAATTTTCAAATAGACATCATATAATGATTTTCCAATGATACCCTCTTGTCAAATCCTACGATGACCCAGCCTTTTAGAAACCCAAAGGAATACATGATCTCCCACAGAAAAATAAATATGTCAACAAAATCAATCAAAAAAATACCTTTGATGAATATTAACTTTATACATATGGTTAAAAATCATCTGAACCAACTTCAATTTTAAATGAAAGAGACTTTTCCCCAAAACTCAGACTCCCAAAACTTTGTCCAACATTATGTGGATTTTCATGGAATAACATAAAGTGCTTCGTACTGTTCTATCTAAATAGTCTTTTGATAACTATTTTTATAATAAAACTCAATTAACATTACCTAATTCTCCAAATACCAACAAATATTTTGGACACATTCCCTCATAAGTTCCTCTAGATCTTAAATAGTACTCTCTGGTTTCCCATTTTTCTATGGGTGGAAATATGTACTAAAAAATAATTGGTACCTTACACCTCTTATTTGACTTAAATGAAGCATGAATTAAATCATGAATAAATGTATCCAATAATCATTTGTGGTACCCCATGAAATAAATTTATCTCTCAAACATACATATATCACACATATAAACTTTTTATGTCTCTCGTATAAGAAATAAATGGTCTTCTTTTGTGAAATGGTCCACAATCACCCAAATCACGTTATAAGTCTAAGGGACCCTCAAAAGGCCCAACAAAATTTACATGGTAACATCGTACCACTTCCTTTTCAGAATTGGAAACAACTAAATTAATTAACCATGTTTTCGATTCTCGACATTCACCAGCTGACAGGTATAGAATGGTTTTAAAAAACCTGAAATCTTCTCTCTCATTCCCGACCACCAATATTATCGATATAGTTCATGGAACATTTTAGTTAAACCAGGTTTCAACAACCACATCAAGGCATGAAAAATTTTCATCATCCCCTCTTAAATACATCGAGAAACAAAAAAAGGTTCCTAACATGGATGATCTCATCCATATCAATAGTCCTAGTGAAAGGTGACATCCAACCTTTATGACTTTGCCTTATGCAAAACAATTCACGATCCCCATACTACCTCTCCCTAATCAAACTAAGATATATGGACTCAATAAATAAGGATACTAAGGTCTTCTTCTCCTATACCTCTTCAACCTCAATGTGCATCTCAACAATTAAATCCAATAGTTCCCTCTTAGAAGTAGACTCCGGGATAATGTAAGTATGTTTCATCTTGATCAGAGTTTCAAAAAAAATTCCCTTTCATTGTATAATGAATAGATGAAAATCATACAATGGTATATACACAAGCTATCTCCACTATCGAATATTCATATAACATTTTGAAAATATATATTTCACACTTTTTTCATCGGTATCCATGGTAAAATGTTTACCCAATAGGGAATAATACTAACACATTAAAGAATACCCCAATGAAGCTAACTCATAATCATGCATAGGGTAATTATATTCATGTATCCTCAATTATCATGACATATATGAAAACAATAAACCCCCATTCATCAAAAATTCTTCAAAGATGAATCTGGATTTATCACAAAACATGATATGCACCTCACTCCACTCTGGTAGGATCAAAATCGGTGTGGTATTCAAACTTCTCCTAAACGCTTTGAAATAATTCTCGCATGCTCTACAAAATTAAAAATTGAAACCCTTTTTGGTCAAGCTCGAAATTTTTTCTATATGAGGAAAAAATTCAAGTATTATCCTTTGAAAATAAAGAAACCATCTAAGAATTAATAAGATATCAAAAAAATCATGGGATGCTCCTAATAAACTATTGTGTATAATTTATTTGGGTCTACTTAAACAACATCGTAATAGATAGTATGACCAAAAAATGAAAAATCTGGATTTAGAATTCATACATATATATTGGAATATATTTTATTATATATCTTTATACTATGGATGTTATAAAGATGTTGTGTATAATTTTAAGGAGTCTTCTAGCACCATAATATTTCATCCCAAAATAATAAAAACTTGATCCAAGTGCAGGTGAAAGATTCAGTTCATTAAGGCCATAAACACAGTTATTAAATTCATCATCCTGAAAAGTTTCATGATGAACTCATATAGTTTATACATGGTTTATAAAACATTTTTTTGGTATATTTGAGGGTATAACTCTCAAATAATGATACCCTGACCTCAATTCTATCACAGAGAATACAGAAGCTCCTATAAACTGGTCAAAGAGATCATTGATTTAGGAAAGATGATATAAGTTATTAACCTTCACAGGGATAAACATATGGAAATAAACACATAAACACAATGTCATGTTATCCTTTTTATCAAAAAAAAACCAAATTACCCCAAAGGGATGTACTTAAATTGATAAAAATTGTATCCATCAGTTCTTCTATCTAAGCCTTTTATTTCGGAAGCCATACTGGTGTCACACAAAATGGTGGAAATGAAAATTGTTAACTCTTGAAATGGTATCAATTATAAAATCAACACATATATCATGTTGTATCCTTGATAATTCTTCATAAAACATGTATTGGATCTAATCTATCATGGAAGGAATGGCACTTTTAGTCATACCCACATCATCCAACAAAACACTTTCATCATGGGCGGTGAGATCACCCAATTGCTGATGAAATGGCCACGTATGTCCTTCATGGATATCCCATTTTCTACAATGAACATATATTTCACACTATATAGTTATAAAGGCCATTATACTATGTTAACAACTTATGTGGGCATGGTATGATACAAACCAATCCATACAAAAAATCAAGTAAAAATATAACATTTCAAGAACGTAATGAACCCAAAAGAAAATGATACTCACCAACCTCTTGAAATTAATATTTTCATTAATAGATTTCCATCAAAGAAACTCTGAATAATGTTTTTATCAGCATAACCGATATTGGAAAATCCACATATAGACTCAAATGATTCAGATTTTGAGTGGATATAATGGAATGTGTGTTTATGGTTTGAAATAAAGTGCTACCAAATATAGAAGTGACCAGAGTAGTACCACTAACTTCCAATGTCCTATCCTAGCAATCCACATGTTATGGATAAAAAAAATGGAACTATCATTCCCATATTTCCCTTTTTATTCTAAGTCTTTTGATTTACACAACCCTGTGGAAACACTCACTCTTATAATGATTTATAACTTCCCACACCTCGACCAGCATGACTATTAGTACTACAACTTCCAGATTGGATAGTGTGGAATACCCATTCACATACATCTGTTTGGTCTAGATGCTCCATCACTACCCGTATTTATTGGGTTCTTATAGAACCACTATAAATTCACCATATTTCCAAAAACTAAAAACTCTACTGGTCATTGGGGAAACTATTTCTAAAGGTTACCTGGACTACTCCAATATTCAAAAATCACCTGATTATTATTCTGGGTAGATGATCCTTCTACATTGATACTCAAATTTCCAATGATCAAATGAGTTTTCTCATTTTTATGATTCATACCCTTTGAACACATGCATCATAGTAATCTATAAAAACAACCTACACTCAAATGGAAGAACCCTTCGGGCCCCCCTTAGAAATTAGATACTGATGAAACACATAATAAAACTTCTTCAAATGGATGATATTAACATTAGACATAATATTAAATTTATTTCCATCCTGAAAACATTTTTCCATAGTTTCATAATATCCTAAAAAATATGGGAAAAAGAATTGAAAATTAGGGAAACAACTATAATATTAGATCACATACATACTCCCTTGGGTCAACCACAAATTCAAATCTCCACTCTCATGTACTAGTTTAACTAGGTTAAATTAATCCTTGAATTAATCCTAGAATTCCTTCAATAAAATTCCTTCCAACTACTTATCCAAATCCTAAATTTCACCTCATTGCTTCATAGATCATCATAACAAATAATTATCCAACTTGAATATCTTCTCCACATGGGTCTCTATATGTTCAAGAATTTCCAAGATATTCTCTATAAAAAAACACATCCACTTTAGGTTCACCCTTTCCAATGATGGCCAGAGGGGGATTCTATTGGAACTCCCATGTCATATTTGACATATTCCACACAACCATCCATATGTATATTTACCAAGAATACATAAATCAACCAATTATCTCACAGAATTTCTTTCCATCTCAATCACTAATAACTTTCAGATCCCATGGTTCCACAGCTGGATGTACATTTCTAGAAATTTCCTCCAAGCATCCTACTAAAAAACTTCATTATAGGGGCATGTATCTACAATTTACAACCGATAACATTGGGCACATAACTCATCATTAAAAAACATATACTATATTTACACATGAATCCATGAAAATCCCCCCTCATGCACCATCACATGGTTATAACTGTGACACAATCACTACACTCTATTGTCCTTAACCCAGGTTATAATTATCACTAGATAAAAAAAATTATATATTTCATGTTTCTTGGTGGACACAAACATCATCCTTTTTCAGTTACAACATTCAGAATCATTTTAACTTTCTAAATTCATCATTTTAAAATGCTAATTTTAAATTACACAATTAAATAAAATCATTTTAATCGCATAAATACAGCCAAACACTTCATTTACATTAATTTTTAAAATGATTCATGTCACAAAAAAATATTCAGATATTAGAGTGTTTCTTGTATAATAAATTGTATTTATATTTTAGTACATGATTAAAATTTCATTAAAATAATAACATCACACAAAAATTCTATCACCCAAGGAGATATAACATCCAACTCTAACAGAAAACAAAATGAAAAATAATCTCACCCTATGTACATGGGTTTCCCCCTGAAAATAGGTTATTTAATCCCATTAAAAATCTCATGGCCATGACATGACTCATCATAGTCTCTTATCTACCCTTATAAAAGAGTAATACAATAGAATTGAAAATAAAACGCCTATAATATATCATTTTAACATCTCGAACAAGGTGACACATAATGGTTCCCTAATCCGATTTATTATTCAACATCTGGAATGCCTCCCCATATGCTAGAGGTTGCAGACCAATAGTGAGGGTCTAATATATAAAATGGGAAGGCTTTTGTAATGACCCACCTTTTGAAAATGGTACATATCATTAGTTTCTCATTTTGAAAAAATTAAATGGCTTTAATTTTGTGTCTTAATCTAGTCATGGAGGTAACATGTGTTTTTGGGGCTCGTTTGGAGCATAGAGTTCTTAAAAATTGGATATGTGACTGGGCCACAAAGTTTTTCCAAACCCTGTGACCTAGGGTGGATGCCCGTGAGGCTACATAAAGGGGAAGCTTTAAGTCTGCATAGTCGTTGTTCAACTGTGCGGGACATGGTGCAGGGTCGGGTAACCTGCTTCTGATGCTGGATAGAGCCTTACCACATGGTTTGTGCATCATTTCCAAACCATTTTCATAAAAACGTTGCCATAATGTTTGGGGTAAAATATAATTTTATCCTCTAAAAATACTAACCATTATTTTCTTTGTCACTGGTCTCCCAGCTACCGTTTAGTGGGTTCATCCTCTCCATATTCAACTCAATCTTCCTCAATCTATAATCATCTACAAATATCACCTACTGCATCTAAATTAATACTCATCGAAGGCATTGGGTGGATTAAGTTATGGCTAACCTCTTGTAACACTCCTTCCTCATTTAATCTAGCCTTTTATTATTCTTTTTAGATACAGTCTTATTTTACATATTTTTAGGGCATTACACTAAAATTTAGATGTATTCCAATATGCTTTCAATCTAATGTCAGTATTAATAATGGATTCATATAAAGCTATAATGTAGGTGGTCATGTAATTTTTACTTTTTACTTTTGGTCATTTCATATTTATTCCACCATTCCATAAGCTATAATTTTCCAATATTCTAATTTTTGTTTCTTATTTAATGTATAAATGAACCTAGTGCCTTATTATAGGTGATTTTGATCTTGTTCAGTGGTGTCAAAATTCACACATACTATATATGGACACCTATAGGTGTGCCACTTTTGAAATGGTCATTTTGGCCAAATAGTTCTGAATGCATGGAACACAATTTAGCCTTTTTATTGAATGAGAAAGGAAATTAATTTTGGGACATGTGTAACTGATGTATTCCCAGGTGGAAAAAATGTGTATGTCCATTTTGAGTTTTAATTTCCCAATGGATCAGTTGAGTTGTAACATATCCTTCCTTTTGAGACTTATTCCTTTTTAACAGTATTTTCCATATTTAAGAAAATTTATTGGGTTTGATTCAATAGGATTGTTAGGTTAATATTACTATAACATTTTTAATGAATCCATAAAAATTTAATGAACTCAAGGGATTTCATGAAATTTCCCATTCTAATGTTTTATTAAAATTAACTATTTGAGATGAGATGTCTTTTTTATATGAACATGAACAATGAATGGTGAACCAATGCATATGTTCATGCATTGTTAAATTATTATTGTTAAATGTGAATCTTATAAAGACATGAATATGGATGATGGAACACATGGGAGGTTTTGTATCATGTTTCTTGTAATATACTTAAAAATTTCTTGGATATTCTTCGAGAGGATTGAAAAAATGAAATTAGAGGTAATGAATTATGATCATCTTATTAAATGTGAAAATGCTTTTGATTTATAATGGTATGTATGAGAGAATAGTTCTTGATGTTTTATCTCTATTATAGATGATTCTTTATTATTGGATTGGGAGAAAAGGGAACATGAGATCTCTTGGGAGGAGATACCATGTGAGATTCCCAGCTAGATCTGGGGGATTGACCATGACAGCTCCCCTAGTAATGTATGACAATGGTTCATATCCTGCTCTGACCAGAACGTGCATTCCAAGAGACTATGAGAACTCATTAAGTCTGTTTAGGGTTGTGATTGTGAGAGCATATCCCAGAATTGGATTTCAATGGGTTACATACCGATCCATCCAGAGATATATCAATATATATATATATATATATATATATTATTTATATATACATAGTGAAATGATCATACATTCCAACAAAAGGATGATGTGGGTAGAACCACCAGATGTCCTTTGTGAACATTAGTGTTATGATATTTGATTATTAAAAATTATTTTACTTTCTAGATATTACCTTCACACTGTTTACTTATGTGAAACTATTCGGATTATACGTAGACACCATTGGTGGTGGCCCACTGAGATTTTGATCTCACACCTTACTCGGGCCAGCCTTGGCATCCGAGAAGACTATGTTATTTTAGTTAATGGTAAGGGTAATGGACCTTCAGTAGGTTGTTGACTTTTTCTTATTATATGGAGTTGGGAGAAGGGGATCGGGAATAGGCTCGATATTCCCATGAAGTTGATTTTTTTCATTTTATTACTATATATATTTCTTGTATCGGTTCATTCATTTATATTTTATAATATTTCCATGAATCATTCTATCAGACACTTAAATTTAATACTTTGGTTATCTTATTTAGTTATTCAGTTATCTACTTCTTTCACTCCTTGGTTATATAGTTGAATATTATGATTCCATATTTTATAGTGTATTTCAGTTATATTATTCTTCTGATACTCTTTAATGTTTGTTTTATCTGATGTGATTCATTAACATGGGGATATAGCTTCCCTAATTTATTCCTTTACACCCTCTCATTTGGATGGAAACCTCTAGTGTATGAGGAGATGTGGTTGAGGTCATGTGAAAGACCAGGCCTTAGGGATGGGCTAAGTGGCATTCAAATCCAGGGTGTCAAAAAGTGGTATGAGAGTAGGTTCTATTATTTTTTACTAATTGTAAATAATAGAATTGTGATTTGGAATTCTTATGACTTGGTCACAAAATGTGTTTGGGCATTGCGAACCCATGTACGGGGTAAAGGCCTAGTTTCTTTAAGTTAGATTGTTTTTTATTTTTATATTTAATATTTATATCATCTCACCATTGGGTGCTTCACATGTTTTTTGACGTTATTGAAATTGGTGTTACTGGAATTATGATTTCATAACTTGACCTGATGATTTGAGGGTTATGAATTATTATCATGCAACGTCTTAGGCACAAAAATAATTATGGGCAATGCATTCATCCATGACAATTATTATTTTTAGTGAGAATTGCCGGTTTCATGTTTAATGTGCCTTGTTATATATTTAATTATGCAAAAATGTCATGTTGGATCATGAATGTGACGTGGTGTGAGTTTATTTGGTGTTACATTTTGATTTATAAGGTGTATGTGCCCTTATGAATCTAAAAATGACATTCCAACTAGATCAGCCATTTTAAATGTAGTTTATTTATATATATATGAAAAATTTTAGTTTGAACAGAATCCAAGTGAATTCCATTGTTTTCTTCACAATGTGTATGGGCCATAATGGATCAAAACATGGAATATCATTGGATTCATTCATTTCATATATCTTAAATGTTAAAATTATCACACTTTAAAATGGGAAATTTCATACCCATTAGGAACAACCATATTGAACATTAATAACACAAAAATTAGACATAAACCCCACCTCAGTAGTTGGTAGCGGGTTTTTCTTCATTTTTATGGAATTTTTTGGAATGTTCTATCATTCAGACTTGGATTTTGAAGTAGGAAGAAAGGCATGTTTGTTCTTATAGTAAGGATTTAATAATTGTTCTGGCTTCTTAAATTCAATCTTCTATATTTATTGAACCTCATATTTGATACATTCGTTTAGAATTATATCATTATACTTACATGACTTTGTCGAGACGTGCTCTATAAAGGTTGTAAAGATCGTTTTCTAGAGGTGGAGTTCCTTATGCCACTAGTTATCCCTCCAATCGAGACACTTGTGGATCCTCCTTCTATTATAGTTGTGGGTGTTGATACCCATTTTAACGAGGGTTTTCTACATATTCTTTAGTGTATGCATGGAAAATTGAAACCTACCACATGTACATTATATTTGACTCATGAGTTTCAGAAGCATCATTCCCCCACTTTCTTGGGGGATTGAAGACCACATGCTGCGAAATCTTGGATCAAGGCTATCGTATATATTTTCCATAACCTAGAGATGACTCCATATAAGAGGGTGAAGATAGATACTTATATACATCAATATTCATATTTGATGTGGTGGGATTTCATCACCCTGGCATATTGGAAATGTGAGACACTTTGGGCTTATTTTTAGACAATCTTTTACGACTACTTCAATCCCCAAAAATTGATGGCTAACAGAGATATAGATTTTAATAACCTGCCTCAGGGGACCATTTATGTTATTGAATACTATTCCTTTTTCACTGACCTGTAGTGTTATAATAATTCTATATTTAATGATGAACTGATGGATAGTGGGAGAGTTTAAGATGGGATGTGTTACTTTATTCAATCATAGGTCAACATATTCAAGATGTCGACCATTTTTGGACATTTCAACCATGCCCTATGTATATAGTGAAACATAATTGATGCGGAAGGTGTTAGATAGGATTTTTCATCACCTATGGGTTCAAGTATTTAGATATCTAGGAGAAATAAGAATTTTGAGGTTTCTCGCAGAGGAATCAGTAGTCAAGATCATAACATATATAGTCAACATGCCATTCACCAGCCTAGTGGGATATGTAATTTCAAAGAAAAGAGTTTGTGGGATTACGTTGAGTTTATAAGCTATGGATGGTTAGGTCATATCCAATATTTCAATAATAAATTGCATCAAGTTCATGGATAGAGGGGATTTAGACATACTGTTTGGTAAGGAGAGGGGCCAGTATGATCACGATAGTCAGGTAGCTGGAATACCAACAATCATTTAGCTAGATGTGGTGGTCACGGTAGAGGTATCCAGGCCTATGATTATCAGTGCCATCAGAGTGGGCCTACTCAGGGAAGTTATATAGTCACTCAAGGAAGCAGTACCAGCTAGTTACCAGTAAAACACCAAGCACCATTTTTTAGGGAACCAAACCATCTACTATATGAGGTACTATTCTAGTAGCATCTATATTATTATCTTCTCTATTTGGAATATGCATGTCTCAAACATCTGTCTCCAATACGATCACTGTGATTTTGGTCCTAGAAACTAAGTACTATCATGATGTTATGATTATAGATATTCCATTAGGTATCCATTAACAAGGGTTTCGTTATTGTCAAAATTTTCCCATTGAGATAGGTGGATACCTATTTGTATGGAACCTATACATTTTTAACATTTGGGGTTTTGATGTAATCATCATGATGGATTAGTTAGATACCTATATAGTCCATATTGTCTTCAATCATTGGAGGTTGAAATTTACATCACCATAGGTAGTTATGAACATACACAAGCGAGAATGAGATGTCAGTACGACATTAACATGACTCGAGGAACAATGAATATGTGCTCTTAAAACACATGTAACTAGTTTTACCTTGATGAAAAGGGGTTACAAACCCCTGGTTTTCCTCCATTAGAGGTTTTTTACTAAGATTTGTTTAAAAAATAATTATCTAGTCTAACTTCAGTGTGAGAGGTAGAGTTTAATATTGAGTGTGCTCTAAGAGGAACACATTTTACTATTCCTCCATCTATGATGGATCCTAAGGAGATTTTGCAGCTGAAGAATTAGTAGGATGATGTAGATGTGAAATTATTTATATTCCCAAACTACTTCTCTGTGGGGTTCATCGGTCTTCATTTCTACAGATACAGATGAAACCCTTAATATTTCATGGATTACCATTGGTTGAATTTGTTTACTATGAAGAACTGGTATCCAATACCAAGAATAGAAGACCAATTTGTTCAACTATGAGGAGTGAAGGTGTTATAAAATATATATTTGAGTTTATTCTATCAATAGGTAGGTTTCAGGACTTCATACATACCTCACACAACATTTAGGTGCACTATTGGTCTCCACATGTACCTTGTTATTCCGTTAGGACTCACAAAAACACATGTGGTTTTCATGGATCTTATGAATCCATCTATCCACACATATCTTGATACTTTTGTGGTTGTTTTTATTTATGATATCTTAGAATATTCATGTTCTAGACATGACCATGAAACCAATATTCAGATCATGCGGAATGAACTGAGAGCACATCAACTCAATCCTAATATCAGAAAATGACCCATCTAGATTGATAATGTCTAGATCCAGGGTAATAACATATCAGAGTTGGGAGTTTCAGTTTACCAAGAGAAAGTTAGTTTTTTTCTATCTTAGGAGTAGCCTAAGAATTTTTTTAATATTTAGAGTTTCTTGGGGATTTATGGATAATAAATAAGCTACATCCATGATTTATCACACCATTTATGTAAAGATATGGAAATTCCATTTAATTTTTTAATTATATGGGAATTATACGAGTCCTCTAAAATTGACGGCGTGTGATTCCACGGACGGGAGTGCCTGGAATGAATTTCTGAACTTTATTTTCGGGTACGTTCAGTAAACGTGCGAGCGAGTTTTTGTAACTTTTGAACCGGTGCTCGGAATTGAAATATGAGGACACCGTTGAACTCGTAGTGACTGTATTTTCTTAAGGAGACATTTACCTCGAATGTAGTGGGTTGAGGGTGAAAGATAATTTTTTTCTTTTCGGGAAAGAATAAAATAAAATAAAAATGTATATCTTTTTTATTTTTGAAACTCCCATGAGAAAGTTATGGAGGTAGTGACCACCCGAAGAAGGAAACCCCCAATTCAAATCCATGGTGGCAGGGACCACCTGAACCCTCTTAATGGGGTAGAATCCTCTCAACTCCCCATTAATCCATTCCTCCCATTAATTTGAGCCAACGTGGTACAATTAATTGTGCCAACAATTAATTGTGCCAACCTTTTAATTTGATAATATTAAATTAACAGGTTGGATATTTCAAATTTTGGGTCTAATTGGGAGAGGATATCTTTTGGATAATTATTCTCTCCAACAAAGAATGTGTTCTACAATGAGGAATGTGCTCCCCAACAAAGAACACTCTCGCCAACTAGGAACGTCTTCAACGAATACAAACTGACGATTGAGGAAACGTCGACATCACTGACATCCGTCTATCCCCAATGACATCGTCTCCTTCCTCATGACCTCCATCAACAAACCTATAAGGTAGGGGTTTTATTATGCATGATTATGGTTTCCAATGTTCTTCCATTCCAAAAAAATAATTCGGATCAACTCTCTAAGTAGTTGATCTGTGGATGATTTCTTCCTTTGCGGGTTTGGGAATAATCATTGCTGGGGGTTGTAGAGTTTGACGTTCTTCCTTCAAGATTTTTGTTGAGCTTCTTACTACTGATCTAACGCGGAGGGTTCAGACCAAACAAACATGGCCCGACCCCTCCATCGTTCTTCATTATTGGTGAGTTCTTCGTAATGGTGGAGGACGACAACCAACACTGGTGGGGCATGAGAATGGAGGTCGACACTGCCACCGGCCGTGACGAAGGCGACGGTGCAACCGCGGCCACCCCGCGAACTCGCACCGCCCGCGGCCTCCACCGACCTGTGTCCCCACACCTCTCGTGGCCTCGCAATGCCTCAAAATGCCTCACAGCCTCGTGATGCATGCATCCTCTGCCACACCGCGGCCTCACGCCGCCTGCGGCCTCTGCTGCCCAGCGTCCTAGCGCTTCCCATGGCCTCCGACACCCCAGGGACTTGCGCCGCCCATGGAATCATGCCTCCCAGGATGGGGGACTCTGGACAGACCACCCAGCATGGGCTGGTTTGGGCCGACTGGGTCAGACTAGACCCGGGCTAGCATCATCCCATTTTCTCTCTATCGGGCATAACTTTGGAATCGGGGCATCCGTTTGATGAATCGTCTACAAAACTGGAAACCTTGGAGCGATATATTCCCTTTGGTATACCCCAATGGAGTTTTAGGTGATGTTGGTGTATGGTTGGGTTGGATCGAGCATGAAGCCAACCGGGCCCTTGGAACAAAAAGGCTAATAGCTCACAAACTGGGCATCTGATTGACGCATCGTCTGTTGCGTTGAGTCCCATATGATGTGTCAGTCCTTTGTTATTCTTCTTCATGGGACTTCATGGATGTTGGAGTATCAACTTGTGGCTTGTGGAGAGGACCCTTCTAGAGACAAGCGAGCTTAGTGCAGTAACCCTGTAGCTAGCTATGATGATGTACTAGGATCATGTGTGGGTCTGACGACGTACTGATGAAGTACTAGGATCTAGTGTGGGTCTGATGACATACTGATGATGTACTAGGATCATGTGTGGGTCTGGAGATGTACTGATGATGTAATATGATCCTGTGTGGGTCTGACGACATACTGACGATATACTAGGAACTTGTGTGGGTTTGACGACGTACAGACAATGTACAAGGATCTTGTGTGGCTCTGACGATGTAAAAAAGATGTACTAGGATCCTGTGTGAGTCTGACAACATACTGACGATGTACTAGGATCCCGTGTGGGTCTGACGATGTACTACGATGTACTAGGATCCTGTGTAGGTCTGACGACGTACTGACGATGTACTAGGATCCTGTGTGGGTCTGACGATTTACTGATGATGTACTAGGATCTTGTGATGGTATGAAAACGTAATGATGAGGTACTAGGATCCTGTGTGGGTCTGACAACGTACTGACGATGTACTAGGATCCTCTGTGGGTCTAACGATGTACTGGCGATGTACTAGAATCTTGTGTGGTTCTGATGACGTACAGATGATGTACTAGGATCCTATGTGGGTTTGACGACATACTAACGAGGTACTAGGATCCTGTGTGAGTGTGAAGATGTACTACGATCCTCAGTGGGATTGATGATGATTTAGGATCCTTCGTGGGTCTACCCCTTGAAAGAGTAAGACGAATTAGTAGTTACACCTAATCATCTCTACTACTATACCTAAGTTATACCTAGTGGGAGCTAAGTCTATACCTGTGTGGTAGTTTCCTTTGTGGTGATACCTTGGTGGAATTATTCTATGTGGATTACCTTGGTGGTACTTACCTTTTTGGTATTCTTTCCTTTGTGGAACAGTTGAGCATTGGGCTAATGAGTTGGGCCTTGTGTTTCCTCCTGATTGAGATGGGGTTACTTGATAACATAGGTATATGTATAGTCATATAAATAAGTAGGGTTGATAGTTGTTTCCATGCTTTTTGGTTTATCCTTTGTGGATTTTTTGAGACCTTAAAAGGTCTCGGGGTCCCTATTGAGTATTGTAATACTAACCCATTTACGGGCTATGCCCTTACCCTATTGTGTTTGGTGCAGACGACAGACAACGCTAACTGAGGACGAGGGTACCATGACTGGAGGTAGCTCGGGGGTGGACGTAGAAGAGGTGTACCGCAGAGACGACCGTTCAAGATCTGTACCTACCCTTTAGGAAGGATCCTTGGCGGGTGTTCATAGGAGTGGTTCCAGTTTACTTGTACTTTTCCAGTTTTCTTGTACTTTCTAGTTGGACTTGTATACAGGCCCCTTTTGCTTACTTTACTCACTCTTTTACTATACATTTTTCATTAGTTCTTATCTTTCTATGTTCTTGGTTGTGTGTGTTTATAGGTTATAAAGGTTGTGCCTTCCTGGTTTTAGGGAATACTCCTTTCGGTACTAGTCACCAGCCCCTGGCCTATGGAAGGTGGGCTTGGGATAGTCACGGCATGGGCCCCGGGAGCGGGTCGTGAAAAATTGGTATCAGAGGAGTTGGTTTTACCGTATAACATTGGACTCTTATTTTTATAACAGATTTAGTGATAAGTGTAGTGAGTGTGTTTATTAGTTTAGGGAATCCAGTGTTGGTGCGGAGGCCGGTGTATCCATACACCAAGACCCTGACTTCTGCTTTTCAACTTAGTGCACAAAAACACTGATTACATGTCTTTTTACAAGAGTTTTCTTTGTGATCTCTTGAGTTAGCTCACCAAGTATAACTTATTGACCGTGGAACAGCTTTTTTTCAGTATTCCTCCACATAGATATCTAGGTAGGGTTTCGGATATAGTATGCACTGATATCCCATTGGGCAACGAGGCCTTGGTACAGGGCCCTCTTTCAATAGAGGAACCAGCGGTACCATTACCCGTTGGGACACTGATTCCACCTGCCCCAGTAGAATAGGGTGAACGCCTCTTAAGTGTGTTGCACAGGTTCCAGTGCCAGAGGCCACCTAGGTTCAGGGGAGAGATGGACCCACATGCAACTAAGGATTGGCTGGAGGTCGTGGTGAGAGTCTTCCGACAGGTAGGGACACCAGCCGATCCCATGGTGATCTTTGCCACCAATATTTTATAGGTAGGAGAAGGCATATGGTGGAGATTGATGCTCAAGGTTCACGACGATGTGAAACTTCTCTGGACAAACTTCGAGAGCCTGTTCTGGGCAGATTTTGTCCCAGCGACTCTTCGTGCAGTGCGCATACATGACCTTCTTCATCTATAGTAGGAAAGCATGACTGTGGATTAGTGCTCAGTGAGGTTCACCTACCTATCACACTACTCCATAGATATGGTGTGAGACCCATTCTTCAGGGCCCGGGGATTCTGACGGTGTCATTGGCTCGATCCTTACGTCTAGATACTCTTATGGGAGCAGATTTGATGATTACGCACTAGTTTCGGCAGTGTGACCTTACTCTAAGAGGCGAGAGCTTCGGCTAGGATCTAATAGTACCGGCGTCATGTCCTTATGAAATCATCTTGGGTATGGACTGTTTATCTATAGTCCATGCTCATATTGACTGTATTAGGCGCAAAGTATGGTGTGTCTGCACGGATGGGACTGGGTTTACCTTCACCGGTGAGAAGGGAGCCTTTCTTGCACATGATGGACTTACCTAGAGGAGGGTGCAGCCGATCACTCATCAGTTTTTTAGCCTTACCCTTGGAGAGGTTGATGTGGAGACTTTGAGCTATCCTGTAGTGGTGAACTAGTACGTGGATGTCTTCCCTGATGATGTTTCGGGTCTACCTCCTCATAGAGAGGTGGACTTTTACATTGAGTTATACCCCCGAGATGACACTGATGTCTACACTAGTATATCGAATGGCTCCTATGGAGCATCATGAGTAGCGGGTACAGCTGGAGGACTTGCAGGGGAAGGGATTCATCCATCCCAGTGTTTCACCTTGGGCAGCCCCGATTTTGTTCGCCAAGAAGGTGGATGGGAGCTTGAAATTTTGGGTTGACTATTAGCGCCTGAATCAGGTGACCATGAAGAAAAAATAACCACTATCAGGGACTTAAACCTCTTTTATCAGCTGAAGGGATGATGATGGATCTCAGAGATAGACCTCAGGTCAGGTAATCACAAGATCAGAGTACGAGATGAGGATGTGTAGAAGACGGATTTCAGATGTCGGTATGGACACTATCAGTTCTTGTTTATGCCATTCGGTGGGACCAACACTCCATCAGTGTTCATGGGACTCATTAACATGGTCTTTTAGCCATACATTGATCATTTTGTAGTAGTCTTAATCGAGGACATTTTGATCTACTCGGCTATTGAAGAGAAGCATTCCTATCATTTTGCAGATAGTTCTGGACACACTATAAGTGAACCATCTTTATGGTAACCTCTCAAGGTTCCAGTTATGGATCTAAGAGGTTCACATTATAGGAAATGTCATATCAAAGGCTGTATTTGTAGTGGATCCAGCGATGATTGAGGCGGTACTTTCTTGGGAGCCACCCAGAAGTGTGACAGAGGTACAAAGTTTCCTGGGGTTGGCTGGTTACTACCGGAGGTTTGTGCCAGATTTCTCCAAAGTTGTTTTACCTTTATCAGCATTGATAAAGAATGGGTAACCCTTTGTATGGCTAGAGAGATGCTTGAGGAGTTTTCAGGAGCTCACGTAGATCCTGACTAGTGCCCCCATCTTGAGGCTACCAGTTTAGGGAGTAGGGTACGTAGTCCACAGCGATGCATCAGGGACAGGGCTCGGATGTGTCCTAATGCAGGAGTGAGTAGTGATCACATACGGTTCTCAACATCTGAGACAGAATTAGAAACACTACACATCACATGACCTAGAGTTAGCATCAGTGGTCTTCTCCTTGAAGATGTGGAAACATTACTTGATGGGTGAGTGTTTTACAGTCTACTCGGATCAGAAGAGTCTCATGTATATCTTCTATCAGAAGGAACTGAACATGAGACAATTATGTTGGCTTGAGTTCCTCCAGGACTATGACATAGAGATATTCTATACTCTTGTTAAGGGGAACGTTGTAGCTGATTCACTCGGTAAGATATCTGGTATACATCTACTAGGCGAGGCGAAGGAGTAGCTGGTCGCTTTGTAGATATATTTTATGGATCGGGATGGATTTCTTCAGTCTCTGACAGTCACTCCCACACTTCTTCAACGAGTCAAGGAGGCACAACATGGGGACGCTGACTGCTAGGCTTGACGTGCTCATATATCCACAGGACATGCACCTGATGGATTTTCTGAAGGTGGGGAGCACGTCATCCTCTTCATGGGACGTACCATGGTACAAGTGTCACTTCAGGAGGAATTGTTAAGTGAGTTCCACACATCCCCTCTAGCGGTACATCTAGGAGTGGTGAAGATTTACCATGATCTCTGATTACAGCACTGGTGGTCGGGAATGAAGAAAGTAGTAGCAGAATTTGTCTCTCAGTGCCTCAATTATCAGTAAGTGAAGGCAGAGCATCATGTACCAGCAGGCTTGGTTCAAACTTTAGAGGTCCCATAGTGGAAGTAGGATGGGATATCCATGCACTTCATGACAGGAAATCCAACTAAATCCAGAGGTCATGAATCTATCTGGGTGATCATCGACCGAATAACCAAGTCGGCCCACTTCCTACCAATCAGAGAGCAGGGTTCAGTAGAGAGCTTGTGAAGCCTCTATGTGCAAGAGATTGTGCAGCTAAATGGATTTCCCTCGATGATTGTCTTCAATTGTGATTCAAGTTTTACTTCTCGGCTATGGAAAGGGTTATTGTAGGATTTTGGGATGCATCTTCGTTTGAGCCTCTTCTTCCATCCTCAGACGAACGGCCAGACCGAGTGGACCATTCAGACCCTCGAGGACATGTTACATGCTTGTGTCCTCGATTTTGGTCATAGTTGGGAGGATCACTTGACTTTGGTGGAGTTTCCATACAACAACATCTATCAATCAACCATTGGGATGACACCTTTTGAGGCGTTGTATGGGAGGCCTTGCAGATAACCTTTGTGCGGGACTGACCTAGGGGAGTCAGCACTAGTGGGACCAGAGATGGTACGGGATACCACCGAGAAAGTACAGATCATCCAGGAGCGGATGAAGACTGCACAGAGTAGGCAGAAGTCTTATTCCGATAGGAGATAGAGACCACTGGAGTTGGAGGATGGAGACCACACCTTTCTACAGGTCTCACCTCGATGAGGTTTGTGGAGATTTGGCCGAGGCGACAAGCTATCTCTAAGGTTCATCGTGCCCATTCAGGTCCTCAGTAGAGTTGGCGAGGTAGATTTCCTCTTAGCTCTTCCACCTCATTTGCACCGGGTGCACGACTTCTTTCATGTATCTCAGCTGAGGATATACGTGCACGACCCTTCTCACATCATCGACCACGGCAAGTTGGACATCGCCGATGGGGAGATGTTTTCGGACGATCTAGTGGAGATTGAGGATCAACATGAGTGGGTCCTTCAGGGGCAGTTGATACCTCTGGTGCACATTCATTGGTAGCACGAGAACCTCTAGGAGAGCACATGGGAGTGGGAGGTTCAGATACATGCTCAGTACTCTCACTTGTTCCCTTAGTTTGAGTTGTGGCTTACGGGGACGCAAAGCCTTGAGGTGGGAATAATGTAAAGACCCAGAAATTCCATGTAATTTTTTTAATTATATGGGAATTATACGAGTCCGTGAAAATTGACGGAACGTGATTCCGAGGCCCGGAGTGCCCAAAATGAATTTCTGAACTTTTCTTGGGTACGTTCAGCAAACCTGTGAGTGGGTTTTTGTGACTTTTGAACCGGAGCATGGAATTGAAATCCGAGGACACCGTTGAACTCATAGTGCTGATATTATATTAAGGTGATATTTACCTCGACTACAGTGGGTTTAGGGTAAAAGATAATTTTTTTTTCTTTTTGTGAATGAATAAAATAAGATAAAAATGTCTAACTTTTTTAGTTTTGAAACCCCCATGAGAAATTTATGGATGTAGGGACCACCCAAAGAAGGAACCCCCCAATTCGAATCCATGGTGGCAGGGACCACCCAAACCCTCTTAATGGGGGAGAAACCTCTCAAATCCCCATTAATCCATTCCTCCCATTAATTTGAGCCAATGTGGTACAATTAATTGTGCCAACAATTAATTGTGACAACCTTTTAATTTGATAAACATAAATTAACATGTTGGTTATTCCACATTTTGGGTGGAATTGGGAGAGGATAACTTTTTGAGGATTATTCTCTCCAACAAAGAATGCATTCTCCAACAAAGAACATGCTCCTTAACAAAGAACACTCTCGGAAATGTGGAACGTATTCAATGATTATGAACCGACGATTGAGCAAACGCAGACATCACCGATGTCTTTCTATCCCCAACGACAGAGTATCCTTCCTCATGACCTCCGTCAACAAACCTACAAGGTAGGGGTTTTATTACGTGTGATTATGGTTTCCCATGTTATTCCCTTCTAAACAAATAATGTGGATCAACTCTCTAAATAGTTGATCTGTGGATGATTTCTTCCTTTGCATGTTTTGGAATAACCATTGTCGAGGGTTGTAGAGTTTGACATTCTTCCTTAAAAAAATTTGGTGAGCCGCTTGCTACCTCTCTAACGCAGAGGGTGTGGGAAAAACAAACACGGCCCGACCCTTCCACCGTTCTTCATTATTGGTGTGTTTTTCATGATGGAGGAGGACGGTAACCAACACTAGTGGGGCACGAGGACGGCGGTCGGTACCGCTGCCGGCCTTAATGAAGGTGACGACGCTACCGTGGCTACCCCGCATACTCGTTCCACCCACGGCCTCTGCCGCCCCATGGCCTCGTGCCGCTCGCGGCCTCACACCACCCTATGGCCTCGTGCCGCCCGTAGCCTCCCCCACCTCGCGGTCTCATGCCACTTGCAGCCTTCGCCACCTCGCAGCCTAGTGCCACCCATGGCCCTACACTACCCATGCCCTCGTGCCGCCCAGGCTGGGGCGCTTAGGCCAGGCTACTCAGTGCAGGTCGGTCCGCCCATCTGACCGGGTCAGACTAGACTCGGGCCGCTTCGACCCATTTTTTCTCTATCGACCAAAACATTGGCACCGGGAATCCGTTTGATGAACCATCTACTGTGTTGGAAACCTTGGAGTGAGAAGGTCCCTTTGGTATACCCCGCTGGAGTTTTAGAAAAATTTGGGGTATGGTCGGGTTGGATCAAGCATGAATCCGACCTGTACATCAGGATAAAATGGCTAACAACTCACAGATCGGGCGTCCAATTGTCGTTTCGTCTGTTGCGTTGAGACTCATATGATGTGGAGGTATTTTGGGATACTTATTAATGGGACTTCGTTGTAGTTGTAGTACCGACCTGTGGCTTGTGGATCGGACCCTTCTGAAGACAAGCAGGCTTAGTGCAAGAACCATGTAGCTGGCTATGATGATGTACTAGGATCCTATGTGGGTCTGACAACATACTGACGATGTACTAGGATCCTGCATGGGTCTGACAATGTACTGACGATGTACTAGGATCCTGTGTGGGTCTGACAACGTACTGACGATGCACTAGGATCCTGTGTGGGTCTGAAAACGTACTGACGATGTACTAGGATCCTGTATGGGACCGACGACGTACTGACGTTGTACTAGGATCTTGTGTGGGTCTGACAACATATTGACTATGTACTAGGATCATGTGTGGGTCTGATGACGTACTGACGATATACTAGGATCATGTGTGGGTCTGATGACGTACGGATGATGTACTAGGATCATGTGTGGTTCTGAGGATGTACTGACGATGTACTAGGATCATCTGTGGGTCTCACGACATACTGACGATGTACTAGGATCCTATGTGGGTCTGACAATGTGCTGACTATGTACTAGGATATTATGTGGGTTTGACGACATACTGACGAGGTACTAGGATCCTATGTGGGTTTGATGATATACTATGATCCTCGGTGGGTCTGATGATGATTTACGTTCCTTTGTGGGTCTTCCCCTTGACAGATTAATATGAATTGGTAGTTACACCTAATCATCTCTACTATTGTACCTAATTTATACCTGGTGTGAGCTGAGTCTGTACCTATGTGATACATTCCTTTGTGGTGATACCTTGGTGGTATTCTTCTGTGTGGTATACCATGGTGGTACTTACCTTTTTGGTTTTCTTTTCTTCTTGGAATAGTTGAGCTTTAGGCTAATGAGTTAGGCCTTGTGTTTCCTCATGATTGATATGGGTTTACGTGATAACTTAGGTATATGTATGGGAATATACCTAAGTAGGGTTTAATGTTGATTCCATGCTTTGTGGTTTATCCATTGTGGATTTTGTGAGACCTTTGAGGGTCTCGGGGTCCCTACTGAGTATCGTTATACTCAACCCTACACGGGCTACGCCTGCATCCTGTTGTGTTTGGTGTAGACGACAGACAACAGTGACTGAGGATGAGGGTACTAGGACTAGAGGTATCTCGGGGTGGACTTAGATGAGGCATACCATAGAGGTTACTATTCGAGATCTGTACTTATCCTTCAGGTAGGATCCTTGGCGGGTGATCATAGGAACTATTCCAGTTTACTTGTACTTTTCCAGTTTTCTTTTACATTCCAATTGGGCTTGTATACTGGCCCATTTTTCTTACTGTACTCACTCTTTTACTATACAGTTTTCTTTTGTTCGTATCTTGTTGTGTGCTTGGTTGTGTGTGTTTACAGGTTATAAAGTCTATACCTTCCCAGTTTTAGGGAATACGCCTTTCGGTGCTAGTCGCCAGCCCCCGGACTATGTAAGGAAGGCTTGTTGTAGCCATAGCACGGGCCCCGGGGGACGAGTCGTGACAATTTAGCACTGCCTACTAACATGAATATTATGGTTGTGAAATTTGATTGGTCAGATTCTTGTGAAGTTTCCTTTAAAGAGCTAAAGGGAAAACTGACATCATCATTGATACTCATTCTTCCGAATCTTGGAAGGTAATGTAATGTATACTATGACACATCACCTTTCAGGATTAGAGTCATTTCTATGTAGGATGAGCATCAAGTTTCATATGGTTTTCATAAGTTGAGTTCTCATAGTCATAATTACATGATACATGACCTACATATCACTGTATTGGTGACTTATTTGCATTGTAGAAGAAATTATCTTCTAGGAGAGAATCTTATTTCATTCAAATACCAAAAAAGTATCATATAAATCTTTGCACAGGGGGATTGGAATATTACGTAGTGTTGGTGTGTCGATTACCAATAATCCTTTGATTTTGTGTATACCAATACTATAAGGAAAGGAAATTCTTTAGATGATGCACTAAGCTGAAATACAAAGACAGAGTAAGTCCAATAATATAGTGATTAATGTAATATTAAGACCTTATTCTAAGATATGCATGTCAGGAATTTGGAGGACCATGGTCATACTATGCAATCAATGTTAGTGGCAACTTTTACTCTTCTATTATGGGGAAGTATGAGACTGGTATATGATCCTGAAGGCCTTTTCATAGGGTAAATAGTCTTATAAGATGATACATATTCTAGTTGGGTAGTCGATTAGGATGATATTCTACTATTCTGAGGGTGTTTATGGGTACCAATAGACATCACAGAGGAGTTGATGTCTGATTTACATGACTTAGCATGGGCGATTCACCCCAGTGTCAAAAAAATGTACTGAGATCTATGATACGAATACTGGTGGCCCATAGTGAAATGTAACATAGCCAATTTCATCACTCTATGTTCCACCTCTCTTTAGTTGAATATGTAACATCAATTTACATAAGGCCTCCTTAATTAATTGTCCCTTCTTTAGTATAAGTGTGACTATGTTTTGATGGACTTTTCGACCGGTTTATCACCTCTCTATAATGATGCAATGTGGTTTTTCATTGATCATCTAAAATATGTCTCATTCTTTTTACCTACGTGAGAGACCATTCTAGTAAGCATTCATGGAAGGATGTATGTCAAGTAGGTGGTATAACTTATTGGATCTCTCTGATCTATCATTTCTGAAAGAGACAATCTTTTCACATCAATATTTTTGTAGGAGTTACAGAAGGCCTTGGTTTTGAAAGTTCTTCTCAGCATGGCCTATCATTTATAGACTGTTGGACAGACATATTGGACTAATAAAGTTCTAGAGGACATTATCTATGCTTGTTTCCAAGACTTTGGAAGCTCTTTGGAGAAGCATAATTCTCTCATGGAATTTTCTTATAAAGACATCATTCTTGATACCATTAAGTTGGATCCAAATGAATCCATATATGGTCGGCCTTTCCACTCACCTTGGTGCCAACTAATGTTAGGGAAAACAGTATTTCACAGACCATGTCTCATGTAGGAGACTATAGAGAAGGACCAGTTGATTTGAAGTCATTTATTAAAAGATATTATCAAATAGTAGTCTTACACCAACAGATTTCGTTGACCTCTTGGGTTTTAGGTTAGAGACTATGAATTATTTCATGTTTCACCCTGTTTGGGGAAAAGACATATTCGAAAGTAGGGTAAGATATCTATGAGGTATGTTGGAACATTAGAGGTTGTGAAGAAGATTAGACTAGTGTCTTAATAGTTGGCACATCCTTACAGATAACTATCAATGCATGATGTCTTTATTTTATATCAGCTGGCTAATACAATCCAGATCTATCACCATTATTTCAACCTGATGAGTGTAGATATGGATATGGATTATTCATTCGAGGATTAACCTATGAATATTGTTTATCATAGCATGAAAATGCTCTAAGGTAGGTCTATTCCTCTTTTACTGGTTATATGGTATCATGATCAGCTACCTGACAAGATTTTATAACATGAAGCTGACATACGATCTAAATGGTCAGGGAATTTTACTGATAAAACCTATTTACACTCAGGAGGTCAACTTGAGGATGAGTTTCTATATGGATGGTAGGTTTCAATGACCCTCCTTTTTGAACAAGTTACAGATCATTATGGTTTTTTCAAAACATTAAATGGACCAAATTATGAATCTTACTGAAGTAATAGGGGTCATAAAAACATTTAAGGATCATTTGAAGCTTGAAGTTCTTGAAAATGGGAAGTATGACTAGGATGAACCATTTTTCCAAAATATGTAAACCAAAGTGCATGCCTATGTATCTATAGGTAGGGGAACATGAAATCTCGCACAGTTTTTCTACAACTGTGTGGGACCAGGCTCATGGTCCTATGGCATGCTGCAGATGTTGTATCGAGCCTTATTGGAGGGTTTTCTCAAAGTATGTAAACCATGTAACTAAACCATGAAACCCCCAATTTATGGGTAAAAGAGCATTTACATATTAAAATAATAACCCTTATTTCCTTTCTCCGCTGTTTTACAGCATCCATGTAGTAGGTTCCTCTTCCACTATTCGAACTCAAGCCTAGTCAAGCTTCAATCATCTACAACTCTCATGTCCAAAATATGATTTAAATTATGAATAAGCCATTGGTTGGATTAAGGTAATGAAAAAATGAATTACCCCTCATTCTTCGGTTAATCTATCCTTTTATTAGCCTATTTAGATGTAGGGTCAGTTTCCCAACTATCAGGGTGTTGAACTAATATTCATATCTCTTCCAACCTACTTTCAATCCGAGGTTGATATTAATCGAGTACTCGTGTATGCCCCCATGTTAAGAGTTCACATAATTTTCCATTTGAGTGTGGGCCATTTCGTATATATTGCATCGTTCCATAATCTGGACTTTGTCGAGCTTCAAAATTGTATTGGTTCCATCATGTGTAAATGACCCTACTACCTTGTTATATTTAAATTTGTTCGTTTTTAGGGTTTTAGACATCACAAATGCACTATATAGGAACCAATTATTTGTTCCATATTTAAAATGGTCATTTTTACCAAATTTTTTAAAATGCATGGAATAAAATTTTTCTTTTTTCATGAATTAAAAATGAAATTAAATTTGAGGCATTGTAATGGATGTCTTCCATGGTTCCTCAAATTTCCTTATCCCATTTTGATTTGGAATTTCGGAATCATGAAATTGTGTTGATAAATGTCCTTACACTTGACAGATATGACTTTATAATGGAATTTTCCATGTTTAGTGAAGTTGATTATGTTGGCCTGAAGATGATGGTTCAGGTAAGATGACTATAACCTTTTTAATGAATCAATTAAATTGGAATGAACTCAAGGGATTTCATGGAAATTACCTTTCTCATGTTTTATAAAAATAAACAATGTGTTATGAGTTTCTTGTTGTAAATGTACTTGGACAATGGATGGAGAACCCATTTCTATGTTCATGCATTGTTAAAGTTTTAATGTTTAATGTGAATTCTTGAATGACTTGAATATGGACGATGGAACTTGTGTGATGTTTTTCATTATGGGTAATGTAATGTAATTCATCATATACTAGTTATTTTTTTAATGTATTGAAAACATGACATAATAGGCAGTTCCTTATGATAATCTAATTAAAAATTAACATTCTTAATGTTTATAATGGGATTCTAGAGAGTCTAATGCATTATGTGTTATATAAATGATAGTTGACTAGGCCTTATAGGGTGAGAAACTAAGGATTTGTGGGAGCCACTAAGAGGGAAGATAATGTGTGCTTTCTAGGTGGAGCTATGAGATTGATCATGATATCTCATCTAGTGATGGATGACAGTGGGTTACATCCCAGTCCTACCAGAATGTGCATGCACTGAGATAGTGAGAGATATTGGTGTTGGCTTTAGGGAGGTATCATTAGAGATTCACAAGGAATTAGATACTAGTTGGTTACATTAGTATCCACCCCAATATATATATATATATATATCAAGATACTATATATATATACTGTAAAACATTCAAAATTCATTCATGCCTCATCCAATGGTGGAGACTAATCTATACTCCCTAGTAATATCAAAATTCATTCTATCATATGTTTTTATTATTCATTTAATTCCCATTTTATTCTTGGTATCTTGGTGTATATGTCTAGGTACCAATATCTCGAGAACATGGAACATTAGTACAATGATAATATCTCAGGGTCCAAGAGCATTTGTTTAGATCCCCATGGGTATATGGGGCATGTGTCCCTAACTCTATCCACATGGATATTTAGAGAATCATTCCCTACTTGAAACCTCATTGTCCTCATTCATTCATCTTGGCCCTGAAGCATCATTCCAGTACCCCATGGGTATTTGGAGTTTCAATCAAAACCCCACACCTAATGGTTCAATAATTCACATATATCACATATATCATATAAAAGTCATGGTTCAAAATAATTTACAATATTATCATATCATTTACATCACAGTGAACTATATCACTTATAAACCATAATCACTGATTTGTACATTAATCCATTTGAATATCCTGAACAACTACCCAATTACCCATTTATCATCATTTATTTCAAAACTCATTTACTCATCATGGCTAATCCATTCAACCATTTAAATCCAATTATCAATTATTCAATAAAGATTTATTAAAATTAAATTAATCCATTATTCACCATTCAATAGTTCATAAATCATTATTTCAAGTGTAATTGGAAAACTCCATGGGTTGTCATTATATCAACTCTCAAATATTCAATTGGTCCCACGATATCCATGATGGGTCACACAAACATGTTGGAATCAATTATTTATTTCATATTTAATTGAAATTATAAAATTTTGAAGAAAAATGGAACTATTAGATCCCCATGATCATAATTTAGACTCTAAGAAATAGATATTAGACCACCTAACTCAAGATTATTGATGAACACAGGCCAACCCATAAGCCTTAATTTGTTTAAGAATGGTCAAATTAATTATAGTGGGGATGATAAATGAAAAAATATTCTGTTTAAGATACAATGAAACAAGGTCATTAAAACCCATGATGTAAACCAATTTCCAACAGAGAAAATCATCAAACTTATATGAGAGATAAATATGGGCGAAAGAGGAATAAAAAAGTGGAGATGATTACATATCGTAGAGGGTTTGATCTCATTTGAGGGAAGTTTAATCCACACCATAAGATGATAAATTAGTCTTAGAAACCTCTCACGATCCACCTAAGGAAAGGGAAATTTTTTTAGGATGAGCAAGGGAGATTATGGATAATAACAAGGTTAAATAAATTTTAGTCTAATTTATGAGGGATTAAAATCCAATAATCCTAGTTTCCATGATAGGGTTGCATGGTTTGGAAAACAGTATGACCAAACTATGCACCCCTACTGTCTGTGGTGCATAGTTAACTTTAGGTAGGTGCATATTTTTCCAAATGGAGCACTAACCATAAAAAACCCCATCTTCTTGAAGGTGTATAGTTTTTGGAGGGTGGCCGCATAATTAATTGAAACTATGTGCCACCTCTTGTGGCTCATAAAGGGTTGATACATATCCTGTGTAAAACCATACTGTCTTCTTTAACCATTCTTTAACTATAAACATTTCCATAGGCTTCCAATGTTCTCCATATTTAACAAAAAAACCGCAATTAAAACCCCAACAATTATATGATACAAACAGGGGTAAAATACCACCTCAAACAAGCATGAGATGTCTCTTAGAATGTCTATGTAATAAATATCCATTATATCTGAAAATTTTCATGGATATTTTTAATATTTTTATTTTCCCATGATTTAATTTTTTTAAAAATGGGATATAATTAATTTACTTTTTTTCCCAAATGAGGTACTTTTTTATTTTTTTTTCATAAAGGTATCAAATCAATTTTTTCCCTTTGACATATATGATATGAATTGAATGTACCAATGTCTTGAACACTGATTAATTTGAATGTTCCCTTGAATGATTCCTATTATCTTTTGATATAAAATATATTCCATAATATTTTGTTCATTTTTAGATTTTATAGAAATAGATTCATCTTGAAAAGAACATTTACTCATGATATGTTCCTTGGGATATTTTTAAATCATTTTCCATTTATATTGAAATCCTTTAATGATTAATAAAAATTAATCAGGATATGATTCTAACGACCCAATGTTTCATTAATGGAAAATCCCTCTTGATCGAGTTAAATGTTTCTTTATGAAAAATGTTTTTATAAGATGTCAACTTCTTTAGTTTTAAGTTATGATTTGTGACCGTTACTTTTATATCCGTTGAACAGTGATCATCTAAGTAGTATAAATATAAGGCTTTAACGAACCCATTTCTACTCAGACAAAGGAAGTGATGGCCTCATCCAGTAGAATTTCCCCTTACGAAGCCCATTTGTCAGAGCTCGGAAAAGAGGTGGCGTCTTTGGGATTTGCCCTTGACCAAGCCCAAGCTGAGCTTCATCAAGTGAAGCTCGAACGTGATCGTCTACGGGAAAAGTGGAAGTTGATTGAAATTACCACTCGAGCGATGTTATCCGAGCCACCCCAAGAGTCTGTCACCATCGCACACCTTACCATTAGGTCTTATGCGGCTATTTTAAGGGGTTATGTAACAAATAAGTAGTATCATGTTCATGCACATTACTTTTGTATATAATAATGAATATAATTTCTAGTCATTTTTGATACATTGTAATTAGTTTTTAAAGTACAAATGGTGTTTTTAGTTATTATTTAATTAAGAATTATATTTTATTAAATTAAAGGATTTTTGAATTAAATAATATTTTAATAAAATATTATTATTAATATTACATTAATTTTTATTAAATATAAATGATCTTATAATTTTATGAATGCAATTAAAATTTTTATTAAGGTTTGAAAGTCATTTCTGTCAAAACCCGTGATTTTTTTTTATAAATGTCGGTTTTTATTTTAAAAATAAAAATTCACATATTTAGAAAATTATTTAGATAAAATAAATATTATTTTTGGAATCAGGACGTCGAAATTATCCAACAGTGAATTTTTCATAATTTTCTGAGACAGTCAATTTTTTGGGTAAAAATTAAATACCATTTAAATATATAATGTGTTTTATGACATCATAATGACCCAATGGGGATGTAATAAAATACCATAATCCTTATGTTCGGCCAATATATGTTTTATCATTAAAATAATGAGGTTTTGGGTTTGTTTTACTTACTTTTCAAAGCATTAATGGAGCCCTCAAGACTTATTCAACACTTTGCCTTTTTAAATTAATTTCCATGGGAGTGTGACTCACCTCCACATAAGCAACCCTAATTTTTTAATAAGTTCGGACCTTGGCCTTGTAAAATATTTTTTTCCTCTTTCCTTTTCCAGAAACCATGGGCAAATACCATGGGATGGTTTGTGGTTTGGATTATTTTAATATAAGGGGTCCCAAACCTAAATAATAAAGAATTATCTCACCTTTCCTATATAAACCCACCCAAGCTCCCACTTCCTCCTCACTCAAAGCCCTTGAAGTTCGTCCAACCTCTGCCCTACTCTCTCTAGAATCCTACCAAGGTGCCCCAAGCTCCCAAGAAGCCTCTCACAAGCCTCTCTCTAGCCTTTGGAAGCACACTTCCAAGTAAGGGGTTTTCTTCCTTTCTCATTTTTTGTCAATTTTCATTAAGTTGTATTTCCATTTTTATTTCAATTATGAATGTTGGGGTATGGTTTCGCACCTCCCCCATACTTTCCTCTTATTGTTTGAATGATGGGAGAACCCTTTCTCTCTCATTAAATTCCTCCCATGTACACCCGTTACTATGCCGAAATTCTGAAAGGAACTTCTCTCTCTTCTTTTACATTCAAGGAATACTTTTGTATCATGAATATAAATTCCATTTCTATTGTTGGGACATGTATATATATGATATACTTACTGTCCATTACATGTAAATATGATGAGTAACCCCTTTCTCTCTCATCAACCTTTTTTATGAATTCTTATGTCACGCCGTTACGCTGCCGAAATCGCACCGATTTTCTAATCCAATGTCTTTGTGTAGTGAATACCATGCCCATTTCTCCATCAAGGGTATTCACCTTTATGAAAATTTACATATTTATTATAAAGTTTCATGTATGAATTCCACATTCCTTTATCGTGGAAGAAATGATTATGTTTTATGAATCCATGTTTTATGATCCATGTGGCACACTTATGCATGAAATGAAATGTTTAAGAAGGGTGCGCCCTTTATAGCGCTCCAATGCATTGGGTAAAGTATAGTATCATGATACGTCATGTGAAATGAGTGTTTAATCATGCTAATTCAAGTGAAATGAGGGTTTACTCGTGCTTCAAGTGCAATGAGGGTTTACTCATGCTCCATGTGCAGTGAGCCTTGGCTCATGCTAATTCAATGTTAAGTGTTGTTGCCACATTTCCATGTTATGATTATCATGCTTTATCATGCCTTTATATTCATGTTTTTCTTATGCTCTATTGATATTCCTATTTCCTAACATGTATTGTACTCCTCATGTTATTAATTGTGTACTCCCTTACTGGGCTTTATAGCTCACCCTTTTCTTATGCATGTCCTCAGGTTATCCCATGCAATGCTAAGTACGAAGGAATGTAGTGGTCATGTAAAGGAAGTTTTCAATAAAGATTTTTTATTTCAAGTTTAAAGTTTTTATGTAATGATCCTAAGCCCCAAAGACACTAAACCTCTCGATATTATTTGTTGTATCAAGTGATGTTTTATGTAATAAAGCATGTTTGTGTTGTAATAAAAAGCAGGGTTGTCATAGTTGGTATCAGAGGATAGGTTTAGTTATTTTTGGGATTAGGAAACCCTATTAAAGCCTTAGATACAAAACTAAGTATAATAAAAGCATCCCTAAGTTTTGGTAAATACTATGTAAGTGTTTTATCAAACAAATACATCCCTGTCTGGATACGAGCAGGTAGAGGCGGCTCTGGCACAGATGTATCCTAGGGGTAAAACCTGAAAACACAGCTTTGAGCTAGACTCGAACGGGAAATGGTGCACGACAACGGGTCTTGCTGCACTCTTGGTTACGACACTCCCGGGGGATATGTTTTGATAAATTCAAAATCTTAGTATGAACCCTTATTAAGGGAAAAATGCTCCTAAGAATATATTTTAGAAGAAAGATCATGAAAAGCCTGGATTGAATCTTATAGACTCATGAGTTAAAGAGATTAAAGATTATTTATAAGTCATCAACTTTTCTCTTTGGATTACCCTTTATGTGTTACCCCTAACTTTCCTTTTATTCCATCCAATGGCCGGTAATAGGAGAACTCGGGCTAACAACCGTTGTGAAGATCAGTGTGATGATTGTACTTATGAGATGCCCAATCCAATGGGAGCGGGAATCGCGAACATTGTCACGCTTATCTCTCAGCTAACTCAAGTTTTGAATAGAAACATTGGTCAATAGGAACGTTCAACCCCCCCTAATAAAGAACAAGTCGCTATTAAAAGCTTCATGAGACAAAGGCCTCCTACTTTTAGTGGATCATCTGATCCCACGATCGCTGAACAATGGATCAACTCCATTGAAAAGATATTCTCCATCCTCCAATGCTCTGAAAAAGAGAAGGTTCTCCTGGCGGATTATCGTATGGAGGGTGAAGCTTATCAATGGTGGACGTTGATCAAAAATACGAAGCCTGAGGAGGAGATCGAGGCTTTGGAATGGAAGGAATTCTGGATGATGTTTTTCGATAAATATTTTCCACGCACCCTCCGTCTTATGATGGAAAGGGACTTCCTTTCCCTAAAACAAAAAGATGAAGAATCTGTGGGAGCGTACGAGGAAAACTTCACAAGTCTTGCATGATACACTTCCGGCTTTGTCGTTACCCCTGAATGCAAGGTTGACCGCTTCTTTGGTGGGCTGAAGCCTAGCTTGCGGAAAGCATTAGCGATCCGTGACTTCGACAGCTATGAAGAAATTGTCCGATGTGCCCTCAAGGTTGAAATGGAGATCGGAGAATCACAGGGGTATCATGGGGACAAGAAGCGTAAGGTGGACTTCAATGCTGGTGGTCCGATGGATAAATCCAACGGCGTTAAGAAATTACAGCACCCCACTTGCCAAAAGTGTGGAAAGAAGCACCCTGGAAATTGCCTTAGGGGGACAAGAAAATGCTTCAAGTGTGGAAGAGAAGGGCACCCAGCTATTAACTGTCAGCAAGAAGGATCCGCGGCTGCGACTGAGGAGAGGAATGCTCCGTTAGAACCTCAACGCGTTGTTCAATGTTACAAATGCAAAGAACCGGGTCATTTTGAAAATCAGTACCCTAATCCAAGGGTTATCGGAGGCAACAAGCAACCTCCAAGACAACAAGGAAGAACTTTTGCCATCACTTCTGCTGAAGTAAACCCCGACAACGAAGTGGTGATAGGTACGCTAGTTATTCATTCAAGAATAGCGAACGTACTTTTTTATTCAAGTTCTACGTATTCTTTTATATCTCAAAAGTTTAGTAGAATAATCCATGCACCACCACAAATCATGGAAGTAAATATTTCGGTGAGTACGGCAAATGGGGCAATCATTACATCCCATGAATATAAGTCCTCCCCTGTTATAATCTGTGAATTGAATTTCCCGGAGAAACTCATCATACTCCCTCTGGTGGAATTTGATGCAATTCTTGGCATGGATTGGCTTTCCTTATATAGAGCCAACATAAATTGTCGGGAGAGGGAAATCACACTCCATATGGAGAATCGACCCCCGATTCTTTACAAGTGTCAGGAGGAAGATGAATCTCCTTTAGCTCCATCATCTCAAGCATGGATATTACTGCCTTATGAGATCTCATATCTGGCTCAGATGATTGAGTCCAAGGAAGAAACCACCCTTGATGAAATGCCTATTGTGAGGGAATTCGCGGAAGTATTTCCCGAGGAACATCCTGGTCTTCCTCCAAGAAGAGATGTTGATTTCTCAATTGAACTTATACCTGGGGCGCTACCAATATCCAAGACTCCATATAGAATGGCTGTTGTTGAGCTTGAAGAGCTGAAAAAACAACTACAGGAGAATCTGGATAAAGGGTTTATACGCCCAAGTGCATCACCATGGGGTGCACCAGTCCTATTCGTCAAGAAGAAGGATGGGTCAATGCGGCTTTGCATCGATTATCGTGAACTTAAAAAAATCACAATAAAGAACAAGTATCCTCTCCCAAGAATCGATGACTTGTTTGATCAGCTACGTGGAGCACAATACTTTTCCAAGGTCGACTTGCGGTCGGGATATTATCAAGTAAGGGTGAAGAAGGAAGATATCACCAAGACTGCTTTTCGTACAAGGTACGGGCACTATGAATTCATAGTAATGCCTTTCGGACTCACCAATGCTCTAGAAATATTCATGGACTTGATTAATAGAGTCTCTAGAGATTACCTAGACAAATTTGTGGTAGTCTTTATAGATGATATTCTAATATACTCCAAAAACAAGGAGGACCATGAGGAGCATTTAAAAACTGTACTAGAGACTTTGCGCAAGGAGAAGCTCGACGCAAAGTACAGCAAGTGTGAGTTTTGGTTGAAGGAAGTCTCATTCTTGGGAAATATCATCACAAGCAATGGGATATCTGTGGACCCCTCCAAAACAGATGAAATTTAGGGATGGCTGAGGCCAACATCGGTAACTGATATCCGTAGCTTCTTGGGGTTAGCTGGATATTATCGACGATTTGTGAGAAATTTCTCACGGTTTTCCAACCCTCTTACCAAGCTAACTCGAAAGGGAGTAAAGATTTCTTGTAGTGATGAATGCGAAGAAAGCTTCAAGGAGTTGAAAATGAGGCTTATCACTGCACCCGTGCTCACTTTACCCACAAGTGGGGAGCTTTTGTGGTATTCAGTGATGCTTCGAAGAAGGGCTTAGGATGTGTGCTGATGCAGAATGATAAAGTGATATACTATGCCTCAAGGCAGTTGAAAATCCATGAGCGAAACTATCCAATGCATGATCTGGAGTTGGCGGCGGTGATCTTTGCCTTGAAAATCTGGCGGCATTATCTCTATGGAGAGAAATGTGAGATATATACTGACCACAAGAGTCTTAAATATATATTCACACAGAAAGAGCTTAATATGCGCCAGAGAAGATGGATAGAGCTCATCAAGGATTATGACTATTCAATACATTTCCACCCTGGGAAAGCGAACAAGGTGACGGATGCCCTAAGTAGAAAGGATCCAGTTATTCTATCAATGATGAGAATTGAGAAGGATCCAATCTTCTTAGACTTGATGAAGATGGATGTGGGAATCATAAAGAAGGGAAATCATCAATCCTTTCACAAATGATTGCTCAACCATCTGTTTTGGAAAGGATAAAGGATGCACAAAAGGATGATGCAGGAATCCAAGAAAAAGTGGAAGCTATCAAAAAGGGAAAATCCTCAGAGTTTAATGTTAATGAAGAAGGAATTGTGCGGTTTGGGAAAAGACTATATGTTCCATCAAGTTCGGAGCTGAAGAAGGAACTTTTGGATGATGCACATAGTTCAAATTTCTCTATTCACCCAGGGAGCACAAAGATGTATCGAGATCTCCGAGAAAACTTTTGGTGGGATAATATGAAGAAGGAGATCGCTGAATATACATCAAAGTGCCTGGTGTGTCAGCAAGTGAAGGAAGAGAGGCAGAAGTCTAAGGGGATGATGCAACCATGTCCCATACCAGAATGGAAATGGGAGAACATCACCATGGACTTTGTCACTGGACTTCCAAGGACATCCAAAGGAAACAACGCAATCTGGGTTGTTGTGGATCGTCTTACAAAGACTGCACACTTCATTGCTATTCGAGAGGATTTCACTTTGGATCAACTGGAATAGATATATATCAGGGATGTGGTACGGTTGCATGGAGTACCACTATCTATTGTGTCTGACCGAGATCCAAGATTTACCTCTATGTTTTGGAAGAGTCTTCAACATGATCTGAATACTGAACTGAACTTCAGTACGGCCTATCATCCTCAAACTGATGGCCAATCTGATCGGACTATCCAAAAACTTGAGGATATGTTGAGAGCGTGCTCAATGGACTTTAAAGGAGGGTGGGATCAACATCTTCCTCTGGTTGAGTTCTCTTATAATAATAGTTTCCACTCAAGCATCCAAATGGCACCATATGAATCCCTATATGGGAAAAGGTGTAGAACACAGGCATGTTGGGATGAGGTCGGTGAACGTAAGCTGCTTGGACCAGAAATGGTCGAAGAAATGGTGGAGAAGGTGAAAACCATTTAGCAGCATATCAAGGCAGCCCAAAGTCGACAGAAGAGTTATGCAGATAATCGTCGACGAGACCTTGAGTTTAAAGTCGGAGACATGGTGTTTTTACGCATATCTCCGTGGAAGAAGGTCATGAGGTTTGGAAAGAAAGGGAAGTTAAGTCCAAGGTACATCGGCCCCTTCGAGATTATTGATCATGTTGGGGCTGTGGCCTATCGACTAGCACTTCCACCTACTATGGTCAAGGTGCATGATGTCTTTCATGTATCCCTCTTAAGGAAGTACATACCGGACCATTCACATGTACTCTCTTCCGAGGTGGTACAATTGGAAGATGATCTTTCTTATGAGGAGCAACCAGTGAAGATCTTAGATTGTAGAGAAAAGGTTCTACGAAATAAGACAATACCCCTCATCAAGGTGTTGTGGGAAACCACAAGTTTGAAGAAGAAACTTGGGAGTCAGAGGATATGATGAAGATGAGTTACCCACATTTGTTTTAGTGTGGGAAAAGGAAAATTTCGAGGGCGAAATTTCTTAAGGGGGGGAATATTGTAATGACCCAAAGTTTCATTAATGGAAAATCCCTCTTGATGCAGTTAAATGTTTCTTTATGAAAAATGTTTTTATAAGATGTCAACTTCTTTAGTTTTACGTTATGATTTGTGACCGTTACTTTTATAGCCATTGAACAGTGATCATCTAATTAGTATAAATATAAGTCTTTAACGAACCCATTTCTACTCAGACAAAGGAAGTGATGGCCTCATCTAGTAGAATTGCCCCTTACGAAGCCCATTTGTCAGAGCTCGGAAAAGAGGTGGCGTCTTTGGGCTTTTCCCTTGACCAAGCCCAAGATGAGCTTCATCAAGTCAAGCTCGAACGTGATCGTCTACGGGAAAAGTGGAAGTTGATTGAAATTACCACTCGAGCGATGTTATCCGAGCCGCCCCAAGAGTCTGTCACCATCGCACACCTTACCATTAGGTCTTATGAGGCTATTTTAAGGGGTTATGTAACAAATAAGTAGTATCATGTTCATGCATTACTTTTGTATATAATAATGAATATAATTTCTAGTCATTTTTGATACATTGTAATTAGTTTTTAAAGTACAAATGGTTTTTTTAGTTATTATTTAATTAAGAATTATATTTTATTAAATTAAAGGATTTTTGAATTAAATAATATTTTAATAAAATATTATTATTAATATTACATTAAGTTTTATTAAATATAAATGATCTTATAATTTTATGAATGCAATTAAAATTTTTATTAAGGTTTGAAAGCCATTTATGTCAAAACCCGTGAATTTTTTTATAAATGTCGGTTTTTATTTTAAAAATGAAAATTCACGTATTTAGAAATTATTTAGATAAAATAAATATTATTTTTGGAATCAGGACGTCGAAATTATCCAACAGTGAATTTTTCATAATTTTCTGAGACAGTCAAATTTTTGGGTAAAAATTAAATACCATTTAAATATATAATGTGTTTTTTGACATCATAATGACCCAATGGTGATGTAATAAAATACCATAATCCTTATTTTCGGCCAATATATGTTTTATCATTAAAATAATGAGGTTTTGGGTTTGTTTGACTAACTTTTCAAAGCATTAATGGAGCCCTCAAGACTTATTCAACACTTTTCCTTTTTAAATTAATTTCCATGGGAGTGTGACTCACCTCCACATAAGCAACCCTAATTTTTTAATAAGTCCGGACCTTGGCCTTGTAAAATATTTTTTTCCTCTTTACTTTTCCAGAAAACATGGGCAAATACCATGGGATGGTTTATGGTTTGGATTATTTTAATATAAGGGGTCCCAAACCTAAATAATAAAGAATTCTCTCACCTTTCCTATATAAACCCTCCCAAGCTCCCACTTCCTCCTCACTCAAAGCCCTTGAAGTTCGTCCAACCTCTTCCCTACTCTCTATAGAATCCTCCCAAGGTGACCCAAGCTCCCAAGAAGCCTCTCACAAGCCTCTCTCTAGCCTTTGGAAGCACACTTCCAAGTAAGGGGTTTTCTTCCTTTCTCATTTTTTGTCAATTTTCATTAAGTTGTATTGCCCTTTTTATTTCAATTATGAATGTTGGGGTATGGTTTCGCACCTCCCCCATACTGTCATCTTATTGTTTGAATGATGGGAGAACCCTTTCTCTCTCATTAAATGCCACCCATGTACAACCGTTACTATGCCGAAATTCCGAAAGGAACTTCTCTCTCTTCTTTTACATTCAAGCAATACTTTTGTATCATGAATCTAAATTCTATTTCTATTGTTGGGAAATGTATATATATGATCTCCTTACTGTCCATTACATGTAAATATTATGAGTAACTCATTTCTCTCTCATCAACCTTTTTTATAAATTCTTATGTCACGTCGTTACGCTGCCGAAATCGCACCGATTTTCTAAGCCAATGTCTTTTTGTAGTGAATACCATGACCATTTCTCCATCAAGGGTATTCACCTTTATGCACATTTACATATTGATTATAAATTTTCATGTATGAATTCCACATTTCTTTATCGTGGAAGAAATGATTATGTTTTATGAATCCATGTTTTATGATCCATGTGGCACACTTATGCATGAAATGAAATGTTTAAGAAGGGTGCGCCCTTTATAGCGCTCCAATGCATTGGGTAAAGTATAGTATTATGATACGTCATGTGCAATGAGTGTTTACTCATGCTAATTCAAGTGAAACGAGGGTTTACTCGTGCTTCAAGTGCAACGAGGGTTTACTCATGCTCCATGTGCAATGATCCTTGGATCATGCTAATTCAATGTTAAGTGTTGTTGCCACATTTCCATGTTATGATTATCATGCTTTATCATGCCTTTAGGTTCATGTTTTTATTATGCTCTATTGATATGTCTATTTCCTAACATGTATTGTACTCCTCATGTTATTCATTGTGTACTCCCTTACTAGGCTTTATAGCTCACCCTTTTCTTATGCATGTCCTCAGGTTATCCCATGCAATGCTAAGTACGAAGGAATGTAGTGGTCATGTAGAGTATGTTTTCAATAAAGATGTTTTATTTCAAGTTTAAAGTTTTTATGTAATGATCCTAAGCCCCAAAGACACTAAACCTCTCGATCTTCGTTGTTGTATCAAGTGATGTTTTTTGTAATAAAGCGTGTTTAAGTTGTAATAAAAAGCAGGGTTGCCAAAATGATCCATTTATATAATCCCTATTTTATCACAAGGTTATTTGTTATTATGATGGAGAGATGATTAGGAAACCCATTTTTTATGCATTTTGATGTCATGAATTCTTAATAATATTATATAATACGTCTATATGATTTTAATTTTTTTATAGGTTAGTATAAATTTATATTTCCCTCTAATTCATTTCATATTGATGGATTTCAAATGAGATAAATAGGACTACACTATGGAGTGTTCTTAGTTTAGTAATGGACTTTGTCCATTGTGATAGTCTTGTGAGGTAACCTTAAATACTATGATGATTAGGGGAGTGAACCCAATCTACATTGGTAGTCATGGATCAAATCCTAGAATATTATGGAAATGATTTTATATTTATTTTATATGAAGAAATCAATTTCTTATTCCAAATATAAGCCCACATAGCTTATGTTCAATGATTATTTTATGATTATTAATTTTTTATGTGACATGTTTTATTATATTACTCGATATTATGGTATATGATATGTAGGGTATGGTTTTAAAAAGTTATGTTCATTATCTTTGAGCCACATGATCATGTTATGTTTAAATTATCATTATTATCTCCCATTTCTACCCTTTATGAGAATTTAAGTGTGTTATTTCTTATGTTTCCTTACATATATTATGAATAAAGGTAGTATGTATGATATAATTTCGTTGATAATTATGAAGAACATATATAGAGAGGATGCAATTAAATAATTTATTTCTTTATGTTTCATTGTTTTCAATGATTCTAGAAATATAAAATTTTGGAATGGATCATTTTTTATGTAATAAATATTCATCTTATATGATGTAATATCTATATAGGGAAAGTATGGGTATCTATTAGTTGGTATTAGAGAAACGTTTAGTTATCCATTGTATTTTGGGATTAAAAAAACATTATTGATAACCCTTAGTATTATCCTATGTATAGTATAATGCCCTAAATTATGGTAAATTAATGATTGCACTATTCCTATAAAAGCATAACCATCTAGATAAATCATGCGGAAGTTGTTTTGGAAATGATGATTCTAGAGGTAAAAATACTAAAAAGGGTTTTTCAAGTATATCTCATCCATTATTCTGGTTCATGGTTAGTTTGTCCTTACTACATACCTAGTTCAACCATCCTATTAGATATTCCTGGGATTATTCCCAATTAAATTATGAATCATCATGAGATATTTAATAATGTGGATATGATTAATGATATTGTTTAAACATAATGTGTTATAGATTAAACATGAGGTTTCATTATTTTGACACTATATGAAATATTTTCATGATTATATTATTTATTCTCTCTGATTAATGGTGTTTTGACGGTTACAAAAACCATATTTTTTTTAGTTTTGATTTAAGATAGAAAAATGATTTCGAGGAAGAAATTGATATGCTTAACTATTTTCATACCCTATTTGAGCATCGTTTTATGAATTGAGGCATATGATTTTTTTTTCAAGGAATGTTAATTAATATCCTCAATTATTGGATATTGAATTATAAATCCAAACACACAATGGTATGATGATTGAATATTAATTATATATTTCTTCTATGATTGTTTTTATAGGAATGTGTTTTCTATAGATCCCATTACTATACAAATCATTGAATTTTATGTTGTCTTAGGCATAGAATGTATTTCCTTGTAGAAACCACACATCAATTTCCATGTAAGTGAGGTAAAATTATCTATTTTGAATTAACCTATGAGTTTCAATCAAATTTATGAAAAATAGAAATTTAATGGATATTAGATTAATTTTTGGGGATCTTATTTCTATTCCCTTGGGGGTATACAACTTATATGGTTGTGGAAAAGGTCCAGAACAATGATATGAATATTTTAAGGTAGTTTTTTGATGTCATTCATGGAACATTTTCATATTCTTCCACTGAATATTGAATTTTAGTTCTCAGTAGAATGCATACATGGTGTTACACATAATTAATAGATCATATGTATAATATCCATGATTCAGTTATAATAATTAATGAACAAAATTAAATAGAATATTTGGATGGTATATATTTTTTCATGTGTGTCAACATGGGGTACACATTTAGTTTTTTAATTAATAAATATGGATCAGTTTTACTTTTCATTGATTATTGGGATATTATTATGTTCATATCCATGAATCAGTATCTTCTACCTCATATTGATGATTTTTATCAACTTTATGGAGATAAATACCTTTTTAAAATGATATTCATTATGGATCTATTCAATTGATGGTCATGAAAACAGATATGACCATGTCAACATTCCATACATGGTATCGACACTATGCATATATTGTTAAATATTTTTTACTAATTCCAAAATTATTGTTAGGGATTTAATGAATAGATTATTCATTACTTTCCATGTTTATTGTTTGGTATAACATATAGATGATAAAGTTATATGTTCAATGTGAATGGAAGAGAGTAATATCACTTACAAACTGTACTAATGTCTCTATGGAAAGATAAGTTGAATGAAAATTTCAGTAAGTTATTAATTTTTCTATAAATTGTTACAATTTTATTTCATGTAATCTTAAGAAATTGTATATCTATGGATCTGATGAAGAATAATTTTATTATTCATTATCCCAACTGAACTGTGGTGACGTATATTCATAGTTTTCATATTTTAGAAGGATATTATCACTTCATTGGGGATAATATTTTAGTTCAATCCCATCCACTCACCATAAAAACACTAAAGGGATCCATGTTCCATTGGAAAAATTAATGTGAATAAAATTTCATGTAACTAAAAGAATCATAGTCGGGTCACGTAATTAAACATTTCCATGCAGTGAAAAAGGGTTTGTTATTATAATTTATTCATCAAATAAGAGATAAGGATGTGTTCTAATGATGAATGATATGGTGAGAATTTATGGATTTGGACAATTGATGGTACAAGTGAAAAATTTCCCATCTCATTATATGGAGTTAGCTATATTAATTTTTTCATTAATGATATGGAGTATTTAAAAATATGGAGAATGATGTGATATATATACAGATCTTAAAATTTTAAAATATATATTAACAAATAAAGAGTTGAATATAAACCATAGATTACGTTTCAAGATAATTAAATATTATGAAAACTAAATACATTACCACACTATCAATGTGAACAAGGTGGAAGATTCTCTAAGTTTATAGGATCTTTCAAGCTTATTGGTGATGAGGATCACCGAAGATCCAATATTCTTATATTTTAAATGGTTGGATATAGAAATCATGAAGTAATGGGATAAATATTTTCTTTCTCGTATTAGTGTTCAACCATACCTTCATGTGAGGATTATAGAGAACTACAAGGAAGATGATAAACTAGAGAATAAGTCTCACAACGTTCATGATTTAAAATATGTTTATAATGTGTTGATTAAATTTAGTAAATATATATTTTTTCATCCAAATTGAATTTGAATAAGGTGTTGTTGGATGAGTCTCATTGATCATAATTCATTATTCATATTTGAATTACGAAAATGTATAGAGATATGAATGATTATTTATGGTGGAAAACAAGAAGGGATATATAGTAGAGTATTTATCTCGTTTCATGGTAAGTGAGTAAGTTATTTCATAAAGATATAAGTAAATGGGGATGTTACAACCATTAAACATTCTATAATTGAAATGAAAGAAACCCATAAGGGATTATATCATCAGACTATGAAAAACATATAATGGACATAATTATTTGGTTTTTATTTGATCTATTAACAAATTAATAAGACCTCGCATCCATTAGAGTGCACATATATATGATCATCTTGAGAGGATATACATTATGGAACTGATAAGGTTTCATGAGTCACCACATTTTATTGTGTATGATTGGGATATGAGGTTTTCCTTGAAGTTATGGTTAAGTATTCAGAAGTCTATAGATACAGAGTTACTTATATGTTCCCCTTATCATACTTAGAAATATATAATTACTAACAGAGACGCTGAATAAATAAAGGATATTCTATAATCTTTTTCTATGAATTGAAAAGGTGTTTGGGGTCAAAACCTTCTATTATATGAGTTTTCAAAGAAAAATAGCTTTCACTCAACCATTTTTCTTACCCCTATAAAACCCTATATTGCAAAATGTTTATAGTACAAATGTGTTGGGTAGAAGATATAGAAACAAATAAATTAGGACCTCTTATAGTATATTAAATGAAAGATAAAGTGGATCCATTAAACCACACATCAAGGAATCTATGAATAAAAAATTTGATATTTTTCTATGATATCTAGAGTTTAAATTTAGTGGGGTGGTTATTTTATGAATTTATCAACGGATTAATTTTATGTAATTATGGATGAATAGATCTATAAACATAATTTATATTGTCTATTTTGAGATTCGTGATAGAGTAGGGATGGTGACTTATATTTATTTAAATCCACTGAACCATTCTCAAGAACACGATGTGTTCCATGTATCCCTCTAGAAGAATTATATATATGACCCTTCACAAGTACAGAACCCATAAGAAATACGACTTGAAAATGAAATTTCTTAAAAATAAAAACCATTATAAATATGAGATCTTAGAGATAATTTGCTACTAACAAAGACTATTCACCTTATTAAAGTTCCCCGGATGAATCAAAAATTTGAAAAAGCTAATAGGGAGCCAAAGGAAGTAATGAAAGAGGTATATCTTTATTTTTTGCATTCTAGATATAGAATTTATAATAATAAACTCATTTCTAGTTGGTAAAACATATCCCCCTTAGATTTTATGGCATATTTTGTGTCTAATAAATTTATATTTTTTATATATTATGATACACCCAAAATCATGAATAAATGAATAGTAATATAGTATACCATTATAACATATCTGTTAAATTAGTTTTTATTAATATTTCTATCTAAATTATCAATTATTATGGTTTAACAAATTATAAATCAAATTCATTGATTATAAATAATTATAAATTAAAATAAAAATAAATTCAAAATAATTGTGATGTTATTATGAAAATCTATTTTTATAAGTTTAATGTATTTTAGTCTTGATAAATTAAATTGATCAATATTATTGAATTATTTCCATAAAAATTATATATTATATATTAAATAAAATATTTTAACTCTATTATAATATTTTTCAATGCATGAGATAAGAGTATTTATATTATTATTCAGAAAAAAATGATTTTTTTAAAGTGTTATTTGTCAATTTTTTTACAATAATATTAAATTGAATTTCTTGCAGCAATAGAAATTAAATATTGAAAATTTAAACCATATTTTGAATGGAATGGTATTATTTTGTAAATAGGTCCCAATTATTTTTTTCAATATGAAGAGAAAAAAATGTAATTATTTGTGACTTTGTTAATGTTAAACCATGTAAGAGATGAAATTTTGGTATAAGGTTTTAAAATTTATAAAATGCATTTTCTGTCCCATTTTAAGATTTTTTATATTTTATTTTCATTCATGTATATAATATATGGAACCATATTTCCTTATTTAATTTAACATTGATATTCTATTAATTATAGGAAAACAATTTAAATTTTTCATTTTTTCTTTTAGACATATTGTATGTGTTCACATAGGGACCAATGGAAGTTGGTAACTAATTGTATTGGTAATTTTTATAATAATAAAATTATTTTCATGATTTCAATTTATTTAATATTATTTGTAATTTTATAACTACCATAACTACGTAGGGAATTCCTATAGAGTATTTCATTAATTAATAGAAAAAAAATAATGATTTTCATAATATTAAATGTAAAATAATTGATTGAGTTATAGTGTTCCATGAATTATGTTGATACATAAAATATACTAGGGATAGGTGAAAATAATATACTCAAATTCCAACTTTTTCTTCATGTCATTAATGACATATTAATTCAATAGTCTGAAAATTTATCTTAATGAAATTAAAAAAATTATAAAATGATTTAAAATTTTAAAAAATATTACCTTCACCCAAGTGTTTGTAATTTAGTTTAACTTATTCACCATGTTCATTTCATCAGAAATTATTTAATTTATTATAACACTATATACCATTTAATATTGAAATAGCTTCTACGATGACTAAGGTTAAAATAGGTAAAACATGGGGTTAAACCAAAAGATAATGTTTAAAACACAATATAAACCTATCTAAATTTTATTGTTATATGTTGTTTGAAAAAAATAGTAACTTTTTATATAATATATACCCATTTTTTAGAATTTTTTAAGCGAATTTTTTTTATTTTAATCATTAATGAAATTCCTTGTATTTTCCATCACTTTGTAATTTCCCATTTTTTATGAGTTGAAAATTTTATAAGATATTTTCATTTTCAATTATTGGATGGGATTTCTTTTGATATTTGGAAAGTATTTTTGAATGTTGGAATAGCTCTAAATAATATTTTTTGACATGGTTTGAGGATAAAAAATTACTTTGGATGTTTTTGAATCATTTTTGGGGTTTGGGGCCTCTCGATGGTGTTTTGAAATAATGCAGCATACAGAGAATGATTAGTTGAATGTTTGTAAAACCTATATGGCCTAACAATGTGGCCTAGTTTTTTTCAATACACTGTTAGGGACACTATGTGACATGATATGGATCTATGTTGATTTCTTCAATAATATATAGTCATGTTGCACAGATGATTAATGGCCTAGTAAATCGTACACTATGATCTTGCAAGAGGGGTGTCTGTTACATAGAGGAGACATATGGATGGTGCATGGTTTGGCCAACTATGAAAAATAATTTTCCATCCCATTAAATGTGTTAAATGAAATTAGTCAAATAATATCAATAAGAGGTAATCAATAACTTTTCTTCCATTCTTTTTTGTCAAACAAGAAAAACCTCCACTCCTCTCCATTACATCTTTAACCCCATTAAATGGGTTGTGATATTGATGAAATTGGATTGAGTTTTAAGTTACAATTTCTTATCCATTGGACTCTCATTCCTTCCTTCATTATTTATGAATAATATATTATTTCTATAGTTATGTTTATAATTCATCATTCCCCTGGATCATGGTCTAATTAGATACCAGGGAGAGGGATTTTACTCTTCCAAGGATGTGGATAACCCTGAATTCTACCTTCACTTCATAGTGTCTTGTTTATTTTACATATGTCATCATGGAGAATTATATAGTGTTGATGATTACATTAAATTTTATAGTGTTATTTGATGATTATGTTGTTGTTGTATTATTAACGATTCAATGTTAATGATGTATCATGTGTTGTTAGAGAGTATTTTGTTTCAAAGTTTGTTTCAAGGGAGAAACTAGTCAGTTTTTGGTTGTTAATCCATTTAAAATAAAAAAAATATATTTACATATTTTTATAAGTTAAATACTTATAATCTGTTCATAATTACATAATTTTTAGTGTTTTACTATGAGAGAATACATTTGTGTGACTCATATGAGCTTAGACTAGATTTGGCATTTACTATCAGCCAATATAAAAATAGATGTAGATATTACAAAAGGTAGGTGGTATATTGTATCTATATAATGTTATATTTTTTAAGTTTATATTACAATTTGTATAAATTATATCACCCCTTATGGAGATGTAACACCCCAGGCTTCCGCGTTACATTTCTCTTTGAATAATACAATAGCGTGTGATGTACTAAACACTGAGTTTAAGTGCGCCATGACTTATCAAACTAGCCATTTAGAAAATGGTTATGAATAGTAATAACCACATTTTGAATTTTATATATATACCATATAATTTTAAAATTCATCTTTTTTGTTTCTGAGACATAATATAAGGACAAATTCAATTTTTCAAATAAAAGATGTATTTTTTTAAAATGCAGTTTTTCCTCCTTTTAATGAAAAACACTTTTTTTAAATCTTATATTTAACCCATATATATATTCAATTTGATGAAATTAAATTCTTATTTAGAATATGGATAAAAAATTTAATTTTTATAAATTCGTAGTACTTTTCTCATAACTTTCATATTTTGATGAATAGTGAAAACACTAAATTTTAATTAAAAACAATTTTTTTAATCGAAATAATTTATAGTGTTAAGTTATAAAATTTAGTGATTTTAAAGTATAATTAGAATATATTTTTATCTATTAATATAATTTATGTCCTTGGATGTAATTTCACTTTTAAATTGTACATAAACACATGTCAATCTTTTGATAGTTTTTACTTCTTAAAAACCCGCTTTTTGGTTTTAACAACGGGAATTAATTTTAAATTATTTTCTAGAACATATGTGTTTTAAATTTGTAAAAATGGATTAGATGTTTGGAATTATGAGTTTCAAATTTTTTAAATAGGTAAATTTTATTTTTAGAAATTAGGAATAGTTTCTTTAGTAAATATTTTATTTACCATGGTTAAAGGGTAAATCTGGCAAATAAGGGTAAAAAATAATATTTTATTAATATTAATTTAACCTAGAATTATCTTAATCATATTGGATGATACATTCCCAACCATGGTCATCCTTGGGTCTATTTTGGGACCACATGGAGCCAGCTGGGAGTAATAATGACATTTTATATTAATTAATGTAAAGTAAAGACAAAAATAACATAAACATGTATCTTTTAGTAACAAAAACATTATATGAAGTCATATAATTGATATATTAGACTATATATATTCATTATAAATATAAAATATTTCCTAAATCCTGATATTTTCTTTATAATTTTTAGAGATAATATAAATATTTTTATTTATGACACAATAATGATGCAGTATTTTCCTTATTAATGAATAAATCAAATAAATGATATTATAAATATTAAAATAAATATAATTCCAAAGTTTTTATTCCATAAAATAATTTTCTAGGTGAATATTACATGTTATGGTTGATTGAATATATTTTTTAAGTGATAAAGTTGTTATGACTTTCACAAAAACAAAATACCAAATAGTGTCAAAATTGATATAAATGAGTTTTGAAAACAAATACTATATTATTAAATGTTATAATATTCAAAAAAATATAAGTATTGGACAAAAGAATTATATAATAATATATATTTCATTAATGAACCACACGAGGTTCTCTTGTTGTTTTATATTAATATTATTAATCATATAATATCAAAATACAAGGAGACATGGTAAATGTTAAACTATTTAATTAGGAGTTAAACATAAAAGATAAGGTTAATATGATAGACTAACCTTTTCTAAAACCCATTGGTTTGGATTATTTATACCCATAACCACCTAAGGATAGAAATAAATTCATTTGGAGCCATTATAAATGAACAGTATTTTATAATAAAATAATATTTCAATCTTTTCTTAAAGTGACTCTCACTTCTCTTATAAAATGGTACTTCCCATTATATTAATTTCACACCTCCAAGGTCACTTGGATCGTCCAAACCCTTCTCAAATATCCTCCCAACTACCCTCGATTCATCCTAGAGGTTTTACTTTGGTCATAAATCCGACCTTAGGATCCCTTTTGATCAAATCAATAGGAAGAACATGAAGAAGAGGTAATAATTTCATCACCTCTTTCAATGTTCTTTTCTTCTTCCAATTCCACTTTATTTTTTGTTTCCATACCAAAATAATAACTCCAGTACCTTTTATACACTGTTATGTTATTATAAATATGGTACAACCATATTAATTAGTCTATCCATCCTATGAATGACAATGTCCCCAAACGTCTGTACGTACGGCTTACCATCTCCACGTCGTGGTGTAGTATGTTATTCAACACATCATTATTTGGATGGATATAATAATGAGTATAATTGATGTAAATAATAAATATAAAATGTTAATGATTCTATATATATTATATTCCTTCAAATTAAATATGATTTCACCATCAATAGAATGGTATTGTCGCTCGTGCGTGCGTACAGATTACCGTCTCCACAAACGTGATGAGATTCATTCCCCATCATAACAATTCAAGAACATTTTATATTTTATGATTAAAAATAATGTCTTATAACTTAATATTATTCTGGATATGAATAAAACACATCTTATCCATAACAAACATGACTTACATAACAAAACATATAAAGTAAAACGAATCAGTTAACAATCAAAACAATGATACTACTAAAATATCATTAACAAAGAAATATTAGAAGATCATATATGATATCATATTTATGTATTTTGTTCTTGTATAATTTAATAACAATTATTTTTCATTATACATGGGTTTTACCTACCGTTGACTAACTAAATGTACAAGGTAAGGGCTAATTTTACAATCTCTTTATTATCCGAGGTTGTTTTTACGTGAGTATCTACTTGGACATTTTATCATCCAGATCTATGTTTCTTTAAATGTATTTCAAAACATTTTTACTATTTACTAGACTATGGGTTAAAGTCATTTATCCCATTTTTTGACATTTTATAAATAAAATTTAAAGGAATCGTTCTTTCGTTTTTGAAACAAGGTACATTATGACCCTTTTCGAAAAATTAAGGCAAGATTGTTTTTTTAACTTATACGGAGGGTGAAGCAATTTTCTGCTGTTATAACACCTTCAAATCTTCCCTTACAATATTATAAGAATATTTTAAAAATAAATGTTCTCTATTATAATTACATGACTTTTGAAGGATTTCAAATTAGAAAGATAAATATCTCTCAAATAGTTTTTGAATTCATCTATGTCAACATCCTTTGATGGATTTTACACTTTTTTGATGTTGATTTATTATTATAATAACATTCATATTGTGTTGAAGGTTTTGTGATATGTCTCACTATGGATGTTTTATTTTTTTACCATTCACGGTTTATGGTTAAAGTATTGACATTTCATATGCTAGTTTTAATACGAATGTTTATATTATGTTTCAACCTTTTCATATGAGGAATGCATTGGACTTAGTAAGTGATGGTCAGAGCCCGCTATATCTCCTTGATGCATCAGTAGATCTCATGAGACAAACTAGTGGTTGGGTACAAGGCCTGGAACAATTATTATTTTTAGCCTTAGCATGAGGCCTTGACTATGTGGTTATGATTTCCCACATTATGCATTCCATTATTATGGAATTATCTATTGAAATTGCATGTGATTATTTGACTAGTAGAATATCTATGTGAATAAGTAAGTGGTATTATCTGACTTCTCTTTTCCATAGTTTTTCTGAATTTTAAGTTTAAAAGGCTTTTGTTTTAGTCTTATATATTTCCTTAAATGTTTATGATTATTTATGATATTTTCCCCTCTATTGTTATCATTACTGAGCATTTGATCTCACCCCTTTTTTATGTTTTCTTTTTCCCAGGATGTGAAGATGTATATTATGATTAACCTTTAGGGATAAGCCAAAGGATATGAGTGTGTTCAAAGGGTACACAATGTTTTTTTCTTTATTTCATGATGTAATTTAAAACTTAGTTATGTATCTTGTTCTTCCAAAGCTACTAAAATGAGTTGTATTTTGGGACATGATTATTTGTATCATGCCAATGTTTTGTAATAATTCACTAAATCTTGGTAACTGAGGTCGAGGCATTACATTTGGTATTAGAGAAAGTTTATTACAATCCTTGGAAACTAGGTTTAGAAAAACTATGATTAGAAAACATTACCCTAAGGTATAATTTGAGGATTTGTGTAGAATAACTTCCTAGAATGTTGGTAATGTTGAGATTTTGTGAGTTTTACAAGAAATACATCCATGCCTAGATATGAGAAGGTATATGCGACTCTGGCATAGATATACCAAGGAGTAAAAACTCCAACAAGGAGTTTCGGGCTTGACCTGGGGTATCCTGGTATACGACAACGGGCCTTACTGCACTCTTGGTTATGAAACTCTCAGGGGATATGCTTATGATAATTCACATTTTCATTACAAACCATTATGAAGGATTTATAAGTAAATACTTCCACACAAAAAATATTTTTAGGATTATGGATTAAATCGATAAACTTTTCAATTTATGTCCAGTGTTTTACAAAATTGGAATTATGTATTACGATTCATAAACTAGTCTAGTGTATGCCATTGTTTTTAAATGGTTCCTAGTGGAAGGAATGTAAATCGAATCAACATACGTAATCCATGTTGGGATTTTCCTCCTACTCAATATAATTATAGTGGATCTAGTGATGAAACTGGTGGTGATCATCTTATCCCTATACTAGGACAAATCACTCAGGTTATGAATAATAACCTTACCCGTATTGAGCACCCTGATCCACAATGCAGAGGATCAATGATAAACCACTTCATGAGGAAAAAAACACAAACATTAAATGGGTTTAAAAATCTATTTTTAGTTGAGAAATGCATAATTTCTTTAGAAAAAATATTTCATTCTTTGGGGTGCAGCAAAAGGGAAAAGTTTTCATGGTATTTTATCACCTCAAGGGATATGGAGATCAATGGTGGTCATTAATTAAAAACAAAAATGAGGATAAATAAGTATCAAATATGGAATGGAGGGAGTTTAAATATCTTTTCTTAGAAAAATACTTTCCCCGTGACCATCAAGAGGATATATAAAAGAAATTTCTAAGTCTAAGGAAAAAGGAGGATGCGAATGTCGCAAAGTATGAGGCTAAATTTACATGGATAGAAAGTGATGCTTCAGATTATATACATAACCCAAGGAGTAAGATTGATCGATTATTTTATGGATTAAAACCATTTCTCTATTGGGAATTAGTCTTAAAATCCTTCTCATCATAGGAAGATATTTTATTGTGTGCGATCAAGACAGAAAAGGAATTCTATAAGTCTTAAGACTTTAAAATAAAGCAAGAGAAGTAGAGAATTGTGGATAAAGATACAGATAAAGGGAAAAGGGGAAAGAATTATTTTCCCTTACATGACAATTGTGGTAAGAAACACCCCGATACTTTCCTAATAGGAATGGGAGTTTGCTAAAAATGTGGCGAAAAAGGCCATCGAGCTCATGATTTCATGGTAATGAAAGAGGCTATCAATGTTGAATGATAAAATTTTAGAGAAATGGGGAATTATGAAAATGAATTTCCAAAGATAAAAGGAAACTTACCTCAGAAAAGGCCAAGGGGGCGAGGCCAAGCTTATGTTGTTACTATATTTGAAGTGGAATAATTAATGTATTTGTGTTTTTGGATTCATGAATTATATTCTGGTTAAAAGAATAATGTGATATATATATATAAGTATTTTACTGAAGTAATTTTTGTTTTCATTAAGGTTTTAATATGATTATGGTAATAATATTTTCTGTATGTAACAATAATAGCAACATTACATTGTTTGGGTAATCGAATGTTACAATTTTGGAATTTTGAGACATTTTAGGGAGATTTTGGACAAAAGTATTTTGGATAACTATAAAGGCTAGAATGGATTTAGTTGGACATTGTATACTATTTTTTAAGGTTAAAATATTTCTTAAGATTATTTCTGGATTATAATAAAAAAACAACCTGGAGGTTGGGCGACAACCCGTCATGTCCGGCAAGGCCATGACACTTAAACCTGCAACTAAACAACGAAAAGGGTGCATTACCTACAACAGGTCTATGTGACATCCTGGTTTTTAAAAGTTATTTTTTTAAAAATGGTCTGATAGATGAATTATAAATTCATTTTTTAGAACCCTATATGATTAGGTTAAATAGAATATTTTTTAGTTCTATTATCTTATGGAGTTAAAGATGAGTTTGTGGTAGAAATTAGATAAAGGATGGAACTTAACATGTCAAATTTTTTTATTATTCTATGAAAATATTAATTCTTAAACCTTATGGAAAGGAAATTAAAACAAAAAATCTTTTATCCTAATACTTTATGTTTTGTTGAACTGAAGATATTTTAAATCATCATAGATTTATGACTTTGAGGCCCTCAATTTTCCATTCACTTTTTTGTGATTGACAACATGAATCACTCCCTGTAAATATTTAAATTTTGCGTCCAGTTTTAATTTCCACCAAATTTCCCCTATTCGAAATCCTATTTTGGTGGTGACTTTTTCATTTCCCTTTCCCTTTTATTAAGACTAAATTCTATTAACCCTATTTTTGATGTGGGTTTCCACAAAATTATTTTCAATTTTTTTAACCTTTTATTTTTGAAGAAAAATTTCAAATTTTTAGGATACAATTTATTGAATTTGAGAATAATTTAACACCCCAAGCTTCTAGTGAACGTTTCTCTTTGAATAGTACAATAGTGTGCGATGTACGCAACTCTGAGTTTAAGCGCACCATGGCCTATCAAACTAGCCATTTGAAAAATAGTTATTAATAGTAATAACAACATTTTGAATTTTATATATATAATTTATAATTTTAAACTTCATATTTTTTTTATTATACATAATATTAGGACAAATTTAATTTTTCAGATTAAAGAAGTATTTTTTTAATGCAGTTTTTCTACCTTTTAACAAGGAACCCTTTTTAAATCTAATATTTGACACATTTATATATTTAATTAATTGAAATTAAATTATTCTTTATAATTGGGCCATAAAAATTTAGTTTGGATAAATTTTTGGTACTTTTATGATAACTTTCATATGTTGATGAATAGTGAAAACACTAAATATTAATTAAAAAAAATTTATTCAAAATATTTTACATTGTTAAATTAAATAATTGAGTGGTTTTAAAGTATTATAATATTATATTTTTATCATTTAATATAATTTAGGTCATTGGATGTAATTTCACATTTAAATTGTTCATAAACACATGTCAATCTTTTGATAGTTTTTACTTCTTAAAAACCCGCCTTTTGATTTTAACAATGGGAATTAATTTTAAATCAATTTCTTAAACTTTTGTGTTTTGAATTTGGAAAAATAGATTCCATATTCAGAATCAGGAGGTCCAAATTGTGTAACTATTTCACTTTTATTCTTAGAGATTATGAATAGTTACTTTACTAAATATGTTATTTACCATGGTTAAAGGATAAATCCTGTAAATAAGGGTAACAAAATAATGTTATAATAATATTAAAATATAATAAAACATGTATTAACCCTATTTTCTGATACATTGTTGACCATGGGCACCCTTGGGTCGATTTTGGTACCCCATGGATCCACGTGGGAGTAATAATGATATTTTATATTAATTAATGTAAAGTAAAGACAAAAATAACATAAACATGTATCCTTTAGTAAAACAATTATATAAGGTTATATAATTGATATATTTGATGATAAATATTCATTATAAAGATAAAAATATTTCCTACATCATGATATATTATTTATAATTTTTATACATAAAATAAATATATTTATTTATGACATAATAATGATGAAGTATTTCCCTTATTAATGAAAGAGTCAAATTAATAATATTATAAATACTAAAATAAATATAATTTGAATGTTTTAATGACATACACTAAATTTCTAAGTTAATATGACATGTTAGGGTTGATTAAATATATTTTTTTTTCTAACTAATAATGTTTATATGACTTTCAAAAAAACAAAATACCAAATAGTGTCAAAATTGACATAAATGAGTTTTTAAAACAATTACAATATTATTAAAAGTTATAATATTCCTAAAAATATAAGGTTCATCAAAGAACTTATATAATAATAGATATGTCATTAATGAACCACTTTATGTTATCTTGGAATTTTATAGCAAGATTATTAACCATATAATATAAAAAATATAAGGAGACATGGTAAAAGTTAAACTATTTAACCAAGAGTTAAATTTAAAAGATAAGGTTAATATGGTAGCCTAAACTTGTCTAAAACCTATTTTTTGAGAGTATTTAGACCTATAACAACTTAAGGCTCAAAATAAATTCATTTTGAGACAATATAAACCTAAAATTATTTTATAATAAAATAATATTTCAATCTTTTCCTAAAATGACCATCACCTCTATTATAAAAGGGAACTTCCCCTTCTCTTAATTTCACACCTCCAAAGCCATTTTGATTTCCAAACCATGCTCAAATATCCTCAAAACTACCCTAAATTCAACCTAGAGTCCTTACTTTGGTCATAAATCCAACCTAAGTTGTTCTTTTGATCAAATCAAAAGGAAGCACCTGAAGAAGAGGTAATAATTTCATCACCTCTTTCAAAGTTCTTTTCGTCTTCCACTTATCTCTATTTTTTGTTTCCATACCAAAATAATAACTACAGTACCTTATATATAATTTAATTTTATTATAAATATTGTACAACAATATTAATTATTCTATCCATCCTATGAATGACAAAGCCACCATTGGTGTGTACGTACACCTTACCGTCTCCACATTGTGGTGCAGTTTGTTATTCAACACATCATTATTTGGATTGGTATAATAATGAGTATAATTGATGTAAATAATAAATATAACATGTTTTTTATTATGTATATATGATATACCATCCAATTAAATATAACTTCACCATTAAATTAATTTTATTGTCACTCGTGTGTACGAACAGATTACAGTCTCCACGAATGCGATGAGATTCATTCCCCGTCGCAACAATTAAAGAATAATTTTAATTTTATGATAAAAAATAATTCTATATAACTTAATATCATTATTTATATGAATAAAATACATCCTATCCATAACAAATATTACTTATGTAACAAAACATATAAAGGAAAATGAATCAGTTAACACCTGAAATAATGATACTACTAAAATATCAATAACAAATCAATATCCTAAGATCATACATGATATCATATTTATGTGTGTGTTTCCTGAATATTTTAATAAAAATTATTTCACCATTATGAAGTTCTTTAAACATCCATTTACTAAGTAAAATTACAAGTTAAGGGTTTATTTTACAATCTCTTTATTATTAGAGGATGTTTTTACGTGAGTTTCTACTGGGACCTCTTTACCATCTACATCCGTGTTTCATAAAAACGTATTTAAAAACATTTTTACTATTTAATATACTATGGGTTAAAGTAATTTATACCCTTTTTGACTTTTTATATAATGGTTTGAAATTAATCTTTCCGTCATTTTCAAAACAAGGTACTTTATGAAAATTTTAAACAAATTAAGGTAAGAATGTTTTTTAACTTATACAGCGGGTGCGGCTATTTTATACCATTATTACACTTTCGAAGATTTCCTGAAAAGCTTAAAATAATATTTTAAAAATGCATATTTTCTTTTATAATTATGTAACTTTTATTTTATTTCCAAATAAAAAGATATTTTTCTCTCAAATAGTTTTGATTTCATCTATGTCAACATCCTTTGATGGATTTTACACTTGTTTGAAGTTTCTTTGTTATGAAACAATCTTCTATATTTTATTTAAGGTTTCATGATATTTTCAACTATGGATGTGTTATTTTTATACCATTCATGGTTTATGGTTAATGTATTGACATTTCGAATACTAGTTTTAATACGAATGTTTATATTATGTTTCAACCTTTTCATATGAGGAATGAATTGGACTTATTAAGTGACAGGTGGATCCCACTATATATCCTTGATTCATCATTAGGTCCCATGAGACAAACTATTTTCTTGGAACAAGGCCTTCACACAATCTTATTTGTAGTCTTGGCATGAGGCCTTGACTATGTGGTTATGATGTCTGGTATTATGCATTCTATCATTATAAAATTAGCCGTTGAAATAACATGTGATTATTCTAATAGTAGAATATAAATTTGAATATGTAATTGGAATTATTTGACTTATCTTTGCCATATTATTCAGAAGTTTATGTTTAAAATACTTTTTTTTAGTCTTATACATTGCCCAAAATATTTATGCTCATTTATGATAGTTTCCACTATATTGTTATCTTTACTGAGCATCTGAGCTCACCCCTTTCTAATGTTTTCTTCTTCCTAGGATGTGAAGAAATATATTATGATTAACCTTCAGGGATAGGCCAAAGGATATGAGTGTGTTCATAGGGGACATAATGTTTTTTTCTTTATTTAATGATGTAATGAAAAACTTATGTATGTATCAAGTACTTCCAAGGCTACTAAACTGATTGGTATTTCGGGACATGATTCATTGTATCATGCCAATTTTATGTAATAATGTACCAACTCCGGGTAACTGGGGTTGGGGTGTTACCATTTTTATCATAGGAAGTATTGTACAAGCCTTGGAAACTAGATTTAGAAAAAATATGATTAGAGAACATTACCCAAATATAGACGTTGAGAATTGGGATAGAAAAACATCCAATAATTTTGGTAATATAGATATTTTGTGAGTTTTCCCAGCAATACATCCCTGTATGGATACGTGCAGGTAGAGGTGGCTCTGTCACAGATGTACCTAGGAGTGAAAACTCTGACAAGGAGTTTCAGGCTTAACCCAAGGTATCCTGGTAGATGAAAATGGTCCTTGTTTTACTCTTGGTTATGACATTCCTAGGGGATAGGCTTACGATAATTCAAATTTTCATTAAAAAACTTTATGAAGGATTTATGAGTAAATACATCATCAATGATTTTTTTTATGGATTATATCCATAAACAGTTCAATTTATGTTTAATTTTTTACACATTTGGAATTATGTATTGTGATTCATAAACTAATCTAGTATATTCCATTGTTTATAAATTGCCCCTAGTGGAAGGAATGGAAACCATATCAATTCACGTAATCCATGTATAGATTTCCCTCCCACTCAAGATAATTATAGTGGAGCTAGTGATGAAACTGGTGCTAATCAGCTTATCACCATACTGGGACAACTCACTCGGGTTATGAATAATAACCTTACCCCTATGGAGCACCTGGATCCACAATGTGGAGGATCAATGTTATTCTGCTTCATGAGGAAACAACCACCAAAATTAAATGGGGCTACAAATCCATTAGTAGGTGATCATTGGATAAGTTCCTTAGAGAAAATATTTCAGGCTTTGGGAAGTAGTTAAATTGAAAAAGTTTTCATGGCAGTTTATCACCTCATGGTAGATGTAGATAAATGGTGGTTATTAATTCGAAACACAAATGAGGATGAAGAAGTATAAAATATTTAATAGAGTTAGTTCAAAGATCTTTTCTTAGAAAAATAATTTCCTCGTGACCATCGAGCGGATATGGAAAGACAATTTCTGAGTCTAAGGAAAAAGGATCATAAAAATGTCGCAAAGTATGAGGCTAACATTAAAAGTTTAAAAAGTAATGATGCATATTATATACATAACCCAAGGAGTAATAATGTTCGATTATTTTATGCGTTAAAACCATTTCACCATCGAGCATTAGTTTCACAATCCTTCTCATCGTACGAATATATTGTATCATGTGCTATCAAGATAGAAAATGAATTATCTATGTCTTAGGACTTAAAACTAAATATAGAAAAGAAGATAACGGTAGATCAAGATACAGATAAAGGGAAAAGGGAGAGAATTATTTTCCCTTATGTGACAATTATTGGAAGAAACATCCCAATAATGGCCTAAATGGAATGGAATTTTGCTACAAATGTGGAGAAAATGGTCACCAGGCTTGTGATTGCAAGGGAAGAAAGAGGATGTCAGTATTGAATGCTACCATCTTAGAGAAATGGGGAATTATGAAAATCAATGTCCTAAGATCCAAAGAAACATACCTTTAAAAAGGTTATGGGAGAAAGGAAAATTTTATGTTGTTGCAACAGTTGAAGTGGAATAATTAATGTATTTGTGTTTTTGGATTAAGGAATTATATTCTGTTTATAAGAAGAATGTGATATATATAAGGATTGTACATCAGTACTTTTTGTTTTTATAAAGGTATTAATATCTTGAAGGTAATCATTTTTTCAGTATGTAACAATAAGAGAAACTTTACGTTGTTTAGGGAATCATATGTTATAATTTTGGAATTTAGAGACCTTTTAGAGAGAGTTTGGACAAAAGTATTTAGGATAACTATAGTGGTTGGAATGGATTAAGTTTTATATTGGATACTATTGTTTTAGGTTAAAATATTGCCTAAAATTATTTCCAGATTGTTATAATAAGGGCAAGCTGGAGGTCAGGTGATGACATGTCTTGTTCGGCAAGGCTGCGAGGCTTGAACCTGCAACCGAAGGGGGACAAGGGTGCATCACCTACCACTACCCTACATGATTTCCGAGTTTGTATAAGGAATTTTTTTATAAATTGTATGAAAGATGAATTATAAATTTATCTTTTTAGAACCCTATATGATTATGATAAATATAATATTTTTGAGTTCTATTATCTTTTGGAGTGAAAGATAAGTTTGTGTTATAAATTAGTCAAAGGATGGAACTATACTTTTCAAATATTTTTTTTATTATATGAAGAAATTTAAAATTAATCTTTAGGGAATGGATCTTAAAACCAAAAATGTGTAACCTTAATACCTTTTTTTTTTGAACTGATGATATTTTAAATCATCATAGATTTTTGACTTTGAGGCCCTCAATTTTTCATTCACATATTTTTGATTTATAACCTCAATCACTCCCTATAAATATTTACATTTTTACTCAAATTATAATTTCCACCAATTTTCTCCTTTTCGAAATCCTAATTTTGAGGTGGCCTTTTCATTTCTATTTCCCTCTTATTATGACTAAATTTTATTTACCCAATTTTCGATGTGGGTTTTCCACAAAGGTAATTTCTATTTTTTAAAGAAATTATTTTCTAAGAACAATTTCAAATTTTGAGGAAGACAATTATTGAATGAGGGAAGAATGTAACACCCAAAGATTCCACAGTATATTTCTCTTTGATTAATACAATAATGTGTGATGTACACAACACTGAGTTCAAGCGCACCACGACCTATCAAACTATTCATTTAAAAAATGGTTATGAATAGTAATAACCACATTTTGAATTTTATATATATCCCATATAATTTTATCAATTATCTTTTTTGTTTCTTATAAATAATATAAGGACAAATTCAGTTTTTCATATAAATGAAGTATTTTTTTAAAAAATGCAGTTTTTCTGCCTTTTAATGGAGAACCATTTTAGAAATCAAATATTTGACACATTTATATATTCAATTTGATGAAATTAAATTTCTCTTCAGAAACGGGCCATAAAAATTTATTTTGGATAAATTTGTTGTACTTTTCTGATAAATTTGATATTTTGATGAATAATGAAAACACTAAATATTAATTAAAAATAACTTTTTTAATAGAAATAATTTATAGTGTTAAATTATAAATTTCTGTAGTTTTAAAGTATCATTAGATTTTATTTTTATCATTTGATATATTTTAGGTTATTGGATGTAATTTCACATTTAAATTGTACATAAATACATGTCAATATTATGATAGTTTTTACTTCTAAAAAACCTGCTTTTTGGTTTTAACAACGGGAATTAATTTTAAAATAATTTCTGAAAATTATGTGTTTTGAAAATGGAAAAATGGATTCCATATTTAAAATAAGGAGGTAAAAATTGTGTATATATATAACTTTTATTTTTTGAAATTATGAATAGTTATTTTAGTAAATATTTTATTTACCATGGTTAAAGGGTAAATACGGTAAATAAGGGAAAATAAATATTATTATAATAATATTAAATTACCCTAACATGTGTCTTAACCCTATTTGATGATATATTGCCGACCATGGGCATCCTTGGGTCTATTTTGGGACCCCAAGGAGCCACTTGGGAGTAAAAATGACATTTTATATTAATTAATGTAAAGTAAAGACAAAAATAACATAAACATGTGTCTTTTAGTAGAAAACATTTATATATGATTATATGATTGATATCTTAGACTATAAATATTCATTATAAATATAAAAAAATTTCCTACATCATGATATTCTATTTATAATTTTTAGACATAAAGTAAATATATTTATTTATGACACAATAATAATGCAGTATTTTCCTAATTAATGAAAGAATAAAATAAATGATATTTTAAAAATTAAAATAAATATAATTTGAAATTTTTTATGCCATAAACTAATTTTCTAGGTTTAAATGACTTATTAGGGTTTATTTAATAAATTTTATTTTAAGTGATAATGTCGGTAGGACTTTCACAATAACAAAATACCAAATAGTGTCAAAATTGACATAAATGTGTTTTAAAAAAAATACTATATTATTAAATGTTATAATATTACTAATAATATAATATTAGGCCAAAGGAATTATATAATAATACATGTGTCATTAATGAACCACTTGAGGTTCTCTTGGAATTTTATATTAAGATTATTAAGCATATAATATAAAAATACAAGGAGACATGGTAAATGTTAAACTATTTAACCAAGAGTTAAAACAAAAAGATAAGGTTAATATGGTAGCCTAAACTTTTATAAAACCTATTTTTTGAGTGTATTTAGACCCATAACCACTTAAGTCTCAAAATAAATTCATTTTCAGCCATTATAAACTGAAAATTAATTTATAATAAAATAATACTTCAAGCTTTTCCTAAAGTAACCCTCGGATCTTTTATAAAAGGGTACTTCCCCTTCTCTTAATTTAACACCTCTAAATCCATTTGGCTCATCCAGAACCTACTAAAATATCTTCCCAACTACCCTCAATAAAACCTACTGGGATTTATTTGGTCAGCAATCCAACCTAAGGAGCCCTTTTGATCAAATCAAAATGAAGCACCTGAAGAAGAGGTTATAATTTCATCACCTCTTTCAAAGTTCTTTTTATTTTTCCACTTCCTCTTTCTTTGTTGTTTCCTTACCATAATAATAACTCCAGTACCATCTATATAATATGATGTTTTTATAAATATGGTAATGTCACGACCCGTCCTCGGGGCCCGTGTCGTGACTACCCCAAGCCCGCCTTCCATAGGCCAGGGGCTGGCGACTAGCACCAAAGGCGTAAATCCTGATAACTGGAAAGGCATTTCCTTTATAAAAGTAAACAAAACACCACAGAGTACAAGCGGAAGTAATACACTAGGTACAAAAGAAAGTGCTGAAAAGTAAGTGGGCCAGAATACAAACCCAACTGAAATTACAGCTACAACTGAACGAAAGTACAATAGAAAAGACAAACAGCTGGAAGAAAGGAAGCAGCTCCTGGGTCGTCCTCCTCGGATCCTACCTGTAGGGTAGGTACAGATAGCGCAGCTCCTAGATCGTCCACCACGGATCCTACCTGAAGGGTAGGTATAGATAGCGCATCACCTGGTTCATCCACCATAGATCCTACCTGAAGGGTAAGTACATATAGCCTCTACAATGCTCTTGCCCATCTGCCTCCTCCGAGTATCGTCTAGTCGTGAAGTCCACTTTTGAATATCGTCTAGTCCTCGAACACTCAGCCTCCGACAACACTGTCAGTCATCTGCAACCAACACAATGAGGTGCGGGCATAGCCCGTGTAGGGGTGAGTATAATGATACTCAGTAGGGACCCCAAGACCCTTGAGGTCTCACTAAATCCAACAAGGATAACCACAATGAAAGATCTCAACAGATAACCTCTACTTAGGTATATGCCCATACATATACCTAAGTTATCAAATAACCCATCTCAAATATGAGAAAACACAAAGGTTATGAAATCAAGGGATGACCACTGATGAGATATATTCCGATACATATACCTAAGTTATCAAGTGACCCATCTCAATCATGAGGTAAACACGAAGGTCATAGACTCAGCTCAACCAGGATTTTTATTCACATTGTCGAAACCACGGCTGTTGGAGAACTTCTCCTCTGTCAAGTACAGTGGAACTACCGCTACAAAAAAGTGCGCCCCACTAACCTTGGACTGCTGTAGTAATCCACCTGTCGAGTACTGTGGGCCTGATGCTACAAGAAAGAGCTTCCCACCATGGGTTTGCTGCTATAACCAAGCGCTCCCCCTCATAGCCTCCAGAGGTACTCCTTCTATTGAGTACCGCAGGTCTGCCGCTACAACCAAGCACTCCTCCATCGTGGGTCTGCCGCTACAACCATGTTCTCCCCCTCATAACCTCCATAAGTACTCCTTCTAGTAAGTATCGCGGGTCTGCCGCTACAACCAAGCGCTCCTCCGTCGTGGGTCGGCCGCTACAACCAAGCGCTCCCCACTGGGTTATCCGAAACACACCGAGTCGATAGATCAGCAGTCGTCAAGTCTCAGCCAGCTAATAGGTCTCTTCACTCTGCTAGCTCTTCACCGGGAGGGTCCGCTCCATGAGCTACTAGTCGATACTCCAAGTATCACAAAGTCCCACGAAGAAATATCTCAAGGACCACCTCGTCATAGGGGTCTCGAAGCAACAGACGACGCGTCAATCGGACGCCCGGTCTGTGAGTTATTAGCCTTTTCGTCCCAGGGGCCCGGTTGGTTTTTTGTATTAAACAACCCGACCGCATCTCAACTGTACTTCGAACTCTCATAGGGTATACTCTTAGGGACCGTTTCTCAACGTGATCACTAAAGCCAAAGATGGTTCGTCAAACGGGCGTTCGGTCTAGAAGTTATCAGCTTTTCCGTTCTTGGGGCCCGGTTGGATTTTGGGTTCAATACAATGCGGACACTATCTATCTACGTCCAAACATCAGTATATGTATTCCAAATGTTCTGTCTCATCAAGAAGAATCGAACAAAGTTGACGGCACGTCAATCGGACGTCCGGAGCTCAAGATATAAGCATTTTTGCTCCGAGGGCCCGGTTGGTTTCGTATCTGAACCAACCCGGTCATACTCATAGTTCTCCGAAACCTTGATCATAATATACCAAAACTACTGTCTCTACCCAAGAATCTCTATGAAACTGACGGTGCATCGATCGGAGGTCTGTAGCCCAATATACGGACAAAAGACCGGAAGTGGTCTGAAAATGGGGGTATGGGCCCGGTCCAACCCGGCCCAACCCCCCCCCCCCCCCCCCCCCCAGGGTCAGCCCTTACTGGGTCGACCCGCACCGGGTCCGAATCCAACCCATTAGGGCGCAGCCCGGCCCGGCCCGAGGCGGCTTGGCGCTGGCCGAGCGGGGTCGGCTCGGCACTGGCCGAGCGGGGTCGGCTCGGCACTGGCCGAGCGGTCGCGCAAAGGGGGCTAATGCCACTTGATTGCCGCCACGGCCCCCGCGTGGGGGCCGTTCCTTTCCAGCGTATGCGGCCGAGTGCTGCGTCCCCTCCTCGGTCCTGCAAGGCCGCGGGACCGGACGCCTGCCTCCGTGGCTTCAGCCTCGGCGGTCCCTCCTGGCGGTGCGTCGGGCACCGCCGCCTCCTGGCGGCCGGCCAGTGATGGTCGCTGCCTCCAGTGAATTCCATGGGCCACCGGAATTGGTCCGGTGGTCCCTTTTCGATTCCTTCTACACCGACGTTCGCCTCGGGTCTCCCACTTTACTGTGGAATCATCAAACCACCTCTGCGGCCCGTTGCGTCAATGATGTGGATCCGCTATCAATTAATCAAACTGTGGAGCCTTCGAAACGCCGCAATGGCGCGGCGCGACGACACCACGCGTCTTCTCCCGTTCTTCATCGTTTCCACGCGGTACCGTTGCACCGCGCCGCCTTTGCTCGTGCCTAAACAAGTACAACCAAAAAAGGGGGAGGAGGGTCGGTCATGTTTGTGTGGTCCGACCTCATCTCGTTATTTCGATAACAAGCGGCTCAAACGACTATCAACAATTAAATCAAAGGCCTAGGATGTAATCCACATAAATTAAACCAAACCCCCTACCTCAAGGTGTCATCGAACGAAGGTTCGTCACGGGAATGAACGTCGCAGAAGAAGGCATCACGGAGGAGAGAATCGTCGGCGTCGCGGTACATGGCACCGTGTTGTCGATCTTCGAGGATTTGGCATTCTACGTCATCCTTCGTTGGAGGCTGGCGTTCTTCGTTGGCAACTGTGCGTTCTTCGCGTTCTTCGAGGAGGAAGATGAAGTTCCACGGCCTTGAGTAATTCCTCTCCCAATTCTTCTCGCACAACGAAACCACCCCTTAATAAAATAAGGATTTTCCTTATTTTATTTCCCCTGCCAACGGTTTTTGAATTTCAAAAACAGATCACGATTTAATTATCGAGCGTTCACCAAATTAATGTGGTGTAAAAAAAATTAATTAAACGCGAGGGTTGACTTGGCATTTAAAAGGGGGTGTGGGTGAGTTACCATAGTAAATTCACATGGAAGGTAAAAGGAAATAAAGTGGTGGGGCTCGTGTGGGCCCCACCTCACTTATATCCAACCTAGGAGTTAGGGTATTAGTGGGTCCCACTCCAACCATCAAGCTTAGGGTTAAGCTACCTTAAATAAAATAAAATTTGGTTTCACAAAATTTTATTTTTATTCTTTAGTTAACCCCAAAATTTAATAACCTCACCCGAGAAAACGCAACTCTGAAAAAGGTGTTCTTAAGAAATTACCGGCTCTGCGATTCCATCGGTGCCCTCGGATTTCGATTCCGAGCACCGGTCCAAATGTTAGGAAAACCCGCTCATTCATTCACTAAACGTACCCAAGCTAAACTTCAGAAAATGATTCCGAGCACATTGGGCCTCAGAATCTGGCACCGTCAGAAACTGCGTTCATGTAAAATTCCAAAGAAATTAAGAAAAAAATTCCTTTGAAATTCTTGGGTCTTTAAATTACTCCCAATTCAGGGCTTTACGTCCTCGTAAAGCTTTAACACAAACTAGGGAATCAAAAGCGGTATTGAGCACGCATCTGAGCCTTACGCTCCCTTGTTCTCACCTGGAGGTTCCTGTGCTGCCTACAAAAGCGCACAAGAGGAATCAACTGTCCTCGTAGGACCTGATCTTGTCGATCCTAGATCTCCACTGGAACCCCGCAAAAGTCACCCCATCTCCAACGTCCAGCTCCCTATGGTCGATAATATGCATCGGGTCAAGCATGTATCTCCTCAATTGAGATACGTGGAAGTTGTCGTGCACCTGGTGCAACTGAGGTGGATGGGTCAAGCGGTAAACCCCCTCGCCTACCCTACTGAGGACCTAGAAAGGTCCGTTGAACCTCGGAGATAACTTGTCTCATTGTCCATATCTCTGTAAACCTTGTCGAGGTGAGACACGTAAAAGGACATGGTCGTCATCCTCGAACTCAAGAGGCCTCCATTTCCTGATTAGAACAGAAACTCAAAACTCCCGCTTCCACGAGGGTAAGGTTGATTGACTCAAGAGTGATCAACCGCACCCTCCTGTGCATGAGTTCATATTGTGCTTCCTAGGGTTTCCTTTTTGCCGACCAAGGAAAACACATCCGACGCTGTAGATAAACCACAACCTTTTTGCCTAATACTGTCAATTTGTGTATGAAATGTGTTTGCCCAGTCCATACTCAAACCAACGTCATAAGGCCTCGACACTGCCACCAGGAGATTCCAATCGAAACTCTCGCCTCGAGGGTCTGACCACACTTTCAGCGTATGTGTGATTATCAAGTCTCCTCCCAAGGTATCTCCAGACGTGAGGGTCAAGTCTACGGCTTACCAGAAACTCTAGCTCTGGGACAAGATCCGTGAAAGGAAGGAATGATTCATATCGATGTCTGTTACTACGGAAGCTAGTAGTGGACACAGACTATCCCTTTAATCATTTCTTTAGAGCCATTGGGTCACACTCCTTGATCGCATGCAGCTGCACTCTTCCCCTTCCCTCCAGCTCCCTCATCCTAGTGGGGAAAACTAAGGTGGGTGGTTGTAGCATGTTAAAATTTACACCACCTCATGTTGCTCTCCTAGATCTACCTCCACATCTGCTGCTTCGCAGACTCATCTCTCCTTAAAGCTTCCTCTTCTTGAAACATTTAACATGCCCGAGTCACTTGGACTGGCGCCAGTTTCCTGTTTCTTACAGCATTGTGCAGTCTTCATCCTCTCCTCGATGATATGCACCTTCTTTGTCTACTATCTGTAAGAGCTGCTAAGATTTCACCTTTGCCGAAAAGGGAAACTCGGTCTCATCCCCTGGATGAACCACTCCCACTGGCTAATACAGTCAATCCTAACATGAATGATGCATTCATGCCATGGATGATGTCGTAAGGCCTTGAAGTTACTACCAAGAGATCCAACCGTCACTCCCGCCTCCAAGGGTCGTGTCACACTGTCGGCATTAGTTTGAGGTCACTGGGTCTCCTCCAGTATAAATCTCGAAAGTGAGGGTCAAGTCAACAGTTTTAACCGGAACCTCTAAGTATCAACTGAACAAAAGGACAGGAAATAAAACATCACAAATATAAGTGTCTTTTTATTACTGCAGCTCATAGTACAAGACACAAATACAACAGCAACATGGAACTAGAAGTACCAAGAGAAAAAGTAATCCACTAGTTCTGCTCCTGTCCACCTGCTCCGGGAGATCTACTACCTTGTCCACTACTCGGATATTGCTCAAGCACCCACCGCTGCTTCTGCCTCAGTGGCTCCTCCAATGCTTGCAGATCAACTGTGTGGGGGGTTGGACAGTCACGTGCTAGGTGACCCTTCCTGCCGCATTTATAACACATCCTGCTCCTCGTATAGCTGGATCTACTCCTCTTGGACCTCTGCATCATCTATCTACTGCCCACAGATTTCTCGGCTACTGATCGAAAATCTTGCGGCAAAGTCAGCAGCTCCTGAACACGCTCGGGGTGTATAGTTACTAGTACAAAATCCACCCTGAATAAGGTCTCGAAGTCTCCCCAGGTGAAGGTCATCCCGTCACAAAACTGGAACAAGTGGCTCAACCATCTCCCAGCTGCTGCCTCAAGGAGGCTGGAAGAAAAGATCACCATGAAGTCTGCTGGCATCCCTACTAGCCTAAAGACTCTCACCACAGCCTCTATCCAAGCCTCAGCCACCTGAGAGTCCATATCTCCCCTGAACCTGGGTGGCCTCTGGCGCTGGAACTCATGCAGTGCGCTCAAGCGACGTGCACTCTCTACTGCTGGGGCTGGTGGCATCGGTGGCCCAATGGGTGGTAGTACCACTGGTGCCTCCGTTGGTGCCTCAACTGAAAGAGGGCCCTGTACCGAAGCCTCATCGCTCGGCAGGCTGCCAGTACGTACATCCATCTGGTCTCTAGCTGGTCGTCCGTGGAAAGGCATCCTGAAAGAAAAATATGTGACACAGTCAAACTATTTATACCTGGTGAGCTGACCTGGTTTGAGCTGTTTTAAGGGAAAACTTTTGAAAACACACACGCAATCAGTGTTTTTGTGCACAAATTTGTAAATCAGTTGTCAAGGTCCTGGTGTATGGATACGTCGGCCGCCCGCACCAACACTAGACTCCCTGAACTAGAAACCACACTCTGTACCCTTAACACTATTTCTTCACAGAAAGAAAATATCATAGTTTATAAGTTCTGCGGTAGAACCGACTCCTATGATACCAATTTGTCACGACCCGTCCTCAGGGCTCGTGCTGTGACTACCCCAAGCCCGCCTTCCATAGGCCAGGGGCTAGCGACTAGCACCAATGGTGTAAATCCCGATAACTTGAAAGGAATTGCCTTTATAAAAGTAAACAAAACACCACAGAGTACAAGAGGAAGTAATACACTAGGTACAAAAAAACTGCTGAAAAGTAAGTGGGATAGAATACAAACCCAACTGAAAGTACAGCTACAACTGAACGAAACTAAAACAGAAAAGACAAACATCTGGAAGAACAGAAGAAACTTCTGGGTCGTCCTCCTGGGATCTTACTTGAAGGGTAGGTACAGATAGTGCAACTCTTGGATCATCCACCACGGATCCTACCTTAAGGGTAGGTACAGATAGCGCAGCACCTGGTTCGTCCACCACAGATCCTACCCGATGGGTAGGTACAGATAGCCTCCACAATGCTCTCGCCTATCTGCCTCCTCCAAGTATCGTCTCATCATGAAGTCCACTTCTAGATACTGTCCAGTCCTTGAACACTCGGCCTCCGACAGCACTGCCCGTCGTCGACAACCAACACAACGAGGTGCGGGCAAAGCCCGTGCAGGGTTGAGTATAATGATACTCATTAGGGACCCGGAGACCCTCGAGGTCTCACTAAATCCAACAAGTATAACCACAAAGAAATATCTCAACAGATAACCTCTACTTAGTTATATTCCCATACATATACCTAAGTTATCAAATAACCCATCTCAAACTTGAGAAAACACAAAGGTTATGAAATCAACGGATAATCACTACATAGATATATGCCCATACATATACCTAAGTTATCAAGTGACCCATCTCAATCATGAGGTAAACACAAAGTTCATAGACTCAGCTCAACCAGGATTTTTATTCACATTGTTGAAACCACGACTGCTGGAGAACTCCTCCTCTGTCGAGTACAGTGGGCCTGCCACTACAACCAAGCATGCCCCACTAACCTTGGACTGCTGTAGTACTCCACCTGTCGAGTAATGTGGGCCTGCTACTACAACCAAGTGCTTCCCACCATGGGTCTGCCGCTAAAACCAAGCGCTCCACCTCATATCATCTAGAGGTACTCCTTCTGTTGAGTACTGCGGGTCAGCCGCTACAACCAAGCAATCCTCCACCGTGGGTATGCCGCTACAACCAAGCGCTCACCATCATAGCCTCTAGAGTTACTCCTTCTGTTGAGTACCACGGGTCTTCCTCTACAAACAAGCACTCCTCCGTCGTGGGACTGCCTCTACAACCAAGCGCTCCCCACTGGGCTATCCGAAACACACCGAGTCGATAGATCAACAGTCGTCAAGTCTCAGCCAGCTTCTAGGTCTCGGCCCTCTGCTAGCTCGTCACCGAGAGGGTCCAATCCATGAGCTACTTTTCTATACTACAAGTATCACAAATTCCCATTAAGAATTATCTAAAGGACCGCCTCGTCATAGGGGTCTCAAAGCAACAGACGGCGCATCAATCGGACGCCCGGTCTGTGAGTTATTAGCCTTTTCGTCCCAGGGGCCCGGTTGGTTTCGTGTACGAACCAAACCGACCGCATCTCAACTGTACCCTGAACTCTCATAGGGTATACTCGTAAAGACCTTTTCTCAACGTGATCACTGACGCCACTGACGGTTTTTCAAACGGACGTCTTGTCTGGAAGTTATCATCTTTTCCGTTCCAGGGGACCGGTTGGATTTCGGGTTCAATCCAATGTGGCCACCATCCATCTGCGACCAAAGCTCAGGAGAAGTATGCCAAAAGTTCTGTCTCATCAAGAGGAATCCAAAAAAGTTTATGGCACGTCAATCGGACGTCCGGAGCTCAAGATATAAGCGTTTCCGCTCTAAGGGCCTGGTTGGTTTCGTATCCGAACCAACCTGGCCGTACTCATAGTTCTTCGAAACCCTGAGCGTAATATACCGAATCGACCGTCTCGACCCAAGGATCTCTATGCAATTGATGGTACATCTATCGGAGGTCCGTAGCCCAAAATACGGACAAAAGACCAGAAGTGGTCTGAAAATGGGAGTCTGGGCCCGGCCCGACCCGGCCCAACCCACCCTATGTCGGCCCGAACTGATTCGACCCGAAACGGGTTCGGGTCCAGCCTATTAGGGCACGTCCTGGCCCGGGGTGGCTCGGCGTTGGCCGAGCGTCCGTGCAAAGGGGGCTGCTGCCCCTTGCTTGCCGTCGCGGCCCCCGCGTGGGGGCCATTCCTTGCCAGCAAACGCGGCCGAGCGCCGCGTCCCCTCCTCGGTCCCACATGGCCACGGGACTGGATGCCTGCCGCTGTGGCTTCAGCCGCAGCGATCTCTCCTGGCGGTGTGCCGGGCACCGCCGTACCGGTCACCCGCACTGCTGGTGAATTCCGCTGGCCAGCGGATTTTCTTCGGTGGTCCGTTTTCGATTCCATCTGCGTCGACGTTCGCCTCAGGTCTCACACTTTACTGCGGAATCATCAAACCGCCTCTGCGGCCCGCTCTGTCAATGTCATCAATCCGCCTTCAATTAATCAAACTGCGGAGCCTTCGAAACGCCGCAATGGTGCGGCGCGACGACGCCGCTATTATTCGTCCATTATTCATCGTTTCTGCGTGGTACCATTGCACCACGCCGCCTTTTCTCGTGCTGCAACAAGTACAACAAAAAAAAGGGAGGAGGGTCGGCCGTGTTTGTGTGGTCCGACTTCATCCTGTTATTTCGATAACAGGAGGATCAAACGACTATCAACAATTAAATCAAAGTCTGAGGATATAATCTACATAAATTAAACCAAACCCCCTACCTCAAGGTGTCGTCGAACGAAAGTTCGTCGTGGGAAAGAACGTCGTGGAAGAAGGCATCGCGGAGGAGAGAATCGTCGGCATCATGGTACATAGCGGTGCGTCATCGATCTCCAAGGATTCATTGTTCTACATCATCCTTTGTCGTAGGCCGACATTCTTTGTCGGTGACGGTGCGTTCTTCATGTTCTTCAAGGAGGAAGATGAAGTTCCACGGCCTTGAGTAATTCCTCTCCCAATTCTTCTCGCACAACAAAACCACCCCTTAATAAAATAAGGATTTTCCTTATTTTATTTCCCATGCCAACTGTTTTTGAATTTCAAAAACAGATCACGATTTAATTATCGAGCATTGATAAAATTAATGAGGTGTAAAAAACATTTAATTAAACATGAGAGTTGACTTGGCATATAAAAGGGGGTGCGGGTGAGTTACCATATTAAATGCACGTGGAAGGTAAAAGAAAATAAAGGGGTGGGGCTTGTGTGGGCCCCACCTCACTAATATCTTACCTAGGATTTAGGTTATTAGTGGGTCCCACTATAACCATCAAGCTTAGGGTTAAGCTACCTGAATTAAACTAAAATTTGGTTGCACAAAATTTTATTTTTATTCTCTAGTTAACCCCAAAATTTAATAACCTCACCCGAGCAAACACAACTCCAGAAAAGGTGTTCTTAAGCAATTACTGGCGTTGTGATTCCATTGGTTCCCTCGGATTTCAATTCCGAGCACCGGTCCAAAAGTTAGGAAAACCCGCTCGTTCGTTCACTGAACGTACCTGAGATAAACTTCGGAGAATGATTCCGGGCACACCGGGCCTCAGAATCAGGCGCCGTTAGAAACTGCGTTCATGTAAAATTTCAAAGAAATTAAGAAAAAAAATTCCTTTTAAATTTCTAGGTCTTTATAGGTAAAACCATTTTCATTATTATATCCATCCTATTAAAGACAAAGTCACCATATGTGCGTACGTAGGGCTTACCGTCTCCACGTAATGGTGTAGTTTGTTATTCAACGCATCATTATTTGGATGGTATAATGAACAGTATAATTAATGTAAATAAAAAATATAACATGTTAATTATTATTTATATATGATATACCATCCAATTACATATGATCTCACCATCAATAGAATTGTATTTTCGCTCGTGCGTACGTACCGATTACCGTATCCACGAACGTTATTTGAATCATCCACCATCATAACAATTCAAGAATAATTTTCTATTTTATGAATAAAAATAATTTTTTAGAACTTAACATCATTTTGGATGTGAATTGAATACATCCTATCAATAAAAAACATGATTTGCGTAACAAAACATATAAAGAAAAATGAAACCGTTAACACACGAAACAATGATACTACTAAAATATCATTAACAATTAAATATTAGAAGATCATATATGATATCATATTTATGTATTTTGTTCTTTTATAATTTAATAATAATGATTTCACCATTATACATGAGGTTAACTTACCCTCGACTAAGGAAAAGTACTAGGTAATGGTTAATTTTACAATCTATTTATTATTAGATGTTGTTTTTACGTGACTATCTACTGGGACCTATATATCATCCACATTAGTGTTTCATAAAAATTTATTTGAAAACATATTTACTATTTACTATACTATGGTATAATTAAATTTATACCCTTTTTGAATTTTTATAAAATGATTTGAAAGGAATATTTCTGTCATCTTCCAAACAAGGTACTTTATGACCCTTTTCGACAAATTATGGTAAGAATGTTTTTTAACTTATACGGAGGGTGAGACTATTTTCTCCCATTATAACACCTTAGAAGATTCCCTTACAAGATTATAAGAATATTTTCCAAATAAATATTTTCTTTTATAATTACATGAATTTTAAATTATTTCAAAATACAAAAATATATTTCTATAAAATAGTTTTGATTTCATCTATGTCAACATCCTTTGAAGGATTTTACACTTGTTTGAAATTGATTTATTATGATAAAATCTTCTATATTGTACTGAAGGTTTTGTGATATGTTTGACTGTGGATGTGTAATTTTTATACCATCCATGGTTTTTGTTTAATGTATTGACATTTTTTATGCTAGTTTTAATATGAATGTTTATATTATGTTTCAACCTTTTTATATGAGGAATACATTGGGATTAGTACATGACAGGTGGAGCATGTTATAGCTCCTCGATGCATCGGTAGGTCTCATGAGACAAACTAGTGTCGTGGAAAAAGGCCTTGACAAAATCTTATTTGTAGTCTTGGCACGAGGCCTTGACTATGTGGTTATGATGTCCGACATTGTACATTCTATCATTATGAAATTATCTATTGAAATTACATGTGATTATTTTACTAGTAGAATATCCATGTGAATAAGTAAGTGGAATTATTTGACTTATCTATTATATATTATGCTGAATTTTAAGTTTAAAAGCCTTTTGTTTTGGTCTTATACATTGCCTTAAATGTTTATACTTATTTATGATAGTTTATGCTATATTGTTGTTGTCCTTACTGAGAATCTGAGCTCACCCCTATCTTATCTATTATTTTTCTCAGGATGTGGAGAAGTATATTATTATTAACTTGTAGGGATAGGCCAAAGGATATGAGTGTGTTAAAAAGGGACACAATTTTTTTTTCATGATGTAATGTAAAATTTATGTATGTATCTGGTACATCCTAGTCTACTAAACCGATTGGTCTTTCAAGAATTGATTCCTTTTATGAATCCAATGTTATGTAATAATGCACCAACTCTGGGTTACTCGGGTCGGAACGTTACAGGAGAAGCCTCCATTTTTTATTTATCTAAAGTAATTTTAAAATTAAATAAATTGTTTAATTAATATAAATGACTCTAGAGGTTAGTAACAACCCGTCTATCATATCCTTGTGTCTTATAAAAGTGGAAAAGAACTTGAATTTGTAAAAAGGAGCCCAAGAGGGATTCTAATATTTTTATACTGTTTATGAGGGTAATATGTTGGATTCCAATGTTTTTTTCTTGACCATAAGGATCATGAAAGGGATACCTATCATTGTATTTACAAACTAGAACCTAGTGGGCTCCCACATTGTTGGGTGACCATTAGTCGTGCTTTATGGTTTTGGGTAGAGATAGTAGTGGGTGTCACCATAGAATATATATCGAACATGTGAGATTAAGGGATATTACATTGGTGTTGATTTTACGCATTTTTCCTCCCTTACTCTTCTATTTTTTCTTTCACATGATTATTTTTGATAAAACAATGATTCCAAATGTTATTCTTGGAACATAGCATTTGAATCCGGATTTAATGTGATTCTATGATGGTAATACCTAAAATTAATTCTTAATATATAGAATCATATCCTTTTTGATTGATTGTCACATTATTACTATTCATAGACATACTTCCTAGATTATATTTTATTAGGTATCCAATGATATATATATTCATTACATAGAATATATTTGAAAGCCTCAAATGAAAAATGAGATTTTGTTATGCTTTCAATGATTTAGATATTTATAATATTTAATACAATGGATAAGATCACATGATAGATGATATTATATTATTCCATTACGGATACATGGATTAAATATATGGAATAACATAGACCAGATGATATGTCAAATGAAACTATATTATACCATGTGATATCAATTGGTTCCTTAAATAGAATTCTTTTTTTGCATCATAGGATATTTGAAATCCAATTACACCATGAGTGATAGGATTCCTTATGCGCAACTCCTTAATGGGATTATAGTCCAAATAAAAGTATGTTTTGCCTGATTTCTATTTAGTTAAACCTCGTTAAATAATTATTAAATATTTTGGGAGTTATTAAACACTATATTATTTTCATTATACCTAGATTCCATGGTTATGTTCCTCAGTTCCCAATTTTTGGTATATAATGTCAAGTTCATAGAGTCATTTTCAACCATGGATGAAGATTGTATGGTTTATCCTGATCAAATAACCAAGGATTGATAGGAATATGTACGGATTGAGTGTTACGATATCTAAATAAATGACATGTTCAGAAGATATCCAATTGATTGGGTTTACACCCCAAAAAAATTAATTGGTGTAGAATAACAAATAAGCCTCAATAGAATGTAAATTGAGATGAAAATGGAAGAAAAATAAAATGAAATATTATCATGAAATAATGGTAGATATGTCATGAATATAATAATTATGTCATTTAAATAACATATTATCATCAAAATTATCAATATCACCTTCCAATTGAAGTGTTAGTGGAAGATGAATCAAATCTCTTCACATGGCGATAGTCCACCGTATACAGGAGTGGCATTTTAAAAAATATTATGGAATACAATGTTAATTTATAAATAAATTTATATATATTATATAATAACCCAATAATAAAAATATTTTATTAATATCACTTATAAACTTTAAATTTATCATCATGCCCAATTGGGAAAGCAGGTAATGGAAGATTGAATGGAAACAGTTCATGAAGAAGAAGTCCTCTGTACACACGAACAATGATTTAGTAACTCGTTTAACAGAGGTAAATATGGTTTGAGTTAAATATCACATTATTACAACACAATATTTTATGTAAGATACTAAGGATTTTATATCATACTTTTATAATAATAATTTAATGAGGTAGAGATTAAAATAAAACAAATATGCTCATTAAATAATAGTAAAACTTCTTCAGGAATCTTCCTTAGGGTGGTTGTAATTCCTTCCTAAAATGTAATTTTCAAAAAAAATACTAATATAATGATTATATAGAATTTTTTAAGTGATTTGGGTCGGTATTTTCCTAACCATATAGTTATTATGGCGTGAATAAAAGTGGAGGGTGATTTTCTTTTTACAGTTGAGGAAGAGTGACATTTTTTTAATAAACTAATGTATTAACTATTAAGAGGTCTCTCTTACCCCAAGTGCTTAAAAAATGACAATTAAATGTGTGGAGGGATTATATAGTATAGTCATTCTTTTAAAAAAAAGACAAATTTTAAGAACGTTTACTTTAACATCTATGTTTCAATATTTTTACCATTCTGGTTTATCACCACTGTAACTAGTATTTCTAACCTAGGTAATTTAGACATTAATATTAAAATAAAATGTGACTTATTAGATAATTTAGATCCAATGATTATATATGTTATATCTAATTTATAAAATATAATTCCTATGTGTGTTCTAAATTAATTTTAATACAATATAATGTTACATGAAAATACATTAAATTAACCATAACCGCGCTAAAAAAGTTTTTTTCTATTTTGCAGTAAATATATTTATTATAAAAAATATTTTCCATTAATGGACCATAGATAATATTTGTTAATATTTAAAATCACTTGGATGATGATAAAATATTTATTATTTTTAAATCATTTAATAAAATATCATTTCATAAGAAATAAAATTAATTTCAATTATTACATTATTAATTTAATTTGATTATACTAAATATGAAAAAAAATGATTGAATTAGAATATATTATTTTTAAATCTATGTAACATGATATATGAATCTAAAATATTAATGGTAAAAATAATTAATTTAATTTAATTCAGTATTAATATTTTAAGTATCCTTTATTTTTAAATATTATTAACTAAATAATTTCCACATTGGCGTTACATGAGGATTTAATTTAATTATTCTATCTTTAAAAATATAAAATCAAACTATAATGATTTAAAAAATTATCAGTGAAAATAATATTCATAACGTTACATATATTGATTTTTTCGTATCACAAATCATTATAGATATTAAAAGAAAAGAATGTCACATTTTTCTCTTTACCATTACTTAAATTGTTATGTATGTTACATTCATGGAACAACATAATAAAGATGAATAAAAAAAGATCCATTTTTCATAAGTGTCTATATATGGCCACAAAATGGGTGTTGGAGATGTTGGAAGGTCGTTTTTAACTCTTATCCTTTTATTTTTACCTATAGTAAATAAGTTTTTACCTACCATTATAATTAATTTATATTTTTTCCTATTCCTTTTAGTAAAAATTATGTTGAACTAATTAGAAACTATAAATTATTTTGATTGATAATATTCAATAATCTTCTAAACAATTCAATTAACATAAGTAGAAATTTTTAATTTAAAATTATTCATGAAAAATCAATGAGATTGACAGTTTTTAAATTCAAAATGTGAAAGATTTTACAATTTTTTATTTCAAAATTCAAAATAAAAATTCATTCAATGATATAAATTGGATTCATTTTTATATAATTGAAAATTTATAACAATAAAACAAATTTAAAATATATTTTATCATTTTAAATTATATATTTGTAAAGTCCATTTTCTATTAAAATTTTTTATTTTTCATTATTCCTTAAAAAATGAAAAATTATTATAAAATACATAAATGTTATGAAAAGATAATTTTTTATTCCTATTTAAAAATGAATTTCATTTTTTCAAATAGTTTTATCTATATTTTTCAAAAATATATTTTTCATCGAGTGCCCAATGCATAACTAAAGTTGGATTTTTGTTTAATATGGTGTTGTGTGTATCATAGGCTATTGAAGAAATTAGATTTATTCTAGAATAATTATATTGTAATCTATTGTGGTGTTAAATTCTCATAATATTAATAAAAATCATTTGGTAATTTATTTTGATGTCCATTTTCAGGGATTGACATTTGTAAATTCAATTGTTTAAAAACCCACAATATAAAAAGTGTAATAAAAAATCCTCTTGATAAGACAGAATGGGACGTATGAAGGTGATATAGAATAATAACATGACTAGGTTTACACAAATTATAATATAGTTGATAATTTAAAACATGTAAATAGATGAATATAATATTGAAAAAATAATGATGGAGAGTGATAAATAACACTAATCACAAGAATGTGGGTGATCTAGAGATGTTTAACGACCACAAATCCATAAACAATGTCTTGCAAAAAAGGCCATTAATTTCATAGAAAACTATGATAATAGGAAAAAATTAGTTTTTATGTAATTTTTATTAATTTATCTGAATTATTTTACTATAAATTAATTTAATGAAATATACATACTTTATGTAACACCCCATGATTTTGTGAAATGTTTTATTAATATTTTTTATAATTTTTAATTTACTGTATTATAACATATATTTTTTTTATTTGAAAAACACATTTTGGGATTTCATTATAAACAAAAACAATTTGTTGATTCCACTACATGAAACAATTTAATTATCTTGTAGTATACATAGCATTATGCACGGCTTGTGTTACACACAATGTTGAGTTAAGTTGATAGCATACATTACACGGAGGACCATGTTTTATCAAACTAAAATATTATTATAATAAGATATAAAGTTTCCATAAGAATTTTAGTTATAAACAGTATTAATTTCCTTATGAAAATATAATGGTTATAATATGAATTCGTTGGTTACTAATTAATTAGAAATTAAAATACATTCCAATTAATTATTAAGCAAATGGTTTTATTTTTATGCTCCCAATGTCAATTTCTATTAATAAATTAAATAAATTACAATTATTGAATAATAGTAATTAAATATATATAGGTTATATGTTCAAAAAAATATTTTTTTATCTTTATCTAATAGATTTTATAGGCATTAGAAAATAAGAAACACAATTTTATGCATAAAAACATAGATTTTACAAAAGGGTGATTTTACCACCTTTTAAGGGAGAACCCATTTTCAATCCATTTATGGATACATTTATTTTTTATATATGAAAAAACAATTTTCTTATTTTAATGAATAATATAGAAATTTACTTTGTTTGATTTTTTTTTAATTTTAAAATAGGTTACATATTTTTATGCTTACTAATAAAATATTGCATTTTAATTTAAAATATCTTTTTAACTAAAAAATTTATTTTTTAAACTATATTTTCAATTTTTATTGAAGTATAATTATATTTAATTTTTATCAATTAATCAAATTTAGTTCATTGTAAGTAACTTCTCATTTAATTTTCCTTCAATCTTTTGAAAATTATTACTTTTAAAAAATCTTTTGTCATTCCAAAAATGATATTAATTTTAAATTAATTATTGTATCTTCTATGGTATTAGTTTTGAAAAATGGATATAAAATTTGGATTCATAATTTCATAATTTATTATGTACGTATTTTTTTCGGGAAATATGAATAGTAACTATGGAATATTTTTTTACCACAGTAAATAGTGAATTGTATAATTTAAGATATTTGGTAGCAGGGGGGGCCTAGGATAGTAAAGAAGTTGAAGAAAGTCTAGATTTACTCACTATAAATATTCCGGCTCCAGCTGAAGCGGTTGGAGCTAGTGGCCAAACATCAAAGGTTGGGGCGAGCCAGAAGCCTAGCACATATGCAATGACATTGTGTGTTGATGGAAGTAAAATATGTGATATGGTGATCCATTATAATAGTGATAGCCAGTCTGAGGAGGGTCAGGTGTGGGAGCAGAATTCACAAGGAGGAAGCAGGTCGTTAAATAACACACAAGATACCAACTCAAGGACTTTGTCCCGTCTCAACTTGAACAACATATTTGAGAACTTGAGAAATGAGGGAGAGTTTGAAGGTATTTATATGATCCCCAATCAGGATTAGTATTATTGAAATTGTCTACCTTCTGATGACAATAGTTTGGTAGGGGTTAGAAAAGGCTTGCACAACCAAAGAAGGAAGAAAGAGAATAAAGAGAACAAGGACCCATGGAGCTGCATTATTTCCAGGAAGCCAAAATAGAAGGGGTACAAAGATTACACATACCTTCTTCAACCAATGGAGACCTGGTCAGCCAAAAAAGAAATTAATCCCAAAGATCCTAAGATCCATCCATTGGCAGGAGAGAAGGGTCATCTTGTTGAGGTAACTGAGTCTCAATAGAAAGTGATAGGAACATCCAAGGCATGGGACAATCAGGAAGAGATTCACTTTCCAACTAAGGAGGTGATGCTAGTGGAGGAGGATGCCACTTTTCCTATAACCATGTGTGAGGAAGGGTCAAGTAATGGCTTTCAGTGCCTGAAGGTCATGGAGTTGGGGAATCAGATGGAACTACTCATGCATTCCGGGGAAGAAATGAAGGAGGGTTTTTAGAGATCATGGATTCAAGGGAAGATGATGAACAAATGATGGGAAGGTTAACCCAAGTGGAAGATACCATAGAGAAAGTTGAGTGTATGGATAAGAAAGACCACATATTTTTTATGGTCTTAAACATGGAGAAGATCAAATAATATGAGTACATGAAAGCTTCATACTATATAGCAAGAAATTTTGAAGAAATACGTGAGGCCAATCAGAACTGTCAGGTTAGTTGATGAATGAAATTATAACCTTAACACTTATGTATGTAAACTAATTAATTTAATGTATATATGTCCATGAATATGATTTATATAACACTTAAATCAATGAAATATGCAAAAATATTAGTATCCTTCTATTTAATAACACTTATGTGTCCACATGAGAAGAATGAATGTTTTGAAATAGTATAAATGTCAAATTTTAATGTAATAAACATAATTTGATGATATAATTTTACTTTTTACTCTTTGAACTATTTGGAAGAAATTACAATATTTATAATACTAAAATTAATAATTATTTAAATATTCAACATTCATGTTTAAAATAATATATCATTTTTCATATTATAATATAATGCAGATAAATTTGAATAGAAATATTATTATGAAATCTATAGGATTTATATTCATAATTTTATTTAATTTATAATTTTTCTTTAAAAAATAATTATATTAAATAAATTACACAAAATTGATGTAGTAATTATTTTATTATTGAAAATATCAAAAATCTATATTTTAAAATAGAACAAAATAAATTTACGTTGAGGTAATTAATGTGATAAATAGATATTATATATGACCTGACCTCTTAAGAATATATTTAAATATTTTTTTCTAAGTTAACTTCTTATATTAATATTTTTAAAAATCAATGAAATATATAGTTTCATAATTGACGCTATTGATACTATATCAAAATAACGTTTTACTAAAATTTATAAAAAAACATTAAAAATATTTTAAAAATAAAAAATATTTATGATATTGTCTAAAAGTTTCTAAATATACTTTTATGTTCTAATTTAAATCACATAAACAAAAATGGAATCCTTTTAATGTTGCAAAATTCATTACCTTAGTCATAATTAAATTTGTTTAACTTAGGGTTAATAAAAATGATATGGTTTTAAAAAATGCCAAAACTTGTAAAAAATATTTTGGTTGATGATATGAAAACATTATATGATCATATATTTGACTCTATGGCCTTGTAGAGGTATTTGGATAGATAATGAATTTATTATAAATTAATATTTTTTATTCCGAAAGTACCCCTCATCTCAATTATAAAAAGGCACATCCTCCATCGCTTATTCGAATTTAATAGAAACATAAAGATAAATTATCCCCATCCCATATACCTTATCATATTCTCTAGTCTCATTATATAGTTTACGGTCTTTTAAAAAGACCAACTCTATTGTCCATAAGAGGAGATCTATAGGGAGCTCACTGAAGAAGAGGTGATCTCGTTCATCGACTCTTTCTAGATTATGTCTTATTATAATTCCTATTAATTTTTTTTATTTTTAATTTAATAAATCTATTATCTACTATTTTTTAGATATTATTATGATTATCGAATAACTAAATTCCACATTTAATCCATCCTTTAAAAACAAAATGTTGAGGCTTGCATACGTATGACCTACCGTCTCCACGCTATGGTTTACTAAATATTTCATCACAACATTACATGGATGAGTATAATAATGGAAATGATATTTTTATATGTATATTATAACATGATATTGAATCCTTAATTGTATATTTACCATCCACATTCATTTCTTTTCACAATAAATGGAATGATATCGTTGCTCATGCGTATGTACAGCCTCTCATCTCCACAACGGGATGCGATTAATTTTCCATGAAAACCATTAAATAATGATTACATAAATGTATATAATGAATAAATATGTTATCCACTACCTTAATATCATTTTTTAAATGAAAAAAAATATGCTATGTGCATGAACCGACAATTATATTTCAAAACATGCATAGGAAAATTAAGCAATTAACGCCTTAAATGACAGTAATAATGAAATTATATTACCAAACTGGTGATAATATTAAAATATATGATTTCATAAATATAAATATGGTTCTATAATAAGTTAAAAAATTTATTTAAATCATAATATAGTATTTTTGGATATGTATAAAAGAAAAAATTACCCAGTTAAGGTGATTTTCAGTCTCACATTTATTTATGTGAGACATTGGCTATATTCACCACTCGTTTTTTCTATGTGGTGTATGTACAACCCAATAATGACTTTTATGAGTATTATAAATAGTATAATGATGTTTTCATATAGAAAAATGTTCAAAATTAATGTTTTATTTAAACATATACATAATTAATGTTTTTTTTCCTCTTTCATGATGAATTATTTCATTCAAACTTCTGTGATAATATTACATGTTTGTTTTCAAAGAAAATGATTTATTTTAAAATTTTGCTGAATTTAATGAAAAAATTGGTTCAAAATAAAAAGAATATTTTCTTGAATATTATTTTCCTTCTATGATAAAATTATTTGATGTAACATTTTTTTAAAGGGTTTATGTTTCAAATATACTATTCCAATTATTCATATGGTTTGTTTATTTTTGTAATGAAATTTATGAAACCCATTTCTTTTCTATGGGTTATATTATGATTGACTATTGATTAAGAAACCCATTTATTTTCATGGGAAATGATATGATTAATGATTTATGTTATTTTGGAACACATAAGTATGGTTTTCATTATTTTATGGGTGGTACCTATATCTAAATCCAATGCATTGGGAAAGATTTGTATTTCATTATATAGAGAGTGCTGGAATGGGAAGTGATCTCAGTTCAGTAATAAAGGGTTGGAACAGGATGTAAATCCAGATCAATAACAAAAGGCTAGAACGGTGAGTGGAATTAGTTCATTATATAAATTTTTCCACTATGATTGTCTGTCAATTGAGCATTGACTAATATAGAAATTACTTTCAATGCTTATGTGTTTTCAAAAATATCATGTTTTATGAAAATGTTTTTCCAACTATGATTTATGTCTTATTAATTTCTATGAATTATTATATGACTCAATATTATGAACTTTTATATATATTGAATAATTATCAGATGTATTGTTCATGCTCTTATACCTTTATGTTATGTTTTGATTGATATATCCCTCGTTTACCCTTACTGAGCATCTGAGATGACCCTTTTCTTATGCCTTCTCATCCTATTTATAAATATTGGTTATAGATAGGGGTAATAAAGGGTAAGATCTTTTTGCGAACCATTTAATATATTTTTTCATATTATAAGTTTGTGTTTCATGTTTTCAGAGACAATAATATAATACGGTCATTGGGTTTGTTTATGTGTGGTGTATGAAATATTCTGCAAAGTGATATAATATCCATGTGATTATATCTTGGGTCATTATAGGTATTAGAGAAAAAATTAGTCAACCATTAAAAAATAAGATGAAAACCCATTAGGGATATACCTAGGTATATTTATAAGGTTATATCTAGGGATTTATTTAAGGATAAGCCTAAGGTATCATTGGAAGGTGACATAATTTAGAAATATTATAAGTGATTTTCCATTATTATATGTTTTTCCTATATGATATTTGTTTATAAAACTATGATTTTTGGTTTTAGTAAATGTATGGGACCCAAAGAAAACACATTAATCCTAAATGTTATAAACAATTCAATAATTGTTCACCTCAGAAACTGAATGTTATGGGATATGGAAGGAAGAATCTTGTTTCTTTAACCAAACAACATTTTAATGCCTTGAATACTGCTAGGCTTCCCAAAGACCATAAGGGGGAATATAATTATTTTAAATCCTTCTTAATATATCATCAAACTATATTTATTTTAATGATTGATACACTATTTGAAGATAAATGGATCTATACCAATGAAAATATATTTCCCATTCTCCATTGTTTAGAACATAAAAAATTTAATTTGGAAAATTATCTCTTTTAATATGATGTGAATTAGTGTTTTAATTTTTTCATGAATATGAGGAAAAAAGATAAAATATAATCCATGTACTTGGATGAGTTGAATGGATTATTTTTCAGTAAGTACCTACCTTGTATTCTTATTACAAAAATGAGGGATTGATGATTCTCATATATCTCATGATTATGATTAAAAAACAAGGATAAGATTCAAATGAAACTATAAAAATATAGTGAACAAGATTTTATCTAAATAATTCTCAATGTGTTGATGAAAACATGGATGAAATTTTCTTAATGGGACAGTTATCTGTTTTATGGGTGGGAAAGAAGGTTATTGTGCATTTTAGTGCTAATGTAATAAGAATGAAAATAATTCTCCAAAGAGCGAACCTCTTAAAAATAAGTGTTTAAAGTGCATGGAAAATGGTCATTATGATAACCAATGAAAAAAATACAAGGTCTAAATATTACGATTTACATTAGTAACCTATTTTGGATAAAAAAAATGGGAAATCTCATGCAATCACTATTACTATTTTAGAGTTTTGCAATGATATTGTGAAATGATTGAGTATTTATGTAATTGAATTCATGAATAATTTTATTGAAGTTATATTATGGTACTCTAGAATAATGAAACATCTATGTAATGGTTCACTGTAGTTTTCTGATAAGTATTTAATAACATATGTTGAATGGTATTGGTAATAATTAAAAGTGATTTTGGTAATAAAGTAATATTTTTTGGAAACACATGATCAATGGAAGGATAAAATATAATATCTGCATGACTTTTAGATAATGATATTTGGATAAAGATATTTTTCATGTGAATAAGTAAATTATAGAGTATTGATTTCCTTTAAACAGATTAGGTATTTCACGAAATGTAGTTCCTGGTATAATGGGTGATTTTTACAATTTTTTAACTTATAGAATACATAAAATTATATTTAGAATAAGGAAACATGAATTTTTTCAATTATTATGTATAGTAACTTTGTTTATTACCTTTTTTCAATAGAATAAATGGTGAAGGTATTCACATGATTGGAAACAGACAACCAAGATCTACATTATGACATATGGGTGATATATATTACGCTAATTTAGTGAAAGTATTTTTAATGATTGTATTTTTATCTTTTATAATGATTGTATGATTATCAATTAATTGAGAGATTATGATAAACATTAGCTGAAATTTGTGATATTAATGTATTATCTCATCATAGGAGGATTTATGAATATTTGATAACTTGTTCAAACCTATTTTGTGTCAATGATAGATAGAATGAATTATCATTTTATTTATGTATCTCATGATATGCTAAAATTTTAGGAATGAAAAATTCAACATCATTTCTTAGAATAAGTGATGATGTGGTAATAGATCAAGGCACATAGAGGATGATATTGTGATGAAATTAAGTAGGTATATATTCCCATGATACTTTATCAAATCTAAGGAAAGGATCATGAAACCAAAAATGTTATCATATTAACTTCCTTTCTGATGAATCAAATGGTCCACCAGATAATCACATATTTATATCATTATGATTATTAACGTTTTCTTGAAAAATTTCTTTATCACTCTCCATCATAACATGATGGTTAGATTTGTCTTCTATTTCCATGTATTAATATTCCACATTTGTTGTCTTATGTAGAAACCTAGATATGAGTTATTGTGGGTAACGTTATGTTTCCAACAATCCATATTGAAATGGAGTTTTTTTATTCACTTTTACGATGTGGGTTTATATGAAAGGAACATTCATTTATTGAACCATTTATAACGCAGATGAATTTTGATGGAAATATTAATTTTAAGGTTATTATAATGTTACACAGTAAGATTTTTTGAAAAATATTTTTTTCATTTAATTTCAATATTTTTCATTTCACACAATATTAATTATATATTTTTTATGAAAAATAATATGTTTCACTTGTGTTATACTTAACACCTACTTAATATTTCACTACATGCAACATTTATATTAGCATGATGTATAAAAACACTATTCTTGTCATGTGTTTCACAAAACTGTGAGTACATTTGATAGATTACATTACATGCTATAGTGAGTTTTATCTGATTAAAATTTTATTATAATAAGATATTACCAAGTAATTAAATTAGTGGTTATAAATATTATTTTATAACTTTACAAAATATATACTTTATAATATGAATTCATTAGTTACAAAATAATTAGAAACGACAATATATACTAATTGATTATCAATGATTTTTTTATTTTTACGCTCACAAAGATTTTTTTTCGTATCAAATTAAATTAATTATAATTATTTATTGATATTAATGAAATATAAATGGTATATATTTAGTCAAATGTTTTTAATATCTATATGATATATTTTATATGTATAAGATAAGAACAAAAAAATTATGCATAAAAATATATATTTTTCAATAGGGTAATTTTACTACCTTTTAATAGAGAACCTATTTAAAATAAACTATATTACACCCTTATAATTTTTATATGAAAAAATATATTAATATTTTATAGAGGAATATAAAAATATATATTGGTTTAATTTTTGGAATTTTCCTTACATGATTCAGGTTTGTTAAATATTAATAAAATATTTCATTTTAATTGAAAATAGATATTTGGTCTAAATAATTTATATTTTTAATATATATATTAATTGGATTTAATTTATATTTATATTATATTTTTATAATTTATTCCAATTTAGGTAATTGGAATTAATTTCAAATTGAATTTTTATTTGAATCTTTTGAAAGTTTTCAATTTTAAAAACTCGTTATCTCTTTCTTTCAAGGGGATTAATTTTAAATTAATTTTTACAACTTATATATTTTAAATTTTAAAAAATAGAGGTAATTTTTTTCATATGATCCATATTTATTAATTATGCACCTCATATTTTTTCCAATATGAATAGTAATCATGGTAATTTTTCCATGTCTTCAATATGTCATATTTGTACACCTGGGGAAAATGAATGTTATGAATGAATATAAATGTAAATTTATAAAATAATAACTATATTTTTATGATATATATATATATTTATCTAGTTGTATAAAATTAAGATATTTTCAATATTATATTTAATAAAAAATTAAATATTTCACAATCATGTTTTGAATAATATATCATTTTTAAGATTTTGTTATACTGTAGCTAAATTCGACTATAAGTATCTTTATAAACTCATGATGAATTATATTGGTCATGGAATTTTATTTTTAAATTTAAGTTATCATGTAAGTATATTAAAAAATTACATAAAACTGCTGTAGTAATTATATAATTATTTTAAATATCAATGAAATATTATTAAAAATATAAATTTGAATTTAATTTGAGAAAATTAATGCCATAAAAGGAATATATTGATGACATACACTTCTTAGGGATATAAAAAATATATATTTCATGGTTAACTTTTTTTTCATGATATTTAAAAAAATCCATGAAATTAATATAGTAAAAATTGACACTATTGTTATTTTATAAAAAAAATGTTTTATTATATTATAAAAAAATTATAATAAAATTTAATAAAAATTATAAATAATTATTATATATTATAAAATGTTCTAAGTTTTCATTTATGGTCCAATTCACATCACATAAGTAAATATGACATCCATTTAATATTGAAATATTTTTTACCCTAGTTAAAATTAAAATTGACTAACTAAGGGTTAATCAAAATGATATGGTTTAAAACAATACCAAAGCATGTCACAAATATATATGTTGATGATTTTAAAATAGTAAATCATATTCTATTCTAATACATGTCCTTTTTTATGTATTTATATTTATATTTACTTTATTATAAATGGATATTTTTAGAAATTCTAAAATTTCCCCTCATCTGAATTATAAATGTGAACCTCATCCCTCACTTTTTAAAATAACATTTCTCCATAAAAATCAACCATACCTGGAATATTTCCCTTTTTAACTTCTAAATTCTTGTTCAATAGGTGATTTTATTCTCAAAAGACAACCTATCGGGTCCCTAAGAAGATATCTATATGGAGCTCGTTGAATAAGAGGTAATCTCCTTCACCGACTCTTTCATGATTATTTCTTCTTGGAAAACCTCATAATGTGTTTTATTACATTATAAAGTAATATATTTAGTATCAATTATAATATTATATTTTATTATAATTATTTAACGACTATATTTCACCTTTCATCTATCCTATGAAAAATGAAATCACCAAGTGTGTGTACTTTTGACCTTCCGTCTCCAAGCTATACTGTAATATTTGTTTAATCCCAACATCAAATGTATGGGTAATATTATAGAAATAATAATTATATATTATTAAAATAACATGATATATATTATGGAAAAGAATATTTTCCATCCACTTTATTACCTTTTAACAATCAAGGGAATGTTATCATCGTTCGTGTGTGCACACGACCAACCATCTCCACAATGCGATGAGATTATTTTTTTCATGATACACATTAAATAATGATTATATAAATGTATATAATGAATTAATATATTATATTATACATTACTATAATTATTTAAATGAAATAATAATATCATATGTGCACAATCCAGGACATATACGAAAAAACATGCATAGTAAAATGAATTAATTAACACTTGGAAGAAGATTAATAAAGACATGTTTGTACCAAACAGGTGATAAGATGATAATATATGATATAAAAATATAAATATAGTTATTTAAAAATTTAATAACATTGTTTAAACCATTATACAGGAGGCTCGGATATAAAAGATGGAAATCTAAATTAAAGTAATGGGATTTTTAGTCTCACTTTTATTTCAGGGAGGCTTATTTTATATTCACCACTCATTTATTCAATGTGGTGTATATATTACACATGAATTTATTTTATGAGTCTTATCCAGAATATTTTGATATTTTTATATCCTAATAATTTTATTTCTTTCTCGAGTCATATGATTCTACTAATTTTATAGTGATGAGTATTTATTTCACAGTTTCTTTAATATTTGGCATTGATTCATTTTATGTTTCCATTGGAAGTATTCATCATACATATTTATGTTTTTTATTTTTTTTGAATAAACTATTTACTATTACCCTATAGATATTTAAAGTAATAATTAATAAAATTTAAATTTTTTATACATGGTTTGAAAGGAATATTTTTTCATTTTCCAATTGATGTACTTTGTGACTTTTCCAGAAAACGTAAAGTACAATTTTTTATTTTAAATAATACATTATGAATTGATTTTCCATCCTTCACGATTCTTAATATACAAATGTATTCCATTAAAATATTAGAATTATATTTTCAAAGAATTTTTTTTAAATGTTGTGGAATTTTAAGAAAGGAAAATGTTTTTAATGAAGAAACTTTATTTCACTCTAGAATTATTATCAAGTGATATCAAAAAATTATTTTACAAAAATGATTACATTCATTAATGTTACTAGTGCTTTAATGGGGATTTTGATTCAAGTATAATATAACTATTATTAATATTTATGGTTTATTTTTATTAGGAAATTTATGAAACCCATTTATTTTCAACGATTTATGTTATCATTGAAAAAATTTAAAGAAACCATTTTAATTTAATGGGTTATGATATGATGAATGATTTATTTTCATGTGGCACACAAATTTATTTTTTTCATAATGTGATAGGTGGGACGTATGTCTACAACCAAAGAATTTGGTCAATATATTTATCTCAGGATATATAAATGAATGGAACATTAAATGATCTTAGTTTAGTGATACATGGATGGAACAGGAAGTAATCCTGGTTAAGTAACACAGGGCTAGAAAGAAGAGTGAATAGTGTTCATTATAGGGATTTTTCAACTATCATGGTCTTTGAAATTACCTTGTACTAATTTAGAAATAATTTTATATGCTTTTTTTTCAAATTCTGTGTTTTTAGATTTTTTTTCTTTTTGAATTCATTCCTTAGGAATATATATGATTTATTATATGGCTCAAGATTATGATATTTGATATGCGGGATATAATTTTCATATGTAATGTTTTTATTCATATACTATTATATTATTTTATGATTCATGTCATGACCCATCCTCAGGGCCCGTGTCGTGACTACCCCAAGCCTGCCTTCCATAGGCCAGAGGCTGGCGACTAGTACCAAAGGTGTAAATCCCTATACTGGGAAGGCATTACCTTTAGAAAAGTAAAAAACACAACAGAGTACACAAATGAAGTAAGAACTATGAAATATTGTATACAAAAGTAAATGCTGAAAGGAAAATGGGCCAGAAATACAAGCCCAACAGTAAGTACAGTACAACTTAAAAGATAGTACAACTGCAGTAAAGTAAAACAACAACCACTGAGTCATCCTTCGGGAATCTCACCTGAAGGGTGGGTAAATATGGCTTCCTCAGCACCCCAGGACCGTCCATCTTCTCTATGTACGTCTCGCCCAGTGGTCCACCTCTGGGTACCGTCCAACTCCACGAGTCTCCCCCTCAATCATTACTGTCCGTCGTCTGCATCCAACAAAACGTAGTGCGGGTATAGCCCGTGTAGGGGTAACTATACGATACTCAGTGGGGACCGGAGACCCCTGAAAGTCTCCCAGAATCCACGAAGGATAAACCACAGAAGAAAGATATAATCACGAAGTATCAACCAACTCTACTTAGGTATATGCCCATACATATACCTAAGTCATCAATCCCAGTTCGGCTCCAACTCTCGAGCCCAAGTACAACCCAGTCCACATAGGAAAGAAGTCAATCACATCGATGATAATTATTGAAATTCAAGACTCAGCTCACATAGGTATACATATTTTTTATAGCGATTGAGATGATTAAATGTAGTCACTGATTCATCTATGTTGTCGGACCCATGTAGGATACTAGACCAGCTAAGCTGTCGGACCCACGTAGGATACTAGACCAGCTACTCTATCAGACCCACTCAGGATACAAGTACAGAAGTCAAACTGTCAGAGCCACTTAGGATAAAAGTTCTGTAGTCATTTTTCTCAAACCCACTAAGTATTCCAGTACAGTTGTCGTCGTCATTGAACCCACAGAGGATTCCAGTACGGTAGTCGTCGCAGTCGCAGCCAGCTCTAGGGTTCCCGCACATAGCACGATCGATTTCAGGAGGGTCTGCTCCTCGAGCCAAAGGGGTTGATACACCAACTATCGCGAAGTCCTGAGTTGATATATCCCGAAGTTTTGTCTCTTAAAAAGAAACCCAATGTGACATACAACACGTCAATCAGACGCCTGGTTTGAGAGTTATTTGCTTTTCTGTTCCAGGGACCCGGTTGGAATTACGCTCGTTCCAAACCAGACCATTTTTCAAAGTCATCCAAAACTCACTTATAGTATCACAAAAGAATCGTCTCTTCACGAGGATCCCAGTGTCACAGATGGAATTTCGTTCGGTCATGCGGTCTAGAAGATATTCACGTTTAAGAAAAACAGGCTCCGGCCGTCAAGCCCAGTGTGCTGGGGGTGGGCCCAACCCGGCTGGGGGGTCGGCCCGGCCCGGTGATGCGCGGACCGGACCGGTAGGGCATGGCCTGGCCCATGGCAGGCGGCCCATCCCAGCGGCAGGCAACACGGCCCAGCCCCCGGCTGGCAGCAGCTCGGCTAGCTGGCCGAGCCGGTGTGGAGGCGCCCCCCCCCCCCCCCCCCTCTGATTTCCTGAACCGGCAGCGCTGATCGGCGTCACCCCTCTTGTTTGTACGGTCTTCCCGGTGTGAGCGGACAGCACAGGCGGACCACGGTTCTCCCACGCAGCACCTGTGGGTGTCACGGCCTCCTTCAACCCGGCTGGCTGGTTCCCCGCTAAAGCGGCCCGCGGAGCACGAACCGTGGTCCTCTGCAGTGAGGTGCCCCTTGTGGCACCGCTGTCTCTCTGCCCAGCCGGCTATGGCTGGCCGGTCCTTCTTTGGCCGAGCGGCATGAAAATGCGGGCTGTGGTTCTACTCTATGCGGACGTCACACAGCCGTCACTTCCTCCGGTCGCCATCGACTCCAATTACGGCCACCAAAATAGTCAAAAACAATCAGAGGGTCATCGGGCCGTGTTCATTCAGCCCGCGCCCTCCGCGTTAGGCGATATCAATTGGCCAAAGACAATACAAGCATTCAACAAGTATGAGATATAATTTCATTAACTTAAAATTATATCAAACCCCTACCTCATAATTGAGGTTCGTTCGTCGACGAGCCACGGATGATGAGTGTCGCGGTAGTCGGGCTTCGTGGAAGACGGAGTCACGGAGAATGGTGTCATCCCGTCAATGTTGGAAGTCGTTGTCATATATGGTGTTCCTCATGAGCGGTGTCTTCTCCCTTTACGCGGAGGAAGAATAAAGGATGAAGGTGTTCCTCATGATCTTGTTCTGGTTGAAAAGAAAAGTGAAGATAAATTGCTTCTCGTTCTTTGAGTCATGGAGAGTTCTTCACAGAGTGGAACACTTCCTTCTAATTCTCCAGAGGTTTTCCCCACCAAAATGTTTTCTGAGGAAAATACTATAATAAGGCCTCGCATTTTTAATAGAATTGTCATGCAATTCAAATTGATTCAAAAGAGGTTCCAATTAATTAATGTAGATATCAATTAGATAGGTTGGCACATTCAATGGGTGGGAGGTTGAGAGGCTCCACCATAATAAATTAGGGGTGCTAATGGGGAGTTTAAGGGGGTTGCAGGGAGGTGAAAGGGTTTGGGTTTGGGTGGGCCCCACCACACTAAATCCTCTCATGGGAGGTTATGTGGGGTGTGGGCCCCACCCCTAACTTCCTCTTGGAGGAAATAACCACCTCTTAAAATAAAATTGTGTATCACTACAATTTTATTTAATTTATGTTAAATCCTTAAATTATAACTTTCATTCCGCATAAAACACAACTGCGGTAAAGGTCCCCTTAAGAGAATAACGGCGTTGTGAGTCCATCGGTGTCTTCGGATTTAAATTCCAAGCACCAGTTCAAAAGATAGAAAAACTGGCATGTATGTTTACGGAATGTACCTGAACAAAACTTCATAAATTGATTCTGGGAACACTGGGCCTCGGAATCAGGCGCCGTCAGAAACTACAGACTCGTAAAGTTCCAAAGAAATAAGAAACAAATTCCATGAAATTTCCTCGTCTTTACTTTACCCCCACCTTAGGGATTTATGTCCCCATAAAGCTACAACATACACTAGGGAAACAAAAGAGGGTACCGAGCACGCATCTGAGCCTCTCGCTCCCATGTGCTCTCCTGGAGGTTCCTGTGCTGCCAGCGAATGCACACCAGAGGAATCGACCATCCATGTAGGACCCACTCCTGTCGATCCTCAATCTCCACCAGAACCTCCATGAATTTCGCCACGTCATCGATGTCCATCTCCATGTGGCTAATGATGTGGGACATGTCGTGCACGTATCTCCTCAGCTGAGATACGTGGAAGATGTCATGCACTTGGTGAAACTGAGGTGGAAGGGCCAGGAAGTAAGCCAACTCGCCTACTCTGCTGAGGACCTGGAAAGGCCCGATGAAACATTGAGATAACTTGCCGCCCCAGAAAAATCTTGGTAGACCTCATCGAGGTGAGACCTGTAGGAAAACGTGGTCGCCATCCTCGAACTCCAGTGGTCTCCGTCTCCTATCATCATAGGACTTCTGTCTGTTCTGTGTAGTCCTCATCCGCTCCTAGATGATTTGTGTCTTCTCTGTTATAGCCTGAACCATCTTTGGTCCTACAAGTGCTGACTCCCTTGGGTCAGTCCAGCACAGAGGTGAACTGCAAGGTCGGTCGTACAATGCCTCGTAAGGGTTCATCCCGATGGTGGAGTGGTAGTTGTTGTTGTACGCAAACTCCACCAAGGGTATGTGATCATCCCAGCTACAACTAAAGTCGAGGAAACATGCACAGAGCATGTCCTCGAGAGTCTGAATGGTCCTCTCGGTTTGACCGTCTGTCTGAGGATGGAAGGCGGTGCTCAAGAGAAGCTGTTTTCTAAAATCCATTTGTAACCCCTTCCAAAGTTGGAAAGTGAAATGAGTATCTCGATCGTAGACAATATTTGATGGAAGACCATGAAGTCGTACGATCTCCCGAATGTAGAGGCATCCCAAGCTCTCTACTGAGCCCTTCTGTCTGATCGGTAGGAAGTGGGCCGACTTGGTGAGTCGGTCTATGATCACCCAAATAGAGTCGTTACCTATGGATGTTTGTGGAAGCTCCGTCACGAAATCCATGTATATCTCATCCCACATCCACTCCGGGGCCTTTAAGGGCTTCACCAAGCATGCTGGTACCTGGTGCTTCGCCTTCACTTGCTGACAAGTGAGGCATCGTGAAATGAACTCTTCTACCGCCTTCTTCATACCTGGCCACCAGTGCTTTCGTCTGACGTCCTTCCACTCCTGTATGTACCGATAGAGGGGAAGTGTGTAACTCCCTCAGCACCTCCACCTGTAGTGAAAATGGTACCATGGTACATCCCCTGAAGAGGATGATGTGCTCCCCTCCTTTAGAAAATTCATTAGGTGCCTGTCCAGAGGATATCTGAGCAAGTCGTGTATCACAGTCAACATCCCCACACTATGCCTCTCTGACTCGCTGAAGGAGTGGAGGAGTGACTGTGATAGATTGTAGAAAAGATGCTCCATCTCTATCCACAAAGGATATCTACAACGTGGCTAGCTGCTATGTCGCCTCTCCTAGCAGCTGAATGCCTGATCTCCTACTGAGAGCATTTGCTACAACATTCCCCTTCCCGTGAGTATAGACTATCTCAAATTCATAGTCCTGGAGGAACTCGATCCATAGTAATTGTCTCAGATTTAGGTCATTCTGCGAGAAGATGTACCTGAGACTCTAGTGGTCAGAATAGACTGTAAAGCGCTCACCCATTAGATAGTGTCGCCACATCTTCAAGGTGAAGACCACTGATGCTAAATCCAGTTCATGGGTAGCGTAGTTCTTCTCGTGTTGCCTCAAATACCATGAACCATACGTGATCACTGCTCACTCCTACATCAAGACAGACCCGAGTCTGGTCCCTGATGCGTCGCAGTAAACTACGTACCCTACTCCCTCCTCTGGTAGCCTCAAAGTGCGAGTACTGGTCAATCTCTGCCTCAACTCCTGAAAGCTCTGTTGACATCTATCTGACAACACGAAGGGTTTACCCTTCTTCTTCAAGGCTGAAAGCGGCGCTGCAACTCTGGAGAAGTCTGGCACAAATCTCCGATAGTACCCAGCAAGACCCAGGAAACTCCGCACCTCTGTCACGCTCCTAGGTGGCTCCTAAGCACATACTACCTCGATCTTCGCTGGATCCACTACAACTATAGCCTCCGAGATGACGTGTCCCAAGAAGTGAACCTCTCAAATCTAGAACTTACACTTCGAGAGCTTACCATAATGTTGGTGCTCTCAGAGTTTATCCAGTAAAACCTAAAAGTGGTAGGTGTGCTCCACCTCAATAGTCGAGTAAATCAGTATTTCGTCGATGAAGACTATGAAAAATTGATTGACGTAAGGCTTGAAGATCTTGTTCATGAGACTCATGAACACTGCTGGTGCGCTGGTTACACCATAGGGAATAACGAAGAACTCGTAGTGGCCATACTGACACCTGAAGGCCTTCTTATGTACATCTTCATCTCGAACATTGAGCTTGTGATAGCCTGACCTGAGGTCTATCTTCGAGAACCAACGTGCTCCCTTGAGCTGATCAAAGAGGTCTTCAATCCTCGGGAGTGGGTACTTGTTCTTCGTGGTCAACTGATTCAGGTGACAGTAGTCATCACATAGTCTCAAGCACCCATCCACCTTCTTGGCGAACAAAATCGGAGATGCCTACGGTGAAACACTGGGTCTGATAAGTCCCTTCCCTTGCAAGTCCCCCATCTGTACCCACATCTCACAAAGATCGGCGAGAGCCATCCGATATGATGAAGTAGATATCGGTGTTGTCCCAGGGGACAGGTCTATGTATAATTCTACCTCTCTACGATGAGGTAGTCCTGGAACAACATTAGGAAAACTTCTGCATACTGATCCACCACAATAGGAAAACTCGGACTCTGCACATAAACTGCTCCCAGGATGAGACTAGCCAACTGATGTGTGATCGGCTTCCCTCTCCTCTTTTTAAGTCCATCCTGCACTGAAAAGGCTCCCTTCTTACTGGTGAAGGTGATCCTACTCTCATCCATGCGGACACACCTCAATTTTCTCCTAATAGAGTCGATCTGAGCCTGAACTGTAGATAATCAGTCCATGCCCAAGATGAAGTTGTAAGGCCTCGACGCCGCTACAAGAAGATCCCAATCGAATATCTCCCCTCCTAGATTATGCTCACACTGCCAGCACCAGTGTGTAATCATCGAGTCTTATCTCTTAGGATTCTCTATCCGTAAGGATCGAGCCAACGGCTCCGTCGGAATCTCCGAGCTCCAAACAAGGGTAGTGGCAATAATAGAATGACTCGCATTTGTGTCTATAAGCACTGTATCAAAGGTGGAGTAGACACAGATAGTACCTATGATCATATCAGGTATGTCGTGGTTGTGGGCCTCGACTTTCTAGAGCTGTGACCGCCTCTGTCTGCTAGCTCCCTATGGTCAGGGTAGACCTCATGGTGGTGGTGGTAGAGCCTCGAAACGTCGTCCACCATCTACTGCTCAACCAGCTCCTCTGCCACCTCCGCCTGCTACCAGCGGACCACCACGGTCGAACCTCTGCCTCTACCTAAGAGGTCCCTTTATTATCTGATGCTCGTCTGTACGGCCGGTGGGACAGTCTCGAGCCATGTGACTCTGCCCACCGCATGCATAGCACTGCCTGCTCCTCATATAACTGGCTCTATTTCGGGTGCCCCGCACAACCAAACCTGTATCCATAGGCCGCCCTCTTGATGGCCTGGTCCGCTTGGACCTCTGCGTCAACTGTCTATTGCCCGTTGTAGAAGACTCCTCTATGTGTCTCTCTGTGGTGGGTCTCTCCACTGGTGACTTCTCAGTGAGAAAACACTCCATTATAAGGGCTCTCTCCAACACCCCCTCCTGCATCGGGATGCTGATGGGAATCGTCGAATCCCTAATCTCAGGCCTCAGTCCCTACTCGAAGTTCTAGGCCCCGAATAATGGGTCTCATACCATATATGGGGAGTAGCATGAGAGTTCAGTGAACCTCACTAATTACTGAGCTACTTTCATGTTGCCCCGCTGCAGATGAAGTAACTACAGAATCTGCACTGCACAGAGGGTGGCTGGAACAAACTCCGAGCGGAAGAGACTCTCGAAGTCCATCTAGAGTAAAGATGCCTCGTCATGAATCTCGAGCATCAGGCTCCACCATCTACCTACTTCTACGTGCAGGAGACTCATGGCATGAATCAATATAAGGTCAGCTGGTGTCCCAACCAATCTAAAAACCCTGACAACAGCCTCCAGCCAATCCTCAGCTACCTGTGGGTCCGTCTCTCCACGGAACCCGGGCGGCCTCTATTACTGGAACTCGTGCAATGCACTCAAACAGTGTGAACTCTCTGCTACGGGGGCTGGTGGTATCGGTGGCCCAGCGAGTAGTGGTACCGCTAGTGCCTCCTCTATGATGGGGCATGACACCGAGGCCTCGTCGCTCGGTGGGCGACCATCCCGTACGTAACTCGGAACCCTAGCTAGCTGCCTTCATGGGGCCATCCTGAAAATAAAAAGGTGTGCCACGGTCAAAACAGTATACCTGGTGAGCTGACACAAAGTAATCACAAAGAAAACTTTTTAAACACACATTCAATAAGTGTTTTCGTGCACTGAGTCGGAAATTAGAGGTCAGGGTCCTGGTGTATGGATACGTTAGCTGCCGCACCAACACTGGACTCCCTGGACTGAAAACCACACTCAATACTCTTAACATTATTGCTTCATAGAAAAGAATGATCAGAGTCTTGAGTTCTACAGTAGAACTGACTCCTCTAATACCAATTTGTCAAAACCCTTCCTCAGGGCCCGTTCCATGACTACCCCAAGCCCGCCTTCCATAGGCCAGGTGCTGGCGACTAGCACCAAAGGCATATATCCCTATACTGGGAAGGCATTTCCCTTAGAAAAGTAAAAAACACAATAGAGTATGCAACTGAAGTAAGCACTAAGAAATAATGTATACAAAAGTAACTGTTGAAAGGAAAAGGGGTCGTAAATACATGCCCAGCAGTAATTACAGTACAACTGAAAAGCTAGTACAACTCCAGTAAAGTAAAACAGCAACCACTGAGTCATCCTCTGGGAATCCCACCTGAAGGGTGGGTATATATGGCCTCCACAGCACCCCAGGTCCGTCCTTCCGCTCCGTGTATGTCTCACCAAGTGGTCCACATCCGGGTACCGTCCAGCTCCAGAAGTATCCTCCTCAATCAGTGATGTCCGTCGTCTGCATCCAACACAATATAGTGCGGGCATAGCCCATGCATGGGTGAGTATACGATACTCAGTAGGGACCCGAGACCCCTGAAGGTATCCCAGAATCCACGAAGGATAAACCACAGAGAAAAGATACAATCACAAAGTATCAACCAACTCTACTTAGGTATATTCCCATACATATACCTATGTCATCAATCCCAGTTGGGCACCAACTCTCTAGAAAAAGCACAACCCAGTCCACACATGAAATAAGTCAATCACATCGATGAAAATGATTGAAAGTAAAGACTTAGCTCACAAAGGTATACATATTTCATATAGTGATAGATATGATTAGATGCAGTCACTGATTCATCTAAGCTGTCGGACCCACGTAGAATACAAGACCAGATAAGCTGTCAAACCCACATAGAATACTAGACCAGCTACTCTGTCGGACCCACTCAGGATACAAGTACAGAATTGAAACTGTCAGAACCACTTAGGATACAAGTACAGATGTCATCACTGTTGAACCCATAGAGGATTCCAGTACATTTGTCGTCATCGTTGAACCCATAGAGGATTCCAATACGGTAGTCGTCGCAATCGCAGCCAGCTCTAGGGTTCCTGCACACAGCATGCTCGATTCTGGGAGGGTCCCCTCCTCAAGGCAAGGGGGTCGATACACCAACTATCAAGAAGTCCTGATTTGATGTATCCCGAAGTTCTGTCTCATCAAAAGAAACCCAACGCGACAGACGGTGCGTCAATCAGACGCTCGGTTTGAGAGTTATTGGATTTTCCGTTCCAGGGGCCCGGTTGGAATTACGCTCGTTCCAAACCCGGCCATTTTCCAAAGTCTTCCAAAACTCACTTAGAGTATCGAGAAAGGGAAATATCATCAGTATGATCTTAGTGCCACTAAAGGTGCGTCATTCGGTCGCACGGTCTAGAAGATATTTGCGTTTAAGCGAAACGGGCCCGGCCCGTCAAGCCCAGTGGGCTAGCAGGTCGGCCCGACCCAGTTCAGCAGGTCCGACCTGGCTGGGGGCGGTCGGCCCGGCCCAGTGATGAGTGGCCCGGCCTGGTGGGGCATGGCCTAGCCCAGCGCAGGCGGCCCGACCCAATGGCAGGCGGCCCGGCCTGTGCAAGGCGGCTCGGCCCACGGCTGGCCATGGCTCGGCCCGCTGGCCGAGCCGGTCCAGGGGTGCCACCCCCCAGATTTCTCGAACCCACGGCGCCGAGCGGTGCCACCCCTCCTGTCCGGCCGGACGAAGCCAGCCGGTCTTCTCGGTGCAAGCGGGCCGCACGGGCTGGCCGCGGTTCTCCTGCGGGGCACCTGCGGGTGACGCAGCCTCCTTCAACCCTGCCGGAAAGCAGCCGACCAGTTCGCAACCAAAGCGGCCGGCGGAGAATGGGCTGTAGTACTCTGCATTGCGGCGCCCCTTGTGGCGCCGCGGTCTCCCTGTCCGGCCAGCTACTATCGGTCGGTCTTTCTTTGGCCGAGCGGCCCGCGGATGCGAGCCGCGGTTCTTCTCTATGTGGTTGACACACAGTCCTCGCTTCCTCCAGTCTCTATTGCCTCTGATTAACGCCGTCAAAATAGTCAAGAACCATCAGAGGGTCATCAGGCCGTGTTTTTTCGGCTCACGCCTCTGCGTTAGGCGATACCAATTGGCCGAAGACAATAAAAGCATTTTCCAAGGATGGGATATAATTTTATTCACTTAAAATTATATCAAACCCCCTACCTCGTAATTGAGGTTCGTTCATCAACGAGCCGCGGAAGATGAACATCGCAGTAGTCGGGCATCATGGAAGACGGCGTCGTGGAGAATGGTGTCGTCCCGTCAACGTTGGAAGTCATTGACGTAGATGGCATTCCTCACGAGCGCTGTCTTCTCACATGACATGGAGGAAGAAGAAAGGATGAAGAAATTCCTTACGATCTTGTTACGGTTGAAAAGAAAAGTGGAGAGAAATTGCTTCCTGTTCTTTGAGTCATGGAGCATTCTTCATGGAGAGGAACACTTCCTTCTAATTCCCCAGAGGTTTTACCCACCGAAATATTTTCCAAGGCAAATATTATGATAAGGCTTCCCAATTTTAAGAGAATTTCCATGCATTTCAAATTGATTCTAAAGAGGTTCTAATTAATTAATGTAGATATTAATTAGATAGTTTGTCACATTCAATGGGTTGGATGTGGAGAGGCTCCACCATAATAATTGAGGGGTGTTAATGGGGATTTTAAGGGATTTGAGGGGAGGTGAAAGGGTTTGGGTTTGTGTGGGCCCCACCACATGAAATCATCTCAATGGAGATTATGTGGGGTGTGGGCCCCACCCCTAAATTCCTCTTAGATGAAATAACCACCTCTTAAAATAAAATTTTATGTCACCACAATTTTATTTAATTTAAGTTAAATCCCCAAATAATAACATTCAACCCGCATAAAACACAACTGCGGTAAAGGTCCCCTTAAGCGAGTATCAGCGATGTGAGTCCATTGGTGTCCTTAGATTTCAATTCCGAGCACCAGTTAAAAAGATAGAAAAACACGCACGTATGTTTACTTAACATACCCAAAAAAAACTTCAGAAATTTATTACCAGCGCACTGAGCCTCGGAATCAGGCGCTGTTAGAAACTACGGACACGTAAAATTCCAAAGAATTAAGAAAACAAATTCCTTGAAATTTTCAGGTCTTTACAACTCATATTACCCTTGTTTACACTTACTGAGCATCTAGGATCTCCATTTTCTTATGTATTATATTTTCGGGTTATAAAGAAATGTTTTAGTAGGTGTTTTAAATGGGAAGATCATTTTGGGAAACATTGGAGATCTTTTTCCATATAAGATGTTTATATTCCATGTTTCCAAAAAAATTTAAAAAAAAAATACAGTCTTTGGGTGTGTTTTTATATGGTGTATCAATTGTTCCAAAAAAATGAAGTAATATCCATATATTTTAGGCATAAGTTATAATACATGATATGTTTCTATTTTACAAAAACAATTTCTACCCATGATTGTTCATTGATAAATTTTCAATTTGTCACTTATTAAAATATATGAATATCCAAAAAAAATTCCAAATGCACTAAATTTATTATTTAAGGGATTGTAATATCCATTATAGAGATAAAATTCTATCTATCTATGTCAAAATATTTTCCAAAATGAATATGGTTTGAAAATGTTATCCAATTTTTATAAATATTCATATGGTGAAGTATTTCCTTATTCTTTAAAACCTCATACAATGTTCAACCATAATATTTTTATAAATTCTTACCAATATAACCCTTTGAAAATATGAAGATCAAAATCAGTAGAAATAAGGTCAAAAAATTTCTAAAATAGACTTAATATTATTCCCACAAAAAACATATAGTATTTCTTAACCATCAGAATCCAAGATAGAGACAACCTTTATAATATATTCATTTAAATATGGTAATAATATTAATTACCCTAAAACATTATAAGAACATTAATTCTTCATTAGTACTTAAATTATACATCCATTATTTTATGTATTTGGAAAATCTAAAAAAAACTACATTAATGATATCATAAACAAAAAGAAAAATGGGTCATTAATTATTTACAAGGTAGACAATATTATCCAATCCATATAAATCACATCATTATCCAAGATTTATTTTATCAGTGTAGAAACCTAACCCTAAAAACCCCAGAGTCGGTTTCTACTATTATTAGATTGTCATATGATACAAGTAAATCATTTGCAAAAGGATTGAACTGTTTAGTAGTCTTAGTAAACCAGATACATATATGAGTATTTATTAAGAACTATGTACACTAATTAAAATATAATTTTTTTCAAGGATACATTTATTCAATCTATTTTATCCTTGAATATATTTCTTATTACTCATTAGAGACTTCCTAGTGAAAGGAAAAAATATGTGTGAGCTCAAATGCATAGTAAGGGTAATGTATAGTAGAAGTAATAATGAATCCAAGGTGAATAATCAATATGGAATCTTAAATAACTGGAAACACATGCTATCTAGTCAATAGCTAATAAAATGTCAGTAAATTATATGTCAAGGTATGTAACTAAATGAAAATGCCACACAAATAACAAGATAAGTAAAAAATTAATATGGAAATACTAGAAATAGAAACACATGATAATTAATCAATGAAATTTTTCCATTGATAAGTTGACTGAAAAAATAATTGATAATAATATCCAAATAAAAATGAATAAAATTCTTAATTATTTAATATCATTTTTTCCAGGCACATAATACCTTTACCATAAATATGATTTAAAATATACTAGTTAAAACCCCATTAGCTGAGGCTATACAAATGATTTCTTCCATTGAGACTATCGACTCCTCATGAGGATTGAATTATTTTATCTCCAACCTGTAGGGAATGCAATAAATTGTCCCCAAACCATGTCTTTCTTGTGAAAATATTTATTGAATAATTGAAATAAATTTATAAACAAAGTTCCTTATCAAAAAATTTTATTGAGTAAATAATATGGATTTATCAATATTTTCCCAATAAATAAAATGGAAACCATATGTAAATATGGTATTCAATTTAGGAAATAATTACTCCCATGGTAACTTATATGTATAAATAGGGGAAATTAAATGTCAAATGATCAAATTAAATCGAATATTTCATGGGGGATAAAAGGAATCAAGGAAGTGAAAGTTAATAATATACATGAAAAAATCAATAAAAATCATTCAGAGAAAGAATAAGGATTGTAAACATATAACATATCCTAATTAGAGTAATGACTAAGTGTTGTTTTTCTTTGAGTAATTCCAATACTATAAAAATATCTCTTAAAATCATTCATTAAGAAATTATCGTTCTCATTTTCCAAAACATTTTGAAAATATTTATCTTTTTAAATAAATTTTTAAAACATTTACATAAAATTTACCTTTTAATCATCCAAAGTTATATTCAAATAAATGATGATGGTTAAATATGTATATGTCATATGAGGTTAAAAATATTTATTTTTCTTGCTAAAAAGGATTAAAAAATTTCCTTTTTTAGGAAGTGACAAAAATATACGTTTGAAAACATTGGTAAATTAGAAATGTGTAAAAATGTGTTTAATAAATTATTTAAGAAATGTTAAAAAAAATTGAAAACGTTTTAATTAAAAAAATGATGAAAATATATTCATTGACTAAAGGGGGAATGAATTCATGCTTTAAAAAAACATTTTCTAAATCATATACAACATCAAATATTGGAAAATAGTATAATTACATGATAATGGTCGTGGGTAACTAGAGGATAGAAGAACTAAATTATTTATTATAAAATTATAAAATATTTTCCTCAAATAGAAATTCATGTGTAAATAATACTGAACAAAAATATATACTTATGTAAACAATTGAAATGATTATTTTGACTGAGTGAGAATCAATCAATGAGTAGATTATGTGTATCAACCATAAATCCACATGTAGAATTGGAAATAAATCAATTAGATAATAAAATTAATTTTACAAATAATCATAGAATATTAAAAACAACAATGAATTAAAATATCCCAATGAAAATAAAATGTGTTATCAAATACTTTTCCAATTGGAAAATTTTCACTTGAATCCCCTTCGATGAAATAATTCAAATTAAAACTAAAAATATCATCAAGAATGAATGAATCATCATATTATATGAAATATATTCAGTATATAAACAGTATATATGAAATTAGGAGCACATAAATAATTTTACTATTTCAATAGAAATATGACAATAAAAAAGTAGGGTGATTGGAATTATAATCATTAAAAACATTCTCAAGGAGAATAATCTTTAAACATTCCAATGTGACTTATATCACATTGAAATATTTGAACCATAATCCTCAAAAAGGATTAAAATTAAAGGAAATTTATAATATCATTAGAATAAGGGGATTCGTGAAATAACATGTAAAAGAGAAGTGTATACACCATATAAAATATAACTGGTGCATAATAACTAATGAGTCTCACTGGACTGTAAATTGAGATGAAATACCTTACCATGCATTCATTTATTGGGTGGATGGAATTTAACCTACTATATGTGGGTTTTAAAGATGTTAATAACTTATAAGTGAACCATAATAATATTTATTATATGTTATATTATATTCTTATAATATTTTATTACTCATTTTTAAATAATCATTCATTATCTTCACTATTTCGGTTGTTAATTTCCATGTTTTTTGAGTAAGGTTTGACATTTTTAATTATTATTAATTAAATCATGGTTTAATAAACATAATAATGTTATCCATGATATAAATATCATTTATATCTTGTATATGTGTATTTAGAAAAATCCATAATAATTTGAGATAACAAAAGAAATGCATCGTTCATAAAGATGGTTGGTCGTACATACGAATGACCGCTAATTTCATTTCATTGTCATATTGAAAAAATGAAAATTAAAGTATAAATATGTATATTATAATTCCACTATAATAAAAATTCCATATATTTTACATTGGTTTATAAAAACATTCAGTTATTCATTATATGTATAGCATGAAAGAATCACATCGCTTTGAGAGGGTGATAGTCCACACTTCCACAAATGATGTTATCATATACCCAGAAGATAGAATTTATAAATAAAAATATATATATAAATAAAATAAGATTAAAGAAATTATAAAAAACATATATATCATATATAAATACTGTCTCCATCATAATGGACACCTTGAGAGGCTGTAAAGGGAGAACAAAAAATCATCGTTTCGTGAGGCGGAAGTTCTCCATACATAGAAATGGTAAATTCATTACACATTATATGGTAGTGTGTATATGTTAAGGTTGAAACCATAACATAAAAATATTCATGTATATTTATTATACTTTTTTATATAATCATGGCATAATGAGAACATAAATTTTGAATAAAGAAATAAAAATAATGTTCTTTAGAAAGGATATAACCTCTTCTTTGGGTAACTACTTTTGTTTAAACGAAAGGGATTCAATAGATGGATTTCTGATCAAAGTGATTCTTCTAGGTTTTTTTAAGAATTTTTTATTATCTATTTTTATAGATAATATTTAATACACATTGGCTTGAGATGTGTGAGGAAGTGTGAGGGATGAGTTCTTTTAAATAAGGATGGGGAGTGACACTCGTGTAAATTTTTCAAATGACAATTCAACCCACGTTCCTCCCATGAAATTTCAATCCAATAATAGAAATAATAATATAAAAGTGAGGATAGGTTTAAATATGTCCATATAATGTATTTTGGATAAGTTTTTAGAACTTTATGGGCCTTAAGTTTAAGGTTTAATCCCGTGTTAATCATAATTTCACCGTAATCATTACAATTAAATTTAATTACTTTTAGTAATATTTTTTTATAAAAAAGAATGTTAACCTTATTAGAAATTATAAATGATTCTTATTCAAAACATGGTATCCATTTTTCTAAATTCCAATTTTAGAAGTGGTAGAAATTATTTTATATTTAATCATGCATATGAGATGACAAAGAGGGTTTTAAATTAAAAATGTTCGAACGATTATTTTGGTGTCATATCCAATTTTAATATGAAATTAATTTCAATGAATTATATAGGATTATTCAATAAAATATATATATAATTAATAATTAAAAATAATTTAAAATATAATATGTCATTATAAATAAATTACTTGAGAACGCATTTTTGAATTAAAATTTAGTATTTTTTCACAATTCCTCAAAAATTAAACCTAACAGAAAAAATACCCAAAAGTCACCATAATATAACATTTATGTTTCAAATCCAAATATTATATTCATGTTGACATATATAATCAATAAATATTTTGAATATTGGATTTAAAATAGGTTCTTCATTAAAAGGATGTAAAAGTACCTTTAGAAAATTATTTATTTTTATATAAAATATTGGGTTTGTTCATATATTATCCCAGTCAAATGTATTTGATGAATATCAATAATATGTTAGAATATATGTAAATATATATATATATATATATTAAACTAACATCACCCACTAATTAAATTAATTGAATTAGACAAATCATCTTTCTAATCATAAGAATACTTTTCTATGAAAAAATCCCCTTTATTTTTAATTTATTTTTACATTCATTTCTATTTAACTTGTAAATAATTAATTCTCATTAATATTTTACAAACCTTATATATATTTTATTTATTTAATACTATTTTTAACCACTAATTGAATGGCTATGTTAAGTCTTTTTATATTAAATAATAATGTTTTAATAATATTTCTTAGTTTGATAAATGTCGGTTTGGTGGGTAATGGAATCCATCGAAGAAACTCATTGGTGCATAATATGTAAGATAACTCAATGTTGCATTCACTGAAAGTTATATGATATATTTAATTTTTTTACAATTATAAATATAATTTAATGTCTTTGGATATTAAATTCCCTTACATTATTGGTTTCACGTATCATACACAATATCGAATAAAAGATACTCTTTTAGAATTTTTAGGATGTTACATTCTCCCCCACCATAAATAAATAGTCTCCTTGCAATTTAAACTTGATATCAGCAATGAATTTTTTTTATTTTCTATGTTTAAATCCAACATCATGAGAAGGGTTCATAAAAAATCTTCTAGAAAAATGTTAATGATAAGAACAACAAACACATGGACAAACATATGAAAAAGTGTATATGTTGATCAACATTAGTGGTAAGTAATGATACATACATGTAGTAAACGAGTAAATATTTATAGGGTGTGATTTAGGTCATTAATAAAAAACAATTGAATGATAAATGGATTGTTGAGGGCCTCATATCCACCAATATACGATGATTTAGAAGACCATCATTTCAACAAAAAATAAGGTATTGGGACATAATTTTTTTTCCATTTTCTTAATGATGAGTGATTATTTTATTTCTTATGTATATAAGGAAATATAAATACTTCCTATATTTCTATAAACACAATTTCATCATTTGGTTTTTCTTTGATCAATATTAAATTCATCAATTATAACCTAAAATGGCATCGAGAAATTAACATTGATGAATGAAGAAATGAAATATCCATTGAAAGGATCATAAGGCCCATAAAATATTTAAAAGTATAACTATTTGTCTCTAACTATCCTCAAAATTCAATATCGTTAATAAATTAATCTATAATCATAGAAAGTAACACAAAAAGTTAATCATTAATATTTATTCATTAAATTTATTAAAAAAAATAATTACATATCAATAAAGACATTATGTATGTCATTAGTTGGTGTGAAACCCTTATCATCCTTCGTTAATGGGTTCACAACCCACAACCTTTCTGAACATGATTGGTTGTCACCCGACAGACATGTTGTCCTTTTATAAAACCTTATCAATATAATTTCAAATAAATATGATGGGAATCCTTGAAATGGGGATAATAACTAGAAATCCATTTCTATATTGAATTCCATATGACCCAAATACATAAATACTTCATAAATTTATTTTCACATAGGGCATTCTATGATCTAGAGTTTATCCTTTAATAGAGGGAATATACATGGATAATTCCTAGGATCCCCACATTTCTGGAAATGAATAATTAATGGATCCTTATGATGAGTTTTATCTCATTCCATCAGACTCTTCAATTTTCCTCGATAATTATTTTCCTTATTTCATGCTTTTCTACAAAGAAAACATTTCATCGTTCTTTTGAGACATTTTCCTTAGTGTATGATTCCACATTTATTATGTGATAGAAATCAAGAATTATTTTCTTCATGGTATATACTATTAGAGTGCTTAGAAAATTTCACCCTTCAATTCTTTGATGAGTTTAAGAGTTGGTTAATGTATATTTTGTTAGACATACTTCGGGAAAACTGATTAGGTATAAAGTTGATATCTCTAACCCATATCAACTCCAAATTAGTCTTCTCATTATCACCATTGTGTATTTAGTATTGAAGTATATCTTGAATCATTTGGGTTCTATCCCTGAACTAAAACTAGAAAGAATTGTGTGAGTAATAGTAATCATAGTGATAAAAACATATAATCATTTATAGGATATCTTTAGAATGAAACCATAATCTCAATAAAAACACATCATGATTATCATAGGTTATTCATTTTAATCATATATTCAAATACCTCATAATGTTTTTAAGGAAAATATAGATTACCCTAATTATTTCACCTTGGAGTGAAAAACCAAGGGCATAGTAAGGTACATTTCCATGTACCTGGTTATGCCGATTCAAGCCTAATTCACATTCTATGAGTTTTTTTCATTAGGTAAATCTATGACAGAAAAATGTCCACTAATAGCATCCAGGTATAGATGTATTTCTAGTAATACCCATATAATCTCTATCTAACAAAACATTTAGGGTGTTCTTCTATACTTATCCTTAAAGTCAATATAGGATATGTTCCATAATCTATTTTTTTTGTAAATCTAGTTCCCTAGGTTTGATCTAAATTTTATTTGATACCAACTGTAGAAACTCAAAACATGAAATCTCATACCTGGTGTCTAATACCATTACATTGGCATAAAATATAAGTAAATAAATTAACAAATGAAAGAATAATTTAGTGTTATTGGTAAACTATATATATATACAAGTCTTGTATTATAAATGATTACACTAATTAAAAAATTAACTTTTTTCAGGGATAACATTATATCGTCTATCGCATCCTTGCAAATATTTCTTATTACACATCATGGAATTCTCCTAGAAAGGAAATAAAATAAGGGTGTTCTCAAATGCTTAGTAAGTGTAATGTAATGTGGAAACCATAATGAATCAATGAGAATATTCAATATGGAATGGTAAATAACTAAAAAAACATTCATGAAGTTAACAACTAAAAATAAAGTGACTAATAAATATGACAAGTTAAGTAACTAAAAACACATTCCATACAAATAACAATACAAGGAAAAATCAATATAGAAAGGTAAGAAACTGAAACCCATGCCATTTAATCAATGAACTAATAAAGAAACACATCAATAGATATATCGAAGAAAAATATCATGGATAATAACAACTGAATCAAAATATATAAAATGATTAATTATTGGACATCATGGTTCCCATGAACATGATACCTTTATGGTAAATATGGTTTAAAATGTATTGTTTAAACCCCAATTTATTAGTCAAGAATACTAATTTCATCCAATGAGTCGAATGATGAATCATGAGGCTTGCATTAACTGGTCACCAACCAGTAGGGCTTTCAATGAAAGGTCCCTAACCCGGGTCTTGAATTTCCAAACCATTACAGAATAATTGAATTAAAATCATAATCAATATTCCTTACTAAATATCTATTTTTAGTAAATGATATGGATTGAACAATATTTCCCTACTTAATAAAATGAACACAATTTGTAAAAATAGTATATTATTTAGGAAATAATTTCATCCATGGTAAATGATATGGATAATTAGGGGAAATTGAATGTTCAACAATCATAGAAAATTAAATATTTCAAGGGGAATTAATGGATTCATGAAATTGTATGTCAATACTATACTTGTAAAAATAAATCTAAAACCATCCAGAGGAAGAATTAGGATGTTATCAATATAACAATTTCTATGTGAAGTAAAGAATAACATTTTTTTCATTGATGAATGAGAATACTATAAAAATAAATCTTAAAATAATTATAATTGTTAATATAATTTTCATTTTGAAAAACATTTGGAAAACCCATTTCTTTGAAAATTACTTATTAAAAAATATTCCTTTAAAAATTAAAATATTAATCTAGAAATGGAATTTTAACTGATATGATGGCAGCTAAATCCATACATGTCATAAAAATTAAAAAAAAATTCCTTTTTCACCGTAAAAAGGTTTTGAAAAATTCCTCATTTGGGAAGTGATAAAGAGATTCTGTTCAAAAAATTGGTAAAAGATAAAAGGGTAAAAATTTATTTTAAAAAAAAAATTTAAACGTTAAAATAATTTCTAAAAACATTTTAATAAAACATGGTATTTAGAAGAAAATATTTTCTCCAAATAAAGAAGGAACTGATTTCTGGTTTTTATAAAAACATTTTCTAAAACCTATTGACTAACAAAGAGTGTTAAATGGTACAATTACTTGAAAAAGGTGATGAATAACTAGAGGATAATAAACTTAAAGCGTTTATTATAAAATTATTTATTATTACCATGTATGATCAAAACCATTGAGTGGGTGTGAATCAGTTGTTCCCTTTTGTTTTATTAGAATGTTTATTAACTTCTTAACAAAAACCTTATTAAGCTATGAAACAATTTAGATTTAAAATCCACTAAAATATAACTTACAACCTCCCATTTTTATTAAAAAATTATAAATATGGATCAAAATATGGTATTAACAATGTTTGACACAAAGACCTCCTCCTCGCCATGTTGGATTGTTCCCCCAACATGGATTATATCACTAAAATATTTTTAGCTTTCAAAGGAACAGGAAATGATTAATTCTATAATCCCATTATAAAATTCCCTTCTATTTTTGGTTATACCCCCCAATGTTCCTTTTTAGTTACCACTTCCCATAATAAATCCTTTTCAGCAACTAGTAAATATATACAGTCCCAAGATTCACTTCACTGCTTCTTTTCTAATCCACTTAAAAATTATTCACTTCCTCCAAAAGGAAGATGAATCAAACTTTACATGTGTAGAACCATCAAGAACATCAAAAATTAACTGTGGAATGTGTTTGTCTTGAAACATATTCAGAAATCTCAGTCCAGAAATCTTCCTTAGTAATGTCATTCCAATATTCCTAGTCTAGTAACCCAAATATGATAGTCTTCGTATAATGATCAGTACGGTTCTATTATCATTTTTAACTTCCTTCTTCAAATGAGTAGAAACCCAATAGAAAAATCACAATTCTATATCAGATGAAAATAGGTATGATGATACTAAATATTATAAATTTTGCAATAATGGACACACTTTGATGGAATTGTTTCAAGGGAACTTTTTTAGATTGATCTTACTCATATGATCATGTTTAACATCAATTTGATGATCTTCAACAGCTTCAACCTGAAACAAAAAGTTGTTTTTTTGGTACGCAATACCACATTCATGAATTCTGGAGCTTGAACACTTGAACAGTTTTGTGTCCTATTTACAAATGAACATAATATCCCATTTATAGGGACAACAAAAATGGTTTTTCCAATGTTATGAAAACCTTTCCAGCTTAAAATTTTTTTCTGAATCTTCAATTCTCTTTAAATATCATATCATTATTTGAAATCGTCAATTAATTTCTGAATCTTTAAATCCCCTTGATTTCTAGATCTCTCTTATAATTATTCAACTCTTTTAATTACCCAATGAATATCAAATCAAAATTTGACTTCTTTGACACTTTTAATTATCTATTTAATATTATATCAATATGTAAGTTCTTTAATGCTTTTAATTCTCTAATCTAATTTTCCCATTACTATTCTCCATTCCGATGTAGACAATTGTTCACTCGAATTATAAGTGGAACACTAATTTTGATGGACCGATTTCATTAGAAAATCCTTCTGAATATGAATCTTCAAGTCCTCCAGACATCAATCAATCCTATGTACGATGATACCATACCGATGAACTTGAGACCAGAATTCTTGGACTTTGTAAAACATTCTTATTCCATAAACTAGATCTTGTGCCCTGAATTCATCCTGACATTGAAACATTTAATATTATATTTAGGATCATCATAAATTCTAAGAAACGTATTGTAACTTCCCAATATCATCATTATAATTTGAAATTCAATATTGTTGTCTTGAATACAATTGACATCACATTCATATCCACCTTTGTTTCATCATGGTTTAATCACTATTATACTACACAAAATATGACATTTCTGAAATAAAAAATCAAAAAGTATCATCATATTTATATTGAAGCCATCCTGAATCTGAAAAAACATCCTCATTAATATCAAAACATCATTCCTGACTCAATAAGATTTTCAGTAGTTTCTGACTATTTCATCAATTTCACATTACAATTGCATGATCTGTTGAATTGTGCTGATGTCTAGATCTAATCCTCTAGGATCTAATTATCTAAATCTGATCCTCCAAGATCTTATTATCATCCTTATGTTTTTTAATCTGATTTGAGAACATTTCTAACGTCCTTCTATAGTCCATATTTCCATTAACTTTTCAACATAGCTTCTTCCATCAACATAATCTTCATATTGATGTATGAAAAAAATAAAACCAAAAATAAACTAGGGTCTAAAAATCTCTCCCTTTATGTATTTTCTCAATACCCACTTCAATGACTATATTTAACCTCTTCAAATCATTAGGTTGTATTTTTTTCATTCCTAACTTTTTTCTTCTCCATCTCTCATTTTCATTAATTCCCCAATTAACTATTCCTTATCTCTCCCTCTCAATATATATTTTATCCCCTTATTGACAATCAAATTGAATGGGTCATGATAACATTTTTCTATCCTTATTGACAATTGTCTCCTTTAAAAAGTATTGTAACTTTTCATATCAAAAACACAAAAATATTATTTAGGAGATAATAATTATCACATGAGTTTATTAACAATGTTCCCATAACTAAAAACTCTATGTCTACATGGGAAAACCCAGTGTAGAAAAAAAGAGTTTATATTCACGTTTATCAATGTTATCTATTACAAAACCTCCATGTAATACCTTTTCATGTTTCCATAAGCATTCTAATTTTTTGGGAAATCATGAAAATAATATATTTAAAATAAAATTAACCTAAAAACATCTAAAAAACATATATGAATGTTCAAGTGTATAAAAAATATATTAAAAAAATCTTTTTGTAACCCAATTACATTATTTGGAAAAAATAGTAAGAGAATCATAATCATCTTACATACTTAAACTATTTCAATTCCCTGCAAGTTATTAAAAATAAAAAAAAGGTATATGTGGTAATGATAATGCATCTAAAAAAGAAAATTTTGGACTCAGATACTTTTCTTAGTCTTGACATTTTCTTCTTATTCTTGGTTTTTAATTCTGTGTAATTTCTTTCCTTATATTCATCCTTATCAGATTGTGTCAAAAGTATATCATTATATATAGACTCTTTTGATAAATATGTGATCTTCTTTTATTTCTTAAAAACATTTTTAGTGTAGTGAGTTTCTAACAATTCTTTTAGGCCTTACTCTTGTTCTACAAGGATAGTCCTAAAATATTTCTAGCATACACTTCTTCTCACGTCTCTTTCATCTCTTCTAATTTTTCAATCTACAATCTGTTGATAATTTTTTTCAACATTACTCGTTTCTTTTGAATCCTTTATATTCCTCATTTCATCAGCTGAATTTTTTGTTTCTTTTATATTTATTACCTTATAAACATGTACTAGAAAATTAACCAAGCACTCTTTACTTTCGGATTAAGAATATTTTTTCTAAAGTTTCATAACATACTCATATTTCTTAACATACTCATATTTCTTAGCATACTCAGCTATCATCATCTTATGAGTCTCCTTTTTTAGTTCCACATAATTTTTATAAACATTTGATCATGTTTTCTCATCATATCTCCTCATTGGGTCATACCTATTATTCAGTAGAGACATGTTATAACAATATGAATAAGCTCTATGCCCAAAAATTTTACAATACCAAAAGTGACCTATGAATATATATCTTTTTTCTTGAGAATAAAATTGATATGAACATTCATTTTTTTATTCTTAACAAATCATGTACTAATTTTCCCAATATAATATTTTCAAGAATAATTTCTATCTTTCTTGGTGAAATATGTTTTCTCACAAATCATCTTTTGTAAACCATTTATTCCCCCTTCTTTATAATTTTCAACATTAATAGAAGTAGCTCTAGTGATATTTTCTCTAATATTTCTTATATCACATTGTTCTATAAGAAACAATTATTGAAAATCAAAAAACTCTTCTTCTTTTTCATCCAAATAACTTTTCAAAACATCTGTTTTTTTCTAATTCATTTATCTTAAACTTATTATACTTATTTTAATTCATATGTTTAGATTCATTAATATTGATATTGTAATTTTTGGATGATATTAATTCATAAATTTTTAGTTTTACATTAATCTTATCATTCAAAAGAAATTATGTATTCAACATCTTTCTTTGACATAATTATTTATTTCATTATTTTTTTATTCTATTTATGCGATTCCTATAAATTCCATTTTTGAATCCCTTAAATTTCTATAATCTCTTAATCATCATAATCAACACATCATAAATAATTACAACCATTCTTAACATGATAAAAAAATGTTGAGTCGATGATATACTTCATCAAAAAATGAGGAATCATTCTTCATTCTTTGGTTAAGATAAATTTTTTTCTTTTTGTCATAAGGAAATCTATATTTATGTTTCTTCCACATCTATTTATATGTTTTATCATCATTATCTTCATACTCATATTATCCAACTATCATCCTAAGAAAATTTTGGGCACAATTCCCTTTCCCTTAAAAATCTGAACATTTTAGAGTTTTTCTTTTCCAATTGGCCTTTGTTGTATTTATTTGAATAGAGAGTAAACATTTTGTTGAAATCATCATCTTCCTCATCGGCCTCTGAATCACTTGATTATTCTTTAATTTTTCCTTATTTTCTCAATTACAAAAATCATTGAAGGTCATTTGATGATCAACATTTTCTTTTTTTCACAACATTCTCTATTATCATTTATTAAATAATGATAATACTAGGTAGATCATCCAATGATAGATTTTTAGGATCTCTATCATACAAATATGAAACTCTGGAATCAAATATATCCATAACAATTCCCATGATCTTTTCAATAATAGTTGAGTCTTCTAGTTTCTCACCATGACATAATTTAGTGCTGAAAATATCATTTACCATTTCAAGTAAGTCACCAATATATTATTGTTCATCCATTTTCATATTTCCATACTTCAGTATCTAGATTTGTAACTTTTCCTTCTTCAGCTTTTTATTTCCTTAATAAATGTTTTTCAACTTATCAAAGATACCTTTGGTAGTTACCACTCTATTTACTCTAACTAACTCACCTTCAGTTAGTGATGATATTAATGCATTGTTATCACTTCCATCATTATCAAAATTTCTATTATAAATAGAAATAAGAGTATTATTCTAAATATTTAAAGTAAATCCTTCTACAGTAACATAAAAACACCATATCCAAGGGGCATAATATTTTGAAGCATTATATATTTCTAGACATGATATTGCTTTCCACTTAAAACCATAATATATTTATAGTTCATGGAATTTAAATTTTTCATTACTAAGATGGATCTTTCAGAGGATAGAAAGATCTAATACCAAATTGGTGTTCCAATTTAGAATCAAGTCCATTGAGAAGGGGGTGAATCAGTTGTTATAATTTCTTTTATAAGAAATTTTCATAACTTGTTAACGTAAACATTATTAATATCTTGAACTTGATAGAGTTATGATCCAGTAAAATATAACTCAAAACCTCACATTTTGTATGAAAGAAATATAATGATGGAGCAGAACAAGATAATTATAATGTTTAGTACAAATTTCTACTCCATTCTATGTTAGATAGTCCCAATAAGATGGATTATTTCACAATCATATTTATGAAATACAAATGCACAAACAAAGAATAATTTTATAATCCATGTTGAAACATTCATGCTATTGTTGGTTATACCCCCAACTATCCTTTCCAATATCAACTTTCAAAAAAATCATTTTCATAAATTGGTAGGTATCCATAGTTAGAATCTTTACATTTTTTCTAATCTTTTGATCCACTTTGGAATGTACTCAATTCCTACACAAGTTATATAATTAATAAATCACCAATGTACAATCTTTGAAGACATCAATAAGTAACTAAGGAAATTGTTGGCTCATAAACTTCTTCTGGAACCTCTATTGGAAATCATCTTTATCAAGGTCAATCTGATGTTCCCTGTTCAGTAACCCCAATAAAAAGGTATCCATCCAATGGTTATTCAAGTCTAATTATCCTTTGTAAATTACTTCTTAAATTGAGTAGAAACTTAATTAGGAGATCAAAATTATGTGTCCGATGAAACATGGCCCAATAGACTAGAATATGATGGATGTCGCTCTAATGGCCTCACTCTGATGAAATGTTTCTAATGGAAATTCATCAGATTGATCTTCCTCAAATGATTATTTGGAATGTCGCTCTGTCTTCCTTGTCTATATCGACCATAAAAACAATGAATGGATGGGTACTCAATATATGTACTATGAATTTTGGATCTTGAGAACATGAAATGTTTTTTGTCCCATTTACAAAAGGACTTAGCATTCCTTCTATAGGGACCTCAAAAATGGTTTAGGAGGGGTTCTGAAAACCATTAATATTTAACAAAATTTCCCTAATCATCAATTCTCCTTAAATCTCATTTCATTCTTTGACCTCTTCAATCTGTTTTGGAATCTATAAATTTACATGATTTTCAAATATCTCTTTGAAATCATCCACACCTTTAATTATCTATTGAATCATGAATAAATATTTTACTTCATCAACACTTTCAATTCGCTATAGAATATCGTATCAATCTTTTACTTATTCAACACTTTAAATTATCCATTCCAATTTTCCCATTACGATTCTATATTCCGATGAAATCATTTGGTCACTCTGATTATCTATGGAACACTAAGTCCGATGGATTAGTTTCAGCAGCAATGTTTTCTATATAAGATAACCCAAGTCATTCAGACATCAAACAATATATAATATTATGATCTCATATATATAAACTTCATACTAGAATGTTTTTCCTTAAAAAAACATTATTCTTTTTTTTTTCATTACATCCTCATAACATTGAAACACTTATGATCAGATTTAGTATCATTTAACATTCTAAGGAATGTGTTGTATCTTTCAAGTTGCTTCATTCAAATCCAAAACTAAATATGACTGTCTTCAATAATATTACCCTTATATGATTGACACCACTATCTTATCCCCCTTTCATTCATAAATCTATCGGCACAAGTTTCTCAAACATATTATGAAGGTTTTGAATTAAAAAATAGAAATGTATCTTCAGATTTATATTGGGTCCATTTTGACTAAAAAATATATTCCACATTACGATCACCACTTTCATTCCAGACTCATTATGATTTTTAGTAGCTTTTGGAGTTTTTCATCAAAGTCACATTTCCATTGCTGAGTCTATTGACTCATGCCAATGTATGGATATGATTCTCTAATATCCATTTATATAAATCTAATACTCATAGTTCAGATTATAATATTTTTAGTTCTGGACCTAATTCAACAACTTTAATCACACCCTTTTACAATCCAAATTTTCATTAGCTTTTCAAAATAGTTTCTTCCTTAAACATAATCGTCATATTGACCTATTGACAAAAAAAAATACAACTAAAACTCAACTAATGTCCAAAATGATCTAATAATTTCCATTGGTGGAAATTCATGTGTACACAATCCCAAAAAAATGATATTATAATGTGAACCCTTTGAAGTATAATAATTATTGAGTAGGAAAAAATCAATGAGTAGATTATTTGTATCAACTATTAATCTATACATACTTGTAGAAATAAATAAATAGATTTTCCAAGTCATTATACATGTAATAATATAATAAAAATGAAAACATGGAACTAATATAACTGAATGAATTAATATTTGGTTATGAAATTATTTTCCATAGATGACTATTATCTGAAATCCCCGTATATGAAATAATTCAAATTAAGACTCAAAATATCATGAAGAGTCAATAAATCATGATTTTATTGGACAAAGTGGCAGTATTTACACCAGATATAAGAAATTATGTGGACAAAAATAAATTTATATTTTGATGATAAATTTATCAATCACTAAAGTATGTGTTATTTAAAATAGAATCATTAAAAACATTCTCTAGGATAACAGTATTTAAACATTTAAATTTGTCCCATATTAATTTAAAACATTTAAATCGCAATCCTCATGAAGCAATAACATTAAATGAAACTTAGAATAACATAAGATTAGTTATATTCATGATATAAAAATTCAATGAGAAATATATAACCTATTTAAAAGTGAATTAGTGAATGATAAAAAATTAGGCTCAATAGAATGTAAATTGATACAAAATATTGTACCATTCACTTTTTTTGACCTTAAAATAATTTAAAAGGGTTTTAAACATATTAATAACTTTTAACATAACCATACTCATATTTATTATATAATATATTTAGTTCTTCTAATATCTTATTACCAATTAGGTAATAATATTTCTTTATTTTAACAATTTTGGATGTCAATTACATAGTTTTTCATGTATGTTTTGACTATTTATTTGTACTTCCTATGAATTAAATCGTGGATTAATCATATAAGGAATTTAAATCATTATTTAAATATAATATATATGAATTATATCTATATTTTTAACAATCCATAATATTTGGATATAATAAATGAAATGCAGTATTCATGTAAATGGTAGCTCATACAAACGCATGAACACTGCATTAAATTTTTTTCATATTAAAATAAATAAAATTGAATGAAAAATGTGTACATTATAATTCATGTATAATATTAATTTCATATATGTTAAAATGGTTTTTAAAACCATCTTTCATACATTCCATGTATAGTGAGAATGAATCACAACGCTTAGATTAGAAGGTAGTCCACACTTCCACAAAAGATGTTAGCGTATTCCCATAAGATGGAAAGAAAAAATGTATGTCCTATATATAAAAAATTATAAAAAATTATAAATATCATATATACTTCATATAAATACATTTTCCATCATAATTAATAGTATGATAGGTTTTAATGGAACAACTAACAATAATCATTTCGTGAGGTAGAACTTCACCGTACACACAAACAGTTAGATAATTACCCATAAGATGGAAGTTTATGTAATTTTAGGTCAACCATTAGAATGAAAAAACTGTTTTATATTTATGATAAATGTTATGTCATATAATAACCAAATAATTTTAATTTAAATTGTGGATACAGAAATTAAAATAAAGAGTTTTCGGATACATGTTACCTCTTCTTTGGGTATCTCTTTTTGGTTTGAACCAATGGGAATCCATGAATGAATTTCTGTCCAATTTCAGGAATCTAAATTTAGGGGAGGTATGTTTAAGATCTATTTGGTTTGATCGTGTTATATCCAATATAGCTTGACATGTTCGAGGACGTGAGAGGGATGAGTTCCTTTTTATAATTGAGGAGGAGTTGTACTCTTCTAAAATTTTAAAAAGGGAATTCCATCCACATTTATCTGATTGAAATTTTCTCAAATAAGGGAAAAAATTCAATAAATGGTAATATAGGGTAAAATAGGTACATAAATTGGGTTTTGGACAAGTATCAAGGTCATTGTTTCCTTATGATTATGTCTTAGTTCCTCGTTAAGCTTCATTTCACCTTAATCATTGTAATTAATTTTAATTACATTCACTACTATTTTTTTCCAAAAACTATGTTGAAATATTTATAAATTATAAATTATAATGATTCCAAATATAGAATCCATTTTTTCAAATTCCAATTACATATGTTTTAGAAATAAATTTAAATTTAATCTCAAAGACGATATGACAATGCATATTTTAAAGTAAAAACGTACAAACATTTTCGTGGTATTCATATCCAATTTCAAGGTGAAATTGATTATAATTAGTTAAATTTGTTTAATTAATAACTTATTTTCATAAATAACGTTTACTAAAAATATAAAATATAATTTTACCCTATAAATTAATTAGAGTAAAAATCATTTTTTTAATTAAAATTCATTATTTTCCACTATTCATCATAAATGAAACCCAACAGAAATATAAATAAAATTACACTGTACCTCATTTTTATGTTTATATTCAAAATATTGAGTTTATTCTGATATAAGTATTATATTAATTTTCCCGAAAATATATTTAAAATAGGTTCTCCATTAAAATGTTGTAAAATTTCCTTTAGACAAATATGGCTTTTATGTAAAATATTGAGTTTTTTCTATGTTATGATGATCGAATCTATTGGATGAATATCAAAAATATTTTATTTAATATAATAATATATATATATATATATTAATTTAATATAACTCAATAGTTAATTAAATTTATTATGATAAATCATGTTTGTGGGCATAAAAATAGTATTCTAAAAAATATTCACTTAATTTTCAAATAATTTTTATATTCACATATAATTAAATTTTTAACCAATGAATTGATTTTTTATTTTTAAAAATAATATACTTTAAATGGATACTTTATAATATTTATAAACACTAATTTTATGTCTATGTTATGTATTATAATAATAAATAATGATGTTTTAATAATATAATGTTGTTCAGTAAAACTCGGTCTTTCATGTAATAAAAGACATCAAAGAAACTCGTTGTTGCATGTGACATATGCTAACTAAAAGTTCTATCCGTTGAAATATAGATCATATCTTGAATTTATTTAAAAAATAAAGAAAACTTTAAATTCCCAATATAATAAATTCTTTTACATTCTTGGTGTCGCGTGTCATGCACTCTATCGAATAAAAGTTACTCCTTTTGAAGTTTTAGGGTTTTATAGACAATATTAAGAAATTTTAAGGGTTATCATTCCCAAAAATCATGTATTTTCCAAGAAGTTCATACTTCCACAGAATCTCCTTTATTTTTACCCATAAAATCATTATTTATAATTCTCTAAGACATAGTACTTTAGTACAGTCCATATACATTTAATAATTCTATTGACCACAATATCATCAATAAAAAAATATTACAAAACATTCCCATGATCAAAATATTAAATCTCATTAATCATTCCACTTTAGATTTATCAATTATAAAATCTTAACCTTGACCCCTAGTATTCTTATGATATATATTCCCTTGATTTTGGGGCAATTTATTTCTGATGTGACCCATCTAAATATAGTGGAAATATTAAATATATGCATTTTTATTAATCCCTTTACATTCTTATTGCTGGTGAAAATTTTATACCCACTTATAAAAAACCCATAGTTACTTAAAGAATTTCCATGTATGATTATTTACTTAGTTACCACATATAGAAAAATAAATCATCCCATTCTTCTAATTATCAATTTTTCTCTACAATATCCAATAATTCTTTTCCAAATCATTATATCAAAACCCCTTGGAGAATTATTTAACTATCTTTATAGAACATAAGTATATTTTACCATATGAAGAAAAATTAATGGTGACCAATTCAAATAGTAGAATTTAAGTAATCCATTCAAGTAATCAATCTTGTACTACATATTTTTTATGTAATTTGTAGGATACCGAGCTAAACTTTTAATGGTAGCTTCGTACTCAACAAAAAATTATTATTAAATTTTCTTAATGATAAAGAACATAATCAGCATGATTTTTTATTTCTTTTGAGGGAAACATTTATCCCTAAATGTCTCTATAAATTTTCCAATTCCAAGAGTTACATTTCCTCTTACTCATATTTATTCACGATTTAAGACCACTATTGATTATCATCTCTATTGAGATAATATACTGAATGTGTGACATTTTCTATTTCACAACATCCAAACACCATAAATATATTTTCTATAAAATTAATCAATTTCTTAACATACATTTGATCAATAGTCCCACTAAATTTTGGGGGCCTCTATCACATAACGCAATCCAATTTAGGAGAATCTTACAGAGGTATTGGTTTCACCATCCAAAAAAGGTTATTTTTTATAAACTAATTAATAATCCCAGATATAAAAATAACATGAATATGTCTAATATATGTTGTATTCGCTTCCTTGGCAGTTAAATCTCAACATTTTCCATGTGTATTTATACCCTTATTCCTTCCAAGTTACACTTCAAAACAATGGCATATACTTGTTTTTTTCATAAAAATTTTAATTTTAAAAAATAATGTATCATTCCAAATATGGTGTAATATGTAGAATAAAATAAAATATACACTTTTTTATCTCATAATAATAGGAATTGTTTTATTCACATATGTATTTATTTTCTAATCCATTATATTTATTTTTAATGAATTTTTTAATTTTCCTATGCATATTTCTTGTGAGTGTGAAACCAGATGTGTACTAAGGCCCATTTTCACATACCCAATGATGATAAAGTCCATTTAAATGCACCCATTTTATAGTTATTACCACTAGGTACCTTCATATAAGACGAACATCAACATGAATTATCCATTAAAGGATTTACTTCTTATAAAAAACATAATTTGAAACTTACCAAAAATTAGGATGTTTTTCAATAATAATAACTAATGTCTATCATATGGTTTTGTTACATAATATATTATTTCCTAATTATTGTTCTCAAGGTACCTACTAAACTTCCTCTAAAACAAATGGTAATGACCCTGACCCAATTATCCTAAAATGGGTGCTTTACATTATAAAATTTCCATACATATAATGGGTAAAATACTAAAGGGTCGATCAATTTAGTGGTTTTTGAGAATTATATACTTGAATTATTCTTATTTATTATGAGGAGTATAAGATAAAAAACTACATAAAAACCTAAAATAAACTAAATCTTTGAAAACTCATTCAAAATTATCTTCATCATTTCCTTGGGAAAGGAATCAAAATAAGGGTCATATCAAATGCTAAGTACGGATTATGTATTGAAGAAGCTATCATGGATCAATATTCTTAATCAAAATGAATGGGTAAATAAATGGACACATTACCCATTTAAATAACTTGAATCCTTTAACAAATAATTTTCAATCAATATGGTATGGTAAATAAATGGAAATGCATGCCATTTAGTCAATAAACTATGAAAAATGAATATGGAGAAAATATCATTGGGAAATTATCATTTGTAATAATAAAATTAATCTGAAGGAATATAATGCATAATTATTTGACTGCATGTCTCATGAACATGATATCAATATAGTCAATACCATTCACTAGATAGTTTAAAGTGCCTGTATAAAGTAATTTAATTTGGGAAATTGATATCTCTCATGAAACCTAATGATGCATTGAGGGGATATATTATATTGGTCCACAACCATCAATATTGGTCTAAGTCATTCCTCATATATCAAATAATCAATTAAATGACTTAATAAGTATTCTGTATAATCATTTGTCCTTATTGATTAATAGATTCCTATTTATCTATATTATCCGAGTTAATCAAATTACATTATAAAAAACCACCATGGGTGATAATTTTATATTGTATAAAAAATATTGTTATCTATACTACAGCAATATTTATATTTATGATAAATTTAATGTATAATGAAAATGATCACATGATTATGATTTTTTTAGGGAATCTTAATAATCCCAAAAGAATGCGAGATTTTTCAATAATTTTACACTTGGTAAATTTCATGTAAAATCCCTTAGGATGTAATAATTTCAATTGAAATATAAATTACTAGGAAGTATGGATTAATGATGATATTACATTCCAAAGAGGTAGTATGTACACCATATCAAATTTAATTGGTTCATAATTGCAAAAAATTCTAAATAGTATGTAAATTGAGATGAAATCCATTACCTCGTTCTTCCATTTGATTGGGTGTGATTAATTTTTTTATAGTTTTATTAGAATTGTATTAAACTTATAAAACAACCATATTAATATTTATAATATAAAAAACTAGTTTATTAGTGAAATAAATCATCTAATACTATATTATGCATAAAAATTACAAATCATAGACATATCGATCATAATACCTTTCTTCATAACATAGGGAGAAATATGTTGAGCAATGTATTGTTTTTAAACAATTCAAAAAAATGTTTTTTAAAGGGGGAGATTATTTTAAATAATACTCTGTCTCTTTATGATGATTTTGATGCTCACAAATACCCTTAATTATTTACTAATTATTTCGTTGAGTATTTTGCAGGAATTTATTTTATTTTATTTATTTATTTCATATAACGAGATTTCATACTTCATTTATTCCGAGATCAATTTTAGCGCGTTCTGGAATCACTGTAGTGCGAGATCAATTTTAGCGCGTTCTGGAATCACTGTAGCGCGAGATCAATTTTAGCGCGTACTGGATTCACTGTTCATACCCTACGTTGATGAACGTAACGTATGGATGAAAAGTTTACTTTTTATGTTAAAAGAAACGTATGGTTAAGGAACCTTACGTTATTTTGAAACGTATGGTTAATGAACCTTACGTTGTTGAAAAGTATGGAAGAAGAACATTACGTTTGGAAGGAACCTTACGTTTTTGTTGTTGGACAAGTATGGAAGAGAAACCGTACGTTAGTTTTCAGTGTTGAGTTTGTTTCTCAAAAGTATGGATCAACAACCTTACTTTTATAATCAACCGTACGTTCTTTGGAGAGTTGAAGCAAGATAAAGTATGGATGATCAACCCTACGTTTGAATGCTAAAGAGAAAGTATGTATGTTCAACCTTACGTTTTGAACCTTACGTTCTGAACCTTACGTTTGTGAACCTTACGTTTGTGAACCCTACGTTTGGAGCCACGTCATCAACCCTACGTTTGGCGTCGGGATATTTTTGACAGACGATATTTCCTTTTGCATTGGTCAAACAGGCGGATTATTAAGCGGATTTCGAGCCGATTTTTAAGTACGACTTTGACTAAATCAAAGACGATTTTCAACGGATTAATGATTGATTTAAACGGAGCTTTTTATGCCGATTCTTCAGGGGAGTTACAACGGCTCTGTTATTTCATTTAATATTGCGAATCTAAAGGAGATTTTCATGGATCTATTTATACGGAAGATTTTCTCAGATTTGAATATATATGTTCTATCTTGGAAACTTTGGATATATATATACACAGGAAAGTGTATGAAATATAGATTGATCTTTTAACGAGCAAGAAACAGAGACTGTGTGAAGGCGTTCTTTTCTGGTGTTCGAGAAGAAGTGTAAAACCTTTATTACCGAAGGAAGATCTTGATAACAGATTCACGTGTTCCACATCGACTATCTGTTGTGAATCTACTGCTGCTGAAGTTGTGAAGTTTCTTGTAATATCTATTGCAACTGGATTGACTCAGAACTGTTTTGATTACAGATCTTTATTTTCTGAAGACGACTATCTATCTACTGTCAATTGCATTCTGTTGCAATTGTGAAGAACAACTGGAGAAGTTTTTTCTTTATCGAAACCCTTTTTATTTTTGAGTGATCAGCTTCTCGTTCTAAGCTGTGTGGGTTCATGTTTGAACCAGGAAGGTTGTGTTTGCCTGAAACTTGTAAAGGTGTCAACTGCCTGTACTCAGTTGTGAACAGGTCTGTGGAAACGAGGACCAGATAGTAAAAATCGCCAAGCTCGTGGATTTGAGCGTTGGTGGAGTGGACTAGGGGCCTTCTGTTCCCCGAACCACTATACATCCGTGTGTTCATGCTTTTACTTTTTCCGCTGCATATTTAATCGTGCTAAAGCATAGTGGACAGAATTTGTCTAAATTGAAGAGATTGTAATAATTTTGAAAAGACACAATTCACCCCCCCTCTTGTGTGTAATCCGTAGATTCAGATCCAACAATTGGTATCAAAGGAGGAGCTTCTTATTTTTAAAGTCTTGTCAAGTTAGAAGTATTTAAAGATTATACATAGTATATCATGGCTGATACGAGAGAGGGAATGTCAACGGTCAGAGCACCTTACTTTAATGGAGATAATTATGGCTGCTGGAAATCACGTATAATTATTTATCTGAAAAATCTTGGTTACAAAGTCTATTCAAAGATTCTGACTCCCTATGAAATTCCTGAAAATCCCGATACATGGAGTGCTGCTACAGAGGCTGAGTATGACATGAATTCAAAAGCTATGAATGCAATCATCTGTGGTCTAGGACCGGATGAATTTAACAGAGTATCTCAATGCCCGACTGCATATGAAATGTGGCAAACAATAGCTGTTGCTTATGAAGGAACAGATAATGTAAGACAGATGAGATATGCAACTGCTAAATTAAAATTCGATACTTTCAGAATGATTGAATGAGAGAGCATCACTCAGATGAATGGAAGATTGACAGAAATTGTCAATAATATAACAGCTCTAGGAGAACCAATCAAGCAGGCTGATCAAGCGTTAAAGGTACTGAGAGTACTTCCTACTCGATGGAATGGAATCTCTGCAGCAATCAGACAATCAACTTCTGTTAAAGATCTAACTATGAGAGAGCTGATTGGTACATTGATGATGTACGAGGCTGAAATGCAAGATGAGGTAAATGAGCATAAAGTCTACATAAAAAGGGAAAATACTGCTTTGAAAGTGACTTCTCAACAAAAGGATAGAAAGATGAAGAACAGAGAAGTAAGTGCTAAATCAGAAAGCTCTGATTCTTCAAATTCGGATGAAGAACTGGCTCAGCTAGCCAGAAAATTCAGAAAGTTCTACAGTAAGAAGAAAGACTTCAAGAAATCCTTCAAGAAGGATATCAAGGAAGTGAGATGTTATGAATGAAAAAAGATGGGACATATCAGACCGGATTGCCCAAAATTGAAAGATGCAAAGAAGAAGAAATTCTTCAAAATAGATGATTATGAGCAGAAAGACAAGAAAGCTATGAAAGCTACTTGGAGTGTTTCTGAAGAATCAAGTAATTCTTCTGAATCAAGCTCAGAGAAGGAGGAAGCCAATTTAAAAGCAAATATGTGTTTCATGGCTGAAACTGATGAGGTACACTCATACTACTCCTCTGACTCAAATAATGAATCAAACTCTGAAACAAGCTTCTCAAATAAAAAACTTGCAGCTTACTGCAATATGCTTGAAGAAAGGTATGACTCATTATTTAAAAAATATAAATCTATAAAGAACTTGCATAAAGCTATTTCAGATGAGAGAAATACTTTGCTAAAACAACATAAGGAATTAATTGACAAATACAACTCTGCTGACTCAAATAAAATTAATTTTGAATCAAAAATAAAAACTCTACAGGATGAAGTAGAATCTTATAAAAAGGTTGCATTAGTTTTTACAAAAGGAAAAAACGCCTTAAATGAGATACTTGGAAAAACTGTAATTAAGAAGGAAATGTTTGTAATTGGAAGTAAAGGAGAAAAACCTAAGTTATACAAAAATTATTTTGTTCCTAGCACTAAACAGGTTATTTGTAACTTCTGTGGAACAAAAGGTCATATAGATAAAAACTGTTTTCTAAAACAACCTCAAATATGTGGAATTAAGAAAGCTTATATTTCCAATGATCTATATGATTCAATCAATTTTAAGAAAACAAAGCAAATCTGGATACCCAGATCACTTCTTGCTAACACTCCTGGACCCAACAAAATATGGGTACCAAAGCAATTTGTTTGAATGTCTTTGCAGGTAGCAGGTCACCAAAGAAAGAAAGAAATATGGTATATGGACAGTGGCTGCTCAAGACACATGAGTGGAACTTCAGCTAATTTCTCTTCTCTTACTCGAAAGGAAGGAGGACTTGTCACCTTTGGTGACAATGCCAAAGGAAAGATTATTGGTATTGGAACAGTTGGAGATCCAGAGACAGTCTCAATAAACAAAGTACTTTATGTACAAGGGTTAAAACACAATCTGATAAGTATCTCTCAACTCTGTGATGATGGATACACTGTTGATTTTACTAACAATAGTTGTACTGTTTCTAAAGATAAACTGTTTAAGTTTAGAGCACCCAGAACTGATAATGTTTATACTTTGGATTTGTATTCCTTGTGTAAACAACAAGTAAACTGCTTAACTGTTAATATAAGTGAATCCTGGATCTGGCATAGAATACTTGGTCATTGCAATATATATGCTTTACATAAATTATCTAAGAAACATCTAGTTTCTAATTTTCCTAGTCTCAAATTTGAAAATGACAGATTCTGTGATGCATGTCAGCTTGGAAAGCAACACAAATCATCATTCAAATCTGTTAATAAAGTTGCTACAACTAAACCTCTAGAACTTATCCATATGGATTTGTTTGGACCTTCAAGAGTAGCAAGTTTAGCTGGTAAATTATATGTTTATGTATTAGTTGATGATTATTCTAGATTTACTTGGATTTTCTTTTTGAAATTTAAAAGTGAAGCTTTTAGTTTATTTGAAGGTTTTTGTAAATCTATTAAAAATGAAAAAGGTTTTAATATAATCTCATTGAGAAGTGATCATGGTGGAGAATTTGAGAACCAGGAATTTAATTCCTTTTGCTCAAACATGGGTATTAAACACACCTTCTCTGCTCCAAGAACACCTCAACAGAATGGGATTGTAGAAAGAAGAAATAGAACTATTCAAGAAATGGCTAGAACTATGTTAAATGAATATATCCTACCTATATATTTCTGGGCAGAAGCTCTTAATACAGCTTGTTATATAATGAATAGAATTTTAATAAGACCTATTTTGAAAAAGACACCCTATGAACTATGGAATAACAGAAAACCTAAAGTAAATTACTTTAAAGTTTTTGGATGCAAGGTTTACATCTTGAATACCAGAGATAATCTTGGTAAATTTGATCCAAAATCTGGTAAAGGTATTTTCTTAGGATATTCTGCAACCTCCAAAGCTTATAGAGTCTATAATAAAAATTCAAGGATTGTTGAAGAATCAGTTCATGTGAAATTTGATGAATCTGATCCTTTTGAGAAAAGGATAGAACAAATAGACGAACCTGATTCTAATGAAAACATGAGACTTGAGAATTTAAAGAATGATTTTGAAAATGATATAAAAGAAATTCAGTCCAGTTCAGAAGAACATGACACTGAAGAACCTTTGAATGTAATGCCTAGACAGTCTAGAACCTTAAAGAATCACCCTTTAGAATCTGTGATAGGTGACTTAGAGACTGGTATTCAAACTAGAAGAAACCTTGGAAACATAGTTGAATTCTCTGCTTTCCTATCCCAACAAGAACCTAAGACCATAGAAGAAGCCTTAGATGATGAGAGCTGGGTAATAGCAATGCAGGATGAATTGAACCAGTTCAAGAGAAATAAGGTTTGGGATTTAGTTGAAAGACCACATGATTATCCAGTAATAGGAACTAAATGGGTCTTTAGGAATAAACAGGATGATCAAGGGATAATAACTAGAAATAAAGCAAGATTAGTAGCTAAAGGATATAATCAAGAAGAAGGAATAGATTATGATGAGACCTTTGCACCTGTAGCCAGGTTAGAAGCCATTAGAATCCTTTTAGCCTATGCATCTTATATGAATTTTAAATTATTTCAGATGGATGTTAAATCTGCCTTTTTAAATGGTTATTTAATGGAGGAAGTTTATGTTGAGCAACATCCTGGTTTTGAAAATTCTCAAAAACCAGATTCTGTTTTCAAACTTACTAAAGCTCTTTATGGCCTTAAACAAGCACCTAGAGCTTGGTATGAAAGACTAAGTTCTTTTCTTTTGAAAAATGATTTTACTGTTGGACTGGCAGATCCAACACTCTTTAAGAAAACTGTGAAAAATAATGTTTTGTTGGTTCAAATTTATGTTGATGATGTAATTTTTGGATCAACCAATAAAATTCTTTGTCATGAATTTTCAGAATTAATGCAAAAAGAATTTGAAATGAGTATGATGGGAGAATTAAATTTCTTTTTGGGTCTTCAAATATTTCAAATAGATTTTGGAAATGTTTTAAATCAATGCAAATACATTACTGATTTACTTAAGAAATTTGGACTTGAAAACAGCAAGCCATTTACAACTCCTATGTGTACTAATATAAAACTTGATTTGGATGAAACTGGAAAATCAGTGGACAACAAGTTATATAGAGGTATGATTGGTAGTTTGTTATATCTTACTGCTAGTAGACCAGATATAATGTATTCAGTATGTCTTTGTGCTCGATTTCAATCAAATCCCAAAGAATCCCATTTAACTGCTGTTAAAAGAATTTTTAGATATTTAAAAGGTACTATTTATCAATCTCTGCTTTATCCAAAAACCTCTGATTTTAATTTAATTTCATATTCAGATGCTGACTTTGGAAGCTGTAGATTAGATAGGAAGAGTACTTCAGGAACATGTCACTTTTTAGGGAAGTCTTTAGTATCATGGTCTAGTAAGAAACAACACTCAGTTGCCCTGTCAACAGCCGAGGCAGAATATGTGTCTGCAGGTAGTTGTTGTGCACAGGTGTTGTGGATGAAAAACACTCTTATGGACTTTGGATTAAATTTCAATAATACACCTATTTTATGTGATAATACTAGTGCAATTAATATTTCAAAAAATCCTATTAGTCATTCTAGAACTAAGCACATTGATATAAGACATCACTTTTTAAGAGATCATGTGTTTAAAAAGGATATATTTTTAGAATTTGTAAATACAGAAAATCAATTAGCAGATATTTTTACTAAACCACTTCCCACGGCAAGGTTTGAATTTATTAAGGGGGAGTTAGGTTTATTTAATTTTAAATAGTTTTTTTTAAATCTTATTCTGTTTTCGAATTCTGCTTAATTTCTGTTTCCCGCTATAAGTAATTTTATTTTGTTTTAAATAAAAGTAATGATTAGTGATTACACGGGAATCAAGGCTGTCAGAACCGTTTCACCTTCTAAACTGCTTCACCTTTTTCGGAAACCCTTTCGAAAACCTAAAACCGCACATCTGCTCCAAAACCCCTTTCTGAATCTTCAAACCCTAAACTTACGAACCTTCAGAAATCGTTGTTGGAATGGCAAAGACTAAGCGTCCAGATGAAGCCGAGAGAAGTGCTGCAAAGAAACCTAAGGTAGTTAGTCGGAAAATACTGCAAGGTAAAGTCATAGATTTAGAGTGGCTGTTTGAAACTAATTTACTGTTGAAGCAAGCGTTGTCGTTTCAAAGCCTTGAGCAAGCTTTTAATAGTGAAAATTCTGAGTTTCTATATGAGGCAGAAATGAGACATTTCTTTAGAACTGTTCAGTTTAGCCTTGGAGATACAGAGGATAGTTTATTGTCTCAAATAGAGGATAAGGACTTTTCAATATCATCTGTAGAGATAAGTCAAATTCTTAACTGCCCTCATGAAGGAGTTTTTCATTTCGATTTACGGAATATTGGAGATTCTGTACATAAGTTTGAAGACATTATGCCTTTTCTGTTTGGAACCAAAGTGATAAAGAAGATGTTTATTAAGGATTTGGATCCTGATCAGAAAATTTTGGTAAAATTTGTTCAGACTGGTTTAGCACCAAGAATGGCTGAGATGGAGAAAATCCTATACCCTGACATGTACATAATGTATCTTCTGATGTGTGATATTAAGTTTAATTTTCCTCGGTTTATGATAAGATATCTGAGTTACTGCTGTCAGAGTGAAGCAAGAATGACCTTTTTCCCTTATGGAAGGTTCATTTCTTTGTTTTTTTTTAAAAGAGGAATGATCAGATTGGTAGATGCTGGGGTGAAATGTCACCACAGTAATGTTTTTAATGCTGGAACTTTGAGGAAAGTAGGATACTTCTAGAGCACAGTTAAAGGAAAACTCTTACCTGTTGGAGATGAGGAAAACTCGGAGAGTGCTCAGGCTCAACCGGCTAAGTCCAAGGAGGGACAAGCAGAATCAAGAGTTAGTACAGTGGCAAGGAGAATTCGTTTTGAGATGGAGGAAGTTGAGGAAGAGAGAAGTCAAGAAGGACTTCAATCTAGAAGGAAGAGGTCAATTGATGAAGAAATTATCTCTCCTTCCTTGAAATCCTCTGAACCGTTATTTTCTTATACATTTGTGAGAGAAGCTGTTGTGGAGCAGACTGCACCGATAGAGGAACTAGCAGCTCAAACAGAAACTCAAAAAGAACCTCAATCTACTGCTGTGGCTGTTGAAAAAGTAATTCAATAAGAAAAACTTATAGAGGCAGTGCCTGGTGAAGAAGTGGCCCGACCTCAAGATTTACATGAAAATATTGTTCTTGACCAATCAGTAGAAGTCAGAGAGACTACTGTTCGTGATGAACATACTTCTGAAGCTAATACAGAGGTACTTCAGGAAGATTTTTCAGTGGAAGAGTTTCAGGCTTCAAAAGATAGTTCAGTGGATCAACCTTGTCAGGACAAGGACAAAGAACAGTCAGATGCAGATTCCTTACCACTTGCCCTGCTTCATCAACCTAATTCTAGACATGATAATCGAGCACAGGGTGCCCCTGATTCAAGAAAAGAAGAAGTTGTTGAGTTGTACAAGCATATCTCTCAGTTAGAATCTGAGAATGTTAGTCTCAGAAATTCTCTGAACTTAGAGCAGTTGAAGTTTCAGAAGCTGAAAGAATGTACTGTTTCAAGACAGGAAGTAGATTTGTTTAAGACTGATATGCTGCATGTTGTTGATCAGTTAAAATCAGAGATGGTAAAGAAAGATGATTTGTCTGAGTTGAAGATTTACATGGAGAATAAATTTGAGTCTGTTGCAAACAGTGCTGTAAGTGGATCAGGTTCTTCACCTGATTTGATTCGGAAATTTCAAGCAATTACTGTAGCAATGAGAAATATGAGTGACAGATTATACGATCTTCAGTGTAATAGTGCCCCTTTATCAGTTTTGCTAGATAATCAGAGATTTTTAGTGGATCAGTTGACATCTGGAGAGCAACCGATTAGGATTCTTTTGAATCAGTTATCAGAAAAACTGGCTCTTTTTGTTGAAAAAGAAGAAAGAATGCATGAGTTTTTCAGAGTTAATTTGATTGAAGATATTCATATGACTCAAGAGAAAAGAGATCTTATCATCAAGTTAGGAGATGGGATGATGAAGAGGCTCAGAGAACAATTTACAGAGATAAAGACCGCAATTCAAAGGAGCTAGACACCTTTTTCCCTGTCTTATCTATGAACCTTGATTCCTCTGTATATCACAATCGTTTATATATAACAGCTTGTGAATGAAAATTCTTTTCTTACTTTTTTTTTTGTTTTTTTGTTTATTGATTTATGATTGAGTTATCCAGTATAACAAATTCACTTATTCATACACAGTTAATTATAGCATTTACTTATAGTTCAGTGAAATATTGAATGTGTTCAAATCCGTAATTTTTCATTCTTTTTGATATCACAAAAAGGGGGAGAATTTGGATAAACACAACATTTAAATTCATTTGTTTCCTATGAAGAAATTTGGATATATGGGAGAATTTGGATATATACGACATTTATCTTTTATCTATTTTTAGCTGAAAATTTATTTTTATGGGGGAGAAATTTTATTATAGTTAAATATTGTTTTAATCCTTTCAAAATTCTAAAATTTTATAAAACTAATTTTTCAATAAAGATTGAAATTAAATTAGTTCTATTATTTTATGGGTTTTGTGATCATCAAAAAGGGGGAGATTGTTGAGCAATGTATTGTTTTCAAACAATTCAAAATAATGTTTTTTAAAGGGGGAGATTATTTTAAATAATACTCTGTCTCTTTATGATGATTTTGATGCTCACAAATACCCTTAATTATTTACTAATTATTTCATTGAGTATTTTGCAGGAATTTATTTTATTTTATTTATTTATTTCATATAACGAGATTTCATACTTCATTTATTCCGAGATCAATTTTAGCGTGTTCTGGAATCACTGTAGCACGAGATCAATTTTAGCGCGTTCTGGAATCACTGTAGCGCGAGATCAATTTTAGCGCGTACTGGAATCACTGTTCATACCCTACATTGATGAACGTAACGTATGGATGAAAAGTTTACTTTTTATGTTAAAAGAAACGTATGGTTAAGGAACCTTACGTTATTTTGAAACGTATGGTTTATGAACCTTATGTTGTTGAAAAGTATGGAAGAAGAACATTACATTTGGAAGGAACCTTACGTTTTTGTTGTTGGACAAGTATGGAAGAGAAACCGTACGTTAGTTTTCAGTGTTGAGTTTGTTTCTCAAAAGTATGGATCATCAACCTTACTTTTATAATCAACCGTACGTTCTTTGGAGAGTTGAAGCAAAACAAAGTATGGATGATCAACCCTACGTTTGAATGCTGAAGAGAAAGTATGTATGTTCAACCTTACGTTTTGAACCTTACGTTCTGAACCTTACGTTTGTGAACCATACGTTTGTGAACCCTACGTTTGGAGCCACGTCATCAACCCTATGTTTGGCGTTGGGATATTTTTGACAGACGATATTTCCTTTTGCATTGGTCAAACAGGTGGATTATTAAGCGGATTTCGAGCCGATTCTTAAGTACGACTTTGACTAAATCAAAGACGATTTTCAACGGATTAATGATTGATTTAAACGGAGCTTTTTATGCCGATTCTTCAGGGGAGTTACAAAGGCTCTGTTATTTCATTTAATATCTCGAATCTAAAGGAGATTTTCATGGATCTATTTATGCGGAAGATTTTCCAAGATTTGAATATATATGTTCTATCTTGGAAACTTCGGATATATATATACACAGGAAAGTGTATGAAATATAGATTGATCTTTTAACGAGCAAGAAACAGAGACTGTGTGAAGGTGTTCTTTTCTGGTGTTCGAGAAGAAGTGTAAAACCTTTATTACCGAAGGAAGATCTTGATAACAGATTCACGTGTTCTACATCGACTATCTGTTGTGAATCTACTGCTGCTGAAGTTGTGAAGTTTCTTGTAATATCTATTGCAACTGGATCGACTCAGAACTGTTTTGATTACAGATCTTTATTTTCTGAAGACGACGATCTATCTACTATCAATTGCATTCTGTTGCAATTGTGAAGAACAACTGGAGAAGTGTTTTCTTTATCGAAACCCTTTTTATTTTTGAGTGATCAGCTTCTCGTTCTAAGCTGTGTGGGTTCGTGTTTGAACCAGGAAGGCTGTGTTTGCCTGAAACTTGTAAAGGTGTCAACTGCCTGTACTCAGTTGTGAACAGGTCTGTGGAAACGAGGACCAGATAGTGAAAATCGCCAAGCTCGTGTATTTGAGCGTTGGTGGAGTGGAATAGGGGCTTTCTGTTCCCCGAACCACTATACATCCGTGTGTTCATGCTTTTACTTTTTCCGCTGCATATTTAATCGTGCTAAAGCATAGTGGACAGAATTTGTCTAAATTGAAGAGACTGTAATAATTTTGAAAAGACACAATTCACCACCCCTCTTGTGTGTAATCCGTAGATTCAGATCCAACAAAAAAAACATAAGAAATAGTGATCTCAGATGCTCAGTAATGGTAAACAAGGGAGATATCAACATAACATGAGTATATTGGTATGATAACAATAGAATAAGATTTGAACACCATAATCTGCATGTCATAGTTTATTAACATTATTCATGGGATAAATAGTGGTAGATCATAAGAACTGAATAAAAATAGAAAAAAATAACATGATATATGGGGTCATAAAATTTACATAATACATATATTATTTCCATACATGTAATAAAAGAAATTAATTCCTAAAATAGTCGTGTATCATTTAAAAAAATGTCATAGTTGAATGGTTTCACTCCCCAACATATTATAGTATCCAAATTTCACTTCCAAAACTATCATAGAAGAAAATTTTTATTACTAAACTCGTTTCACTCCCCATTCTAGCCCAATTTATCTAATTAGATGTCAATATTTACCTATTTAATTAGAGACAGTTGTTGGTCCCCACATTCCTTGGTTATAATGTTACTATCATCCATAGTTATAATAAAACCATCATCACATAATGTAAACCATGAAAGTGTATGCCAAATGATCTTAAGAAATTTATCATTTTAGATCCCATGAATATAAATGGTTTTTATAAACATTTCATCATTACATAGAAGGTGAAAATTAAATGATTTTCATAAAAGTTTCAACATTTTATCATTGTATAAGCCTGGGAAAATAAATAATTTCCATAAAAAATTATTATAAAAATAACCCCTATAAAGAAATAAAAAGAATCATATCATTGGTTGATAACCCTATTAAATCATATGCAACATCAAATGATTTTATTCTAGAGGGAAAAATATTTTGAAATATCACATGAAACCTGACATGTGGAAATAATACATTTCCCTGTTAAATAAAAAAATTTAAACAGAAGGCAATTTTATAAATTTTAAGAAAATAATTTTCTAACAAAAAAATATCCATATTAACTTTTCATATTATAACTAAGTCATTGATAGATCAAGAAAACGAATAATACCATTCATTTCAAATATTTTAATACAAATATGTCTATCATATTCTGTACAAAGAAATAATTACCTCATTTTAAAAATGTCAAGTAGATTCCATTTCTTTTTGTAAAAATTAAATCGTTTAAAAAAATAGAATTTAAAAATATTTGGATACTATTAAAAATATCCTTAATAAATTTTTAGAAATCCCGTACATGGATGAAAATGTATATCTGAACAAATTGGGAAGTGAAAACTTTTTTTTATAAAAAAAATTCATTTAGACTCTAGAATCTATAAAGAATGTAAAGTTAAATAAAAAAATTATTTTCATCAAATAACCATATTATAAGAAAATTAATGTGTTTAAACAGTGGTATATCATATTATCTCAACATTGTAATCATAATAATAAAAATTCATGATAAACAAAATGATTCTAAGATAAATACTTTATCACATTGATAACATTTGAATAATAATCCCTATTAAAGGAGAACCAAATATGGATTTTTATATCCCATAAAATTCATGTTAATAATCATTTAATACATTCATATTCAATATATACAAAAAATAAAATAAAAAATTTGTTACTATGGAATGTGACTTACCAAAAAAAAGTAAAAACAAATCTCCTTACATTATGTTTATACTTCTATCATAAATGTGAAAAATATCATTAATATAAAATATAGTTTTATTATAAATCTATTAATGAACCATACTCATATGTATAAAAAATATTTGAGTTACCAATAAACATTAATTACCCATTTATTAAAAAAATTAATGATAAAATCACGTTTCTAGTAACAACTTCTTCATTTTTCATGTAGGATTTCACTTGGTATTTTCATCATTTTAATTTCATAATGGATAAATAATCTACATAATTTTAATCATTGTATAAAAATAATATATATTTATTTATTTATTTATTTATTTAAACTAATACATAAATGATAGAGATATAAATGGAATTAAATCATTCATGGAGATGGTAGGTCGTACGCACGCATGAACAATGTTTCAATTTTCTTGATGAAAAATGGGAATCAAGATGAATAATATATGATCATTAAATTTTTATATTTTATGTCATATATATCACATATTATTAATAATATTATTTTTATTTCCTTCTATGTAATGTTTATGTGAATAAAAATCACATCACTTCGTGAGGCTGTAGTCTGCAATACACATGAGGGACATTATTGTATTCCTACAGAATGGAATTGAAGAAGATGAATTTTTTATTATAAATCTAGAAATATATTTATATCATGATTATAATATATATATTTTAAATCTATATTTATATCCACTCATTAGTGGTTGTGATGGAAAAAATAATCACATTAGTTTCTGTGGCAGTAGTCCATCATAAAAATGATATTCAATTTTATTTCGATTATGTGGATGTGTATGTTGATGTAGGTAATTCCATTAACATAATAATATTACATAATAGGGAATAATATTTTTTTATATCATCGCTTTTTTATATTTTAATGTTGTATAATATGAAATAAAAAACACTAGTTTAAGAATATTTCCTCATCTTCGAAGAACTTATTCATGTTTATACCTACAACCATATTAGGAGGGTTTAATAACAAAAATAATGAGTCTAGAATTTTTGGAGATATTTAAGGAATAAATTTTTTTATTTATTGGGAGATTTAATGGATTCAGGATTTTTCAAAAGGATATGAGAGGGTTTCACCTTTATAGGTGGGGGATATGTCACTGTTCAGATTTAATAAAAGCAATAACGGTGTACCCATGTTTGAAAAAAAAATAAAAAATTTAAAAATGGGTTATTATTGAAAAATATAGTTTATAAGGTCTATCTATGGACATGAAATGGTATCTGGGAATATATTTAGGTCATTATAACTCTTATCATATTTTATAACCTCATGTTAACCTATTTTTTCCTTAACTAATGTAATTAATTCTTACCCTTCTTAATATTCAGATCAATAAAAAATTAGTATAACTTATTATATAAAAATTATTATTCTTATTCAAAATATTGAAACAATTTTTATAAATTATATTGAGATAATTGAAAAAATTTAATTAAAAATTAAACTAATAGACGAGACGAAAAAATTGGTTTCCATAGAGAAAATTTTGATAAATATATAATGATTTAATATCAATAGTCAAGATAAATTTTGTTATAATTATTCAAATTGGTTTAATAATAACATAATTGAACTGATTTTAATTATAAAATATTTTTTAATCAATATGTATCTTTCTAAATGCCTTAAAATAAAAGTCATTTTTCAATATAAATCATCATTTTTCCCCATTAACTGAGAAATTAATTTTTCTATAAAGTTCTAAAAAATTTATTTAAGATAAATTCAAATTTTTATTCCATGAAATAATTTAATTTTTTTAAAAAAAATTATCAAATATTTTTAAAAATTAAATATATTCATTGTTTATAAAAATAAATAAAATAATTATCAACAATTCAATTATATCCAAAACATATAATGACATTAGTTAAAATTCAATACATATTTAGAAGTATATTTTATTTTTCTAAAACCATTATTCATAATTTTCCAAATTTATTTATTAATATTAAATCCACAAAATTTACTTGCTAGATTATAATGACCATGTATAAATAATAATATTTATCATATATCACAGTTCGTTAAAACACATTGTTGTGTGTAACACATGCTATTAAAGAAATTAAATGTATTTGAACAAATCATATAATATTTAGGGGTTACAATTATTTTTTACCAAAGATGTTACTTATATTTTTATTGGTGTTTCTTCTTTTTTAAACATCCAAATTGTATAAATAATCACATAATAGAATGGAAAAATAAATAAGGGGAAATTTTACTCACAATATATCATATGAAGAATCTCTTTTATAGTATTTTTATTCATGGTATACTGAACCATAAATTTTTTAAATTATGTAACTATGGGAGGTCATATGAAATTTAGTGTGATTTGTCTAATAGTGTGATATCTCAATACATTAAAATTTTATGTTCATAACAATGTTAATTTGAATTCATTGATTCTAAAGGTTTATTTAGTGGATAGAATTATTGATATTTTTATTTTATATTGTAATAATGTGTAAATTAAATTAGATAAACCCACCAAGATTAATGAAAGAAAAAATATAGAATTAAAAATTTTTTAAATGAATAATTATATGGGGTTCAAACCCATTGATATGTGTTGTAGTTCACTCTATCTATTTTGTAATTTATACAATAATCCATATAGTTAAACTATTATGTTTGGTATTTTTATAATTAATTTATTCATTATCCCTTATTATTCTATCATTTTTGACAACAATCATGGAGTTGAAATAGTAAATGCCTCTTGTTACAAACTATTAGATCCAAAAATTTAATTTAATTTAATTTCATGAGTTGTTCAAGAAACACACACACATATATATATTTATATATATATTTGCATGTTTTTTATTAAAATAAATCAATTTTTCCTTTACTCATATTTTTTCCTTTAAAAATATATGAAAATTTCATTTCACAAATTTAATGAATCACATACACATATAGTGGTTTTTTAATTCATGAAACTTATCAATAGTCCATTTTTATTACTCATTATTACACGTCTTTATATTTTAATTGATTTCAATTCCAAATAAGTAATGTCGATGTGAATTGAGAAAGGGAAAATAGTTATATTACTCAAACATCCATCAATGTAGGGTATTATTATACTATAGTAAGAGATAAAATTGACATTATTTATGATATTGTATTTAAATTTATATTTTCTTTATGTTTGATAGGGTTTATTTTGGTCATGGACTGAAATTTTACAGTTTCCAATATACGTTTAGAAAAATAAACAATATAATATAGAAATAAAAAAAATGTAAGACATGATAAATTCACATTACATAAATTATAAGGGCATGATTACTTTTTATCACTTTTTGAATATAAATAGTTGGGATGAAACTTTACCAAAGTATAGTGTTTATAATTAAATGATAATAGATTTTTATAACTACCAATCTCGAGAAAATCATTAAAAACCATAATATCTATATCTGAAGAAGATATTCAATGGTTTAAGGAGAATATTAAAGGAGGAAAATCTTAAATTCTTTACCATTGAATGATTTTATATAATTTAATCCATTTTTAAAAATAAATTGTTCATATTTTTGAAAATTTATTTATTCTATTCATTAAAACATAATTAAAATATAATTAATTTAGCTTTATAAATTAATATCTTCAAATTTATTTATTTTGTTTTTAATTATTATATGGGTTTCTTATGGTTTTTTATTTTTATTTTCACTATTTTTTCATTATAGATCTATACTCTATGGGTTAGATGAAACCCTATTTTATCATATGAATCCCTTCATTCCTCAACTAGTGTTAGTTAAAAAGTGGTTCTTTTGGTATTTGGAATTGCTTTTCATTCTGTTTGTACTTGTGATTTTTGATTTCAAATATTTTGAGACGAATTCATGTAACAGGTCTTTTTATTCCTTAATTCCCCATCCTAATGGGTAGAGTTTTTTGGTATGTAGTTATTGATTTACTGGGATTATTTTTAAGATATATCATTTTGTTCATTAGAACATTCTATGTATGACAATAACATGGATATAGTGTGGATTATTATATTATAATTTTAAATTAAATTCATGGATGAATTTTTCCATTTAGGAATACATTTGAGTGATCTAGTATGATTCATTTTCCATTTATATTGAATTTGTGTGATCGGTTGTCTGGATGTTGAGAATCTCACCCGCAATCACATATTTATATTCATGTTGTGTGACTTATAGTTTGTAGGATAGGTTTATTCTAATAATATAGCTTATAGTTTCTAATTTTAGGTTGTGGTCCATTACTCATTTTTTCATTTCAATTACTACATTTGAGCACTCCTTCAAATGTTTTGTTTGTTTGTTGATATATGTATTATATATATTGGAACTCCATCACTTATTATAATGGAGCATGTTGTAGTCTAATTAATAAAAACACATATCTTATCTGGTGGAGATGGATTTTAGTACATAAAAATATTATTATGTGATTCCCATATGTTCTTAATAGATAAGAGAGGTTTGGATCGGGGTTTTATGAGTTCAATTTTATGGGTAATATGTTGTGGATGATGGAATGGTATTTTTTGATCATTTTTTCTCATTTAAATATTATATAAATATTTTTATAGTTTTCGTATTTTATTTTTCAAAACTATTGGATGATGATGATCATTCAAAGGAGTTCCTCATGGATGGTTCATTAATCGGTGGGGGATGACAGCGGTTTATTTAGTTTGTTCACTAGATTCTCGTAAATATTTTGATGAAAATTTTAATTTCTTATAGGGAATTGATGGTAGTGATTTTGATATACTAGTGTAAAGGTTAATATAATATTATGTTGGTGTGATCAAATGATCAAGGAACAATGGGGTTTTTATTTGATCAATTAGATTGCTACCTTGTCAATCCTTTTCAGCCAATATATGTCTCAATATAAATATTGAGATTTCTTGTTATATTTTATTTTGGGTTTCCATAGAGATCCAAGGTTATGGATTTTGTTTATCCTCTATGAAATTAATATTAAAATTAATTCTCATTAGATATGCATCATGGATATTATGTATCTAGTATCAATGATTTTTTTCTCTTTGAAACATATATTTTTGGTGGGATCTTTTTATTTTAGTATATAGTTTTGTTTGAGGTCATATAAATTCATTATATTGTTGAAAAATATTTCATTTTTTAGATATATTATAGGGATCGTCATCCAATAGAGGTGGTATATTTATTACAATTTTAACTAAATTTACTTTATTTTTCTATATGTATATTCTCTTATAAACAAGATTTTTAAAAAAAAATTATTTTTTTTATAATAATGTGAATTTATTTTAAAAATCATAATTTTCATATTAATGATATAAGGTATCAAAAAATATGATTTGAAATAAACTTTTTTTTCAATACCATCCACAAGACACAAGACCTTTGGTTTTATCATTAGATTACAACATATAAATTTAAAAAACTACATTCACTATAATAGTTGTAACTAGTGTTACTTAATATATAACAATATAGGGTAGTATCACAATCAAGATATTTTAGATATTATATACTAATAGGATTGAAAAATATATAATATATATTTTTATGATGAAGAAAACAATATAAAATAGAATATAAATGTCAAAAGAACTAATATAAAAATATTAATTATTTTATATGATTTTAGGAAATGTGTGTATATATATATATATATGGGTTATGAATATATAATTGGTTGTATTAAAATTAGAAGGGTATGTTAATTTTGTTATCTGACACTTTGAAATTAGGCCATTGTAGTAATAATGTAATAAATACGAATACACTAGTTCAATAAAATAAAATATATAATTTTCTAAATTAAAATTATCAATGATTAATATTTCATATTTATAAATGTATATTAATTTAATTTAATGAATTATTATTATAATAAAGGAATGAATTATTAAAAATAAATTTATAAATTTTTTCGGTCAAACAAATGATATTGAAATAAAACAATATTTCTATCTAACAAATATACTATTTAAATATTTAAAAAATTATAATTATAAAATTGATTTATATTGATAATAAACTCATCAAAATTATCTAATTTTGAGTTTTTTATAATTTTATTATACAATAATGTTTTTGGGAAAATACTAAAAAACGTGATGAATATTTAGTAATCATTATAAAATTATTATGATTCAAAAATTATGTAATCATTAATATAATTAAATTTTTGACACAAAATGTTATAATTTCATAAAAAAATTATTTTAAATAATTTAATCTATTCAAATTCATAAAATGAACTTTTCATATTTCAACATTTAAATAAGGTCATAAAATAAATTTCTTTGTGAATAAGAGAATTTTTCAAAGAAAAATATTATTAAATAGTGGATCTAGTTTGTTAGGAAAATAACAAATAAATTAATTCCATAAATTTAAAAAATAAATTGTTTAAAACTGTGGTTATTTCAATGGTTATTCAATTCCCACAATAAATATTTGTAAGACTTAAAATATAAAATTAATAAAAAAATTATTTTTTTATCTATGAAATCCCACCCATTGTCTAATTTTTCCTCACACCAAAATTATTGTGTTTGGTTCTCCAATAATATTCCATCTCAAGATTCCATACATGGAGTTGTTAATGTTCTATGGCGTTATTTAACAATATTTTTGATGAATATTTTCATGGTAAGGTTTCTTCATTTCATATATTCATTTAGTTGTATAATTCTTTCAATTAATTTTAATTTCAATGTGAAATGTTATAATACATGTTTTTTAAAATTTTATTATTGAATTATAAAAGATTGATCACTATTCTTTATGATTATCAAACCACCATATTCCATTTTTATGCATAAAAATTTTCATACCAATAAAATAAATATTTGAAATAACCTTGTATACCATGTATTTTTAATTTTATTGTTGTTTTACTTCTATGAGGTAGAATTTTTATATGGGGAAATCTTTTGGATGTTGATGGCAGAGAATCCCATGGGACCCATGTGTTTTAAACTAAATTTTTCTTATAGTTTCAGCTTCGCCATAAATGTATAACAATAATATGTCTATCCTTAATCATATTTTTAATCCTTAATGTATATCAAATATACAAGACACCAGACAATAATTTTTAGAGGGGATTTATCAATCATTTCATTGGTATCCAATAAAAAAAATTTATTGTATCCATCGACATTTTATTATTCTAGTTGGTGTTCGTATTAGTGGTAAGCACCCCATAATCCTATATGAAAATGGGGGTTCAAAAATCATTGAGCGTAGGCACTGTAGCAGCACTTTTGTATACTGTGGCAGCAGAGTCATTGTAGCAACAATGAGCACTGTAGCGGCAGAAGGTCACAGGAGAGGCGGCATGGTACTGTAGCAGTGGCAGGTACGGTGAGGTACTGTAGAAAGCGGTATTGTAGAATTACTATTCACAGAATGGGCCGTGAGCCAAATATTTGGGCCCACGGACCATGTAATGGGCTAAATGCCCTCTAAGACATCAGGATATGTAGTGGGTCTCCCTCTACCCAATTAAAAAAGGTATTTTCTTTTCTTTAATAAAAAATGAGGCTTTGTCTCCATCCTTTTTTAAAAAATGGACCATTTATTATTAATAACCATTTACCATGGAAGTACATTATCTTTTTCATAATTATAATTCTTCTTATAAGGGTGTGTTACATTTTTGTGTGACTATTCTATTGTTTATAAGAAGATTTTTTTTTATTCACATAGATAGTGTTTTAATCCCATTGAATGGAAAAATATTGATATTTTTAATATATATTATACATATAAGGATAAATATAGATTACATATACATGAACATGTAACTTGTGCCTTATGGAAAAGTGTGTATCATATTAATTATCCAATCCCTTCCTATGATTGATATATTAGACTTGTTATGTGATGAGTGGGACGTATAATTATATATCCCCACGATCCGTTACTATGAAAAATTAGATAAACTATACTGGGAATGTGGTGCATATAAACAATATTACATATGATATCTTGATGGGTTCTTTAACAGTATAGGTATAATGTATCACATTATGTATTCCAGCACTATCAGATCAATTATATAGATCCATGTATTATTTATTTCTGTTTTAACATAACTATGGATATATTATCCACATTTTATAAATTATAAAAAACAATTCATGACATATTATGTTGTCATGAACAAACCCAAATACATAGGTATCCTGATACCTGATCTAGAACCAACATATCTGGTAGAGTGTTTCTGATCCAAATTTTTTGGAGACTAGCATCAAGAATCATACTAAGAAAGGGTGGGAGTGGTTGGTCAAAATGTATAGTGGAAGAAATATATTCATGTCAGTTTTCTCAAAAGAAAACTCCATAGTGAGAATAGTTCCAGAAGTCAAACAAGGATAAAACCCAAAAGTACAACACAATAGTACCAAAAATTACAAGGTAAAATAGACCTAGGCCCAATGGATAAAACACTATATGACCATATATTCAATGTGGTTCATTCTTCTTACTCAAATTAGGAAATATAGTATTTACAATCACCTGAGTTAAAAGGTGTTGTTTGAGCTAAAACCCAAGTAGTGTCTCTCCATGACTTCCATAATAAGATCCCACATTACATATACCAAATAAATCTTTCAAATTTTTAATAATACGTGAAGAGATGTATGAGTGAATATTTAAAACAAAAATTATTTTTGTTTCAATTAATATAATAATTTGAAATAATGTCTTATTAAACATTTTATATAAAATATATATATAAATTCATAAGTTATATGAAAAACATTTTTACAAATAATAGAATTTATATCGAAATAATAAAAAATGAAAAAATTGGTTATCTGTTAAGGGGTATGATAGTTCAATGTTATGGGATCATCACAAACTCATATAGTTATAAAAATAGTGTGTACCCACATCCCTCTGGAATGTGTCCAAACATGACCAACCAAGATCCCACTGGGGATTAGTTCTGAAAAAAGGATTTTGTTAGAGTTGTAAAGAATCAAAAACTTCCTAGGGAAATCCCAACATAGCATGTTCGTCCCCAATAACTCACTAACTACCTAGGATTTCATGTTACCAAACAATAATATTTTCAAATATAAATAAATAACGGTAAAATTATTTCAAAACCATTGAAAATATAATTTCACGATTTCCAATTTCAATATAAAAATATCAATTTAAAAAAACAATGGTTTTCAATAAATTATTGCATTTTTTGGATAAAAAAAACAAATGTACTTAGAAAAAAATTTAATAAAATTTTCCCTTATACAAATTTCATATCAATTTCATAACTTTCATAACTTTCATCAAATTTTAAATCACAAAACAAATATACAATTTAATTTTATTTTGTAATTTTCTGAAAATATCCTACCAAATGAATTTCAATTCCAATTTCAAACTAATATGTTTTTTATCAATATAATTGAATTAAATCTAAATAATAAATAAATTAAACGTTAAATTAATTGAAAAAATGTATATATAAACACCTAACTTTGATCACATGATCATGTATGAAAATGCCCACAATGGGAAACTCTAATGAAGAACAGTAGAATTAGAGATCCAAGAATCAAAACAGTATTCAAGATCTAAATTAATGGAATTTTTTATCTATAAACAATAAGTATTTATAAAAAACCCAAATGAGTAATGAATAGTATTAGGAGTGACATAGAACGAGAGAATAACCCTTTCTAGAGGAGAATCATTCGATGTCCTCTGATCTTTAGTACTCTTTAAAACTGGTTTAGTGAAACAAAAATGGGTCTTTTAGAGCTTCCAGGATCTAGGATTTCATTCCAAGAGTATTTGGACTAGATCTATTTGTAAAAACAGGGTTCAAGAATTTTTTTTAATAATTATATGGAATTAAAAATTATTCTCTTCACATTTTGCTAGGTAGGGCCACATGGTTAGACAAACCCTTCACCCTAACCATGCACCCATCTCACAGGGTTCATGGTTTCTATTAGGAGGTCCTATATCATTATAAATCATGATATATCCATGAAAAACTAGAATATTTTCCTTTTCACCATATCCCCAGGGTGGTAATATGGTTTTGGAAAACTTTGAGACAATAGTGCACAACATAGAAATGTATAAAAAAATTCATCATTCTTCCAGAAACAAACTGAGAAGAACCCCACTACCACCTAAAGAATTTAAAAAAAGAGGGTTTAAGAGTACCTATAAATAGAAACAAGAAGTTACAACCACCCCACCATAGAAACATTTTATAACTAGATATCATATAAAGAAGTATCCATTTCAAAAATATGAGGCCACTTTACTCTCATCGGTGACTCTCTCTACCATGTCTCATGACAATGATAACTATGTATCTATAGCACTCAAACCAATGGTATATTCTTCTCATGATGTGCCATCGTTTTATAATCAACTATCTGGAATTGATGCTCAATCATGGATAAATGATGCTCAACATCATGATCACTCCATCATATAAACTGATAAGGATCAAAAAGATAAATTCACAGTTTCAATACATGTATCATGTTATGTATTTATGTCAAATATGGAAGTAGTTATAAATGATAAGGCACTTTTACGAATTTATCAGCAACCAAAAATGGTCCCATAACATGGGTAGATATATTACCTTCCATCCCAAGTCATCGATGTCCCAACCCAAGTGATAATTTCAAGAACACCTTGTCAAAAAAATGAAAATTATAGCAGTCTATAGTGATGATCAGAACATGATTTATACCAGCTTTATTCCATCAACATTTTATGATGAATCAACAAAATAAATATTATCTTCTCTTGAAACATGTTCAGTCTATCAAAGGAACCTTCACCAATCTCCATCCAGTATAATTTATATTTACAAGGAAGGAAATACACAACCTCGAAATGAGAAATCCTAAGTGGAGTCTTGTAAACAATATTATAGGAAAACTCAACCATTTATAAATGGTCATCCCAAAATCCACTAAAAATGAGGATTTTGGGATGAAGAATATCCTCATTTATCGTTATATCTCACTCTCTCTGTCCATCCTAATATGGATGGAAGGTCATACTCAAATAAACTAGAGATCACCCTGCCTCTAGGAGTAATGTCCCCACGTGATATGAAGAACAATGATTTCTATTAGTCACTATAGAATATGAAACCCCATGAAAATGAAAAATATCTATCGCATAGAGGTTTTCCACCTTATAAACGTTAGTTGTAACAAAAATTAGTAATAATTGAACTGATTGGTTAGCCTATTGATCAAAACCCATATCTCATTCCTCTTTACCTGTGTACAATGAAACCCCCATAAAAATTAAATTTAAATTTCATCCCACTTTCATTTTGGAACTAGAAGTGGATGAAGCTAACCATATGGTTTGTGGTTCTTTACCATGACCTGTTGTAAGTATAACAATGAGTGTTAGAGTATGAAATGACCTATTTCATAAGTGGCCACTAGAATCATCATTGTATTTCATACAACGTCATTTTGGTTCATGGGTGCACTACCCACTATGAATTTTGGAAGTCTAAGATAATCACTTTCTATACAAATAATTTTACAAAAATGTGATTTTTGTAACACTGAATCCACTCTATAGATGATGAAAAATCAGAAATGGACTCTCCACCATAAAGATATTCTTTAATTATATAGACTTATTTATCAAGATGATAGTCCTAAAGATTCAACTAGATAAGTGAAGAGTTAAATATAACATTGTTCATGGAATCCTTGGACCCATATTTCAAAAATACTCTATAAAACTGTGAAGAAATAAAATTATGTTTGACCCTTCCGATGAACCATTCAAGACCTTGGATGGGGGTTTCCTACTCAAATCATTGGTGATTATATTCACTTTCCCTGGCGTCAACGTGATGTCAAAGTGAAATGATTAGAGTTACTCTGCCCAATTCACACGAAATATATTTAAATCCTTTCGATAAAAGATATAACTGATAAATTTTTTTTGATTGATGGTAAAACATTTTTAGAAAAGGAAGTTACCCCAACTCTTAAGAACATGGATCATAGGTATGTGTTCAGGCTCTGAGGTAGGATAATTCTTCTCATATTGCCTAAAATAATGAGATCCACAGTCCACCACCTGATCTAATTTCCTTAGAATGTATCCCAAACCCAAACCTTATGCATAAAGGAAAACATCATATCTATGTCTGACCTTTGGAAGAGACAACACCAATGTAGTACTCGAAATACATTTACGGTAAAAAAGAAAAAATTTATTTATCATTTCAAGAAAACATCACCACCTTCTAAGTAAGAGAGGGAATCAACGAATCTAACATTGATAAGTCAATTAAAAATCATCTATAATACTTATCTATTTACAAGAAGTTCCAAATGTTGAAAAAATTACTTGGTTACTCTTAATTCATAAGTGATATTACCTTTACGGGGTCAACATATATATAATGTTCCAACACCATGTGTCCCAAAAAAATTAACTTCTAGATTCCAGAAATCAAATAATCATGGAATTGAGAAATTTCATTGAGTTCCTAACAAATTAATAACCTATCTTAGATTATGCATATGATCCTCCATGAATGTAGAGTAAAAAAATATGGCATCCACAAAGACCATCACAAAAGATTCACGATACTCATGGAAGATCATGATCATAACATCTATAAAGACAAAGGGGAAATTGGTTTGGTTCAAGTGAATGAAAAGGTAATCATAATGGCCATAACTATGCTAGATAGTTTTTTTAGATATATAATATTCATTTATTCTCAACTTTTGATAAGAAGATCAATGATCAATCATCAAAACCCACTTTAAACATGAAAATAGTAAAAATACCACAATCTATGGAAACATATACTTCTTATTTACCATACATGATTGAGTTTCTGGTAATAAACACCACAGTTAAGTGACCTATCATATTTCTTATAAAAGAGAACATGAAATTCCTACTGTTAAAAATGTGTGTGAATGATGAATTTCTCTAAAATATCATCTAGTTGCATCTTTGAATATCTTATTTAAGTTGGATCAATGTGGTAGGAATGAATATATACAACGTTAGTACCACACACATAATAAATATAAAACTATACCTTCTTTACCAGTGGAAAAAAAGAGAAATAAGAACGCAATACGTTGGGAAACATGAAAACAATTGGATGGAGATCATAACTCAAAGACACTAACTACATATAAAAATAATTCATTGATATTCATTTCCCCAAATTTGGATACGAAGGATCATATGTACTCTAAAACGGGTATCATTATCCATGAAATATATGGCACACCCCATTGGGGGCTGTAAAGAAGATCCGATGAAGATAACAATCATTTTATTATTAATTACCAATAATCCAATACATAACAAATATGATATCAATAGTTTTAATTTCTTGGTAATGAAAATACCATGTAAACCCAATATCTGATAATGTGAAAATAAAAGTCTTTTAAAAATGGCCATGTTATCTATTAATTATGAGGTATGTAGTAATATCCCTCACAAAATATTGATGCTCTATAAAAATATTAATAAAATTAAAAACATGACTATAAATGAATGAATGAAAAGTGTAATATCAAATAATGTAGTCACTAAATTTGAAGCTATAGTGATAATACCTATCATAGTCCCTAGAAATATATATTACTATTTTGGAGACACTTCTACTATTCAAATATGGTTCATTCTAGATTCATTTGGATGTAACCTATTTGTTCATGAATCATTTGATTCCACCATAGTACTTTTTGGTATTAATCATATTGTTTAACTACGTGTATCTAAATTGATATGAATGTACTTCTCAATGTGTCCTAAGAGTCGGCATTATCCACATATCATGGGTGCCTCTGTGAAAACACATTTCAATTTCCCAAGTTTGTCACAATTGTATCAAATTAAAGGAACTCTACCTAGAATTGCAGAAGGTATAGAAGAACCACATTATTTAGAACCGAGACTCCTCAATCATTCTAATTCATTTAAAGGAACTCACAGAACTTCCACTGGGAGAAAAATAAACTCCCATAAGCCCTAAAAAACTAGAATAGTTCATATCAACAACCAAGTACCTGTCAATAAAAATATAAAAATAAAATATATTTAGAATGTAAATTTAAGAGAATGTATCATATTGAAGCCCCATATTGAGCAACTAAATATTCATTTTCTCATTTGACACAATCTCATATGTAAACTGAAAATGAACAATAAAGTGATTTCCATATTTTTTCATAGTCTTATTAGAATCATTGAGATTAAAAAACACTATATATATAGACAACATCATCATCTCTGGATATAACATGCTGGTGAAAAGTTAATTAATGTCCTTCCACTCATGTCCATTGTGCTTCATCCTCATTACCATCATATCCCACTATCACCTTCTATGTACATATACCTAAAATGTTTCCCATTTCCCCTTGATATAATGAGGGAGTTCTAAGAAGTAAAATTAAATATCAACCCTACCCATAAAATCCATTTCTTATTGGGGGTCATTTGAGCCAACAATTCATATGGATTTTGGGGAATGAATTCCAATGAAAAAGTATTAAATTTATCCCAATTAGGTTCCACACCCGAACCCTAAATGAGAATGACAGTAAGTATTTTTCACACAACATGGAGATCATGCACTATTACCGCAACCAAGATTTTCATCCATGGAATGATTTTCTCACTATTTTTTGTCTAAGATTAATCCAAAATCTAATTCACATGTCTTATTAGAGGAATGATTCTACCTAAAGTAAGAAAAAAGATTGATAACATCAAAAGATTACCCATAACAACACTCAAACGAGGGAAACAATTACATTAAATACATCAAATATGTATGATATGTTTGGATTTCAAACTATCCACATAAAAATTAATTAAAATAAAAGAACTAATCATCAATACTTATTTCACAAACTTACCACGGTGAATTAAGTCACAATATGATGAAGTATGGACAAAAACTCACACACAACTACCTTCTATGTCTCAAAATTATCATAACCGCATATTATATTAAGTCTAGATACTTAGTCATCGCTTTTGAAACCTATTTTTCATGAACCATCATTAGTACCCTAGTACCCTAACACCTGATCTTCCACCAACATAGCACACTGGGAGTCTCTAATCCCCATGGTTTGGATACTAGCACCTATCATCACAAAATACAATGGTGGGTATGGTTTTTGCACATGAATAGTGGAAGAAAGAGAAAAAAGTTCATATTCTCAAAATAAAACACCATTGAGAGAAGCTTACATGTAGTAAAATAGGTTTAATAACCCAAAGTTCAACCACAATGTTTTAGAAAGAACAAGATAAAATAGACCAACACCCTAAAGGCACGACACTCAAAGACCATAGAGTCAAAAATAGATTCTACCTCCATGTTGCACATTCTCCTTTCTTTAACTAGTCATGAGAAAATCATCAAATGCCCTAAATAAATGGTAGGTGTGATCCAAAATCCAAGTAGGGTCTCACTATTTCTTCCATAATATCATACCACATTAGTAAACCAAAATAACGCTTCCAATTCTAAACAAAACATGCAAGGATGTACAAGATCATATTTAAAACAAACATTTTGTTCACTTCAATTGATGGAATTATATTAAATATTTTTAAAATAAATATTAATATAAAATTTTTTGTATAAATTAAAGAGGAAGATGTAAAATGGTTTTCAAAATAATCGAATATATATCAAAATAATCAAAAACAAGAAGCATTGTTATTTTCCTAAAGGTATGATATTTCTATGATAAGGTATCCTCACACACTCATATAGTGATAATGGAAATGTGCACAAACTTCCCTTCAACACTGCCAATGAAGACTAACAAGCATCCCATTGGGGATAATATCTACCAAAATATTTGTGATAGAGTTGCAAAGTGTAATTACATTGATAGGGAAATTCAAAACTAGCTTATTTTTACCAAATAACTCACTAACTACACACGTTTTCATCTTCTTAAACAACAATAAATAATAGTAAAATTATTTAAAAAATTTTAAAAATAAAATTTACCCATTTATAATTTCTAGATGCCATTTCATACTTAAAACCCAAAACATAGGTTTTCCATAAATTCATACCTTCTTCAAAATAAAAATCTAAGCTTATTATGATTTTTTTTCAATTTTTCTCAAAAACATATCAAATCATTTTCATAAATTTCATAATTTCGGCCAAATTCCAAATCACACCCCAAATCTCTAATTTCATGGGATTTGGGGGTTTTCTAAAAATATCATGCCAAATAAATTTAAAATCATAATCTATACTAAAATTATGCATTAAAAAATTTATTGAATGGATTAAAAAAATCTAGAAATTTAAGGTTAAATTAATTATCCAAATTTATTTGAAACTACCTACCATAGATAACATTATAACATGTCACAATACCCACAACCAGAAACTCCAAAAAATAACATCAAAAAGTAAAATTCAAGACTAAAAACTAGATTAATAATCTGATACAATGATATTTTAATTTCTCAACAACATTAATATCTAAAAAACACTAAGGTGGATATAATAAGGTATATAAAGATAGAGAACATGATAATAACACATATCGTACGGGTATCAGAAGATATTTTTTGATCTATTTTACACATTGGAAGGGGTTTGGAGGTGTCAAAATGTGTCCTTGTGAGTTTCCAGAACCTAATAAAGCAATACTAGAGGAGTTAGGGATTAGTAGGAGGTAAAAAGGGGGTTCTATAATTTTTCAAATAATTTTACATATAAAAATCACCAACTTCATGGTTAGGTGGACAAGGCCAATCTATTATAAAACCCATGCTCCCTAACCATGCACAACTATCATGGGATGCATGGGTTTTTATATGAGGGTGCCCAGTTTATCAGATAGTGCACCAGTCATGAACGACTCCCCAATTTGGGGTTTCACGGTTTCCCCTAGGTTGTTTCAAATTTGGTAAAATCATGTTCCAACCATGAACAACTATGAAATTTAAAAAAAACAATATTCATCCCAAAAAACCCTGAAAACCCCAAATAATGCATAAAAAACATAGTGGGATGAGGAGTGCCTAAAAATAGTATGAGGATATTACATATGTATTCCATGATTGTTTCATGATATAATCTCTTATATTCTACTCCTTTCTAAGAATCATAGATCAATCCACTGAGTACCACATTTCTCCATGAAACCATGAATATTAACACTTGTTCAAATAGGATAGTCAAGGGTAATTAATAATGTTTTCATATATTCATATGTATTCCCTCCAGTTTCCCATGAAATGTAATATTAATTTATCTATCTACTCTACAAAATATACTAAACTATTAGGTTGTGTGGATTGTGATTTATATCTTCTATACCAATATAATACAATTACTATCATCTATGGGATACTAGAGGCATTGTTGGTAATATTAGTGTCAAAAATAAGTTTTAGAAACTATATGAACAATATTTAAATGAACAAACTTATATGACAATAATAGATAAAAAACTATTATAATATTCATTAAATTTTTATTGATCATCTAGAATACTCAACATTAATTTGATATAATTGAATAGTAATTACATATTATTCGTTAAAATTCATCTTTTTATTCAATTATCATTTATGGATATGAAATTATTTACAAATGGAACCTAATGGTTAGAAGAAGAATTGTGTCCACATTTTTAATCATTATAGGGATTTTCTTCCTTACCTTGTCAATGAGGAAAATGTTATAGATAAGTATATTATAACTATAATATAGTTTTTTAGTTGAGTTATGTTAAAAAATCATTCCAATTTAGAATAATCTAATTCCCTAAAATGTGTTTTAACAAAAATATATCATTTCATGTAATAATAAACTATAGTATTAAATTTAACCACCAATCCATTAATATCTGATCAATGGTTCATGTCCTAATAAAGTATATTCATCACCTCAATATATATTAAAGATGGAATTTTATCATGGTTGTATATTATATTGGGTGAGATACTAATCAGTGGCTATCGTTAGTTTGAAACACTAAGATAAAGGTAGACCAAGAGTATGGAATTAAATTATTCTAGGGTAATATTTTTGGAAAAGTATAGTTATCATTTTCAATGACAAGATATGGAAAATAAATTCATAAATATATGAAACATATAATATGAATATATTTTGTTGTATGATTTTAACATTATAAGGGTACCAAAACATAGTGTATACTCTTTATGCATCAATGAATGAAATATTGTTCATTTCATTAATCAATTAAATCAATGTATTGTAAGGGAATTATTCCATCAATCATTTTCACCTTGTACATTGATGGTGAGAATTACCATCAAGGTATAGAGGTATTTTTCAATGTATTATATTGATATGGGTGGTATTTTAAGTGGAGGATAATTGAGAACCATTTTAAAGGAATTATATAGAATGATAATAATCAAATGGTATAATTTTAGACATGTAATAATGATGGAAATGAACATCATAGGGAACGATTGAAGGGATTGAGTGTATCATTCTTGTGTGGATATAAATTCCATTAATCGAAAAAATGATATGTAAAGAGAGATTCAAATAGTGATTAATTATATAGTTACAACGATATGATAACCTATTCAAATAAATTACCCTATTGTTGTGGGAAACTACCATTGAAGATGAAAATGGAGAATGTTCGGGATTATATAATCATAGCAGTGAATATTAAGTCCCAAAATAATGTCATAGAAGGAAATATGATCATAAAAAATATATCAAATTCAATATTTGTTCATATAACTACACATTATTTTATATATTTCATAAATTATATTAACATTGAATCACCCCATAATTCATTAAGGAAAATTTTTTAATGAATAAACCATCTGGAAATATTATTGAAATGAAAATATATTGGGAAGTTACTAAATAGTCATTCATATATTGCACACATGATTATTATTCCCATGTTCGAATTTGATGTATTCCATATAACATAGTTAATTCAAAATTGCAGTGTATGAATTTACTATTGATATGAGATTTATATTTTTAAGAGTGGTGTAGTGTATCTTATTTTTTTAAGAGAGACTTCATTGCATGTTTCTTTTCTAAAACTACCTATTTTAGATTGTCTTAATGAATATATTATGAATAAGAGAAAACACAATCTATATATGGAAATAATATCATAATAATTCAAGATAAACATATTATACAAGACCAAGCTGATGTATTCCCTAATATATTACCTAGAAAAATACCAGAACATGATGCTATATTTTTTAATAAACTCACCCCTAATGTAAAAACCATGTATAAACATACTTATTCAATACCCCGATTGAAATTGGTAGAGTTTATGGAAAAACGACAATATTTATGGTACAAATCATTAATATTCACATGTATCTCACCGTTGGGGAGCACCTACGCTATATAAAAAAATAAATATATGTATGTTGTGTTGTGAATCTTTTATTAAGAAATAAATTCCATTATCATTATGAATTAAATAAATTTATGTTGCATTGATAATATATTAGGTCAACATGAATGTATGAATACTTATCACTTATGGATATTTTTTTTCTTTTTTATCATCAAGTAAACATCATGAATAATGAAATACCAAATATATAATTCCATACAAGGTATGGGAATGTGTGTTCATAGTAATTCTTATCGGATAAAAAATTCACATTAAGATTTTATTGATCTAATGAATAGATTTTTCCTATATTATAATGATTAATTTTTTATTTTTTTATTACTCATATCAAGATATAAAATATGTTCAATTTTAATAATGATTAATATTTATTGATTTTTTGTGGCCTAAAAGAGGAGATAAATGGGAAATTTATTAAGTCTAAAATATGTCTTTACAAATAATTTTTATTTTCTAAAATGTCTCCAAGAGAAAAATTATTTACCCTAGAAAGACAAAGGTGATTAAATAATGGACCATTCCAATAAATTTAACGAAGAAGAATTGATTTTTAGATGGTTAATATCAATGATTTGACAATAAAAATTCCAATTATTAATCTTATTAGCCATGTTAACACGTAAATAAGAATAATTCACATGGTAAATGAAATATGATGAATATTTTGGAAAAATAATGAATAGATTGGTAAATTCATCGGTATTAAATTTACTATGAGAAAGGAAGCAGTTTTGATATATAGAGATGCATCAAAGAAAGGATTATGGTGCATACATATGAAAATTATAGGTTTGTTACTTTGGAATCATTAAATTTAAACAACCATGAACAAAAGTAGTCCTATCTTGATATTATGTATCCACATATAGTCTTCCATATGATGATATAGATAAAATACCTATATACTAAAATATGGGAGGTATATTACTCTTAAGAGTTTTTTGTATATATTCACAAAAGGAGAACTAAAAATAAGACAAAGGAGGTGGTTGGAGTTACATAATTACTATGATTTTGTAATACACTACCACCTTATGAAGAAAAATAAGTTATACCGTGTTTTGGGTGAGAATTCTCATAGACTTCTATTCATGATAACATTATAAAATGATATAATATTCATAGATTTAGATAATATGGATATAGAAATTATTAGGGAAGTTAAAACATCATTCAAAATGTTTTCCAAACAATATTTAATGATTATAATAATGATGTCCCCTCCATTTTACATGTGTATACCAAAGAATATAAGGTTATACATGATAAAAAATGTAAAAAAATTTAATACAGCATATAATATTTATAAGGAAAATCACTTTTATAAGGAAAGTCGCTTTTATAAGGAAGATCGCTTTTGTAAAAAAATTATCCTTATCATATTTTCATTCATATATTTCTTAAGTATAAGTTTCAGATTCATTTTTATATTCTCAGAATCGTTTGAAACTTTGATATGAAGCATTCTGTTTTAAGTAACGAATTCTGGATGAGAACTGTAATGAAGTTTCACTCCGAATTCCAGATGAGAACTGTAATGAAGTTTCACTCCGAATTACATATTAGAACTGTAATGAAGTTTCACTCGGAATTCTAGATGATAACTGTAATGAAGTTTCACCCTGAATTCCAGATGAGAACTGTAATGAAGTTTCATTCCAAATTCTGGATACGAACTCTGATAAAGTTCTACTCTGAATTCTGGATATGAATTCTCATTATTAATTATTATGATGAATTCTCATTATGAATTCTCATTCCGAATTCTCATTCTGAATTCACCTATTAAACAGAATCTGATCATCTTTGCTTTATACACTCCGAATTTATTTAGACTCCAAATATTATTTTTTTGTCAGACTCTGAACTTTCATTTTACTTACACTTTTATAATTTGACTACTCTTTGACATTTTGTTTACACTCCGAACCTTCACTCCAAACTTCTATGTTAAACTTAAAACGAAGTCGTCTATTCTGTTATAAACTAACCGTTGGTTGAGTTACACATGTACAGGTCCCTCCGATTTTTAAGGAAAATATGACTGTTGGAAAGGAGGCCGACATTGCCTATAAATAGGATCTCATTTGAAAGAGCTCAGCTTGACATCTTCGACATTGTGCATACATGCTGTTGAAGTGATTTCTAGAGAGAGAGGCTCTTATTAACTCTCAAGGCTTCGTGCAACTCTGAATGTTGGTGATTACATTCGAGGACTTCCGTGGATATGAAGACAGAGGTGCCGACTACCTTGAAGTTGAGGGATTCCTTGCTGAGGAAGACAGAGGTGGACAACTACCTTGAAGTTGAGGGCTTGCGGGGATAGCAAGACAGAGATTCTGATCTTCGTATCGAGGGTATACCCTGGTGTGGGTAAGACAGAATTGCTTGAAAGTATAAATCATGGGACTTTTATCCAAGGTTGTTGGATACCCTTCTCTTTGGGTTAAAAGACTTTTATCTTGTTACTTGTAGTTTTACTACTCATTTGTTTCCGCTGCATTTTGTATTATAAGGAAAGTATAACTTTCTTATACTTCCTTACTTGTACTCTATTTCATTTAGATTCTATACGCTTTAAGGTAGAATCTCATATTGTAATCTTTTGTTAAGTTTCAATTTCCGGAACCATATTTCCAGAACCTACTTTCGGAATCTCTTTCCAATTATAAGAAATTACATAGGACATGAAGTTTATAACTTCATTCCTATTTCCATGTTTTCATTTGGTGTTAGAGGTGTTATGAATTTTCTTAGTTGAACTTTGTTAAACTTATCCCTTTCCTTTGCTTAAGGAAAACATAGTTAATCGTAACTAACTTTAAAGGTTCCAAAAAAATTTTAAAGTGTACAATTCACCCCCCCCCCCTCTAGTATATTGAGCATCTACATCATTATTTAGATCCTACAATTGGTATCAGAGTAGGTCTCGGAAATACTTGTACTCACGTATAAGTTTTTCTTTCTCTTTTTCCCATTCCGAACTTTCTCATTCCTAACATTCTCATTCCTAACTTTCTCATTCCGAACTTTCTCATTCCGAACTTTGTTATTACGAACTTTTTTCTACTAACAAGTTTGTGTGCCAAAGGTTTTTAAGTATGACAGGAATTAATATTGGTTCCATTGATAATCTAAATCCTACAAGACCACCAATATTTGATGGTAATGATTATGAGTACTGGAGAGATCGAATGAAGACTTTTTTTATCAATACTGGAGTTGAAAACTTCGTTATGCTTACTGGTGATTATAAAATTCCTAATAAGGAAGTTAGAACATTTACTAACCAGGAAAAGAAAGAGTATCAACTCAACTATAAGGTACGCAATACTTTATTTTGTTCAATGACTAGAATATATATAGCAAAATTTCTTCTTGTGAAGAAGCTAATTGTATCTGGAAGAAGTTAGAGGTTACACACTTTAGAACTTCTAAAGTAATTGAAACTAGGAGAGCTATGCTTAGAGGTGAATATCATGGCTTCAATTTTTCTTATGGTGAACCAATTTGTAAAGTTCAACAGTGATTTATGACTATTGTCAACAGCCTATAGTCTATGGGAGAGAAAGGGTTATATGATGAATCACTTGTGGATAAGATAATTGATATCATGCCCAATGAGTGGGAATCCAAAAGAACAGCTATAGATGAGAACAGTAAGGTCACTCAAATTTCTCTTGATGAGTTATTCGGAACTCTTCTCCAACATGAAACCAGGATGAAGAGAGATGCTGACAACATCAAAAAGAAAAATGGGAATGGTACTGTTGCTTTTACAACAACATCAAATAATTTGAAAGTTAATACTCGTGAGAGAGTAACTAGATCCAAGTCTAAGAAGATAGTTGTTCAATCAGATTCTAGTGAAAGTGAAATATCAGAAAATGAGTTAGAAAATATTGCTTGAAGGATGAACAAGATAGCTGGCCAGAGAAATTTCCAATCCAAGTATAAGAAAAAGGAAAGGAAAAATAGGAAAGATGGAGAATTCACATTGCAAGAGAGCTGGACATATTAGACCAGATTTCCCTTTGCTCAAAAAAGAAAGGAAAGAAAAGCATTCAGATAGGAACAGAAAGAAGTATTATAAATCCAAAGCTAAGAATGTTCTGAAAGCAAATGACACCTGGAGTGCCAGTGGTGGTGACTCTTCAGATGAATCTTCTGATTATTAATCTTCATAACAGAAGAATCTTGGTCTTATATCCAGATTACCTATTGATAACCATTGTTTTAAGGCTAAGGTACGAAATTCTGAATCATTGACCAATGTTTCATTAAATTCTAATGATATTAAGTATTATAACTCTTCTGAGGAAGATTCCTCTTCTGATGAAGAAAATACTTTACCTGCTTATGAAGAAGTTTCTAGGTTTGCTGAACTTCTTGAAATTGAGAATTCCAAACTCAATAAAAAACATGATAAGGAAAACTCTAGGAATAATATTCTTACAAAAGAGATATCAGATCTTTCTAAAGATCTTGATAAGAAAAATGCAGATTTTGAAAGTATTTCAAAAAATCTTGAGGAAGTATGTTCTGAGAAGAAAAAACTTTATAAAGAGTTTGAAAAAGTAATTTATAAGAAAAATGTTTTCGAGCCTAGATCTAGTTCTAAAACTAATGATTTTGAGGATAAAAACTTGGTTATAAAACTCAAGTCTGAATGTTTTTCCTTAAAGAAGTGTTTATCAAACTTTACCCATGGTAAGGAAAATTTTGATAAAATGTATTCCCAAATACGACCTTTAAGAAATAAATCCGGATTTGGTTATACCCATGCAAAACCAATTTTTAGTAACAATTATTTTGTTCTTCAAAGTGCCCCATTTTGTACTAAGTGTCAATGTGGTGGTCATTGGGAAAAGAATTGTTCCTTAAACAAAACCCAATCTCTAGGATTTCACAAAGCTTATTTCTCTAAGAAGATGTGGGTACCTAAAATTTTGTTATCTGGAAATCTCGGATCCAAACAATTTTGGATTCCGAAAGTCTAATTCTCTTCTTGATTTTAGGAAAATAAAGAGAGTACCAGCAACAATTCATGGTACATGGATAGTGGATGTTCCCGGCACATGACTGGTAACAAAAGATATTTAGAAAAGATTATCAAAACGAAAGCAGGAAAGGTAAATTTCCGAGACAATGCTAAGGGAGAGATTATTGGTATTGGTAATATAGTTCTTTTAGGAAAAACTATGATTTCAAATGTTCTTTTTCTTAAGGGTCTTATGCACAACCTCATTATCATGAGTCAGTTATGTGATGAAGTTTACCTTGTGAATTTTAGGAATGATAAGTGCTTAGTTCACAATTCCAAGGAAGAATTTATTCTCTTAGCCAATAGGCGTGGGAATGTTTACACCTTAAATTTAGAAGACCTCATGAGCCAAGATTTACCTTGCCTAAGTGAAATGGAAGATCATTCCTGGTTATGGCATAGAAGACTAGGTCACTCTAACCTTAGAAACCTATGTAAACTCACTAAGAAGAAACTAGTTAAGGATCTACCGGAGCTTAGATTTGATTCTTCTAAAGATTTTGATCCTTGTCAATATGGAAAGAAACATAAATCTAGTTTTAAATCAATCAGTGAAGTCTCAACAACTGATGCATTGCAGTTAGTGCACATGGATCTTTTTTGTCCAACACAAACTGGAAGTATTGGAGGCAAATACTATGTGTTTGTTCTAGTTGATGATTACACTAGATTTACTTGGGTTTATTTTCTAGCAAAGAAATATGAAGATTTTTCTTATTTCAAAAGTTTTAGAGCTCAAGTTAAAAATGAGAAAAACCTTCCATTGAAAACTATTCATAGTGATCATGGTGGAGAATTTCAAAATTCTGATTTTGAAACTTTTTGTAGTAGAAAAGGTATTACTCACAATTTTTCAGCACCTAGAAATCCTCAAAAAAAATGGTGTAGTTGAGAGAAGAAATATAATTCTTCAAGAGATAACTAGAACCATGTTAAGTGAATATTCTATAGCTAGAAATTTCTGGGCTGAAGCTGTATGTACTGCTTGCTATACTATAAATCGAGTTTTGATTAGACCTTTTCTTAATAAAACTCTTTATGAGTTATGGAATGGTAGAAAACCAAGACTATCCTACTTCAAGGTTTTTGGTTGAAAATTATTCATTTTGAATACTAAATATAACTTACATAAATTCGCACCAAAATCTGATGAAGGAATTTTCTTAGGTTATTCCACAACTTCTAAGGCTTATAAAGTTTTTAATAAAAATACTTGTACTGTTGAAGAAAAACTGCATGTAAAATTTGATGAGTATGATCCTTTTGTTTTTAAACCATCCCATCCTACATCCTCGGATGTGATTTCAAAAACTGATTGTCAACCTTTTATAGAAGAACCTTCTAATAAGGATAATGTTCAAGAAGATACTTCTGAAACATTTACCCCGGAAGACTTTCTACCCTATGTTGATGAACATGATTTCCAGAACCCAAATCAGAGGTTTCTTAAGAATCATCACAGTGATAGTATCATCGGTGATGTAAATAAACCTATTAGGACTAGAAGTTCCTTAAGGAATGAAGTAGAACATCTACCATTTCTTTCCCAATTAGAACCTAAAAGAACTATTGAAGCTTTAGGTGATGATGATTGGATCAAATCCATGCAAGATGAACTAAATGAATTCAAAAGGAATAAAGTCTGGACCTTGGTTGAAAGGCCTAAGGAAACTTCTATTATTGGAGTAAAGTGGGTCTTCATAAACAAATGTGATGAAATTGGAGTCATAATAAGAAATAAAGATAGACTTGTTGCTAAAGGCTATAATCAGCAAGAGGGAATAGACTATGAAGAACCCTATGCTCCAGTAGCTAGACTTGAATATATACGTATTCTACTTTCCTTTACAGCATTATTTAATTTTAAACTTTTCAGATGGATGTGAAATGTGCTTTTCTTAATGGTTATGTCCAAGAGGAAGTTTTTGTTGAACAGCCTCTTGGATTTGAAGATACAAAACATCCTGGTCATGTTTTTAGACTTACTAAATCACTGTATGGTCTAAAACAAGCCCCACGAGCATGGTATGATAGACTCACTGGATTTTTGCTTCAAAATAACTATGTTAAGGGAAATGCAGATCCAACCCTTTTTATAAAGAAAGATAAGAAAAATGTTTTTATTGTTCAAATTTATGTTAATGACATCATATTTGGTTCAAATCAGCGATCTTTAACTGACTATTTTTCAAGTCTAATGAAATCTGAGTTTGAAATGATAATGATGGGTGAGTTAAATTTTTTCCTTGGTTTTCAAATTTCTCAAAAACCAGACGGAACCTACATATCTCAATATAAGTATATTAAAGATCTTCTTAAAAAGTATTGTTATGACAACACTAAGAGTATAAGTACTTCTATTGGTACCTCAAACTCTTTAGATCTTGATGAAGCTGGGAAACTAGTAGATAAAACATCTTTTAGAGGTATGATAGGAAGTTTACATTACTTAACAGCTAGTCGACCAGAGTTAATGTTCTCAGTATACTTCTGTGCAAGATATCAATCCAATCCTAAGGAATCTCACTTAAAGGCAGTAAAAATAATTTTTCACTACCTTAAGGGAACCATGGATCTAGGATTATTTTATACTTATGGAAATGATTTTGTTCTAAAAATATTTTCTGATGCTAAATTTGGTGGATGTAGAATGGCTAGAAAGATTAAATCCGGAACTTTTCATTTCTTAGGAGATTCTTTAGTTTCTTGGTCCTGCAAGAAGAAACATTCTGTAGCACTCTCCACTGCTGAAGCCGAATATGTAGCAGCTGGAAGTTGTTGTGCTCAAGTGTTGTGGATGCAACACACACCCACAGACTATAGATTGAGTTTTACTAAAACTCAAATTTTGTGTGATAACACAAGTGCCATTTCCCTTAGTAATAACCCTTCACATCACTCTCGTGAAAAGCACATAGATATTAGGCATCACTTTATTAGGGATCACACACAAAAAGGAGATATCATTCTTCAGTTTATCAAAACGCAAGATCAAATTGCTGATATTTTCACAAAATCATTGCCTTATGATAGATTTGAATACATTAAACAAAAGTTAGGAATGATAATCGTAAGGTAATCTTTCTTAATTAACATTCTGTTGAACAAGTCTCCTTATAGTAATAAACTCCTTTTCACAGAGGGAGTACATTTGATTGTTAGAGTAACAAAGTTTTTCAAAATTTGTTTTCAAACTTTTTGGAACTAAAATTCCGGAATGGAAATTTCCAGAACTGAAATTTTCAGAATGGATATTTTCGTATAGAAAAATTCTGGAATGGAACTTTTGGTATTGAAAACTTCCGGAATGGAAAATTGCGTACTGGTATTTCCATAACGAGATTTTCATACCGAGACTTTCATAATGAGTTTTTCATTTTCAAACTTTTGTAATGAAATCTTCATGCTGAAAATATTGTAATGTTTTTTTTCGTTTTCTTTGTTGAGTTTTTTGTAGTGATTTTTTCGAACTATTTCTTTTCGTAATAAAGATTTTTTGTAGTTTTTTACCCATTACGAATAATCCTTCAAATCCAATCTGAAAGGTATGATTTCCTTACTCAAGTTTTATAAGTCATACATTACTTGCTGGTATTTTCTTATATTTTATTTTCGGATTATAGTTTTATTAAATCTTTGTTTTAATAAAAACCTCAAAGGATCAGATTCATGTTTTCTTGAGAATTGGTTTTCAACCGTCAGATCTGATCTCATCTTGTCACAACCGTTCGATCAACTAAGGAAGTTGAACGGTCTTATCATTGCCTATATAAATGGGACCCCAAATGGTTGTCCCACATCGGTTTTCAAGCTCCAGCATCCCGAAGCTCTGTCTCTCTATTTTAAAGCCGTTCCCAACTTCAGCTTTCTCCATTCCGAACTTCTCAGAGGTCTTCAGATCCGAATTTCTATAGAAGTAGCTTCTCAAGACATGTCTTCCTCTAAGATGATTTCGAAGTGGTTAGTATATAGAGAAAGGTTGGTTCATCCTGATTTCTTCAACAAGTATGATTCTATTATATCCAAGAATATTAATCTCAACGAATGGGAAGATGTTGTTGTGTCTAAGCCCGGGAATCAAGATGAAGTGTTTTCAGATTTACTTATAGAGTTCTATGAGACAGCTTCCTTCTTTAAGGAAAATGACAGGGAGAAATTTTCATTTAAGTCTTATGGAAAGACTTATAAACTTTCGTATGTAAAGGAAACTAGCTTGGTAGGGCTGACATATGAAGGAGAAGCCGAGTTCATCTCTCATGTGTTGCCAGATTCAAAAGGAAGCTTCGACAAGGAAATGGCATTAGAGACTCTCGGACTGGTAGATGACAGGGCTCCAAAGATTGCTTCTCTGTCTACAAATTTTGGGATTCTAGAATTATGGGTACAAGGCCGTATCATACCGAGAAAGGGTGACAAAGATAGTCTGAAGAAGAGTGAGATTTATATTCTAGATTTTCTGATAAATCTAAGGACGTTTAACCTGATGAAACACATTCTTATTACTCTTGAGAATGTTAAGAAAGGGAATCTGAGAGCTCAGATCATAATGTATCCAGCAATCCTCTCAAAGTTGATAGTTCGGTGCCTTGTGTCCTTCAAAGAGGTTTGCAACTCTATGCCAAGAGTTTGCAAGATTATGTTGGTGAGTGATGGTACTCTCAAAAGTATGGATGTAGCCTTCGACAAGAAGACTGGTCAGTTTGTTGATTTACCTACTCAAGAAGAAACGGTTCTGAAAGTTGCTGAACCTGAATCCTCTAAGCTAGTGAGGAAGAGAAAGATGAAAGAAGTTGAAGGTGAAGCAGAGAATTCCAAATCTAAGTAAGTTCATTCTTCACCTCCAAAACCGAAGAAGAAGAAAGCTTACCCAAATGAAGTAGTTGCTAAATGTAGGGAAATCAAAGAGAAGAGAGTGCAAGGGGAGCCTCAGTTTGGCTTGGATCCTACGGAGGCTAAGGCCTTGAAGGAAAGAACTGTGGATGAGCTAGAAAAACAGTTGAAAGAAAAGAAGATTAAGAAGAAGATGTCTGAAGCTAAGGTAGCTCAGACTTTGTTAAAGTTTAATGAGATGGTTTCAGCGAACATTCCCATTCCGAGATCTTTTTCTTTGGAATCTCTACCTGAGACTCCAGGAAGAAACTTTGTCACCCCGGAAGAGGCAGTTTCTAAGCATGTTGAGGAAGTAGAGAATATTGAGCAAGTCAAAGAAGAAGAAGAAGTTTTTGAAGGTAGTGGTGACACCGGAGATGTTTTGAAGCAAGTAGATGATTATAAAGGGAAACCATCGGAACATTTGTCGCTCTGAACTTCAGAAGCTGAATCATCTAAGTTAGTCACTCTAGAGAAGGATGAGGAGGAAGGAGAACAAGAAGTAGCCTATCATGTAGAGGAGGAACAACTTCTACATGATGTTGCTCAAATGGAGAACGTAGAAGATGGCGCTCAAAAAGTTTTTGATGATGAAGACAATGTTGTTCAAGTTTCTGATAGTGAACAGAAGACTCCAGAACAGAAAACCATTCCGAAAAAGGACAAGGGAAAGCAACTTGTTGTTGATACCCCAAGCTCAATTCTTGTAAAGAGAAGGGAAGTTGGTGATTCTTCTAAGAAGAAGGTTGATCATTTTGAAGAATAAAATTCTCCAAGAAAAGTCTCGGATTCAGAGTCATCTTCGTTGGGGCATGACTTTGTTTTTCAGTCATTAAAGAAGTTGGTAGGTACTATTCCGACTTTCTCAAGTATTGATTCAAGATTCCAGATGCTCTAACATGCTTTGAATCAGAAAACAGACTTCGTATCCATGGTTATGGACAAATGTGTTGAGATAGAGGCTCAGTTCAAAACTCTCTTTGTCGGCTATGAATCCCACAAAAGATCTTGCAAGAGGATGAATAGTTTTTCGAGGAAGACTATAGAAGAGATGAGGATCTTTGATGAATTCCAAGATAATCTAAAGGATTCCTTTGAGACAGAAGACAGGAAGATAAATGAACTTACTTCATCCTTTGAAGAAAAGTTGACAGATGAAAAGAATTTTTGGATTCAAGAAGTTAGAGATCTGAATGGGAAGCTGAATTCTGTTTCTCAAAACTGGAAGTATGAAAGGGATCATCGGATTGAGTTTGAAGAAAATTTTGTTAAAGCAAGAACAAATCTTGAAGGCTTAGGAAGAAAAGCTTCAAGCTCAGGAAGAAAAGATTCAAGCCCAGGAAGAAAAGATTGAAGCTCAAAATGAAAGAATTGTTGTGTTAGAGAAGCAAGGCAAGGAAGACCATAAATACTTGAAGAAGATAAAGACTATTCTTAAGGGTCTCATGGCGAAAGAAAAAGATCCAAAATAGACAGATCCAATCTTTTGTTTTATCTAATCTTCTTTGTCGTTGAGCTTTCAAACTTAATGAAAATTATGCTTGCTCGTTTCTTTTGTTGTTGCTACTAATTTTTCAGGTACTTTGTTTTATTTTCCATTCCATCGAATTATTTTTGAAAATCACAAAGGGGGAGAAGGAAAATAACCCTAATAAAGTGGGAAAAAGAATCTTAACAAAGGGTGAGAAAGAAAACCAACTCTAATAGACTTTATCTAAGGGGGAGTTTTCCATTAAAGAAGACTTTCTTATTCTTAATTCCAGAAATTTGGAATACGATCCTTAGAGTTTCAAAGGATAAGGGGGAGTTAGTCGTATTCATCAACATCCATAAGCAAAGGGAGATAAGCCTTAATGTTTTCTTCCTTCTTAGACTTTCTTTTTCATAGGGATGTTTGTGGTTTCCAAAAAGGGGGAGATTGTTGAGTCAATAAGTTTTTCCTTATGACTTTTCCATTCTTTATTGTTTTGAAAATCACAAACACCTTTCTTTTAGGAAAATCGCTTTTATAAGGAAAATCCTTTTTATAAGGAAAATCTCTTTTAAAAGGAAAATCTCTTTTATAAGGAAAGTCTCTTTTATAAGGAAGATGGATTTTGTAAAAAAATTATCCTTATCATAATTTCATTCATATATTTCTTAAGTATAAGTTTCGGATTCATTTCTATATTCTCAGAATCGTTTGAAACTCTTATATGAAGCATTATGTTTTAAGAACCAAATTCTGGATGAGAACTATAATGAAGTTTCACTCCGAATTCCAGATGAGAACTGTAATGAAGTTTCACTCTGAATTCCAGATGAGAACTATAATGAAGTTTCACTCCGAATTCTAGATGAGAACTGTAATGAAGTTTCACTCCGAATTCTAGATGAGAACTGTAATGTAGTTTCATTCCGAATTCCGGATACAAACTCTAATAAAGTTCTACTCCGAATTATGGATATTAATTCTCATTACGAATTCTTATGACGAATTCTCATTAGGAATTATCATTCCGAATTCTCATTCTGAATTCTCATTCCGAATTCTCATTCCGAATTCACCTATTAAACAGAATCTGATCATCTTTGCTTTATACACTCCGAATTTATTTAGACTCTGAATATTATTTTTTTGTCAGAATTCGAACTTTCATTTTACTTACACTTTTATAATTTGTCTACTCTTTGACATTTTTTTACACTCTGAACCTTCACTCCAAACTTCTGTGTTAAACTTAAAACGATGTCGTCTATTCTGTTATAAACTAATCGTTGGTTAAGTTACACGTGTACAGGTCCCTCCGATTTTTAAGGAAAATATGACCGTTGGAAAGGAGGCCGACCTTGCCTATAAATAGGAGCTCATTTGAAAGAGCTCAGCATGACTTCTTCGACATTGTGCTTACATGCTGTTGAAGTGATTTCTAGAGAGAGAGGCACTTATTAACTCTCAAAGATTCTTGCGACTCCGAATGTTGGTGATTATATTCGAGGACTTCCGGGGATAGGAAGACAGAGGTGCCGACTACCTTGAAGTTGAGGGCTTCCTTGCTGAGGAAGACAGAGGTGGCCAACTACCTTGAAGTTGAGGGCTTGTGGGGATAGCAAGATAGAGATTCTGATCTTCGTATCGAGGGAATACCCTGGTGTGGGTAAGACAGACTTCCTTGAAAGTATAAATCAAGGGACTTTTATCCAAGGTTGATGGATACCCTTCTCTTTGGGTTAAAAGACTTTTATCTTGTCACGTGTAGTTTTACTACTCGTTTCTTTCCACTTCATTTTGTATTATAAGGAAAGTATAACTTTTTTATACTTCTTTACTTGTACTCTGTTTCATTTAGATTCTATACGCTTTAAGGTAGAATCTCATATTGTAATCTTTTGTTAAGTTTCAATTTCCGGAACCATATTTCTGGAACCTACTTTTGGAATCTCTTTCTAGTTATAAGGAAGTGCATAGGACTTGAAGTTTATAAATTCATTCCTCTTTTCAAGTTTTCATTTGGTGTTAGAGGTGTTGTGAATTTTCTTAGTTTAACTTTGTTAAACTTAGACATTTCTTTTGCTTAAGGAAAACATAGTTAATCGTAACTAACTTTAAAGGTTCCAAAGGAATTTTTAAAGTGTACAATTCACCCCCCCCCCTCTTGTATATTGAGCATCTTCATCATTATTTCGATCCTACAATGTAAATCATGTAAATAGTCTAATTCATATAAATCGTTTAAATCATGTAAATAATGTAAATAATATTCATATATTATTAATAATGATTACTCTTGTTCTATTATGTTTTATTTTGATTACTCTCAACATTAATCCATTATGTGAGTATTACTTATTAAGACATATGGTAGATATTTGACTAAGCATGAGAAACCATTTCTATGATAAAACTATCTCACTGGTTAGCCTGAAAATTTGAGAAAGTACTAGAACCCATAATTGTGCTACCAGTTCCAAAAAATATGAAAGGACCAGACACCGTAACCATGCCAACATTTCCAAAAATTGAAAAGGACTCGACAATGTAACCATGGTAGCAGTTCTTGAATTCGTAATGGACTAGACACTATAACAATGTTATATTTCCTAGAATGCGCTAAGTACCAAACACTATAGCCATGATACCTGTTCCATAACTCATGAAGTACATCACTATAAATGGTGGTACTACTTCTGACTCACTATTATTGTGGCATCATTCATGTCTCACCACTAACAGTGACACTGTTCCTTACTTTAAATTTTTTTTTCCTTTGTCAATCAAATTTAAAATTAACTCTAATGGGAATATTTGATTCATTTAATGACACTGACATAATTAATGATCTTGTGTATACATATTTGCAGATAGTACGAGGTATGAGGTGTGGAGATCGGTTCTTTGTCAGTCATCACACAAACACCCAATAAAAAATACATGTTGGAACATGAGCTAGAAGAAGTGACTGAATGAGACATTAATGTGAAAATACATGCATCATAGAACAAGAATGAGAACAAAGATAATCCATACTTCATGATGTATACCATCCTGAAAACATCCTTGCAGCACCGACTAAACTAAGAGGAAGTGATATGAAGAGTTACACAATAACTCATTGAACACTAGAACAGAGAACTCATGACACTTTTTTTCTGATTCTGCATTCAGAATAGAACCCAAACATCCAATATTCTACATCCTAGAAGATCAGAGTTACATAGAAGAACACTCAGAGAACTCTAATCCCTTCTTTTTATATTCTGCTCTGTTGCATACTTTTTTATTAATCATTCATGTAGTGTGTATTCTTATACTAAAAATAAACATTTTTTCCTATGATAATCGAGAGTATACAAGATATCCTCTCACTACTACTCTCTTACGTCATTTTTCACCAATGTATAATTTTGGAATAGGAACTTGTGCGGCATGGTAGTTTTAATTTTCCACATAGAACTACGGTAGAGGTCATGTGACATGGATAGATCTCTATGCTATTGCAAAACCCCATCCAGGTTTTTGATCAAAGTTGTTAATATAAATTTCTTGGTGGGATTTGATTACCATGTGGAGTAGATTATGTCTCATCTTGAGACTGAACCACCATTTTTAATCCTCTATGTTTTCAAATTTATAGTACTCTATTTTAATTCATACTTCATAAATCTAAGTTTCACTATGATAGTTATTATTACATATTATTTATAACTGTATTGGTTTATTAAATTGGTTTTAAAAGATATTTAAATCAGTCAGGATAATATAGATGAGAACTAAGCAATCTCTTTAGAAATTATTGGACATTTAAACTATTATAAACATAAAAATTTAATTAACAGATATATTTTTCATCAAATTAGAAAATATTCAAATAATATTTTTAACATAAATATTTATAGGAACTCAAATCACCCCCTCTTGAGTGTCCTACTCCGCCAATATTTGGTAACAAAGTTTGTTTTGAAACTATTTCTTTCAAAGGTTACAAAAAATATTCAAATCATTTCAACTATGATTTAGTTGTGTTTTAATGATCCATAAATATTGGTTAGTTATCAATTTCTAGCACGTTAAAATATAAACTTTAATATTTATTATGGAAAATAGACAGGAATTTGAAACTACCAACATACCTCCCTACATTAATGGAACAAATTATTCTTAGTGTAAAATTAAAATAAAAATCCACTTAGAAAGTATGTGCATTGAAATTTGTACAGTAATATATGATAAATAAGAAATACCAGAAACTCTTATAAGTAAATGGAGTGATGTTATAAATGCTACATATAACAATTATTGAAAAACTATGAATGCACTATATTTTACACTATGATATGATGATTTTTATAAAATTTTTGCTTGTAAAACATACTATGAAATTTGGGACACTTTATCTATTTCACACAACGGGACATCTAGTGTTATCGAAATGATACTTAACACATATTCATTTTAATATAATAACTTTAAAATGAATCATACTAAGCCTATTTCTAAAATCTATCTTAGGTTTAATGATGTTTTGAACACTATGTTCTATCGGAAAATAGATGTTACAGACAAGGATAAAATCATGAGAATACTTAGATTCTCACTAGAGAGATGGATAGGATAATCAATATCAATCAGAGAATCTTGTGACCTCAGTAAGATTCTAGTCAAGGAGGTGATATGAAAATTGATGATGTATGATAAATAATTAAAGGTAAAAAAATAGGAATAGGATGAAACAAATAGAAATTCAATGTCTTTCAAAACCACAACTTCCAAAATTATTGAAAAGGAATGGATACATACTCATTCTAACAGTACATGTAATCATGATTCACAATCAGATAGTGATGAGGAAATTTCCCAATTATCTAGAAGGATTCTAAAGTTTTATATAAGGAAGAAATTCTATAGGAACACAATTAAAAAGGAAAATATGGAAATAAAGGTAATTAGAAAAAGGATTGGAAGAATGGAAAAAACACTAATAAGATAGTCTGCTATGAATGTAAGAGAAAGGATCATGTAAATGAAATTCGTCCCAAGATAAATTATTAAAAGAATTATGAGGACCATGATATAACGTAAAAAAGGTGATGAAATCAACATTGAGTGATTCTAAGGATAGATCATGTGAATCAGAATCATCACATGATGACAAACGTTCCAAGACAAACACGTGTTTCATGACAAACACATATGAGGAAACTAGTGAGTCTTATGTATGAAATTCTTATTATTCTAGATATGAAATTGATTCTGAAAATATGAATTGTGAATATATTTTTTAGTACTATAAAATGTTGGATAATACATAAAATAAATTAGAAGATAAATAAAATTCTTTAAAGAAAGAGTATTCTATTTTTTCCACGGCGAAAGGTACGTGATCAGTTCCTTTGTTTGATTAAAGTGAGTCGGTGTTGTTTAAACATTTCTATCGGGTTCCTTATCTTTGTGGCTTCGCCTAGTCTCCAACGGGTTTATTCTTAGATCCTGAAACGCCCAACGGTTCGTGTATCCAATGATCCATGGACATTATTTCATAAGGCAACCGCTCATTGGGTGATATGGCCAATGAAACTTAAGAACTCAAAATGGCCAAGAGGATGGGAAGTCGGGATCATCTCACCCTTTTGTGGGGAATTATTTCCTATTCTGGGACTCTCATATTAATGTAATACATGTTCATATGTTCACTAATCTTTGGTTTATCCCCAAGAATTATATCTAGGGATTACCCCTGGGTTGCAATTCATAGGTATATGCAGGGATACATAGTTGTCTATATCTAAGGTTTACCATCCCTCATTGGATTAACGGTTCTGGAGATGTTTGATTTTTTTCATATAGAACTGGTCTCAAGCCTTATAGTTGGGTGCTCTAGAGTTTATGGTCATTCAGGGGGGATTGAGAGTGACTTGAGCATCTGGATCAAACCTGTAATATGGGCTTCCTAGGCATCCTCATGAGAGGAATCAGAATCCATGTAGTTCGGTGCCACATAATAGGGCACATCTATTTTTATGGTCCTGTGACAAGGACCCAACCATACATTTTAACGTTATGTGGAAAGGACATCTAGGTGATAGGTGCCTAGTTAAGGTTGGTGTGGGAGTTATACTGAAGCAGCCCAAGATGGGGTATGGTTGGGGCCTACATGTGGTTGATGGCCTGAGTTGGGATTGAACCTCAAGGAGGTGTCCTATATACCCTTCTTAGGAGACAGGGATCAAAACACAAATAGTTTGTTCATGTGGGGTTTATGCATGTAAGCTACCCATTTTACGGGAACATAATTGGGTGGACCCTTTTAGAATGTGCACCCTTTTGATCTTGGGCCTTCTGGAAGGCTTCCTACATATCCTGAATTGGTCAGGAATTAGAGTTCTCGTAGTTTGAAAAGTGTGGCGGTTTTATAATCCTTACAAACCTCTAAGCCCACGTGAGTCATTCTCGGTGTGAGAAACAAGAGGATGTGAAACATTTGACAATGCACACGTCTCCTACCCTATTGGTGGGGGAGGGAAAGCCCATGGGGGAAGTAGCTGAGGCAACCGTGGGTGAGGGAGCGGAACAATGAACCTTCTTGGATGAATGGGGAAAGGTTGTTGTTGTCTGGCGAGGATGGTGTGGGTCTTACTCTAAGAGTGAGGCTCTATCCCTATCTCTTGAGGATGGGAGAAGTGATCTTCGTTGGTGCTCCTTGAATGGAAAAGCAAGCGGGATCCCCAAATCTTGAAGAGTGGAGAGGTATAAAGGGGCTCCCGAGCTCAAAATCTGTACTACCGTGGGTATGTTAACCCAGGAATTCTCTAGATGTCCATTCTAGGGACGAGGTAACCCCTTCGTTTAAGGACCCGACCTTAAACATTACATAATCTTTAATTAAATGAATAATTTAAATTGAGTATCTTTTCAGGTTTAGATATTTTTGAAATTAGGCCCTAACTATTACATCTGAAAAATTACAAATTAGACACTTCTACTCAGTTTCCATTTTTTCCATAAAATACAAACTCTAAAAAAATAAACTTGTCTAGTTCCATGTTTTAGACAACATGACTTTCCCTTGATCCCATCCTTGAACCAATTCATCTTTAAGTCCTATGAAAAACATTTCAAAAATAGGGATGAGCATAAAAATATCAGTAAGGGTTATAAAAAAGGAATGAAAACATTATCCCATAAATTAATACAAATCAATGAAACCATACTTTTCAATCATAACATACCTTATGAAATCAAAAGATTTATGAGTAATACACAGAAATCATAAATCATAAAGGTAACTTGTGGCATCCAAAATATACTTAAATTGTATCTTTCACAACTATGTATGGAGTTACATTTTTAATAACCATCACAGTATATTCCTTAAATCTCTTTGGATAAACATTAATTTTTACCTCCGTCACATTACCCAATGCATTGGAGAGCTATCTCGGGCTCACCCGCCCCACGATTATCACAGAACCACCCGTATACATAAACAATGCCCAATAACCATAAAATATTCATAACACATAAAACAAGCATAATGAAAAGATAAAACATCCACATTGAAATCACAATATATATTTTCATGATATTTAGATAATCAATTATTTATCAAACCATTTTCAAAACCATTTAAACATTTAATAAAGATATTTTGGAATCAAATTTTCCCATACCACTTTGAAGCTTCTAATGGTATTAAAATTTTAAAACAATAATGTCCATATAATTAAATAATTAAAACCATTTTTAAAACATGGAAATTAATGAGAAATATTTAGAAGATTAAATCTTTAAAACATTTAAAACAATGTTTTAGTTAAAGAGTCGGTTACCACGTAGAAAATACTGGAATAAAAATAATTAATGAATTACAACAACAAAAACTTATAATATCATGAAAATAAGGAGATTCCGGATAAAATATTTCAAAGGGCATTATATACACTATATAAAAGTGAATTTTTGTATAACAACAAATAATTCTCAATGGAATGTAAATTGAGACAAAGTGAATTGTAAAGATCATATCCTTAGATTAAGGAAAAATCAATGACATAACTATGTGTGACAAATAAGAATACACCCAATATAAGTGTATATTAAGTTTAAAACAATCATAGTTCTTTCACACATATTCATAACACGGCATAATCAAGAAGTAAATGTTAAACCCAAATAATTGAAATTTGGTTAAGAGGTTCCCTTACAGAAATTCGACAGCCTAAAGACATCAATTTATAATTTAGAAAATGAGTTGATGAGAGGGAAAAGGGTCTCTCATCACATGGACATAAAATTTATAGAAATAAAGATATATAATACCATATCCCAACATAAGAAAAAGGAAATTAAAGGACATGACATAAAATAAGTCTTTGACTAAAAGAGTATGGTTAAAGGTTCCCTTACCGATTTGGTAACTTATGAAACATACACCCCATGAAGGAAGGATCATACAATGAAGAGGTAACTACCCATAAGTTAAATTATATTACACAAATAATACAATCATGGGAAGTACATACACCACAAAAAAGGAAATAGTGGCAAATATAGAAAGAATCTCACGGGAATAAAAAGTGAGATGAAAACCCCTTACCACATTGTAATCAATCGAGTCGTATGACCAAAAGTTAATAGCCACCAAATGACTTATAAAGTACCATGAATATAAATAAAAGCATGATAATATATAACAAATTTAAGTACAAAATACACCACATGTAATAAATATGTGGCAAACAATGGAAATCTCAAGGAATTAAATGTGAGATAATAAACCCCTTCCCTCATGTCAGACATGACCCGTTTGTTCTTTAATCTACTGAATAATAAACTAAAGTTAATTTATACTTGCTTAAGAACCCTTTTCAAGTTTATTAATACTTTTATATAACTTGTTACCATGTTATAAACATTATGAAATCATTTAAGTTAATAATGGTCATTTTGTTGATATTTGATACTTGAGTCGAAAATAAACTTCTTAAAATTACAATTTGTTCATGTGGTAAAAAGTACATTATCTCTATAATGATATTCATAATTTAGATATCATGTATATCTATTATATATAAGTATATATAGTAGTACATAACATTTGGAAGTAAGAAATTAAATGCACCGTTCATGGAGACGGTAAGCCGTACGTACGCATGAACACTACTTTCATTGTCTATTTCATATTAAATGGAATGAAAACGTAATGATAAATAGTTATATTATAACTACAGTATAATATCATATATAATTTCATTTACTCCATAATTTATACGTTCCATGTATGACATGGACGAGTCATGTCACTTTGAGGGGGAAAGAGTCCATACTTCTTCAAATGAAATTATCGCGTTTACCCATTATAAAAACCATAAAGGTGTGATAATAAAGAAAAATACAGAAGTATATAGACAATATAAATATAATATATATCACATATAAATTCAGTTCCATCATAATGGACACCATGATAGGTGGTAAGAGAATTTTGAACAATCATCATTTCATGAGGCAGTAGTTCGCCGTCCATAGAAACAGTAAGTTCTTTACCCATTCAATGGAGGTGTGTGTAAGTGTAGTTCGAATCCTTATGATAAAAAAACCTATTATATTGAGGATACAGTTTTTGTTATAAAATAAGTGAATAAAAATATTTTAGGGGGTTGGATAAATAAAAGAAAAGAAAAGAACTTAAGAGAAGACATTACCTTTAAATCGAGTAACTCCCTTTGGTTTGAACCAAAACGATTTCTTGAAGTTCTTTCTACCTAAGGTATTTCTTCTAGGTGGAAGATAAGGATATTAAGAGCTTATTTGGGAAGATTTTGGATGAGATATGTGGCTTTAGAGGTGTGAGTAATGGGTTATAGGTGAAGGATTTTTATAAGGGGGAGGAGGGGCTCTTTAGGAAAGTTTGAAAATATTATTTGATTATATAGTGATTTTCAATTTCTAAAGGACCAAAACATATTAAAGTTGATGATAAGTTGAATTTTTTTCGAAATAAATTAATTCAATAATAATTGGATAGGTTTTGAATATTGTTTTAAATTTTATAATCTCATTTATTTAAATCATTTATTAATCAGGTAATCATTGCATCATCAACGTGTCATAAATAATTTTATTTATTTGAAGTATAAAAATTATAAATAAAATACCATGATGTAGGAAATATATTTATATTTATAATTATTATTTATAGTCAAATATATAAATTATATAACTGTGCATTAACATTGTTTTAGAAAAACAATACATGTTTATGATATCTTTATTTTTTACTTTAAAGAAAAAGTTATTAATGTCATTATCTTACCCAAATGGATTTCAAAGGACAAAATTCTTACCAAATGATTGTCTTGGTCATACATTACTCATAAAATAAGGTTAGGAAAAGTGTTAAGGTAATTTTATATTATTATAATATTATTTATACCTTGAATTACCCTATTCACCTTTAACCGCGTTAAATAATAGTCAAAAGTTACTATTCACCAAAAATTATTTTCATCTTATTAAACCAGATTTTACTTACTGATAATAACCATGTATATCTAATTTCCAAAATTAAATTCATAGAAGTTGTAAAATTTCATTTAAATAAAAAAGTCGGTTTTTTAACTACTACTTAGTGTTTTCACTATTCATAAAAAATTATAGGTTTTCAGAAATATACAAAACAATAAGACTAAAATATATTTGATATTATGAATTAAAAAGTGATGTCTATTTTACCAAATTAAAAACATATAAGTTTCATTAATTAATTCTAAAATAATCCCCATTGTCAAAACAAAAGGCATGTTTTTTAAAAATAATAACTATCAAAAGATTGACACTTGTTTATGTCCAATATCAAAGTGAAATTACTTCCAATTACCAAAATCGGATTAAATGGTAAAAATATAATCTGGTTACACTTTAAAAACATTGAAAAAAATAATATAACCATAAAAATAAATTAGATTAAAAGGTAGTTTTGATTTAAAATGCAGTATTTTTCACTATTCATTAAAAATGAACTTTATCAGAAAAATACCAAAAATTTACCCAAAAAATTTTTTGATGTCCCGATTCTAAAGAAGAATTTAATTTTGTCAAATATAACATGTAAAAGTGACCGAAACTAGATTTAAAGAGGGTTCTCCAATAAAAGGTAGTAAATCAACCATTTAAAGAATATTAGAGTATTTATGCTTAAAATTAGATTCATTCACATTTTAAGCCTCTAAATTCTATTGTATAAATGTAAAAACATTTTACAAGCATTTATAATCATAATATTCTTTATAGAGACCAAAATCTTGACATACATATGCACTACATTACTTTTTCGGAATATCTAATACATAACAAAAACAAACACCAAAGGACCCTAATAGTTTAGTGTCTTTGGAAACTCAAAATATAATATTATAATCTTGGTGAAAGATCTTCAACATTTCCCATAGAGATCTTCCTTTTTTTACTTAAATCCTTTCTTTATATCCCTATGCCTGATATGCTTCGTATATATCTGAACCTCCTCTTCTTCGACGCGGCTCCTCTTATCCTCCTCTTAGGGCAATAAAGTTAGTCTTTAAAGAAGATACGGATCTCTAGTAGGTTTCTATGGAAGTGCAGAAGTGAAATGGTCAGGTTTTGGCCAAGATTTAAGGCTCAAATGTTTGTGAATATGAGAGGGAAGGAGGTGCCCTTATATAGGAGAGGAGAGAGGCACTTTTGGAAACCTAAAAAATATTAATTAATAATAAAATGAAACCCCACTTAGAAACCACCAAAAATGACTCAATTAGAATATGAGATGATATATGGTTGTAATATCATCAACCAATAAAATTTAGACATGTTTTAAGTTTATTTTAAACCTTATTAACTTTATTTATCATTATTTAATCAATTTAATTTTATTTGTGGTAATAAAATTCTAAATTTTAAATTTGTATAAATACCAACTTAAATGTTTTCAATTTCCCAAAATTGGATACTTTATAACCTTTTATACCATATAATTTTCGATTTGTAGTTTTTAAATATTTTTGTGATTTTTAAATAATTTAATAATATGTTATTTTAATAAAATATCAATAGTGTCAATTTTGACACTATTCGTTATTTGAATTTAAATAAAAACCACATAGAAGATATGTTAAAACAAAAATATATAATAGATCCCTATAATATCATATTCATCAAAAATATTCATGTGGAACATTAATTTGTTCATATATTATTTATTTTAATATTTTTAAAACCATTTATTTGGTATATCTCTTAATAAAATAATTAGTACAACATTTTTGTATAATTATTTAATATAGTTATTTGTTTCATTAAAAATAAAAATAAAATCCTATTATGAATATAAATCTCATAGATTTCATAATAATACTTTTACTCGAATTTATCATCTTAAAATCACAACATGTAAATTGTTATATTTATTAAATTATGAAGGTTACAACTTTGGAGTAATTCAAAAATAATAATATAAGTGTCATAATCACCTTTATAAGGATCCAAATAGTCAAAAATTCGTCCAGTTGATGATTAGGGTTTATATATACACTACCAATAAGTTTTTTTCAGATTTTTGGCCCTTTTGATATGTATTACTATTTCAATAAAAACTATATTATTGATTTTTCACTAAATAAATAATTTCTGCATCATTAATATATAAGATAATAAGGTAATTAAACAACTCTTAAAAATTAAAAATAAATTACCATGATAAATAAAAAAAATTTATCTTTCAAATGAGTATTTATAACGGAATTTATATTCTGTATAACCTTATATTAAAAATACATTAATTATTAAATTTTGAGTGAGACATATTTCACTTTCCTTTAAATGAAATAAACTAAATGTCATAATCAATTACAAGTGGGTTCCATTAGATTCAATTTCGACCCAAATATGATTTAGGGAAAAATATAATCATCCAATTATATTATGACAAGTTTTATGTTAATTATATAATATTATATTTACCCTTAATTACCCGATTTACCTTTAACAATGGTAAATAAAATTTACCGTAGTTACTATTCATAATGCCTAAAAATAAAAAGTAGCATATTAACATAATTTTGACCTACTGATTCCAAATAGGGAATAATGTTTTCCAAATTCAAATCACAGAAGTTTCAGAAATTAATTTAAAATTAATCTCGTTGTTAAGAAAACGAGTTTTAAAACTTAAAACATTGCAAAAGATTGAAATTATTTAACCTAAAAATTCAATGTAAAATAAATACTAATGAAATAAATTATATTAAATTGTAAAAATATATTCTATTTATACTTTAAAACCTTTAAATATTACAATTAAACCATATAAATTATTACGATGAAAAAAGTTGTTTTTAATTAAAATATAGCGTGTTTTTACTATTCATTAAAATATGAAAGTTATCGGAATAATATCAAAATTTTATCCAAAGTAATTTTTAATATCCTGATTCCAAATAAAAATCTTATTTTGTTAAATTGAACTTATAAACCTGTAAATAACTAGATTTAAAGTTGGTGCGCCATCAAAAGGCGGCAAAACTGCCTTTTTAAAAAATACTTATTTTACCTGAAAAAATTATTTTCTTCTCATAAGATATTCTAGAAAATGTGTAAGATGAATAATAATGTTATAACATTCAAAATTTAGTTAATAGTATTCATAATGGCTAGTCCATAATAATATTATAACAATATATCGTTGTTTAGTAAAACCTGGTATTGCGTACTACACACGCTATCGAGGAAGGTCGCGATTGCATGTAACGCAAACCAAGTCAAAGTTGTGTGTAGTGCAAGCTCCCTTTCTTGTTGCGTATAACATAATCAAAACTTATTTCAATTATAAATTAAATAAAATATATAATTAATGTTTTGTAGAATAATTTCTACAAAACGAACTTGAAATTGTGTGTAACACGAGCCAAGAATAGTGTTGCGTATACTGCAAGCTAATTTGGTGTTGCGTATAGCACAAGATAAATTTGGTGTAGCTTACAACACAAGACATCAGTGAAATTAAAAAGAATAATTCTCATAAAATCTAGGGTTGTTACATTCTACCCCCCTTAAAATGAATTTTGCCCTCAAAATTCTTCAGGGTTGTAAATTGTTTACTACTTGAAAGTTTCTTTCATAAAACCCACATCGTAAAAAGGAATACTACAAATTAATATTAAAAATTGAAGTATGAAACATAACGGTTACCAAAATTAACTCATCACTAGGTTTCCAAATAGGAGAACATAGGTGGAAATATGGATATGGGTGAAAAATCTAACCATCAAGTTCTGATGGAGGGTGGTAGAGGAAATGGAAATGAAATATCCAATAATCACAACGCCATAAATTTTTGATGATTTAAGGTACCATCTAATTAATCGGATATAAGGACACTAGGACAATGTTTTTAGTTCTCAAGATCATTTCCCTAATGTCGAAAAATTGTTGAATAATTATTTTGGTACAGTCTCACTGTTGTTCGTTCCTTCAACAATTTCCACTTCATCTCTTAAAGAAATGAAGTTAAATTTGTCATTCGTGAAGTGTTAGCAGATCATGCGATAGAATGATAGGTCATTCCATCTGTTTCTATCGCAAAAAGTTTACCACAATTTATTAAATATACATAAGTCCATCTATGCTGAGATTAATCGTATATGATTCCAAAAATGGACTTATACTTCATCTATCATACCGCTTAATAAAATAAAACTAGTTTCTACTAACCAGGGACTTCCTGTAGGCCAGTGGTAGGAAATAAAGGCCTGTTGCACTTCAGTTGTGGGTTTGATTCCCACATCCTCTTCCGACACGATGGGTTTTCGCCCGTTCTTCAGGTTGTCCCTTTTCTTAAACTACACTATTATAGCATTCTATCAATAATATCGAAAAAATTTCTATCCTTAAACAATACTAACTTATGTTCAACATAATCAATTGCAATATTTAGGCTTATCCAAAATACTTATTTCCAAACTAATAGTATAAATAGAACAATTACTAAAAATTTCATATAACAAGCACGTGAATACCATCATTTATCCCTCATATATCATAAGATATATCTTGTTGATCGCATTCCAAACATGTCAATACCTTAATCTTGTATTCTCTTGAATAATGAATACCCATTGAACCTTATTAAAAACATGAATGCTATCAAAGGTTAACTCTTTCCACATACCAAAATTCAAAAATTCTATATACTCAAACCATGATATAAATTTGTCCTTATATCAGTCATGAGCTCATGAATACTATCAAACATTTACTTTTCCCCTTATCTGTTCATTATGTTCATATCATCTTCATTTCAAAAATATCTCAATCACTTTCTGTGGTTACCTATACCATAAAATTATTAAAAACCACAATATACCAATATATAAATATTCCAATATTCAATGATACTATATACAACATTATTTTGGAATCCCATTACATAAGCATTTAATCATTCCACCACATCATTGTCATATTCAAAATTTCTAATAGTGATCGCATGTGACTTCCCTTTGTCCTTTTCCTTAAGTGGTTTCTCCTGTCGATCATCATTAACCCTTGGATTAGGGCATTGATTAGCATAATTCCCCATTTCCTTTCACTTGAAGCATTGAAGTCTTGGTGGAGCGTTCTCTGTAGTCTTTTCTCTATTCACATCATTAGCTACCTTTTTACCATTACTTAGACACTCAACTACTCTATGACCTTCTTTTCCACACTTAAAACATTTTCTAGTACCTTTTAATCAATCTCCACCATGATTCTTTCCACACTTTGAGCATAAAGAAACATTCATCTTCTTTTCACCATTATTCTGAGATTTCTCCTTGAACTCCATCTTTCGTTTATTGTCATAACCATGAGATGGATATGTAACACCAACTTATATTTCTACCTTCATAGCGCAACGCATAATTTCTTAATAGCTATTGAAGTCTCTTATAGTTAATTCCCTTTGAAGACTTGGTTTTAAGCCACTGAAGAATCGATCCACTTTACTTTCAGGTTGGATGATAAAGCCTGATGCATACCTTGCAAGCCTTTTAAAATTTCCTTCGTATATACCAAAAGATTCATCATCCTTTTGCTTAAGCTCATGGAACTCCTTTTCCATATTTGTTCGAATAATATGATTGAAGTAATTATTTAAAAATAAGTTCTTGAACTCATTCCATTCCATGGAGTCAATTTCACCTTGGGGCCTTGTATTCTTAATTAGAGTCCACCACTGGTCTACTTCACCATATAAATGGTAAACAACCAGAATGACGTTTTCATGTTATGAACATTGAAGTATGTAAAATATATTTTCAATGGTATTGATCCATTATTCAGCAACAAGTGGATCAGAAGACCCACTAAAAGAAGGTGGGCATTGCCTCATGAAGGACTCAATAGAATATTGTTCCCTTTTCTACTCATTCGGATGTCAAGAATGATTCATAGCTTGTGTAAGTATAAAAATAATATTTTTCACTCCATCTCCCATAACATTGGTTTGTTCAAGAGGACAATCATTGCATTTCCCATTACATTGATCAACACGGTTCCTTCGGGTTCCAGCCATCATCTAAAACCCAAAAAGAATAGTGTAAGGGGGAAAAATGATACGCTGAAAACAACATAATAAAGGGGGAGTACCATCAATATATAACATATTAGTTTTAATTCTAAGATAGTTACCGTAATTCTAGGACTATAACCTATACTTATACAACACCGTAGAGACATACCTAGACATACCTTATAAATATCTCTAGGGATCTCACCAAATTTTTCATATAACGACCCAAAGTTTCATTAATGGAAATCCCTCTTGATCTAATTAAATGTCTCGTTATGTAAAATGTTAATATAAAATCTCTACTACTTTGGTTTTATGTTAATAATTGTGATCATTGCTTTTATAGTTGTTGAATAGTGATCACATGATTAGTATAAATATAAGGCTTTAACAAACCCAATTTACTCAGACAAAGGAAATGATGGCCTCATCCAGTAAAATTTCTCCATACGAAGCCCTTTGTCGGAGCTTGGAAAAGAGGTGGCGACTTTGGGCTTCACTCTTGACCAATCCCAAGCTGAGATCCATCATGTCAAGCTCGAACATGACCGTCTAATGGAAAAGTGGAAGTTGATAGAAATTACCACTTGAGCGATGTTATCCAAGCCACCCCAAGAGTATGTCACCATCGTCCACCTTACCCTTAGGTCTTATGCAGCTGTTTTAAGGGGTTATGTAAAAAATCTCTAGTACTATGTTCATGTACAATATTTTTTGTATATAATAATGAATATACTTTCTTGTCATTATTGATACATTGTAAATAGTTTTTAAGGTGCAAATAGTGTTTTTAGTTATTATTTAATTAAGAATTGTATTTTAATAAAGTAAGGGACTTTTAAATTAAGTAATATTTTAATAAAATATTATTATTATTATTATTAAATTAATTTTTTTATATATAAATGGTCATATAATTTTATGAATGCAATTGTAATTTTTATTAAGGTTTGAGAGCCATTTTTGTCAAAACCCGTGAATTTTCGATAAATGTCGGTTTTTATTTTAAAAGTGAATATTAACATATTTAGAAAATAATTTAGATAAAATAAATTTTATTTCTGGAATCCGGACTTCGAAATTATCCAATGGTGAATTTTTCATAATTTTCTGAGACAGTCAAATTTTTGGGTAAAAATTAAATACCGTTTAAATATATAATGTGTTTTATGACGTCATAATGACCCAATAGTGATGTAATAAAATAAAATAATCTTTATTTTCGGCCAATATATGTTTTACCATTACAATAATGTGATTTACTATTTGTTTTACTTATTTTCAAAGCATTAATGGACTCCTCAAGACTTATTAAACACCTTGTCTTTTTAAATTGTTTTCCATGGGAGTGTGAGTCACCTCCACATAAGAAACCCTATTATTTTATGAATTTAGTACTTTGTCCTTATAAAATATTGTTTTAATCTTCCCTTTTCCAAAAACCATGGGAAAAACCCACGGGATGGTTTGTAGTTTGGATTAATTTAATATAAGGGGTCTCAAACCTAAATAATAAAGAATTCCCTCACATTTCCTATATAAACCCCCCCAAGATCCCACTTAATCCTCACTCAAAGCCTTTTTAGTTCGTTCAACATCGGCCCTAATCTCTCTAGAATCATTTCAAGGTTCCCCAAGCTCCCAATAATCCTCTCTCATGCCTCTCTCAAGCCTTTGGAAGCATACTTCCAAGTAAGGTTTTTTCTTCCTTTCTTATTTTTGTCCAATTTTCCTTAAGTTGTTTTTCCCATTTAATTTCAATTATTAATGTTGGGGTATGGTTTCACACCTCCCTCATACTTCCATATTTATGTTTTAATGATGGGAGACCCCTTTATCTCTCATTAAATGCCTCCCATGTACACCTGTTACTATGCCGAAATTCCAAAAGGAACTTCTCTCTCCTCATTTACATTTAAGCAATACCTTTGTGTCATGAATCTAAATTTCATTAAAATTGTTGTGAAATGTATCTATATGACATATTTACTGTCAATTACATTTAAATATGATGGGGAACCCCTTTCTCTCTCATCAACTCTTTTTATGAATTCTTATGTCATGTCGTTACGCTACCGAAATCACACCGATTTTCTAAGCCAATGCCATTGTGTAGTGAACCCCATGCCCATTTATTCATCAAGGGTATTCACCTTTAGGAACATTTACTTATTGATTATAATGTTTCATGTATGAATACCACATTCCTTTATCATGGAATAAATTATTACGTTTTATGAATCCATGTTTTATGATCCATGTGGCACACTTATGCATGAAATGAAATGTTTAAGAAGGATGCGCACTTATAGCGCTCCAATGAATTGGGTAAATTATTGTATAATGATATGTCATGTGAAATGAGTGTTGAATCATTCTAATTGAAGTTCAACTAGGGTTTACTCATGCTTCATGTTCAATGAGGATTTACTCATGCTCTATGTGCAATGAGTCTTGGCTCATGCTAATTCCATGTTAAGTGTTGTTGCCACATTTCCATGTTATGATTATCATGATTTATCATGCCTTTATGTTCATGTTTCTCTTGTGATCTATTGATATGACTATTTTCTAACATGTATTTTAATCATCATGTATTCCATTTTTATTCCCTTACTGGGATTTATAGCTCACCCCTTTTCTTATGCATGTCCTCAGGTTATCCCATGCAATGCTAAGTACGAGGGAATGTAGTGGTCATGTAAAGGAATTTTTCAATAAAGATGTTGTACTTAATGTTTTAAGTTGTTATTTAATGATCCTAAGCCCCAAAGACACTATACCTCTCGATCATCCATGTTGTATCAAGTGAATGGTTTATTTAATAAATCATGTTTAAGTTTGTTATAAAAGAAGGGTTGTCGTAGTTGGTATCAGAGGATGGGTTTAGTTATTTTTGGCATTGGGATTAGAAAACCCTAGTAAAGACTTAGAGACAAAACTAAGTATATTAAAAACATACCTAAGTTTTGGTAAGTACTAATTAAGTGGTTTATCAAACAAATTCATCCTTGTCTAGATACGAGTAGGTAGAGGTGACTCTGGCACAGATGTATCCTAGGGGTAAAACCTGAAAACACCGCTTTGAGATAGACTCGAACGGGAACTTGTGCACGACAACGGGCCTTGCTGCACTCTTGGTTAGGACACTCCCAGGGGATATGTTTTGATAAATTTACAAGCTTAGTATGTGTTGTACCTCTCGTACCCCTTGTGGTTTACTTTTCTTGATCACAATCACTCTCTTATTTATCTAATCTTGTTTTAAGTGTTTTTGGATGATAGGCATGATTTCAGGTTGCCAAGGAATTGGGCCAAGAAAGAAAGAAGCCAAAAGTGGATTGATTTTCAGTCCACCGGCCAACCGGTGGAAGACCACCGGCCAGCCGATGGAGGCCTGGACTGAAGGCATCCCTCTGTCCAGACCATCGGCCAACCAGTGTCCCACCACCGGCCAGCCGGTGGCACCCAGACAAATAGTGTCAGCTACTGCCTCAGCACCGGCCAACCGGTGGCCTCCTCACCGGCCAGCCGGTGGTGCCTGAGCCCGAGCCCTCTCCCTTTTTCAAAGAACCGTCCAACCGGTGGCCTAGCACCGGTCAGCTGGTGGAGCCAGTCAAACTAGTCGTTGGGCTTTGACCAGGCTTGTCCACTTGACTCCCAACGGCTCCGAAGGCCTCTCCAACGGCTCCGAAGCCTCCCAAAGGCCATTTGAGGGTTCCCCCTCTATAAATAAAGGACTAGTAAGCCCCGGAACACTAGCGAAACATAAGGAATCCCACAAGACACATTTTACATCATTTGGAGAACCTCCGGAGAATTCCTTCAAGGAACCCCACTTGCTCCAACCTTATTCCACATCCAAGGAGCACCACCATAGAAGCTTGGGAGCGCTCTTCATCAACTTCATCAATCCATTGGCGCCCAAGGCTTCTCCCATTACGGTTTTTATTGTTTTATCATTTTGAGCATCAATTTGGGTTTGTGCCTACAAACCCCTCATTTCTCTCATCCTCTCTTCTTTGGGTTTTCACACCACCTTCAAGGTGTGAAGAGGTTAGAAAATCCTTCCCTTTTAAAAGGCTTGAATCAAAGGTGAGCTAGCCTTCACCTGTAAGAAGGCTAGTGGGTTCTTGCTCAACCATTGAAAGCAAGTGGGTTCTCGCATAACCATTAAAAGCAAGCTGTAATAGGTTCTAGACTAACCTTAAAGTCTAGTGGGTTTCTTGCTAAAACCATTAAAAAGCAAGAGGTAGTAAATCTCTCAATGGTTGAGTTGGGAGCGGAGACGTAGGCTTGGGTTTAAGACGAACTCCGTTATCAAGTTGCGTGTCTTGCCTCTTTTATTTCCGCTGCACTTTTACTTTGATTTTAAATTGTTAATTTTTTTTTAAAAGGCAATTCACCCCCCCCCCCCTCTTGCCATCATTCTCCACCCAACAATTGGTATCAGAGGGAAATTTGAGTAATACCCTAACCGGTTTCAAATTCAAGATCATTTTTTGATGGCTTCAACCTCTTTCGCCCCCGAAGGATATTCTTTGGGTCGTGCTCCATTCTTTGATGGAACCGACTATAATTATTGGAAAACCCGCATGACCACTTTTCTTAGAAGTATAGGTTATCCTATTTATAAAATTGTCATGCATGGTTATTCTATTTCTTCTCTCGATGAATCCAAATGGACCCAAGCCGAAATTAAAAATTTCGATCTTGATGGAAAAGCCATGAACGCTCTACATTACGGCCTTGATCGTAATGAATTCAATCGAGTTTCCACATGCACCTCATCTCATGAAATCTGGAAACTTTTGGAGGTTACCCATGAGGGGACCAACAAAGTCAAGGATACTCGATTGGATATGTTCTGTCAAGATTTTGAGTCTTTTACCATGCACCCACATGAATCAATTTCTGAAATGTTTACTCGTTTTACTGACGTTTGCAATGGGAGAAAGTCCCTTGGTGATGATGTGTTTGCAGAAACGATGGTCAAGAAGATCCTTTGGATCTTACCAAGCACATGGGCACCAAAAGTCACGGCAATCCAAGAAGCAAAAGACATCAAGAACATGCCGGTCGAAGAGCTCATCGGATCCCTCATGACCTACGAGATCACCATGAGGAGGCAAGCTGAAAAGGAAGGCAAACCAATCAAAGTTCCAAAGAACATCGCCTTCAAAGTTCAACAAGAAGAAAGCTCCTCCTCCTCCTCAAGTGACAACGGTAAAAAATGTCTAATGGCATTTCATGAGGTAACCTCTTCCGACTCCACTTCCTCTAGTTCTTCAAATTATTTTAATCATTTATCTTATGAGGATCTCCAACATGCTCGAGATCAATTGGAGGAAGGTTTTCACGAAATTTCTTCCAAATTTGTTTCTTTAAAAATGAATTTCAAAAAACTCTCTTCCGAAAAGGAACAACTTCGCAAAGAAAAGGAGGAGTTGTCCCTCAAAGTCCAAAACCTTCCCGATGTTGATTCTATGGAATCAGCAATCAAAGATTTAAGGGAATCTCTTGCCAAGTTCACCCAAGGTGAACAAAATTTGACCAAATTTCTAGGTTCCCAACACATATCTAGAACCACCGAAGGGCTTGGCTATTCCAAGCATGCTTCCTCTTCCCATTCTCCAACTATTTTTGTAAGGGGGAGCTCTCAAAATAAATTTTTAAATTATTGCAAAAAACCCGGGCACTTAATTTATGAGTGCGATTGCAAAAATGCCCGGTATGGAAGGCCCAAAACTATTTTCTTTAATGATGAATTTTATAGTAGAAGACCCACCACAAGACAAGTGTGGATTGAAAAATCCCATTTAGCGAGTCTTACCGGACCAAAATTTGTCTCGGTTTCAAAAACCACTCCCCGGTGATTTGTTGTCTTTATTTAGGGGGAGTTAGGATCGTTTAAGCCTTTTTGATTTCAATTTCAAAATTCTCAATTCAAAACTTTCGATTCAAAACTTTCAATTCAAAATTCTCAATTCAAAATTTTCAATTCAAAACTTTCAATTCAAATTTCAAAAAATTTCAATTGGTTTAAAATCTCTATCTCGTTTTTCAACGTTTCCCTCAATCAAGTTTTATGCCCCGTGCTATTTTGATAATCACAAAGGGGGAGAAATTCTTGGTTGATTGGGGGAGAAATCTTTTTCTCATGCTTTGCTTTACTTTTCAATTTATTCTTTAAAGCATGCCTCTCATTTCAATCTTTTACATTGCTTGTTTTGGTGATTGTGATCATCAAAATAGGAGGAGATTTTTGTACCTCTCGTACCCCTCGTGGTTTAATTTTCATGATCACAATCACTCTCTTATTTATCTAATCTTGTTTTAAGTGTTTTTGGATGATAGGCATGATTTCAGGTTGCCAAGGAATTGGGCCAAGAAAGCAAGAAGCCAAAAGTGGACTGATTTTCAGTCCACCGGCCAACCGGTGGAAGACCACCGGCCAGCCGATGGAGGCCTGGACAGAAGGCATCCCTCGTTCCAGACCACCGGCCAACCGGTGTCCCACCACCGGCCATCCGGTGGCACCCAGACAAATAGTGTCAGCTACTGCCTCAGCACCGGCCAACCGGTGGCCTCCTCACCGGCCAGTCGGTGGTGCCTGAGCCCGAGCCCTCTCCCTTTTTCAAAGCACCGGCCAACCGGTGGCCTAGCACCGGGCAGCCGGTGGAGCCAGTCAAACTAGTCGTTGGGCTTTGACCAGGCTTGTCCACTTGACTCCCAACGGCTCCGAAGGCCTCTCCAACGGCTCCGAAGCCTCCCAAAGGCCATTTGAGGGTTCCCCCTCTATAAATAAAGGACTAGGAAGCCCCGGAACACTTGTGAAACATAAGGAAGCCCACGGGACACATTTTACATCATTTGGCGAACCTCCGGTGAATTCCTTCAAGGAACCCCACTTGCTCCAACCTTCTTCCACATCCAAGGAGCACCACCATAGAAGCTTGGGAGCGATCTTCATCAACTTCATCAATCCATTGGCGCCCAAGGCTTCTCCCATTACAGTTTTTATTGTTTTATCATTTTGAGCATCAATTTGGGTTTGTGCCTACAAACCCCTCATTTCTCTCATCCTCTCTTCTTTGGGTTTTCACACCACCTTCAAGGTGTGAAGAGGTTAGTCAAGCCTTCCCTTTTAAAAGGCTTGAATCAAAGGTGAGCTAGCCTTCACCTGTAAGAAGGCTAGTGGGTTCTTGCTCAACCATTGAAAGCAAGTGGGTTCTTGCATAACCATTAAAAGCAAGCTGTAATAGGTTCTAGACTAACCTTAAAGTCTAGTGGGTTTCTTGCTAAAACCATTAAAAAGAAAGCGGTAGTAAATATCTCAACGGTTGAGTTGGGAGCGGAGACGTAGGCTTGGGTTTAAGCCGAACGCCGTTATCAAGTTGCGTGTCTTGCCTCTTTTATTTCCGATGCACTTTTAGTTTTATTTTAAATTGTTAATTTTTTTTTAAAAGGCAATTCACCCCCCCCCCCCCCTCTTGCCATCATTCTCCGCCCAACATTATGAACCCTTATTAAGGGAATTTAAAAAAAATTCCCCTAAGATTATATGTTAGAAAGTAGATCATGAAAAGCCTAGGTTGAAGCCTATGGACTCAGGAGTTAATGAAATAAAAGTTTATTTTTAAGTCATAAACTTTTGTCTTTGAATTTCCCTTTATGTGTTACCCCCTAACTTTCCTTTTATTCCATACAATGGCCGGTAATAGGAGGACTCGGGCTAACAACCGGTGTTACGATAAGTGTGATGATTGTACTAATGAGATGCCCAATCCGATGGGAGCGGGAATCGCGAACTTTGTCACGCTTCTCTAGCAGCTAACTCAAGATTTGAATAGAAGCACGGGTCTAGAGGAACATTCTACCCCCCCCCCCCCCCAAGAAAGAACAAGTCACTATCAAGAGCTTCATGAGACAAAGGCCTCTTAATTTTAGTGGATCATCTGATCCCACGATCGCTGAACAATGGATCCATTCCATTGAAAAGATCTTCTCCATCCTTCAATGTTATGAACAAGAGAAGGTTTTCATAGAGGCTTATCATATGGAGGGTAAAGCTGATCAATGGTGGATGTTGATCAAAAATACAAAGCCTGAGGAGGAGATCGAGGCGTTGGAATGGAAGGATTTCTGGAAGATTTTTTTCGATAAATATTTTCCGCGCACCCTCCGTCTTAAGATGTAAGGATACTTCCTTTCCAACAAGAAAAAAGATGAAGAATATGTTGGAGCGTACGAGGAAAAATTCACAATGCTTGCACGATACACTTCCGACTTTGTTGTTACCCCCGAATGCAAGGTTGACCGCTTATTTGGTGGGCTGAATCCTAGCCTGCGGAAAGCATTAACGATCCGTGACTTCGACAGCTATGAGGAAATTGTCTGATGTGCCCCCAACGTCGAAATAGAGATCGTGGAATCACAGGGGTATCATGGGGACAAGAAACATAAGGTGTACTTCAATGTTGGCGGTCTGATTGATAAATACAATGGTTCTAAGAAGATCCAGCACCCCACTTGCCAAAAGTGCGGAAAAAAGCACCCTGTAAATTGCCTCAAGGGGACGAGGAAATGCTTTAGGTGTGGAAGAGAAGGGAACCTAGCTGTTAACTATCGGCAAGAAAGACTCACAGCTTCAAAAGATGAGAGGAATGCTCCATTCGAACCTCAACGCGTTATTCATTGCTACAAATGCAAAGAACCGGGGAATTTTTCAAATCATTGCCCTAAACAAAGGGTTTTCAGAGGCAACCAACAACCTCCAAGGTAGTAAGGAAGAGCTTTTTTTTATCACTTCTACTGAAGCGAACCCCAACAACGAAGTGGTGACAGGTACGCTAGTTATTCATTAGAGAATATCGAACATAATTTTTGATTCAGGTTCTACGCATTCTTTTATTTCTCTATATTTTAGTAGAACAATCCCAACACCACCACAAATCATGGAAGTGAAGATTTTGGTGAGTAAGAAAAATGGGGCAATCATTGCATCCCATGAATATAAGTCCTCCCCTGTTATAATATGTGGATTGAATTTCCTGGCGAACCTCTTTATACTCCCTCTGGTGGAATTTGATGCAATTCTTGGCATGTATTGGATTTCCTTATATAGAGCCAACAAAAATCGTCGAGAGAGGGAAATCACACTACATATGGAGAATCGACCCCCAATTCTTTACAAGTGTAAGGAAGAAGATGAATCTCCTTTAGCTCTATCATCTCAAGAATGGATATTAATGCCCTATGAGCACGCATATCTGGCTCAGATGATTGAGTCCAAGGAAGAAACCATCCTTAAAGAAATGCCTATTGTGAGGGAATTCTCTGAAGTGTTTCCTGAGGAACTGTCTGGTCTTACTCCTAGAAGAGATGTTGAATTCTCAATTGAACTTATACCAGGGGTGCTACCAATATCCAAGACTCCATATAGAATGGCTGTCATGGAACTTCAAGAGCTGAAAAAACAACTACATGAGAATCTGGATAAAGGGTTTATACGCCCAAGTGCTTCCCCATGGGGTGCACCGGTCCTCTTCGTTAAGAATAAGGATGGGTCAATGCGGCTTTGCATCGATTATCGTGAACTTAACAAAATCACGATAAATAAAAAGTATCCTTTTCCACGGATCGATGACTTGTTTGATCAGCTGCGTGGAGCACAATACTTCTCCAAGGTAGATTTTCGGTCGGGATATTATCAAGTAAGGTTGAAGAAGGAAGATGTCCCCAAGACTGCTTTTTGTACAAGATACGGGCACTATGAATTCATAGTAATGCCTTTCGGACTCATTAATGCTCCAGAAATCTTCATGGACTTGATGAATAGAGTCTTTACAGATTACCTTGACAAATTTTTGGTAGTCTTTATAGATGATATTCTAATATACTCTAAAACCAAGGAGGATCATGAGGATTATTTAAGAACTGTACCAGAGACTTTGTGCAAGGATAATCTTTATGCAGAGTACAGCAAGTGGGATTTCTAGTTGAGGGAAATATTATTCTTGGGCCATATCATCAAAATCAATGGGATATCTATGGATCTCTCCAAAACAGATGCAATTGAGGGATGGACGAGGCCAACATCGGTAATGGATATCTGTAGCTTCCTGGGGTTAGCTGGATATTATCAATGATTTTTGAGAAATTTTTCACGATTGTCCAAACCCTCTTACCAAGATAACTTGAAAGGGAGTAAAGTTTTCATGGAGTGATGAATGCGAAGAAAGCTTCAAGGAGTTGAAAAAGAGGCTTATCACTGTTCTTGTGCTCACTTTACCCACAAGTGGGGAAAGTTTTGTGGTATTCAGTGATGCTTCGAAGAAGGTCTTAGGTTTTGTTCTGATGTAGAATGATAAAGTGATATCATATGCCTCAAGGAAGTTGAAAATCCATGAGCGAAACTATCCAACGCATGATCTGGAGTTGGTGGTGGTGATCTTTGCCTTGAAAATCTGGCAGAATTATCTCTATGGGGAGAAATGTGAGATATATACTGACCACAAGAGTCTTAAATATATATTCACATAGAAAGAGATTAATATGAGCCAGAGAAGATGGATAGAGCTCATTAAGGATTATGACTATTCAATAAATTACCACCCTGGGAAAGCGAACAAGGTAGAAGATGCCCTAAGTAGAAAGGACCCATCGATTCTATCAATGATGAGAATTGAGAGGGGTCCAATCTTCTTAGACATGATTAAGATGGACATGGGAATCATAAAGAAGGGAACATAATCAATCCTTTCACAAATGATTGATCAACCATCTCTTTTGTAAAGGTTAAAGGATGCTCAAAAGGATGATGTGGAATTCAGGAAAAAGTGGAAGCTGTCAAAAAGGGGAAATCCTCGGAGTTTAATGTTAATGAAGAAGGAATTGTGCAATTTGGGAAAAGAATATGTGTTCCATTAAGTCCGGAGCTGAAGAAGGAACTTTTGGATGATGCACCTAGTTCAAATTTCTCTATTCACCCAAGGAGCACAAAGATGTATCGAGATCTCCGAGAAAACTATTGGTGGGATAATATGAAAATGGAGATCACTAAATATACATCAAAGTTCCTGGTGTGCCAGCATGTGAAGGAAGAGTGGCAGAAGTCTAAAGGGATGATGCAACCATTGCCCATATTAGAATGGAAATGGGAGAACATCACCATGGACATTGTCACCGGAATTCCAAGGACATCCAAAGGCAACAATTCAATCTGGTTTGTTGTGGATCTTCTTACAAAGACTACACACCTCATTGCTATTCGGGAGGATTTCTCATTGGATAAACTGGAACGGATCTATATCATGGAAGTGGTAAGGATGCATGGAGTGCCACTATTTATTGTGTCTGGCCGAGATCTAAGATTCACCTCTATGTTTTGGAAGATTCTGCAACATGCTCTGAATACTGAACTGAACTTCAGTACGGCCTATCATCCTCAAACTGATGGCCAATCCGAGAAGACTATCCAAACACATGGGGACATGATGAGAGCGTGCTCAATAGACTTTAAAAGAGTATGGGATCAATATCTTCCTCTGTTTGAGTTTTATAATAATAACAGTTTCCACTCGAGCATCCAAATGGCACCATATGAAGCCCTGTATAGGAAAAGGTGCAAAAAACCGGCATGTTGGGATGAGGTCGGTGAACATAAACTACTTGGACCAGAAATGGTCGAGGAAATGGTGGAGAAGGTGAAAACCATTCAGCAGCATATCAAGGCAGCCCAGAGTCGACAAAAGATTTATGCAGATAATTGTCGATGAGACCTTGATTTTAAAGTTGGAGACATGGTTTTTCTATGCATATCTCCATGGAAGAAGGTCATGAGGTTTGGAAAGAAAGGGAGGTTAATTCCAAGGTACATCGGCCCCTTCGAGATTCTTGATCGTGTCGAGGTTGTGGCCTATCGACTAGCACTTCCAACTACCATGGCCAAAGTACATGATGTCTTTCATGTATCCCTCTTAATAAAGTACATACCAGACCCTTCACATGTACACTCTTCTGAGGTGGTACAGTTGGAGGATGATCTTTCTTATGAGGAGAAACCAGTGAAGATCTTAGATCATAGAGAAAAAGTTCTATGAAATAATACAATTCCCCTCGTCAAGGTGTTGTGGCGAAACCACAAGTTTGAAGAAGCAACTTGGAAATTTGAGGAAATAATTAAGCTGAGTTACCCAAATTTTGTTTTAGTGTGAGAAAAAAGAAATTTCAAGGGAGAAATTTCTTAAGGGGGTGATATTGTAATGACCCAAAGTTTTATTAATAGAAATCCCTCCTGATCTAATTAAATGTCTCATTATATAAAATGTTTATATAAAATGTCAACATCTTTGGTTTATTGTTAAGAACTATGATTGTTTCTTTTATACCCATTGAACTGTGATCACATGATTTGTATGAATATAAGGCTTTAACAAACCCAATTTACTCAGACAAAGGAATTGATGGCCTCATCCAGTAGAATTGCTCCAAACGAAGCCCATTTGTCGGAGCTCAGAAAAGAGTTGGCATCTTTGGGCTTCGCTCTTGACCAAGCCCAAGCTGATCTCCGTCATTTCATGCTCGAACGTGACTGTCTACGGGAAAAGTGGAAGTTGATAGAAATTACCACTCGAGTGATGTTATCTGAGCCACCCCAAGAGTCTGTCACCATTGTACACCTTACCCTTAGGTCTTATGCGGCTATTTTAAGGGGTTATGTGAGAAATTTCTAGTACTATTTTCATGCACATTATTTACTATATATAATAATGAATATACTTTCTTTTCATTATTGATACATTGTAAATAGTTTTTAAGGTGCAAATAGTGTTTTTAGTTATTATTTAATTAAGACTTCTATTTTATTTAATTAAGGGATTTTTGAATTAAATAATATTTTTAAAAAATATTATTATTATTATTATTAAATTAATTTTATTATATATAAATGATCATATAATTTTATGAATGCAGTTGTAATTTTTATTAAGGTTTGAAATCCATTTTTGTCAAAACCCGTGAATTTTCGATAAATGTCGGTTTTTATTGTAAAAGTGAATATTAACATAATAATAAAATTATTTAGATAAAATAAATGTTATTTATGGAATCAGGATGTCGAAATTATCCAACGGTGAATTTTTCATAATTTTCTGAGACAGTCAAATTTTTGGGTAAAAATTAAATACCGTTTAAATATATAATGTGTTTTATGACATCATAATGACCCAATAGTGATGTAATAAAATACTATAAGATTTTTTTCGGCCAATTTATGTTTTAACATTAAAATAATGTGATTTTGGGTTTGTTTGAATTACTTTTCAAAGCATTAATGGACCCCTCAAGACTTATTAAACGCCTTGTCTTTTTAAATTGTTTTCCATGGGAGTGTGACTCATCTCCACATAAGCAACCCAATTATTTTAAGAAGTTTGGACTTTTTCCTTATAAAATATTTTTTTCCTCTTCCCTTTTCCAAAAATCATTGGAAAAAACCATGGGATGGTTTGTGGTTTGGATTAATTTAATATAAGGTGTCCCAAACCAAAATAATAAAGAATTCCCTCACCTTTCCTAAATAAACCCACCCATTCTCCCACTTACACCTCACTCAAAGCCTTTGTAGTTTTTCCAACCTCTTCCATACTCTCTCTAGAATCCCCCCATGGTGCCCCAAGCTCCCAATAATCCTCTCTCAAGCCTCTCTCAAGCCTTTGGAAGCGCACTTCCAAGTAAGAGTTTTTTCTTCCTTTCTCATTTTTGTCCAATTTTCATTAAGTTGTTTTCCCATTTAATTTCAATTATGAATGTTGGGGTATAGTTTCTCACCTCCCCCATACTTCACTATTTATGTTTTAATGATGGGAGATCCCTTTATATCTCATTAAATTCCTCCCATTTACACCCGTTACTATGCCGAAATTTCGAAAGGAACTTCTCTCTCCTTATTTACATTCAAGTAATACCTTTGTATCATGAATCTAAATTCCGTTACAATTGTTTTAAAATATTTATATATGACCTACTTACTGTCCATTACATGTAAATATGATGAAGAACCATTTTCTCTCTCGTCAACCGTTTTTATGAATTCTTATGTCACGCCGTTACGCAGCCGAAATCGCACCGATTTTCTAAGCCAATGCCATTGTGTAGTGAATACCATGCCCATTTCTCCATAAAGGGTATTCACCTTTATGCACATTTACATATTGATTATAAAGTTTCATGTATGAATTCCACATTCCTTTATCGCAGAATAAATTATTGTGTTTTATGAATCCATGTTTTATGATCCATGTGGCACACTTATGCATGAAATGAAATGTTTAAGAAGGGTACACCCTTATAGAGCTCCAATGCATTCAGTAAAGTATAGTATCATGATACGTCATGTGCAATGAGTGTTGACTCATTCTAATTCAAGTGCAATGAGGGTTTACTCATGCTTTATGTGCAATGAGGATATACTCATGCTCTATGTGCAATGAGCCTTAGCTCATGCTAATTCCATGTTAAGTGTTGTTGCCACATTTCCATGTTATAATTATCATTCTTTATCAAGACTTTATGTTCATGTGTCTCTTGTTTTCTATTGATATGACTATTGTCTAACATGTATTGTACTCCTCATGTATTCCATGTTTATTCCCTTGCTGATCTTTATAGATCACCCCTTTTCTTATGCATGTACTCAGGTTATCCCATGCAATTCTAAGTAAGAGGGAATGTAGTGGTCATGTAAAGGAAGTTTTCAATAAAGATGTTGTACTTCATGTTTTAAGTTGTTATGTAAGGATCCCAATCCCCAAAGACACTAGACCTCTCGATCATCCATGTTGTATCAAGTGAATGGTTTATTTAATAAATCATGTTTAAGTTTGTAATAAAAGTAGGGTTGTCATATTTCACATCCTAGTTTACAAAGGTTAACTAATCCTTTCCTCTGATACCAACTGTAGAGACCCAAATCTTGACGTACATAGGCATTACATTACTTTTTCAGAATATTTAATACACAACAAAAACAGACACCAAAGTACCGTAATAGTTTAGTGTCTTTGAAAACTCAGAATATAATAATCTAATCTTGGTGAAATATCTTCAACATCTCCCACAGAGATCTTCCTTTTTTTACCTAAAAACTTTCTGTATATCCTTATGTCTGATATGATTCATATGTATCTGAACCTCCCCTTCTTCGACGCGGCTCCTCTTATCATCCTCTTAGGGCACTAAATCTGGTCCTTAAAGAAAACCAAGACCTCTAGTAGGTTTCTATGTAAGTGTAGAAGTGAAATGTCCGGTGCTTTCGAGCTTGAAGGCTCAAGTGTGTGTGAAGAGGAGAGGGGAGTAGGTGCCCTTATATAGGAGAGGATAGATGCACTTTTGGAAACCATAAAAATATTAATTAATAATAAAATTAAACCCCACATAAAAACCTCCAAAAATAACTCATTTCGAATATGGGATGAGATAGGGTTGTAATCTCAACAACCAATAAAATTTAGACATGTTTTATGTTTATTTTAAACCTTATCAACTTGATTTATCATTATTTAATCAATTTAATTTTATTTGTGGTAATAAAATTCTAAATTTTAAATTGTTATAAATACATACTTAAATTTTTTCAATTTACCATAATTGGATAATTTATAACCTTTTCGAACATATAATTTTTTATTTTTAGTTTTTAAATATTTTTGTGGTTTTTAAATAATTTAATAATATGTTATTTTTATAAAGTATCAATAGTGTCAATTTTGAAACTATTAATTATTTGAATTTAAATAAAAACCACACAGAAGATACGTTCGAACCAAAATATATAATAGATCCCTATAATGTCATATTCATCAAAAAATTCATGGGGAACATTAATTTGTTCATATATTATTTATTTTAATATTTTTAAAACAATTTATTTGGTATATCTCTTAATAAAAAAATTAGTACAACATTTTTGTATAGTTATTTAATATACTTATTTGTTGCATAAAAATTAAAAATAAAATCATATGATGAAGATAAAGCTCATAGATTTCATAATAATACTTTTACTAGAATTTATCATCTTTAAATCACCACATGTAAATTGTTATATTTATTAAATTATGAAGGTGACGACATTGGAATCATTTAAAATAAAATAATATAAGTGTCATAATCATCTTTATAAGGATCCAAATGGTTAAAAATTCGTTCAGTGGATGATTAGGTTTTATATATACACTACCAATAAGTTTTGTTCAGATTTTTGGGCCTTTTGATATGTATTACTATTTCAATAAAAACTATATTATTGGTTTTTCACTAAATAAATAATTTCTTCATCATTAATGTATAAGATAATAAGGTAATTAAACAACTCTTAAAAATTATAAATAAATTACCATTATAAAGAAAACCATTTTAGCTTTCAAATGAGTATTTATAAACGAATTTATATTCTGCATAACATTATATTAAAAATACTTTAATTATTAATGTTTGAGTGAGACATATTTCACTTTCTTTTAAATAAAATAAACTAAAGGTCATAATCAATTACTAGTGGGTTCCATTAGATTAAATTTCGAACCAAGTATGATTTAGGAAAAAATATAATCATTCACTTATATTATGACAAGTGTTATGGTAATTTTATAATATTATATTTACCCTTAATTACTCGATTTACCTTTAACTATGGTAAATAAAATCTTCTGTAGTTACTATTCATAATGCCTAAAAATAAAAAATAGCTTATTAACATAATTTGGACCTAATTATTCCAAATATGGAATCCATTTTTCTAAATTCAAATAACATAAGTTGAAGAAATTAATTTAAAATTAATCCCGCTATTAAGAAAATGAGTTTTAAAAGTTAAAACATTGCAAAATATTGAAATGATTTTACCTATGAATTCAATATAAAATCAATGCTAATGACATAAATTATATTAAATGGTTAAAATATATTCTATTTATACTTTAAAACCATTAAATATTATAATTTAACCATATAAATTATTATGATGAAAAAAGTTGTTTTTAATTAAAATATAGCGTGTTTTTACTACTCATTAAAATATTAAACTTATCAGAATAATATGAAAAATTTATCCAAAGTAAATTTTTATATCCTGATTCCAAAGAAGAATTTTATTTTGTCAAATTGAACTTATAAACCTGTCAAAATATATATTTAATGGGGGTCCGCCATCAAAAGGTGGCAAAACTGCATTTTTTTAAAAATACTTATTTTACCCAAAAAAATTAGTTTGTTCTCATACGATGTTCTAGAAAATTTGTAAGTTGAATAATAATGTTATAAAATCCAAATGTATTTAATACTATTCATAATGGCTAGTCTATAATAATATTATAACAATATATCGTTGTTTAGTGAAACCCGGTATTGTGTACTTCACATGCTATCGTGGAAGGTCGTGATTGCATGTAACGCAAGCCAAGTCAAGGTTGTGTGTAGTGAAATATCCCTTTTTCTTTGCGTATAACATTATAAAAAATTATTTCATTTATACATTAAACAAAATCTATACTTAATGTTGCGTAGAATAATTTCTACAAAATGAACTTGAAATTGTGTGTAACACGAGCCAAGAATAGTGTTGCGTATACTGAAAGATAATACGGTGTTGCGTATAGCACCAACTAAATTTGGTGTATCATACAACACAAGACATCAGTGAAATTAGAAATAATAATTCTCATAAAATCTCAGGTTGTTACATTCTACCCCCCTTAAAATGATTTTTTCCCTCGAACTTCGTCAGGGTTGTAAATGGTTTACTACTTGAAAGTTTATTTCATAAAAACCACACTGTAAAAAGGAATACTAATCTTTAATTTTAAAAAGTGTTGTATGAAACATAACGGTTACCCAAATTAACTCATCACTGGGTTTCCACATAGAAGAACATAGGTGGAAATATGGATATGGAAGAAAAATCTAACCATCAAGTTCTGACGGAGAGTGGTAGAGGACATGGCTATGAAATAGCCAACAATCACAATGCAATAAATTTGTGATGATTTAACGTACCATCTGATTCATCGGATATAAGGACACTAGGACAACGTTTTTATTTCTCAAGATCATTTACCTAATGTTGAAAAGAATTTGAATACTTGTTTTGGTACTATCACCGTAGTTCGTGCCTTGAACAATTTCCACTTAATCTCTTAAATAAATGAAGTTGAATTTGTCATTCGTGAAGTGTTAGCAGATCATGTGATAGAATGATAGGTCATTCCATCTGTTTCTATCGCAAAAAGTTTATCACAATTTATTAAATATACATAAGTCCATCTATGCTGAGATTTATCGAATATGATTCCAAAAATGGACTTATACTTCATCTATCATACCTCTTAATAAAATAAAACTAGTTTCTACTAACCACGGACTTCCTGTAAGCCATTGGTAGGTGATAAAGTCCTGTCGCACTTTGGTTGTGGGTTCGATTCCTACATCCTCATCCGACACAACGGGTTGTCGCCCGTTCTGTAGGTTTTCCCTTTTATTAAACTACACTATTATAACATTCTATCAATAATATTGAAAAAAATTCTAACCTTAAACAATACTAACTTATGTTCAACATAATCCATTACAATCTTTAGGCTTATCCAAAATAATCCATTCCACACTCATAGTAAAAGGAGAACAATTACTAAAAAGGTCATATAACAAGCACGTGAATACCATCATTTATCCCTTATATATCAAAAGATATATCTTGTTGATCGCATTCCAAACATGTGAATACCTTAATATTGTATTCTCTTGAAAAATGAATACCCATTGAACCTTAATGAAAACATGAATGCTGTCAAAAGTTAACTCTTTCCATATACCAAAATCCAAAAATTCTATATACTCAAACCATGATATAAATTTGTTCTTATATCAGTAATGAGCTCATGAATACTGTCAAACATTTTATTTTCTCCTTATCCCTTCATTATGCGCATATCATCTTCTTTCTAAAAATATCTCGATCACTTTCCATGGTTATCAGTACCATAAAATTATTGAAAACCACAATAGATCAATACATAAATATTCCAATATTCCACGATAATATATACAACATTATTTTGGAATCCCATTACATAAACACTTAATCATTCCACTACATCGTTTTCATATTCAACATCGCCAATAGTGATCGCATGTGAATTCCCTTTGTCCTTTGACTTAAGTGGTTGCTCATGTTGATCATCATTAACCCTTGGATTAGGGCATTGATTAGAATAATTCCCCATTTCCTTGCACATGAAGCATTGAAGTGTTGGTGGAGCGTTCTCTTTAGTATTTTCTCTGTTCACATCATTAGCAACCTGTTTCCCATTACTTCGACACTCAACTGCTCGATGACCTTCTTTTCCACACTTAAAACATTTTCAAGTACCTTTTAGGAAATCTCCACCATGATTCTTTCCACACTTTGAGCATAAAGAAACATTCATCTTCTTTTCACCATTATTATGATATTTCTCCATGAACTCCATCTTTCATTTCTTTTAAAAACCATGAGATGGATATGTAACACCAACTTCTATTTCTACCTTGATAGCACAACGCACAATTTCTTCATAGCTAATAAAGTCTCTTATAGCTAATGCCCTTATAAGACATGGTTTTAAGCCACTGAAAAATTGATCAACTTTAATTTCAGGTTGGATGATAAATCCAGATGCATACCTTGAAAGCCTTGTAAAATTTTCTTCTTATATACCAATAGATTCATCATCATTTTTCTTATGCTCTAGGAACTCCTTTTTCATCTTTGTTTGAAGAATACGAGGTAAGTACTTATTGAAAAATAAGTTATTGAACTCATACCATTCCATGGAGTCATTTTCACCTTGGGGCCTTGTATTCTTAATTAGAGTCCACCACCGGTCTGATTCACCATCTAAACAGTAAACAGCCAGAATTACTTTTTCATGTTATGAACATCAAATTATGAAAAATATCTTTTCAATGGTACTGATCCATTTTTCAGCAACAAGTGGATCAGAAGACCCACTGAAAGAAGTTGGAAGTTGCCTCATGAAGGAATCAATAGAATATTGTTCCCTTCTCTATTCATTCGGAATTCCAGAATGATTCATATCTTGTGTAAGTATAGAAATAATATTTTTCACTCTATCTCCCATAACATTGGTTTGTTGAGGAGGAAAATCATTGAATTTTCCATTACATTGATCAACACAGTTCCTTTGGGTTCCAGACATCGTCGAAAACCCAAAAAGAATAGTTTAAGAGGTAGAAATCATCCTAGGAAAACAACATAATAAAGTGGGAGTACCAACAATATATAACATCTTAGGTTTAATTCTAAGATGGTTACCGTAATTCTAGGACTATAAAATTTACTTATACTTAACCATGGAGACATCCCTAGACATGACATAGAAATATCTCTAGGGATCTCACTAAAGTTTTAACATCCTAGTTTCCAAAGGTTAACTAAACCTTTCCTCTAATACCAATTGTAGAGACCCAAAGCTTGACGTATATAGGCATTACATTACATTTGTGGAATATCTAATACAAAAAACAAACAAACACCAAAGGACCGTAATAGTTTAGTGTCTTTGGAAACTCAGAATATAATCTCTTAATCTTGGTGAAATATCTTCAACATATCCCACAAAGATCTTCCTTTTCTTACCTAAAACCTTTCTTTATATCCTTATGTCTGATATGCTTTGTATGTATCTGAACCTCCTCTTCTTCGACGCGGCTCCTCTTATCCTCCTCTTAGGGCACTAAAGTTGGCCTTTAAAGAGGACCAAGACCTCTAGTAGTTTTATATAGAAGTGGAGAAGTGAAATGGGCAGGGGTTGGCTGAGATTGAAGGCTCAAGTGTGTGTGAATAGGAGAGGGAAGGAGGTTCCCTTATATAGGAGAGGAGAGGGGAAATTTTGGAAACCTTAAAAATATTAATTAATAATAAAATGAATCCCCACTTAAAAACCTCCAAAAATGACTCAATTTGAATATGAGATGAGATAAGGTTGTAATATCATCAACCAAAAAAATTTAGACATGTTTTATGTTTATTTTAAACCTTATCAACTTTTTTTATCATTATTTAACCAATTTAATTTTATTTTTGGTAATAAAATTGTAAATTTTAAATTGTTATAAATACATACTTAAATGTTGCAGATTTCCCATAATTGGATACGTTATAACCTTTTAGACCATATAAGTTTCCATTTGTATTTTTTAAATATTTTTGTGATTTTTAAATAATTTAATAATATGTTATTTTTATAAAATATCATTAGTGTCAATTTTGACACTAGTCATTATTTGAATTTAAATAAAACCCACACATAAGATACGTTCAAACCAAAATATATAATATATCCCTATCATGTTATATTCATCAAAAACATTCATTGAGAACATTAATTTGTTCATATATTATTTATTTTAATATTTTTAAAACCTTTTATTTGGTATATCTCTTAATAAAATAATTTGTACAACGTTTTTGTATAATTATTTAATATACTTATTTGTTTCATTAAAATTAAAAATAAAATCCTATGATGAAGATGAATCTCATAGATTTCAATAATACTTTTACTTGAATTTATCATCTTAAAATCACAACATTTAAATTGTTATATTTATTAAATTATGATGGTGACGTCTTTGGAATCATTTAAATTAAAATAATATAAGTGGCATAATCACCTTTATAAGGATCTAAATGGTCAAAAATTTGTCCAGTGGATGGTTAGGGTTTATATATACACTACCAATAAGTTTGTTTCAGATTTTTGGGCCTTTTAATATGTATTACTTTTTCAATAAAAACTATATTATTGATTTTTCACTAAATAAATAATTTCTGCATCGTTAATGTATAAGATAATAAGGTAAATAAACAACTCTTAAAAATTAAAAATAAATTACCCTGATAAAGAAAAACATTTTTTCTTTAAAATGAGTATTTATAACTAAATTTATATTCTTTATATTTATATATTAAAAATACTTTAATTATTAAAGTTTGAGTGAGACATATTTCACTTTCCTTTAAATAAAATAAACTAAAGGTCGTAATCAATTACTAGTGTGTTCCATTAGATTAAATTTTTACCCAAGTATAATTTAGGGAAAAATATAATCATCCAATTATATTAAGAAAGTGTTAGGTTAATTTTATAATATTATATTTATCCTTAATTACTCGATTTACCTTTAACTAGGGTAAATAAAATTTACCGTAGTTACTATTCATAATGCCTAAAAATAAAAAGTAGCTTATTAACATAATTTGGACCTACTGATTCCAAATATAGAATAAATTTTTCCAAATTCAAGTAACAGAAGTTATAGAAATTAATTTAAAATTAATCCCATTGTTAAGAAAATGAGTTTTAAAAGTTAAAACATTGCAAAAGATTGAAATGATTTTACCTATTAATTCAATGTAAAATCAATGATAATGACATAAATTATATTAAATTGAAAAAATATATTCTATTTATACTTTATAACCATTAAATATTATAATTTAACCATATAAATTATTATGATGAAAAATTTTGTTTTTAATTAAAATATAGCGTGTTTTGACTATTTATTAAAATATGAAAGTTATCAGAATAATATGAAAAATTTATCCAATATAAATTTTCATATACTGATTCCAAAGAAGAATTTTATTTTGTCAAATTGAACATATAAACCTGTCAAAAACTAGATTTAATGTGGGTGCTCCATCAAAAGGTGGAAAAAACTGCATTTTTTAAAAAATACTTATTTTACCCGAAAAAATTAGTTTGTTCTCATACGATGTTCTAGAAAATGAGTAAGATGAATAATAATGTTATAACATTAAAAATGTAGTTAATACTATTCATAATGTCTAGTCCATAATAATATTATAACATTATATCGTTGTTTAGTGAAACCTAGTATTGTGTACTACACACGCTATCCAGAAGGTCGTGATTGCGTGTAACGCATGCCAAGTCAAGGTAGTGTGTAGTGAAAGCTCCCTTTTGGTTGAGTATAACATAATCAAAACTTATTTCATTTATACATTAAACAAAATATATACTTAATGTTGCATAGAATAATTTCTACAAAACGAACTTGAAATTGTGTGTAACACCAGCCAAGAATAGTGTTGTGTATACTGCAAGCTAATACGGTGTAGCGTATAGCACAACCTAAATTTGGTGTAGTGTAAAACACAATACATCAATGAAATTAAAAAGAATAATTCTCATAAAATCTCGGGTTGTTACATTCTACCCCCCTTAAAATGAATTTCTCCCTCAAAATTCGTTGGGGTTGTAAATGGTTTACTACTTGAAAGTTTCTTTCATAAAACCCACATAGTAAAAAGGAATACTAAAATTTAATTTTAAAAATTGAAGTACGAAACATAATGGTTACCCAAATTAACTCATCACTGGGTTTCCACATAGGAGAACATAGGTGGAAATATGGATATGGAAGAAAAATCTAACCATCAAGTTTTGATGGAGAGTGGTAGAGGACATGGATATGAAATTGCCAACAATCACAAAGCCATAAATTTGTGATGATTTAAGGTATCATCTGATTAATCAGATATAAGGACACTAGGACAACGTTTTTAGTTCTCAAGATCATTTCCCTAATGTAGAAAAATTTTGGAATACTTATTTTGGTACAATATCACCGTTGTTCGTGCCTTGAACAATTTCCACTTCATCTCTTAAAGAAATGAAGTTGAATTTGTCATTCGTGAAGTGTTACCAGATCATGTGATATAATGATAGGTCATTCCATCTGTTTCTCTCGAAAAAAGTTTAGAACAATTTATTAAATATACATAAGTCCATCTATGTGGAGATTAATCATATATGATTCCAAAAATGGACTTATACTTCATATATCATACCACTTAATAAAATAAGACTAGTTTCTACAAACCAGGGACTTCCTGTAGGCTAGTGGTAGGTGATAAAGTCCTGTCGTAGTTCGGTTGTGGGTTCAATTCCCACATCCTCATCCGACACGACGGGTTTTCGCCCATTCTGCAGGTTGTCCCTTTTCTTAAACTACACTATTAGAACATTCTATCAATAATATCGATAAAATTTCTAGCCTTAAACAATACTAACTTATGTTCAACATAATCCATTCCAATCTTTAGGCTTATCCAAAATGCTTCTTTCCAAACTCATAGTATAAAGAGAAAGATTACTAAAAAGGTCATATAACAAGCACATGAATACAATCATGTATCCATCATATATCACAAGATATATCTTATTGATCGCATTCCAAACATGTGAATACCTTAATCTTGTATTCTCTTGAAAAATAAATACCCATTGAACCTTAGTGAGAACATGAATGCTGTCAAAAGTTAACTCTTTCCACATACCAAAATCCAAAAATTCTATATACGCAAACCATGATATAAATTTTTCCTTATATCAGTCATGAGCTCATGAATACTGTCAAACATTTAATTTTCTTATTATCCCTTCATTATGTGCATATCATCTTCTTTCCAAAAATATCTCAATCACTTTCCATGGTTACCGGTACCATAATATTATTGAAAATCCCAATAGACCAATACATAAATATTCCAATATTCCACGATACAATATACAACATTATTTTGGAATCCCATTACATAAACACTTAATCATTCCACCACATCGTTTTCATATTCAACATCACCAATAGTGATCTTATGTGACTTACCTTTGTCCTTTTCCTTAAGTGGTTTCTCATGTCGATCATCATTAACCCTTGGATTAGGGCATTGATTAGCATAATGCCCCATTTCCTTGCACATGAAGAATTGAAGTGTTGGTGGAGCATTCTCTCTAGTCCTTTCTCTATTCTCATCATTAGCTACCTTTTTCCCATTACTTCGACACTCAACTACTCGATGAACTTATTTTCCACACATAAAACATTTTCTAGTACCTTTTAAGCAATCTCCACCATGATTATTTACACACTTTGAGCATAAAGAAAAATTCATCTTCTTTTCACCATTATTATGAGATTCCTCCTTGAAATCCATCTTTTGTTTCTTTTCAAAACCATGAGATGCATATGTAACACAAACTTCCATTTTTACCTTGATAGCACAACGCACAATTTCTTCATAGATACTGAAGTCTCTTATACCTAATTCACTTCAAAGACTTGGTTTTAATCCACTGAAGAATCGATCAACTTTACTTTTAGGATGGATGATAAAGCCAGATGCATACCTTGCAAGCGTTGTAAAATTTGGTTCGTATATACCAAGAGGTTTAACATCCTTTTGCTTAAGCTCAAGGAACTCCTTTTCCATCTTTGTTTGAAGAATATGAGGGAAGTACTTATTGAAAAATAAGTTCTTGAACTCATCCCGTTCCATGGAGTCAATCTCACCTAGGGGCCTTGTATTCGTAATTAGAGTCCCCCACTGGTCTGCATCACCATCTAAATAGTAAACAACCAGAATGACTTTTTCATGTTACGAACATCGAAGTATGGAAAATATCTTTTCAATGGTACAGATCTATTATTCAGCAGAAAGTGGATCAGAAGACCCACTGAAAGATGGTGGATGTTGTCTCATGAAGGACTCAATAGAATATTGTTACCTTCTCTCCTCATTCTGAAGTCCAGAATGATTCATAGCTTGTGTAAGTATAGCAATAATATTTTTCACACAATCTCCCATAAGATTGGTTTGTTCAGGAGGACAATCATTGCATTTCCCATTACATTGATCAACACGGTTTCTTCGGGTTCCAGCCATTGTTTAAAACCCAAAAAGAATCATGTAACAGGAAAAAATCATGCTAGGAAAACAACATAATAAAGGCGGAGTACCTTCAATATATAGCATCTTAGGTTTAATTCTAAGATCGTTACCGTAATTCTAGGACTATAACATATACTTATACTTAACCGTAGATAAATCCCTAGACATACCTTAGAAATATCTCTAGGGATATCACTAAAGTTTTCACATCCTAGTTTCTAAAGGTTATCTAAACCTTTCCTCTGATACCAGATGTAGGGACCCAAAGCTTGACGTACATAGACATGACATTACTTTTGCGGAATATCTAATACACAACAACAATAGACACCAAAGGACCGTAATAGTTTAGTGTCTTTGGAAACTCGAATATAATATTCTAATCTTGTTAAAAGATCTTCAACATCTCCCATATATATCTTCCTTTTTTTACCTAAAACCTTTCTTTATATCCTTATGTCTGATATGCTTTTTATGTATCTGAGCCTCCTCTTCTTCGATGTGGCTCCTCTTATCCTCCTCTTAGGGCACTAAAGTTGGTCTTTAAAGAAGACCGGGACCTCTAGTATGTTTCTATGGAAATGTATAACTGAAATGGGTAGAGGTTGGCCGATCTTGAAGGCTCAAATGTGTCTGAAGAGGAGCGGGAAGGAGGTTCCCTTATATTGGAGAGGAGAGGGGCACTTTTGGAAACCTTAAAAATATTAATTAAAAATAAAATGAAACCCCACTTAAATACCTCCAAAAATGACTCAATTAGAATATGAGATTAGATTGGGTTGTAATATAATCAACCAATAAAATTTATACATGATTTACGTTTATTTTAGACCTTATCAACTTGATTTATCATTATTTAATCAATTTAATTTTATTTGTGGTAATAAAATTCTAAATTTCAAATTGTTATAAATACATACTTAAATGTTGTAAATTTTCAATAATTGGATAATATATAACCTTTTCAACCATATAATTTTATATTTGTAGTTTTTAAATATTTTTTTGATTTTTAAATACTTTAATAATATGTTATTTTTATAAAATATCAATAGGGTCAATTTTGACACTATTCATTATTTGAATTGAAATAAAAACCACACAGAAGATACGTTCCAACAAAAATATATAATAGATCTCTATCATGTCATATTCACCAAAAAAATCATGGGGAACATTAATTATTTCATATATTATTTATTTTAATATTTTTAAAACCATTTATTTGTTATATCTCTTAATTAAATAATTAGTAAAACATTTTTGTTTAATTATTTAATATACTTATTTGTTTCATAAAAGTTAAAAATAAAATACTATGATGAAGATAAATCTCATATCTTTCATAATAATACTTTTACTCGAATTTATCATCTTAAAATCACAACATGTAAATTGTTATATTTATTAAATTATGAAGGTGACGACTGTGGAATCATTTAAAAGAAAATAATATAAGTGTCATAATAATTTTTATAAGGATCAAAATGTTCAAACATTAGGACAGTGGATTATTAGGGTTTATATATACACTACCTATAAGTTTTTTTCAGCTTTTTGGGCCTTTTAATATGTATTAATATTTCAATAAAAACTATATTATTGATTTTTCACTAAATAAATAATTTATGCATCATTAATGTATAAGATAATAAGGTAATTAAACAACTCTTAAAAATTACAAATAAATTACAATGATAAAGAAAAACATTTTATCTTTAAAATGAGTATTTATAACCGAATTTATATTATATATAACATTATATTAAAATAATTTAATTATTAATGTTTGAGTGAGACATATTTTACTTTCCTTTAAATAAAATAAACTAAAGGTCATAATCAATTACTAGTGGGTTCCATTATATTCAATTTCAACCCAAGAATGATTTAGGGAAAAATATAACCATTATATTATATTAAGATAAGTGTTAGGGTAATTTTATAATATTATATTTACCCTTAATTACCGGATTTACCTTTAACTATGGTAAATAAAATTTACTGTAGGTACTATTCATGATGCCTAAAAATAAAAAGTAGCTTATTAAAATAATTTGGACCTACTGATTTAAAATATGGAATCCATTTGTCTAAATTCAAATCACAGAAGTTGTAGAAATTAGTTTAAAGTTAATCCCGTTGTTAAGAAAATGAGTTTTAAAAGTTAAAACATTACAAAATATTGAAATGATTTTACCTATGAATTCAATGTAAAATCAATGCTAATGAAATAAATTATATTAAATGTTGAAAATATATTATATTCATACTTTAAAAACATTAAATATTATAATTTAACCATATAAATTATTACGATGAAAAAAGTTGTTTTTAATTAAAATATAGTGTGTTTTTACTATTCATTAAATTATGAAAGTTATCAGAATAATATGAAAAATATACCCAAAGTAAGTTTTTATATCCTGATTCCAAAGAAGAGTTATATTTTGTAAAATTGAACTTATAAACCTGTCAGAACTAGATTTAAAGTGGGTGCCACATCAAAAGGCGACAAATCTGTATTTTTTTAAAAATACTTATTTTACCCGAAAAATTTATTTTCTTCTCATACGATGTTCTAGAAAATTTTTAAGATGAATAATAACGTTATAAAATTCAAAATGTAGTTAATACTATTCATAATGGCTAGTCCATAATAATATTATAACAATATATCATTTTTTATTGAAACCTGGTATTGCATACTACACACGCTATTGAGGAAGGTCGTGATTGCGTGTAACACAAGCCAAGTCAAAGTTGTGTGTAGTGCAAGCTCCATTTTTTTTTGCGTATAATATAATCAAAACTTATTTCATTTATAAATTAAACAAAATCTATACTTAATGTTGCGTAGAATAATTTCTACAAAACGAACATGAAATTGTGTGTAACACGAGCCAAGAATAGTGTCGCGTATACTGCAAGCTAATACGGTGTTGCGTATAGCACAAGCTAAATTTTGTGTAGCATACAACACAAGACATCAATGAAATTAAAAAGAATAATTCTCATAAAATCTTGGGTTGTTACATTCTACCGCCATTAAAATGAATTTCGCCCTCGAAAGTTGTCGGGGTTGTAAATGGTTTACTACTTGAAAGTTTCTTTCATAAAACCCACATCGTAAAAAGGAATACTAAAACATAATTTTAAAAAGTGAAGTATGAAACATAACGGTTACCCAAATTAACTCATCACTTGGTTTCCACATAGGAGAACATGGGTGGAAATATGGATATGGAAGAAAAATCTAACCATCAAGTTCTGATAGAGAGTGGTAAAAGACAAGGATATGAAATAGCCAACAATCACAAAGCCATAAATTTGTGATGATTTAAGGTACCATCTGATTCATCAGATATAAGGACACTAGGACAACGTTTTTAGTTCTCAAGATCATTTCCCTAATGCAGAAAAATTTTGGAATACTTATTTTGGTACAGTCTCACCGTTGTTCGTGCCTTGACCAATTTCCACTTCATCTCTTAAAGAAATGAAGTTGAATTTGTCAATCGTGAAGTGTTAGCAGATCATGCGATAGAATGATAGGTCATTCCATCTGTTTTTATCGCAAAATATTTAGCACAATTTATTAAATATACATAAGTCCATCAATGCTAAGATTAATCGTATATGATTCCAAAAATGGACTTACACTTCATCTATCATACCGCTTAATAAAATAAAACTAGTTTCTACTAACCAGGGACATCCTGTTAGTCAGTGGTAGGCGATAAAGGCCCGTCGCACTTCGGTTGTGGGTTCGATTCCCAAATCCTTGTTTGACACGACGGGTTGTTGCCCGTTCTGTAGGTTGTCCCTTTTCTTAAACTACACTATTATAACATTCTATCAATAATATCAAAAAAAATTCTAGCCTTAAACAATACTAACTTATGTTCAACATAATCCATTCCAAACTTTAGGCTTATCCAAAATAATTCTTTCCAAACTCATAGTATAAATAGAATGATTTCTAAAAAGTTCATATAACAAGAACATGAATACCATCATTTATCCCTCATATATCATAAGATATATCTTGTTGATCACATTCCAAACATGTGAATACCTTAATCTTGTATTATCTTGAAAAATGAATACCCATTGAACCTTAGTGAAAACATGAATGCTGTCAAAAGTTAACACTTTCCACATACCAAAATCCAAAAATACTATATACTCAAACCATGATATAAATTTGTCCTTATATCAGTCATGAGATCATGAATACTGTCAAACATTTCATTTTCTCCTTATCCCTTCATTATTTGCATATCATCTCCTTTCAGAAAATATCTCAATCACTTTCCATGGTTACTGGTACCATAAAATTATTGAAAACCACAATATACCAATACATAAATATTCCAATATTCTATGATACTATATAAAACATTATTTTGGAATCCCATTACATAAACACTTAATCATTCCACCACATCGTTTTCATATTAAACATCGCCAATAGTGATCGCTTGGGACTCCCCTTTGTCCTTTTCCTTAAGTGGGTGCTCATGTCAATCATCATTAACCCTTGGATTAGGGAATTGATTAGTATAATGCCCCATTTCCTTGCACTTGAAGCATTGAAGTGTTGGTGGAGCGTTCTCTGTAGTCTTTTCTCTATTCACATCATTAGCTACCTTTTTCCCATTACTTCGACACTCAACTGCTCAATGACCTTTTTTCCACACTTAAAACATTTTCTAGTACCTTTTAGACAATCTCCACCATGATTGTTTCCACACTTTGAGCATAAAGAAACATTCATCTTCTTTTCACCATTATTCTGAGATTTCTCCTTGAACTCCATCTTTCGTTTCTTGTCAAAACCATGAGATGGATACGTAACACCAACTTCCATTTATACCTTGATAGAATAACACACAATTTCTTCATAGCTACTGAAGTCTCTTATAGGTAATTCTCTTCGAAGACTTGGTTTTAAGACACTAAAAAATTGATCAAATTTACTTTCAGGTTGGATGATAAAGCCAGATGTATATCTTGCAAGCCTTGTAAAATTTGCTTCATATATACCAACAGATTCATTATCCTTTTACTTAAGCTCAAGAATTCCTTTTCCATATTTGTTCGAAGAATACGAGGGAATTACTTATTGAAAAATAAGTTCTTGAACTCATCCCATCCTATGGAGTCAGTTTCTCCTTGGGGCCTTGTATTCTTAATTCGAGTCCACCACTGGTTTACTTCACCATCTAAACCTTAAACAGCCAGAATGACTTTTTCATGTTCTGAACATCGAAGTATGGAAAATATCTTTTCAATGGTACTGATCCATTTTTCAGAAACAAGTGGATCAGAAGACCCACTGAAAGAAGGTGGGAGTTTCCTCATGAAGTACTCAATAGAATATTGTTCCCTTCTCTACTCATTCAGAAGTCCATAATGATTCATAGCTTTTGTAAGTATAGAAATAAGATTTTTCACTCCATCTCCCATATCATTGGTTTGTTCCGGAGGAAAATCATTACATTTCCCATTACATTGATAAACACGGTTCCTTCAGGTTTCTGCCATCATCTAAAATCCAAAAAGAATAGTGTAAGAGGCAAAAATCATGCTAGAAAAACAACATGATAAAGGGGGAGTACCAACAATATATAACATCTTAGGTTTAATTCTAAGACCATTACCGTAATTCTAGGACTATAACCTATACTGATACTTAACCGTAGAGACATCCCTAGACATACCTTAGAAATATATCTAGGGATCTCACAAAAGTTTTAAAATCCTAATTTCCAAAGGTTAACTAAACCATTCCTATGATACCAACTGTAGAGACCCAAAGCTTGACGTACATAGGCATTACATTACATTTGTGAAATATCTAATACACAACAAAAACAGACACCAAAGGACCGTAATAGTTTTGTGTCATTGGAATCGCGGAATATAATCTTCTAATCTTGGTGAAAGATCTTCAACATCTCCCACAGCGATCTTCCTTTTTTTACCTAAAACCTTTCTTTATATCCTTATGTCTGATATGCTTCGTATGTATTTGAACCTCATCTTCTTCGACGCAGCTCCTCTTATCCTCCTCTTAGGGCACTAAAGTTGGTCTTTAAAGAAGACTAGGACCTATATTAGGTTTATATGGAAGTGGAGAAGTGAAATGGGAAGGGATTGGTCGAGCTTTAAGGCTAAAATGTGTGTGAAGAGGAGAGGGAAGGAGGTTCCCTTATATAGAAGAGGAGAGGGGCACTTTTGGAAACCTCAAAAATATTAATTAATAATAAAATGAAGCCCCACTTAAAAACCTCAAAAAATGACTCAATTTAAAAATGAGATGAGATAGGTTTTTAATCTCATCAAACAATAAAATTTAGACATGTTTTATGTTTATTTTAAACCTTGTCAACTTGATTTATCATTATTTGATCAATTTAATTTTATTTGTGGTAATAAATTTTAAATTTTAAATTGTTATAAATACATACTTAAATGTTTTCAATTTCCCATAATTGGATACTTTATAACCTTTTAGACCATATAATATTTCGATTTTTAGTTTTTAAATATTTTTTTGATATTTAAATAATTTAATAATATGTTATTTTTATAAAATATCAATAGTGTCAACTTTTCCACTATTCATTGTTTGAATTTAAATAAAAAACACACAGAAGATATGTTCAAACCAAAATATATAATAGATCCATATCATGTCATATTAATCAAAAAAAATCATGGGGCACATTAATTTTTTCATATATTATTTATTTTAATATTTTTAAAACCATTTATTTGGTATATCTCTTAATAAAATAATTAGTACAACATTTTTGTATAATTATTTAATATACATACTTGTTGTATAAAAATTAAAAATAAAATCCTATGATGAAGATAAATATCATAGATTTCATAATAATACTTTTACTCGAATTTATAATCTTAAAATCACAACATGTAAGTTGTTATATTTATTAAATTATGAAGGTGACGACTTTGGAATCATTTAAAATTAAATAATATAAGTGTCATAATCACCTTTATAAGGATCCAAGTGGTCAAAATTTCGGCCGGTAGATGGTTAGGGTTTATATATATACTCCCAATATGTTTTTTTCAGATTTTTGGGCCTTTTGATATGTATTACTATTTCAATAAAAACTATATTATTGATTTTTCACTAAATAAATAATTTCTGCGTCATTAATGTATAAGACAATAAAATAATTAAAAAAAATAAAAATTTCAAATAAATTACCATGATAAAATAAAATTTAGTGTTCAAATGATTATTTATAATTGAATTTATATTCTGTATAACCTTATATTAAAAATACTTTAATTATTAATGTTTGAGTGAGACCTATTTCACTTTCCTTTAAATAAAATAAACTAATGGCCATAATCAATTACAAGTGAGATCCATTAGATTCCATTTAGAACCAAGTATGATTTAGGAAAAAATATAATCATCCAATTATATTTAGACAAGTGTTATGGTAATTTTATAATATTATATTTACCCTTAATTGCCCGATTTACCTTTAACTATGGTAAATAAAATTTACCGTAGTTACTATTCATAATGCCTAATAATAAAAAGTAACTTATTATCATAATTTAGACCTAATTATTCCAGATATGGAATCCATTTTTCCAAATTCAAATCACAGAAGTCGCAAAAATTAATTTAAAATTAATCCCGTTGTTAAGAAAACAAGTTTTAAAAGTTAAAACATTGCAAAAGATTGAAATGATTTTACCTATGAATTCAATGTAAAATCAATGATAATGACATAAATTATATTAAATTGTAAAAATATATTCTATTTGTACTTTAAAACCATTAAATATGATAATTTAACTATATAAATTATTACAATGAAAAAAGTTGTTTTTAATTAAAATATAGCGTGTTTTTACTATTCATTAAAATTTGAATGTTATCAGAATATTATGAAAAATTTATCCAAAGTAAATTTTTATATCCTGATTCCAAAGAAGAATTTTATTTTATCAAATTTAACTTATAAACCTGTCAAAAACTAGATTTATAGTGGTTGCGCCATCAAAAGCCGGCAAAATTGCATTTTTTTTAAAATAATTATTTAACCCGAAAAATTTATTTTTTTTCTCATACGATGTTCTAGAAAATGTGTAAGATGAATAATAATGTTATAACCTTCAAAATTTAGTTAATACTATTCATAATGGCTAGTCCATAATAGTATTTTAACAATATATCGTTGTTTAGTGAAACCCGGTATTGCGTACTACACACGCTATCGAGAAAGGTCGCGATTGCATGTTACGCAAGCCAAGTCAAGTTTGTGTGTAGTTCAAGCTCTCTTTTTTGTTGCATATAAAATAATCAAAACTAATTTCATTTATACATTAAAAAAATATACTTAATGTTGCGTAGAATAATTTCTACAAAACAAACTTGAAATTGTGTGTAACATGAGCCAAGAATAGTGTTGCCTATACTGCAAGCTAATGTGGTGTTACGTATAGAACAAGATAAATTTTTTGTAGCATACAACACAAGACATCAATGAAATTAAAAAGAATAATTCTCATAAAATCTCGGGTTGTTACATTCTACCCCCCTTAAAATGAATTTTCCCTTGAAAGTTTTCGGGGTTGTAAATGGTTTACAACGTGAAAGTTTATTTAATAAAACCCACATCGTAAAAAGGAATACTAAAACTTAATTTTAAAAAGTGAAGTATGAAACATAACTGTTACCCAAATTAACTCATCACTGGGTTTCCACATAGAAGAACATAGGTGGAAATATGGATATGGAAGAAAATTCTAACCATCAAGTTCTGATGGAGAGTGGTAGAGGACATGGATATGAAATAGCCAACAATCACAAAGCCATAAATTTGTGATGATTTAAGGTACCATCTAATTCATCGGATATAAGAACACTAGGGCATCGTTTGTAGTTCTCAAGATCATTTCCTTAATGTTGAAAAAAAATTTAATACTTATTTTGGAACAACCTCACCATTGTTCGTGCCTTGAACAATTTCCACTTCATCTCTTAAACAAATGAAGTTGAATTTGTCATTCATGAAGTGTTATCAGATCATGCGATAGAATGATAGGTCATTCCATCTTTTTATGTTGAAAAAATTTAGCAGAATTTATTAAATATATATAAGTCCATCTATGCTGAGAGTAATCATATATGATTCCAAAAATGGACTTATACTCCATCTATCATACGTCTTAATAAAATAAAACTTTTTTCTACTAACGAGGGACTTCCTGTAGGCTAGTGGTAGGCAATAAAGGCATGTCACACTTCGATTGTGGGTTTGATTCCCACATCCTCGTCCGACACGATGGGTTGTCGCCCATTCTGCAGTTGGTCCCTTTTTGTAAACTACACTATTATAACATTCTATCAATAATATAGAAAAAATAATATCCTTAAACAACAATAACTTATGTTCAGCATAATCCATTCCAATCCTTAGGCTTATCCAAAATACTTCTTTCCAAACTCATAGTATAAAGAGAACAATTAATAAAAAGGTCATATAACAAGAACGTGAATACCATCATTTATCCCTCACATATCACAAGATATATCTTGTTGATCGCATTCCAAACATGTGAATGCCTTAATCTTGTATTCTCTTGAAAAATGAATACCCATTGAACCTTAGTGAAAACATGAATGCTGTCAAAAGTTAACTCTTTCCACAAACCAAAATCCAAAAATTATATATACCCATACCATGATATAAATTTGTCCTTATATCAGTCATGAGCTCATGAATACTTTCAAACATTTCATTTTCTCCTTATCCCTTCATTATGTGCATATCATCTTCTTTCCAAAAACATCTCAATCACTTTACATGGTTATCGGTACCATAAAATTATAGAAAAAAACAATAGACCAATCCATAAATATTCCAATATTCCACAATACTATATAAAAAATTATTTTGGAATCCCATTACATAAACACTTAATCATTCAACCACATTGTTGTCATATTCAACATCTCCAATAGTGATCTCATGTGAATTATCTTTGTCCTTTTCCATAAGTGGTTTCTCATGTCGATCATCATTAACCCTTGGATTAGGTAATTTATTAGCATAATGCCCCATTTACTTGCACTTGAATCATTGAAGTGGTGGTGGAGCGTTCTCTGTAGTCTTTTCTCTATTCACATCATTATTTACCTTTTTCCCATTACTTCGACACTCAAGTGCTTGATGACCTTCTTTTCCACACTTAAACATTTTCTAGTACCTTTTAGGCAATCTCCGCAATGATTCTTTCCACACTTTGAGCATAAAGAAACATTCATCTTCTTTTCACCATTATTCTAAGATTTCTCCTTGAACTCCATATTTCATTTCTTGTCAAAACCATGATATGGATATGTAACACCAACTTTTATTTCTACCTTGATAGCACAACGCACAATTTCTTCATAGCTACTGAAGTATCTTATAGCTAATACCCTTCAGAGACTTTGTTTTAAGACACTGAAGAATCGATCAACTTTACTTTCAAGTTGGATGATAAATCCAGATGCATACCTTTCAAGCCTTGTAAAATTTGCTTCCTATATACCAACAGATTCATCATCCTTTTGCTTAAGTTCAAGGAACTCCTTTTCCATCTTTGTTCGAAGAATACGAGGGAAGTACTTATTGAAAAATAAGTTCTTGAACTCATCCCATTCCATGGAGTCAATTTCACCTTGGGGCCTTGTATTCTTAATTAGAGTCTACCACTGGTCTGCTTCACCATATAAATGGTAAACATCCAGAATGATTTTTTCATGTTCTGAACATCGAAGTATGGAAAATATCTTTTCAATGGTACAGATCCATTTTTTCGCAACAAGTGGATCAGAAGACCCACTGAAAGAAGGAGGATGTTGCCTCATGAAGGAATCAATAGAATATCGTTCCCTTCTTTGCTCATTCGGAAGTCCAGAATGATTCATAGCTTGTGTAAGTATAGCAATAAGATTTTTCACTCCATCTCCCATAACATTGGTTTGTTCAGGAGGAAAATCATTGCATTTCCCACGACATTGATCAACACGGTTCCTTCGGGTTCCAGCCATCATCTAAAACCCAAAAAGAATAGTGTAAGAGGAAAAAATCGTGCTAGGAAAAAAACAAAATAAAGGCGGATTACCTTCAATATATAACATCTTAGGTTTAATTCTAAGATCGTTACCATAATTATAGGACTATAACCTATACTTATACTTAGACATAGAGACATCCCTAGACATACCTCAGAAATAACTCTAGGGATCTCACTAAAGATTTCATATCCTAGTTTCTAAAGGATAACTAAACCTTTCCTCTGATACCAACTGTAGAGACCCAAATCCTGACGTATATAGGCATTACATTAATTTTTCGGAATATCAAATACATAACAAAAACAGACACCAAAGGACCGTAATAGTTTAGTTTCTTTGAAAACTCAGGATATAATCTTATAATCTTAGTGAAAGATCTTCAACATATCTTACAGAGATCTTCCTTTTTTTACCTAAAAACATTATTTATATCCTTATGTCTGATATGCTTCGTATGTATCTGAACCACCTCTTCTTCGACGTGGCTCCTCTTATCCTCCTCTTAGGGCACTAAAGCTCATCATTAAAGAATACCAGAACCTCTAGTAGGTTTCTATGGAAGTGGAGAAGTGAATTGGGTTAGGTTTGGCTGAGCTTCAAGGCTCAAATGTGTGTGAAGAGGAGAGGGAAGCAGGTGCCCTTATATAGGAGAGGAGAGGGGCACTTTTGGAAACCTTAAAAATATTAATTAATAATAAAATGAAACCCCACTTAAAAACCTAAAAAATGACTCAATTAAAATATGAGATGAGATAGGGTTGTAATATCATCAAATAATAAAATTTAGACATGTTTTAGGATTATTTTATACCTTATCAACTTGATTTATCATTATTTAATCAATTTTATTTTATTTGTGGTAATGAAATTCTAAATTCTAAATTATTATAAATACATACTTAAATATTGTAAATATCCCATAATTGGATACTTTATAACCTTTTAGACCATATAATTTTTGATATGTAGTTTTTAAATATTTTTGTGATTTTTAAATAATTTAATAATATGTTATTTTTATAAAATATCAATAGTGTTAATTTTGACATTATTCATTACTTGAATTTAAATAAAAACCACACAGAAGATTCAAACCAAAATATATAATAGATCCTTATCATTTCATGTTCATCAAAAAAATTCATGGGGAAAATTAACTTGATCCTATATTATTTATTTTAGTATTTTTAAAACCATTTATTTGGTATATCTCTTAATAAAATAATTAGTACAACATTTTTGTATAATTATTTAATATACTTATTTGTTTCATAAAAATTAAAAATAAAATAAAATGATAAAGATAAATCTCATAGATTTCATAATAATACTTTTACTTGAATTTATCTTCTTAAAATCACAACATGTAAATTGTTATATTTATTAAATTATGAAGGTGATGACTTTGGAATCATTTAAAATAAAATAATATAAGTGTCATAATCACCTTTATAAGGATCCAAATGGTCAAAAATTCGGCCGGTGGATGATTAGGGTTTATATATACACTACCAATATGTTTTTTTCAGAGTTTTGGCCCTTTTGATTTGTATTACTATTTCAATAAAAAATATATTATTTATTTTTCACTAAATAAATAATTTATGCATCATTAATGTAAAAGATAATACAGTAATTAAACAACTCTTAAAAATTACAAATAAATTACCATGATAAATAAAAACATTTTATCTTTCAAATGAGTATTTATAACCGAATTTATAATCTGTATAACCTTATATTAAAAATACTTTAATTATTAAAGTTTGATTGAGACATTATTTCACTTTCCTTTAAATAAAATAAACTAAAGGTCATAATCAATTACAAGTGGGTTCCATTAGATTCAATTTCGACCCAATTATGATTTATGAAAAAATATAATCATCCAATTATATTAAGACAAGTGTTAGGGTAATTTTATAATATTATATTTACCCTTAATTACCCGATTTACCTTTAACTATGGTAAATAAAATTTACCGTAGTTACTATTAATAATGCCTAAAAATATAAAGTAGCTTATTAACATAATTTGTACCTAATTATTCCAAATATAGAATCCATTTTTCCAAATTCAAATCACCGAAGTTGCATAAATTAATTTAAAATTAATCTCATTGTTAAGAAAATGAGTTTTAAAAGTTAAAACATTGCAAAAGATTGAAAGGATTTTACCTATGAATTCAATGTAAAATCAATGATAATGACATAAATTATATTAAATGGTAACAATATATTCTTTTTATACTTTATAACCATTAAATATTATAATTTAACCATACAAATTATTACGATGAAAAAAGTTGTTTTTAAATAAAATATAGCGTGTTTTTTCTATTCATTAAAATATGAAAGTTATCATAATAATATGAACAATTTATCCAAAGTAAATTTTTATATCCTAATTACAAAGAATAATTTTATTTTTTCAAATTTAACTTATAAACCTATCGAAAACTAGATTTAATGTTGGTGCTCCATCAAAAGGCAGCAAAACTGCATTTTTTTAAAAATACTTATTTTACCCGAAAAATTTATTTTGTTCTCATACGATGTTCTAGAAAATGTGTAAGATAAATAATAACATTATAACATTCAAAATGTAGTTAATACAATTCATAATGTCTAGTCCATAATAATATAATAACAATATATCGTTTTTTAGTGAAACTCGGTATTGTGTTCTACACACGCTATCGAGGATGGTCGTGATTTCGTGTAATGCAAGCCAAGTCATGGTTGTGTTTAGTGAAAGCTCCATTTGTTTTTTCGTATAACATAATCAAAAATTATTTCATTTATACATTAAACAAAATCTATACTTAATGTTGCGTAGAATAATTTCTACAAAATGAACTTGAAATTGTGTGTAACACGAGCCAAGAATAGTGTTGCGTATACTACAAGCTAATACGGTGTTGCGTATAACACAAGCTAAATTTGTTGTAGCATAACACACAAGACATCAATGAAATTAAAAAGAATAATTCTCATAAAATCTCGGGTTGTTACATGGTTAGTTATGTTCATTCCCTCTAATAAAACGGCTAGATGTTAACTACCATTTAAAATAATAATAATATCTTATTATTGTTATTATTTAAATATGACTCAGCATTGTGTGAAACATAAGACTTTGGATAAACCCATTTTTGTGTGTTAGGTACCCCATTGAATATAGCATTCCCTTTAAAATAAAATTAATATTTAATTCAAAAATATTAATAAATATGAAATTTTCATATTCTTTATTTTCTTGGGATGTTACATCCTTCCCCATTTTTGAAATTGCGTCCTCACAATTTTAAAATTGGTCTTGGAAACATCTTTGAAAGTCCCAAATCAGAAAAAGAGTAAATAAAACTATCACTTTAAAAGAAATAAAGGTAAGTACAAAGGTCACCCGAGATAACCCATACTTGGATTCCATAAAAACATGGATATTGAGGAGAAACTAAGTGTCATGTTCTGATGGAGAGTGATAGAAAACGTTATTGGGAGAAGGTTAACAACAAGAAAACCACAAATTTGGTGTGGGTTAAAAGGTCATTGGTTTCCCAGTAGGAAAATCAAACCTACAACATTTTTGTTTTAGGTTCCTTTTCATAATGTTGGGGAATTTATTTATGAGATTGAATAAGAACATAAGGAAACTTTCTTACTTGACATGTAGACTTTCATCATTTACAAAATTTATTCCACAAACTCATCTTTTCTCCAAATGATAAGTATTCAAGATGACTTGGTCCCATAAAAAGTACTAAAATTAACTTCTAGATAATAAACTGATCCACAAAATATGAACCATATATTTCCCCTATCTTTATAAATTATACAAATCCAAAATTGGTTAGTACAAGATTAAATAATCCCCAAAAGGATAATCCTTTATAAAAAGAAATACTTCTCTTAATATCCAAAATTTTACAAAGCGTACCCAAAGTTAAATAAAGACCATTCAGTATACAATTGTCCTTAAAATTATTCAAAATAATACAAACTAAGATTGAAACCAAAAACTCATAAGTATTTAATCACACAGTCCTCCACATTAAATCTTATCATTTATCTCCAAAAACATAGACTACACTTAATGTCCCATACTGAAGTGTAATTAACCTAATCCCATATTCTCTATGATAGGTTAATCATTTCCATAAATAAACCAAATAACCTTATGTGAACAATAAAAACTTATATTCTTCCAAAATAATATTTCAACCATTACTTCACAAATTAAATCCCATAGAATTCTATTTTCCTTAAGAATATAGTGTTCCCAAAAGAGAGAATGTCTTCCAAAATAACCTTTATCACTTAATCTCTAAATCATTTTCATATACTATGGGTGTCCATTTGATAAAACATAATATCCCGAATAAACTTATTCTTGATCCATTAAATCATTTTACTAAAAAGAATTAGTCATAATAACCATAGACTTTACGTAGTCGAGTGGTTGGCGATAAATCCCAATCGCACTTTGGTGGTGGGTTCGATTCCCATAGCTTTGTGCGATGCAACGGGTTGTCACATGGTCTGTGTGTTTTACTTTTTAACAAATTATATAACTTCATAACATTCCAAAAAAAATGAGACAAATTCCTCAAAAATAACCATAACATATTTTATCCCCAAAGGTTATCTAATGCCTTTCATTTTCCTCCCTGAAAGGTAATAAAAATTTATCACCTCTAAAATAAATATGACTTCTTCTAATATGGTAACCATTATAGTTATGTCACTTATGCTTAAGTAGCACCCTAACCTCTAAATTTATCTAAACCGACCTTTGATACCAACTATAAGGACTCGGCCTTAAACATTACATAATATTGAATTAATTGAATAATTCACAATGAGTATCTTTTTAGGCTAACAGCTTTAGAGAATTAATCCATAACTATTAATTCTAAAAAATTAAAATGTAGACACTTCTTCTTAGTTTCTATTTTTTTCCAAAAATAAAAGCTCTAAAAAAAGTAACTTTTCTAGTTCCATGTTTTAGACATCTGGACCTTTCCTTGATCCCATCCTTGACAGTATTCATCTTTATGACTAGTGAAAAACATTTCAAAACTTGGGATGAGCATAAAAAGCTCCGTAAAGGTTATAAAATAAGTAATGGAAACATTATACCATAAATTAATACAATTCAATGAAACCATACTTTTCAATCATAACATACCTTATGAAATCATAAGATTTATGAGTAACACACATAAATCATAAATCATAAAGGTAACATGTGGCATCCATAACATACTTCGGTTGTATCTTTCACATCTATATAGGGAGATACATTTGTAATACCCATCATAGTATATTCACGAAATCTCTTAGGAGAAACATTAATGTTTACCTCCGTCACGATACACAATGCATTGGAGAGCTATCTCGGGCTCACCCGCCCTAGGTTTATCATGGAACCACCCTTATACGTAAACAATTCCCAATGACCATAACATATTCATAACACATAAAACAAGTATAAAGGAAAGATAAAATTTCCCCATTGTAATCGCAATATATATTTTCAAGATATTGACATAATTAGTGCTTTATCAAACCATTTTCAAAACCATTTAAAACATTTAATAAAATTATTTTTGAATCAAAGTTTCCCAAACCACTTTGAACCTTTTAATGGGATTAAAATTTTAAAACATTAATTTTCATATAATTAAATACTTAAAACCATTTTGAAGACATGGAAATTAATGAGAATGATTTAGAAGATTAAATCTTTAAAACATTTATAACAATGTTTTAGTTAAAGAGTCTCTTACCACTTAGAAAATACTTGAATAAAAATAATTGAATATTTACATTACAAAAAACATAAAATATCATGAGAATAAGGAGATTCATTATATAATATTTCAAAAAGCAGTATATACACCATATAAAATTGAATTGGTGTATAATAACAAATAAGTCTCAATGGAAAAATAATATCCTAATATTAAGGACAAATCATTGACATAATTATGTGTGAAAAATAATAATACACACAATATAAGTGTTTATTAAGTCTAAAACAATTATATTTCATTCACACATATTCATATTAAGACATAATCAAGAAGTATAAGTTTAACCCTAATGAATTGAAATTGGGTTTAGAAGTTCTCTTACAGAAATTCGACAGCCTAACAACATCGCTTTAAAATTCAAAAAGCGAGTTGATGGGGTAAAAAATGGTGTCTCGTCACATGGACATAAAATTTATAAAATAAGGATATATAAGGAAATATCCCAACATAAGAACAAGGAAATTAAAATACATGACATAAAAGAAGTCTTTGACTAAATGAGTACAGTGAAAGGTTCCCTTACCGATTTGGTAACTTACGAAACATACACCCCATAATGGAAGGATAATACAATGAAGATGTAAATACCTATAATTTAAATTATATTACACAATGAAAACAATAATTGGAAGTACATATAACATACAAAAGGAAATAGTGGCAAATATAGCATGAATCTCAATAGAATAAAAAAGTGAGATGAAAACTCCTTACCACGTTGTAATCAATCGAGTCATATAACCAAAAGTTAATAACCACCAAATGAATCGCAGAATACCATGAATATAAATAGAATCATGTTAATATATATATAATGGTAGTACACAATACACCAAATTCAATAAATATGTGGAAAAAATGAAAATCTCAAGGAATTAAAAGTGAGATAATAAACCCCTTACCGCGTGCCCTTCTTGACCCGTTCATTATTTAATCTTCTGAAAAACAAAATAATGTTAATTTTTACTTTATTAAGAATATTTTTGAAGTTTATTATTACATTTATATCACCTATTACAATGTTATAAACAATATTCAATCATTTTTGTTAATAATGGTCAGTTTTTCGATATTTGATACTTGAGTAAAAAATGACCTTCTTATAATTACAAGTTGTTCATGAGGTCAAAATTTCATTATCTCCAGAATTATAATCATGATTTAGATATCATATATATCCTCTATATCCATTATATATATGTATTTATAATAGTACATAACATTTGGAGGTAAGAAATGAAACGCACCATTCATGGAGACGATAAGTCGTACGTACGCTTAAACACTACGTTCATTTATATTTCATATTTAATGGAATGAAAAATTAATGAGAAATAGTTATATTATAATTCCAATATAATATTATATATAATTTCATTAATTTCATCCTTTATAGGTTCCATGTATGGCGTGAAAGAGTCATATAACTTTGAGGGGGCGGTAGTCCGCACTTCCTCAAAAAAAATTATCCTGTTTAACAATTATGGAAACCAAAAAGGTATGCTATAAATGAAAAATACAGAAGTATATAGACAATATAAATATAATATATATCACATATAAATATAGTTCCATCATAATGTCCACCATAATAGGTGGTATGAGAAGATTGAACAATCATTGTTTCGTGAGGCAGTAGTTCGTCATCCACAGAAACAGTATGTTCATTACCTATTAGACAGAGGTGTGTGTAACTGTAGTTAGAATAATCATCATAACAACAACCTATTATATTTAGGATACTAGTGTTGTTATAAAATAAATGATTAAATAGATTTTTAGGGGGGTGGAGAAGTAAAATAAAAGAAAAGAAGTTAAGGGAAAACGTTACCTTTAAATCGGGTAACTCCCTTTGGTTTGAACCAAAAGGATTTCTTGATGTGCCTTCTGCCTAAGGTAAGTCTTCTAGGTGGAAGATAGGGATCTTGAGAGATTATGTGGGAAGATTTTGGACGACCTAATGGGCTTTAGAGGTGTGAGTAATGGGTTATAGGTGAGTGCTTTGTATAAGGGGGAGGGGGGCTTTTTAGGAATTTTTGAAAATATTATTTTATTATATAATGATTTTCGGTTTCAAAAGGTCCAAAACATATTAAATTAAATGATAAGATGAATATTGTTCTAAATACAATCATCCAATAAGAATTGGATAGTTTTTTAATATTGTTTTAAATTTTATAATCTCATTTATTTAAATCATTTATTAATAAGGTAATCATTGCATCATCATTGTGTCATAAATAATTTTATTTATTTCATGTATAAAAATTATAAATAAAATACCATGATGTAGGAAATAGTTTTAGATTTATAATGAATATTTATATCCAAATATAAAAATTATATAACCCCACATTAAATTTTTTTAGAAAAACAATACATGTTTATGATATTTTTATTTTTACTTTAAATAAAATGTTATTAATGTTATTATCTTATCTAAATGGATTTAAAAATCCAAAAGTACTACCCAAGGATTTTCTTGGTCGGACATTACTCATAAAATTTTATTAGTACAGGTATTGATGTAATTATATATCATTATAATATTAGTTTTACCTCGAATTACCCTATTTACCTTTAACCGCAGTAAATAAAAGTCAAAAGTTACTATTCACCAAAAAATATTTTCATCTTATTGAACCACATTTCACTTAATTATAACAACCATGTATGTCAGATTTTTGAAATTCAATTCACAGAAGCGATAAAATTTAATTTAAATGAAGAAGTCAGTTTTTTTAACTACTACTTAGTGTTTTCACTCTTCATCAAGAATTGAAAATTTTCAGATAAATACTAAAAGTTCAGCCTAAAATATATTTTATATTCCTAATTCAAAAATGAGGTCTATTTTACCAAATTAAAAACATATAAGTTTCATTAATTAATTTAAAATTAATTTTCATTGTCAAAACAAAAAAAAAGCGTGTTTTTAAGAAATACTAACTATCAAAAGATTGACACTAGTTTATTTCTAATTTCAAAGTGAAATTACTTCCAATGACCAAAATTGGTTTAAATGGTAAAAATATAATATTATTACACTTTAAAACCATTTATAAATATAATATAACAATATAAATAAATTATATCAAAAGGCAGTTTTGAATTAAAATGCAGTATTTTTCACTATTCATTAAAAAATGAACTTTATCTGAAAAGTATCAAAAATTTACCCAAAGTAAATTTTTAATTCCCGATTCTAAAAAAGAATTTTATTTTTTCAAATTGAATATATAAAGGTTACCAAAACTATATTTAAAGAGGGTTCTCAATAAAAATGTGGTAAATCAACGTTTTAATGAATATTAGAGTATTTATGCTTAAAATTAGATTCATTCACAATTTAAGCCTCTAAATTTTATTGGATAAATGTAAAAACATTTTACAAAAAATTATACTCATAATATGGTTAGTTATGTTCATTCCCTCTAATAAAATATCTAGACGTTAATTACCATTTAAAATAATAATATTATATATATTCTTTCAATATGAATTAGCATTGTGTACAACATAAGACTTGTGAGAAACACATTGTTTCATGGTAGGTACACATTGACTATAGCATCCCCTTTAAAATAAAATTAATATTTATTTCAAAAATATTAATAAATATGAAATTTTCGTATTCTTTATTTTCCTGGGATGTTACACTTCGTCTCCACCTACCGTGGGTATGTGAACTCAGGGGGGAATACTAATGCGCCTGAAGGTTTCAGTATGCCGGTCTGGTGGCTTTGGGAGAGGGCTTGGCTTGGTGCCGATGGATAGGCTAATGAGGGGATTCTGGAGGGTTGGACTAAATTGGAAGGTCTTTATATGACTCAGGGGATGGAAACACCAAAGGCCTTGGCATACCACATGGCCATTTGAGGAGTGGCACCCTTTGTGTAGGTAGGTGATACGTGTATGGAGAGGTTTCTTCATACCAATGTGGTACGTGGACTGAGGGGCATCCAGCATACTAGAGTGGTATGCGGCTTTGGGTTTGGTCCACGTACCAAATTGGTACACGGCGCTAGAATCCGCTCAAGCGGCGGCAGCTGGGGGCAGTGCCTGTTAGGGCTTCACCCACGTAGGAGTGTTCTACATAGTGTGTTGGATCGAAGAAGGGGCATAGGCTCCCTGTTTCGTGGGGAGTGTATCCGTGTAAGGACCATGGTTGGCGGTATACCAATTTTAGGTTCGCAGTTTACCAATTTAATTATGCATTCTTCTTCTCTTAACAATTCATCCCCAGTTTATATATGTTACTGGTTTGCGAATTGGATATTCACGGTCCATGAGATCCTAAGCTCCCAGAAGCCTCTTCCTTCAAATAGTTGATCGCCAAGAATCTGATACTCAATCAACCCATACCATTCTTCTCCCCCTTGATGTCCTCTTATAGAGGGGGTGAGGGTTGTATCTATGGTCATGCAGCACCATTTTCAGAGGCCCATGGCGGAAAACCCGACCTATAGATGAATTAGTCAATCTGAGGTTTACGGGGTATATTGAATGCACCTCGCTCGTGAACCTACTCGGTCACGGGGGGTGCTTCGCAGTCATGAAGGGTTCTACCTCTGTTTCGTGAATAACACTGTTCATGGAGGGGGGGAGTTTTCCTGGTTCGTGGATGGCACGATTTACGTCTGCAGATCGTTCTGACCACACTTTGCTGGCCATTTGGTCCCCACCCGCGTAGGGTTTCCACCTCCGTTCCGCGAACAACGTGGTGTGTGGGTGGCCCGGTTTGCCGAACCGGCCACGTACCACTGATGATGAACATGTACGTGTATTTATTCGTTCCATTACCATTTCTTCTGAACATTCTTCATATTTTCCACAAATTATTGATGAATATTGGGTAGATTCTTCCACTGATTTTAAGGGTGTATCTTCCATCCCTTCTGCAGATTTTTCAGGACCCTAAAAATTCACCCCATCAGAATGGGATCTGATCAGAATTAAGAGGAGGCTATTCCAATGTAGAGTGGTCCCGAAACAATAGAAATTTGTGGTAGAGAGGTGGACCTAGTGGGGGACGATGCCTATATAATTTGGTCCATGTGACTTGTACTTTACCATATCCTTTGGCGAAAAGCTCTCTCATTCTCTGCTTCCGCGCACCTCCTCTGCGTACGGCTTCCTTCGCAAACTTCTTCGTCCACGAACCAGCTTTGGCTTCTGCAAGTTGATCCTCATCTGTGCTCATCATGTTTGTGAACTAACTTCCCAACCATGAACTAAGCTTCAACAACTTTAAAAAAAAATTCATAGAGGGCCGCATAGGGAAAAACCACATGGTTCAGTGGTCTGTGGACTAGAAATATCCTTCAAACTTTGACATTTTCATTTAGAAAATCACTTATGTCCTGAATTATGAGAACCCATGTACGGGCTTCGTATGCGGTCTACTGGCCATCGCTCTGTGGGCCAGGATGATGCATATCACTTCCCTGTACCGAGGGTTCTTGGAATATGGGAATCGCGAACAAACTTTGGGGTCTGTATGTGGGGCGTACTATGCATTCCCTTTGTGGAGCCTTTTCCAAATATTTGGACTTTTTTGGGATATTATCCTTTTGACTATACCATGTTATGGATTCTTGATATAGGAAGAAAACATGGTTCATCCACGAGTTTCTGCTGGATTGATGAAGATGATGGATGCGCAGGGAATAACGATGATAATTTTCAAACCCATGCCATTCCCCATGGCAACATTATGATAGGTTTCCTTATGCCAGATATTCGAGATTAATCATTATCCATAAAGATGCCACTTTATGGTTTTGGTCTTCCTGTGGATGTGCCTCTGCCGTTGCCTAACCCCAACCTTCCTTTTGTCTTCTTTGAGGCACCTCAGGATCATGATCATGCTAATATTTCCTCAATCAGAGAAGTCATCACCACTCCTATTCTAGAAAATGTTTTCATACTGCGTGGTTCGGCCTAGACTCAAGGAAACCATGAGTGTTGTGATTATTTTATGAGACTAGATTTCCAAGAATATCGACCTATCATTAGCATCTCCCGAGAAAATTCTAGCGATAGACAGAGTGCTATGTGGGATTTGCGGGCCAGAGGATGCTTCTTTGATGAGTGGGACTAGGCGTTCTGGGTGCATCAAACCTGTCTAGAGTTCCCTGACCTACTGGAGGTATTGGTCTTTCACCAGGTAGCCTGGGTTTCTTAGTTTTCAACCTTCTCTCCTGGAGAAATCCTTCTGGAATTGCTGAGTTGTCGGTGTTCGAGCACCAAGACCTTTCACCTATTGAATGGAGAGGTAGAGATCTTTTTGTGGTACATCTACCATCTTGGAGGTCTTCTTATCCTTGGAAAAATGTATGATGTGTTTCTACCAGTAGTTGTCACATGGAATGATACCGATCACATAACTCTTTTGATAAGGAGTTTACTAGTTATAGCAGAGGGATTACTAGGTCATCCTCTCGAGGATTGTTCCCTCTACCCATTCGAAGCATGGATAAGGTTATTCTTATAGATGAACGGGCCTAAGACAAATGCTCGCCACATTAGAACTTACCCAACCCATCAATCCCACTAAACTCCAGGGTCATACTATGCTACTACTGAAGCAGGGTAGTATGCCTCATGGGGATGCAAGCTTTGGCCCGATGTTTCACCTGATCATACTCTAGCAGGTTTCTTCTCCATGTTCTTAAATGGATGGTTCTTCCCATCTAGTGACACATACAAAAGTGTTCGGGTTTACACAATGATAATGGAATCCATGCTGGAGGAGGGTCAACCAATTAATTTTTTCCTTCCTACCCTCGCCCGACTTTATGAATTATTGGGATAGGTTCAGGAAGGTAGGTCTCTACACCATCTCAGAAAACCATTCAAATTATTGTATGGGTGGATGGAGGAAGACTTCCCCTATCATGATTATCGGCATACTGCACGGTTTCCTCATTTTGACTTTCATCCAGCTCTCCTCAACATTTCTGATGTTCGTCCCCAGTCTCTGACCATTGCCGATGTGGTCGGGCTCTTGAATGATGCCTCTCTTTTTTTCATTTTCACCACATCCTACCACTCATGGATCATTGAGAGGTTAAAGTGGTGGTTCCTTGGAGTAATGATCATACCTCATCAATCTTTGGGATGAGATTTCACATGTCGTGTAGATTGAGTAGTTATCTGTGAACTATACCTCCCCTACCAGTTTTCCAGGTAGTTTGGATTCCTTCAACAGATTGCGCTGCTTCTGATCATTCAACTAATGGGAGAATGTCATACTATGGTTCTCCATCAATTGTGGCTTGTGATGATTCATGAGGGTGCTGCTAGAGAGATCATCATTCCAACCATGATAGGGCCCACCTTCCTATTGCTGGAGTATTCCCAACTATGGGTTGATTGTTACCCTACGATGATGCTGAAGGAATCGGTCCGACATGTACATAAACCCTTGACCTTTTATTGTATTGTCCCTACCCTGATAACAACAACACACATTCCCTTCATCGTGAGAGGTGAAACGGACATGCCCTCTACTTCCGTCCCTACGGCAACCCAGATGGATACACCTACTACTCTCGTGCTCATGGTGAGAAGGCACTCTATCCATATTCAAAAGCCTATGGGAGGGATTTCATCATTGCAACCCATTTAGGTGGGGATCGATTCAGACTGCTCCCCTCCTATGGATATTAACCAACATCTTCATGGTATGGGCACCAGCCGAGCATCGTTGATCATCTTGGAGGCCACGGTTAGTCCTCTGCATTCGGCTACAATGGCTGGGACATCCGATGGAAAGGAGAGTCTCCTACATTGGGTGACCAACTTTAGGTCTTTCTCTACTCTTATGGTGATGATTACTTCTTAAAAATATATAGCAATAGAGGAGAATCAAATTTTTGATGTTGTTGCAAGACACAAAGAAATGCGCAAAGAGGCATGGCACCAGTTGCATTCTCTCTCCGTGGAGACACCCTTGGCCAATCTTGCCGATGAGGGTGAAAATTTTCAGCGATTATTTACTGATCTGGGTTCTCTAGGAATTGATTACCAACACCTTCAATCTATTATTTACCAAATCATCATTTCCCAAGGAGACCTCACCTCCTTCTATGACAAGATGAGCAAGTTCAATTTTTCCCACTACCAGGTGGCAACCTTCCAGGATATTTTGGAAACACTTTATTATCTGATGGCCAATGAAGTGAAGGCCTGTGATTTGGTGGCGATCTTGGAGGAAGAGTTGCGGGAGTGTGAAGCCCACACAGCCAATTTGAGGGGACAACTGACCACCTCACGATAGAATTATGAAGTTGTTCAGAAAAAAGGGAGGAACCTTAATGTTGTCTCAGAGTAGGTTCATCCAACGACTAAAGATGAAATGGAGGAAAGATATTCCTTGGAATAGACCATCGATGTCCCGTGGAAATAACTCTCTATCCTTTTAGAAAGGTAAAAACGATCCCTATTGTAGCTATGTCCCAATTAAAGCATGTACTCTCCCCCTTCCGTTTCTTGTTTTTTTACTCGGGAGGGACTTTGAATTGGGGATGTTCCTCAATTTTTTATGAACCCGATGATACTAATTTGGATTTTAAATATCTCTTATTTTTCTCTTCTAGTTAGCATTATTTCAATCAAGTTTTAATTTTTTTTCACCATGACTTGAAATCAATAAATTGAGATAACCGAATTGAGCTCTAATTTTTGAATGAGACAAGGGACTCAGCTACCATAGTTCGACTATTACTAAGGTATTATGGAACACATCACAAATTTTTTTTCATTTTCATGACAACCTAATTATTTCCTAGGCCCATTTAGTGTGGACCTTGAGGGTATAGATCGGATTTTTCTTAGGCTTCCCTTTGCGGGTTTTCGACCTAACGGTATTTGTGCCTCTTGAGTTTTTATTTCTCAATGTTTTGTTGGGGACATACAAGGTGTAGGCCTAGATAGATGATACTAGGTTTTTTCCCAAGATGCCCTTTGTGGGTTTTCGTCTTGGCGAGTTTCATACGAGTTTCGGTGAGAGGTTTAAAGTCCCACAAACAAGACTATCAATACTGATGTTTTAGATCAAACAGTTTTGACCAAATGTTGTGGGGAAAGGGACCCGATGAGGTTCTTACATATTGTGGATGCCTTAACACCTTTCAGACGTATATTGGGGGAATTGTTCACTCAGTTTTGGACAGCATGAAGATCATTCCCTTGGGCATAGGATCCATATGGGTGTACAAAGGTAGGAAAATCATCGCCTAAGGAAGACTTGACTTTGGTAGACGGGACAAGGGCAATCAATATGCCGAGCCTCTGAGGGCATGGTATGCATAGTCGTACAAAGGTATCCTTAAGTCAATGACTGTCCGTTTCTGATGGTCGTATAACTTCATAGAAGTTCATATTATGAAGAGAACTTGTGGTGTCTTAAAAGGGACATGGTTTATGAAGGGTTTGGGGACATCCATGTCAATCGTGGATATGGATATGAGACCACTCTTACATACACTTGGTCATCACGAAGGAGGGTTTGAGATTGGTGAAGTTTAATGTCATTCCACTGGGAAATTCTTTCAAAATGGAATGTATTTCCTTAGTTATCGGGAATTTAACCAGAAACGTCCCACCATACTCAGATGTGATTGTGGAAAGTTTGTAAACTGTGGATCAGAGAATTTCTGAATCTCAAGATGGATATGAGGGCTCAGAGGCCAGGAGACGTTTGGAAAGAAGCATTTCTTAAAGAAGGATTGCCTTCGGTAGATAGGCCATGGGCAAAAATATGAATAGCCATTGGGGTCATGGTATGCATAGTCATGAAAATGTGTCCTTAGGTTAATGGTTGTATTCTACCAATAGCTGGGAAACTTTAGTGAAGTTGGGATTCAAGACTACTAGGGGTCGTTTATGGGAGTTTAGTTCTTTCTGGTTATAGAGTATGGTTCATGAGGGGGGGTGTTTGGACACGGGAGAAGCATTTTGGGTGAAGATATCCTAGGAATGGGTGAAGTCATCCCTCTCACGTAGGTGTGAGATGATGATCCATACAGGTCTAACCCATGCACAGAGGAAGAGAGGGAAGGCTCCATTCCTGACTGAACCTGTGAAGAGTTCTTTTAAGATCGTGCAGTTTAACTTCATGTGTCAAGGACCGTCTCCGTGTAGTTTAACATCATGCGGTAAGGATGGGGGGAATTTTATTTTATATATTCTTTTATTTGAGTACATTTTCGAATGTATAGGTTCTTGGCCATTGTATTTTATCGTCATACAGTGAGGACGCACTCCATGTAGTTTATCGTCATGCGGTAAGGATGCTGCTGTAAAGGTCACTATTGATTATAATGTTATCAGGTCTGAATACCCTTACATGTCAAACATGTGGGAAGGATGAAGATAGTTTAAACAATGATTCTGGGGCTTCATGGATCAAGAAAAATGAAATGATGGCTCTGGGGTCGTTGAGCGTACAGGGTAGGAAGAGTATCGCTTGAGGAAGACTTGCCTTTGGTAGACGGGCCAGGGGAAATCAATATGCAGAGCCACTGAGGGCATGGAATGCATAGTCATGAAAAGGGGTCTGCAGGTCGATGACCTTCCATGTCTGATGGCCTTGGAGGTTTATGAGGATCCATGATTATCCAGGTCATAAATTCTGATATATGGAAAGGGTATGTGTGGTCATGTTGGATATATTAGGTCACGGTTGTCTTTGAAGATTAGGAAGTTCCCTGCACTGATTTACCCTACACGCAGGGTACACTTTTATTCCGTGTAGTTTAATGTAGTGTGGTAAGGATGATATGCTCTTAGTTTAGTGTTCATAGAGTTTGGACCACTATTGGATATGGTTATAGTTACCTATGGGATAATAGAATTAGGATGATATGGAATGCTCTGATTAGAAAGGGGGATTAAGGTGTAAACTATAATCTTGGGGTCTTTCGGATCAAGATATGTGGTGTAAGGGATCTGAGTCCGGTAATCATATGGATATGTGAATAGTTTCATTTGAGGAATACTTGCCTTTGGTAGACGGACTAGGGGTGATCAATATGCAGAGCCACTGAGGGCATGGTATGCATAGTCATGCAAAGGTGTTCACAGGTCGATTACATTCCATGTCTGATGGACATGAATGATTATGAAGATCTAGGATCACTCATGACATGGAGTTTGGAAGATGGGGAGAGATCTGTATGATCATACGAGAAACAACCATATTGCAATTATCTATTGGGTTAAATCAGTACATCTCTTGCATTATTTTGTGAATGCAGACCGTCATAGGAACCACAGGTTGATACGTAAGCTCACTAGTTAGGGGAACCTTGGAAACGATTGGATGTGATGGGGGAAAATGTAAACCACTGCTCCAGAAATTTTTGGATCGGGAAATGTGATATGGGGGATCTGGGTCCGGTAAGCGTGTGGGGCTAAGAAGAACTTCACCTAAGGAATACTTTCCTTTGTTAGACGGGCCAGGGGTGATCAATATGCAGAGCCACTGAGGTCATGGTATGAATAGTCACACAAAGGAGTCTGTAGGTCGACGAACTTCCACTTCTGATGGCCATGGGTGATTATGAATATCCGAAATCATCCGTGTCATGGAGTCTGATTTATGGGAAGGATGAATCCAAATGTGCAAGGAGTGTTCCCTTCATAGTTTACCATGTATCTTTAGTGTATTATTAATGGTACCATGCATTTTATAGTCATACAGTAAAAATGATTGTCATGTATTTTTTTGTCATGTGGTAAGGATGAGGTCGAACCAACACGAAAAGGGATTCCATGCGGTTTAACATCATACAGTAAGGATGGCGTTGAATTGACGTGAGAATAAAAGGGTGTTGGGAAATTTAATGTCTTGTGGTAAGGATGGTATCCATTCAGTTTAGGGTCATGTGGTAAGGACGAGGGTCATAAATTTTTTTTCGGGGGTGGATGGGCCAAGATACAGAAATCTTGGCATCGCTATGTATCCTGCAAGGGAAGAAATCAAGTCATACGTAGTTCTAAAAGCCCTTGTAATTCAAAGGGGATTTCTACGAAAATCTTTCTTATACGCTGTAAGGGGGAAAAATTTTGGGGGTTGCTGGGCCAAGATATAGAAATCATGGCATCGCTACGTATCCTGCGCAGGCAGGAATCAAGCCATACGTAGTTCTTTGAACGTGTCATAGTAGATGAAAAATTCTTGGAGACAAATGTTTTCTCATGTGAGGAAATTGTCTCGTTTTCCCATTTAAAGTCATTCCATTAGGAAATATTTCTCTTAGTTTAGGGTCATTGAATTTGGACCGGCATGGCACAGTTTATTTTCATGTCTCATGGACGATGTACTATGCAGTATAACGTTGTGCGGTAAGGATGATTGTCATTTTTAATTTAATGTCATGTAGGTCAGATAATTTACTAGGCAGTTTATTGTCATGCAGTAAGAACATGTTTCTCTTAGTTTGGGTGTCATAGATCTTAGACCTACATTAATCACTTCCAAATAGGGTTTCGTGCTAATATTTTACAGTAGAACCAACATGAATGAGGCTGGGAGCCTCTGACACACACCTCATGGGGGTAAATCCGGTCCAGTTTGATGTTAGAGTAACAGGATTATTGGATCTTGGTTTAGGTTCCTAGGGTTTAGACCGACACAGCACAGTTTATTGTCATGTCACTGGGACGAAGTACTGTGCAGTTTTACATAATGTGGTTAGGACGAGGGCTTGGAAATTTAACATCATGCATCTCAGAAAAAAACTACTCTTATGGTTACAAAACATATTTCTTCAGAACTCTTGCATTTGTAGGAGCGGGGGGTGAGTTGTCCATCCATAGAGATCAAGACATATAGTCCATTGGAGTAGACCTTGTGTATGATATATAGTCCCACCCACTTTGGCTACAGCTTCGGTGGCATCTTTCCCGATATCATCGGGGTCCAAAGGATCAATACCAAATCTACTTCAAGGAAAGAACGAAGATGGACCTTTTTATTGAAGGCTTGTGCAATCCGGTTCTGGTATACTTCTAGGTGGTGCAAAGTGGAAAACCACTTCTCATCCAGTTACTCAAATTCATCAAGTCTCTTTTCTACTTACTCATTGTCAGACAGTTGATCACAAATGGTAATGTGGAGTGAAGAAAATTGGAGTTCAATGGGAAGAACTACTATCATTCTGTATACTAATGAGTACGAAGTGGCCTGGGTTATAGTGCAATTTGTGGTGTGATAGGTCCACAAGTCATGGAGGATTTTTTGAAGTCATGACTTCTTGTCTTTGTCCACCATTTTCTAGAGTTTGTTAGATAGGGTCTTTTTGAAGGCCTCTATCTATTCGTTGGCCACTGTGTGGTAGCAGGATGAACAGTTGGTCTTGATACCATATTCTGGGTATATTTTCCCCAATTTGGAACAACAAAAGTTGGTGCTGTTCTCCATTAGTATTGAATGAGGGACACCAAATCTGGTGATAATATTATATTTCAAAATGTTAACGATGCTTATTTCCCCAACTTCTTTAAGGGTTTCATCTTCTTACCACTTGGAAAAGAAGTTGGTCACTATGAGAATATATTTGAATTATTTGACCGTGGCAGGAGGATATGGTCCCACGACATCCATTCCCCAGATGGAGAAGGGAAGGAGTACTTAGCTTGATGAAGTAGCTATGGGGGCTGATGAATGAATTTGGCATGAATTTGGATGGAGTGACATTTCACGGTAATTTTCGCACAATCCCATGCCAGGGCGAACCAATAGTATCCAAGCCTTCAAATATTATGAGAAATCTTGGATCCTGATTTATGTGATCCACATACTCTTGCATTCACATAATTAATGATGACATGAGTCTCTTCTCCATAAATTCATCTATGAAGGACACCATCAAGGCCTCTCTTTTAGAGGACCTTTTGTTGGCTCGTGTTGCCATACAGGACAAAATTAACTGCCCTTCTCCGTATTTTCTCTCTTTCAGCCCGTTCTGTTAGAAGTTCTCCCCTTTGAAGGTAGTTCTTAATGGGGGTCATCCAACCGGTAGTGGGAGAATATGGATTAGGGATAGGGCTGAATTCATCTATTTATTTCGCGTTAGTTTGAACAAACGGTATGACCATTCGATGGTGAGAAATGCTAGTAAATATTTCATCCCAGTTTGGGTCAGCTAGGGTTGTGGACACATTGACTAATGCGTCGTCCAGGGCATTCTTAGACTGGGGAACATAGGTCAATGTTGGATCTGTGGGGAACTCTTCCATTAACCCTCAGACGTGGTCAAACAGGGGGGTCAGCTCCTCCGCCTTAATAGAATATTCACCATTGAATTTCTTGATGACCAGTTCCAAGTCACCTTTTACATTAAAATGTTTCACTTGCACCTGGAGTGTGAGTTCTAGACCTTTAATGATGTCCTGGTATTCCACCTCATTGTTGGTGAATCCTTCTGAAAAAAAGAAGGAATATGAAAAAACTACTTGCATTGGAGATATGAGTATGACTCCCAGACCCACCTTGTTAAACTTGGGGTATTCCATTATTTTACCTATCAGGCTTCTGGATGCGCCTTCAAAGTAAATTTCCCATGTTGGGGAATCCATTTGCACGGAGTATACGTCTTCATAGGGGAGTTTGACATCTGATGAAGAAGTCTCTATTGATGGATTCTATTCCAAAAAATCTTCTAACACTTGTCTCTTGATAGATTTTTGAGGCACAACCCAGATGTCAAACTGTTCCAGGATGACTTCCCATCCGGATAGGCATCCGGTTAGCATTGGACAGATGAGGATGTACTTCAGTGGGTTACTACACGAGATTAGATGGACTTGAGGATGCTACATAAAATTTCACATCATTTAGACCATGAATACCAAATCCAAATAGCTCTTCCCGATATTATAATACTGGGTGTCAATATCAAACTTGGTTCGACTGAGGTAATAAAGGTTGTTTTTACTACCGGTATCATTCTTCTACACGAGGAAGGCTCCTGGTGACCGGTCTAAGGATCTCACAAACAGGATAAGTGTCCTTACTTCAACTGGAGGCATGATCATAGGTGGAATCAAGAGGTACTTCTTTAGGCTGTCGAATGCTTTTTTGAAATCATCTTTCCATTGGTAGGTAACTCCCTTCTTCATCAACCTGGTAAAGGGAAGACATTTTCCTGTGAGGTTTTCTATAAAACTCCTGATATAGGGAAAGTTTTCTTAGAGTCCTCTCATATTAGTGAGGTTTGGGGGATTTGGAAAAACTAAAGATAGGATTTTTATTGTGTGTGTTGATTTTGATGCCACGGTGGCGTAAGATGAAGCTGAGAAATTTCCCTGATTAAACCTGAAGGCGCATTTCAAGGGATTCATCTTCAGGTCGTGTTTCCAAAGCATTCTAAAGATGGTTTCAAGGTCTTACAGTTGATCTAAACATTGTCGTTATTTTACCACAAAGTCAGCAACATTACATTTGACTAACTTCCTCATAAAAGGTTTTAAAATGCGATGCATGGAATGTTGATATGTGGCGCCAGTATTTTTTAGACCAAAGGGAATGGCCTTGTAGAAAAATACTATGTAGGGGGATCTGAAGGCAGTGGCTTCTTCATCTTATTAGGCCATTTTGATTTCATTATATCTAGAATAACCATCCAAGAATTAAGGGTCCTCATATCTATCTATTTCATCGATCAATATTTTGGTGATCGGCACTGGGAAATCATCCTTCAGGCAGTGCTGACTGAGATCACTAAAATTGATGCAGACGCAGATATGTCTATTATTATTTTTAAAGGGAACTATATTGTTCAACCATATGGGATATTGGACCTCCCTAATGAATTCTTCTTTGATGTTCTTGTTGACTTCAGCCTCTATCTTGGCCGCATGTGTGGGGAGTGTGCTTCTGGAAGCTTGGATATAGCCTCGATGATCTTCTGGTAGTCCTAGGTAGTGTTTCGCCACCTCGAGATCGAGTCCTGGAATTTTTTTGTAATTCCAAGTGAAAACATATCGATGCTACCTCAAGAATGAGGAATATACCTATTATTCCTCAGAAGAAATGGTTTCACTAATGAGAGTGGGTCTCAGGTCTTCTTCGGTACCCAGGTTTATTTCCCTGAGTTCATAAACAGTGGTAGAGATACCCTCTTTGAATGCATGGGGGGAATCTCTAAGGTAATATTCATCTTCTTCCCTCAAATCCTCCGCCTCTTCTTCTTCTAATGGGGAGAGATCTCTTGATGTGGGCTCTCCAAAGCTCGGAGACAAGATGTCGCATGGACGCTCTGTGGGGAAGAGACTTCATCTAACTCAATTTTCTCTGAGGAAACCTCTGGAGATAGATAATCATGGGGGTGAAAATCATATTTTCCTTCTTCCGGTTCAGAGTGTGTGATATGGATATCTTGAGATTCCACGGATGGGGTGTGGGAACCCTTACTCAAGCATTCTTCCTCATATTGAGGGTCATCTGTTGCTCTTGTGTTGTCAAACTCGGTTGTCATGATTGAGATAATGAAAATATATGAATATGCATCCAGACTCAGATTCCTTCTCTCAACATGGTTGATAGAAAACACATACTCTTCATCGAGCTGCATTATCGGGTCTTCGAGAACCACATCCAGACTGTTTGGGGTGGATATCCAATCAATACCATCAATTTCATATTTCTTACCCTTTTGATCATAAAATCCAGCATCAATGTAATGTGACTCAGATATCTTGAAAGGGGCCTTATCAGTGCGCAATGTCCCACCTTGTCCATTGACACAATATTTGATTCACCGGTGGTCGGAGTATGGAATGACTATGTGTTGATTCATTCATGGCCTTCTTAATAGGGAGTTTAATTCCATGTTTTTATAAACCACCAGGAACTATGAAAAGGCCACAAGGTCACCAAAATTGGTTCTAAGCTTGTTTTTCCCCACTGGATTCTGTTCACTCTTGTCATAACCTAATAGATTTTTGACCGAGGGTTTTAGATCGTCCTCATTATAGCCCAAACTAAAAAGTGTTCCCAGTGGGAGAAGGTTGAATCCATATCCATTGTCAATGAAGACTTTCTGGACGTTAACATCATTCATCATGCCAGGAACATATAGGGGTTTGATGTGTCCTCGCATGGTGGCATCTTCATCCTTATCGGTGACGGAAATCAGAGAGTTAAATTCAGTCGGGCTAGTCTTCGTTCGATATATCTCGGTGAAAAAAACTTTGTCTTGAAATTACTAGGGGCTGAGCAGGGCTTCTATGAGTGCCTCCCTGAGGTCTACTGAAAAAATAAAGGCATCCAAGATTGATATATTGGCTAGTACTGAAGCCAGATGCTTTAGGATATCATACTTATGATCCAAGGTCTTGTGCTTCTCCATTTTTGGGAGCTCTTTAATGAGAAATTTAGGGGCTGGAGCATGAGAGGAGGAGGGACAGGTCGTTGAGGAATGAGTTGGTGGTGCTCCTGCATTTTGGGGACCTGACCTATTCGGTTTACCTATGCGCCCTAGGTGGCTAGACACTTATTCCTCCTCTGATGGGTACTATATAATAATGGGGCCAGAGTGGCTACTCGTGGGGGAAAGAGAATATTCTTTCTCTTATTGGGTCTGTTGAAGGGCTCTCCCGCAAGATTCTATAATATTGACGGTTTGACCCTGGGTATAACTATAGGGTCAGTTTTGGCCAAAACTGTGTCTACCTTGGTATACCCTACTTCTATGATTCCTCCTTCTATTCCCCTGATCGGGTGTTGGGAACTCGAGTTCATAAAAATACTCTTCGTCAAGGAATGGATCCATTAAATGGATGACATTGATGGAACCGAAGATTAGTTCTTTATTTGATGAAATATTAGACTTGTTGGATGTCTCTGATGGTGCCGTTTAGAGGGTCAGTGCCCATTGTGTAAAGCCTAAGGGCATGAAATCTAAATGTTTCAAGGCTATCTTTGGCCCTGTCATAGACTGCTACTCTTGTACATGCTTCTTCTCCCTATGATTATGCTTGGATGACCGGCTTTTGGAGGGTTGTGGGGTTGAGGACGTCGGTTGTGTTTCATTAGGAGCTGTTGGAAGCACAACCAGTTAATGTAATTGATCTTGGAGTATTCCATGATCTCGGTTGATCATCTTCTGAGTCATCCAACCATCAAATTTCTGCTCCCTTTTGATAACAACTTTCTGCCACTCCTCCCCCTCATCTAGGTCATTGGTAGAAACATATGCTACGTGCATCAGGGGAAGTTCTAGCTTGACATTCCTTGAGTACCCCATCCTTTGTAGGGGGTCTTTGAAGATGAAGCATTCTTTAATATTTTTTCCCAACATCTGATGGTAGGAACAATAATCTGGTCAGTTTTCTAGGCTGAATTTTTTAGGTTTTCTTGGATCTGGTAAGTGGAGAAAGTTGAAATTCATGGAGGCTATGAAATATCCACAGACTTGGTCCTCTAGGAACGAGTAAATTTTTTTTCTTCATTCCTAAAATTGCTCTCACCTAGGTCCTCTTTGATCGTCTCACCGGGGAGGAGGTGGTCTTTGATATGCAGGAGTCCCTTGGAGATTCGGTGGAGACCTAAGAGGTGGTGCAGGTGCGGGGGCTGGCTTGAGTGTGAAAGAGGACGCTTCATATCTACCTGCTCTCTTTGAAGGATCATGTGAGGCTATTCAGGACTTGAGGTTAATCCACTGTAGCAAGTCTTCGATTCTCTAGGAAATATTAGATAAATCTCGGAATCCGGTGTTGCATTTCAGTGGTATGAGTGGCATTCGTAGCTCATCTCATAGGTTGTTGATGCATATAGAAATCATATTGTCTTGGGGAAGTGTCTTATTCTGGGATTAGGTCAGACCCTTCCATCTAGCAGTGAAGTCTGAGACCCTCTCGTTCACCTGTTGTTTTCAATTCATGAGGTCTCTAAATGTCGTATTGGGAAACATTGAGCTAAATTGGAATATGAATTGTTGTCAAAGATCCTACCATACCTTTATTGACTAAGCTAGAAAACCTTTATACCAGATGAAGGCCAAACCTTTTATGTTTCTCAGGAATCATCTGAGTTTGACTACTTCTTGTTTCTTTGGAGTTCCCATCATAGGGTCACAATAAGATGCGTAGTGCATCAAATGTTGTTCCATGTCACCTGATCCATTGAATATAAGGAATAAAATGCTCCCAAAATTTGGTGGAGGAAGCGTGTTTCTCACCTAGTCTGGGTAAGTCTTTCACTCTGGCTGTATGGGAGCACACTGGCCTTCCATTTCTTCCAATCGATCTGTTAGTGATTCGATGGTGTTGGTGGACCCTATTTTACATTCTGTTGGGCCTTCTCTTGAATGGGTATAGCCTAGGGGTCTACTTGAAGTGATGGCTCAGCTGGTACCGAATCCACATATTCCATCGGTGGTACCTTTGGAAGATTTAGATGTACTCACTCTAGCTGCTTCCATAGTGGAGGGAAGCCATGGTATGCTCTTGAATCCATGTTCTGGTAGTTGGATGGGCCAGGTGCCAAGCTGGGCAGGGGCCCTGACCTTGTTTCATTTGCAGGGGAAAACCCTTGTTGTTGAGGCCCACTTTCTGAAAGTTCGTACTGTAACTCATCCTGTAGAACGTATTCGATTGGATAGTTCCTCTGGAGTAGCACGTCGTTAATTCTCTTTATTTCCATAATTTCCTCCTCATGCCGAGAGAACCTCTCTTCAAGCGTGAGAGGATCTTTTGTGTTCATATAAGGATAATAGTTGAGAACAACCTGGTCGTTGTTTCTATCTCTCTTGGAGACTCACTAGGGAAATGTAGGGGGGTTTGCGGGACCGGCCAGGTTCAGGGCGGCCCTTTGGTTCTTGGTGTGCATGCCTACTGGATCATTGGAAATCACAACCTGAGCAGAACAATATTCTCCTGGTCCATCAGGATTTGCATTGTCTTCAGTTCCATCTATGGGGTTTACATCCATGATGTTGACAAATGTTTAATATAGGGTGGAGGAGGTGTCATCTTTCATGTAGGAAGAAGAACTTCAGCGCCTCATATTGGTTTTCCCCTTCTATCCCGGGACTATCTTCAGGTCTCTTGATGAAGGGTGATGCGGAAGGATCCTTGGTGCGACCTAATAGAACACCTCCCTCTTGGAGGGGATGATGTTTCTAAGGTAGAGACTATACATGAACCTCCTCTTCTGACTATCCTCCCCAAATGAGAGAATACTGATTCTCATTGTGGAGGTTGTTGTTGAGTAAAAAATGCACCCATCCCTGGGGGCTGGGTTTGGATCCGTTCCTTGGGCGTCGCGCCTCTTCCCATTTTTTGGTGTTATGGGGGAATTTGTTGTTAGAAATTCCCCAAGACCGGTAGGCTAGGGTTGGTCCCGTATTGCGTCATCTGTTACTACTATCAGTTCCTTCTTGATATCGTGTGCCCACATTCGAGGGTGATTCGGGCCTGGTGTCAAGTTCACCTGATAATTAATTCCCTTCTGGACATGCAAGAAATGATCATTGATTGAATTTTCTTAGGTGAGAAGCCTGCCGAATGTTTTCAGTAGCCTGATTCAGGAGTTCTTGAATGGATCATTATCTTATGGCCTGACGCTTTTGAGACTTACTTAGGCATGTTTCTGTAAACTTTTCCACTTCTCATGAATAGGGACTTCATTTGACTAACATCTTGAAGTGATGTCATTGCAAGACCTTACACCGAATGTGTTCTGATGGATGGGAAGTGGAGTGAAATACAAATCTCCATGTTCTACCCATCCACGGATATGAACTCCCATCGGAGCATCGTCAATAAGGTGAAGCAATTTGTGCAGTGCACGGAGGCTTGTTAACTCAAGGTCCCTTTTACGCCTCTCTGATCATGGTCATTACACTGAAGGAAGGTCTTCAAGGTCAATGTGATGCCAGATCTCTCCTATTGTCTTGACATGATCAACATACCCTACATATGGTAAGAAGTTATATTTCAATTGGTGAAGGGTTTTCCAGATATTGGAACAGATTTCATGTGCAATTCCTTCTGACAACTCTATAGGTATGTTGAACTAAGAGGTGGTCATGGGCCAAAACATTACTTATATATCATCCCTGGCTAGTCATTTCCTCAAGTGAAATATATCAGAATGTGCCTCTGCCAGCAATTCCTTTACTTGATCAGCCCCGCTAGGATGTTCCTTGACAGTATGATCTAAGGTACCGGGGCTGGTATGGATCGAATCGTTATGTGGGTGGATCTGAAGTGGTTTAGAGGATTAAAGTGGTCCTAGACCATCTCTTAATTGAAGAAGGATGTCGTTGACAGTTTACTGGGAATCTGAAACACCTGATTCCCTCCTTTCGAGTGCATCGGCATGGGAGGGATTTTATATACTTGATTCGGAAGGGGGATGACCTTAATGTTGGTATGATATGTCACCGTGGGGAGGACATCCGCATTTGGAACTGAAATGGATAGGACTACCATCAAAACATGAAGTCTGACTGCCAAAAATAATTTCTTAGTGCATAACCTAGGGAGGACCTTCAGAGTGGACTGCATCAAGGGGAGGACCTTCTTGCTGTTCAAGGCCATTGCAGGGAGGGCCTTCGCAATGACTTTCATGGTGGAGAGGATGACCATCATGGTTTCACATTTGGTGTGCATGCTAGGGAGGGCCTTCCAGACACACTACTATAAGAGGAGGACCTTCTTGTTGATTAATGCCATTGCAGGGAGGACCTTCGCAATAGCAGCCATGATGGTGAGGACTACCATCATAGCTGACGTGATGGCGAGGAAAACCATCACAGTTGTCGCATGGAGAATATCAGCAGGGCACACCCTGGGGAGGGCCTTCAGAATGTACAGAATGAGGGGAGGGCCTTCTTGTTTCTATACGTCTCTATGGAGAGGACCTCCTCTATTATAGTGTTGAGGACTACCACCATAATATGATGTCTGGAAGCATGAAATATTGTTGCAACTTGACCCCTGGGAAGGACCTTCAGGGAAGGCCATGACAATGGGAGGAATTTCTTGTCGTGATGAGACATCACTATAGTGAGGACCTCTGTAGTTGTGACTATGTTCGAGAGGACTACTATCATAATATTTGGTCCCACTGCATGGAGATTTTTTGTAGCGTATACCCTAGTGAGGACCATCAGAGCAGACCGCAAAACGTGGAGGACCTTCTTGCAGCTCGATCTTCTGGTCATGCGGAGGGCTTCCATGACTCGCATCAAAAGTGAAGATCTCATGATATATCATCATATTCCCATGATGGATTCCCTCATGGGTATTTAGGGAGGACCTTCAGAGCCGCTGGTAGAAACATTGTGTGGAGGACCTTAACAACTACTACTACCGCTCCCATAGTATGGTAATGGGTTGGCAAGATTCTGTGCCTTTGAGACATGTTTGGCAGTGTTGAGAACCCCAGATTCCAACATAGTGAAGTTAGGGACCCACTCTTTATTTTCCGGCTGCCTTTGGTGCATTCGGGGCACTTTCTTGTGGGCAACAGGGACTGTCTGCTATAGATAAAGGATGTCACCTCTGGTTCCCTATCTAATTGTGTCCTGTGATGATGTCGGGATATCCCGATGAACATATTGAGTTTTGGTAGAGATATATGTCGTCCCTAGAGAATCGTCTATGATGGAAAGGTGTCCCCCAGTTGGAACGAGTGAGTATACTTGATCAGGTTTCCCTTTTATCCTTGGATATAGCCGACGACCCTCCTGGGTGGGAGCAGGGATGAATATCTACTCTAAGGAGGCTATCTTGTCTCTTATATTAGTCACCAAAATTGGGTAGATGGGCTCACGGTCCCGTGTCCTTCTTGTTTCCACCGATGAAATTACATTCTGGAAATTCTGTAACATATGATCTCAGATCGATACATTCTCCTCCACCATTTCTTGAATATGTAGGAATACTTTTTTGGATAGAATGGTTATGAGGAACCATTCTGCTGTCGGAGTAGGAATTTCCTTCTTCGGTCTTCCAGTGGTCAGTGGATACTGAAGATTCTCCTATGTTAGGGCAGGTGAACGAGCTTTCCCCTGTGTTGTGATATGCCATCATACTTATCCATTTTCTGCCACATCGGGATGTATAACTTTACTTGCATCCGTAGGGAGATGGCCATTCATATGTTGGTGTCCCACTATATCGAGTCAATGGCCTCTATTGGTGGGGAGACGTCCCCACTTGTTGATCACCACCATATCAGGATGGCAGGCATCAAAGAGTATCTGCAAGGAAATGGTCCTATAGGCGCTGAATTTCCACCACGTCTGGTCAGTGGGATTTATGATCTTGGGATGGGAGAGGCACCTTTCGGGTAGGTTCCATCACTTATGGGCATCATGCTTGACGAGGCTTAGCATAGATGCACGCCTGCTCGCAGGTTTCCGCCATGTCGGGATGGCGGGCTTTGGAATAGAAGACAGGTGCATGGGCCTGCCCATGATATGTCTCTGTGTGAGAGAAGCAGAGTTCTTCATCAGGAATGAGGGTGATGAAATGTTCATGGTTATATGTTCTCCATCCTAAGTGGGAAGTCCTAGGGGCTGAAGCTCGGGGAGCGTGGGCGTGGATCCTAGGGATGGTATCTTCTTTTAGGGTGAGGATACAAGGTCGCGGCATAGTTGTGGTGATGTCTTCCAATGAGGGCCTTTGAGAAGAACCCCCTTCCAATAGGGATGAAGTCATCATCATCGACCTCATCCACATCCCTAAGATAAGGGTGGTATTCATTGTCTCATTCTGGGGATAGGCTCACGAAATGGTTTGAGATGGATATAGGGGCCGCCTAGATCTTATCCCTCAGTCACTGTTGGGCAAGCGGCCGATGGGACTTAGCCGACTAAAGGGTGTACATAGATGCCTCCAATGTCGGGAGAGCGCCGTTTAGGTGGTACTCTCGGATCAGTGCGTCTGAGAACCAGCATTGAAGACCTTGGGTGGGTGACAGGGTCCTCTACCGATTGAGAGGCTCGGTCTGCAAATTGATCATCGTGTGTGTCTGTGAACTCCTTTGTGATGCCTGTGGATTGTAGAAAGCTCTACTACGTACCTGTAAATCATTTGGAAAGTTCAAACAGAAAAACCCTTCAATGTAGAATCTCATAACCCCATGCATAATTAATAACCTTCCTTGGTCCTCCTTTTGAGAATGAAATGGGGCGCGGGGTGGGATTATTTCACCACCTTGATTGAAGGCTCATGGCTAGGTCCATTTTTTTGTTGGAGAATGAAAAGACGGCCCATCAGATATTGATCATCCATTTATTGTTATGGAGAATTTAAAATTAGGGTAAATCTATCATGCTGTTTAAATATTCACGTCGGGTTCACTATTTTGTTTTCAAGGTGAAGGGTATGTGATTGGTTCCTGTGTCTGATTAATGGGATTCAGTACTGTTTAGTCATTTCTATTGGGATCCCTATCTATGTGGATTCACTTGGTCTCCAATGGGTTTATTCGTGGAGCCAGAAATTCTCAACAGTTCTTGAATCCAATGATCCATGAACCTGCTTTCCAAAGGCTAGCGCTCGTTGGGTGATATGGCCAACGACACTTGAGAACTCACATTGGTCAGGAGGATGGGAAGTTTGGCTCATCACACACTTTTAGGGGTAATTATTGCCTATTTTTGGAGTCTCTTATAGATTTAAGAAGTGTTCATATGTTCAGGAATCTTTGGTTTATCCCCAAGAATAGTATCCACAGATTACCCATGGTTTGCAATTCACATGTATACATAGGTATCCAGATCTGTCTATATCTAAGGTTTACCATCCCTCATTGGATTAACGGTTCAAGGGAAGTTTGAGATTGATTAGACAGCACTGGTCTCAAGTCTTATAATTGGGCGCTCTAAAGTTTATTGTTGTCTAGGGGGAGATAGAGCGACTTGAACATTTGGATCGAACTTGTAATATGGTATTCCTACGTATCCTTATGAGAGGAATCAGAATCCACATAGTTCAGTGCCACTTAATAAGACACATCACCTTTTAAGGTCGTGTGACAAGGACTGAACCATACTGTTTAACGTCATCTGGCAAGGACGTCTAGGAGAAATGTTCCTAGTCAAGTTTAGTGAAGGACTTATGCTGAAGTGTCCCAAGTTGGGGTATGGTTAGGGCCTACTGGTGGTTGATGGCCCGAGTTGAGATTTAACCTCAGGGAGGTGTCCTACGTACCCTTCTTAGAAGATAGGGATCAAAACCCACATAGTTCTTTCATGGGGGGCTTATGCATGGAAGAAGCCCATTTTACGAGAACATTATTGGGTGGACCCTTTTAGAATGGGAACCCTTTTGAGCACGGGCCTTCTAGAAAATGTCCTACGTATCCTGATTTGGCCAGAAATCAAAGTTCTCATAGTTTTGAAAGTGTAGAAATTTTTTAATCCTTACAAATATCTAAGAACATGTTATTTATGCTCAGTGTGAGAAACAAGAGGATGTGAAATATTTGATAATGCACATATCTCCTCCCATGTTGGTGGGGGAGGGAAAGCTCACGATAAAAAAATCTGAGGCGACCGTGGGCGAGGGTGCGGAATAATGAACCTTCTCAGATGAAAGAGGAAAGGATATTTCCATCCAGTGAGGATGGTGTGGATATCACACGAAGAGGGATTCCATGTCGATCTCTCCAAAGGAGGGGATAATTTCTCACCACTAGTTCTCCTTGAATGGAAAATTGAGCGGGATCCCCCAATCCTGAAGAGTGGAGAGGAAAAAAGGGGTTCTCGGGCTCAGACTCTGCGCAACCGTGGGTATGTGGACCTAGGAATGCTCTATATTTCTGTTCAAGGGATGTGGTAACCCTTTAGTCTCCACCTAACATGGGTATGTCAACTTAGGAGGGCACGCTAATGCTCCTGAAGGTTTCAGTATGCTGATCCGGTGGCCTTGGGAGAGGCCTTGGCTTGGTGTCGATGGATAGGCTACTGAGGGGATTTTGGAGGATTGGACTGAATTGGAAGGGATTTAAATTACTCAGGGGATGGAAATACCAAAGGCCTTGTCGGACCACATGGCCATATGAGGAGTGGAACCCTTTGCGTAGGTAGTTTCTACGCTGATGGAGAGGCCATCTGCATACCATTGTGGTACACGGACTGAAGGGAATCCCATGTACTGGAGTGGTACACGGCTTCGGGTCTGGTTATCATACCAAATTGGTACACGACACTGGATTCCTATCAATTGGTGGCAGATGGGGGCAGCTTCGGTCAGGGCTTCACTCACGTAAGAGGGTGATACACAGCATGTTGGATCAAATAAGGGGCATAGGATCCCTAATTCACGGGGAGTGCATCCGCATAGGGACCATGGTTTGCGGTTTACCTATTTTAGGATTTCAGTTTACCAATTTACTTATTCATTATTCAGTTCTTAACAATTCGCCTTCATTTTATACATGTTTTTGGTTTGCGAATTGGAACTTCATGGTCCATGAGATCCTATGCTCCCGGAAGCCTCTTCCTTAAATGAGCCGATCGCCAAGAATCTGATCCTCAATCAGACCATCACTTTCTTCTCCCCCTTGATGCACTTTTGTAGAAAGGGGAATGTGTTGTAAATATGGTCATTCAAAACCTTTTGCGGAGGCCCATGATAGAAAACCTGGCCTACGAATAACTTAGTCAATCCGAGGTTCGCAGGGTATATTGAATGCGCCTTTCCCGCAAACCAACATGGTCACGGGGGTGCTTCGAAGTCGTGAAGGGTTCCACCTCTATTTTGTGAATGAAACTGTGTGCGATGGGGATGTATCTTGGTTCGTGGGTGGCGTGGTTCGTGTCTACAGATTGGTCTGACCACACTTCTCTAGCCATTTTGTTCACGCTCGCGTAGGAGTTCCACCTCCGTTTGGCAAATAAAACGGTGCGCAGGTGGCACGGTTCTCCAAACCAATCACGTACCACTGATGATGAATAGGTATGCAGAATAGTTAGGTCCTTTACCATTTCTTCTGAATATTCTTCATATTTTTCCCAAATTATTGAAGAAGATTTGGTAGATTCTTCCACTGCTTTTAAGATAGTAACTTCCTTCCCTTCTGTGGATTTTTCAGGACCCTACACTCTTACATCTACTATTAAATATGATCCTACTATAGAAATGAAAAAAATTGCAATTACTTAGAGAGAATAATGAACATAAATTATCTAATGAGAAATTCAAAAAGGTTTTAGAAAAAATTATGAATTAAAAGAATACTCTAACACAAATTCCTGGTAAACAAGTAGCTCCAAGTTATACTACTGGTATACGATGCCTACCTGGACAAAGTAACATAGCTAAAACTAATTTTATAAAAAATCTAGAAAATCTGTCTTCATACCCCAAACTGAAAAATTTGCTAGTTCTAACTCTGGGAATTCATTCAATGCTTCTATTTTGTTAGGACAAAACAACATTTACTTTTCAAATATGTTATAAACTATGTATAGTAACCCCAAGAATAAATTATCGGTTCCTAAAGCTCATATTACTAATGCTACTGGACCAACCCAAATCTGGGTACCAAAATCACATCTTTATGTCACAAGAAAATATATTACTCATTATTCAAGAATCTGTTAATGATTTATGTTGTAAATTTCACTTTTGGTGACAATGGAAAAGGAAAAATAATGGTCATTTCCCATATTGGTAACTCTAACTCAGTTTTAATTTCCAATGTACTTTTTTGATGTCTTAAGATAAAATCTACTTAGAATCTCTAAGTTTTCTTATGACGGTTTCAATGTTAAATTTTAAAATGATTCATGCAATATTTTCAATCATAAAATTGAGTTAATATTTACTAAATTTAGAAATGAAAATGAAAATGTTGTTAATTTAGATTCTTTAGTTTTGTTAAGTCTTTCATGAATAAGTGTCATTCATAGAGTCTTTGATTTGGCCTAGAATACTAGTACATTATAACTCACACCCTCTTAGAAATATTACACGAAAAATATTAGTTGAGGATATAACCAAACATGGGTTTCCAAATGAAAAACATTTGTAATCCTTATCAAAAGGGTAAATAGAAAAAAAAAATCTATTTCAACCCAAATAATGAAGTTTCAACTTCTCAACCTCTTAAGATGGTTCATATGGACTTCTTTGGACCATCTAAAGTTTCATGTCATAATGGGAAGCACTATGAATATATTCTTGTAGATGACTATTCTATATATACATGGACCTTTTTCTTAGCTCACAAATGTGAAGATTGTTGTCATTTTTTCAATTATTCTATAACAGTAGAAAACCTAAGTGGTCTTGAAATTTAAATCATAATAAGTGACCATTTTCATGATTTTGAAAATCAAGATATTGAATATTCTTCCCCACAAAATGTCTATAGTCATAAATTCTCTTCTCCTAGGACACCTCAGAAAAATGGATTTATAGAAAGAATAAATAGAACCTTATAAGAAATGTCTAGAAATATGCTTAATGAATATAAACTACCTATATAATTATTAGTTTAAGCTATAAATAAAAATTTCTATACTATTAATAGAGTTTTAATAAGACCAATTATTAGGAAAACTTCCTTTGAGTTGTGGAAAAAATGGAATCCCAATGTTGGTTTATTCAATGTTTTTGGTAGAAAAGTTTATATTCTCAATACTAAGGACAATCATTGAAAATTTTCATCCAAAAGTGATGAAGGAATTTTTCTAGGTTATTCAATCTCATGAAAATCCTATATAGTCTTTTAAAAACATCCAAATGTGTAGTAGAATCTATATATCTCAAATTTGATGAAAAAAATTCACATGAGCCTAAAACCACTCATGAAAATTGTGATGATGATATGAAAAATCTTAATATAAATGAAAAATCTAGTGATCTTACTATTAAAAAACCTGTTAAATCATCTAGTTCTAGAAATTCTCCAGACACTAGTCATGATGAACCTGAACCCGTTGAAGTACCTAAAATATCTATCCATTCTTCTTTTAGATCTGTCAGAACCCCTAAGAACCATCCTTTAGATTCTATAGTTGGATACACATTTAAAGGAACTTATACTAGATATTATTTAATAAAAAAGGTTTAACATCAAGCTTTCATTCATAACTTAATCTTAAGAACATTAATTATTCAATCAACGATGAATTTTGGATGATTTATATTCCATAAGAATTAAATCAGTTAGAAATAAATAAAGCCTGAAAACTAGTGGAATGACCTAAAGACATCGTGACTATAAGAACTATAAGGGTGTTTAAAAATAATGTAGATGATGCTAGTTATATTGTATGAAATAAAGCTAGATTTGTTGCACATGTTTATACTCATGAAGATGTTATTGGATATGAGGAAAATTTTTCCCTAGTTGATTGACTCGAATCCATTATAATTATTCTTTCATATGCAGAACATATAAATTCCAAGAAATATCAAATGGATGTTAAAAGTGCATTCCTAAATGGGTATATAGTTGAGGATGTTTTTGTTGAACAACCACTAGTTTTACATACCCTCATCTTCCAAAACATTTTTTTATATTAAAAAAGATTTATATATGTTCAAACAAGATCCAAGATCCTAGTATGATAGAATAAGTATTTTTGTTATTTCTAAATGAATTATAAAATGTATATCTGTTCCTACTCTCTTTATAAAAATAATTTCTTAAGATGTTTTAGTTGTTCAAATCAATGTTGACGATATTATTTTTTGATCATCAAAAAATTCCTTATGTTTTAATTTTTCAAAGATGACACAAAATGATTTTGAAATGAGTTTAATGGGTGAAATAAAATTATTTCTTGGTTTTTCAATCTTTTAAAATAAGGAAGGTATTATTATAAATGAAGGTAAATATTATAATTATCTTCTAAAACATTTTGGTTTTTATTATTCTCAAAATTTTGATACTCTTATGAGTACTACATATAATTTCGATCTTTATGAAAATGGTAAATCTATTGATCAAACCACATATAGAAAAATGATTGAGTTTTTACTATACTTAACTACTTACATGACTGATATTATGTTTAGTGTGTGTATGTGTGCTCATTTTCAAGAAAATACTAACAGTCACATCTTCTTGCAGTTAAAAGTATTTTCAAATACCTCAAGAATACTACCACCTTTGGAATATTATATCATAGAGTACAGTTATTTGACTTATATAGCTATTTAAATTCTGATTTTGGTGGTTGTATGGTAGATAGAAAAAGCACCTCTACAACATGTCACTATTTTGGAAAGTCACTAGTATCATGGTTTAGTAAAAAGAAAAATTGTGTTGCATTATCTACTGTTGAAGATGAATACATATCTTCTGGTAGTTATTGTGATTAGTTTTTTTTATGAAACACACTTTTCTATACTATGGATATCAATTTAGACATTTTCCTATAAATTGTGATAACACAAGTGATATGAAAATATCTAAGAATTGTTTTTCTCATTCAAGAACAAAACTTATTGATGTAAGACATCACTTTTCGATAGATCATTATCAAAAGGGTGATATTGCTTTAGAATTAATTGGCACTAAACATTTTCGTGTAGACATTTATACTAATCCATTAAGTTATGAAATGATGAGTTACATCATGCACGAGTTAGGTATGATCATTATTGAGTGACCAGCTTACTGTCTAACAGTTACTGATTCATAGTATTGTCTCATAGTTACTGTCTCATAGCTACAGTCTCACAGTTACTTTCTCTCAGTTAATATCTTTCAAGGTTTGTGTCTCATGTTTTATGTCTCACTAGATAAGATCACACCGTTTAGAGTCACACCACAATGTTAACACCATAAATCCTTATTCTAGTCTCACTCTTATGACTTACAATTATATTCTTAGAAATCATTTTCCCTTATCACTGTATTGATTATTTTATTAATTTTATATCATTTTTTTGTGTTTTTTGATGTATGAACTCCTTAAATGATAAGAAACAATCTCTTCACTTATCTCATCAATTGTACTCTCTACTCCCGAAGTGAATCTATTTTCTATCAAAATCCTCTTATTCATTGAACACACATTGAATGACCAAGATGACGTGTCCATCTTCATCATCTCATGAATATCATAGGTATTCAATGAATCAAAAAAAGGATCTGATTATCAATCCCAATAAACCACTAAACCTAGGTCTTGAAGATCATCCAGTTGTTCCATAGAAATAAATATGTACACAGACGATCCTATCATGTAAATCGATTTTTTTGAATGTCTTGGAAGTACATGGATGGTTAGAGTGGTTTAAAAAAGAGAAAATACCTATCTATCCGAAACATGTTTTCAAATTTTATCAGTATGTTAAGTTCACTATCAACTCTAAAGATGATTTTGTGGATATAACATGGTTTAATGGAGAGAGATATACCTTTTCTTTATGGTTGTGGGATGTCTTCTTAGCAATAACGCATGGAGGAGTATTTGAGTAATATTAAAGAGGTCATCCTCCACCAAGTGATTTGTATAACCTAGAATAGTATATGAGTACTATGAGTTGAAATAAAAATAAAACAAGGAATATAGATGATGAACTGGATGGAGAGACTAGTTTTTTGTTCATGTTTATTCAACAACTAATATTTTCATGGAAGGGAGACTTTTCCAATCTCAAATATGAACATTATTTTTTGATACATCTTCTGAAAAATGGTCATAAGATTATTCTATGCAAGTAAATTATCCTTCACATATGTGACAAGACAAAGAAAACATTAAAGTCAACTTCTCTTTTATTTTCTATGTTTATCTCTGAAATGCTACTAGCAAAATGTGTGGTTGATAAGAATGAAGAATTTGTTAAAAATTGTATGTTCTATCTATCTAAGGATATTTGTAGGAGAATGAAAATGAGTTAGAACCCATGGAAGTGGTTATGGGATGAAGATAATGATATACTATATGAGGATTTAAATTTTGTTGACAACACTTCAAGACCTATGAATGTCACTGAACCCTATTTAGAGTCAGATGAGGTTGTTGAATATCTAGATGAAGAAATAGAATATGATTTTCCTTGAACTGAAGAATAAAAATCATCAGATAGAGAATACAGTAATCTACATATTCCTCGAAGGATAGGAGAATCCACTCTTGAATATCCTAGACAACCATATGATGTTCCCTCTAGATGATATCCTCTCTTTAATGGTGATGAAGATAATATCAAAAAAAATCGATGCTACTGATAAGAGTAAAGATATTGAAGAAGAATGTGATACTGTGAAAGAACATGCTACCACTGAGAAACAGATAGAGGAAGAATCTAAAGAAAAAGATTCTATTTTTTCAACTGAAGTAAGAATGGATCAATCCATTCAATTGGATAGAGATGTGGCTGAATATGATAGAGTAGTGGGTGTGTAAACTAGTCAAGAGATTGATTATCTTAGTCCTATAAGAGATGAATCTATTGAGGGGGATAAAACCCCCAAATATTTAAAGGATTAAAGTTCTAAACCATGTGGATTCATGTTTTGTGGATACCTGGTATATGTTTCCATGTTATTTTGATGTTGATTAGTCTCAAGGAACCTCAATTCAGAGATTAGATCTTTCAACTGTCTTTAAACTCAATCCAATCACTGCAAAAAGAAGTAATATCATATAAGGATTCAAAAACCCTCTTTGTTCCTTCTCCTAAAAAGATCAAGAAACTCCTAGTTATGTAATTCAAGAAGATATGAATGTTTTTAGAGAAAACATGTCGTCTGGTTCTGAGTAGCTCATGAAGTCTCAACCTGTTCCTGTAAACAATCTTAGTGAAAGGGGTGATTCATTGGTTCGGGGGAAAATAATATGTAAAATACACCCCAATATACTTCATGAGCTTTAGGAAGACTAAATTGATCGTTTCTGAAGCCTTTATTTCTCGACTCAGTGAGGATGATACTGAAATAATCACAAAGGAGGTTATGTATCTGATTCAGCCTGACATGATTACTATAGATACAGAGGTGGTTGAGAATGACATGAAAATATCTAAGGAGTTGTGTGATATTGTCTCTAGAATCAATAATTTGACCACTAAGTATACATGATGTTTACAGACTATTCTAAAATAGCTTAATTCTCCCACATCAACTGTTTTTCCCCAGTTGTTTCTACCTAGCCATCTCAGCCCTTGGATAGTGAATTAATCATATCTATAATTATAGAAAAGTATAATCCTTTTATTGATGGTTTCATAAGGAATGTATTGATAGAATTTTTAAGAACAAGGAACATGATCCTGACATGGTAATGGTTTAATAAAAAATTTCAACTTAGGATCCAGAAGAAATCTATATGAAATTGGATTACAAAATCAAGGGGATTTATTCCAGGAATGATCTGAACAGACATTTCATGTGTCTTGTATAGAGTTTAAAGCTACCTCCTATAACTCATTCTTTCAAAGATCTTGTTTAGTAGAAAAGTACTTCACACAAACTCTAGAGAAATTAAATGAAAATAAATATGAATTTGAAGAGGACATTCAGTATGATGGTGAAATCATCAAAGATTTTATCAATCTATTGAAGTCGTATCTGCATGTTCAGATCATGACCATAGTTTCTCCTACATCAGCTCCTTTGAGGCATTGGATGATTCCTTCTACCAATACTTCTTATTATAGATATGTTTCCCCTACTACAAATGTATGTACCTCAGGCTATGATCTAGATCAAACCGATTATTGTTGAGAAAACATTACCCTCGTATTCCACAAGACCATCCCTTTCCCTTTGTATCATTGAAGGAGTTCCATTATCATACATTAATAATTCTTCAACCACATGCACATACACAACACATAGTTCTACTCATATTGTCTCTAACATTGATAAAGTGAAGGTTGTAGAATCAAAATAGAAGTGATAGATAATTTGTGATAGGGATGTTATGTATTCTCTTTTTGTGATTGAAAATTTACTCTATTTTTATATTCAATGAAACATGATATTTCTCTTTTATTCACATGTTGGATTAATTTGGTGTTTGTTTTCATATCTGGTTTTTGATTATCCCTAAAGGGGGAGAAATAAAATTTGTATTTTAAGAATTTATGGGAAAATTACATCTATGGGAGAAGAACTACATTTATGTTATTTGTTACATAAATTCCTTAATTCATTGATATTATAAACAATATGTTTATTCCTTTCTAAGATGTATGGCTCATAAATGCCATTTTTTGCGATCATCAAAATGGGGGATATTTTTGGAATCCTCTTATTTTAATGATCTAAAATCATGTAAATCATGTAAATCATGTAAATCATTTAAATAATTTAAATCATGTTTAAATATTATAAATCATGATTACCCTTTTTCTATTATATTTTGTTATGATTATGTTTAACATTGATCCATTCTGTGTGTATTACTTCATAAGAAAGATGGAAGATATTTGACTAAGTATGAGACACTATTTATATGATCAAATTGTCTCACTGCTTAGACTGAAAAATAGACAAAGGACCAAACAACGCAATCATGCTACATATTCCAAAAATATCAAAGGACTAGACAACATAACTGTTCCAACCATTCTGTAAATTGCAAAGGACAAGAAACCATAACAGTGATATCAGTTCTATAATTCGCAAAAGACCAGACACCATAACCATTCTACCAGTTCCAAAATTCGCGAAGGACATCACATCTAACTATGGAACTGCTTCTGACTCACCATGACTGTATCATCGTTCATGTCTCAACACCAACTATGACATTGTTCCTTACTTAATTTTTTTTTGAACAATCTCAATAAAATTGAAATTTAACTATAACAGTCATATATGAGTCATTTAATGACACTAACATAATTAATGATCACTTACAGACATATATGTAGATAGTACAAGGTATGAGGTGTGGAGATCATTCTCCTTTTCAAACATAACACAAACAGCCTAGAAAAAATACATTATGGTGCACAAGCTGGAATAGGTGACTAAATGAGATGTTAGAGTGAACATACATGCCTGCTTGAACAAGAAAAAGAATTATGATAATTTATACCACTTACTATGTATCATCATGCTAACATCCTTACAGCACCAACTCAGAGAAGAATATGTTCTAAGAAGAGTTACAGTATAAATCATGGAATCCCAGAACACATATTTCATAACACTTGGTTTTTTTGTCTTCTTTTGGAAGAGGACCAAAAAATAAAATTTTATACATCCTAGATGTTCAGATATGCATTGAGAAACACTAAGATTGTTTCTAGTCCATTATTACTATATTATGCTCTGTTTTATACTGTTTTATTAATCTTTTGGACATTGTGGGTGTCTGTTCTGAAAATACACATTGTCTGCTATGATAAATAAGGGGATGAAAGATATCCTCTCCCTAATATTATCTTACACAAATTTTCACCCACATAGAACTATGGAAGAGGCCCTTGTATAGAATGGGGTTTTAATTTCCAAAGTATAACTATGGTAGAGGTCAAGTGACACGGACATCACTCTTTTCTATTGTGAAACCCGATCGAGGTTGTGGACCAAATTTTATTAATATAAATTTCTTGGTTGTAGTTGATCACCAAGGGGAGTGGATTATGTATTATCTTGAGACTGAAACACTTTCATTTGTCAAATGTGTTTTCAAATTTAGTTTACTCTGTTCTAAATCATATTTTAGAAAACTAAGTTTCACTTTTGTAGTTAGTCTTGGATAGTGTTTACTGCTATTTTGGATTAGTAAATTTGTTTCAAAAGTTATTTCAATATTTCAGTATGATATAACTAAGAAGTATTAAATCTCTTGAGAAATCAATTGAACAATCAAACTATTATTAACTTTCTACTTTGATTAAATGGAATTTTTTTCTTTAAATTGGGGGGATCCTCAAATAATTGTTTAACATAAATTATTATAGGAATTAAATTCACCCCTATTGATTGTCCCAATCCACCAACATAGGTATTTTAAGATGTATTATAAAGATAAAATTTATCTTTTCACATAAGTTGTACTATAATTTATAGTATTATATGATTACATATGATGTAGGTAAACATGAAGCATGAAATTTATTAACATATGTCAAAATTATTATTATTATAACAAGTAAAGGCTACAAGAAAATTTCTAAAGGGTTTTATGAATCCTATCACTTATTAGTGTAGAATATTGACAATATTTTAGAAGGAATGTTTACTACACTGTCAATGGAAACTACGAGAAATGATTTTATATGGGTCATAAAAGGATTATTTAACGAAGTCTACACATTTCATAAAAATAATGGTTGATATAAACCTAGAGAATCTTTAATGGATCTATATCATATAATTTTTTATATAATATTATGATATATTATCAATGATATATGATCATGGACTTCATTTCATATTGAAATTTTGTAGGATTATTTTTAGGGCTCTAAACCATGAGATACTCTTGATCACCTCTTATCATCCCGAAACAGATTTTGAGATTGAATAGTCTATCAAAATATTATAGGTAATATGGTGTCCATTTTCACATTGTAATAAACCACACATCTCATACACATATATGACATCTTAATAGATGACTATTTGTTACATAACATAATGATCATTTCTAGAATCGTATGGGACTAGTGCCTTTGGAAACATGGATACATAATCAATTGTTTAACATGTGAAGCCTATCATCTCCCATGAATTTATTCATAATTTGGATCATTTTTATATATATCATACATAATACCTTTCTTCATAACCTAGGGAAAGGATTCATAGAATAGGGTTGAGAACATGAGAATAAAATTTTTAAACCATATCCTTCATATTATAGATCATTAACATGAGTCGTTGAATAAATCATGAATTTTTTAAGATGTTAATCATTTTTAAATAAAATAAAATGATCAATGAGAAAAAAACATTTCCATAACAAATAAATTTTGTAACATATACAATAATTGAAAACCATGTGTTAAGGATACCTAACATGACATTCAAATCATGTTAGGATTGGGATAATAACTAGTATACATTCATTGGTGTTGCGATAAACTTCAGTGCACCCTATTTTATAGGATTGGGATAATCTGTTGTGTACCAACCTTTTTAGGTGTATAATAAACTCATATGTTCCTTCTTTTTGGGCATGGGATAACCTTTTTAATACCTAATGATCTCATAGAACATTAATCATTACCAAATTAATTGGAGGGATACATATGTCCCACCATTCATGTATTCCATGCAGTAATCATTTACATGTCCATAAAACATTCTTCATGTCAATAATCATCAAACGTAAACATGTTTCCTAATAATCCATTGAAATTTTTTTGGTCTAATAATAATCATTTCATCACTATCATAAATAATTAAGATAATTATTATGGACCATATAGTTAGATTATATACCCTGTAAAAGAAAACAAACACCAATGGTTATTATGGTTAATGAATAAGAATTACCGAAAAATAACGTTAAAGAATTCTGGAGGGAATATCCATTACATATTGAAATAAATTATTTAAATTATAAAAATATAAAATATATTGTAGAAAAAAATTCCCTAAAAATAACATTGATAAATTGTAAATGAAAAATTAAATAATTCTATAGTCATGATGGTACAATATTCAATTTGCGTTGTACATAATAAAACAATGATTCCATTCATGTTTTAAAAAGAAAGTGAAAACATCCATGTTTAGAAAATTAAATGAAGAATTGTTATAAAAAATATGTTGAAAAATGAATAATATATAAAAAAGGTATCTAATAATTTTAGATCATTAAATCATTTATTATAACATTTTTCGAAATCATTGACATTGTAGAAAAAGGATTTCTGCCCGATGATATATATACTTTCGGTTTTCAATAAGATAATTCTATTGTAATCCTGAGTATATAAAGATAGGAAAAATAATGGAAGACATTTATTCCCAAAAAATAATTATATGAGAAGAAAATTCATGAGTTTATTGATAGGTAGATAATAATATTTCATCATCGGAAACTTAATCATAAACAATAACGATAATAATGAGAATCTAAAATAAAACATATACCCCTGTGGTAATTTTTTAATCATAATCCTCATGAAGAAATAAATTTATATTTACATATAGATTGATAAATCTTCATGATTATAATAACAGAATACATTCATAGGTATTATATACACAACATAATGGTGAATATGATTTGTGTCTCACATAAATAAATTGTGAGATAAATATTTCTTACATTAACTCTAGACATCCTTCATACACATTTGAAACTAAATTATATAAAATAAATGATTAATATAATTCCATTTCACAACTATGTATATATAATACAATATATGATTTACATATGACCTTTTATAAAAGGATTATAAACAATTATTTTCTAAAATCATATTTAGGGTAATTATGACTTTATTTTTTAGTATGTTTTGGTTTGGTATTTTCAATCCATTTACATTTTATCATAGTAACATAATATAAATAATGTTAAAAATTATATAAATTTCATATATATTTATTATATATGTATTTATGGTAAATAATAAATATTAGATATGGAAAATTAATTACAATTTTCATGGACACAGTCAGTTGTATATATGGTTAAATGTTGTTTCCATTTTCTCTATAAGTTGACAAATGTACGTTAAATAGTATAAAAAATTTCCATAACCATTTTTATTTCATAAATATAATATTTATATTTTTTAATATATCTCTTTGACCATTCATTTTAAATTAAAATGTCAAAACTTATCACATTTGTTTGTGGAGGTAGTTGTCTACAAATACGCATGAGCGATATTATTGTTTCCCAACATATTAGAAGGTAAGAATTCAGATTTGATATTATTAATTTAGAACTATAATAATGTCATTAATATCATATATAAATAAAAAATCCATAATTATCTTCATCCATGGTATTTAGTGATGGAATATCAATTTCATCGATGGACGAGGCGGTTTTATACCATACACACGATCGACAATTTTGTTTCCCACTTGAGGGGATATGATATAGATATAGTTCATGAAATTAACATAATAACATATCAATATATGGAATATACTGATGGAATTTTATCATCATGTTTTATGAATATTTGAATGAGTTATATGAATAAACTAAAATGAAAATTTTTGATTAATTATTATGCCACTTCTTAAGATAACTCCTTTAGGTTTACACAAAAATCATTCTTGGGAGGGTTTCCTAATAAAAATATGGAAACTATTATAATATTAGGGATTTAATTAATTTATTATTATATGGAATTGTGGGCTCAATGGGTTTTGGATTTGTGTTGAGAATATGATTGTGGGTTCTCATTTATATGTGGGGGAGAGGCCAAACTTAGATGTTTTGAAATGAAAACTTTCGAACCACATACTAAAATTGAAAAGAGAAAAAAATGATAATCCTTCAAAATTAGATGAAATAAATTAATGTTTCGACATAAAATTTCATTTGGAGAAATGTTTAGGTTATTTTACCCCATATAATTTTTTTTAATCTCCCAGTAAACATGTATTAAAATTTACTGTGATAATTAAATATTTGTGTCTTTTATCCATTATGGAAAAAAGAATTTTTCCATTGTTATATAATATTAATTAATCTTATTCCAAATATGAAATAAATTTTTTAAAAATTCCATTCATAAAAGTGGAAATTTTTTATTTACAATTAAACTTTTTTGTGTGATGCAAAAATAATTTTATAAATAGAAATATTTCATAAATATTAAATGTTTTATTATCAAAATTAATTGTGAAATTGATTCTATTTACCTAAATTGTATTAAAAAATATATAATTGAAATAATTTTAAATTTAATTATATATTAGAATAAATTGGATCTTTTAAATTATTTTTATGAAAAGGAAATGTATAATTAAAATAATAATTTTTTTACTATTCATCAAAACATTAATCATCGTAGATAATTACAAACAATTAACTCAAAGATAATTTTGAAATGTAGGTTTCAAAAAAGAATCATGTTTTTAAAATAAATTTTCAAAATGATTCAAATATTACCTTTATTATTCATTCACACAATGAATTAAAACATTTTTTGTGAAATTACTCTCTTCTATATATATAATGAATTTTCTAAAAATTTAGTTCTTTTTTGTCAATAATAGTTCATTTAAAAAACACTATTTAATATTTAAATATTTTTATTTTTATTCATAATTAAATGTTTAACATCATGGTCATAATGATAATGTTTAAATAATAATATTAATTTTCTATTGTGGTTTTCTAATACATAGTATTCCATGTAACACATGATGTTAAATAATTATAATTACACAAAAAACATATTTCATAAAAACATATGGTGTAACATTAAAAACCATTAAAATGAATTTCTCCCTTGAAATGTTTCAATACAATATAATTAAATGAGAATATTTTGTGTCATTATATCCTTAGGTTACCATATAGATTCATCAAATTGGTGGTTTTGCCAAAAAATATAGACCCGTTGAGTGGTTATGTTTTATAGAACATAAAATCTAAGATACAAAATATCCATCTATTTAACTTCCTATGAAAGTTCATGTTCAAATGGTATGACCTATCTGTTCAAAAACTATCAAGGATCATGTATATAATTCCTCACGAAATATTCATGAAATATATAATGGTCTTGAGAGAGGTTCATGGAAGTTCTATTAGATAAGAACTTTACTCGATAAGATCAATAATATAAATGGGAATGAGATACCTAATTTTTTGTTTTTTCCTTTTTTTAAAAATATCATTACCAATATACTTGGTAAGGTTCATAAAAAAACCTTGTCACTAACATCAATTTCCAGATCATACTGATGATTGTACTCATAACATTTCTATTAACGTTGTTCTTCCCTTAACTATTACTGAATATATCCTAAATTTTATGCCATTTATTTATCTATATTAGGACCCATTATATTTCATTCTCCAAATTAATCCAATTATGACAGAGTTCTATTCTTATTTCCTGAAAGGTATTCATAAGGATCCATTTGAATTCTCAAGTTACAAATTTTTTTCTATAAAAAGATAAAAAGAGGAAGTTGTTAATCCCAACCACCATGAAAATCCACATAAAAGGAAAAATAAATATTATATGGGGTTTAATTTTATCTCTTAGAATGGTAGTCTATCTGAGGATGATATACAGTGTTGAAATCAGACTCTATATAATGATCTTGTTGAAGTCTATATTATAACATTGAGGTAAACCACATAACTCGGTCAAAAAAATATAATGTGGTACTGCATTTATCCTTACAAAATCATTAATATATATCACGGAAAGATGATATCTATAAAAATATTCACAGATAGAGATGATTTTTATTTACTTGGTATAGAAATTGACTAAAAAACATATAGAATTATTCTCTTTAGATGATTTTGGTTGTCTGGAAAAAAATGCTGATTTATCCCATTTCCATTATTGAATGTGTAATGGTCATAAAATCTCCTAATAATTTTTTCTATCAGACTTAAATTTTATACATACTAATCACCTTGATATATATTCTTCAATATATCTCTTCATATCATCCAACCAAAAAACAGAATTTCTTGTCACTATTCATCTTTGTACTTCATGGAAGAATCTATAATAATGAATTTTGAGCCTCCTTTAATATATCCTTCTTCAAATATGTCTTGGATAGAACAGATTCACTATTTTTGAGCCTTATCATTCCATCATAAACAAGGATAAACACATGAAAATTTCTAATGTTCATCTAAAACTATAAATATTCTGTATTTCCTCATTAATCATTACTTGGATAGATGGATGTATACACATTTAAGAGAGATAATATGTCTCCCATTCCATCACGATTTCCAGATTAATCCATTAAAAATAAAAAAATATTGGATATTCTGTGATCCTCATAGATATATTGGAATTATAATTTTGAATTATAGTATCAATACTTGTATTCGATTTCTCGGGATGGTGATGTTTTGAGCAGTCATATTTTTCACTTAACTCCAACTATATTTAAAGGCTCATATTCCACTCCTTCAGTGTGAATATATAATTTAAACATTTATGATCAGTATATATATCACACAATTCTCCATAAAGTTATTTCGTGGATATTATCAATTCAGAAATTACTCTTTCTCACTCCCAATATTGATTTGGGTAATTTTTTTCATGAACCTTCAATTATGGTGAGGCATAATCGTTGACAATGTCATTGTGTTTGAGGACACATCATAATCACAACTTTTCTGAATAAATATTTTGTACAATACCTTTTCTACTATATGTTAATGTAAGAATAGGTGTGATGAATGATGTTATCTAAATTTCCTTGATTCATTATCATGTTCATCTATCCAATGGAACATAGCTCCCATACAATTTAACATGGGGAGTAGATTAGATAATTAGTGGAAATTATCTAAAACTATCGACAATATCAACCCAAACATAGAAATTGATCAATATCAATCAAATTTGTTGTTCTTTACAAGCATTAAATAGCCTCCATCATTGATAAACATAGAGATATACAATCTATTGATATTATTTGACCCAAAAAATGTAATATTTTTTATCCAAAATAAATAGTTTCATATCTTTCATATAGTTTCTCCTTCTTTAGGGTATTTATTATAATTATCAAGCGATTTTTATAGTCTTCTTTTCACATTGTGTGTATAAACACATCATCAATGAAGCCTACCAAAAATAGATCAAGTTAATGTTGAGTCAATAAGGTTTCCTTATGAAATTTCCATTCCTTTATGTTTTGAAAATCACAAACACTATTTCTAAAGGAAAATTTTATTTCCATTTGGATTTATCTTAATAAAGAATATTTTTCTTCCTCAAGGAAATTTTATCCTTACCTTTGTTTTTATTGTTCATGTTATAATTTCTCTAAATCTAACTCATTTTATGTCTAAGTGTAAAATTCTGTTTCACATATAAAACCTTGGAATCCTATAAATACTTAGATATAGAGTATTCTATTTTTAGGTTCCGAATTCAGGTTCTGAATTCTCTAAAATTCAGGTTCCGAATTCTATAAAATTCAGACTCTGAATTCCTCATAATTCTCACTCTGAATTCTTCAGAATTCAAACACAAAATTCCTCAAAATTCAGAGTCCAAATTACTTATAATTAAGACTCATAATTCTTTATAATTCAGACTCCAAATTTATTAGAATTGAGACTCTAAATTCCTTATAATTCAGACTCCGAATTCCTCAGAATTTAGATTCCGAATTCATTAGAATTCAGACTCTGATGTCTAAAGAATTATGATTCCGAATTTCATGAAAAACATAATCTGAATATCCATGTAATATAGTTTCCAATTGTTTATTTTCATAGACTCCTAACTTTATTTTTCCTTAGACTCTAAAAAATTAATTTGGTTAAGTAACCATATTTTTCTTACAATTTTTATAGTTATGAAATGATGTCGTACATTTTGTTTCTAACTAACCATTTTTCAAGTGACACGTGTACAAGTCCCACTGAGATTCAAGGAAAAATATGACAGTTGGCAGAGGGAGCCGACCATTGGAGAAGTGCTTATATATAATAGATCATTTGAACAATATCAAAACCATTCCATTACCCTAGATATTGCTTGTTGCTGAAGTGATTTCTAGAGAGAGAGACTCTCATGCCTTGTGTGTACTGAATATCTTGTTCAGATTGCTTCATGCCACTCTGATTATTGTTGTGTACAATAGAGGACTTCTGGGGATAGGAAGATAGAGGTACCGACTACCTTAAAGTTTGAGTACTTCATTAGTTAGGAAGCCAAAGGTGCTGACTACCTTGAAGTTCAAGGTATTTCGGGGATAGCAAGATAGATTCCGATATTCCTATCAAAGTCTTACCCTGGTGTGGGAAATACTGACTTTCTTAAAATTATAAATCAAGGTACCTTTATCCAACGTTGTTTGATACCCTACTCTTTGGGTAAAAATATCTCATACTTGTTACTTGTTTTGTTTCATGTTGTTTTTTCTACTGCATTTTGATTAAAAAGGAAAGTATAACTATATTATATTTTCTTGTACTTTTATACTCTGATTATTACAATTCTGTACTATTTAAGGTAGAATCTTTTCCTTGTAATCTTTTCTAAATTTTTATTTCTAGAACCATATTTCCAGAACCTAGCAATGTTTGTAGAACTAAGAGGCCTTGTGAATTTACCTTATTTAACCTTGTTAAACATAGTTTTCCTTAAAGTTAATAATGAAAGTTTTATACCAACTTTAAAGGTTCCCTATGAATTTTTAAAGTATACAATTCAACCCCCAATTGTAAATTAAGCATCTACATAATATTTTGATCTTACAATTAGTATCAGAGGAGTTATCTAAAATATATATATTCACATATAAGTTTTTCTTGCTCAAGTTTTCATTGTTCTAAATATTTTCCGTAATTAGTATTTTTAACCTTGTTTATAAACATTTACTATTCACAAGTTTTTGTGGAAAGATATTTTCTTTTAGATGGTAGGATTGAATGTTGGTTCGATTGACAATCTAAATCCTATAAGACCACTTATTTTTTATTTGAATGGTTATGAATATTGGAGATACCGTATGAAGAATTTTGTTATTAATACTAGAGTGGATAAATTTTTTTCTTATTGGAGATTACAAGATTCTTGATAAGGAAGTCAGAACTTTTACTAATCAAGAAAAGTCAGAATATCGCCTAAACCCCAAGGTACAAAATATTTTTTTGTGTTCCATAACTAGGAATATATATAGTCATATTTCTTCTTGTGAAGCTGCAAACTGTATCTGGAAGAAATTGAAAGTTGCTCATTTTGGTATATCCAAAGTTATAGAAACTAAAATATCTATTCTTAGAGCAGAGTATAATGGATTTTTATTTCCTTATGGAGAACCAATGTGCAAGGTGCAACAAACGTTTATGACTATTGTTAACAGTTTACAATCCATGGGTGAGAAATGTTTAGATGATGAGGCACTTATAGACAAGATTATATATATCATGCCTAATGAGTGGGAATATAAGAGAAAAACTATTAATGAGAATCTGAAGGTATCTCAAATTACTCTTGATGAACTTTTTGGAAATCTTCTTCAACATGAGACAAGAATGAAAAGAGATGCTGATATGAATAAGATGAAAAATGGTAATGGTAGTTTATCCATTACTACTACTAAAGAAAAGACTTATGAAAGGGTTATAAGATCTAAGTCTAGAAAATTCATTGTTTTATCTGAATCCAGTGAAAGTGAAAATTTTGAGAATGAGATGTCTAATCTTGCTCGAAGGATGAAAAAGATAGTTGGGAAGAAAAAATATTAGTATGGATATAAGAATAAAGAAATAAAAGACAAGAAAGACTCAGAAGTCACTTGTTATGAATGCAAAAGAGCAAGGAATATAAGGCAAGATTTTTTTATTCTTAAGAAAAATGATAGAAATGGAAATCATTCTGATAGGAATATAAAGAAATATTACATGGCTAAAGCTATTTTTTTTTTTTGAAAGCCAATGACACCTGGAGTGCTAGTGGTGGAAACTCTTCGGATTAATCCTCATAGTATGAATCTTTTAGTCAGAATAATCTCGGTTTACAATCCAGATTACCCATTGAAAATCATTGTCCAATGGCTATGGTACACATTGCTGAATCTATCACTAATGAATATTTGAATTCAAATTATATTAATGATTAATATTTTGAGTCTTAGATGAAGAATATTCTTCTGATAAAGATAATACTTTACCTACTTATGAAGAAGTTTCGAGGTTTTCTAAACTTCTTGAGTATGAAAATTATAAACTCAATAAAAATCTAGATAAAGAAAATTCTAGAATTTCTATTCTTACTAAAGAATTATTAGATATTTCTAAATATCTTGATTAGAAAATTTTTTATTTTGAAAGTATTTAAAAAAACCCTAAGGAAGTGAATTCTGAGAAGGATAAACATTCTAAGGATCTTTAAAATATAATTTCTAAGAAAAATATTTTAGAGACTAACTCTAGTTCTAAAACTAATGTTGTAGAGGATAAAAACTTAGTTATTAAACTAATGTCAGAAATATTTTCCTTAAGGAAGTGTTTGTCAAGCTTTACCTTAGGTAAGAAAAACTTTTATAAGATGTATTCCCAAATTCATCCTCCAAGGAATAATTTTGTATTTGGTTATACTCATTCTAAACCAGTTTTTAGTAATAACGATTTTCTTCCTCAAAGTACGCCATTCTATACTAAATGTTAGTATGGTGGACATTGGGCAATTTTGTTTTTCTTTAAACAAAACTGAATGTTTAGGTTTTCCTAAATCTTATTTTTCTAAGAAAATGTGGATACCTAAAATTTTTCTTTCCGATGTTTCCAGATCCAAGAATGTTTGGGTTCCGAAAGTCTAACACTCTTATTTTCAGGAAAATAAAGAAAGTATCAATAGAAATACAAGGTACATGGATAGTGGATGTTCCCGGCACACGAATGGTAACAAAATCTTCTTTAAAAATATTATCAAGATTAAAAGAGGAAAATTAACTATCAGAGATAATGCTAAGGGAGAATTTATCGGAATAGGTGACAGTGTTTTTCTTGGAAAAACAGTGATTTAAATTTTTTTATTTGTTAAGGGTCTTAAGAACAACCTTATTAACATAAGTCAGTTATGTGATGAAGGTTACCTTGTTAATTTTAGGAATCATAACTTCTTAGTATACAATTAAAAGTAAGAGTTTATTATTTTTTCCAATAGGAAAGAGAATGTATACACACTAAACTAAGAAGACCTTAGGAGCTAAGAACTACCTTGTCTTAGTTCAATGGAAGATAATTCTTGGTTATGGCATAGAATATTAGGACACGATAACCTTAGTAACCAATGTAAACTCTCTATTAAAATACTAGTTAAGGATCTGTCGGAGCTTAGATTTGATTCCTTAAAAGTTTTTTATCCTTGTAAATATGGAAGGAAACATAAATCAAGTTTTCAATCAATTGGTTAAGTCACAACTACTGATGAATTACAGTTGGTGCATATGGATTTTTTTAGTCCAACAAAAACTGGAAGCATTGGAGGAAATTATTATGTATTTGTCTTAGTTGGTGATTGAACTAGATTTACGTGGGTCTATTTTATAGAAAATAAATATGAATATTTTTCTTATTTTAAAATCTATAGAGACCAAGTTAAAAATGATAAAAACCTTCCATTAATAACTATTAATAGTGATCATGGATGAGAATTTTAAAATTCTGATTTTGAAACTTTTTGTAGTAGAAAATGCATTACTCATAAATTCTTAGCACCAAGAACTCCTCAACAGAATGGTGTTGTTAAAAGAAGAAATATAATTATTCAAGAGATAAAGATAACCATGTTGAGTGAATATTAGATAGATAAACATTTTTGGGCTGAGTCTATAAGTAATTCTTGTTATACTATTAATCGAGTTTTGATTAGACCTTTTCTTAATAAACCCCCTATGAATTGTGGAATGGTAGAAATCCTATACTTTCCTACTTCAAAGTATTTGGTTTTATAGTATTCATTATAAATATTAAAGATAATTTTCCTAAATTATCACCTAAATATGATGAAGTAATTTTCTTAGTATTCTCCAGAACTTCTAAGTCTTATAGTGTTTTCAATAAAAACACTTGTACTGTTGAAGAAATAGTAAATGTCACATTTGATGAAACAGATCCCTTTGTTTTTAAGCAACCTCAACCTACATCTTCATATGTGTTTTCAAAAACTGATTACCAACCCTTAATAGAAGATCCTTCTCATAAGGAAAATTTTAAATAAAATATTTATGAATCATTTTCCCCAGAATATTTCCTACCATATGTTGATGAACACCTTTTACAAAACCCAAATCAGTTCCTTCTTAAGAATCATCCCAATGATTGTAACACCCCGAGATTTTATGAGATATATTACTTTTAATTTATTTTATGTCTTCTATTATTCACTACACCAAGATTATATTGTACTATAAGCAACATCATATTAGCTTACAGTATACGCAACACTATTCTTGGCTCGTGTTACACACAATTTCAAGTTCGTTTTGTGGAAATTATTCTACACAACATTAAGTATAGATTTTGTTTACTGTATAAATTAAATAAGTTTTGATTATTTTATACACAACACCAAATAGAGCTTTCACTACATGCATCCCTGACTTGGCTTGCATTACACGCAATCAAGACCTTCTTCGATAGCGTGTGTAGTACGCAATATCGAGTTTCACTAAATGAGATATTATTATAATATTATTATGAACTAGTCATTATGAATTGTAATACCCACTTTTTGAAATTTTATAAATTTTTTCTTTCAAAATGGACTTCATTTTTGGATTCAAACTATCGAAATTAGCCTAGGGTTAATTTTTGGTATTTTTCTGAAAACGTTCAATTTTTGATGAATAGTGAAAATACTGGGTTACTATTTAAAAACCAACTTTTTATTTAAATAATTATTTATTTTATTCAAAATTTATTTTAGGTCAAAATTGATACATAATACCTATATAAGTTCAATGTAATTCATTGGAGTCATTTTATAATAATTTTAGATATATAAGAAATTATTGAACTTTTTACCGTCTTTTACCCACCTCCTAGGAGAATTTGAAGATTTACGTAAAACATAATTTTACCACTTCTGTGAGTAGAATTTAAAAAATCCAAGATACATGGTTAATATCAAGAAGTAAAATTTGGTTCAATAAGATAAAAATAATTTTTGGTGAATAGTAACTTTTTACTTTTATTTACCACGATTAAAAGTAAATAGGGTAATTAAGGGTAAAAATGATATTATTATTACCCTAACATATATCATAATTCTATTGGATAACTATAATTCAACAAAAAAACCTTAGGAATAAAATATTACCCTTTAGGTCGACTTGGATTAGATTAGGACACTTATTATTATTTAATTAAAAGAATAGTTAAAAGAGTTAAAATCAAAGTTTAATAACTAAAAAAATTTTAATATAGGCTTATACATAAGATAAATTAGAATATAAATATTCATTATAAAGATAAAAATATATCCTACATAATGGTATTTTATTTATAATTTTTATACATTAAATAATTTAATTTATTTATTACACAATGATGATGCAGTAATTACTCTATTAGTGAAATATTAACATAATTGATGTCATAAATACCCAAATAAATGTAATTTGAGACTTTTTATAAATTAAAATAATTTTTTTTGTTAATATGACATTTTAATATTGATTTAAGTAACTTTTTCGAACTAATAATGTTTTTATGATTTTCACAAAAATCAATTACCAAATAGTGTCAAAATTGACATAAAATAGTTTTTAAAACAAATATTTTATTATTAATTGTTATTCTATTCCTAAAAATATAAGGTTCAGAAAATGACTTATATAAAGTTACATATATTAATAATTAACCACTTGGGGTTTTTTTTTCTTGTTATAGTATGTTTATTAGCCATATATTGTAAGAAAACAAGAAGACACGGTAAAAGTTAAATTATTTAACTTACAGTTAAATCTAAATGATAAGGTTAAAATAGTAACCTAAACTTGTCTAAAACCTATTGGTTGTAAGTATTTCTAACCATACCCACTTTATCTTAGAAATAAATAAATTTGGAGCTATTATAAACCGAATATTACTTTATTATAAAATAATATTTTAAGTTTTTTCTGAGGTGCCACTCTTCTCCCTTATAAAAGGGAACCTCCTCCCTCTTCTCATTACACAATTTTGAGATTTCAAGCTCGGCCAAACCCTGAACATTTTACTTCTCAACTTTCCTATAAACATTATAGAGGTTCTGGTCTCCTCAAAAGACCAACTCTAGTTCCTTAAGATGGAGCTTAGAAGAGGTACGTCGAAGAAGAGGTAATCTCTTCTACCAATTCTTTCAAGTTTATTTCTTCTTCAACATCTTCTTATTTAGTTGTTTCATTATAAAGTAATAACATAAATATCACTAATATACTGATATGTTATTATAAATATTAAACAACTCCATTACACCTTCTATCCATCCTAAATAAAATGAAATCCACACGCGTGCGTACGTATGGAATACCGTCTCCACGCCGTGGTGTAATCTGTTTTTCCACCACCACCTTACTTGGATGGGAATAATGGTGTAAATAATATCTATATATAGTTATTATAACATAATACTGAATCTGATATATTATATCATCCACTCTAATTCAATTCAATAATTATGGGAATGATATCATCGCTCGTGCATACGTACGGAGTACCGTCTCCACAACGCGATGAGATTCATTCTCCATGTTAACCACTCAAGAATGATTTTAAATTATATATAATGAATAATAGTTAATTATATGACATGATAAAGATACTTGATTTATGTATATATATATATATATCATCTACTTACTTACATTCAAGTAAATAAGGAAAGGAAAACAGCGTTCATACGTACGTACGGCCTACCGTCTCCATGAACAGTGTATTTCATTTCATTTATCTATCTATTATATAAATATATATACTGAATATATATAATATGTATATCATTATTTAAATTCTTGAAGTTATTAAATCATGATATAAGTAATAATAATATCGAGAACAACAAGTCCAAACACGTACGATAAATAAAACGATTTTACCCAAAACGCTGCTTTAACATGGAATTTACAAAATAACGGGTAATATAAAGTGATAATTGAACCATATATGATATCATAAAAATTAATATGATTCTTTAATAAGTCAATGACATTATTTAAATCATTATATAGGAGTTTTGGATACATACGAAGCATATCGGACATAAGGTAAGGGACAACTTTTCCAATCTTGTTTTTATCCAAGATTGTTTATTCGTAAGTATTTACTGGGGTTATATTTATCATCCATGTACCTGTTTTATAAAAATGGTTTCATGTATGTTTAAAGTCCTTTTTACCCATTTTTTAGTTTTACTACATGTTATTTAAGGAATCTTTCTTTTGTTTACCATACGAGGTACTTTTTGACTTTTCAGACAAAACACTACTGGAAAAACGGCCTATACCCACGGTTCAAAACCGTGGGTATAGCCCCCAAAACCGTGGGTATAGCCTATACCCACGGTTTTGGGAACCGTGGGCTGGAACGCCGTCGGTATAGGTCCCCAGCCTATACCCACGGTTTTGGAAAACCGTGGGTATAGGTGTCCTGCCACCGTGTCACCGAAACATAGACAATTTCCACGGTGTCAACGACCTATACCCACGGTTTCAAAACTGTGGGTATAGGTCCTAAAAAAAATGCAGGCGCCGAGTTTCGATCCCGCAACCTCTTCGCTGTAAACACCGCGTCTAACCACTACCCTAACTTCACGTATATGTATATATATATATATATTTAGTTAAATATAGTTATAAAAACCGTGGGTATAGAGGGAAGAACCGTGGGTATAGGGTTCCCGCCAAAAAAAAAATTCTTCCCGCGGAAAAAAAATTTCCCGCGCACACAAAATTGACCTATACCCACGGTTTTTCATAACCGTGGGTATAGGTATTTTATCCCAGACCTATCCCCACGGTTTTCACCAAAACCGTGGGGATAGACCCCCCCTATACCCACGGTTTTGGGAAACCGTGGGTATAGGTGACTTTTCAGGACCTATCCCCACGGTTTGCCAAAACCGTGGGGATAGAGCCCCCTATACCTACGGTTTTGGAAAACCGTGGGTATAGGTCATTAAAATTCACCTATACCCATGGTTTTCCAAAACCGTGGGTATAGGGGGGTCTATCCCCACGGTTTTGGTGAAAACCGTGGGGATAGGTACATTTTCCAGTAGTAAAAGTATGAGGAGAATGTTTTTTTAACTTATACAGCATGAACCGATTTTTACAGTATCATAACACCTTATTTTCAGGAAGATTACTCTACTATATTTCATGACTATTTTTAAAAAAATCCTTTTCTTTTAAAATTTCATGGAATTTTGTGAAAAGAAAATGATTTTGAATAAGAAAGGATATTTTCCTCAAAAATTTATTTCAAGTGTTTTATCAAAACCATTTTCAATATAAGATGACATTATTTCATATGTGTATGTTTCAAGTATAATGTCTCTATTATTTACATGTATTCACTTATCTTATGATGAAATGATATCCATTTGTTTCATATGGATTATGTTATGATGGGATGATGTTTATGAAACCCATTTTATTCTTTGGGTTATGATGAATGATTTATGTTTATTTTGTGGCACACATAAGAATGATTTCATTATGAGATGGGTGGGAACTATATCTCCCTACAATTAATTGGGTATAGATTTATATCCCATGAGATAGACATGGCTGGAATGGTAAGTTAATCTGGTTTAATGTTACAGGACTGGAATGAGGAGTGAACTCGATTCAGAAAGGGACTTTGTCCACTAAGATGGTCTTGGCAGTAATGTCTTGGCTACTATGAAAATCATATCATGAGATTAATGGTTTTCCATAATTAAATGTTTTATTCCCATGCTATGTTATCATGACTGATGTTTCTTTATGACCTATGCCTTACGTACTTCCAAGATTTATTTTCACAACTCAATATTTTGATGTGTAAACTTTATGTTCATTTTTTGAAGTTCAAATGTATATGGTTTGTTTTATTTTCTCCATGATTACCCTTACTTAGAATTTGAGCTCATCCTTTATATTTTTTATTTTCCCCAAGATATAAAGAAACTTTTTAGGTAAGAAAAAAAGAGAAGATCTTTATGGGATATGTTGAAGATCATTCACCAAGATTAGAAGATTATATTCCGAGTTTCCAAAGACACTAAACTATTACGGTCCTTTGGTGTCTATTTTTGTTATGTATTAGGTATTCTGAAAAAGTAATATAATGTCTATGTACGTCAACATTGGGTCTCTCAATTGGTATCAGTGGAAAGGTTTAGTTAACCTTAGGAAACTATGATGCGAAAACTTTAGTGAGATACCTAGATATATTTCTAAGGTATGTCTAGGGTTGTACCTAAGGTTAAGTATACGTATAGGTAATAGTCCTAGAATTACGGTAATGATCTTATAATTAAACATAATATGTTATATATTGAAGGTACTCCCCCTTTATTATGTTGTTTTCCCTATCATGATTTTTGCCTCACACTAATTATTTTTGGGTTTTAGACGATTGTTGGACCCGAAGGAACCATGTTGATCAATGTAATGGACAATGCAATGATTTTCCTCCTAAACAAACCAATGTTGTGGGAGATGGAGTGAAAAATCTTATTGCTATACTTACACAAGATATGAATCATTCTGGACTTCCAAATGAGCAAATAAAGGAACAATATTCTATTGAGTCCTTCATGAGGCAACGTCCACCTTCTTTCAGTGGGTCTTCGGATCCACTTATTGCTGAACAATTGATTAGTCCCATTGAAAATATATTCTCGATACTTCGTTGTTCAAAGCATGAAAAAATCATTTTGGTTGTTTACTGGTTAGAAGGTGAAGCAGACCAGTGGTGTACTATAGTTAAAAATACAAGGCCCCAAGATGAAATTGAATCCATGGAATGGAACGAGTTCAAGAACTTGTTTTTCAATAAGTACTTCCCTCATATTCTTTGAACAAAGATGGAGAAGGAGTTCCTTGAGCTTAAGAAAAAGGATGATGAATCTATTAGTATCTAAGAAGCGAATTTTACAAGGCTTGCAAGGTATGCATCTGGATTTATCATCCAACCTGAAAGTAAAGTTGATAAATTCTTTAGTGGCATAAAACCAAGTATTCAAATGGAATTAGTGATAATAGACTTCAATAACTATGAAGAAATTGTGCGTTGTGATATCAAGGTAGAACTGGAAGTTGGTGTTAGATATTCATCTCATGGTTTTGACAAGAAACGAAAGATGGAGTTCAAGGAGAAATCTCAGAACAATGGTGAAAAGAAGTTGAATGTTTCTTTATGCTCAAAGTGTGGAAAGAAGCATGGTGGATATTCTCTAAAAGGAACTAGAAAATGGTTCAAGTGTGGAAAAGAAGTTCATCAAGCAGCTGGGTGCCGAAGTAATGGTAAAAAGTGTTCTAATGACGTGAATAGAGAAAATACTATAGAGAATGCTCCACCAACACTTCAATGCTACAAGTTCAAGGAAATGGTGCATTATTCTAATCAATTCCCAAATCCAAGGGTTAATGATGATCGACATGAGCAACCTCTTAAGTCAAAAGATAAAGGGAAGTCACATGCGATCACTATTTGTGATGTTGATAATGACAATGATGTTGTGTAATGATTAAGTGTTTATGTAATGGGATTTCAAAATAGTATCATGGAATCCCATTTATGGTATTTTGGAATTTTGGAATATCTATGTATTGGTTTTCAATAATTATTTGGTACCGGTAACCATGAAAAGTGATTGAAATATTTTTGGAAAGAAGATGATATTATCATAATGAAGGGATAAAGAGAAAATAAAATGATCTCATAACTAATATAAGGACAAAGTTATATCATGGTTTGAGTATATAGATATTTTGGGATTTTAGTATGTGGAAAGAGTTAACTTTTGACAGCATTAATGTTTTCACTAAGGTTCAATGGGTATTAATTTTTCAAGAGAAAAAATTATTAAGGTATTCACATGTCTGGAATGTGACCAACAAGATATATTTTATGATATATGGGGATGAGTGATGGTATTCACGTGCTTGTTATGTAACCTTTCAAGTAATAGTTTTCTTTATACTATGAGATTGGACATATGTATTTTGGATAAGCCTAAATATTGGAATGGATTATGTTGGACATTAGATAGTATTATTTAAGGATAGAACTTTTTTTCGATATTATTTCTGGAATGTTATAATAGTGTATTTTTAGAAAAAGGACAACCCGTAGGATGGGAAACAACCCATCACGTCGGACAAGGATGCGGGAATCGAACCCACAGCTGAAGTGTGACAGGCCTTTATCCCATACCACTGGCCTACAAGAAGTCCCTGGTTAGTATAAATTAGTTTCAATTTCTTATGTGGTATGATATAGGAAGTATACGTCCATTTTAGGAACTATATACGATTAATCTCACCATATATGGACTTATGTATATTTAATAACTTTTTCTAACCTTTTATTTGAGATAGATAGAATGACCCACCGTTCTATCACATTATCTGCGAACACTTCAGGAATGAAAAATTCAACTTCATTTCTTTAAGAGATGAAGTGGAAATTGTTCAAGGCACGAACAATGGTAAGATTGTACCAAAATCAAGTAAGTATTTCTTTTTAATTCAACAATTCTTCAACTATAGGGAAATGATCTTGAAAACAAAAAATGTTGTCCTAGTGTCCTTATATCTGATGAATCAGATGGTACCTTAAATCATCACAAATTTATGGCTTTGTGATTGTTGGATTTTTCATAGTCATGTCCTCTACCACTCTCCATCAGAACTTGATGGTTATATTTTTCTTCCAAATCCATATTTCCACCTATGTTCTCCTATGTGGAAACCCAGTGATGAGTTAATTAGGGTAACCGTTACATTTCTTAATTTACTTTTTAAAATTAAGTTTTAGTATTCCTTTTACGATGTGGGTTTCTATGAACAAAACTTTCAAGTAGTAAACAATTTATAACCCCGACAAATTTTGAGGGCGAAATTCATTTTAAGGGGGGTAGAATGTAACACCCCGATATTTTATGAGATATATTATTTTTAATTTCTTTTATGTCTTCTATTATACACTAAACCAAGATTAGCTTGTACTATACACAACACCATATTATCTTACAATATACGCAACACTATTCTAGGCTCGTGTTACACAAAATTTCAAGTTTGTTTTGTGCAAATTATTCTACGCAACATTAAGTGTGGATTTTGTTTAATGTATAAATGAAATAAGTTTTGATTATGTTATATGAAAAACCAAACGTAGCTTTCACTACATGCATCCCTGACTTGGATTGCATTACACGCAATCAAGACCTTCTTCGATAGCGTGTGTAGTACGCAATACTGAGTTTCACTAAACGAGATATTATTATAATATTATTATGAACTAGTCGTTATGAATAGTAATACCCACTTTTGAAAATTTTATAAATTTTATCTTTCAAAATGGACTTCATTTTTGTATTTTGAATATTGAAATTATCCTATAGTGAATTTTTTGTATTTTTCTGAAAACTTTCAATTTTTGATGAATAGTGAAAACACTCGGTTACTATTTAAAAACCAACTTTTTATTTATATAATTATTTATTTTATTTAAATTTATTTTAGGTCAAAATTGATACATAATACTTATATAAGTTCAATGTAATTCATTGGAGTCATTTTATAATAATTTTATATATATATAAATTTTATTGAACTTTTTACCGTCTTTTACCCACCTCCTAGGAGAATTTGAAAATTTACATAAAACATAACTTTAACACTTCTGTGAGTGTAATTCCAAAAATAAGTGAGACACAGTTAATATCAAGGAGTAAAATGTGGTTCAATAAGATAAAAATAATTTTTGGTGAATAGTAACTTTTTACTTTTATTTACCATGGTTAAAAGTAAATAGGGTAATTAAGGGTAAAAATTATATTATTATTACCCTAAATCATGTCCTAATTCTATTGAATAAGTGTAATTTGACCAAAAACAACCATAGGAATAAAATATTACCCTTTAGGTCCACTTGGATTAGAATAGGATACTTATTATTATTTTATTTAAAGAATAGTTAAAAGAGTTAAAATCAAAGTTTAGTAACTAAAAAAATTTTAATATAGGGTTATACATAAAATAAATTCAACTATAAATATTCATTAGAAATATAAAAATATTTACTACATAATGGTATTTTATTTATAATTTTCACATATTAAATAATTTAATTTATTTATGACACAATAATGATGTAGTAATTACCTTATTAATGAAATATTAACATAATTGATGTCATAAATACCAAAATAAATGTAATTTGAGAATTTTTATAAATTCAAATAATTTTCTAGGTTAATATGAAATGTTAGTATAGATTTAATTAACTTTTTTCGAAATAATCATGTTGTTATAATTTTCACAAAAATCAATTACCAAATAGTGTCAACATTTAACATAAAATAGTTCTTAAAACAAATATTATATTATTAATTGTTAATCTATTCCTAAAAATCTAAGATTCGGAAAAATGACTGAGATAAGGTTATATATATTAATAATGAACCACTTGGGGTTATTTTGGCTTGTTATAGTAAGTTTATTAACCATATAGTGTAAGAAAACAATAAGACATGGTAAAAGTTAAATTATTTAACTTAGATTTAAATCTAAATGATAAGGTTACAATAGTAACCTAAACTTTTCTAAAACATATTGGTTGAGATTATTGAGACCCATCCCCATGTTATATTTGAAATAAATAAATTTGGAGCTATTATAAACCGAATGTGACTTTATTATAAAATAATATTTTATGTTTTTCCTAAGGTGCCCCTCTCCTCCCTTATAAAAGGGCACCTCCTCCCTCTTCTCTTTACACAATTTTGAGCTTTCAAGCTCGGCCAAACACTTCCCATTTCCATTCTCAACTTCCCTATAAACATTATAGAGGTTCTGGTCTCCTCAAAAGACCATCTCTAGTGCCCTAAGAGGAAGCTTAAAAGAGGTGTGTCGAAGAAGAGGTAATCTCTTCTACTGATTATTTCAAATTTCTTTCTTCTTCAAATTATTCTTCTTTAGTTGTTTAATTATAAAGTAATCACATCAGTATCACTAATATATTGATATATTATTATAAATTTTAAACAACCCCATTTCACCTTCTATCCATCCTACGGAAAATGAAATCACCGCGCGTGCTTACGTACGAAATATCATCTCCACACCGTGGTGTAATCTGTTTTTCCACCACCACCTTACTTGGATGGGTATAATGGTGTAAATAATAACTATATATAGTTATTATAACATCATACGGATTCTGAGATATTATATCATCCACTCCAATTCAATTCAATATGGGAATGATATCATCGCTTGTGCGTACGAACGGATTACCGTCTCCACGACACGATGAGATTCATTCTCCATGTTAACCACTCAAGAATGATTATAAAGTATATATAATGAATAATAATGAAATATATGACATGATAAAGCTAATTTATTTATGTATATATATATATATACGTCATCTACTAACTTCCATTCAAGTCAATAAGGAAAGGAAAAGAACGTTCATGCGTACGTACGACCTACTGTCTCCATGAATGGTGTATTTCATTTCATTTATCTATCTATTATATATATATATATATACTGAATATATATGATATATAAATCATGATTTACATTCTGTAATTAATTAAATCATGATATAAGTAATAATAATATCAAGAACAACAAGTCCAAACACGTACGATAAATAAAACGATTTTACCCAAAACGCTTCTTTAACATGGAATTTAAAAAAGAATGGGTAATATAAAGTCATAAGTGAACCATATATGATATCATAACAATCAATATGATTATATAATAAGTCAATGACATTATTTAAATCATTATATATGAGTTTTGGATATATACTAAGCATATCAGACATAAGGTAAGGGATAACTTTTCCAATCTCATTTTTATCCGAGATTGTTTATTCGTAAGAATTTACTGGGGTTATATTTGTCATCCATGTCCATGTTTTCTAAAAATGGTTTCATGTATGTTTAAATTCCCTTTTTCCCATTTTTGAATTTTACTGCATGGTATTTAAGGAATCTTTCTTTTGTTTACCATACGAGGTACTTTTTGACTTTTCCGACAAAAGTGCAAGGAGAATGTTTTTTTTTAACTTATACGTCATGAACGGATTTTTACGGTTTCATAACACCTTATTTTCATGAAGCTTACTCTAAAATATTTCATGACTATTTTCAATGAAATCATATTATTTTAAAATTTCATGGCATTTTGTTAAAAGAAAATGATTTTGAATAAGAAAGGATATTTTCCTCAAGAATTTATTTCAAGTGTTTTATCAAAAACCATTTTCCATATAAGATGAAATTATTTCATATGTGTATGTTTCAAGTATAATGTCTATATAATTTACATGGTTTCACATCTCTTACGATGAAATGATATCCATTTGTTTTATGTGGATTATGTTATGATTGGATGATGTTTATGAAACCCATTTTATTCTTTGGGTTATGATGAATAATTTATGTTTATGTTGAGGCACACGTAAGAATGATTTCATTATTATATGGGTGGGACCTATATCTCCCTCCAATGCATTGGGTAAATATTTATATCTCATGATATAGACATGGCTGGAATGGTAAGTTAATTTGGTTCAGTGTTACAGGACTGGAACGAGGAGTGAACTCGATTCAGAAAGGGACTTTGTCCACTAAGATGGTCTTGGCAGCAATGCCTTGGCTACTATGGAAATAATATCATGTTCTTAATGGTTTTCCATAATTAAATTTTTTATTCCCATTCTATTTTATCATGATTGATGTTCCTTTATGACCTATTCCTTACGTACTGCCAAGATTTATTTTCACAACTCAAGATTTTGATGTGTAAACTTTATGTTCATGTTTTGAAGTTAAAATGTATATGGTTTGTTTTATTTTCTCCATGCTTAGCCTTACTGAGAATTTGATCTCACCCTTTATATTTTTTCTTTTCCCCAGGATATAAATAAAGGTTTTAGGTAAGAAAAAAAGGGAAGATATTTATGGGAGATGTTGAAGATCTTTCACCAAGATTAGAAGATTATATTTTGAGTTTCCAAAGACACTAAACTATTACGGTCATTTGGTGTCTGTTTTTGTTATGTATTAGGTATTCCGAAAAAGTAATGTTATTTCTATGTATGTCAAGATTGGGCTTCTACAGTGATAGTATCATTGGTGATGTAAATCAACCTGTAAGGATGAAAGGTTCCTTAAGAAATGAAGTAGAACATGTAGCATTCCTTTCTCAATTAGAACAAAAAAGCACTGATGAATCTTTAGGTGATGATGATTGGATAAAAGATATGAAAGTTGAGCTAAATTAATTCTAAAGAAATAAATTATGGACCTTGGTTGAAATACCTAAGGAAACATCTGTTATTGTAGTAAAATTGGTCTTCAAGAAATAAGTGTGACCGGATAACCAGAACGCTGGGCTTAGAAAAGTGAGAAGATGATAAGTATTTTTCTGGGTGCTCTTGGGAGCTCTGCTCTCGGGAGCACCCTAGGGTTTTGCCTTCGGAATGGAAACCAGGTCTGTGGTGGTGTTGATGGGGTCTATGCAGTCTCTTAGGGAGATCGCGGGTACAAGGTGGTGGCATCTCCGGGGTTTGGCTTCGGCAGCTTTCCTTTGGACACGGCTTCACATGCGGATCCGTGGTTCTCTCGGGCTTCGGGCGATGGCGTCTTACAGCGAGGGCAATGAGGTTTTGGATTATCTTGGGAGTTGGATTCTATCCGAGATGACGAAGAAATTTTTTGTTGTGTAGCCACTTCTTTGGTGATGACGTCGAGATGAATGTTGATTTTTTGCCTCAAATTTCTGAATCTCTCCATTGAGGTGAAGGCGCCGTTGTGAACGCTTAAGACGATGAACAGATACGTTCTAGAGAAGTTTTGTTTCTATGTTTTTTTCCCTCGATGAATGTCGAGCCCTAGGTCTGACTAAGGTTGTTTGAAGATGAATCGATTGGTGAGGTTCCACCACTGTTGATGTCGCTTCCAAATCAGATCTAATGAATCCTGAACTGAGGTCTCGTCAAAGCCGGTGGCATGGGTGGAATCATGATCCAATTTTTTCCGGTCTTTGTGGCCTCAGTTCAAAAATATGGATTTGATTTTGCCTGTTTGATTTTGTGTTTTTTTCCTTCATTGTTTTTGAATCCTTATATCTCAAACGGCGAAGTTCATGTCTGGGAACATGTCTACGAAGTTCATGTCTATGGGATGTGTGTGCTATTTACTTCCTGCAGTTGATTGGAATTCAGTCCATTTCATCATCGACATTCCGGACTGTTTTTGTTTTGTGGTTCTCTACTCTGTTTCTTGAATTATTCTATTCTCTTCGTGGAGGAGTAGTGTGGTGGTATTTTTTGTCCTTTAGGATGTGATTTCAACCCATCAGATCAGGTAAATCATCGGTGGTGATCGGTTCGATGGTTTTTGGTGACTTATTGGATTTAGTATTTGAGTGAAGATTTTTGAAATATGAAATGGGTAGGATATGAGGTAGAGTTCAGTTTTATTATAAATTTTAATGGTGGAATCAACCATCAATCTACAAGGATCAGTGCCATATGATGATTATAGAGCATGAATCTTCCATCTATGCATGACCATTCAAATTTGGATGAATGAGAGGGTATTGCTTTTCTATCAGTATTAGGCTCGTGCAACCCTGCATGGGACAGCTTTTAGAGTGATCATGTGAGGTGGAGGTTTAACACATCGATGTAGTTTCTGGGAAGGGGAATTCTTTGTAGTCTTGATCTTGTTAATCTCTTGTACTGGGTTTCCCACTTTTTCCTTAAAAGTTCTTTTGAAATAAAAAATTAATTTTCAGTCTAAGAAATAAGTGTGATGAAAATGGAATTTCCATAAGAAATAAAGCTAGATTATTTTATAAAGGATATAATAAACAAGAAGTAATATACTATGAAGAAACCTATGCTCCAGTAGCTAGACTTGAATCTATTCTTAATTTACTTTACATTGTAGCATTCTTTAATTTCAAACTTTTTGAAATGGATGTTAAATGTTCTTTCCTTAATGGTTATGTTCAAGAGGATGATTTTGTTGAAAAAACTCTAGTTTTTTAAGATAAAAAACATCTTAAACTTGTTTTCAAACTTACCAAATCTTTATATGGACTTAAACAAGCCCCTAGAGCCTGGTATGATAAAATTACAATATTTTTGTTACCAAAAAAATTACATTAAGAGAAATGTTGATCCAACCCTTTTTATAAATAAAGATAAGAAAAATGTTTTGATTCTTCAAATTTATGGTGATGACATTATATTTGGTTCAAATCAGCAATATTTAAATGGTTCTTTGGTGGATGTAATGAAATCTGAGTTTCAAATGAGTATAATGGGTGAGTTAACATTTTTCCTTGGTTTTAAAATTTCTCAAAAACAAGAAGGAAAATATATATCCCAACATAAGTATATTAAAGATCTTCTTAAAAAGTATGGATATGACAACAATAAGAGTATAAGTACCCCCATTGGCACCTCAAATTCACTTGATCTTGATGAAGCTGGGAAACCAGTGGATCAAACATCATTTAGAGGTATGATAGGAAGTCTTATATACATGATAGTTAGTCATCCAGACTTAATTTTTTCAGTATTTTTATGTGCAAGATATCAATCCAATCCTAAGAAATCTCATTTAAAGGTAGTGAAAAGGATTTTTTTTCCTACTTAAAGGGAACCGTGGATTTAGGACTCTTTTACACATATGGAAATGATTTTCTTTTAAAACGATCTTCGGATATTGAATTTGGTGGATGTAGAATGGCTAGGAAAAGTACATCTGGAACTTTTCATTTATTAAGAGGTTATCTAGTTTCTCAGTCATGAAAAAAGAAACACTCAGTAGAAATTTCCACTACTGAAGTTGAATATGTAGCATCTGGAAGTTGTTGTGCTCAAGTGTTGTGGATGCAACACATACTCACTTACTATGGTATGAGTTTTACCATAACAAAAATATTGTGTGATAACACTAGTGCCATTTACCTAAGTAAAAAACATGCACATCACTCTCGTAGAAAACACATAGATATTAAACATCACTTTCTTATGGATCACACACCAAAACGAGATATCATTCTTTATTATCAGAACGCAAGATCAACTTTCTAATATTTTCACAAAATCTTTACCCTCCAATAGATTTGAATACATTAAACAGAAGTTAGGAATGAGTACGGTAAGGTAATTTTCCATATCAACTTCGTGTTGAAATATGTATCCTTACAGTAAGTAACTCCTTTTCATAGGGGGGTACATTTTCTTGTTAGTGAACATTTTTCGTAGTTAAATTTTTTTTGTAGTCATTTTTTATCTAAAATTTTTCTTAATCTAAATTTTTTATCTAAGTTTTTTCATAATCTAAACTTTTCATAATCTAATTGTTTTTTAATATAAAGTATTTCAAGAAGAATTTTCCTTATTATAGATAATTTCCCAAAGTAATGAGAAAGGTATGTTTCCTTTCCTAAGTTTACGTAATCATCTTTTTACTTGCTGGTATTTTCATTTTCTTTTAAATTTTTGAGATTCACTTTTTCTTAAATTCGAATGTTTCTCTTAAAAACCTCAAAAGATTGGAACCTTCCATAAAATTTTCTTCTTCTATCATCTCAACCGTCAAATTTTATCAAATGTTTTTCAACTATTGGATCAACCAAGGAAGTCGAACTGCCACCTCAATTGCCTATATAAAGCATCCCTGATTGTTGTCCCACATCATTTTTCTCAATCTTTCACGTACTGAAGCTCTTCCCCTATACTTAAGGTCATTCTGATTCTTCAAAATTACCTCAATTCTGAATTCCTACTGAAGCCTCTCCTTAGAAAGAAATATTGACAGTTAAAGAAATATATGAATGGAAGATATACTGAGATTGGTTAGTTGATCCGAAATTCTTCACCAAATATGATTCTATCATTTCTAATAATATTAAGTTGAATGGTTGGGAGATCCTTTTAATTTAAAAACCAAAGGCATGGGATCCGGTGTATCTGGAGTTGGTGGTACAGTTCTATGAAACAGTTAGTTTTTTCAATGAAGGAGGAAGAGATGAATTTTCTTTCAAGAGTTATGGAAAGACCTACTCTATTTCTTACAACATGGCTGCAAATATTATAGGGATTCTATATGAAGGTGAAGTAGAGTTCTGCTCACACAAGCTACCTGATATATTAAGTTCTTTCGATAAGGAAAAGTGTATATACTATCTTGTTTTGAAGTAAGTGAAGACTCCGAAAATTTTTCATCTCTCTACAAATCTTTGGATTCTTCAGCATGGGTTCACGGATTTCTTATTCCGAGAAAAGGGGACATGGATACCCTGAAAAAAAGTGATATATATGCATTAGATTTTTTGGTGAATCTCAAGAAGATCAATTTAGTGAAGTATGTTTTTCTAACAATTGATAATATCAAGAATAGAACTTTGAAATCCCAAATCATTATATATCAGGCTATTATATCAAAAATTATAGTATTGTGTCTTCAGTCTTTCAAACTTTCTTATAGTTCTAAGACAATTCATTTCAAAGTAATGTTGTCAAGTTATTATACTTTAAGGAGAATAAAGATCGGTTTTTCTAGTGATTTAATGGAATTTTATGATTTTTCAGAAGCATAAGTTGAAGCTCTATCAATGAAACCAGAACTGGGTGAAACTTCCATGAAGGTTGGAAATAAGAGGAAGGAAAAGGAGACAAAAAAAAAAGAAAATGTTCCTACAGCTAAGAAAACTTCATCAGCACCACCGTAGCCAAAGAAGAAAATGACTTATCCTGATAAAGTAGTGGCTAAGTGGAGAGTAGACAAGCAAAAAAGGAAGGAAAGGGAGCCTAAGTTTGGATTGGATCCTACTGAGGCAAAATCTTTGAAGGAAAAGGCTTCTGAGAATATTGAAAAGAAAGAGAAAGAAAAGAAGAAGAGGAAGAAATTTTAGGAAGCTGAAATCGTTCAATCTCTTCTTAAGGTTGCTGAAAAAGTCTCTGAGAAAATTCTAATACCACAATCCTTTCTACAAGAATAATTACCAGATACACCAGGAAAAAAATTGGTGATTCCAGAACAAGATCAAGAAGAATAAATAGTGAAATAAGAAGAATTGGAAGAATAAGAATAAGAAGGCGGTGGTTATACCGAGGACATGATAAGGCAAGTAGAGGATTATCATGAGAAGTAGATTCCTTCTGAGAAGCTCTAAATCCTAACATATGAAGCTGAATCATCAAAACATGCTACACCAGGGAATGAAGAGAAGGGTAGGGAAGAAGTAAATAAGCCAACAGATGATGAAAGTAGCAATCATGATTTTATTCAGCCAGGAGATCTTATTTCTGGTGCTGAGGAAGAAATTATTGAGGAGGAAAAAATCATTCCGTTATCTGATAGTGAGCATGAATCACCAAAGGCAGAAGAGATCATTCCAAAAGCTGATAAGGGAAAGCAGTTGTTGGTTGCTACACCGAATAAATCTGTGGTGAAGAAGAAATTTGTTGGAAGTTCATCGAAGAGGAAATATATTGAGTTAGAAAAAGAATCATCACCAACCAAACTCTCAGATTCAAAATCATCTTCCCTTGTATATGATTTTGTGCTATAGTCTTTAAAAAAGTTGGTTGATATTATTCCCTTATTCCTGAGTATTGAATCAAGATTTCATATGATTAAAGCATATGATAAATCAAAATTCAGATTTAGTCTCCATGGTTATGGATAAATGTGTTGGACTAGAAGCAAATTTAAAATCTTTTCTCATTGGTTATCAGGTTCATAAAAGATCTTACAAAAAGATAACAAGGTGGTCGAAGAAGACAGTCGAAGTGCTCTGAGTCTTTGATGAATTTCATGATAATTTCAAGGATGCATTTGAAACCGAAGATGAGAAGACCCAGGACCTTACTAATTGTTTTGAGGAAAAGATAAGTATTGAGCAGAATACTTGGAAGCAAGAAGTTAAGAATCTGAATGGGAAGCTAAATTATATGGCCATGAATTGGAAGAGGGAAAGGGATCTCAAAATAAAATTTGAAGAAAATCTTGTTAATAAAGAAGAAGTTTTCAAAGCTCAAGAATAATGTCTTAAGGATCAGGAAGAAAAAATTAAATCCTAAGAGAAGAAAAGTGAGGATCAAGATCAGTTGCTTAAGTGTGCATAAGAGGATCACAAGGAGCTCAAGAAGCTAAAAACCATTGTCAAGAAGCTTATTCCAAAGGAGAAAGAAGGATAATTTTATTCCATTCTGATCTTTTGTTGTAATTTCCTCATTGTACAAATTATTTAAATCTTAATAAAATTTTCATTGTTCTCCATATATTTGGTTGTTTATAATAATGTTTCAGGTACCAATTTTTCCATTCTCTTTGATTTTTTTTGAAAATCACAAAGGGGAATAAAGTAATGAAAAAAATAATACTAACTAAGAAGCGATTTCCTTAAGTAAGGGGGATTTCATCTAAGTGAAAGTTCTTATCGCTGAATATTTTCATATGCAAGAAAATATAAAATCTCATTCAAGAAATCATGAATACGATCCTTAGGGATTTCAAAGCCTCATGGAGAGTTAGTTGTATTCACTATGATCTATAAGTAAAGGGAGATATGTTTTTATTTTCAAGTCCATAAATGTTCTAAGTCCTTATATTATATTTTGTAAGGTTGTTTGTGCATTCCAAAAATGTGGATATTGTTGAGTCAATAAGGGTTCCTTATGACTTTTACATTCTTTTAGGTTTTGAAAATCAGAAACACTCTTTCTCAAGGAAAATTTTATTTCCCTTATGATTTATCTTAATAAGGAAAATTTTCCTTCCTTAAGGAAATTTTCTCCTTACCTTTGTTTTCATTGTTCATATTATAATTTCTCTAAGTATAAATCATTTTACTTCTAAGTGTAAAATTAGGTTTCACATATAAAACCATGGCATATTATAAATACTTAGATATAGAGTAGTCTATTTTTAGGTTCTGAATTCAGGTTCTAAATTCTCTAAAATTCAGGTTCTGAATTCTTTGAAATTCAGACTCCAAATTCCACAGAATTCAGACTCCTAATTCCTTATAATTAAAACTCCCAATTCCTTAGAATTCAGACTCCGAATTTCTTTGAATTTAGACTCCTAATTCCTCATAATTCAGACTCTGAATTCCTATGAATTTATATTTTGAATTCATTAGAATCCAAACTCCAAATTCTATAGAATTCTGATTCCGAATTCCTTGAAAAAAATAATTCTTATATCCATGTAATATAGTTTCCAAGTGTTTATTTTCTTAGAATATGAACTTTATTTTTCCTTAGACACTGAAATATGGATTTGGTTAAGTAACCATATTTTTATTACACATGTTATAGTTATGAAACGATGTTGTACATTCTGTTTCTCACTAACTGGTGTTTGAGTGACAGGTGTACAAGTCCCTCTGAGATTTAAGGAAAAATATGACCATTGGAGGAGGGATCCAACTGTTAGAAAAGTTCTTATAAATAGGATCTCATTTGAACGATCTCAACATCGTTCCATCACTCTAGAGATTGTATGTTTCTGAAGTGATTTATAGATAGAGGGACTCTCATTCCTTGTGCATACTGAACATCTTTTTCAGCTTGCTTTAGGCAACTCTGATTGTTTTTGTGTACAATCGAGGACTTCCGGGGATAAGAAGACAGAGGTACCGACTACCTTAAAGTTCGAGGACTTCCTTGGTTAGGAAGACAGAGGTTCCGACTACCATGAAGTTAGAGGTCCTGCCAGGATAGAAAGACAAGTTTCGATATTCTTATTGAGTGTTTACCCTGGTGTGGGTAAGACAGACTTTATTGAAAGTATAAATCAAGGGACTTTTATCCAAGGTTGTTGGATACCCTACTCTTTGGGTTAAAAGATCTCATACATGTTACTTGTGTTGTTTCAAGTAAATTTTTCTGTTGTATTTTGGTTAATAAGGAAAGTATAACTATCATATACTTTCTTGTACTTGTATACTCCAATTAATAAGATTCTATACGCTTTATGTGAGAATCTTTTCCGTGTAAAATTTTCTTAAGTTTCATTTCTATAACCATGTTTCCATAACCTATAAATGTTTTTAGAACTAAGAGGCCTTGTGAATTTACCTGGTTTAACTTTTTCAAACATAGTTTTTTTTAAGGTTAAAAATGAAAGTTTTATATTAACTTTAAAGGTTCCAAAGGAATTTTTAAAGAATTCATTTCACCCCCCCCCCCCCCTCTTTTAAATTGTGCATCTACAACATATTTTGATCCAATAGGTAACATCTGGAGACAATATTAATTAAATTCATCAAGATAGTGGGATAATTATTTAAACTAAATAGAATCACTATATATTCATAGTTCACATACATTGTATAAAAATCCATATTTGTTATATCCTCCTTCTTAAACCACATTTGGTGATATCCAAAATGAAGGTTAATCATGGAAAATAGTTCAAATCTATAGAGTTAGTAATAAAATACTCAATACGGGTTAGAGAATACATGTTATTTATTGTGATCTAGTTTAGATTCTGATAATCAATTCATATTCTCTTTGATCCACCTGTCTTCTTAACAAAAAGTATAGTTGAACCCTAATGATACACCCATGGATTAATTAATTCCTTGTCAATATTTTCTTGGAGTTTTTTATCAATTATTCAAACTCAATCAGGGATATTCTAATTCTAGTCTATCAAATAGATGTGGTACTATGTTTGAGTTTTATTATGAACTCAAAATCATTATTCTTTTCAATAATATGAGACTATTTGATAATGATTTAAACATACTACAACATAATAGGCATGTCATAGATTTTTAGTTTCTCCCTATCCATTTGTGATAAACATCCCTTTTGAATAAGTATAATGACCCATGTAATGGGTTTAATTTCCATTGGAATTTCTTAATTAACATCTCAAAAATAGGTGATCGTAGGTTTTTTGGAATATCAGTCATGGATTCCCTTCATCAGTAATTGATGTGGGATTTATATTGAGAAGGACAATCAATGTCTATGATAAATTCAAATTCAGCTAGTGGTAGAATAACATCATTTCTAAGGAAAAAATTCTCAAAAACTTCATCTAGGAAATAATCAAAGACTTGGGTTGCACCAATTATGACATTAGGGTTTATCACTTTTATTTAAATATCTAGTCATTGATTATAACACTAAAACTCATTAAATTTCTTTTATTATATTGATGAACTAATATAATGATTCTCAAATAGGATACATTAGTATTTTATAATATATATTAACACGTCATCTTTATCATTCTATCTTTAGTCCCACACTTCAACCAAAATGGACAGTAATAAAATCATAAAAATTTAATTATAGTGATCAATTATTCATATGATGTCTAAATCATGACAACTTTTTTTCAATCTATGAAACTTTAGGTGTAACCAGGGACATTCATGGTAACCAATCAAATCCTTCACGATATTTTGTAAAAAATTAATGAATTTCCAATACATTTCCCCTATAGTTTAAAACAAATGGTACGTCAATAATTTTTTTCATGTAGTATTTTATGATCATATCCAAATAAAAGCACCATTTTTAGAGTTATTAACCTTATATAAAACAATTCCTGATCTAAAACCACTTAATGTATCTAGACATATATGAAATTTCTTGGGAAATTTTCACTTTATCATTCACTAAAATTCAATCACAATTTTCAATACATTGAATTAATCTATGACTTGTCCTTATATATATACATAGTGATCTTAGTAAATATTTATCATCCTAACTTCCAAATCATAAATAAACCATTCTCTATCACAGAATATAATGACCCCAAAATATCATACATTGATATAACATCTTAATAGATGAATATTAATTACATAACATAGTGATCCATTCCAAAATTATAGGGTATTTTTCATTTAGAAACAGGGATACATAAAGAATAATCCAATAAATGAACTACATTATATCCCACATCATCCTTAATAACTAGTACCCTTCTTATACATATCATACATAATACCTTTATTTATAACATGGGGAAAGGAAATATAATATTGTTTGAGATGAGATTCTTATTAATGGTAAATGTGAGAGATATCAATATAAAAAGAGAATAATTCTATGAGAACATGATATTAACATTTTATAATTACACACTATATATCAAAAATAATAATCTTGAGTTTTGTAATAAATCACGGTATCTTATAAGACATAAACCATAAATAAATCAATAAACATGAGCATTGAGATCTTAACGTTGGAATAAGATGTAGATTTTTGGTATACATATAACCATAGAAAATCATATGTCATGAATACCCACAAAAACATTCATAAATTGTTAGTATTGGGATAATAACTCATTTTCCTTGTTTGGGCATGGGATAACCTCCCATGTACCCTATTTTTGTATTTGGATGATCTCTTATGTAACCACTTTTTTTAGGCTGGAATAACCTCTAATGCACCCACTTTTATGGGAATGTGATAAACTCTTATATACCCTATGTTCACACATTACATTAATAATTACCCAATTTATTGAAGGTTGATAATGGTTTCACCCATAAAATAATCCACACGTTCCAATTCTACACATTTATAAAAAATCCCTCATATCATAACCCATGAAAAGGAAATTTTATTTAAAAACATTTCATCATAGAATAAACCATGTAAAGAAAATGGTATTCATAATAACCATATCATCATAATCAAAAACCATCCAGATAAAGAACAAATATGGTACAATTGGGTCATATTCCAATAAAAACATAAGAAACAATAAATACTATTGTCGTTGGTGAATAGAAATTCCATAAAAGGATTATTAAAACATTCTTGAGGGAAATTTCATGCCCATTTTGAATTAAATTCTTAGAAATATAATAATTTAAAAAATATAAATGATAAAATATATTTAAAAATAACCCAAAAAAAGGTAATACATCTTTCAAGTATTTTATTGGTAATGATTTCAAAACATTATGTTGGGTCTGTACATATTAAAACAACGATTCAATTAATTTATTTTAAAAAAACAAAGCAAACTAATTTGTAAAATAACATGATGATTATTTTTAAACATATATCATAATATTACCTTCTATTAGGTATTTTTCATCTCTATTATTATTTCACACTCCATTAGGGTAATTCTTTGGGCTAAAAAATATAAGGAGCATTTTCTGGAGAAAACGACCTATTGTTCAGGGATGTTGTTTTTCTGATTTAATGGATTCTTAGTATAACTATATTAAAGTATTTTTAGGGTTATTCATATTCTTAGAGAACAACAAGGATGGTTTGGGATTTTGAGCTAAATCTTGAATAGTTTCTATATTCTAGGAGATTTCACAACATGAAATGATTAAATATCATGTAATTATTAGACACTATGAAAATTGTTCATGTCATGTTGTGGTATATAGGAATATGTCATAATTTTGGTTCTATGTGTGAAAATCATGAATTCTATGAAAATTTACACTTTGGTAAATGGTCAAGATCAGTATTTAATCTGAGGCAAAGAATTTTTTAGAGGGAATTTTTAAACAGTAATAAGAATATGTTAAGGGTTTACATGTCATGTATTGATTGGGTTAGGTGTGTTTTAAAGTATTGAATGAATGATTGTATTTCGTATTCAGCTTTATCCTCTTAAATCATGATCTAAGAGCTCTACCACATGATTTATGGAATCACCACTCCTTCTAGATCACTTTTTTGGTGATTTGTCATCATGGTTGTTATGATTCATCTCTCTGAGTAAATGATCAAAATTTTTATTCATGACCTTGATCATAGTAGAACCATTATGCTATGTTTTCATATATAATGACCTTATATTGTTGTTCTTTCTAGATCCAATGTGTGATCCCTTTTTGAGGGTCGATCCCTTGTTGGTTGTGGTGTGGATTATGAATTTTATTTAATTTTTTTTGTGATTTGTCTTCTTTGATAACATTGTTTCTTATTGAATTGATTTTTAGATGTGAATAATGATTATAGGGCCTATGTTACTATATTTACCATCTTCTGTTTTGCTGGATCTAGTTATAGAAGAGTGAAACCTGGTTTTGAGGTATTTTATTCCATCTAAATCTTATTTTACATGAACATTATTGATTTTTCTTTATATATTTTATAAAAATAAATTCCCATGATTAATTTCTATATGTGGAAATAGGATTATGATAAATTTTAGCTATCCTTATTTTATTTTAAAAAAAGGTAATTTAAATTTATTTTGAAATTGATTTATTTATTTCTTTTCAAAGAATTTTTTTCATAAAATGGTTTAGACAAATATTCAAATGGGAAACTATGGTTTCTTAGGTGGAAGGTATAGTAATAGCCCACATATATTGATAATGTCAGGGGGTTCAATCATGGGGTGTTTTTCTTCTCACTAGGACTATTATTCTGGGGAACTATTAGACAGTATTAGAAGTATCACATTTATGGGTGTCCCTATTATCTCTATATTTTATGCATATATAATCCGACTTGATGTGTGTGGTTTTCTATGTCTATGTATAATTTTCCAAGCATGCATATACTGTAGTGATCCTCGGCATAATGTTACATATTCTTTGTGTTGTACTTTTTTAGATTGTACAACAATGGATTTTTTATGATGAGTGATAAATGATTTCATTTTATTTGAATTCTTTTAGGTATATTATTTTATTTAGAAAAATTTTAACCATGTTATTTTGAACAATCAAAAATAGATATTTTTTTATAATGCTTCCGAACTAAAAGATATGTTAAATTCATTGTCATAACTTTTTATTTTCTCTTTTAATTATTTTCAGATTATTTTACATATACATGATATAGAACACTTGGGTGCGATCCTACTAAGACTTTATAGATCACACCATATGCACCCCTTTTACAGTTTATATACCATGTTAAATCATTTAATGCTGGAATAAGAAATTCCCTATAGTGAGGCTGTTAGGTTTTTTTGAACTGAATATGGGTATATGGTGGTGTGATACTTGTAATTTTCCAATGATATCTCATCGAGTAGCTTTCTGGTTTTAGTTGTCATGGATGTAGGACTACTATATTGGAAATAATCAGATAATTTTTAGCTTATCATTTTCTATTTCCATTCTGATATAACATATTTTTCATGTGTATTATTTAGGTGTTTCTTCATATTGTCTATAAATATTCCTTGTTTTCTACATATGATTTTTTGAAATCAATACCTTTAGGTTTTTTTATTATTCGTTTCTAGTCACCAACTTATGGATATTGGGAATTACCTTTTGGTATGTTAATTTTCAGGTTGGGTATAATTATAAAATGGTATCCAGGCTAGGTTCAATAGAATTTGGTATCAGAGGTTGGATGATTTTTTTAAAACATTTTTTAATGATCTGTTTTTATATTGTAGATATGATTTTTTGTTGATGAAAAGTATTTTTTAGTATGTTATTGACTAGATCTTCCTATTTAATATACTAAATTTTCCATGGAATGTTGGGATGTGTGTCTCCTGTTTTTATTTATTGATCATAATTTCAATTTTTTTACTTACAATTTTCCTTTTTAAGAGGATATTGTCCAATTTTATGGTGATTTATTATATTTGATTGTGAAAGATTATTCCTATGAGATGTCATCATTTGGTTCTTCTTGATATTACAGCGGATTTTCCTCAAGAAAATTCACCTCTACATCCGAATCTTGTTGACACTATCGAGTGGGTATTTTGTGTTTTGGACCAAAACATACCATTAGTCCAAAATCCAATAGCTAGGGTTTTATCAAGTATATGGGGAAAAAAGTGATCAATTGAAGGAATTAATACATTAAAATTAACTATCTATTCTTGGTAAGAATGAACATAAATAGGTGGAGTACTAGGTAGATAAGATCGATCATATCTTTGATTTCTGGGATTAACCTAAGAGTATCAAGGTGATGTTTTTTATGTTCAAGCATGAGGTTACCAACAATTGATGGTGGGATTCCATGATATAGGTGGATATATATGTGGTATTGGATTTGATGGGATCCAAGACTCTCTTATTCTAGTTTTTTTTATCTTGATTCAAATGGTGGAAAATCCTCTAAAGTGCCTCTCCATGATGCAGATAGAGTGTTCAGTGTTAGAGTACACTAATCATTTTGTTGATCTAGTTCATTTTTCTCAATAAGTGGTAATGAATGACTAGAAGAAGGCCTCAAAGTACCTATAGGGTTTTTTATTGGATATTTGATCTTAGATATTTATATTGAATATTTGGACATATGCAGATATAGTAGATTGAGAAATAATGGTATAGAGAAATATGGAAGGTAAGTATAGTTATTATTCACTTATATTCAACCAATTGGTTGTTTCAGTGTAGCATAAGGGAAAATAGTAAGTGGCATGATCATCATAACAGTGGTGGAGGCGGTTCTCAGTGGAAGACCTCTACTTTATTTTCAAATAGATCTAGTAGACCCATGAAATTCTATCAGTGTGGAATGGTTGAGCACACCCATTATTCTTTTTTTACACCTATGAAGTTGCGAAATTTTTATAGGACTCAATTTCATCTAAAACATTTCTATCAGCTTATGTTAACACATCATTATGATTAGGGATTGTTGACTCAAAAGGATAATGTGGAGTAGTCAGATGCTTTAAGGACTATAGGGATCTAGAAATATTCCTCAATAGTGATGAATCATCATGCAGGAGATGATTTCTTGGTAGAGGTAGATGTCGATTCAATTTCAGTGAGAGGTATTACCATTATTGTATCTTCATTAGAAATTAATTTATTTGATACGTTTGTTTCCCCTTCAATTATATCTGGACGTTTTGATGATATGATTAAACATCCAATGATTCTAATTTTATATTATAATGTTTATTAGACACATATTGGGAGGAGTAAATAATTGGGGTTTCTATGTCTTTATTGTTCTCTATTGATAGAAGATGTAGAGTTAGTATGTGATTATCTTATTCCTGAATTGTATTTGTTTGATGTCATCCTCAATTTAGATTGGCTAGTTTATAATCATGATTACTTTGATTCTTATCATAATTGTGTAACATTTTTATTGGTCAATGTTAGATATTTGGTGGGAATGTGCATTCCTAGGTCTGGCCTTGGAGGGACATCACACCCATCACTCAGGGGATTATTTTCAATTATAGCAGTTGATCCTAATGAAATTTCTTCTTTTGTGGATATTCTCACTGTTATTCAGGATATTCCTGATTCGTTATTAGATAATTTCTTATCTAATACTCTAGAGAGGTTTTTATAGTTTATAATTGACCTAGTTCCATGTATAAACGATTTTTTGATTCCATCTTATCGTATGGAACCGGTATATCCAAAAGAGATCAATATTTGGTTTGAAGACCTGATAGAGAATGGTTTGTTCTCCCTAGTGTTTGACCTTGGGTAGCCTAGATGCCATTTTCTAATAAGGAAGGAAGTTCACTCTAATATTTCATGGAATGTTTGGTGTCCAATAAGGTAATTGTTAACAATATGCATCTTTTTTACTATGTGATTAATTTTTTGGACAATTAAAAGTGGGAAAAGTGGTTTTGGAAGATTGATCATCTATTGATTTATCATTAGCTTAGTGTTTGAGAATCTGATATACCAAATATGAATTTTAGGGGAAGGTTTGGAAATTAGGAATATATTGTGATTATATTTGGTCTAAATATTAATTTATCAGTTTTTATAACTTTGGGTAATCACACATTCCATGAGAAAATCTGTACTTTTTTTATAGTGTTTGTGGATTATATTTTGGTTTGTTCATGATTTGAGCATGATAAAGAGCAGTATTTGAGTTTTTTTCTAGAAATTAGGAATACATTATGTTTATATGGAAATATTTTAGGGTTTAATTTCTAAATTCAAGAAGTGATGTTCTTAGGGATTGTGAATAAAGAGAATAGAATATCAGTTGATCTTAATAACGTGAATTATTTTTTTAATGGTTTTATCCCTATAACTTCATTGAGATTAAAGGATTCCATAGTCATATAAGATAATATCAATAATTTTTCATGGATTAATCACTGTTGGGAACACTAGTGAGTTCGGTTACCCAGAATGGGATAAAATTAATATATGGATGAAATGTTTCCATATTTTTTTTTATGATCTTCAAGAACTTACGAAATTAGCTCATATTTTGATTTTACCTTAGCCCGATAAGGGGTTTGTTATTTCATATGATTCCTATAGTAATGGTCTTGGTTTCCTCCTAATGTTGGATGACCATTAGGTGTCTTACATATCTCACCATATTTGAAAACATGATAAGAATTACCCCACTAATGATTTAGAGGTTATTGTAGTTATGCATACACATAAATGTTGGAGGAAATATCTTTTTTGGGATAGGTTTGTGGAATTTTATAATGAAAATATTCTATGATATATCCTTTTTCAAAAAGACATGAATTTTGGATAGAGGTGGATGATGTAATACCTTCAAAAGGGTGACATCAACATTGACTACACCCTGGGTAAGGGGAGTGTCTTTATATATTATCTCAGCAAGAATGTACCATCACAAGCTATTCATGAATTGAAGTAAGAGAGAAACCTTATTGGGATTATCTCTTAGATAAACATGCATTCTTTATAGGATGTTTTAGTGGTGGTTTTGACTAGTTTTCATTTATATTAATATCTTTTTTAGTCTATTCTACATGGTCAGAAGTAGGATGATGAGTTCATGGTAATTTATGAAAGATTATATAATGGGAAGATAATTTTTGGGTTTTCCTTCACTTCATATGGATTTCTCCAATTTGGGGATCAGTTTGTAGTCCCAACATCTATGAGGACCATAATTTTATTTAACTTTCATAGATTTTTTTGGGCCATTAATCTAGAAACTATGAATATGTACTATAAAATGATATGATAATTTAGGTTTCTTGGTATGAACAATGACATTATAGACTATGTGTCCCATTGGTAGACCTGTGAATAGAAAAAGAAAGACTTTCTAAAACCATATGGTTATCTTCAGCCACTAATAGTTTTGATAAGGAAATGGGGAATTTTTTCGTTGGATTTTCTCTTGGATTAAAATATACTTCTTGAAGGATTAATTCTATCTTTTTGGGGGTTGATTGGTTAAAAAAGTCAATGCACTCCATTCTGACTAGAGAAACCAATAATGTTAAAGAGTTTGGTAATATGTTTGTGTAATATATTTTAATATTTCAAAGAGTTCCATCTAATATTTTTTTAGGCCGGGATCCTCAGTTTACCTCATGGTTCCTGAAAGAGTCTCCCTAGGGAAATGGGGACACAGTTCATGTTTAATATGACTTTTCTTCCCTATAAAAAAGACCATATAGATTTTGTTTTTCAAATCTAGGAGGATATTGTCCATTTTAATTAGTTGGATTTTGAGGAATCATGTGATTACCATCTTGGAGTGGATGATTTTTTTTATAAATATAGTTATCAGCTGTTGATCAGAATGGATCCCTTTGATAATCTGAATGGTCACCCATATAGATCAACTCTTTGTTGGGAAGAGGTGGTTGTGACCTCTTTGGTTAGACCGAGTCTCCATAGGGATTTGTCATGGAGGATTAAGTATATATGTCACCTTATGGTTAATGTGTAGATTTGACATAAATTATATGTGGATCAATGGAATTTTCCTTTTGAATTTTACGTTAGTAACCAGGTTTTCTTGAATGTTTCTTCTTGGTTGTGTAATTATTGTATTGTAAAACATGGAATGTTGGATCCGAGATATGATTAATGATTTTAGGTCACTGAGAATATTTGTATATTTTTCATCAATTTCCATTTATGGTTTAGTTGATGGGTATTCATGATGTTTTCTAGATATTGAATCTTAAGAAAATCAACTTTTTCCCTCAAATGTTTTTAATTTGGAAGAGATCATGTTGATTCTAGTAATTTCTATTGAGAAGTATCCAATGTAGATCATTGAAACACAAGTTAGTGTAATCTATAGGAACTCAATTTTTTTTGTCTTAGTTTTATAGGGACATGAATTAGATTCTCAAATGACTTTGGAGGATGAATTTTTGATGACAGATTAGTGGCTAATCTATTTCGAGACATTGTTCTTCCACACAAATTCATGGGAAAATGTCTTACAGTGGGGTGTTTGTATCATCTTGTTACCTTATTACTTTTATTTATATTGTATATTTTCATTTGCATCTTTATATGGGTGTGTCTTTATACTCTTGAGGGTGTAGAGAGTTTCCTAGATAACACCACCTAACATTTGTGGAGTTATGTTTTCTTGAATTCATAGATTCTATGTATAAATGTGTTAATGGATTTGTGGGGATAATCCTGAGATCAGATAACACTAGTGTTGGTTTTGTATTTTGATTACAATATATACTATTTTCTATATGTTCAGTTATTTCACATCAAGAAATGATTACATGTTATCAATATTTTACACACTATGAAAATTGTCGACATCTTCTTTTGTATTCTAAGGAAATATTTTGATTTTTTTTAGTATGAAAATCATAAAAGTAATGGATTATTTAAACATTATAAAATTTTTGGAATCGGTAATTCAATATATGGTGACATGTTTTTTAGTGGGGCTTTTAATTGGGAATTACATGACTTGGAAGGGTTTAAACGATGTGTCTTGATCGGGTTAAGTTAGTTTCATAGTGCTGAATATATGATTTTATTTCTTATTCATATACATTTTCTTCCATATCAACATAAAATATCTCCCTTGTAGTTTCTCATACTACCTCTCATTTTGGAATTATTCATTATTTAGTTGATCATCATGGTAGTTTTGTTTCATCTATCTGGGTAAGTAATCTATATATTTCATCATTTCACATGATCATAACAACACTGTTTCTCTACGTTTTTAGATATTTTTATCTTTTGGTGTTTTTACTCCAACATCCTTCATGTTATATTCTTCCATGGGATGACCCTTTATTGGTTGTGGTCTAATAGGTATGTCTTCTTTGAGGTTTGTAGTGATTTTTCCTCTCTACGAACCTTTTTTTAGGATGAATTTATTATGAGATGTGAAGATTTGTTATGGGCCTGTGTTTTAACTTTTCCTCCACCCATATTGGTGGATCTAGTAATGGGTTTCTGGGACATGAGATTAAGATAGGTGGTTCTATCTCCAGAATATGATTCATGATATATATTCCATCTTTTTTTTGTTTTTTTTTAAACATAATTGGCATGACTAATGTGTGTGTTTGGAAACTGGTTTTTGATAAAAGAAGGTTCCCCCATTTTTTTGGAAAAATAAAAAGTATTTTTATTTCATTTTGAAATGGTTTTATTAAATAATTTTGAAATAATGTTTTTGATAAAACATTTTGATAATGTGGAACATTGGTTATCCTTGGTTACATAGATGTATGATGTAGTAATATGACATGTCCATTGATACTATCATTTGGTACACTCATGGGGAGTTCCTATTCTCCCTAGTCATGTTGTTCTAGGGACATGTTAGACATTTATGGGATGTTTACTTTCTAGGTCTTCCATATTCTCTCTATATTCAAATCATATATTAATAGATATGATGTGTGTGATTTTCTTTGTCTGTGTATGATTTTTCTAACTAGAACTTCTTGTTCTGATACTTGGCGTAATGTTACATATTACATTTCTTTTAATATTTATGGTTTTACTAATATGGATTTTATATGATATATGATATATGGATTGATTTTATATGAATTAATTGGTAAATATGAAATTATTTCAAACTGTTTTACCTACTTATTTGGAACTATGAAAAAAAAGAGAAATATTATTCGCTGATTTTGATATTAATTTTTTTTTACTTGAATGTAATCCGATATTTTATTTAATGATGATAATGTTCATATTTCTTTATCATGATTCTATATCGAACACTAGTTTGGATCTTACTGATCTTTTTTATCTCACACCCTATGCCCATATTTAGTGGTGTGTTTTCAATGTTATATCTTTTGATGTACGGAATAACACAACATCATTGTAATGAAACAATGTTTCAGTCATATATGACTAGATATATGGTGATTAAATGGAAGTATTTTTCCTACACTATTACATGTCATATCAGATTTTTTTTATTTTTCCTTAGATACAGGACTTGTATCTGGAAGATTGTTAAATACTTCATAGTTTGTTTACTTCTGTTGTTTCCTTTTTTCTACGACATATATTTTTGATTAATCCTTCCAATTTCTTTCCCATAATATATATATATATATATAATTATTTAATATATAGGTTGGAAAAAATATATCCCTATGGTTGTTTTTTATACCTCAGTGTTATTCACCAACCTGCGGGGATCAGGAACACCATTCAAGGATTTGACAATTCCGGTCGAGTACCAGTATGAGAGTGTATCTGATTCGGGGGTTTTTTCACAAAACCACTTAATAAAATGGTTCACCTGGTTAAAATTGAATTTAAAAAACCATTATAGAATATTAAATGTTAATTTAAACCAAAATTATAAAATCATGAAATGAAAGAAAATAGATTTTTGACCAAAGAGAGAAATAATTTCAATTTCCGTAAAATTATATTTTTTTGTTCTATTGAGTACATAGAGAGTAGAAATGATAGTAAAACCTATATTATGTCAATATTAATATATTATGAGAGAACACATGAGTTTCTTCATAGTTAGATCATAATATTTCATCATCAGATACTTAATCGTAAATAATCCCAGTAACAATTATATTGTGTTGTCAAACATTTACCAATTTGGTAACTAAAGAATAAAATTCCAAATGAATGAAATAAAACTATAAGTTTATTTATATCAAATAATATTATAGTTAAAATTCATATAATAAATGAATGTGAAGAATATACTCTACAAAAATGAAATAGGTGGTGAATATGGCATGTGTGTCACATAAAATAAAAATGAGAAAAAAATATTTTTCCTTATGTCTTCATATCATTGGTACATGTTTTGTAGACATTTATAATAAATTGTTGTTTATTATAATATAATTATATAACTATAGACATATATATTATTCCATATAGGGTTTACATATGACTTTTTTACTTATTTCTTTATAATTATTTTTTACAATAACGTTTTGGGTACAAAATGCATTGTTTATCATGTATGTTTTGGTTTGGTATTTTCAATAATTTTACATTGATCATGGTTCCATTATGTATAGAATTATTACCATGATATAAATATTATATTTATTCATTATATTTTTAATATCACTCCATTAATGTTAGAGATATAAAATGAATTACATTGTCCATGGAGATGAAATGTCGTACTTACGCATTAACATTATTTCTATTTTCATGATAGATAGAAAAAATAAAGTTACAAAATTAATCATATTTATGGTATAATTTTTAAATTAATTATTTAAAATATATTCATTAAATATATACTCACGTCCATTCATTTTCAAATAAAAAGAAAAAACATATCTCATTCCTTTATGGACGCAGTTGTAGACATGTACGCATGAGTGATGTTATCATTTCCCAATGGATTAGAAGGATAGAATGTAAATGTGATATTATAACATAATATTTATAATAATTTCATAAATATTACATAGAATCAATATATCAATCATTATCTATATCTGTAATAGTTTGTGATAGAAAATGAATTTCATCGGTTCCTGAGGAGGTAGTCCACCATACACATGATCGATGGTTTCATTTCCCTATTAATGGAATATGAGAGAGATATAGGGAATAAAATTAAAATATAAACATCTCAGTGTATGTGAGATACTTATGTTATTATATCATAATGGTTCAATATTATTTTATAGAGTTATAGAATGAAATAAAAATGAAAACACAATATTAAGGATCATATATCTTCTTTAGAGAACTCACTTAGATTTACACATATGGCCATCCCGAGGGGTTAAATAAGAAAAAAATGGATTCCAATATTTTTACAAGGCAATTAAAGATTGTTTTGGATTGGTTAATGGCTATACCAATGGACTTGGACATGTTTGTATGAGATGAGAGTTATTCCCTTTTATAAACAGGCGAGAGGACACACTAGGGATTTTTGATTAAAAAGATGTACCCACATTTTAATTATACTAAAATGTAGAAAAATGGATCATTATCAAGAATATAATGATATAAGGTCTAAATATGTCTATAAAATGGAATTTAGAAAATTATATAGGTCATTTAACACATATGATTTTAGTTTAACCTCTTATAAACTCATTTTAACCTTAACAGTGATAATAAATTCATACTACTTTTACTATTAATTTTGTGAATTTTTTTTAAATCGTTATATAATGTATATTATTAAGATTCATAATATGTAATCCATTTTTAAAAATTCAATTCACATATTTGGATAAATTTAATTGAAAATTAAACACACAATTGTGACGAATGAGCCATTTTTTCCTAGAGAAAAGATTCATTAGTATATAGAGTTTTAATACCAAAATTCAATATTTAATTGATTCCAATGAATTAAATTACATTAATTAATATATGGTTGAACAAAATTTAAATTTTATATTTATATTTGAATAAAATGGTTATTAATATTATTTAAATTAATCGGAATTTTTGTGTAAAAAATATTTTCGTTAAAATTCATTGAAAAATAAATATTTACCAGAATTCTAAAAAAAATATCTCAATGATATTATTAAAATGTAGATTTTAGAGATGTTTTTTATAATGTATTTTTTTAATAAAATTGTAAAAAATTACTGTTATTGTTTTTTCACATTAAAAAAGGAAATCATTTGTTGGGATCATAGTATTTTCAAAACATATAATGAAATCACTAAAAATCATCTAATTTATATCAATATTATTTATTTATATAAATCCATTACAGATAATTTTAAAATATGATTATTATTATTCATTATAAAATTATTAATGGATAGGTAATAAATTTAATATTTAAATAATAATATTAATAATATATTGTGGTTTGTTAAAATATTGTGTTGCATGTAACACAAGCAATTAATGAAGTTTAATTTATTGGAAAAAAATAATGTTGGTAAAAATTATGGGTTGTTGGAACCAAAGATTTTATTTGATGGAAACAGAGTCTAGTTTGGGTATATTTTCAAACCACACTTTTTTCAATAGATATTTTTTAAGCAAAGTGATATTATAGTAAAATATGTCTACAATGTTGAAGGTGGCGTTGTTTCCTAGTGTGGACAATTTTTTGGGGATAAAATATGGATGAAGGGGAATGATTTTAAAAATGTGGTTTTCTAGGATTGAGTCTTCTAATATATGGTAATGTCTATAGTTTATGGAATAATGGTTTTTTTAATGTGTGAGCTTCGCAAAGTGTTAGCTTCGCGATGATGAAGCGAATCAATATTGTGTGATAGAAAGATGGGGTTCTTCGTGACTATGAAAATGTTCGTGAATGGGTGATGGGTGAGAGTAAATAATAACGAGTATAATAAGATTTTTGAATGCGATAATTTTCACTTCATATTTTCTAATAGAGTATATTTATGAGAATTATTTAAGAGGTTCATGTAAAGAGTGAGGAGAACTTGGGATCATCACGAAGGGTTGTGCCTATAAATGTCAGCCACACCCTCTTCATTACACATGATGAATTTTAAAGAAAATAATGAATCAACCTTAATTTATGATTTAAATGAGATCCATTAATCAATAATTATTTTCAATATTGGGAATTACGAAATTATTTTTTATGTATTAAATAATTCATATTTTGTTGAGTTGTGGGAGTTCTGAAAAGACAGAGTATTTCACAATGACATAGTCTTCTGCGAAGGTTGTGATATTACAAAAGGAAGTTTATTCCATGAAGGATATGAAAATTGAGAAGGTATCATGATTTGATAAGGATTTGAGAATCATGATGGAAGGGAGCTTCATAAAGGTGTGTTGGGTTTCTAGTGCTGGAATTTCTATGAAGCATAATAGGGGGTTTGTGAAGACTGAGAGCATTGTGAACCATAGTGTTGAGTATCTAGTTTATGTGAATAGTTATTTCTAGTGCATCAACTCAAGACATCATTGAATGCATGGTATCATTCTAATGGGGTAAAATACATAAATTCCAATCTACTAATGCAACATTCAAGTCGTTAGACTCAGTTTTGAATTACCCAAAGTAGTGAGCTAGGGGGAGTTGATGAAGTATTCTTGGGGAGGTACTGTTTTATCCCTAAGATATTGTAAAGTAAATTTTACTGGAACTTAATTAATATGTATGAATTTTTTTTCCCACATAAAATAATTTATATTACTGAATTTAGATACGATCAACACACTTTCAGTGTATTCTCATTGGACTAGCCTTTAGTGGTGAACCAAATAAAATAGTTGTGTTGTCTCTCTCCATGTGATTGTTTAATAACTACAATATTCCAATATTAATTTATTTAAATGTTTCTAAAAATTTGGTAAAAATATATGTTTTTTTTAATAAATAATGTTCACACTAATTTACCCATCCCCTCTCAGGGTGTTCTAAGTATTCATATGTTTTATCATAGGTAACTGGTTATTGGTTTTAAATCATACCACCTATTTTTTCTAGGATTCAATGAATTTTAGTGGAGTTACATTTTTTGATGGAAGAAACATTCATATTTGGAAAAATATAATGAGATCTCTTCTAAGAACACTTGGGATGAAATTTTATTTTGAAACTACTCAAGAGATTTAGGTCACTGATGCGACAAGTCTTGCTTATACTAAAACAAAAAGGAAAATTCTTGCTATATATGTTGAAGAAAAAAATTATCTTACTAAAAAACATGATATTTCCAGATAAATTGATTATAAAGGAGAATAAATTATTTCTATTTTTTAAAAACAATTCAAAATTGGAAAAATGAGATTTTATGTCAATATTTTGTTGGCATGTTTTAATTATGGTAAATTAAAAAACATTTCCTCTCAATGCCTATGTAAATTTTATGATGTATAATGTGAAGAAGATATCATTTATAATACTCATAAGAGGTTATATAATAATGGAGACTATAAATTAGTAAACAATCTTTATAGAAATATATTTTTATTTAAAGAAGAAAAAGATGATAATAGCTTTTTAGAGGATGTAGAACCATAGTTTAAATATGAACTTGAAGAGTCCATGATGGCTACAAATAAAAATGAAATGCATTAAAAAGATGAATATTATCAATTTATTTGATTTTTTGATCTCAAAGTGTAAATTTAGGGTGATATTTATGAGTGTGAAAATCAGTGAAATATAAACCTAAAGATTATAGTTTTGTGGAATGAGTTATAAGAGTATGTTAATTGGTATGAAGTATAACATGATCAACTATAAGTAGAGGTATAATAACATGGTGAAACACTTTAAATCACGGTAGTTGTTTTTGAATTCAAATTCAAGAATGGTGAATAAGAAAATGTCATTGATGAAAATACATCAATATTGGAGGATAACGCTATGATAATTGAAGGATATGGAAAATAAGTAGTTACTCTAAGGAGTAAACTAGAAACCCAATACAAATAAGGGAAACAAAAAATAAATAGTTTTTTGGAATATATGTGGAAACATAGATGCTATAAAGAGATAAAAGTGGTACTAAAGGAGTAGATAATTCCTTGAATAATCATATATCTAAAATTATGTGAGATGTGGAATTAGATGTGATGTAGAAACATCAAAGGCTATAAAAAGGATGAGCCAAAATAAAGGGAATAAAAAATTTGGACATATCATAAAGGCACATGATGTCCTAAAAATAATTCTTCAAATAAAAAAACACTGATATAAATTATCTTAATGTATCTAGAGGTGATCCTTGGTAAAATAACTTTTCAAAGAAAGTGTACATGAGGAGGAATGAAAGTGAAAATAAATTTCCTCTTTATAAATTTAAATTATGTTGGTTTATGGGACATACCATGTAATACAATGAAGGGGAAAAGATCTATCTGAAAGTAGAATAACTCAGAAGTCATAATAGTATATTAAAACCACATAATTCATCATAGAGAAGAAATGGTGTATATTGATATTGTTTTCACTATTATAACTATGGTCATAAACTGATTCTTTATAGGGAGAGTAAAAGTTGAAACAATACCAATAAAACAGAGAGATAAGTCAATACATGTAGTCTGAGTAGTGTAACTTTTCAATATATGTATTCTAATATGGAAGAAGAATATTATTATGATGAAACCATTCATATAGAAAAGATAATTTAAAGGCCATCCATTTCATCGACTCAATAAATTATCTTATGGAAGAAAAAGGAGAATATCGAGAAATCCAATATTACAGAAATACCCTCAATGGTGCAATGAAATGTAAAACATTGATTCTTGATAGTGGATGATCATCCCACATGATAGGAATAAATTATTTTTTTAATAATTTTAAGAAAACAATTGATATAATAGTGATATTCAGAAACGATGGTGCTTCAATGATCAAATGTTGTGAAAATATAGAAAATAAAATAACAATCATGGGAAATATGAAGTTATCTAGGTTAACAGTCTACATCAAAATCACCTGAGTGTGAGTAAACTATATTCCTTAGGAATGATAGTGAAATTTTATTATAAGTGTTAAAAATAAAAGGAAATAATGGTAATTATCTCATTAAAAGCTTCTGAATAGATGGAAACTTATACCAGTTTGATAGTAAAGAGAACACATGTTACATAATAGTTGAAGAAAAAAATTGCCTTCCGTGGTAGATGTTGAGTCACATTATCCAACAATGCATAGAAAATATATCTAATATTAATATTGTTGTTATATTACTGATCTAAAGTTTGATTGATAGAATAAAGATAATACAGGAATGTGAGGGAAGATGATCAGAAGTTCGTATTAGATAAATAACAATGGGTATCAAATCATATTGATCTCATCCACACAAACATATGTGGTCCAATGAATGTGGATGGAATATTTAGAGATATTTTATTGATTATATTTATTTGTGATTTTTAGATAATGGATTGTTTCATGTTTATTCATTGGAAATTATAAGTGCTTGATTGAATTTAGGGCTATCACCAAAGTCCAGAAAATGAATTTTGAAATTCAATAAAGATCATATGATATGATAATTGAAGGGAATATTCATCCACTAAATAAATATATTACCTCAAAAAACATGGGATAAATCATGAGGTGTCTATAGTTAGAAAACCAAAATATAATGAGTTATTTGAATGTTAAAATAGATAGGTTAAAAATATGGTTAGAACTATGATGATAGATATCATTATTTCCTATTATTACTGGAATGATATCGTTCATGTAGTAATGTGAACTAAAAATAGAATAGGGATTTTCATTTGAGATACTAATACACCATATTATATATGGTATGGAGAGATTCCCTCTATGTTATATTTTCATATTTATTGATGTAAATGTTTCAGCCAAAATAATGATTTTAATCAAAAAAAATATGGTGACGTAGTAGATTATGGAATATTCCTTCAATACTCAATTATGATTAGTGTATACAAATGTTATAATAATCAGCTTAGAAATATTTTACAAATCAATGATGAAAATAGGATTGAGGATAAACCCATAAATATCTCAATGATATAATATATTGATATAACTGAAGATGAAGATAAAATTGGGAAAGGGGTAGATTGAAATGATGAAATAGCGGTATTCATGGAAACATTCATGGATCATAACAAGAAGATGATTCAAATGAAAAATCAAAATAGGTAACCATTTCTAAAAAAAATCTTCAGAAACTCGTAGGGGAAACAGATGAGAATAAACTAATCAGTCCAACATCATTGGGAATTTTACTGCACCTACATAGGAATGGAGAATGAGTAGTGAAGTTCATTCTACCTTTTTATCAATTTTTTAGCCAACCTAGTTTGAAGATGAAATAAAAAAATGAATAATGTTTTACAACCATGAAGGAATAACTGGATTGGATTTATAATAACCGTACGTGGGTTCTGATTAGGAGACTCGAATTCATAATTTTATTGGAAGAAATTCAATTTTTATAATAAAAAAAATTATGATCATGGAAAGGTGAATAGAAACATGGAACACTTGGTGTGTAACTACTATGAAAATATTGAATGAATTGATGTTAATGACATTTTTTATCATTTATCGAGATCAAGGTTTATCAGGATATCCCTTTACATGTAAGTTCAATGAGTATAAAATGTCTATCATACGAAATTCAAAAAATTATTCTTAATTGGATTTCTTGAAGAAAATGTATACATTGTACAACATGTGGGATATCTATCTAGAAATTATGAGACTATGGTTTGTAGATTAAAAAAGGATCATTATGGTTTGATGTAAGTTCCATGAGCAACATATTCATGACTTGATTAATATCTCAAAAAGAAATTTTTTAAAAGAAGATGTTTTGAACATATTCTCTATGTGAAGAATTATCAGAAAGATCAATTTATTATTTTCTTGTATGTTTATGATATTATTTTTTGTATAATAATGTAGGTATTAGTAGAATAATATCATTTCTACATCAAATATTAATTTAAAATGACTATGATTAGTGAAGTCAATTACTATTTTGTGCTGATGGTTGTTCAAAATAATGATTATACCTTTATTTCTCATGGAAAATATGAAAAAGAGATAATAAATAAGTTTAACAAAAATGAATCCAAGCCAATGTCATCTCTTATTGTGGCTGCTAAAAACCTTGAAAGCATGAGGATGGTCCATCTGTGGACCCACATTATATAGGGAATTCATTATAAGGTTATTATAGATTTCTATAACAAAGACATATATCGTTTTTAAAACAATATTAGTAGATATCTTTTAATTTAATTTGAAGGAAGATAATTTCCTAGTTAAATGAAACTTGAGGTATATTCAAGGTACTTAGATTTTTTTCTTAATCATTATATAAGGAATAAATAATGACTTTTAATCATTTTTTTTCCTTACTTGACTAGATAGGTTATGGATATAAAGTTCATGAGTGGTGGATAGTTCTTCATTAGAAAAAAATGTATAGGTTGGTTGAGAATTAAATAGGAATGAAATTATCTTATAATAAATGAAAGAGAGTGTATCTCTACTAAAAATTCATGAATTCATCTACAATTAATGAAGAAACAACTTATTGATATTGGTGATTATGTGAAACAACAAATGGTGATTCGCTATAACAATAAGAGAATGATTGATATTATGAAGAATCCAGTTCATCACCCTTATACCAAACATATTGAGATCAGATGTCACATCAATAAAAAACAATTCAAACATGGTGTGATTAAAATGGGGCATCATTGAATTGATTAAAATTTGGATGAAATATTGATATTGTCGTTGGATGTAACAATGTTCACGAAACATCATTTGATCCTCAATGTTCATCCACATCTCATTTCCTAAGGAGGATAATGTTTTTCCCCTCAATCCATTTCTGTTAAGTATTTCAATTTTTTTTAATTTGATATCGGTTTATTTTTTTGATATGATCTAGGGTAGTTTTTTGTGAATTATAAGTAAAAATATAGGTTCTTTGGGTTTATTTTCAAAAGGGGGGATGGGGGAAATTAAATGATTATTATTTTTAATGATTGGATGGTGGTATGAAATTATCATTTCCCACCTTATTTACATTGATATTTTCTTAGGTAGACATATATTGATATATGAGTTATTTCAAGTCTATCAGGTTCTTGTTTAATGATTGTTCTTTAATAAAATTATCTACAGATTTTAAGGAAACCAAAAGGATATGATTTTTGGAATCATGGAATTTCATATATGGAAACAATGTCTAGTTTGTGTTTTTTTCAAATCCACATAGGTTTGATTAGGGAGTTTACATGTCACGATATCAAACAGTACAATATGGATACATTGTCGAAGGTTGAATCATTTCCTTGTCTTTGAAAAAAAACGTATCTCAATATCCAGAAGAAGAATGAGGCTTCATCAAAGGTTGTTTTCTAGGATTGATTCGTCTAAAATATGGAAAAGGAATGAGTTTCCTAATGTTTGGGTTTTGTGAAGGTTGAGCTTCATGGTGATGTGTATCATCATGAACAAGCATCATAACCCTGGGATAGAATTATTTTTTTATTTGAAACTATGTTAATGTTTTCAAATGCATGATGTGATGATGGTAAATCATCGAGGCAATGATAAGATTCATAAAAAGGTTAAATTTCACGAGTGATTCACGAATAGTGTAGATTCATGAGCATGACCGTAGAGGTTAATTAAAAGGAAACTGGGAATGTGGGAACTTCATAAAGGGTTCTTTCTATAGATATATGGCCACACCCAATTCATTTCACATGAAGTGTTTTGGAGAAAGGGATGAATCACTCTAAAGTTTTAAAGCCATAGAGAATTGTGAATCTGGAATTCTGTGTGATCTTGCACATTGTGAAAAGACTAGTTATGTATTCAATGATGATAATTATTTTGAGTTATGGGATTTTCATGAAGACATGGAGTTTCTAACAGAAATATTTTCATGCGTAGTAAGTTAACTCCATGAAGAAATTTTATTCCATGAAGATTGTGATATTCAAGAAGGAATTTTTCTCTGGGATGGTTGTGAGATTCATGATGACATTATGTCTGTGAAGTTTTTTTTATTCGTGAGTGATGGAATTTCATTGAAACATATAGGGGTTTCAGGCAGGTTAGGAGATTCATGAATATTAGGGTTGAAAATCAGGTTTATGTGAAAATTTCTTTCTAATTCATCAACTATAGAAAATTGGGAAAGTAATGTATCGTTATAGTTATGGAGAATAAATTTAATTCCATCATACGAAATCAAAATTCATGTCATTAAACTGGGTAATACATTACCCAAATAATTTAGGAATGGGGAGTCTATAGAATTGTTCTTAGGGAGATAATTTGATTTCCAAAAAATATTATAAGAAGTATTCCTGGAAAATAGTGACTGTGAGAACATCTATTTTCCACGAACAATATTTAAGATTATTGGATTTAGTTACAAAAGAAAAATTGTTGGATTTTTTTTATTTGGATTGTCCCTTAGAGGTAAACTAAGTAAATTTTTTCATTTCTCTGTACATGTGAGTCCTTAATAAGTCCATGATTCCATTATACTGGTTTTACATGTTCCAACCAACAAGGGAAAAAATCCATTATTTTAAAATAAATACCTGACATGATGATTCAAACCTCCCCTCTTAGGGAATTTTAGGTTCTTACAATTGTGTTACACAGATGAATTTTGTGGAATATGTGACCAATATCTATCTATGGTGGAATTACTAAAAAATTAATTGCTTCTATTTATGTATAAAAATTGAACCATGTGAGGTTCACATTATATAAAATGTCATACTATAACATACTACGATAGAGTTATTGAAGGGAAGCGGGTATGTACCAAAATTGAATTCTATAATATTTGTTAACAAAGGTGAATCGATGTTTAAGGTACATTATGTATTTTTAGAATTTGGGGCGAATTAGAGTTTTGGATTATAATTTATATTTTCCACCAAACCTCTATAAAATACATAAAATCTTCCATTTCCTAGTTTTAATAATGTATATTGTACACCAAATGAACATACTCAACACTAATGAAATAGATATGAATCATGAAATATTCTATGTTGATTAGTCTATCCAAATTATTGAAACTATAGTGAATGTATTATGGAATCATTTAACTCAATTTGAAAAATAACATTAGAGTAATCTCAATTTCAAGGAAGCAATATAGGATCCTAAAGAATAAATAAAGATGAATTTCCCACATTTGTTGATGGATTGATGTACACCCCTGATTTCTTGGAAGAAATTATTTAATTGGGAGATTATAAGACCAGTGTTATGAATTTATTAAATAAACACCATGTTTCAATATCATCCAAGTCAAACAAGATATTTGATTACATTATCATACCACAGTACAAAAGACTATAAGGTTATATATAATTAAACAGACACAAAAAAGTTCTCATAAAACATATAAAAAATTGGAAGAACCATAATACAAAATGTTTAATGATCATATTCTAAAAATAATGGAATATATATATGATACATTTCTATCATGAAGAAAAAAAATTGAAATAGACATGAAATAAGAACTATGAAAATGATCTAAATTAAATTATATTTTGTAATGAATTTTATATATAAGGGGTAATATGATCATCATAAGGTCATTTTTACCATTTGAATCTAACAATTATAAATCATACCATTGTAATAATAATTTTACATTTATACATAAATGTGTCTTAATAAATTAGTAAAATCATCTATTAATAAAATAATTATAAATTATTATTCATGTATACTGATTAATAAATAGTAATATAATTAAATACATATATCACATCAATAATGAGTTTTATTAAAATGTGATTTTAAATTTTTTCACTAAACATATGTTTTAAAAATACATAATGATATTTAGAGAAATTTTTTTTACAACTTAAATAAATTTATTTTTATAAAAAGGAATTTAAATTCTAAACTGGTACATTTATGTTATCCAATGGAAATTTTTTCATATTTTACTATGAAGTTTAAATTCTCAATTAAATATTAAAATAAGGTATAAATATTCAGTAATCATATTAACTTCATTATTATATATAAATTATGAAATTATTAATATAATTGAATCCATGAACCAAAATTTTATATTTCAAAAAATTATTTTATTTTATGTTATTTAATTTAATATCCACCCATATAATGAAAATTCAAATGTCAAAAAATGAAAATATGGATTTAAAAATAATCAATTACTAATAAATGTATTTTCCATATATAAAATAATGGATTTTAGAAATAAAAATTATAAATTTAAAAGATCATGCATTTAATTAAAAAATCCATGGTTTAAAACAATTTTTATGATATTGGTTTTTCCTTTATCATAACCACTATTTCTGAGGCCTAAAATCCAAAAATAATAGTCAATTTGTCCTTATTTGTTATAAATACCCAACCATCCACCGATTCCATATCACTCCATAATTAGTGACAACATTTCATCTCCTATATTTCCTCTCAAAAGTCCCTCTACATAGTTCATGAGGTTTTAATAAGTTTGTTATGAAGTGTTGCGATTCTACATCAAAAGGAAAGGGTTCTGGATCATTTCTCTTCCTTTATTTGAATAATCCTTTCAAATTCCTTTTCATTTCAATGTGAAATGCTATTATGCGTAATTTTTATAAATTTATTATTGCATTATCAATGAAATATCAATATTCTATCTCATTAAACCACCTTCATAAGAAATTATTAGACTTAACCATTCCCATAGATATATAAAAAATTATCAAAATCATAATGTATACCATGAATTTTTTGTATTATTAGTGGATTTTTTATATGAGTTATTTTTTTAATTGTATGATTATTTTAATATAGATGGTGGATCCACTATCAGCTCTCATGTGGGTTAAATTATTTTTTTCCCAAGTTCAACGTTTCCATAAACGCATATCAAATTGGAATCTTTTCCAAAATAAAAAATTATATCCTTAATGTGTATCAAATATATGTGAAATTACTTATAGTTTTTATAGGGTATTTTTCATTGATTTCATGTTTCTCCTTCCATTTAAAAATATTATATTCAATGAATTTTGTCTCTTTATATCTTTATAAAATTTAAGTACCCTAAATTATTAATTCATTTAAATTCCTCTAAAATGGAAACATTAAATGAAAATGATAATATCCTATAGTTTCTATGTTTTTGGTGAATATTCACATATATATATTTTTTAAATTCCATCGAATATGGAAATGTTTATATTCAACATATCCACTTTTTAAATATGGATAACTATTGGTAAAAAAACCATGATAATATATTATGTTTCTTAGGGAACATAATGCATTGTAATTACTATACAATTTTATCATGTAATGGATTCAGTTGACTTATTTTGTGATGGGTGGGGTATAAAATTATATATCCCATCGATGCATTGGTAGTTTTCTTGAGACAAACTAGTCTCGGTTCTTGGTGTATTTCTCTTTAATTATGCACAATGTATTAGTTTCTCCCCTAATTGTATCTTTATGATGTCTAAAATTATTCATTCTATCACTATGAAATCGATTATAATTTAATTAGTGATTATTTATTTCAATTTAGATTTTAAACATGAATATATTATTCTTTTTTTGTCACTTATAAAGAATCATTTTGTAATTTATTCCTATTATATTACATTTGTATTTATTAGTTCATGATATATTCAGTTATGTGCTACTCCATATTGAGTATATGATAGAACCCACTTTCATTTTTCTCCATTTCCCTATGAAACCATGGATTTTAATACACATAGCCTCTTGATAAAAAAATTAATCCATAATATTTTATGGGTTTCATATGTAAAACATTACATCTACACTATAATGAAATGTTTATTTATATTCCTATTATTCTAAAACTAATATACTCTTGGAACATATGTATTGTGAACAATGTATTTTGTATTAATGTAATAAAATTACAACTAGATATGGGTTAGTAGAGTTTGGATTATTACACTAATATATACAAGATCATTGTTAAAGAGGTTCATTCCTAGAACATCAGTGCCCAACCATTGGTCTTATTTGGGGAAACATTTCATATAGTTGTGGAGCGGGAGAGTGAATTAGTTAATCAGATGTGGAATATGATTTGATATCCCTAATTATTTTCCATGGAAACAAATGAGTGGAAGTCATTCCCTCAGGAGGGGATCAAATGATTGTGGAGGGAGATTCAGGTAAGATGTAAATTTTTTATTTTTTTTAGGATATTCAATATATATAATTGTATATTTTTGATGTGGATAATTTCATATCATACCCTAATAAGATTTGACTATTGTGTGTCACCAAATACCATAAATAATGTAATGATGATAAGGGAAGGGTAAAGAGATATCCCTAGGTATCATTTTGTGGTATTCTAGATATCTTATAATTAGTCCCATTAGATATTATACCTAACAAGTGTCATGATTTATTTTTTTATTAGTTAAGTAAGGTGATGAAATTGAGATTGATCGAATTGAATAATTGAATAATTTTTATAATTCATCTGTCTAGTAATTCAATACATTGAATGTGTAGCATATATGTTCATCATTCACGTGACATGTACTTATTATTCAAGGAACTCAAAATGTTTCAAATCATAGATATATGATAGTTTTATAATTTATTTTTTATTCAAATAATTACATTGTTCTAGTATTGAATATATAAATATATAATTATCATTATACATATATATTTATTATAGATCATTGATTTAACCAATAAAATGTTGTTTGGATTATTACCCACTCCTTTGTATATTATTGGTGTTATAATAAGTATGTTTTTGGAAAAACAATGTATTTTAATATTATATAGAATATTAATATTTTTTCAAAAAATCATCTTATAAATTTGATAACTATAATTTGATACTGATATCAAATAAATATTTAAGGATGGATTATATATAATATTATATAGAAATTATATATTTCAGAACGTTGTTGGGAATGAAAAATAAAATTATTTGATAAAATACTACATAGGTTCCCCACTATATATAATTGTATAGGAGAAGGTGATGGATTCTTATAGAGATACAATGATGAAAAATTCACTGAGTTTGATTATATGATACAAGCTATGAGTTATGATATTGATTCTTAGATTGGTCCATTCAACTAATGATAAAGTAATTATGTCAAAATCAGTGGAAAAAAATAAAATAAATTAAACATGAATTTATTTTTTAATGTTAGTATAAAATTTATTATTTATCTATTATAGGTTCTATATGTAGCTAGTAAGAAATATTAAGTGTCCATCGGTGATCTGGTTCTTGATGCAACATATGTGTGAGATATATTCTATTAATATTTTTAGGTAATGCTTCATTTTGAAACTATTATCATAGTAGGTTTTATAGTTCTTCTAATTAATTCAGTTTCAATATAGTTATTTCACACATTACTCGTAGGGTCAAACATAATTAAAATAAATTAAATTATCATCAAAACATATGAAATAACTATATAATAATTTTTTACATGTTTGAATGAATCAAATGATAATTTTATGTGCAGTATGATTAGAATAATAAAAAAAATCATCAGAGTAAAAGAAAATTAAAATTAGGTGATGTGTCCAATTTTATGAAATCAAATTTTAATTTTAGTAAATTATAGAAAAATAATCCTCAATTTTTTTTCTGAAATATATGAACAGATGGAAAATCTACCTAATATGTTATATTCTCATATTGGAAATATATATATATATATAAGACATGTTTCTGATGGTCAAATTCAATAAAATGACTTCAAATTACATTGAAATTATAGGATTATAATTATTATTTATTTTTTAGAATATAATAATAGATTGTAGGTCAATTAGACATACAGGGTGCTCAATATGATAGAAAAAATATTTATATGGACTTATATGGATGTATAAATACATTTTATTTTATCAAAATTAAATAAAAAATACCTTGTATTTTGTTAAAATACTAGGAAAATGAAAACTAATTATTTTTTGATAGGTAAGAATGCAATATATGTCAATCCTATTTGTGGTGTGCTTGGAATGAAAAAAATTATTTAACTAAAAGGTGAACTACTTAAAAACTAGGATTGTGTAGTTCTAGGGTTTTATTTAGTGCTAACTAAAAGAACCATTAAGACCCCCTTTCTTAGCACTACAAAAAGCGTTGTTAAAGGGGGTCTTTAACGACACTGTTTTTAGCACTGTTAAAGGGTGTCTTTAACAGTGTTAATAAAACACGCTTAAACATGGCACATTATCAGTGCTTATAAAAAACACTGTAAAAGTCCCCCCCCCCCCTTATGAGCACTAGTAGAAAATTATTTATAGAAATGTTCTTTATCATTGCTTCTAAAAAAGTAACTATGAAGGGTATATTTGAAAAAATAATAATTCATTGAAATTAATATATTGGTATAAATATTATATATATATATTCTAATTGTGTTTTAGATAGGGATAAATAGTCATTTAGAACTAATATATATGATATTATGGTAAAATGGATTATATATCTATAAAATACCTATAAACACAAGAGTACCCAAAAAAAACCAACAATAACCCTAGAATCCCTTAAACCCCATTAAAACGTTAAAAATCCCAACACCCTGAAATGACCATAAATTTCGATCCAAGAGTATGTTTCAGCTCCAAAACCTATAAAATATATGCTTATGAAAATATCTAAAAACAAATGAGATTTATATAATTTGATAATCAAATAAATATAATATATTACAATTTCAAAAAATTAGGAAATTGAACTCGAACTTCAAATAGCCATAACTTTTGATCAGGGTGTCCGTTTAGGCACCACCATATATCAAATCTAATTATGTGATTATATCTATGTAAAAAGGTTTTTATATAGATATAATAATATTTTTATGGTTTTTAAACCACATGATGTCCCAGGAATCCCCCAAAACTGATTTTTTGTTTCTCAAACCCCGGTTTCTTGAATTTTCTATGACTATAACTTCTAATCTGGGTGTCCATTTGGGTTATAGCACATATCATATTAAAGATAATTTCTTGAGATTTTATTTTAATGTTTTTTTAATTTAAATAGACTCCAAAATCGTAAGTTATGTCCATTTCATAGTTTTTTGAGGTTTTAATGTTTTCCGAGTTTCTTAATTTTTTTATGTGTTTTAAGGGTTTTTAGAGTTGATATCCATTTTGATATATATATAAATAAATATGTATCAAAAAATAAATATATATATATATATAATCATATGTATAAAAATATATAAATATATGGACAAAAACATATGAATATATATATAAATATATAGATATATCATAAAATGTAAAACAAAATATTATAGGGGAGTGGAAAAGGTGCTTGTGTGTAAGATGAAGGTATTTGGATCGAAATTAGCTGGAGGTAAGGGTGCACGTAGAGGGTGGGACTATCTATAGTGGTGATAAAGGGTTGGGGGAAGTTCTGATAAATGGGGTGTGGTTAGGAAGCACTGATAATGTTGGCGTGAAAAAAAATTATACACATTATCAGTGAGGCCTTTATCAGGACTAAAAAATTAGCTGATAAAGGACCCCTTTATCAATTCCTTTTTTAGAGATATTAAAGGTGGAATTTATCAGTGTTGTTTACAAGAACTTTTAAAGTTATAACTTTAACATCGCTTAAATTATTAGTGATTCTATAGTACTAATAAATCTCATTTACTAGAATTATTAAATGACCCATTTACAGTAGTGCGGGATAAAATGATATACATAAAGTACTAATAGAAATATTTTATATTCAATAAATTATTATAAAATGATTTATCAATTAATTTATGTAATTTTAGACTCATTGTGTATTAAATCAGACATGCATTGTGCATGAAATGGAAAATAGAAGAGTTTGAGTTACAATTTGTTAAAACAAATGATATTATCAAAACCTACAAAATATCCTAAATGCTACAACAATCATAACATATTATCATTTATTATTTTAGGAAATTTATATATCTTTGATACATGAATATAATATTAAATTTTCTCAAAATGATATGATTTTCACTTTTATAGATAAAAATATGTATTGACCCCCTCCCTCTAAAGGTACCCCACCAGGGCAGCACTGAAAGGGGATATACAATATCCCCCGAGTACCACCTCCAAGGCCATAGGCTAATGAAAAACATCATGGGTATAAAAAATCTCACATGTGGAAGGAATTAACCTCAATAGAAATTAAATATCCAAATATAGGATATATTATGTACAAATAGACCCCAAAACATAATATTAAATAAATGAAAAATAATCCAAAAAATCTTGAAAACATGTCAACTGATAAACCAATGTATCCATATAAATACCAAAGACAATTCATTAAGAAGTAACTTAATAAATGATTTAAATTTATGTTAGTAATTCAATTATTAATCTACAAATAACTGGTAAAATTAGAAATATATTATTTTTATACATTGTGTGAGTATAACATCTATAATCAATAGCAGCATTCCCAAGGTCTCTAGTGCACTTGTTAAAATAGAAAAATGATTCACTAGTGAAAAAAATTATATCAAAAATCATCCAAATTGGTAAAATAACAAATCAGATCCTCACCATTTAATTCTTAAAAAATCATGTTGCCAATATATTACCATAGTATCAAAATAAGAAAAATAATAGAAAAAATGCATCTTCTTCACCACTAATTATCCGCTCTCCCACCCCAACATCATATGAGAATGTTGATGCCCGCCAAATGAAAATTGGAAAAATCATAAATGAAGAAATACATTAATATGAGTATTAGTTTCCTAACAATGAAAAACTAGATGAATGAGCACAAGATCACAAGGATCACGAGAACCCCCAGAAGGCATGCTGATTCATAACCAATATAATTTAATGTAGATGATAACACATGGTTCATAATCTATATGAGACCCTATAAAGTCCCTTAAAAAAGTTTTCCTCCTATTTCAATGGTTCTCTATACAACCATTAATCATTTTATGGTGTCCATATAATATCTCCCATGTCATGCACCCTATTAACCAGTGAGCACCTGACATCCCATCCGAGAGACCTTAAAATTTTAGAGGAATTTTTTTTTAAAGATCTGAGTCGCTTGTAACCGTAAATCTCATACGATGCATCACTGATTGGGAGAATGAATGTCCTCAATAAAATTAAAAAGATACTTGAACTCCATATACTTTGTGGAATAAATATTGGAAATAAATTGGGAGGATGATGGACCCTATCACGGTCATAAATTTCAAATGATGCACCCCATACAATCTGAAAGACCCCACAGGACTTTGGAGTCTTGTCAGCCTCATTTCTTGAAATCCCAGAAACTTTTTATCCTCATCACAGGAAGGGAAATTAATATATCTAAGAAACAATGTCCAACAAATTTGGATCCTTAATGAAAATTAGATTGAATATTCTATTATATGATCACACATCTCCATAAGAGCTTTTCTGGTCACACGATGCATCACCAAGAGGTAATATGATTTTCTCCGATGAAACCCAAACAACCTCGCGAAATGTCCAACATTTGAAAATTTTAAAAATAAAATAAAAATTTTGAGGAGGTAGATGCTTTTCATAGTCAAAAAACACTAATTACATTATAATTTTGTCTGTAGCATTGTCTGGGAATACCCCTTGGTAAGTCAACCTGATCTCGCGAAGGCCCCTTGATAAGACATCCTTCTCTCAAGGAAATTCCAAGGCAAGTCACATGAGATCACATAAATGCCTTCTATAGGTTCCTGGATCCCAGGAAATCACTTGTAAATATCAACATCACAACATTAATGTCCCTTAAAATTTCCCTATGATTCCAAAAAAACCCACTAATCTTTTATAAACCAATAAGGGTGGCATTGATGGGGTGATCCTGTGGTCTTTGAAAATTAGGTGAGGTCTCCGGGGGCTACCTAGAGCAGAACCACGTGAATACACGTGATTCCAAGGACCTCATATAACTCCATCTTGGATTAATGAAATATTCACCACACAATGTGGTGAAAAACTAGGGTGGAAATGAGACTAATACCCTAACTCGAGCATGAAAAATTAATTAAAATGATGTTATGGACGAAGATTTGGACCTCTCAAACCAAGACACACTAACACTGGAGCATATTTCTTAGAGTGGCTGATATCGTGACTGAAAAAAATTCCAATCAGTTTTATATGTGTAAAAATGGGAATGATGATCATGGATGAATAATGAACTACATGTGGTCACTAATAGATCACATGAAGGACTCCTTGAAGGTAATTTGAATAAATACCCACACATATTCTATATCACATGGGACATAAAAAAATCTAGAACTAATTAAATATAAGTCATTTTCAATAAAAGGATTGAAAAATAATAAATATGTGAGGATGAAATTTTGAATAACATATATTCTAACCCTCATCCTCTTTGCATGAACCACCCAAGACACACCACTATAACATGTTGTGTTTCCCATATCTTGCAATGCTACATCGATATACTATTTGTGTCATGTGATTTCCTATTGACATGATATAATAACTCACATGGTGCCCCAGGGGAATGGAATCCCAATATCATGAAGCACCTTGGGGTCAACATTCAGGCCTCATGATGTCCTTCATACATATCTCCAAGAACATATGGTAAAACCAATTCAGATCAGTTGGATCTTATAGTAGCCCACATGCATATCATTAAAATCTTACGAAATCCATCAAACACGCTCTTCAAGCTTAATGTTGTCCTCTTGGAATGTCACCAAGTATATGAAAGATCTTCATAGACAAGTCACACTAACTCTTTTGACACCCTCCAAGCATGTCATCCAGCTCTTGGGATGACACAAAGGTGTGTCCTCAAGATCATGTGATTCCCTCTAGGAATGTGAGAAGATATCATGCAATGGATTTTATAATCAACCATCCAAGTCTTTCAATGGACTCTGTAAAAGTGATCCTTGGTTATATGATGACTCTCAAACATTTTATCTAGGATATACGACATCCCTCTCAAATCCAAAAAGAACATGAATTTTTTTTTACATTCTAGTAATATAACAATACATGTATAATCATCCTCTAATGTGTTAAAAAGGAAATCAACACATGTTAAGAAGGATGTCAAGAATTTCAGGAAAACAAGATGGTTAAGTTAGTAAGGTAATCCCATGGCTTGATATCATTAACTACCAATGTTGTGTAATCCCCTACCGAAGGGAAAAATTAGTGTGTAATCACCAATTCATGGAACTATGAGGATGTTTATTCTCTCCATAACTGGGGTATATAAGACACATCTCAGAGGCCTGATCTCTATACTAATCATCTAAAGGGTTGTATTAATACCTATCTCCCACATTTATAAGAAGTCAGACTAATCATTTTCCATCCCTTGATTCTCACATGATGCATAGCTCACATGGGGACATGGTGTTGTAATAATCATTTCATTTTAACTATAATCCTCTATAAAGGCAGGGTCAACCTCAGAGTGTAATCCCCAATCAAGGGAATACTATTATATGCCCCACATATAGGGAAATATCATCATGTGAGACCTAGTAAATTAAACTACAAGGAATCAGATTCATGAAATGACCTGTATATGTAAGATTTATCCCTAAGGACTGATCCCAAATAAGCATTAATTTCATTGTAAGCCCCATGTCATTGACATTTGGACAATTAGGACCCAATCTGTCCCATGGGTTAATCACTCTATCTCATTCCTCTACGGAATGAGAAATCATCTAAAGTTTGATGACTCTAATTCCAACCATAACCAGGATATATAGGACTCATCATTGAGCCTAAACCTCTAGGTTAATATTTGAGGGATGTCATAGTACACAAGTCTGACATGCATATTAAATGAATCTGATAACATAATTCCCCTTGTTTCCCACACCTAGAATAGTTCACATGGACTTTGAGAGTCCAAAAATACATATCATTGACTCCATTAATCTCTACTAGCATCTTAGTATGTAATCCTTAGTGAGTGGAACAATATATATATCCCACATATGAGGACATATACCTTTGGGATAGTCCCAAGGGTGTTATCAAACAATGATTAATCTAATTTCTATTACAACTAGGGTATATAGGATTTATCATCGAGACTTGACTTCAAATATCTAGTGTGTCTGTGATTGAACGCATATCCATTCTATTTAATGCTGAATTACACTAGTTTGACGAACTACATGGGTCATGATTCCTAAAAGAACCAGGATACGTAAGATGCTTCATAATTTCTCAATCCCCTCCTTTGAATGTTAACCACCTCCCTACATGGTAGAAAATTCATATTTACATGGTTATACATCTTTAGCTTATATGATGCTACCCTTTGACATGGAAAAAAGAAAAAACTCAGATATATACAAGCAGATTCACTGATGAGTTCCCCATATTCTTCACATAAGAGATACAAAAAATATAAATCATTTTTTTGGGGTAACTGGTCTCGTATTATTAGTAAGAATATATTCATGAACATATTGTGATTCTATAATTGATTCCTGATGTAGGAAATAATTCCCCCAAAAAATGGTGTGATGAGCTCGACCACCCAACCTATTGACTAACATGATTCCCCAAGTGTCCTTTGGTCTAAAAACCCCAATTGACCATTGACCTTTGGAAAATAGGGCTGTAAAATGTTATGTATTCTAGAACCACTGGGATTTTCTTTTAAAAACAAAAATAGAGACCTATTTCTTTAGTTGTTGAGGAACTAAAACCCTCACAACCAACCATAATTCCAAATGGAATCCTCCTCTAAGGGGGCACCATGTCATCTCTTCTAATTTAAATCAAAATGGTGAACCTGCTGAGAATATCTGAAATAAAAAAATGATTTGGCTATCATCCAATGAACAATTTTTTTCACACTGTATACAAACAAAAATGGAGAATATGATGTGAAACACAAAAATAATAGAATTATTGGTTAATCATATGTTATAACACTATTATTTTTTACAACCTACATAGAAAAAGATAGTATTCCAGAAATGAATCTTACAGCTAGTACTATATAACAATTATTTCCATAGATATGACCATCCTTACTTTGAAATGTCCAAGAGAGTAGAATGGCATGATCGAGAATAAGAAGACTATTTTCTTGAAAATGGATATGTGATTGAACAAACATCATGCGTGTTATATTTCACTAATTGGTATCCTTATTCATTGTTTTCTGCATGACTAAAGACACTTCTCTCATCAAAAACATCGTAATTCAAAATAATGTCTTCATAATCCAGTGAACATTCTGGTAAATCACTTAGGACTAAAACCCATAGGGGTCATAAAATGATCTCACCGTCCCGTTAGCATCAACATCAGGTGGAAAACCTATTAGTATTATAATACCACCATCATGGTACAATATCAACCATAGAAGTTACTAGTGAGGGTCTTAAAGAATGAAAAATGACAATTCTACATCACATAGGGAATGTTGTTTCTACACCAGTGTTCCTCATCACCACATCCATCTGCTTTGGGAGTTTATTCCCATAGCATGAAAACTTCCAACATTAGTCCCTCTTGAAGATGGACTAGGGAGTCAAATACAAATATCTTCCAGTTTACGAGTTGCGAAGAGGGAACATGTCAACCACCATCACCCGTATCGTCCCACAGATACCCATCCCTCTCCTACTGCAGGTACCACCCGACACATTTCCACCTCTGATTACCATGAATTAGTAGCAAGAAAGACTCATCAGGAATGAAATACTATGGATATTTAAGAGAAGGATCATATCCCCACTCCAACTGACGATGTCTTCAGACATATTTTGTCAGTGACCACCGATCAGAATAATATCCCTAAAAATGCAGAATACATATATTATATAATTATAATAGTTGGAATGGGGGAGATTCATATCCCTTCCATCATGAAAGGAGTCCATCTATATATTCTGGTGGCATAATAAGGAAAAAAGTGTACTCATATGATCTATTTAATCAAAGACATATTCCAATACATACTGGGGACACAAAATGTGAAGGATTATATCAAGGCACGCATATTGATAAAATTAAAATAAATCTCAAAAATAGAAAAATAACTCCACCAAAATATTTTAGAACTTGTTCAAAATTAGGTACAGGGTCATATTCCTATCCCTGCAGCCAAGATAGCTCAACACTCTGATCATCATGAACAAGTGGATACTCTGAAGTACGCACACATTCTTTCTCCCATACAAGATGATTATTAGAATAATTTAGTAAATAAATATTTTTTAGACCGGTCACATAATCTAATTAAAACTATAGATCGCCATATGATAGTGGAACATGGCTCATGAAAGGGGTACATGTCTGTCGAAAAATTCCATCAGTAAATTCCAATGGCTTAGTATCAGGATCATATCCCTATTTTGGCCCGGACTCACCATTTGTGCGGGGCACATGCATAGGAAAGGATCATAGTTTGGGATAACCAGGTGATTATGACACATGTCTCAATACATGTTCATATTACCCTAAGGGAATATGCCATAAATATTATATAAAATCAAAGAATCATGGCACAAATTCCTAATTCCACTGGAAAAAAAATCCCACAAGTATCACATGAAGGAAATACAAGGAGATGCTTATATCACTTTCCCATTCCAGATGTCCATCGGCATATTATGGTGGAGAGTACGTATTCAGACCATGCTCATATTCCTATTCCAACCAGGGCTCAACAAGTAAGATAGGAACATTATATTGGGAAGACTCATATTGCTATAATTAATGAAAACTAACATATCAAGAGGCTTAGGATTGAGATCATGCTCCCATCCTAATCAAGGATCACCATATGAGGATGGAACATGCCTCAGGACAAGCTCACATTCCACTCAATAATGATACATATCATTAGAAAACTCTAATACCTTCTTAGTATCATGTTCGTACTACTATGACACAAGAAAATTATAATCATGTTCCTATAGCCATCTAACACCATGCCAATATCCCTACACAATTCCGAAAGGCAGGTTGGCATATTCAATCCATGACACAAAACATGACCTATATTCCTAATCTTCTCAATTCTATTGTCATTGAGGTCACTTAAGACATATTTTCAACATTATAAGGGTCTTTCAACTCTTCCACTAAAGTTTAAGATGATTATTTCTATGATATTCCTCCTCATGGTACTATATAGATGGATCATAGGTACTCTACTAATTAAATCCATTGTGGTCAACCTCACCACAAAGATATCTCCTATGGACAAGAAAATCCTCCCCTTTACGAAACACCTTTATATATTTAGGTGCATAAATATTAGGAATCTTCATAGAGAGTGGTGTTCAATACTAATATTCCTTTATATAGATAGGTTCTTGAAATAGTGTGGTCAACCACATATGGTTTCCCATCAACATCTAGCAGCACTCTGTTCCAGTCAACAAGAGACCCTCCAAAGAATCTTCTATGGTCTGACCGGATGGAGGAGTGTATGTCTGATGAATATTATGTTTACATTAACATATGGTGAGTGTTATCCCAAATTAACCTCCTCAATATGTTTTGGACCCTTTCTACTTCTGACAATGAGATCACATATGAGATAGAAAAGGACTGGATTCCTTATATACACCAAAATATGTCAGCTACTAATTAGCAACTGAATACTAGACACATCCCTTATCTAGGATACATGGTCCACCTTTAGACCACAAAGATAATATTTTTATATAGACATGGATTTTATCTCCATGGCATAAGATCCAAAAATGGATATGTATAATGTAAATATACAACATGAATTATTCTATTTCTTCATACCTCTTTGATAGTTGATCTCTGAATCCATGTTTTACATATTTATTTTAAGATAGGGAGTGTATGGAATTTTTCACTATTCCACACCCATTTTACAACATAAACCCTAAAATACGGAATTCTAAAAGGTTGTAACCTTCAGAGAAATCAGGGTACTAGAAAATGTTCAATCCAGTTGGTCACTAAAACAGAATACTCCACTTCATTAGTGAGTAGACATCATGAATTGAGTGAGAGGATACCCAACATTTCATTAAATTGGGCCCCTTGAATTAATTAAAATTCATATCATACACGGAGTCCAAATTTTTGATCACCCAGAAAACTTCCCATAGAGAATGGTTATCACCTTGGGATTCCATCATAACTGGATCCTATGTGAGTATTGTTGCAAAAAATAAAATGTACCATAGTATAATATGCCATAATAGGTGTCTTGAAGAGGATCCAAATTTATAAGCCAGGTGAATATCATTCACCTCCCTCTCCTATCACATCATCAATTCTTGAGAAGATTCATAACATAACAATATAAGATGTAAACGATCCCCAACCCCCTGGGATGGGGGAATTTATATCACAATCACCTTCACTAGGTTCATCATTCCATGTGAGGATATTGGGTACATCAATGATGACTCCAGATCAATCCTTTCACACAGGGTTGGGGGAATTCATACATAAATGTCTGTCTTGGGAGTCATCAAATCTATGAATAGATTCATTGGATCCCCAACAATAGGATCATTAAATTCCAATTATATCCTCTAATAATACCCAACCCACAGGTCTAGAGGAATTTTAATCATCATCATCGTCATCGTAGATGGAATCATTCTTTTCTAGGTTTGGAGGAAAATAAATCAACATTCGGCATCCCACATGTTCCTCCGACCACAATACAAATCTTTACTGGTCGGGACCAGCTTGGAAATCAGGATCAAAAACACCCTCATTGTCGATATTTATAGAAAAGGTAGGGAGGATAATATGGAGAAGGAGATCATCCCCTAATGGTGTCACAAGTCAAAATAGGATAATATGCCCAAGGATTCAAAGAAAAACCTGACAAAGGTAATGAATAATCCACCTGTGGCATCGAATATAATGGGACAACCACCATTTCCCAATATGCTTCAGTGAATACTGTCACTACAACCCTGATAAATATTTTTGATCAAGACACAAATGTATAGGGCCATTACATGAAAAATGTACCCTGAGAGGAGGGTGATTGGGATGCACCAATTAAGGCCTCACACACCTGTAACCAGAGAAGGATGTCATGAACCATACTAGAGGGGCTAGTTTTGTGACTACCCAATGCCCACCACTTATAGGCCAAGGGATAGTGACTAGCATCGAGTATGAATAACATACATATGGGAGGAATTATCCTATAATACATGTTTTCACATACACATCTCCAAGACACAAATTCCCATATGTAAAAACACAAAGTAAAAAATTTAAGAAAACCATTATAACCCATAACCAGAGTAAAATAGTGATCATACTGAAATTTAAACAATTCCAAATACAATACCATGAATAAGAGTCTATAACCAAAAGTCCAACCTGTATGAAAATAGGTAATGTGATGACTATCTGAACCACAAGAAAGAACCTCATCTTTTCAGCCTCACTAAGAACAGCATGGTCATTGTCCACCTAAGACTCCATCAAAGGGTCGATCATATGCACACGACATGACATGTGTGGGAAAATCCTGTGAATGGTTGATTACAAAAATAATCAAAAGGATACCCCAAAACCACAATGGAAATACCACAAATGAAATACGAAGAAAAAAATACCACAGTGTTAATACACTGAAATAAGTACCAAAATAGAATGAAAAAAAGGAAACAATGAAAAATAATACCACAAAGGAATGTATATTCATCTCTATAGAGGTATATTTCTATAGCACATATAATAAGAACATCCAAATATACTCATGAGAAACATTATTCAATCAGGTAGTCTTAACCAACTAATTTCCACAAGATTCGTCTCAAAGCATGCTCGTTCTAGGATAAATCACTCATCGAGCCATGATATCATCGAAAAGACTCACATAGAGGTCTATCTCATTTGGGGCCTTCCAAAATGAGAACGTATCAGTAAAACGATTATGATACGTAATGAGGGGATCTTTCCCACGCATTGGAAAATACCATGAACCCAACTTGGATCAACCCACAACATAAGGGATCTTGCCCAATGAATTACACTAACCATAATGATATGGAATGTTATAAGGAGGAACAATTACCTACTCTCTGAGGTTATGTTGATTCCAAAAAACACCACTAGGGGTGTTATAGGATCCTTCACCCATACCACAGAGGAATACTGTAACCCTATCTAGGACTCAACCTATAGAGGGAACTACCATCCAGTAATGTGGATGTAATTTCTCACTAAACCCTAAAAAAAATACCAAGAAAACACTCTCAACCTATACTGGTATAAGCTAAAAACACACCACATTATCTTAGAAATACCATATAAGCATCAGGGTCCCAAAAATATAGATGGATCGTCAAAAAAACATTCCATTTAAAATATAAGGTAGCTAAAACTTTCAATGAGGGTGTCACTGGGCATGTGGATAGACCGCAAGATCAGTCCACCAATCGTGGTGATTAATTGTGGCCTAATTCTAGACCTTTCACCCTAAGTTTTACTAGAGTTCTGACCCAATCAGATTGACCTGACCCATTGGGCCCGACCTGTTCTTTCGGCCCAACCTACTCATGCATGGACTGCCTGGCCCGACCACACCACATCGCATGGCCTACCTCCTCTGCACTCAGGCACCCTCTACATCACATGGATCACTGTTTTCCCCACCATCATTTTCATCCACCTCTAGTCGTTGCACCACCACCTCCTCGCCTCGCCATACCGCCTCCTCACCTCACTGTACCACCATACCAAACCTCTGCCTTTGGTTCCATCCTCAAATGAATGATCCACCTATGATGCTGAGAATTTTAAACAGTCGTTGATCTAGCTCCTAGGATCCTAATCTAAAAATATATGGGCTCTATTGTCCGTTTTCCTCCAATATGGGGGTATGATAGTGTTTTGATCTACCTAACAATTTGAACCATGGCCACAGAGGTCCAATAGTGAATAATGCAAAGAACAGGGGAGAGAAAATCACATGAACACCCTAAGAAAAAAATATTATCATTTTTCAGGTAGTCCTCAATCCATTTCCTTAATAAGGATAAAGGATTATGAATTAAAATAAATATCCCGATAAACTCGTAGATAATATCTCATCTCACAACAACGATTGAAATGTGAACCTATCTTATCATGGATTGACTCTCATTCAACATTGAAATATGTAATAGTAAAACTCAGAAAGAAAAAACTTCCCTACATCAATATGGATCAGTTGCTGATGCAGGATGATCATTCGGTGGTCATCGTTGGTGAGGTTCGTTCAAATCGGTTGTGCGTCGATAATTGATCCATGATAGCTCGCTATTTTTTAGAGAGAGTTATTTATCCAAATATCATATGAATTCCAATGTTATGGTGATAACCTATAATTCCTAAGAAATTATTATTAAAAAATGTAATTGCATCGAATAATGTAATTTTTTATTTAATTATTTTATCTCCATTACTTCCAGGGACAACTTTTTCATAGTCGACCAGTGACGAATTAAGTTATGTCATGCCTAGGGTAAAGATTCCATTATGAGCTCAATTGTGCCCTCATATTTCTGATCTGATCTCCCATTTAAGTGTTGGTTGAATTTTCCATGAGAATCAAGTGAATTTGCTATTAAAATTTTAATAATATTCAAACAATTGTTCCATGTATACCAGGACTCTGAATCACATGTCATCTTAGTGCATGGTCTAGAAATCATTGCATAAAATTTCTAAAAAAACACATGTTGAAATCTACAATGTTACATTCTCCCATCCTTGGGGCTTTAGGTCCCCTAAATCCAAAATATGGCTACTCAAATAGATGAGGATACCAAGCACAGATCTGAGACTCAAACTCTCATGTGCATTCCTAAAGATTCGTGTGCTGCCACTAGACACACATCAAAGGAATTAACCACACATGAAGGATCCCCTGCTAACGATCCTCAATCTCAACCGGTTACTTAGCAAAATTCTCTATATCCTCATTATAGAGCTCAACCTAGTCGATGACGTGTGATGGGTCATGCACGTACCTCCTTTTCTGCGAAACATGTAAGACGTCATGTACCTGATATAATAGTAAAGGTAGAGTGAATAAATACACCATATCACTAGCTCTACATAGAATATGGAAAGGGATGATGAACCTTAGTGATATTTTTCCTCCCTTGCCAAATCTATGTAATCATTGATGAGGTAAAACCCGAAAGAACACATGGTATCCTTCCCAAGACTACAAAGGATTCTACCGCCTATTAGTATAAGACTTATTCAACTCTATACAGTCTTCATCATCTCCTGGATAATCTGAACATTCTCTGTGGTAACTATCACCAACTCTGGATCCATGAGTGTTTACTCCCCTTAGTCATTCCTACAATGTAGTGACCTGTAGGGTTGTCGGTACAAGGCCTTTAATGGTTCCATACCAATGGTGGAGTGATAGTTTTTGTTTTATGAAAACTCCACCAATGTTAGGTGATCCCCCCATCTACAGCCGAAATATAGCATTCACAGCCATAGAATATCCTCCAAAACATAAATGGTCAGCTCAGTCTAGTCATCCATCTATAGGTGAAACGATGTGATCAATCATAACTAAGTCTGAATCACCTCATGTAATCTCTTCCACAACAAGGATGTAATGATAGAGTCGTGATAGGAAAATATAATTGATGGGACTCCATTGAGTCAAACTATCTCATACACATAGATGAGTCCTAATCTCTCTACTGAACTTTGCTCTCAGATTTCATAGAAGTGGGGAGACATGGGTATTCATTCAACAACCAACCAGATGGAATTGTTTCCCCTGCATGTACATAGTAAACCCATCATTAATTCCATTTATATCCCATCCCACTTCCATTCTGGCACGTCAATGGATTGAGCTAAACCCACTGGAACCTGGTGTTCATCCTTCACTTACTGACAAGTTAGGCATCAATAGGAAAACTCTGTAACTCCCCTCTTTATCCCTAGCCCTCAAATCTGATTTTAGAGGTCCTGATACATCTTCACCACACTTGGATGTACTGCCAAAGGGGAGGAACTTGAATAGAACCATCAACTACAATGCCACTAGTACAACTACGCACCCTTTTAAAAGAATATGGTTCTCTTTACCTTTCAACTAGCCATTAGGAGTGTGCCATGTGGAAAACTAAGAACATATAGTCCCATAGTCAGTATCCTCAGGTTTTGTCTCACTGACTTGTTGTAGGAGTGGAGGGTTGATGCCCATCAACTGGTGGTAAGCTTCTCCATCTCCATCCATATTGCTTATCTACAATAGGTAAAACTTCTATGATTCCACTTTCAACAAATGAAAGCTAGATCTCTTACTGAGAGCATATCCCACCATGTTTCCCTTCCTAGGAGTATATAAATTCCCAAATTAATAGTCTTGGAGGAAATCTAACCATCGACTCTATCTCAGGTTTAGATCCTTCTGAGATATGATATACTTGAGACACTTGTGATCAGAATAGATGATAAACCTCTCTCCCATTAGGTAGTGTCTCCACATCTTCAATCTAAATTCTAACGATGCTATATAAAGATCATGGGTAATTTAGTTCTTCTTGTTTGATATCAAGTAACGTGAACCATAGGCAATCACCATTTTCCCCTACATCCGGAAATAACTAATCCCATTCCTTGATGAATCATAGAACACCACGTACTCAATTCCCTCCTTTTTCAAACTCATTATTGGATCAATTGTAAACCTATACCTCGGATACTAAAATAATTGATCGCACATAATTTTCCACAGTAAAGGCTACCCTTTTCATTTCAAATCCATCATGGTTTTCTCAACTATAGAGAACATGGGAATGAGCCTCATATAGTAACCTTTAAGTTCAAGGAATATCTGGACCTCGGTAACACTCTTGTGTGGCTCCCATGGAAGAACAAAATCAAAATTCTTTGTATCTACTCCAATTGTATCCTTTGAGATGATGTGTCCTAGAAAATGGACCTCTAAAATACAGAAATGAAATTTCAAGAACTTCCCATAATGATGGTTCTCTCAGAGTTTATATAGGAACATCCTCAAGTATGTTTCGGTCTCATCCTTGAACAATAAGTATTTTAGGATTTCTTCGATGAAATCCACCATGAACTGGTCCATGTATCACTAAAATATCTGGTTCTTGAGTATCAAGAACACTAAAAAGGTGTTCTTCACACCAAATGACATCACCATGTACTCATAGTGAGTGTAACGACACTATAAGGTCATCTTTGGTATATCCTCATATCGTACTCGCAACTGATGATAACATGATATCTGGTCGATCTTCAAGAACCATTGTATCAATTTTAACTGATCAAAGTGTTCATTGATCCTTGGTATTGGATACTTTTTCTCCATGGTCACTTTGTTCAAAATCAGGTAATCCACGCATAACCTAAAAATCCTATCTTCCTTCTTGGAAAAAAACTGGGGATGCCCTGAGTGAAACACTGGGTCTCATGATTCCCTTCCTTTAGAAGTCCTCCAACTACACCCTCAGCTCACAAAGTTCTGCAGTAGCCATCAGATATGAAGGTGTATATATCGAGGTCATCCCAAGGTGTAGATCAAATGCATAAGTCCATCACCCTACGTAGAGGTAAACCTAGAACATCTTATGGAAAGACATCCTCATACTCCTCCACCACTATAGTAAAATGAAGAATCATATCATCCACTAAACTGAGGATGAGGTTATACAACTTATGATTAATCATCTGAACACTCCTATGTGTGATATTATCCTACACTGCCTACATTTCCTTTTCACGAACAAAGGGAACCCTGGTCCCATCAATGTCGACACGCCACACTCTGTGCTTAAAACAGTAAATATGAGCATGAACTATGGATTACCATCCATACCAAGAATGAATTCGTAAGGCCTCGACACCACTACCATTATATGAAACTCTCACCTCCAAGAATTAAGTCACACTATTAGCACGAGTTTGTGATCATCAAGTATCCTATCGTGGGACTCTAAAAGAATAAGGGTCGATTAAATGGTTCAACTAGAATATCTAAGTTCCAAACATGGTTCATGGAAAGAAAATAATGACTATAACATATGTCAATTAAAATTAAAACTATTGTGGGAAATACACATATCTTACCTCATATCATCATTGGAGACTCGGGGGGGCATAAGTCTCCACTGCCTGCAACTAGCCCCATCCAATTATGCCAGATCCTTGATCCTAACGTGGACCACCTGTGGGTGGTGGTGGTGATAGGTCATATATATGACATCCTCATGTTGTCCGTCATGCCCATATTCCACATCTTCCACCCTGCAGACCACCCTAATCCTATATCTTCCTCGGACACGACGTTCCCTCATCCATCCCAAAATAATCTACACGACGAGTTGGTAAATATAATTCCACATGTACCTGACTAATTCATGAGTAAAACCATCTATCCATTAGATTATTCAATCATTCATGGTATCCATTCACTACTAAATCTAAGTCCTAGGGTCATCTCTTAATGTGTCTGACCCACTTGGATCACTGCGACTATTGTCGGCTACCTGCTGTTGAGGTCCCAGAATCCTGGTTCCTACTTATAGCTCCCACTACTAGTTTCTAATCCACTGGAAAACTCTCTAACTAGAATGGCTCACTCACATACCACAACATAGGTAGTAACTCTATGGAATACAAATAATGATTGTATTTCCTAGAATAAGACCCGGTCTATGGTTTGATCCTTGAGTAACTAGTGTTGTACCACGTCTATAGAGTAGCGTGAATGGTCTATAAACTTCTCTGAAAACTCTTCCATGGTCATACTAGCCTACGAAAGATGTAGAAGATCATATATGTGCACTGATTGCAATGTGGATAGATGAAAATCCTCTATAAAGAGACACTTGAAGCTAGTCTATGTGATAGATATCTCTTCGTGAGACTAAGTCACCATGTTCCACTATCTCCCCATAGATCCCTATAGAATAATCGCGGTGAGAAATTCCATTTGATTGATAGGAGTCCTCACAAGAAGGATAACATAGGTGACTGCTTATAGCCAATCATCAACCAACTAAGGGTCTAGTTGACCTAGAACCTTAGATGTCCCTGTCTTTGAAACAAATGTAACTCACTCATCATGTTTGAATCCTTGGCTGGTAGTGCTGGTAATAAATTCTTCTCAACAGGTGGTAGTATAGCTAGTAAACCACCAAGAGGCACCATCTCTAATACAATCCCATGTACCGATTCCTCATCACTAGGAGGATCATCCTCATGATCATGATGTGGAATCATAGCCTACTATATATTTAAAGGAATCTTAAAATAAAACAAGATGTTCTATGGTCAATCGAGTATATCTGGAGAGCTGAATCAAGAATGACAAGGAAAACACAACCATTCCTATATGATGCATGTTCCATTGTTTCCCCTTTAACCATTGTTTTCATTAATTGAGTTGAAAAGAATGTAATCTAGGTCCTTTTGGATGGATACGCCAACTTACACACCAACACTGGGGTGCCTGGCAAGAAAACCTAAATCGAAACACTTAACACTCTTCCCCAAATCCAACCTCACAAAATTGCAGTCCTATAGTAGAATTGATCGCTTCTATACCACTCTTTCACGACCCATACCAGTAGGGCCTATTCCAGGACTAACCCAAGACCACCTCTAATATTCCAGGGGATGGTGACTAGAACTGAGTAGGAATATCCAACAAATGGGAGGCATTAGCTTAATGTACATGTATGTACACACACACATCTTCAAGACAAAACTGCTAAAATGTAAAACAAATAATAAGAAAATGCATGAAAACCACTATATCCTACAACAAGAGTATAATAGGAAATGTACTAGAAATTAAATAGGGCCTAATACAAGATCACCAACAAGATTATATATACACAAGTCCAATGTGTAAGAAAAGAGGCACTAAAAATTCTGTCTAAATCACAGGAACACAGCTCATCTGTCCGTCCATGCTAATCATCACCTGGTCTAGTCCAACTAAGAATCTTTCAAATGGTCATTCATCAAAATAATACATGACATGTGTGGGTAAATCCCATGAGGGGTTGAGTACAATAATTGTTAGTAGAAAATAGAAAATTCACAAAGGAAATACCAGAAATTAAATACCATGAAGGAAATACCACAAAGGAAATACAATGAAGGAAATACCAAAAAAGAATACCATAAATGAAATACCACAATTGAAATTAAAGTCATATCCACATATTTATATGTCTACATGAAATATAATAATAACATCTAGATATACTAATGAGACACACCATACCATCGGGTAGTCTTAACCGACTTCCATCCATTGGATTATGCTCTAATCATGCTCATTTCAGGAGAACACACTCCTCAATTGATGATATCATCGGAGACACTCAGAAAGATTTCTATCTCATTTGGTCCATGAAAAATGAGAATGTATTGGTCATGAAATATTATGATATATAGAGTGGGGATCATTCCCAACACAGTAGGGAATAAAAAGACTCAATTTGGATCAACCTGCAACATAGGGGATCCAACCTAGAGAATATGACTATCCCTACTGATGTAGCTCTCTAGATGGAGGACCAGCACCCTAACCTTGGAGGTTATGTCAATTTCGAGAATCTATACTATGTGTGATAGAGGATCCTACTTCAGTCCCATGAAGGAATACCATAACTCTATTTCGTACTCGACCTCTAGAGTGGACTACAATCCAGTGTTGTGGATGCAATGTTGTAATGAAACCTCAAGAAATTGAATAAGGGAACACCCTCAACCTATAATGGTTCAAGATATAAAATCACCACATAATCTCAAAAGGATGGTATTGACGTCATTGTCATAACACCACATATGGATCATCAAACAGACATACCATTTGAAAGTTATGGCAGTTCACAAATTCAAATATTTGTTAATTAGGTCTATAGACTAACCATAATTTTTTCCATCGGTCGTGGCAGACGACCATCCAAACCAGCTACCCTGCGCCTACCACATCTATATATCATGGTCAACCGCACCCTCAGCTACCTTAACCATGCTGAAGATGGTGCGACTATGTCTCACAGTCGACATCCATGGTCGACTGTGGCTAGGTTCCAACCCGGTCGCCCTGGGCCCTACCCACTAAGCCCGACCTGGCTAGGTCCATATAATTGTTGGTCACGTCCCATGTAGTTGCTTCTACCCCTACATATTGCTACCCTACCATACCATATAGACTACCTCCTCCACTTGCGGCCTCTTTCTATGCACCGTATCCCACTACCTTCACAACCGTCTTCGGCGACCACTACCTCTGGTCACTGCACTGCCACAACCTTGCCTCACTGGAAAATCACCTCACCTCGCAGGACTTTCACTCCTGAACCACGCCATTGTTTCATGCTGCAGACTATCAATCCACCTATGATGTGTGGAAATTTAAAAAATCACAGATCTAGGATCCTTGGGTCCTCATCTACACATATCTAGCCTCTGTTGTCTGTTTTCCTCAATTCTAATGGTCTGGTCGGGTACAAAGCCACCTGAAAAGATGAACTTTGTCCACATGGGTCCAACGCCAAAAAACATGAATAACTGGGAAGAAAAGATTACAAGAACACCCTAACAATTGATCCTTTTACATTTTTCATGTGGGCCTCAAATCGTTTCCCTTATAAGGATAAATGAAGATGAACTAAAATAAATCTCTCAATAAATCCGCATATAATATACTATCCTGCAACAACGATCAAATCATAGACCAACCTATTCATGGATTAACCCGCATTTATAGTGGAAATCGTGAATGAAAAAAATCATAAAGAAACAATATCCCTACTCTTATTTGGATCAGTCGATGATGAAGGATGATGATTGTGTCATCATTGTTGGTGAGGTTTTTTATACTTAGATGTGCGTCGATTTCCAATCCACAATCTGTTGCTATTTTTCGAGAGTGTTTTTTCTCCACATCTCATAGGAATTCTAGGGTTATGGTGATAACCCAGAATTCCTAACAATGTAATATTAAAAAAAATGTTGTTGCATCAATGAAAATTATTTTTTAATCACATTATTTTATCCTTATTATGTCCCTCGAAAAGAAATTCACATTTTACCCACTCCAACTAAAGTAAAGTAGCACCTAGGATAAAGCCTCTATTATATGCTCAAAGATACCCTTGGATTTCGGATCTGGGAACCCATTTAAGAGTTATTACTAATTTTTAGTAGAATCAAGTATGTGTGCTATTATAGGATTAATATTTTTCAATAAATTGTTCAGGGAAAAACAGGCCTCTAAATCCCATATCGTCTATTCACCAGGTCTCAAATCATTCAATATAATTTCTAAAAATAATACATGGTATAATCTGAGATGTTACAAAGGATCCAAATTTTGGCACTTCCAAATAATTCATTTCCACCTATGTGGAGGTACTCTACCAATGAAAAATAGATAGGTGTGGCTAAATCCCTTTTACCACCCAAAATAGTTGTGGTTTCCTTCAATGGATGAACACTTTTCACAACACTATAGTGAGATAAAAACTCTTATAAAACTCAACAAAGATCTACTCAGGGTTAATATCCCCATTGGGTGTCGTCTTCAAGAAGAGATAAATATTCTCCCTCTGATAGCCAATCCTTTAGAAAGAGCGATATATGAGCATCATACTAGCTCTAGATCTATAAATCTAGTCTACAGAAATTGGGAATTCAAAAATTATCTTGAATTCCCTCTATTGTGGCAAACATCCCCTCCCTAATAAATTAAATCATTCAGTAATATGAAGAATTTAGGATTAACATGAGACAAAGGTAGGGCCAACTAATCGATCCCAACCCACTAACTATAGATGAGAGGTGGCTCAGATAGTAGTTCCCATGTATTTTCACAATGACATCGAGTCCATTGTAACTTAAATGGAAACCATGGGAGGAGGATTATCACTTGTACAGTCTTAGAAGAATCCATATCCTGAGTGGTTGGATGACACTTTTCCTCCACCCAATTTTAGTAATCCAATATTCTCTATTGTTAACGATGTAGGAAACCATCATTGGAATCTCATAAAATTCCTATACTAACATGGTCTAATAATGGTCCCTCATGATCAGTGAGATGCAACAAATATGGGGTGTTTTGTACAAACTTGGATTGGGCCAACATTTTTATTGTACAACAACCTACCAGTAGGATCCATTACATGATGGGAAAACCTTCTTTTTCAATTACATTATCAATTAAACTCTAATAAAATTAAAATGATTATCATCAACCTGATGAACTACAAACAATGAAAAATTGATAAGGTTTCTGTCTTTATTGGATGATGGAGGTGTTTAACCAATTCACTCATCATTCTCCCCTTAGAGGAAAAATATTTGGGAATTTGTGATGAAAGTATAATGGATAACTTTTGAAACCACTGATTCAAATGAAGTACCCAGGTGGGTTCTATGAATTCAAATAAAGAGCATAACCTTTTGGGAAATTATTTAAGAGAACCTAATAAAAAACCTCAAAACATGTCCACAACACATGGTAAATGGACAGAAAATGAAGAATATAAATTTTCCACCATCCTAAAAGTAGTGGTTACCATCCTTGCAACTAAGAAGGTTAAAAACTACCTATCACATCCAATTGTGTGGAAAAACCCACAGAATCGATCTATATCAGAAGAACTGAGAAATTAGGGTCCTATAGGATTTGAGGAATAGGTGACTAAAAAATGATCCAGTTGAAATGAATACGTCTTGGGTTTTTACATAGTAGACAAGGACAGTAAACAACTTAACCTACCTCAACCTGGGATGTTTTATCAGGTCAACCTTTTAGACCATAGTAATTTATACCCTTTCCATAGAAGGCAATGTCATAATGTTCAAGAATACTTCATCTTTAATGGTGTCTTTCAATGCATGGTTAATTCTGGAAAACTAGTGTTAGATAATTCCATAATGTAGGGGGATTGAATTACCATTTCCCAATTATACCTAGAAGGTGATTGGTAGATAGTTCCTTCTAGGTATGAGTGGATGATGAACAATTGGTTGCCTCAAGAAAATAGCTGACAAAAATCATGCCACCCTAAGAGAACATATATTCATACCAACAATAGTTTAACCACATATGAATAAGATATAACATATACCTCCCAAGGTTTGTGAGATTATTGGAATTTGGAAATAACATAATAGGAGGATTCATATTCTACAATAATGTATGATCTAACTCTTGAATATTACTTCCCTATAACATTAGAAGCAAGGGTACCACCCTTCCAAACAATACTCCCATCAAACAAAGAGTTCATATTAGGTTCTTTGGATAAGAAACAATTGGATGTCCCCTTCTATAATTATTAATATGTCTTGGAACTTGGGTTTCCAATGCATATCCAAGTAATGGGAGGCCACATGCACAATAAATGAGGATTCAAGGGAAAAACGATCATATTCAGACCCAATATGATGGTAACGTCCCTATAGAGGACACATATGCAGCAGAGACTCATGGGAATGTGCTTTTATGGAAAAAATATATGCATAGAGGTGTCCCATAACTATCCAATATTCATCCAAACCTATTTTTCATGCATGATTTCCTAGAGGGGGTTCAATTATCTGATCATCCCATGAAATGGGGAAAGAAGACATAACTCTTGCCTCCAGTTGTAGAACCTCGCATGACCTGTGTACAAGTATTAGGCACATCCACATTAAAGGACTCATCTCCAAAGAAAAATTTTCAGGATAAACCCAAAACCAGGAAGCACAAAAATGTGGCACAAAATTATTACATCTTGATACAATTGGAAATTTTCCAAGCCAAGCTCTCATTCCTCTATGTACTCCATAATTCAAAATAACTTAGGGAGGAAATTTTTGATGCCCTATAGAGGCCATAAAAATTTGAGACAGAATTATTTGTATCCATGGTATATCTAACGGAGACAATGGAATCAAAATTATATGTCACCATTTTATTCACAGACCAGGATCACGAAGATTTCATCCAAGGGCACAAAAAACCTAGATATGTTTCTGGAATAATAAATAATGTATAAGTCCAATGTTTTCTATTTGATAATGGTTTTTATATCATCCTCATCCCAGTTAAAGTCATTAGATGTTTGGTATATAGGGAATGTTATTTCTCTCCCAAAAATATGACCATTAAAGGGTTGATAAATGTGAGAAAATACATAATCCTAAGATCATTCTCTAATCTTAGTTTATAGATCTCAAAAGTGACACTAATTTAATTGTTACCCATAAAGACACATAATAAAATGTCTTTCTCAGAAGGCACTGGATCTATAGAAACATGGTGGTACCTTCAATATTCCTTCAGTCTTTGAGATACTCTGTCAGTGGAAAGGTATTCCTACTATATGGTGATAACTCCACCATTTATAATTGTATATCCACATATTATATAGTATAATTATAAAAAATTGGAGCCAAACAACCAATATAGGATGATGATATATAGTTTTAATCCCCCAATGTCTTGAGGACCACCTAAGAAATCCTTGGAGTTTGCTCGACAGTGATAACGTGCTCCCCATATTTCTAGAAGAGGTTATGGGCTTGACCTTTAAGGCCCAATATCATCTTATCCATAGAGATAGTGTGAAGAAACCAGCATTGATAACTCTCTTTATTGACTCAATCTTGCCTCTATGAAAATGATAGTGATAGGGTAGCCCCTATATAACTAACATCTTCTGTAAATTTCTCCAAAGATGCATAGGTGGACGATGATGATGATGACCTCATGAACACTTCTCCTTAATTTGAGGAAGGTGTTTCCACCACTGTTGAGGAGAGAAGAAAAATAAATATGAGAATAAATGAATACCCCCATACAAAAATTCTTAATTCCACCATTACCTTGGAGGAGAAAGATAGTAATATTTAATTTCTAAGGAAACATTGATATGTGTTTTATTGGAACTATACAGAATTTTATGAACTATATCTAGATGTGGACATGCAAAATATCATAATTATAAATGAGCATCGATGTCTTATAAAGGTTTTCAGGAGGATTCATCCCCCTCATGACAAAAATTTAGAGGTAGAAGTGGAAAAAACAAATAAAATACAACTTCTTTCAAGATGTGAAATAACCATGATTTCTTGCCAACATCGTCACGGTCAAGAAAATGAATGGGGATGTTAGGGTCTGCATTGATTTCATTGACCTTAATAGGAATTTCCTAATGGAAAATTTCCCATTTCTGATAATATAACATTTGATCGATGAAACTGATAGTTTCCAAGACCATTCCATTATAGATGGATCTCCAGGGTACAATCAGATAATGAAGGCCCCTAAAGATGAACAATATTATCCATTCAGAGAACTATAGGGGATATTCTGCAATCAGTTCAGGCCTTTTTTTATTGAATAACAACAACACAACAAATCAATTATCCATATATCATATATTTAAGAAATTATTATGAATAATAAATAAATGTTATGTCAATGCCCTTGTGTTGAAATCCTATCAGCGATATGATCACGTCAAAGATCTTCTAATAGTATTTGACCAACAGAAATAGTAAAGTATAAAAATGGATCCACTAAAAGGAACCTTTGGGGTAGCATCATGTATGTTTGTTGGATTTTTTGTATGCCCCCATGAAATCAATAATGACCTAGAGAATACTAATTCTATTCCATAAATTCCACCCCCCAAAAAATCTCAAATAATTGTGGGTGTTCTAAGAGAACCCTGCCAAAATTTTAAGTTTTGTAGACAACCCGGATGGCCATGCTCTCCCATTCACTAGGATAATGAATAATAGAATAACCAATCAATGGTATGATTATTTCCAAGAGAATTAGAGAATATAATTTAGTATATACAGCACCTAGGGGTTCTGATGCCTCTCGTGGATGGGAGGTCCCTCATCTTGTACATGGCCATAATGGAATGCTCACTAGGAGCCCTCCATGCACAGAAAAATACCGAAGGGAGAGATAATAGTCTATAATACCTCATTAGAACAATTATAGGTATGGATACCCAATAATCTTATGTCGTGAAGTATAGAATCACACTGATATTATAAGTGAAACGTGTTTGGAATTACTTATTGAACCTTAAATTCAACTTGTTATCTCACATTGATCCTCTCAGGTAAACCTTTGTTCATCCTCTATTAACTGGGCACTTGTCCCCATGGGTTGTCATTCTATAGCAATTCAAAAACTAGTTATTTTTGTAAAAAATAGTAAAAGGGACTACCCTAGAAGATTTCCTGGAAGCACATCCTACCCCATAGAATGCACTGTTGGATACCAAACATTTATATGATGTGGTCTTTTATTCCCATAACAATATCCAGACATGGGAGATGTATTTTGATGGATCTTAGAAAATTGAAGTGAGAAAAATGATAGAATAACAAAATCTGATTCAGGATGATTTAGGTATTGTGTTTATGTCTCCTAAAAAATATGTTTTCTCTACCCTTTCTGACTATATAAAGGCTATAAAAATAAAGTGTCTGAATACCAATCCATCATTTGTGACTTGGAACAATCCCTACAACTCCATAGAGGATACCTGAATATCATTGAGGATTTTGAACAATTGATAAAACATATTAGTGGACTATATTTCATAAAAAATAAAGAAATGGACCCTCTCACTGGATACGTCTGGGGGATAATATAATAGTTACCTATTGATCCCACGTTTTATCATGTTCCCCGTTAACATAATGATCAAACTGATGGAATGGCTAATGTAGCCACTATCCAAGCCAATCCTAGCTAGGAGGAATCGTTATTCATTATCACACAATGAAGAATGGTATTGTTGATCTTCATATGTTAATTTAATGAAATCAATCATGATCGATCCTCTATGATGCATAATGAACCGGTATCCACCCATGGATGTATAGTGCCCATAATCAGTTATCTCCAGAAAGAGACACTCTCTATAGACTGATCTAGAATGTAACATGTTCGAAATAATGCAATGAAAATTTTATAATGGGATGGTACATATGAGAATAGAATCCCTATATAGGTGAGGATTCTATAGAATCCTCCCTAGATGCATAGAAAAAGGTGAAATCCCTATCATTAAGGAAGAGGTCCATGTAGGCTCCTATGTCATTCATCTATCTAGGACTAGGCTCTCCCACCAAATCATGAGGCTGTATTATGATTGGAAAACCATTACATGTGATTGTGTGGAATACATATAGAAACATCATGTGTGACAAATCCATGAAACATTCATCTATGAACCCACATAATTTCTACAAAAATATAAATTTTATGTTCATTCTCCATTTTTTAATTGATGTTGTGGGGCCATATATTCCAACCACAACTAATATGTTCAAGTAAATCGTTAATTCCATATAAAACCTTTCAAAATAGGATGGGTAAATACCCTTCACATAAGTTACGATGAATAATATCATCATGTTTATAATGCCCCATATCATCACCAGGTTCATAGTCCCTCACACAATATTGATGCACAATGGCTCCAAATTCTATTCTACTGAGTTCAAAAAGATGTATTAGGATTATAATATCAAGACAAATCACACATCCTACTCTCATGTAGATAATGGATAGAGAGAGTCCTTCAATTAGAATCTTTTAAATATACTCTGGATGATGACGAAAAATGATAAGATTTCCTATCCATAAAATATTCTCCATGATTCATGGGACTACTGTACCACCACCCTTACAACTACAAAAGAAGCATTGTTTTCATTATTGTATGGGACCATGGCAGTGTTACTGATAAAAGTCCTGTTTTCATCACTCCAAATAGCCATTTGCGGATATCTCTCAAATGATGAACAATCAAAAATTTGTTGGATGAATTAGAGAAGATTATTCATAATAGGTTGTATACATTACAAATCTAGGAATTAAATCAGAATTAGATTGTAATATCCTTTAATAAAAAGGATTTCCTCTGTTTATTCCTCAATGTTGAATTGGTGTTGGTTCTTTGGACCCCACTGATACATGGAATGAAGCCTCCAAAGCTGTAATCCAATTAGGAAGGTCCTTATATCATACTTAAGGCCTATCACAATGGGGCTAAATTATTGGACACTATGGCCGGGGATCTTGTTACACCACCCACCAATGTGATATTTTTCAATAAATAAATTTTATTTTTTTCATCAAGCAAGAGATATTCTTGGTGTTAAGATGTAAAACTACAAGGTATCCCATATCGTAATGACATGATATAAAACTATACTGAAAATTACTAATAACAAGACTTTAGTGTGAAATGTGTCTCTTGTCTTGAACAAATGATGTGAAACTGTAGGGATGTGTTTGGACCATATGAAACTAATCTGAATGAAACATTTCCTCATCAAATGATGGTAAACTACAAAACTAATTTCATCACTGCATGATGTTAAACTTCATGGAAATCCCAATCTCACTAGAGACTCACCGCACACTAGCTAGATCTATATGAAGGAAGTATAAAATTGGCCAATCACAGAATGAGAGTTTTCTCCACTAGGGTAATTTCATCAACCAATAACTACAAGTGTCTTGATTCTTGTCATCACCAGATACATAGTGACACCCAAACCACTAGTCATGGGCCTATCCACAACCATCCTTTTCCTTCACCATCGCTGATCAATGTACTATGCACATGAAATTAAACATCACTCCTTTATATTACTACATATGGATTGATTCTAATTTTAAATGATATACATAGGGACACCTAGATCTAATATGTTGGTATGACAACCACATGGTATAAAATACATATGTACTATTCATAATTACCACTATATAGTGAGAGTAACCCTTTACATTCCTTGTTTAGCGCACCGATAAAAGCTCACATGAGATCCCAAATTTCAGTAAGGTATTCCCTTCATGAACAAGGAATAGAATCTACAGACAAGATCATGATGATCCTAAATGCATGACCATAAAATACATACCTTGATTCCTCAACACATAAAGATAAAATGCATGGTCTCTGTCCACTGCATGATATAAAAATCTACATCTTAGTAAACCGTGAATGAGGGGACCATCTTTTTTGGTGTTGGACTCCTCCCACACCTCCTTTATAGAACTATGTATGTCTAGATTCTCATTTACAATGAGATATATGGGGATTCCTAGATCTTATATATTTTTCTAGTTACAACATGGTAAAAAATTACCCTTCTCTGTATGTAAGTTAAAATTGTGCAAAAATGTGATTCCTCAATTACTACATTAGGATTCATTCTTATTATCATAGGATACATAGTGACACCCAGATCTCCCTCTTTGAATCCATCTACAATTACAATCTTCATTTTGGGAATCAAATATCCTTGTTTCATGGTGTTAAAATGAATGGTTCTTCATGAACTACATGTGGCTTGATTCTTTTCATCACATGATACATTGTGATGGTTGGATCTCCAATATTTGTTCCAACTATAATAATTAGAGGAAATAATTCCCACCTCTATAAATTTATTTGATCAGAAAGGATAGTTTCTTATTCAAGAACTATGGGAGTCTTGATTTATGTAATAATAGGATATGTGGTGAGCCTGGGTCCCTAATCCTTGGCATAACTGCAACAACTGATAAATGAATGCATCCCAACCACACAGGGACTGAGTCACAAAAGGTCATTTTTTCTACGTATGATACAAATATACATAATAATTTTCTATGAATGAAATGTATTGTGTGAACTTTTTTCACATCGATTCCCTTGCCCCTACAACATGATGATAAACTGCATGGAAAACATCAGGATTTCAAGACATGAAAATTGAACAAAAAAACATCTTCAACACAACATGATAAACTACACAACAAAATTACTTTCTAAATGGAGCTAAACATCATAGAGAAAATCCCCACAACATGAAATTAAAATGTGTATACCATAACCCATGATACAAACTTTATCAAAGGACCATGAGATCCATAACCCATTCAACCAAATTATGTGGTGCTTCTGGCATATTTTATGCACATCAATATATAAATCATACATCATGCCTATTTTTCCTTAAGTTACCATAAATCATTCATGTCCATTGAAGTAGATACCTAACTTCAAGATCGATGTTTCTGAATAAGAATACATCCCTATTTATCTTGAATATGCACCTCTGGTCATCATCCAAATGTGTTACTCTGTATAAAAATACTTTCCAATCCTTTTTATCCACAAAATCACCTTTGAAGAAATCAATAACTTAGTGTGATATTAAATAATCCGAATATGATTTTCCCAGACCATCCTCATGAACTGAGAACCATGAGACAAGATTTATAGTAGTATCATATTTTATTCAGAAGGAAATCAGGAAAATCATAACCTTGGGTGTCCTAATTTGGCTATTGTGTATCATCACCCATTTAGATCCATTTTTTTAATTACGTTAAACTAACTTAAATATCAAAAATTCTGTATGGCCTAATACTCTTACTTATAATGGTCCAAATCTCATTTAATTAAACATCTCAAAAAAGAGATAGAAAACTCATCAGGATGAAAACCCAAAAAGGGTGGCCTTTGAAAAAGTTAAGTCTTCACTCATTAATATCTTCACCTACAGAGTTTAGGAAAAAATTAGGGTAAAAAAATCAGGTACAAATTTCATTTGATTTACATCGTGGCCCTAGTAAAAGACAAGCTATGAACATTGGACTTCATATTTTAGGAAAAACTTAGTGTAATAATTTTTCACATATTTTTTCCTTAAGAATATGATCTCTATGACGTGACAAATATTTTAGTTTTCTCAAATTTTTCTTGTATATTACACTTTCTACAAATCACACTTCATGATTTGGGGGCCTCATATCATCGTAGACCTTCTATATCAATTGGAAATGACATCAATATTAAAATGAACCTTTTAAAAACTATGCATGTATGCTTATGGCTCTGGAATATGTGGCTATGGTTCTCATCCAAATGTGTCACTCTATAAAAAGAGATTTACAATACTTGGGTGCTCTTAAATCACTACGATAGACTCAACAACTCATTGTGAACTGATTTACTCCTGGTATGACTATCCTATATCCTCCTCCTTACCTGAGAAGTTTGGAACATGAAGTATAATATTTATACCAAACTATTTGATTGGATTTAGTATCCTATATGTTATAGAACTCTGTTTTTTACTCTTTCAAAAGGAGGGAATTCTAATTTTGATTCCCTAATCTGTTATTGACCATGTTTCATGATTCAAATAATAGAAAATGAGGATTGATATTTATGATCAATAGTTGAACTTCCCAAGGGAACCAAAACCCTTCCTAGAATGAATTCCTTCTATAAAAAACCTTGTCATATAGACCTTTGGGTTTTTATAAATATTTCATGTCCCTTTAAGAGGTGTGGAGACCACATTTTCTTGACCATGATACTAATGAATATATTGTTTTACCCACCAAGTAATGGAATATCCTCTATTCCATAAAGTAGTTTCAATCCTTTTGAGGCCTAGAAATACTATGGAATAACCCAACATTAATGATTGATATGGGTAATCCAATGTATGTTTCTCCATCCCATATTCACATGCTCAAACTTTTGGGTTATGACTTATAACACACATATTACAAATATCCTGGTGGACATATCATCCCTAGTATTTTTTTATAAAACAATACTAACCCTCCATAAATCTACCATGACCCTTGTAAAAAGTGTGGAGACACCACTTTTTGGAAATTTTACCAACACATAAGGATTTTTAGCTGACAAAATGAGGATCGTCATCTTTATAGGAATGGATATCTGATCCTCCTGATTCCAAGAAACAACACAACGCATCCTAGAAACCCATAGTGTTTTGAATTCTTCCTATCATGTCTGTACAATATTCCATGATCATCAATCAGGTTTGAGATAAATGAACATTAACTAAAGTAATAAAAGGTTTGATATAAAGAACTATAATCTAAATCAATAGAAGGTTTGAGATAAAATACCATAAACTAAAGTAATATAAGGTCTCAGATTAAAGAACATAAACTAAACAAAGTAAAAGGACCAAGATAAAATACAATAAACTATAGCAATGGTATGTTTAAGATCAAACACCCTAAACATCGTCGATGTAAGGATCAAAATAAAAGATGCAAACTACAAAAATAGAATGCCTGGTCTAATGGACCCTAAACTACAAAACATATAAGGTCCGAGCTATAAGACCTTTAAGTTATGATATATAATGTATAATCTAAAACACCCTAAACTACATCAATAGAAGGTAATATCTAAAAGACACTAAACTATAATAATATAAGGTATGAGATAAAAGACCCTAAAATGCAAAAATATAAGGTTTGAGCGAAAAGAACCTAAAATATAAAATAAATGATCGAAGATAAAAGAACCTAAACTACAGTAATAGAAGATCAGAGATAAAAGACCCCAAATTAAACCAATAGATGATCTAAACTAAAAGATCCTAAACTAATGCAATATATGATCCGACATAAAAGACCATGAAGTTCAAAAATATAAGGTACAATCTAAAATTACATAGACTAAAACAATATAAATTACGAGTTAAAATCCCATAAAATATATAAATAGAAGGTCTGATCTAAAATACAATAAACAAAATAAAGATATGGTTCAAGCTATAAGACCCTAAACTATAGAGATAGAAGTTATGAGTTAAAATACCATAGAACTACATCTATAGAAGGTTTGATCTAAATGAACATAATCTATAGAAATAGATGGTCTGATCTAAGAGACTATAAACTACACATAATATTGATTTAGTCTAGAAGAATGGAAAATCATTCAATACCAACATATGGACATGTAAAAAATAGAGCATCTCTCCCCAAATTCTCATGGTGGAATTTACATTCCCCATAATCGATCCCTTGTCACTTTGGATGTCTCTCTAAAAGGGGTAATTTGTTGATTCCCTCCAAATGATCAATTATAAATTCACAAAGTAATAAAATATATATATATATTATTATTATTATTTTCCCTTCAAAGAAAATGAAAAAGAAGGAGGCCGAGATCTAACAGATCGTGTGAACCCCTAGAAGTGGCATAGTTGCATGAAAAGTAGAATTGCATGAATATCGTCACATAAAGTGTATAACCAATGGATGGAACCATGAAGTCACTTAAACAAGTCCTTATTCTGTTAATAAGGCACCCAAAATAACCATTTATTATATGGAAAAATCTAAATTAGCTACCCAAGTCACACGACATGTAAACTAGAAAGCTTCTAAAAACCCATCTGAAATTTTAGGAAAAAATGAGGAAAAAAATTCAGAATATATGAGCCTATTGAAGTATTAAATCATGGTGTCACATCACCAATGAAGAGAATGATTCTCCTTGATAACATTCAAACAAAATCATGAAATCCCAAACAAATGTAAAAATAACAAAGGAAATAAATAGGGAGGAGGTGGGAGCCTCTCGCAGTCGTAAAAGCCACACGGTGAACCCCTGATAGTCCCCAAGACAATGCATTACCCTGGAGACTTGCCTACCTCATATCACAAAATCTGACCAACATGTCATCCTTGTCATGCAAAGGGCCTCAGGTATATCTAGGAAACTATCTGCTTACCATTTGGATTCTTAAGGTCAACTAGATGGAATTGTTTATGAAATAATTGTTCATATTCATGTGTCCTTTTGTGATCATGTGATGCATCACCAAGAGTTATGGTGATTTTTCTAGGAGAAACCCAAACATCATATCCAACTCTCCAACGTTTTTAAAATAAATAAGTGAAATAAAATGAAGTGGTTGCTAAAATATGTCATTACCGTAAAACTCTCATGACACCCTAATTCTATTCAAATCATTGTCTCAGAAGACCCCTTGACAGGTCGGCATTATCCCCCAATGGCCCTGTGAAAATACATTATTATCTTGCATAAATTTTCAAACATGTTACCTAAGATCATGTGAAGGCCTTCTAAAGGCACCCTATTCTTGTGAAGGCCTTTGAAAATGTCAACCTGAAAATATGAAAGTCCCTGGACATGTCCACATCATTCAATAATACAAAATTAATTAAAAAATCTAATATGGGGGCATTGAAGGGGTGATCCCATAGTTTCTGTAAATCAGGTGATTTCTCTAAGTGTTACCTATGGTTGGACCTCGTGAAGACGAGTGACAATGATTCCATCCATAGACACCGTCCTTGATTCCTATGATATTAACCACACAAAGCGGTGAACAAATGGGTTAGAGAGGCATATAAATCCCCCACCACATCATGGAAAATTAATTAAAATGATGTTCTAAATGAAGAGTTCGCCTTATCTCACCTAGCTTCAGTAGTACCAGTGTATATTTCTCATAGAGGATGATCTCACAATCATAAAAACATTATGTCAGGTAAGATCCAAGGAACAACTGGAATGATAATGCAACATGCATAATTCACTTCATGTGGTCACACATAGATCATGAGGAGGACTCCTAACATGACATAGGAAGAACATCCCACTCATCTTATATATCATGCGAGACATAAAACAAGATAAAATAGAATAAATCAACATGATTTTCAATAAAATGATCGAACTAATTCTAATAGATGAGTTGACATTGTGAAGAACATATATGATAACCCTCACGAGCTTCTCATGAACCACCTAAGAGACACAAAAATAATAAGATAGGTTTCCCAGATCATATAATTATTATTCTGTATAATATTTGTTTCATATAGATTCCTCATGACATGAAGATGAAAGTCACATGAAACCCCATATGAATTCCACCCTAGTCTCAAAATTTCCTTCAGGATTGAAATTCAGTCGTCGTGATTTTTTTAGGTGTTTCTCCAATCTCATATGGTGGCACCAATTCATGTCAGCTAAGTCTCGTAGTAGCACTCGGTGATGAAAATCGGCTCTTAAAATGTCCCTTATACATGCCATCCATGCTTTATAATGTCTTCTATGAATGTCATCTAAGACATGTGATATCCTCTAAGTCATGTCATATGGACTCATTTGAAGCCATTTATTTTATCCATCCATCTCATTCCATGACCCATAGGTGTTTGGTAATGATTATGTGATTCCCTATAATCATTTCATAGATATCATTTGATGGATTTCAGAATAAACCATCAAAGTATCAGGATGTAATTGGGATAAGTCATCCATGATCAGGAAATGACCCAAAAACATGCCATCTAGGATATGAAATGTTCCTTAGGAAAAACAACTGGATCATGTGATTGTATTTTTATAGGCTAGTAATATAACAAGACATTCCCAAACATCCTCCATCATGTAAAAATATTCAATAATGACATGTCAAGAAGGAATTAAAGCATTGTAGTTTGGCAGGAAGGTCATGACCTTAATGGTATCCCAAGGATTGATAACTTTGACCACCCTTGGTGTGTATGGCCCAACAAAAGGGAAATTTCAATGTGTAAATCAAAAATTCTGGGAACCACAATGAATATGATTCCTTCAATAAGAGGGATAAAATATATGCCTATCTAATGAACATGTTGTATACTAATCATCCAAAGTGTTTTCTTTGTACCAATGTCCCACCTACATATGCAGTGAGACTGAACATTTTCCATTGTTTGTTTCCCACACCGATCATAGGTCATATGGGATTATTAAGATTTAATAATCATTTAATTTTCATTTGTAACCCTATAAAAAGTTAGGGGAAACCTCATTTTGTAAGCCTCATTCACCAGTTTATTTGATATGTCCTTCGTATAGGGAAATAACAGCATGTAATCTTTGATCAACTAAACTATGAGGACTCAGATTCCTAAAATAACCAAGATACCTTGGATGAATTACTAAGGAACAATCTCAAATAAGAATCCATTTTGATGTAATCCCCAAGTCTCCAACATTTCAAACATCATGACCTAATCATTTATAAGGTATTATCCCTCTACCTCATTCCTCGGTAGATTGGTAAATTAAAAGAACTACAATGAAATTGATTCCTTCCATAAGAGAAAAATGTATGACACTTCACTGAGGCCTAGACTCTATATTAATATATGACTACTACCTTAGCAAAAATGTCCCATGTCCATATGCAATAAATCTGATCACTTTTTATCCCATGTTTCCCACACTGAACATAGCTCATGTGGTTAAGGGTGTCACAATAGACACTTCATTGACATCATGAATCTCCACCATCCAGGGTAGTCTTAGTATGTAAACCTCAGTGGGTGGAAGGATATGAATTCTGCACATATGAGGGAATCTACCTTGGGGCCAGTCCGAATGGTGTGATCAAACAATGATAACTCTGATTTTTTATATAAATAGGATACATTGGATGTATCCTCAAAAATTGAGTTAAAATATCTCATGCCTTAGTCCCCCCACATATTTCATTTCTACAAGAGTTTAATGAACTATGTTGGAATTTATTCATGCAATAAAAAGAATATGTACGATTCCACAAAATGGATCAATTCGCTCCTCAAAATATAAAACACCACCCTACATGGAATAAAATTCTGAATTTCTTGGTTATATGGATTTTGAACATAGGTACTTACAATTTTCTGGGTAAATAGATTAAGGACCTTATATACATATAGATATATTCATTAATGAGATCTTCATATTCTTTATAAAAGATATATATAACCTATAAATTATTTACTTAGGGTAACCATTCATGTATCAGGATTAATAAAAGATTAATGAACATATCTTGAATTTATAATAGAGTCCTAGAGTTTGTGATAATTTCAAACAAGAAGGGTTTTAGGAACCCGACCTATCATCCTCTCGACCAAATAGAGTCCCCCAATTTCATTGATGCTGAAACCCCAATTGACCATTGGTCGTTGGAAAGTAGGTCCATACCCAGTTATGGATGAGGGAACCATTAAGAGTTTCCATTAAAAATTAAAATAGTAACCGTAAGTTTTTATTTGTGAATGTACATAACCCCTCATAGATAACCATTACGTCGAACCGAATCCAGCTCAATGGGGGTTCCATATAATATCTTTTATATAGAAACAAATATGTACTAAAATCCATTCCATATATATCTCTTCACCTAAGAAATATTTGATGAGGTGTGGGATAAAATCCTACCTATCCCATCTTTCCAAAAATTCAATCATCACAACCTACACCACATTGCTGGCGTAGTATGTTATAATGAATGTGAAGGATATCATACTTGTTCCATAACCCTACCATGAATAACACCCACCACATATCGCAACATCATCACTACTAGGTAATCTTTAACACTAACATGTATCATCATAGGGTAATCACTGACACCATCAAATGTCATCAATACTGAATGAAGAGTGGGGAAATGGTTGTAGTCATCCATCTGTTTCACCACCATCCTATATATTGGGGAAACACCCAGAACTAAAAAAATTCGGTATTGGTAATTTTATATAACATGGATTTTGTATGTGAAGAAATAATATAAAATAAATTATTGATTGATGTCACTCATTTTCTAACATATGGGTTTATAACTACTACACTAGTATAATCCACATCGCAAAAACTATACCTCCTAACATCCATCATAGAAACAACCACCACTAAATGAATCACACTACACAACCACTACGCAAAGACACACAATTCCACTTACATTTACAAGATCCACCATTTTATATATTTAATTAATTTATAATAAATCCCATTTTAATTCATTTCATTCACATTTATATGGACTAGTAATTTATCATCCAATGCATTTATACTAATTTCCGCACAAAAATTATATCCCATTACCATATTTTTATTTATCCCATTATTATCCATTCACTACCCTGTGTAATATCATTCTCGTCAATACAATTTATTCCAAATCCAATACAGAAACTAACAAAACCACACCCCATAATAGCTCATCCACCTCATATCATCCACTATAGCACAACATATGCTAGACATATAACCCTAGTAACCACACAACACATCCACCATACATCACCACCATCTCCCAACAAAACCACCTCACATCACCACCACTAGACAATAGCAAACATCACATCCCATGAAAACCAAACATTTCATCGCATCCCAACGCATTATTCACCCATGTTTGTCATCACCATCACTATAGAAGCCATAACTATGTTCACACAACAACTATTTATTTAGAAAAATAACATCAACACATAAATATCATTCTTGGTTTCCACAATTTACTACGATTATTGTTTAAATGAATTTATCTTATTACATAATTATAACACATTGGCATTACCAAAAAACGAAATTTTCATTGGTAAAAAATTAATTTTTGATATATAAATTCTTATCCATTTATTCGTGGTGATATCAAACAATCAATAAAAATTGAAAAATCACCTGAAATATCATCAAATTCCAAAAAAAATTGATTTCACCACATTCCCATTAATTTTTCTTTTAAAAATTAGATATCTTTGTAATTAAATCCTTATTGTCCCCAAAGGAATAACCATTCAATCCCCAAATATTAAAATAAAAAGGCAGGGAATAATGATCTACAAACAAAAATATGATTTATTACTCTCTATGCCGGAAATGGTGGTTGAGAAATAATCGAAACAACTTCACTAGGAAACATAAAATAAGCATGAATCACATCACAATTCATCAAAATCAAACCCCCAAATATTCCCCAAATAGAGCATCATCACCATTTTGAATCCACGAAAGAAAAATGAAACAGGGGATAAATTTGATAACCAATCGTGGATTGTTAGTAATCAGCATATAGAAGTAAAGGATCCACAAAGAGAATGGAGGATTAAAAATTATCCCAAAAACACATATATTTTTCGAAAACCCCAAGAGACCAAAAATAATTCTGGAGAGAACGATTATTTATAAAAAAGTTTATCCTAGGGACATTCACAACAAGAATCACTAGTTCTCTGTATGATTTTTTCACAAGTCCCTCCAATTAAATACATGAAATAGATTTAGGCCATCAACACATCAAACAAGAAAACATATTGAATATCCACAAGTTTTTTTGTTGAGTTATCTTTTAATTACTTTACATCCTAAAAAATAATCCATACTTTGAATCATTGTAGTGAAGAACTCCCCACCTCACTATGTTATAAGTCGTTAATCATCAGCACCCATAATATGAATATCATTTCATATTGGGAACACTTGTTCACATTGTTAACCACCCACAACTATTTAATTATAGTTCCAAACTCTATTGATCCCTCATAGATCCTCCTATGAACACCTCTACCACCGAAACAAGAAAAATAATGTTTGGAGAATGGAAGTTGATTATATTAGATACCACCTAAATGGTTATCTTCCTCGAGAACAAAAAAAAATCGGTTGTAAAAAATAATGGTTTCAAATAATCATCCCATTTAATACCTATCAACGATTTCTCTAAACCCCAAAAAATAACACATATGAAACACACCATCCAAATCCATGATGTCTATAAAAACCCAAACAACCACACCAAAATCTAACCAGTAAAAACACTACACTATTTCACACTAAATGAAACACACCTCTCATTTACAAAAATAATCCAATCAAATATATCAACCACAACATATCCTAATCTGTCATCCTCATCAACTAACAAAAAACTACACAAATCACACAAATTGAGGAATCCATCCCTCTAAATCAATATTATTCCCCCTTTTAGGTACATAGACACACCCACATAGTATTAAAATGTTTTCTAATATAATACATCTTGATTAGTAAGGGGTTCTATCCTATTTTTATGGTTGATGACATAACATACATCACTATAAATTGAAAATTCTACATCTTATAAATTAAAAAGGTTCAAATTTCACATCATTAATGAAAAAGAAAATAAGAAAATACACAAAAAAAATTAAGGGTGTCATCCCTGCATCTAGCCCTTACACTCCATATTATACTCCTTATAGCCACCATGCCTCTAAAATACACAAAATAATGGGATGGATCATTCACACATCACATTATCTCAATGATCCTGGTTCTCTACTAGTCTATCGATCAACTTCATGTCATCCTCAACTTATAACTCTAACTAATTAATGATATGGTTGTAATTTTTTAGATACATACTATAATAGTACATGTGAAAGGAATTAGGGATGATTTACATATATGGTGAATGTTCAAACTGATATACCACCACACCAACTTGCACAAACAGCTCAAAAGGACCAATGATCTGGGGAGAATGCATACTCACACTGCGAAATATATTCTGCCTCCAACATCAAAAAACTCTATTGATACATGTTATCCTACCTCAAAATCTAGGGTCATATTTCTATAATAAATATCGTACTTCTCATGGTCTCATGACATCATCATATTCTCATGAACCATTAAGATAATCCCATTAACTCTTCACCATATCAGGGAAATGAAGAACTACCTCCACATCTTTTATCTATTAAAATGAATAAAAAAAATAACCACCCTCATAATTCCAATAAAAGAGTTGTGATAGTGTATGAGTGATATCAATTATTATAGGAATACTCCGCTGAAGTAATTTTCCTTGCCCTTGACATTGAAATGTAAAAGATGTATATATGTAGAATATCATCTTGCTTTTTGATGACAACTACATTTGACCATCTATTTGAGGATGAAAGGTAGTACTAAAGAACAACTAGGATCCAAAGGAATGATATAATCCTCTTTATTAAAATTTTATAAAATGAGGTGTATCGCCATAGATGATGATCCTTGGTACCCCCAGATGCCTGACCACATCATCCACATACCACATCACATAAACATCCATGCTACATGATTCCTGGATTGCAAGAAAGTGAGATGACTTCATCTTCTAGACCATAATCAAATAAACCATATTACGTCCACCCTAAGAATAGGGAATCCAAATGATGAAATCCATCAATATGTCCCCCTATTTCCACTCAGGGACATCTAAGGCCTAAAAGAATACCCCAAGATCACTATTTTTAGCATTCACATACTTGAACCCCAATCACATTTCCAAAAACTCTAACATTAAGTATTTTATACCAAGAGACCATATATTATTCCCATAGACATGATGTATATCAGTTAGACTATGATACAATACTAACGTTATGATATGAAACTCGTGAATAAATCCCTCACACATCACCAATGGAACTAACAACCTCCCCTAAAACCACATTTTTTTCTAACCATCTTCTGACCAACCCTATGGATCATCACCTAAGCCAATATTTTCACACAACACCATTACCTCTATGTCTCTATACTAAGGATCCCCAATCTACTACAACATATTTTACTACAAAGTTATTTGATATACAAAAACTCATCCACTACATTCCTAAATACCAAGATCTGTTAGTATAGGATCCAAAAAAAACCTTTATCGATACCAAAGGAATCAAGAAACACATCTTCCTAGGGTTTCTAACTCAAACTATCTGCAAAAAAATACAATTTCATGAGGTATAAGTGATTTGAATAACATAATCAAAGAGAAACTACATCCCCATTTACTATAGAATATTTTAGTCATGCTGAGAGAAACATATTTTAGGATACTTTGTATTAAAAAAAACAAATTTCTCATCGATAAGGTAATGACATTACAACTTTTTTAGTTACATGAAACCTGTATACTCTAGATAATGGGTGAAAGAGTTATAATTATTGGGATGAAACTACAGATACACATAAGAGGTTAGTACAAATAATTACATCATGACCCATCCCAATCCAATATGTGGTAAATCACAAAAAAACAATAAACATCACCAAGTCCTAAAATAATAATGAACCAAATTTCTAATAAACATCTTCCTCATCTTACAGATTCATAGTTTGAATGGAATATTCTATTAAAAATCATAGTCTTTCATATTCAAAGAATTCACAAAGGCTAAAAATAGAGATAAATTAGATACAATCCTCTAGTAATATCCTACAAGTCTATGGAAATTTTGTACATATTTCATGTTCTTAGGTTTTAACAATGAAACAACGACGTTAGTCTTTGATGAATCTATGGACACAACCAACCGAGATGATGATTGCCTTGGGAAATAAACCTCTCATATATAAATCATATATTTGAATTGTTTTCCATAGATTTTGTGGTGTGAAAGAACCTATAATTCATATCTGGGATGGTCGAGTTGATCCTCATCTAAAATCATGTAAATCAAAATATCATCAATGATCATGAAAAAAAACTACTTCAGGAACATATGAAATTCAATGTTCATGAGCAATATGAACATAGTTGGTGTGTCTGTTATACCTAATGGAATTATCATGGACATGAAGTTCGCATTTATGGAAAAAAAAATATGTCTTTGGGATGTCCTAATCCTTTTCCCTAATCATGTATTCTTATTACTTTAAACCATTCATCAAAAAAATGGATACAATCAATTGGTAAAATAGTTTTTTAATCCTCTATAGAAGATTAATTTTTTGTAACATCAGTAAATTAATCATCATGTATTCTACACACAAAACTAGACTATATTCACACATCTTATAAGAAAAAATTATAACACTCTATGATATACACATGGTCATATGAAACCACTATGCATCATATCATCATCTTATAGCCTCATCTAATGATACTCCATAAGTTCCTTTATATAGAAATCCATTTAAGTCAATGATTTACCTTATGTAATAACTTTCCAAAACCATACACTGCATACAGGGACAAATTTCATAATTCTATTTGGGAAAAATCAAGGAACCCTTCAATAACCCTTATAATATCTTTTTATTAATTATCCATTTATATCTCCTCCAACTGAGACAGAAGGATCCCCAATATCCTTCCATCCATATGATTAATCTACATTCCAATGAACATCAGTTCATTTTTATCCACATAAGAAAATAAAATATAATTCTAGAAGAATTCAATAAATCCTATAATTGAATACATCGAATACATTCCATAGACAATATCATATGGATCTATCATTATCAAGGTTAAATCCCATAATGAATAGTTTATCCCCATTAGAATTCAATATCAAATTCCCACATCAATCAATGTAGTGTACCCACCCACAACATCAGATATCATGTTAGTGACATGATTTATCTCTATATACAGTCCCAAATCATGGAAAATGTTGGATAAAAAATGAAGTACATGACTACTAAATCAAAAATGTCACAAAAAAGGGTCGATGATAAACTGGTCATACCTCAGACAACATCTGGCCTTGCCGTCAATACTACCTCCATCACATGTATCTAAATCCAACCATATCTGTTCCCCTATAATATCAGACTGCATGAACATTATTTTTCCTTGTTCTATGAGTATGGGTACTATCATGATGATTTTATCTACCAACTTAATCTACCCTCCACATATGAACACGTTCTGGTGGTCATTTCTACTAAAAAATCCTCGAAGGATTATAATGTTTCTTTCAAATAGGGGACTAAATACCTTTTTGTAACAACCTATCATGGACTGTCATACACAAATACATGAAGTGGACTTTTCCCCCACAAACATAACATGAAAATTGAATGGGCTTGGTAGATACTGGTGTGAAACCCACCAATGTATTTCATGTAAAGGGCTATCATGGATGGTTCCCCACATAACAGAACTGTCTATAACTCTTTTAAAAACATCATGAATAATTTCTTATCAAGATTCCATGATGAAAACTCTCTAAATTCTAACATCACAGAGAATATCTACTCAATAACCTCAAACTTCTTCAACACTTCTTGGTATGTAAAAAGTGTAAAGGGGTGAATTTATACATGATCATTGGGTGAGAAGTTTCCTCTAAATTACATTATTTAGACTCATCATATATGAAAACATCATGGGAAAAGTGTATGATATATTTGAAATTAATCCCATGTCCATAACCACTCATGCTACAAAACGGAATAGAGAGGAGATACTTCCCTTTTTCTACATTCTTCATCAACGATAAAAATTCAAAATAAATCTCTTGAAATTCTAACCACTACAAATATTCCCCCTTTTGGTAGCCAAGATAAAACATAAAATGATAACATGTAGCTCCCTAATTCTTACTATCTTCATATGATACTCAAAACACGTCCCAATAATTAATTTATCCAAAAGAGATATCACAATCCTCCAACCAGTGATCTATATCTATATCAAAATTGTTTCTATCATACTTCTCCAAAAAGATCCATAGAATGTAAATCAAGTCCATATTCAAATCCTTATATTCATATGTTAGGTTTATCCTCCATCTATAAACTAGAGAGGTGTATTTAACTTATACTATATGATATTCTCAATGATGGAATTCAGGACACATTAATCAAAATCATAGAAAAATACTATGCCATATTGAATGGAATTTTTTCAAATTTTTTTATTTTTATTCATTTAAATTTACTAAAACAACCCAATTCCATCATTAATATCATCATTCATGATTCATGGACCTCTCCTAGGACTCTTCCCTTCAAATAGAACTACCCTACTTGGTTGATCAACAATCTTAGTATCCTTACATTATATCATAATGCGGACTTATCATACTATGTATTAACTAAACACCATGGACTATGTCACACACCATGATCAAAGTCCTATATTACACTTCAAATAATTGAAATCTACATACTTAATAACTCTAAAATCCATCATATTTATCCCCAAAAACTATTGATACCACTTTGACACAACCACATCACTCTATAAGTACTCCCTCTAGGATAGTATTGAATTTAGTGAAATAATACCCCCCCCCCCAATGTCCTGCCATTGGTAGGCCCTGTTTTGGTGAAAATCATCGATATTATATGAATTTTACATTTTGAAGGCACCGGCCACTATAAAAATGTAGTTTTTGGAGATTGTATAAATTAATCATAGAGAAAATCGATCGAATAATATAAATGTAAATAAAAATCATTCCAAAATAAATTAGTAATTTCAACATATGCAAATAAAATTCTATAAATATATACGGAAAACATATACAATCTTAGTGACTAAACAAATCTCTAAATCCATGCTAGTAAGACCTAACTCAATCCCTAAATCCCTCTATGAAATATATTAAACATTATTTATATATGTATGTTGATATTAACATAGTTTACTTATTTAACATTATTTATATATGTATGTTTATATATGTATCTAGTGTACTTGTATAAAGTACATGCTAATCTTCCAATGAACAAACAGTAAAACAAACAAGAACCTAAATAGGTCATCAAAGAAATCCTATCCTTACTAAATCATTCCCACAAAATCCTGCACTCAATATAGTATATTAGTTTCCAAAGAACAAAAATCAAGGATCCCCATAACCACTTACCTATTTATTTTATGCTCTCATGACCCAACATTATACTTCTTATACATTAATCATTCTTATAAATATCTCATCACATAACCAACCATCTCTGATGTGGTTTAGGATGTATCCCTACTTATTCAAACCTTATAGATGGTCTAGTATATTATTCTATCATGAGTTATAATTTCTTTAAAATATCAGCATATAAAAAACTCATCAAAATAGCCATGGTAGTTGGGTATCGTGAATTTTATGGACAACAACCTCATCTCTTCCCCCAACAATGGATGACCCCCACCACATGTCACATCCTCACAGCCATAGGTTAATCCCAAACACCAAACCATATCATATCATGGTAATATCTAACACTTAAAATTAATATTTCTATGATAGAAGAGTAGGGAAAATGGGGTACTCAGCTATCCATTTCTCTGCAATACTATTTATTGGGGGGAATACACACAACCCAACACAATTAGTCATATTTAAGGTTATCCAACCCAGGTGGGTAAAATAAAGAAATGACATAAAATAAATTATATATATATCAAATAACACCCGACCTATATGTTCAAAATAACTACACTAGTGCACTCCACATAACCACCAATACATCTCATGACATTCATTAAAATCCCTTCCACCAGTAGATGAATCACACCAAAAACTACCATAAATAGACCCAAAATTTGAATACCACTTATATTATCCAAAATTTTCCAAATTTAATGAAATCCAAAAAACTCTCATTTACTATGACATATCATTAAAATTTGTAGATTCCATTCATTTATCATTTTTGTCTCATCGTTACAATTTTATCCTTGGATAACTTGGTAAAAAACCTAACCACACACCCATAACAGTACATCCTCCTCCTATTGGCCATTTCCAAAACACAGCATAACCAATCCAACTTTCCAAAACACCAACACATGAAAACAACCAAACATCACAACACTTGTACATCAACAAAAATTCACTAAATAATAGAGCACATAAAATCCTATTTCGAAAAACATTTCATATTTTCCTAATGCATTCCAAATCCAAGTCATTCACCACCATTATTTTATAAGACACACTAGGGTTAACATAACTAACATAGATTAATAACCAAGACATCATCAAATAAAAACAAATAATGTCATCTATAATTAACCACAATTTGGGTTTAAGTGATTTAGTAACATTACAACATTATTATTTATGGTTATTACCAAATAAATTACAGATTTCAATGAGAAATCATCTAATTATCCATATATATAATCATATAATTTTATTCTATGTGATGTCAAACAACCACTCAACTAGGGTTCCACAAAATATCAACAAAAAAAAAATATAGGATACAAAAGAAATTTTTTACTAAAAATGGAAATAAAATTGTATAAACTAATTAAAAATATCATCAAAGTTAGTGCAACATAGGATTTATTCCCATTACCAAAAATTTCAAATTTATCCAATTAATTGTCTTCCTTAAATAAAAATTACAATCTATCAAATGGAAGGAAAATAATTAAATCCCCGCAAATCCACATAAATATAGAGGGAATATGAACCCCCCTTCTTCAAAAGAATCATTTTGAATTCCTGCGTACAAAATGTTAAAGGAGAAAAAATAAAAATAACACAATCACATTAGAAAACATCAAATCAATTAAAATAAATTCATGGTTAATAAAAATGAAACCCAAAAACATACCCCAAAAAAGAATATTTAGTGCAATGAATCTAATAAAGTAGGGAAAAAGGAAAAAATTTGATAAAGAGGATAAATAACTCTAGAATTTCAATGGTAAACCACAAGAAGAAAAGGATCAAATGTTAAAAGGGAGGGACAAAAACAATTTGAATATCACCTAGGGATTTCCCAATATCCTAGAAGAATAAAATAGTTTAGGAGATATATGGTATTTATAAACAAGTTTTTCCAAGACACATTCCGGACATGAATCTTGAATTATTTCAATGATTTTTCATGAGGCCCTCAAATTCACACTATGAAAAAGATTTAGTCGTGAAATACCCAAAGTCAAACCCTGATAACCATTAGTAGATTTTTATTGAACCACATCACTGAATTAATTCACATATAGTCTAATTCCTTCACATCATGAATCAAAGTAGCACAAACACCCACCTTTATGTTTCAAGAAACTAATTTTCTGATTTGAATCCAATAAAATTTCCTCCCATCATGAACCGATTGTTTTAGTAAAATTATTTCTCCAAACTCCAATGAGCCCTCCATGAGACTCCTTTGAACACCTATAATTATCTGAATAGTAATGTAACATGATGATATGCAATATAATATTACATAATATATTTAAAAAGTGCATAAGATGATCAAAATTTATAAAATATCATGAATTATAATGTAATAATTAAAAAATTATAACAAATTTATTTTTTATATGTTTGAATTGAAAAAACATCAACCTGACATGTGATGTGTTTAGAATGGTCCAATGTATATTTTTATAAATTAAATATTCTTTATAATTGAGGATCATATATTCAAAACAAGGAAAATAATTTCTATTATAAAGAAATTATATTGTAATTATCACTAATTAATTTATCACAGAGAATAATGAACGATAAGTAAGTAAAACATTTGATGTTCTTGAAATGTTTATAAATAATTTAATGTAAATAATGGTTACTATGATGATTAACTATATAAGTACATAATACATGGAATTTCTTGAAATCTTACAAAAAATTAATCAATTATATTTGTATCTGTTGGGATATAAACAAGAATAATCCAATGTATGGTGTTCTTAAAATGGGATAAAGTGAAGGTTAAAAGTAAAAATGTTCTTCAAAACATGTTACACAATCAAATCCTAGAAATAAACCATTGATTTTCATTAATAGGATAAATTTCATTCAATATTCTATGATATGTATTAATATAAATCACAAAAATAAAATGTTTGGAGTGCTTATAATGTATAGAAAATTCATTTATTTTTTTATACTTCAATAAGACAATATTTTAGATGCTCAAAACCAAAAAAATTACCATAGATAGTTATTGATTCTTTTAATAATAATTAACAATTAGTTTTTTCTAATCAGTAATGAATTTAATGTAAATTTAATTTGTGATAAGATGAGGAAGACAAAATATTTTTTTGGGAGTAAAAGGTAGTTAAAAATAAGTGATATAATCAAAAAGAGACCAACAAGCCTATATTTCATGAAATCCAAGTTCATTCAAAATAGGTTAATATTTGATATATAGGAATTGATAACAAATAATACAGAAGTGTGGTGTACTTATAATTAAAAAAAATACAACATTAATGTATGTGGTGGTTAGAAACAACTGATATATTAAACACCTATAAAAATACCTCTTATTATTGGGAAGTCATGATAAAATTATTATAGATTATTTATTGAAATTAAATAATAAATAGAATGTAAATATTATGTAAGTTTTTCATGTAATCATAGGGATTTTAATTAGATAAATTTAAATTCCTTTCAAACATTCACCAGTTGATTAAAAAAAGAAAAATACCTCAGTTTTTTGTTAATTATTATTAAAATAATCAATTATTAATTTATGTAATATTTGAGGGAATGGAATTTTATTCAAATATGTGTTGTGCTCAAAATTATTAATTTTTTTCAAGGTAAATGTAAATAAAATTTATTCTATGGTAAACCCAATAATAAATCCATGTATTTTATAAAAAAAATCATAGGAAACTTATTAGTAATTAATTTATAACGTGTATGAATAAACAAAACATCAATATTAAATGAAGTGTACTCAACACCACCAAAAAACTAGTTTTACTCTCTAATGAGATTAAATACAAGAGATATAGTCAAAACAAAAGAAATTATATTGGATTATTATGAAATTGTAGGAGAATAAATTATAATTATTATTTTTTGAAGTATAATAATATAAAACACAACATTCTAATTTGTGGTATTCTTGAAATGAATAAATTAATGTTTAATATTTAAAAATATATTTTTAAGTAATGAAAACCATTATATATTTAAAAAATCATTTGGTTTTCCATTTTTAATTTGTAGTTAATTATTAAGATACAAATATATATTTCAAATTTGATTGTATGTAATGGTCAGGGTGATGATTAGATATTATCTAATGATTTTTTATATGATATGTATTTTATTTTTAAATATTATGAAGTGACATGTTTATAATATATAAATATTATGAAATTAAGTATTTTTCTGCAACATTTTTTTTTGTTTTTCTGGTTTTTAAAAACTAAGTGAATTTATAAATTTTTAAATTATAAATATTTTTTAAAAAATAAAATAATATTTGATACCACTATATGATGCTTTATAGGGAACACATACTATATCTCTCATGATCGATTAGAGACTGCTATATACCTTTACCGATGGGGAAACAATAACAACTAAAACTATTTTTTCTCAACCACTAATGTCCTTAGTGATTAGTTTTAGTTGTTATTAAAAGTAATAAATATTTTAATGTTATTTATTAAATATTACTTCATTTACTCTTAAAAATAAATAACTACATAATTCAAGATATAATTTAATTATAAAATAATTGTCATAAAATAACACATTGTAAAAATATATTTAACAATCATTGACATATAAAAATAACTTAGAACAAAAACCTCAATTTCATTAGTGGACAAGTCATAAAATATAAAATAAAAATATATTTAAAAGTGAAGAGGAGTGAAAAATAAAAAAAATAAAAACATAAACAATAAAATTAAAAACTTATTTCTTTTATTATATTATCTACAAATAACTAATCGTTTAAAATTAAAACCTTTCATTAAAAAAAATACTTTCAATCATTATAAATATATAACACGTGGAATTGTTGAGTAGTTCATTTATATAGACTAAAAATAAGATGAATGTTACTTTGATAAGGAATCATTATAGTTTATTCTTTTTTAAATAAATTTCATCATTTGACACACATTTTACAATATGAAATAAATTTTAACTGTGAATGCACTGTACATTAAATTTATATGAAATTAATTTGTATAAGATAAAAATGACATACAAATAATTATACTAAATTATCATGGATATTTGAATTTTCCTTTCCTTTTTGAAAATTCATTCTATTTTTTATGTTTAAAAAATATTATTAATTATAATAAACATTATATAATTAATTATCATGAGATAAAAAATCAATTAATGTTTATTGTGATAGTTATTACATGGATTATTCCTACGAGTAATAAACAAATAAAATATTACTTTCATAAATTTTACTAACAAATTTCTCATGTTGGTCGGTTTTGAATGACACATATTGTTTTTTGTTTATATTTGGATTAAAATTTTGAAAACAATCATTTGGTTATTACAAGAAATATTTATTTATATTTTGTGTGTGTGTTATCCCTATAGTAGAAAATGTTTTTTTATTTTTATCTTGATACATTTAATAGGAAAATATGGTTTTTTATTGTTTTTTATCACTTAAAATATGTTACAATTTAAGAACCTAATTTTAATTCAAAATTAAGTTTTTTATTAATATAATTAAATTTAATGTAGTATTATAAAAAATTTATTTCAATATGTTACAAATGAATCAAAAATTATTTTTCTAAATTTTCATAAAATATTTGACTTTTTTTCATGATGTGAAAGAACTATGAAAAATATCAACTTAAATTTAAATTTTTATTGATAGAATTACTTTTAAAAAAAATTAAGTACATTATACATATAAGGACTTCAAAACTCATTGACATTGAAATTTGGGAATTTTGACTGATTATTATAGTTATATGACATTTTAATGGAGTGATATTATGGTTATAATAATCTCAAAATAATATTTTTGAGATTACAATTGATCTCAAAATATGCAATTTATGTGATGAATTATAAATGACTTATATGGTTTTTACATCATTTTATATTAAACATACATAATGTCTTAGGTAAACAATATTCCAAAAATCTAATTGTTTATTTTTTTTAAATATTAGCCATCTATTACACTTATTTGAACAAAACATCCAAAAATAATATTTATCCCTCCATTATAATCATTATATTAATCCATCATATATATATGACAACATATAAAATCATAGGGACATACATAAAAAAGGAAAGGGTGAGATGGTTTCTCAAAAGGGGAAAAACAAGATATAATTGGAGGTATATTTGAAATACCATGGAATATTAGGAAACCTTTTCAATGGTAATGGTTTCTTTTAGGGGTTCGTATTGGATTAAAACATTGTGAAATGTTGAGTTATGGGATATTTCATAATGTTATTACAATATACATGATTGTTCCAATAAAATGTAAAAAAATAAATTTTTTACAGTGGGTATTTAAAAAATTATTGGTTTTTCACATACATATTGTAAAAATATATAGTGATAGTTTAATCTTAGAGTATAGGATGTAGTAAAAAAATTGAATTCATATGTAAATTTACCATCATATTTACAATTAAAAAATATAAAAAATAATATTCAAATATACCCCGTCAGAATTAAATAGAATCCAGAAAATTTAAATACATCAAATAATAAGTCTAACAGTATATAGTAAATTTTTTATGTTTAATTAGATATTTTTTTTATAAAATACCAATTTAGCTATATAAAATAACCAATAAGGTATTGATCCCAACCACCATTGAAATATATTTTAAGGTGTTGATCCCAACCACCTTTGAAATATATATTACAATATTTCCCAATATCCTCTATGGTTTTATTTTTTCACTCTAAATGATAGTCCTTCTGAGGATGCTACATAGTGCATAAAATAAAATTTTGTATTAAGATCTTATTGAATAAATTTCTATAACATTGAGGTAAACCTAAAATCAATATCAGATACAATGGGATATGTTACTCAATCAATCCTTTCCACTTCCATAATATATATTATAATGTTTATCTATAGAAAAATAATATATGATTGTGATGAATTTTGCTGACTTTGTATAGAGATCAACTACAACCCATATAGAATTTTTATATTTAGATGTTTTATTGAGTCTAATGACAATATTCAATGTGAAATTTTCCAATTTAAATTATTGTATGGGTAATAGTTATAACATCATATTATAATTTTTTTTCTTACCCTTAAATTTATGATATAAAAGAATCATGATACAAACATGGTGATATTTCTATTCCAACCATCTTACCATATATACTCTTTTAAATATCTTTAAATGTTCCTACTTCCTAGATTAATAGTGAATGAATCAATATGATCATCCCCTTAAAATAATTCTTAGAAACTTTGTACTAATGGTACAAAAACATGGTTCCTAAACCTATTACACAATCTCACTCCATATTAAACTCAATGAAATTTATAGCCATCATCTATATCTCTATACTATACATCCTAACCTCTTTAATAATTACATGGATATATATTTAAAAACGTGATTGATAAAGATATTATATCTCCCCTTCCTCCAATATTTCTAGATATGTTGTTCTAAAATCCATAAATATTGGATCTTTTTTGAACCTCATCACATATAAAATAGAATGATGCTTTTGAAATAAAGAACCATCAACATTATTTTCTTTACTTGGGTGATAATGGATTGATCATTCATAATCTTCAATCAGTTATAACCATATTCTATAGGTCATGTTATGATCATTTGATGAGAATATATACTATAAACGTTTCTGATTAATATATATCTTACAATTTTCTCCTTATAGAAAACACCTCCATATCATAAATGAAAGAATTATCGCAGATAAATCCAAATCAGGAGTTTGGTAAATTGCCTCATTCACATTTATTTTTCATTTCTACATAACCTTTAACCTTGAAATTCATTTGTATTATCTTCCCAATAACTTATTTAATGCATCAATATGTTTTTCAAAGCCTTCTCCACTAAATAGTATTGTAATAACATGTGCATAAACAAATTTTCTTTTTAGTTACATGGTATTTTACTCACACTTATTCATACAATGGATCTTCTCTCCCTTCCATGTTAACATGGTGAGTTAATTAGATAGTTGTGAGATATTCTCCACAAACCAGTGATAATATCCATCCAAACTAGAAAACATCAGATCTCAGTTATTGTTTCTGAAATAAGACAACATTAAATATCCTCTATCTCTAATGGATCTATTGAAAGTCAATCTCCTGATATTACATGACACAGAAAAATCCATTTATATCCAAAATTCCCACATTGTGTATTTTTCATAGATTTTCTATGTCCTTTGTTTTTTAGTAAAATTCTCATGATATATTTATTCCCTTCAGTTATCAATAATGAAATAAAAATATAGTTTATAAAAACTACCACAGACTGATCAAGGAAATCAATAAAGACTATATTCAATAAATTGATGAATATAGTGGGGGAATTAGTAAAAATAAATGGAATAATTATATAATTATAGTTTCCATAACATGTATAGAATTCTTTCATGGGTATATCCTCCTTCTTGTCTCACAATTAAAGACATCTTGAACAAAGGTCATTCCATGGAAAATTATTGAGATCTCTATAGTCGATCAACCAAGTAATCAATATAGAGGTATGGATAATTTTTATTTATTTTGATCTTGGTTATAAACTCATAATCAATGCAGAGTCTTATTGATCCATCTTTAATTTTGAATAAAATAATTGGTTTTCCCCAAGGTGACAAAATTTTTTTAATAGATCACTTGTAGGATTTTCCTAGAGGTTTTCTCCTTCGATTCCAGTAACCCAATTGGGTTCATTTTATTCGGATTATTTGAAACTTGATTTGAAATAGGTATGATTTATCTTAATAAAAATTCATTATTCAGTGAATGAAAAGAAATCTCATTCGAAATTCCATCAAGAAACTAACATAAAATAGGGATATCATTGATATCTAGTTTCTCTATTAACATTTGATATATACATCCATTTTTAACAGGAATCATGACCAATAAAACTGTTGATTTTTCCATAAAAACTTTATATTTAACTTAATATTTATAAAATACCCTAGGATGGTGTGGAATATTAAATGTGACTTACCTTCCTTAGTGATTAATGAAAAAAATTGTAGAAAAATTAAGTTTATGCCTAATATTATATCAAATATAACCAGAGTGACAATAATAATGTTTGTAAGAAGTGAATTTCTGTAAAAATCAACACATGAAAAATCATATAATTTGGATGAAAACATTATAGCATTATGTGGTTTCACTTCTAATTCAATATCTAATAATTGTGGACAAGAATTAATAATCCACGATACTTTTCATGAAATAATAGAATTTATCTAACTTAGATTATCAAGAAAATACTTCAATATTCTATCATACCAATCAAAACCCCAAAATCATTATTATATCTTCAAAATCATAGTAAAAAGGAAATGGTAGGTATGACCTTCAATAATCTTTAATAAAATTGATCATCCATTCATAGGATTCCTAGATCATGACACATTAATTTAGTTGAGTTTTCTTACAATAATAACTTTCACCTAAGCATTTACATAGGGTGTTATATTATCCAACCCTAATTAATTTCATTCACACTATTTGAACAAGATCTTGATAATTATGTTTTTGACCATTGAATATAATTTTGATGGAAACACACATTTTAAAAAGGGGGAAAACATCACAATAAGAGATAAACATAAGTATTATGGTCATCTAGAATAAAAAATTACATGGTTCCCATGTAAGAAAACATTTGTGGGATGTAATTATATGTACATGGAAGAAAACGTGTAATGTATAAATAATGATAGAGAGTGAATGAGATCATTGATCACAAGTAATTGAATGATCCGGAAAATTGCACAACCTCAAAATAATAAACCAAATCGGTGTGAGAAATATAATTTATGTCATAAGAAATGATGGTAATTGGGAAACAATTGTTTTCAATATCCCATTACTATAGTTAATAAATTATTTTAACATATAGACTAAGATCACAAGGAAATATATATTTATTTTTATTAGAATTTCTACCCCAATTTCTAATATAATCTCAAAATTTATCCCCAAAATTGGCACTAAGGATGATATTGTGTAATTCCTAAAGCACTAAAATCATCGTTTAAAGACTACATAACCAAAAAATGGAAAATAAAGATAAAAAACTTTTCCTTATACATCATCCAAAAAATATTTCGGTCGAATATTTTCTAATGTACCCCAATATGAAAAAATAATCATATGATTAGATAATGCATTAATATAAAAAATTCAACATTAATTACCATATAAAAAACATTCCATAAATTAATAGACCTATATCAAAAAATAATAATAAACTCAACATTAATTATTTTTTAAAACCAATGTTTATTTCATACCTTCCATATTATATTCCCTATATATTGTAATCTTATTCGGAAATAACAATAATCACTTAGTCAACAAATTACTTATCATTCCCAAGTTTATATATAATTTAAAACATATGTTCCCATAATTACCTCAATATTAAATATCATATAAACCCTAAACATTATGAAAACCTTAAAAAATTGTACACAAAATGTCAAGTCATACTTCATGTTCTACCAAATCATTATATATACTTCAACCATGTAAAAAGTCTTAAAAAATTGAAATTCTTCACTATAAGATATCCTAAATTATTATATCAAAAGGGGTGTATAATAATTTTGAAATAATGATCAGATGTAATCTAATATACCTATGGTGGTATCTATAAATATCAATAAAATTGTACATTAAAACATAATAATCTCTAATTTTTGTTTAACCCTTACTCGGATACCGATTATAATAACCTAGAATCCCCACACTTAGATCAGATGAAAAAATCACAGTTATTACACTTATGGACTTGATAAAAATGAAGGTGACATAATTATCATCATTAAAAAAACCTCAAAATAAAATGTTGTATCACTTACATACCCACTAATCTTTTGTGTATATGGTTTTATAGAATTAGAAAAAAAATATTACATAACATATACCCGATAATTAAATGAAATATTTTTCCCATTGTAACTATTTTTCATATTTAATATTAATTCATCAACATATCCAAAAAATAATCATCACATTAGAAATTTTACTGGTAAAAAAGCATTCAATCATTATTCATCATAGAATTGGGAATATAATTCCTAATAATGGTTATTTAAAATGTATAGTTGGAGTAAAAATAATAATTAATAATTTAATTTTAATGGAGAGATTAAGAATACAATAAGGGTATGATTACATAATCAAAGTACATGAGCATAAAAAAAATATCCATACCCATCGATACCTGGATCATCAGTCATGAAACATAGAGTTTTTTTCTTAAATTCAACAATCATAAGAATCAATTATCATAAGAAATGTGATTTCAATATTTATAAAATCAATCTTAAAAACTCATTGAAGGAATAAATAATTTTTTTAAATCTAGGAACATAATATTCCAAACCCATTTTAAAACCATGTTAGAAATAATTGTAGCCTAGTTAAATTAATATTATAACCCGTCTGATAAATCCCTCATTCTAGAATCTAATGATAAGGAACATTACACAATTCATTTGAGTGATATCTAGTTTCTCCCCTCATAGAAGATATATTGTGCACACCTAATGAAATAAAGAAACACAAATATATATGCTATATAAGTCTCACTCATGATCATTAATAATTTCCATGTTCCATTCATGAATAAATCATTTAGAATATTTCAATTTTCACCATATTAAAAATCATTTTTTGTTAATTTCTATATTGTCCCAAGGAAATGAAATAGGTGACGTGTTTTCCTCATAATCCATCCAAAGAAAGAATAATGATGGTAGAAGTGAAACATATAAATATTATAGTGTATATAACATCATAATTTGTTGTTGTTGAGGAATTTAAATATAATTAAAATGAAGTTAATAATATTCATGATGAATATATCCTTTTTTACGTTGAATTTTTTTTAAATATTAATACTTATCACATATTAAATTAACCATTTTTATCTAAAAAATGAAATATGTAAAATAATTATCAATTCATTGAATGATTATGATAGGATTAAAATTTTCTCATGTCATAAATGTTAAAAAATCATTCTTTTGAAACACTTTTTTAAAAAAGGACACAAAATATAACCAGTTAGATGAATATTAAATTTCATTTAAAAAACCTTTTTAATATGATTTCTATGATCAGGTAAAAAAATTTATGAAATAATTTATTTTTTGAATAGAAACTTTTTGAAAACATTGATACGCAAGAGAAATATTTTTGATCTTAATGAATGTACAAGATCGATACCACATATAAGTGACTTCCATATTGTTTATTTAATCAATGAGGGAAGAAATGTAATTTGAACATGTAGGTCACAATCAAAAACATATTTTAGGAAAATATATGTTGTTTAATAATGTTAGTGAGTATAATATTGTCCAATGGAACCCAAAATATAAATGATCCCAAAATAAATGATGATTTTAACATAAATACTTTTCCAATTTGATACTATTCAATCCTAATCCCTGTTAATGAATAAAATAATATAATAAATTAAATACCATGAAATTAAGGATTTTTATAATATATCATGTAAAATTGGAATTTAATACACCTCATAAAAGATTATAATGTATATTATTGTATTTATTAACCATAGAAGGGGATGTAGATATGAATAATATAATAAATGATCATGTCATGGAATTGAGAGTTAATAAATGAATCTATTATGTATATAAAATTAAAATCCACATAAAATAAGAGGAAAATAATTATATAATCAACTTTTAATAAACACAAAATCTTATAATATCAAATAGAATAAACAATTAATATATAATACTAAAAATATATTGAGTTTTGAAATCCTTTACCACATTGTAATATTTACATGAAATCATCTTAGATGAAATATTTGAAATTTAAATTGAAAATGTAAGTATTAATGAATTATTGATGATTTAAAATTGAAAATAATAGTTATATAATCATTATAAAAGAAAATTACTTCATAAATTTTTCATATTCTTTAATAAAGGAAAATTTATACGAATTCTATCATGGATTTTGAAATATGTTGATCAAAACCCCATGAGTGATAGAACATAATATGGATTTATAAATAAAATGGTTTTCATTAAAATAATAAAAAATGTAGATAATCGGTGGTATATACGCAACACAAAAAATAATTCTTGACTATGTTATATGTCTCACAAAAATAATTCTTTGATGAGAAACCCTTTCAAATATCATATAATCGAATTGAAAATGATCAATATAATGATTCTATGTATTAAATATAATCATGAAAAAAGAACATGGAAAAAAATTATTAAATATTTTAGAGATATATTCACACAATATCATTTCTTAAAAAATTCCATAGAAAAGATTTATAACCCTATAAAATGAAATTGAGTTAAGAAGCCCTTTACCACATAGTAATATTCTAATCAAATCTCTTTATCTGAAATATCTAAAATTGTCATTTAAAATACCTTGAATTATAAATTATTAATGATATAAAATGTAAACAGTTTAATGTATAAACCATATAAAATAAATATGGAGTGTAACATTAAAATATACCTCAATAAAGGAAAATTGACACAAAGTCCCTTACATCATTAGTAATCTCTAGATCAAAACCCCATGAAAGAGAGAACCATAGATGAATATTTAAATATAAATAAGTTTAATGAAATGAATAATATAATACATTAATTGATATTTTATGAACCCCATATCTAAAATATTTTTTAAATATGGTATATGTCTCAAAGAAATTATTATGAGGTGAGAAACGCTGAACTTTATTCCAATATTCTTCGTATGAGTTTAGACCTCCTATAGAATAATATTATAGTAAATATTTTATATCTTTATAAACATTTATATGTTTATTATATTATACTTAAATAATTTATTTTATTTTATTCCATTATTATAATTAACTGAATGATCAGTTAATTCCTTGTATGGTGTCTTGAGGATGTTCAGTTCATTGTTCTAAAATGGATTCAGTGTGTTGAATGTGGAGAAATAGGTCATTTTTTCCTCAAATCCAAAATAATAACCACTAAATAGTTATCATATTTATTAATAAATTTTAATTTTAAAAAAAATCACAAGAAATGGTTATTATAAGATAATTGGGAAAATGTCATGGATACAGTAGGTCATACATACGCATGTGTAACGTTTCCATTTTTTATCGATAATAATGGAAAGTGGGTATGTGAAATTTTGTATTATTATAATTATATTAATATTTTAAATAAGACATTATTTATATAAAAATACTTATATCCATCATCCATATTATTTTGTGATGAAATAAATGAATCACATCACTTCATGGAGGTTGCAGTCCACACGTACACATGAACGATATTATAATTTTTAGTGAATGAAAAGATAAAAAATGATATATTATATATTTTTAATGATAAATATATCATGATTATAATAAATATATCATTTTTCTAATATATATTCATTAAATTTATTTTTATTTCCATCTATTTAAAGAGAAGGGAAAAACACACCGCTTCTCCAAGCAGTAGTGCATCATACGCATGATAGAATTTATCGTATCCCCCAAGAAATGTAATATAAGAATTTATATGTTATATCATAATTGTAGATGTATAAATATGTTCAAAAAATCATTTATATATATATAATTTAAATCCATCATTATAACAAGACCATATAGGTGATGATTACAAATGAATGACATCGGTTTATGAGATGGTTGTCTTCTATACACATGAATAATGATTTAATATCCATTTTAATGGAATATGAAATTGATTTAGTTAATTCAATGAAAAAATAACAAATTGGTATCCATTAGATAATTTTATTATTATATATTAATAAATATATAAGAGTTTATAGTGGTGGATGATGAAATAAAAAAATGATCTATCATGCAAAATACATCTTCTTTAGAATAACTCTATAGGCTAGAACCAAAATCCATCATACAATGTCTTTTGGATAAAAAAAATTATTCCTTAATGTGTATAGGTATGTATGTAAGAGGTTTTAGTAGGTCATTGTTAATAAAAAATACATTGAAGGTGTGAATAGGGGAGGATAGTGGGTGGCCTTTTATAAGTCAAGAGAGTGGAACACATTTAATTCTTGAAACGAAAAATATATAAAAACATTTTTTTTAAAAGATCCATAATATACTATTATAGAGGAATAAAATTTATAAGGAAAAAAATTTACCAGAAAATATAATTTAGATATGTTTTTATTTTATTTATCTCTTATCTTTTGAGATTATCCCTTCAGTAATTTTTTTACCCTAAAATTGGTAATTAATTTTTATTATAACCACTATTAATTATGGGGAAAAATTTCAAACTTATTAAATAATAAAAATTATGAATATTAAAAATATTTAAACCCTTTTATATTATTCAATTCACATAATTGGTATACTTTAAGTTAAAATTAAACACATTGACATGACGATTAAGAGGGGTTTGACGAAGTGTACTTTTTTATGGAAAAAATGATTTTATTTTAACTATAGGAAACTTAATAATTATTATAGTAATTTAAATTAATATATATAAATAAAATATGTAAATTTCATCTAAATCATTCCACCTTGATGGTTTTTTAATTAATTAAAATAGAGAATCATTGTGCACAGTAAAACTATTTTAAGAAAAATATTATTTATTAATATTAAAATAAACTTATAAAAATCCCATATAATGTTGCTTAAATAGAGGATTAAATATAAATAATGAATACTTATGTTACAATATATAATATTAAATACACAATTATCCATATAAATTAATTAATTTATGGTAAAAAATACATTTTCAGAAAAAATGATATTTTTCACTATTTATAGAAAAATAAAAAAACTTCCAAAAAAATAAAAAAAAATTCATCATATGATTTTTTTTATATGATAAATTAAAAATTGATGTCAAATTTAAAAAATAAATTTTACACATGTGGGAAAAATTAATTTTAGTCGATGTGTGCAAAGCACTATGAAACAACCTTCTCAAAAAATACATTTTTTCATAAAGATTTTTTTCATTCAAATGAATATTATTTCATTTTAAAATCAATATTTAACCATTGAATTTATTTTATAGATGTTTAAAGCATATAATTTCCCAAAAAAATAGTCATGTATATACTTTCAAATTTTATTACAAGGTATATAATATTATCGTTCACTTATACTTAGTGTTGTGTGTACTGAAAGCTATTTAATGAAATATATTTCACTGGTTGTTTATGATCATAGATGTGTTTCATATAATCTATCTAGTATAGATTTTTTTTTAATATGGTTTTCAACCCTGTCCTTGATTTTTTTCCATGATCTTTCTATTTGTCTTTATGGGACCTCATTGTGAGGGTACTTGGGGAAAGAATTCGAGAATATTTTCAATGAGTTATCCTCCCTTGGTTGGTCTGTACAACAAACATTTTTAGCATTATGAAGGATAATTATACTTATTCTATCAAGTAGTTTATACCCATAAGTACTTTCAATTATCTCTACCAGTTCTGTCTAATTATTATCAATAAAATTCTCTCAATTCATCTTCACAACTATTTATTATAAGGAATGTATAGAATCATAAAATGATGATATACTCATGATAATATATTTTTGGTTTAGGAAATTATTGGTGACATCATCATAAAAACCCTTGAATCCAAAATTGTAATAAATTATGACATAAACATGGTGTCTGATAGACTTTATTGAGTTTTCATCATCAATGTAATGAATTCCATGAGATTCTATTCTCAGGTCGCTTTTTTTTTCAAATTCTTCGATGTTCCATGAATCTCTATCTTGTTATGGGAATGAAATGTGGGTTAATTATCTTAGTAAAATTTAAAAGGAAAGAAGATCCATTATCATCCATTATTATCATCATTGTGAAAGAAACCCTTATTATATATATCACTCAGTATATTATTAAGGGTAGTATTATTCCTCTCTAGTGCATGAGGAAATTTATAGATATTTATTATTTTTCTTCACATATAATATGATTATCATTTTCAATGGGAATAAAATGTCTATATGAATCCTCAATAGTTTTTTAGAGGATTATATGAAGTGGATAATACATATCATCAATCCGAATAAAATAAATGCTTACATTTCAAATTTATGTATCTTGAGTCATGATTAATATATTTAAATCATGTTTTGAATTATCCAAAGGAAATTAATCATTGACTAATTGGGTTCCCCGCTTTCACTATTAATATTTCATATTCATCACATTAAGGGGATGGTCAGTAAAATTTAAAACTACATCAATAACTATAGAATGTGATTCCTTTTTTTCTAGGGTTATATTAAACTTCTTTTCAATGTTATTAGTTTTATTCCCATGAACATAATATCTTTCCTTACGGTACCAAAGGATATCACAATGAAAATTGAAAAAAAATCATTATTATGGGATGCATTATCAGCTTGAAATTTCTTATGGGCTTTATGTGAGAGGTTGTTGAAGGCAATGGATACTAGGGGAATTAATTTAAAGTAATTTAATTATAAAAATTGTATATTTACAATGATATCATGGGAATAATTTCAAGGTTGATCCTTTTGGGATGAGTTTATCACATGTAAATATGGATCAAACATGGATGTGCTGATGGGATGAATATTTGTATTATGGAAACTAATTTGAGTTTGTGTCCTGAATATGAAATGGCACTAATAGTGGATGTCCATTCATATAGATATTAATGTATTGAGACATAATTCCGAGGGAGCTCTATTGGGATTTCATCCGTTCCAAAATATTGATATCACATTTAATTAGGAATGAATGTACCAAAAATTTATATGAGATTTTAGGAACATGATACTTCTTTCCTTCTTCAGGAATGTAACCCTGAATATTTAATAAGATAATTTTTTTCTTAAACTCCTCATCAAGATTATTTTTTTCAAAAAAATATCATCTTTTGATGCATGAAAATGTAGTATATGATGAATGGGGAGGTTTCCTCTAGTATCTATATATCCCTATTATGTATAATTTCCTTCTCTAGTACATCTTGCCTCATAAAATTTTAATGGATGATGAGGTCAGTAATACGGGGAATTCTCTCATGTTTATGTATATATTTTTTCATAACTCGAATAAAAAATCATCCTATCACTTTTTCATCCTGGGTGAGTTGGTCATGACAGTATGGAGGAATCATTGTGAGTTGTGATGGAATTTAATTCATATATCCATGTTTAGAATTTTTTTCATGACATGTTTCATGGGTTTAGAGATAGTAAACAAGCGCAGAAATCGAATATGATCATCTTGGTTGATTGTTATTGGTGCATTTGAAATTCTAGAAACAATTCCATCATGAGGGTAATGACATTCTTCAGTTGGAATTATTTGTTAGGTAATAAAACATTGAAGGTGATCTAGGCATCCCCTTAAATAATTCATAAAAATATCCCTCCCAGAAGATGAGTATAGCTTGTAGAATCGTCGCTTTGACCTCTCAATGACCACCTCTAACGGGAAACAAGGTTTTATTAAAGCACCCTAATAGTTCCTAGAATGTTTATATTCATGAGTCAAACATTCATGGACTCATGAAATGATTTGGTTCTATTTGAGACTCTTGGGGTTCATTTTTCTTATCCTTTACATGTTCTTATTTCCATGGTACTTCCTATATAGATGAGGCCTTTATATTTCTGAAGGGGATTCATGTATTCCCTGTTGACAACGTTATGATAGAATAAATTGAAAAAGATTCATTTATCAATCAAAATTTTCTCCAAGAGTATATTTCCATACCGTGTTCCATTATTTTCCACACATAGATATGTGGGATCCTTCTGTATAGATGGGTTTAGTTACTTCAAACATTGAATGAATAGAAAAAGTTATCATATTTCAATTCTTCTTAGAGCCATGAGGATGCACCTAATAGTTCCATTACACTAATTTTCTTCCTTCCCCCCAAATTTTTTGATCTTGTAAAGCATTTGGTCTTCAATTCCAAGCTGTGTTTCAGAAGAAGTTGATATATGCTTGAGGAGGACTCTGGAGGAGATTGAAGTGCATGAGGCTATCTGGAATTTGAATCTGGAGAGTGCACCAGGACCTGATGGCATTCTAGGGTCCTTTTATAGGGAGGATTGGGACATAGTTAAGGGAGATTTACTGAAGGGAGTGCAGGACTTTTTTCAGGGTGGGAATTTGTCGCGCATTTCCTGTGCAACCAAGATGGTGATGATTCCAAATATTTATAATCCACATTCCATTGATCAATATCAGACCATTAGCATGTGTAATATGCCTTACAAGGTTTTGGCCAGCATTCTAAATAAAAGTATGGAATTTCCCTTGAATACTTGGGTGTCTCTGGAACAACATGGATTTATTAAAGGGCGTTCATTTCAGGGGGCAATTGGAGTGGTGAATGAAGTGGTTAGTGATATTAACAATAAGTCTTTTGGGGGTAACTTGGTGATAAAATTTAATATGATCAAGGCTTATGACAGATTAGAATGGGGTTTCATCTTAAGGGTGTTGGCTTGCATGGGATTCTCCAATGGGACTATTGGTCTACTTTTTTGGTGCTTCCGTTTGGCCTGGATATCAACATCATTTTTGGAAAAACAGTTTGGTTTTGTAAAGGATTGCAGAGGTCTTAGGCAAGGAGACTCTCTTTCCTCCACTCTATTCATCCTATCTCAAAATGTATTTAGCTACTATATTAACCGGGGTCTTCTCTTGGGGAGAGTTTTGCTTTATCGTAATCGGCATGTAACAAGGGGTATTTTGCATTTGATGTTTGTGGATGAAACAATTTTATTTATCAATGGAATTAGAAGATCAGTGTAGGGGATGAATGAGCTTTTAGGAGAGTATTGCATGTGGAGTGGTCAGGTTGTGAATTGGGGGAAAAGTTTGTTTTATACATCCAAGGATATCTCAGATAGTAGGGTTATAACTCTTGATGACATCTTGAACATGAATAGGGGATAATTTAATATGGATTATCTTGGGGCACCGGTGATCCCTCACTCTCTTAGAATTCATAATTTTTATAAGTTGGTTTCTAAGATCACAGGGTGCATCTTCAATTGGAAGAACTAATTTTTATCATTTGGTGGTCGCAATACCCTTATGAATAGTGTTCTGGATTCTATTACCATGCATGTAATGTCCACTTTTAATGTTCTCAATTGTGTTATCACAAACTTGGAGAGGATAATGGTGTCTTTTATATGGTATGGGCATATGGAAGGCAGGCACCACTGGGCATCTGGAAAACGTCTTCCAAAACCCCTCTCTAAAGGGGGCATCAATATGAGGAGTGTTTCTTTGACCATGAAAGGTCTACATGCTAAACTTGCATGGGAGGCTATGGAAGGAAGAACAATTTGGGGTAGTAAAATACATGACAGATATGGCACAAGTCTGAATGATAAGAGAGCACGACCCTCTAAGATTTGGAAATTGATTCACCCTTACCTGGAGGTATTATATCAGCACTCTAGGTGGATGGTTGGAAGTGGTGATATTTATTTCTGGATGAAAGATTAGGGGACTGTTAGGTTGTGGTTTCTAGGATGGACCACACTGAATATATCATTTTTTGAGGCTAGCGGTCATTATGGTTTTATTCAGGCCATTTTGGATGATAGTCAACGGTCTGTTTTCAATAGCATTGTTATTAATGATGAGAATGATAATCTTATTTTTACAGGATGTTCATCAGGTTTGTTATATTTAAAGTCATTTTCTCAGGTGAGGAGGGATTAAATTATGATGATACATGGGGGATACTATGTGGTTCAAGGAGGTCCCCTCAAAATTCAATTTACTAGTGTGGCGGGTAAGGAACTAAGATTTGCCTACTGATGATAACATTTAGCATATGGGTGTTAGCTTTGCCTCCAGGTGTTGGTGTTTCCATGAGCCCAAAACAGAATCACTGGGGCATTTTTTTTATATTGGATAGTCTAGATAGATATGGCCAGTGTTCGATGCTTTAACTGGGTGGAACGGATAGGGAGGGATGATGGAAAACTTTTTAAGTGCATGGTTTCAAGGAGCAGGCGGTCATGGACCTGAAAGGAAGGCACAGGCTATTATGATATTAATAGGATGCTGGACCCTTTGGAGAAAAATTAATGATGTGTGACACGAAAATATAAGAGGTACACAGGCCAGTATTATTTTTAAAATGAAGACCTCTTTTCAGGACTTGGTCTGTGTGTGTATTGGTTGCCAGGATGCGCCATCGATGAAAGCCATTATACCCAGTCATTTTATTTCCAGCCAAAGCAGGGAGTTGGGTCGTGGGCACTGGGTATGTTGTCATTCACTTCACTTCGGCCTAAAACTTAACACATATGGATCACTTGTAGGGTGGAGATGAGAGGTGGAGGGGTGATTCGGAACTGGGCAGGGTCTGTTGTAGCAGCATTTTCTGCTTTCTATGGAAGGGGTGATGTTTTCCAGACTGAAGCGCAGGCTATGCTCATAGATTTGGAGATGTGTGGGCAGCGGGATATCACTCTTAAATTATTGGAAATAGATTGGCTAATGCTCTTCAAAGAATTAGCAGGTACAGGTCGGTTTTTGTGGAATAGTGTTTATATCATCAGAAAGTGAAAGCAGATTTTGGGTAATCTTATTGATATCACTCACACATAGCGGGAAGGGAACCAGGTGGCAGATTTCTTGGCGTCCAGAGCTTCATCCAACCAAATTATGTCTTTTTTCTTTAATATAGGTTCTTTTCCAATTGAGGGGATGAAGTTTGTGATTAATGATGCTTTGGGATTGCACTTTTTTCGACCTCCGTGATTTTCTTGTATCATCATTTCTTTCAAAGTCAATAAAAATGTTAGTTTTCAGTCATGACACATACACTTATTCCCTAATGTCCCCCTTGTGTTCTTTCTTAGTATATATGTAACAATTTTATGCCCCAAACCCTTTTCCTTTTGATTATGAAAGATACATAGAGGAGTACATTTTTAATGAATTCACCACACTTATTTATAATCTTGAAGCCTTTTAATTATCCCTTGAATTAAGGTGATCAATGAGTTGTTTATTATTCATATAAATGTAATGAAATTATATTTCCTCTGATACTATTCTGTTTTTATTCCACTAAATTTTTTCTTTAAAATCATGGGATTTTTATGTGAAATTTCATTAGATCACAATGACTTCTCATTGGAGATGAATATGCACTCATCATCCACAGATCATATTATCCCCTCAACACTCTCCAATAGGGTTTCCAATATGGTGCCTCATAGTTATGAGGCCAATGCATAGTTTCTATATCTCTTTCTTCCCATGTCATCCTTATTTTGTTCTCCCTCCAATTGTTCTCCCTTTCCCTATTTCTCCTCACATTCTTATTTGATTATATTTTTTCCTTCTTTTCGGTCTTTCTCAGACCCTTTTGTGCCCATTATCGTGTTTAGGGATGCATTTTTTCTTCCCCTTCACTTTCCTTCTAGTGGCCACATTTCTAACCCCATTCTGTTCTTGTGCACCAATTTTATCAGGGGCATTTGGGATGTGTGGGTTGAGTTTCATTGGTTTATTAGGTGATCGAAATCCATCTATTCTCTTCCACCCTTGGTGATTTCTTCCTAGTAGTTATGTTCCATTGGTGTTGTTTTAGGTGTGATAATAGCGTGGTGGTGGATTCGTTAATCGGGGTTGGAGGTCCAATCCAGGATATGCTTCTCTGTTGAGGCATGTCTAATTCTAGCTACAATATGAGAAATGGTGATCCTCATTGTATGTTATATATGTGCAATGAATCACAGGTTCATTGTGTCCCCCATCGGTATATTCAGGGATTTGTTTGATGGTTGTTCACACTTCAGTTTCACCTGTACAAAATGTTTTTTATGACGGTGTTGGATCATATTTTCTATAGTGATGGTTTGATGATGGAGAGGTTGAAGGGTGTTATTTTTAAAAAAAATTGGCACCAATGGTGATCAGATTATGACGAAAACTTCGGTATCTTAGGAGATGTGTTTTTAGCTAATACACGCATCTCATGGCTTGCTAACGGTGGTGATGGTTGTGGTCGTCTGGTTTTGATGACGGTATTTTGATGATTATGGATATTTGTTGATGGGGATGAATGTGTGGTAGCCGTTTTGTGTCACACCTTGTTGTATGGGGTGGTTCAAATTTTGAATTTTTTATTTGGTTGAAGCATGTTTTGAATTTTTATTTTTTTTATTTGGATCTCCATGGGTGTTTTTTTTCATAATTTATGGTTACTAATAAACCATAATGTGTATTTTATAAAATACAAAAAAATAATGGATTGGATGATAGTGAACTTGCATCAATATAGTGAGTTTTTTTCATGAAATGTATAATGGAGGCTTGAAATGTATGGATTATCAACATTACACATCATCATAAGGTATTTTTTTGGAAGGATTTGGTTTAGGTATAATTGAAAATTAGATTTTATGGGAAACTAAATTTATTATGCTATGGTACATGTTGGGAGTGGAAGACACCCCATTGCTCAGTGTTTGGAATGTCGGATCATCAAGTGAGTATCAACCAAAATATTAGAATGTGTGAAATTTATATTAAATGGTATGTAACTTTAATTTTATGGTATTTTTGATTGTTATAGGTTATCTTGGGCTCAATGGAGGCCTAAACATACTTTCATAATTGTTATGAAAATCCAATTGAGGTGGGTGGTCTTTACATTACTCAGTTTCTTACATATTTCCTAATTTTATATTCATATTCTATAATAATAGTTATTATATGATTGGGTTCATTGATTTTGAGATCATGCCCCAAAACAACCTCTATTTTTATTACATATTTCCCATTAAATAAATTTTATTTCCTTGATATTTTTTTTACAAAAAAAACATTGAGTTTAAATAAACCAACATATACTAGTGAAATATTATTACATAATCTTATATTTATCACCTAACAATTTGATTGGTGGTTGTGAATAGAACAAAATAAATTATGATAAATAATTTTTCACATGTTGAAAATGAAATATTTTTTATTTAAATATTATATGTGATAATACAAATCATTTGAATGAAAAAAGTGATTTTTTGATGAAAAACAATTTTCATGTGTGAAATTAGTTTTTAACATAATAAATTAAATTAGTAACTATTTATGTGGTACTATAAAGATATTTATTAATTCCATATTCAATTAAATGATTTAATATTCCAAAAATAGTTTCTCTATTAATTTAAAATTAATAAAAATAGATTTTTTCTTTTAAAACACTTTTTTATAAAAATGGCCATCGTTGTATTTTGTATTTTTAATTTAAAATAAATTTCTACCACTTATAGGAATTTAATTTTATAAATTTATTTCCCTATTTTAAATAATAATTTACATATTTCATACAATGTATAGATTCAATTTTTTCATAATTAATAGTAAAAACATTAGAAATTTCTTAACGCACTTATGTTTAAAACAGGTTTACCAGGGTTAAAATTATGAGATATGTGTAAAGAAGCTACTTATTGTTTTTAAAATATTATTAATTTTTTATATTTCAACATTAATGTTTTATGAAATTTAATTATTATCCACATAGTTCAACTTTCACATGAAAGAGAATTTGTATTATCTTAATCTTTTATGTAATTCCATGATTGGCACTCCCCACACTTATTAAAGGGAATATATTCTACCCAATTATTCAAACAATTTGATCTCACTATATGAGACAATACCTACACAAAAACCTTTCTATATTCCTTAAATTAAATATGATGTTTCTATTCTTAACCTAAGGAAATAATTAAAAAGATCATGGTTTAAACTAAAGGAGGACTCTAAAAGAATAGGTAATCATCATACCCGACTAATTTATCGTTTATTTCTTCTTCTACATTATGAAAATAAAATGTATCCATACAAAACTGATTAATCAAGAATCATATACATACTGAGTCATTATAATTACTATAGTAAAACCATTTCCCACCTACTTACCATCAAATGGAAAATGAGAGTATCACTCATGCATACATGTAGACCACCACCTCTATGTAGCGATATGATTTATTATCCTTCACTATCATATATGGTATGTTATATTTATAATTTTAATGATTGTATTTGATATTTCTGAAGGAGTTCTTCTTCTTATGTTAATTTATCTCATCAAAATTCTTACCTTCTCTTCTGTTGGAATATGATAGCGTACCTTGTACATAAGTGTGGACTACATCCTTTATGAAGTTATTTAATTTGTTTTATTTTTTTTTTAAGTGGATATTAATAATGAAAATTTTATTAAATATAAATTATGTATATGATTTAATAATTATTATTGAAATTTTAATTTATTATAACAATTCATTATTTCTATCCATCAAAAATTGGAAACAATAATCGTGCATTTGTAGAGACTACCTTCACCACAAAGTGATGTAATTCATTTTTTCACCACCAGATTTTTTGAATGTATTTAGATGAGTATATAATTAGTATATATGATACATGTTTCATTATTAATAATTTAAATATTATTAAACCTTGACAAAGTTATAAGTTTGGGAACCGTCAAACTGATACATGCTTGGAAAATGAACAAGTTCTCACCAAAAATTTCATTTTAGTGAAGAATTTTTTATAAAATAATAATTTTAAATTATAAAGGAATGATAAAAATCATATTAAAAATGAACATCTTTCCGTAATATTTTTATAATAAATCATTAATTATAATATAGGAGGATTTAATTGATAAGATAAATGATGAGAACCAAGGTAAGGGTTCCTATTACAATATTATTTCTTTTTAGGATTAATAATTATAATTTAAAATAAATGAAGTTATATAGATATTAAAATTAAAATAATATATATTTTAATATATATTTTTCATTCATATAATTTTCCTTTAGTTTTACGATTTTTTTATATTTTACTTAAAATTATTGAGAAAAAGTTTTTTAGAAAAAAATACCTTATATACTAATTGGCCAACAGATGTTTTCATCCAAATACATGCTATCTAGAAATAAATAAAATTATTTTCAATAATCCATTGGTTTGATGAAGTAATTTTCAATCTTATTTGAATTTTCATCCAAATTATTTATAATGAACTTTACTTAAAAAAAATATATAATATATAATTTTCAAATTTTATAAAAGTATTTAAATGAATCGTTATTTTAATGTTTACCACAGAAATTAATTTTATGGATATCAAGAATATTATTTTAGTTAATGATTAATTTAATTGTTTCCATTCATATTTTCAAAGAAAATAAATTTCTCAATATTCTAGGAATTTTTTGTGTTTAGTGATACTTAGTGAAATATATAATATATCATGTTTTAATAGAGAACTTCAAATTATATTTTTATGATATTTTTCAACTATGTCATAGTCATTCAAGGGTTGTTATGATTCTCAATGGATATAAACAGCTTATACCATACAATTTCATTCTTTTGATTACTTATGATGATGATGATCTAAGGATTATTCTTTAAATCTCATTAAGTTTTAAATGGTTAATTATGTTATGATGAAACAATTATGAACCAGATTTAATTTAAATGTTTAATTCTATGATGGAATTATGTATTCTTTATAAAATCCATTTTTTCCATTGGTTATTCAATAGTGATATGATGAATAATTTATTAACATATGGAACACATATATATGGTTTTCCATATTTTATGGTTGTTCTAGAATTATTTGTCCCTCCATTGTATTTTATAATGATGATAATGTTAAGAAACAACTATGTGATGGTGAAGTTAAGAAACTATTAATAGACACTAGATTTCAGAAACTCCTAAGAGATAACGGGGTTCGTAATCTTCAAAGAGATGATAGAGTTATAAATATCATGTCATATTATTGTGTTAGTAAATTAATATTTGATGAAGGAGTTAATAAAATTATTTGAGATGTAAAATTTAAATAAACATATGTTACTCCAATGTCAATGATGGAATTATCCTTTTCACGTAATTCATTGATGAATTAATGATGCCTATGATACGATTATTACTCACAATGCTTATGATTGAGCTAAAATATTCCTATAGTATTTCCTAATGATTTTAGTATACTGTTATGGATTGTGATTTATTTACTATGATTCCTCACACTTATTAATATTGACTATTGACATGATATATCTTTATTCCATGAACCATTATTTATGTTCATTGAAAATTTGGTTATGAAATTTTTATGTTATTATAATGATTTCATACACTTTTTCTTATCATATTCTTGCATATGATTATTGATTGTTATCTTCCATATTTACCCTTACTATGATTCTTAGCCCATCCATTATTATTTTTCCTTTCTTTAGTGTGAGATGAAATTTTTTAAATATGTTATGTGTATAAAGGAATATATTTGAGAAGAACTGAGATATTAATTATATTCCATGAAATATATTGATTATTAATCTATTTTCTGAATACTATAAACCATTATGGTTCTGGGGTGTGTATTATTGTTTAATGTATTCAGTATTCATCTAAAATGATTTAATATTTATGTATGTAATACTAGGTTTTCTTTAGTTGGTATCAGCATAGGGTTTAGATTTTGTAGTGATTAAGATTAGAAAACATCGATGATAAAATGGGGGATTAGGCTATGTATAAGATAACAACATAATGATTTGGTAATGTAAATATTGTTTATTTTATAGAAATTTCATTCATGTCTATATATTAGAAACTGGATAAAAGTATAGAATAGATGTACCTAGGTGTGATAACTTGTACATGAGTAGATTTGGTATTAACTTGATCATTTTTAGTTAACAATATGTGAGTACAAGACTGAAAAAACTGTTAGATAATATCGGGGGATGTGGTTGAGTTAATTCACATTTTCTTTATTATCTAGTCTGATGGATACAAATAGAGGATTATCATGGATGACCTTATTTAAACTTTCCATGACATATATTGAATAAAAGTTGTTGTGATATAGATATAATAAGAATAATTTTTCATAAAAACATGAAAATTAACTATGAATGATGTTTCTTAGATTATACTTTTTGATTTTAGTAAATGGATATAAAAAGAAAGAATATTGTTAATGTGGAATTTTATCAACAAATTAATGATTATCCACATGATAAAAATAATGAAATGAGATCTGGAATGAAAAACGCTTATAAATATGGCTAAAATTCTATAATATCTTGTATTTTTTCAGGTATATCCATTTTTCAGTTTTTCATTGAACAATTTTTTTTCATTCGTCTTTAAACCTTTTTGGTTGAGTATCATTGAGGATGGAAATATCATACTAAGGAAAATGACCTATTGTTTAGGGATTCATGTTTTTTTTAATTAATGTAATTCCAGTATAAGTGTGTTAAAGGGGACTACAAGTGTTTCCCTTGATTGTGGAAGGCATCAGATGTGGTTTAGACTCTTTTACAGAAGATTTTATTAAAGATATATACCTGGAATTTACACATAATCTCCATGTTACATGTTGTGTAACTATCACCATGTAGAATCCATGAAATAGTTCAGGTAGGTACATGTCGTGAAACTAGTTTATGATGTGTATTTTTAGTTATACACTCATCGTAAATTTTTTTATGATGTGGAATAGTTACACACCATGGAATAGGTAGATTTTGTGTATTGTTCGGGGAGGGTTATTTTAACCTGTAGTGACATGTTTTTCATCCTATCTCATATTATGAGAATTAAACAACATGTATTTCTCGAGCATAGTGGTATTAAATCCCTGATATTCATGTAATTTCATTCTATATGTGTGAATATTCTATTATATCAGGCTCTATGTTATTTTCATGAAACATGGGATTTCCTCCATTCTGAAAATATGGGTCAAGAGATCAATCCCCAATGATTAGTTTTTCTTTGGTATTATACAATATTCCTATTATTTCTCATTATCACAATTTAATATTTTGAACACTATTGAAATATGTGTGGATCTTAATCTTTGTGATTTTGTTCTTCTGGTGACATTCCACACCTTCACTTTTTTGTGTTACCTATTGGAAGCGTTATGTTAAACACCAGATAACGGTAGGTGGTATAAAACCTAGCACTGTATTTTGTTTCATTGTAATTTATATGACATATAGTGCAATTGAACCAAAATAAATTTTTATATGATTAATCAAATTATTGGTAATGATATCCATGTGATTGGTTTGTTCCTTAGATCCCTTTAGATTCAATAGTGTAGCAACCTTGCATATGGCAACCCATTGGGTGAGAGAACCCTTAAATAAGAATGAAATGGCTAATGGATTAATTTATGTTATAACATGACATGATACCTCTGGTGTCTTCTTGATATAGAATCTCCTTGGTAATAGATTGTTCTATATTTATGTGATGAGAGATAATTTTATATAAACATTAATGTCTATTTGAATGGGAAGTGGTAATTTTAATAACTAAGCTTTGAGGATAATGATATGATTTAGAAGTCCTTTCCATTATTACTACTGTTGTTATTTAATATGTAATTTTTTATAAAAATATTAGCACGCTTTTTTATGTAATTACTATATAGTTGTATTGGACATGTTTCATGTTGTAATTTCTATATTTAAGGCTTGGAAGAGTTTCATGGTGAAATTAATATATTGTGATCATGGACTAAATACTGAAATCCCTATATAGTGGTATTTTCTTGGTATTCGAAATTGATTATACATATGTATTTTCCTAGTTTTGTGACTTTTATAGGGACTTATGGTTATGTTTGGCATGGTTGTTCTACATTATCAAAGATATTCTAACAATGTGCTGAAGTGGTTAATTATTGAATTATATTAACTGATTAAATAATACAACTATTTTTCACAATATTTGTTTCCCTTATTATCTAGATGGTTTTGTATAGACATTGTGGTTTTTACCTACTGGGTTTTACTCAAATACTATTTGGGTTGTAGTTTGGTACCTTAGTAGATTACATGATTGTAGACTTGGAAAACGGTAAGAGACCATATTGTTGATTGATTCTTGATGAATGGGTTGGAGCATGGAGACATGACCGACATGGTTTTTGGGATCTCAATGTTTTTAATTGATTTTTGTTAGAATAGTAATTTATTTTTATTACATTAGTTTTAAATTTAGATACATTTTATCCCTGCATTTCATGGTATATTATCATTTTATTTTTTGGTTTTTCCATTACCTATCATTTGTATGAGTTCTATTTCCTCACTTTCCATTACATAGATATTTGATGTTATGGGTTATTTAAACTGTATTCTAAATCTATACTAGTGGTATAGTCTCCTAACTGTATTATTTACACCCCCATTTCTATTTTGTAGTATCTATAATATGGGGAGGTACGATTGATGTCTCATAACAAAACTGATTTTTCCACATGAGAGAGTTCAAAATCTATGGTCATTACAAATTTGTATCATATTATCAATGAATTTTTTTTCTTTACTATTTGTTAAATTTAAAAAGGAGATTAGGATGTATTGGTAAATGTAAATGAGCATGTTCATGGGTGTATCTAAACCATGTATTGGAGGAAATTTGAGTTCCCATGGATGGTATTATTGTTCATGATGTTTTTAGTTTAAAATTATTGTTATTTAATCCAGAGTGATTCACATGTTTTGAAATAATATCATTTATTTATATTTTTAATCATGCTAAGTATGTCATGCGATGAGTGTAAATGCATTATCATATGCATATATGAATATATCATTACATGCATTGTTTATTATAGGGACTTTTATGAGATATATTTTTCCTTATGAACTATGAAATGTGACACATATTATATTTGAAATATAAAATCAAAAAAAGTTCATGTAATTCAAATTAATTTGTTTGAATTGTTTAGATAGACCATGATCCAATGGTTCTCTTTTTTGTAACCAATTTTTTTTATCATGTCTTAGCTGCTGTTCTAAGGTGTTTGTTAGACTTGTAGATAAAATTGAAAATTCTCATAATCAAATTGATATTTAGGAGAGTTGAAATAAAAACTATCACAACATAGTTGATACTTATCCTCTGATGAATCTTGAGGATCATATGGATATTTATCTTTGTGACCACTTCAAAAGGGTAATTTGATCTATTAAAATGGATATTGTTTACACTGTTAATTCAATGTATGAGTTGATGAGAGAGTTTCATATATAAAATATTTATACATTCACTAGGAAGGGAGTGTCTATAGGTGTCTGGATTCTATATTGATTCAATCCACATGATCATTAAAAACATTAAGACACCCACACATAAGAGGGTAAAACATATTGCATACATGTTTCATGGACTAGCCAATCATTTGTAGGATATTTTGGAAAATATGTGGGAAAAGAGGCTTTGTCCTTGTATTTCTTCGAGGTGAATATTATAATATAATTCTAACCAGATACATTGATAGATGATCTGCATTATGACTTCATAAACTTTAAATATGAGGTATTTTTAGTGATGGACAATGATGGATGTTTCATCAACATGATATTATTTACACCATCATTATATTCTAATGAGATATCTAGGGTGAAAAATATTCTACATGGGATTTTCTATAATATCACGTTATAGGTGAACGTCATTAACTTGGTCATCCTTTCATTTGAGATGAATCAGGAACAACTCATGGAAAGGAATTAGAGGGAGGAACCGAGAAATAGAAAGACTATTATTGATGGTTGAACTGGTAGCTCTTCTTCAGGTGGCAAGAAGCAATGTTACAGTTGTTATCTCTATGGTAATAGTGGGAAGTTCATCCTTGGAAGTAGGAATCCATCTCAATGATGTGTTCCATTATGTTGATATCAGTGTGAAAAGTTTATCCATAAGTGGTCTGTGTATAGATACCCAAATTTGTACTTCTAGGATTGTGGTAGGTTAGGTCACCTACTTAGGTTTGGTAGGATAATTTATTAGATGATCAGTGCAAGTGGATTAGGATATGTACCATAGTCTAGGAAGGACTCATCTACCCCCATCACCCAAGTAGATGGAGTTCAATGTGATATTTAGTTCGAGGAAGGTAACATGGTACCCCAGTGTAGGAGTAGTTGTACCAATAATAATAAATAGATCCGAGGGTAAATCATGAGCCCGAGGTTGAGGGGATAGTCAGATACATGTTATGCATTCTACTCCAGATAGTGTGAATTTATGACCTTATACCATTAGAGTTATAATTGTAGTATCATCCATACTTGAATTCATTTTCATTAACACAAGATCATCACATACCTATTTATAATCCATTTAGATTTTTTTTGTCTTTATTGTGGAATCATATGATTGTTTTTTGACCATCGATACACCAATGGGAGTGTGCTCAGAGAATATGAAATGTTGAAAGGTGTGTTCTATATAAATTGGTGGTTATTGTTTATTTAATTAATATTTGTACTGTAAATGATAGGTTTCAATTTCATAAATTGTATATATTAGACATTTTTATACATAGATCATATTGAATACTATTAAAGGATAATATAATTTTTATTTCTAGCCATATGAGGATAAATTCACTAGGTTGAGTGGGATATTCATGATGCTAATGTTGGAAAATTTTAGTGCATATTTGATTATTAAAAATATATACTGAATTTATTTCTCTGGATAGTGGTGGAATGCAGCAGGATACATTTCCTCTACAGGTAAATCATATTTAGGATTTCATTTCTTATGAGTGTTACAACTTACCGCCTGATCAAGAGAATGAGTTCCATATTTGATTCATGGTGGGAGATGATCCAGATTACAATCCTCCAATCAAATGGAACCATTAGATCATTGGGGGTTGAATATATAGTTTGAATATTTAAGAATTAAATGGATTCATATATCCTTGTACATCTTCATGGGGTCTTCAATTCTTTTTTCTATTATGGGTAATGATACTTTGCACATATGTTTGGATTACACGAAATTGAAAAATATTGTATTCTGGAACATGTATCACCTTCTAGGAAACAATAATCTCTTTGATCAGTTGAAATGTGATATGATTTTATAAAAGATTTATTTGTGATCAGGATACCTCTAGTTGAGTTCGATACCATCATAAATACCTCATACTAATTTTAGGAGTAGTTATGGATTTTAAGAGTTCATAGTGATTCTTTTCATTTTGAAAAACTCACTAGAAGTATTCATGGTCTTGATGAATCAGATCGTTCAAAAAAATTGGGTTAGATTATGGTGGTATTGTTTATTAAAAATTAGTTCACATTTATTCAATATAATATCATACTAAACAACTTGAATTCATCATGATTACATAGATATAACATTTGTTTTACGAAAATATATGAAAATATAGTTTTTTGATGAATAATGTGCACTTCTATTGTCATTTCATCTCAGATGTTGGAGTGTCTGTTGAATGATGGAATATTAAAGTTGAGGTAAATTTATATCCACCAAATAAGTTTTTCTATATTTGAAGTATTCTAGGATTAGCAGGTTATCGTCATTGTTTTATCAAGGACTTCTCCTAAATTTCAGTTCAGATGTCTGTAATGACCATGAAAAGGTGAATTTTTTTTGGTCGAATGCTTGAAAGAGAACATTTTAAGAGTAGAAGATAAGGCTAACCTAGACCCCTAACCTAACATTGACTATACCCATGAAATAATGTAGATTCCATTTTTTCAAGAAGGTATTTGTGATATTCCTATATATATTTTTGGAGCCAGGCACCGAGACAACATCTGATCCTAAAACCTGGTGTTATCAGAATAAGTTTTATAAAAAATTAAATATATTATATATTATGCATGAAATGTTTCATAAATAAATTGTGATAACATTTATATGTAATCATGGATCATAAATATGAGACCAAATTTGAGTTATGAATGTGAGGTTTACCCTAGGTGTGACCAAAAGTAGGTTGGCACTGGATGTTTGGATAATATCAACTACTGGTGGGTGTGTTTAGAAAAATGAATAACTAAATTTATTTATTTATTTAAATTAAAAAAATAAAAATTAATTTAAATACACCTATATAAATATCCTTTAGGTTTTGACACATAAACCATAAGAGAAATTAAATGTTTCCTTCCACCTCATTTGGAGAATAGAAATCAGGAAATCGAAATACTCTAGATCCATGATGATTGAGACATGATGAATGAAACGATTCATCTTCTTCATTGTAGAGTGCATTATTCATAAAAACAATGATCTGAAATCAGCAATAAATATAAATTTTTTTATTCTTCCTCATTTTATTAAACTATTTGAGAATAATCGTTCTATTTCTCAATATGTGTTAATTGTAAGACTATACATATGGTCGTGTATAATTTTTATTTGATTATTCAATTACAACTCACCTTGGATATACCTTCTTGTGTTCATTGGACAAGGAAATTTCTCAAACTACCATTCATTTTTTGTTTTTAATATTTTATCTATTTGATTTTTTTAAGTCTACACCATTGGGTATAAGGACATGTCTTGACATTTTCAGGTTATGCCGAGCTAGATTGGGACCCCTGATTCATTGTGGAATCATGTGTGTTGAATGGAAAGTTGAATTTGGGATGGATTCAAAATCCTTACGAATTTGTGTGATCTATATGATGAAATGGAGTCCTAATTATAGATAGTGGCTAATAGAATATGCACGCGATGTAATTTTTTTCTTTGTAATGAAATGAAGATTCAATTTACGACCATTGTAATCCTGGAATTACATTATAGAGGATTATACCTCTTTTTTAGAAAAAAAGGTTCATAAAGTTGTAGAATTTACATATCTGAAATCATATAATTCATTCTAATAATAAGGAAAAAAATGACTACAAGATATGTAGTTCGGAAAAACAAATTGTGTGTTCCACAATAATACATGGCTCTAGGGTTTCTATGGATTTATAAGTATAAAATGACATTTGAGACCCCCACACGTCATATTTCCCTTGTTTCGGTGTCGTAGAATATACTTTGTCTGTACAAGTTCATGTGTATGGAAAGTTACACACCCGTACTGAAGTACAAAAACATGGGAAAGATACACAGATATGACTAGAGAGCACATGTAGTATCATGAGTGGCTCAGACACACCATGTAGTCCCCCAAAATGGAATGTAGGGATACATGTGTAGTGATTCATGTATTAAAAGAGACATGGATAAGATATGGGATGGTATGGCACAGTATGTGGGTCTCTGCACATGTCGTGCAACAGTTCTTCCCTTTTAATGAAACATTAACCTCTCATATCTCCTTCGATTGGACACAAATTTTGGTACGTAAGTTGCATATCCAAATTATTTATTCACATATAATGAAATGGTTGAAATCATAGTGTAATTTTAGATATGACACGGGATGTTCTATGTGGTATTCCTCTTCATCTGATGCTTGATGCAGACAGTGATCAGACATGATCACCAGGGGCTTTAGAGTCTCACCCTCTAGCTAAGCTGGGAACGGGTCTACTACCTATCTATAGAGTGGAACCCTACTATATGGTAGGCCATGAGTCCTATTTATTTTCATTGAGTGGAACCATCTATCTGGGATATGGAATAGTTCCTCTTCGTATCCACAAATTCCCACCATCATGCAGTATCAGGTCCTAGGTCATCGACCACTAGAGTGGAACCCTCATTCTAGGAAGGGCATGGGTCCAGTATCTTCTATCCGAGTGGAAACCTCATGTTTTATTAGGAAATTGACCATCTACTACTAGTGTGTAACCCTAAATATAGTCTACGAATGGGTCCTCTACTTAATACTAGAGTGGTACCCTTTAGTTGGTCTATGAATGGATTCTCTACTGGCTACTAGAGTATCACTCATTAGCCTCACTCGACATGGGTCCTCTACCATTCAACAATGTGGTACCCTCCTATTGTACTAGGGTTGGGGTCCTCTACCATTATATTGTTACCCTATACTATGAGTGATAGTCGAAAGGTGTGGACTGAATTTTTTGTCTCTTCAAAATGAAAGGAGAGATGATGGGTATCAATAATCGACTTCTAGAAATGACGGCACTCTTTTCCTATGTTGGGCTATGATTTGGAGATCCCCTTTTCTCCCGTTAAAGTTTCATTCATATGATCATATATATATATATATATATATATATATATATATATCTATGTCCATGTTTTTGGATTCTATTTATTGTCTTACTATTGGGTTAAGCTGTATACCGTCAATTCCTATTGTGTCTCTTACTAGTCTCCCTTCATATTTTAGTGCATGTACTGTGTATGTATATACTTATTCTAACATGGGATATTCTCACATGTGACGTGTATTATATAGATGTCAAATAACATTGTGGTGACTGTAGTGGAGCTTAGGGATACCTGGTGCATTAGACCATGTTCTATGGCTAGATCATGGGAATCTAGAGCTGGGCACTCTCAAAAACTTTACATTCTAGTTATTATATGGTTGGGATATCTATCTGGTTGGTTGTGTTTTTCTGCTTTTCTTCCAGTTTTTACTATAAAAATATTTTAAACCATTTTTTTTCATATGTATGGTTACATTATAGATATTACATCCTATTATTATTATACTTATTCACTAATTCAATAAGATGTTTCGGGTGTGTGTACAAGTAAATTAAGAAAAGTCCTATAATGATAAATATGCCTTTTGATACTTATTTCCCCACATAGCCTATGAATGTGATATTGGGGTAGTTTTTTATTGAGCCCTGATGTGTTAGTTCATGATATATTGGTATTAGATAATTTCATTCATTGGGAGGGTGTTTGTTGTAATCCCCTTATGATGAATTGTTTGGGATTTAGAGAAAAAAATTCAATGTGTTTCAAGTGAGAATTTAAGTCCATGGAATCCAATACTTCTACGATGGAAGATGTATCTATTAACAATGACCATGACACATATTTTTCCACTTGGAATGATGAGATATTGGTTGAAAGGATCAAATATGACATGAATCATATAGGATTGATTCTTTTGACTATCCATCTTGAGTAAAATCCCCATTGTGTATATATATATGATCCTTTGACTGTGGTACGTCTGGATTAAATTTTCATGATACCATTGTGATGACCACCATCTTGGTTACAATTTACATATCATGATGATGATATGATGGGTGATATGTCCTTAGTTAGGGTTCAATTCCATGAGATCCTTCCTCCAGGTGGATTGGTGAATGCTCCCCCACATATTGAGGAGAATATAATACAAACAGGATAGGCTAATGATGTGTGCATGGTTATCACACTTAGTGAGTTCCAGCACCATAGGTGACTGAGGATACTTGGAGAGCTAGATATCTAGGAAGTGGATGATTGGATAGAGTTAGTGGTACATTTTTTCAGTCATATCCAATCTCTGATAGATCGGGTCATTACACTGGTAGATAGCATTTCCATGGAGTACATGAGATTTGGTGGAGTCTATTTTCCCGGATGCATGATGAGTTGACACACTCATAGACCATCTTTTAGAAGTTTTTCCTTGAGGAAAACTTCACCTCATGTTTGTGGTTAGATCAGATTTAGGAACTTCTAGAACTAAAACTGGGGGTGAAAGTGGATGAGTGCATGGTGAGGTTCACAGACCATACATGGTACTCCCTTGATATAATCTCAGAAGTATACTTCCAAGCAAAAAATATTGAGCCCATACTCAGTAGAGATATATATGCCATTATGGTACCCTGGTGAATTCCAACATATATCTAAGTATAGGATAAAGAACTGGTTATTGAGGGAATTATTTTATATGGATTCTAGGTAGCTAGATCTAGGAGTGGGTGTCACAGGACTGAGTCCTCTAAAACAGATACCATATGCTAGTCAACACGATCTTGATGAAGGTGAGCATCCTAGGATCAGACTCATTCACATGGTTAAGGACGTCACAGAGGACCTATTAACTAAAATGAGGTGAGTTTATATTATTGAGATGGTCTAGGTCACTTGGATAATTATTGGATGACCAGACATTTTTATAAGTGCATAAAAATATCTCACAGACCACCATAGTAGAGGAAACACAGTGATCAGGGATCTCCAAGGTGAGGGAATGGCAGATACCATTTTGGTGGTGCTGGAAGGTAAAAAAAATAATATCTAAGAGGATTAGAAATTGGTGTTTAAAAATTATATGTGATGCGTACACCACCATTACCAGGTTTTCCATAGCAGGCTCAGAGAGTTGGCTATCAGGGCTTCAAACAAGTATAGGTTATGTCGGTATACAACCTAGTGGAACAAAATATGATTAATTATTTAGTATTTTATTTTCTTAATATTGATTTATTATTTATAGATATAGGTTTGAGTCATTACATCATCTATTTATTATTATTGTGAGATCATGAGCTACCCGTTGAGGCTTTATCCCAACAACTTTTGAATTAATGTTCTGAAGGGGAACGTTTCATCTATATCAATTATATGCATGTAGTGAAAGCTATTTTTTAGTGTAGAGAGGGTTACATGGGACATATTAATTGTCATGACGGAACCCTTTAATGTAATATTGGGTAAGTATTGGGTTTCTATGGTATGAACCCAAACATACTATCATTTAGTACAAGTCAACATCGTTTTCAGTGAGAGAAATAGATTCTCTTTTGAGGGTGAGTGAAATATCATGGTGGGATGAGTGGGTTATGCTAGAAATAGGTTTCATCCCATAACCCATACATTAGAGTATGTATCCCTTAGTGTCGTATAATCCTCATGATTCTAGATTCTGTCATTCATAGTTGATTTTATGGATTTATTTATCAAGTACATTATAGTACTACCTATAAGGTGACAAGTGGATATTTATATCGAGGTACATCATGATATTGTATAAAATAATTTAGGTGTATTTGATTACCCCTACTAAGCTCCAATAGATGTGGGTATTGTTAAATAACCTTTAAAAAGGTTTTTAGAGGGCCCAATGTGTCCCCATAGATATCACTAGTGTTGTTCATGGAGTAGGTATATGGCAGATTACAGCTTTATGTAGATTATCATTTCCTGAACTAGGACTCAATAATGAAAATGTACCTCAAGATCATGATTGAAGACCACATTGATCTACTGAGAGGTATGAGACAATTCTCGAAGATCGTTATGTTGTCTATCTATGACTAGTTGAGAGTTCAAGAGGAATATATCCTAATGATGGAATTATGATGTCTCTATAGATTCTATAAGTTCCGAATGATTACCTTTCATGTGATTAATGGTCCCTACTATTTTATGGATTTTTTGAACCTACTTTTCCTACTAAAATTGAACCAATTTTTTGTTTTCTTCATTGATGAGATACTCATATACTCTACATTAAAGGTGGATAATGTAGAGAACTTGAGGATGGTCAAAAATTATATTCGATAGGACTAGTTTTATGGAATTCATTCAATGTACAACTTATGGATTAACGAGGCATTCCTTATATGGAAAGTAATTTCTAAGAATTTTTTAGCAATAGACCTAGAAAATATGGATGTCATGCTATCTTGGGAGCCACCCAATAGTATGTCCGAGGTGTGGTGTTTTCATGTCTTGATGGGGTACTACCGGATGTTTGTGGAATAATTCTACAGGTTTTGATCCCCTTTGACCTCCCATATGTGGAATGTAAATAAATTTATGATGAATAAGAATTTACAGAGGTCCTTCATGGAGTTGAGGAAGAGGATAATGAGTACTCCTATTTTGAGACAACCAGAGGAGGGTGTGGAGTACCTAGTGTATTTTGATTCCTCAAGAGTTGGTCTTGGTAGCATTTTGATGAAGAAGTATGTAGTTATCACATGTGGGTTGATTTGGTTTATAAACTGTGTGAAGAACTACTTGTATCTTCAACTATAGCTGGATTTGGTAGTATTTTAATTGAGGATGTAGATCAAATATCTTCTGCAAGACTGCTTTATGGATAATCAGACAATCAGAGTCTCAAGTACATATTCACATAGAGGTGCATTAAACTAATATTTGTTGTTCTTGTAGTACTATTACATTAAAATAATCTATACAGATGGGACATGAAATTTAGTAATATATTCTCGTAATAGGAAGTACAAGGCTCATTGGGGTAGGAAGATTCTAAGTAGTTGTCTTCTTTTCAACTATCTTGGTTTGAGAAGGAAAGTGAAATGTTTATAAAGTCAATAGTGTTGACTACACCACTCCTACAACTTGTGAGGGATTCATATTTGGGATACATAGAATGTGAGGTCTTTCATGACCACATATCCTTAGAATATTCACCTGATGGATGTTATGAAGGAGAACTATATTATCCTTTTACATGGATGAGTGGTGGTCCTAGTCACGATGTGAGAGGATTATTATGGGAGTTCCACACTTCTCCTATGGATTTACATACCATTGTGAGGAAGATTTATAGATACCTTTAATGGATGTTTATGTGGGTTGAAATGAATCATAGTGTAGCTGAGTTCCACTAACGGTGCCTCACCTATCAGCAGGTGAAGGCTAAGTGGTTGGTTCTACTAGGTTTTTTTTAGATCTTCGAGGTCCCAAAGTTGAAATGGGATGGAATATCCATGGAATTAATTATAGTTATTATGTGGAAAATTAAGGGCCATGATTTCATATTGGTGATAGTTTACTTACTAACAAATTCATCACATATACATTCTATCAGGGAGAAGAGTTTGTGGATATTTTTGAGAAGATGTTTATATACGATATTTTTGTCATTCATGGGGTTCCCATGAATATTTTTTCTGATTATGATGTGTGGTTCATGTCATGGTTGTGGAGAGGCCTTCATGAAGCATTTGATACCATGATTCAGATCATTAAATCCTTCCACACCAATAAAGACGGGATGACTAAATGAACTATCAAATTGTTGGTGGAGATGATGAGGTCTTGTGTGTTATAATTTTGCTAGAGCTAGGGAGATTGCTTTCCCTTGATACAGTTTTCATAAAAATATTCATGGATCTATTGTTGGAATGATTCCTTTTGATTCCATGAATGGGAGACCCTTTAGGTCACCCTTATACTAGACAGAGTTCAGTGATGCATCTCTTGTTGGTCCAGATATGGTGTATAAAAAGATTAAGAATGTACAGTTCATCCATGATTTGATGTGGTTATCCTATAGTAAGTAGAAATCATATGATGATTGATGTTGTAGATCCTCAGAATTTGATCACAGAGACCACATTTTCCAGAGAGTCTCCCCATTGAGAGGATTCGAGAGATTCGTCCAGGGAGGGAATCTATTCTAAAGGTTCATCGATCCATTCAATATAATACATAGCGTTAGTGAGTTATCTTACTAACTCATCATACCCCCATTATTGTAGCGGGTTCATGTCATATTCTATTTATTGAACCACATGAGATATGTGCATGACTCAACATTTATTATTGACTAAGGTGGGAAGGTCATCGAGGATGGAGTCACTTTTATAGAGCACATGGTGATGATCAATGAATAAGATGAGATTACCCTACATATATTAATTATGTTGTATACTTATATATATATATATATATATATATATATATATATATATATATTATGTTGTATACTTTTTACACTCATACAGTTGGGTTGAGTTGTCTACTATCTATTCTTATTGTGTATAATACTTCTACCCTTCATCTTTTGGGGAATTCTATCAGGCGTGTATATACTCAAACCTGCATGATCTTTTTCCCACATGATTTGAGTCATACAAAAAGGATGTTTAGGTTGATGATTACTATAATGGATATGATGGAAACCTAGTTCATTATACGACAAGTAGTGGTTGGATATTAGAGATAATGAGCTAAGAACTTTCATCATTTTTACATTCATGTTTTTTCTAGGTAGGGCCATATTTTTGTTGGGTGTATATTTTTTCCCATTACCTTATTTTTTTATTATCATACGCTTTTTTACCCTATTGGTTTTTGATATTCATGGTTACATTATATATATTTCATCATTTTATTATTATACATAAGAACTTTTTCATCGAGATGGTTAGGTGTGTGTAAACAGATAAATTAGGAAATGGACTCTCATGTTAGATATGTATTTTTGTTCTTGTTACCACCCACTACCCTATTGATGCGAGCTTCATGTTATTACGGATTGAGACCTAGTGGGTCAGTTCATGAAAAAGAATATACCCTGTATTGTGGTTCATCTAGAGTTAGAAATGGAGCAATTTTGTTTCTGGAGAATTGAGTTATTGCTTATGGCTCCAGAAAGCTGAGATAGAAATAGACAAATTATCCTACTCATGATATGCAGTTAATTAAGTTGTTACATTCCAGAATAACCTAGAAAAATATATTTTGGGTGAGAGTATGTGTTCTACATGGACCAAAATATCCTCAAACATGTATTTTTAATGTGATACATGAACCATATATAGAGGATGTAGTTTAAGTATATGTATTCTATCACTTACTTGGTTTATACACTGGGTAAGTAAGAAGTCGTTGTTAATGCATTGAGTTGGATGATATAGACATGTGCAGTTTGGGAGATTTGTGATCAGTGGAGAATGGTGGGACTCTTAAGATATATGTATCTAGATATTCTAGAGTCCCATGGGTGATTATCTCATACTTTGACATATTTTATACATGTTCTATTTGAGCAGATCATGATGGATTAGTTATATAATTTAGAGGGACTAGTTCTATGAGAAAACAAATACGGTGGGGAGACACCATTAAGATGGTATCATAGTAGTGAGAATTATTTTATTAAATGTGATGAGTATGGGTATTTTGGACTTGTGTGAGGTCATTATGTGATATTTTAATGACTAGATATTTGATGCACACCCTGTATTAACAACAATGTATCATGATCTTAATAAAAAATACCCATGTCCATGAATGTCGAAGGAGATTGCTGGATTTGGTTTGAGATGATTCAAATGTCAGTTGGTGAATTGTAATCATTGGAGTCATGTTGTGATGTTTTAGCCTATGATCATTAAATAGTATAAATGGTATGATTTAACTATGGATATTGTGACATTATTACCCTAGAAAACCCATAAGAATGTTGTAGTATCGGTTCTCATAGATCGACTGGAAAAGTTATATAACATTTTTACTATTTGGGAGAGCATCAATATTGATTATTTGGGTTGTATTTATGTGTATGATATAATTCAGTTCCATGTTGTTATAAGGTGTTTCTTTACTGATAATGAAAATTGTTTCTTATATTGGTTTTGGTAGGGTCTTCAGAATTTTATGGGATCACATATTCTTTTGATGATATCATATCATCCATAGACTGATAGTAATTCTGAACAGATGACTAAAATTTGGGAAGATATGTTATGATCCTTAGTTTTTTATTTCGATCAGTCAAGGGATGAATATATTGAACTACTTGATTTTTCATATTATAAAAATTCCCATGAATTATCTCAGATGGAACCTTCTAAGGATTTTTTTTATAAGGTTTCTCTATTTACCTTTTTTTTAGGAAGGAGAGTCACCACTTGTGGGACCTAGTCTCATATAGGAGATATATGATCAAGATTAGTTGATTAGGTTTTGTTCATTGAAAAATAAGAGTAGGAATAAATATTATGTTGACCATTGAGGATGACCTTTTGAGTATGAGGTTGGACAATTTTTTTTCTTTCAGGTGCATCCTATGATAGGAAACACTATATCAGGAAATATGGAATGCTAGAGGCCAAGTTTGTCAGGAATTTTTATATAGTGGAAAGGGTTGGTCTATTGGATTATTATTTACCCTTCCACAATTTTACATTTCCATACATGATAATATTCCCATTTCGTTGCTTCATAAATATCATCCATAACCTTATCATTTGTTTGAATTATATAAAATCATTCTTGGTCTAGATTCATCCTTTGAGGAGAATAAGATACGAATCGTGGAAAATAAAGAGATGTATATCTGATGAATGAACAAACCAATAGTTTGTTTATAGTGGATTCATTGGGAGTGTTCCTAAGTAGACCATAGAGAGGTAATATGAAAGTTGAGCATAGTTTCAACACTTGTTCACTGAGACCCCATAGATATTCTTGGATTATATCAGGTATGAGATATTATATTTTGGGGAGATTGTAATATGTTTTTCTTTTTATTAATATAATCATCTTTGAGTGTTTAATTAAACAACCACTATTTGGGTTTTCATTCATCATTGAACATTGGTGGTCAAGTCTCATTGAGTATAGAGAGATTTTTCTTAGGAAAATAGTCTAATTTTCATGGATGTATGTTGGTTTGAATTAATGGTGACCAGATATAAATGTGTTAAACCGACATAAGAGGTTTCCTCAATAGTGTAGAAGTATTAATTGAATGTTTGGGACCATTTTTTAAGTTTTCTATAAAGATGTTAGTAGGGTATTGACATACCATATACATGTTACATGACATGTACCTATTTCCAAAAAGATTCCATGAAATGCTTCAGTGCATTATCTGGTTACATGTCATGAAACAAGTTCACGACATTATTGTTTGGTCAAGAAAACATTGTAAACTAGTTTATGGAATGAAATAGTTACACACCATGAAATAGGTACATATCATGTAATGTTCGATGATAGTTATATTTACCTGAGTGTACTTTTTTTATGTAACTAAAAAATCAATAATGACATGCTATATAATGTTTAAATGCCTTTAAATTAATAGGATCAATGGTTTTGAATCCACAATGGACATGTACTTTAAATCCATCGACATGAAACCTCTCCTCACTCTAACCCTAGATGATTTATAGGTGATTTTGGAGTTCCACCTTCAATTTCTTACATCCCAATCAAGATAATGATTCTTAGTGTGTGGTTTTCCATTTGTTTCCACCTATATTCCACTTGTTTTTCATTCTTGTAGTGTAATATTTTGAAGTATACAGAAACATATGATAACTCGTATCTTGTGTGATAAATTTTTCTTGCAATATAATGCACCTTCATTTTTATTGGTGTTACCTATTGGAAGTGTTTCGTTAATTTCTAGATTAATTAATGTTTTCTAAAAACTAACCATATTACCTATTTAATTATGATGTATCTGAAATTTGGTGTGATTTCACAAATAAAATTTGTTCTATGATTATAAAAATAATGGCTAATGATAACCATGTGATTGAATTATGATTTGGATCCCTCTGGATCCAAATATGTTTTAACCTAGCCTATGTCGACCCATTGGGTAATACAAACCATTAATGATAATAAATTTTATAATATCTTAATGAATGTGTTAGAATAAAATGAGATCTATTATGTCTTATTGATATAAAATCAACTTGGGAAAGGATTAGTGTATATTGGATTGATAGTTGATAATTTGATATAAAAATTAATGAGCATTTGAATGAAGAATGATAATTTGAAGAATTAACCATTAAGGCTTGTGATATGATATTGTGATTTCTATGATGTTATGAATTGTTTTGTGATTCATTTTATAGTTCATATATAGTGGGCCTAGCCTAGTTTCATGTTGTAATACTTATATAGAGAGCTCGTCCCAATTTAATGTAGTAATGCCTATATATCTGACTTGAACCAATTTCATACTGCAATGATTATATTGATGTATTAGACCACCTAATGATATTATTATATATAGGGATTTTCCTGGTATTCAAAATTACATATAAAAAGATCTTTTCCCAAGTATTGGATTATACAGGGGGATTGTGGATATGGTTGTCATGGTTGTACAACATGATAGGTTCAGGGGACCGAATCGGAAGCCGGTGGGCTGAGGATTTTAAAAATTTTCATCGACAGGTCAATGAAACATGTTGATGTCGACGATTTGATCCCTGATAAGGTCCTAGGATCTCACGTAAATTGTAAGTATCATAAAATTAAACTAAAAAAACATCGTTCTATAATTGAATATGCTCTCGACTACAACTCATCGGTGGTGACTGATGCTTGAAGTATCCACAGAAGGATCCCTCTAGATCATCCACATGCGCTTTAAAAATCCGCAGGAATGTCGATCATCGAATTCCGGGTGCTAGCGCAGCGATCCGACGATGTCTTTGATGTCCCGACAATCACCGCATCAAGATCCCTTTGATTATTGATGGAGATATTGATCCATGTTCTTGGATCAACTTCTTCTCTCTATAGGAATCTGGATGAGAGAGAGGCTCTCATTTTTCATTCCATGAAAATGAATGAATATTTAAATGGAAATATAGACTTCCTTTTATTTAAAGTGGAGTTTCTAAATACCCTGTTGGATTCCTCGACCCTCATTTATTTCAACGTAAACTAAATAAATGATTTTGATGAACTAAATTGAGTCAATATTATTTATTATTTTATCAGACACTTTTAATATATATAAAATATATTATGTGATAAAAACTAATCCATTTAAATCGACTCGCAATCCCTCTTGATATTAAAAGAACCTTGAATATTAAAATAATATTTGTTTGATTAATATGTTCTCGTATTTACTTAACTTGTAAGTACAATAAATAAATTCAAACCGAATTATTCAAAACATGATTAATAATGAATTTATTTATTTCTTTTCAGGATCTATATTTTGTAAAACACTCGAACTTTGTGATGGGTCCCACCATGTCCAATTTACCTATTCAACTGAATAGGGAAGATTCTTGAATACACTGTTGTGTGTGACCCTCTGGGCCCTTATCTTGATAGTATTGAATAAAACCCACAGGCCAAGAGCGGAGTCTAGAAACACAGGATGACCCATAGAGAGATAAGGATTTTTATAGCATTGACAACAAACCTATGAACACTGACTGTGTACTATAATATCTCTCTCCTTAAATATCTCATAAAGCAGGATGCACACTTGTGTCATCATCCTTTTCTATCATTATTATTTTTTCATCTATCCTGATGGATTTACCTTTTTACTACATTGGCCGAAGACTTATGAAGGTAGCACCATCCTGATCAAACTGGCCTGAGATATAAAACATCCTAAACATGGAAGAGACAAATCCTTTCCTGACCATTCAACCAACATCATACCACCAACAACTCACCCAACACAAGCTACCTCGCCACGATTTCAATACCATGGTTTATACCTTAAATCAAAGTACACAATCAAATTATACACATTGCTAATGATCTTAGTTCAGGATACCAATACACATTTTCTTTGATAGGAACAACCAATGACACCCAAAACAAGTGGTGTTCTTATTGGCGGGTATGTCCTCATGATCTCACTACTAGAGATCGCCATGTGTGAACTTCATTAGAATAAGTCTCAATGCTTATGATCCCCCCGCACCTAGTATTCAAACATCTACTCTGTCCAGTTAGTAAGATGTATCTAGAATGTAGAAAATTTATATAAGATTAATGTCATAGTATCTTGACGTTCTCATTATATATTGGGATATGTTATAACCTCTTGACAAGAAAATTAATCTTTATAAATTACCATTTCAATAGTGGATGTAGAAAAGTATACACTATAATGGTAATATGCCATCATGTATAACTAACTATACACATGATATGGTAATGAAATGTTTTTCACAGTTGGGTCTAGGGTACCCACTATTTCAACACTCTCACTTTCACTAGAGCCAACTTGCTAACCATTCTTGTTAGCTACTCACAAGATATAAATCGTGATTCTGCTAAGTAATGGATTTAGTTGCTGGGCCTTCCACATTTTCTCTGTGAGGCAAATCTGTTGTATGCGACCTCATATCCTTGAGTAAAATATCTCAAGATAAGGTATCCCTAAGTATATCACATTTTTTCATTTTCATAACATAGAAACTTGGCTACTTAGAATATCGTAATTCACATTGTGATAATACTTTTATAACTAGGTGTGATTCTATGAACTGGAAAAAATCATTACATTTAATTACTTCATAGCTTCCTTATAGGATTCAACGTACTTTGTATTTGAAGATATGTCTACCACTAGATTTTATGAGCTTTACTCGCTCATAACCTAATCATAACTGCGATATTAGATCAAATTGATCTATGGATTACTAGTTTGTATCCCACAAAACTATTATACCTTCTTCTCCATATTTTAGGTACATATCATTTGTACTTTCCAAAGTACAAGATGATTGTTTTGACTTCATCACATGTAGTTCTCCTGGAAATAATTGATATATGCCTACTATAATGTATATTAAGGAAATATCAATTATTGTACATATTATGACATACGTGATTGATCCATCACAAAATTACATGGAACTCAACTCATATCATTAATCTATTCCCATGTTCTGAACATGTCAACTTGGAGAGATTAATCCATGTGACATTGACAACAATTCTGAACATGAATTGTTCCAACATGTATTTTCTATACAATTTCACTTTATGTACGATTAAATAGGTCCAAGAAACTGTTAGATCGACTTTGAAAGATCCAGTTCCCTAGAATTGTGGTTACTGCATTATGTCAATCACTAGAGAATTAATTTTAACCAAGTCTTATCTAACTTTAAGAACAAAATATATTTTCCATATGTTATACATATTTATCTTGGAAAACATTGGCGCTCCCACTTTCCTTTGGTAGAAACAACATAATGATTCATTTGAAATGAATTCTATAAGATCTTGTTGCTTAATATAATCTTAAACTGGGTTTCAGTAACATGAAACCTACATTGGCATTTGATGCAGTCATCATCCCTTTCTGGTTGCATCGAATAGAAACCTTCCAAGAAAGATGATATTGACATCTAATAACCAAAATAATGATCTTAGAAGTTAGCTATGACAAGTAAAATTCTAATATACTTAGGCATACCAATTTGGTATTACTGATCTAGTCTTATTGTTTCCATGCTTGTACCATCCATGTATCAACTCATATGAATACCCACTAAAATATTCTATTTATAAGCCCCTTTTCAAATTGATACATGTAATACACTATGGAATTTTAATATTTCTTTTAAATCTTAGATATTTTCCATATACTGCTTACTTGTAGGAATTATTATTCTCAATGAATAATGTATCACCGGATGTAGTGAACTAAAAACCATCACAATGGTTTTAACATTCCTGCATAGTTTGTTTTTTTTGAAACATACTTCTTCCACAAGTACATGTGGAACTTGTTCATATGCCAACCATCTATGCATCTGGAGAATTGACTAGACCAAGTACGTCATTCTCTCACTATCTCAAGTGGAGATGTGAACCCTATTTATAGAAATGTAGTATATCACTTGACTAAAAATTTATCTATCTTAGGGATTTATGTAATATCCTAAGTAACAGTTAGGAGAATTACCTTAGATGACCAACTTGTTTATCTTGATGCATGTTTGTTTAAATCCTAACAATCTCTTTACATCTGTAACACATGTCCTGTGAAATAATGGAGTTCTATCATTCTATTACTTGTACAATATCCATTTTTAATTTTTAGTTGGCATATTATTTAGGGGTTTACACCGTTATTTGCAAAGAACGTCTTGAAATATAATGGAAGTCACTGAATGTGGTAACATTGATACTAAATACATCTCTATTTTTATAGATTAAAATATGAATTTATGAATTACTCCATGTTACATTTTGTTGACCAATGTTAACATGTAAGACTCATCATCAATCCTCCTTATAAACATCAATATCATGGTGTAGAAAAGGTAACATGCGTTTAGGTATTACTCTATGCTACATTATCATGATTGATGAATGTTTGGTGAAGATATTAATTGACATGCCGATCTGAAGAAACTCATATCTTCTTACCATGAAAATACATAACTATCACATCCCTTAATTTCTTAAAGGAATCTTATGAACTATCTTTACCTCTATATTTATTTTGTAATAGTTCACACTCTCTTGTTGAACTAACCTACTTTGTGGAATACCTTTATTTATAATCGTTTCTTTTTCTAAACCAAATATTTCAATAATACGTAAGGTGTTTTTCTGTGCGGAGCCTAAATACCGTACTGATTATATTCTTGACGTCCACTTTTATTTTTACTTGACAAAGAATTATATTGCCACAACTGGTTAAGTATTACATTTTATATTCACCACTCATTGCCAATGTTTCAAGTACCACCGAACTATTTTTTGAGTACGATACATCAAAAACAAAATTCATTCCAATAAGTGGAATAATATCTCATTATGTCCAAAGGGAATGTGAGATAAATTTTGTGGTTATACTCAACAACATGTTCATATAGAATCATTCACTTGGGAATTATAAGTTATGTGTTTCTCACCGCTGACATAGGAATCACCCTTTCTCAGCTGCTTGGAGAGGACACATTACTTCTTATAATGTTCCTATACTTACCTGGTTTTTATTTAAATACACATATTTTATTGGAATATTGTATTCAATTCCCAAGAAGTCTGTCAGAAACATTAATTTATATTGATGAATATACCAGAATGAGAAGTGTGTATTTTTCTTCTTTTATTTCAGTTCATTTCATTTTTAAACTTCCATAAATTTATTTCTTTAAATGCAATGAAAATAACCTCTTATTAAATAACCAACCAATTTTCTTTGAAGGACATTATGAAGGTTCCTTTGGAGTAACTTCCCCTAAAACTTTTCGCCTTGTCTTTCAATTTATTCACCATATGAACAAAATATGGTGATATCTTTAATATTCTTATTACCTAGAGAATGTTACCTTAATGGTAATGATGATATTACTCTATACTATTCATTTTAATCCTTTAAACGAAACTAGAGTAATTTGGTTTAAAAGTAATAAGAATGGGATTCAATGAATGATTATGAAATTTCATTCACTTTAAACAAAGTGAGTGAAATCATCACACTCAAATCCTTCATTGTTTTCTCCTTGGAAACTTATTGGAGATGAGACTACATGTAACATCATCCATGTCATGATGTAGCGACCACAACTTACATCAGACATTGATGATAGCATTATCACAGAACCATAGTAAGCTTAATTCATGAGTCTCTTGTAAGCATTTACACCTGCACTTCCTAAGGTGGATTAATAGGTATTGGGATTAAAGCACCTATAATTTTCGATATAGTAATATTATGATCAAGCGTCTGAACTATTTTTAAAATTTGTGCTAGTTTTTACATTCACATTTTCTAATTTTTAACGGAATTTTACTGTTGTATTACATGCCATTCTCTACAAAGAAAGTTTAGCATATTCTTAATTTTTGTGTTTATTACCAAATGTGATATTACCGGTTAATTTAATCATTAAATGTCTCCCACTAATTTATCGAATTCTAGAAACCCTATGTATTAGAATTATAACACTCTATCGTTTTATTATTCTAGTGTCAACGATCCCTGGACATCCCTCATAATCTAGAAGTTATGTCTACGCCACTACTCGGAGGGTTCACGGTAGGCTTTTGGTTGGCCAACTGCATTAACTCGCGGTTCCTTGATCTGTTGAGTGAAGTCCCGGCATAAAAAATCATAACTTGATTCACTCAACAAATGGATATAAAATGATAGAAATTTATATATGGATAATCCCCACTACCACTAGTTATGTCGACCCACCAATCTTATAAGTACTTCCTGGTAGTAAGAGGAACACTCAGCTATAGCCAAACACCCAGTTTTGTTGAAACATGAATGATAGAAGGTTGTTGTGACTTAATTTTCCATTGAGGGTTTTGTGTTTTTCTTAACGAATGTATTCCATTTCTATTAAGATTGTTCATCATTGTTTCTGCGCTCACAACTACACATTTATATAAAAACACATGTTGCTTCTTTATGAATTTTATTATCTATTATTTTTTGTATTTCTCTCGGTGTTTATAAATGCATAAAATAATAAATAAACACATAAAGGACATCTAATACCCAATTGGTCCTGAGTATCTGAACAACTTTGGGGCATCATAACTGAGTCGAAGATTGACTCCAGATGAAGCTTGCCCCCGTTTGTATGTTCACTTCTCTTCTGAAGTATCACCTCGTCTTGGTGGGGTCCACGTCATGTCTTAGAGTACTGACTTGTCATGGGGGGGTCCACATGTCGTCTTGCACCATCTTGATAAAATTATACTACCTCATCATGGTGGGGTCCATGTTGTTCACTGTCTTCGTCCAAAGTACAAAAATACCCGTGTGCAGGCGAGGGGAACTAGGGATATAAATGTACACCAGATAACATTGGGCGCGCATTCCGTTATACATTTTAACCAAAAAGAAAGATGATCTACAAACCGCCTATTTAATTAATTAGAATCATCTCACACAGTTAAATAATTAATTAAATAAATTCAATATACACAGGTCAGTGCTCAAGAACACAATGCAGGTAAATAATGCGTGATGAAATTAAATTTCATTAAATAAGTGTAAGGGTTATAAAATAAAATAAAATAAATAAATAAATCAATAATTTAATTAATTATCGGCCCGCTAATTAATATAATTTTAATAACAAAATTAAATTAATTTAACTTCATTCAATTTAATAATCAAATTGAATTAATTTTGTTCGAGTATTAAATTTTATTTTCTTAAAACCCAATTAATAAATTATTTAATTTAACTATAAATTAATTAATTTAACTGTAACCCGGATCTTGAAACCCCACTCTGACCTATTGCGAGTTGTACCAAACCTGCGTAGACACATAACAGGTTGGAAAAATCCCATTCTGGGCTCAGGCAGGTCCGCCGAGACCCAAAGCCGGTCCGGCAAATCTGTCCGATCCAATTTTGAGGCAAAACAGATTATGCAAAATCTTTCAGGAGTAAACTACACTTGGGTTTGTCTGCTCTTGAACAGTGGTGCATGGATCAGACCCTGACAGAAGATCTCGGGTGACAACAGTAAGATGTCTGTGCATGGAAGTGGTGGGAGAAAGAGACCAGGATGACGACCGACTGCGGATCTGTCTGATGTGGTGGACGATGGTCGTAGCTAGTGGAAGGGTGGGGCGTGCTGGTGGTGTCGCGATTCGGCTGGTTCCGCGAGGTGGGCAGCAGCCACACCGCGATGCGGTGGTAGGCTGGAGGCTGGGTGGGCTGTGTAGCGGAGGGCGATGCCCTTAGCGAACGTGCAGGGAAGGAGGTTGGGAGGTCCGAAGGTGGGGCCTCTGTGTGGGAGGTGGGAGCTCGGGCGACATCAGTGCGAGGGCGGAAGGAAGCAGCTGCCTATGCGGGTGGCAGTGCGACCTTGGATGGCGACGCAATGGGAGGCGGGACCGCAGCTGCGAGTTCCAGCGCGGGTGGCCGTGATCTGGCTGTGGCCCAGCTGGTGCTGCCTGAGCGGGCAGTGGCCATGTCCGCATGAGGTGCCTGGGTCTTCGTGTAGGCACCGTTCCAGGTAGGAGGTGGAGAAATGGCGAGGTCGTGGGCTGGCTGGCACGGAGGCTGGGTTGGATGTCCAGCATCCGGTTGTGCAGCGAGGTGGTGGAGGCTGGCTCCGATGGGAGCTGGGATTCCAGGAGGCGGCTTGGGTAGCGCTCTCCTAAGGCGTTCTGAGGATGGAGACGGAGGTCCATGCAGCCCCCTATTTTTTCCTTTTTTTAAAGTCTCCTCCTTTTTTAGGTCTCTTCCATCTTTTTTGATTGGAGACTTGCAATGCCGGTCTCTCCACCCCTTTTTTATATTTACTTTCTTTATGACATCTTTTGATGTCTTCCTTCCCCCTTTTTTTAAAAATAATAATCCAATGGCTAGATTTTAGCCTTTAATGATAATAATAATTACTATTATTATAATTTGAAAAAAATTATTATTATTATTTAATTATAATAATTAACACCCTTATTTAAGTTTTTTGCAAAACCAAAACAATACTGAGGATCAGAATTGATTGGAAAAATTAATACCTGAGATCAAAACACAAAATCAATCCAATACAAAATTTTAAATTGAATGTAACTTTTTCATTCAGCATTGAATCGATGCACGGTTTGACCGTTGTGACTGATTCCAATCCCTCAACATAATATTATGAAAATTATTTTTATTTCGCTCAGAAAATCTATGAGATTACTTTGATACCAGTGATAGGTTATGGGGCCCGCAATGAGAGCCGGTGGGGATGAGATTTTAAAATATTTCATCGACGGAACGCTAGAACATGTCGAAGCCAACTATCCGAGCCCCAGTAAGATCCAAGGATCTCACATAAATTGTAAAGAGAATAAAATTAAACTGAAAACCCCATTATTCTAGATCTGAATGTGTGATTGACTGCAAATCATTGTTGATGATTGCTGCTTTAGCAATCCATAGCATTATCCCTCTATATCATCCACATGTGCTTCAAAAATCCGCTCGAATGTCAATTGTTGAATTCTGGGTGCTAGCGCAGCGATTCGATGATATCTTCGATGTCCCAATGAACACCGCATCGAGATCCTGTTGATGCTTATGGTAGATCTTGATCCATGCTATTGGATCAACTTTTTATCTCTCTCATTGAAGCATGACAAGAGATAGACAATCATTTTTTATTCCATGAAAATGAATGAATAGTTAAATAGAAATAGTGACTCCCTTGTATTTGTAGTTGAGTTTCTAAATACCTGGTTGGGTTCCCCAATCCCCATTTATTTCAACGTCCACTAAATAAATAATCCTGACAAATAAAACTTCATCAATATTATTTATTATTTAATGACACACTTTTAGTATATATAAAATATATTACCTAATAAAAACTGGTCCATTTAACTCAACTCGCAATCCTGCTTAATATTAAATGAACTGTGAATATTAAAATAATATTTTTTTCAATTAATATTTTCTCATATTTACATAACATTTAAATACATTAAATAAATTCATTCCCAATTATTCATAACGCCAATAATAATGAATTTATTTAATTCTGTTGGTGATGGATACTTTGAACAAAACTTGAACCCCGTGGTGGGGCCCACCATGTCCAATATACCTAATCAACTGAATAGGGGGGATTCTAGAATACACTGTTGTGTGTGACCTTCTAGGCCCTTATCTCGATAGTAGTGAATAAAATCCATAGACCAAGAGTAGAGTCTAAAAACCCATCATGACCCCTAAAGAAATAAGGATTGTAATTGAAATGACAACCAACCTATGAACACTGACCGTGTACTATAATCTCTTTGTCATTAAATATCTCATAGTGCTTGACGCACACTTGTGTCAGCATCCTTTTCTTGCTATATTATTTATTGATCTATCTAGATTGATTTACTGTTCCACTTTTTTGGCCAAAGACATATGAGGTAACACCATCCTGATCAACCTGTCTAAAGATATAAAACTTCCTAAACATGGAAGCAACAAATTATTTCTTGACTATTCAACCAATGTCATACCACCTAAGATGCACCCAACACACGCTACCTCTCCAGGATTTTAATACCATGGTTTTTTCCTTTCATTGAAGTACTCAATAAAATGGTACACACTAGTAATGATCTCAAGTCAGGAGACTAATACACATGTTCGTAGATAGGAACGAACAATGACACCAAAAACATTTGGTGTTCTTATTGCTGGGGTTGTCCTCATGATCTCACTATTAGTGATCACGATGTGTGAACATCATGAGAAGAAGCACCAATGCTTATGATCCCCAAACTCCTGATAGTCAAACATCTACTATGTCTAGTCTGTAATATATATCTAAACCATAGAGCATATATTTAATTTATCCTGATCAATTACGATAGAAGTTTCTTCCTTTCCTATTATAGGAACCTGAGCCACCTACTCGATACTTTCCAAGCCTGATATTTCTTCATTATTGGAAGGGCATAGAGAACCAGACACTGCATATTCTTTGGATAAGAGGGACTTCTTCAACTGCTTCTTCTCTTTCTTTTTCCTGTTTGTCATGGTCTTGCCGGATGTAGACTTCTGCTCAGAAATGACTGAATCTTTGTCAAGACTGCACTTCATTGTTGACTCTAGGAAAGAAAACCAAATCCCTTCTGAATAGAATTACTGTAGAGTATCCAACATACGTGAACCTTTCCCTCTGATACGACTTGTAGGACCCCGGGACACCCTGAGAGGGGAGGGGTGAATCAGGGTGACACCTTTTTCTTTTAAAACCAAGGATCATGTTCCCACATTGGTAGGAACTGAAAAAAACCTATATGATGGATATGATCAGTAATGAAACATTCACATGCAAAGAGATGACACAACAATTTTTACTTGGTTCACCACTAAGGGCTACATCCAAGGAGCATACGCCGAGAGGTTGTCAGTCATACCAAATTCCACTATTCTTCACTAGTTGTGGATTACAAAGGTTCGGGCACAGTCACTCTGTCCCAGGATCACTGCCTTTACAATTGTTCAGGGATAGCTCACTACGTCCCTCGGGTCACTCCTGTTGACTCCCCCTGGCTCACTACCGTTGGTGAAGTCCCACTAAGTTTATAGACGTGAAGGAATCTTCAATAGATTTGAATTGAAGTATTTGTCTCCTATTCAGCATGAGACAATGCTTGCATCAGAGTACTGAGTTGATGCACTTTTGTATTCAATCTTCTTCTTTAGTGCAATAACTGAATGCACTGTATCTTTTTATTCTCTTCCTTTGATTCCCAATACTGACACCTGAGTGTTTTGAAATAATCCCCTCTTTCTGTGCAGATCTGAGTTTAGTTGCACAGACCATTCTTCTTCTCTTCGCAAAGCACAACGAGGATGTTAAACACCAGTCAAGTGTGTACGGAAACACTTCTCTTCGAAGAACCAAAATATTCCCTATTCTTCCGTCTTTGTAAATGAATACATCATCTGTTGCACTGAATGTATCGGGCAATCTTCCGGCTTTCGTGCAGCTCCACAAAGACGGGCGAGCTCCAACAACACATGGCGCTCTTCTCGAAGCCTGGCGCGCAGGTCCCAAAACGGCGCGCAAGTCTAAACTGGCGTGTAGGTATCACCAAACCACCTATGCGACACTACCTTCCTCAACTTCAAACCTGCGTGACTCACTTCCTTTCTCTCCCAAACCGCCTTGGGCATGCATTCAACAACCGACACGCAACTTCAAACACTGGAGCGCAAGTCCACCTGCACAACCACACACTACTTGCGCGACTTCCACACCTATGCGACGGGAGCTCTGATTTTTCTAAGTGTTGAACTCCATGAGAAATGAGGAGGGGTGGTCCTGTATTTATAGGCATTTGGTAAACCTACGCGGTGGCACACAAGTCTCCCCTCGGTGCGCAAGTTTCAGCGTGCAAGTCTCTTCCCTTGTCACGACCGCGCTACTCACCTGCGCGACCACACCAACACTTGTGTGACCCTCTTTCCTTTGCCATATTTTAATGTTCTATTCTTGAAAACAATAGGCACGCAAGTTCCAATCTTCCTAGGCACCGGCGCGCAAGTCCTCTCTCGGCGCGCAAGTCACTTGCGTGACCATCCCAATACCTGCACGACCCTTATCCCTTTGCCATAAATTGATGTTCTGATCTTGAAAAACATATGTCGCACAAGTTTCAACTCCTTAATATACACGGCGCACGAGTCTCTTTTCCAAAATAACTTTTCTCCATTTGTCGATTTTCAGGCCCAAAAATTTGGCAAACACTGGAAAACGGCGCCACCTTGTATCTGTTCTTTTTGTACCGTCTCCATATCATCCATTTCTTTGTCGAAGTTCTTGAATAAAACATGGATCGTTGACCACAACTCTTGAACTCGACATTCCATCATGAAATCCCCTTTGTCACAAAAATTTATATCATGGATTTTCTTTGTCAACAATCACAACACTTCAAAGATGCTTCTTTTCTGTGACTTGGATTCTTCAACAACTCTTCTACTTGCATCAAAAACTCCACAACTGTGATATATATCCTTTGAAAGAAAAACTTTTGCATGACAATGTCAAGTACATGGCCATATCAGAATTCTAATCCCTTCCACACTGTCTTCTTCTTCAACCGTCATTCCTCTACTTAATGCAAATCATACGATTATATTCTTCAAGAAGTATCTTGCATGGTTCTCATGAAATAATGAATAATTGTATGGTCTTCATCCACCGTCATGTATTCTTCTTCATCCGCAGATGGATTATGTCTCACCATTCTTCACTGTTGTAAACAATGTGTCACCTTTGACACATATTCTTTGAACTTATGATCAGTACAACAATCATCTGAATTTCTATTCCTCCATTTCATTGTAGTACTTCTTGATCTCCTTCATTTTGATCTTCATTTGAAAACTATTGACAACAAATACAACCTTATACACAAAGTGGTCCCAACATGTATGAAATCAACGGATAAACCCACTAAGATATATTCCCATAAATATACATAAGTTATCAAGTAATCCATATCAATCATGAGGAAAAACAAAAAAGTTACTAATTCATCTCAACCAATATTTTATTCTAGGGGTAATAACATTTCAAACCCTCAGATGATGGAGAACTCCTACTCTATCGAGTAGAGTGGGCCTGCCGCGACACAATGGTACTTCCCACTAACCTTGGACTGTTGAGGTACTCCTCTTGTCGAGTATCGTGGGGCCTGCTGCGTCACATAGAGGCGCTCCCCACCGTGGGACTACTGCCACAACCAGACAATCGCCCACATAGCCTGCAGAGGTACTCCTCCTATTGAGTACCATAGGTCTACCGCCACAACCAGACACTCATCCATCGTGGGTCTGCCGCCACAACCAGGAGCTCCCCACTGGTCTAGTTGAGTCACTCCGATTCAAATGGTCAGCAGTCATCATGTCTTAGCTAGCTACTAGGTTCCCGCACAAATGCTCACTCTTCTCTGGAAGATCTTCTCCACAAGCTACTGGTCGAAAATCAAACTACTACAAAGTCCCACGAAGAAGTATCCCAATGGTCCGATCGTCATAGGGGTCTCAACGCAACTGACGATGCGTCAATCAGATGGCTGATCTATGAGTTATTAGGATTTTAGTCCCAAGGGCCTGGTTGGATTCGAGCTCAATCCCACCCGACCGACCTGACCAAGCCTTTTTCCAAAAAGTACACGACGTGTAGAAATGTATGTATACGCCATGTCTTTAGACCCCGGGTACTACCCGTGTATGACGACCCGTGTCGTAAGGCTATTTGTGTAGAAAAAGTAAGTAGACAGCGTGTGGTATAGATTACACGCCATATCCAAGTAACTGGGGTCGGCTCCGTGTACATTGGCCATCTGCTCGTACACGGCCTCAACCCAAGTATGCTAACTAGTGTAACTGGTACACGGGGTAACCTGTGTCACTAGCCTCACCTGGCCATGTGGTGGAGTACATGCCCGTGTACTCCACCCTGTGTCCACGTATCCTCGGGATACACACTGAGCCTCGCGTAACCACCTCTGCCATGCTGTGTAGATAGTACACACCGTGTCTCTAGGCCGTGTAATTCTCTCTGTGTCCATGTATATCCTAGATTACACTCCTATTTTCACGTAGCCGCCTCTTCCATGCTGTGTAGAGATTACACACCGTGTGACCGGGGTCACACGCCGTGTGACAATCGTCTGATGCTTGAAACCCTTGTCGCAGAACACCTGTACTACACGGCGTGTGCTTCGAAAGGACACGCCGTGTATTCTGGAATTTTCCAAAAATGATGCCTCTGGCCAGCGTGCCTCCCATGATGCCTGTTCTTTATTCTGATGGTCTGATCTCTACAAAACTTTAGACTCTAGGCCACCTTGACATTTCGAAGTCATCTCTGTTGTTTTCGGGCCTCCTATCGGCCCGAAAAACATGTTTTGATCCTCCCACATGAAGAACGGTCGAAGAACGAACTTCTCGGTCTGGTCCAATCTGTCGCCTGTTATCATTGTCGCACCTCCGCTAGGTCGTAGGGATGTTGGGTCTTCAATTTGGGATCTTTGCGTCGCAAAAAAAACCCTCAATGATTTGTTGTTCATCACCCATGAAGAACGCAAAGAAAACACCAAAAATTCACAAGAACGACGGAGGAATTGGATCGTGTTAGTTTGGCTTGGTCCATCCGCATTAGTTTGGTAGCAAGTGGGTCTAGAGAATCAATTCAACATGGAAGGAAGAATCAAATTTTCTCAATTCAAAACACACCCTTACCTTGGGTTGTTCGTTGATGGAGTCGCAAGGAAGAATACGGAGTTGTCATCATTTGTCACGTCTGACACTCTCCTCCAATCCCGAGCTCGTGCATCAGTTCGTTGATGATGATGAGGAGGTAAGGTCGGTCGTTGAAGACGTCCAATGTCGGTTGCCTCTACAAGGTGCTTCTGAGGAAAAAGTCGAAGATGCTCCTCGCCGGTGTTCTCCATGGAGGAAGTTCTTCATTCTTCATTGGAGAACTTTTCTTCCAAGCGCTCCTCCTCTCCCCAAATTCCACCCAATATGAAAGGTGTGACAAAATAATAGACTAAATCATATATAGTTTTGTTGGAAAGAATTCAAAAATCCTAATTAATTAAGGTGGGTGGCGTAATAAATTAAAGGAGGTGGTGGCACCATTAAGGGAGAGGTTGGCACAAAAAAAGGTAGAGGAGGTCAAGAGGCTCTCCCTCTGTAATGAGGGGAGTTGAGAGTTTCTATCAATTAAATGGGGGTTTAGTCCCGGGTGGTCCCCACCACCATAACCTCTTGTGGGAGGTTAGGATCGGGTGGGCCCCACCACCATAACCTATCTTGGGAGGTTAAGTTCGTGTGGTCCCCACACTTCAGATCCCACATGGGTGGCTACAACAAAATAAAATCCCGCTCAAATGTTTACTGAACATACCCAAAAAAAACTTCAGAAATTTATTCCACGTACACCAGGCCTCAGAATCCGCGCCGTTAATTTTCACAAACTCGAAAAATTCCCAAACATTTAAAAAAAATACATGTAAATTTTGGGTCTTTACATTCACCCCACATCATGGATCTACGTCCCCATAATCCATAACTCAACTAGGTAAACAAGTGGGGGTACTGAGCATGCATCTGAGCCTCCTGCTCCCATGTGCTCTCTTGGAGGTTTCTGTGCTGCCAATGAACACGCACTAGAGGTATCAACCATCCAAGAAGGACTCGCTCATGTCGATCCTCAATCTACACTGGAACATCCATAAAAGTCGCCCCATCGTCTACGTCAAGCTCACCATGGTCGATGACGTGGAAAGGCTCATGCACGTATCTCCTCAGCTGGGATATGTGGAAGAAGTCATACACCCAGTGAAACTATGGTGGAATAGATAAGCAGTATGCCACCTCGCCAACTTTTCTGAGGACCTGAAAAGGTCTGATGAATCTCAGAGATAACTTGCTGCCTCAGCCAAATCTCAGTAAAACTTGTCGATTTGAGACCCGTAGAAAGACGTGGTCACCATCCTCAAACACCAGAGGTCTCTGTATACTGTCGGCATAGGACTTATTCATGATCTGTGAAGTCTTCATCCACTCCTAGATGATCTAAAACTTCTCTGTGGTAGCCTGTACCATCTCTGGTCCCACTAGTGTTGACTCCCTTGGGTCAGTCCGTCACAAAGGTGATCTACAAGGTTGCCCGTATAACGCCTCAAAAAGTGATATTCCTATGGTTGAGTGATAGATGTTGTTGTATGAAAACTCAACCAAAGGAAAGTGATCCTCCTAGAAGTGACTGAAGTCAAGGACAAAAGCACTCATCATTTCCTCAAGTGTCTGAATAGTCCGCTCAGTTTGGCCATCCGTCTGAGGATGGAAGGCGATGCTCAAATGAAGCTACATCACAAAAGCCTCTTACAATCCCTTCCATTGCTGGGAAGTAAAACGTGCATCACGATCAGAGACGATCATCGAGGGTAATCCATGTAACTAGACAATATCCCACACATAGAGGCATCCTAAGTTCTCTACTGAACCCTTCTCTCTGATTGGTAGAAAGTGGGCTGACTTGGTGTGTCAGTCAATAATCACCCAAATCGAGTCATGAATCCTGGATGTATGTGGAATACCTATCACGAAGTCCATGGATATCACATCTGACTTCCACTTGGGACCTATAAAGGCTGAACCAAGCCTGCTAGTACCTGTTGATCCACCTTCACTTGCTGACAAGTGAGGAATCGAGAGACAAACTCTGCAACTACTTTCTTCATTCCCAGTCACCAGTGCTGTCATTAGAGGTCCTGATACATCTTCTCCACTCCTGGATGTACCGCTAGAGGGGATGTGTGGAACTCCTTCAACACTTCCTCCTGAAGTGACACTGGTACCATGGTACGTCCTCTGAAGAGGATGACATACTCCCCACCTTCAGAAAATCCATCAGGTGCCTGCCCTGTGGATAACTGAGCACGTCGTGTCTCGTTAGTCAGCGTCCCCATGATGTGCCTCCTTAAATCAATGAATAAGTGGGGGAGTGATTGTAAGATACTAAAGAAAAGTTGTTCCATCCCTATCTACAAAGGATATCTGCAAAGCGGCCAGCTGCTCTGTCACTTCTCCTAGAAGCTGTATACTAGATCTCTTGCTGAGTGCATCTGCTAAAACATTCCCCTTACCAGAAGTATAGACTATCTTGAATTCATAGTCCTGGAGGAACTCAATAAATCACCACCGTCTCAGGTTTAGGTTCTTCTGGGAGAAGATATACTGAGACTCTTGTGATCAGAGTACATGGTAAAATGTTCTCCCATCAGATAGTGACGCCATATCTTCAAGGAAAAGACCACTGCTGCTAACTCCAGGTCATGGGTAGCATAGTTCTTCTCATGTTGTCTCAACTGCCAAGAACCATACACGATAACTGTTCTCTCCTACACCAGGACACGTCCAAGTCTGGTCCCTGATGCGTCGTAGTAGACTACGTACCCTATGCCTTCCTCTAGAAGCCTCAAGATGGGGGCACTAGTCAGCCTCTTCCTCAGCTCCAGAAAGCTCTGTTGGCATCTCTCCAACCATACAAAGGTTTTCCCCTTCTTCGTCAAGTCTGATAGGGGTTCTGCAACTCTATAGAAATCTGGCACCAACCTCTGGTAGTAACCAGCCAAACCTAGGAAATTTCGTACCTCCATCACACTCTTGGGTTGCTCCCAAACGAGTATATCCTCAATATTTGTTGGATCCACTACAACTCTAGCCTCTGAGATGACATATCCCAGAAAGTGAACCTCTCGGATCAAGAACTGGTACTTTGAGAGCTTACCATAAAGATGGTGCTCTCAAAGTGTGTCCACTACTACCCGCAAATGGTAGGCATGATCCTCATCAGTATTCGAGTAGATCAGAATGTCGTCAATGAAGACTACGACAAATCGATTGAGGTATGGCTGAAAGATCCTGTTCATGAGTCCCATGAACACTACTGGAGCGTTAGTTACGCCGCATGGAATAACCAAGACCTCATAATAGTCGTACCAACACCTGAAGGTCGTCTTCTGCACATCCTCATCTCGTACTCTGAGATGGTGATAACCTAATATGAGGTCTATCTTTGAGAACCACCATGATCCCTTCAGCTAATCAAAGAGGTCGTAAATCCTCAATAGTGGGTACTTGTTCTTCACGATCACCTGGTTCAGGCATCGGTAGTCTAAACAAAGCCTCAAGCTCCCATCCGACTTCTTGGCGAATAGAATCTGGGCTTCCCAAGGTGAAAGACTGGGCTAGATGAATCCCTTCCCTTGCAAGTTGTAACATCCCAGTTCTGGAAGACACCCAGAGGTGCCTTGTACCCAGTTGGTCACATGGCCTCAAGTGAATTTCCCCGAATGCCAGAGGCTGCAGACTAGCAGTGAGGGCCTTGAGTGTGATAGTGGGGAAACTATTCCCTCATTGGAAGAGTACACAATAGAAGTAAACAACATACAATAGCGGAAGCAGTAATAATCCATACAGAAATAAACAACGGAAGATTGAATGAAGCAAAATGAAGCACAAATATATAATAATGATGCATGATATATATATATGTCTAGGAAAATAGTCAAACAAGTCACAATTCTGAATACAATAGTGCTAAACCAAGTGCAAAAGAAAACAAATAAACTCCTTAGAATCGCTAGCTATAGCTTGGTCCCATGCTCTCCAGCTCCACAACAATCAAGAACATGAAATTGAAGGGATATTTCCCTTGTCTATAACTACAACAATATAATCTGTTTGGGCCCAAAAGAATGACCCAAATAGGGTGTAAGACTAAATCCCAGTAGGCAACCACCCAAAGATCTGTGCATAACAGTCAGTGAATATATGGCTGGTAAAAGTACAGAAAACAGTAAACAGGAAAGTACTAAGCAGTAAAAAATCCACAATCCAAAAGTCAAGAAAAAAGCTAATCAAAGAAGATAACACAAATAGGTAACCCTATGGGAAGTTCTCACAGACTATCTCCTCTGGTCCTACCTAGAAGAAGAAAGCAACACTCTAGGAAGCACAAACAGCCTCACCCCTCTGGTTCAGCTAAAATATAGACTCTCTGGGGAAACACTCACCATCAATTCCCCCTATAGTCTCGTATGAGTACTAAAGGCGCTCTAGGGAAGCACTTACGTCACATTCCCTCTGTGGCACATGTCGAGGAACTACAGACTCTCTGAGGAAGCACTCAACGTCAATTCCACCTGTGGTCTTGTATCGTAATTTATAAAGACACTCTGGAGAATCCCTTACGTCAATTCTCCCTATTGTCTAATACACTAGGTTCTCACAGCCCTGTGTAAAATCAACAAGTATAGCATTGCGTAACAGACAAATTAAACCTCAAGAACTACTTGACTAGCCGTTTACAGCATAACATCATGTCAGAAAAGAACACTCCATCCTAAAACACTAGGCATGGAAATGGAAATAGCCTAAAAGGCAAAACTAGACCAAATGGTCATAAACAGGAAAAACATGCATGGGAAGACTTCCAAAGCACTGAAAATTATCCTATTCACAAACAATAACCTCTACTCAGGCATACAAGAAAAGCAGGAAAACAACAAGGGTAAAACAGTAAACACGCAATACCCCGTTTAAGGGTATTGGTGGAATTTTCACATAATACTCAAATACTTTCTATAGAAAGGCACAAACCGACTACATTGGGATTTGGAGATCAATATACTTGAACCACGAAGGTTTAATCTCCTTAGAACGTCGAATATCTACGATAAATCATAAAACGTTAAACCCACAATAACATGGAAAAGAGGAGGAATTGGAAAACAAAACTCTAAGAGAAGGAAGTTCTTACCGATGCGGTTCCAACGCAATCGACGATGGTCGCTTGGGAGAAAGGATGGAGGCTCGGGGGCTCGGAGACGAATCGTGGTTGTACTGGTTCTCTCGGACGAAGAACACCTAAAAAAAGATGGTTCTTTCCATCAGACAAGACCCCGGTGCATTTAATGAAAAAAAGAAAATACACAGTGTGTACTTCTTGAGTACACGACACGCACTCAACTTTTCCGTACTGCTCTTTAAGTGGCCCCCACCTCACCCCACATGGCCGTGTGTGTGGCCATCACATGGCCAACACACTACCTTCTGCGGAAAAATAGTACATGGCGTGTACTCATAAAGTACACAGTGTGTACTCATAAAGTACACGACATGTACTTCGAAAATTTCCAGAATTTCCTCTTTTTCTCAAAAACACCAAAAAAAGAAAAACATACCTAGAAAGAAGATCTGGGTTCTTACAAAATCCCCCCCCCTTAAAAAATTCTTCCCTGAATTTCCTAGTAAGGCGTAGAAGAATAAACCCTGAACAACTCCGGCCACTGAGAATGTACATTGACCTCCCTCTCCCAAGTCTTGTTCTGTACTCGCCTGTGTTTCCATAGAACCCATACCAGAGGAACATACCGGCCATGGAAACCTTCATACTTCTATCAACGATCCAGATAGGATTCTTCTCAAAAGATGCATCCACCTCTAACTCAACCTCCTTGGGTTGAAGGACATGAGACGGGTCTGAAAAGTAATTTCAGAGCTAAAAAATGTGGAAGACATCGTGCATATCCCGGTACCTCTGAGGTAATTGCAACTGATTGGAAACTGGCCCAACTCTCTCCAACACCTCAAATGGCCCGACGTACCTCGGCGAAAGATTACCCTTTCTCTTGATCCTATTGTGTCCCAACCTTGGTGTGACATGTAGGAAAACCTGATCACCGACCTCGAACTCTAGAGGTTGTCTCCACTGATCAACATAAGATTTCTGATGAGACTGTGAAGTAACCAACCTCTTCCAAATCAACTCTATCTACACTGTGGTCTCCTGAACAAGATGAGGTCCCAGTAAAGCTGCCTCTCCTGCTGCCAGCCAACATAAGGGTGATCAGCATGGCCTACCGTATAAGGCCTCATAAGGTACCATCTGAATAGTTTCTTGAAAACTATTGTTGTAGGAAAACTCCACAAGAGGTATGTGTTTCTCCCAAGAACCTCCAAAATCCAGAATTCATGCTCGGAGCATGTCCTCAAGAACCTGAATCGTATGCTCAGACTGACCATCTATTTTGGGATGGTATCCTATACTCAAAAGTACTTGTGTACCCAAAGCCTTCTGAAGCCCCTTCCAGACCTGATAAGTAAAATATGCATCCTTTTCTGATACAATGGAGTGTGGAACTCCAAGCAGATGTACAATCTCTTGGATGTACAACTGTCCCAAATGATCGACGCTGAAGGTATCCTTGATCGGCAAGAAGTGAGCGACCTTCATAAGTCTGTTGACGACAACACATAAATCATCATTCCCTAGAGGATACCATGGAAACCCAGTCACAAAATCCATTATGACATCATTCCATTTCCACTGGTAAAGGGTAACTGTTGTAGAAGCCCTGCTGGTCACTGATGCTCCACCTTTACCTGCTGACAGGTAGAACACCTCATGATGAACCCATCAACATATCTCTTCATACCTGGACACCAAAACTGACAGTGTAGATCACGATACATCTTGGTGACACTAGGATGAACTTCCCAAATAGAGGAATGAAAAACCCGCATCAGCTCCTCGTATATGTCTATTGACACCCATATGCATCCCTGGACATGCAAGAAATCATCCTCACCAATAGTCAAACTAGGAAGAGGGTACTCTCCTAACACGCTTCCCCGTAGGTCTAGGCCTTCAGAATCTGATAGCTGCCTCATACGTACACGATCAAGAAGCATAGAGGTAACAACTATAGAAGATATAAAAGTCTGCCCTATCTATCATGCATCTCCTGATGCATCTCGGAGAACACAGCCATAAGATTACACTCACTGCTGGGCTCCTGAACTGCCTATACCTGATTACACTTTCTCAACGCATCAGCCACTACGTTGTCCTTTCTCGGTGTATAGGCAAGCTCAAAGTCGAAGGACTGAAGGTACTCAACCCACCTTCGCTGTCTCAAATTCAGATCCTGCTGAGTGAATATGTAATTGAGACTTTTGTGGTCAGTGAAAACCACAAAATTCTCTCCCAAAAGATAATGTCTCCAACAACGTAAGGCATGAACAACAACTACCAACTCCAGATCGTGCGTCGGTTAATTCCTCTCATGTGGCCTCAACTACCAAGACCCGTACGCAATGACTCCATCTCCTTGCATAAGCACAACCCCCATCCCAATACCTGAAGCATCACAGTAGATAATATACCTCTTTCCTGACTCTGGAAATACTAGTATCAGTGCCGAAGTCAACCTCCCTTTCAGCTCTTGAAAGGATGACTCACAAGATTCTGACCATAAGAACTTCTCACCCTTCTTGGTCAGACCCGTCAGTAGTGCTGCTAAGCATGAAAAGTTATAAATGAAGCATCTTTAGTATCCATCTAGCCCTATAAAACTCCACACCTCAATGAAATTCTTCGGCTACTCCTAGGAAACTAGTGCTCTCACTTTCTCTGGGTCTACTGACACTCCAGTCTCTGAGATAACATGACCCAAGAAGTGAATCTGATCCATCTAAAAGTGGCATTTTGAGAGCTTAGCATATAACTGATGCTCTCTCAGTGTACTCATAAATGTCTCAATATGTGTGGCATGGTCGTGTCGAGTTTGAGAGTACACCAAGATATCATCCACGAAGACAAACACGAAAGAATCCAAGTATGGATGGAACAATCTATTCATCAGTGCCATGAAAACTACAGGTGCGTTCGTGAGAACAAACGACATAACCAAGTACTCGTATAGACCATTTTTGATCTGGAAGGCTGTAATAGGTATATCAGATGGTCTAATGTGCAACTTATGGTAACCAGACCTCAATTCAATCTTCAAGAACACCCAGGATCCTCGAAGATGATCAAAGAGATCATCAATCCTGGGCAAGGGATAGCGGTTCTTAACCATCAATTGGTTCATATTCCGACAATCCATGCAAATACTAAGAGTATTGTCTTCCTTGTTTGCAAACAAGATAGACGAACCCCATGGATAAGTACTAGTTAGGATGAAACCCTTTTTCTGCAACTCCTCCATCTGCTTCTTGAGCTCTTTCAAGTCGGGTGTAGCCATCCTATAAAGAGGAACGAACACTGGTGCCACTCCTAGAACAAGATCAATCGAAAAGTCAACCTATTTCTCTAGAGGCAAACCTGAAAAGTCCTCTGGAAAGTTATCCCTAAAACTATCCACCCCTGGAGAAATGTCTAACTGTGAAGTCCCTTAGTCATCCAAATAGAGATTAGCAATCTAGACTGTAACTCCTCCTAACACATGATGCTCTGAACCCTCTCTGCTCGCCTGGACATCCCATTCACCCTTAAGAAGAAACGATATGCCCTATGGTGATATGAAACTCACTCTACGATGATAGAAATCAATAAATTCTTGAAAGGGAACTAACCAGTCTATCCCAAGAATGACATCACAACCTGTCATCTCTAGGACATAGAGATCCCAAAGGAAGTGACACCCTGCAACCTCAAGAGGGAACTCCTTGCACTAACGTACATGAGTTTTTCTCATCCTCAAGGGAGTGTCTAGTGTTAAGAGATCGACAGAAGAATGAATGTAGAGCCCGATGCTCCCCACAACAGCAATAGAGATAAAGCTATGGGAATACCCTGTATCAAAAAGAGTTGAAGATAAAACTGAGGAAACTCGGATCGTACCTAGAACTGTAGAAGGTCTGGGATCCTGCTCTAGCTGGGTCTACTCTACTGCAAATGTCTGAACTGCTCCATGGCCCTGTGACCCTGCCTGACCACTCTGAGCTGAACCACTCTGCTGTCGCTCAAAGATTATCGACTGACCACCATGGCCACGACCTCCACCTCAGCCCGAACGGCTGGAAGAACTCCAGTTCCCAGACTGGTGAGATAATGATGGAGCTACTCCTGTATGAGGAGTCATATATGAACCCCAGTCACCGGATGGTGGTGAGAAGATCTAACAGAATCGCTGAAGGTGACCCATCTTTCCACGTGATAGGCACTCCACTGGGTCTCTCTAGCACTGCGGCCTCGTATGCCCACTATTCCCACACTAGTAGCATACCACCTGGCTACCAGAAGATGTGTCTCACCTCCTCGAATCACCACGCAAAGACTCCTTGCGGCACTTACTACTATCAGTAGGAGGGGTCATAACTCCAGATGTCGAGCCTATATAGCTCGTAACTCTGGAATCCCTTAGATTGTGCTCCGTGATTAGCGCCTAGTTAACGATCGAATTGATGGAAGTCAACCGGAAGATATTCATATGGGAATGAATTTAATGCCTGAGACCATCCTCAAACATCCTTTTCAGGAATAACCCATATCCCTCTAGGAATGGTGTAAAGCGCGGAAGCTCAGTGAAGCGCGGGGAATACTCCATGACAGAAAGAGTACCCTGCTCTAGACTCATGAACTCCTAGGCTCGGTCGGCCCTCAGGGTCTCTGGATAGAAGTAGTCATAGAAGATGCCCTAAAATTCCTCCCAAGCCATAACCTGCTGATGACCATCCTTTGAGATCATGTCCCACCACATATTGGAGGAGTCCGGTATCATATAAGGGGAAAGCTTCACCCTCTTTTCTGGAGGCGTCTCCAAATGCTCAAAGATTGTCATCATGGTTTCTAGCCATGACTTTGCAACCTGACGTCCTCCTTCCCCTGAGAAGGTGGGAGGATAATGCTTCTGGAAAACTCGCGTCAGGTCTTCCATAGACATGGAAGGAGGTGGAGCTCCCTGGAAGGTCTGCATCATCCTCATGAAGCTGTCCCTGAAATGGTCATCAGCTCTTGGGTCAGGTATAATGACTGGTTCCAAGACTGGCATGACAGGAGGATCTACTGGAAGTCCCTGATCAGCCATTTTTGGCATCTGATCACCGCCTGGAAATTGGCGTACAACCGGATGACGTCTCAGTTCCATGAATCTACAAGGTCAAACACACACCTTAGATCAACATTATCAAGTACTGAAAACTAGGAGCATAAGAAGGGAATATGAGAAATAAAGCATTCATGTTTTTACAAAACATGACTAAACAATGTGTATAACGACTACACGGTGTGTTCCCTTAATTCATTTTCATGGGTGTGTACTCCTACCAAAACTGGTCGTGTAACACCCCAAACACACAGCATGTTCTCAAAACACACGGCGTGTACCCAAATCCTCTTACCCTGCCTGAGTCCTTCTACACGGCTCTCCTATGACAAAACTACACGACATGTTCAAAGTAGAAATGGCGTGTACTCAACTAGCTTCACCTGGACTGTGTTGTTAGTGACACGACCTGTGTAATTAGGTCACACTACACGACATGTTCCAGATAGACATGACATTTACTAAGAAGTATTGACCAAACCATGTGGTTAGATACATGACCGGATACACGACTGAAACTACACTATATGTTTCAGGAGGACACGGCGTGTATAAGAAAATATAACACCGACCTGTGTTGTTAGTGACACGGTCGGGTACCTGGGACAGAATACACAACGTGTTCAAACCTAACATGGCGTGTGTAAGGAGAGACTGTATTGACCCATGTTTTTAGCTACACAACCGGGTATCTAAGATTACACTACATGTTGTGTACATAAAGTACACTGCGTGTACTTAAGAAAAACAATTTCTTTCCGAATAGAAGAACACATGGCGTGTAGTCAAAACTACATGACGTGTATTCTGGGTTTTTCCAGACAGTAAGCCTTAAAAACTACTCTGGATCCCACAAAACACTAAAATGAATACTAAAAGTGCCAAATTCTGATCCATGAGGGCCCATACTCATCACGAATCAAAATTTGGAATCTTTAACAAGTTACAAACAAGGTAAAAAATTCAATGATCCACCAAATTCTGGTCCATGAGGGCCCATAACACCTCAAGAACCAAAGTTTGGCATCAATTCAGGCAAAACCATACACAATCAATGCTCTAACAAGAAGAAGATATTTTTCTATCAAGGAATATATCACAACAGAATTCATATTCTACACAACATCTATCACAACAACCTGCATTTACTAATGCATCCTAGATGACATGGTAGGAATGCATGGTATGTGATTTCTACCAAGTGCCTATTTGATGCATAAGATGGAATACCCTCATCTAATCGGGTTGCGACATAAATAGAACCTTAATAACTTCAACGTTTTCAGCACAAAACCTATGAATCACCCAACAGTGAAATCAAATCAGCTATAAAATTGAAAACCAGAAAAATTGTAATAAATGATGTAGATTGGATTTTTCCTATACACGGATTAGCTACTCCTGGGCACAGCTTATTACCAAGTACCTATTCCTTCCTATCCCTGTCTAAAGGCTCCAAACAGTATTTCATGAGAAAAAATAATTCCTTTGATACCGCTTTGTAACGTCTCGGTTCCAGAAGCCACCCAAAGGCGCCCCGTACCTGGTTGGTCACATGGCCTCAAGCGCATTTCCCCGAACGCCAGAGGTTTCTGACTAGTAGCGAGGGCCTTGAGTGTGATAGTGGGGAAGCTATTCCTTCATTGGCAGAGTACACAGTGGAAGTAAACAACATACAACAGCATAAGAAGTAATAATCCATATGGAAATAAACAGTGGAAGACTGAAAGAAGCAAACTGGAGTACACATATATAATAATGATGCATAATATATATATATATATGTGTCTAGGAAAACAGCCAAACAAGTCACAATTTTGAATACAATACTGATAAAACAATTGCAAAAGAAAAAAATAAACTCCTCAGCATCGCAAGCTATAGCTTGGTCCCATGCTCTCTAGCTCCACAGAAATCAAGAACCTGAAGTATAAGGGTGATTGCCCTTGTCTATACATGAAAAAATATAATCTGTTTGGACCCAAAAGCATGACCCAAATAGGGTGTGAGACTAAATCTCAGTAGACAACCACTCGAAGATCTGTGCCTAACAGTCAGTGAATTTATGGCAGGTAAAAGTACATAAAACAGTAAATAGTAATGTACTCAGCAGTAAACAATCCACAATCCAAAAGTAAAAAAAAATAGCTAATCAAAGCAACTAACACAAATAGGTAACCCTCTGGGAAGAACTCACAGCTTATCCCCCCTGGTCCTACCTAGAAGAAGTAAGCAACCCTCTGGGAAGCACACACAGTCTCACCCTTCTTGTTCAGCTAAAATATAGACTATATGGGGAAGCACTCACCGTCAATTCCCCCTATAGTCTTGTATCGATACTAAAGGATCTCTAGGGAATCAACTACATCACATTCCCTCTGTGTCTTGTGTTGAGGAACTATAAACTCTCTGAGGAAGCAATCAACATCAATTCCCCCTGTGGTCTCGTATCTTAATTTATAAAGACACTCTGGAGAACCCCTTACATCAATTCTCCCTATCGTCTAATACACTAGCTTCTCACAGCCCTATGTGAAATCAGCAAGTATATCATTGCGTAACGGCCAAAGTAAAACTCAAGAAATACTTGTCTTGCAGTTTACAACATAACAGTATGTCAGAAAAGAACACTCCATCCTACAACACTAGGCATGGAACTGGCAATAGCCTAATAGGAAAAACTATACTAAACAGTCATAAACAGGCAAAACATGCATGTTTAAAACATCAAAAGCACTGAAAATTACCCTATTCACAAAAAATAACCTCTACTCAGACATACAAGAAAAGAAGGAAAACAACAGGGGTAAAAAATTAAACATGCAATACCCCGTTCATGGGTATCAGTGGAATTTTCACATAATACTCAAAGACTTTCTACAAAAAGTCACAAACCACCTACCTTGGGGTTAGGAGATAAATATACTTGAACCACGAAGCTTGAATATCTTTAGAATGTCAATGATCTATGAAAACACATTAAATGTTTAACCAACGATAACTTGGAAAAGAAGAGGAATTGGAAAACGAATCTCTAAGAGAAGGAAGAGCTTACTGCTGCTATTCCAACGCAATCAACAATGGCCGATTTGGAGAACGGATGGAGGATCAGGGGCTCAGAGACGAATCGCGGCCGTATGTGTTCTCTCGGATGAAGAACACCTAGAAGAAGATGGTTCTGTCTGTCAGACGCGAACCCAGTGCATTTAATGAAAAAAAGAAAATACGTGGCGTGTACTTCTTGAGTACTTGGCATGTACGTGGATTTTCTGTACTCTACTTTAGGTGGCCTCCACCTCACCCCACACGTCCATGTGTGTGGCCATCACACGGCCAACACATTACCTTCTACGAAAAAACAGTACACGATGTGTACTCATAAAGTACACAGCGGGTAATTTGAAAATTTCCAAAATTTCATCTTTTTATCAAAAACACCAGAAAAGGAAAAACATACCTAGCAAGAAGATGCAGGATCTTACACAAGTCATCTAACTATACCCGTATCTCATGAAGCTTTGTGGGAGCCATCCAATATGCTGGTGTAGATATCGGTTCTATCCTGGAGTATAAGTCAATGTAAAAGTCCACCTCTCCGCGAGGTGGTAGACCTGTGACATGATCAGGGAAATCATCCGCATACTAGTCCCCCACTACAGGATAGCTCGGAATCTCCACATCTACTCCTCCGAGGGCAAGGCAAGCCAACTGATGAGTGATCACATGCACCCTCCTCCAGGTAAGTCCGTCATGTGCTGCAAAGGCTCCCTTATCACCGTTGAAGGTAAACCTGATCCCATCTGTGCGGACACACTGCACTTTGCGCCTAATATAATATATCTGAGCATGGACTGTAGATAACCAGTACATACCCAAGATGATGTCGTAAGGCCTCGATGCCGCTACTCAGAGATCCCAGCCAAAGCTCTTGCCTCCTAGAGTAAGCTTACACTGCTGTCACCAGTGCGTAATCGTCAAATCTGCTCCAGTAGGAGTCTCTAACCATAAGGATCGAGCCAATGACTCCGTCAGAATCTCTGAGCTCCAAACAAGGGTAGTGGAAATGAATGAATGACTAGCACCTATGTTTATAAGAACTGTAGCTAAGGTGGGGTATACACAGATTGTACCTCGAATCATCTCCAGAGTTCCATGATCGTAAGCCTCAGCTTCCTGGAGCTGAGCTCTCCCATGTCCACCGGCTCCATGTGGTCAGGGTGGACCTCTTGGTAGTGGTGGAGGTAATATCTCAAATCATCACCCATTTACATCTAAACAACCATCTCTTCTGCCACGTCCGCCTGCTCCCTACGGGCCACATCGATCAAATCTTTGTCTCTGCCTGGGTGGTACTTCGATCATCTGCTGATCGTTCATACGGTGGGTTGGACAGTCATGAGCCTTGTGACCCTGCCCACCGCATGTGTAACACTACCCGCTCCTAGAATGTCTAGATCTACTTTTTGGTGCCCCAAACAACCGATCCTAAGTCATGTGGTCATCCACCTATAGGTCTAGTCCTCTTGGACTTCTGTGATGACTATCTGCTGCCAACTGCATAAGACTCCTCTACATGTTGACTGGTGGTGGATCTCGCTACTGGTGACTGCTCAGTAAGGAAACTTTCCACCAAGCTCTCTAACACCCCCTGCTATGTCATGATGTTGAGTGAGATCATCATAGCCATGATCTCCCTCCAGAGTACTTGCTTGAAGGTCCGAGCCCTGATGAATGGGTCCCGCACCATATCGGTGGAGTATCATGAGAGGTCAGTGAACCTCACTGAGTACTGAGCCACAATCATACTGCCCTGCTGTAAATGAAGCAGCTCCTGTATGCACACTGCGTGAAGAGTCGCTGGGATGAACTCTACCTGAAACAGGCTCTCGAAGTCTGCCAGAGAAGCGTCACCTCGTCGTGAACCTGGAGCATCAAGCTCCACCATCTGCCTACTGCTTCCTGTAAAATCCTGGAAGCAAGGAGCACCATGATATCAGCTGGTGTCCCTACCAGTTCAAAGACTCTCACCAAGGCCTCCAGCCAATCCTCAACTGCCAGTGGGTCCATCTCTCCCCTGAAACTGGGTGGCCTCTGGAGATGGAACTCGTGCAATGTTCTCAAGCGGCGTGCATCGTCTGCTGATGGGGAAGGTGGCATCGGTGTCCCAATGGGTTGTGGTACCGCATATGCCTCCATTGGTGCCTCTACTAGGAAAGGTCCCTACACTGAGGCCCCATTACTCGGTGGGTTATCGGTGCCTGAAACCCGTGGAACTCTAACTGGATGTCTGCATGGAGGCATCCTGAACGGATGCTACACGGTCAAAATTCATACCTGGTGAGCTGACCTGGTTGAGCTGACTTAAAGAAAACTTTTGAAAACACACACGCAATCAGTGTTTTCATGCCCTGAGTCAGAAATCAGAAGTTAGGGTCCTGGTGTATGGATACGTCGGCTGCTGCATAGACACTAGACTCCCTGAACTGAAAACCACACTCACTACACTTAACACTATTGCTTCACAGAAATGTTCATAGTCATATGTTCTGTGGTAGAACCGACTCCTCTGATACCAATTTTTCACGACCCGTCCCCCATGGCCCATGTCGTGACTACCCCAAGCCCGAATTCCATAGGCTAGGGGATGAAGACTAGCACCAAAGGCGTAATTACCTAAAATTGGGAAGGCATTGACTTTATAACCTATAAACACACATAGCAAGATACGAACATGAGTAAACTGTATAACCAACAAGTGTGTATAGTACGTAAAAATGGTCTAGAATACAAGCCCAACTAGAAAGTACAATTACAACTGAGATGAAATACAATAGAAGAAAAGGAAAAACATCCATTGGGTCGTCCTTCGAGATCCTACCTGAAGGGTAGGTACAGATAGCCTGCTCAGTACTCCAAGTCTGTCCGTCTCCTCTGCGTACTGACACACCGTATGGTCCACCTCTGGGTACCATCTAGTCCTGTTACTCTCAGCCACAATCATCATTGTCCATCGTCTGCATCCAACACAATAAGGTGCGGGCATAGCCCATGCAGGGGTGATTATAACGATACTCAGTAGGGACCCCAAGACCCTCTAGGTCTCACAAAATCCAACAAGGATAAACCAAAAGGTATGAAATCAACAGATAACCCCACTTAGGTATATGACCATACATATAACTATGTTATCAAGTAATCAATCTCAATCATGAGGAAAAACACAAAAGTTACTGACTCAGCTCAACCAGGAATTTATTTTCGGGGTAGTAACATTTAGAACCCTCGTCTGCTGGAGAACTCCTCCTCTATTGATTATAGTGGGCATGCTGTTACACCATGGCGCTTCCCACTAACCTTGGACTGCTGAGGTACTCCTCCTGTCGAGTACCATGGGTCTTTTTCATCACACAGAGGCGCTCTCGACCGTGGGTTTGTGGCCACAACCAGGCGTTCCTCCTCATATCCTACAGAGGTACTCCTCCTATCGAGTACCGTGGATCTGCCGCCATAACCAGGTGCTCCCCACTAGGCTAGTCGAGTCACTCCGAGTCAAATGGTCATCAGTCATCAAGTCTCAGCTATCTACTAGGTTCCCGCACAAATTATCGCTCGTCTCTGGAAGATCTGGTCCACAAGCTACTGGTTGAAACTCCAACTGCCACGAAGTCCCATGAAGAAGTATCTCAAAGGTCCGCTACGTCATAGGGGTCCCAACGCAACTAAAGGCGCATCAACCTGACCGAACCGACCAAGCCTTTTTCCAGAAAGTATACAATGTGTAGAAAAGTAAGTACACACCATGTCTTTAGACCCTAGGTACTGCCCGTATATGATGGTCCTTGTCGTAAGGGTGGTCATGTAGAAAAAGTAAGTACACGATGTGTGGTATGAATTACATGTCGTGTCCGAGTAACCGGGGTTGGCTCTGTGTACGTTGGCCATGTGCCCGTACACAGCCTCAACCCAAGTACGCTAACCCGTGTAACTGGTACAGGGGGTAACCCATGTCACTGGCCCCACCTGGCCGTGTGGTGGAGTACATGCCCGTGTACTCTACCTCATGTCCGTGTATCCCTGAGATACACGCCAAGCTTCACGTAGCCGCCTCTACCGTGCTGTATAGATAGTAAACATCGTGTCTCTAGGCTATGTAATTCTCCCCGTGTCCGTGTATATCCTAGATTACATGCTGAGTCTCATGTAGCCACCTCTGCTATGCTGCGTAGAGAGTTCACGTCGTGTGATCGAGGTCATACACTGTGTGACACTCGTTCGATGCCCAAAACCCTAGCTGCAGAACGCCTCGACTACACATTGTGTGATTTGGAAATACACCCCATGTATTCTAGAATTTTCCAGAAATGACGCCTCTTTCCAGCGCACCTCCCGTGATTCCCATTCTTCGTTTTGACGCTTTGATCACCACGAAACTTCAGACTCTAGGTCGCCCCGACATCCCGAAGGCGTCTCCATTGTTTTTGAGCCACTGATCATCCCGGAAAACATGTTTCGATCCTCCCACATGAATAATGGTCAAAAGAAAGGTCTTCCCAATTTGGTCTGATCCGTCACCCGCTATCATCATCGCACCTCCACTAGTTTGTTGTGATGTTGGGTCTTCAATTTGGGATCGATACATCACAAAACGAACCCACAATGATCTGCTGTTCATCACCAATGAAGAACGCGAAGAACACACCACACATTCACAAGAACGGTGGAGGAATTAGGCCGTGTTATTTTGTACTGGTCCCTCCGCATTAGTTAGGTAGCAAGCGGGTCAAGTGAATCAATTCAACATGGAAGGAATAATCAATATTTCTCAATTCAAAACACAACCCTACCTCAGGTTGTTCGTTGACGGATTCATGAGGAAGAAGAATAAGTTGTCATCGTTCATCACGTCCACCACTCTCCTCCAATCTTAAGCTCGTGCGTTGGTTCGTTGATGAAGATGAGGAGGGAAGGTCGGTTGTCGAAGACGTCCCATGTCAGTTTCCTCCTTAAGGTGCTTCCGAGGAAGAAGTCGAAGATGATCCTCGCCGGCGTTCTTTATGGAGGAAGTTCTTTATTCTTCATTGGAGTACATTTCTCCCATGATCTCCTCCTCTCCCAAAATTCCCCCCAATATGAAAGGTGTGCCAAAATAATAGAATAAACCATCTATTATTTTGATGAAAAGAATCCAAAAATCCTAATTAATTAAGGTGGGTGGTGTAATAAATTAAGGGAGGCGGTGGAACCATTAAGGGAGGGGTTGGCACAAAAAAAGGTAGAGAAGGTCAAGAGGCTCTCCTTCATTAATGAGGGGAGTTGAGAGTTTCTCTCAATTAAATGGGGGTTTAGTCTCGGGTGGTCTCCACCACCATAAAATCTCATTGGAGGTTAGGTTCGGGCGGGCCCCACCACCATACCCTCTCAGGGGAGGTAAAGGTTGGGTGGTCCCCACACTTCAACTCCTACATGGGTGGCTACAACAAAATAAAATTAAATATGAGCTTATTTTATTTTATTATTTCCACAAAAAACCAAAAAACTAACTTCCACCCTCGACAAACTGCCGTCAAGGTGAAAGTATTCTTAAGTGAATATTGGCACTACGAGTTCAACGATGCCCTCATATTTAAATTCCGAGCACCGGTTCAAAAGTTAGAAAAACTCGCTCGTACGTTTACTGAATGTACCTGAAAAAAACTTCAGAAATTGATTTCGAGCACACCGGGCCTCGGAATCACACAACATCAATTTTCACGGACTCGTAAAATTCCCATATATTTAAAAAAAATTACATGAAAATTTCGGGTCTTTACATATCCACTTCACAAAAAAACACATTGGTTCATCCAAGATATTAACAAATATCCTCCTTATATCTCGGGCAACTTCCTAGACGCATTGTATTGATTATGTTACCATCATATGAAGTCTTTAACTGTAAACCTAAATGGTTTATCCAAAGAATATGTATAGTCTTTTCCTATGAGTTTTATTTTTATTTATTCATCTAACCTATAATACTATATTTTTACCATGCTGATACAATATCATACTTATCTCTAACATTCCAATATATTATTATGTTAATGGCATGACCAATATCTATCTCTTTATCTGACAACTCGGAAATGAAATTGTTATTCATTTGGATATAAATATGGATTTTATATATGTACTATAAATTTTTGAAATAATTATAATTATAATATTATAATATTATATTTATGTTCTTATACTTCATTCTGTAGGAATAAAATATTATCAGTCATTTTTAAGAGAGTCTACTTCATCACAAAGCTATGTAATTCATTTTTCACATATTCTACACATATAAGGTCGCACTGATAAATATAATTATTATATGTGATATATGTGAAATCAATTACTCTAGAAATGTGATATATTATTTACCTTCATTCCTTTCTATCCATCAAGAAAATGGAAAGAGCATTCAAGAATATGTATGGCCAACTCTCTCCATGAATGGTGTAATTCATATTCTATGTCTAAATTTTATGAACTACTATAAATAAAAATATATAAATAATATATATGATATTATTATAATTTTAAATTATTTTAATATTATGGAATCATGATCTATGAAAATGGACCAAAAATTCCAAATAATAAAATACATGAAAAAATAGGGGGAAGGGTAGTTTATATATTTCTAATAAATGTGGTTATATTTTACCGTACTAGAGGAAAATGAATCAACCATTGATATCTCACTTGATTTTTGTAGATGACACATTAATTTTCATTAATTCTATTGTTAGATCGGCTGGTGTTCTTTTAAAAGTTCAGGATGAGTACTATTTATGGAGATGGAAAACTATCAATAGGTGGAAGTCCAGTTTATATATTTCTAATAAATGTGTTGAAAGTAAGGTCATATCCATTTCCAAGTTGATGAACATGCATAAGGGTCTGTTTCCCTTGGATTATATTGGTTCCTCTATTTCTCCCGGTATTATTCATGTTAGAGAGTTTGACGGTATCGTTAAAAGAATCATTAGTCGTGTACTTGACTGGAAAAATATGTTTCTATCTTTTGGAGGAAGGATTTATTTACTTAATAGTGTGTTGATGGATATTCTATTTTATGTTCTCCCAGCATGAAATGTGCTGAAGGGGGTTATTACAGATATTGATAAAATCCTTGATGATTTTATTTGGGATTCTCACTTTGAGGGGAATTTTCATTGGACTTCCTGGAAAAGAGTGGTAAGACCAGTTCAATAAGGTGGTATTAATGTCATTTTTCTAAGGGATATAGTGTACTGTATGCATGAAAAACTATCCTGAGAAGTTGTGGAGGGTCTTATGCTTTGGGGTAAAATCATGTCGTTATAAGGAGAAAACTATGTGGAAGTAACAAACATGTATCTCCTTTCTAGCCTTTAATTAGTTGTATTTTTCCTGTCATCCGTTAACACTCATGGTGTATTATTGGAAGGGGTGATATTTTTTTTAGAATCATAATTATCTAGGTTCAACTATTGGTTTCTAAGGATGTACAGTTCCTATGATTTATTTCAGGGAGGCTAGTAGATATTATAATTTTATAAACGCTGTTCTGGATAAGGATCAGAAGAAAACTTTTGATCTTATTATTATGAATTAGGATTTGGATAGGTGTGTATTTAATAATTCTATGTCTGGTATGCTTTCTTCTAAAGAGTTTAGGATAATTTCTATTCCTCAGGCTCAGCATGACATTTGGAATGATAAGATTTGGTGTAACCGCATCCCCAAAAAATTTAATTTTCTTGTATGGATAATTAGAAACTAAGCCATCTCTATGTATGAAAATGTGCAAAGAAGGGGCATTATCCTGGTTTCTAAATGAAACTATTTTATCCTTAATAAATAAGAGGACTCCAATCATCTATTCTTTTAGAGTGAATGGGACATGGCTATTTGAAGGTTCTTTGGAGAATTCACAAATTTTTTAGAAACTTTTCATAATGGAACTTATTTTCTCATCAAGTGGTTTCATTATTTGAATGTTGAAGGTCCTAAAAAATTTGCAAGAGTTGGGATTCTCAGTGCAGGGTGTTGGTGTATTTGGAAATAAAGAAACAAATAACGTTTTGAAGGTATTCATTGCACAAAGAGATCAGTTATCATCAATACAAGAATCATGATTCTTGATTCGGTATGTTATTATAAGATATCTAGTGATAATCCTTCTTTGAGGAACATGCATATATATAGTCTAGATTTTCTTCATTCCTTTCACATGATAAGAGGTAATTGGGTTTGCTGGATTCCTCCAAGCATGGGTTTTAAGCTTAATTTTGATGGTTAATTCATCGGAGGAGTTATTCGAGGTGGTGGTGTTTTTAGGGACGGGCATGGAAGTATAATTCTTGCATTTACTGGTTTTTATGGGAGGGGGAGTTCTATCCAGGGTAAATCCGAGGTGATGTATATGGAGATCACATTGTTTTCTCAAAGGAATGTATACATTCATAAAATTGAAACTGACTCAAAGATCATCCATGACTCGATGAGTGGAAAGATGTTTCCTCCTTGGTCGATTAATTATATTATCATGAATTGTAGAGGCAGCCTCGACATCAACAAAACAAAATTTTCCCATTCATGGAATGAAGGTAACAAAGTAGTAGACTACATAGCATCATTGACGGTGGTAGATCAAGGTACCAATATTTTCATATTTTCTAGTTCCCTTCAAATGGAATTGGAAGGGGTGGTCTTAATTAGGGGATACAAACTTGGTCTTCACTATTTTATACCTCCATAAACTGTTTGTATTCTTCCCATGGCCTTGTTTGTTGTGGGTATTTATCTTTTATAATAAAAATACAATGTTTAATGGAGGTTCTAATGTGTAATATGGAAGTCAAGACATAAGGTAAGGTATTTTTATCTCACTATTATTTTCAAGGAACACATTCCATATACACCACTTGTTTCATTTTTTTGGTGAATATAAATCCCATTATTGTTTATTTTTTGTGTAAAAATTATGACAATTAAATATATATATTATTTTATTTTTTTCATTTCTCTTACAAATCAAAAGATACAAAATTGGTAAGTGATCTGTTAAAATCTTTTTGTTTTTCAGAACTATTTATGATTATGCATCCAATGATGAGAAATTTTAATCAAAATCTCATGAAACACAATAATTTTTATTATACTTTTTTTATTTCATTAAAATAAATATTTTTCATTTATTTTCCCCTCTTTTTGTAGTCATGATTCCTAAATAATTTTTTAGGAAAACCAATATTATTAATCTCTTCACTTGAAAGACCTTTTTTCATTCATGTCCATGTTTTAAAAAAATATAATAAATAATATTTTTGAACATATCCAATTATTTATTAAATTAATTTTTACACCTTTTTTACTTTAAAAAAAAGGTTTAAATGGAATCCTATTATTGTTTTCTAAATGAAGTACTTATTTAATTTTCACAAATAATGTGAATAATATCATTGTTTTATAGTGTACAACATGAAATATATATTTTTTGGAATCATGACCACTCATTATTTTAAAGTTTCCATTTTAATTTTCAAATATTATTTTCTGAAAAATTTATTTTCCACAAATTTTTGTGAAATTATAATATAAAAAGGGTCATTTCCAAAAGAAAATGTTTATTTTCACATGAAATGTTACAAGTGGAAATTCAAAATAATTTACTATCTTAGATAAAATCCATTGATGTTCCATAATTTTTAATGGGGATATGATCCAAGGATACAATCCTTATTCTTTATATATATATATAATTTATTTTTTTTAATAAAAATATTTTTATGAAACATGTTCCCTTTTCAATGTTTTCTGATACGATGAAATGAATACATGATTATGAATCCATCTCATTTTCATAAATTCTATGTTATTAGAAAATTTTGTATTTTTTGTTGAACCCATTTCATTTGAATTTCTTATTCAATGAATAAATGGTTAAAAAACTCTTTTATTGTAATGGGTTTCAATTGATTATTGTTTTATGATCATGTGGCACACATATGAATGGATTATGTGATTGGTGTGTCCTATATATAGCAATCAGATTAATTAGGTATACATCAATATCTCATGAGATAAATATTACCGGAATGGAAAGCGAACTCATTTCGGTAAGGTAAATTTTCTACTATTATTGTCTTTGGAGTGAAACATGAGTACTCTAATGGTTGGGGGATTTAACCCATTCCACTATGATAGTTTTGGAAATTATCCTTGACTAACGAGGAAATTATTTTCTATACTTATGTGTGTGAATAAAATCCATGTCATATGACAATGTTATTCCATAATGGATAATATTCCTTGATTAGATTATTATTAATGTCTTATTACCTACCATGATTTATTCCATGACTCTTGTTTATGATCTATGATATTCAAGGTATTATTTATAATTTTTATTTCCTTATTATCATACCCTTATGCTGAAATTAGGTTTAAATATAATTTTTTTTACCCATACTAATAATCATAGATCAACCTTTATTATATTTATTTTCCATATGTAATGAAGAAATATATTATGCATGGTATTTATAATAATGTACCAGTTATAAATAAAACTTTTTCAGAGATATTGTTCACTTATTAACTAGTTGTTTATGTATAAAACTTTCCAAACTCACAAGACCAAAATCATTCTAGAATAAATCATTATGTTATGTAATGAATATATATTTATTACTTTATTATATTTATATATGATATGTTTTTTTCTTTACAGATTATATTCATTTCCATGAATTCCAGGGGTAAAACCCCTATGGATTCATATAGTGTATGCATTTTTTAAATCCCATGAAATGATTCCAATAATTATTTAGGGAGACCATTATTGAATTCCATAGGATAATATACCATGATTGAGCTTGATTATTATTGTTATAAAATTCTTTAAGTTTAACCCTTCTACTATAATCAAAACTTGAATCTGATTTTCAAGGGAGGTTCCTTCAAATCAAACTCAAATAGTTTGTGTTATTGGGAATTTCTTGGAGGGAATTTATGTACAATTCATGTGGATTTGTCTGGGGATAGTTTATTATAGTTTCTTTAGTGATTCCCCATAGAGCATAATTGATATTTGATGCTTCAATAATGTTTAGAGATACAAATGATTTCAAAGAAGGTAGTGTAGTCCTCAGATAACCCCCTAAGGACCAGGGCTCTACATGGTTCCATTTAATTATGTAGATTATTATTATCACTTTTTGAATTATTTTTTCACACACTTCAGCTTTACACTCTTAGAATAGATTTTCATTTGACACCTTTGGTGGTTCCCTACTAAGTGGTACTCAAACACTTCTAAGGACACTATAGAACATGGGTATCTATGAATATTCCCATTGTGATCATGTTTCTAGTTAATAGTAAGGCCTAATGTGATGATTCAATGTATGTATCTATTAAATCAATGGAGCTAGGACTCAATATGTAGCTCCATAAATATTGGGTTATGATATCTTTTGGAGTTTTTATTTGTTTACTTTTGGTATTTTTGATTTTCATACATTTGGTATGGTTGTTCTTGAATTGATTGTTATGTATTATCTTTCCTATTATGTATGAATCATTATTAATTTATTGCATGGTACGTGGATTGGAATTTTTCACCTATAGTTACTTTATCTTGATGTGATGTTTATTTTTGATGATTTATATTATTAATTTTTTTACATATTGTTTCATACTATAATAATCAGTACATTATCTACCCATGATAACCTCATTGGCCCCTGACACTAACAGTTAGCCTCTGGCCTATAGAGATGTGCAGTTGGGGCCATGTGGTGAATCATCCTAGGGAACAGATTCAATGGAAACTAGTTTATAACATTATAAAATTTGTATCATTATTAATTTATTTTACAATATAATTTTGGAATGGTAGACAAGATAATATGACTCTTTTGTGACATGGTAATGATATAATGCATGGGATCTATAGACCCTTGTTTGTTGGAAGACCCATTTTTCTTGGAATGAAAATTTTTATTCTTACATTTTTTATTTAGTAGTTCATTTATTTCGACCATATCTTTTCACTTAGGTTTGATGTTTATGATTTTCAAATTTTTTATATTGGCCGGTATGAAAATAGGGGGTGTGTGTTCCTGTATCTCTCTAGGCATCTAATATTTATATGTCGTTGGTATGTTGCCTGTGATTGATTGTTTCATCATACTCATATATTAATGTGTTTTATTTATTATCTTTGGCTAATGAATATAATAATTTTACACTTTTAATGTATTTAAATAAGTTAGAGTGTTTTGATATTTAAATTTTCTATATCCATTTATATAGTTTTTCTCAAATATAAGTGTTTGGTGGCATTCTACATGGAAATATGGGATTAAAACCTTATCAATTTTGGAATATTTAATTGGTTTACTAATATAATGGTTTTGGTTAAATAAGGCATCAATGAAAAAAATACAATGTCTTTGATTTATAACATGAAATTGAAATCCAATCAAACCAAACCATGTTTTTCATATATATTTAAGCGATGACCAATTAATGCATGGAAATTAGATTAAAATTAAAGGAATTTATAAAATATAAATCCTTTAGAATTAATATGTATGTGTTGGGTTAGATAATGAGTCTTTCTAGATAACATGACTAATAAAAACAAGGTATTGATATTAGGTATAGTTACACATAAATTATGGCTTCTTCATTTGAATTAATATTTTATCAGTTAAATGTTGTTCCATTCATAACCTGAATGGGGTTTAATTCTATAACATAAGGTTTAAAAATCTTATAATTACCACATATTAATGGATATTCAATGTTTATGGGAATTGATAATTTAAAAATATATTAATGTATATTATGATTGAGACCTAGTGCATGTTTAATGAAGGACATGGTTAAATAAAATTCCAATAATAAAGAGATAAGGTGTTTTGTCCTATAACTTTTTAATGTAATATTATTCAAACAATCCATCAAAAGTGAGTCTAGATAAGGAGCTCAAAATTGAAAACAAATTAAATGATTTGATCTCTAATTTAATGATTAAAAATAAATCCATTTGGAGTTATGATTTATGAACCTGATTGGACTGTGGGTATTGAAGGATTTCACACTTATGTTGTGATGAAAGAATGTAGTTTATGTAGTTTACATGATTTATAGGAATGTTGGGTTAGATAGGGAACCCATGTTACAATTCCTTTATGCTATGTGTGTAGATTTGAATGTGTGTGAGAATCATTGATTCTGGTGTTCTTTTTTGGAATGTTAGATGTCACATGCTCTTGAGATGTATATGGGGATGTAGATTGGGATCTATATAATTATTTTTTATGGGTTTTGGGATATGTTCAAGGAATTATTGACCTTTATAAGATATTTTAGATCATAGTGTGTTGACACATGGAGATACATAAGGGTGACATGTTAGGTGATTAAACTGCTCCTCTACATGGTTTAATATATGAAGAATGTACAAATTATTTGTATTGGGGTATTAGTGAACATGAAGTGTTATTGTGTTTGCTGATTTATATATTTATTTCCATTTGGTTTAATGAGGAAGACCAATTTGTGTTATAGGGACCACAGTTTTAATAGCTATTTTTCAAAGTCCACATTATTTTGATGCATAATCAGTTCTCTTAGGGTGGGGTTTTAAATGGAGTGGATGTTGATTATCCAATATTGTTACGAATAAGGTTTATGATTTATGTTGATATTTTATTAGTGGTAACTATAGCATGATATCATGACCCATCCCCCGGGGGCCCTTCCATGACTACCCCAAGCCCGCCTTCCATAGGCCAGGGATTAGCGACTTGCCCTAGAAAGGAATATCCCTAAATCTGGGAAGGCATTGCCTTTAAACCTGCGAAATCAGAAAAACCAAGAACATATAAAGATGCAATCACAAAGTAATCTATATAGTAAATAGGGTGTGTATAGTAAGTAACAAAAATGGAATACAAGCCCAATTGGAAGGTACAAGTAAAACTTAAAAATAACAGCTCCTGTGAACACCTGCCAAAGACCCTACCTGAAGCGTAGGTACAACTCTCGAACAGTCATCCCTATGGATCGTCTCATCTAATGTCCACTTCCGAGTAGCCTCCAGTCTTGTACCCTCAACCTTGATCAGTATTTTTTTTCATCTGTTCAATACACAGTAAGGTGCAGGCGTAGCCCGTGCAGGGGTGAGTATAATGATACTCAGTAGGGTCCCTCAGACCCTCATAGGTCTCCAAGAGTTCCACACTGGTAAAACCACAAAGCAAGAAGCAATAGAGATAAACTCTACTTAGGAATATGCCCATACATATACCTATGTTATCAGGATATACTCATCTTACACAAGAAGGAATAATACCACAAAGGTAACACCACGAAGGTAGAAGTACCACATAGGTAGAAGTACCACATAGGTAACACCAGGAAGGTATAAGTACCACACAGGTAAAACCATGAAGGTAGAAGTACCACATAGGTAATACCCCAAAGGTATAATATTCAGGTCACACCAGGTATAACTTAAGTATAGAAATACAGATGATTAGTCGTAAGGCTAGATCATCTTATTCTGTTAAGTATTACTACTTTTGACCCACACAAGATCGATAGGTAACTAACCTCCGCTGACCCACACTGGATCTAAACCACACAGGATCAGTATGCATTGACCTACATAGGATCACTAAGTGATGACCCACACATGATCTGTATGTGCTGACGCACACGGGATCATTGAGTGCTGACCCACACAGGATCGATGTTCTTCCTCTACATTACAGCCTGCCACAAGATTCCTCACAACTGGTGTACTCAAGTTCCATAAAATCTACCTCTCGAGATATCGGTCATACCTCAACCATCACTAATCCCCACAAAGGAGTAACCCAAAGGACCACCATGCCATAAGGGTTCCAACGTGATAGATGGTGTGTCAATCGGATGCCCAGTATGTGAGTTATTAGAGTTTTCATTCCGAGGGCCCGATTGAATTCAGGTTCGATCCAACCTGGATGTGCTCCAAATTTATCGAAAACTCAAGTGGAGTATACCGAAAGGACCATCTCAATCCAAGGATTCAATTACCACAGATGGTTTATCAATCGGACGCAATGTTCTCAAGATATGGCCAAAAAGGTGTATTTGGGTCCAGATGGGCCCGGGTCCGGGCCGACCCGGGAAGACCCGGCCTGGGCTGACCCGAACCAGTCTGGGTCTGGCCCGGTTGGCCTGGGATGCGGTGGGACTGGCCTGCTGAGCCGAGGTCCATCGATGCCTGCGGAGGGGGCAACTCGTCCCAGTCCGCTGGGCGCCGCCCGCTGCGGTGTGGCCTGCCGCGATGCAACCTTCTTTGTTGGGTGGTCTACCGTGGTGGGGTTTTCACTAGCTAACACTCGGGAGGAGGTTCCCCCCAGATTTCTGAACTATACAATGGATCGTTTGACCAGCTTTTAAGCAGGACCCACTAGAGCGCGTCCTACTCGGCGCGAAGTGGCCTACCGGGTTCTCGGCTAGTCCTCCTCCCAGTGGCGTGTTGACACCGCTGACCTCCCGTGGTTGGCCGGTTACCGGCCGACTTGGTGCGCCATCGTGTCCATCGGGCTGCGGCCTCCTCCTCTACCGGCGGCATGGACGCACGATGCCCTGAATTCATGTGGCCGACCGGCATGTCAGCGGCCGTCCTCCCACTACCGCGACTGACAGGCCGCGACCTCCTTCGTTACTAGAGGCACGGACACGCACCACCGCAGTTCCATGTGGCTGGTCGGATGTCGGATGCCACCTTTCACTTCCATGGCCGACAGGCCGCAGTCTCCTTCAGGGGAGCGGTTGTGCCGCCGCCTTCCTCATGGTCCATGAAGAACATGTCAACATTAAAGAGTTGTGGAGGGATCGTTCCGTGTTTGTTTGGTCCGCACCCTCCGCGTTAAGTCGGTAGCATGCTGTTTAAGAAGATTTTAATCAACATTTAACCATGAAGAAAATATAAACATTTCCCTACCCTATTTAATCATTGGAGATAGCATGAGGAACAGGATGAAGTCGATGAAGGGGGTGCCGACATTCATCACTCCCGCAACACGCTTCCGATCCAGACATGGGCGTCAGACCCTCGTTCTTTGTTGGGGGTGGTCTTCATTGGAGGATGATCTTCCAAATGCTCTCCCCAAGTTCTCCCTTTTCCAATGATTCCTCACAAAGAAGTGAGGAAACAATATTAATTAAGTTGTGTTAATTAATTCAATTAATTTTGGCACATCAATTGGGGGAATCCCAATAGTTACCTCTTATTAAAGAAGAGGTTTCAAGTTCGAGTGGCCCCCACCACCAAGCATTCAAATGGGAGGTTTCAAATAAAAATAATAGTTATTTTTTTATTTTTTTTATTTTTCTTTTAACTCTCCCATGAAAATCCAAAAAACTAACTTCCACTCTCGACCAACTGTGGTCGAGGTGAAGGTCTCCCTAAGAAAATTTCGACCATGCGAGTTCAATGGTGTCCTAATATTTCAATTCCAAGCACCAGTTCAAAAGTTAGAAAATTCCACAAACGGATTTACTGAACGTACCCGCAAAAAAGTTTAGAAATTCATTCCAGGCACATTGGGCCTCAGAATCACGCGCCGTCAATTTTTTCAGACTCATAATAATTTCATATAATTAAAAAGAATGACATGGAAAATCTGGGTCTTTACATTCTCCCCACCTCAGGGCTTTTCTTCCCCGAAAGCCACAACAAAAACTAGGGAAACAAGTGGGGGTACTGAGCATGAATATGAGCCTTAGGCTCCCATGTGCTCTCCTAGAGGATCCCGTGTTGACAACAAATGTGCACCAGAGGTATCGTCTTCCCTTGAAGGACTCTCTTCTGTCGATCCTTAATCTCCACTGGATCCTTTGAAAATGTCGTCCCATCATCGATCTCCAACTCACCCCAGTCAATGATGTGAGAAGGATCGTGTACATATCTCCTCAACTGGGATATGTGGAAAACGTCATGCACCTGGTGCAACTGAGGGGGAAGAGCTAAGCGGTAATCCACCTCACCAACTCTATTGAGGACCTTAAAGGGTCCGATTAACCTCAGAGATAACTTTCTGCCCCAACTAAATCTCCACAAACCTCGTCAAGGTGAGACCCGTAGAAATACAAGGTCACAATAATCGAACACCAGAGGTCTCCATATCTTGTCAGTATATGAAATATTCCTACTCTGTGCAGTCTTTATCCTCTCTTGGATGATCTATAACTTCTCTGTGGTAGCCCGTACCATCTCTGGTCCCATGAGTGCTGACTCTTCTGGGTCAGTCCAGCACATATGTGGTCTGCAAGGCCGGACATACATCACCTCAAATGGTGTCATACTGATGGTGGAATGATAACTGTTGTTGTATGAAAACTCCAACAAGGGAAATTGATCCTTCCAGCTGCATCCGAAATCAAGGATGCAAGCACGCAACATGTCCCTGAGGGTCTGTATGGTCTACTCTATCTGACCATCCGTCTGAGGGTGGAATATGGTGCTCAATTGAAGCTGAGTCCCAAATGCCTCCTGCAATCCCTTCTATAACCAGGAAGTAAAACGATCATCATGATCAGAGATAATTGTAGATGGCACCCCATGAAACCATACAATCTCTTGTATATAGAGGCGTCCCAAGACCACTACTGATCCCTACTCTCTGATAGGTAGGAAGTGAGACGATTTGGTGAGTCAGTCGATGATAACCCAGATGGAATCACGTCCCTTGGACATGCATGGATGTCCTGTCACGAAGTACATGGAAATTCCATCCCACTTCCACTCCAGCACCTCTAGCAAACGAACTAAGAATGCTGGAACCTGATGCTCTTCCTTCACTTGGTGACAAGTGAGACACCGAGAGACAAACTTTACTCTATCTTTCTTCATTCCTGGACACCAGTGCTGACACTAGAGGTCCTAGTACATCTTTCCCACTCCTGTATGTACTTCTAGAAGGGGCGCATGAAACTCTCTCAACACTTTCTCGCATAGTGTCACTGGTACCATAGTATGTCCTATTAAGATGATGACCTGCTCCCCACCTTTAGAAAATCCATTAGGTGCATGTACTATGGATATTTGAGCACGTCGTGCTACACAGTCTGTATCCCCAAGTTACGCCTCCCTAACTCATTGAAGAATTTGGGGAGTGACTATCAGAGACTGAAGATAAGATGCTCCATCTCTATCTGCGTCAGATATCTACAAAGTGGCTAGCTTCTCCATCACCTCACTCAAAAACTATATACCATATCTCTTGCTGAGTACATCTGCTACTATGTTCCCCTTCCTAGGAGTATAGACTATCTCGAAGTCATAGTCCTGGAGGAACTCAATCCAACGCCGCTATCTCAGGTTCTGGTCCTTCTAAGTGAAAATATACATGAGACTCTTGTGATCAGAGTAGACCGTAAAATGTTTTCCCATAAAGTAATGTCACCACTTCTTCAAGGTGAGGACCACTACTGCTAACTCCAGGTCATGGGTACCATAGTTCTGCTCATGTTGTATTAGTTTTTGAGAACCATACACGATCACTGCTTGCTCCTGCATCAGGACACATCTGAGTCTGGTCACTGATGCGTCGCAGTAGACTATGTACCCAATTACCTCCTCTAGTAGACTCAAGATGGGGGAACTCATCAGTATCTTCCTTGACTCCTCTAAACTTCATTGGCATCTCTCCGACCACACAAAGGGTTTCCTTTTCTTCATCAATGTTGATAAGGGTGTCGAAACTCTATAAAAGTTAGGCACAAACCTTCGGTAGTAACCAGCCAATCCTAGGAATCTCCACACTTCCGTCACACTCCTTGGTGTCTGCCAAGCAGGGACAACCTCAATCATCACTGGATCCATCAAAAATCCAGCATCCTAGATGACGTTTCCTAGAAAGTGAACCTCTTGGATATAGAACTAGAACTTCAAGAGATTACCATAAAGCTGGTGCTCTCAGAGTGTGTACAGAACTACCTATAGATGATAGGCATGCTCCTCCCCTATAACTAAGTATATCAAGATGTCTTCGATGTAGACTACCACAAAGAAATCCAGGTATGGCTGGAAAATCCAGTTCATGAGTCCCATGAACACTAATAGGGCATTGTTCATGCAGAATGGAATAACCAAGAACCCATAATGGCCATACTGACATCTAAAGTTCGTCTTCTGCACATCTTTGTCACGTACCCTGAGCCGGTGATAGCCTAACCTGAGGTCTAGCTTCGAAAACCAATATGCTCCCTTCAGCTGATCAAAGAGATCGACAATACAAGGGAGTGGGTACTTGTTCTTCATGGTCACCTGGTTCAGGCACCGATAGTCCACACAGAGTCTCAGACTCCAATCCGCCTTCTTGTCAAAGAAAATTGGGGCTGCCCAAGGAGAAACACTGGGCCTAATGAACCCTTTTCTCTGCAAGTCCTCCTGCTATACTCGCAGCTCTCAAAGCTCCACGTGAGCCATCCGATATGCTGGTGTAGATATTGGTGTCGTACCAGGATACAATTCAATATAACAGTCCACCTATGTGTGAGGAGGTAGACTTGGAACATCATCCGGGAAAATATCAGCGTAATTGTCCACCACTACAGGAAGCTCAAACTCTCAACATCAACTTCTTTGAGGGTAAGACTATCCAACTGATGTGTGATCAGCTGCAACCTCCTCTGGGTAAGTCCATCCTGTACAGCCAAGGTTCCCTTCTCGTCGGTGAAGGAAAACCTTGTCCCATCCATGTGGACACACTGCACTTTGCGCCTAATACAGTCGATCTAAGAATGGACTGTGGATAACCAGTCCACACCCAAGATGACATTGTAAGTCCTCAATGCCACTACTAGAAGATCCCAGCTGAATCTCTCACCTCCTAGAGTAAGCTCACACTGCTGGAACCAGTGCGTAATCGTCAAATCTGCTCTCGTAGGAGTTTCTAGCCATAAATATCGAGCCAACGACTCCACCAAAATCTCCAAGCTCTGAACGAGGGTCATGGAAATAAAAGAATGAATAGAACCCGTGTCTATAAGTAATAATGCTAAGGTGGAATAGACACAGATCACACCTCGTATCATCTACAAAGCATCGTGGTCGTAAGCCTTAGCTGCCTGAAGCTGAGCTCATCCCTGTTCACCTACTCCCTGTGGTCGGGGTGGACCACATGGTGGTGGTGGAAGGAGAACCTCGAATCACTGCTCACTGCTTGCTGCATGGCCTGATCCTCTTCCACTTCCACCTCTGGCCTGCAGACCTCCTCGATCGAATCTACACCTCTTCCCTGGTGGTCCTTCGACCATCTGCTGGTCGTCCGTACGGAGGGTCGGGCAGTCAGGAGCCATGTGACCCTGCCCACCGCACGAGTAACACTGCATGTTCCTCACCTGTCCTACTCTATCTCGAGAGACCCACACCACCGAACTTGTATCTTTCAGTCATCCATCTATAGTTCTGGTCCTCTTGGACCTCTACGTCATCTGTCTACTTCCAGCTAGAGATGTCTCTACTACATAGCATCTCGTGGTGGGTCTCACTGCCAGTGACTACTCAGCAAGGGAACTCTCCACTAAGAGTGCTCTCTCTAACACCCCTGCCTATGTAGGAATGCTGAGAGAAATCATCAAAGCTCTAATCTCCCATCTGATCCCCTGATCGATGTTTTAGGTCGTAAATAAAGGGTCTCACACCATGTCAGTGGAGTAGAACGAGAGGTCTGTGAACCTCGCTGAATACTGATCCAAGGTCATGCTACCCTACTGCAAGTGAAGAATCTCCTGTATACGCACTGAGTATAAGGTCAAAGGCTCTCGAAGTCCTCCCAGGTGAGAGTGACCTCGTCGTGAACCTGGAGCATCAAGCATCACCATATTCCTGCTACTTCCTAAAGAAGGATAGAAGTAAGGATCACCATAAGATCATATGGTGTCCCTACCAGTCGAAAATCTCAAACCACGTCCTCCATCCAGTCCTCAGCCACCTGTAGATCCATCTCTACTTGGAACCTCAGTGTACTATGGTGCTGGAACTTGTGAAATTTTCTCAAGTGAGGTTCACCCTATAATGCTAGAGCTGGTGGCATCAGCTGTACAATGGGTAGTAGTGCTACTGATACACCACCTGATGGTACAACTGCCGTAAGGGTGCCCTACACCAAAGCCTCGTTGCTCGCTGGGTTGTCATCACATACTTTACCTGAACCCTGAATGGATGTCTACGTGGAGGCATCCTGAAAGTAACAGGTGCGCCATGGTCAATAAGTTATACCTGGTGAGCAGAATCAAAGTGATCACAAAGAAAAATTTTCAAAAACACACACGCAATCAGTGTTTTAATGCACTGAGTCAGAAATCAGAAGTCATGGTCCTGGTGTATGGATACGTCAGCTGCCGCACCAACACTGGACTCCCTGAACTGAAAACCAAACTCATCCTCCTTAACACTATTTCTACATAGAAAAGATTAGGGTACTAGTTCTTTGGTAGAACCAAACTCCTATGATACCAAATTTTCACGACCCATCCCCCAGGGCCCATTCCATTACTACCCCAAGCCCGCCTTCCATAGTCCAAGGGCTGACGACTAGCACCAGAAAGGCATATCCCTATATCTGGGAAGTTATTTCCTTTAAACTTGTGAACTCACACAAAGCTAGAACACAACAAGATACAATAACAAAGTAAACTATATAGTAAACATGGTGTGTAAAGTAAGTAAAGGGTCCAGAATACAAGCCCAATGAGAAAGTACTAGTAAAACTAAAAAAGAACAGCTCTTGTGAACACCAGCAAAAGACCATACCTGAAGGGTAGGTACAAATCTCCAACAGTCGTCTCTACGGATTGCCTTGTATAATGTCCATTTTCGAGCACCCTCTAGTTTGGTACCCTCGACCTCGATCAGTGTTGTCAGTCATCTGCATAAGACCCAACATGGTGCAGGCCTAAACTGTGAAGGTGTGAGTATAACGATACTCAGTAGGGACCCCAATAGCCTTGTAAGTCTCCTAAAGTTCTAAAATGGTAAAACCAAAAAGCACTAAGAAATAGATATCAACTCTACTTAGGTATATGCCCATACATATACCTAAGTTATCAGGATATACTCATCTCACACAAGAAGGAAGAATACCACAAAGGTAACACCACGAAGGTAGAAGTACCAAATGAGTAACACCACACAAGTAGAAATACCACCCAAGTAACACCACGAAGGTATTAGTACCACATTGGTAACAACACCAAGGTAGAAGTACCACACAGGTAACACCACGAAGGTAGAAGATTTATCTCACACCAGGTATAACTTAAGTACAGAAGTACAGATTATTAGTTGCAAGGCTAGATCATCTTATTATGTTAAGTAGCACTGCTTCTGACCCACATAGGATCGATAGGTAACTAAACCCCACTAACCCACATAGGATCTGACCCACACATGATCAATGTTCTTCCTTCACATTACAGCCTGCCACAGGATTCCTCACTCCCGGATCACTCGAGTTCCGTAGAATCTGCCTCTTGAGATATCAGTTGTACCTAAAACTTCACTAATCCCCCACAAAGGAGTGACCCAATGGGCTTACATGTCGTAAGGGTTCCAACGCAATAGACGGTGCGTCAATCGGATGCCCGGTCTGTGAGTTATTAGTGTTTCTGTTCCGAGGGCCCGGTTAGATTCGGGTTCGATCCAACCCGACCATGCTATAACTTTATCAAAAAACTCAAGTGGAGTATACCCAAAGGATAGTATCGATCTAAGGATTCTGGTTCCACAAACGGTTCTCAAGATTTGTCCAAAAAGGTGTCTCTGGGTCTGGATGGGCCTGGGTCTGGTCCGGGTCCGGTCTGGTTGGCCTAGGTCATGGCGGGCTCGACCTGCTGGGCTGAGGTCCAATCCGGCCCGTGAAGGGGGTGGCCCATCCCAGTCTGCTGGGCGTGGCCCACTGCGGTGCGGCCCACTACGGCATGACCTGCTGCGGTGCAGCCCGCTCGGTTGGGTGGTCCACCGTGGCGGGGTTTGCCCTAGCCGAAAACCGGGGGGAGACGTCCCCCCTGGATTCACGAATGGTTCAACAGACCATTCAAATAGCTGGTATGCTTGGCCAGCTAGAGCGGGTCCTGCTCGGCGCGATGTGGCAAGCCGGGTTCCCGACCGGTCATCCTCCCAGCGGCGTGTCGGCACTGCTGACCTCCCACGGCTGGTTGATTGCCATCCACCTTGGTGCGCCGTTGCGGCCTTCAGGTCGCGACCTACTCCTCTACTAGCGGCACATAATCACACCACCCAATTTTCACGCGTTCGGTCGACATGCCGGCCACCGTCCTCCCACCGCCACGACCGACGGTCCGCGGCTTCCTTCACTACCAGCGACGTGGACGTGCGTCGCCCCGGTTCCACGTGGCCGCCCAGATGTCGGCCACCACATTTCTCCGCTGCGGCTGATGGGCCGCAATATCCTTCAGTGTCGTGGTTTTTCTGCTTCGATCATCACGGTCCATGAAGAACATGTCAACATTGAAGGATCATGGAGGGATCAAGCCATGTTTATCTGGACCGCACCCTCCACGTTAAGCTGGTAGAACGTGGTTCAAGAGGATTTGAATCAACGTTTAACCAAAAAGAAAAATAAACAATTCCTTACCTTGTTTGCTCGTTGGAGATAGCCCAAGGTAGTGGATGAAGTCGATGAAGGGGGAACCAGTGTTTGTCGCTAGTGCAAAACGCTTCTGATCTGGACTTGGGCCTCGGTCCCTTGTTCTTTGTTGGGGGGTGGTTCTTCATTGGAGGCTGATCTTCCAAAGTCTCTCCCCAAGTTCTCCCTTTTCTAATGATTCTGCACAAAGAAGTGAGGATCCAAAATTAATTAAGTTGAGTTAATGAATTCAATTAATGTTGGCACATAAATTGGGGGAATCCCAAGAGTTACCTCCCATTAAAGAAGAGGGTTCAAGTTCAGGTGGTCCCCACCCCCAAGAATTCAAATGGGAGGTTTCAAATAAAAATAAAAGTTATTGTTTTATTTTTATTATTTTTCTTTTAACTCTCCCACGAAAATCTGAAAAACTAACTTCTACTCTCGTCCAACTACGGTCTAGGTGAAGGTCTCCCTAAGAGAATATTTGTGATTCGAGTTCAACAGTGTCCTCAGATTTCAATTCCGACCACTGGTTCAAAAGTTACAAAATTCCCCTAATGCGTTTACTGAACGTACCCAAAAAAAGTTAAGAAATTCATTCCGGGCACACCGGGCCTCAGAATCACGCACCGTAAATTTTCAAAAACTCGTAAAAATTCCATATAATTAAAAAAATTACATAGAAAATCTAGGTAATTACACATGAGAGGTTATCAAGTGTTGGATAATTATTTTAGGACAAAGCTGATAAGGATGACTATCATAATCAAATATTGAATTTTTTTTCAAGGATGTTTTATAAGAAAAGAAATCACCTCAACTTCTAAAAGCGGGTGATCAGACAAAACATCATATTCATGAAATTAGACTCATGTTTCATAAGGAATTCCATTTGATTATGATGTAATGTTGTTTCTAGAAGATAGTGAATTTATAATTCCTTACTTTGAAAATATAATGACACTAATGGTGGTCGATCAAAGGTTTAATGGCACGATAGCTGGGGTTCATGATGAAAGCGATTGGGTGATTTTGGAATGATGTAAATTTTTGTCAAAGATTATTCAAGCTTTAACAATGTATCAATTTGTGTCTATTTATAATTAAAGATTACCTCAAATCAGTATAGAATATCTTTACAAAGAATATTTTTTGGTGGTTCCATTTCTATGTGGTTTTCATATTTTTGGGCCTCAAAATTAGGTGTTAATTTTATGGAAGAGGAAGTTTTTTTTTCAACAGATTTCATAAAGAACACTTCACGGACCATATAATAGGTACATGGAATGGAAAATTAGACTCAAAAAAGGATGGGTTTCTGTATAGTAGTGCCATGAGGACCAAAAATCATGCTACAAAGAATGTGTAAGTAAAACATTTTTCTAGAGGTCCACAGTTTTTGGGAGTCTTGAAATACATTAGAGGCTAACCATTCATGGGAGGCATCTCATTTGTGGGATTAGACATTGATTTAGTATTCAGTAAAGGTAATTTTTTTATGGACGAAATAAGCTATTGCAAAGGGAAAAAGGTGATATGTGGATAGCATAATAGTTCATGGTGAAGGTTGTTCCACATAATAATTATTCGTAAATCAGATTAGTGGGTTTTATAGATCTCAATATTCCTATAAATATATATCCCTAATTTGATAATTATTTTGTAAGAGAAATTTATCATAAGAGTTCATATCTTCTGGATAAATTTGGGTTAGTACGATAGAGTTTAGGGGGAATAATTTCACAAAGGAGAATATGTTTCATAGGGATAATTCAGTAAAGGATATTCATTCATTGGGAATCATTTCTATAAAAGGAGATATACCATGGGGAAAATTATTTTAAGAGGGTTGTAGGGTTCAATTTTATATAATTTGAAAGGGAATTTAAAAGCATCAGTAGTCTTTAGGGCATCAACAATACTCAAATATGTGGCGGTCGTGGAAGTAGAGGCATTCCAATGAAGAAAAGGTGGTATGTAAAGTAGTCACACCACATGGTGAAGCTATATATATGGAGGATACAAGGATGTTCATAGAGGAAGTAGGATAGTTCTCATAGGATTCGTGAAATATTTTTAAGGCACTAAAATATTTTTTGGGAGAAATTTCCTCAAACATACAGTATTGAGATAAGTTGGATTTCCATATTGAGAAATAAACCTTGGAAGTTAGACCCAAAAATCAGACTGAGTATCATTATAAAGTCCATAATGTTCTTACCAGATTATAGGTAAGAAAGTAAGAATAGTTTTGAATGATCATTTTTTTAAATGTTATAAATAAGTAACATAACATGTCTATTAAAAAATATTGTATTACATTATTTTGTGCTAGAAGAAGCACACACACACTATTGGATTTTTTTAAAAGTGTTACACTAGTTTAATGGGAATATCATACTGGTTCTATTCCACCAAAAAAGATTTTTTTTTCTGGTGAATTGTGTGTTATTTGATTATTTCTAGACAATACCAAATATGTAGCTACTCCGGTTGAGTAGCAAACCATCTAAATTCTTGTGTTCCTATAAATATATGTTTGAATTTTTTTCAATAGGGAAAAAATATTTAACAGGAGGTGAAGGGCGTTTCGTTTATAAGGAATCATCAAAGGAAAAGATATCTCTGATTCTCCCCTCCCCCTCTTAGTGGAAATTGAATCTTGACTGAGAAACTTTAGTTTAGGAATAAGAAGTCCCTGAGAAGGGTCATCTACTACGATATTGGGCGGGTTTGGATTTTGGTTTATCATTTAGGTTCCCTATGTATGAGTATAACCATGAATGGTTTTGATGAAGTACTGTGGGTTACCTCATCTTTTGTGGTTTAGGACACCATGAGTTTTATTACTCATTGTGTCTAGGAATGTTTGTGATGGCATGATATGTGTGGTTCTTAGCCATATGGTTTTTATATTTGATATGATAATCTGTAAGGACACTTAAATTATTTTTAATATAATGATTCCTATTATATGTGTAATCATGGGATGAGTAATGATTTGGAAATATTCCTCAAATTATGTGTGAACAAGTCTCGGTATTTTATGATTCAAGATAATGTGAGTCAAAGGTTTTTAGTGGTTACCAAGGAATGAACAACAAATGGGTTTCCATAAAATAATTCTATGATATGATTATGTTGAGGGGTGTGGCTCTATTTATGTGATTGAACCATATTTATATAGAGAGATAGATACTTTTTATTTTCAACTATTTTTGGTGGTGTGTGTTGGCTATGAGTGAGGTATAATTGGTATGGAAGTTAATGATGTAGTTCATGTTTGTATATGTGTTGAAATTTTCATGTAATGAGTAGAAAAATTTATTCCACTATGGTACTATCATATTAATGGTGGGGTCATGTATACATTCTGAGGAATCTTAGAAACATAGAGGTTCTGATCATACTGTTTCTCTCTTAGTGTGGTGGTTATGAAAATAATAATTATTTTTGGCACAACTACGAATAAATTTTGATGTGAATTATAATATCTCTTATGTAATGATGGTGACATTGTGAATGGATTAGGTACTTTTTTACCAACCATCATAGTTAATAACAATCAGTTTGTCATTGGTAGATGATGTGGATGAGCTTGGTTAGAAGAGACCATAATTCAAATGTTCTTGGTTATGTCTAAGGAAATTAATTTTGAGTATGTTATAAGTAAATTCTTGTGGTTGAGAGATAAAAACATTATATTTTTTATTGTGAACATCGTTAAAATTAATGATTCACTGGATGTCAAGGATGATGATATAGTAAGATAGAGATGAAAAATTGAATATAGGATCCTTCCAACTACTCATGTTTGAGTCGGGTGGCCATTTTCATTCACCATTTTTGTTGAAAATGACATAAGGGACACAATGATTGAAATTATTGTTCCTTGGGCGATAACAAGGACAATTCTAACCATATTTTTTTAAAATAGTCATGAAAGTCTCAACCCTAGAGTTTTGTTTTCATCTATGTAGAATGAATAATCATAGGTATGGTGGATTTGAGTATTTTATTCCCTGATAGGATTCTATGAATAAATTCATATGTGTTTTCATTTAATGTTCAAGTTTTTATGTCAATCCGAGATGTTTTATAGGTAATATAAGGCCTACTATGATTTATGGGGTGTTAATGATCAAGGTAGATTATGAAGAAGGGCTCAGTTATTTGGAAGATAAACTATAGAGTTTTACTATATGTAATGGTAGAAATTAATTAGGAATATTTTGGATGGTCATGTAATAAAGATAATTTATGCATAATCATGATTGAGTGATTTAATGATTCATCAATATTTATATTCAATCATTCAGAATATTCATCCAATGAAAATAAAACTTTTTTTCAATTTTAAATAGAAATTGTGGGTTGAAACCCGCATATGATTCATTTAATTCCACATAAAAATAATGGTTGAGTATTGTACCAAGTATCCAAGAAGGAATAGTTTTATTAGACACTATTTTGGAAGTATGAGATGCATCATTTTGGTCCAGGAGAACAAATGAGTATATATACCATCTTTGGACTGATTACTTGTTGGGGATTTAGGATTTTTATGGTAAAACATTATGTAGACCTCTCTGGACTCAGTGTATAGGGTTGGTATATTTTATATTGATACCTATTTTATTGAGATATTACAATTCAATGAAAACTAAATAAATGATCAAGTTTGTGTCTCAAATATATAGTGTGAGGGTGTCTTAGGATAACCATTGTTGGCTGATAAGGTATTTAAGAAAGGATCAAAAAAATAAACTAGTAATAATTATGTCTTATAATACGGATAATATCATGGACAGTTTTGGTGTGCATTCATTTTTTAATGATTTTTTCTATAAACATTGGGAATGATGTATTGGGGAACCTAGTGGTTAAGGTTTTCATTCTAAGAGAACAAGAAGTTACAAGATTTAGTGGGTTACTATTGGTTTGAAACTATTGATTCAATGATAGTGACTATGTTTTTTTTGGTTTACATTAGGGTGTTTATAACAATGTAATTATTGGGGGGAATTTTTTTGGGATATTAAATTTGAGAGTTTAGTGCTTTTAAGTGCCATGTTAGTGTCAATTGTGTGGTAATGCCTCATCAGATATACATTCGTGGAAGTGGAACATTCAATTAGATGAATTTTTATTGAGGGTGGTCTACTATAAAATTCTTAATACATCACCCATAGTTAATATTGGAAAAAAATTCCATGGATATATTTGGTAGTGCGGTATTGATTATGAGTTGAGTGCCCAATCAGTGTTGTTTTATATGAGATGATGGGGTTTCAAAAAGTGATGTTGGGTAACATGGTTTTGGTGGGACCACATCTACCGACGTGTATGTTTTTAGCTTGATATAGAATATAGGCTTTTAAATAACAGGGAAAAAAATCTTGGGAATGTTCTATCATATGGTTTGGAGGTTGTAAATCACTTTGTTCTTATGGGTTTCAAGTTTTTTAGAAATGTTTGATTTTTTGTTTAGTGAAAGCTTCATATATTCTATCAACATTCATATTTCATTTCCAAGGATTGGAAACCCTAAATATAATCATTTAGGACATTTAATGAAGAGATATATGGGGTTCCTGTGATATTTATGGTGTATAGGATGTTTAGGAGGTGACAAGGGCATGCATCTAATTATTGTAGTGCCACCTAATAGCTGACTAGAGGCCATCAGCTCGGAAATGGCATTATAATAGGGGTACAGGTTCACAAGATATATAAATATCAGGTTTTAATGTACATAGAAATTATATTATTTTTCAGAATACTTAAAACATTACCAAAACTGATCGTCAAATACCATATTATTTTAGTGCCTTTAGAAACATAGAAACATAAACACAAGTACATTAGTGAGCTAAATTACCTACCTCGACATTCTTCATGACTATAATCCTTCATAGGCACATCAATATTAATACATATATTCATAAAATGGGGAAGTAAACAAAAAAAGGGATGGTCCCATATTCTTGTAAATGGTAAAAATGGATACATATAAGCACACACATAATAATAAGGGTATTATAATGTTATCATATTATTAGATGATCAATCCATGCATATCATATATCAAAAACAGGAATCATGGCATGATTTATAGTAGTTTATAATTCATGGATCATAAGGAAATATGGAAAATATGTTATGAATGGATAACATAGGAGTAAGAAATGGAATTTTATCATTCACATAAACATGTAATATAATTCCCTATAAGTAAAGACTCATTAATATAACATAGCATTAACTTCATGGGGACTAAAACTATTGGGAGAGACACAACACCATCTCCAGTCACAGTCCTTTCCTTTTAAGGGATTGGGCTTCTAAAACTTCTAATAGTGGACCTAGTTTCCCTATCTTCTTATAGTGGATTAAGTTTCCCCATCTTCCATCTTCATGGGAACTACACCTACTGGCTGGTACACACCACAATCCCCAGTCATTGTCATTTACTTGTAAGGGATATTGTTTCCACATCTTCATAGAGTGGATCATTCCCATCGACGTTATTCCTATCATTATCTGAAGAGTTATAAATCATTAGACAATGAATTAAAGGGTAATATATGTCCAACCCATCACATAATAAAACCATTCATACAAGTTACACATTATAATAAAACATTCAACATATCATAACCCATTAAAATATTTTGGTTTCATTAATATCATATAATAACCCATGACATGAATTGATAATTATATACATTTAATCACATCATAACCTATAGAAAAGTGATAGGATTCATTATAATTTCATCAAAGCATAACCCATTAAAAAATGTTTTTCAAAATAATATTTCCCGTGGTAGAAAAATTTTGTCATAAAATTGATAATATTAAGACATAAATCAATAATAAACATTATGAATGATATTCTTGGATCATTTACCATATATTCATGAGTAAAATCAATAGATTTCATCTTATACATAAAATAATTTTAAAATACTTTTTAAAAACATTTCTTTAGAAAAATAACCATTATTATATGAAAAATATTTTTTAATTATAATAACCATTGAAACCCATTTTCATTGAAAATTATTTGAAAAAATTGAAATAATTCTTGAAATCACTTTGAAATATATTATTCTTGAAAAGATATAAAATAAATTTTGAAGAAATTTGAAATATTTTTCCACGAAAACTTATAAAATAAGATTGTAAAAATTTTGAATACTATTTCCTTGAATTTTTTTTAATCATATAAAAGAAAATTTTAAATATTTGGAATACATTTCTTTGAAAAAAATCTTATGAAATCATATAAAGGAAGCCGTAAAAATTATTTAAAACACTTTCTAAATAGAAAACACTTTTCTAAAACCCATTTTCATTAGAAACCATTTTAAAATAATAAAAACTTTAGAATATTATAATAAAAAATTTCTTTTTAAAAAAACCATTAAACTATTGAGGGAATAATGAATTAAATAATGGTCATGATTGTGGTTATGTTAGTTCATGTCGTACAAACATTTTTTACATTAAATGTCTAGAAAAGTGCCTTGACTAGAAAATTAAAAGGATATTCCTTTTAAAACCACGTTTTAAAAATGTAATACTAGAGTAAAAACCTCATTTAAACAAAATATGATAATAATAAAATATTTTTTAAACTAGTTTTTAAAAAAAACCATGTTGAAATAACTAATATTTCTGAACGAAAGGAGAATTAAAGTCATATATTCGTAAAAACATCATCTTAATTGTCATAAGTACCATAGAGTTGAAAAATGGTACATGTACCTGGATATAGAATGAATATAAATAGGATATAAAAACTCATGAGAGTTTGTGAGAGTTGGATCAAAATATTTCTTTAATGTAATCATAATCATAAACAATCTCGATAAATGATGAGATTTGAGCTATGAAGTGTTACCACATTTGTACCATTGAATCATAATACAATGGAATGATTAATATTACATGAATATTTAAATAAAATTAAAATAAGGAGATTGATTACATAACATGACTATGGTAGTATTTTCACCTCATAGAGAAATATAGGTGTATAACATGACATATATCTCAAAATGGAGAACTGCAACAAAATTACATTATAGATTTGGTATCTTTTGAAACCTAAATCCCATGAAAATAATATCATATAATTGATATGTGAAAAACCATAAATTTAAATATATGAATAAAAAAATACATACATAGGAAGTATACACACCACACAAAATAAATTATTGGTGAATAAAGAATATATCTAATAGATATAAAAAGTGAGATGCAAATCCCTTACCCTTTGTCTAGACTCTATTTGTACTTAGAAAAATCTCCTATATAATAAATATAAGTTTTATTTTAATCTTTTACATAACCATATTATTGTATCTAATACTATATATGGTTTAATTATTACGTTATATTACCCTCTTGTTAATAATTCTATGTTTCAGTTTCGTTTTAGGTAATATCCTCCAAGTTTTTCTCACAATTCTTAATTTTTTATATTTTTTGTCCTCATACTTTTATCATGATTTACAGATTTTAAACCATAATATAAATATCATGTATATTCAGACTATATGTATTTATAATAATATTTAAAATATAGAAATATGAAAATTAATACACCGTTAATGGAGACAGTAGATCGTACGTACAAATGAATGTTGTTTCTATTTTTTGTCATATTTAAGGAACAAAAGTAGATGAAATATATGTGTGTGTGTATATATAATAATTATAGTATAATCATTATGTCACGTATACAATATAATTTCACTAAATCTATCCACAATACATTCCATGTGTTTTGTGAATGAATCAAATAACTTTGAGGAGGCGATAGTCTACACTACCCCAAACGAAATTATCACATTTACAGAAAATTGATAGAATAAAGATATGTATTCGATAAAAATACAAAAGAATAAATTTATCATATATATATATATATATTAAATATGATATAAAAATAGAGTGTCAATCATAATTTCAAACCATGGTAGGTGGTAATGAAAAAACTATGAACATCATTTAGTGAGGCAGTAGTACACTATATAGAAGTATAATAAGCTCGTTACCAATTAGATGAATGTACTTGTAAGTGTAGTTGGAACCATTGTCATAACAACATAATAGTATATTGAGGATATTGAGACTATTATGAATCCATATAATAATAAAAATTGAGATAATAGATAAAGAAAATAAAGGAAAGAGCTTGAGGAAGGATATTACTTAATCATTGGGTAACTCCTATTGGTTTGCACCAAAGGGATTCCTTGGTTGAATTTCTATCCAATGCGAGGATTTAAAATGTAAGGTATGAATTTTAGAAAGTTAATTGGGAAGATATTGGTTGATCCAAAGGGACCTGATAGTTGTTAGAATATGGGAGGGTTGTCTACATTTTTCTAGTGGAGGTAAGAGATATGCTTTAAATTTTTGAAAACAAGTAAAGGGTACCCACATTTTTACCTAATGAAGTCATAAAAAACACAAAAACTCAATAATGGATGGTTTATGGCCAGAAATGTTTAGGATATAGGATTTTGAGAGGTGGATAGGTTGTTGTTTTCTTTATGATTAAGGTTTTGTCCCTTGATAAGCTTGATTTTACCTTAATCATTGTAATTAATTTTAATGAATTTCACAAATATGTTTTTTCAAACATTTCATTAATATTAATAGATTATAAATATTAGACTTACTTAAACTATATATCCATACGGGAAAAAGTGGTTTTTGGGATGGGTTATTTGCGACGAGATTTATTCCCGTCGCAAAAAGTCCGTCGAAGAGGTTATTTGTGACGTGCCTAGGCACCCCGTCGCAACAACTTTTGCGCGGTTTGGCGCAGTTTGTGCGAAAAACCGCGCCAAAGGGTTTTTGCGATGGGTAGGCACCGCCCGTAGAAAATACCGAGAGGCGGTAAACACTAGTTGCGACCGGGGACCCCCCTTCGCAACTACTTCGACCCCCAGAAGGTATTTGCGATGGGTCCCGTCGCAAATAACCGGCGGCGGGAAAAAATATATTTGCAACGGGATGTTGTCCCGTCGCAAATATTGTGTCGGCATGTTACCTTTTGTGACAGGACTTGTCGCAAATAACCTTTTAACTGCCGACATAAATTAATGCGGCCAAAGGTATTTGCGATGGGACCCATCGCAAAATATACTATTTGCTATGGGACCCGTCGCAAAATATACTATTTGCGATGGGCCTCCCGTCGCAAATACTCCCATCGCAACTAATCTAACCTATATATACCTCCATCTATTTTGTTCTTTCCTCCTCAATTTCTTATCTCTCCTTCTCTAAACTCTAATTTTAGAGTGGAAATTTTTCACAGTTATTTTTTTACGAAGATGTTGTGAAGCCGTCTAAAATTATAAGAGGTCAAGTTTAAAGTTATCTATGTTTTCTTTAATTTAGTATTTATTTAATTTCTTTATATTAATTTTAATTATTGGTGATTAGTTGTAATTAAGTTAGATTTAAATTGTTTTTTCATCAGTATTTATTTGTAATAATAAAATTAAATTATTAGTACTAATTCTTAGTAATTAGTAATAACTAATAATTATTAAAGATAATTAGTAATGTATATAAATAATTAGCAGTAATTAGTAATTAGTAGCTGTATTTTGCAGTAATTAATAATAATTAACACTAATTAGTAACAATAAAAAATATAGTAATAATTAGGAAAAATAGTAATAAACATTTACAATTAATAATAAATACTAAGAATTAGTAATAAATACTAATAATTAATAATAAATACTAATAATTAGTAATAAATACTAATTATTAGTCTTTATTACTAATAAATAGTAATAAATACTCATAAATAGTAATAAATAGTATAGAATAGTAATAATTAGTAATAATTAGTAATAATTACATATAATTAGTAATAATTAGTAATAATTAATAATAATAAGTTATAATTAGTAAAAATATTAATAATTAGTAATAAATACTAATAATTAGTAATAAATACTAATAATTAGTAATAAATACTAATAATTAGTAATAAATACTAATAATTAGTAATAAATACTAATAATTAGTAATAAATACTAATAATATGTAATAAATACTAATAATTAGTGATAAATACAAATAATTAGTAATAAATAATAATAATTCGTAATAAATACTAATAATTAGTAATAATTAGTAATAAATTGTACTAAATAGTACTAAATAGTAATAAATATTAATGAATAGTAATAATTGGTAATAATTTGTAATAATTAGTAATAATTAGCTATAATTAGTAATAATTAGTAATAATTAGTAATTAATAGTAATAAAAAGTAATAGATGGTAATAATTAGTAATAATTGGTAATAAAAAGTAATAAAAAGTAATATTTATTAATAATTAGTAATAAATAGTAATAATTAGTAATAAATAGCAATAAATAGGAATAATTAGTAATATTAGTAATAATTAGTAATTATTATTAATAATTATTAATAAGTATCAATAATTAGTAATAACAAGTAATAACAAATAGTAACTAGTAATAAATAGTTATAAACAGTAATAAATACTAATAAATAGTAATGAATAATAATCAATAGTAATGAATAGTATTGAAATGTAATGAGTAGAAATGAATAGTAATGAATAGTAATAATTAGTAATAATTAGTAATAAATAGTAATAAACAGTAATAATTTGTAATAATTAGTAATAAATTGTAATAAATATTAATAAATAGTAATAAATAGTAACAAATAGTTTTAAATAGTAAAAATTAGTAAAAATTAGTAAAAATTAGTAATAATTAGTAATAATTAGTAATGATTAGCAATAATTAGCAATAATTAGCAATAATTAGCAATAATTAGAAATTATTAGCAATAAATAGGAATAATTAACAATAATTACCAATAATTACCAATAATTAGCAACAATTAAAAATAATTAGAAATAATTAGAAATAATTTTCTATAATTAGCAATAATTATTAATAATTATGAACAATTAGGAATAATAAGAAATAATTAGCAATAATTAGAAATAATTAGGATTAATAAGCAGTAATTAGGATTAATTAGCAGTAATTAGGTTAATTAGAAATAATTAGGATTAATGAAGATTAATTAGGATTAATTAGCAATAATTAGGATTAATTAAAAATAATTATGATTAATTAGAAATAACTAGAAATAATTAGCAATAATTTGGATTAATTAGCAATAACTAGGAATAATTAGGAACAATTAGAAATAATTGTGAATAATTAACAATAATTAGCAATAATTAGCAATAATTAGGAATAATTAGAAAAAATTACGAATAATTATGAATAATTAGAAATAATTAGCAATAATTAGCAATAATTAGAAATAATTATGAAAAATTAGCAGTAATTAGCAATAATTGGGATTAGTTAGGATTAATTAGGAATAATTAGCAATAATTAGCAATTATTAGTAATAATTAGGATCAATTAGGATTAATTAGAAATAATTAGGATTAATTAGAAATAATTAGCAATAATTAGCAATAATTAGGATTAATTAGAAATAATTAAGAATAATTTGCAATAAGTAGGATTAATTAGCCCTAATTAGAAATAATTTGGAATAATTAGTAATAATTAGAAATAATTAGGAATAATTAGGAAAAACTATGAATAATTAGGAATAATTAGGAATAATTAGGAATATTTAGGCATAATTAGGAATGATTAGGAATAATTATGAATAATTATGAATAATTAGGTGTAATTAGAAATAAAATCAATTGTAATAAATTGTAATAACATCGAACAATTTCTAATGGATTGACGACACTCCTTTTTATTGATGAATCTTCTCTTTTCAGCTATCACCAAATCAAAAAATTATGAAAAGTATGCTTCTATGTATGCATATCCAATCTCGTATGCATGAGTTTGAATATGCATTCGTAGGACCACATTTGTGATTCGATAGCAGATATATCATAATTTTTTTGAGACATTTGTGCGGTGACAACAAAGTATGATGCACAATGGAAACTGAAAGAAGATATTGTTGTAATTATATGTAATCTGGAAAACAATTTCACACCATCTTTATTTGACTCAATGGAACATCTGATGCTACATTTTCCACATGAAGTTAAATGTGGAGGTCTGATACAGTGTCAATGGGTGTACCCATTTAAGAGATGAATACGGAAATTGAAGAAAAAAGTATGTAACAAAGCATCAGTTGAAGGCTCAATTGCAGAAGCTTATTTGCAAGAAGAAATTGCTTCTTTTCTACTCTCATTATTTTGAATTTGAATATCCCTCAAAACACAACCACATGGGACAGAACGTGGGGATTGTTGAAGATGAAATAGATAATAAATTAGCAATAATTAGAAATAATTTTGAATAATTAGGAATAATTAACAGTAATTAGCAATAATTAGAAATAATTAGCAATAATTATAAATAATTATAAATAATTAGGAATAATTATGAATAATTAGCAATAATTAGCAATAATTAACAATAATTAGGATTAATTAAAAATAATTATGATTAATTAGAAATAATTAGCAATAAGTAGCAATAATTAGTAACGATTAGAAATAATTAGGATTAATTAACAAGAATTAGGAATAATTAGAAATAATTATGATTAGTTAGCAATAATTGGGAATAGTTCGGAATAATTTGGAATAATTAAAAATGATTAGGAATAATTAGGAATAATTAGGAATAATTAAGAATAATTAGGAATAAATAGGAATAAATAGGAATAAATAGGAATAAATAGGAATAAATATGAATAATTAAGAATAATTAGGAATAAATAGAAATAATTTGGAATAAAATTAATTGTAGTAAATTGTAATAACTTGAAATAAATTCCATTGGATCGATGATACTTCTTTTTCTTGATGACTCTTCTCCTTTCAACACCAACCAACTCAAAAAATTATGAAAATTTTACTTATATATATGCATATCCAATATTGTATGCATGAGTTTGAACATGCATTCGTAGGACCACATTTGAGATTCGATAAAAGACATATCAATTTTTTTTCAAGACATTTTTGTGGTGACAACATACAATGATGCACTAAAAAATGGAATAAGATGTTTTTGTAATCATATGTAATTTGGAAAAAATCATCCCGCCGATTTTCTTTGACTAAATTGAACATATTATATTAAATTTTCCACATGAAGCTAATTGTGGAGGTCCTGTACTATTTCAATGGATGTACCCCATTCGAAAGATGCATGAAGAAAATTTAAGAAAAAAAGTACGAAACAAAGCATCAGTTGAAGGCTCAATTGCTGAAGCTTATTTCCAAGAAGAAATTTCTTTTTTATGCTCTCATTATTTTGAATCTTAATATCCCTCAAAATACAACCACATGGGATGGAACTAGGAGAATGTTGATGTTGAAATGGATAATAAATTATCCGTTTTTAATCTGCCAGAACTTGGATTCGGTGGAGTTAATGAACGATGGATTTCAGATGATAAACATCACAGAGCTCATACATATGTTCTTCTCAACTCTGATGAAATGAAATCATTTGTACTGTGGAAACTAGCAGATCTTGTTTCACATTTAGCTTCGATTTGGGGTTTTAATGACTTAAAATGAATATCCATTGGTTGGGGTAATTTCCACATAATTTTTCCCTCTACGGACCTCAAAGGATGTGCATGGAGCGTAGGTTCTATTAGTCTAAAGCTTGGAACATTGCGGATTCACGATTGGAAATTGAGCTTTTCCTTGAACGACTCAAAAGATACTTATGCTCAGGTATGGGAAAAAATCTATGGACTGAACTAGGTATTATGGCATCTTGAGATCCTGTTTGACATTGTTTCCATGATTGACATCCCAATTAGAATGGATTATGCAACTGAAAAGGCTAGTTATGTTCATTATGAACGGGTATTTGTGGAAATTGATATAAGTGTTACATTGATTGATAGAGTCGTTTTGTCTACATCGAATGATGAGTCATTTTTTTACATCGAATGATGAAATTGATATAAGTGTTACATTGGAAGGAGGGGCCGACACTCCCAAAACAAAGGTTGGAGCCTTCCATACCACATCATGAGTATATTCTCTAGATCATGTTAATATTTCCCTGTTGTGATTCCTATTGTTTTAATTGCTGCTTTGTTCCTCCTATGGATTCTACTTTTTGATTTCAATGAAAAGGACACTGCGCCTCAATTTTCTCACTTATTATATAATTCATGTTATAGTATGTAAACCTATTTTATTTGTAGGTTATATGATAATCATATCAAGGAACAACTTCCACAAATTACACCAGCTACTCTTGAAGAACGCCGACAATTTTTTTTCTCAATGGTATCAAAATCTGGTAACATAAATTATTTATGGATTAACATATCAATTCAGTTTATTAGTTATTATATTGATAATTGTTTTACAAAATTTTATGTGTCTCAAAATGCTGATAAAATTGATAAGGGACTATGTATATTGAGTAACCCACCATCCAAAATGGTAAAATATTATAATGAATATGTGGTTAATGGTTTTTTATTTCATACATTTGAAATGGGGAATAAAAAAAACAATCAACATTGGAGTTTTCATGAGACGATCGCATCATAGAGAAACTGAAGTTTACTTTTATGGCATGCTAGATGAAATTATTGAACTGTGTTATCTTTGAAAAAATTAGATAACAATGTTTAAATGTTGGTGGTTGGATACTGAGAGAGGCTTGCATGTTCATATGATTCATATAATCATTGATATTAAATATAAAATTCTTCATATAGTAAATGAACTATTTTTTCTGGATCAATAAGAATATCAAATATATTACGCAAAGTACTATTCAAATACAAGAGACCTGAGTGATTGGTGGAGAATAATAAAAATGAAATCTCGGAAAAATCAGTTAACACAAACTGAATTTGGTTCTGATTAAGTACAAGGAATTGAAATTTCTCAAGAAACAGCTCAAAATCCTTCTTTATCACAAAAAGACATGAATATCGATGATGAAACTGCACAATTAAGGGTCTATGGAGATGATGATGTTAATGATGTTAAAAATGAATTTGAAATGGAAAGAGATGATGAAACTGAAACTTATATGGATATTGATGTTTCCGACAATGAATATGAAGACATTGACATCGTCAGATATGAAGATGATGATGAATATGAACTTTGACATAGTTAAATGCTAGTTATAATCATAACTAATATATATCTATATGTAATAGTTATTTTCAACTATCTGATAACACCAATCATTTTGTGTTTCAGATGGACCCTAATATATTTCGTGAGTTGGAGGAGGTTGATCTACCTTTAGATGAGGAGGATTTTGGATCATCTGACCCTCAGCTTACTGGCTGTTCAAGGGGTACGCGCAGGGGGCGTGGTCTTGTGCAACAGATGATTCCAAAACCTATCCTTGAGAGACGTCTACATCTTGTCTTCGATCCATGCATGCAGAGGTATGATAACCTGTGTATTTTAATTAACTATCATTAATTTATTTATATACTAATTGTTTTATTATTTGATCTTTTTTTCACAGTTTTGTGCATGTAGCTGTTGGATAGGGAAGCACTATCTTACACAATTATTTTTCTCAGCTATGGATCACATGGGAATAGATTCATGTTGATGTGTAGTTTGGAATGTTCAATCATTGGCTAGTACGTAAATAAATAATATTTATTTAGAAATTTATTTCATTAATAACTTGATGTTATAAATTATTTTTAGGGTTTATGGAATCCTATCGATGATAGCATGTGTGAAGCTATCCACGAGGCATGAGAGGTGTCTATGAATCAGCGTTTCCATTAGTTTTGGAATGAATTGAGAAGAAAATCCATTAATAAAGAAAGAGTGATAGTATTTTATGAGTCATGTAGAGCCCACCGACCAGAGTACACTTAATCTCATGTTTTTGATGGATTATGTTCACACTGGTTGAGTGGTTGATTTTAGAGGAGATCTTCATTGGGCACGAAGAACCAGGGGAGACAGGAGGTGACACATGAATCTCATAGCCTTACATCCAGTATGCATAGAGAGTATCTAGTAAGTATATTTTTTTAAATATTTTATATAAAATTAAATATAAACAGTTTATTACATATTCATATAGGTAGTCGAGCATCCCAATATTACGGAGTATGACGTTTATCAGATAATGTACAGTGATCTTACCACTGGAGAGATTAGAGGTGATCACCAGCATCATATTGTGGTCAGTATTATTTCTTTTTCAGTTTTAAAATTAACTATATATTATATTTTCAATATTATAATTTTAAATTGGAACAGAAGGAGTCATATGAGGCCACAACCTCTCAGGCACGGACTGACAGTTGGGCCGAGACGGCTGATCCGACTAGTGTCCACAATTTCAATGAGGCGATATGGATGCACGCGACCCAGTATGCCTTTGAGAAGGGCTGATTAGTTTTTATCGGCTCTCATTTGACTCCTGGGACTTATTAATTTACTGTTGCGATGTCGGTGTCCAACTCGAGAGGAGATCATGGAGAGGCATCATCTTATGGCTCACAATATTAGGAGAAGTTGTGAGCTCAAACTGAGCTTATAGAGAGATTACAGAAGCATCAGGATGAGATGCGTCAGCAGTAGCAGTAACAACAACAGCATGAGGAGTGCATGGGTCGACGACAGCATCAGCAACATGAGAAGATGGAGTACATGCTTTATCTGACTCGTAGTTTAGGGATGAAGTTTCCTCCCCCATCTCCTCTAGATCCACCAGCTCCTCTAGGAAACTATCGCCCCTCAATGATTTATTTGTTCTTTTAAAAACATTTGAATTCAACAGTTTTTGTAATATGATCTATTTACAATTTTTTTCTTTTATATTTGTGCGATTATTTCATAATTTTTTTTAATATTTAAATATTTTATTATTTATTATTAGTATTATATTTTTTAATGTTTTTTTATTTTAATACTACTAATAATACAAATATTTTTATGATTTTTTTATATTTTTTTTGGGAATATTGATTATTTTAATAGTTTTTTTATTTTAATAATATTAATATTATTTTTTCATTAATCATAATTTTATTAATTTTTTTATTTTATTAAGTATTTGCAACGGGGCCTTTTGGGATGGGGTCCTATCACAAATAGATTATATATATATATTTTTTAAAAGTTATTTGCGACAAGTTACTTTACCCTTGCAAATAATATTTTGCAACGGTCCCGTCACAAAAGGTTTAGTTATATATAACATATATAAACATAGAACTATTTGTGATGAGACAATGGCCCCATCACAACTACTTGTTGCGAAAGGCTCGTCGCAACAAGTTCTTGTATATATAATGTATTTAATCGGAGATCTATTTGCGATGGGAAGCGATCCCATCGCAAATAGTATTTTTTTTTGGATGTGCCCATCACAAAAAGAGTTTTTACGACGGGATCCCATCATAAATAGCCCATTGAAAAAAGTTGAAAATCCAGTAGTGTATGTCGATTTTCTGAAATTCAATTAATATAAGTAGAAAAATTATGTTTAATGTTAATCTGGTAGTTATGCTAAGAAAGCTGGTTTTTAATGTGAGGTTGTCCAAAATTACATTAAGATTTTATTTCTAAATTAAATATAAAAATTATTCAAATAACATACATTGGATTAATAGATGTATAATTTCCCTATTATTAAATTATAATAAATTTAAAAAATAATTTAACTTTATAAATAAATTATAAGGAAAAACTCGTTTTATTTAAAAATCTGTATTTTTTACTACTCATCCAAAAAATGAAGCTTCTCAGAAAAATACACATAATTCACTCTAAGTTAACTTTTACATTACGAATTCAAAAATGATGTTTATTTTATAAAATTCTATTTCTGAGAGTTTATAAATGTAATTTCATTTTTATTCACAGAATGACATACATAGAAGTTCCTTTACAAAAATATTATTTGGATACATATAAAATGTTTAGAAAGAGTATTTTTCTCATTATCAAGATTTATTATATATTTGAAACTATTTTGTTAACATTTTAGATATTTTTATTACTCATCATATTACTATGTTTAATATCTAGGTTCTAAAAATATCATTTAAATAATTATAATAATAAATTGTTATTTAATAAAAACACAGTGTTGCATGTAATACAATCCAAGTCGGCATTACCGGTAGAAAAAGATAATCTATGTAATGTGCGAAGTGTATGAAAACCAAATTCAGTTCACTAATAAAAATAAAATATTCAGCATTTCATGAAATGGAAAATATAAAAAATATTAAATTAATTTGAAATAATAATTTCACAAAATATCTAGATGTTACATTCTACAAACCTTAAAATGAATTTCACCCTTGAAATTCATCTAGGATATCAAAGGATTAAAACTTCAATACTCTATTCATATAAACCCAAATAAAAAAAATGAATACTAAAAATTACTTTAAATTTAAATTTGGTACCATAATGGTTACCCAAAGTAAACCATTAATAGGTTTACTCATTGGAAAATGTGGGTGAAAAGTGAAAAATGAACATTGAAGAGAAGTCTAACCATCAAGTTCTGATAAAGAGTGGAAGAGAACAAGGTCAATAGAAAGATAAAAATCAAAGCAGTATCCAACAAAATAGTATTGAAAATGTTATTTTTATGATAAAAAATTATTATTATAAGGAAAATTTTATTTCCTGATTTTTTTATAATATTTAAATATCTTCAAAAGAGATATACTTACTTAATTTCATCAAATCATTACACATTGTTGTTCCTTGATCAATTTCCACATTACCACATTCTCCAAAAAGGAAGGTTAAATTTTCATTCTTAAACCTGTAACAGATCACGAGATCAATGATATTATATCACATCATTCATTAGTTACCATTATCGCAAATTTTTAAGAACATTTTATACAATATGCATAAATCCCCATATGAAGATATAATCCATTAATCACACAAAAATCATTATATGTTTATCTTAAACATCCTATAAATGGTTAAACTTATAACGATTCCAAAATCTAAAATTCCAAATAATTAGAAATATGGTTATCACATTATCTTATCATTGATCCCCCATATATCACAAATTATATCCTAGGTTTTTTATTCCAAATATGTGAATACCCTAAAAATATATTCTATTGAAACATGATAATAAACTACTTTAACATAAATACATTTTGGAAACATACATGATTCCTTATTAAAAGGATTAGTAGATATATTCTTTAAACACTATAAGTTGTAAACCTACTCTATGATAACATAGAACACATTGTAAAAAAATCATTTATTAGTTCTAAGGTCATAAATACAATACAATCCAAATAAATCATTGCATTATTATCTCATCAATTATAAAACATTAAGAGTTACCATCCCTTATTATGAAATATCACATTTTCATTAAATAAAATTTCTAGCCATTTAAAACCATTCAACATGTTCTTGAAAATCCGTATGACGAAACATAATCTGGAAAATCATTATATAGTTCAACATTGATAATTATGGAATAAAAATTCATAAATTCTTTATCATTACATTTTAATTATTGTAATTGAAAAGGTTCTTCCTAGGGTTGGATGTAAATTTTTATGTCATGGAATTGAGTTGGGTAATGCTTATGTTCCCCCAGATAATACATTGAAATACATGACAATTGATCACTCTATGACCTTTTTTATCACACAGAGAACATATTCTCCTCCATTTGATGTATTCCCCAAGGTTATTATTTCATTATTCATAACATGAAGGAAGAAAAATATTCTTTCCTTTATTTTAATTACCATATGAATATTTTTAAAATTCCAGCATCCTCTTACTCAATGTGTTAGGAATATCACCAAATCCAAAAAAATTAATCATATATCACAATACATGATTCTTCGTAATCACAATATATTTCTCTCTAGGTATTATCCGATTTTACTTCTAATCAGCAAATTCTTTGTCACATTCTATATTTTCCCACTTCCTTCTGGATCCATACAACGATTAAACCAGAAATAAAAATGGGAGCAACACCTATCATGGTGAAAACCAAGTAATCATGAAAAAGTACTTATATAATGTCTATATTATGAAACCTTACTTAATATATGAAACCTTAAGTTTATCTAATGTTATTCATATCCAAATTCCATTTAAATAATTTATACTATTTCTTGACAAGTTTGGGAATTTTTGAAGCAAATACTATGGGTGTTTCAAACCAAGAGTGTAATAATACCCATTGTCATGTACCAAGCTACGCTGAGTAAGACCCAACACATATTGTCAAATTTGTTACACCTAGGTATATATGTTCAAGAACCAAATCCACATGTAGTATCTATATATTGATTTATTTCGATGAAACCACTCACTATATCCTTTACCTATATTCCATGATATTATTTTAATTGTTATCTCATCCTTATAATTATCCTTAGATACATCCCTAGACATATCATTAGTAGTATACATAGATATCTCACAAATATTTCATCATCGTAGATTCCAATGGCTGACTAAATATTTTCATTAATTCCAACTAAAATGATCTAATCCTAACATACATATAAATTACATCATTTTTCCAAAATACTTAAAGCATTACCCAAATAGACACCCAATAAATGTACTAGTTTAGTGCCTTTGGAAACATGGAATCATAGAAACTGGGACATGATTGAGTTACATTATATCACACTAGGTTTTACAAGAATCTAACCCTTCATAGAAACATTATACTTAATACATATCTTCACAACCTATGGAAGGAAACATAAAAATGGGTGAGCTCAAATACACAGTAAGGGTAAACAAGGAAGACATGTAAGCATAAACATAAGAATAAGGTTATGATAATATGACCATATCATTAGAAGATCATACCCTGTATATCAAATATAAAAAACTTGAATCATGGAATAATCATTAACATTTCATAATTCATGAATCATAATAAAATCTAGATCATAATCCATGGAAGAATAACATATGAGTAAGACATGAAATTTTGGCATTCACATAAACATGTAATATAATTCCCTATAAGTCAATATGCATTAATATAACTTTTCAAGGATCTTTATGGGGACTACAACAACTCATCCAGACACAACATCATCCTGAGTCACAGTCCTTTACTTTTAAGGGATTAGGGTTCCCCATATTCCCATATTGGATCAGTTTTTCCTATATTCCCAAAGTGGACTCGGTAAACCCATCCATCATCATCATGGTTTCTAAACCTACTATGCAGGAAAGACCACCTTCCCTATTCAGATTCCTTTCCTTGTACAAGAGTGGGTTACCCATCTTTCAAAAGTGGTCCAAGACCATCAACATGATTTCCATTATTATTTCATTAGATATAAATCTTTACCCAATGCATTGGAGGGATATATAGGTCCCACCTTCCACATAATAAAACCATTCAAACATGTTCGAAATGATTATTAAACATTCTTTATTTCATGACCCATGAAAAGATATTGGTTTCATAAATATCATATCATAACCCATGAAACCAAATCTGAATCACAAAAATTTCACCACATAAAAACATATAGAAATGATATATGTTTAATACTCATTTTATCAATGTATAACCCAAGAAAAAAAGTGTGTTTAAAAATAATATAACCCATGGAAGAGAAACTAGTTACATAAAACTCAGGATTTTAAGACATAAACCATTAATGAAATAATATTAATGGTATTATTGGATCATTTCCCATATATTGATGATTAACATAAACATATGTAATCTAAGATAGGAAATCATTTTTAAATTTGTTATAAAAAAATTATTGATGAAAATATCCTTTCTTCATTGATTTTTTTAAAATAAAACCTTTAAAAAACATTTTCATTATAAATAATTTGAAAACATAGACAGAAATCTTGAAAAAATATTGAAAACCTTATTCCTTGATAAAATATAAAAGAATATTTAGAACATTTTAAAAACCATTTTCCTTGAAGATTTATATATGAGGCTTGAAACATTTTGAAAACCATATTACATGAAAATACTTTGAAATCATATAAAATAAACACTGAGATTATTGAAACCTATTTATTCAAAAACATCCTTTTTACAACATATAATAGATGCTTTGAAAATCATTTTAAACATATTTTAAACATAAAATCATTTTTCATTGAAAAAAAGTTTAAAATAAAAAAATTTCCCAAATATTAGGAAAAATATTTTCTTTAAAAAATATAACCATTAAAGATTCAAATGAATCATCAAGGAAATGATAATCATGATGGTGGGTAAGTCCGTACATGCCAAACATTCCTTTTCCACCTTAAAAATTTATAAATGTTCCTTGATCAAAAAATGACAAGGAGAATCATTTTAAATCCGTTTTTAAACTTAATTCATGGGTATAAATTTAATTTGAAGTGCTTAGAATAATAGTAAATATTTTTTGAAAACATTTTTTAGAAAACATTGTTTTGTAGAATCATTGATTTCTTACTGAATGGAAAACATAAAGTACAATTTTCATAAAATTGTTTTCTTAATTATAATAAGTACCATGAGAGTAAAAAATTATACCATTACTTTGATATATCATAAAAATATATAGGGTAATATAATTTATGAGGGTGCTTGATATATGGATCATATGATTGCATCATTAGAATCTTAATAATAAATAATCATGATAAATGATGAGAATGAAGCTATAAACCATTACCACATTGGTAACATTGAATCAAAATAAAATGTACTTAATAACATTAAAAGAATATCTAAATATCATGAAAATAATTATAATAATTATATAACATCTCAAAGGAATTATATAAACCTCATATGAAAATATAGTTTCATAACATGGCATGTGTCTCAAAGAAGGGAGATTGAGATAAAATTACATTGCCGATTTGGTAACTTTTTGAACATTAAAACCATGAAATAATGATCATAAAATTTATATGATAATACTTGAAAATATATTTATAATAATCATATAATACATCCATGAAATGTATACACATGACAAAAAATAAATTATTGGTGAATAAGACATGCATATTAGAGAAATAAAAATTGAGACAAAATTTCCTTAACATATGTTTTGGATATCATTGTACTCAAAAAATATTATATTTAATAAATGAAAGTTTATTATAAATATTTTTCCAAACCATATTCATTTATATAATACCATATATGTTTTTAATATGAAATTATATTTCCCTCTTATAAAAAATTCCATGTTTTAGTTTCACGTCGTGTAATATCCACATAGTTATTTTCTTGTTTCTTAATTTGTCATATTTTTGGTCCAAATAATTATATCATCATTTATAAATTGTAATACATGATATAAATATATGGTATATTCCATATATATGTATTTATATTAATCGTTAAAATATACACATATGATATGGAAGACACTAGCCCTGGAGAAGGTAGGTCGTAGTTACGCACGAACGATGTTTCTATTATTTTTTCATATTGAAAGAAAGAATGTAAATGGAATATATGTATATATATAATATAATTACTATAGAACTATTATGTCATATATACTACATAATTTCAGTAAACCAATCCTTAATACATTCCATGTAGTGTGTGGATGAATCACATCACTTTGAGGAGGCTGTAGTCCATACTTCCCAAAATAAAATTATCGCATTTAAGAAAAAAGAATGAATGAAGGTATGTGTTATACAATAATTACATAATAATAAATACATATTATATATAATATATTTAATATAAAAATATATTTACATCATTATTGTCAACCATGATAGGTGGTAAATGAAAAACAGAAAACATTGTTTCTTGAGGTGGTAGTTCACTGTACAAGAGAACGATATGTGCGTTACACATTAGATAGAAGTCTATCAAAGTGAAGGTCGAACCATTATCATAACAACATATCCGTATATTTATTATAATTAGTATATTATTTGTGTATGGACTAATAATAAATGAGGTAGTGGAGAACGAATATAAAGGAATGTATATTGAGGAAGAATGTTACATGTTCTTTGGGTAACTCTTTTCGGTTTGCACACATGGGCTTACCTGGATAGATTTTTGCCAAAAGTGTGGATTCAAGGATGAAGGGAGTGATTTTTTATGTGTATTGGTAGATCATGGTTAATCCATTCCTTCACGAGAGGTTTGAGGAAGTGGGATGTGTGAGTATCTTTGTATTGTTCAGGGACGGGACACACTTGGCATTTTTGAACACAAGTTAGGTGTACCCATGTTTTTATCTAAGAAATTCATAAAAAAAACTAAAATAATTGAAGGATTATGGCCAAAATATTTACATACGATTGGTTTTAGACAATTTTCTTGGTCATTTTTGACCTTACATTTTAGGTTTAGTCCCTTATTAAGTTTAATTTTACCTTAATCACTGTAATTAATTTTAATCACATTCCCAAATAATTTTTCTAAAAAACTATATTGATCGTATTTGACTATAAATATTATACTAATTAAAATATATTATTTCCATAATTGTGAATTCAATTCACATAAGTGTAAAAATTAATTTTAATGCTAATCCAGTAGTCATGGCAAGAAAGAGGGTTTTTAATGTGATAATGTTTAAAAGGTCATTAATCTTTTATATCTAAATTCAATATAAAAATGATTACAATTAACTAAATTAGATGAATAGATGTATAGTTTGTCTATTATGACTTTTAATTCAATTTAAAATTAAACTTAACTAAAAAAATAGTTGAAAAATGTAGTTCTAAATTAAAAATCAATAATTTTCACTATTCATCAAAAAAATAAATTCTCTCAAAACAATTGAAAAAATTCACCCAAATTTAATTTTGGAATAATTAATTCTGAATTGAAGTTTATTTTATCAATTTAAGATTCTAATATAATATAAAATTAATTTTATTATTTTTCATAGGTTATACATATCAGTTCCTTTAAGAAAATAGTGTTTTTTAAATATAAAAACATTACAAAAATGTATATGTTTCACTATCAACATGAATTATATATTTTAAACTAATATAAGTAACACGAAAACATTAGTAATTATTATTCTTATTAGTATATCTAATTTATAGGTTATAAATATATTGTTTAAACAATTATAATAATAAAGTGATATTTCTAAGAAACTCTATATTGCGTGTAACACAAGCCATGTCGGTGTTGTGTGTAGTGAAAGCTAATCTAAGTCTTATGTGTAGTGAACATTAACCAAAAATGTTTATTTAATATTTAAAACTATATCTAGTGTTTCATGAATTAAAAAATATAAAAAAAATAAAATTAATTTTGAAAAAAAAATATTTCACAATATACAGGGGTGTTACTTTGGATCACTTAGCTGTCAGTGGGTTACAGTTTCCTTTTATAAAAAATTAGGACAAAAGTTTCATTTCACCCATGCCCCCTTACTTATTATAACTAATATTCCCATTTGAAGGCCATTTACAACAATATAAAATAGTTACTGTCACTCTCATTTTTTATAGATGATCTCGTCTATGTCATAATACTTTGTCTTGCAGTCGGATGCATTGAAAGGATTTAGGTGAATCTAAGAGTCCCCTTCCCCCATTTATCTATTTCTATTACATTAAATTGTCATCGCTATGTTTATATTTGTTATTCCTTATTCAAATGCTATATTTATTCCTCTTTTATTTCTCTCATTTTTACTTGAACCGAAGACCGATATTAAGTGACTTGGTCCCTCTAACGTTATTCCTGATGAAATTGTTATTTTTGTAGAATTTCTCATCATAATAATGTGAATTTATTTATTTTGGTATCACACACTCATCTGATTCCCAATCAAATTATTTAATTATTTTCTATGTTTCACATTTATTCCTTGGATACCCACATTTGTTTTAAGAAATCAAATTTTTATGGGATGGACCATCGTTAAATTTATTAATCTTGTTGGTTTGTATTTCAATATGGATATGTGTTAATTAATTGGGTGGTTTGTAGATTCCATTCAAAATTAATGATTTTATTTTGGAATGTCTATTTCATTGTTTTACAATTATGAATTCGTATTTATTATGGACTTGGAAATCATAATTAAAATATTGATTTTGGGTTTAATGGTGATTTTGGATTGAAGTGTAACATTTTAATTTATGTGAAATGAAAAATGTGGTGATATTGGTTTAATTTTTTGAATTTATTAGTATTTTTATACAGGTACTGAATTATTGACATTATTAGAATTGGGTGTGATAATTTCAATGTTGTGGAGATATTATTTTTTTTAATTATGAAATATATTATAATGGAATTCCATGGATGGGCCTTTTATTCCATTATGGGGATCATGTGAACTCCGATAGGGAGGTCATCCTTGGATTCGATTATACACAATTTCATGGAAATCCTTTATCTAACTATCTAATTCAACATAGATTTATTACCACGAAATCAATGGGGGTATCCCCCCTTGGATTTTGGAAGTTTATTAATTTATTGAATTCTATAAATTAGTGTTTTGGATTATTGAGGGTGGCCTTATATAATGTCGCAGGATAAGGTCCCCATAGATAACATGGCTATTTCTTTTATCAGATTCCCTGTGTGTATTACTTGGATTAAAATTAATACATGATTATGAATTTCAATGTCAGTCACTTGATTTCATAACTGATTATCGGGTTTGGATGGAAATTTATGAGAGGTAATTTCCATATGAGATCCTTGAATTCCTCTTGGGTTACATGATAGTGGTTTTTTGATGATGCATCATGGAAAAAATTGATATGTGAATATCCCATAATATTTAGATATACCATAGAGGGTGAATTATGTAGTATCAACCTGATTTGTCATTTTGAGATATGAGTCTAGTCATGGTTTTGTTTACTTGAATATCTTTTGTTTATCACTATATTACTTTTTTAAGGAATATACTTATGTATTTTTGAAACATACTATATTTTCATTTGAAACCATTTGTGGTGGACTACTAGGTTGTAATCAAACCATGATTATGCTACCATATCACTTGGATTCCTAATAATATGATCTATGGTTTCATTTATTAGTTTCAGGGAAAGGCACAATGTTATTCATGACTTTATGAATTAGTTTTATATGCAGAGATGAGATCCAGTATAATTTTTGTGACTTCTTTTTAATTCTATTTTTGTTTTTTTTAGTTTTTACATTCGTTCTAGTTATTATTAACTTGATTATTATGTATGGACCAACCTATTTGGTATGTTTCATAATTATATTATTTTATAGATGGAAAATAGTATTTATAACCTATAAATTATTAATATTTATGTGATGTTTATATGTGGTGTTTTATCTGGTTGATTTATTTACATTTGTTTATACACTCTAGTAATGGAATAATAGTCTCCCCATAGTATCCTTATAGTCTATGTCGACCAGTCAGCTAGATCTAACATATAGGGGGTCATTCTTGAGGCCATGTTGTCCATAAAACTAGGGAATCAATTTAGTGGCATCTGGATTAGGGTGTTAAAATTATTAATGCATCATCTATAGATTCTTTTAATGGGGTGTATCATCATTCAGACATGTGATAACATGTAAAGGTATAATATTATATCCTTCCATGAGAAAATTCATGAAACATTTTCCTATTCTAACCCATGTAGCTAGGATACATAGTTTCCATGAATTCGATGGATATTAACAATGATTTGTGAGAAATTTCTTAGGAATGTGAAATCAATTAACCATGTTGACATGATAAGAATCCATGTTCTTATGGAAATATGAATTTGATGAAAATTTCATGTAATGTAATATAAGGTTTTTTAGTGAACTTGTTTTTACACTACTATGTATTTTTGTAGGAATTATTATATTTCATGATGCATTTAAGAAGGGAATAAGATGTTTCATATTGAAGAATTTTGTAGTGATGCCTTATGCCTCATTACAATTGAAAATTAACGATAAAAAATACCAGAATCATGAACATTAGTTTGTGGGAGTAAACTTTTATATAAAATATAGAGTCATCATCTTGATGGTGAATTATTTTATATGTATATAGATAATAAAATAATGGAGAATATATTAACACATAAGAGTTGAATATTTACGAAGGGGGATGATCATTTTTTCATTATTGATTATTATACCCTAATATATTAATACACTATGAATGTGAACATGGTGGTTGATATTTTTTTCGAAAGGATCAAAATAAATTATCTATAATGAGGTTCATAAATGATCCAATATTATTATATTTTAAATTATATACCATGAAATATTTTAGTAATGGGAGAAAATTTATATTTTTAAAATGTGTGTTCATCCATCTATCAATTTAATGAGTATGGAAGTTCAAAAAAAGATATAGAATTATAGAATAATGTGGTGAATAAACATGAGTTCAACTGTGATTGTTGTTGTATGATAAGGTTTATTAATAGATTATGTTTCCATTAATTTCTAGAACTGAAGGAGTTATTAGATGATTCTCATAGTGAGTCATTTTCTATTTTCCCATGATGTAAGAAGATGCATATATATCTTAAGGAACATTTATGGAGGGATAAAATGAATATAAATATCATGGATTATGTTTCTTGATTCCTAAAATATCTATTATTTATGTCTCTATGGAATAATTCCAATGGAATGTCACAACCATTACCCATGCCAGAATAGAAACGGTTAAACATTACCATGGATTTCATCCTTGAACTCCTCAAAATATATATAGGGAAAAAATTTATTTTCATTTTATTCAATCACCTTATGGTATAAAAACATTTTATTGAAATTATATAATATTTGTCTCTTAATTATAATTATAGTATTTGAATTAAGGAATTGTCAAGGTTTCATGGATTATAATATTATATTGTATCTGATCAAGATATAGAGTTTACATCAACATTTTGGTGAATTATTCAGCATGAATTGAATATAGAGTTGATAATTTGAACATCATATAATCTTCATGATCTTTTCAAGTCTGATAGGACTATTAAAATAATAAATGTTTTTCTCGGATCCTATTTTATGGATTTCAATGTTAGTTGGGACCATCACCTTTCATTAAGAGAATATTCTTTCAACAATTAATTTCACTTGTGAATTCAGAAGAATCATTATAATTCCCCCTATCTCTATAGGTACATAACTTCAATGTTAAAAATTAACAATAGATAAAGAATCATATTGGCGATTCAAGTAGCTGTGGAAATGGAATAGAATATTAGAGCCACTTAGAATCACAACATGAAAGCTTCTTATCAGAAAAAATATTATGTTGACAATCATTGGTGGTATATCAAGTATAAATATGGTGGTAAGGTATTCCTAGGAATATATCCTTAGAATTATGTAATTATATTTGAAAACATAGGTTATATGATACCATGATATATCATATAATTAGAAATTATTGAAAAATAATGAGATGGTAGCTTATCACTAGGAACTTCAACTGAATCTCCCTCAAGATTATGATATGTTCCTTATATCTCTAATGAGGAAGTATATAAACAAACCTTTACATATATTGATACATGAATTAATTAAATAGGTGAATAATATGTGAAATGAGGAATAACTACTAGAGCTTCTTGATTGAAGAGGCAAATTGATGGGGGGAATATTCCCACTCACCTAGTTAATGATTTTTAATGAATCCATAAATTTTCTGAAGCTATGTGGGAACATGATGATTTTAGGAGGTATATGTATCCACATTTTTTTTGTATTTAAGTGATTAAATTTCATGAATAAATTCTTATAAGGGTGGTAGAATATAACACAATATTTTCTTTATGAAAAATATCTATTTAATTAATTTTTATTTAATTTATTGTTTTCTTTATGTGTAACACTGAGCTGAAAAGAATTGCAATATACTAATGAAATATTATTACATTACATGATAGTTATCACATAATAGTTTTATTTGTTGGTATGAATATGTATAACTATATTAATTATATTTTTGTTTACATATGTTGAAAATGAAATCAGAACTTATAATTGGTTAGATAAGGAAATAAAAATCATATAAAGTCTAAAAAAAGATTTTTTTTCATTGAAAATTGTTTTTAAAAGAGAAATGTATTCTATATATAATAAATTCAATTAATAATGGTTTATTAGTCATTTTAATTAAAATTATATATTATATAATCAATTCATTTTTTAAAACTCATCAAATTGTTTTTATTAGTCATTGAATAATAATAAGTCTTGTTTTAGGCTCAAAACTCTTATATCTAAAATAGATTCTTGTTGAATTTTACACGATTATATTAAAATGATATTATAAGAATAGTAGGAATTTAATTTGATAAAATGGGTTTAATATTTAGAGTTATAATTTAAAATTTTGGTTACGTGTCCATTTTCAATTCTTTCGTAATTCAATATAAAAAATGTAAATGTTTACCACATATAGGGTTAAAATGGGTTTACCAGGGGTTATACTAAGAGGGAAGGGTAAAAATACATTAAAAAATCTAAAGTTTTATTAAATTATGATATATCAACCTTATATTATCTTACTATTGAAACCTTGTCTTCTTTATTCCACATTTACAAGAATGTTAATTTATATTATTTAAATCATTAATGAAATTCTATGTGAGTCTCTTACGTCACTTATAAAGGGGAAGCTCTTCCTATATCTTATTCACAAATTTCATCAAATTATCTATTCCAATACAATCCCAAAAACATTCCAATATTCATTAACATTATTATTTATCTTATTTTATTTCTATAAAACCATTCTAGGAGGACTTAATGTATAATACAATGGAGTTATTTCAAGGAAGAGGCAATACTCATACCTAACTCATCCAATGATTATTTACTTTTATAAATCCTATAAATATATTGTATTGGTCCTACCCTAATGAATCCATTATCATAAATACACAAAAATATTATAGTGATTATGGTAAAACAATTTTCACCACCTTTCCAGCAAATGGGAAAAGAAATTATCACTCTTATGTACATGTGCACTACCACCTTCATATAAAGATATGATCCATTCGCCATACAAATAGTTCCTTTATAGTTATTATGATGGATATATTATTTATATGTTATATTTATGAAATTTTTACTCTTCTGTACTAATATGATCATATCTATCTTATTAAATTCCCATCCATGAAAAAATGATAATGAATCTCATGTCTATGTCCTAAATACCCCCTCCACGAAGTGATGTGATTCATTTTTCATCTTTGTTTGACATTAATTGTAATAAGGAAAGTTTTCATGTATATAAATGATATTTATTATATGATAAAAATTTCATAAAGGTGAATAAATATTTTCCATTATTTAATTTCAATAATTGAAATGTGAAAGACTTCTTGTAATATATATGAACATCGTATGGTGATATTAAGAGATTAATGTGAGTTTATGAGTTCTATTAATCCTTATCTACATTTATTAAACTGTATTGTGATCCCTCAATGGGATCATATAATATTCCTTATTTTTTGATATTTCTTTTAGTTACTTGATTTCTCATGTTTTAAGGGAAATTGAAAAACCAATATTGGATGAATAGGGATATCTGAGTATGATATAGGTGTTCAATTAATTTAACCCATAGTCTTGAAGAATTAAAAAATAATAATTTATGAAATCATGTTGGCCTCACCATAGTTTGATATAATTGAAACTAATTGGTTCAATTATTGCTTTGATTAGCTAAAGAATCCCCATTATCATTCCATGAACTCTAAAAATGGTGATTACCAGTGGAATGCATAGTATTTATTTTAATTAGAATAAAATTATTAAATGGAGACCTATGTCTAAAATGAATAAGAAGGGAATGTTAGGATTTGAATCAAGGATTTTGAAATGGAATTTCACAATAATTGAGAATTATGGGCGGAGTACATCTTGAAATGTGTCTTAGAGAAATGGTAATCATGAATACCCTATTCATGAAATTAAAAGTGTTATTATGAAATGAGAATAATTTCATGATTTTGTGAATCCTGATATAACCTTTCATATATTTTAATGTGAGGTTATATAATGGATTTAGTATGATAATGATAACTATCACATGTTGAATTTATTGTGATGATTTTTAAATGAAATAGTTTTACAAAATGTAATTTTAATGCCCGATTTATGAAATGGATTTGAAACTAATAAGTGATAAATGATTAAATATGAAATTTTGGGGCTTTCTTGTAAAAAAGGTAATGCTTGAAAAGGCATTAATGAAATGAAATATGATTACTGGAATGATATCAACCCTGGTATTTTAAATGTGTAATAAATTTTATGAAAGGTATATGGATTGTATTTCATTAATCAATGTTTTAATAAAAAAGGGGAAGTTTATTGTAATGTGAAATGGATTCAATTTTTAATGAAAAAAACCAAAACATTGGATATTGATGACTATGATAAACCTAAAATGATATTATTTTATGACACTACTACAAAACATGCTATATATAGCACTGGATTTTAATAGTTTTAGAAAAAAACAGAGTTAAATGGTACATTTTATATATGCTAATAAAATCACTTCTAAAATTTTCCCTTTATTCAGGTTTTATATAGAGATGATATAAGATACCCTTTACAAGACCATTATTTTTAGTGTAGATAAATGCTAACATTTATTTGTTCATTTTTAGGGATAATAGAGGTCTTTATCACCAAGCGAGTCCCACATCTAAAATCCACACAAGTTGGTGCACCACTACATATCATTCTATAACATTCATGCCTCAGAATCCTGTTATTGGGATAGTCATCCACATTCACTACACACACTCATATGGTCTGTAACATCCCAAGTAAATGAAGAATAAGATATTTTCATATTTATTAATATTTTTGAATTAAATATTAATTTTACTTGGGGTTTCTATATTCGATAGCATACCTGATACGCAACAACAGGTTTCTTTGGAATCTTACATTGCACACTAATAATATAATATTATTATTTTAAATAGTAGTTAACTCCTAGCCGTTGTATTGGCGAGAATGAATGAAACTAACTACAATATTATTATAAATGATTGTTAAATGTATTTACATTTATCCAATAAAAAGTTAGAGGCTTAAAATGTGAATGAATCTAATTTTAAGCATAATTTACATTAAATGGCCGATTTATCACCTTTTAATGGAAAACCCTCTTTAAATATAGTTTTTTTCACTTTAATACATTCTAATTGACCAAATAAAATCCTTCTTTAGAATGGGGACATCAAATTTTACTTTGGGTAATTTTTGATATTTTTCTGATAAAGTTCATTTTTAATGAATAGTGAAAAATATTGTATTTTAATTCAAAATTGCCTTTTAATATAAAATATTTATATGGTTAGATTATCTTTTTAATTGGTTTTAAAGTGAAATTAAAATATATTTTTACTATTTAATCCAATGTTGGTCATTGGAATTAATTTCACTTTGAAATTGGACATATACAAGTATCAATCTTTTGATAGTTATTGTTTCTTAAAAACACGCTATTTGTTTTGTTAACGGGAATTAATTTTAAAATTAATTAATGCCACTTATATGTTTTTAATTTTCAAAAATATACATCAATTTTGAATTCGTAATATCAAATAATGCTTAGGCTGAATATTTGGTATTTTTCTGAAAAACTTCAATTTTTGATGAATAGTGTAACCACCAAGTGGTAGTTAAAAAAACGGACTTTTTAATTTAAATGAAATTTTACCACTTCTGTGAATTGAATTTAAAAAATCTGACATACATGGTTGTTATCAATAAGTAAATTTTTTTTCATTAAGATGAAAATAATTTTTGGTGAATAGTAACTTTTGAATTTTATTTACCGCGGTTAAAGGTAAATAGGGTAAATCAAGGTAAAAATAACATTATAATAATTTAAAATTACCTTTACACTTGTAAAAACCTTATTGGTTGAGTCATTAACGACCATCGACATCTTTGGGTCTATTTTAAGACCCCATTGATCCACTTGGGAGTGAAAATGACAATCTTGATTAATTAATTTAATGTGAAGACAAAATTGACATTAACAAAAATCTTTTAGTAATTAATTTTTATATGGTGTTATATAAGTCCTATTTTATACATAAAATACTATTTAGAAATCTAAAAATATTTCATACATCATGATATTTTTTTTATAATTTTTAGACATCAAATAAATTAGATTCGTTATGACACAATAATGATGAAGAATTTACCTCATTAATAAATGATTTAAATAAATAAGATTATAATGACTAAATTATTATCCAAAAAATGTAAAATTATGATTGGATGATTTTAATTCGAATATGAGTCATCTTATCTTCGACCTTAATTATTTTTGGACCATTAGAAACCGAATATCATTATATTATAAAATAATATTTTCACACTTTCCAAAAGATCCCCTCCACTCCCTTATAAAAGGAGACCACTTCTAACCAAATAATCATAACTATCAAGCCATTTGGATCATCCAAAATCTTCCCAATTACACTCCCTACATACCTATACTCCTCCTAGAAGCCTTAACTTAGGAATAAGTAACTTAAGAAGTTTTTTGGTTTAAACCAAAGTGAGTTACCCAAATTAAAGGTAACGATTTCTCTTAAATTATTTTCTTTTATTTTGATTCTCCAACACCTAAAATCTTTTTATTTACTTTATTTTGTAACAAAAACAGTATCCTCAATATACTAGGATGTTGTTATGATAATTATTCTAACTACACTTACACACAACTCCATCTAATGGATGAAGAACATAATGTTTCTGTGGATGGAAAACTATCACCTCACGAAATGATAATTGTTCAATTACATCTTACCACCTCTCATGGTGGAAATTATGATGTAAATATATTTATATATGATATATATTATGTTTATTATTTCCTTATGCTTCTGTACATTCAAATTATATCAAGCCTTTATGGTTTCCATAGTGGGTAAATATGATAATCTCATTTGAGGAAGTGCGGACTATTGCCCCATTAAAGTGATGTGACTCGTTAATGCCTTATGTGGGATGTATAAAGGCTAGAGTTAATGATATAATATATGATATTATACTGGAATTATAATATACCTATGTATTATTATGTTTTAATTCCATTAAAAAAAGAAATAGAAATGAAAGTAGCTTTCATGCGTACGTACGACTTACCGTCTCCATGAACGGTGCATTTCATTTCTTACCTCCAAATGTTATGTACTATTATAAATACATGTATATACTGAATATATATGATATATAAGATATTTAAATCATGAATATAAATTTGGATATAATGGAAAATTGTCCACATGGAAAACATGTAAATATAAGGTGTTCATTTTTGACTCAAGTACCAAATATCGACAAAATGAACGTTATTAACTTAAATGATTGAATAATGTTTATAAAATGATAATAAGTTATATAAAAGGAATAATAAACTTGAAAAAGGTTCTTAATCAAGTATAAATTAACTTTAGTTTATTATTCAGGAGATTAAAGAACGATCGAGTCAAATCAGACGCGAGGTAAGGGACTTCGTCTCAATCTCCTTTCATTGAGGAATATTTTGTTTTTATATGCGACTTTATTTTATATTCTATATAAACACCATTGAATTTTAAAAGGGATTATTTTTCTACAAATAATTTTACTAAACGACAAAATTGATTGTTTCTTTTAACTTAAGTTGTGACAATGACCTTTTCTGCCGCCGCGAGTATTATTTGATCTTTGGCTTCCTCAACAAGCCATAATGTTTTTAAAAGAAAATAAATACCATATACTCTTTTATGTATTTTGTTATTGAAAATGGTATTGAAAATGGATTTTCTATGTCAATATATTTAAGTGATATATTGTGATTGAAATTTGGAAATGTTTTCTTTCCTTTATATTTGTTTCATGTCTTATGATTTTATAATGGTTCATGGACATTTGATGGGTGGTTACATGATAAACCAAATGATGGGTGGTTCCGTGAATACTAGGATGGGTGGTTATGTTATAACCTCCAATTCATTGGGTATGGAAGTCAGCCATATGGCTATTACATTTATTGATATGTGTGGAAGTCGACCGTATGGTTATTCCATTTAAGTATGTTTATGTCCCAAGTTACCTTTATTTGTTATGTGTTCTTTATATGGGTTTTATGGTAATATTTTTGTTAAAAAAGGGTATGTAATGATCTTTTATTCAGTGATGAGTATTTACTTCTTCAAAAAAGGTGAAAAGTATTAATTATGATAAATTATTCATGGTTTATTTGTTATTTTGAAAAACTAACAGTTTTCTTTCTTTGTGTATCCCTTATTGAGCTTTATATGCTCATCCCAAGTTTTTGAAATGTTTTTCATAGGAAATAATGTGGAATAGGGTCAAGGATGGAATCAAGAAAAATTCTTACTGTCTTAAACATGTAACTAGACATGACACTTTTTTTTAAGAGTTCATGTTTTGAAAAAAATGGATACTGGGTAGAAGTGTATACTTTTTAATCTTTTGATATGTAATAGTTATGTCATAATTCTCTAAAACTCTAAACCTGAAAAGATACTCTATGTGAATTATTCATTTAGTTCAATATTATGTAAGGTTTAAGGATGGGTCCTTATAGTTGGTATCAGAGGGAGGTTTAAACAACTTTAGGAGTTAGGGTATTGTTAAATTAATGTTCCAAAATTAATTTATGGTAATATTGAAATGATATAACATTTATAGATTACCATATTGCTTCGCCTAAGATATTTATGTATTGATAATGGTTTTTATTAGAGGAAACATTACAGTTGTGATGGGAAGGAATACAGAGGTAAATGTCCTTTCAAATTAGGATCCTGAGATGGTCAGAATCAGAATTGAATAGTTTGTTACAGTGATGGCTCAGTTGACTCAGGTGATTAATGTTGGTTGTGTTTATAGATGATATCTTGGCATATTATAAAGGTTAGGAGGATTATGAAAGTCATTTAAGGGTTGTCTTGCAAACCTTAAAAGAAAAGAAACTGTTTGGGAAATTCAGAAAGTGTGAGTTTTGGTTACAAAAAATTTAATTCCATGGTCACATTGTTTCAAAAAATGAAATAACTGTTGATCATGCTAAAATAAAGGTTGTTGAAGAATGGACAAGACCGACAAATATAACTGAGATTCGTAGTTTGGCAGGTTATTACCGAAGGTTTGTTGAAAATTTTTCATGGTTATCCAGTTCAATGACTAAGTTAACTCGAAAAGGTGTTAAGTTCATCTAGACAAAAGAATGTGATGATTGTTTTCAGGAATTGAAAAGAAGATTGGTGAATACTACAGTTTTCGCACTGCCTTACAGAAATGGTGAGTTTTTTATCTACAGTGATGCTTCATTGAAAGGACTGGGTTGTGTACTAATGAACAATGATCAGGTAATTTCTTATGCTTCACGTCAGTTGAAACCTCATGAGTTAAATTACCCTAAACATGATTTGGAATTAGATTTTAATATTTTTTCTTTAAAAATTTTGAGGAATCATTTGTATGGAGTAAAATGTGAAATATATACTGATCAAAAAAGTTTAAAGTATATATTCAATCAGAAATAATTGAACATGAGACAGAGGAGATGGCTATAATTAATCAAGGATTATGATTGCACGATCCATTACCATCCAGGAAAAGAAAATACAGTGGTCGATGCTTTGATTTGGAAAAGTAATGTCTCATTAGCCATACTACGTTTGGAACGAGATACTTTGGTTTTTGATTTGGTGAACTTTGGAATAGAATTTGTTGGTGTAGGAAATTCTTCTATTTTGTTTCAGGTGTTAGTGAGATCATCTCTATCAGACAGAATAAAGAAAGCACATAAGGAAGATAGTGAGTTGCAGAAAAAGGTAGAGTTGGTTCAGAAGGGTAAGTTACCTGAATTTAACATTGAAAATGATTGTGTTTTGAGGTTTGTAAAGATATTATGCGTGCCTTGTGATTCACAGTTGAAGAATGAGTTGTTATGTGAAGCTCATAGTTCTTCGTTTTCAGTTTATCATGGCAGTACTAAGATGTACAGAGATCTTTGGGAGTATTACTAGTGGGATGGAATGAAAACAGATATTGCTGATTTTAATGTGAAGTGTTTGACTTGTCAGTAGGTGAAAGCAGAGCGACAGTTACCAAAAGGAATGCTTCAGCCTTTTCTGGTTCCAGAATGGAAATGGGAAAATATATCCATGGACTTTGTTGAGAGATTACCAAAGACATATTGAGGTAATAATGCAATATGGGTTATAATTGATCGATTGACTAAATATGCTAATTTCCTTCTTATTAGAGATACTTTGTCTCTAGATCAATTTGCTCGGTTGTATCTTAAAGAGATAGTCAGGTTTCATGGTGTCCCCCTCTCCATTGTATCTGATCATGATCCCATGTTTACTTCTAACTTTTGGAAAGGCCTTCAGAAGTCGTTGGGTACTGAATTAAATTCTAGTACAACTTTTCACCCTCAATCAGATTGGAAATCAGAATGAACAATTTAGACATTGGAGGATATGTTACGTGCCTGCTCGATGGATTATCAGGGAAGTTGGGACCAATATATTTCTCTAGTTGAATTTTCTTATAATAACAGTTTTCATTCCAGTATACAGATGGCTCTATTTGAGGAATTATATGGAAAGCGTTGTCGGAATCCGGCTTTTTGGGATGAAGTAGGTGAAAGGAAGATTATGGGACCAGAATTGGTAGAAGAGATGGCAGAGAAAGTTCTGTAGATTTAGAAGCACATGAGAATAACTCCGAGCAGACAGAAAAGTTATGCAGATAACTGGAGGAAGGATCTTTCTTATAAGGTAGGTGATTATGTGTTTCTCAAAGTTTTTCCATGGAAAAGTGTGATGCGTTTTGGTAAGAAGGGAAAGTTGAGTCTGAGGTTCATTGGACCCTATAAAATCCTAGAGAAATTTGGATCAGTTTCATACAGAGTAGCATTACCTCCAAGTTTATCCCAGGTACACAATGTTTTTCATGTTTCGATGTTGAGAAAGTATATACCAGATCCATCTCATGTTTTGAGGCCAGAGGTAGTTCAGTTGGAAGAGAATATCTCTTATGAAGAACAACCATTCCAAATTCTTGACCACAGAGAGAAAGTGTTGCGGAATAAGGTAATTCACCAGGTAAAGGTTTTGTGAAAAAACTATATGGTTGAAGAGGCAACGTGGGAATCTGAAAATGCTCCGAGGGATAAATACCCCCACTTATTTTGATAAGTGAATAAAAATTGTGAGGATACAATTTCAAAAAGGGGGGAAGGATGTAACATCCCAAGTAAATGAAGAATAAGATATTTTCATATTTATTAATATTTTTTAATTAAATATTAATTTTACTTTAAATGGGTTTCTATGTTTGATTGCGTACCCGATACGCAACAACGAGTTTCTTTGGAATCTTACGTTGCACACTAATAATTTAATATTATTATTTTAAATAGTAGTAAACTCTTAGCCATTTTATTGGTGGTAATGAACTAAAATAACTACAATAAGACTATACATGATTTTCAAATGTATTTACTTTTATCCAATAAAAATTTAGAGGCTTAAAATGTGAATGAATCTAATTTTAAGCATAATTTACATTAAATGGCCGATTTATCAACTTTTAATGGAGAACCCTCTTTCAATAAAGTTTTGGTCACTTTAATAAATTATAATTGGCCAAATAAAATCCTTATTTAGAATGGGGACATCAAATTTTACTTTGGGTAATTGTTTGGTATTTTTCTGATAAAGTTCATTTTTAATGAATAGTGAAAAATATTGTATTTTAATTCAAAAGTGCCTTTTAATCTAAAATATTTATATGGTTAGATTATATTTTTAATTGGTTTTAAAGTGAAATTAAAATATATTTTTACTATTTAATCCAATTTTGGTCATTGGAATTAATTTCACTTTGAAATTGGATATAAACAAGTATCAATCTTCTAATAGTTATTGTTTCTTAAAAACACGCTATTTGTTTTGATAACAGGAATTAATTTTAAAATTAATTAATGCCAATTATATGTTTTGAATTTGTAAAAATAGACATCAATTTTGAATTTGGAATATCAAATAATGATTAGGCTTAATTTTTGGTATTTTTATGAAAAACTTTAATTTTTGATGAATAGTGAAACCACTTAGTGGTAGTTAAAAAAACTGACTTTTTCATTTAAATGAAAATTTACCACTTCTGTGAATTGAATTTCAAAAATCTTACATAAAAGGTAGTTATAAATAAGTAAAATGTGGTTCATTAAGATGAAAATAATTTTTTTTTTGAATAGTAACTTTTGAATTTTATTTATCGTAGTTAAAGGTAAATAGGGTAATTCAAGGTAAAAAGAATATTATAATAATTAAAAATTACCTTAAAAATTGTCCAAAACTTATTTTTTGAGTCATTAAAGACCATGGGAATCTTTGGGTCGATTGTGGGACCCAATTGAGCCACATGGGAGTGAAAATGACAATCTAGATTAATTAATTTAATGTGAAGACAAAATTGACATTAACAAAAATCTTTTAGTAATTAATTTTTATATGGTGATATATAAGTCCTATTTTCGACTAAAAATATATTTTGTAAATATAAAACTATTTCCTACATCATTATATTTTTTTTTATAATTTTTAGGCATCAAATAAATTAAATTATTTATGACACAATAATGATGCACAATTTACCTCATTAATAAATGATTTAAATAAATAAGATTATAATGATTAAATTATTCTCCAAAACATGTCCAATTATTATTGGATGATTTTATTTCGAATATGAGTCATCTTATATTCGACCTTAATGATTTTTTTACCATTATAAACAGAATACCATTATATTATAAAATAATATTTTCACACTTTCCAAAAGAGCCCCTCCACTCCCTTATAAAAGGAGACCACTTCTAACCAATTCATCACACCTCTAAATCCATTTGTATCATCCAAACTATGCTCAATTACAATTCATACATCACTATACTCCTCTTAGAAGCATTACCTTAGGCAGAAGGCACTTAATAAGTCCTTTGGTTCAAACCAAAGTGAGTTACCCAAATTAAAGGTAACAGTTTCTCTTAAATTGTTATATTTTATTTTGCTTCTCCAACCCCTAAAATATTTTTTTTCCTTTATTTTATAACAACACAAATATCCTCAGTATACTAGGACGTTTTTATGAGAAGTATTAAAACTACACTTACACACAGCTCCATCTAAAAGATGAATAACATAATGTTTCTGTGGATGGAAAACTAACGCCTCACGAAACGATGATTGTTAAATTACATCTTACCACCTGTCATGGTGAACATTATGATGGGACTGTATTTATATATGATATATATTATGTTTATGATTTCTTTATGCTTATGTACTTCCCAATTATATCAATCCTTTATGGTTTCCATAGTGGGTAAGTACGATAATCCCATTTGAGCAAGTGCGGACTACCGCCCCCTTAAAGTGATATGACTCGTTAATGCCTTTTGTGGGATGTATAAAAGATAGAGTTAATGATATTATATATGATATTATACTGTAATTATAATATAACTATTTATTATTATGTTTTAATTCTATTAAAATAAGAAATATAAATAAAATTAGCGTTCATGCGTACGTACGACTTACCATCTCCATGAACGGTGCATTTAATTTCTTACCTCCAAATGTTATGTACTATTATAAATACAAGTATATACTGAATATATATGATATATATGATATATAAATCATGAATATATATATGGATATAATGGACTATTGACCACATGGACAACATGTAAATAAAAGGTGTTCATTTTTGACTCAAGTACCAAATATCAACCAAATGAACGTTATTAACTTAAATGATTGCATAATGTTTATAACATGATAATAAGTTATATAAAAGGAATAATAAACTTGAAAAAGGTTCTTAAGCAAGTATAAATTAACTTTAGTTTATTATTCAGGATATTAAAGAACTATTGAGTCAAGTCAGACGCGAGATAAGGGACTTCGTCTCAATCTCCTTTCATTGAGGCATATTTTGTTTTAATACACGACTTTCTTTTATACGTTGTATAAACACCCTTGACTTTTCAAAGGGATTCTTTTTCTACAAATCATTTTACTAAATGACAAAAATGATTGTTTTTTTTAACGTAAGCAGTGACAATGACCTTTTCTTCCGCCATGAGTATTATTTGATCTTTGGATTCCTCAACAATCCATAATGTTTTTAAAAGAAAATAAATACCATATACTCTTTTACGTATTTTGGTATTGAAAATGGTATTGAAAATGGATTTTCTATGTCAATATAATCAAGTGATATATTGTGATTAAAATTTGGAAATGTTTTCTTTCCTTTATATTTGTTTCATGTCTTATGATTTTATATTGGTACTTGGACATTTGATGGGTGGTTACATGAGAAACCAAATGACGGGTGGTTCCGTGAATACCAGGATGGGTGGTTACGTTATAACCTCCAATGCATTGGGTATGGAAGTCGGCCGTATGGCTATTACATTTAGTGATATGTGTGGAAGTCGACCGTATGATTATTCTATTTAAGTATGTTTATGTCCCAAGTTATCTTTATATGTTATGTGTTCTTTATATGGGTTTTATGGTAATATTTTGGTTGCAAAAGGGTTAGTAATGATCTTTTATTCAGGGATGAGTATTTACTTCTTCAAAAAAGGCGAAAAGTATTACTTATGATAAAGTATTCATGGTTTATTTGTTGTTTTGAAAAACTAACAGTTTTCCTTCTTTGTGTATCCCTTACTGAGCTTTATATGCTCATCCCATGTTTTTGAAATGTTTTTCACATGATATAATGTGGAATAGGGTCAAGGATGGAATCAAGGAAAATTTTTATTGTCTTAAACATGGAACTAGACATGACTCTTTTTTTAAGAGTTCATGTTTTGTAAAAAAATGGATACTGGGTAGAAGTGTCTACTTTGTATTCTTTTGATATGTAATAGTTATGTCCTAATTCTCTAAAATTTTAGACCTGAAAAGATCATCTACGTGAATTATTCCTTTAATTAAATATTATGTAAGGTTTAAGGCTGGGTCTTTATATGGTCCCACCACATGCCCACACATTCCTTATCCTACCGTATACATAACCCACCCCTCACCCACCTGCATATTCAGATCTTAAAGGAGCAGGCATAGTCAATTGCTAAATTTTATTGTACAAACCAATAATAAATAAATTTATAAAAAATATTAGAGATATTGAAACAAGTAAACAAATAAAAAAACATGAATAAATTTTAAAAATATTATATTTTTTAATTTAATAGTTATAAATAAATTAGTTACACATATATATTAATTGAATAAAATTATAAATAATTATAAATGGTATATAATAAATATTGATATATAAAATGATTAAAAGTAAGTAACTGAACTAATAAAAGTTACAAATGGCTAATTTATGAAAAATTTTAAAAAATTTACTACATACAAAATAATTGATAAAAATGATTAATTTATATATATATATATATATATATATTAAATATTAATAAATTATATACATAAATTTTAGATATATAAAATGAATAAAATGAAATAATTAAAAACATTATTAATGAAATAATTATTAATAAGAATGAATATTTATAAAGGATATATATATATATAATTATAAATTTAAGATAATAATATATAGTATATAATAAATATAAATACAGAATAATAATCAATGTAGTAATTATAAAATTATTAATTTATTATACTTCTTGAATTGTTTTTATACATAATTATTTATTAATATATTTAATATAGAAATATATTCATATATACTTTTATATATTGGTATAAAAATATATATGTAATATTTCTTAATATATTATTTATATAATCCAAAAAATTTATTCTTATATTAAATAAGATCTATATTTATTAAAAAATGGTTTACAATTTAAAAATAAATTTAATTAAAAATACTGACTAAAATTTATCATATATGAACCGTGTGATACATTAACACGGAGACACATAAATATTTATATTAATGGACATTAATTGAATGTAATTAGATTTTGGAATTTCTCATATATTAAATGTGGGTTATATTGATTTCATGCATACAAATACGTAATTAATGCATTTTTATAAAATACGCACACACATAAATATTTATGCAATTAATGAAATATTATATAGAAACAAATACACACACTATTTATGTTATTTATTCCAAATTTAGTTTTCATTTTAAAATATAATTTAGAAATATTATCCATTTAATAAATTAAACATTTAGATGGTATATTTAATTTATTTAATTTTAATATCCTTATAGTTATGAAATATTTATTTATTTTTAATATTTTTTTTGGATTTTAATAATTTTCCAGTATATAATTATATATATATATAATTACTATTTTGTAATATTTTCAACATGTTTTCATATTTATTTGAATATATATATCCACATTTTTTCGTAAATTATATTTTATTAATAAAACATATCCAATTTTTCAATAATATTACCATCTACACATTTTTTATTTTTTAATTTCACTCATTTTTAACCTGATTACCTTTATGATTATATATTAATTAATAATTTTAAAATATATATGTAAATAAATATTTATAAATAAATATTTCAATAAATCCATATTTACTATGTTTTCAAATTTATATATTTATAATCATAAATAAATATTATTTTTAAAACATTATGTATATAATTATATATATATTAAAATAATTATTAAATTAAAATAAATTTATTTAAACTATGAATATATATACTATATTTATATTTATAATATATATATATATATATATATATTTATTAAATATATATATTGATATAAATATATTTATTGATATAAATATATTTATTGATAAACATATTTCCAATTAAAATTAAATAAAGATTATTTTATTTGAAATTTTTTTTCTCAAATTATAAATAAATAATTTAAATTTTAAATAATTATAAAATTATAATAAGTATATTTAATGTATACATATATATATATAATTATTTTAATATTTATAATGACATAAATACATGTATATTTATATATATTTTTAAAAATATTTTTGTAATTATAATTATAAACACTTTATCAGTATTTATATTTTAACACTGATTATGATCCCTTTTATCCATGCTTCTTTAATGATGAAAGATATATACCTTTTATCAGCACTAAAGAAGTGGTGATTAAAGAAAAAATTATCAGGGTGAATTGTTTAGCACTGATAATGATTGATTTTATCAATGTTGTTTTAGAGATGATAAATCTCTACATTTATCAACACTTATTAATTTATCACTAAAAAAGTTATATTCATTAGTTGTTTTGTAAGAAATGATAAACCCATCATTTATTTATTTAAAAGAACACTAACAAAACTAATTTCACTCATGGTTCTCTAGCTTTTACGGAAGTCCATTGTTGTCGGTGATCCTCATCAACTTTCTATTAGACGAATCAAGCACCAAATCAAAAGTATTTTATTTTATTATCCCCCTATTTCATTGCATGCTTGTTTAGGTTCTGTGTTTTTCATCATTTTGGTGCTATCTAAGCTTGGTTGTGTCATGGGTTACATGTTTACGATATCAAGTTCTTCACTTTTGTCTCTTATTTATTTCATAGGTTCAACGAGCCCTATGAAATTCGTTTGGGTTCCTTCATTAGTCCATCTTCAACACCCGATATTATAGTATGAAATTTATAAAATGGTGTAGGTATTTTTTACTAATAAGAATCATTAATTTCTCTCTTTTGAATTGGAGGAACACTTCAGTACGATATTTGGTGATGTAAGATACTAGCACTATCTGGATTTTTATTTTTCTCTTTTTCCTATTTATTTATATTCAAACATTTATTTATTTGTAATATAAAAAATACATTTTAAAAAATGATACACCAGTTGGAGATAATTTCAAGGTATCTAGGAAATTTTAGTGAAAAGGGTACTATGTTTTACAATTTTGGGGTGGCGATGTTCTTATTAATATTAGGCCTGTAATTTTTTGTCTTCATTTTCTTTTTTATGTCTTAGTGTATCATGTTGTGAAAACTGTACATTACTGATATCCAAAATTTTAATCATTTTCTTTATTGATCTATGGTTTAACCTATATAGTCAATCTCTATTCATTTTTTTGTTCTATTCTTGATGTATACGCTTGATTAGTCTAGTCTGTCTATATTTTGGTTGATTTGGTTTCTTTTTTGTTATTACATTCTAACTTGGGAATATTCTTTGTTTATTAGGGATCTTTCTTTTCTGTTTATATCTATAGTGGTTCCCAATAAACATTAATTTTTTTCCCTAAAAATAAAAAAAATTCATTTTGATTTAACAACTGTGTTACAATATATAAAATAATAGAGAAATTAAATATCAATCCAATTGAGTCATATTCCTTACTTTTAAAATAATCATATCTTAATCCACAATAAGAATATGTTGTGGTGTATGTATCAAATAAATTTCACTAATTTCAATTGAAAAAGGTAAGAAACATGGAATAAGAAATATATAATTCATCCTTTTGTTAATATTTTTAATGTATTAAATATGTCATTAGATATAACCAATGGTTAGTCCTAACAACCCAATGAAGGCATCAAGTTTGACTTAAATACTAATTAAGATGTTATAAAATAAAAAATGGAATATTCTCATTGGAATCAAATTTTAAAACTTGAAACCAAATTTTGTAATAATTTTTGTAAGGTAAAGAGTTCATATAATGTTATGTTGAACATGTGTAACTAATATTTGAGGAAAATAGAAGTTTTAAAATTTTTATCAACATAACATTCAGATAACATGTCCTATTAGTAATTTAGAATTACGATTTAGTAAATATTTTTATATAATGAAGATTCCTATGTAATCAGTTTCATGAAATCAAAATTTTTATTTTAGGTATTTTTTTAAAACCAAACCCATAAATATTTCTTTAAAAATAGACACATTAAGTTCATAATTTTTTTTGGTTTTGTTTTTTTTAAAATGTTGATGATAATTAATCTGTTATCATAAAAAATCATTCCATCCCACTTAATCAACATATAAATTATCTCATCATGATTTAATCACTAAATCATATTTATGTTTTGTTCATTAACATATAATTCATATAGGGTATAACGAAAGGAAATAATTTTCTTGATAATAAAAGATAATGTATAAAATGTAATACATAACTATGTATATTCAAAACATTTAAACTCATGAATTTACACTAAATTTATGATTAAACAAAGTACACAAGATATTAGAACATTAATATGTATTAAATATAAATTTCCTTTCTTGAAAAAAGGGCCAAGACATGTGAATATTCTAGTTACTTTATCACAAGAATTTGAGGTAACATACCCAGACATATGATATATACATAACATTAGAGATCATAATATTATTTGAATGTTATATAATTTATAATCATGAACTTATATAAATAAATAAATGAAAATAATTAAGTAAAAATATTATTAACATTAATTTTATAGAATAAATAATTTTTAAACAAGTACAAATGTTTAACAAACATTACAAAATAATCTATGAATAAATATATAATTTGGAAAATACACATTATATGTTTTGAGTCTCACAACACCCAACCTAATAATAAAACGTTATTATGTCCTTCACTAGATAATATTTCCATGAAATTTCTCAGAATAATAGCTCATTGTATTTTAGAAAATAGTTTTCAATGTCATGATTATTTTTAAAAACATATTTATGTTGAATATTTAATGAATGACGTGGAATGTGAAATAATTGATTTTTGTCTTCTTGGGTGATATTTTATGGAACTAGTTTTTGATAAAAAAATTGTAACTTGATTGTATTGTGAAAAAATCCAATGTGAACCTTGGTATTTAGGTGATTAGTCCATTAGAATAATTTTTTCATGTTTATATCTACTTAATAATGTAATATATAATTATAACACTAATTAAACATTTATGAGGTAGGTAGACACTCGTAGTGGTAGAATCTGACTCCCTTGGCTTGTAGCCCTATATTAATGCCTATTCTAGGTAGCAATGATCATTAAGAGTGTTAATATCCTTGATACCTAAAAAATATCACCTACTAAATAATTTACCAGGGTGATAAAATTTAAATTGTTAATTTAAATTTGTCAGCGAACAATTTTTTTATTCATTCATTCTTTATAAAATGTTTATGAAATGTTCAATAATCATGCTTTTCATTAGAATGGGGGGTGTGGTTCATAGAATTTTAATGATCATACCTATTTTGAATTTTATTTTTTAAAAATTAAACCCAGTTTTAAATGTTTATGAGGGTTTTTAAAGGAAAAAATATAATTTCCCTTAAAATGAACTAAAATGAATTCTGTGTTTTGAAACTCATGAAGTGATTTCAATGGTAAAATTTAATGTTTTAATCATTATAATGTCTACATCATTCCATGTAAATGGTTTTAAAATCTTAACTTATTATTTATTTTTTTTAAATATGATTTTAATTTTTTTTACTTTATGCTAAAAGTTTTTATATAAAAGATGTTTCCCTACCCATTAATGTTTTGAGATAAAATTGGTCTATTTTCATGTTGAATATTAAAAAAATAGATTTCAAGAAGGTTTTTAAATATGAAAAATGTTCAATGAGAAATATTTTATTTCAACACTGATGATTTTTATAATATCATATCTATTACAAATCATCATTTAATTTAATAAATTCATTGGTAAAGTATCAAATTAAATCATTTTTTGAATAATATATATATATATAATTAATATAGATGACTTTATAAATACAAATATTCTTATATTTTTAAATATATATAGATTTATTGTTATATAAATTTTAATAATGATGTTTCAAATTTTATACACAAAATTTATTAATGATATCATTTCACTATAATATGGTATATTGTGCTCTTTTTTAGTTTAGTGTTGTGTGTGATAAAATCTTCCGAAAAATGGGTTTCTTCAAATGAATGTATATACATAAATTTCATGATGTTATAAGGATATATTTACTACATCGTATATATATTTATATGATGAATATCTCCTAATAAAATGATGTTTTATTCGTTTTATACCAACTAGGATCATCTCTATCATTTCTGAAATAAGTGGTACTTAGAGACCAGGCATTCGTTTCCACTAAGAGATCATATTGTAGCAATGGTGAAAGAATTATTCTATTCAAGGGATGATAGTTCATGTATACTCGATTTAAGTTGATCATGTAGGTAAACACATTGGGAATATAGAAAGGGGTATAAAAGAGTGTATGCACTGTGAACATTTATTGTATAATAATTTCATCTATCAAAACTTTTTTTTGCCTAAGAAATTTTTTATCTTTATAGAAAAAATGTTAAATTTTATCAGTTTATCAAACAAATACCAAACTAAGAAAATTTTTATTTAAGTGGAAAAATTTCATCCTCATCTGTTTTATATCATGAATTGTTATTATTGGATTTTTTTTGAGACTCACCTCAACCCCTTTTGAACATTAAACTATGTTTCTTAAACTACTCTAAGGAGTAGGCATCCCATACAACATAACCAAGATCATTTTGGATGAATCCATAGGATAAAACCTAATAATGTGTTGTAATTATTATATTAAATTAAATCATCCATTTACCTAAAGGAATACATAAATTATTTGAAACAATCAAATTTTGGGTTTCCCTTATTATAATTATATATAACATTCACTTTTGATCATCAATATATTATGTGTATTTATTTAATTTTTGTACACATTGAATATTTTGTGAAGCTAATATGATTGATATCAATTGATAGTCATATGAAAAACTATTATGAAGATGGAGATAAAGAGTTCATAATGTGTACAACCAAGCATTCATATGACACTTCTCAATTCCTTTGTTAGTGTGGACGTTGATGTTATTCAATGAAAACTAATTTTTGTTGATTTAGAAGAACATTTGTTTGTTCATGGAATATACTAGAGCTATAAATTTTGGACTAATCATTGTGATAAAATAAATTTGAAAACTTTTTGTGATGATACTGCGGTATGGGAATCATTTAATGATTATGGAGATCATATAGAAAAATGACAATGGAAATTGAATATGATCTTCATGATTGTGCAACATTGAATAAAAAGTTAAATAGTTGTGATAAGAGACCATTGTACACTGGTTGTATTAAATACACATCATTTTTATCTATATTAATGTTATATAACATGACTAACTGACTGATTTTTTTTATTATATCATAAACCCCTTTTAAGGATAAAGGGGAACCTAACAGGACTTCAAGGAAGCAAGACATAAAACTGTGCCTCAAAGGACCAAAATCCATAAAACCAAATCAAAACAATAAGGGCATCCCCTCCCAGCATAAAAAAAACGTTCCAGCTTCCAACTTCTCATCACTACTTGGCTAGCTGTTCCATGCAAAGATGCACGGGCCTGGTACCGATGGCAAAGGCCATACCCTCTCAAACGTCCGATTCCAAATAACCATGATCAGATGAAAAATCAGCTCTAAACCTCATCTGGAACAACCCCTAAAGCAGAAAAGGAAGAATAGACCCTTGGACCTCTGACCGCACAGCAGAACTCATCACCCAAATAGAAACAATCAGACTTGCACAACAGATTCACCTCAAGAACACAACAGATTCACCTCAAGAACACGAAACCCATCATCAATGCACAAAAAACCTTCACGAGCCATCAAAGTACCAATCTCAACACCATCCGAGCATAAACCATCATTCAACACCATTCGAGAAAATCACGCACATCATCAAACAAGAAACCAGTAAAAATTTCACGGAAGACATCCAGTACCTCCTGTCACGACCCGTCCTTGGGGCTCGTGCCGTGACTACCCCAAGCCCGCCTTCCATAGGCCAGGGGCTGGCGACTAGCACCAAGGCGTAAATCCCGGAAATAGGGAAGGCATTGAATTTGAAAAGTAAATAGCACCACAAAGTAAAAAAGTGGAAAAGTAAACACTAAGTAAAAACTGTAACAAGATGTGCTGAAAATAAAGGGGCCGGAAATACAAGCCCAACTGTAAAGTACAACTGAAAGGGGAAAACATCAACAGAAAGGAAAAGCCGCAGCGTCGAGCCGTCCTCTGGAAGTCCCACCTGAAGGGTGGGTACAGATAGCCTCCACTGCTCCTCGGGTCCACCTGACCGCTCCGAGTACGTCCCGCCTAGTGGTCCACCTCCAGGTACCATCCTACTTCGCACGCCTCCACCACGATCAGCGCTGTCCGTCATCTGCAACCAACCCAACGTAGTGCGGGCAAAGCCCATGCAGGGGTGAGTATAAGCTACTCAGTAGGGACCCCGAGACCCCCCGAAGGTCTCCCGAAATCCACCAAGGATAATCCACAAAGGAAAGATACAATCAAGAAGTAACAACCGACACTGCTTAAGTATATGCCCATGCATATACCTAAGTCATCAATTCCCGTTCGGCTCCAACATCCGAGCCCAAGCACAACCCAGTCCACACAGGAAAGCAAACGTATACCCACACAGGATAGCACAACACAATCCCCAAAGGAGAGTAAACAGTAATCCACATTGGATAGCTCAACACAATCCACAAAGGAGAGTAAACAGTAAATCCACACAGGATAGCTCAACACAATCCACAAAGGAGAGTAACACAGGATTCAGCTCACACAGGTATACTTCTTAGGATGATGATAAAGATGATCACTGATCCATCTAAGTTGTCGGACCCATAAAGGATCGATAGGTACTAACCCCCGCAAAGACCCACATAGGACCGGGCCCACACAGGACCTGTAGGCGCTGGCTCACACAGAACCGCTGAGTGCTGACCCACACAGGATCAGACCCACACAGGATCGGGCCCACACAGGACCTGTAGCACTGATCCACGTAGGATCGCTGAGTGTAGTAGTCGTCGCAGTCCACTGAGGATCTCTGCACTGTCGTCGTCGCAGTCCACTGAGGATCTCTGCACAGTCGTCGTCGCAGTCCACTGAGGATCTCGGCATGGTCGTCGCTGTCGAAGTAGCAGTCGCAGCCAGCTCTAGGGTTCCCGCACACAGCAAGCTCATTCGGGAGGGTCCACTCCACGAGCCGAGAGGCTGATACATCAACTGACACAAAGTCCGAAGTTGATGTATCCAAAAGTTCTGTATCGTCAACAGGAACTCAACGTCGCAGATGACGCGTCAATCGGACGCCCGGTCTAAGAGTTATTGGCTTTTTCGTCCCAGGGGCCCGGTTGGTTTTTAAGGCAAAACTAACCCGACCATACTCCACCTACATCCAAACCTTAGGCGGAGTATGCCAAAAGATCCGACTCACTTAGTGGAATCCACCAAAGCTGACAGCACGTCAATCGGACGTCCGTAGCTCAAGATATGAGCGTTTCCGCTCCGAGGGCCCGGTTGGTTTCGTGTACGAACCAACCCGGCTGAATCCAAAGTATTCCTAAACCTTGAGTGCAATATACTAAAACGCCCGCCTCGATCCAAGGATCGCGTTGCCGCTGACGGCGCATCGTTCGGAGGCCCGTAGCTCAAGTTACGGGCATTTGACCGAAACCGGTCCGAAGATGGGGGGTCCGGGCCCGGGCCGACCCCCTTGGGTCGGCAGAACCGGGTCGACCCGAACCGGGTCGACCCGACCCGGTTCGACCCGGTCCGGGCGCGGCCAGGCCGGTCGGACCGGCCTGGCTCGACTCGGCCGAGCGGCCGAGTGCCGCGAGGCGCCGCCCCCGCGGTTTGGAGAAGCCGCAGCCCCGCGTTGGGGCCACGCTGGAGCAACGGACGCGGCTGTTGCCGCCTCCCGTGCGGGCGAGCCGGACCCGCGCGGCCGTAGGTTCGTTGGCCACCGCCGCCATGGATAAAGCCGCGACGGCTCTGTCCGGCGGCGCGCCGGGGCGCCGCCGCGCCGCCGGCCGCTTCCGCGGGCCACCGGAGTTGTTCCGGTGGTCCGTTTTCCTTCCCGTCTGCGCCGTTGTTCCTCCCAGGTTCCGTTCTTCACTGCGGGATCAACAAACTGCCCTTGCGTCATGTTTTGTTGTCTCCCGTCAAATCCTCACAACCACAAAGAACGGCGGAGGGTTGTCAGGCCGTGTTCGTTTGGCCCGCACCCTCCGCGTTAGTTAACAACAACGGGAGAAAATAATTCAACACATGATACAACAATTTTAATAAATTTAAATTGTTCATTTGCATCCGGTTCATTAATATTAAAGAAACGTTCACGGGAATAAGGGCATTTCCAAAACAAAAATCCCCACCTCGTCAAGTCGTCGCTCGCGGGTTCTTCGCAGAATTGGGGATCGTTGCGTCGTCGCGATATCCGGTGTCGCGTCGTCACGGAAGGGCGTCGCGTCGACGAACTCCAAAGTTCAAGAACAAAAAGATTTAATTAAAAATTAAATCCATCTTGAGTTAAAAATCCACAAAGTAATTTTTAAGAATCGCAAACACTCACCACAATGGATGATCGAAGGTTCTTGTTGCTGATTAAGGAACGTCGCCGAAGAACGTCGCGGGAGAGGAAACGTCGGCGTCGCGGCACACGGCGTCACATCGTAGATTTCTGCGGGTTCGACATTCTTCGTCGGAGGCCGGCGTTCTTCACGTTCTTTGCGTTCTTCGCGAAGGAGGATGAAGGCTCAAGAATTCCGTCAAGCCTCTCAACGTGTAATCCTCCAAATTCCGTGGTGGTCTTATTTTATTATTACGCCAAAAAATGATAAAGGTAAGTAAAAACCCATCAATTCATTGAATTAATTCAACGAAAGAAACTTCCCATTTAATTCACGAATAAAACCGCCCAATTAAATTGTGCGTTAAGAATTTAAGAAAACGCGTCAGTTGACTTTCATAATGATGGGTTTTCGCGGGTGCGTTACTTAGCAGAAAGAAACGGTGGGGCTGGTGCGGGCCCCACCTCACAAATATCCTACCAAGAGGGTAGGATATTTCTGGATAATATCCTATCCGTTTCTACTCAGTTTAAGTGGCTTTCAAGTGGCTTAAGTGAAAGAAAATAAAGTTTGTCGAACAATTTATTTTATTTCTTAACTTTAAGCCCAAAAATTAAAAACCACACCCGAGCAAACGCAACTCCGGAAGAGGCGTTTCTAAGAAAAAACCGGCGCTGCAATTTCATCGGTACCCTCAGAATTTGATTCCGGGCACCGGTTCAAAAGTTATAAAAACCCGCTCGTCCGTTCATTGAACGTACCCAATCCAAACTTTGGAAAATGATTCCGGGCACACCGAGCCTCGGAATTAGGTGCCGTCAGAAACTGCACTCTTGTAAAATTCCAAAGAAAATTAAGAAAAAAATTTCCTTGAAATTTACGGGGCTTTACATTACTCCCACCTCAGGAATTTACGTCCCTGTAAAGATACATCATAAACTAGGGAAACAAATGTGGGTACTGAGCACGCATCTGAGCCTCCCGCTCCCATGTGCTCTCCTGGAGGTTCCCGTGCTGCCATATGATGCGCACAAGAGGAATCTATCGCCCACGAAGGACCCACTCCTGTCGATCCTCGACCTCCACTGGGAACTCTGCACAAGTCGCCCCATCATCCACATCTAGCTCCCAATGGTCAATGATGTGTGTCGGGTCGTGCATGTATCTCCTCAGCTGAGATACGTGGAAGACGTCGTGCACCCGGTGCAACTGAGGTGGTAGAGCCAGGAGATAAGCCACCTCTCCAATCCTGCTGAGGACCCGGAAGGGTCCGATGAAGTGTGGAGACAACTTACCGCCTCGGCCAAATCTCTGCAAACCACGTCGAGGTGAGACACGTAAGAAAATGTGGTTGCCATCCTCGAACTCTAGTGGCCTCCGCCTCCTGTCAGCATAAGACTTCTGCTGGCTCTGAGCTATTCTCATCTGCTCCTGGATGACCTGGACCTTCTCTGTCATAGCCCGGACCATCTCTGGTCCCACAAGTGCTGACTCCCCAGGGTCTGTCTAGCACAAAGGATATCTGGAAGGTCTGCCGTACAACGTCTCGTATGGTGCCATCCCGATGGTGGAGTGGTAGCTGTTGTTGTACGCAAACTACACCAAGGGTAGGTGGTCCTCCCAGCTGTGACCCAAGGTCAAGGACACATGAGAGGAGCATGTCCTTGAGAGTATGAATGGTACCCTCCGTCTGACCATCCGTTTGAGGGTGAAAGGCGGTGCTCAGATGTAGCCGCGTCCCGAACGCCTCCTACAACCCCTTCCAAAGCCGGGAAGTAAAATGAGCGTCCTGATCGGAGACGATAGATGATGGCACACCGTGAAGCCATACAATCTCCTGAACGTAGAGATGCCCCAAGCTCTCCACTGAGCCCTGCTCTCATATGGGTAAGAAGTGTGCCGACTTGGTGAGTCGGTCAACAATCACCCAAATAGAGCCGTGACCTCTGGAAGTGCGTGGAAGTCCAGTCACGAAGTCCATAGATATCCCATCCCACTTCCACTCCGGGACCTCCAACGGCTGTACCAAGCCTGCTGGTACCTGATGCTCTTCCTTCACCTGCCGGCAGGTGAGGCACCGTGAAACGAACTCTGCCACAGCCTTCTTCATGCCTGGACGCCAATGCTGTCGTCTGAGATACTGGTACATATTCTCCACTCCAGGATGTACCGCCAAAGGAGAAGTGTGAAACTCTCTCAGCACCTCCTCTCGTAAAGCGACTGGTACCAAGGTACGTCCTCTGAATAGGATGTCGTGCTCTGCTCCAAAGGAGAAGCCATCAGGTGCCTGTCCCGAGGATATCTCTGCACACCGCGTCCCACAGTCAGCATCCTCACGCTGTGCCTCTCTGACCCGCTGCAGTAGTGGAGGAGTGACTGTGAGAGACTGAAGGAAGGCTGCTCCATCCCTATCCACAAAGAATATCTGTAAAGCAGCTAGCTGCTCTGTCGCCTCCTCAAGTAGCTGGATGCCCGTCCTCCTACTGAGGGCATCGACTACCACGTTCCCCTTCCCAGGAGTATAGACTATCTCAAAGTCATAGTCCTGTAGGAACTCGATCCATCGGCACTGTCTCAGGTTCAGGTCCTTTTGCAAGAAGATGTACCTGAGACTCTGGTGGTCAGAAAAGACTGTAAAGCGCTCGCCCATCAGATAGTGCCACCATGTCTTCAGAGCGAAGACCACTACTGCTAACTCCAGGTCATGGGTAGCGTAGTTCTGCTCATGCGGCCTCAACTGACGTGATTCATAGGCAATCACGGCCCTCTCCTGCATCAGGACACACCCGAGTCCGGTCCCTGATGCATCACAGTAGACTACGTATCCAACTCCCTCCTTAGGCAACCTCAAGATAGGTGCACTGGTCAATCTCTGCCTCAGCTCCTGGAAGCTCTGCTGACATCTGTCTGACCACAAAAAGGGTTTCCCCTTCTTCGTCAAAGCTGAGAGTGGTGCCGTAACTCTGGAGAAGTCCGGAACAAATCTTCGATAGTACCCAGCTAGTCCCAAGAAACTCCGCACCTCCGTCACACTACTGGGTGGCTCCCAAGCTAGCACTACCTCGATCTTCATGGGATCCACTGCAACTCCCGCCTCAGAAATGACATGCCCCAAGAATTGGTCCTCACATAACCAGAACTGGCACTTCGAGAGCTTTCCATAAATATGGTTCTCTCAGAGTGTGTCCAGAACAACCCGCAAGTGGTAGGCATGCTCCTCCTCCGTGGTCGAGTAAACCAAAATGTCGTTGATGAAGACCACGACAAATCGATCGAGGTATGACTAGAAGATCCTGTTCATGAGGCTCATGAACACTGATGGAGCATTGGTTATACCGAAAGGCATAACCAAGAACTCATAGTGGCCATACCGACACCTGAAGGTCGTCTTCTGCACGCCCTCGTCTCGAACTCTGAGCTGATGATAGCCTGACCTGAGGTCTATCTTCGAGAAACACCGTGCTCCCTTGAGCTGATCGAAGAGGTCATCAATCCTTGGTAGCGGATACTTGTTCCTCACTGTCACCTAGTTCAGGTGACGATAGTCGACACACAGTCGCAAGCTCCCGTCCTCCTTCTTGGAGAACAAAATTGGGGAAGCCCAGGGTGAAACACTGGGTCAGATGAACCCCTTGCCCTGCAAGTCCTCCAACTGTACCCGCATCTCTCGAAGCTCAGCAGGGGCCATCCGATACGCTAGAGTGGATATCAGGGATGTCCCAGGGTACAGATCAATATAAAAGTCTACCTCTCTACGAGGAGGTAGCCCTGGAACGTCGTCGGGGAAGACGTCCACATACTGATCCACCACTGCAGGAAAACTAGGACTCCACACGTCAACTGCTCCAAGGATGAGGCTAGCCAACTGATGAGTGATGGGCTGCCCTCTCCTCTGCGTGAGTCCATCCTGTGCTGCAAAGGCTCCCTTCTTGCCGGTGAAGGTGAACCTGCTCCCGTCGGTGCGCACACATCACAACTTGCGCCTAATGCAGTCAATCTGTGCATGGACCATAGATAACCAATCCATGCCCAAGATGAAGTCGTAAGTCCTCGACGCCGCTACAAGAAGATCCCAGCCGAAGATCTCGCCTCCTAGAGTAAGCTCACACTGCCGGCACCAGTGCGTAATTGTTGAGTCTGCTCTCGTAGGGGTCTCTAGCCGTAAGGATTGAGCCAACGGCTCTGTCGGAATCTCCGAGCTCTGAACAAGGGCAGTGGCTATGAAAGAGTGACTCGCTCCTGTGTCTATAAGAACTGCAGAAAGGGTGGAATAGACACAGATCGTACCTCGAATCATCTCTGGCGCACCGTGGTCTTAGGCCTTCGCTGCCTGGAGCTGTGCCCGTCTCTGCTCTCCAGCTCCCTATGGTCGGGGCGGACCTCCTGGTGGTGGTGGTGGCAGAGCCTCAAAGCGTTTCCCACCACCTGATGCTCGGCCAGCTCCTCTGCCTCGTCCACCTCCTCCATGCAGACCGCCACGATCGACCCTCTACCTCTGCCTGAGTGGCCCCTCCACCGTCTGCTGCTCCACGGTACGGCGGGTCGGGCAGTCACGAGCCATGTGGCCCTACCCGCCGTAGGCGTAGCACTGCCTGCCTCTCGGAAGACTGGCTTCGCGCTGTGTGCCCCGCATTGCTGATCTAGTGTCCTGAGGTCATCTACGAGAGGGTCTGGTCTGCCTAGAACCCTGAGTCATCTGTCGGCTACCTGCTGCCGAAGACTCCGCTACCTGCCGCCCTGCGGTAGGTCTCGTTGTGGACTCTTCCAGAAAGCTCTCGATCAGAAGGGCTCGCTCTAGCAATCCTGCCTGGGTCGGGATGCTGAGGGAGATCAACAATGCCCTGATCTCGTGTCTCAATCCCTGCTCAAAGGTCCGGGCCCAGAAGAAGGGGTCCCATACCATGTCGGTCGAGTAGCGAGAAAGATCGGTGAACCTCGCCACGTACTGGGCGACCGTCAAGCTGCCTTGCCGCAGCTGAAGAAGCTCCTGAATGCGCACCGTACGGAGGGTGTATGGGACGAACTCTGAGTGGAAGAGGCTCTCGAATTCCGTCCAGATGAGAGAGGCCTCATCGTGCACCTGGAACATCAGGATCCACCATCGTCCTGTTGCTGCGTGCAGTAGGCTCGCCGCGAGGATCACCATGAGGTCTGCTGGTGTCCTCACTAGCCTGAAAACTCGAACGACCGCCTCCAGCCAATCCTCGGCCGCCTGGGGGTCCGTCTCCCCACGAAACCTGGGTGGTCGCTGGCGCTGGAACTCGTGTAGAGCTCCGAGGTGACGTGCATCATCATCAGTCGGTGCTGGAAGCATCGAGGGCTCGGTGGGTAGAGGTACCGTCGGTGCCTCTGCTGTCAACGGGCCCTGTACTGAGGCCTCGTCGCTCGGCGGGATGTCGTCGTGCTCTACTATTGGAACCCTAGCTGGCTGCTGTCGTCGGGCCATCCTGAAAAGGAAACAAGTGCGCCATTGTCAGAACAACATACCTGGTGAGCTGACACAAGTAATCATGAAGAAAACTTGAAACACACATGCAATCAATGTTTTCGTGTATTAAGTCGGAAATCAGAAGTCAGGGTCCTGGTGTACGGATACGTCGGCCGCCGCACCAACACTGGACTCCCTGGACTGATAACAACACTCAATACGCTAAACACCATTGCTTCACATAGAAGAAAGATCAGAGTCTACGGTAGAACCGACCACCTCTGATACCAATTTGTCACGACCCGTCCTCGGGGCCCGTGCCGTGACTACCCCAAGCCCGCCTTCCATAGGCCAGGGGCTGGCGACTAGCACCAAGGCATAAATCCCGGAAAGAGGGAAGGCATTGCCTTTGAAAAGTAAACAAGCACCACAGAGTAAGCAAGCGGAAAATTAAACACTAAGTAAAAACTGTAACAAGCTGTGCTGAAAGTAAAGGGGCCGGAAATACAAGCCCAATTGTAAAGTACAACTGAAAGGGGAAAACAACAACTGAAAGGAAAAGCCGCAGTGTCGAGCCGTCCTCTGGAAGCCCCACCTGAAGGGTGGGTACAGATAGCCTCCACTGCTCCTCGGGTCCACCTGACCGCTCCGAGTACGTCCCGCCCAGTGGTCCACCTCCAGGTACCGTCTTGCTCCGCACGCCTTCACCACGATCAACGCTGTCCATCGTCTGCAACCAACACAACATAGTGCGGGAAAAGCCCGTGCAGGGGTGAGTATAAGCTACTCAGTAGGGACCCCGAGACCCCCGAAGGTCTCTCGAAATCCACCAAGGATAATCCACAGAGGAAAGATACAATCACGAAGTAACAACCGACACTGCTTAGGTATATGCCCATACATATACCTAAGTCATCAATTCCCGTTCGGCTCCAACATCCGAGCCCAAGCACAACCCAATCCACACAAGAAAGCAAACGTATACCCACACTGGATAGCACAACACAATCCACAAAGGAGAGTAAACAGTAATCCACATAGGATAGCTCAACACAATCCACAAAGGAGAGTAAACAGTAAATCCACACAGGATAGCTCAACACAATCCACAAAGGAGAGTAACACATGATTCATCTCACACAGGTATACTTCTTCGGATGACGATAAAGATGATCACTGATCCATCTAAGTCATCGGACCCACAAAGGATCGATAGGTACTAACCCCCGCAAAGACCCACACAGGATCGGGCCCACACAGGACTGTAGGCGATGGCTCACACAGAACCTCTGAGTGCTGACCCACACAGGATCGGACCCACACATGATCGGGCCCACACAGGACCTATAGCACCGATCCACATAGGATCGCTGAGTGCAGTAGTCGTCGCAGTCCACTGAGGATATCTGCACTGTCGTCGTTGCAGTCCACTGAGGATCTCTGCACAGTCGTTGTCGCAGTCCACTGAGGATCTCTGCACGGTCGTCGCTGTCGAAGTAGCAGTCGCAGCTAGCTCTAGGGTTCCTGCACACAGCAAGCTCGTTCGGGAGGGTCCGCTCCACGAGCCGAGAGGTTGATACATCAACTGACACAATGTCCGAAGTTGATGTATCCAAAAGTTCCGTATCATCAACAGGAACTCAACGTCGCAGACGGCGCGTCAATCGGACGCCCGGTCTGAGAGTTATTGACCTTTTCGTCCTAGGGGCCCGGTTGATTTTTAAGGAAAAACCAACCCGACCATACTCCACCTGCATCCAAACCTCATGCGGAGTATTCCAAAAGATCCATCTCACTTAGAGGAATCCACCAATGCTGACGGCACATCAATCGGACGTCCGTAGCTCAAGATATGAGCGTTTCCGTTCCGAGGGCCCGGTTGGTTTCGTGTACTAACCAACCCGGCCGAACCCAAAGTATTCCGAATCCTTGATTTCAATATACCGAAACGACCGTCTCGATCCAAGGATCACGTTGCTACTGACGACGTGTCGTTCTGAGGCCCGTAGCTCATGTTACGGGCATTTGACCGAAAATGGTCCGAAGACGGGGGGGTCCGGGCCCGGGCCGACCCGGCCCGACCCCCCCTGGGTCGGCAGAACCGGGTCAACCCGACTTGGTCCGACCCGGTCAGGGTGTGGCCTGGTAGGTCGGACCGGCCTGGCTCGGCTCGGCCGAGCGGCTGAGTGCCGCGGGGCGCCGCCCCCGCGGTTTGGAGAAGCCGCGACCCCGCGTTGGGGCCGCGCTGGAGCAACGGACACGGCTGTCGCCGCGTCCCGTGCGGGCGAGCCGGACCCGCGCGGCCGCGGGTCCGTTGTCCATCGCCGCCACGGCTGAAGCCGCGGCGGCTCTGTCTGGCGGCGCACCGGGGCGCCGCCGCCTTCGGCTGCAGGCGCCGCCGCGTCGGCGACCCGCACCGCCGGCCGCTTCTGCGGGCCACCGGAGTTGCTCCGGTGGTACGTTTTCCTTCCCGTCTGGGCCATTGTTCCTCCCAGGTTCCGTTCTTCACTGCGGGATCAACAAACTGCCCTTGCGTCACGTTTTGTTTTCGCCCACCAAATCCTCACAACCACGAAGAACGATGGAGGGTTATCGGGCCGTGTTCGTTTGGCCCGCACCCTCCGCGTTAGTTAACAACAACGGGAGAAAATAATTCAACACATGATACAACAATTTTAATAAATTAAAATTGTTCATTTGCATCTGGTTCATTAATATTAAAGAAACGTTCACGGGAATAAGGGCATTTCCAAAACAAAAATCCATACCTCATCAAGTCGTCACTCGCGGGTTCTTCGCGGAATTGGGGATCGTCGCGTCGTCGCGGTATCCGGCGTCGCGTCTTCGTGGAATGGCATCACGTCGACGAACTCTGAGGTTCAAGAACAAAAAGATTTAATTAAAAATTAAATCCATATTGAGTTAAAAATCCACAAAGGAATTTTTAAGAATCGCAAACACTCACCACAACGGATGATCGAAGGTTCTTGTCGCTGATTAAGGAACATCGCTGAAGAACGTCGCGGGAGAGGAAATGTCAGCGTCGCGGCACACGGCATCGCGTCGTCGATTTCCACGGGTTCAGCATTCTTCGTCGGAGGCCGGCATTCTTCGCGTTCTTCACGTTCTTCGCGAAGGAGGACGAAGGCTCAAGAATTCCGTCAAGCCTCTCAACGTGTAATCCTCCAAATGCCGTGTTGGTCTTATTTTATTATTACGCCAACAAACGAAAAAGGTAAGTAACGACCCATCAATTCATTGAATTAATTGAACGAAAGAAACCGCCCATTTAATTCACGAATAAAACCGCCCAATTAAATGGTGTGTTAAGAATTTAAGAAAACGCGTCAGTTGACTTTCGTAATGACGGGTTTTTGCAGGTGCGTTACTTAGCGAAAAGAAACGGTGGGGATCGTGCGGGCCCCACCTCATAAATATCCTACCAAGAGGGTAGGATATTTCTGGATAATATTCTATCCGTTTCAACTCAGTTTAAGTGGCTTTCAAGTGGCTTAGGTGAAATAAAATAAAGTTTGTCGAACAATTTATTTTATTTCTTAACTTTAAGCCCAAAAATTAAAAACCACACCCAAGAAAACGCAACTCCGGAAGAGGTGTTTCTAAGAAAAAACCGGTGCTGCGATTTAATCGGTGCCCTCAGAATTCGATTCCGGGCACCGGTTCAAAAGTTAGAAAAACCCGCTCGTCCGTTCACTGAACGTACCCGAGCCAAACTTCGGAAAATGATTCCGGGCACACCGGGCCTCAGAATCAGGTGCCGTCAAAAACTGCACTCTTATAAAATTTCAAAGAAAATTAAGAAAAACATTTCCTTGAAATTTAAAGGTCTTTAAACCTCCCCCCTCCAAGCTACTCCAAATCTGTCGCTAACCACACCAGAACCACACTGGAGATGTCGCCAAGCTGCGCCGATTCGAGTCGAGAAGTAGAGAAACGCTGGGGCACGACGTTGTCGAGACTGAGATCCCAGCCACACAGAACTGAGCCAAAACGTCAGAGCCATGCTGAGCAAATCTTCAAGAATAGAAGTCGAGCCACGCCAATCCGAGCCAGCATCCAGATCCACAACAAGCCTCATCGTCGTCGAGGACCCGGAGACAACGCCGAGCCACATCGTAGCCCCACGATCCACACCGACACCGAGCTACACCATCTCTGAGAAGAACCAGAGGGCCGATGTTGAGACTAAATTACACCGGAGGGGGAAGGGAGATAGGCCAAGGAAGAAACCCTAGCAGCCACAAGGAGTTTGAGAAGCCGCTCAGAGGTGGAAGATCTAGAAACTCCTTATATAACATGACATATTGTAGCAAATGGAGCAACACTAGCTTTATAGAACTACATAGTCTGCTAAATGATATTATACCATATAAATATATACTTTTTTCTATAACATATGATGCTAAAAATTGGGTTCTCAATTGGGATGTTTTCTAAAAAATCAGTATTGTCAAAATGATTTCATACTCTTTCACATGGACCATGAATCACTCATAAAATTCCTTAGGTGTGGCATAGATCGATAAAAGAAATATGAATAAATTATTTCAAAAGTTGTTTTTTACATTCCAGTCATTCATTATTTAGAATACTATATTGATATTAGATAACCATGAGACAATTTACATGGCTTGAAAATAAAATAATAAAATATATTAACATATGTATTATAGTATATTCTCCTCAGTGGAATAAAATTTATTATGAGTATCCTGAATTTGGAAATTATCCTAGAAACATTCATCTTTTATTATCTAAATATTAAATATATCCTTTTTGATAAATAGTGGTACTCATAGTACATAGTCCGTCATGTAGGTAAATTATTACTTTATTTCAAAGTTATGCATGATGTGAAAATACATTATGTTTTCTCTTGATATATTTGAACCAAAGAAACCATGTAATAATAACCATTTCTATTTGGATCCATTGATCGAATATCTAAAAAGTGACATGGGATACATGTGTTATAATGTATGATACCCATATAAGTAAATAATTCACATTGTGGTCGACATTTTATGGGATGATAAATTAATTTGTTTCTTATAGTCAATTTTAATACTATAACATTAAATGATTTGTTGGGTTTCCTATTTGTGAATAATTCAACCACATATATTTGTTGAAATATACCTCAAATACTGTGTTATTAAATACGATATAAAATTTTACCTTGATGACCTAAATACTAATCATGGATGACCACATATGATAGGAATACCAAACAAAGTACAATACCACCTCCACTAATGGTTGATTAGCTATTTGATAATGTAATATTTTTTGAAACTGTTTTTAGTAAAGCACTTTCAAATAACATTGTGATATCATGTTGAAAAAAGTGATTAATTTAGTTTGAATTACCATATTATAATTTTTTTATGCATCCGACATTTTTATAATGTCATGCATGTTGAAAAAATTTAAAACATACTATTTATAGAACATTACAAAATTTTCCTAGAAAACAAATATGGAATCAAGTATTGGATGGACATTATTAACATGGGGATAATGTAAGATTTTTTACCAATTAAGGGTGAAGGGAAAAATTTTCTGGCTCCAACAATCTACACTCAATCCAGACAGGGAAAATTGCAATTTTTCATTCTCTTTAGTGGTGTAAAAGATCCAGATAGGTATTCATCAAATATCAAAAATTTCATATTGGTGAATAATTTGATGGTACAGGGAATAATATGACATGAATGTCTTATTTTGATTCGATATTTTATGCATGTTTGTTTACATATTATTTTTCCTAAAACTAAATGAATACATTAACAAGTCTAAAATTCTATTTATAGTCCATACACAATAAAGTTATAGACCCAACAATGATTCCAAACATGAATGAGGGGTTTGCATTCATACTATGTGAATTAGAGAAGTTCTTTCAAAGATCATTCTTTGATATAATTTTCCACCTGACGGTTCACTTGGTTAGATATGTTCGATAATGCGGTATTTCCCATTATAGATGGTTGAACTACATTGAATTGTATAAGGACATTATAAAAGGGTATGTCAAGAATAGTAGTTATCCATAAGGATGTATTGTGGTACGATATATTTTTTAAGATGTTGTTGAATTATTCAATTATTACCTATCATATATTGATATCATCGGTCTCCCAAAGTACTGCTATAGCAGGTACCTTATGGGAAAACGGATTTCTCAAAGATGTATTGTCACAATTATGATCACAGAGCTGGAGAAAACACACCTTTACATATTAAAAAATTATAAATATGTTAATCCATTTGTTGGTGCCAAGAATATATTATATATTTCAATCCATTTATGGATGAAGGATTTATATCAAATACACATAATCAAAAATTTATAGGATGCTTATATTAAAATATTATAAGAAGTTTTTCATGACCCAACCCAATCCATGGCTCGATCCGCAACTACCCCAAGGCCGCCTCCTAAGGCTAGGGGTGGAGACAAGTGTCGAAGGCACAACTAAACTCGGGGATGCCTTTTTCATTAGTACAGGTACACACACAGAACAAACTCAATGAAAATGTGCATAGGGAATGAAAAAGGTGCAAAAACTAGAGTGATAAAAATGTGTGTATATAACCACTAAGGAATACAAGTGTACAACAATGAATATTGAAAGAAAAAAGGTAAAAAAATACATTCCCAAAAAGAATGATGTCCCAGTAAGACAAAACCTAGAAATGTAAAATTCTGAGAGAGCTTAGCGCCTGATCTCTAAGCCCCGAACACCATATACAGTCCAAATAATTTGTATCCCTAAGATCCTCTGATGTAAATATCAACATTTCCATTGTTGGAATAAGGAATGACACGTGCGGAAAATCACATGTAGGGGTGAGTATAAAAATACTTAGTAGGAGACCCCAAAAGCTAATGGGGGAGAATCAAGAGATATAAATGCAGATGAAATCAGTAGATATAATAAGGTATGATAAAAGAGTATAGATCCACCCAAACAGACCATGAATTAAACTCATCTAAACACAATGACCTAGAAATATTGGTAAGAATAACTTCTCTTTATGTATTCACTACCCATAGTTGGTTAGTAGACTCATCCAACTATAATAATATAGACACATAAAGAATGTGGCATACCCTATATGTCTTAACTTTTCTTGGTAGGAGAGTAACTAAAACCCAAGGAATGAGGACTAAAATATGATATATATATATATATATATATATACTCAGTACAAAGAAGACCAAACAAATAGTAAGGGGACATATATCTCACAACTCATCCAAGGAAATAGTCACCATCAGTTCTAGATGTCCAACACTGATTTCAAACATCCCACATGTTTTCCCTAAACATGCAAGTCAAAGGGACTCAATCACCACAAATTGGCAATATATTATTTGGGTGGCACTAAATCATCTGAATGGGTTTAGGTTGCATCACTTTGACACATCTTAGCGGGGAATGAATCCCCCTTTCTCATGAGTCCAAAGGTACATCAACCCATGTCTATTTACTATACTATACAACCAAGGAATCTAAATTTCATAGTATAGGAGCTGTCCCCTAATGAATTAGGGGGTTCCACTCTAATTGTAGTCATAGAGGACCTGCGCCCATGTTGATGGGGTTTTTCTCTCTGATAGTAGTCGTAGAGGACCTACACCCATGACGATGGAAGGTTCTGCAATGTTTTAATAGTTACCTACTCGCTGGTACAATAGGGGAAATTCCACCCTAGTTGTCGAGGACCCACACTCTATCTGATAGGTGGTTCCACTCGGAATGGTAGAGGACCCACACTTATCATGATGGGCGGTTCCACTCTGAAGTCTGAATAATCACACCATAGAACCACAAGGGAGTTCCAATCTAGGTCATCTAGGACCCACGCCCTACCCGTTAGGGGGGTTCCACTCGGATATGACTGTAGAGGAACAATATTGTTCATCCCAGCTTGATGGTACCACTTGGAAAACCTTGATATGCATGTGACAGATCACTGCCATTGTTGGACATTTCCAGAATAATCATCACACCGGTAACATCTTGTATTATATCTCTAAAGACACTACGGAGGTCACCATACTATTATATATGAAAAAACACTCATTATATTTTACTCGCGGGCCAAAATACTTGTCCAAATAAAGGGGATACGATATGTAGAAGATTTATAAAGAGGTACACAATGAGTTAGGGGGCCACACGATGTGTGAAACTTCCTCATCACCTAGTCATTTAACTATGCATAAATGGGTACTAAATAATGTAAATGTAACCCTAGGAATTCTAGTGTTCTCCCAAGGTATATGGAAAATATATTCAAAAGGATAATGATCACACGATGATCATCATTGTTCTGAAGAAAAAAACACAATTTCACTGACATTCCCCCTCAAACAGCACTAGATAACCAAATAGATCACACTATTGGGCCCCACAATGGATCAAATCCTCCTCTAACCTTGAATAGATGAGTATTTAGCCAATAAATACAAAAAAAAACTGGTCCAAGAAAGGCTATAAGATCTGGTTCATCAATTCTAAAAAAACAGAGGAGGATTTCTTCATAACAAAGGGTATCACAAGGAACTCATAGTTCCCATAGGGAAATAGAAAAGCCAACATCAGAATATTAGCCTCACAGTCCCATAGATTGGGGTATCTAGACCTAATATTGATCCTGGAGGAACCATCTCACACCTCAAAACTGGTCAAATAGGTCATCGATCCTCAGTAAAGGGTACTTATTCTTTATCGCATCCTGGTTCAGAAGATAGTAATATATGAAAAGACATAAGAACCCATCACCCTTCTTCATAAATATAACTGGATCTACCCAGGGGGACACACTAAGTCTGATGAAACCTTTCTCATAATGGTCATATAACAGTAACCATATCTCCCATAGCTTAGTGGGTTCCATACGATATGTCGTAGAATATATCGGGGCAATCCCTGGTTGCAATTCAATAAAAATATCCATATTACACTTAAAATGTAGTCCCAAAATGACATAGAGGAAAAAATCAATAAATTAATGCACAATTTAAGGAACCCAAATTCTATAACTTTCTACTACACCAAGGGTTATGATCAATAACTAATGGGTTAAAGTTACTATCCTTTTTCACACAACACCTACCATCACTTCGATGAGGTCCTTTTCACCGAGAAAAGAGAACCTCATCCCATCCATGAATAGGAATTTGACAATATTGCAGTGGCAGTCAATCTAGACTCGAACCATGGAAATCCAATCCATTCCCAAGATGATGTCATAGGGTTCTATCGTGATGACCAGTAGGTCCCATGTGAACCTTTATCCTCCAAGAGATAGCTCACACTTCTAACATATGAAAGACAAAGAAGAATTTATACCCATAAGAAACTTGAGACAAATATATTTTCCAAGTTCCTATACTGTGAGGTATAACTCATTTACAATGTGTAATGTGATAAAAGAGTGAATTGAAGCTATGTTTACTGATACTAATGAAAGAGTTGAATAATCATAGATCATACCTTGGATCATCTTGAGTGCTACAGGATGGAGAATATCCATAGCATTTAGCTATTTTTGGCCCCATCCTCTAGCTCCCTAAGCCTAACAAGGGTCTCCCAATGGTGGTGGTGTAAGAACCTCATAACATCATCCCCAAACTATAACTCCTCTTTCTCCTCTTCTTGAACCACCTCCCTAGAGACCACCCTATCCCCTCCCAGGGAATCCCTAATCATGCCACTCTCTCTCACATGGTGGTACACCATCTACATTCATAGGTTTCTGAGTATGTATGGTAAGGAAATATCATTTCATTTGAACGTACCCATCACAAGAATATAATCGGCCCTCTCTAGGCTAACCTAGTACTCTGGGCTGCCCTGGTGCCGCCTAACGACGTGCCCAAGCCTAATCATGGGGAGGCCTCCTGCATTGAGATCCTCTCTGCTGATTTCTTATGACTTACATAGGAATTATAGCTCTCAAGATTCCATTTCCAGTCCAAGATAACTTATGTCCCTCTGATATATATATATTTTTATCACCAGTGCCCGCTCTATCACCCCAGAATAGTTAGGGATGCATAAGGGTACCATGCTAGACCATTTCTATCAATAGATTCTCTATTAAAACTTCTATGTTCATAAGTAGGAATCCCACAATGCACTATCTATGTGATCCATATATTTTACTTCAATTTCTTTTTTGGGTTGAGATGTATACTTTTATAACACCCTGTTATATCTACTTCTTTCCATTTCATTTGTATCTCTTCCTAACCCCCCAATTCATCTTTTGGGGTATCCTAATGGGTATTTTTATACTCACCCCTACATGGTATTTTCCCTCCCATTTCAAACCTTATTTAGTTGATGGATATACTGATCATGACTTCAGAGGAGTTTAGGGATATAGGGTTCTTTGATGACATATGGTGGTTGGGGTTTAGAGATCGAGATATGGGCTCTCTTAGTATTTTAATTTTCCATTTTTGTCTTGTTGAAACATCATTATTATTGGTAATTTATATTTTTCCTTTTCCTTTGTATACACTATTGTAATCTTATATTACATAGTTGTTATATACATTCATTCATATCACTCCAGAAGCTGCAAATTCTTCTTTCCCTATACACTTTTGAATTTAGTTGTACATTTCTGTTTGTATATGTACTTTGGGAAAAGCCTCTATGACTTTAGTTTTAACTTGGGTTCTTGTCAACACCCCCTAGAATATGGAGGTGGGCATTGGGTAGTTGCGGCTCGAGCCCCGGTGTGGGGCGGGTCATGATAGATTGGTATTAGAGAAATTTCATTCCTTAAGATGTTGTTCAGACATTTCCCCTTAAAAATAATGGTTGGGTTTAGGGAAATAATGGAAATGTGTCTCTAGTTTGGATATTAGTATAGGGAGACCATTGATGGCGTGTATTCCAAAGTATCTATTCACGAGGACCCTAATTACCTACTTGTTGAATCGGCATGCTGATACATTTGTTGCAGGGATCAACCGTACATGCATCATATAAGTTTGAGTCTTTTAATAATATTCGTGAGTTAGATAATATTTTTTTTATCAATATATATATGCTAATCTAGATGTGGTACTCCTTGATAGAATTCAGTATGACTTCATTATGATATCCAACTAGGATGTGAGCTCCAATTCGTTACAATGTACCTTTGAGCGATGAGACCTCAGTTCAGGGTTCATCAAGTGATCCCCTTCTTCCAAGTGTGTAGGTAGAAAAACATCAACCTATTTAGTAGAAGATCATACTAGTATAGTAGTCTAAGGATATTTGAAAGATGTGTGAAATATATGAGTTCTAGCATTAATGACTGTTGAGGATCCACGTTGAGCCAGATCCTCAGGCAGTGGCAGACTATCTGGAGTCGGTGGTCCGCATCATCAGGCTTTTTTATACCCAAATAGATCATATGTTGGTTTTGGTAGCCATTCCTTTCCAAAGTTCAATAGGGTGTTTTTGGAGAATGGTTACCCAGATGCACGAGGAGTCGACACTCTCTTGGGATGACTTCCAGTAGCTATTTTGTGAGGAGTTCTACCCCTCCTTTCATTCTGTTCAGATTTAGGTCTATATGGAGCCTCACCATATAGAGATGATAGTGGAAGAATATGAAACTAGGGTTATAGACCATACATGATACACTATCAACATGATTATGTATGGTTACTTCTGGGCATGGAATATTGATAAGGGACTCTACAAAGAGATCTGATCTCGGTCTCGGGGTCTTGTTACTTAGCTTATGGACCATCACGGCTGAGGAAGATCAATGATCAGGGATCTTCCAAATGTGGACAAGGTGCTCCCTTGGGAGGAATATTTTTCATTGGATTAGAAGGAGTAATTGGTGGAGGACATTGTTGTGAGAACCATCCACCACCATCAAGTGGCCCACGTCAGGCTCAGGGAGCTAGCGGTCAGGCCATGAACAACTGTTGGCTTTGGAGGCTTATAAATATGTCGAGAATGGTATGATAAAAGGTATGCTATGTGTCTCTTATACCTTCTCTTATAGAAATTTTTAAACACTGTATGAGGTAAACATTTCATTCCTCTCTTTCCTTGAGGACTAAGCTGGGGTGATGCAGGGTGTTTGTGTAACCATGCACCGATATTATTTGATATAGCTTCGAATAAATGAGGAAGAGGGGTTATTTCCCCAATATGATTCATTACTGTTACACAAGAAAACCCATGAGGGTGATTCAGTGTCGCCCAATAAGGATAGTATTAAGGTGTAATGGATTAGTTCCATAGAATCTTGTTTTCAGGGCGTGGTTATATGATGTAGTTTCAGAGCAGGTCCTGGCATTTCAGGTGAAGTTTTTATGCTTGACCCTTTTTTTGGGATTCCACTAGTGGTTGTGGAAATGTTTCGAGTTTGGGGTTAGTCTCTTTACAAAAAAGATGAAGACAAGTGGAGTATTCCACATTCTCTATGTATCTATCTTCTTGTGGTTGCATGAGTGTACTCACATGTCTTGTTTGTTGGTACTCCTTGTGAGAACAGTGTCATCCTAGATACAATAACATACAATTATTAAATACAGGTTGAGGTAGTTGAGTCCCCATGAAGAGAACTATGTGACTCTCTTCCAAGAGATGATAGTTGTAGTACTGTCCATGAGAATGTGGATACACTACATTTTGGGAGATCACATTATGGATTGCTCTGACAACAAGAGTCATAGGTATGGCTTCACTTAGAGAGACATAAAAAAGAGAAAGAGGCAATGGTTGGAATTCCTGTTGGAAAATGACTCCAGGATATTTTATACTCTAGGGAAGGGAAAAATTGTAGCATATTCCCTTAGTAGTAAGTACATAAATTTCTTAGTGTAGGATGCTTCAGAGCAGTTAACTTCTATGAAGTTGACCCTAATGAAGTAGAAGGGTACATTTTTTCTTCAGTTGATGGTGTTGAATCCTTCCCTTCTTGAGAATGTGAGAGAGTCACAGCGGGGAGATGTCGATTGAGAAATATTTTATGAGAAAATATCCATATGAGTTTAAACTGATGGAATTTATGAAGAAAGGAATCACATCATACTTTTTTAGGGATGAATGGTTATTATGGTAATGTTATGAGAGAATGTGATCAATGAGTTTCTCACTTCTCCGTTGGCCATATATCCTGTTGTAGGGAAGATCCAGGTACATGCTTAGTGTTACCACATATTTTATTAGTTTGTGATTCTCATGGATGATATTTTTGAATAAAGGAATAATGTAGAGACTCTAGTTTTTCGCTAAAAGGATTTGGAATAGTCCTGGGAGTATTTCAAGAGCAACATGCTGAGACAACAAGAGATTTCAAGGCCCGGTGTTCCTGGAATTAATTTTATAAAAATGTTAATTATATTTTATAAAATTTATGTAAATAATGTAGGATATATCTTAAATGGTTGATCGAATAAGAAATATGAGTCTACGGTTGAGTCCATGGCATAGAGTTTCTCTAGGAGGGATATAAATTTGGTTGTTTTATGTCATTTTTAGAAAAATTAATTAAGGATGTAACTATAAATAAAATAATTAAATAAAATAATTTTATTTTAGATATGTTTTTGAATAACTATAAAATGGGGACTCAGATTGCAAATATGAGACCACCATTGAGTTGGTAATGTTGTATTTTACCAAAGGAGGACCTAAAGTGAGAGGGGGTGAAATGTTCGGATCCCCCAACTATTGGAAGTTAACCAATTTAAATTATATAAAGTTTTCATTATGGAAATGAACTAGGATTTTGACCATAAACCACCCACCCATGATGAAGCCCTCTACCTTCAACCCTTTGGAAATTCAACATCGAATCCTTGACGGATCACGATGGCGTTTCATATTTGAGAAGATCTGGGGCATAAAACACAACGATTATTTTTGTGTGTCCTAAATTATGAAGAATGGATATGAATATAGGTGGGATTCATTATATTGGATTCCACACCCCCAATCAAAATTCATGAATTATAATTTTTTTTCAATTGTGTCATCTATAAACATATAAAACAATGACCTAACTAACAAAACCCTCAATCAATCCGTATTATAATCCACTATTCACGCATTATTTATCGTCTAATTTTTGATAGGATGAAAAAAAATAATCATTGTGCAGGGAATGGATATTTGTAGAGACAGGTCCAAGGAGTGTAGATCTATGCGAGTTATTTCATTTCAACTTGGATCGAAGGTGCATTGATGAGAAGAAGTGAAATATAGACCATGCGGGCAGTGAGAGTGAACCACTAGAAGTTCAGTAAGGTAGAGGCTAGGTGTGGTGTGTGAGTTGGATAACTGAGGAGTCATGAGAGATGACCGGAGCAGTGGAAAGCTATGAGGGAAGTAGTGGAACTGCGAGGTGGTGGAGTTGTGGGATAGAGGTGGTGAATGGGATTCAGGTGAGGTAGGGGGCTCTGGCGAGGTGTGGTCATGTGGTGCCGGCAGAGGCAGTCCGGAAGTGTGTGAGGTGGCATAAGTAGCATATTCAATCGGAATCCAGTGAGGGTGAAAGACTGGTGAGGTGGAAGAGTGGGTTCTAGGTGGGGACGATGACGGGCCAAGGTTTCTGTCCAAAGGCCGATAGTGGCACACAACTAGGGAAGAAACCTCGGTGGGAAATTAGGGAAGGGGAGACCTTTAAGGGAATTAACATTAAAAATGAAATAATAATAATAATAATAATATAATTATTATTAATATTTACTTATTTAAAACCTCATAACTCTCCCATGCGGTGTCTGGTTGATGCGCCTTCAGTAGAGGCATGAAACCATTCAAAACAGTTCCATTTTAAGACTGTTTTTGACAATTTTCTCCAACCCATGACATGAGACAATGAAATAACCATGATGTAATAGATTTAATAATATTATTAAATCATTGACCCATCATAACTCCAACGTGTGGAGTACAAATTAAGTTCTATTAGTGGAAGCATGACCCATATTTCAAGACGGTCCTTTCAAAATCAATGTTGGATTTAGAATTTCTGATTATGGCTTGGATTTATATGATTAATAATAATAATAATAATAGTATTATTATTATTGTGAAATATTCTACTCGACATAGATTCTCCGTACGATGTCTGATAGAAAAACTATCAGTGGCGTCAACACCTTAAAATTAGGTAGACATTTCAATAAAAAAATTTGCTGTTAAAGTCACGACCGAGGCGTGGGCCCCCTGATGCTCGATATGGACATGTTGTGGGGAAATGTGACTTTTATGATGGGTGTTTGATTTGGAAAAATTAATAGGTGATCTCGTGTATTTTTTCATGAGGATTGTAATGGTGTGATCTGTATATTTTATTTTTCGATCAAGACCTGGGCCCCCAAGGTGCTATCCATAAAACATTCTGTGAAATGAATCTTTTTTCACCAGGTGTTTGATTTAGGTGAATGAATAGTATATAATTTATTATTTTCTGTAAGGATCACAATAGTATGATTAGTTTAGTTATCTGGGTATATTTTAGGAGGAATGTAATTGAAACTATGATCTTTTTCATTTTATTTTTTATTCCCCTTAGGGTATACCTTACCCAATTTACCATGTGGGCTACCGCCCTAGCTGCGCCCCACTGTCAGCCTCCAGCCTACCACCATACCCACCTAGAATCCTCTATCTACATCATTGTTTCCATTCCCTCCCCATATAACTAGTGAAACAAACACCTAGGCCACCTCACACACCGCCAAACCGTCTCTACTTGCACCACATGGCTACGCCTCGTGAGAGTTGATTACCTCGCCCAGAGCCCATACACTATCATCGTCCCATGACTTCACTATCCTATATCTCTAACACAAATCTTGTGACCCACCTCCACTCAGGCCATGTCAACCGATGCCTCTGTCAGTCACCTCGCACAATGTAGATGGTCACTTCCATAATATACCTCCACCAATTAACCAACACAACCCACATGGTCCGACTTCCCCTTTCACTTTTCACCACACATTTGATCCTAATAGAAACAAAATAATGAAATTATATATGCAATACTTGGAGCTAAATATAAATTGATCCATTATATACTCGATGATCCATAATTGTTTCTTCATATGTGAATAACGGTGGAAAATAGGGATCAATTGATGGATAGGTTAGTTTGGCCATTGTCGATGATGTTCATAGATGACGCAATTGAAAATGAAACAATTATAAATCAAGAATTTAAACCGGGGATGAAAAATACAAATAATATTCCTATGTAGATTTGGATTTTTTTATCATCGTTCAACATTCTAGCCAATAATCCTTGCATTTTCTACACTTCAATCAACTTAGATCCGTAACTCCACTGCAATCCATCAATGATTAGACATTTATTTTCCAGAGCGAGGAAGGGAGAGAGCTCCTCCGCGAGTGGGAGGATTATGAGAAAAACCCTATTTAATTTCTATAATGAACTATTTATTGAATTTAAATAGGTTAATTTCCTACGGTCACAGGATATGATCATCCTGAACTTTATCACTTTAGGTTTCACATTGGTAAAACACCGCATTACAAACTCAACGGTGGTCTTAGATTTTTAATCAGAGTCCGTGATAAAGGGTTATTAAAAAACGTCCAAAATAAAATTATTTTGATTAATTATTTTATTTAAGGTTATGTCCTCAGTGAATGTTTCAACAAAAGACACAAAAAAAAATTATGCCTCTCCTAGGGTAAACACCACGCTTTAGACTCAAAAATGGCCTCAAATTTAGGATCTGATCAAATTATTAAGAGATATCCCACATTCATTATGGAATAATATAAAATATACTAAATATTTTTATAAATCTAATTCCAAGAATACCAGGACTCAATATAGAATTCCTTCTCAGCGGCCAACTTTGTAAATATTCTGAGGAATATTTATAGGAATATTCCTTTACATGCATAGTATGAATTCAATTTCAGAATGAATTTTATGGATCACTAGTAGGCAAAATGAAAATGTTATATCTTGTAGTTTTATTAATTAATGGATATAAATTCTTTAAAAAATGACCCAAATACTATAGTACAATGAAAAATAGTGCAGTTTCACTTGTTGTAGAAGAGATTCATATATATGGTTCTACGGAATGAAATCCAATTTATGGGAATATGTCATATTTTTTCATGGTCGAAACATTATTCATGTTGGATTATACTAAATTACATGTGCCTCGTTTTCATTAAAAATTGGTTCATAATAGAAGTGTAGTGAGTGATAATGAAATGGGATTCATGGAGAAGGTCAATGTGGATGGGAAAAAGGGTGATCCATTCATAATGGCATCATAAGTAGTACATGTATTATATTTCTCATATCTAGGAAAGAATAATTTTTCAAATGTCCTACTGGGGACTAAAAAACTTTTATTTTCATATGAAATTTCAATCAGTGATGACCCTTTCCTTGGGTTATCATAATCAGTTCAACGAACTTCTAATATAGAATTTTTTTTTTATGTTAGATGGGACCCTGAAGAGGGGATTTGGATTCTCAATAGATGAACCAAATATCATAAAAAAAAGAAATAGAGTTTAATGTGTCGGTGAAAGTGATTTTAAATATAAAATTATTTTTCTCATTATATTATATTTTATATACTCTATTATCATAATCTAAATTAAATATTTTACTATACATATAGAAAAATTCTTCTACACAAGATGGTGTTACCAATCCTAGGAAAGGACATGTTATATTAGATGAAACAAAAGTATTATTACAGGATCAACAAAATTTTGTTAAAAAACAAGAATGTTGAAACATCACATTGCTGAATAAAATTATAAAGGCAACATATAAGGATATTATATTTGAGTTTTGATGGACTCAACATGACCAACAAGTTGACCCCAATAAGTAAATTTTTATTAGTTCGGATGGAGTCACAATGAGGATAAATATGCCGAGTGATATAGATTCATGGTTCGACATTTATCTTGTAATGAAGGAAATATTTGGGAAAGATATAAATTTACTCTTATGATATACTTTCTATATTTTATAGAAAAATTTTGCAATAAATTTTTTTTAATTTTTATTTTTCCATGTAGAGTTTATTTATTATAGATGATTTCGTTCATAAATATTTTTTAATGGATGTTGAAAATTCCTATAGATGATTCTAATATCTTCTTACAATGATACATATTAGGGATGTTAATGTGAAATGAAATCCCCATCCAACTATTAATATTGGAGAGATTATACTGAAGGCACCATGCAATACTTTCACTAGTCTTCACTATGAGAATTCATATTAGGTTCCTTATAAAAAATAATATATTATTTGAATTATTTATTCTATCCATTTTGATTCAAATATGTATATTTAATAAAATAAAAAAGTGTTCTGAAAATTAATAATGTCCATAATCACAAATGTACCCCTATTGCAAGGTAAGGATGTTATACACTACACTATAGACACAATTGGTATTTATTTTAAATCAAAAATAATTTTTTTCTATGAAAATAAACAAAATATGTTCATTTTTTTATATTCATATTGATAAATTAAAATCCTAAGCCATGTATATGCCATGTAATATTATATAGAATTATCCTATCATAAATAAGGAGGGTAAAATAATTGATTAAAACACCAAATAAGTATGATAAAATTGTTTAAGTAGGAAAAAATTACATCATTATGGTTTATAATAGTATTACATAAAAATATCTAATTGTTTTATTACGTTTTAAAAAAAATATTTATTAGGAATTGTGCAAGAATAAAAAATACTTTCATTAACTTTTATGTGACCTGAACAAAATGGTTTATTTAGTGGAGTACATTTCTGAGTGCCTTCCTAGACATATTTAGAGAAGATAAAACCATGATAATATACATATAATGTTATGAATAAAATAATAGGAAAAATAGATTTTTACTCAGTTATTATTGTCTAATATAGTTTTGAAGATCAATATATGAGAAAGAATCAATGAGAATTGGGAGTGGAACAAATATCGTCAAATGATCAACCAAATGAACCCACTTTATTCAAGGGTATTAATTCCTGTAAAACACATATCAAAATAGTGGTATTCACTTTTTTCATTACTCTTTATCAATATTGGAATAAAACAACTTTCATTAAATTTATAAAACTGAAATTATGCAGGGTAGTGTTGTATGTGATTTCAATTTATTAACTCCCACACACTACATTTTTGTGAGTGTTATAATATGTAATATCCTATGAGACAATATCATTATCAACCACTCCCATAAGATCACATGAGAGTATTCATTTTTTATTTGAGGAGCTAGCCATGGAGATTCATGTTCCACTTGATGATTCAGATATTAATCATTCATTGATTCTATTTGAAAATTCATTGCATGACTTTATAATCTTATAATGACACATTAGTTAGGCATTTAAAAAACCATCCATATGAAATAAAAGTAAAACTTTATGAAAATGGTATGAAGTTAAGTATGGTATTACATATGGATAGAGTGATGGGAAATGTATTTTAGGATCCAGAAAATATACCAAATCAACAAAGATATCAATTGGACCTTCTAGGAGTACCTTCTCTCCACCAGTTTTGTGGAAACATTTGTAATCCTTAAAAATTACATAAGATTCTATAATTAATGGATTATATATTTCTCTAATTGCATTTTAATACGAAATATATGGAAGTATCATTACATACATAATAGGTCTTAGGTGTAAAAATTATATTCTCATGATTCAATGGCTGAGATTCTTAGTGGTTATTATATACATAAGATACATTTTGAAAACAAATATTTATGAAAAATGATACAATATATAAGGAAATAGCCTTAAACATTACTTATTCTTGAGTTATTTCAATAATACACATTGAAGATCTTTTCAGGTTTAGAGTTTTAGAGAATTAGATCATAAATTATGCTTTACATTCCACATTTAAACAAGGTGGTTACATCAAAGACATTATTCATTTTTTTCCATCAAAGGAAACATATTTAAAGTAAAACATGGATTCTTTCTTGAAACTTCCTAGAAACTATCATCACATCATGTACCTTTCCCTTTACCTATGAAAAAAGTTTCAAAAACATTGTATGAGCATAAAAAGCTCAGTAAGGGATTTAAAAATACGGAAAGAAAACATTAGTCCATGTATACATAAGAATCAATGAAATCATACTTTACTCATAAAACAAAGTACTTTAAAATAACTCATGAAATCATAATATTTATGAATAACTCATAGAAATCATAATACATAAAGGTTACATGAGGCATTCATAACATTATTACGTAGGGAGTAACCCTCGTGGTTATGTTTGGAATACCCATGACATTTTATTCCCTAAATCTATTCAGAGAAACCTTAGCATTTAACTCCTTCGCATTACCCAATGAATTGGAGAGATATATCGGGACCACCCTCCCTTAGTTTATCATGAAACCAACCAATTTCATAAACTATGACCAAGAACCATAACATATTCTTAACACATAAAACATTCATAAAGGAAAAAATAACATTTTCACATTCCAATCACAGGATATAAATACAACACATTGTTATAATCAAAACAATATCAAAACTATTTTCAATACCAAAATAAATGAAAAGTAAAATATTGTATTTATTTTTCATTAAAAAACATTATGGGTTGTATAGGAAGATGACAATCAATAATGGTCACGACGGTGAAGAAGTCGTTGTCGCCGCATACGTAAGACAAAAACAATTATTTTGTCGTTTAGTAAAAAGATTCATAGAGAAAATATTCCCTTTTAATGAAATGAAAAGTAAAAATGGTTTTATATGGCATATAAAATAAAGTCGTGTATATATCAAAGGATTCCTCAAAAAGGAGATTGAGATGAATTCCCTTATAAAGATGGTATCTACTGATTAAGGATAAATCAATTACATAATTATGATGACAAATATAAATACACCCAATATAAGTGTATATTTAGTATAAAACAAACATAGGTCATTCTAAAATATTCATAGCATGACATAATCAAGAAGTAGTGGTTTAACCCAAAAAATTGAAATTGGGTTAAGAAGTTCCCTTACAGAAATTCGACAGCCTAACGAAGTCACTTTAAAATTCAGAAAATGAGTTGATGAGAGATAAAAAGGGTATCTCATCACTTTGACATAAAATTTACAGTAATAAGGATATATAAGAACATATCCTAACATAAGAAGATGTATATTAAAATACCTAACAAAAATAAGTCTTTTTAAAAAAGAGGAGGGTGAAAGGTTCCCTTACTGATTTGGGTAACTTTCGAAACGTACATCCCATGACAGAAGGATCATACAATGAAGATTTAAATACCCATAAATTAAATTATATTAATCAAAGAATATAAATATGTTCAGTACATACACCACACAAAAGGAAATAGTGGCAAATGTAGCATGAATCTCAAGGGAATAAAAAGTGAGATAAAAACCCCTTACCTCGTTATAATAAATCGAGTCATATGACCAAAAGATAATAAGAACCAAATAAATCACATAATACCATGAATATAAATAGAATAATTATAATATATATGAGATTTTTGTACATAATACACCATATTCAATAAATAAGTGGCGAACAATGGAAATATCAGGGAATGAAAGGTGAGATAAGAAATCCCCTTACGAAAATTTGGCAGCTTAACGACGCCACTTAAAACATCTAAAAATGGATTGATGAGATCAAATAGGGTCTCTAATATTAATAACATAAAAATTAAATTTATAGGAATATAAAATAACATCCCCTAAAATAAGAAACATGAGCTTAAAAGAATGACATAAAGGAGAGTACTTAAAAAGAAAGAGAGAGGTAGGATCCCTTACCTCGAGTCTGGCTTGTCTTGTTTATTTCTTTATATTCATGAATAATAAACTTTGGTAAATTTATAATTTTTTAAGAACATCCTTTAAAGTTTATTATTCAATTCATATCACATGTTATCATGTTATAATAATTAGATTATTATATTAGTTCATATCAGACGTTTTCGTCGATGTTCGGTACATGAGTCAAAATGAACTTGTTTGAAAAGAATTGTCCATGTAGTTAAAATTACATCATCTCTAGAATAGTATTAATGATTTAAATATCATATATATCCAGTATATTTTCATTTTATACTATTCTATAACATTTGGAGATAAAAAATGAAATGCACCGTTCATGGAGACGGTAGGTTGTACGTACGCATGAACGCTACTTTCATTTCTTTGTCATATTAATGGAATTAAAACTAAATGAGAGATATATAATTTATATGTTATATAGGTCACATAGTTTAATTAATTTCATTCTTTATACATTCAATGTATTTCATGAATGAGTCACATCACTTGAGGGGTCGGTAGTCCACACTTCCTCAAATGAAATTATCGCAATTACACGACATGAAAAGCATAATGATATGATTTAAACATAAAATACAGAATCATATAGAAAACATAAATACCATATATATCTTATATAAATATAGTTCCATCATAATGGCCACCATGAAATGTGTTAAGAGAAGATTGAAAAATCATTGTTTCATGAGGCAGTAATTCGTCACCCACAGAAACAATATGTTCTTTAACCATTAGACGAAGGTGCGTGTATGTCTGAATAAAATATTTCTCATAACAAAATCATATTATATTAAGTATACTGGTGTTATTATGTGATTAAAATAATAATAAGATAGTGGAGAGTGAATATTGAAAATAATAGAAAGAAACTCGAGAGAAGACATTACCTCTAAATCGGGTAAATCTTGAGCCAAAGGATTCCTTGGAAAGACTTCTGCCCAAATTTACTCTTTTAGGACTAATATATGGATTCAGAGAGATACTATGATCAGAGTTTGGATGATCCAAGTGCTTGATAGGTGTGGGTAATGGGGTAGAGGCAGGGGCCTTTTATAAGAGGGAGGAGGGGCACTCTTGAAAATTCATGAAATATTAATTTATTATAAAATGTTTTTCAAATTAGAATGGTTCCAAAATGACATATTTCAAGGATAAGAAGATAAGGGGTAGAAATAAACCCGACCAATAGTATTTATACAAGTGGAGGTCATAGAATTCACCTTATCTTTTCATTTTAAATCTTAGTTAAAATTAATAATTCTTACTACGCCTTTTTTTATTTTCAAACTATAAGGTCATAATAATTACTTTAAAATTTAAATAGTCCCATAATTGTATCAACAATGATATTAGTAATATATTATATGTCATTTAGACAAATATTAGATTTTTTTAACTTTTATACCATTTAATAAAATAACATTTTTTTTAAAAACTCATTTATGCCAATTTCAACACTATTTGGTAGTTGACTTTTGATAACGGCATAAAAGCTTTATTCCTTAAAAATAAAAGAATTACCATATATTTTACATGTCATACGTATCTATCAAATTCGTGGATAGCATCCCAAGTTTCAAAAAAAAATTATTTGAACACTTATAATATCATATATTTAAATATTTTATTAATGAGGTAATAACTGCATCATCATTGTGTCATTTACAAATTTATTTATTTAATGTCTAAAAATTCTAAATAAAATATCATGATGTAGGAAATATTTTTATCTTTAAAATTAATATTTACAGTCAAAGATATCACTTATATAAACAAAATTAAAATTGTTTTACTTAGGTATTACATACTTTTATTATATTTACCTTTCTTCAAAAAATATGATAAAAGGTCACTATCACACAAAATTGATTCCATGGGGTCCCAAAGTTGGAACAAGTCATACCATAGTCTTAAATGACTCAAACAATATCATTAAGACACATGGATGTGTAATATTATTTTATTATAACATTATTTTGTTTACCCCTTTTTACCCGATTTACTAATTAATCACTGTAATTTAAAATAATTAATGTAATTACTATTCATCATGACAAAAACAAAAGAGTATTAATTAAATAATTTGGACCTTATGATTCCAAATATGGAATCAATTTTACCAAATTCCAAACACATAAATTTCAGTAATTAATTTAAAAATAATTCTCGTTGTCAAAACCAAAGACAAGTTTTTAGAAGTAAAATTAATTAAAATATTGACCTGTTTTTACATCCAATTTGAAAGTGAAATCACTTAAAATAAACAACATTGTATTAAGTGATAAAAAAATAATTCAATTACACTTTAAAACCAATTAAATTGACAATATAACTATATAAATAAATTAGATGAAAAAGCAGTTTTCAAGTAAAATGCAGTATTTTTCACTATTCCTTAAAAATGAACATTTGTCAGAAAAATACCAAAAAGTTATCCAAAAATAAATTTGATATTAAAAATTAAAAAATTATGTACATTTTACCAAATTCAAAACATAAAAGTTTCATTAATTAATTTTATAATTAATTCTCACTGTCAAAACAAATAGCGTGTTTTTAAGAAACAATATATATCAAAAGATTGACACTTGTTTATGTCCAATTTTAAAGTGAAATTAATTACAATGACCACAATTGGATAAAATGGTAAAAATATATTTTAATTACACTTTAAAACCAATTAAAAATATAATCTAACCATATAAATAAATTATATTAAAATAAGGTTTTGAATTAAAATACATCATTTTTCACTATTCACTAAAAATGAACTTTATCGGAAAAATAACAAAAATTTACACAAAGTAAATTTTGATGTCTTGATTATAAATAAGTATTTTATTTTGTAAAATATAAAATATAAAATTTTAAAAAAGTATATTTAAAAAGGGTTCACCATCAAAAGGCGGTAAAACAATCTTTTGGAAATATTAGAGTATTTTATGCTTAAGATTGGATTTATTCTCATTTTAAGCCTCTAAAACACTATCTAATTAATAAATAGACATAGATATGAAAATATTTTATTCTTTAATTACTTGGGATATTAAATCCTTCCCCCCTTTTGGGAATTGCGTCCTCGCAATTTTAAAATTGGGCTCAGAAACTTCATTGAAAGCCCCACATCGGAAAATGAGTTAATAAAACTTTCACTTAAAAAGAATGAAAGAGAAGTAAAAAGGTCACCCGAGATAACAGATACTAGGATTCCCTGAAAACATGGATATGGAGGAGAAAACAAACCATAAAGTTCTGATGGAGAGTGATAGAAAACATGTCTAGGAGAAAGTTAACCACTAGAAAATCACCAACTTGTGATGAGTTGAACGATATTTGATTTCCCAGAAGGAAAAGATAACAGACAATGTTTTTATTTTAAGTTACTTTTAATTGAGGAATTTATTTATGGGATTAACTAAAATATAAGTAAACATACTTACTTATCATGTATACTTTCTTCTTTTACTATATTTCAAATGCAAACTCATATGTTCTCCAAAAGATGAGTATTTAGGATGACTTGTTCAAATTAAGAGCACTATAATAAAATTATAGATAATCACCTAATTCAAAAAATAGAACTATATATTTCACATGTTATTAGACCAAAACAAAATGGTTATTATAAGATCAGATAATCCACAAAAGTAAAATATTATACAAAAAGAAACACTACTCTTAATATCCAAAATTTGTCCAATAAAACCCCTAGTTCATCAAAGACCATTCAATAAATAGCAATCCATAAAATTCTTCAAAGTAATACAAACTAATATTGAAACCAAAATCTCTTAAGGATTTAATCACATAGTCTTCCAAGGTAAATATTAACATTTTTCTCCAAATAACATCATTTACTCTTAAAGTCTCATACTGAAAAGTAATTAACCTAATCACATATCCTCCATGATAGGTTAATCATTTCCATAGATAACCCAAAATCTACTTATTCCTGATTCATAAGATCATATAACTGAAAATAATTTGTCATACTAACTAGGGACTTCATGTATTCCAGTGGTAGGCGATAAATCCTAGTCGCACTTTGATTGTGGGTTCAATTCCCACAGCTTCGTCCGACGAGATGGGTTGTCACACGGTCAATGTGTTGTCCTTTTTACAAAACTATATAATTCTTAAAACATTCCCCAAAAATTAATAAAATCTTCAAAAATAACCATAACATAAATTAACCTCAAGTTTATCTCCTGCCTTTCATTTTCTGTCATAACATATAGTAACCCATAATTACCTCAAAAGTAAGGATCATATAAACCCTAATGGTTACCTTTATAATTATTACCTGAACTTCCACATAGATTTGGATATCTCGTACATGATGCATTAGAGAACTCACCAAGGTTCAAGTGGTTAATCATGACTCCTGATAGTTGGTTGAGAATAACCACAAGAGTTCTCATTACAGCTCCCATATCATTCAGTTGTTCTTTCAGAAAACCGTCACATTTTTCTTCACATCCACTGTTACTTTGGTGCTTGCTAGATCGATCCATTTACTAAAACCAAAATTGTTAGTTTGAGTATATCAGTAAAATAATTATATAATACTAATATATAATTATTCATGTTATCTTAAACTCATTCACTTTATCTAAAAAAACTATGACTCTTTCTGAAATCCTAACCAATATGGTAATGTCACTTATACCTAAAGAATACCCTAACCTCTAAAGTTACCTCAACCGAACATTGATACCAACTATAAGGACTCGGCCTTAAAACATTACACAATCATTAATTAAATGAATAATTCACATTGATGATCTTTTCAAGTTTATAGTTTTAGAGAATTATGACATAACTATTACATCTCAAAGGATTTTAAAGTAGACACTTCTACTCAGTTTCCATTTTTTTCAAAAAATAAAAACTCTTAAAAAATAAACCTGATTAGTTACATGTTTTAGAAAAAATGTATTTCCTTGATCCCATCCTTGACCCTATTCATCTTTAAGTCATATGGAAAACATTTCAAAAACTTGTGATGAGCATAAAAAGCTCAGTAAGGGATTTAAAAATACAGAAAGAAAACAATAGTCCATGTATACATAAGAATCAATGAAATCATAATTTACTCATAAAACATAAGTACATTAATATACCTCATGAAATCATAAGATTTATGAATAACTCATAGAAATCATAATACATAAAGGTAACTTGTGGCATTCATAACATTCTTACGTAGGGAGTAACCCTCGTGGTTACGTTTGGAATACCCATCATAGTATATTCCCTAAAACTCATCAGAGAAACCTTAACGTTTAACTCCATAGCATTACCCAATGCATTGGAGAGCTATCTCAGGCTCACCCGCCATTAGTTTATCATGGAACCACCAGATTTTTTAAACTATTCCCAAGAACAATAACATATTCATAACACATAAAACATTTATAAAGGAAAAAAATAACATTTTCCAAATTCCAATCACATGATATCAATACAACACATTGTTATAATAAAAAAAATATCAAAAACATTTTAAATACCAAAATAAATGAAAAGTAAAATATGGTATTTATTTTCCATTAAAAAACATTGTGTCTTGTATAGGAAGACAACAATCACTAATGGTCACGGCGACAGAGAAGTCGTTGTCACCACATACGTAAGACAAAAACATTCTTTTTGTCGTTTAGTAAAATGCTTCATAGAGAAAATATTACCTTTGAATGAAATTAAAATTCAAAAGAGTTTTATACACCGTATAAAATAAAGTCCTGTATAAATCAAAGGATTCCTCAAAAATGATATTGAGACGAAGTCCCTTATAAAGACGGTATCCTTTGATTAAGGATAAATCAATGACATAATTATGTGTGACAAATATATATAAACCCAATATAAGTGGATATTATTTTTAAAACAAACATAGGTCATTCACACATATTTATATCACAACATAATCAAGAAGTAGAGGTTTAACCCAAATAATTGAAATTGGGTTAAGAAGTTCCCTTACAAAAATTCGACAGCCCAACAACGTCAGTTTAAAATTCAGAAAATGAGTTAATGAGAGATAAAAAGGGTATATCATCACTTGGACATAAAATTTACAGTAATAAGGATATATAAGAACATATCCCAACATAAGAAGATGTAAATTAAAATACCTAACAAAAATAAGTCTTTAAAAAAAGAGGAGGGTGAAAGGTCCCCTTACTGATTTGGGTAAATTTCGAGACGCACCCCCCATGACAGATGGATCATACAATGAAGATGTAAATACAAATAAATTAAATTATATTACACAAATAATACAATTATGTGAATCTCATACAACACAAAAAGGAAATAGTGGCAAATGTAGCATGAACCTCACGGGAATAAAAAGTGAGATAAAAACCCCTTACCTCGTTGTAATAAATCGAGTCATATGACCCAAAGATAATACGAACCAAATTAATCAAATAATACCATGAATATAAATAGAATCATGATAATATATATGAAATTACAGTATAAAATACACTACATACAACAAATAATTGGCGAACAATGGAAATCTCACGTAATTAAATGTGAGATAAGAAATCCCCTTACGAAAATTTGGCAGCCCAACGACACCACTTAAAACTTCCAAAAATGGATTGATTAGATCAAATAGGATCTCTAATCTAAAGAATATAAAAATTAAATTAATAGTAATATAAAATTACATACCCTAACATAAGAAAGAGGAGCTTAAAAGAAATGACATAAAAGAGAGTACTTAAAAAGAAAGAGAGAGGTAGGATCCCTTACCTCGAGTCTGACTTGTCTGATTTGTGTCTTTATATTAATGAATAATAAAATTTGGTCAATTTATAATTTCTTAAGAACTTCCTTTAAATTTTATTATTCAATTCATATCACATATTATCATGTTATAATATTTATATTATTATGTTAGTTCATATCAGACGTTTTCGTCGATGGTCAGTACATGAGTCAAACTGTACTTGTTGGAAAAGAATTGTCCATGTAGTTATAATTATATCATTTCTAGAATATTATTAATGATTTAAATACCATATATATCCAGTATATTTTAATTTTATACAATTCCATAACATTTGTAGATAAAAAATGAAATGCACCGTTCATAGAGACAGTAGGTCGTACGTACGCATGAACGCTACTTTCATTTCTTTGTCATATTAATGGAATTAAAACTAAATGATATATATATATTATAATTAAAGTATAATATATATGTTATATAGGTCACATAAGTTCATTAATTTTATTTTTTATAAATTCCATGTATTGCATGAATGAGTAATCACTTCAGGGGGCGGTAGTCCACATTTCCTCAAATGAAATTATCACAATTACACGACATGAAAAGCATAATGATATGATTTAAACATAAAATACAGAAGAATATAGAAAACATAAATACCATATATATCATATATAAATATATTTCCATCATAATGTCCACCATGAAAGGTTTTAAGAGAAGATTGAACAATCATCATTTCATGAGGTAGTAATTCGCCACCCATAGAAATAGTATGTTCTTTAACCATTAGACGGAGGTGTCTGTATGTGTAAATAAAATCCTTATCATAAAACAAATACTATTATATTTAGGATACTGGTGTTATTATGTTATTAAAATAATAATAAGATAGTGGTGAGAGAAGAAGGAGAATAAAATAAAGAAACTCGAGAGAAGACATTACCTCAAAATCGTGTAACTCTTTTTGATTTGAGCCAAAGGCTTCCTTGGAAAGACTTCTACCCAAAGTGAGGATTCTAGGAGTAAGATAGGGATGTTGAGAGATAATATGAGAAGTGGTTGGAAGATCCAAGGGCTTGATAGGTGTGGGTAAGGGGGTAGAGGTGGGGGCCTTTTATAAGTGGGAGGAGGGGCACTCTTGGAAAGTCATGAAATATTAATTTATTATAATTTTTTTTCAAATTATAATGGTTTCAAAATGATATATTTATAGGATAATATGATAATGAGTATAAATACACTCAAAAAATAGGATTTAGAAAGGTGGAGGTTATATAATTCACCTTATCTTTTCATTTTAACCCGTAGTTAATATTAATAACTCTTACCACGTCTTATTTTATTTTCAAACTATAAGGTCATAATAATTATGTTAAAATACCAATAGTCCCATAATTGTATAAATAATTATATTAGTAATATATTATATGTAATTTGGCAGAATATTATATTTTTTGGACTTTTATACCATTTAATAAAATAACATTTGTTTTAAAAACTCATTTATGCCAATTTCGACACTATTTGGTTGGTGACTTTTGATGAAGGCATAAAAGCTTTATTCCTTAGAAATTTAATCATTACCATATATTTTACATGTCATAAATATCTAAAAAAATTGGTGTATTGCATCCCATGTTTCAAAACAAAATTATGTTAACACATATAATATCATATAGTTAAATCTTTCATTTATGAGGTAATAATTGCATCATCATTGTGTCATAAATAAATTTATTTATTTAATTTATAAAAATTATAAATAAAATACCATGATGTAGGAAATATTTTTAGATTTCAAATGAATATTTATAGTCGAATAGATCATTTATATAAACAAAATTAAAATTGTTTTACTTAGGTATTACATACTTTTATTATATTTCCCTTTCTTTAAAAAATATGATAAAAGGTCACTATCAAACAAAAGTGATTCCATCGGGTCACAAAGTCAGAACAAGGAATCCCATGGTTGGCCATGACTCAAAAAATATAATTAAGACACATGGATGTGTAATTTTATATTATTATATCATTACTTTGTTACCCCTTTTTGCCCGATTTACTAATTAATCACTGTAATTAAAAATAATTACTGTAATTACTATTCATCATGTCAAAAAAAAAACAGTCTTAATTAAATAATTTGGACCTTATGATTAAAAATATGGAATAAATTTTACCAAATTAGAAACACGTAAATTTCAGTGATTAATTTAAAAATAATTTCTGTTGTCAAAACCATAGATGAGTTTTTAAGAAGTAAAATTTATCAAAAGATTGACTCATTTTTACATCCAATTTGAAAGTGAAATAACTTCCAATGAAAAAAATTGTATTAAGTTATAAAAAAATAATTCAATTAAACTTTAAAACAAATTAAATTTAAAATCTAACTCTATAAATAAATTAGATGAAAAAGAAGTTTTGAAGTAAAATGCAGTATTTTTCACTATTCCTTAAAAATGAACATTTGTTAGAAATATACCAAAAATTTATCCAAAGTAAAGTTTATATTCCAAATTAAAAAATGATTTCCATTTTACCAAATTAAAAACATAGAATTTTCATTAATTAATTTTATAATTAATTCCCTCTGTCAAAACAAATAGCTTGTTTTTAAGAAACAATATCTATCAAAATATTGATAGTTGTTTATGTCCAATTTCAAAGTGAATTTAATTAAAATGACCACCATTGGATTAAATGGTAAAAATATATTTTAATTACACTTTAAACACAATTAAAAAGATAATATAACAATATAAATAAATTAGATTAAAAGTAGGTTTGGAATTAAAATACACCATTTTTCAATATTCACTAAAAAAATGAACTTTATCGGAAAAATAACAAAAAATTACACAAAGTAAACTTTGATGTCTTGATTCTAAAAAGGATTTTATTTTTTAAAATATAACATATAAAATTTTCAAAAAGTATATTTAAAAAGGGTTCACCATCAAAAGGCGGTAAAACAATCTTTTGAAAATATTAGAGTATTCTATGCTTAAGATTGGATTTATTCTCATTTTTAGCTTCTAAAACACTCTCTAATTCATAAATAGAAATAGATATGAAATTATATCATTCTTTACTTACTTGGGATGTTACATACTTCCCCCATTTTTGGAATTCCATCCTCGCAATTTTAAAATTGGGCTCAGAAACTTCATTGATAACCCCACATCGGAAAAGGAGTCAATAAAACTATCACTTTAAAAGAAAGAAAGAGAAGTACAAAGGTCAACCGAGACAATAGATACTAGTATTACATGAAAAAATGGATATGGAGGAGAAAAAAAACCATCAATTTCTGATGGAGAGTGATAGAAAACATGTCTAGAAGAAAGTTAACCACTAGAAAATCACAAACTTTTGATGGGTTAAACGATATTTGATTCCCCATTAAGAAAAGTTAAGAGACTAAGTTTTTGTTTTAAGATACTTTTAATTGAGGAATTTATTTATGGGCTTAACTAAAACATAATTAAACATACTTAATTGTCATGTAGACTTTCATCTCTTACTAGATTTCAAACACAAACTCATATTTTCTCCAAAAGATGAGTATTTAAGATGACTTTTTCACATTAAGAGCGCTATAATCAACTTATAGAGAATCACGTAATCCAAAAAAGAGAACTATATATTTCCCATGTATTTAGACCAAATACATAATGTTTAGTACAAGATCAGATAATCCCCAAAAGGAAAATCTTTTACAAAAAGAAAAACTACGGTTAATCTCCAAAATTTGACCAACAAAACCCAAAGTTCATCAAAGACCATTCAATAAAAAACTATCCCTAAAATTATTCATAGTACTCCAAACTAATATTGAAACCCAAATAACTGAAGGATTTAATCACATATTCTTCTAAGTTAAATCTTATCATTTATCTCTAAATAACATCAGTTACTCTTAAAGTCTCATACGGAAAAGTAATTAACCTAATCACATATCCTCCATGACAGGTTAAGCATTTGTATAGATAACCCAAAAATCAACTTATTCCTGATTAATAAGATAATATAACTAAAAAAAATTAGTCATAATAACTAGGGACTTCACGTAGTCCAGTGGTAGGCGATAAATCACAATCGCACTTTGGTTGTGGGTTCGATTCCTGTAGCTTCGTCCGACGCGACGGGTTGTCACACGGTCTGGGTGTTGTCCTTTTTCAAAAACTATATAATTCTTAAAACATTCCCCAAAAATAGATAAAATCTTCAAAAATAACCATAACATAATTTAACCTCAATTTTATCTCATGCCTTTCATTTTCCATCATAACCTACAGTAACCCATAATTACCTCAAAAGTAAGGATAATATAAACCCTAATGGTTACCTTTATAATTATTACCTAAAATTACACATTGATTTGGTTCTATCATACTTGATGAATTAGAGAACTCACCAATGTTCAAGTGGTTAATCATGACTCCTGATAGTTGGTTGAGAATAACCACAAGAGTTCTCATTGCAGCTCCCATATCATTCAGTTGTTCTTTAAGGAAACCATCATAGTTTTCTTCACATCCACTGTTACTTTGGTGCCTGCTAGATCCAGTCATTTACTAAAACAAAAAAGGTTATTGTGAGTATATCAGTAAAATAATAAAATAATACTAAGATATAATTATTCATGTTATCTTAAAGTCATTTTCTTTATCTAAAAAAAAACTATGACTCTTTCGGAAATCCTAACCATTATGGTAATGTCACTTATGCCTAAAGAATACCCTAACCTCTAAAGTTATCTAAACCAACCTTTGATACCAAATATAAAGACCCGACCTTAAAACATTACATAATATTTAATTAAATTAATAATTCACATTGATGATCATTTTAGGTTTAGAGTTTTCGAAAATTAGCACATAACTATTACATCTCAAAGTATTATAAAGTAGACACTTCTACTCAGTTTCCATTTTTCTCATAAAATAAAAACTCTTAAAAAAGAAACATGACCAGTTCCATGTTTTAGACAACATGTGTTTCCTTAATCCCATCCTTGACCCTATTCATCTTTAAGTCCTGTGGAAAACATTTCAAAAACTTGGGATGAGCATAAAAAGCTCAGTAAGGGATTTAAAAATACAAAAAGAAAACATTAGTCCATTTGTACATAAGAATCAATGAAATCATAATTTACTCATAAAACATAAGTACTTTAACATACCTGATGAAATAATAATATTTATGAACAACTCATTGAAATCACAAGACATAAAGGTAACTTGAGGCATTCATAACATTCTTACATAGGGAGTAACCCTCGTGGTTACGTTTGGAATACCCATCACAACATATTCCCTAAATCTCTTCAGAGAAACATTAGAGTTTAACTCCTTCGCGTTACCCAATGCATTGGAGAGCTATCTCGGGCTCACCCGCCCTTATTTTATAATGGAACCACCCGATTCCCTAAACTATTCTCAAGAACCATAACATATTCATAACACATAAAAAATTCATAAAGGAAAAAAATAACATTTTCCACATTCCAGTCACATGATATCAATAGAACACAATGTTTTAATCAAAACAATATCAAAACCATTTTCAATACCAAAATAAATGAAAAGTAAAATATGGTATTTATTTTTCATTAAAAAAAATTATGGCTTGTAGAGGAAGATGACAATCAATAATGGTCACAGCGGTGGAGAAGTCGTTGTCGCCACATACGTAAGAGAAAAACATTCCTTTTGTCGTTTAGTAAAATGATTCGTAGAAAAAATATTCCCTTTAAATGAAATGAAAATTCAAAAGGGTTTTATACACCATATAAAAGAATGTCGTGTATAAATCAAAGGATGCCTCAAAAAGGATATTGAGACGAAGTCCCTTATAAAGATTGTATCCTTTGATTAAGGATAAATCAATGACATAATTATGTGTGAAAAATATAAATACACCCAATATAAGTAGATAATAAGTGTAAAACTAACATAGGCAATTCAAACATATTCATAGCATGAAATAATCATGAATTATAGGTTTAACCCAAATAATTGAAATTGGGTTAAGAAGTTCCCTTATAGAGATTCGACAGCCTAACAATGTCACTTTAAAATTCAGAAAATGAGTTGATGAGAGATAAAAAGGGTATCTCATCACTTGGAAATAAAATTTACAGTAATAAGGATATATAATAACATATCCCAACATAATAATATGTAATTTAAAAGACCTAACAAAAAGAAGTCTTTTAAAAAAAAGAGGAGGGTGAAAGGTTCCTTTAGTGATTTGGGTAACTTTCCAAACGTACAACCCATGAAAGAAGGATCATACAATTAAGATGTAAATATACACATATTATACAATTATGGGTAGTACATACACCACACAAAAGGAAATAGTGGCAAATGTAGCAGGAATCTCACAGGAATAAAAAGTGAGATAAAAACCCCTTACCTCGTTGTAATAAAACGAGTCATATGACCAAAAAATAATAAGAAGAAAATGAATCACATAATAACATTAATATAAAAAAATATTGATAATATATATGAAATTTCAGTACACAATACACCACATGAAACAAATAAGAGGCGAACAATGGAAATCTCACGTAATTAAAGGTGAGATAAGAAATCCCCTTACAAAAATTTGGTAGCCTAACGACGCCACATAAAACGTCAAAAAATGGATTGATGAGATAAAATAGGGTCTCTAATATTAAGAACCTAAAAATTAAATTAATAGGAATATAAAAGAACATCCCCTAACATAATAAATAGGAGCTTAAAAGAAATGACATAAAACAGAGTACTTAAAAAGAAAGAGAGAGGTAGGATCCCTTACCTTGAGTCCGACTTGTCTTATTCGTTTCTTTATATTCCTGAATAATAAACTTTGGTAAATTTATAAATTATTTAAGAACATCCTTTAAAGTTTATTATTCAATCCATATCACATATTATCATGTTATAATAATTATAATTTTATGTTAGTTCATATCAGACGTTTTCGCCGATGTTCGGTAAATGAGTCAAAATAAACTTTTTTGAAAAGAATTGTCCTTGTAGTTATAATTAAATCATCTCCAGAATAGTATTAATGATTTAAATATCATATATATAAAGTATATTTTCGTTTTATACTATTCCATAACATTTGGAGATAAAAAATTAAATTCACCATTCATGGAGACTGTAGGCCGTACGTACACATGAACGCTACTTTCATAACTTTGTCATATTAAAGGAATTAAAATTAAATGAGATATATATATATATATATATTATAATTATAGTATAATATATATGTTTTATAGGTCACATAATTTCATTAATTTTATTCTTTGTACATTCCATGTCTTTCATGAACGAGTTAGATCACTATAGGGGGCGATAGTCCACACTTCCTGAAATGAAATTATCTCAATTACACGAAATGAAAAGCATAATGATATGATTTAAACATAAAATACAGAAGAATATAGAAAAAATAAATACCATAAATGCCATATATAAATATAGTTCCATCATAATGGCCACCATGAAAGGTGTTAAGATAATATTGAACAATCATCGTTTCATGAGGTAGTAATTCGCCACCCACAGAAACAATATGTTCTTTAACCATTAAACAAATGGGTGTGTATGTGTAAATAAAATCCCTATAATAACAAAATCCTAGTATATTTAGGATAATGGTTTTATTATGGTATTAAAATAATAATAAGATAATGGTGTGTGAAGAAGGCAAATAAAAGAAAGAAAATCGAGAGAAGACATTACCTCTAAATCGGGTAACTCTTTTTGATTTGAGTCAGAGGCTTCCATGGAAAAAATTCTGCCCAATTTGAGGCTTCTAGGAGTAAGATAGGGATGTTGAGAGATAATATGAGCAGATTTTGGATGATCCAAGGGCTTGAGAGGTGTGGGTAAGGGGGTAGAGGTGGGGGCCTTTTATAAGAGGGAGGAGGGGCTCTCTTGGAAAGTCATAAAAAATTTATTTATTATAAAATCTTTTTCAAATTAGAATGGTTTCAGAATGATATATTTAGAGGATAAGAGGATAAGAGGTTGAAATAAACTCAATAAATAGGATTTATACAAGTTGAGGTCAAAGAATTCACTTAATCTTTTCATTTTAACCAATAGTTAAAATTAATAATTCTTACCACATTTTTTTTTATTTTCAAACTATAAGGTCATAATAATTACTTTAAAATAACAATAGTCCCATAATTGTATTAATAATGATATTATTAATATATTATATGTAATCTGGCAGAATATTAGATTTTTTTTGTCTTTTATACCATTTAATAAAATTACATTTGTTTTAAAAACTAATTTATGCCAATTTCGACACTATTCGGTAGTTGACTTTTGATAAAGGCATAAAAGATTTATTATTTCTAAATAAAAGAATTAAAATATATTTTAAATGTCATAATTATCAATTAAATTCGTGGATTGAATCCAAAGTTTCAAAACAAATTTATTTTAACACTTATAATATCATATATTTAAATCTTTCATTAATGAGGTAATAACTGCATCATCATTGTGTCATAAATAAATTTATTTATTTAATGTATAAAAATTCTAAATAAAATACCATGATGTAGGAAATATTTTTATATTTACAATTATTATTTATAGTCAAAGATATCATTTATATAAAAATAATTAAAATTGTTTTACTTAGGTATTACATACTTTTATTATATTTCCCTTTCTTTAAAAAATAAGTTAAAAGGACACTATCACACAAAAGTGATTCCATGGGGTCCCAAAGTTGGAACAATGCATCCCATGGTCGTCCATGACTGAAAAAATATCATTAATACACATGGATGGGTAATTTTATATTATTATATCATTATTTTGTTTACCCCATTTTACCCGATTTACTAATTAATCACTGTAATTAAAAATAATTACTCTAATTACTATTCATCATGTCAAAAACAAAAGAGTATTAATTGCATAATTTGGACCTTCTGATTCCAAATATTGAATCCATTTTACCAAATCCCAAACACATAAATTTCAGTAATTATTTTAAAAATAAATCCCGTTGTCAAAACCAAAGACGGGTTTTTAAGAAGTAAAATTTATCAATAGATTGACTCATTTTTACATCAAATTTGAAAGTGAAATCACTTAAAATGAACAAAATTGTATTAAATGATAAAAAAATAATTCAATTACAATTTAAATCCAATTAAATTGGAAATATAACTATATAGATAAATTAGATGAAAAAGCAGTTTTGAAGTAAAATGCAGTATTTTTCACTATTCCTTAAAAATGAACATTTGTCAGAAAAATACCAAAAAATTATCCAAAGTAAATTTGATATTCAAAATTCAAAAATTATTTCGATTTTACCAAATTGAAAACATATAAGTTTCATTAATTAATTTTATAATTAATTCCCGCTGTCAAAACAAATAGTGTGTTTTTAAGAAACAATATCAATTAAAAGATTCACACTTGTTTATGTCCAATTTCAAAGTGAAATTAATTACAATGACCACCATTGGATTAAATGATAAAAATATATATTAATTAAACTTTAAAACCAATTAAAAAATAATATAACCATATAAATAAATTAGAATAAAAGTAGTTTTTGAATTAAAATACTACATTTTTCACTATTCACAAAAAAAAATAATCTTTATCGGAAAAATAACAAAAATTTACACAAAGTAAATTTTGATGTCTTTATTCTAAAGAAGGATTTTATTTTTTAAAATATAACATATAAAATGGTCAAAATGTATATTTATAAAGGTTTTGCCATCAAAAGGCGGTAAAACAATCTTTTGAAAATATTAGAGTATTCTATGATTAAGATTGAATTTATTCTCATTTTAAGCCTCTAAAACACTATCTAATTCATAAATAGACATAGATATGAAAATATATTATTCTTTACTTACTTGGGATGTTACATAATATGTTCATTAAATTTAATAACAATTCATATTTTCTATATTTGTTTATATTATGAATATATAAAGATAAAATTTTGTGAAGCATGATATTGATTCTATAATCCCTATATCATGTCTACGTAATAAACATCATTGGAGAAGGAATAAATTGATATGAGAAAAATTATCTAAAAAATACATTTGAAGAAAAATAATAGATAACATACATATTTTTACTCCTACAATTAAATTTTAAAAATCAACAATCTAATAACACAAAATATATTTTAACTTTTTTAATTAATAATTTGTTTTTGTTTTTTGGAAGTACTGGATATTGATCCCACTAATTATAGATACCAAACGTATTTATATCTCGCATCTAATGCATGGATATCAAATGAAATTACCAAATAATTTGTGTATTTTGAATTTTTAATACATTGAAATCATCATTTTATAGAGAAACATTGAATTTTATTTTTTAGTCATGTTTTAAGAAAAATTCTTTTACAATAGAGAGATATATAAATATAGGAGAAATCATGGAACAAAGTCAATTACTAATAATGAAAAGCATATCGATTAAATAAAATTGAAGTATATATATGTATATATATAAGTATTTAACTATAAAGACATATTTTAAACAATTTACATATTTGGGTAAATTTTTATTTAGTGTATGAATAGTGATAATGGGAAATTTTTTGGATATTATGTTTGAAATTTTATGAGAGTGATCATAAACCATTAAATGACCGGAATCCCTGAGCTGGTAATTTCCAAATGAAACTAAAATTTCTGGAAAAAATATTTCCTAACCATTTTTTCTATATTTTCTCAGTACTACTATGATTTTGAAAAACATTTATACTCAAAATAGGAATTATATATTTTATTAATATGACTGGGCAGCGTACATTATAACACCCAAAACTTTTATATTATATAAATCATCAAAGGAATATTTTTCTACACACAACACTTTCTTGGCTTTCTTTACACGAAATAACAACCTTCCTCGATAGCTTGCGTCGTACGCAATACCGAGTTTCACTAAACAATGGTATGCTAATAAAATATTATTAAAATTAGCCGTTATGAATAGTAATAACAACTTTTTGAAATTTTATAAATTTTATTTTTTAAAATGGACTTCATTTTTGGATTCGGAATATCGAAATTATCCTAGGGTGAAATTTTGGTATTTTTCTGAAAACTTTCAATTTTTGATGAATAGTGAAACCACTAAGTGGTAGTTAAAAAAACTGAATTTTTCATAAAACTTAATTTTACCGCTTCTGTGAGTGGAATTTCGAAAATCCGAGAGACACGGTTAATATCAAGGACTAAAATGTGGTTCAATGAGATGAAAATAATTTTTGGTGAATAGTAACTTTTTACTTTTATTTACCACGGTTAAAAGTAAATAGGGTAATTAAGGGTAAAAATGATATTATTATTACCCTAACACATGTCCTAATTCAATTGGATAAGTGTAATTCGACCAAAAACAAACTTAGGAAAAAAATTTGACCATTTAGGCCCACATGGATTAGATTAGGACATTTATTATTAATTTATTTAAAGAAGGGTTAAAATAGTTAAAATCAAAGTTTAATAAGTAAATCATTTTTCATATGGGGTTATACATACGATAAATTCGACTATAAATATTCATTAGGAAGCTAATGAGATTTCCTAAATAATGGTATTTTATTTGTAATTTTTAAAAATTAAATAATGTAATTTATTTATGACACAAAGATGATGCAGTAATTATCTTATTAATGAAATATTGACATAATTGATGTTATAAACACCAAAATAAATGTAATTTGAGCATTTTTATGAATTCCACTAATTTTATAGATTAATATGACAGGTTAGTATTTATTTAATTAACTTTTTTCGAACTAATCATTCTGTTATGATTTTCACAAAAATTAATTACTAAATAGTGTCAAAATTGACATAAAATAGTTTTTAAAACAAATATTATATTAGTAACTATTATTTTATTCATAAAAAATCTAAGGTTAGGAAAAATGACTTAGATAAGGTTATATATATTAATAATAAACAACTTGGGGTTCTTTTGGCTGCTTATAGTAAGTTTATTAACCTTATAGTATAAGAACACAAGAAGACACGGTAAAAGTAAAATTATTTAACTTAATGTTAAATCTAAATGATAAGGTTAAAATTGGAACCTAAACTTGTCTAAATTATATTGGATGAGAGTATTTCGACCCATCCCCACCTTATATTAGAAATAAATCAATTTTGAGCTATTTAAAACCAAACTTGACTTTATAATAAAATAATAGTTTTAGTTTTTCCAAAGGAGCCCCTCTCCTCCCTTATAAAAGGGCACCTCCTCCCCCTCTTCCTCACACCACATTTAGCCTTCAAGCTCAGACAACCCTAGCCAATTTCTTCTCTCAACTTCCCTAGAAGCATCCTAGAGGTTCTGGTTTTCTTAAAAGACCTATTTTAGTGCCCTAAAAGGAGGTCTCAAAGAAGCACTTCAAAGAAGAGGTAATGTCCGTTACCGATTATTTCATCTTTATTTATTCTTCCACTTATTCTTATTTAGTTGTTTCATTATGAAGTAATAACATCAATATCACTCATATACTGATATGTTATTATAAGTATGAAACAACCCTATTTCACCATCTATCCATCCTACAGAAAAAGAAATCACCGCGCGTGCGTACGTACGGAATACCGTCTCCACGCCGTGGTGTAATCTATTTTCCACCACCACCTTACTTGGATGGGTATAATGGTGTAAATAATGACTATATATGACTATTATAAAGTGATACTGATTCTTAAATAGTATACATACACTCCAATACAATTCCACGATCATAGGAACGATATCATCACTCGTGCGTACGTACGGAATACCGTCTCCACGATGTGATGCGACTCGTTCTACATGATCTTCATTTCATAATGATTATATAAATGAATTGAATGAATGAATATGATATATATTACACTAATACCATTCTTTAAATGAGGTATCTATAACCTAAAGAGAATAATAATAATTTATTCGACAAAACACGCATAAGAACAAAAAGTTATAAACACCCGAATAACAAGTAGCAATGAAATATTACTACTAAGAAGCTAAGAATATGACCATATATGATATCATAAAAATAATAATGATTCTGTAATAATTCAATAACATTATTTAAATCATTATACAGGAGGTTTTGACACGTACAAAGCATATCAGACCTAAGGTAAGGGAAATATCACAATCTCATTTTTATCCGAGATTGTTTATACTTTGGTATTTACTGGGGTGTATTTTATCATACACATACATGTTTCCTCAATATGTAATATTATTTCCATCCACCTACAATTGTTTAAATATAATTTTACCCTTTGGTGAGTTTTTAGTAAAGGATATGAAAGGAATCTTTTATCGTTTTTCATACGAGGTACTTTTTGACTTTTCCGACAAAAGTACGAAGACTGTTTTTTAACTTATACAGCATGAATGGATTTTTAAAACATTATTTCCAAGAATCTTCCTTTACAATTTTTCTAGTTTATTTTTAATCAACTTCTTTTAGTTTATAATTGAACGACATGTTAAGAAAGGAAAAGTGTTTTTGAAGCAGAAAGGATATTTTCCTCAAGAATGGAGTTCAAGTGTTTTATCAAAATTATTTTCCATCTAAGATAATAAACGGTTCTGTTTTTATCCCTATTTATTTGATTATGTTTTGATGGAATTATATTTTTATGAATTCCTTTATCTTATATGAATTGTTTTATGATGTCACGATGTTTAAGATTCCCATTTTTTATTACATGGGTTATGCAATGATGTATGATTTATGATTTTGTGGCACACATAAGAATGGTATCATTATGAGATGGGTGGGAACTATATCTCCCTCCAATGCATTGGGTAAAGATTTTATATCTCATGAGATAGACATGGCTGGAATGGTAGGTTATATCGGTTCAGTGAAACAGGACTGAAACGAGGGTGAATCGGTTCAGAAATGGACTTTCTACACTAAGGTAGTCTTGGCAATGAGTCTTGAATAATAAGAAATGATTCTCTATGATTATGTGTGTATGCCAAAAAGTTTCATGTTTTAAGTTATGATTATTTGGATTACATTTCACTACTATGATTTATCCCATGTTATGAAATTATAATCTCTTTTGCAGGTTAAGATTTCCAAAAGTTACGTGCTTATGTATATGATGTGATTGATATTTCTTTTGTTTACCCTTACTGAGAATTTGAGCTCACCCTTTTGTATGTTTTATTTCCCCAGGTCAGGAAGAAGGTTATTAAGTATAATATTCCAAAAAGGGACTCTAGATATGATGAAATAAATGGGAGGCAAAGTAGATGCTTTATGAACTAGTTGTTTATGTTTCCCAGTTTCTAAAGACACTATACCTATACGGTCCTTTCTTGGTTTTGTTATATGTTGTAATAAGTGTGCTTCAATTATGAAGTATTAACAATGTATGTAAAGTATGGGTCGTTATAGTTGGTATCAGAGGAAAGGTATAGTCAACCTTTGGAAACTAGGATGTGAAAGCCTTAGTAAGAACCCTAAGGATAATTCTAAGCATAGAACACAATCTTAGTGTTTTAGAAATGGCCATGAATAACCTAGGATAATAACTTAAGTGTGAAATTTTATTCTTGATTATGTGGTTTTCCTATTATAATTAGTGTTTCTCACACTATTTTTCTTGGTTTTATTCAATGGCTAGAACCCGAAGGAACCATGTTAATGCGGAATGCAACGGGCAATGCAATGATTGTCCCCCTGAGCAACCAAACGTTATGGGAGCTGGAATGAAAAATCTTGTAGCCAAGATCACACAACTTTCTCAAGCTATGAATCATGCAGGAATTCTAAACGAGCAAAGGAAGGAGCAACATTCTGTTGAATACTTCATGAGACAGCGTCCAACTTCATTCAGCGGGTCTAGTGATCCATTAGTTGCTGAACAATGGATTAGTACTACTGAAAAGATATTTTCAGTTCTTCAATGTTCTGAGCATGATAAAGTCATCTTAGCAGTGTATCGTTTGGAAGGTGATGTTGATCAATGGTGGAATCTTATTATGAATACGAGGCAAAGGGATGAAATTGAGTCCATGGAATGGGATGAGTTCAAAAACTTTTTTTTCAATAAGTACTTCCCTCGTATTCTCCAAACAAATATGGAGAAATATTTTCTTTAACTGAATCAAAAGGATGATGAATCTGTTGGTACCTATGAAGAAAATTTTACAAGACTTTCAAGGTACGCTTCTGGTATTATTATCTAACCTGAGAGTAAGATCGATCGATTCTTTAGTGGCTTAAAACCAAGTCTTTGAAGGGCCTTAGCCATAAGGGACTTTAATAGCTATGAGGAAATCGTTCAATGTACTCTCAAAGTTGAGATGGAGATTGGAGTAACCCATTAGTCATACGGTTTTGATAAGAAGAGGAAAATGGAATTCAAAGGAAAATCTAAAGAGCACACTGAAAAGAAGATGAGCTTTCCCTTATTCTCAATGTGTGGAAAGAAACATGGAGGGAGTTGTCTTAAAGGAACAAGTAAATGTTTCAAATGTGGACAAGAAGGTCATCGGGCATTTGAATGCTGCGATGATGGGAAGAAGATGTCTAATGATGCAAACAAAGGGATACACAGAATGAACCTACTACACTTCAATGTTTCAAGTGCAAGGAGATGAGACATTATGCCAATAAATTCCCTAATCCAAGGGTTGATGATGATGGTCGACGTCAACAAACTCTTAAGTCTAAAGACAAAGGAAAGTCACATGCAATTTCTAACAGCGATGTGGAGTACGATAACGATGTGGTGAAAGGTACACTTACCATCCACTCTAAAGTAGAAAATGTTTTATTTGATTCTGGATCCACCCACTCCTTTATTTCTGAAGAATTTTCTAATGGTATCACCGTATTACCTCAACAATTTGATGTTGATTTAGCTGTGACAACACCTAATGGCACAACAGTCGCATCAAAATTTTATAATTCTTCTCTGATTGAAGTTTGTGGGAAAGTGCTTCCTGCAAATCTTGTGATCCTTCCTATAGTGTAATTTGATGTTATTCTTGGCATGGATTGGCTTTCTCTACATGGAGCTCATATCAATTGCCAAACAAGGGAAGTCACATTTCATATTCCAGATCAATCTATGATCGTCTATCGATGCAAGGATGAACATAACCTTCGAGTGGAAATTTATTCCATTTTATGGGTATTGATTCCACTAAATGAAGGTTATTTATCTCAAATGGTTGGTGCGAAACTCATGATTAAGAATATTCCCATTGTATGGGAGTTTGATGATGTCTTTCCGGAGGAATTACCGGGTCTTCCACCGAATCGTGAAGTTGAGTTTTCAATAGAACTCGTACCGGGTGCTTTGCCTATTTCAAAGACACCTTATAGAATGGCCCCAATTGAGTTGCAGGAATTGAAGAAGCAACTCCAAGAGAATCTTGATAAGGGGTTCATATGCCCTAGTGCGTCACCTTGGGGAGAACCTGTTCTGTTTGTTAAGAAGAAAGATGGATCAATGAGACTCTGCATTGATTATCGAGAACTTAACAAGATCACTATCAAGAAAAAATATCTTCTCCCACGCATTGATGACCTATTTGATCAACTACGCGGAGCTCAATACTTTTCCAAGATTGATCTTCATTTAGGGTATCATCAATTAAGGGTCAAAAGAGAGGATATACCAAAGACGGCTTTCCGTACAAGGTATGGACACTATGAATTTATAGTGATGCCATTTGGTCGTACTAATGACCTTGCTATCTTCATGGATCTAATGAATAGAGTCTTTAGAGACTATCTTGATCAGTTTGTGGTAGTCTTTATAGATGATATTCTTGTCTATTCAAAGAGAAAGGAAGAACAAGAAGATCACTTGAGAATTATATTAAAGACCCTGAGAAAGGAGAAGCTTTATGCAAAATCTACCAAGTGTGATTTTGGCTTCAAAAAGTTGCATTTTTGGGTCACATAATCTCAAATGAGGGGATATATGTGGATCCATCAAAAACAGAGGTTATCGAAAGATGGTCGAGACCAACAACAGTAACCGAGATCCGAAGTTTTCTTGGTTTGGCTGGATATTATCGACGTTTTGTGAAAGATTTTTCACGATTATCTAATCCAATCACCAAGTTAACTCGGAAAGGATTTAAGTTTGTTTGGAAGGAGGAATGTGAAGAGAATTTCAAGGAGTTGAAAAGAAGGTTATCCATTGCACCTGTGCTCACACTGCCTTGTAGTGGAGAAAGGTTTGTGATCTACAGTGATGCATCCAAGATGGGATTGAGGTGTGTTCTTATGAAAAATGATATGGTGATAGCTTATGCCTCATGACAGTTGAAAATACATGAGCAAAATTACCCAACTCACGATTTGGAGTTAGCTGCGGTAATCTTTGCATTAAATATTTGGAGGCATTACCTTTATGGTGAAAGGTGTGATATTTATACTAATAATAAAAGTTTAAAGTATATTTTCACACAAAAGGAGATGAATATGCGCCAAAGAAGATGGTTGGAGCCAATTAAGGATTACGACTGCTCAATCCATTACCACCCTGGGAAATCAAACAAGGTGGAAGATGCATTAAGTCGACAAGACCATGCTAGTTTATCCATGATGAGGATCACAAAATATCCAATATTTATGGATTTACAGAGGATGGATCTTGGAATTATATTGAAAGGGGAAAAATCGTATCTTTCTCAAATAAATGTTTAACCATCTATACATGTGAAGATTAAAGAGGCACAGAAAGAAGATGTCGAGTTACAAAAGTAGGTGAGAAATGTTCTTGAATTCAACCTTGATTGTGATGGGATAATAAATTTCAGGAATCGGGTTTGTGTTCCTCCCATCCCCGAATTAAAGAATGATCTGCTGTATGAGGCTCATAGTTATTCATTCTCTATTCATCCTAGAAGCACGAAGATGTATAGGGACCTAAAAGAGTACTTCTGGTGGGATGGCATGAAAAGAGATGTTGATGAATATGTCTCTCGATGCTTGGTTTGTCAACAAGTTAAAGCTAAGAGATAGAAGTCTAAGGTGATGTTACAACCATTACCCATACCCAAATGGAAATGGGAAAACATCACTATGGAATTTGTCACAGGACTTCCTAAAACATCCAAAGGCAATAATGCTATTTGGGTCATAGTTGATTATCTTACCAAGTCTGCACACTTCATTTCTATTAGAGAGGATTTATCTCTGGATCAACTTGCCAAGATATATGTAAAGGAAGTGGTAAGATAGCATGGAGTACCACTTTCTATTATATCTGATCAGGATCCGAGATTTACCTCGAAGTTCTGTCGAAGTCTTCAGCATACTCTGGATACAGAGTTGAGTTTCAGCACTGCTTATCATCCTCAGACAGACGGTCAGTCTGAGAGAACAATTCAAACTCTAGAAGATATGTTGAGAGCTTTCTCTATGGATTTCAAAGGTTGTTGGGATCAACACCTACCTTTGGTGTTATTTTCTTATAATAATAGCTTTTACTCCAGTATTCAGATGGCTCCTTATGAAGCTCTCTATGGAAAGAAATGCAGGACTCCAACTTGCTGGGATGAAGTTGGGGAAAGAAAGATATTAGGACCTGATCTCATTGATGAAATGGAAGAAAAGGTCAGATCTATTCAACAACACATAAGAGTAGCTCAGAGTTGACAGAAAAGTTATGCTGACAACCGAAGAAAAGACCTAGAGTTTGAAGTGGGTGATAAAGTGTTCTTACGAATATCTCCCTGGAAGAGAGTCATGAGATTTGAAAGAAGGGGAAGTTGAGCCCTAGATATATCGGTCCTTTTGAAATACTGGATCGTGTTGGGAAGGTAGCTTACCGATTGGCGCTTCCACCGAATCTCTCTCAAGTTCACGATGTTTTCCATGTATCACTCCTGAGAAAGTACATACCTGATCCTTCACATGTACTTAGCTCAGAAGTTGTACCACTGGAGCAAGATCTTTCTTATGAAGAACAGCCGATAGAGATTCTGGATCGTAGCGAAAAAGTCCTATGAAGCAAGACCACTCGATTGATGAAAGTTTTATGGAGGAACCACCAATTAGAAGAAGCTACATGGGAGCTTGAGGATATGATGAGGGAGAGGTATCCTCATCTGTTTGTTACAAAGTTACAAATTTTGAGGGCGAAATTCATTTTAAGGGGGGTAGAATGTAACACCCGAGACTTTTATGTTATATAAATCATCAAAGGAATCTTTTTCTACACACAACACTTGCTTGGATTGCTTTACACAAAATTGCAACCTTCCTTGATAGCTTGCGTCGTACGCAATACCGAGTTTCACTAAACAATGATATGCTAATAAAATATTATTAAAACTAGCCGTTATGAATAGTAATAACCACTTTTTGAAATTTTATAAATTTTATTATTGAAAATGGACTTCATTTTTGGATTTGGAATATCGAAATTATCTTAGGGTGAAATTTTGTTAATTTTCTGAAAACTTTCAATTTTTGATGAATAGTGAAACCACTAAGTGGTAGTTAAAAAAACTGAATTTTTCATAAAACATAATTTTACCACTTCTGTGAGTGGAATTTCGAAAATCTGAGAGACACGGTTAATATCACGGACTAAAATGTGGTTCAATGAGATGAAAATAATTTTTGGGGAATAGTAACTTTTTACTTTTATTTACCACGGTTAAAAGTAAATAGGGTAATTAAGGGTAAAAATGATATTATTATTACCCTAACACATGTCCTAATTCTATTGGATAAGTTTAATTCGACCGAAAAAAACCTTAGGAATAAAATATGACCATTTAGGCCCACTTGGATTAGATTAGGACATTTATTATTAATTTATTTAAAGAAGGGTTAAAATAGTTAAAATCAAAGTTTAATAAGTAAATCATTTTTAATATGGGGTAATACATACGATAAATTAGACTATAAATATTCATTATAAATCTAAAGAGATTTCTTAAATAATGGTATTTTATTTGTAATTTTTAGAAATTAAATAATTTAATTTATTTATGACACAAAGATGATGCAGTAATTATCTTATTAATGAAATATTGACATTATTGATGTTATAAACACCAAAATAAATGTAATTTGAGACTTTTTATGAATTACACTAATTTTATAGATTAATATGACATGTTAGTATTTATTTAATTAACTTTTTTCGAACTAATCATTCTGTTATGAGTTTCACAAAAATTAATTACTAAATAGTGTCAAAATTGACATAAAATAGTTTTTAAAACAAATATTATATTAGTAACTACTATTTTATTCCTAAAAAATATAAGGTTCGGCCAAATGACTTAGATAATGTTATATATATTAATATTAAACAACTTAGTGTTCGTTTGGCTTCTTATAGTAAATTTATTAACCTTATAGTATAAGAACACAAGAAGACACCGTAAAAGTAAAATTATTTAACTTAATGTTAAATCTAAATGATAAGGTTAAAATAGGAACCTAAACTTGTCTAAATTCTATTGGATGAGAGGATTTCGACCCATACCAACCTTATCTTCGAAATAAATCAATTTGAAGCTATTTAAAACCGAACTTGACTTTATAATAAAATAATATTTTTAGTTTTTCCAAAGGAGCCCCTCTCCTCCCTTATAAAAGGGCACCTCCTCCCCCTATTACTCACACCACTTTGAGTCTTCAAGCTTGGACAACCCCTGCCAATTTCTTCCCTCCACTTCCCTAGAAACATCCTAGAGGTTCTGGTTTTCTTCAAAGACCTATTTTAGTGCCCTAAAAGGAGGTCTCAAATAAGCATTTCAAAGAAGAGGTAATGTCCGTTACCGATTCTTTCTTCTTTATTTCTTCTTCCACTTCTTCTTCTTTAGTTGTTTCATTATGAAGCAATAACATCAGTATCAATAATATACTGATATGTTATTATAAGTATGAAACTACCCTATTTCACCATCTATCCATCCTACGGAAAAATAAATCACCGCGCGTGCGTACGTACGGAATACCGTCTCCACGCCGTGGTGTAATCTATTTTATACCACCACCTTACTTGGATGGGTATAATGGTGTAACTAATGACTATATATGACTATTATAAAGTGATACTGATTCTGAAATAGTATACATACACTCCAATACAATTCCATGATCATAGGAACGATATCATCACTCGTGCGTACGTACGGAATACCGTCTCCATGATGTGATGCGACTCGTTCTACATGATCTTCATTTCATAATGATTATATAAATGAATTGAATGAATGAATATGATATATATCACACTAATACCATTCTAGAAATGAGGTATCTATAACCTAAATAGAAGAATAAGAATTTACTCGACAAAACATGCACAAGAACAAAAAGTTATAAACACCCGAATAACAAGTAGCAAAGAAATATTACTTCTAAGAAGCTAAGAATATGACCATATATGATATCATAAAAATAATTATGATTCTTTAATAAGTTAATAAAATTATTTAAATCCTTATACAGGAGGTTCGGACACGTACAAAGCATATCGAACCTAAGGTAAGGGAAATATCACAATCTCATTTTTATCCGAGATTGTTTATTCTTTGGTATTTACTGGGGTGTATTTTATCATCCAAATCCATGTTTCATCAATATGTAATATTATTTCCATCCAGATAAAATTTTTTAAATCCAATTTTACCCTTTGGTGAGTTTTTAGTAAAGGATATGAAAGTAATCTTTTGTCTTTTTTCATACGAGGTACTTTTTTACTTTTCTGACAAAAGTACGAAGAATGTTTTTTTTAACTTATATAGCATGAATGAATTTTTAAAACATTATTTCCAAGAAGAATCCTTTACAAGTTTTCAAGTTTATTTTTAATCAACTTCTTTTAGTTTATAATTGTACGACATGTTAAGAAAGGAAAAGTGTTTTTGAAGGAGAAATGATATTTTCCTCAAGAATGGAGTTCAAGTGTTTTATCAAAATTATTTTCCATCTAAGATAATAAAGGGTTCTGTTTTTATCCCTATTGATTTGATTATGTTGTGATGGAATTATATTTTTATGAATTCCTTTATCTTATATGAATTGTTTTATGATGTCACGATGTTTAAGATTCCCATTTTTTTACATAGGTTATGCAATGATATATGATTTATGATTTTGTGGCACACATAATAATGGTATAATTATGAGATGGGTGGGACCTATATATAACTCCAATGCATTGGGTAAAGATTTTATATCTCATGAGATAGACATGGCTGGAACGGTAGGTTATACCGGTTCCGTGAAACATGACTGAAACAAGGGTGACTCGGTTCAAAAATGGACTTTGTCCACTAAGATAGTCTTGGCAATGAGTCTTGACTAATAAGAAATGATTCTATATGATTATGTGTGTATGACACAAAGTTTCATGTTTTAAGTTATGATTATTGGGATTACATTTCACTACTATGATTTATCCCATGTTATGAAATTATGATCTCTTTTGCAGGTTAAGATTTCCAAAAGTTATGTGCTTATGTATATGATGTGATTGATATTTTTTTTGTTTACCCTTACTGAGCATTTGAGCTCACCCTTTTGTATGTTTTATTTCCACAGGTCAGGAAGAAGGTTATTAAGTAGAATATTCCAAAAAGGGACTCAAGATATGATGAAATAAATGGGAGGCAAAGTAGATGCTTTATGAACCAGTTGTTTATGTTTCCCGGTTTCTAAAGACACTATACCTATACGGTCATTTATTGGTTTTGTTATATGTTGTAATAAGTGTGCTTCAATTCTGAAGTATTAACAATGTATGTAATGTATGGGTCATTATATACATTGTTTTAGATTATCTATCGATATCAAATTTAGGTGGTTGCTTATTATGTCAATGAAAATAAATGGGCTACAACCTCCGAAAATTTATTACGGTGTAAATACTTAATATTAAAAATATTATACATTAGTTTTATATACTCATCAAATATAAGTATATTACAGGAAATGATTTTTTTAAATGAATGTGTAGAATTCAAGATGTTTTATTGTGTACATGCATCCTAAATAGGTGAATTCCTAAAACATATTTAGTTAATTTTCTCATTATTTTTTATACTTTTTCTATTTATTTTCTTTTTATTTTTATCTAGTAATTATTTTAATAAATTTTCCCATTAAATAGAATCAAAAGTGAAAATATAAAAACCATGAAAATGAGGAGCTATTATTTTCAAACATTAGGGAAATGATCCGTAAGTCATTTTTGATGGGTATAAATTTAATGAATTTCAATCCAATACGCGATGTGATTCCTATGAATATAATTATGTGTTTCGAATAAAAAAAATTTCATTTTAGTTTCATACAATCATCAAATAGTTAAAATAGAGAAAACATGACCGGATTATTTTTAAACATTAGGATAATGATCCACAATTCATTTTTCATGTGTATAATTAACCTCACATCAATATGAGACATGATGTTATTGATTAGACTAGAATTATGTGATTTTATAAGGACTCGACATTTAAAAATTACATAATATTGAATTAAATGAATAATTTACATTGAGGATATTTTCAGGTTTAGACTTTTAGAGATTAGGACATAACTATTACATCTCAATGATTACAAAGTAGACACATCTACTGAGTTTCCATTTTGTTTTCACAAAATAAAAACTCTTGAAAAAAAGAGTCATGTCCAGTTCCAGGTTTTAGACATCATGACAATTTATTGATCCCATCCTTGACCGTATTCCACTTTAAGTCCTGCGGAAAACAATTCAAAAAGTTGGGATGAGCATAAAAATCTCAGTAAGGGTTATAACATAATGAAAGGAAACATTAACCCATCAAAAATACAAATCGATGAAAACATAATTTTCAATCATAACATACCTTCTCAAGTCATAACATTTATGAATAACACATAGTAATCACAATTCATAAATGTAACTTAAGGCATACATAACATACTTACATTGAAGCTATCATAGCTACATAGGTAGTCACATTTGGAATACCCATCGTAGTATATTCCCTAAGTCTCTTCGTAGAAACATTCACATTTACCACCTTCAAATTACCCAATGCATTGGAGAGCTATCTTGGGCTCACCCTCCCTAGGTTTATCATGAAACCACCCGTATACATAACAATGTCCAAGAACCATAAAATAATCATAACACATAACTTAAGCATAATGGAAAGATAAAATTCCCACATTTCAATAACAATATAACATTTTAAGATATTGAAAATCTATTCTTAAAAACCATTTTCAATACCAAAATACATTAAAATAGTGTATGGTATTTATTTTTCTTTTGAAAACATTACGGATTGTTAAGGAAGCCATAGATCAAATAATACTCATGGCGGAGAAAAAGGTCATTGTCACCGCTTAAGTTAAAAAAAAGAAATGTTCCTTTTTTTCATTTAGTAAAATGCTTCATAGAGAAAAGATTCCCTTTGAATGAAATGAAAATTAAAAATGGTTTTATACACTGTATAAAGTCGTGTAGAAATCAAAATATGCCTCAATGAAAGAAGATTGAGATGAAGTCCCGTACAAATATGGTATCCTTAGATTAAGGATAAATCAATTACATAATTATGTGTGAAATATATAAATACACCCAATATAAGTGGATATTAAGTTTAAAACAATCAGAGGTCATCCACACATATTCATAGCACGACATAATCAAGAAGTATAGGTTTAACCCAAAGAATTGAAATTGGGTTAAGAAGTTACCTTACATAAATTCGACAGCCTAACAAAATCACTTTAATGTTCAGAAAATGACTTGATTAGAGATAAAAAGTGTATCTCATCACATGGAAATAAAATTTATAGAAATAATGATATATAAGAACATATCCCAACATAAGAAGATTTAAACTAAAATACCTAACCAAAAGAAGTCTTTTTTTAAAAAGAGGAGGGTGAAAGGTTCCCTTATCGATTTGGGTAACCATCAAAACGTACACCCCATGAAATAAGGGTCATACAATGAAGATTTAAATAACCATAAATTAAATTATATTACATAAATAATACAATCATGGTTAGTACATACACCACACAAAAGGAAATAGTGGCAAATGTAGCATGAATCTCATGGGAAAAAAAGTGAGATAAAAACCCCTTACCTCGTTGTGATCAATTGATTCGTATGACCAAAAGATAATAAACACCAAATTAATCACATAATACCATGAATATAAATAGAATCATGATAATATATATGAAATGTCAGTACACAATACACCACATGAAATAAATAAGTGGCGAACAGTGGAAATCTCACGGAATTAAAAATGAGATAAGAAATCCCTTACGAAAATTCAGTAGCCCAATGACGCCACTTAAAACATACAAAAATGGATTGATGAGATCAAATAGGGTCTCTCATCATATGAAAATAAAAAGTACAATAATATTAATATAAAATAACATCCCCCAACATAAGAAAGAGAAGATTAATGTAAGTGACATAAAAGAGAGTACTTAAAAAGAAAGAGAGAGGAAGGATCCCTTACCACAAGTACGACTTGTCTTGTTCATTTCTTTATATTCATGAATAATAAACTTTGGTAAATTTAAAATTTCTTAAGTACTTCCTTTAAAGTTTATTATTCAATTAATTTCACATATTATCATGTTATAATAATTAGTTAATTATGTGAGTGCATAACATACGTTTTGTCGATGTTCGGTACATGAGTCAAAAATGAACTTGTTTGAAAATAATTGTCCATGTAGTTGTAAGTAAATCATATATAGAATAGTATTAATGATTTAAATATCATATATATCTAGTATATATATTCGTTTTATACTATTCCATAACATTTAGAGATAAAAATGAAATGCACCGTTCATGGAGACGGTAGGCCGTACGTACGCATGAACTCTACTTTCATTTATTTGTCATATTAATAGAATTAAAAATAAATAAGAGATATATATTATAATTCTTGTATAATTTATATGTTATATAGTTCACATAATTTTATTAATTTAATTCTTTATACATTCAATGTATTACATGAATGAGTCACATCACTTGAGGGGGCGATAGTCCACACTTTCTCAAATGAAATTATCACATTTGTACAACATGAAAAGCATAAAGGTATGTTTTAAATATAAAATACAGAATAATATAGAGGGAATAAATATAATATATATAATAAATAAATAAAGTTCCATCATAATGGCCACCATGAGAGGTGGTAGGAGAAGATAGAACAATCATCGTTTCGTGAGGCAGTAATTCACCATCCACGGAAACAGTATGTTCTTTAACCACTAGAAGGAGGTGTGTGTAAGTGTAGCTCTAATACTTCTATAAAAATATAATAGTATATTTAATATACCGGTTTTGTAACAAAATAATGGAATAAAAAGATTTTATGGGGTTGGAGAAGCAAAATAAAACAAACGAACATAAGAGAAGACATTACCTTTAAATCGGGTAACTCCTCTTGGTTCTAACCAAAAGAGTTTCTTGAAGAGATTTCTGCAAAAGGTAAGGATTCTTGGATGAAGAAAGGGATATTGGGAGCTTATTTTAGTATAGTTTGCACGAGCCAAAAATCTTGAGAAGTGTGAGAGATTGGTAGGAAGTGGGGTCTTTTTATAAGGGAGAGGAGGGGATCTTTTGGAAATCTTGAAACTATTATTTTATTATAAAATGAAATTCGGTTTCTAAAGCTCCAAAAATAATTAAAGTCGATGATAAGGTTTCAAATGTTTGAAATTAAATCATCTAATAGGTATTGGAAAAGTATTGGATATTTTTTTAAAGTTTATCTTCTTATTTATTTAATTTATTCATTAATGACGTAAACACTGCATCATCATTGTGTCACAAATAATTTTATTTATTTAATGTCTAAAAATTATAAAAAATTACCATGTTGTATGAAATCTTTTTATATTTATAATTAATATTTATAGTTGAAAAGATAACTTGTACAACCCCTTATAAAAATTGTTTTAGTAAAAAAATACATGTTTGTGACATTTTTATTTTTACTTTAAATAAAAGGTATTAATGTCATTATCTTACCCAAGTGGCTCCATGAGGTCTCAAAAATTGACCCATGGATTTTCGTGGTCAGACATGAATTATTCAATAAGGTTAGTACATGTGTAAAGATATTTTTATATTTTTATAATATAATTTCTATCTTAAATTACCCTAATTACCTTTAATCACAGTTAACAAAACTCAAAAGTTACTATTCACCAAAAAATTATTTTCACCTTATTGAACCAAATTTAATTTACTAATGAAAACCATATATATCATATTTTTGAAATTCAATTAGTAGAAGTGGTACAATTTCATTTAACGAAAAATTCAGTTTTTTTAACTACCACTTTGTGGTCTCACTATTCAACAAAAAATGAAGTTTTTCAGAAAAATACAAAAAATTCACCCTAAGATACATTTTATATTATTATTTCAAAAATTATGTCCATTTTACCAAATTCATATCATATATGTTTCATTAATTAATTTTATAATTAATTCTCGCTGTCAAAACAAATAGCGTGTTTTTAAGAAACAATATCTATCAAAAGATTGACACATGTTTATGTCAAATTTAAAAGTGAAATTAATTCCAATGACCACCATTGGATTAAATGGTAAAAATATATTTTAATTAAACTTTAAAACCAATTATAAATATAATCTATTAATATAAATAAATCAGACTAAAAGGAAGTTTTGAATTGAAATACAACATTTTTCACTATTCATTAAAAAATGAACTTTATCAGAAAAATAACAACAACATACACAAAGTAAATTTTGATGTCTTGATTCTAAATAAGGATTTTATTTTGTCAAATATAAAATATAAAAGTGACAATAAGTAGATTTAAAAAAAGGGTTCTCCATCAAAAAGGCAGTTAATCGACCTTTTAAAGAACATTAGAATATTTATGCTTAAAATTAGATTCATTCGCATTTTAAGCCTCTATCATTTATTGGATAAATGTAAAAATATTTAACAAACATATATACTAATTTTTTAGTTTGTTCTGTTCATTACCACTATTACAACGACTAGGCGTTATCTACCATTTAAAATAATATTATTATATTATTAGTGTGCAACGTAAGATTTCAAAGCAACTCGTTGTTACATATTGGGTATGCCATCGAACATAGCATCCTATTTAAAGTAAAATTAATATTTAATTCAAAAATATTAATAAATATGAAAATGTAATGTTCTTTATTTACCTGGGATGTTACATCCTTCCCCCCTTTTGGAAATTGCGTCGTCGCAATTTTAAAATTGGGCTCAGAAACTTCATTGAAATCCCCACATCAGAAAAAGTGTCAATAAAACTATCCATTTAAAAGAATACAAGAGAAGTAAAAAGGTCACCCAAGATAGCAGATAATAGGGTTCCATGAAAACTTGGATTTGGAGGAGAAAATAAGTGGTCAAGTTCTAATGGAGAGTGATAGAAAACATGTCTAGGAGAAAGTCAACCACCAGAAAATCACAAACTTGTGATGGGTTAAATAGTATTTGATTCCCTGGTAGGAAAAGTTAACAGAAAATGTTTTTGTTTTACGTTAATGTTTATTGAGCAATTTATTTATGAGATTATCTAAAACACAATGATACATACTTACTTGTCATGTAGAATTTCAACTTTTACTAGATTTCTAACACAAACTCATATTTTCTCCAAATGATGAGTATCCAGGATGACATATTCACATTAAGATAACTAAAATCAACTTCTAGAGAATCACCCAATCCAAAAAAGAGAACTATATATTTCACAGGTCTTTAGACCTTAACCAAAAACAAAATGTGTAGTACAAGATCCGATAATCCCCAAAAGGATAATCCTTTATAAAATGAAAAGCTACTCTTAATCTCCAAAATTTGTTAAACATTACCCAAAGTTCATCAAAGACCATTCGATAAACAATTTTCCATAAAATTATTAAATGTAATCAACATTAATATTGAAACCTAAATCTTAGAAGGATTTAATCACATAGTCTTCCAAGATAAATCTTAACATTTATCTCCAAATAAAATCAGTTGCTCTTAAAGTCTCATATTGAAAAGTAATTAACCTAATCACATATCCACCATGAGAGGTTAATCATTTACATAGATAACCCAAAATCAACTTATTCGTGATTCATAAGATCATATAACTAAAAATAATTAGTCATACTAACCAGGTACTTCACGTAGTCCAGTGGTAGGCGAATAATACTAGTCGCACTTTGGTTGTGGGTTCGATTCCCGCAGCTTTGCCCGACGCGACGGGTTGTCACAAGGTCTGCATGTTATACTTTCTCCAAAACTATATAATTCTTAAGACATTCGAAAAAAAGAGATAAAATATTCAAAAATAACTATAACATAATTTAACCTCAAGTTTATCTCATGCCTTTCATCTTCCATCATAACATATAGCAACCCATAATTACCTCAAAAGTAAGGATCATATAAACCGTAATGGTTACCTTTATAATTATTACCTGAAATTCCACATCGATTTGGTTCTCTCATAAAAGATGAATTAGAGAACTCTCCAAGGTTCAAGTGGTTAATCATGACTCCTGATAGTTGGTTTAGAATAACCATGAGATTTATCATTGAATCCCCCATTTCATCCAGTCTCTTAATCAGAGAACCACCACAGTTTCTTTCAAACCCATTGTCACTTTGGTGCCTACTAGATCCATCTATTTACTAAAACCAAAAATATCAGTGTGAGTATATCAACAAAATCATCATGTACTAAAGAGGAATATAAACACTAAGATATACTTATCAAAGTTATTTCAAACTCATTCCAACTTTCAAAAAAAAAATGACTCCATCTAATATACTAACTATTGTGGTTATACAAAACTTGTCATTGCTTAATGAATACCATAACATATAAAGTTATCTAAACCGACCTTTGCTACCGACTATAAGGACCTGGCCTAAAAACATTACATAATATTGAATGAAATGAATAATTTACATTGAGGATCTTTTCAGGTTTAGAGTTTTAGATAATTAGGACATAACTATTACATCTCAATGATTACAAAGTAGAAACATATACTGAGTTTCCATTTTTTTCACAAAATAAAAACTCTTGAACAAAATAGTCATGTATAGTTCTATGTTTTAGACATCATGAAATTTCTTTGATCCCATCCTTGACCGTATTCCACTTTAATTCCTGTGAAAAACATTTCAAAAACTTGGGATGAGCATAAAAAGCTCACTAAGGGTTATAACATAATGAAAGGAAACATTAACCAATAAAAAATTCAAATCGATGAAAACATAATTTTCAATCATAACATACCTTATGAAATCATAATATTTATGAATAACACATAGTAATCACAATTCATAAATTTAACTTAAGGCATACATAACATACTTACATTGTAGCTATCATAGCTACATAGGGAGTCAAATTTGGAATACCCATCACAGTATATTCCCTAAATCTTTTCGGAGAAACATTCACGTTTACCCCCTTCACGTTACCCAATGCATTGGAGAGCTATCTCAGGCTCACCCACCCTAGGTTTATCACATAACCCCCCGTATACATAACAATGGCCAAGAACCATAACATAATCGTAACACATAACTTAAGCATAAAGGAAAGATAAAATTACCACATTGCAATAACAATATAAAATTTTAAGATATTGAAAATATATTCTTAAAAACCATTTTCAATACCAAAATACATTAAAACAGTTTATGGTATTTATTTTTCTTTTGAAAACATTACGGCTTGTTATGGAAGCCATATATCAAATAATACTTGCGGCGGCAGAAAAGGTCGTTGTCATCGCTTACGTTACAAAAAGAAACATTCCTTTTAGTCATTTAGAAAAACACTTTGTATAGAAAAGATTCACTTTGAATGAAATGAAAAGTAAAAAGGGTTTTATACACCATATAAATTCATGTAGATATCAAAATATTCCTCAATGAAAGTAGATTGAGACGAAGTCCCGTACAAAGATAGTACCATTAGATTAAGGATAAATCAATTACATAATTATGTGTGACAAATATAAATAAACCCATTATAAGTGGATATTAAGTGTAAAACAATCAAAGGTCATCCACACATATTCATAGCATGACATAATCAAGAAGTAGAGGTTTAACCCTAATAATTGAAATTGGGTTAAGAAGTTCCCATACAGAAATTCGACATCCTAACGACGTCACTTTAATGTTCAGAAAATGAGTTGATGAGAGATAAAAAGTTTATCTCATCACTTGGAAATACAATTTACAGAAATAAGGATCTATAATGACATATCCCAACATAAGAAGATGTAAATTAAAAGACCTTACAAAAAGAAGTCTTTTTTTAAAAAGAGGAGGGTGAAAGGTTCCCTTACCGATTTGTGTAACTTTCGAAATGTACACCCCATGAAATAAGGGTAATACAATGAAGATGTAAATACCCATAAATTAAAGTATATTACACAAAGAATACAATCATGGTCAGTACATACACCACAAAAAAGAAAATAGTGGAAAATGTAGCATGAATCTCACGGGAACAAAAAGTGAGATTAAACCCTTTACCTCGTTGTGATCAATCGAGTCCTATGACCAAAAGATAATAAAAACCAAATGAATCACATAATACCGTGAATATAAATGAAATGATGATAATATATATGAAATGGCAGTACAAAATACACCACATTAAATAAATACGTGGCGAACAATGGAAATATTACGGAATTAAAAGTGAGATAATAAACCCCTTACAAAAATTCGGCAGCCCAACGACGCCACTTAAGACATCCAAAAATGGATTGATGAGATCAAATAGGTAATCTCATCATATGAACATAAAAAATAATTTAAGATGAATATAAAATAACATCCCCCAACATAAGAAAGTGGAGCTTAAAGTAAGTGACATAAAAGAGAGTACTTAAAAAGAAAGAGAGAGGTAAGATCCCTTACCTCAAGTACGACTTGTCTTGTTCGTTTCTTTATATTCCTGAATAATAAAATTTGGTCAATTTATAATTTCTTAATGAATTCATTTAAAGTTTATTATTCAATTAATATCACATATTATCATGTTATAATAATTAGTTAATTATGTGAGTTCATAACATATGTTTTGTCGATGTTCGGTACATGAGTCAAAAATGAACTTGTTTTAAAAGAATTTTCCATGTAGTTTTAAGTACATAATCTAAATAATAGTATTAATGATTTAAATATCATATATATCCAGTATATATATTCGTTTTATACTATTCCATAACATTTGGAGATAAAAATGAATTGCACCGTTCATGGAGACGGTAGGTCGTACGTACGCATGAACGCTACTTTCATTTCTTTGTCATATTAAAAGAATTAAAACTAAATAAGAGATATATATTATAATTCCTGTATAATATATATGTTTTATAGTTCACATAATTTTATTAATTTAATTATTTATACAGTAAATGTATTACATGAATGAGTCACATCACTTGAGGGGGCGATAGTCCACACTTTCTCAAATGAAATTATTGCATAAGCACAACATGAAAAGCATAAAGGTATGTTTTAAATATAAAATACAGAAGAATATAGAGGGAATAAATATAATATATATCATAAATAAATATAGTTCCATTATAATGGCCACCATGAGAGGTGGTAGGAGAAGATAGAATAATCATCGTTTCGTGAGGCAGTAATTAACCATCCACAGAAACAATATGTTCTTTAACCACTAGAAGGAGGTGTGTGTAAGTGTTGCTCGAATCCTTCTCATAAAAACATAATAGTATATTGAAGATACCGGTTTTGTAACAAAATAATGGAATAAAAATATTTTAGGGGATTGGAGAAGAAAAATAAAACAAAATAACATAAGAGAAGACATTACCTTTAAATCAGGTAACTCCTCTTGGTTTGAACCAAAAGTGTTTCTTGAAGAGCTTTCTGCCAAAGGTAAGGCTTCTAGGATAAAGAGAGGGATATTGGGAGCTTATTTAAGTAGAGGTTGGATGAGACAAAGGGCTTGATAAGTGTGAGAGATTGGTAGAAAGTAGGGTCTTTTTATAAGGGAGAGGAGGGGATCTTTTGGAAATCTTGAAACTATATTATAAAATGAAATTCGGTTTCTAAAGCTCCAAAAATAATTAAAGTTGATGATAAGGTTTCCCATGTTCAAAATAAAATCATATAATAGGTATTGGAAAAGTTTTGGATATTGTTTTAAAGTTTATCTTCTTATTTATTTAATTTATTCATTAATGACGTAAGCACTACATCATCATTGTGTCACAAATAATTTTATTTATTTAATGTCTAAAAATTATAAAAAAATTACCATGTTGTATGAAATATTTTTAGATTTCTAATTAATATTTATAGTTGAAAAGATAACTTGTAGAACCCATTGTAAAAATTTTTTTAGTAAAAAAATACATGTTTGTGACATTTTTATTTTTACTTTAAATAAAAGGTATTAAAGTCATTATCTTACCCAAGTGGGTCCATGGGGTCCCAAAAATTGACCCATGGATTGTCGTGGTCAGACATGAATTATTTAATAAGGGTAGGACATGTGTAAAGATATTTTTATATTTTTATAATATCATTTCTCTCTTAAATTACCCTAATTAACTTTAATCGCAGTTAACAAAACTCAAAAGTTACTATTCACCAAAAAATTATTTTCACCCCATTGAACCAAATTTTAGTTACTAATGAAAACCATGTATATCGTATTTTTGAAATTCAATTCGCAGAAGCCGTACAGTTTCGTTTAATGAAAAATTCAGTTTTTTAACTACCACTTTGTGGTTTCACTATTCATCAAAAAATAAAGTTTTTCAGAAAAATACCAAAAAATCACCCTAAGATACATTTTATATTATTAATTCAAAAATTATATCCATTTTACCAAATTCATAACATATATGTTTCATTAATTAATTTTATAATTAATTCCCGCTGTCAAAACAAATAGCATGTTTTTAAGAAACAATATCTATCAAAAGATTGACACATGTTTGTGTCCAATTTCAAAGTGAAATTAATTCCAATGACCACCATTGGATTAAATGGTAAAAATATATTTTAATTACACTTTAAAACCAATTATAAAGATAATCTATCCATATAAATAGATCAGACTAAAACGAGGTTTTGAATTAAAATACAACATTTTTCACTATTCATTAAAAAATGAACTTTATCGAAAAAATACCAACAACATACACAAAGTAAATTTTGATGTCTTGATTCTAAAAAGAGGATTTTATTTTTTCAAATATAACATAAAAAAGTGACAATAATTAGATTTAAAAAAAGGGTTCTCCATCAAAAAGGCAGTTAATCGACCTTTTAAAGAACATTAGAATATTTATGCTTAAAATTGGATTCATTCGCATTTTAAGCCTCTATAATTTATTAGATAAATGTAAAAATATTTAACAAACATATATAATAATTTTCTAGTTTGTTCTGTTCATTCCTGCTATTACAACGACAAGGCTTTATCTACCATTTAAAATAATATTATTATATTATTAGTGTGCAACGTAAGATTTCAAAGAAACTTGTTGTTGCATATTGGGTATGCCATCGAACATAGCATCCTATTTAAAGTAAAATTAATATTTAATTCAAAAATATTAATAAATATGAAAATTTAATATTTTTATTTACCTGGGATGTTACATCCTTCCGCCCCTTTTGGGAATTGTGTCCTCACAATTTTAAAATTGGGCTCGGAAACTTCATTGAAATCCCCACATCAGAAAAGGAGTCAATAAAACTATCCATTTAAAATAAAGCAAGAGAAGTAAAAAGGTCACTCAAGACAGCAAATACTAGGGTTCCATGGAAACTTGGATTTGGAGGAGAAAATAAACGGTCAAGTTCTAATGGAGAGTGATAGAAAACATGTCTAGGAGAAAGTCAACCACTAGAAAATCACAAACTTGTGATGGGTTAAACAATATTTGATTCCTTGGTAGGAAAAGTTAACAGACAATGTTTTTGTTTTACGTTAATTTTTATTGAGGAATTTATTTATGAGCATATATAAAACACAATGATACATACTTTTCATGTAGAATTTCATCTTTTACTAGATTTCTAACACAAACTCATATTTTCTCCAAACGATGATTATCTGGGATGACATGTTCACATTAATAGAACAAAAATCAACTTCTAGAGAATCACCCAATCCAAAAAAGAGAACTATATATTTCCCATGTCTTTAGAACTTAACCAAAACCAAATTTTTTAGTACAAGATTAGATAATCCCCAAAAGGATAATCCTTTATAGAATGAAAAGCTACTCTTAATCTCAAAAATTTGTTAAACATTACCCAAAGTTCAACAAAGACCATTCGATAAACAATTGTCCATAAAATTATTCAAAGTAATCAACATTAATATTGAAATCTAAATCTTAGAATGATTTAATCACATAGTCTTCCAAGATAAATCTTAACATTTATCTCCAAATAACATCAGTTGCTCTTAAAGTCTCATATTGAAAAGTAATTAACCTAATCACATATCCACCATGAGAGGTTGATCATTTACATAGATAACCCAAAATAAACTTATTAGTGATTTATAAGATCATCTAACTAAAAATAATTAGTCATACTAACCAGGTACTTCACGTAGTCCAGTGGTAGCCGAAAAATACTTGTTGCACTTTAGTTGTGGGTTCGATTCCCACAGCTTTGCCCGACGTGACGGGTTGTCACAAGGTCTGCATGTTATCCTTTCTCCAAAACTATATAATTCTTAAGACATTCAACAAAAAGAGATAAAATATTCAAAAATAACCATAACATAATTTAACCTCAAGTTTATCTCATGCCTTTCATTTTCCATCAAAACATATAGTAACCCATAATTACCTCAAAGTAAGGATCGTATAAACTATAATGGTTACCTTTTATAATTATTACCTGAACTTCCACATTAATTTGGTTCTGTCATACAAGATGAATTAGAGGACTCACCAAGGTTCAAGTGGTTAATCATGACTCCTGATAGTTGGTTTAGAATAACCTTGAGATTTCTCAATGAATCCCCCATTTCATCCAGTCTCTTAATCAGAGAACCACCACAGTTTCCTTCAAACCCATTGTCACTTTGGTTCCTGCTAGATCCATCCATTTACAAAAACCAAAAATGTCAGTGTGAGTATATCAACAAAATCATCATGTACTAAAGAGGAAGATAAACACTATGATATACTTATCGAAGTTATATCAAACTCATTCCAACTTTCAAAAAAAATTACTCCATCTAATATACTAACCATTGTGGTTATACACAGCTTGTCACTTATGCTTAATGAATACCCTAACATATAAAGTTATCTAAACCGACCTTTGCTACCAACTATAAGGACCTGACCTAAAAACATTACATAATATTGAATTAAATGAATAATTTACATTGAGGATCTTTCCAGGTTTAGAGTTTTAGAGAATTAGGACATACCTATTACATCTCAATGATTACAAAGTAGAAACATATACTGAGTTTCCATTTTTTTTCACAAAATAAAAACTCTTGAACAAAAGATTCATGTATAGTTCTATGTTTTAGACATCATGACATTTCCTTGATCTCATCCTTGACCGTATTCCACTTTAATTCCTGTGGAAAACATTTCAAAAACTTGGAATGAGCATAAAAAGCTCACTAAGGGTTAGAACATAATGAAAGGAAACATTAACCAATCAAAAATTCAAATCGATGAAAACATAATTTTCAATCATAACATACCTTCTGAAATCATAATATTTATCAATAATAGATAGTAACCACAATTCATAAATTCAACTTAATGCATACATAACATACTTACATTGTAGCTATCATAGCTATATAAGGAGTCAAATTTGGAATACCCATCACAGCATATTCCCTAAATCTCTTCGGAGAAACATTCATGTTTACCTCCTTCACGTTACCCAATGCATTGGAGAGCTATCTCAGGCTCACCCGCCCTAGGTTTTTCACATAACCACCCATATACGTAACAGTGGACAAGAACCATAACATAATCATAACACATAACTTAAGCATAAAGGAAAGATAAAATTACCACATTGCAATAACAAAATAACATTTTAAGATATTGAAAATCTATTATTAAAAACCATTTTCAATACCAAAATACATTTAAAGAGTTTATGGTATTCATTTTTCTTTTAAAAATGTTACGGCTTGTTAAGGAAGCCATAGATCAAATAATACTTGCGGCGGAAGAAAAGGTCGTTGTCACCGGTTACGTTAAAAAAAGAAACATTCCTTTTAGTCATTTAGAAAAACACTTTGTATAGAAAAGATTCACTTTTAATGAAATGAAAAGTCAAAAGGGTTTTATACACCGTATAAATTCGTGTAGAAATCAAAAGATTCCTCAATGAAAGTAGATTGAGACGAAGTCCCGTACAAAGATAGTACCCTTAGATTAAGGATAAATCAATTACATAATTATGTGTGAAAAATATAAATACACACAATATAAGTGGATATTAAGTGTAAAAAAATCAGAGGTCATACACACATATTCATAGCATGACATAATCAAGAAGTTGAGGTTTAACCCAAAGAATTGAAATTGGGTTAAGAAGTTCCCTTATAGAAATTCGACAGCCTAACGACGTCACTTTAAAGTTCAGAAAATGAGTTTATGAGAGATAAAAAGTGTTTCTCATCACTTGGAAATAACATTTACAGAAATAAGGATCTATAAGAACATATCCCAACATAAGAAGATGCAAATTAAAAGACCTAACAAAAAGAAGTCTTTTTTAAAAAAAAGAGGAGGGTGAAAGGTTCCCTTACCGATTTGTGTAACTTTCAAAACGTACACCCCATGAAATAAGGGTCATACAATGAAGATTTAAATACCCATAAATTAAAGTATATTACACAAAGAATACAATCATGGTCAGTACATACACCACACAAAAGAAAATAGTGGAAAATGTAGCATGAATCTCACGGGAACAAAAAGTGAGATAAAAACCCTTTACCTCGTTGTGATCAATCGAGTCGTATGACCAAAAGATAATAAAAACAAAATTCATCACATAATACCATGAATATAAATGGAATAATGATAATATATATGAAATTTCAGTACAAAATACACCACATGAACTAAATATGTGGTGAACAATGGAAATATTACAGAATTAAAAGTGAGATAATAAACCCCTTATGAAAATTCGGCAGCCCAACGACGCCACTTAAAATATCCAAAAATGGATTGATGAGATAAAATAGTTTCTCTCATCATATGAAAATAAAAAATAAAGTAAGAGGAATATAAAATAACATCCCCCAACATAAGAAATATGATATTAAAGTAAGCGACATAAAAGAGAGTACTTAAAAAGAAAGAGAGAGGTATAATCCCTTACCTCAAGTATGACTTGTCTTGTTCGTTTCTTTATATTCATGAATAATAAACTTTGGTCAATTTATAATTGCTTAATGAATTAATTTAAATTTTATTATTAAATTCATATAACATATTATCATGTTATAATAATTAGTTAATTATGTGAGTTCATAACATACGTTTTGTCGATGTTCGGTACATGAGTCAAAAATGAACTTGTTTTGAAAGAATTGTCCATGTAGTTGAAAGTAAATCATATAAAGAATAGTATTAATTATTTAAATATCATATATATCCAGTATATATATTCGTTTTATACTATTCCATAACATTTGGAGATAAAAATGAATTGCACCGTTCATGGAGACGGTAGGCCGTACGTACGCATGAACACTACTTTCATTTTTTTGTCATATTAATGGAATTAAAACTAAATGAGAGAGATATATATATTATAATTAAATTATAATATATATGTTATATAGGTCACATAAGTTTATTAATGTCATTATTTATACATTCCATGTATTGCATGAATGAGTCACATCACTTGAGGGGGCGGTAATCCACACTTCCTCAAATGAAATTATCGCATTTGCACAAAATGAAAAGCATAAAGGTATGTTTTAAATATAAAATACATTATAATAGAGAGGGAATAACTATAATATATATCATAAATAAATATAGTTCCATCATAGTGGCCACCATGGGAGGTGGTAGGAGAAGATATAACAATCATCGTTTTGTGAGGCAGTAATTCACCATCCACGAAAACAATATGTTCTTTAACCATTAGACGGAGGTGTGTGTAAGTGTAGATTGAATAATTCTCATAAAACATCCTAGTATGTTGAAGATACTGGTGTTGTTACAAAATAAAGGAATAAAAAGAGTCTAGGGGGTTGTAGAAGCAAAATAAAACAAAATCACATAAGAGAAGACATTACCTTTAAATCGGGCAACTCCTCTAGGTTTGAACCAAAAGGGTTTCTTGAAGAGCTTTCGGCCTAAGGTATGGCTTCTAGGATGAAGAGAGGGATCTTGGGAGATTATTTTGGTAGAGTTTGGATGAGAAAAAGGTCTTGATAATTGTGAGATATTGGTAGGAAGTTAGGTTTTTTATAAGGGAGAGGAGGGGCTCTTTTGGAAATATTGAAACTATTATTTTATTATAAAATGACATTCGGTTTCTAAAAAACCAAAAATAATTAAATTAAATGATAAGGTTTCCCATGTTCGAAATAAAATAATCCAATAGGTATTGTACAAGTGTTGGATATTTTTTTAATCTTTATCTTCTTATTTATTTAATTTATTCATTAATGACGTAAACACTGCATTATCATTGTGTCATAAATAATTTTATTTATTTAATGTCTAAAAATAATATAAAAATTACCATTTTGTAGGAAATAGATTTATCTTTCTAATTAATATTTATAGTCTAAAATATAACTTGTATAACCCCTTGTAAAAATTGTTTTAGTAAAATAATACACGTTTGTGGCATTTTTATTTCTACTTTAAATAAAAGGTATTAATGTCATTATCTTACCCAAGTGGCTCCATGGGGTCCCAAAAAATGACCCATGGATTTTATGGGTCGTCCATGACTCATAAAATAATGGTAGGACATGTGTCAAGATATTTTTATCTTTTTATAATATCATTTTTACCTTAAATTACCCTAATTACCTTTAATCGCAGTTAACAAAACTCAAAAGTTACTATTCAACTAAAAATTATTTTCATCCCATTGAACCAAAATTTACTTAATAAAGAAAACCATGTATGTAGGATTTTTTAAATTCAATTCACTGAAGCATTAAAGTTTCGTTTAACGAAAAATTCAGTTTTTTTAACTACCACTTAGTGGTTTCACTATTCATCAAAAAATGAAGTTTTTTAGAAACATACCAAAAATTCACCCTAAGATATATTTGATATTATGAATTCAAAAATGATTTCAATTTTACCAAATTCATAACATAGAAGTTTCATTAATCAATTTTATAATTAATTCCCGTTGTCCAAACAAATAGTGTGTTTTTAAGAAACAATATATATCAAAAGATTGACACTCGTTTATGTCCAATTTCAAAGTGAAATTAATTCCAATGACCACCATTGGATTAAATAGTAAACATATATTTTAATTAAACTTTAAAACCAATTAAAAAGATAATCTAGCCATATAAATAAATTAGACTAAAAAGAGGTTTTGAATTAAAATACAACATTTTTCACTATTCATTAAAAGATGAACTTTATCGGAAAAATACCAACAACATACACAAAGTAAATTTTAATGTCTTGATTCTAAAGAAGGATTTTATTTTGTCAAATATAACATATAAAAGTGACAATAAGTAGATTTAAAAAAGGGTTCTCCATCAAAAAGGCTGTTAATCGACCTTTTAAAGAACATTAGAATATTTATGCTTAAAATTGGATTCATTATTATTTTAATCCTTTATCATTTATTGGATAAATGTAAAAATATTTAACAAACATATATAATAATTTTTTTAGTTAGTTCTGTTCATTCCCACTATTACAACGGCTAGACGTTATCTACCATTTAAAATAATATTATTATATTATTAGTGTGCAACGTAAGATTCCAAAGAAACTCGTTGTTGCGTATTGGGTATGACATCGAACATAGAATCCAATTTAAAGTAAAATTAATATTTAATTCCCAAATATTAATAAATATGAAAATTTAATATTCCTTATTTACCTGGGATGTTACAGATTTCATTAAAAATGAACCATTTTATTTGAAAACAAGTGTCAAAATAGAAAAAAAAACATGAAAAAAAGCTTGGATTTTTTTTAAAACATTTGGAAATTGATCCATAATTAATTTTACATGTGTAGGGATTGACCACACCTCAATATGAATCTTGTTGTGACTAATTTTAATGATATTTTGTGGATTTAGTTTATAATTGACATTTTATTAATTTATTATTTCATATATATGTTTTATTTATTTATTTATAGTATTACTAACATAATAAATTTTTAATTATATAAGTATAATTTTTTAATGTTGGGTTGGTTTACTTAAATATTCTCATGCTCGTTATATATTAGACTTTAAGGGAAGACTATGTTTATTGAATAAAAAAATGGGTCAAAAATGTGTACAACCATCATGACTATATATATTCGTACTACTTTTGTTGTTAACTATTTCAAAATTTTATATAATATTTTTATGCTAACTTACTTAACATTTTTATCTATTAATTAATTAAATTTTCATATAAATTTTGGAATTTCATATTTTTTCTTCAACTATCTGTTGAAAACCCTAAAATACAGAACACGTTTCTTTTGGATGTGGCGTTTTAGGAATCATGGGGTTTAAAATTCCATTCAAATGAAACATTTTTTTCATGATGTAGATATTTTAATGAAAAATAGACATTATATAACTAATAATCCACACCTAAACATGATACACAATGTGCTTGGTATGACTCGAACTATATTATTTTAGTTTCTAATTTACATTTCAGTTTAAAACACACATGACATACTCAAAATGGAGAAAAAACATTAATATTTCTTTGATACTCGATTAATTTTATCCATAAGTCCTTTTATAAGTTTATAAATCATTCACACCTCAATTGAACAAATTATGTGACCGCTTAGACTCCATGTGTGACTTCTTATTTTAAATTGGCATTAAATTTATTAGAAATCATAAGTGGCATACTTAAAGCTGATAAAAAACAGTTGTATTATTTTTATACTTTAGGAAAATTACCCATATGTCATTAGAGACATAAAGACATGTATGATTCATACTCACCCTAATCTGATGAATGGTGGGCCCGGTAATACTCAATGTGTGGATTTTTATTTAAAATTGAAATTAATTTAATGATAAAAGACAAGTGAAATACGAAAAACTGAGAAAACACTTTTATATTATTTTTATGATTTAGTAAAATGATAATTTTTTTATTTTTTATATGTAAGAGTCAGAAACACCCTTAATGATTGATGGGGTTTTAGAATATCTCAATGTTTCTATTATTAGTTTAAAATTTACATTTTATATCTGAAATCATGTCACTCATTGGAAAAGAAAAAAATGCTCATATTTCCATGATAATTTAGGTAAATGATTCATATTTCATTTTTCATGTATTGGAATTAGTATAATATCATAAAAAACATTATGTGATATGTATGACTCATAGTAGATGTTACAAGTGTAAAATGAAATTTTAGTAAAAAAAGACAACAGATAAAATGAAAACCAAGAAAACACATATTTATCTTCTTGATGAATTCAGAAAACAATCAATAAGTGATTTGTGAAATTTATGAATCAGATTCAATTTAATATAATGCATTGTGTGACCTTTATGACCAAAAGTGTGTCTTTTTATTTGGAATTAATGTTAACATTATTAAAATAGAAAAAATGCATACTATATATAGAGAAAAAACATTCTTATTGATTTGATTCTTTTAAAAAATGATCCATATGTCATTTTAAATATGTATGAATTAGCCAAATCTTAATCTGATTCCGGGTGTAACATGTATAAATCCATATGTTTTGTTTTTGAATTTGACATTAATTTTAGTAAAAATTATACGTGACATACTCAAAACCATGAAAATGTATTCGTATTTTCCAGATCCTGTTGAAAAAAAATCCATATTTTAATTTCAATGTGTAGGAATCAGACACACCCCAGTCTAAAATACAATTTTATTGGTATGACTCCATGTGTGTATTATTATTTAAATTAGCATTTATTTTAGTAAAAAATTCATGTTATATAAAAAGAAGTAATCAATCACATTTGTATTATTTTTTTACATTCAGTAAATGATCCATATGTCATTTTTGACATGTAGAAATTAGTCACTCCTCAAAATGATGAAAAATGTGCCACTAATGACTCTAAGTGTGTCTTTTTATTTAAAATTGATATTAATTTTACTAAAAATACATTTTAAATATTCAAAATTGAGAAAGAAGACTAAATTATTTTATTACCTTGGTATAATTACCCATAATTGATTTATGATGTGTAGGAACTAACCTAACCTCAATCTGATGCACATTGATCCTAGTATGACTCCTCTTGTCTATTATTAGTTTAAAATTAAACTTTTAGATTAAAAAGTTTTTCAATCACTAAAAATAAAGAAATCATGTACATATAGTCCCAATAATTTTTTAAAATGATTCATATATCATTTTAGACTTATAAGAATCATTTTAACATTAAAACAACACATGATGTGAATCGTACAACTTAAAGTTTTCATTTTCAACTTAAAATGTCATTTAAGTAAAAAAGAAATGTGAAACACTCAATACCAACAAAACACATTCATATTGTTTTGGTAGTTTATGAAAAATGATCTATAAGTCATTTGTGACTTGTATGAATAATCTTATCCTCAATTTGATGCATAGTGTGTCCTGTATGAAACCATGTGTGGATTATTATATAAAATTGACATTAATTTTGGTAAAATGTCATGTGACATACTCAAACCTAATAAGTTTTATTGTTATTTTATTGATACATTGGTTAAAGGATCTAATTTTTTTTATCTTTTTGAATTAGCCACACTACAATTCAACACATTGTGTAACCGGTATGAATCACCGTGCATCTAAATATTTAAAATAGAGATTAATTTTACTAAAAAAAGGAATGTGACATACTAAAAACCATTAAAATGAATCCAGATTGTTTTGATAATTTAATATAATGATTCATTTCTTCATTTTTTGATATGTATTAATTTTCCACACCACATTCCGACACATGATGTTAATGGTATGACTCTAAGTATGTGTTTTTATTTACAATTGACATTAATTTCAAAAGAGACTCATTCATAACAAATAAATTACTTCGATATTATTTTTATACTTTAGTAAAATGACCTGTAATTCATTTGTGACATTTATGAATCATCCAAACCTCAATAAAAAGCACAGTTACTTATATATGACACTAAGTCTATTGGGTTAAATTTTAATTAATTTTATTTAAAAGGATAAGCAATATACTTTAAACCAAGAAGCTCATTAATATTGTTCTCATACATTAGTAATGAAATATATATGTAATTTTTGATGTATTGGAATTAGGAACACTGAAATCTAATGCACGATCTTCCTGGTATGACTTCAACTATCCATTATCTGTTTAAAATTTAAATTTTAGTTAAACACTGTGTCACTCACTAAAAAAATGAGAAACTAACGTTGTGTTATCTCGATAATTTAGGTAACCTAATTATAAGTCATTTATTATGTGTAGTAATCAGTCTAACTTCAATATGACACAAAATGTGATCAGTATGACTAACATCATGTGATTCTGGTTTTAAATGTCATTTTATTTAAAAGACAAGTGACATCCTCAAAATATTTAAAATGCATTCGGATTTATCTCGTACACTTGGTAAAATATCCATTGGTTTTTTGTGCTATAAATATAAATTGAACTAATGTCAATCTGACACGCAATGTAGTTGGTATGACTAAATGTGCGTGTCATCATTATATAAGTGTCATTTTAGTTTAAAACACCCATCACATCACCAAAACCAGGGAAATAAGATCAGGTGGTTTTCTTATCATTTTATATTTTATTGAATAATTAATTTCCTTATCATTTTTATCATAAAAATATTTAGTTAATATACATAGATATTATTATTTATTATAAATAAGAAATGGTGTAATGAGATAAAATCAACCACAATTCAATCTAACTTAACGTGTACATGGTATAAATCAATGTCTAGTTTAATATTGACAAATTGTGTTAAATTTATTTCATTATTGTATTATAGATATATGAATATGTTACTTATATAGGTTCATTCTTTTTCTTGATCAAGGTGGTTTTTTTAGAAATAGCATGAATTGGGGTCAATTTCAAAAGGAAAAGGAACAATTATGTTCTTGAACATATGTAATAATTTTTAATTACCCATGAAAATTTTAAAACAAATGATTGAAACATTTATACATGTTATTTATTTTTGTTTTATAGTTTATATATATTATATTCTATCTTTTCAAATAGTTTTTCTATTGTTTCAGTTGCTTGTAACCAGTTTTGCTGCTCTTTCTGCTACTGTAGTGTGATGTTAATTTAACAGCATAATACAATATACCACTTTATCAGTTTTAATTAAATGTTATAGTTAAAGGGTTAATTTATCAACACTTTATATAGAATTGATAAAATCCTAGGGAATTTAATCACAGTCTGGTAGTAATCTCATTTTATTTTTGAAAAAGGATAATTTTAGTGCTATTAAAGGCCTGTTTTGAACTAATGTGACTATTATAAAAATGTAAAAGGGTAGCCCAGGATAATAAAAAACATTAATAGTAGAGTTCATGATATTATAGTTTTCATAGTCTATGAAACATGATCATAGATATCCCTTACCCATTCCCAATAAAAAATTATTTATTAGGGTCACAAATATGAAGATTGATGATGGTATAGACTGATATTGGGTGTCACGATGGAACCCAAATATAATTGGGGGTTTACATATTTAAATTCAGTATTTTTAGCCCTTTTTAATTGTTTAATTATATATTATATTCATTAATGTTTATATCTAAAAGATAATTTTTGGGATACTATTTGTGGTATCCTACTATGTTAAACTCACAGCAAGTTTAGGAATCTATTGCACATAGTTACCTCCATAGTAATCACAATTTTATTATAGGTTACATGTTTAGAGAAATGTTATTTTCAATATTTTTATCTTATAATGACAAGATGGAGTGTGGATAATGGTGTTGAGGGGTTCTCAGGAACAATAATGGACATGTTGTGGTTTCATTTTAATTATTTTCTTTTGTATTCATGTGTATATAATCTACGAATTGGGGAACTCTTATGAAATGTATGATATAGTCCATAATTATAATATTTTATACAAATATAATATTTGAATTTCTAAATTTTTTATCTATAATACTATTTATTTTCGTTTATATAATTATTTATTATTTCTATAGGTATTTTTACTCCGATTCTATTGGTATATATTCCCCCCAAACATCGTTTTCCATCACTACTCTTTAGTTAACTATGGAGTATGGAAAGACATTCTTGAGGACACATGGTGACAAAAATTTGGGGTACTACACTGTTATTTTATGTTGTATGATGTAACAACGTGGTATCAGATATGAATCATTACTTAGTTCAAAATATTTGGACGTAGTATGACGAATGATGAGATATGTCAGAACAGGGTAATAATCACATGTTTTGGATTGATCAACCAAAGTACATGGTGAAACCCATTTTTATAGTGACAATACATTTTTCATGGAATATTCATTTTATGTTTGTGATATTTTATCTTGGGTGATGAAATGGATTTATGTTGTTTTGATTCATTCAATTTTTTATTGTATACTGATATTTCAAAGTAGTATGTCCACATTCTTTCATTTTTATAGACACATAGTATTCACATGTTATCTATATGATTCATATGGTTTTTCTACCTATTTCTTATGAATTAGAGGAAGCTATGTGTAAATCTATCTATAATCTTAAGGGGTTGATATTTAATCTGTCTATAATAATATATATGAAATTTAAAATATAATTATATGTTGGAATATTTCTTGAAAATTTCCTTGAGTGGGTTCTTGACATTACACTTCTATGAATAAACTATTTAATGATGGTACTTGTTAAATGGATTTATAAATATCAACCTATATGGGTTTTTACATTTTATATTTTTAATTCCTTCCTATTTAATATGGGGATGGAAAATAATTTGTGAATCATATGTTCTAATTAGATATTTAAATCATAAAACACGAATCCATTGAAAAATAAAAGAGTGATATTTTTTTTGTCTTCAATATTATAACTCTTATATGTATTAATCGGCCTAGTGTATGGGAATTTGGTGATGTTGTGTGCACCTGAGTGATGAAATCCATGTTATTTAAGACATAATTAGTAGTAGATATTATGAAAATCCTATGGTTCTTAAAAAATATATTTTTATCTAAAAATATATCATATCATTGCATACCTAATATGGTTTATGTGTCCGTATATAATATAAAAACACACACACATGTGTCATAAACGTTGAAATGGTAAAAGAGACATCAGATAAATATCTTATATTGTGATACCCATCTGATGTGTGTGCATTATAGGTTAAAGTGTTATGTTTAAGACGAATTTATTTTGGTCTATAACCCTGAGTACCATAGTATATTGAATTATTTAATTCCTTTGTGGGATAAAATTTTGAATGGGGTTGCCTTTAAATATGTTAAAACATTTAAATGGGTATTGTGGTCCCTAAATTCAAAATTTTCATGTTACTTTGTGATAAAAATATTGGGTTGATTTCCAAGTGTAATGTTTGTGCTTATGATATTCCATAGGTTATGTGTCTATGGAATGGAGACATTCCATGATTATTTTTATGCAAGGAAGGTATACATAGGTAATGAATTTCTACAAGATGTGGGGTTAACTGTGCATGAGTATTCCCTTTAATGGGATTGACCAAATTTATTTAGTTTCCTTGTTTTTAGGTTGTATAGAACCATGCGTACTAGTACAATAGTTGTTAATGTTAGACCATGGGGGTTGTCCTAATAGAGTATATAGACATTTTGGATTTTGGTCTGCATTTTTGATATGTATAGTGATATGGGCATATCATAAATGGATATTACATCACTTCTTATTAATATTCATTACATTACACAAACACACAACTAAGTACCATAATAATTTAGTTCAACTGAAAACACAGAACAAAATATTATAATCTAGGGATTAATCATGAGTGTCTCCAATAAATATATTCACATTATGTACTCTTCATAGGTATAGGCAATATAAAACCTTACATTATAACATGGGGGGAGGAAATATAAGAAAGGGTTATCTTAGATGCTTCGTAGGGATAATCGAGGGAGATAAGTAAACATAAAATGAACATAAGGGTATGTAGACATGAGAATAATATTTGATAACCACACCCTACATATAAAAGATCATAATCACGAGTCATGAAAAAAAATATAGGTAGTTAATATGAAAGGAATGTTATGGACTTGAATGTACATCATGTATGATATCATTACATTATCATAAGTTATAAAATTTTGGCATATACATAAGAATAAAAAAAATCCTTATTAGTTAGGAATAATTTTCAAAACATATAAGGTCAAAATATGGTAAGATACACCTACTAGAAAGGATAGACCACTATCCTTAGTGGCAGCCTATTCCTCATAGTCAAATGGGTTCACTCCCCAGACTATCATAGTTTTCATGGTTAACACCCAATACCATCATAGTAGATAAAGTCACTTACTGATCAACTTTCACTACCCATATAATCCCTATCTTACAGAACTATATTCACTACACATTAAGATCTTTTCTATCTTATTATATATGAATAATTACCTAATAAAAATGAGGGAGATATAGGTTCTATCCATATTTGGTTATAACATAAACATCGTACATGGTTTTAATACGATGACATTCCTTGTTTATAAGGTAACCACCACCAATGAATGAAAATTATACATATGTGTTCCAAAAAGTCAAAAAAAAATTCATAATACAAGAATTCATGGAATTAAATTGCTTTCATAAAAATTTAATCATAATATAACCTATGTAAAATAAACAAGTTTTGAAATCATTTCATCACATCATAACCACTGGAAAATAGGTGAGGGTTATAATCATTTTATCCCAGTATAACGCTTGAAATAGAATTGGGTTTTATAAAAATCATGTCAACATAACATAAATGACTTTGAGAATGAATAAGAATGGTATCCTTGCATCAAATTCTGAGTAAATCATAAGTAACCACAATGAATTTTATTTTAGAAGGAAAATAACATTGAAAAACTAATTGATACTTTTTTTTAGGAAACTAGGTTTTCAATTAATTTTGTTAAAAAGAAAAAAAATTTAAAATATGTTTCTTTTAAATTATCCTTTAATACTTTTAGATGAATCTTTTAATAATCATTTAAATTTTTTTGGTTGAATGAAATTAATTCCCCATAGAAAAAATTATTTCAAAATAAAAAATTCCTTGATAATATTTTCACTTTTAAATAATTTATTTAAATTAAAAAAATTTACTTAATATTACATATATAATTTTCATTTAAAATATATATTTAAAAGTTAAAAGGAAACCTGAAATAATTTATAGTTCATGATATCTAGAGACATTTTCATGTAGTTATTTTTAAAAATAAATATTATGTTCACATTTTTGGTAAACAAAATATAGGAATAGTTTTGGAAAACAACATAAATATTAAATATACAAACTTAATTTAAAAACATGGAAATGGGTATTAATTTATTTTTAAAAATCATAACATAATAAAAAAATTTATATTTTTTTAGAAAACATGGTTTTGGAATAAAACAGATTTCTGACCGAACAGAGAAATAAAATCAGGTTTTCTTAAAAAAATTATAAATTTTCTAATGTTCCAAAGAGTATAAAATTGAAATATTAATTTAAAATATCATTATTAAAAATAGATTAAAGAAATTCATCAGTTTTCGTAGAGATTTATCAATTGGTTTTATCATTAGAAACATAATCATAAACAATATTAATAAAAGATTATATTTTAATATAAAATAATTACCACACTGAGAAAAATAATTCATAAACCCCATGATGGAATAACAAAAAACGGAACTAAAAGTTTCATGAGAATAATAAATTCATTATATTACATATTAGAGGTTCTGTATATAAACCTCGTTAATGAATATAGTTTCATAACATAACATATGTCTCCATTAAGGAAAAAAGAGAAAAAATCCCCTTACTACATAAGAGGCTTTTGAATCATAACCCCTGTTAAATAATAACAAGAATAGAAACATAAACTATCATTAAATGATGCTTATTATGGATATATAATATCATAAGATTTATATATAGTTGACAAAAGACATGTGCTGTGAATTTACAAAAAGTACCTTAGAAATAAAGGCAAGACTATAAATCCCCTTACATATGTCTCAACATCCATAATACTCATTAAAATTTCCCATGTAACAAATATATGTTAATTATAAATCTATATGATAATAATATTAATTTTTAGAGTTCCATATATTCTTTTCTCATGAAATTTTATTTCCATTATACTAATAATTTTTATGTTAAAGTCACGTTTCAAGCAATCATTACTTTGTTTTGGAAGTATATTTTTACATATAATTTTTTTCCTATTAATTTGATAATTATTTTATGATATAAATAATTTAAAATATAATATAAATATCGTATATATTAAATATATATTAATTTAGATTAATCCATAAAATTTATTGAATTGAAATGAAATACACCATTCATGGAGACGATGTACCATACGTGAAATGAACACTATTTCCATTTTGTTGTTGGTTTGAAAGAAATAAAATAAAATAATATATTGTAATTCTAGAATAATTATTATGTCAAATATTTTAAATATTTTTGTTATACCCATTTTTAATACATTCTAATAATCATTGAACAAATCAAATTGCTTCACGATGCTATAGTCAACTTTGCACACAAGCAATGATATCATATTCCCACAAAATTTAATGAATGAAGATTTGTGTGATTTAATAATTTAATATCAATATTAATATCATATATATCATATATATATATATATAAATAATTCATAATTATATAAAACCTTTTGAGGTGGTAATGAAAAAATGAATGACATCGGTTTGTGAGGTGGTAGTCTACCGTACACATAAGTGCTGATTTTGTAACAAATTTGGTTGAAGTTGAGATGGTTTTAGGATATAAACACATAATATCACAATATATAAGTATATTTAAGGCAATTATGATATAATATAATCATTGTATAATAGGGGTTAAAATGAATGGATACTAAAATAAAAAAAACTCATTGATGAACATTCCCACTCCTTCAGGTATCCTTCTTAGGTTCGCACAAAAATCCTTAATGAGATGAATTAATGACAAAAATAATGATTCTAGGAATATGGGAAGGGTTTTTTTATTTGGGTATTTATTTTCCAAACCCAAATGTATTTATGGTTTGATGAAGAGAGGAGAGTGGTTGGCCTTTTATAATTCAGTGAGGGGACACACATGGTATTTTTGAAAATAATTGAGTGCTCCCACATTTTTTATATCACAAAAGGGTCTAAATTATGAAATTGAAGATACATAGAGGTTTGAATTTGAAATTATTTCCATAATTATGTTCTTTGATAAACCAATATGTCATTTTTACCCTTATATTTTTTAACCGTGGTAATCCCATTTTTATAATAACCACGATAAGTAATTATTTCTATATTCACTATCCATTTTGGTCAAGAATAATGTTGAAATTTTATGAAATTATAAATTAGTCTAAATAAAATTATATAATATATATTCCATTTCACATTTATAGAAGTGGTAAATTATATTTAAAATTAATCATGCAAACACGAGGAGAAAGTAGGTTTTAAAAGAGAAAAAAGATCATATGATTGAAATGTTTGTATATCAAAACTCAACCTGAAATGGAATCAAATGACCTAAACTATATTAATTGATATAATATTTTACTAATTTATGTGTAAAATAAATTTTAAATATAATTTATCCATATAAGTATTTTAAACGAAAGGCACCCTTTAATTAAAATTTAGTATATTTCACTATTCATCAGAACATGAATGTTTTAAAAAATATATAAACAATTATGCATAAGAAAATTACTAAATTATTACATAAAAAATTAATTTTATTCAAAAAAATTAATTTTTAAATGTGTAAAAACTTAATTTTATGATATTTTCACAGAAGGCGACAAACCATGTTTATAGAGAAATAAATTTTTTAACCATCAAATGGTATTTATTCTAATTTTATATCTAAAAAAATATAATATGAATGATAATAACCTTAATGAGTTTATAATATATAAATTTCATTAATATAATTATCAAAATGTTATTTAGATAATTTATTTATATAAATAAACCTACACAAATAAAAATCTTTTTCCAAGAATGATTTAATTTCAATTTTAAAATGGTTTTATTTTCATTTATAATTAATTGGTTCACAATGTACTATTTTTCTATACATGTATAAAATATATTTTCATAATTTAGTTCAAATTATTAATATCATAAATTAAAATTTCTATCTAAACATTATCATTTTGAACAAAAATTATTTTAATAATATGTTGTGTTTCATTTAAACGCAATGATTCATATAATGGGAGATAAGATCCAAATTTCATAAATCAAAAGAAAATATTAGTGTTGCATTTAATCAAATATATAAAAAAGAATAAAATAACTTGAAAAAATATATCATAAAACCCCACAGTGTTATAGTCCACCACACTAAAAATGTATCAGATCCTCAAAATTCATTTGGGTCATCAATAGTATAACCATTAGAAATTACATCATAGAAACCCACATTGTACAATCGAATAATAAAAAATCCCTAATAAATTCTTGGAAACATCATGGTTTCTAAATATAAGTCACAAATTGGTTTCTACATTGGGGACATAGGTGATAAGTGAAGATTTTGGCATTGAATAAAAGCATAAAAAATAATAGAGAGTGATAGTGATCAGTGATCAAAATAATGTGGGTGATCTTGAGAAGGTTAGTGACTATAAAACCATTAAATATAGAGGTGTTAAAAGGTCAATGATATCATCAATAATTCTGATAAATTAACAACATTTCTTTCTGATCCTTTTAATGATTTTAATTGATTTTCAGGAAACAAACATACTTACTAGATTTAATTCCATTTCATATGCGCAATATTTCACTTTGGTTAAACCATTAGCAGTTTCCACTTCATCCCATACACTATGAAATTAAGGTAAATTTTTATTTTTAAATCATTGATGAACCACACAAGTTCCTCAACCTAGTTGGTGAGGACTAGACAAGTAGACCCAAGAAACCCGAGATCAAATCTGGGTGAAGACCTATTTCTGTGTTATTGTATCAGGTACTATAGAAGTTAGTATTGTATATTGTAGCAACTAGAACTATTCATATATTTGGTCTTTCAGGCCACCAGTTTGTTCTTAGAATTCTTAAAGGCCTTCTATCCACCCATGGACTTCTATCCAGTATGGATTTTGGGCTACAACAGAAACTTTGGGCTACCTTAAGGTCTTTGGGCCACTTCATGGTCTTCAGGCCACATGAAATTATTCATAAATGGACTCAACAGTCTCTACAAGGAGTAGGATATAGATGAGGATTCATATCAAGGTGCATTCACTAGAGCATAGCTGAAGTTTTTTTATTAATGAGAGGGTATGTAAATTTCCATCAGGACCAGCCTGTGCATCCATGGAAAGCCCTGATGAATATCCATGCGAAGTGGGAGATCTAACACACTGATATAGATTATTTTGAAGAACATTTTCCATGTAGTTATAGTCTGGATGATTCCCTCTAAGACATTCATGTCATGTCATGTCATGAACCTTATGGGCCTTGTATGGGTTCCCCTTAAAACCATAAAAAGGGGAATATAAAAAATGAATAAAAATATATGGAATTTGGTACATTCATAGTAAATCACTTATAGATCATAATATTCAGAGATATAATGATAAGTCATTTGTCACTATTTATTTAACATCACCAAAAAATGTTCAACACAAGTTATTCAATATGTATAAATAACAATACAATGAAAAATTACATTAATCTCTTAAAATATCATAAATATTCAACATAAACCATTTCATAAAAGGTTAATCTTATGAACCTTATGAAAGAATAAAATCAAAATCATTATAAAGAAGGTCAGAAAATTTCCAAATTGAACATAACAGTAATCCCCAAAAAAATGAAATTGATCCTAATTGTCACAAACCATACATATGAATACCTTCAACATTTGTTCTCCATAAACCTAAATTACTATAAAAACATTTTTCAAAACATTCATACATCATAATTCCTTACATAAACCATAGGTTATTGCGTATATTCTATAAATCTATAAATGTTTTAAACTCCATCAATGATTGAAAAAACCACTTTTTCTACCAATTATTAATCATTTCTAGTGTAATATGTTCCATCCAATTTAATTATTTATATACAAAATCTTATTATCTTAAAATAATTATATTAATATCAACAATATTTTTATGATTATCTTCAAAACTTCCTCATTCCATTAAATCAATTTTTTTTCTATCAGAAAATTTCAACGTATTCATTCAAATCATTAATGAAAAACACATATTCATCAATAGTAACATATTTCACGATTTTGATGACATAGTCAACAAATTAAAATTCATACATACTTCATTTATACCACTACCTTCTCAAAACATTATAGAGGCTTCATCATCTTATTATTTAATACCTCTTTCCCTTCTCATGTCCTATATATTCTCTTCATCATTAGAAATAGAACCATTACTCATACAACCGTTCTAATTTAATACACACTATCTCCCCTTAGGACATTGATTTTCATAATTCTCATAAATTCAAAATTCAAATACTTTAAGATTTGATGATAACATAGGGAGACCAATATTTTAATCCATTATGTTAACAAAAATTAACATTTTCCCATTATAGTTTATTTTTAAGTATCCTTATTTTTTCACAAAAAATTAATCTTCCTCTTCCTATGAGATATTCACATGGGTGAATATTTTTACATTATTGACATACAAGAAAATTATTTCTCTTTTATCCATTGTTTTCATCACATTAACACTTTGCGAACTCATTGCTTTTATTATTTGGCGAGTCTGAGAGTTGTTTAAGGTATACATTGATAACCATGTTCTGTGAAAACTGATTAGGCTCAATCATTACATCATTAACTATAGTCATCATACCATTTGGATATTCTTCTGAAAATATTCAATCACATTCGATTTTAATCATGTTCCTTCTAGTAAACTCCATTTTATAAAACAAGAAATATTAGTGTGATCATAACTAATCATAATGTAAAATCACATATTTTGAAAAATCATATTAGAGGTATAAATTAGGACACCATTTTTTATATATGATACCATAGGTCTTCTCTAGGTCATTCATAGTCATCATCTATTTAAACCCTTCTTGATGGTTCATAATGAGTTTATGATTTCAAAAAAATATCCCAAGGGAGTGTCAATCCTAGTGTACATCAAGGAATGATATAATGCACATATTACTTACTGAGACAAGATTTGTATGGTGTTTTAATCATTGTTACCCCTATGTACATTTGTATTAGAATAACATACAATTTTAGTATCTATATAGGGATTTAATTTCATTGAAACTACATTATAAATCAATTACCAAAATTCCAAACATTTTACTATACATTGAGCCATCTTTAAACATATCTATAGATACATCCCTAGACAAATCTTTATAAATATCCCAATGGAACTCAATAATATTTTTCCATCATAGTTTCAATAGGATGACTAATCCTTTTATTTTAAATCAATAATAGAAACCAAGGATTATCATACCTAGATACCAATTCATTTTTTTGAATATTCATTAATTTACAGAAACCCACACATGAGGGTACAACCAATTTAGTTCCTTTGGAAATAAGCAATAAATTCTTGTAATATGTTGAATGGAAAACAATGTTTTCCCTATATATATTATCAATAATTACACTATATAGGTACAAAAAAATAAAATCATTATTTATATCATAGGGAAAGTAAAAATAATAAATTGTGTCCATATATTCACTGTAAGGTTACACAAGAGATATACATAAGCATAACATGAACATAAGGTTACCATAACATGAACATAACTTTTGATAACCATAAAAATCAAATAAAATATCATAATATTGAGTCATGGAATGAATATTTGATGTTAAAATTACATGAATCATAAGAAAATCAATAAACATTATCCATGAGAGAATAACATTATCATAAGACCTAAAATTTTGGTATACATATAATCATATAAAATAAAGTTCATAATATTCAAGGATCATTTCCATAAACTATAAGGGATCTCCATAGGAAGAAGCACCTCATGGGTGGAACACACGATCATTCCTAGTGGAATTCCTTTTCCCATAGTATAATGAGTTCACTCCCAACCCCAATATAGTAGTAAAGGATAACTCACAAGAATATCATAGTGAGAAGATCCACTTAATGAACCAAGTTCATTCCATATTCAAACCTTGGATTACTGAACTAGTTTCACTCTACATTCCAATCCAATCTATACCATGATATTTAAATCATTAACCAATTCATTAGAGGTAGATATAGGTCCCACATGTCATTAGATATAAAATAACCACCTTCTAAGGATATAACGGATCCATTGTACTTGCTTGTAAAATAAAAATATTCAAAAAATGAATATGATATATATGTGTTCCATAAGATAATAAAAAATTCATAAAATCTAAACCCATAAAATGGTATGGGTTTCATTAACATTTCTTGGGAATGTATGCTATGGAAAATTAACCAATTTCTTAATCATTTCATCATTTCATCATACCATAAACAATGAAACAATAAGTGGGTTTTATAAGTATTTTATCATGGATTAACCTATGGATGAGAAACAGGTTTCAAGAAAATCTTTTCATCAATAAAATAAATCTTTCAAGGACATAATTTGAATTGTATCCTTGTATCATATCCCACATTAGAGGAAAACTAACCTTAAATAATTTCATGATGGATGGAAATTAATTTCGAAATACTACATATAACCTTTCATAAATAAAATCATTTTCATTTTAAATTAAATTTTGAAAACATGAATCCTTTTGAATATTACTTTAATTTAAAATGAACTTGAGAATATATAATGGAATATTTTACAAATCATTAAAAATATTTCTTTAGTGAAATATCCCTTTCTCTTTGAAAAAACTTTTTAAAACATAAAACACAATCAAAATACATTTCACATTTAAATAATTTAGTTAAAATATAAAAATATATAAAATATTAATGAATGAAAATTATTTTTGAGGAACATTGAAAATATGTAATGGAATATTGAATTTATTAATAGATGAGGATAGTGGGAAACACTGTTCACGTAGTGCATGTTAGAAAGATATATTCTTTTCACATTTTTGGTAAATTCCAAATGGTGATTTTTTGGAAACCACAATATGTCTGGAAAAAAACTGTTTTAAAAGAAAAAATGGGTTAATATCTATTTTTAAGAAATTATTGTAATAATAAATATATTTTGATAATATTTTAAAAAACAAGTTTTCAGAAGAAAACAAAATTCAAATGGAAGAGAGAATTAAAATTGTGTTTTCAAAACTATTCATAATTATATAAAGTAAAAATGATGGGAAAAGTGTAAATAATACATGGAAATAACATGAATACACAAAGGATAATAAAATTAATATGTTTCTTAAGAGATGGAATATAAGGGTTTATCATCTAAAACATAATTATAAACAATCTTCTTAAATGATTAAATTTTAACCTAAAATAAATACAACATTGATAACATTGAATCATTAGAACAATGAATTAATAACATAAAATATAACTTAAGATAAAATTAGGATATTAAATTCATGATATTACATGTTAATGATGTAGTATATACTCCTCATGGAGAAATATATTTTCATTAAATAATGCACATCCCAAAGAAGAAAGATTAAGATAAAAACATATTACTACTTTAGTAAATTTTTAATTTTAATCCCCATGAAATAATGAAATAAATAGAAAAATTAATTATTAGGAATTGAGTTAGATTCCCAATATATCTTTTCATAAGTTAGTCTATACACCCCACAAAAGAAACTAGTGGTGAATATGGAATAAGTTTCTCATAAAAAAAGTGAGTTTATAAATCCCCATACCTAAAGTCTTGATTCCATCATACTCAATAAAATATCATGTATAATTAAAATAATTTATTACACATATAATTATTAACCATATTTATATATATCATACTATATATGATTTTCTTATGACTTTATATTTCTAATTTATTAAAAAATTCATGTTAAAGTCTCGTTTCCCAAAATAAGAATTTTATTTTCTGATTTTGTTTTGGAATGTTATTTATGGTCCTACTACATTGATCATGATAACATATTCTCCATAATAAAACCCATGATTTAATTAAAAAATATATTAATTATATATGTATTTATAGTAATCAATAAAATATATTGATTCAATGTGAAATACCCCATTCATGGAGATTTTAGACCGTACGTACGCATGAATGATGTTTCCAAATTTCTATTAGATTTAATGAAAGAAAATTTAATAATATATTTTCATTATAAAATAATTATTATTTCAAATATTTCACATAGTTTCATCAAAACACTCCTTATGAATTATATGTAATGATTCAATGAATAACATAGCTTCATGAGGCGATAGTCCACCGAAAACATGAGCAATGTAATCATATTCCCACAAAATAGATACCATAAAGGTATTTGGGATATAATAATAATTATAGAACCATTTTAATTTCCAAAATCTCATATATAAACATTATTTCCATCATTAATTTCAACTGTTATAGCTACTAATGAAAAAAATAATGACATTGTTTCACAATTCGGTATCTCTCCTTGCATATGAACAATGATTCCATGACTAATTTGATGGATGTGGGTATGGTTTTATATAATGAAAAAAACATAACAACATATATGTATATTTAATAAATGGAGGATATTATATAATTATGTATAAAAAAATTAATGTGGGTGGATTTTATTTCTCATCTCTTTTCATTGGAATAAAAATGCTGAAGAATGCTATTTATAATTATGGGACATCCCTAACATGCCAATTACTAGAAATAAATTCCGAAGAGCTTCAAAAAATTTGGGGGAATATTTTACAATTAATAAATAAATCACAAAAAAACATTATATAAACAAGAAAATTCTATATGATTGATGAAACAATGAATGACAACTCAAAATTTTCATTTCATTCAAAGCCAAACTAAAACCATGTGCTACAAAGGAAGTCTACAATATCAAAGTACACAATGGAAGGATATAAAACAAAAAATACATAAATAAAACAATAACACCACTTCTTCACAAGACCCATACTCGAACTTCACCAAACAGCCCAAGTATCAGGAGGTCATGCTATTGATGTGTGATATATTACCTTTTCCCATTACTTGATAAACAAAATCTACAAAAGCACCAAAGTGGTAATGTATGGGATTTTTTTGGAATCAAAATATATCCCCCAATGAATTCCCTAATCATGAAACTGTGGTAAAAATGTTAGCAACATTCATATAAAAATAATTTATATAAAACAAATTCTAAAACGTATTATATAAAAATATAAACAAGAGGAAAATAATTTTTTTTTCAAAACAAAATCATGTCAAAAGGAAAGAAGTGAAAATAATTTTCTAAAACTATTTCATTAAATCCAAAATTTCATAACCATTCAATATAAATTTTCCACACCTCCAACCATGCATGTAAACCTAGACATACCTATACACATTAGTGGCGAGCAAACTTTTCACTATTCCATTGTCCAGTGAACCAATTTGATGGGGGATGTCCCTTACCATTATACATCCAAATAATAAGGGGGGGGGACTCCTCACTCATGTCCTTCATGAATGCACACAAATAGACAAAAACATTATTCCAAACCCACGGCAGATCAACCATTTCATCGATTTCAATAAATTCATTATTTTATTAATAAAATTGAAAAAAACCAATTAAAAAAAACCATTCAAAGTCATTTCATAAAACCTTGAATTTTATTTAAATAATTTTTATCAATAAATTTACCAAAATTAATGAAAATCCCCATTTTAAATTCATCATTTTAAAATCAAGAACCAAATAACATTATACAAAATACATAGAATTTTCCATGATTACACAAACCATCACACAACAGTGATTTCAGCAATCCTTAAACAGAAAATTCATAATCAATTTCACAAAAAATTGTAATGTTCAAATCAAGACGTCATATTCTAAATATAGGAGTCAAGAGTAAAGACACCTACCTTGGGTTTTATGATGAAAATGTATAATTCCATATATAACGTCCATTAAACTAGGTTAAGTCCCTACGAACACACCTTAGATCTATTCCCCTATCATCCAAAAAAGAAAATCTATTCATATTTGGCATCAAATATCTTACATCTTTCCAAATCATACACAGATTTGAGAAAATTAGAGGGATAATGAATATGATCAGATAAAAATCACCAATAACAAAGAATAATGAACACCAACCACAATAATTCAGCTTTAAATCACTATGAGGGGACTTCAAATCACCTCCAAACCTTTGTGAGAAGATTTTTTAACCTTAGAGAGGGAAAAATCCCATTTTAGGATCATTATGGGAAAAAATGAGGCATTAGAAACAAATCATACCTATATACAAGTTTTTAATATTTTTTCATTAACCATGCATGGTTTGGTAAACCATGTGCCAACCAATCCCTTCAAGGATGAACCTCACAAAGTTGGATCACATGATTTACAAACCATGTACAAACTGTGTCGAAGTTACTATCTCTGAAATAAAATGACACTATTTTGAAGTACATATTTTATCCTTGGTCTAAGCATGGTTTGGGAAAACCTTTAACCACCCAAGTGTTGAGCCAATAAGGTTTCCTTATGACTTTTCCATTCCTGCATGTTTTGAAAATCACAAAAACTCTAAAATCAAAAACATCTTATCTTAAGGAAAATTTCCTTTCTCCTTTATTTTATATGTCTAAGGAAAAGTTTTACTTCCCCAAGGAAAATTTATCCTTACCATATTTTCACTTTTCTTATTTCAGTGCTTCTAAGTCTAACTCATTTTATTGCTAAGTGTAAAAATCAGTTTTATATTCCAAAACCTCGGATTCCTATAATACTTAGATATGAAGCAATCTGTTTTAGAATCTGAATTCTATGGATTCAAGTTACGAACTTTTGTGAAGTTCGAATTCGAATTCTGGTTATGAACTTTTGTGAAGTTCGACTCCTAATTTCGGTTACGAACTTTTTTGAAGTTCAACTCTCTATTCTAGTTACGAACTTTTGTGAAGTTCGACTCTGAATTCTGGTTACGAAATTTTATTATGTTTGACTTTGAATTCTAGTTACGATCTTTTATAAAGCTCGACTCCAAATTCTGATTAATAACGTTTATAAAGCTCGACTTTGAATTCTAATTATTAACTTTTATAAAGCTCGAATCTGAATTCTGGTTACGAACTTTTATAAAGATCGACTCCGAATCCAGGTTACGAATTCTTCTGAGTTCATACTTCAAACTCTTATGATCTTAGATTCTGAATTCAGGATACGAATTCTTATGAATTGAGACTCCGAATTCAGGTTACAAATTCTTATGAGTTCAGACTTATAAGTCTATATATTTCTAACACCGAATTCCCTTTATAAACAGAATCTGAATGTTCATGTATTATAGACTTCAAAAATCTTTTTTCTTAGACTCTGAACTTTTTCTTTAGATTCCGAAAAGTAGACTTTGTTCAAGTAATCATTTTTTGTCTATCTTTGACATAGTTATAAAATGATGTCATAAATTCTGTTTTTAACTAACCGTTTTTTGGGTGACACGTGTATAGGTCCCTCTGATATTCAAGAAGAAATATGACCATTGGAGGAGGGAGATGACCGTTATAGATGTGCCTATAAATAAGAGATCATTTGAAAGAGTTCAACACTGTTCTATGACTCTAGAGATTGCATCCTATTGAAGTGATTTCTAGGGAGAGACTCTCATGCCTAGTGCGTACTGAACTTCTTGTTCAGATTGATTCACGCGAATCCGAATGTTCTTGAGTACATTCGAGGGCTTCTGGGGATAGGAAGACAGAGGTGCCGATTATCTTAAAGATAGAGGACTTCCTTGCTGAGGAAGATAGAGGTGCTAACTACCTTCAAGTTGAGGGCCTATGGGGATAGAAAGGCAGACTTTGATCTTCTTATTTAGGGCTTACCCTGGTGTGGGTAAGACAGACTTTCTTGAAAGTATAAATCAAGGGACCTTTATCCACGGTTGTTGGATACTCTTCTCTTTGGGTTAAAAGATTTCATACCTATTACTTATATTGTTCTATGTTTGTTTTTATGTTGCATTTTGTATGATAAGGAAAGTATAACTATCTTATAATTCCCTGTACTTCTGTACACTTTGATTAGAAAGATTCTATACGCTTTAAGGTAGAATATTTTATTGTAAACCTTTTTAAGTTTCACTTCCGGATCCATATTTATGGAACATAGCAAGGTTATAGAACCAAGAGATCTTGTGAATATACATTGTTTAACTTTGTTAAACATAGTTTACCAGAACCAACTTTAAAGGTTCCAAAGGAATTTTTAAAGTATACAATTCACCCCCTCTTGTATATTGAGCATCTACATTATTATTTCGATCCTAAAATTGGTATTAGAGGAGGTTTCTAAAATACTTATATTCACATATATATTTTCCTTGCTCAAGTTTTCCTTGTTCTATATTTTCCTTCTTTAGGAATATTTTTCTTGATCATGAACTTTTGTTATTAACAAGTTTGTGTGGAATGATATTTTTCATATAGATGGCAAGAACGACCGTTGGTTATATCGACAATCTTAATCCTATAAGACCACCGATTTTTGATGGGAATGATTACGAATATTGGAGAGATCGTATGAAGACTTTTTTTATCAATACAAGAGTAGATAATTTCGTCATACTTACTGGAGGTTATCAAATTCTTGACAAGGAAGATAGTACTTTCAAAAATCAAGAAAATCATGAATATCAACTAAATTATAAAGTACACAATAATTTGTTGTGTTATATGACTAGAAATATATATAGCCAGATTTCATCATGTCAAGATGAAAATTTTATTTGGAAGAAACTTGAGGTTACTCACTTTAGTACATCTAAAGTAATTAAAACAAGAATATCCATGCTCAGAGATTAATATCATGGTCTCAACTTTCCTTATGGAGAACCCAAATGTAAGGTACAACAAAGGTTCATTACTATTGTTAATAGTTTACAATCCATGGCTGAGAAAGGATTAGATGATGAAGTTCTTTTGGACAAGATCATAGAAATAATGCCCAACGAATGGGAATCTAAGAGAACAACTATAGATGAGAATATGAAGGTTACTCATATTTTTCTTAATGAACATTTTGGAACATGTCATCAACATGAAACCAGAATGAAGAGAGATACTGATAATATTAATAAGAATAATGGAAATGGATTTTTTTCTTTTACTAAAACTTTAAATCAAATGAAATCCAAGTGTCCTGAGAGATTTACAAGATCCAAGTCTAATAATACTGTTATTCAAACTGAATCTAGTGGAAGTGAATCTTTAAAAAATTTATTAGCCAACCTTACTCAAAGGATGAACAAGATTGTTAGACATACGAACTATTTATCTAGATACAAGAATAAAGAAATGATTGATAAGAAAGACTCAGAAGTCACATGTTATGAATGCAAGAGAGATGGACATATAATGCATGATTTTCCAATGATTAAAAGAAAATAAATAAAGGAAAGCATTCTAAAATAAATAGAAAGAAGTACTACAAGGCTAATGATAAGAATGTTTTGAAAGCCAATGACACCTGGAGTGCCAGTGGTAGAGACTCTTCTGATGAATCCTCATAGTATGGATCTTCTGGTCATAATAATATTGGTCTAATAGCCAGACTACCTATTGAAAATAATTGTCCGATGGCTAAGGTACATAATGCTGAATCCATGACCAATGTTTTATTGAATGATAATTATAGTGATAAATGTTATAACTCTTCAGATGAAGAATCTTCTTCTGATGAAGATAAATCTTTCCTACTTATGAAGAGGTTTCAAGATTTTCTATACTTTTTGATATTGAGAATTGAAAACTCATGAAAAATCATGATAAAGAAAAGTCTATAAATACTATTATTACTAAGGAAATATCATTTCTTTCAAAAGATCTTGATATGAAAATTCACGATTTTGAATGTAATTCAAAAAATATCGAGGAATTAAATTCTGAGAAGGATAAAATTTCTAAGGAGCTAGAAAAGGTAATTTATAAGAATAATATTTTAGATACTAGATCTAGTTAAAATACTAATGTTTTTGAAGATAAAAACTTGGTTATAAAACTCAAGTATGAAATTTTTTCTTTAAGGAAGTGTTTTTCAAAATTTATCTTTGGTAAAGAATATTTTATAAAATGTATTCTCAAATATGACCTCTAAGGAATGGTTCTAGTTTTGGTTATACCCATGATAAATGTATTTTTAGTATAAACTACTTTGTTCCTCAAAGTGCATCATTCTGCACCAAATGTCAGTGTGGTGGCCATTGGGAAAAAGTTTTTCCTTAAATAAAACCCAATCATTAGGTTTTCATAAATCTTATTTTTCTAAGAAAATGTGGGTACCAAAACTTTTTCTTTATGAAATTCCCAGATCCAAGAAAGTTTGGATTTCGAAAGTCTTACACTTTTATTTTTAGGAAAATAGAGGGATTACCAACATCAATACTTGGTACATGGATAGTGGATGTTCCCGGCATATGATTGGTAACAAAAAGTTCATTGAAAAGATTATCAAGATAAACGGAGGGAAAGTAAATTTCGAAGATAATGCTCATGGATAAATTATTGGTATTGGTAATTTTGACATTCTTAGAAAAACATTGATTTCAAATGTTTTTAAAAAGAAGATATCATTATTAAATTTATCAAAACGCAAGATCCACTTGTTGATATTTTCAAAAAATATTTACCATCCGATAGATTTCAATACATTAAACATAAATTAGGAATAATAATTGTTAGGTAATCTTTCTTAATAATTTCTTATTGAAACCTATCTTCTAATAGTAAGAAACTTCTTTTCATAGGGGGAGTACATTTTTTTGTTAGCGCAATGAAGATTTTAGTTCTTGAAATTTTCGTAATGGAATTTTCATAATGAATATTTTAGTTCTTGAAATGTTCGTAATGGAATTTTCATAATGAAGATTTTAGTTCATGAAATTTTTATAATGGAATTTTCATAATGAATAATTTAGTTCTTGAAATTTCCTTAATGTAATTTTCTTAATGAAGATTTTATTTCTTGAAATGTTAATTTTGAAGTTTTTAGTTTTTAAATTTTTTGTAATGAGAATTCTCGTACTCGAAATTTTCATATTAAGGTCTTTCATACTCAAATGTTTTTATTTGTTTTAAAAATAATTCTCATACTTATATTTCTCGTAATAGATGTTTTCGTAGTATGTTTTTTCGTAATAAAATTTTCGAAATCAAACGTTCTTCAAGAATAATTTTCCTCACTACAAATAATCTTCCTAGTAATCCTAAATGTACGATTTCCTTTATTATGTATTCATAATAATATTTTAGTTGTAGGTATTTTGTTTTTAAAATCTCCAGATTCTCGTTCTCAAATACAAATTTTCACTAAAACCTCAAAAGATCGGATCCTAAAAAATTTTCCTTTCAGATATGCTTTCAACCGTTAGATCTGATCAAGAGTTTTCTCAGCCATTGGATTGAGTTTGGAAGTTGAATTGTCTCCTCTAATGCCAATATAAAGGACCCCCCGATGGTTGTCCCACATTTATCTTAAGCTCTTGCGTGATGAAGTTATGACTCTCTACTTAATCCCATTTAATATTTTTAAAGGTTTCCTAATTCTGAATGTCTGTGGTAGAATCCTCTCAGAATGATATGTCTACTGGCAAGCCGATCTCGGAGTGGAAGGTGTATAGAGAAAGGCTGGTGCATATTAACTTCTTCAACAAGTATGATTCTATAATATCAAATAACATCATATATAATGGATGGGTAATCATTTTCATTTCAAAGATAAGATATCAGGATGTTGTATATCCGAAAATTCAGGTTGTGTTTTATGAATCAGTCTATTTCTTCAAGGAAGAAAGTAGAGAGAAGTTTTCATTCAAAAGTTATGGAAGGACCTATGTAGTTTCATAAACCAAGGCTTCTAGCTTTGTTGTTTTGTCTTATGAAGGGGAAGCCGAGTTTTGTTCCCATAAATTGCCTGATGATATAGGAAGTTTCAATAGGATGAAGGCTATGGAGTGTCTTGGACTTTCAAATGTCAAGACTCCGATAATTTCTCACCTCTCTATAAATAATCAGATCCTTGAATTATGGGTTCAGAGATTTAACATTACGAGAAAAGGTGACAAGGACACACCTTGAAGAAAAGTTATATGTATATGCTGTATTTTCTTGTAAACCCGAGGAAGATCAACTCAATGAAGCATATTCTCATTACAATTGAAAATATTAAGAATGGGAATTTGAAAGCTCAGATAATCATGTATCCATCCATCATCTCCAATCTAATTTTTCGATGCCTAGAGTCTATCAAAATTCCTCATAGTTCTATGATAATGAATTTCAAAGCTATGCTACTAAGTGATGATATATTAAAGAGCATGAATATTGGTTTCTCTAAAGACTCTGGAAAGTTTTATGATCTACCAGAGGAAGAAGCTCAAGCCGTTCTAAAGAGAGATCAAGTGGTTGAACTGTCTAAAAAGAATGGAAAGAAGTGGTAGTTGAAGGAAGTATAAGAAGAAGCAAAAATCCCAAAAGCTAATGAAGTCCAATACGCACATCCAAAGCCCAAAAAGAAAAAATAATATCTAGATGAGGTTGTAGCCAAGTGGAGGGAAGACAAAGAGAAAAGTAAAGCAGGTGAGCCAAGTTTTTGTTTTGATCCTGATGAAGTGAAATATTTGAAGGAGAAGACAACTGACTATCTTGAGAGGAAAGAAAAGGAGAAGCAAGAGAAATACATGACTGAGGCTAAGATTGTCCAATCTCTTTTGAAAGTTGCTGAAGTAGCATCCGAGAATATCCCGGTACCAAAATCCTTCATGGTAGACCCCTTAACCGAGACACCAGGAAAGAACTTTGTCACTACGGAAAAAGCTAATGAAAAGCCTATTGAAGAATAACAAGTTGAGAAAAAAGAATAAGAAGTTGAGAAAGAAGAAGAAGAAGATTAAGGCAGTTGTGACACTACAGATTTTATTAAGCAAGTTGATGATTTCTATGAGAAGGAAACCCCATCCGAGAAATTGTCAATCCGAACATTAGAAGCAGAGTCTTCAAAACTTGTTACACCAAGGAATGATGAGAAGGGTGGAGAAGTAAATAAGCTGTCTGAAGAGGAAAGTGAGAATCACAACTTCATTGAACCAGAGGATGCTAAGGCACATGCTGATAATATAAAGGTTGATGAAGACAAGATTTTTCAGCTGTCTGATAGTGAATATGAATATTTAGATGAGGAAGACATTCTGAGATCTGATAAGAGTAAACAAGTTGTTATAGATACTCCATGTAGGGAAGTTTTGAAGAAGAAGGAAGCTGGTGGATCTTTAAAGAGGAAGCTTGTTCAGATAGAAAAGGAACCCTCACCAAGAAAAATTTTATATTCGGAATTGTCCTCTCTTGGACATGATTTTGTAGTGCACTCCTTGAAGAATCATGTTGGGACCATTCCGATTTTTCCAAGCATAGATTCTAGATTTCAGATGATTCAACATACCCTGAATCAAAAGTCTGATTAAGTATCCATGGTAATGGATAAGTGTGTTAATTTGTAAGAAGATTTCAATCCTTTTCTTATCGGATATAAAGCCCACAAGAGGTCTTTCAAGAAAATGACAAGATTTTTGCAGAAAGCAGTTCGAGATTTGTGGATTCTTGATGATTTTCAAGATAATGTTGAGGATACCTTTGAAAAAGAATATGGAAAGATCAAATACCTGACTAATAGATTTGAGGAGAAGCTATCCCTAGAGCAGAATACCCGGATTCAAGAGGTAAAATACTTGAATGGGAAGCTGTATTCTGTTGCTCAAAACTGGAAGAGAGAAAGCGATCTTCAGATTGAGATCAAAGAGAAGCTAGTTAATCAAGATGAATTGTTGAAGGTTCAAGCAGAGTTTCTGAAGGCTCATGAAGAAAAAATCAAAGCCTTATAAAAGAAAGCAGAGGATTAGGATCTCATTGTTAAGAAAGCCGATGAAGACCACAAGGTGCTCAAAAAGCTCAAAACCATAGTGAAGAAGATCATGCTGAAGGAAAAGCAATGTTAATATTTTTTAATCGTATTTCTTGTTTTCATATTCATTATTGTACAACTTCTTCCAATCTTAATGAAATTTTTTGGTTTCTCATATTTTGTGTTGTCTATTACTAATATTTCAGGTAGCATAATTTCCTTTTCCATTCCCTATATTTCTTTTTGAAAATAATGAAGGGGGATAAGGAATGTATTAAAAAAGAATACCAAGTGTAGAAGAAATTTCCCTAAGACAGGGAGAGTTTGTCTAAAGGGAAATTTTTATCATAATGATTTTCGTATTCAAGTTAATGAAAATCCTCATTCAGTAAATCAGAATACTATCCTTAGTGGTTTCAAATCCTAAGGGGGAGTTAGTGTATTCACACTGATCCATAAGTAAAGGGAGATAATCCTTTATTTTTAAGTTCATAAATTTTCTATGTTCTTATATTTTTTTCTTAAGGATGTTTGTGCTTTCCAAAAAGGGGGACATTGTTGAGTCAATAAGGTTTCCTTATGACTTTTCCTTTTCTTCATGTTTTGAAAATCACAAACAATGTAAAATCACAAACATCTTATATTAAGAAAAATTTCCTTTCTCCTTTATTTTATATGTATAAGGAAAATTTTTCCTTCCCTAAGAAAAATTTATCCTTACCATATTTTCATTGTTCTTATTTCAGTTCTTCCAAGTCTAAATCATTTTATTGCTATGTATAAAAATCAGATTCATATTTTTAAACCTTGGAATCCAATAATACTTAGATATGAAGCTATCTGTTTTATAATCCAAATTCTCTGGATTTAGGTTACAAACTTTTGTGAAGTTCGAATCCAAATTCTGGTAAAAACTTTTGTGAAGTTCGACTCCGAATTTTGGTTATGAACTTTTGTAAAGTTCATCTTCGAATTCTAGTTACAAACTTTTGTGAAGTTAGAATTCAAATTCTGGTTACAAACTTTTATAAAGTTCAACTCTGAATTCTGGTTACGAATATTTATAAATATCGACTCCGAATCCTGATTACGAAATTTTATAAAGCTCGACTCCAAATTCTGATTACGAACTTTTATAAATATCAACTCTAAATTCTGGTTACAAACTTTTATAAAGCTCGAATCCGAATTCAGGTTACGAATTATTCTGAGTTCTGACTCCAAAATCTTATGAACTCAGACTCTGAATTCATGATACAAATTCTTATTAATTGAGACTCCGAATTTAGGTTATGAATTATTATGAGTTTAAACTCCGAAGACAATAGATTTCTAGCACCGAATTCCCTTTATAAACAGAATCTGAAGGTTCATGTATTATAGACTACGTATATTTTTTTTCTTACACTCCAGACTTTTTCCTTAGACTCCAAAAAATAGACTTTGTTCAAGTAACCATTTTTTTTTTCTGTCTTTGACATAGTTATAAAATGATGTCATACATTCTATTTCTAACTAACCATTGTTTGAGTGACACGTGTACATGTTCCTCCGAGATTCAAAGAGAAATATGAACGTTTAAGGAGGGAGCCGAACGTTAGAGATGTGACTATAAATAGGATCTCATTTGAAAGAGATCAATAATCTTCTATGACTCTAGAGATTGCATGCTATTGAAGTGATTTCTAGAGAGAGACTCTCATGCCAACTACGTAATGAACATCTTTTTCAGATTTCTTTGTGCGACTCCAAATGTTCTTGAGTACATTTGAGGGATTATGGGGATAGGAAGACAAAGGTGCCGACTACCTTAAAGATCGAGGACTTTCTTACTGAGGAAGACAGAGGTTCCAACTACCTTTAAGTTAAGGGCTTTCAGGGATAGAAATACAGACTCCGATCTTCATATCGAGGGCTTACCATGGTGTGGGTAAGACAGACTTTCCTGAAAGTATAAATCAATGGACATTTATACATGGTTTTTGGATACCCTTCTCTTTGGATACCCTTCTCTTTGGGTTAGAATCTTTTATTGTAAAATTTTCTTAAGTTTCACTTCCAGATCCATCTTTCTAGATCCTACCAAGGGTATAGAACGAAGAGATCATGTGAATTTACATTGTTTAACTTTGTTAAACATAGTTTTCCGTAACTAGATTTAAAGGTTCCAAATAAAATTTTAAAGTATAAAATTCACCCCACTCTTGTATATTGATCATCTACATTCTTATTTCGATCCTACACCAAGAACCACCGCCTTTTCCGCTATCTCACTATGCACAGTTTTCAATAGGTGTTTAATTGTTTTACCAAACCATGAACCTAACATGAACCTATAGACAATCCCAAAAACAATACAAAAGTGTTCTACAAATTCTCCCAAACGTCACCGATATACTTTACATACAAAAAAATCATAAATAATTGTTTACATACTTGAGACTAAGGGTGATAAATTCTCTCCCCATTGGAATTTTTGTCTCTATGGTGTATAAAGTCTTTGGTTCCTTGAAAGAGATTCAGCCATTAATCTTTATATTCATTCTTTTATTCCCATGTATCTTCCTTTATTCGACAATGTTTCCCCAAAACCCATATTAGACAAATTCATTTCCCATGCAAGACTTTAAATTTCTTATACACAATCCACATTGTCATGTGTACCAAGGAAGCATGTAGATCTAGGTTAATGTGATCCCATTTGAACACATGGTCAGGATCAGGATGATTATTTTTTTGTGGAGATACATGAAACACATTAGGAATCAAATACATACGTGGAGGAAATCCCATCAGATATTCCAGCTCACCAACATGTTCAAGTATCTAAGAAGGGAATATGTATCAAGGAGATAACATAAACTCCTTCCTAAAATGATGATACTGATGCCTTAGAGATATACATAAGAACACATGATCACACACCATGAATGACAATAATCGTCGATGATTGTATGCATAATATTCCTAATGAATTCATGCCTTCACCATCTATTTTCTGATCTAGTGAATGTTTTATATTTTTTCAAGGATAAGTATTGGTACAACTACTGATGGTCACCTATTTCCACCCAAAAAACTACATAATGTTAAGGACGCACATACAATTATTCAAAGATAGCTATATTTATTGAGGCATTATAGTTATTATTATATGAGAACTCTACCAACTACAAATACTCTTCCCATGAGGAAAAAAATCCACTACACAAGCTAGAAACATTTCTTACAATGTTAGTATCATAATTGTATATTTCCCACCCATTTGAGGATGATATACCATACCAATAATCAACTGAGATTCAAGGAATTTCTCTATATATTTCAAAAAACGAGTTGTAAACCTCAAATATCTATCAAATACGATCAAAATTAGTACATCATACCATATTACCACTTCTCGTATATAGATTTTTAAAATTTCCCCATCGTATGAGAGTAAAAAATTTAGATTAAATGAGCTGACATTGTGACTTGATCATCTTTAACCCATATTCCAATGTATTTCTAAACCATTATTTGGAGTAATATTACAAAATACATAGCCATCTTATCTGATTTCCAAACATTGATGGAAAATACTACAACACGTCTACTGAACATTGATACTCTACCTTAACATGCTGACATGTTAAGAACCTAGAAACAAAACCATTCACCATCATTTTGATACCAATCCACCAAAAATTTTCTTTAAAATCCTTATACATCTTACGTATTCCAAGATGAACAACCCATCTTAAATAGTGGAATTCATGCTGAATTTTTTCCTGAAAATCTATAGGTACGACTCTCCAGCTTCAGAACCAAAACAATAAACTCTAACCATGCTTATATCCCTTAATGGAATCCACACCATTTAGTTTTGAACTCATTGGAACACATTCTAAATTAGACATATGTAATTATTTAACCACATATACCAAATTGGAAACCAGAAAACTGGGATTAAAACTATTAAATCATATCAGTAATCACATAACACATGGATGCGAGCTAAGAATGGAATCAACTGCCACTAATCTAAATAATTTTTTTCCAACTGAGATAAATAATTTCTATTTAATCCATTTGCCACTAAATATCATTTACCTGGGGTATACATCAAGTCAATGTAAAACACTTGGAGTTATTTCATAGATCTTATTTGCCTCAAATTAGAATCTCCTTGGGAAAAATATTTTTCTAGATCTTATGATCCTTAAAAATAGTAAATTTCTCACCAAAGAGGTAATTATGACATGTCTTCAAAGAATAGACTATGAAAGCTAACTTAAAATCATGTATTGGGTAGTTATTCTAATGAACCATCAATTGTGTTGATCCATATGAAATAACATGGTATCCTTGCATGAGAACACATCCCAACCTTGATCCTGAATCATCACAAAACACCACGTACCCTTGTCCTAATTATAGAAATATCAAAATATGTACTAATTTATGGAAATATTTGAGCACTTGGAAGTATTTATAACATTACTCTCTCTATTGGAATGAAACATTATTTTTTGTTAAACCCATATTAGGTAGAGATAGTCATAAAAAATTAGAATCAAATCATCGGTAATAATCATCAAGACTATGGAAGATATTTATCTCAAAGACGATATATGGTGGTTTCCATAAGATAACAGCTTATATTTTCTCTTGATCCACTAAAATAACGAATTCAGAAATTGTATAGAAAATGAAATATACCTATTTTATACAAAAAAACATTGGATTATTTGGAATATAGATGATGATACCTAAAGATTCAAAACATTGTCTCCAAGTGTAACTCATGATCAAACCCTATCCTTGAATACACCATGATTCCGTCCAAAAAACCACAATAAAAGAATACAGATATTGATGAAATATTTGATTTATAAAATCCATAAAGATATCAAACTAATTCATAAGATCGAAAGTATTTACCACCTATTCAAAAAGGATATACCGTCTTCTGAAAAATTTCTTCAGAATATCCTCTTTCCAAACTCAAAATGGGTGATATCCCACTCATAATTCTATATTATAGAACCAATAATATCTCTTATGTTGATAAAAAAGAGCATCAATAAATGGAATTGGATATCAGTTCTTTATGGTAAATTGGCTGTGATGACGATAATCCAAAAAAAGACTTAGAGTTCCACATGCCTTCTTGAAAAAAAACATGTAATGTCTACAAACATGTGGTAGGCTGAATGAAACCATATCCTTCTAGATCCCCATCCTACAGTTTCAGATCCCTTAATTCTGTGGGTTCCATCCTATAATATGAAAGATAAATATGACTGGTCCCTAAGAGGAGATCAATAGTAAACAATACTTCCCTTACATGTGGAAACCCTGATAACATTTTGGGATGCTCATCATGAAACTGATCCAACAATACTGGAGAACTACTATCCTTGTTATATTCCATCAATGAAAAATTCATAACCACCAACTGGTAAAAGATCATTCCATTTATTGCTTCCGACACGCCTATTTCAACTTTCTTTACATTCCATTCTCCTCTAAATATATGCTTGATTCCATCCTTAGTCATGAAACAAACCATTCTTCTATAATAGTTGAAATGATAATTGAACCTTATCAACCAATCCATACTGAATGATTTTATCATGCATATCCATATCCAACAAAGATAAATCCTATAGTAGTTTGGATCCATCAAATGTTATAGTACATGATCTACACACAAAGGCTCGACATTCCCTTTTCCATTGAGGAGTATGATATTTTATCATATAATTCATCATCTTATCTCTTAAACATAGAAAATAAATATGATGTGAAGAAATAAAGGAATTTGAAACAACAATATCAAAGAAAACATGCATAAGGGAATAATTAAAAATACTCATACCTCTCACTGTATATGGTCCAACCAGATTATCCACAATCACCTACAAAGCTCCATAATTTTTTTGATGCACTTTCTTCATTATTTCTCTATTGATATTTCCCTATCAGAAGAGTCATGGTATTCCTAGAATCACCATGGATTGCTCTATTTTTATGATGAGGTTGATTATTCTACCCTCACCCATTGAAGCATACGATGCCTGAGATACTTGAGAAGTGTGTTGAGAACTTTACCTCAGAGCACTGAGATAATACCATTGAAGATGTCCCATCTTGATGCAATTATGGCTTACTGTTGGTGATGTCATAGACTCTCATTTCATGTGGTCAAGAAAACCACACTGAAAACATCCAATCCAGCTCTTTGGTCATGGATGAAGTTACACTACTCCACCCATATTATTTTGATTCATGATCCCACCTTAGAAATAGGTGATCCACATACACTTTCTCCTATTATTGGAGTTTCCTCCACTTCCAATGGGTATCGATATACTTACTCCTCCTTTATATCCTTAGATATATAATTTATTCACTTTTTATCTATTGACAATATCTATATAATTAGAAATATAGAGCACAACAATCATCGAGTGAATCTCCTACCTCATCCTTGATTCAATGATACAGCCTTCAAGGTCACAGTAGCTGAAAATTTTGGAGAAAACCTCACAAAAATCATGATTTCAGTTTCATTATAGATGATAGGGATATTTTCCAACATGAAGATGAAAAATTATATCATTCTCTAATTCTGAACATGTGAGGATAGAATTTATTATTAAAAAATTATTCAAAAACCTCCCATCCAATGCCTTTACCAACTTTATCTTGCATAGATAAATCCCAGAACTATTGTGGAAGATCCTCTTGCATGTGCATCACTAATTTTACATTTATCTCCCTTGTTATGATGATGAAATCGATGATATGATTAACCATATTCAACCACTCCTCTACCTTTTTTGGTTTTGAATCACCCTAAATAAAAGGGGATTCTTCTTCTAGAACTTGATGGAATAATACAATTTCATTGGATCATACCTCCAGTCCACTATGTCCACAACCTGTAAAAATTGAACAATACTCTGAACCAGCTATTGGGTTAGCTATGGCTCAGAGGCAACTAAATTTAGAGCATATTCTTCTGGTTGGTTTCTTTGATTCCAATCAGGTTCCATTTTATATACAAACAAAAAATAACGTAAGTCTCAATCTTGGTAAACTAAAGTCTTGATAATTTCAAATTCTCTCACATAAACTATAAAACAAATGCTTACCAACATCAAACATTTCCATGTTTACCCATTTTTGAAAAATATATAATTTTTTTTGAAAAAATAAAAAAAATAATATAGCATAATAAAGGTCTTTTTTAAAATCGTTCATCTAAAAACAACATTTAAATGTTTCAAAATCCAGCACATGTTCAGCAAATAATAAATAATTACAAAAAATTAAATAATTATTCTTTATGGGATGTTGTTTTTCTAATGCATGTTATGCTCATCTCATTGGAAAAAATCCATGAAAATGATATTTCAAATCATATAATTGTCTCCAAAATACTTTTGTACCTAACTCTCTAGTAACTTTATGTTGAGAATATAATTGTTAAATATGTATTTCTATGCTCCACATTTCATGTCCCAACAACCCTTATCATTTCTATGATCATGGACCAAGGAATAGATTTGATAAAATTTCAACTCCAATACCAAAAACAAATTCAATGTTAGAAACCATCCAAGACATATTCAACATGTTCCAAAAATAATGGACCACGAAGATACCAATTTTAATATATATATCTACTGTTGACCAAAACCGATACAAGTTGTAATATCCAACCCCTTATAATTGAATAAAAATGAATGGACTTAGATGACATCACCATGATTCCAATGGATGGAAATAAATTAAAAAGGGATTCAATACATGTGGGGGACACTTTTACCTTTAATAAATAAACCACAAACCAAACATTCCATAACTAGAAAAACCTTACATGATGAATGAAATAATGAATGAAAACTAAAGAATTTAATTTCATTAAAAACCAATCTAAACCCAAGGGCTATAGAGGAATTCTTAAACATCAAAGTACAAAATAGATTACTACTAAACCAACAATACTTAAAGGCAACTATAACTACAAAGCTCCATAAGATCCATGCTGCATCTTCACCAAAGAGGTATTGTATCACAAGGTATGGATAAATATGTGTTATATATTTTCTTTTCCTATATCTCAATAAAAAACATCTACAAAAGAAACAATGTACCAATTAAGGGGTGAGTAGTGGAACTCAGTCGATTTTACCCAATGACTTCCTTACACGGACTAGTAGAATAAAACATGTTAGTAATTTTTTTATAAAAAAATTTAATTAAGAAATGTATACAACATTTTATATAAAAATATAAAAATGTTCTAATGGAAACATTTTATAAAATTAAAATCAAGTAAGAAGGAAATAATCCAAAAAATGTTCTGAAACCATTTCATTAAATCTAAGTTTTTATATCCATTATACATCACTTATCCATGCCTCAAACCATGCATGTAAACTTGGTGTAACATCCCAGGTAAATAAAGAATAAAAAAATTTCATATTTATTAATATTTTTGAATTAAATAATAATTTTACATTAAAGGGGACACTGTGTTCGACCGCATACCCGATACACAACAATGAGTTTCTTTGAAATCTTACATTGCACACTAATAAAATAATATTATTATTTTAAATGGTAGTTAATGCCTAGACATTTTATTGGAAGGAATGAATATAACTAACTAAAATATGATTATATATGTTTTTTAAATGTTTTTAGATTTATCCAATACATTTTAGAGGCTTAAAATACGAATGAATCCAATTTTAAGCATAAATATTCTAATATTCTTTAAATGGTTGATTAACCACCTTTTGATGGAGAACCATTTTTAAATATACTTTATATCACTTTTATATGTTATATTTTACAAAATAAAATCTTTCTTTAGAATCGAGACATCAATAATTACATTGTGTAAATTTTTGGTATTTTTCCGATAAAGTTCATTTTTAATGAATAGTGAAAACTACTGTATTTTAATTCAAAACCGCCATTTAATATAATTTATTTATATGGTTATATTATCTTTTTAATTAGTTCTAAAGTTTAAATAGATTATATTTTTACCATTAAATCTATTTTTGGCTATTGGAAGTAATTTCACTTTGAAATTGGACATTAACAAGTATCAATATTTTGATAGTTATTATTTCATAAAAACACGCTTTTTGTTTTGACAGTGAGAATTAATTATAAAATTAATTAATGACACTTATATTTTTTGAATTTGGTAAATTAGACATTATTTTTGAATTTGGAATATCAAATTTATCTTAGGGTGAATTTTTGTAATTTTTCTTAAAACCTTCAATTTTTGATGAATAGTGAAACCACTACGTAGTAGTTAAAAATTGAGTTTTTCATTTAAATGAAATTTTACCACTTCTTTGAATTGAATTTCAAAAATACGACATACATGGTTGTCATTACTAAGTAAATTTTGGTTCAATGGGATGAGAATAATTTTTGATGAATAATAGCTTTTGACTTCTATTAACGGCGATTAAAGATAATTATGGTAATTTAAGATAAAAATAATGTTATAATAATATAAAATTACCATGAAACTTATCTTAACCTTGATTTATGAGTCATGAACGTCCAAAAAAAATCCATGAGTCAATTTTGGGTCCCCATGGAGCCACTTGGGTAAGATAATTACATTAATAACCTTTTATTTTAAGTAAAGATAAAAATGTCATAAACATGTATTATTTTACTAAAACAATTTTAATGTGGGGTTATATAATTGATATATTGGACTATAAATATTCATTAGAAATATAAAATTATTTCCTACATCATGGTAATATTTTTATAATTTTTATACATCATATAAATAAATTTATTTGTGACACAATGATGATGCAATGTTTTTGTCATTAATGAATGATTTAAATAAATAAAAATATAAAAATTAAAACAATATCCAAAACTTGTCCAATTCTTATTGGATGATTTTATTTTGAACATGGGCCACCTTATCTTCAACATTAATTATTTTTGGAAATTCAGAAACAGAAAATCATTACATAATAAAATAACATTTTCAAACATTCAAAAAGAGACCCTCCCCTCCCTTATAAAAAGCCCTCACTTCGTACCCATTACTCACACTTCTCAAGCCCTTTGGATCATCCAAAATATACTCCAATAATCTACCAGGATCCCTCTATTCATCCTATAAGCCTTACCTTTGGCATAAATTACGTCAAGAAACACTTTTGGTTCAAACCAAGGGGAGTTACCTGATTTAAAGGAGATTAAAGAATGAACGGGTCAAGTCGGACACAAGGTAAGAGAACTTTTTAACCCAATTCCTATTCTTTGGGTATATCTTATCGTTCTTATTTATGTCATTCATTGATTTATACATGACATTATTTTATATAGCGTATAAACAGTTTTGACTTTTCATTTCATTCAAAGGGAAACTTTTTCTACGAAGCATTTTACTAGATGACAAAAAGAAATGTTTCTTTTTTTAACGTATGCGGTGACAACGACCATTCTGCCGATACAAGTATTATTTGATATTAGGAGTCCTTAATAACCCATAATGTTTTTAAAAGGAAAATAAATACCATATACTCATTTATGTATTTGGTATTGAAAATGGTTTTGAGAATGGAATTATTATTTCAATATCTTGTTCGATATATTGAAATGGTATATTTTGATTGCAATGTGGTAATGTTATCTTTACATTATTATTATGTTATTTGTTATGATTATTTTGTGGTTCCAGAGCATTTTTTACCTATACAGGGGGTTCTGTGATAAACCTAGGGTGTGTGAGCCCAAGATAGCTCTCCAATGAATTGGCTAACATGATAGAGGTAAACTTGAATGTTTCTCCCTAGAGATTTAGGGAATATACTGTGATGGGTATTCCAAATTTAACTCTCTACATAGCTATGATAGATATAATATAAGTATGATATAAATTCCACAAGTTAACTTTATGATTTGTGATTACTATGTGTTATTCATAAATATTATATTTTCATGAGATGTGTTAAAGAGCTTTTGTTATGTATGTATTGATGAACTAATGTTTTCATTCTTTGTTTAATAACTCTTACTGAGATTTTTATGCTCATCCCAAGTTTTGAAATGTTTTTCACAGGACTGAAAGTGAATAGGGTCAAGGATGGGATCAAGTGAAAGTCATGCTGTCTAATACATGGAAGATGACATGACTCTTTTTTCTATGAGTTTTTATTTTATAAAATAATGAAAACTGGGTAAAAGTGTCTACTTTGTAACTTTTGAGGTGTAATGTAATAGTTATGGCCTAATTCTCTATAACTATAATCCTAAAATGATCCTCAATGCGAATTATTAAATATTATGTAATGTTTTAAGGTCAGGTCCTTATAGTTGGTATCAAAGGTCGGTTTAAACAACTTTATGAGTTAGGATATTTTTAAATTAATGTCCATAAATTATATTATGGTAATATTGAAATGACGTAGAATTTAAATATTACAATGTTGCTTCACCTATGATATTGTTGGGTTCAGAATGGTTTTCTGTAGAGGAAATAGGGCATCTATGATGGGATGACATCATGGGGAAGACAACCTTCCAAATTAGCGACCTAAGAAGGTCGGAATTAGAACTGAACAGTTTATTATAGTGATGGTATAGTTGAATCAAGATAAAAATGGTGGTGGTATAGATACACAAGATCAGTCAAATCAACCACAAAGGAACATGTCAGGAGTATAGCATTTTACGAGGAAACATCCCCCATTATTCAGAGGATCATCTGAACCTATGCTAGCTGAAGGGTAGATTAAAGTACTGGAGAATATTTTGGATTTCATGGGGTGTTCAGAACATCAAAAGGTTAGTATTTCTATTTATAGTTTTGAAGGTGAAGCTGATCAGTGGTGGTCAATGGTGAAAAATATCAAGGATAGTGAAGAGATTGATTCTCTTGATTGGGATGAATTCAAAGGTATGATTCTTGACAAATATTATCCTATGGTGGTTCGTCTTAGGATGTCAAATCAATTCATGGAATTGAGGTAGGAGGATGACTCAGAGGATGCTTATGATACAAAATCCACTCGATTGGAAATGTGTGATCCATATTTTATAAGAGATCTTGGTAGTAAAATCAACCATTTTTACTCAGGATTAAATCCAGAGTATCGAAGGGATTTAGCTTCTCATGAGTTCAAAAGTTATGAAAAGCTTGTTTGATGTGTAGAGAAGGTGGAAATGGAGTTTGAAAATGATCAGGTGTTCTTTGATAATCAAAAGAGTAATAGGTTGAGGTGGTAGATGAAAGAGAACAACTCTTCAAAGAAATATGATGTTAAGAATCTTAAGTTTACAGTTTGTAAAAATTATGGTAAATAACATGCTTGGGAATATCTTTTGAATTCTGTTAAATTCTAATGATGCGGTGAAATGTGACATAAGGCTCATAATTGCACTGAAAGGATCAAGGTAATGGTAAGAAAAAATATGATTTACCATCAATAATATATTTTAAGTGCAATAAAATGGTTTATTATGAAAATGAGTTTCCGAAAAAGAACTCAACTGAGGGAAAACAACTGGACTACAAGTAGAAAGGTGTGGTGAAATCCTTTGCAACTACTTCAGAAGATGTTAGTCCCTCGAATGAAGTAGTATCAGGTACACTGTTTGTTGGTTCAGATTATGCCAATGTGTTGTTTGATTCAGGGTCTACACATTCTTTTATTTCTGAGAAGTTTTCTAGTAAATTGGGAATTCAATATCAAGATATGAATCATGAACTTATGGATTAAAAAAGTATGATCCCATAAGGGGCGTAACCGAGCTAGGGTTTCCCCTGTCACCGCTATCCTCTTCCCCTTACCAGGTTAGCCGCGGATCCTTCCTTCAGAGATTCTTCATGGCATAATCATGGTGTGTGGCTCCTTTTCTTGTGGTGACATGGAGGATTCAAGTTCCAGTTTCGATTCCTCTTCGGCTCCTGTCTCAGTGTAGGTTTCGTTTCCATCTCCATTTTACAGCTGTTGAAGCTCCAACTGTCGTCATTTCTCTTTTTCTTTCCTAGTTCGACGGAAATTCCTCGATGGCGGCCTTCAGGTTGGGTTGTTTCATGGATCTTCCTCGGTGGTCTACTCTCGGATTGGTAGCGCTGCTTCATAACCTAGTGGTAAGGAATTGCTTTCCCTTCCTTGTGGATTCCAGGCATTCCTTCAGATGTTCTGTGCGGTGGTGGGTGTAGTTCTTTTTCATTTGCGGCGTCGAGGTTCGTCGAGGGCTCGTGGGATTGTTCATTCCTTGGAGGCTCAGTGTGGTCGAGTTCCTGCCATCCGCGGTCGGTTGGGTTTCCGCCTCAATCTTTGTCTGCTGGAGTGCTTTGGGTAGATTGTAGTGATCTTCTTGAGCGGGGTTGGTGGCAGCGACAGGCTCTGCGGGAATGGTCTAGTTCGTTTTGTGGTGGGGTTGCGTATGGGAAGCCTGCCTATGTAGTGATGGTTTTCTTCCCCTGAATTGATATATTCTTGAATTGGTTCAGTTTTTTGGTTTTCATCGATTGATTTGGAATGGTGGTAGTTTTTTTCTTGAATGATTTGGTTTTCTAAGGCGGGAAGTTTGTGATCTGGACTCAACTTCGTGAATTGACTCCATGGGGGTTTCAGAGCTGGAAATTCATCTTTGCAGTGTTTTTTGGATTTGGTTGTTTGAGAGGGTATGGCGTCAAACATCGGATCAGGCCTGAGATTTGACTCAGGACACTTGCTTGTCGAATTACCTTGCAACGATGAAGAGCTTCTCCAAGTTTAATTGCTGGGGAGGACCAGTTCAGTGATGTTATCCTGGTTTTACTCTTTCTTCCTTCACGTGTAATTGTCCTATGTCCATGATTTCATTGGGTTTCCACCCCCTTCATCCCTTATAAGGTGGCCTTATCATATAATAAAAAAAATTGAAGGCCTTCGGGCCATTGGATGGATGAATCATGAACTTATGGTAAAAACATACAGAAGAAATGTTGAGACAAAAAGAAATTATAAGAACCTTCCTGTCCTTGTGTGCGGAAAGAATCTACCTGCAGACCTTATTGTTTTGCCTCTATTATAGTTTGATGTTATTCTGGGTATGGATTGAATTTTTGTTTATCATGATAAGATTGGTTGTAGAGATAAAGAGGTTTCTTTTCAGAAAGATTTTCAGTTTGTGTACAAGAATGAACCCTTACTTTTGATAACATATCAGGAAGCTGAGAAACTGGTAAAATATGGAAATGAATGTTATGTTGCACATATTTTTGAAAACAAATGAACTATTCATATTAATGATGTGCCAGTAGTAAATGAGTACCTTGATTTTTTTCCTGATGATTTTCCTGGTATTATACTTGATCAGGAAGATGAATTTACTATTGACTTAGTTCCTGATGTTAAGACAATTTCAAAACCACCTTATCGAATGGATCAAATTGATCTTTTAATGTTAAAGAAGTAGTTACATGAGTTATTAGATAAAGGTTTCATTCAAACTACCACATCACCATGGGGTTCTCCTATTTTATTTGTTAAAAATAAAGATGGTTCAATGAGGCTTTGCATTGATTATAGAGCATTGAATAACATCACTATTAAGAACAAGTATCCTTTGCCTCATATCGATGATTTGTTTGATCAGCTACAGAGAGCTCAATATTTTTCGATGATTGACTTGAGGTCGGGGTACCATCAGTTGAAAGTAAAGTAAGCAGACATTCCGAAGACCGTGTTTCATACTAGATATGTCCATTATGAATTTTTATTTATGCTTTTTGGGTTAACCAATGCACCTGCTGTATCCATGGATCTTATGAATAGAATTTTCCTTGTGTTAATGGATAAGTTTGTGGTTTTGTTCATTGAATATATTTTGGTTTTTTCAAAATGTAAATAGGAACATGAAAGACATTTAAGGGTTGTCTTGTAAACATTAAAAGAAAATAAACTGTATGGAAAAATTTGAAAGTGTGAGTTCTTTTTACAATAAATTTCATTCCTTGGTCACATTGTTTCAAAAAATTGCGTAAATATTGATCCAGTGAAAACAAAAGTTGTTGAAGAATGTACAAGACCTACAAATATAACCAATATTCGTTGTTTTCTTGGTTTGGTAGGTTATTACTAGAGGTTTGTTGAGAATTTTGCACGGTTATCTAGTCCAATGACTAATTTATCTCGAAAATATGTTAAGTTCATATGGACAAAATAATGCGATGATTGTTTTCAATAATTGAAAAGAAGATTGGTGAATGCTCTATTTTTGGCACTGCCTTCCAGAAATGGTGAGTTTGTTATCTACAGTGATGCTTTGTTGAAATGACATGGTTGTTTCCTTATACAGAATGATCATGTAATTTCTTATGCTTCACATCAGTTGAAACCTCATGAGTTAAATTACCCTAAACATGATTTGAAATTAGCTGATGTTGTTTTTGCTTTAAAAATTTGGAGGCATCATTTGTATGTAGTAAAATGTGAAATTTATACTAATCACAAAAGTTTAGAGTATATATTCACTCAGAAATAATTGATAATGAGACAGAGGAGTTGGATGGAATTATTCAAGGATTATGATTGCATGATCCTTTACCATCCGAGAAACGAAAATAAAGTGGCTGATGCTTTGAGTCAAAAAATTAATGCTTCATTAACCCTGATATATTTAGAATGAGATCCTTTGGTTTTTTATTTGATGAACTTTGGAATAGAAGTTGTTGTTGTAGGAAATTCTTCTGTTTTGTTTAAAGTGTCAGTGAGATCATCCCTATTAGAAAGAATTAAGAAAGCACAAAAGGAAGACAGTGAGTTGCAGAAAAAGGTAGAGTTGGTTCAGAAGGGTAAGTTTCTAGAATTTAATATTGATAATGATTGTGTTTTGAGGTTTGGGAAGAGATTATGTGTGCCTTGTGATTCATAGTTGAATAATTAGTTGTTATGTAAAGCTTATAATTCTCCGTTTTCAGTTCATCCTGGCAGTACTAAGATGTACATATATCTTCAGGAGTATTACCGGTGGGATGGAATGAAAAGGGATATTGGAGATTTTGCAGTGAAGTTTTTGACTTGTCCGCAGGTTAAAGTAGAGCAGAATTTACCAAAATGGATGCTTCAGTCCTTACTGGTGCTAGAGTAGAAATGGGAAAATATATCCATGGACATTGTTGTGGGATTACAAAAGACATCTCTAGGTAATAATTCAATCCGGGTTATTGTTGATCGGTTAACTAAATCTACTCATTCCATTCCTATTCGAGATACTTTGTCTCTAGATAAACTTTCTCAGTTGTATGTTAAGGATATTGTCAGGTTACGTACAATTCCCCTCTCCATTGTATTTGATCATGATCCCTGGTTTACATCTAAATTTTAGAAGGGCCTTCGGAAGTTGTTGGGTAAAAATTAAATTTTAGTACAACTTTTCATCCGCAATCAAATGGGCAGTCAGAATGAAAAATTCTGACCATGGAGGATATGTTACGTGCTTTCTTGATGGATTACCAAGGAAGTTGAGACCACCATCTTTCTTTGGTTGAATATTTTTATAATAACATTTTTCATTCCAGTATACAGAAGGCTCCGTTTGAGGCATTATATGTCAATCTGTGTCGAACTCCAAATTTTTGGGATGAAGTAGGGGAAAGGAAGCTGATGGGAATGGAATTGGTGGAAGAGATGGTAGTGATAGTTTAGTTGATTCAAAAGAACATGAAAATAGCACAGAGTCGATGGAAAATTTATATAGATAACTGGAGGAAGGATCTTTCTTTTGAGGTAGGTGATCATTTGTTTCTCAATGTTTCTCCATGGAAAAGTATGATTCATTTTGGTAAGAAGGGAAAGTTGATTCTGAGGTTCATTGGACCTTATGAAATCCTAGAGGAAGTTGGATAAGATGTGTACATATTGGATTTACCTCCATGTTTTTCCCAGGTATACAATGTTTTTCATGTCTCAATGTTGAGAAAGTATATGCCAGATCCATCTCATGTTTTATGCCCAGAGGTAGTTCAGTTGGAAGAGAATTTCTCTTATGAAGAGCAACCCATCCTTATTCTTGAGTGTAGAGATCAAGTGTTGCAGAATAAGGTAATTCAATAGGTTAAGGTTTTGTGAAAAAACCATATGGTTGAAGTGGAAATGTGGGAAACTAAAAATACTATACGGGATATATACCCCCACTTATTTGATATGTGAATAAAAATTGCGAGGAGACAATTTACAAAAGGGGGGAAGGATGTAACATCCCAGGTAAATAAAGAATAAAACATTTTTATATTTATTAATATTTTTTAATTAAATGTTAATTTTACTTTAAAGGGGGTGCTATTTCTGATGGCGTACCTAATACACAACAACGAGTTTCTTTGAAATCTTAAGTTGCACACTAATAATAATATAATATTATTTCATATGGTAGTTAACGCATAACTATTGTATTGGCAGGAATGAATATAACTAAATAAAATATGATTATATATTTTTTATAAATGCTTTTACATTTATCCAATAAATTTTAGAGGCTTAAAACTCGAATGAATCTAATTTTAAGCATAAATATTCTAATATTCTTTAAAAGGTCGATTAACCACCTTTTGATGGAGAAGCCTTTTTAAATATAAATTTTTCACTTTAATATGTTATATTTGAAAAAATAAAATCCTTCTTTAGAATCTGGATATCAAAATTTACTTTGTGTACATTTTTTTTATTTTTCCAATAAAGTTCATTTTTTAATGAATAGTGAAAAATGTTGTATTTTAATTCAAAACCGCCTTTTAATCTGTTTATTAATATGGTTATATTATCTTTTTAATTGTTTTTAAAGTTTAAATAGATTATATTTTTACCATTAAATACAATTTTGGCCATTGAAAGTAATTTCACTTTGAAATTAGACATAAATATGTATAAATCTTTTGATAGTTATTATTTCAAAAAAACACACTTTTTGTTTTGACAATAGGAATTAATTATAAAATTAATTAATGAAACTTATATGATTCAAATTTGGTAAAATATACATCATTTTTTAATTCATAATATCAAATTTATATTAGGGTGAATTTTTTTAATTTCTCTGAAAACCTTCGATTTTTGATGAATAGTGTAACCATTAAGTAGTAGTCAAAAAACTGACTTTTTCTTTTAAATAAAAATTTACCACTTCTGTGAATTGAATATCAAAAATCCGACATACATGGTTTTCATTAGTAAGTAAAATGTGGTTCAATGGGATGAAAATAATTTCTGGGGAATAGTAACTTTTGTCTTTTATTAACCACGATTAAAGGTAATTAAGGTAATTTAAGGTGAAAATAATGTTATAATAATATGAAATTACCTTGAAACTTGTCCTAACCTTATTGGATGAGTCATGTCTGACCAAGACAATCCATGGGTCAATTTCGGGACCCCGTGGAGCCACTTGGGTAAGATAATGACATTAATAACTTCTTTTAAGTAAAAATAAAAATGTCATAAACATGTATTATTTTACTAAAACAATTTTAATGTGGGGTTATATAATTGATATATTTGATGATAAATCTTCATTATAAATATAAAAATATTTCCCGCATCATGGTAATTTTTTTATAATTTTTAGACATCAAACAAAAAAAATTATTTATGACACAATGATGATGACGTGTTTACGTCATTAATGAATGATTTAAATAAATAAGAAGATAAGAATAAAAACAATATTCAAAACCTGTCCAATTCTTATTGGATGATTTTATTTCAAACATGGGCCAACTTATCTTCAAATTTAATGTTTTTTGGACCTTTATAAACCAAAAATAATTATATAATAAAATTATATTTTTAAACTTTCCAAAAGTGCCCCTCCTCTCCCTTATAAAAATCCCCCAATTCCTACCCATTTATCACAATTCTCAATCCCTTTCTCTTGTCCAAAATCTACTCCAATAAGCACCTAGGATCCCTATATTTATCCTATAAGCCTTTCCATAGGAAGAAAGCACTTCAACAAACCCTTTTGGTTCAAACCATTGGGAGTTACCTGATTTATAGTAGATTAAAGAACGAACGGGTCAAGTCGGACAAGAGGTAAAGGAGCTTCTTAAACCAATTCTAATTCTTTGGGTTGATCTATCTTTATTATTTATGTCATACTTTGATTTATACATGACTTTATTTTATACGGTGAATAAACACCATTGACTTTTCATTTCATTCAAAGGGAATCTTTTTCTATGAAGAATTTTACTAAACGAAAAAGGAATGTTTCTTTTTTTTGTTAACGTACGCGATGAAAACGACCATTCCACCACCACAAGTATTATTGTATCTTTGTATTCCTTAATAAGCCGTAATGTTTTTAAAAGGAAAATAAATACCATATACTATTTTATGTTTTTTGTATTAAAAATGGTTTTGAGAATGGATTTATTATTTCAATATCTTGTTCGATATCTTGAAATGGTATATTGTGATTGAAACGTGGGAATGATATCATTACATTATGCTTATGTTATGTGTTATGATTATTTTATGGTTCTTGGTAATTTTTTACATATACGGGTGGTTCCGTGATAAACCTAGGGTAGGTGAGCCTGAGATATCTTTCCAATGCATTGGGTAACATGACGGAGGTAAACATGAATGTTTCTTCCTAAGAGATTTAGAGAATATACTATGATGGGTATTCCAAATGTAACTCCCTACATAGATATGGTAGCTACAATGTATATATGATATGGATGCCAGAAGTTACCTTTATGATTTGTTATTACTATGTGTTATTCAGAAATATTATGATTTCATGAGATATGTTAAAGAGCTTATGTGATGTGTGTATTGATGAACTAATGTTTTATTTCTTTGTTTTATAACCCTTATTGATATTTTTATTCTCATCCCAAGTTTTGAATTTTTTTTCAGAGGACTTAAAGTGAATAGGGTCAAGGATGAGATCCAGGGAAAGTCATGCTGTCTAAAACATGGAATTGGACATGACTCTTTTTTCAAAGAGTTTTTATTTTATGAAAAAATGGAAACTAAATAGAAGTGTATACTTTGTAACTTTTGATATGTAATTTAATAGTTATGGCCTAATTTTCTAAAACACTAAACCTAAAAAGATCCTCAATGTGAATTAATCAAGATTATGTAATGTTTTAAGGTCGGGTCCTTATACCTGGACCTCCCTATAGTAGAATGTGTTGAGTCATCCTTTCACTAATGTTTTACCTAGTGAACTATTTATATGGGTGGAGACTTTACCCTTATCCATCCCAACAATTAAGGGAGAGACCCCTTTCGCTTATGCACCCCGAATTCCCTTGAACAGACACAACCATTATTTGAAACCAATGAAAAAACATCCATTTCATCCATTTAAAAAAACCATTCTTTTATTATAAAACATAAAATAAAATAATTAAAAACAACCATTGCATTAATTTCAATAAATATATTCCTTTTATGGAAAAAATTTCAATTTAACCATTTATCACAATTTTAGAAAATTCAAATTTTAAAATCAAGAACCAATGCACTTTCTATAAACACAGCCAGTTTTCTTTGTTTCCACAAACTGTCACTCAAGAGGGTTTTCATCAATAATTACACAGAATATTCTTAAACAATTTGACACAAAATGATAAATTTGAAATTATGACTTTATATTATAAATATTAGAGTCAAGAGAAAATCCACATACATCATGTTTTATGATGATAACAGAAAATGACCCGAAGAACACAAATGAAATGAGGATAAGTCTCCATGACCCCACCTTAGATATCTTACCCTATCATCAAAAAATCCTCATCCATTTATATTTGACATCAATTGTAATATATATATCCACATAAGACATAGATTTAATAAAATTGAAGTAATAGGGAAGAGGATCTACGAAAAATCACCAATAACAACCAAGATTGAACACTAACTATAAGAATCTCTCTTCAAATAACAAAGAGAAGCATTCAAATCACCTTTAAACCAATGAGAGAATCTTCCTTAACATATGAGAGGAAAAAATACCGAGATATGGCCAATTTTTTTTAATCATGATTCATTAAAACACAAAGATGACCTAGATCTAAATTTTAGTATCTAGTTTTTTAACAATGTATGGTTTAGTTGTGTGGTTAGGAAAACCATGGACCAATTGTGTTCCATCCACTGCCTCAAAGATGAACCTCACATAGTTGGCTTCCCCAGTTTCCAAACAATTTAAAATCTATGGTGAAGCCACAATCTCAAAAATCTAAATCTAATGTTTCGAAGTTCACTATTTCTCTATGGTAGACGTATGATTTGGAAAAACTGTATGCAACCCGTTTACCTTCTCTTATTCCCATGTATCACTGTTCATGGTTTATATTAGTTTTTCACAGTTTTTCAAAATCTTCCACCAATCGTGAACATATAAAAAATCCCCAAAACAATACATATTAATCTCAAAACTCTCCCAAACATCACCCATATACTATACATACATAAAAATCAAGAAGAAAGGATTACTTACTTGAAACTAGGGTGGTTATATTCTAGGAATAAGTTAAACAGAAAATGATGATTCATAAATTTTATCTCAAATTTAGTTTTCCTCCTTAGGAATGATGAAAAATACTTATTATGATAGCCTTATTCCAAAAATAATGATTTTAATATGAGGGGAGGGAATTGGGGATGTGATTTGGGTTGTTCTTGTTTGAACCAAAAGTGAATGATAGTGTGATGATGATAGGTGAGTGGGTGAACTGCTATATATGGGGGACAAGACACACTTTGTATTTTTGAATATAATTGAGTGCTCCCACATTTTCTATATGTCATAAGGGTCCAAATTAGACAATTATAGATCCTTATAGGGATAATGATAACAATAATTTAAGAATTTTATTTAGAATTTTAGTTCTTGTTGTTACCATTATAATTTTTAGTTTAACCACCCGATAAACCAATTTTTATATTAAACATCATAATTAATATTTAATTCATTCCCCATTAATTTTGGTAAAATATTATGTTGAATTGATTAGAAATACTAATTTTTTATTCCAATTATCAAATCCATTATTCAAAATTCCATTCAATGAAATGGAAAATTTTAATTTCAAATTAATCCCACATATGCGATGAGAAAGCGAGTTCTTAAAGAAGAAAATGTTAAAAATATTGAAATGAATTATATAAAAGTGCAATACTAAATAAACTAGAATTCCATATAATGGATTAAATAATGTTACATTCAAAAAATAATATAAAATAATATTATTAATATTTTAAATGAAAGACAACTTTTAATTAAAATTCAATATTTCTCAAGATTTATCAAAAATTGAAATTGTTCAGAAAAATATGAAAAATTTTAAATTATTATTTAAACCTTGTTTTTTATTTTATAAAATTCTTTTTCAAAATTTTAAAGAAAATTAATTTTATTATATGTGTTCAAAAATGTGAAAAATGTAATTTTCAGAAAAAAAATTTAAGCATAAAAATTGATTTATTATTTTTTATAGTCTAGAAACCATATAAGATGAATGTTAAGAATTTGATTTATTATATAATATAAAAAATTAATTAACATAATTATGCATGAGTTACTTGGTTAATTTTTATATAAAATACACTTGTGCACATATAAATGATTTTTAAGAAAAAGACTTCCTTTTATTATAAAAATGTTATAATTTTAAATTACAATTAGTTTGTAACTAAATAATTAATTTTATATACATGTGTGAACCATACATTTAGAATTCAATTAATATTAATTATAATCTCCATTGTAATGACTGTGTGACAACTATCATATTAAATAAAAAAATTTAAATAATATGGAATGTTTCATTTAAACTGAATGATACATTTAATTAAATTAGGATTGGTGTTGTGTAACACCCCAGGCTTCCATGATACATTTATCTTTAAATAATACAATAGCATGCGATGTATGTAACACCGAATTCAAGCGTACCACGACTTATCAAACAAGCCATTTAAAAAACAGTTATGATTAGTAATAACCACATTTTTCATTTTATATATATCCCATATAATTTAAAAATTCATCTTTTTTGTTTCATAGACATAATATAAGGAAAAATTCAAATTTTCAGATAAAAGAAGTATTTTTTAAAAAAATGCAGTTTTTCCGCCTTTTAATAGAGAACCCTTTTTTAAATCCAATATTTGACACATTTCTATATTCAATTTTATGAAATGAAATTCTTATTTAGAATAAGGCCATAAAAATTTAGTTTGGATAAATATTTTTTAATTTTCTGATAACTTTCATATTTTGATGAATAGTTAAATACGATAATTTTTAATTAAAATTGTCTTTTTTAATCGAAATAAATTTTACTGTTAAGTTATAAATTTTTGTAGTTTTAAATTATTAGTAGATTATATTTTAATCAATTAATATAATTTTGGTAATTTGATCTAATTTCACATTTAAACTGTACATAAACACATGTAAATTTTTTGAATGTTTTTATTTTTCTTAAAAACCAGCTTTTTGGTTTTAATAAAGGGAATTAATTTTAAATTAATTTCTGAAACTTATGTGTTTCGAATTTGGAAAAATAGATTCCATATTTTTAATCAGGAGGTCCAAATTGTGTTAATAGGTAACTTTTATTTTTAGACATTATGAATAGTTCCTTTAGTAAATATTTTATTTACCATGGTTAAAGGGTAAATTCAGTAAATAAGCGTAACAAAATAATATTTAAATAATATTAAATTACCATAACATGCATCCTACCCATATTGGATGATACATTACAATCCATGGGAATCCTTGGGTCGATTTTGGGACACCATGGAGCCACATGTGAGTAATAATGACATTTTATATTAATTAATGTAAAGTAAAGACAAAAATAACATAAACATGTATCTTTTAGTAAAAAACATTTATTTGAGGTTATATAATTGATATCTTCACCTATAAATAGTCACCAAAAATCCAAAAATATTTCCTATATCATGATATTTTATTTTTAATTTTTATACCTAAAATAAATATATTTATTTATGACACAATAATGATGCATTATTATCTTTATTAATGAAAGAATCAAATAAGTGATATTATAAATATTAAAATAAATATAATTTGGATTTTTTGATGCCATAAAAAAATTTTATAGGTGAATATGACATGTTAGGGTTTATTAAAAAAAATTTGAAGTGAAAAAGTTGTTATGACTTTCACAAAAACAAAATACCAAATAGTGTCAAAATTGACATAAATGAGTTTTTAAAACAAATAGTATATTATTAAATGTTATAATATTCCAAAAAATATAAGGATTGGCCAAATATATTATATAATAATAGATATGTCATTAATTAACCACTTTAAGTTCTATTGGTATTTTATAATAAGATTATTAAACATATAATATAAAAATACAGGGAGACATGGTAAATGTTAAACTATTTAACCAAGAGTTAAATATAAAATATAAGGTTAATATGGTAGGATAAATTGTTCAGAAACCTCTTTTTTAATAATATTTGGACCCCAAATCACCTAAGGTTCGAAATAAATTCATTTAGAGCCATGATAAAATGAATATTATTTTATAATAAAATAATATTTCAAGCTTTTCCTAAGGTGACCCTCACCTCTCTTATAAAAGGGTGCTTCCCCTTCTCTTAATTTCACAGCTCCAAATACAATTGGATCCTCCAAAACCTGCTCAAATATCCTACCAACTACCATAAATTCGACCTAGAGGACTTACTTTTTTCATAAATCCAACCTATGGAGCCCTTTTGATCAAATAAAAAGGAAGCACCTCAAGAAGAGGTAATAATTTCATCATATCTTTCAAATTTATTTTCTTCTTCCACTTCCTATTTATTTGTTGTTTCCATACCAAAATAATAACTCTAGTACCTTCAATATACTGTGATTTTATTATCAATATATTACAACCATATTCATTATTCTATCCATTCTATGAATGACAATGTCACCATACGTGTGTACGTACAACTTACCGTCTCCACGTCGTGGTGTAGATTGTTATTCAATACATAATTATTTTTATAGGTATAATAATGAGTATAATTGATGTAAATAATAAATAAAACAAGTTAATGATTCTTTATATATGACATACCATTCAATTATATACTATTTAACCATCAATAGAATGGTATTATCGATCGTGCGTACATACAGATTACCGTCTCCACGAATGAGATGAGATTAATTCCCCATTTTAAAAATTCAAGATTAATTTTCATATTATTATTAAAAATAGTGTTTTATAGATTAATATAGTTATTTATATGAATCAAACACATCTTATCCATAACAAACATGACTTACATAATAAAACATATAAAGGAAAATGAATTAGTTAACCCCCGAAACAAATATACTACTAAAATATCATTAACAAAGCAATATCAGAAGATCATATATGATATCATATTTTTGTATGTGGTTATTTTATAATTTAATAACAATTATTTCACCATTATATAAGAGTTTAACCAACCCTCTACTAAAGAAAAGTACAAGGTAAGGGTTAATTTTAGAATCTCTTTATTATCCGAGGAGGTTTTGATGTGAGTATCTACTCGGTCCTCTTTATCATCCACATCTAGGTTTCATATAAATTTATTTCAAAACATTTTTAATATTTACAAGACTATGGGTTAAACTAATTTATACCCTTGTTTTACTTTTTACAAAATTCTTTGAAAGTAATATTTCCGTCATTTTCCAAACAAGGTACTTTATGACCCTTTTTGACAAATTAAGGTAAGAATGTTTTTTAACTTATACAGCGGGTGCAACTATTTTCCACCATCATTACACCTTCTAATCATCCATTACAGTATTATCATAATATTTTCAAAATAAATTTTTTCTTATATAGTAACTTCACTTTTAAATGATTTCAAAATATAAAGATATATTTCCCTCAACTAGTTTTGATTTCATGTATGTCAACATCTGTTGATGGATTTTACACTTTTTTGAAGTGGATTTATTGTGATACAATATTCCATATTGTATTTACGGTTTTGTGAAATGTTTTACTGTGGATGTATTATTTTTATACCATTCATGGTTTATGGTTAAAGTATTTTCATTTGGTATGCTAGTTTTAATGCGAATGTTTTTATTATGTTTCAACCTTTTCATATGAGGAATACATTGGACTTATTAAGTGAATGGTGGCGCCTGCTATAGCTTCCCTATGCATCGATAGGTCTCATGATACAAACTAGTGTGTTGGAACAAGGATTTGACAAAATCTTATTTGTAGTCTTGGAACGTGGCCTTTACTGCGTGGTTATGATGCCCGATATTATGAATTCCATCATTATAAAATTATCTATTGAAATTATATGTGATTATTCGACTAGTAGAATATCCATGTGAATAAGAAAGTGGAATTATTTGACTTATCATTTCCATATTATGATAATCTTTAATTTTAAAAGGCTTTTGTTTTAGTCTTCTATATTGCCTTAAATGTTTATGGTTATTTATGATTGTTTTCACTATAATGTTATCCTTAATGAGAATTTGAGATCACACCTTTCTTATGTTTTTTTTTTCTTAGGATTTTAAGAAGTATATTATGATTAACCTTAAGAGATAGGCCAAACAATATGCCTTTGTTCAAAGGGGACACGATGTTTATTTATTTATTTCAAGATGTAATTTAAAACTTATTTATGTATATAGTACATACAAGGCTACTAAACTGATCAGTATTTCAGTAATGATTCCTTGTATCATTCCAATGTTATGTAATAATGCACTAAATCCGGGTAACTAGGGTCAGGGCATTAATATTTTTATTATAGAATGTTTAGTACAAATAATGGAAACTAGATTTAGAAAAACTCTGATTATAGAACATTACACTAAGATATAATTTGAGGATTAGTATACAAGAACTTCCTTGAATTTTGGTATCGTAGATATTTTGTGAGTTTTCCAAGAAACACATCCCTCTCTGGATACGAGAAAGTAGAGGCGGCTCTGGAACATATGTACCTAGGATTGGAAACTTTGACAAGGAGTTTCAATATTAACTCAGGGTATCCTAGTACATGACAATGGGCCTTGCTTTAGTCTTGGTTATGATAATCTCAGGTGATATGCTTAGGACAATTCACATTTTCATTAAAAACTATTATGAATGATTTATGAGTAATTAATTTCCCAATGAAAACATTTTTATGATTCTGTATTATATCCATAAACTGTATAATTTCTGTTCAGTGTTTTTCAAGTTTGGAATTATGTATTGCGATTCATACACTAATCTATTGTATGCCATTGTTTAGAAATGGAACATAGTCTAAGGAATGGAAACCGTATCAACACACGTAATAAATGTAGGGATTTACAACCTACTCAAGACAATTATTGTGGAGCTAGTGATGCAATTGGTGAAGATCAGCTTATCACCATACTGGGGCAACTCAATGAGGTTATGAAAAATAACCATACAAATATGGAGAACCCTGATCCAAAATGTGGAGGATCAATGTTAGACCTCTTAATGAGGAAATAACCACCAAAATTCAATGGGAATACAAATCCATTTGTAGATGAACAATGGATAAGTTTCTTATGGAAAATATTTCATTCTTTGGGGAGTAGTGAAAGGGAAAAATTTATCATGGGAGTTTATCACCTCACGAGAGATGCAGATCAATGGTGTTCATTATTTCAAAACAAAAATAAGGATGAATAAGTATCAAATATGAAATAGAGGGAGTTTAAAGAGATTCTATTAGAAAAATATTTTCCTCGTGACCATCGAGCATATATGGAAATGAAATTTATGAGTCTAAGGAAAAAGGAGGATGAGAATGTCGCAAAGTATGAGGCTAACTTTAAAAGGTTATCAAGGAATGCTGCAGATTATATATGTTTCCTAAGGAGTATGATTGATCGATTCATTGGTGAGTTAAAACCATTTTTCCATCGAGCATTAGTCTCACAATCCTTCTCATCATACGAAGATATTGTATCATGTGCTATCAAGATAGAAAATGAATTCTCTATGTCTTAAAACTTTAAAATTAGGAAAGAGAAGAAGGGAACGGTGGAGTAAGAGAAAGATAATGCGAAAAAGGGAAAGACGGATTTTCCATTATGTGACAATTGTGGGATGAAACACCCCAATACTTACCTAAAAGGAATGGGAGTTTGCTACAAATGTGGAGAAAATGGTTACCATGCTCATGATTAAAAGGGAAAGAAAGAGGTTTTCAATGTTGAATGCTACAATTTTAGAGAAATAGGGCATTATATAAATGAATTTCCAAAGAGACAAGTAATATTACCTCAGAAAAGACCAAGGGATCAAGGCCAAGCTTATGATGTTACTATATTGGAAGTGGAATAATTAATGTCTTTGTATTTTTGGATTCAATACTTATATTATTGTTACAAGAAGAATGTGATATATATAAGGATTTTACTGTAGTACTTTTTGTTTTCATTAAGGTTTTAATATGATTATGGTAATCATTTTTTCATTATGTAACAACAAGAAAAACTATACGTTGTTTGGGGAATTAGATGTTAAAATTTTGGAATTTATATACCTTTTAGAGAGAGTTTGGACAAAAGTATTTTGGATAACTATAAAGGTTGGAATGAATTATGTTGGACATTGGATTCTATTGTTTAATGTTAAATTTTTTCATAAGATTATTTCTATATTGTTATAAAAAGAACAACCTGGAGATCGGGCGACAACATGTTGTGTCCGACAAGGCCGCGAGATGTGAACCCGCAACCGAAGGGAGAAAAGGGTTCATCACCTAACACTGGCCTACGTGATTTCTTGGTTTGTATAAGGTAGTTTTTTTAAAATTGTCTGACAAATGTATTATAAATTCAATTTTTAGAACCCTATACGATTAGGATAAATAGATTATATTTGAGTACTATTATCTTTTGAAATGAAAGATGAGTTTGTGGTAAAAATTAGTTTAAAGATGGAACTCTACTTGTCATGTATTTTTTTATTATATGAAGAAATTAATTATTAATATTTAAGGAAATAATATTAAAACCAAAAATGTGTTTTCCTAATACCTAATGCTTTGTTAAACTGATGATATTTTAAATCATAATAGATTTATGACTTTGAGGACCTCAATTTTCCATTCACTTGTTTGTGATTGATAACCTCAATCACTCCTTATAAATATTTACATTTTTCTCCAATTATAATTGCCACCAATGTTCTCCTATTTGAAATCCTAATTTGGTGGCGACTTTTTCATTTCCCTGTACCTCTTATTAAGAATAAATTTTATTAACCCTATTTTTGATGTGGGTTTTACAAAAAGGTATTTTATAATTTTTAACCTTTTATTTTTGAAGAATAATTTCAAATTGCGAAGAAAAAATTTATTTTAGGAGGGAAGAATGTAACACCCCAAGCTTCCATGATACATTTCCCTTTGAATAATACAATAGCGTGCGATGTACACAACACCGAGTTCAAGCGCACCACGACCTATCAAAATGTCTATTTAAGAACGGTTAGGAATAGTAATAACCACATTTTGAATTTTATATATATCCCATAAAATTTTAACATTTATCCTTTTTGTTTCTTAGACATAATATAAGGACAAAATAAATTTTTCAGATAAAAGATGTTTTTTATTTAAAAATACACCTTTTCCTCCTTGTAATAGAGAACCCTTTTTTAAATACAATATTTGAAACATTTATATATTAAATTTTATGAAATTAAATTGTTCTTTAGAAGCGGGAAATAAAAATTTATTTTGGATAAATGTTTTGTACTTTTCTGATAACATTCTTATTTTGATGAATAGTGAAAACACTAAATTTTAATTAAAAACAATTTTTTAATCGAAATAAATTGCAGTGTTAAATTATAATTTTGAGTGGTTTTAAAGTATAATTAGATTATATTTTTATTATTTAATATAATTTAGGTCATTGGATGTAATTTCACATTTAAATTGTATATAAACACATGTCAATCTTTTGATAGTTTTTTTCTTTTTAAAACACACTTAATTGTTTTTACAGCGAGAATTAATTTTAAATTAATTTCAAAAACTTATGTGTTTGGAATTTGGAAAAATGAGTTCCATATTTGAAAACATTAGGTACAATTTTTTTAAATAGGTAACTTTTATTTTTAGACATTATGAATAGTTACTTCAGTAAATATTTTATTTACCATGGTTAAAGGGTAAATCCAGTAAATAAGGGTAAGAAAATAATATTAGAATAATATAAAATTACCCTAAAATGTGTCTTAATCGTATTGGATGATAAATTCCTAACCATGTACATCCTTGGGTCTATTTTGGGACCTCATATAACCACTTGGGAGTAATAATGACATTTCATATTAATTAATGTAAAGTAAAGACAAAAATAACATAAACATGTATCTTTTAATAACCATTTTTTATGAGGTAATATAATTGATATATTAGACTATAAATATTAATTATAAATATAAAAATATTTCATAAATCATGATATATTATTTATAATTTTTAGACATAAAATAAATAAATATATATTTATGACATAATAATGACGTAGTATTTTCTTTATAAATGAAAGAATCAAATAAATGATATTATAAATATTAAAATAAATACAATTTTAATGTTTTTATGCCATAAAAGAATTTTATAGGTGAAATTGACATGTTATGGTTGATTAAGGATTTTTTTCTAAGTTATAAAGTTTTTATGACTTTCAGAAAAACAAAATACAAAATAGTGTCAAAATTGACATAAATGAGTTTAAAAAAAATGATATATTATTAAATGCTACAATATTATTGAAACGATAATGTTCTACCAAAGGACTTATTTAATAATATATATTTCATTAATTAACCACTTGATCTTCTCTTGGAATTTTATAGTAATTTTATTAACCATATAATCTAAAAATACAAGGAGTGATGGTAATTGTTAAACTATTTAACTAAGAGTTAAATCTATAGGATAAGGTTAATATGGTCGCCTAAACTTATTTAAAAACATATTGGTTTAGATTATTTAGACCCATAACCACCTAAGTATCTAAATAAATTCATTTTTAGCCATTATAAACCGAAAATTATTTTATAATAAAGTAATATTTCATGATTTTCTTAAAGTGACCCTCACTTCTCTTATAAAAGGGCACTTCCACTTCTCTTAATTTAGCACCTTCAAAGCCATTTGGATTGTCCAAACCATGAAAAAATATCCTTCCAACTACCTTCAATTCAACCTAGAGGCCTTACTTGGGTCAGAAAGCCAACCTAAATATCCCTTTTTATCAAATCAAAAGGAAGCACCTGAAGAAGAGGTAATAATTTCATAACCTCTTTCAAAGTTATTTTTTTCTTCCACTTTCTCTTTATATGATGTTTCCATACCAAAATAATAAATACAGTATGTTCTATATAATTTGATGTTATTATAAATATGTTACAACCATATTCATTATTCTATCCATCATATGAATGACAAAGTCACCATACATGTGTACGTATGGCTCATCGTCTCCACGTCATGGTGTAGTTTTATATTCAACATATCATTATTTAGATGGGTATAATTATGTGTATAATCAGTATAAATAATAAATATAACATGTTAATAATTCTGTATATATGATATACCATCCAATTACATACGATTTCACCATCAATAGAAGGGTATTGTCGCTCGTTCGTACGTATGGATTACTGTCTCCATGAACGCGATGAGATTCATTCCCCATCGTAACAATTCCAAAATAATTTTCTTTTCATGATTAAAAATATTTTTTTAGAACTTAATATAATTCTGTATATTAATCAAATACATCCTATCCATAACAAACATTACTTACACAACAAAACATATAATGGAAAACGAATCAGTTAACACCCGAAACAATGATACTACTAAAATATAATTAACAAATCAATATTATAAGATCATATATGATATCATATTTTTGTATGTAGTTATTTTATAAATTAATAACAATTATTTCACCATTATACAGGAGGTTAACCTACCATTTACTAATTAAAAGTACAAGTTAAGGTTTAATTTTACAATCTCATTATTATCCGAGGTTGTTTTAATGTGAGTATCTACTAGGACCTATTTATCATCCACATCCATGATTCATAAAAATGTATTTCAAAACATTTTTAATAGTTAATATAATATGTGTTAAATTCATTTACACCCTTGGTTTACTTTTTATAATTTTTTTGAAAGGAATCATTCCATCGTTTTCCAAACAGGGTACTTTATGACCCTTTTCAACAAATTATGGTACGAATGTTTTTTAACTAATATAGCAGGTGCATCTATTTTCCATCATTAAAACACCTTAAAATCTTCCCTTACAATCTTATAATAATATTTTAAAAATAAATGTTTTCTTTTATAATTACATGACTTTTAAATTATTTTAAAATAGAATGAGATATTTCTCTCAAACAGTTTGGATTTCATCTATGTCAACATCTTTTGATGGATTTTACACTTGTTTGAAGTTAATTTATTATGATACAATATTACATATTATATTGAAGGTTTTGTGATATGTTTGACTTTGGATGTGTTATTTGTATACAATTCATGGTTTATAGTTAATGTATTGAAATTTCGTATGCTAGTTTTATTTTGAATGTTTATATTATGTTTCAACCTTTTCATATAAGGAATGAATTGGACTTAGTAAGTGATGGGTGGAGCCCGATATAGTTCCTCAATGAAATGGTAGGTATCATTAGAAAGACTAGTGCCCTGGCACAATTCCTTGATGAAATATTATTTGTAGTCTTGGCACAAGGCCTTGACTATGTGGTTATGATATCCGACATTATGCATTCCATCATTCTGAAATTAGCTATTGAAATTACTTGTGATTATTCCTCTAGTAAAATATCCATGTGAATAATTAAGTGGAATTATTTTACTTATCTTTTATATATTATTCTGAACTTTATGTTTAAAAGGCTTTTTATTTAGTCTTATACATTGCCTTAAATGTTTATGCTTATTTTTGATAGTTTCCACTATATTTCTATTATTACTGAGCATTTGAGATCACCTCTTTCTTATGTTTTATTTTTACAAATATGTGAAGTAGTATATTATGATTAACCTACAGGGATATGCCAAAGGATATGAGTGTGTTCAAAGGTGTCACACTATTTTTTTCTTTATTCCATGAAGTAATGTAAAACTTTTGTATGTATCTAGTATTTCCAAAGCTACTAAACTAATCATACTTTTGGGACATGATTCCTTGTATCATGACATTGTTATTTAATAATTCACCTACTCTAGGTAACTGGGGTTGGGGTGTTACATGTTTCATGTGACACAATCCAAACTCAATGTTGAGTGTAAATAAAAATAATGAAAATGTTAAATTAATTTGAAACAAATATTCATATAATCTCATGGTGTTATAAATAGTGAGTGGTTGTGTAGGAAGTTTGTTTCAGGAATAATTCATGTATGTAGAAAATCATGTGAATATCCTTTAGATTGGTACAATGCCAGATTTTGAAAATGGGCTCCTGGAGGGTGATTGTTTTGTGAAGGGAAGGTAATTCTATAATATCATATTCAGTGGATAAAGCATGTGAGTCTAGTCTTAATTAAATATGTGTAGTGTGATTTTAATTTAGGCTCTAAGATTTTTCACATGGATGCTTAATACCCTTATATTTTCAATGATAATGAAGTGAACCGTTTTGGGCGTGCTTGGCTTGGGTTGGTAGAACGGGTTATGTTTGGTTCAGTTAGGAATATTTCAGGTATTTAAGAATTTCCAGAAAAGTGTTTTTGGTATTATTGTAGAAATATTTGGTTTAATAAAACATGATATAGAGTAATGGAAACATATTATGTCTTAGTTGATTATTCCCTTTCATAAGAAGGAGGCTTGAAAAGGTATTGAGATTAACTTGGATGGAGTGACTAGGGGCTCTTGATGCGGCTTGTAATATTTTAATGGGTGAGATATTATTAAGGTCCTTGGAAGAAAATTGTGATGAAATGGTTGACCTAATACTATACCCTATTGGAGAAATAAATGATTTAGTAGAGAACTATTTCTGGGTTGGATTAACATTTCTCATCAGTGGTGAAACCGATTGAGGTAGTTCTTGAGGATATGTATAAGTAAGGTCAGATGATGGGATGTAAACCATTGGCATGTTGAGGGTGAGACCCATGTTATGTCGATTTGGTGATTTATTATGATATATTTTCAAGTTAAAAAAGATGTGTGGCTTTTTGTTTAATTTTTACATTAAAATATTTTTAGGAAATCCACGTCTTACCATTATTTTGGTTATATAAGATACAAGAACCACATTGATCAGTTTTATCCTTAGTAGTGAAACCATAAGGAAACTTCTATTTAAGGTATTCCATACATGTAAAGGTGTTACAACCCTCTTGTGAAAAGTATTTAGGTATAAGAAGACTAATAATCCTTGATCATTGTCTTTGGAATGTTATTAGTTATTGGATCAGATTCCAACTATTTTCCTTAGAGAAACTAGATATAAATTCATATATAATGATGGAACATTTAGAGCGATTACCCTATTCTTGGAATGATTTAATTAATCCAAGTTATTGTTATAATATCATCTCATATATAATCACATAGAATTTTATAGAATTATTTATTATATGGTGGTTGTTCATCAAAACAGAATTGGGTTCAGGGTATAGAAATCAGTGTGGGTGTCTGAATTCTTGGCGGTTCTCAATTGGGGTTTGAGGCATCACAGACTAGATTTTTATTGTATTTTTTTGAAAGAGGATAAGTGTTTTGATATTGGTAGGTTGGAGGACACATGAAATTATTTATATCATGTGAAATAATTAGTGAATGAGAAACCACATTAGGCAGGTGGGGTTAGATAGGTTGAATGTCGTTTGGGTACTGGTCGGTCTTTTATGAAGAATGTAGGATAGTTCAGACCATAATATAGAATTATTAGGGAATCCAGAACAACGATCTAGTGAATGGTCAGTGTGTTATAGCCACTATATATAGTTGATGGAAAACATTCATAACTATATTTTTTATATGATTTTGACTATTTGTAAGCGGAGTGTATGAGATATGAATAATCTGGTGTGGCATGTTGACAAGAGATTTAATGTGAGGCCCTCTATGAGAGTAGTTTTGGTGTTGAGTCTATGTTTAATGGATCCATTTTGGGTGATAATTATCTAGATAATAATATTAGAAGGTAAATTTAGGGGATAGTATTTTTAGTTTTAGAATAAAGCTATGCAACTAGGGCTGGAGAACTGAACTTGTTTTGGGTGTCAGATATTGTGATGTACATGACTTTTTTCATTTAAATAAATGGAAAAACATTGGGGTTGTTACACTAAATATTAAAATACAGTATGTTATTATTAAAAATTAATAAAATTATAATAAAATTTAAAATTTAAAATTTATGGTAAAAAAATATATTTTGATAGAATGAATACATATTTTGATCTATCATGGTAAAATAATCCTATAATGTTTTTTTGAAAATTTCCTTAGAAATAATGACTTATAAATAATTGAAAATAAAATATTTAACAATTCATAATTTTTTTTCCAATATTTTTTTATATTATAGATAATTAAAAAAATTAAACTAATAACTGTTTAATAGAAAAACCCTTATTTGGATGAAAAAAGTGATATTTTTTTCTTCTGATAAATGTTTTTTAAAAAGGTATAATGTCATTCCATTTAAATGAAATAAAATAAAAATTTAGTATTATTTCTTGAATGATTCTTTATAGATTATATATATATCTAAATGATGTTAAATCCATATAATTGTTATTGCTAGTCATATAGTTAATATAATATCATCATATGATGGAAAAATTCATTTAATGAAAAACCGTTTTCCGACTAGATTTAACCCTTAGTTTTTAACTAAATTATTCTACATTTGTGATTTTAATGTGATAAAATGGATAAAATATTCTGAATCATCATAATTAATATTATTTAATAAATTCAAACTATATTTTAGGCATAATTAATAGTAATAACAAAAAAATAAACTAACATGGTTAAGGATAATATATGATTTTGTGTGTTACATGTGTTTCCCTTAAAAAAAATTGTCAAAATACATTAAAGTTTTCGTTGATAAATTGGATATAATATTTATAACTAGTTTTCTCAAATTATTTATCAATAATCATTTTATTTTTAGCCTTATTTGAAATATTACCTAGAGTAAAAAATTAGATATAGCGGTGGAAACTCAAATGGTAAAAGAATGTAACTTTTGAGGTAAATGAATTAACATGTTTCAAAAAGGTTTTGTGTATGATTTGGAGGTCTGTATAAAACATGTATTCTATAAAACCAATTTTTTATATATTTTTTAGGCTTTTGGATTAGGGTGACTTCCCATTTTTGAAACCGATTGGGATTTCAATAAAATGCCACTCTTCCTTAGTTATAAAATCACACCTCCTACCCTCACTTCATCAGACCTCCCAATCCATATATCGTAACAAAACCTGAAAAAATATCTCCAAAAAAATACTTATAAATATTCCAGTGTTTCTAGTTTTTTAAAATGTCTATTGTTAGGGAACAGAATGATGGATCCAAAGGAGTTTCTTCTAAGAGAAGGTAATTATATTCAATGGTATCTTTCATTTTAATTCTTAATTTACAAAAAAAATAGTTTTTTCATTAGAAATATATTAAAGTAATATCATTATCATCTATATAATGAGATATTATTATGTTGAGGACAAAATATAAATCCATATATTTCTCCATCCAATGGGAAAAAATACCATTACTCATGTGTTTGAAGACTACCACATCACAATACGATGGACTTTTTTAATACTATCTCACAGACATTCATAACAATAATGATGTATATAATGAATGTTGGTGATAAATATGAAATGATACTAACGTTATTAAATTTATATTTTACAAGGACCATCCCTGAAATGTTACATACTCAAGTGAATTTACCTCAATATAAATATTATTTTTGTAAATAGATTTTATGATTTGTATTTTAGAGATTAATTTCATTACTAAAACATAATAAAAATAAATTGAAATGTGTAAATTCCATTTTAGTATCCATTTTTACCATGATATATAAATTTAAAAATAAAAATACTATTCACATCAGGAAAAATATTCATGGCTTTATAATGGAATTCTTCTTTTACTATACCAATACATAAAATTGGTGAAGAATATTTTAAAAATGTGGGGTGAACTCAAAATCATCAATGAGGACCCTAATTTTTATTTATTACATTTAAAAACATAAAAAATATTGAAACCCATATTCAAAAAAACATGCCTTTTTACCCAGCATAGAAATAATCATTCTTTGAAAACGGTCATTATCATAACTACTGAAAAAAAAATTTAATGAAAATAAGATAACCATATGTACAACATAAAATTTACATTCAAAGAGAGAATAACTATTACCCAATTCATTGGAGAAAATTAATGGTGCTCATCCATCCAATCATGATCTATAATGTGTCTCAACCGACCATATATTGATGTAAAATTGTCTTTTACCCATTATATATTGATCTATAAAGGTTCCCATCTCATTGTTATGTCTTGTTGGAATAATTAATTATCAAAAAAATTCAAATGACTATATTATCAATGAAAATTTTTACACTTGAATGTTGTCAACAAAAAACCCTCGAAAAACTCTTCTAAACTCAATTGAAAAACCCTTTCAGATATCAAAATACAATTTTCAATTTAAAATCCTATTTTCCATACCAAAATACATATAAATGGGGAATGAGGCTTCATTATTTAATAAAACATGAAATATTTCAAAGGAATAAAAAATAAAAATAATGATTACGGTGGAGGAAAAATTCATTTTCATTGTGTTTTTTAAAACAAAACAATCTTTTTTTAAAATAAAATCAAATATTATGTAAAATGAATTATTTTTGAAAATCCTTCAATGAAATTCAATAGCGACATAATTTTTTTTAATTATAATTATTTTAATTCAATTAAAATTTATTAATAAAATAATTTTATAAACATGGACATGTTACATAAATATTTAGAATATAAATATTTAAAATGAAGTTTTATTTTAATGATTCATTTTACTCGAGTCCAAAATTTACCATATATTTTTTATATTCCTCAATAATAAATTTAATAATTATATAAATTCATTAGATAAAATTCCTAGTTTATTTTTACATTTGTTTTATCTATATCCATTATATACATAATTAGTTAATAATTTAAATTCACTTCAAATGATTTTACGAAATTTGGATTTTATGGAAAAATAACATTAATATGATGAATATGGTCATATTGATCTTTATCCAATCATATAAATAATAATAATAATTAAATATTTATAGTATTTATATATAAATTATTATTTTTAGAACCAATCATGAATTATGGAATGAAAAATGAATAATGTTAATATCATAGAGATGATTAGTCATACGTACACGTGAGTAATAACTCCATTATTCAAGGTTCATTATATAATGAATGGAGGTATAATATTATAAATAAATAATGAAAATAATATAATAAATAACCTATTTTTTCATTATATATATTTATATATATCATCAATGTGATGTGGTAATGAAAAATGAATCTCATTGCTTATGGGGGATGACAGTCCACACGTACGCGTGAAGGACATTATAATTTTTAGTGAGTGGAAATAAAAGAAAGTAAATAATATATTATATTTTTATAATGATAAATATTTAATTATTTAATTTATATATAAAATATATCCATCATTAATAAAATTCATAAATGGCGATTATCTAAAATGTGTTACATCGATTTGTGAGATGATAGTCCACCATACACATTAATGATCGTTTTGATTTCTATTTAGTGAAAGAGGGGATGAGTTAATGTTATTAAATTTATAAAATAACATATCATTATTACTGAGATAATTATTTCTTCATTCCATCATCATGGAAGAATATTTTAATAATGTGGAAAAAGAAAGAAAATAAAAATTCTCGCATAACAATGATAGCACCTATTCATATGATTTATACATGATTATAACTAAAGCCTTCATAGATACAATTTTTAATAAAAATAATACTTATAGGGTGTGTGTAGATTTGTAAAGATGTTATTTTTTTTGTATTAGAAGTAACAAAATCATTCTAATGTTTGAATTTTAGAGGAGAGAGGGTTGAAATTTGTAAGTGGGTGAGAGGAAAGGCATGGGTCTTTGTAAAAGAAATAGTAATACTCATGTTTTACAAACGAAACATGGCCCAAAAATGGCTTAACATTGATAAATATTTTATTTAAGGGGGTATATTCCCCCCAATAAGTATTATTCATGTTATTAGGAAATTATATCACATATCATTTTAGTTTAACCCCCGGTAATGTTTTTTTCACCTTAATAGTGGTAAAACACTGTTACCAATTTAATTTTTTATAATGAAAAAAATAAGTTGGACTCATTATATAATATAAATAATTATATTTAAAAATATTTAATAAAATATACAAAAAATATTATTCACAAAATATGTGAATTTGTTTTAATATTTAACTCGTTGACGCGGTAAAAAAGTGGCGTGTCATGAAATGTTTTTATCAAGCATAAGCTGATTTCTTATAATGTCTATGACTTGAATTAATCATTATAAAAATTCAAATACTAAAATATGGATATATAATCTATAAATTTATTTAAAATCATTTCTTATTAGGGGTTTTTATTCAGTTAAAAATTATAACTATTATGCACTTTAAAACAATTTTCAGAAATGTACATTCTTAATCCCAACAATTTACTTATACCAAAATCCATTATAAATTTAATTTAAATTTAATTAATTAGTTTATTAATATGACAACTATAAATTTTTAAATTTTAATAATTATTAAAAAAATAATTTTAAATTACATATTTTTTTGAAATGAAATGTTAGTTTTACAAAAAAAATCACTACTTTTCACTATTCACTACAAATTCAGTGTTTTTTGAAGATTGAAAAATTTAAACCATTGTTACTTTTTATATTTTTATTTAATTAAAAAATTTAAATTTTCTAAATTATTTTTTATTATTTATAGAAATTAATTATAATATGTTCTCAAAAAAGAAATAAAATAAAATTTTCAAAAAAACATATTTTTGAAGAATAAAATCACATTACTAAAATTTGAGTGATTATTTACTAAAACATTATAATTAATATTTTATTGATTTTAAAATTTATAAATATATTTCATAAAATATTGAATCATATTCATACTCTCCAATTTTGTTTCTTTTCTAAAACAGTCATATATTTAACAAGTTCTTTTTGATTATTTATTGTGTGTTGTATGTGTTATTGAAAATAAATATAATATTTTAAAATATCTAGGTTTTATATTCCCACCACCCAAACCCATTAATAAATTGTATCCTTATAATTTTATTTTAGTTATATAATTAAATATTTTAAATTAGAAAATACATATCTTGTGATCCTACATCGAAAATGGTGATAATAGAAAATCTTCTTGATAACAGAGAAATGAAAAATTGAAGGTAACCTAGAACACCATATAACTAGGTTTCGATGTAGGATTAAATTAGTATAATGTAAAAAAAATCATGAATAAAATCATAATTACCATATAATGATGGAGAGTGATAGAGATCAATTATGACAAATTTGAAATGCTCATGAGAATGCCAACATCCAAAAAGACCATAAACCAAAGTTGTGTGAAAATACCCATCTATTTCACAGAAAATGATGGTGATAGGATAAAATTTTTTCAAGGTTATTTTTTTGAGTTTTGGAATTTCATTAATATATATTCTAGGAACATATGGAAAATATACATACATGCATGTATAATTTTTTCATTTAATAAATTTCCATAGAAATATAATAATTTTCAATACAAAATGAGTATTAAAGACATGTTTTTTGAAGAATTAAGAACTAAAATAAACATCATATTTGTCAAATAATTCATGAAATGGATATAAATATTTTCCTATTATCATTATACATTATCCAAGATGAAAATGGTTAATATAACGTAAGAGAATTCACAAAAATATTAAACCCTCATATGATAAAATACAACAGTAATCACTAATGACTCAAACATAATGGTTTATCATAGAACATTCAATAAACAACTATCCATTTAATTGTTCAATGTATTCATTGATAGGAATAAAACCCAAATAAATGAATGTGTTGGTCACCTTTTCTATTAAGATTGATTTATCTATTATCTCCAAATAACACCATTCACTTTTATAGTCTCATGAAAAAATGTATATTCCCTAATCATATAATATCCATTGTATTATAATCATTTCCATAAATAATATAAATAACCAAAAATTAATAGTAATATAATTTATGATTGTAAAATATATTTATACCTTTATTCCACAAATAAAATCCCTTAAGTTTATATTTACCATTATTATATATGTTTCCAAAAATTGTGACCTTCTTCCCAAATAATTGTAATCACCCAACTACCAAAATAAATTTTCAATACAATGGATATCTATATAATAAAACAATTTAAAAATTCAATATAATAATTATCTTTGAAACTGTTTGATAGAATTAAAGGATGTCATACTAACAATGAAATCATATTTTCATGTGGTATCTGTTTCATTATAACTAACAATAATGTTATCATTAAAATTAATTCTTGATTGAACTAAATGCCATGTTATTTAATATGGTGATACTCTATATTCATTATATACTTCCAATTTTAAATTCCCATCATGCATAAATAACATTGATAATATATCTATTGAATAGTGAACATATGATTAGTATATAATAAGGATTATGAAAAATCCAATTAACATAAATGAAAGAAGTGATGTCCTCATATAGTAGTAGAATAACATGTCATGTCCTCTCAACATAGATTCCAAGGGAGATAGTTTATTTGGGATTTTACCTTGATAACTACCAGGCTAAGATTAGATAATAGAAAATTAATAGTGAATCTGTTTATGAAAAAAGTTCAAGCATATTGAGATCATGTTCTAAAAAATGTTCCATGAACCACCATGAGAAAATCCCATTATCAAACACCTTACCCTTAGAGAATTAAATGGCGTAATAAGGGTACAAGTATCTTTATCCTAAAAATGTTAATATTTATATTTAACTTTCAATAATATAATGATTATATTTATTTCTTGTTTTTTTACATTATAAATTATTTAGTATCATGTTTTACTGAAACATTATTTTCATATGAAAAAACTCGATTTTTTGGGTAATGTGATGTTAAAATTACGACAACAGATTTGATGAATTAAATAAATAAATGATAATTGAATAAAATTTTCTTCCAAAATAATATATATTAAATATAAATGATAATATATTTTCATTCATTAAAAAATTTAAGTCATTAAATTGTTATTGTAATAAAATAAAATTATTCATTAAATAAAAATTTTAATTTAAATATGTATTTTATAATACATAGATTTTTTACTTTGATGAAATAAATATAACCTTTGGTACAACTACATCAAAATTATCCAATGGTAATGTTTTCAATTTTTTATAGGGAAAATGTTAGAAAAAAAATTTAATACATTACAAATATACTGTGAGTATTACAACATCATTATGACTAAAAAGTAATGGAATATGAACAATATTTTTTTTTCAAAACCAAATATAAGTTTCCCCTAAAAAATAATTCATTTTTAGATTATTAATTTAAATTTAAAAGACTTTTATCAATATTCAATAACCTATATTATATTTTACTTTTTGAAATCAAATATATAGAAACATAACTTAATTTCAAATCAGCAAGGGTGATGTTTTGAAGAGTTTGGTTAATTTTCTTATAAATTAAATAAAATCACTATTTTATCATTGAATTCATGGGAAATAAAAAATATTAGGAATATGGTTTGAAATATTTTATTGATTCCAAACCTATATATGTAATATAGTAAATAACTCTCAAAACTTTCCCTAAAAAACCCAACAAAGTGCCCATTACTATCTACTAAAAACATTTAGATTGAGAACATAATAAGATAGTTCCTATTTATATCCCTTCTAGGTTCACCTATTCCTTCATAAATGTCCTCTCAAGATTTTGGAAACACCCATTTAATGTATAAGACTTTCTCTTACTCCCCTTTTTTCACGAACATCCCATGTGTTATGATTTTTGTTTTCCTGTTTTTTCATGTTGGGGTATATTATCACAAATACCTGTTACTGAAAATATGATTTCTATGTGATGAGAGAACTATTTAAATCTCATTAATTCATCCCAGGATTTATTATGTTCCCTGTTTATTCAAAAAAAATCTTTTTAAATTTTCATAAATCACTTTTTTCCTGAGTGAGAGCCACTGAGGGTCACATATATAGAAGTTACAGCAAAAAATAATCCTCATACAAGCCTTTAAAAACATCATGATCCCTATCAGAGTTGAGATATAAATTCTCCATAATCATACCAAATTGTTTAGATTAATGGATGAAGGGATGAGTGTGCATTCTACCCAACCTTCTTTCCACCTCTTGCGTGCCCAATACATTTGAGGAAACTATGTGGGTTGAAAAAACTGTTACATGACCACACAATGTTTTCTTTCATTATGGATGATTGTCACCACCAAGGATGTTGATATGATAATGGGTATCATAGGGTGCATCTAGTTCTTATTGACCCCCCCATGCCACCAATCATCACCTCAAACATTGAGAGGGAAAAATTGTATACGACTACAATAGTTTTCAAATCAAACAAACATCATCAGAGGAAATACATTTTCTTGATGAGTTAACCACCACACCATGAAAAACATTTGAATAAGAATTTTCAACACCCCCAAAAATAGTAGTAATTCCCTTACCATTCTTGTCACCACCCAATGCCCTTAGAACAGTGGGAGGTGCATGTGTATCCAATCCATGCACACTATAAGTAAAAGAGGGGTTTCTAGGGATCGATGTGGTTGGATCCCATTGGTCACATGGAGGGTAGTGAGGACAACCCAATCATGGACTCATCCATCCACTAGAGGGGACTATTCTAATAGTAACCTTTGGGATTGTGGGGGAAAGAGTGTAAATAGGTTGTGGTAATGATAGCTTGAGACCTATCCGCCAATTATGAGATTAAAATGTAGGCTAGTGGCCATGTCGATGGGAAATAGAACAATAGGAAATACTTTCCTCATAATGAATGTGTTTCCAAAAAATAGATATACCTTCCACCGAGAGACAAATATGTTTAAGGAGAGGCTTTGAGAGGTCCATCTATACGCAAAGGTGAGAAAAGAATAGTTGCTTCATGAAAAGAGTATGACTATAAATCTGTAAAAAAATGATTTTTTCAGCTATACCTTTGAGAAGAGATGGGTTCTGAAAGGGGAGTTAAAGTTGTGGATGTTGAATACACACCAAGGTACGCTTGAAGTCATGATCAAGACTAAAATAATCTATCCAATCGAATAGAATGAAGAATCTGTAATCACATAGGTGAGATTGCGATGACTATGCAAGGTTGAAATGGTCATCAGAAAATAGGTGAATTCTTAGGTGTCCACAATCCAGATTCCCAAACGCTACTAGGGTATGAAGACCCCCTGTCGAGTTGATGAAACTGTAAAACAACTCCGATGAAGGATAATACCCTCCAAATCTAGCCACAATCATCTGGGAATGGATGAACACAACATCTTGAAACTTGTTAAAGGAATGAAAAACTCATGGAAAACCCATAAATGAGGATAAGTACTTCTGTGAAATTGTAATCGTTTATGGGGGGGGGGACCGAAAGATGTGGAAGAATCAGGGAAGAGAAGGAAGGGGGAAGAGGTCGTAGTAGATCCAAACTGAATGAGAGAAATGGGATATTCAACTTGACCATACCACACGTAGTGGTGCCTCCATCTCCATTGTCATGGTCTAGAGAAGTTCTCGGCAACATTCATCCATTTTTACCCAGTTAGGGTTCCGCTTCGAGGAATTTGGAGCCTCCCTCTCATCCCCCCTTCCCATCTCAGATCGCCATTGGCCACGAGAGAGGTGCTCCATGTTAGGGTTTCAGAATATTAAAGGGTGTTACGTGGTAGGGTTTTAATATTCTTCCATCAATTCTTTTTGAACATCACAATGTACCATTGTTATGCTATGAATTTGTTCATTTGATTTTCCATGAATTGTTTTATTCATGATCAATTTTTTCTTATGAATTTTCATTCAAAATTGTTTATATTTAATAATGCTCATATATATCCATATTACTATAATTATTATGTTGATTTTATTAGATACCCTCACAATCTCATTAATACCCCCACCATGATTCATTATATACCCATGTTTTTCTTCCAAAATAATCCTATGATTTCCCATGCTAAAATATTTTATTGTGAATAACATCCCCATAACCACCCAATAGTATTATCATAGACATACCTATAATTCATTTATTAGGTACATCCATTTATTTATTTTATACACTTTAATCATAGAATTGAATATAATGAAATATGATCCTATTTTGAATGATCTATATGGAACAGTTATGCATGTATCTGGTATGAAAGCATCATGTCTGTCTGAAATAATATTGAGCTCCAATGCATTGGGTAATATTTTAGATAAATGAGACGTCATATATAGGACTAGTGAGTTAATATAATCCATTTTTGGAATTTTTTGACCCTGTTAAAATGAACTCACAGTTATCTTGGGCATATTTTTATGATGACATGTTTAATTTTGTTTGAATATTTTCATGTTATCGTTATGTTATCATGTTGAATAATTCCTTATTTTCCATCATTTTTATTCTCACCATTTTTATGTTGTATTGAAATTACTATTGACTAAAATGATATAATTTCAAAATGAAATACTTTTTTTATTCCCTTATTGGTATTTATATCATAATCATTTAAAATATATCTCCCCATGTTATCCCATGCAGTTTTAAAAGCTACTGAATATTAGTGTAATTTTAAGGAAGTTATCAATAAATTTTCAGTATCGAGGTGTCATGTTGATGTTTTGTTTAACTATTCTCCCAAATACAATAGATTTATTGATCATTTGGTTTTTAATATGTTTGTTTTCTATAATACATCTTGAAATAATGTGTATTAAAGACATGGTTATTCATAGTTCTTATCATATAAAGGTATAGTTATTTTAATATTATGATTAAAAAACATTATATAAATCATTAGGTATAATACTGAACATTTGATGGAATACTGATATTTTAGTAAAGTATAGATTATTTATTTTATAATTAAATAAATATATTTAAAATAATATAATTGGATAAAGAATTATCAAAGATATACCAAGATTTAACAAAACCAAAGCACTATATTGAGATTGAATCAATCATGAAATGGTGCATGGAAATGGGACTAGCTGTATTCCTAGTTTGACACTCTTGAGAGATATTAATTTGTTTATTTTAAGAAATTTATGAACCATTTATTATAAATAATAATACATGATTTTATATTAGGAAATATATCCTTGATAACACATATTAAAAACATATAAAATCATATATTAATGAGTGTTTTTTATTTATGAGTTATCACTTCATTTCTCATAGATTCGATTTTTTGCATTGAATTGATAAAATTATAAACCCCAAGATGATTATTATGATGTAAATGATTAGGAAAAAAATAAAATAGTGAGTGTAAGGATAAAATTCCATGGTTTTATTAATACATTGATGTCTCAAATGTTTTGTAGAACTATTCAAACACTACCACAATGTATGGAAATAAAATTATCGATGAGAACACAAATTGGTGAAATTATTTAATCCCAATTATATAGCCCATACCTAGTAAAAATATGTGGGATAAAATTCCCAAAAAACATCATGATTATCCTTAAAATATAATTTTATGCAATTATGTAAATGTACTGGATTTCATTATAAAGTTCCAATATAAATTATTGATAGAATTAAATTACCTTCTATATCATGAATATCCCGACAATTCTATACAATAAAAAGCAGAATAATGAATCTTATTTTGAATCTTTACATAAAGAATAGATATTAGTTTTCTATAAGAACCCATATCTTTCATAAATTATTGAGTATAAGGAAAAGATTATCACTAAAGAGATTTTCATTAGGAGGTTATACGATGATGTGTTTCCTGAATAATATCATGGTATTTATTGTATATGAGTGGTTGGATTTTCAATCAATATTATACCAAGTAATTTTCAAATATTCTACACTCTCTATAGGATATCTTTTTTCAAACATCTAGAGTTTATAAAATATCCATATTAGAATATAGCTAATGAGTTCATACACCTATTTGCATCACTATGGGGTTCATTGGTTCTCTTCATCAAGAAGAATGATTTTACAATGTGACCTTGAATTATATAGTATGGTGTAAAAAAATTTGAGATAAAGAAAAATAATCATCTATAATAGATTAATGAATTTTTTGATCATCAACCAGGATCCTAGTATTTCTCCATGATAGATTCTCAATCGGAATATTTTCTAGTAATTTTAAATATGGAGGATATCCCCAAGACTACATTTTATACTAGGTACAAAAATTATGAGATCATAGTGATTTTATTTGGACTCACTAATACTCTTAAAATCTTAAGGGTGTCGATGAATATTGTATTTGGGGATTACCTTGTTAAATTTGGGGTAGTATTTATTGAATATTTTTTATCTACTCTAAAATAAATAAGGGACATGATGAAAATTTCAATATAGTACTAATTATCATACATAAAGGAAATATGAATGAAATTTATAGTAAATGGATGTTCTGTTTGGGGAAAATAACCATACCTAGTAATTTCATCACCATATAATGGGATATATTTGGATCCTTAAATAATGGAGATGACTGAATAGTGGACTATTTAGAAATCTGTGATGAAAATCCATAGTCTCATTGGAATACATGGGTGCTATCATTAATTTGTGGGGAACATATCATGATTATCAACCCAACTAATGAAGTTAACTTGAATGGGGGTCAATTATTTCTAAATATTAATGTGAGGAATGTTTTTAATAGATAGTAGAGATACTAATAATTACACATATTCTAACATTACCCACTATTTGTGAAGGATTTGTGATATATAGTAAAGAATAAAATAATTTATTTTACCATGTAATCATTAAAATGACAAAGTGATATATATATGTCTCTTAAAAAATTATGATCCATGAGAAGAACTACCGTAATCATGATCAAGAATTAACTGCAGTAATCTTCATGTTAACAATTTGGATACATTTTTTATGGGGGTATGTGCGATATATATATAGACCATAAAGGACTAAGTAATATATTAACATTAAATGAGCTTCATATGAACCAATGGAGGCGGTAAGATCTGATCAATGATTACGATTATTCAATCCATTACGATATTGGAAAAACAGTAATAAATTATCATTATATATAAAAAACTAAAAATCTATTCATGATGAAGAATGCATTGGAGCCACCATTTTTAGATTTTTATGGATTGTTGTTGTAATAATAAATGGATCTTCATCATACCTTTTTCAAATTACTACTTAGCCAGGCAATCTAGAGGGAATAAAGGAGGCTAAAAAGGTGATAATTTTCTCTAAAAGATGAATGAAAATTTTATAGAGATTAATATTTCAGAACATGAAGGAGGTATAATGTTTGGATCTCAGATATTTGTCCCACAAAAACCAGATTCGGAGGGGGAAATTATCAATAATGTACATAGATCAACATTATCTATTCATTCTAGATGTACTAAGATCTATAGATATTTAAAAAAACTAGTTGGATAAAATGAAGAGAGAGATTTTGAAGTTTGTATCTTGATTCCTGGTATGGTAGAAGTTAAAGGTTGACAAAGTTATTTTTAAGTGTTTAATGAAATCATTGTCTGTACTATTTTAGAAATGGGAAAACATAAATAGGGATTTCATAGGAAGAAACTAAGGGGAAAATAATGATAGTAATTCCATATGGGTTTTAGTTTATCACCATAAAAGTTATCTCTTTTCATTAGTGTTAAATTTTATTTCTCTCATTGACACATTTATATGATATATTGAAGAGAAGATGAATGAATGCATTGAGTTCTGATCTCTATTATATCTGATGGAGTTATGATGTTTACCACTTGGTTTTGGAGAATCCTTTAACAAGAATTTAATATAGAATTGAGCTTCAGAACATTTTAATAGACTCACATGGATGGTAAGTATAAAAGGACCATTAAATCTCAAGAATAAAAGTTCAGATCATGTTAAATGGATTTAATATGATATTGAGATCAACACCTTCCCCTAGGAGTGTTCTCATATGACACCAGTTTCCATTATATAATTTAAATGTCACTTTTTGAGGCTCTATATGGGTATATGTGTTAGACTTCTACATGATATTATGATGTTAGAGAGTAAAAGTTAATAGGACATGACCTTATCTAGAAGATGAAATAAATGGTATAAACCATTCAACGTTAAATGAAATTCACACAATGTAAAAAAAAATTTGTGTATAAAATCATCAATGAGACCTATAAGTTGTGGTAGATGATAAGTTTTTACATTATACATTACCATGGAGTAAATTCATGAGGTTTGTAATTACTGGAATGGTTATTCATTGGCATATCATGCACGTTGAGATCCTTGATCACACTAGAGTGGTGGCATATTGACTATCACTCCCACATAATGAATATCAAGTGCATGATATGTTCCATGTATCCCTCATGAAAAGTACATAAATTACCCCTAACATGAACTAAATATATAGGTAGTACCATTTGATAATGATCTTTCAAATTAGTGTAAAATGGTGATGATATTTTATCGTAGATACAATTTTTTATGAAATAAGAAATCTCACCTGGTAAAGGTTTTATAGCAGAACCAGAAGTTTGAGAAAGAAAAATGGGAATCAGTAGAGGTGAAAGAAAAATAAGTACCACCATATATTTAACATATGAAATGAAATTTTTTATAGAATTTTAAGGGGGAACAATTTTACTACCAATACAAGTATAAATGAAATTACCCTCATGATTCAACTAAAATCACTATAATAAATTGCGGTTATAGAAAAAACATCCACCTCATTGGTTATATCCTTTAAAATTTAATATAATATTAATTATAATGTAATTTGATAATATTTCCATTGATTAGTTACCATATGATTATTATATACTAAGTGTTAGAAATCTAATTAACACAGATGAATGAACTGATGGACTCGACCTGTAAGATAATTACATATGAAACCATTTATTTGTGATACCAAGTGAGATATAATCTATTGGACTTCCACTGATCATTCCTAAGATGAAATGTAATAACTAATTCTTGAAAAAAATAGTGTATATATTCAAGACCATAGAGTTCATGGCCAAACATATTCTCACAGAACAACCATTGGAAAATATTTGCATCACTCACCTTAACATTAATCATTTGATGGTGTAATAAATATCTATATTTCCCAAAACTAACCGTATAAATATATATATATATATAATATGTCTATTATTATATTTTTTATATTTATTCGTTATTAATTTAATAGATTAAATATTATGTAAAGATTTTAATAAAAAGAATTTTAATATAAAAAAACTCGAATTGAATTTTTTATTAATATCAAATATCAATTATGATATTCATTTTGATGATTTCAGGAACTAAAATGAATTTATTAAATAATATTATTTCGAAATATAATATATTATAGGTAAATAATAATAAAAATTTATAATTGGAAAATGTGTATTTTATATGGTTCAAAATACTGTTATTGTTAAAAAACATGTATTTTTCAATAAACAAGGATTTTAATTTAAGAGTAATTTCTCATAATAATAGAATTGGATTTATTATATAAATATTAATCTTCAATCAGATTGTTGAAACTATCCAGTTGTGATGTTTTCATAAATTTCTAAGATAATTAAAGTTTCACGTATAAAATTAAATACAGTATAAATATACAATGAGTATTATGGCATAAGAATGACCCAAATGTCATGTAATTTGGGCCATAGAACACAAAAAATTAAGAAACATGTCATTAACCTATTTGTAATATTTTTTTAATGTTTTTTGACTTATTTTACAAACCCATTATAAATCCTCAGAAACCTATATTATATTTTTTGGTTATAAAATCAATTCTTTATAAATATGGGTAACCTCAACATCACCATGTGTTTTATTTTTTCTGGTTCATTTATATATAAAATAATTATAACTACTCATATTTTTCAGAATCCCCTTGAAATATCTATGGTAATGTTTGTGGTATTTATTACATTATTGTATGAGTTCTAAAACCTATGTCTCGAAAATAACAATAAACCCCCTACATTTTCCCATCTAATCCAACCCAAAAATCCATTACTATTCATTAAAATCCATTATTTCTAGAACTCACTTTTGAAATATCCAAATGAATACCTCATGGGGTGCCCAAATTCTCTCAAGAATCACCTCTAATGATTTTGGAATCACGCTCTCAATGTAAAGAACCCACTCCTTATCTTATTTATTTAGGCACATCCCTTGTTTTTATCTTTTTTTTAATTTGTTCATTTTGGGGTATGTATTAAGACATCCCAATTATATATCATATGATTTATATGTGATTATAGACCCTATTAACACAAATTTATATTTACCATAATTCATTATATTCTTCCTTTATACTACAAAAATTATCCTCTCACTTTTCCATGCAATTTTTTTATTGAAGTAGCCTTTTTTCATTTTCATGTTAATTATAAATTGTTCATGTTGTATTATTTTTATTTAATATCCCCATTAATAACATTATTATTTTAAAGGTATGATATACCCTTTTCACGCTCATAAATCCCTCCCATGATTCATTATATTCCCTCATTATGCTGTATATATTATCCTGTAATTTTTTCATTCAAAATCATTATATTGTGAATATCATCACCATTACCACTAATGGGTATTAACATATACATATATATAATTCAATAATTTAAGAACTAAATTTTTCATTTCTTCACTACTTAATCATAGCCTTGTATATGATGAAATATGATCCCACATTGAATGATCTATTTAGCACACATATGCATTTACATGATATGATAACGATGGGTGAGACCAAATTTTTATTGTTCTCCAATATATTGGGTATTGTTCTAATCACATGATAAATCATAATTGGGATTATGGAGTTAAAATAATCCATAATAGGATTTTTTCCACCGTGTTATGATGTATGTGTATTTATCCTTGACCTATGTTTGTGATGTCCTTCCTAATGTTTGTTCCATATTCACATGTTTCCTTTATGCTATCATGTTGTATCGTGACTCATTGTTCAAGATTATTATTATCATAAAACTTATGTTCCATTTAATGTCTAATTTAATAAAATTACTATTCTAAACATGTTATGTATTTTTAATTCCATTAATAGGCTTTATATATCACACATTATATTTGTTCCCACGTTATCACATTCTGTTTTAAAATAAATGGAATTTTAGAATCATGTTGTGTATATTGTAAATAATGTTGTTGTATCCAAGTATCACACTGATGTTAAATGTACATAATCTCAAAAATACATTATTATTTTCAATCATATGGTTTTTAATAATATTTTTTATGTAAGATATCAATAAATAAATATTATTTAATACCTGATTTATCATATGGACCATTATCACTATTATATTGTGGATTTAAGCGCAACAAAATGTTCCTATGTGATATTTTATCCTTTTTCAAAAACAATACTAATATAATTATTATAAAACTAAAAAAATGATGAATATCCTCAAAATAATATTAATAATCAAATATCATATAAACCCTCACACTTTTAAATACAATTAATAATATTTGAAAAAAATGAAAATAAAATTTATCTTAAATAACATTGACATTTGTTAAACATTGGGTCAAATATACCTTAAACACTATGTAAAACTCAATTAACATATCCAAAAGTACTCCCTTCACATAAAACATCAATAGAGTATAAATGAAATATAAATCAGACCAAATATTCAAAACATTAATAAAAAATTATAAGATATAATCTATACATTTCATATTAAATTGTTATTTTCCTCATCATCAATAGTAATGAAATTACGTGATTCTATACATTTATTTGAACAATATTTATGATCCATTTCATGAAAATTCCCAAAATGAAATAAATTTTCATAATTCTCATACTACAAACATTTGAAACATAGAATAGATATAAAGGGAATATTTTTACTCCAAATCATATCTATAACTAAATTCAACCTTTTTCCCTAGAATATTATTGATTTATTCCATAATTTACCATAAATAAAATTTCTTCCAGTCCTTTTAAGACATTGTATATAGTGATTATTCTAACTTTCATGAAACATATGTCACTGGTTATTTTTAATTTTTTGATTATCACTGAAAAATATGTGGATATTCATTTAACTATTATTTAGTGCTTTGGAAAAATCATATAGGGTCATTTTGTAAATAAAAAATATTAAATCAAGGATAATAATATCCATAAGGGTTTTCACCATATCCACCATTCAATTTTTTTTCCAATATATAAGACCACCACATTTTCCTTCATATTAATTATTACATTATCTCATATTAGATCCATCCATTTACTAAAAAAATTAACTAGGGAGTATATAAAATAAATAATGACAAATACTCTTATATGGAAGATAAATACAATGATATCCTTAGATATTATTTTCCCTATTCAGGACATTAATTTTTAAAAAATAACTACAATTATCCTTATCATACTATCCTTTTGGGTCATAGAGTATTTTTTAACTGAAGATGAAATAGAATACTAATATCTGAAGATATATAAATCATTTATCTAATACCAATTATAAGGTCTTGAATTTAAATAATATATATTATTGTTATGTTAGACTATAAATCACATTATTTTTCCAGATAACATTTAGGTTTAGAGTTTTAGAGAATTAATCTATGAAACTTACATGACAAAAATCAATAAAAATGTGTACATTTATACTTAGTATCCATTTTTTCAAAAAAGAAAAATATGAAAATTAAAATTTATTTCTTTTTATACAATATTATCATAAATTTGAACATTACTTCTTCTTTTCTTATAAAAATAATTAAACCCTATTATTGTTTTTAAAATAAATTTATGAGAAATAAACTCATTAAGGTACATAGAATGAAAAAATCAGTTAGTCTAATGAAAAATGTGAAAATCCATGAAAACCCTTTTCATAAAAATGTACCTTTTTATCCCAAATGAAATCATATATCTATTAAAAATATAATTATATTAATATCAAAAAACAATTTTTATAAAAAATCATTAGTTAGTATAGATATTCATTGGTATATCATCTCTATAGAACCCTTACAATTTGGAATACCCATAAAAATTCCATCCAATAAAATTAATCCGATGACATAATCATTATAGAATGCATTGGAGAGCTATAATAGGGATAAACCCTCATATAATGAGGTAAAATGGGGATCAAACTGTTAGATCATGATCTATAATGGGTCTCAAACAATCATTTTATGAACTATAATGGGGGAATAATACATATTATAAGATATAAAAAGACGAACTGCTATCATAATCAATGTATAATGACCATATCATGAATAAATAATTTTATTCTTTCACCTATTTATCATAAATCCCATGAAAAAAATTTTATACCTTTATTCAAAGATGTACCAGATATCTAATTACCATTTTCATTACGAAAATAAATGTATCATTAATAAAATGTATAGAGAAAGTGAAAAAAGTTTTTCATTAAATAAAATAATAAATATTGTAAATAATTCCAAACATAAAATAACTGTTATAGTAGTAGAAAATGTAATTTTCCCCATATATGCTAAAATAGAATATCCCTTATGTGTTTTGTAAATAAATTAAAACAATACCTAAAAAATAACTTATTAAAAACAATTTAAAAGAGTCAGAGTTTACAAAACAATTTTCTATTATTATTCTTTTGTATCCATAAATAATAATTCATAAAAAGTATTAAAAAACATAGAAATGGAAGGGAATGATTTGGAAAATAAACATTTAAAAGAATGTTTTAAGTTAATGTGTCCGATAAAAATATTCCAAATCATCTTGTACATTAAATATCATATTGAATAATAATTTTATCATACTTATTATTTTATTTAAACCATTTTCAGGTTTATCAATCCTTTTATTTTACCTATTAACATTCATTACAAAATTAGTAAATCATTTATGTTAACTTTAGATGTTTTGATGGTATTCAGCTAATATGTCAAAAATGAATTTGGTGAGATGAAAATGGTAGAAGGGGAAATTTTGGGATCATACATTGAATAAAAATCAGATAATGTTTATAATATTTATAAATCATTTATAATTTTTAAACTAATCACAAAAGTGCGTTATGAAAAATGAATATTGTTACAATAATGAAGATGGTAAGTTGTATGTGAGCATGAGTATCAATTCAATTATCCAACAATAATTATAGAAATATGATAAGGATTATAATATAATTAAATAATTGAAATAAAATAATAAATAAAATTTTATTTATTTTAATCTACATATAGTTTTCATCCCTATGTCGTGGTGATGAAGAATGAACCACGTCACTTTGTATAGGTGATAGTCAACCCATAGACATGAATGACATTATAATTTTCTAGTGAGTGGAAAGGTAAGAAAGATTAATACATATTATATTTTGGGAATGCTAAATAGTTTATAAATAATATATATATATATATATATATATTTAATCAATCATTAGAGCCATCCATATTTGGCGGTTATGAAGAATGAATTACATCGAGTTGTGATTCTGTAGTCCTCTGCACACAGGAATGATGGTTTAGTTTCCCATTAAATGGAAGAGGTGATGAATTATGATTATTATATTTACATTAAAAATTCTTTGTTTATGGGATATACTGATGTTATTATGTCATCATGTTTTAAATATTTTATAAGGAGGTGGAAGAAGGAAAAACAAAAGCTATTGGTTATAAACGATACATCTTTTTTAGTCCACCTCTTTAGGACTATACCTAATACCATGCTATACTGAATTTATGATCAAACCTAGGTATCCTGGATGTGGTGATAGAATTATGGAATTTAATTTGGTATGTGTTCTACAATACAATAGGCATTAAAGGTGTGAATAATAGAGCATAATTGGTATCCTTTTATAAGTAGGGGATATGACACACATGTAATTAAAAAAAAATAGAATACCCATTATTTACACATTCAAAAGTCTAAAAAATTTATTATTATAGATATTTTTGTTATATAATTTCTGTATATATCTATAAAATTGTTATTTTTCAAGTTTTTATTTCGATTTAACTACTATCTTTTTATTTTATCACCTGATAAATATGTTTTCACCTTAAAGTTGATATTTGTTTTTACAGTTTTCACTATACATTATGAAAAAAAGATATATTAAACTTATTACATAATATGGAATATAATTATTAAAATTTTCCAATCAATTTCTCCAAAAAATAATCTTATACTAAAATATAGTATGAAGACGATTAAAATGTAATTGATTTAAAATATTTTAAAAAATAATTATAATTATATGAATAATCATGTTTAATTAAAAATGGGACATTTATATTATTTATTATAATATCAAGAATCGATAGTTCTATAGAAATTGTAATTTTTTACTATTAAAGACAAAATAAATATTTTCCAAATGTCCCAAAAGTTCCCCCTATTTTAATTTTTATATGACGATTTAAAAAATTAATATCATTTTATTGAATACATTTTATACAATTTCTAAAAATTAAATTTAATATTTTACCCCATAATAAATAATAATCATTTATTATGAAATATATTTTTGGTGAATAAAATCACAATACTAAATATTGAGTCCTTTTTACTAATAATTAAAAAAAATAAAGTTATATTTAGTATAAAAATTATATAAATATTTTATATCGTAGTTATTTCTAATCATAATCGCATATTTAATATATAGGTTAGAATTTTCATATATATTTTTTGTTGTTTAAACTCAGTGTTTTGATTCATATACGCTATTGAACATAATAATATTATTTTACATCATTGGGTGTTATACATATCATCCACTTACTTTCCCATTCACCCATTTAGGGATTGATATCATCAATAATGTGTATGTCTGAACTACCATCTCCACGAAGTGATGTGATTCATTTTCTATGTCCAAAATTATCGAATGGATATAAAAATGTATCTAATTAATTAATTTTATATTCATAACATTAGTATATTTTTGGAGATGAATGATTTATATCCTATGAACATGAACCAAATCGTATATTGAAAATCATTCATGATAAAAGGAGAATTTGACACTCAAATAATGGTAATAATGAAATATTTTTAATGATAGGGTTGTATGATATTGAAAAAGGATCATATAACCCAATAAATATGAATATGGTTATTTTATAAATTAGTAACATGATTAAAATCTTTATATGTGAGGTTAAATAATGTCCAACTAAATGGAATTATGATGTCTAGGAATTCATGTCTACTTAAACTCCATTGAGACATATTTGTTATTATGAAAAAATTGAAATTTAAGTTGTCTATATAATTATCTTTGATGTATTTAACATGATTAACAATTCATTCATTTTGATTACTATTTCAATTCATTAAAAATACTTCATGTGGTTACAATTTAATGATTACCATGTATATAAGAATGAATTTTACAATCATATTTTTTCATGGGATATCTTTTATTTTTATTGATCAAAAACTAAAATTTCTCATTTATAAGCACTAATAATATTCTTATACATTGTATTTGTATGAATTTTCCATATTTTATTCCATATTTTCCACTCATTAATTCTTCATTAAAACAAATAATAGTTTCAAATAAAAAAAGTCTCTTTTCATTTAATTGGATATATTTTTCATCCGCATAATTGTTTTTAAAAATTATGTTAAAAACCCCATATTAAATAAAATAAATTATAAATAAACTTTTAGGTTATCCATGATAGGTAAAAACTATTGTAATGTAATATTTGTAATGTTTTACAAAAGAAATATTTTTTTTTCATTCCTCTTGAAAATTCATATTGAATATTCTTTTAACTTATACAGTGATAAAATACATCACTACTATTGTAATGATTTAATAATATTTATTATCTTAGATGCGATTTAATAGTTTTATAAAGAATAAAATTTCTGGGTGATTATTTAAATATTTAAATAACATTCATTTTATTCTTCCAAAAGTCAAGATTTTATAATAAAAACTATATTCTTGGTAGTTTAATGGTCATCTCTTTTCTCTTATTAAATTTTTATGTCATTATATTCTCTTGATTCAATTAGTTTTGTAGTCATAATTATACATTATATATCCCTTATATATCCATATTATTTGTCATTGATATTCTAATTTAATAAAATATATTCCATTTTTATATATACTGTTTTATGTTGAATGTAATATCATAGAGTGAGGAAATATTGAAATTCTATATTCATTAATCAAAATTGGAATTTATTTAAAATAAATATAGTCTGTGAATTAGATCTATCATTTGATATATTAAGAATGAATTGAACATGTAGTGATAGGTGGTGCCCTGTAACATATATCTATTTTATGTATTGACATGACTCGTGAGATAATATAGTTGGTAAAACTAAATTAGTTTTTTCACATTGTAATAAACTCTAATGGAGAATGATCTTGGTGGTATATATATCATGATCATTGAGATCATGATGTTAAATAAATTTTAATCTATTTGTTTTCTTTATTTTTGGGATATCCTTTCCACAAGTTATTTGATATATATTGCATCTTCTCCATTGATTTAATAATGTTTTGGTTTCCATGTTGATACATTAAATCATTTCGGGCATCAGGGTCAGACCCATGCCATTTTTTCTTCTTCCTTTTATTCTTTCCATTCGTTTTTCTTCACAATTTTTTTCTTCCACATTTCATTATTCTCCCTCAATTAGTCTCTAATGAATTATCCCTTTGTGTCCTTACATAATTTTAGATGAAAGAGATAAGGGATAAGGAGGTAGAGAGTGGTTGGAAGAAGGATGTTTCCAACATGGTGCTTAGGAGGATCCAAATAATCGTGTGACAGTAGCAGATCATTAAAGAGAGAAAAACAACAATGAATTCCAGAAAATGTTGTCCTATCATTATGTGTATGTCATAATTCCTCGTAAATATACCAATTTATATTTTTAAGTCCTTATAATGGTTTCTAAAAGACCTTAAGGGGGTCGATCTGTAGTTAAATGATGAGAAATATGTTTTTCTTGCCAATTACGGGGTTCTTCCCATTTTGAAATCCTTATCAAATGGCATGTAGTTATCGAATTGACATCATGTGTTCCACTTATTTGGGTATGAAATTTTTTTGAGAGTACTCACCATGCGATTTTTGTACAAATCTAGTCTTGGTACTTGTCAATGTGGCCATGTAAATCGACAAATAGATGTATTGGGGCACATGGTCATGTATGATCCATGGCCAAAACCTATGTGGGTTTCACACATTGTAGAAGTACAAATATTGGAAGAAACACATGCTCATTCCCTATTTAATTCATGGTAAGGTACCTGATGTAGCTTACACACTGTGTACATGGATTTTACATTCCATGTCTGGTTGAAGTGCATTCCCACGTGTTTCTTTGAGAGTATACACTATATACTCAGGTATACATGTCATGTAATTTGTTTTTTCCTACTTTGTAGAAGTTTTTAGTTATGTTAAACCCTACAGTAGGAAGTGGACATATGATTAGTCTCTTTTGATAATTCATTTAGGAATATCATGATAGTTGAACCATTAGCGTAGTTTGAGGCCTCTTAAAAGTAGTTTTGGTGTGGGTGTGCTTGAATTGATATATTCTTCCTCATATTAATAAATTTATATGTCCCTTGAGAGTGAGAATTCATATTAGATCCACATGAGGGTCATAGGAATGATTATTGGACATGTAATGGGATTTTTAATGTCATTTTGGTGTTTCTGTTATATAATCCTTCTTTATCATGCTTGATATGCAACTTGAGGAAGTGGATAAGTTAGGCATTCATGGAAACCTAGTATTAGACCTTGAACTACAATGGTTCTTAACCCATATCCATAGAATATTTTTTTAATTACATTTAACATGATTAAATAACCCTAGCATGTTTTACCCATGTTGGACCATTAGACAATGAGATGTTAGATATGGGGTTGTGGGATGTGTTTACCCATGATGTTAGTTGTGAATGAGGATCCCTTGGGTGATGTTTTTCCATATGTGTGGACCATTAGGATCCTATGTAGAATGTATCTCTAATTTTTTAATCATATTTGATACCAAGAGATATTCCACTATTATATATAGACACCGAGGATCCCATATAATATACCTCTTTGGTTTTTTGACCTAGGAGTCTCAGTGGGTAACCCTTTTGTTGGCCAACCCCAAGGTAGTGTATTGTGGTTTTTGGTAGAGATTATAGAGGGTGACACCTTATAAACAATACCGAACATGTTAGAATGATTGGTTGTGGTAGTAATAATTATTTTAGGAATTCATCCACCCTCACTCTAGATTTATAATTTTACATGGTTATACTTGATACAATTTTGATTACCAATGTTTCATCCAAGTAATAAGATAATGAGACTAATGTGAAAAAATATATGTTTGGTATTCTCATATGTACTTCTTAGGATCTATATTTTAAGCATTTTCAATTTATTGGTATTTTACAATGATTCCCAAAATAACTTATTTCAATATGGCTATGTATTTTCTCATTAATTGTGTGATATATGGATTCCTACATAGAATTCCAAAGATGGTCTCCTGGGAAAAATTAAATTATATTAGGGATTATTTATGGACATGGAATTCGACATCAATGTTTGGGATTTTTTTATAAAATTCTCCACACCTCCATGATTGTCAATATTATACATAATTCTCTTAATAATTTTGTGGGATCTTTTAGAGAAGACTCTTCAACCTACGATGCTTTAGAATTATTTTACATAAGGATTCTTTTCATTTTATTGGGAGTTTTGTAAATTATGATTCTTGTTCCCTTGGTTTAGAATTATTTTACATGGTTATACACATCATTGATTTTTACTGTGTTACATTCCATTTAATATCACTAGTTTTGAATCATGGATCGGTTCCCCTTGTTTAAAATATGAAAAAATTTTAATATTTTGTTTTTATCCATTTCTAATGTTGGATGAAGATGGTATGGATGGTCTGGATTATGGATCCAAGGATCAAGATGATTTTACATGGATTTAGTTGCATTACATTAAACTAAATGCCTTATCCATAGGGTGTCCAATCAATCAAGTTCACAGAACCATGGATCAATTGGGGATTTGGTTTATTTATTTTATTCAGTTGTGTCTCGGCTATATTGAACATATTTCATGAGCATACAATTATGAGTGTAGTTTATATGTCCACTATTGGGGTTTGACTACTGATATTTATTTCTCACCCCCTATTGGTGCACCTTAGTGTTCATATAGCCATTATGTATGTGTATAGGTTGATCATGGTTTCATGATAGATTGGGATGATTCCCATTGGTTAATGATCGAGTACACACGATCCTATGGATTCTAAGGATAGGGATGGATAATCTAAGTAGTTTCATCAGAGACTAGTTATTTGTTTTGGATTGGATATTGTCATAGAGCCTTGATCATTTATTTTTTTCCCTTTTCTTAACTCCTATATATTTTGAAATCATAATGTGTGATCAGTGTTTTATATATGATGTGGTAATTCATACCTTTACTTAATTCCATTTTTTATTAGAAACTTGTTATATTTTCAACTTATGTACTATAAATATTTACTAATATTTTTGATGTGTAGTTTTTTTCACTATTTTGATTTATTTTATATGAGTTGATATTCTACCGTACGTCTCAACATAGGCCATATCTACCTGTGGGAAACCTCTGGGATAAAAGGAACTTCTTTTAATTACTTATCATTAAATGTTACACTTAATGTTTATAGAGTGAACCAGATAATTATATGACACTTCACTACCTATTTATGATGGATATTTATCTTAAATGGTTGGGTAGAAACTGAACATCAATGACATGACAATTTTTCAAGATTATGTTTATTTATTTTCTAAATAACATCATAATATTCCCCAAATAAATGATATTTAGTTTTCAATAGGACTCATAGCTGATGTTACACCCATTTCAAAGCCTCCTTATAGAATTTTCACAATTGAGTTGTAGTATCTGAAGAAGAAACTCCAAGTGAATATATGATAGGGAGTGATATTCCAGAGTTTTTCACCATGGAGTGAGCCTATTATTTTTTGTTAAACATAATTATGGTTTGATGCATAATTTATATTATTATATAGAACATAAAAAGATCAATATTAAGAAAATGTATCCTCTACCCCTTATTGATGACATGTCTGATCAACTTCCTAGAGCTGAATTCTTTTCCAAGTGGGGCCTTTATTCTTGATGTCATCAATTCAGGGTCAAAAAGATTGATATGCCCAATATATAGTTACTAATAAGGTATGGTCATAATGAATTTATTTATTCAATTTATACTTTCCAATTCCGTATCTATCTCCATGGATTTAATGAATTGTGTATTCATATATTATCTCAATTAGTTTGTTGTAATCCTTATAAGATGATAATATTAAATATTATAAGAGAATTTAACTTCTTAAAGACTATTTCAGGATTGTGTTGAAGAACAATAAAATAGAAATTTTGTATGAAAAAATTATTTTTTGTGAATTTACACAAATCTAATGCAATGGTTTGTCAGTAGATCCTTCACAGTTATTGAGAAACAGATCATACCTACCATGGTGACTACGAATCTTAGTTTCCTTATTTTGGAAGTAAGATAATGATAATTTTTGATATATTTAAAAAATATATATATAATCAAACAACCCATTGACTTAGAAGGGAGCCACATTTCTTTTGACTCGTGAGTTTAAAGAAGATTACATGAAATTAAAAAGAATGTTGGACAATGCACCTATACTCACACTACCCTCTAGTGGAGAAGGTTATTTGATATATAATGATTAATCAAATAAGGGACTATGATGATTATAATTAATATTTAAAATTTTATATATTAATCCACATTTCATTTGATAATTCCTAAAAAAATAACCAACTTATGATTATCAACTGGAAGTGGTAAATGTTTAATTAAAAATATAGAGGTATTATCTTTATGGAGAATTGATTGATATATATACTAATTATAAAATAATTATGAATAAATTAACGTAGAAAGAGTTGAATATTCATCAAAGAATATAATTATATTTGATTAATGATTTTGACTATGAAATACACTACCACCCTTGTAATGAAAAACGGTGGGTTGATGCTCAAAAATTGGAAAGTACATGATAATATTTCCATGATGAGTACTCAAAGAGATCCAATATATTTGTATTTTCATAAGATGGTTATTTAAATCATGGTGAATAGGGAAAATAATATCTTTCTCAGATGAATTTTCAACCATCCATCCATGTGAAAATAAAAGGGTTAGGAAATGACGATGTGGAGCAAAAAAAAGAAGGTGAGAAATGTCCCTGATTTCAAAAATTATTTTTATGGAATGATAAGGTATAAAAAGCATGTATGTGAATCATTAATAGGAGTCATGAAGGTGTATTATTTGGATGAATATCATTTTCATCATTCTCTATTCATTCTATGTATATGGTAATGTATTGAGATATGAAAGCATATTTACACTAGGATATGATAAAAAGGGATATTTTAGAGCATGCATATGAGTTACTAGTATTTATGAAATTATAGTATGAGAAGAAACGTTCTAAGAGGGTTATATAACTATTACACATACCAGAATGGAAATACGAAAACATTACTGTGGATCTCATCATAGGACTCCCTAGAACATCTGAAGGGAACAATTCTATTTTGGTTGTAGTCGATCACCTTAGTAAAATTACATTTTTTATTTTCATTAGAAATTATTTATCTCTTGATCATCTTTACATGATATTCCTAAATGATGTGGTAAATTTTGATGGAGTACCATATTATATTATATCATATTAGTATCTTAGTTTTACCATGATGTTTTGGAGATATCATTAGCACTCCGTTTAAAATATAGTTGAACATTCGAAACTATAATCATAATTAGATAGATGGTAAGTCTGATAAAACAATTAAAACACTAGAGAGAATTTCACATCATTTTATATATATTTAAAAGGTGGGTTGGATCAACATCATTCTATGGATGAGTTTTCATATAAAATGATTTCACTAAAGTATTCAAAATGATACATATCAAAACTTTTATATTATGAAGTGAATAACTATAAGTTTCTAGTATGATGGTGGTGAAGGAAATCTATTGAAGCTTGTTATATCTATAGAAGTGTTATAAAAGGTTATATCCATTCGCAAACACCATTGGGAATTCTGGATTCAATCGACACATTATAATGGTAATTTTTGGTGAGATCTAGAGTTTGAAATTGATGATATGGTATTCTTATGAATATCTATTTTGATAAAGGTTATGATATTTTGTATAAAGTGAAGGATGATCCCTAGATATATATATATATATATATATCATTTCAAAATTTATTTTCACACAATGACAGTTTCTTATTGGGTGAATGTCACTACAAATATCTCAAATTATTTTTATGTGTTCTATGTATCTCTCACGAGGTGGTACATACGTGATCCTTCACATTTAATGAACTTAGAAATCGTACCACAAGAGTTTGATATGTCTTTGGAGGACTCATTGGAAGAAATACTAGAACTAAGAATGAAGGTGATGAAAAAAATTAAAATGACATGGTCAATATTTTTTTGGCAATACCATAAATTTAAAGAAGCTATGTGGGAGCCTAAGGATGGGTTAAGGTACAAGTAGCATTAGTTTTTTGTGTTAGAGTGATGAAAATTTGTGGTAAAAATTATTATTAAGGATTAGGATAAAAACCATGATATTTAATGATATATTTCTATTTAAATAAATTTAATTTCATTTATTTCCTACTTTATACACAAAATTGTGTTGAAAAGAAACAAAATATACTATTAACATATTGTTATCTTAAGTGATAGTTATATTCTTTCCATGGGATCAATTATTATGAATATTAAAAAATTAAATTATGAAAAATTATTGTATACATGTGTAGAAAATGATTTCATTGTTTATCAATTGGTTATAAAAGAAAATTAAATTATTTGAATATTAATTTTTTTTTGAGAAAAAAAACTTATTTTATGCACACAATGTGAATTTATCTTAATTGTAAAACCAAGACCAAAACTAAAGAGTTTGAGTCATAAGGTCACAATATCTCATTCATGCATCCCAGTATAAAATAGATTGCAGAATAGTAGGGATGACTTGAGCTCATCATTGGGGAGACAATACCCACCATATAATGTCATAAGGGAAATAATAAATCATAAGAAATATAATAAATAAAAAAATGAACATGTGGAAACTAAAGATGGAATTCATTCCATACAATCAGAATTCTTCCATGGTGTAAATACAAACCTATGTAATAAGTGTATATAACTAAATAAATTTAAAGTGGGATCCTTAGTAGTCTCTCATGGTCCACTAGCATCTTCATAGCCCTCTTCCCACCCAACCACCATAACTCCCCTTCCCTTCACTAGTTCAATATTAATAAAATATACTAGTGTACCAAAATTACCATGTATGGTGTCAGTAAAAGATTAATTATAAAACCTCCAATGCATCCCTAACCAAGTGTTCTAGAGTATAACATTTTTATGCAATAAATATAATAATGGTGTAACAATCATAACGTCAAAAAATCTAGATCCCAGTGCTTATGAGCTAACAAACCCTCCACAAACCCATGGGTTTACCTGCTTTAGCTCTAGGACATTAGTATAATGATGATATCAGTAATGAATGGAACTAACCAAAAGGATTTTGATATGAAACTCAATATCCACAAGGCATATATTGGGAATTCAACATAGAGTCTATAGGGAATCAATATGACACACTACTCAGAATCAACATGTCATCGAGTTTCAGCACATTCCAAGAAATCCTTAGGGAATCGAGTTACGTATAGACAAATGGATATCATGATCCACAATAATCATAATTTCACATCATTAAAACTCCCCCTATAATTAATAACCATACCATGGTAATCACTTATCGTGTTACAATGAACAAATCCTCCAAAGGAAATATGATACACAAAAAATTCATATAATGATAACAAACATACCAATATATTATGAGATAAATAATAATTTCAATGTCTACTTGTGAATCATATCAAACATGGAATTTCAATATTTTAACAATTATAATGGAAATAATATCATAAAGTCTCTCAGAGTCAACACCCATAGTCCCACTTGCGATCATAAGTAAATCAGGATTATCAATTATTTCAAAAAAAAAATTAAACAAGGCAAGATGTCTAAAAAAATTAAAAATACATTAGGATGTTCCTACCACAAAATTATTCGACATCAGCAATAGGGTAAACCAACTTGTCTAGTTCAAAATTTGTATTCATAACCTCAACATTCAAGAACACCTCCTCATGTGTGATATTATGATGGTTTTTAATATGACTACACTCATGTTTAGTCAAAGGTTACTATAACTGAAAATAGTAATTTTACTATAAAAATCATTTAAATATTACATATGATGATGCATTATATCTGTTGAATAATTTCTATATTATCATATTAGACTGACAGATTAATGATTAGTTTCCCCTCTACGAATAATTATAATATCGCATTTGGTAATTCCTTCTTAGATTAAACTATAATCATGTGAACATACCTTTATAATTATTCAATGATAAAACTTCTCAATATATCCTTTGATAATTTAGTGAAATTATACAATGATAGTTCTTGATAAATATCCTAATATAATTCATACAATTATGAATTTATAATTTCTTATAAATTATCCATTTATAATTATCTTTTAATAATTTCATATAATGAAACCTTCTAGAATTATCTTATTATAAATTATTATAAATTATCAGTTCATTATTTATGAAATAATCATTTGATAATTATTTATAATTTTCATTTAGTAATTTTAAAAAACAATACCTTTTTACATTTTTTATAAATTATCCTTGTAAATTTAAAACACGTATCATTTTATAATTTTTTTAAATAAATTATCCATTTAAATTTCATGAAATTATCATGTATTAATTCATTATAATTATAAATTTTTAATTATTGACAATGATCTTACGATAACATCAAAACAATTATATTTTAATAATTGTTTTAGATAGCCCTTTGATAATTTGATGCAATTAACTATTAATGATTATTGATAATTTATATCAAATTATCTTTTAATAATTTTTGGAATTATCCCTATATACACCAAGGTTTTATTGAATAATAATCAAACCATTTTATTTTGATATAATTTAATAAAAAATAACGAAATAATAAAATAGATAGAAAATAAAAAAACACACTTTATTCAACCATCTATGTAGAATTATAGAGAGGGACAAGAACTATCATGGTGCATTGCCCTAGAAGGAAGGAATAAACATTGCTCACTTAACCATGCGTAAGAATATCCATGGTCTCTCAGAATCTCTAGAATGAACAACCAAGGAATAACAAAATGATTCACCTATTCCAAAACCTTAAAATCGTACCTCGTTATGAAAATTTTTAAAACCCCATTTACTCCTCCAATTAAAAAAAATATTATCATTGAGTCTTTAATATTTCAACAATAATGTGTTGAAAAATTAATCAGGTCATAACAAGTTAATATCCATGGTTTCTGATCAAACTCTACATGAAAAGAGGGGTATTGGTCTTGAAATGTTTTTTGAGGAAATTGAATGAATTAAAATTAAAATAAAATAAAATAATTATAATAAAATAAAAACTGTAAAAAAACATGTTTTGTAAGAGATATATCAAATCACCAAATGTGTATTGAGATTATGTCAAGTTAAGGGTAAACTGTTTATTATGTACCTAATAATAGTCTCAGATATTCCATATGAAAAAAAATTTACTTGATATTTTATTATTTTAAAAAAATAATCACATTCTTGTGATATGATATATTTAATTATTTTTAATCAATATAGAGGATATAAGTCCCCAATAATCTCAAGCTAACTCAGTGCCTATCTCCGAAAATATTTAACAAAATCTTCCAAGGTGTTAGGAAGGATTTTACTGTTATGTAAATTCAATAAAACATATATTACTTTATTTTTTAAAAAAATTAATTTTTATAATATAAATAATCATAAATTATCCAAAATGAGGGTTTTATTATCATTAAAATTGTGGATATTACAATTATTCCCCTATATTAGATTCTCATCCTTAAAAGTAACTCTTACGGTAATTATCTAAAAACTCTATCCATTGAGATCATAGATCAAACTCATCTTACAAAATCTCCTCCTTGATATTTCCATGATGTCTCTGAATAAAAAAAGATGAATTGTATTTACCCATAATAATTTCTCACATCAATTTATAATATGAACTAGATTCCCCTCATAATATGAATCAGGATCCATCTCAATATCCTCAGTGTCGATGATGTATGAAGGATATGGAACATACCTCTGGTGCTAATAAATATGTAACATTTTAATTAATACAATTATAATAATTAGAAAATCAAAAATTTATGCCACTATACCAATATATTTGATGATCACGAATGGTCTAAAAACTCATGGTGATAGCCTACCTTTCTTCCTCATATATCGGTGGCCCAACTGAGGAGTTTCTCTTAAGAAAACATGATAACCAATAGTGAGTACTAAAGGTGTCCACCAAATTTCATAATATGATTGTATCAAAAAAGGAGAAGTTATCATACTCTAACGAATTAGATCCACATTCATAGAGGTCTGATGAACCAAACTAGGAAAAAATTTCTCTTTCACCTATTACATGGTAACAATGTTATTATCGACACCGTCTCCCATAAAGATCCTCACAGGGTTCCATATGAATAAATTTTTGGTTTCTATTGTTGTATAGAATCTTAACCATTGATAAATGATGATACCCTAATTCACCATAGACTATAAGGAATCCATTAATCATATCCTCCGATATGAAATTTGTTTTCTTTAAAATTCCTTCTATCTGTGGACGGTACAATATTCTCAATCTCACCTGAGTCCCTAGGGCCTTTTGTAGGTACTTCTATAACCATGACGTAAATTGTGTGTCTCTATCTGAGAAAATGATTGAGGGAACTCCATGTTATCATATTATCTCATTAACATAGACCATAAAAATCTCATCCACTGGTATAATCTCTTGGATTGGTAAAAAGTGGGTTACTTTCATGAGCGAACTGATAACCACATAGATAATATTATGAATCCTAAGGGTTTTGTGTATCCCCATCCCACAATCCATCATGAAGTCATCCAAATTGTACATGGTCATAGGAAGTGGTTAGAGTAAACCACTAGGATAATGTTTCTTATTATTTACCATATGGACTACACTGAATCATGATGAAAGCCATGTGATGTATCTCTTCATCCCCAACCATGGAAACTGTCTCCTAAAATTGTGGTATAACATCTTTACACCATGACGTATCTTGAATCAATAGGTATAGAAATATCTCATCCTATACTCTCTAATAGAAGAAGAAGAAACTACTCTCAAATGTACCAGGAACACATCATCATCACCCAATGTCCACATGGGTTTCAGGACACCACCAACTTGATATTCCCACATCACATTACACTCTGGAACTGACTCCCGCCTGACCTTCACCCAGACTACATGTCATGTTGTGATAACTAAAGAGGTAAATAATTGGTTTCTAATACTAAGAATCATTCATCCTTCATTTATCCAATTCTTTCATCAAGATACACTTCTCTTCTAATAGAATATCCCCAAGGACCGCCTCTTCCTACATTTTATAGAAAATAGAATATGTAATTACATTATCATTCCATTGTGAATAATCCATTCCATGTTAAGAAGTATATAAATACCAAACCTAGTGAATTTGTCTTAGATTTTGAGACCAATGTGTGAATATATTAAGAAGGTTATTATAGTTAGTGAGGACAAAAAACCTATTTCTAAAAACAAAAGGTCTCTAAAAAATTATAGAATGAACCATTTTCACCATATCTAAGTCATCAGTTGGGTAGTTCTTATCATTGGGTGGTAGCTAACATGACCAATAAACTACACATGTTGTTTCTAAATCATTACTACTCCCAAACCAATGCATTATGTGTAACGACCAGGCCCATTGGGGCCTACCTTGCTGAAGGATGTTTGAACTGCCACAACCACAATGCTATATTTAATATGATATGGGCTATTCAAAATCATATTGAATTCAAAACATTAAATTTGAGGTCTTATCTTAATGTACTTGTACACACACACAAAACCATCTCCATGTAAGTTATCATAAAGATATTAATTATTATATGAGTTTAATCATGAATATAATAAAATCTAGGAAAATATAAAATAGATAATAGTATAAACTAAATGAAATAGAAAAAATGATTTCCCATACAAAAATGAAGTACCATCCTGATAAAAACAGAAGTTAATGAAAATAGAGAGATCATGGATCTTGATTTTCATGTATAACCCCCATATAGGGAAATTAACCCATGTAACACTAATATATGGTGATATCTTTTTTGATCTGTCTATTGTTTTCCATGACACACCCCATGGTGGAATATCCCACACATGGGTATGTTTATACATACCCATTAGGATGCCCTGAAAACTAAAAAGGGATCAAGAGAAAGATATGATAGAATTCAAATTATCTAAAATCAAGTTGGATTTCAAAACCCATATATATATTCTCATAAAGAACCCCATTAGAGAGATAAAATGGATCTCTATCTTATATCCCAACCAATGTCTATGTGTCTACTAGAAGCTCCAAATGTCTATATTTGATTCTTAATATCCAATGAAACATCACCATAATTTGTGTTTATAGGCCCACTCTTCACTGCTAAAATATAGGACAAGGGGATCCACAACTTCTATGGATGACTTTTCAGGCGACTGAAGAATTTTACACATATTTTTACATGATTAATAAACATAAATATCAATTAATTACCAAAAAAAAGGATCACAACGTCCTACTTTCTTTGGAATACTACTTTCATAATACATAAAAGGAAACTATAAACTTGAATCCCTATTTTGTTTTCCATTGTGAGATAGTAAATAAACTCAATATTCTAAAACATCATGAGATATACTAGGGAATACATGAATGAAAATATTAAGATAAAAAAACATGTATTTTAATACACAATATAAGGAAGCAAAGAATTTGAGTAAAATATATAACATGATATAAAAAAGAGATTCAATTTTCATAAAAGCATGGAACAAAACATAAAGAACATTATATCAAAAGATTATGTAATCATAACAAATATTGAAGAAACATAAAACATAAAAAAGATCATAAGTCAAGAATAATTACATAGACAACATCACATTTTGGTCAAATTAAAATAATTTATTTGGATCACACCCTAATAACATACATGATGTCTCACGAGACTAAAACATTAGCCAATACATTAGAGGGATATATATTTCCTGACCCACCAATCACATTCATTTAAAGTATGTGGATATGCGTTCTACATAATGAAATAAATCATATGGCCTAAACAAATGAATTTATTATAGAAAGAAAGTTTATATAATCTTTCCTCGTATTGTAATAAATGTAAATTTCATAAAGAGGGAATTTGAAACATAAGAATAAGTCATGTGTTACACAATAAAAGTAGGGGAGATTAATCTAGGTATAAATTTTGGGGAAATATATAAATAAATTATAATCACTCTTTAAAATTAAAGGTTTTATCATTTATGAATATAAATAATTATTAAAATATTATGACATCAATGAATAAAATAACCGTTCCATTTGGAAAAATAAATTGAAATATTGAAATTCAAATATTATTATTGAAATAATTTTATTTAAAATTATCATATGAAATTTATAAAGTAATATTCTAGTAAAATAATGTTCATTATGGAGAAAAGTTCCATTTGTGACATATAAGCTAACACAAAGATTCCTTTCACGTTTTCAGTAAAAGATAAAAAGTGCCTTATTCAGAAAATGACCAGATGCTTCATTTTAAAACATATTGTAAAAATTAAAAAATACGTAAAAATCATATAAAAATATTGAAAATATTTTTTTAAAAAAATATTTAAATAAAAAATGGACATTAAATATTATGGTTTTTTACCAAAAAGAAATATAAACTAAATTTTTATTGATATAGTTTCTCAATATTTTTAATTACCAAAGAGGGGAAAATTGTACAATTACATGGAATGTTTATGAATAACTTGGTGAGAATAAAATAAAATATTTTTATTTTGAAATTACTAAATAATTAAGAATAATTTAAATTTTGTCATAAATACTTCTGATTTAAATGATATTTTTATCTAAACACTAACCATTTTTTTTATTTTTGAATCATAACACCCATGAATGATAGAGATGAATTATAACTTAAAATACCATGAATTGTTAATAATTCATGATATAATATGAAAATTTTATTTCAATAAACCATATATAAGAAACAAGGTCCATAAAAAACATGTGTATCAATAAAAGAAGTTTTTATACAAAATCCCAAAACTGTTTGTATCAATGAGTTGGGAATTAATCAATCAGAATAATGTCTGAAAAAATGTAGATACATAATAAATATATGATAACATATGATATATATAAATTAAATTTCATTTCACACATAATATTTTTATAATATAATCAACAATTTAGATATGAAATACTCCCTTTTTATTACATGACATTTTACAAAGAGAGGATCTTTTAATGTTTTGTGTCTTCGAATTAAGGTACATAATCAATGAAAACATAAAAAATTATTCTAATAAAAAATTAAAGGTTAATAATTGTTTCATACTATTTTCAATTACGACATCTCATAACCTTGGACATACTTCAAGGGAAAGTGAGATCATAAGGCCCATCAAGGGAAAAAATGTGAATCAATTTACATGTGAATTTGAGAAATATCAATAAGAACAAGAGGACTATCATAAAGGAATGATAAATAGACCTATAGAAATATTAATATCTTGAATAATAACTTTAAAAATGTGGAAACAACATTTAACTTTGAAATTCATAAGCATACCCCGAAGGTCTATCCCAAAAGGTGGAATAATAATTACCAAGGTTGTTCGCCATGATTTTGTAAACCTTTTCATCTCTATAGATTAATTTATTTACCCAATGCATTGGTGTTATATCTTGAATACCCTTAAAATTTATTTATTTTCATGTGATCCAACTTTATAATAATCAAATATTTTATAAATAACCCAAAGGAATAAAAGAAATGGGGTTTCTTTCAAAATATTGTTGTTTTAAAAACTTCTTAGAAACTATATCATTATGTCATTTATAACCCACAGAAGGGGAGTGATGGTTTTATGTAATTAAATTACAGAATAAAATAATTCATTTTTATGTCATGATTAATACCCCTAATAATTAAAGAGTTTTGAGTATTCTTAAAAATAATATAATATAATTGCATGATAACAAGAGAGATATTTTTAGACATAAATTCTACAGCTTAATGAGTATAAAACATGGTTTTAGAAAAAAATTAAAAGACATGTGAAAAGGGTGTCCCATAAATAAATGAATAACATTAAATAGTGGGAGAGAATAAAATGGAAATAATAACGTGGTACGGAAATTAAAAGACAATCCACCTGAAAAATAACATGAAGGAAAAAAGAGAAGTTCAGAATTTCATTACCTTTTAGAATAACGTCTAAAACACTGTGATCTAGAGCTTGATAGATTAATAACAGCTTGGTAGTACTCAATGAAAGGTGTAACAATCATAACAACATGGAGGATGAATTGGTAATTAAGACAAATAAAGGAATTGGTGGGTATTTATAGTAAAAATAGTAGGGAGTTTTTTTATTAATTTCAAAGGACACCTCATTAGTGGTATTTGCAAAACAATGGGACTGAACATGGTATTTTCCAATGGTATTGGCCATGTTGGACACCTCATATCATATTTTCACCCCAAAGTGTATAATAACATCATATATTAATTATTACATCATTATGACACAGTTATGATGTCATTAAACATACTGAAAAATAAAAAATATATTTTTCCCATTCATAAAAAATACAACTATTTTAGAAAAATCCAAAAAATTAAACATAACCTTTTTTTATGAGTATAATTCAAAAATTTACTCCATTTTATAAAAATTAATTCCATTTTAAATTAAATTAAACAAATAAAATACTAATACTTAACTAATAATTTAAAAAACATTTATTAACTTATACTATGATATAATTATATCTTATTACCATTTAAGATGAATTAGACATATTTACACATCCTTAGTTGAGGTTACTATTCCATTGGGAAATTTACCATTCATAAGGGAAAAATTACTATTCCAAAGGCTATGTTACTACTCACTAAAAACTTTTGTTGATCATATTAATCACTAAATATCTTGTGGTTCGCAACTGTGTTTGTCCAGTTTTTGAAAATAGTATCATATAATTAATTATTTGAAAAAAATTATAAAAAATTTACTACTCATAAAAAACAATATTCATCAAATAATATTAATCAAGAAAACCCTATTCATCCAAAAACTATTTATAAAAAAATTATTCATAAAAATATTGAATCTTTTTAGAAAACTACGAAAAATTAACCCTAGATTAAATTTTACATTTTGAATTAAAAAATGATGTTTATTTTACCATAATAATTCCATAAGTATGAGGAATATTTGAATATTACATTTTTTACATGTAAAATTAATTAATCAAATTTGAAATAATTCAACATATATTTTATGAAGTTGATCTATTCAGAAAATGGAAATGAAAAAATAAAAATATTATTTAAAAAACTGATTAAATTTTATATTGGTAGGGTCTTGATACATAATCCCTTAAAACACCTGCATATGACCTTAGGGAAAGGTTCGATATGGTAATGGACTGTTGGGACGACTCGAATAACATCTCTTTAGTGGAAATATCAACTAACATGAACTTCCCCCATTGGTGATTTCATTCATTTTTAAAATGTGGAGGCTCATCTTGGGCTTAGTCCAAATCAAAGCCTAGTGACTCTACCTCCTTCCCATGCTCTGAAAAATGGTTTTCATACGACCCTGTCTAGTGAATGAGGCTATTGACACATCATTCTACATTAATTATCCACTATCATTTCTATTTGTAAACAATAATTATATCGTAAAAATTTATTATTATTTAAAATGATCATATTAACCAATAGTCAATACTCGATAGTCACATTTCATTTATACTTATAAATTTTTATTAATTATGACATAGTAAAAAATTCATTTTTAGGAAGAAAATATTTTTCCAAACAAAGGGTCATTACATTCTTTCCCCTTACAAAATTTCACTCTCTAAATTTCAACTTGTTCCCCAAGAATAGAAAAGGTGTGTGTACTTTTATCTCATAGTCTCCTATGGTTCCCACCTAGATTCTTCATATTAGTTGTTCCTCCAAAAAAATCAAACAAGGTGTCTAGTCTTGTTTTGTAGAACCATGTCTCTATGATTCAGGATCTCCACCAATTTCTCTTCATAAGAGAGGTCATGTTCTAATTGTACCACCATTGGATTTATTACATGTGAAGGTTCATGTATGTAGTTCCTCAATAGGGGTACATGGAATACATCATGAATGTGAGTTAGATTTGGAGGAAGTGAAAGACAATAGGCCCCATCGCCTTTGTGATCCATGATTTCATAGGGTCTAATGTATTTAGGGATGAGTTTCCCTTTCTTCCCAAACCTCACGAATATCTTCCATGTAGAAATTCACATCAAACTCCATTCCCCTTCAACGATTGTCTTCATATCTTCTACCGACATTGAGGATCCTTAATGTGTTATTGGATGAAAATATATTTTTATATTGTGTCTTACCCAAGAAAAGTACTAAGAAGCTTCTTCTAACTAGCTTCATTCCAACAAGTAAGATTTCTACATCTCATCCCAAATAGAGATTCATAGGGTTCCATTTGAATTATTAGTTGGACATTGTTGTTGTAAGAGAACTCAACTGATGGGAGATGTTGATCCCATCCACCACTAAATTCCATTGATCATTTTTTCATCATGTCATCAAGTTTCTGAATAGTCATTTCAAATTGGACATCAGTTTGGGTGTGATAGGCCATATTAGAATTCAATTCGGTTGAGAGATTATGTTAAAGAGTTCTCTATAATATTGATGTGAACCTTGGAGAATGATCTGATATTATAGATAGTGGAACTCTATGCATCCTTAACACATCCATCATGTAAATAATGAATAGTTGATCAAGAGATAAATCTCCCTGAATAGTGATAAAATGGGTAGACTTGGTGAGACCTTCCACTATAACCCATATCTTATTGTTTCCCTTGGATATATTTTGATGATTAATGAAGAAGTTCATAGTGATATTTTCCCACTTCCATGATGGTATGGTTAGTGGTTTTAACATCCCATCAATATCTAGTCTCTCTTCCTTCACATTATGCCACACCATCCACCTTATAGTGTCTTTGGAAATATAACTTTTCACGTTATCCCACACATAATGATCATGAATGTCCTTATACATTATTGTGCTTACAGGATGTATAGAGAACATAGTACTATGAGCTTCATCAATAAACTCTGTCTTTATTTCAAGGTTATATGGAACACATATACTTGCATGAAATTTCAATACATATTATTAATTTATATTGAACTCTGGAAACTTACCATTCTTCAAAGCCTCAAATAAATTTTGTAAGAAAGGATCTTCTTTTTGATATTTCTTAATCTTCTCTAGTAATGATAGTTGACAAATAATTTCGGATAGGGTTGATGATGTCCCTTCAATTATAATTCCCATGTCTAGTTTCACATGGTCTTTGATCAAGGGATATCCTTGGATCCTAATCATTGCTAGAATAACAATGTATTTCAGATATAATGCACTAACAACATTGTTTTATCTACTAAGGTGATAATGATTTGAATAATCGTAGTATTTAATAAGTTCCATCCATCTCTTATGTCTCATGTTCAATTCCTTTTTCATGAAAATATACTTCAAACTTTTAGGGTTTGTGAATATATCACACTTACCCCCATAGTGATAGTTCCTCCATATCATCAGTGAAAAGAACAACTACAACCATCTCCACATTGTGCGTAGGATAGTTCTTCTCATCAGTATTGTATTGTTGTGACACATAAACAACACCTTATCATTTTCATGAGGACTTACCCATAACCTTTTAGAGATACTTCTCTAGAAATAAAAAATCCTTCTTCGATTGAGGTAAGTGTTAACGTGGGTGCAATAACCAATCTCTTATTTAGCTCTTGGAAACATTCTCACATTTGTAAAGATGAGCTTAACCCCATTTCGATTTTACTAGGTTAATGAATTTGAATGTTTTCAAAAGTCTTTAACAAACATCCTATTATATCACTCTAATTAAATAAGTCTATGAATCATAGTTATTATTGTAGGCGGAGGCCACTCCTACACAACCTTTTTTTATAGTAGGGACAAATGATATTTCTTCATTGGTTACAATGTGTCCCATGAATGAGACTTGTTTTAACCAAAATTCACATTTTCAGAACATTTCAAATAACCTCTCCTTCCATAGTGCATGAAATATAATCATTAGATGATCTACATGATCCTCCAAACATTATGAATAAATCCAAATATCCTCAAAAAACTACCATAAAATAATCAATGTAGACCTTAATGAATATATTATTCAAATTCATTAAAATAGCAGGTGCATTAGTCAATCTTAAGGGCATAACAACAAACTCATAATACCCATATCTTGATCAAAAGGTAGTTTTTTCAAAAGTTTCGTTCTTAACCCTCAATGGCTTATAACTTTCTCCAAGGTCAATCTTGGAGAAGAATTAATCCCCACAAAGTAGGTCAAACAAGTCATCAATTCTTTGAAGAGGGTATTTTATCTTCATTGTGATTTTGTTCAGTTCTCTATAATTAATGTATAACTACATTGATATATCCTTCATCTTCACAAAGAGAATATGCTCTACACAAGGAGAAATACTTGGTCAGATAAACCCCTTATCCAAAAGATCTTGTAGGTTCTTCTTTAATTACTCTAGATCCACATTCTCCATTCTATACGGAGGTTTTAAAATCAACTTAGTACTAGGTATGAGTTCTATAGAGAACACTACCTATATTTATAGGATAGGTTAAGGTAACTCCATGTGAAATACATAAAAGTATTCTTATATGATGTGAACATTATATATCATTATACTCTCATTTCATTCTTCATCACTGATCAACTCCTTAAAGAAGGCTATAGGAGGTTCTTCTAGACAAATATTAGGATGAGATACCTCTCCATGGAAGATAACTGTATGTTTTCCATTCAAGACTATATAGATTTCATTTCTTCTTCATTTGATCATATAATTGTAATATAAGACTCAGTACATCCCTAGTATAATGTTGAATTCCAACATGGGAATGACTACTATATTTATGATAACATTTTTCTCAATAATGTTAATACTAGTGTTTCGAAACAATGTTGTTTCTTGGATAATACCTCTAGGAGTCTTGACTGATAATCGTACTTTGAAAAGTTAAAGGAGTTTTTATATATTCATTAAAAAATTGGGGGAAATAATGGAATGTGTAGAACCAGAATCAAACAATGTAATTTCTAGATTTGAGATAATAACAAGAGTACATTACACCACATAATTTGGAGATTCAACTTTAGTCATCATGATAGAAAATACACAACCTTTCTCCCATGGCCAATGTAGAGGATGATGGTAATTCCCCTCCACTTCCCCCAAATTTAGACAGTGATTGAAAATGTTCCCAATCTCTCCACACTTGAATCATTGGTCTTAAGGTTGGGCTTTCACTATCATCTATTTATTATTATTGTGGGTAAGTTGAGTCTACACCTCAGTAAGAAAATTTTGAGTGATATGGACATATCATCCACACTTGTAACACTTCTCCCTGTAGAGTAGGTAGTTCCATGAATGATTCTTCTAACATTTATAACATGTGGGATGTTGCACATGCTTTGAACCTATTCACTAATAAAAGATCCTCCCCATGATTGGAAATATTTATCTCTTCATTTCATTGGATAATTTACACCACTACATCTCACCAAACTCTAGTTCGATATTCATAGCAGTTTTCATGATCTCCTCATAGATATCATGTTCTCAGTTTTCTATATTCATCCATAGATGAGGACATAGTCCACCAAATAATCTATCAAACTTCTGATTAGGATCCATGAAAAATCGTGAGGTGTAATTGGAAATTATTTTAAAGTTGATCTCATAGCTTCTCACAGATTCATTCTCTTTTTTATAGCTTGAGAAATTCTTTCTCCATTTTCATTCTCATCGAATGAGGGAAATACTTTTCGATGAAGATCTTTCTGAAAACATCCCACTCTATAGATTCAATCCCCCCTCTTCACCTCATATTTTTAATTATATCCCACCACTAACCAACTTCCCCCTATATGTGGTAAATAGACAAGGTGACTCTATCTTGTTCAGAACTACAATGTACGAAAAACATATTTTCTAAAGATCTTATCCACTGTTCCTCAATAAATGGGTAGGTAGATCCACTGAACATTGGTGCTCGTTGATGCATAAAGGACTCAATTAATTTTGTTCCTTTCTTGGTAAAATCAGTCTCTCAACATGATTCATGTTATTTCCCATTACTTGAGTCATTTAATTTGTCACTCTTAGTTAAGCGTCCATTCCATCTTCCATTGGAGGGCCATCAATGTGTGGTCCATTTCGGTTACCATCTCGATGGTTCATCCTATTTACAACCATTTTCTAAAAGAATAATACCTTAGTGAGAAACATGTCTCATTAATTAATCTTAAAATACTCGAGGATTTTTATGTTTTCAAACATCATTCATAAACACTTTATTGATTATCAACAATTATATTTTCTATAAATAATTTATAATATTTCAGAAAATGCTTGTGATTAACCAAACATATATTCCAAGAGTGTAAAATCAAGAGTACAGTAAGGCCCATTGTAGTGCACCAGTTCTCTTTTGAGTCTATCTCAATGCAGTTTTTTCATCTTTTACCCCTTGATACATCTGGGCTAGAGCCACATCTATTTGTTCATATCCAGACAAAGATTTGTTTGTTCGGGTACCACTTACATAATATTTCACCAAAATACCAGGAAGTTTTCCATATTTATACTTTTCAATGGGGTTCTTCCTAAATTTTTCGTATCCTAATTTCCACAAATAACTAAACAATCCTTTGATACCAACTATGGTATCCTACCTTTTTATTACATAACTTGGCATGACATCTTACAAATAGAGTATATTTTAATGAATAGTGTCTTGGTAATAAGGAATATAATACATGAAAAGAAAATTCTAATCAACTCGTAAGGCTTCATCATTGGATCATACTATGTTCAATTACTACATATCCTAACCTGGGAACATAAATCAAAGGAAAGGGTGAGAAGAATGCATAGTAAGTAAAAACATGTGAAACAAATTACATGTGAACTTGAGCAATATCAATAATAAAATGAGGAATATTATAAAGGAAGGATAAATTGGAATATCAAAGTAATAATAAAATCTTCAATAATAACGTGAAAATTTGACTTTGTCATTTAATTTAGATATTCATATGCATATCACCAAGGTCCATCCCCAAGGTGTTATAAAACATTCCAAAGTTATTCACCAAGATATCTTAAAACATTTCATCTCTAGATATTAATTTCTTTACCCAATACATTGATGTTCTATTTGGTAGAACACTTAATATGTCATTAATTTCATGTGATCCATGTATATCAAAATAAAACATTTTACAAATAAACCAAATAGAATAAGAGAAATGTGTGTCCCATAAAAATTAAGGAATTTTAAAAAGGGCTTAAAAACATGATCATTATGTCATTTATAACCCATAGAAAGGGAGTGATGGTTTTATGTATTTAAATTACAAAACCAAATAAACAATTTATTTGTCATAATGAATTCCCTTGGATGTGAAATTATTTTGGGTATTATTATATAGAAAATAAAAGTGTTTCTTGATTAAAAGAGTGAGATTCTAAGATGAAAATTCTACCACATAACGACTATAAACATTGTTATAGAAAACATTAAAAAGAGAAGGAAAAATGGTATCTCATCCCTAAATGAATCATAATATAGTATAGGGACATAATAAAAGAGAAATATGAACTTTTGTTTGGAAATTTTAAAGAAATACCACATAAAAGTGAACTTTAAAGAAAAAGTGAAAATGAGAATTCCCTTACCGTCTTGAATAACATCTAAAACTCTATAATCGGGAAATTTTGTGCTTGAAGACACCTTGAGAAGAATCCATTGGTGGTATAATTAGGTGAAATTCGTTTTGGATGAATTTTTAATGAATAGAAAAGATGAAATTGGTGGGTATTTATAGTAAAATAGAGGGAGTTTTTTTCATTAATATCAACGGATAGCTCATTAGTGGTATTTGAAAAACCATGGGCTTAAAAATTGTATTTTCTCATGGTATTTTACACTTGATACACATCATATCATATTTTCATCCAAAATATTCTACCAAAATATTAACTTACTCATTACATCACTATGACGTAGTTATGATGTGACTATAAATACCGAAAACTCAAAACTATATTTACAGTATTCATTAAAAATTCAAATAATTTAGAAAACTCTCCAAAATTCACCATAACCATTTATCAATGTGTATAATTATAAAATGAACTTAATTTTATAAAAATTAATTTCATTTTAAATAAAATTTGATAAATAAAATACTAAAACATAACTAATAATTTATAAAATATTTATTTATTTATACTATGGTATAATTGTGTCACATTTACATTTTAGATGATAAAAAATATATTTATACAACCTTTGGTGAGGTTACTATTTTATTTGTCAAATTACCCTTCGTAGGGGTAAAATTAATATTCCAAAGGGCTATGATACTATTCAACAACAAAATAAGTTGATCTTATTAGACACTAAATATCTTACTGATTGCAACCGTGTATGTCCGTTTTTCGAAAATCAACATACATAATTAATTATTTAATATTGATTTTAAATTTTTTAACTATTCATAAAAAACACTATTTATCAAATTCTATTCATCTTGAAAAAACTATTAATCCAAAACTATTCATCAAATATACTATACATAAAAAATTGAATCTTTTTAGAAAACTACTAAAAAATCACCCAAGATTAATTTTGAAATTTTGAGTTAAAAAATAATGATTATTTTCCATTTTTTTAATGTATGAGAAATATTTGAAAAGTACATTTTTTACTCCTAAAATCAATTTCTCAAATTTTTCTAAATTCGAGATATATTTTATTATGAAAGTTAAAATTAAAATGTAAGTTGTTAAATCAAAAATATATTAAAAAAAAGGTAATACATTTTAAGTATCATGATCCTTGACACATAACCCCAAAAAACACCCACACACGACATCATGGCAATGTGTGCAATGATTATGGACTCTTGGGGTGGCTCGACTAACATATCCCGAGTGGTAATATCCACTATTATGAACATCTCCCATAGGCGATTTTGTTCAAGTTTAACATGTTCAAACTCTCCTTCTGTTTGGACCAAATCAAAGCCCAGTGACACTTCCTCTTTCCCAAGATCCGACAAATGGACTTCATATGGCCCTATTCTACTGGATGAGGCCATCGACTATTCTTTTTCATTAATTATCCATTACCATTTATATTTATAAACAATAATGGTAATGTAAAAAGATTATTATTTCCAATGGTAATATTAACCAATATTCAAAACATGATGGTCAAATTTCATTTATACATATAAATGTTTACTGATTTTAACATGGTAAATCTTTTAATTTTAGGAAATAAAATATTATTCAAAAGTTAGGGTCGTTACATTATTCCCACTTATGAAATTTCATCCATGAAATTTAAATTCATACCATTAGAAGATAAATGGTGTGGGTAATGTTGATTCATAGACTCCTCCTATTCCCAAATGTCTTATTCATATTTTTAGTTCCTCAACAACACTTTAACAAGGTGTGTAGTATTTTTGTGTAGAAACATGTCTCTGTGATCCATGATCTCTACTAGCTACTCCTCAGATGAGATGTTGTGTTCCACTTGTACCGTGTCTTGATTCGGTACAAGTGAAAGGTCAGGTATGTAATTCCTCAAGAGGGATACTTGGAATACATCTTGAACATGATATTGATTTTGAGGATGTGCAAGCCGATATGACACTACACCTATGAAATCAAGAATTTCATAGGGGCCAATTTACCTAGAGCATAGATTCCCTTTCTTCCCAATCCTCAAGACTCACTTACCTGGAGAAATTCGAAGATATTATCACAAACCTCAAAAATCTAAATCCCTTCACCAATTGATGGAATAGTTCTATTGCAGGCTCTCATTATCCTTAATGTTTTTTTGGATGGAAGGAACATTTTTTGTCATCTCTTGCACAATATCAGACCCCTTAAGATTTCTCTCAACAATATCATCCCAACATGTTGGAGTTCTACTTCACTTCCAATATAACGATTCATTGGGTTCCATTTGAATTCTCAAGTTGAAGATATTTTTGTAAGAGAACTCAACTAGTGGGATATGTTGATCCCATCAAAAACCATTGAGCATATTATTATCATGTCCTCGAGTTTCTAAATTGTCCTTTTAGATTGTCTATTAGTTAGGGGTGACAGGCCTTAATGAAATTAAATTTGGTACACATATCATGTTGAATACTTCTCTATAGTTTTGATGTGAACATTGGATCATGATCATATACGAGAGAAAATCGAACTCCATGCAGCTTTAGCACCTCCTTCACGTAAATTTGGGAATGTTGGTCAAGAGGTAAATCTACCCGAATAGAGATAAATTGTGAATTCTTGGGGAGATGATCCACTATAACTCATATCTCATTGTTTCTATTTGATGTTTTTGGGAGATTAGTGGAAAATTCCATAGTGATATTTACCCAATTCCATACTAGTATAAGTAGTGGTTATAAAATCCATTTTGGAATTTGTCACCCCTCTTTCCCTTGGTGACACACTTTGCACCTTGTAATGTAGTCTGAAATCTCCCTTTTCTTGATATCCCACCAATAATTATTAGGATAGTCCCTATAAATTTTATTGCTTCAATGATGTATATATAATGTATAGCTATGACTATCATCCATCATGTCCTTGTTTATTTTGGATTAGATGGAACACATAGTCTTTTATGAAATTACAGTACATTTTCTTAATCAATTTTGAACTTAAGAAACCTTCAATCCTTCACAGCCCCAAATTTCATTTGTATCAAAGTATATTCTTATTGAGATATCTTGATATTCATTATTAATTATGGTTGAAAAATCATTAGGTATAGGGTTGATGATGTACCTTCCCTTAAAATTCCCATGTCTAGTTTCACTAGGTCTTTGATCAAGGGATATCCTTGGATCCTCATCATTGCTAGAACAACATGGTCATTCCTACATAATGCATTAGAAACTTTTTTTCTCTTCTAGGGAGATAATTAATTGAACAATCATTGTCTATAAGAAGTTCCACCCATCTCCTCAATGTCATTTTCAATTCCTTTTTTGGTATAATATACTTCAAACATTGATGGTCTATGTATACATAACACTTCTCCCCACAAATATACTGCCTCTATATCTTCATATAAAAAAACTGTAGCTACCTCCAGATTGTGTGTAAGACAGTTCTTCTCATGGGGATTGAATTGTTGATATGCATAAGCAATAACCTTTTCATTTTTGATGATTATGCACCCAATCCCATTTAGAGATACATCACTAAAAATAATGAATCCTTCTCTGATTTAGTGTAGAGTAACACAGGTTTAGTAACCAATATTTTATATTTCTCTTGGAAACTTTCCTCACAATAATTTTTCCTGATGAACATGACCCATTTTCTAGTAAACATTGTTAATGGATTATATGGTCTTTATAAGTTTTTCAAAATACTCTTATAATATCCCTCTAATCCATGGAAACTATGAATCTCAATTATTATTGTAGGATGAGGCCACTCCTTCACAATCTTTTTCTTTTCTAGGTCAATTGATATTCCTTCATTAGTTACAATGCGTTATAATAAAGAAACCCTTTTTAACAAAAACTCACATTTGTTAAACATTCTAAATAACCACTACTTCCTCATAATTTTTAGTATAACCCAAAGATAATCCTCAAGCTCCTCATATATTTTAGAAAATATCATAATAACATAAATAAAATCTACCAAAAAATTATCAAGGTAGTCCATAAATACTTTATTCATAAAATACATAAAAATAGAATGTTCATTAGTCAACTTGAAGGGCCTAAAAAAATACTCATAATTCCCATATCTTGATTGGAAGGAAATTTATTTAATATTTTCATTCTTTATCTTCAATTGATGATGACTCCATCAAAGATAAATCCTAGAGATGAATTTATCCCCACAAATATGGTCAAACAATTATTCAATTCTTAGAAGATGATATTTTTTCTTCATTGTGATCCCATTCAGTCCTCTATAATCTCTGCATAACTACATTGATCGATCCTTAATCTTTACAAAGAGAACATTTTTCCCTATGGAGACATACTTTTTTAGATAAACCCCTTCTCAAAAATACCCTATAGTTTCTTCTTTAATTCTTCCAGCTCCACATTTTCCATTCTGTATAGGGTTTTTGAAATCATCTTGGAACCAAGAATGATTTTTTAGAGAACTCTACGTTTCTTTCTAGGGGAGATCTAGGTAAATCCTTAGGAAATACGCCAATTTATTCTTGTATTATGGGGAAATTCATTATCCTTATACTCTTACATCCCTTTTATCCTTCAATGATCAAATCTATAAAAAAGGATATATGATATGTTTCATGACAAATATCTGGTCGGGATCTCTCTCCTTCAAAGATAACAATAGGATTTCCATTTCTGACTACTGATATTTCCTTGCCTCTGCATTTGATACTATAAATATTCATTGAGATCTAGTCCATCCCAAGTATAATGTCCATTTCAAACATGGGAATGACAAATAGATTTGAGATTTGATTGTGCTCACTAAAGTAAATACTAGAATTTTGAAACACTATTGATCCTTGAATAATCCCTCCAGGAAACCTGACTAAAAACTCAACTTTTTGAAGTTCTGGTATTGATTTTATAATATTTGGAAACATTGAGTAAATAAAGAAATTCATAGAACTATAATTAAAAAATCTACTTAGTAGCTTTGAGAGAACCACAAGAGTACCTACCACCACATAATTTGGTGCTTCAAATTCAGCCATTATGATTGTAAAAGCATGAACTTTCTACCTTGTCCTAGGTTGAGGGTGTTTGTGATTCCCCTACACTAGCATCGTATTCATACAGTGATTGGGAAAGCACCCAAGATATCCAAACCTAAAGAATTGGCCTTCAGTTATGGAATGTACCATCTTATCTTAAGCATTGGTGTTGGTAAGTTTAATCTTCACCAAACTATAATAATTTCGAGCAATTTGGCCATATCTTCAACACTTTTAATAAATCCTTCTCATGAGAAGGCAGTACCTTGAATGCTTACTCACACATTTAGTACATGTGGTAAGTTTCACATGCTTTCCACCTCTTCCCTGATCAACGCTCCTCCCCAAGCCTGGCTCCATTAATATCCTATTTTCATTAAATTTTTGAGCCTACTGTATCTCACAGAACTCCAATTCGACTTTCATAGCACTACAAACGATCTCTTAATAACTATCATAGTCTCAATTCATGAGTTTCTTCCGTAGATGAGGTATTAGTCCACTAAATAATCTTTTAACCTTCCCATTAGGATCCATGAAAAATCATGAGGTGTAACGAGAAAGTCTTGTGATGTCCATTTCATAGATTCACATAGATTCATTCTCATTCTAATTCATCTTGATAAATCCATTCTCCATTTTAATTCCCATCAAATGAGGGAAATAATTGTTATAGAAAATCCATCAGAACACTTCCCACTATATAGCTTCAATCTCCCCTCATGGAATTGTGTTTTTAATCAGTTCCCACCATTGATCAGATTCTCCCTCTATGAAGTAAACAACCATAGAGAATTTCTCTTATTCATAACTATGATTTATGGAGAATGACTTTTCTATATGGATTATTCATTATTCCTCAATGAATGGTTTGGTAGATCCATTAAACATTGGGGGTCTTTGATTCATAAAAAACTCAACTGAATATTGTTCCCTTCATGGTAAAATTAGTATCTCAATATGATTCAAGTTATTTCCCATAACATGACTCATTTGATTCACCATTCTCATGAATTCTTCCTTTCTGGCTTCCATCATAGGGGTGTTATAACAAGGTCCATTTTGGTCACCATTTTCTTGGTTCCTCCGATTTCCACCCATTTTTTAAAAGAAGAAAACCTTAGTGAGAAACGATTTCATTTAATAATATTATATCTCGAAATTATTTTATGTTTTCAATAATCATTCATAAACATGTTAATCATTGTCAATAATTATATTTTCTATAAATTTTTCATAATATTTATAAAAAAATCATTTGATTAACCAAACATATCCCCCCAAAGTGTCAAACCAAGAGTGAAGCGAGGCTAATTTTCAGGCACCAGCTCTAATTCGAGTCAAGATCAAAGCGATGTTTTCAGGTTTTTCCCCTAGATACATCTGTTCAAGATCCACATCCAATTGTTCATATCCAAACATGGATTAATTTTTTTGGAATTCACATACTTAATATTTAACAAAAATAAAAGAATGATTTTATGTATTTAAACTTTCTTATATGGTTATTCATAATTTTTTCCTCTACTAATTTCAATAAATAACTAAACTATTCCTCGATACCAACTATGGACTCCTAACTTTTTATTAACTTGTAATGATTCATCATAGGTTCAACCTAAGTTCAATGACTGCATCTCATAACCTAGGGAGACAAATCAAAGGAAAGGGTGACCATAAGATCTAGTAACGGAAAACATGTAAAATAATTTTATGTGAACTTAAGAAATATCAATAAGAACATGAAGAATGTCGTAATAGAATGATAAAGAGGTATATCATAATAATAATATCATGAATCATAAATCAAAAATTTGGCTATAATATTTAATTTAAACATTCATAAGAATATCACCATGGTCCATCCCAAAGGTGTCAAATAATTTCCAAGGTTACCCACCATGACATTGTTAAACCTGTCATCTCTAGATTTTAATTTCCATTCCCAAATAATTGTAGCACTATCACGGTTCACCCTTCATGTGTCATTATATTCCTGTGATCCACTTATATCATAATCAAACATTTGATAAATTACCCAAAGGGATTTAATGAAAAGGGTTTCCTATCAAAATAATTGCGTTTTATAAGGTTCATAAAAACATGATCATTATGTTATTTATGACTCATGGAAATGGATTTAGGGTTTTATGTATGTAATTTGTAGAATAAAATAAATCATTTTTATGAAATGATGAATACCCCAAGAAATTAATGTGTTTTTGGTATTGTTTTCAAATCTTTCTCCTGCGTGCGCATCAGTTTGTGGAGGAGGATGTGATGATTATTGCCCCACATTCCCTCTTTCCAAAGGTTGGTGGCATCGATCGTTGATTCAGGGAATTTTTCTTCCTGATCGAAATGGGATTATGGGATGTTGGATCCTCCTTCCATGGATTCCTTATCATGGATCTTTGCCAAGTTTGGGTCTCCCTTAAAGACTAAGACAATGTTCTTGAAATTCTTCCTAGTTACATATCTTCATAGATACTAGTTAAATCCACTTATTATTTCAAGACATTCCAAGGGATCTAGTCACGGAAGCAACCTTAGATCAGCGGAGTAGTCATGTTGGACATAATTGGCATGTCTTGACGATAGAACATTGGTGTGTCTGTGTTTCATTCCCTTATGATATGGATTCTCGAAGGAACAAAAGTGTGAGACACCCCAGGTCGAGTGCAGGGAATTATATGCCATAGGAATGTCTTTTTGTTTTCCTCAACTTCCCATGTTTAGAATGGGGTATACCACAAGTTTAACATCTAGATGATATGGATTGGAGTGATCAAAACACTAATAGAAGTGGATCAGATTGTTGTATCCCAAAGAGGGAGCACGTGAGGGGGTCTTATTGGATGAGTGGATTGAGATGTTAAATAAAGAAGAATCTGAAGATGCTTGGGTCCCTATAATGGGGACACCAAGATTCACAATTATCAGGGGTTGAACCCTAGGAAGGTTTCTTATGTAGCATATCCTGGGACTCTGGTATCGAATCCACGTATATTGGGGGAACGATGAGTTGGGGTGCGCAAAAGGACAACGACCAGGGGGCGTGTTGGGGTTTATGCATGGTTTGCGGCCCAAGTGTTGTTGGTAGATGTGAAGGGGTATATGAAATGATTTCAATGGGATGTGGCATATTAGGTAAGAATCATGATAAATATGGATGGTTGAGTAAATTGGAGGGAGTGATGAGATGGAACCATCATGAAAGTGAAGCTAGAATTGGGATTGAACCTTAGAAAGGCTTCCTACATATCCACATGTAAGGGAATCAAAGTAAAAATAGTCTGGTTGGATGATAGGACACCTAAGGAGGTGGACAGTGGGAATGGACACGTAGATATGACCTGGAGGAAAGAGAACCGTTGGGTTGGGGAATGACCTTCCCAATACACAAAGGATCAAGGGAGAGACCAGAATGAGAAATGTCTGATGGGCTTGAACCTCATGTAGGCTTCCTACGTATCCCTATGGTCAGGAATCAAAGTCCACATAGTACATTCATGAAGGGGAAAGGAATTAGGGTATGGACATATGAAAATGACCAAAAGATAAAATGGGGCTTACGCGTGGTTAGTATCCTGAGTATGTCTGATTCCACCGGGATAAACCAGATATGTGGGTCCCAACTGAGGGTACCACGACAGAATATCATTGACTGCAAACTACAATGTCATACAACTGGTTTGGGTGTAATGTCTTACTGCTATATAGGGATCAAAACGTTTTTTTTGCGGGATGGGTTTCATAAGGGCATAGTGCTAGATGGGGATCGCAACAGCTTACCCCTGAATGGGATTCGTAATAGCTTACCATTGTATGGGGATCACAATAGCTTATCACTGGATGGGGTCCCCAATGCATTACCGTTGGATGGGGATCACAATGGCTTACCAATGTATGGGTATCAAAATAGCTTACCACTACATGGGGTTTACAAAGGTTTGTCGCTGGATGGGGTTCAAAATGGCTTGTCATTAGATGGGGAACACAAAGGATTAATGCTGGATGGGGTTCAAAATGGTGTAACTCTAGTTGGGGATCATAACAGATTACTACTAGATGGGGTTCATAATGGCATACTGCCAGATTGGGGTTCAAAACGTCTTACCATTGGATGGGGATCACAACGGCTTACCACTGGATGGGGTTCACGAATGATTACCACCAGATGGGGTTCACAATAGCTTACCATCGTATGGGGTTGAACCTCAAGGAGGCTTCCTACGAACCCAATCTAGGAGACATGGATCAAATCCCATGAACTTTGAACGTGATAGAGTTTCACATCATGATGGATGAAAAGGATATGTAGAGTTTAATTTCGTGTAGGATGGGTTGAACCGAAGTGAAGTAGTTGTAAACATTGGATGATGGGCTTGAAATTAAGGGGCCTTCATTCGTACCTCAATCAGAGAGGGGAAATGATCAATGTAAATGTAGATCAGATGGTTAAATTCAGTTTAACGTCATGTGGTATGAGAGTAAACTGACGTGAAGGGGTTGGAACCAATGGAGGTGTTGGGATTGAACCTCGGGGAGGCATCTTACGTACCTTGGTCAGATAGGGGCAAGGATCAAATTCCGTGTTGTTCAAAATGGTTAATGTAGTTTAATGTCATGCGGGATGAGAGAGAACTAATGTGAAGGGGTTAGAACCAATGGAGGTGTTGGTCTGGAGCCTCAGGGAGGATTCCTAGACACCTTTATCAAATAGGGTCAAGCATCAATGTCCGCATAGTTTTGAATGGGGGGTTGGGACATAAACTCTAGGGCATCTTGGTGGGGACTCCATGGTCAATTCTTACAATAAGCTCACCTAATTCATTATCGGTGTCAAAAATAAGAGGTAGTAAAGACATAACGGTCACGTCGTGGATGTTTCTTACACGGGAAGTGAAGTGGGGCTTATGCATGGTCAGCGGCCCAAAGAGGAAACATGGGGTTATGTGTGGTTAGCTACCCAATGAGATGGATATTGGGACATAGTCTAGGATGGAGGTATAATGGACACAAATACTAGAGAGAGAGAAATTGAGTAAGGAATGTCCCTCTTCCCATATCTTCTCTAGTCATTGGCACTGAAGAAGAGTGGAGGAGCAAGAATATTGTCTCTTGGGAGAAAGCATAGGGTCTTACATCAATATGGTTACCCTTCCCCCCAGATAGATGCTATTCCAGAAAAGAGGATATCATTTCACATATGTAAGATCTCACTCTCATGGATCTAATCGGGCGTGGAGAATGTTTGAGACAGGGAACCCCATGTATATTTCATGAGGCGAGGCTGTATTTTAACATCATGCACTGAGGATGATGGTGCATGGAATTTTAACATCCTGCAGTTCAGAAAAGGTGGGTTCATTCTGCACCCCTCTGACTATCATAACCTTCACACATCAACCATTAGTGAAGGGAAGGCATTGGCAATGAAATGGTGTTGGGGTGTTGTGGAGTTATCAATTTAGGGGATCACATTAGTGTGGCTATGAAAAGAAGCAATATATGTTAGCGTATCTTTGTGAAGAAGCATGTGGCTGAGAAATTAAATGTGTAGCACCACCCAAGGTACCTTGAATTTACTTCATACAAACCTGGAAGGTTGTATGAGATAGGGGTTTGTAACGCTAATACATTAAAAGGAAAGGGGTCTTGGGAAGATCTGTGGCCACGTAGAGTGGAGAAGCTTCACGAAGAGGTGTGATTCTCTATTTAGAGTGTCCTAGACTAGTTGTAGTGTATGGAAGTATATGAAGGGTGATTCATGAAGCAGAATGGATTTCATGAAGTAGGACTTCATGAAGCAAGGATGCCTTTAAAATAATAGGACTATGAAGAAATGTTCTTTGCGAAGCCCAGTGATCCTGCCTTAGAATACGGTTCAAATGTGTATGGAGGTTACTTCATGAATCATGAGTCCTTTGTAAATACCCGAGTCCCTTTAGGGATCTTCCTCTTTCATAATGGCACGCGGGCTCCTCGAAAAGAATCCCTACTTGAAGAGGGGTCGTATATGAGCTAAGGGAATGGTGCTTCACCAAGATCATGTACCATTAAGAGCTCATTATTCTCTATGATTCAATGAACAAAAGGTGCTCTGTGATTTGGGAACTGTGAAGGAGAAAGGTCTAGGTATCCGTATTTTGGGTCTGAGGGGAGCCGCAAACTTATAGCCAAGGGGAGGCATGGAGCAGAGGCTTCTCAATGAGAATACATGTGCCAATCTATTATCAGTCGCGTATTGCGTCAATTTCATTATAACCATGGAGTATACCATCATCCCCTCCACAACATAGAGCTCTCATAGTCTCACATCACATTGCTTGTGGAGGCTTCTTTCAAGTGTGAAATGCTTGCAAAGGTCAATTAATATCCCTGTACAACACTAGGCTTCCAGTCAATTACATCGTAACCACATAGCCTCCCACCTCTTTTCTCCCCACAGAGCATTGAGGTAGATGGACTTTACGCTGGCCTCGTTTCTACAGGTCTCCTTGAATAGTCTTTGTGAGGTATTCCATTTGGGATTGGTTTCCCCTTTTCCTCCTTTTCCTCTAAAATATTTTGGCATTAAAAAAATTCCCCCCTCAGAAATGGAGGTGATGAGAAAAAGAGGGTCTATGTCTGTGGATCCATCGTCAAAAAATTTAGGCCATTTTTAATGAAAGACCACGAATAAAGGTCACGATGCGAAGTGGCAACAAGCAGGTTGAGAGGGCCGTGAAGATCATCAGGGCTAGATGTGATGTGAAGCAAAGGGTGTTGCCTCCAATAAATATGGGAGGCTGACCTCTCTTTTTCCCTTCCTCATCATCACATTCTCATGCCTAATATCTCGATTCAAAAATATTTTCACGCTCTGCAATTGATCTTTTTGAATCGATCATTTCTGTTCCACACCGCATAGTGAGTCTTCATAATCAGCGAGTGTGTGCTCCATGTCTTGTGTCTATGAGGTCTACGGGAAGGCTCTGTGATATGTCTATGTGATCGAGCTTCACAATCGATGTAACACCCGAGACTTTTATGTTATATAAATCATCAAAGGAATCTTTTTCTACACAACACTTGCTTGGCTTGCTTTACACGCAGTCGCGACCTTCCTCGATAGCTTGCGTCGTACGCAATACCGAGTTTCACTAAACAACAATATGCTATTAAAACTAGCCGTTATGAATAGTAATAACCACTTTTTGAAATTTTATAAATTTTATTTTTCAAAATGGACTTCATTTTTGGACTCAGAATATCGAAATTAGCCTAGGGTGAAATTTTGGTATTTTTCTGAAAACTTTCAATTTTTGATTAATAGTGAAACCACTAAGTGGTAGGTTAAAAAACTGAATTTTGCATAAAACTTAATTTTACCGCTTCTGTGAATGGAATTTCGAAAATCCGAGAGACACAGTTAATATCAAGGACTAAAATGTGGTTCAATGAGATAAAAATAATTTTTTGGTGAATAGTAACTTTTTACTATTTTTACCGCGGTTAATAGTAAATAGGGTAACTAAGGGTAAATATGATATTAATATTACCCTAAAACATGTCCTAATTCTATTGGACAAGTGTAATTCGACCAAAAACAAACTTAGGAATAAAATATGACCATTTAGGCCCACTTGGATTAGATTAGGACATTTATTATTAATTTATTTAAAGAAGGGTTAAAATAGTTAAAATCAAAGTTTAATAAGTAAACCATTTTTAATATGGGGTTATACATAAGATAAATTAGATTGTAAATATTCATTAGAAAGCTAAACAGATTTCCTACATGATGGTATTTTATTTGTAATTTTTAGACATCAAATAATATAATTTATTTATGACACAAAGATGATGTAGTAATTATCTTATTAATGAAATATTGACATAATTGATAATATAAATACCAAAATAAATGTAATTTAAGACTTTTTATGAATTCCACTAATTTTATAGGTTACTATGATATATTAGTGTTGATTTAATCAACTTGGTTCGAACATATAAATCTATTATGACTTTCACAAAAATCATATATCAAATAGTGTCAAAATTGACACAAAATAGTTTTTAAATCAAATATTATATTATTAATTGTTATTTTATTCCTAAAAATCTAAGGTTCGGCCAAATGACTTAGATAAGGATATATATATTAATAATAAACAATTTGGGGTTCGTTTGGCATGTTATAGTAAGTGTATTAACCATATAGTGAAAGAAAACAAAAAGACATGGTAAAAGTTAAATTATTTAACTTAGAGTTAAATCTAATTGATAAGGTTAAAATAATACCCTAAACTTGTCTAAATCCTATTGGTTGATAGGATTTCGACCCTTCCCCACTTTATCTTCGAAATAAGACCCTTTGGAACCATTATAAACCGATTTTGACTTTAATATAAAATAATATTTTGAGATATTCCTAAGGTGCCCCTCTCCTCCCTTATAAAAGGGCACCTCCTCCCCCTCCTCCTCACACCAAATTGAGCACTCAAGCTCAGCCAACCCCTGCCATTTTCTCCTCTCAACTTCCATAGAATAATCCTAGAGGTCCTGGTCTTCTTCAAAGACCAATCTTAGTTCCCTAAGTGGAGGATTCAAAGAAGCGTTCCAAAGAAGAGGTAATATCCATTACCGATCTTTTCAATTTCTTTCTTCTTCAACATCTTCTTCTTTAGTTGTTTCATGATAAAGTAATAACATCATTATTAGTTACATACTGATATGTTATTATAAATATGAAACAACCCTAATTCACCTTCTATCCATCCTATAGAAAAATGAAATCACCGCGCGTGCGTACGTACAGAATACCGTCTCCACGCCGTGGTGTAATCTATTTTTCCACCATCACATTACAAGGATGGGTATAATGGTGTAATGAGTAACTATTTATGATTATTATAAAGTAATATTTATACTTAAATAATATACATACACTCCAATACAATTCCATTATCATAGGAACGATATCATCACTCGTGCGTACGTACGGAATACCGTCTCCACGATGTGATGCGACTCGTTCTACATGATCATCATTACATAGTAATTATATAAATGAATTGGATGAATAAATATGATATATGTTACACTAATACCATTCTGGATATAAGGTATCTATAACCTTAAAAGAAGAATAAGAATGTATTCGGCAAAACACGCATAAGAACAAAAGGCAATAAAGACCCGAGTAACAAGTAACAATGAAATATTACTAACAAGAAGCTAAGAATATGACCATATATGATATCATATCAATATGTATGATTATTGAATAAGTCAATAACATTATTTAAACCATTATACAGGAGCTTCGGACACGTACAAAGCAAATCGGACCTAAGGTAAGGGAAATATCACAATCTCATTTTTATCCGAGATTGTTTATACTTTGGTATTTACTGGGGCGTATTTTATCATCCACATCCATGTTTCCTCAATATGTAATATTATTTCCATTCACCTACAATTGTTTAAATCCTATTTTACCCTTCGGTGTGTTTCTAGTAAAAGATATGAAAGGAATCTTTTATTGTTTTTCGTACGAGGTACTTTTTTTGACTTTTCCGACAAAAGTACAGGAAGAATGTTTTTTTAACTTATACGGCATGAATGGATTTTTAAAACATTATTTCCAAGAAACTTCATTTACAAGTTTTCAAGTTTATTTTTAATCAACTTCTTTTATTTTAAAGTCGTATGACATGTTATGAAAGGAAAAATGTTTTTGAATTAGAAAGGATATTTTCCTCAAGAATGGAGTTCAAGTATTTTATCAAAATTATTTTCCATCTTAGATAATAAAAGGGTTCTGTTTTTATCCCTATTATTACATGGATTTTATTATGTTGTGATGGAAATATTTTTATGAATTCCTTTATATTATATGAATTGTTTTATGATGTCATGTTGTTTAAGAATCCCATTTTTATTACATGGGTTACGCTATGATGTATGGTTTATGATTATGTGGCACACATAAGAAAGGATTCATTATAGGATGGGTGGGACCTATATCTCCCTCCAATGCATTGGGTAAAGATTTTATATCTCATGAGATAGACAGGGCTGGAACGGTAGGTTATACCGGTTCAGTGAAACAGGACTGAAACGAGGGTTACTCGATTCAGAAAGGGACTTTGTCCACTAAGATAGTCTTGGCAATGAGTCTTGACTAACAAGAAATGATTTTCCATGATTATGTGTGCATGCCACAAAGTTTCCAGTCTTATGTTATGATTATGGGGATCTCATTTTCACTTCTATGATTTATTCCATGATAAGATATTATGACATCTTTTGCAGGTTTTGATTTTCAAAAAGATATGATATGATTTTTATTTCCTTTATTTGCCCTTGCTGAGCATTTGAGCTCACCCTTTTATGTTTTCTTTTCCCCAGGTCAGGAAGATGGATATTAAGTAGAATATGCTAAAAGGGACCCTAGATATGATGAAATTAATGGGAGACACTGTAGAAGATTTATGAACCAGTTGTTTATGTTTCCCAGTTTCTAAAGACACTATACCTATACGGTCCTTTGTGGTTTTGTCATATGTTGTAATAAGTGTACTTCAATTTTGAAGTATTAACAATGTATGTAAAGTATGGGTCGTTATAGTTGGTATCAGAGGAAAGGTATAGTCAACCTTTGGAAACTAGGATGTGAAAGCCTTAGTAAGAACCCTAAGGATAAGTCTAAGCATAGAACACAATCTTAGTGTTTTAGAAATGGCCTTGAATAACCTAGGATAAGACCTTAAGCATGAAAATTTTATTCTTGAATTATGTGGTTTCCTATTATAATTAGTGTTTCTCACACTATTCTTCTTGGTTTTAGTCAATGGCTGGAACCCGAAGGAACCGTGTTAATGCGGAATGCGATGGGCAATGCAATGATTGTCCCCCTGAGCAACCAAACGATGTGGGAGATGGAATGCAAAATCTTGTAGCCATGCTCACACAACTTTCTCAAGCTATGAATCATGCAGGATTTCCAAACGAGCAAAGGAGGGAGCAACATTCTGTTGAATCCTTCATGAGGCAGCGTCCACCTTCTTTCAGCGGGTCTACTGATCCATTAGTTGCTGAACAATGGATTAGTACTACTGAAAAGATATTTTCAGTTCTTCAATGTTCTGAACATGATAAAGTCATCCTAGCAGTGTATCGTTTGGAAGGAGATGCTGATCAATGGTGGAATCTTGTTAAGAATACGAGGCAAAGGGATGAAATTGAGTCTATGGAATGGGATGAGTTCAAGAACTTATTTTTCAATAAGTACTTCCCTCGTATTCTCCGAACAAAGATGGAGAAAGAGTTTCTTGAAATGAAGCAAAGGGATGATGAATCTGTTGGTACCTATGAAGCAAATTTTACAAGACTTGCAAGGTACGCTTCTAGTATTATTATCCAACCTGAGAGTAAGATCGATCGATTCTTTAGTGGCTTAAAACCAAGTCTTCTAAGGGCGTTAGCCATAAGAGACTTCAATAGCTACGAGGAAATCGTTCGATGTGCTCTCAAAGTCGAGATGGAGATTGGAGTAACCCATCAGTCACATGGGTTTGATAAGAAGAGGAAGATGGAATTCAAAGAAAAATCTAAAGAGCACACGGAAAAGAAGATGAGCTTTTCCTTATGCTCAAAGTGTGGAAATAAACATGGAGGGAGTTGTCTTAAAGGGACAAGTAAATGTTTTAAATGTGGAAAGGAAGGTCATCGGGCATTTGAATGCCGTGATAATGGGAAGAAGATGTCTAATGATGCAAACAAAGGAAGGGATACACAAAATGAACCTACTACACTTCAATGTTTCAAGTGCAAGTAGATGGGGCATTATGCCAATCAATGCCCAAATCTAAGGGTTGATGATGATGGTAGACGTCAACAAAATCTTAAGGCTAAAGACAAAGGAAAGTCACATGCAATTTCTATCAGTGATGTGGAGTACGATAACGAAGTGGTGAAAGGTACACTTACCATCCACTCTAAAGTAGCAAATGTTTTATTTGATTCTGGATCCACCCACTCTTTTATTTCTAAAGAATTTTCTAAGGGTATCACCGTATTACCTCAACAATTAGATGTTGAGTTAGCTGTGACAACACCTAATGGCACAACAGTCGCATCAGAAGTTTATAATTCTTCTCCGATCGAAGTTTGTGGGAAAGTGCTTCCTGCAAATCTTGTGATCCTTCCTTTAGTGGAATTTGATGTGATTCTTGGCATGGATTGGCTTTCTCTACATGGAGCTCATATCAATTGCCAAAGAAGGGAAGTCACATTTCATATTCCAGATCAATCTACGATCGTATATCAATGCAAGGATGAACATAACCTTCCAGTGGAAATTTCTTCCATCTTATGGGTTTTGATTCCACTAAATGAAGGTTATTTATCTCAAATGGTTGGTGAGAAACTCACGATTAAGAATATGCCCATTGTACGGGAGTTTGATGATGTCTTTCCGGAGGAATTGTCGGGTCTTCCACCAAATCGTGAAGTTGAGTTTTCAATAGAACTCGTACCGGGTGCTTTGCCTATTTCAAAGACACCTTATAGAATGGCCCCAATTGAGTTGCATGAATTGAAGAAGCAACTCCAAGAGAATCTTGATAAGGGATTCATACGCCCTAGTGCGTCACCTTGGGGAGCACCTGTTCTATTTGTTAAGAAGAAAGATGGATCAATGAGACTCTGCATTGATTATCGAGAACTTAACAAGATCACTATCAAGAACAAATATCCTCTCCCACGCATTGATGACTTATTTGACCAACTACGCGGAGCTCAATACTTTTCCAAGATTGATCTTCGTTCAGGGTATCATCAATTAAGGGTGAAAAGGGAGGATATACCAAAGACGGATTTCCGTACAAGGTATGGACACTATGAATTTGTAGTGATGCCATTTGGTCTTACTAATGCCCCTGCTATCTTCATGGATCTAATGAATAGAGTCTTTAGAAACTATCTTGATCAATTTGTGGTAGTCTTTATAGACGATATTCTTGTCTATTCAAAGAGCAAGGAAGAGCATGAAGATCACTTGAGAATTATATTGAAGACCCTGAGAAAGGAGAAGCTTTATGCCAAATTTACCAAGTGTGAATTTTGGCTTCAAAAAGTTGCATTTTTGGGTCACATAATCTCAAAAGAGGGGATATCTGTGGATCCAGCAAAAACAGAGGTTATCGAAAGATGGTCGAGACCAACAACGGTAACTAAGATTCGAAGTTTTCTTGGTTTGGCTGGATATTATCGACGTTTTGTAAAAGATTTTTCACGATTATCTAATCCACTCACCAAGTTGACTCGGAAAGGAGTTAAGTTTGTCTGGACAGAGGAATGTGAAGAGAATTTCAAGGAGTTGAAAAGAAGGTTATCCAGTGCACCTGTGCTCACACTGCCTTGTAGTGGAGAAAGGTTTGTGATCTACAGTGATGCATCCAAGAAGGGATTGGGGTGTGTTCTTATGCAAAATGATATGGTGATAGCTTATGCCTCACGACAGTTGAAAATCCATGAGCAAAATTACCCAACACATGATTTGGAGTTGGCTGCAGTAATCTTTGCATTAAAGATTTGGAGGCATTACCTTTATGGTGAAAGGTGTGATATTTATACTGATCATAAAAGTTTAAAGTATATTTTCACACAAAAGGAGCTGAATATGCGTCAAAGAAGATGGTTGGAGCTGATTAAGGATTATGACTGCTCAATCCATTACCACCTTGGGAAATCAAACAAGGTGGCAGATGCATTAAGTCGACAAGACCATGCTAGTTTATCCATGATGAGGATCACAAAAGATCCAATATTTATGGATTTAAAAAGGATGGATCTTGGAATTATAATGGAAGGGGAAAAATCTTATCTTTCTCAAATGAATGTTCAACCATCTATACATGTGAAGATTAAAGAGGCACAGAAAGAAGATGTCGAGTTACAAAAGAAGGTGAGAAATGTTCCTGAATTCAACCTTGATTGTGATGGGATAATAAAGTTCAGGAATCGGGTTTGTGTTCCTTCCATCCCCGAATTAAAGAAGGAGCTGCTGGATGAGGCTCATAGTTCTTCATTCTCTATTCATCCTGGAAGCACGAAGATGTATAGGGAACTGAAAGAGTACTTCTGGTGGGATGGCATGAAAAGAGATGTTGCTGAATATGTCTCTCGATGCTTGGTTTGTCAACAAGTTAAAGCTGAGAGACAGAAGTCTAAGGGGATGTTACAACCATTACCCATACCCGAATGGAAATGGGAAAACATCACTATGGACTTTGTCACAGGACTTCCTAAAACATCCAAAGGCAATAATGCTATCTGGGTCATAGTTGATCGTCTTACAAAGTCTGCACACTTCATTCCTATTAGAGAGGATTTCTCTCTAGATCAGCTTGCCAGGATATATGTAAAGGAAGTGGTAAGATTGCATGGAGTACCACTTTCTATTATATCTGATCGGGATCCGAGATTTACCTCGAAGTTCTGGCAAAGTCTTCAGCATACTCTGGATACAGAGTTGAGTTTCAGCACTGCTTATCATCCCCAGACAGACGGTCAGTCTGAGAGAACAATTCAAACCCTAGAAGATATGTTGAGAGCTTGCTCTATGGATTTCAAAGGAGGTTGGGATCAACACCTACCTTTGGTGGAATTTTCTTATAATAATAGCTTTCACTCCAGTATTCAGATGGCTCCTTATGAAGCTCTCTATGGAAAGAAATGCAGGACTCCAACTTGCTGGGATGAAGTTGGGGAAAGAAAGCTATTAGGACCTGATCTCGTTGATGAAATGGCAGAAAAGGTCAGATCTATTCAACAACACATAAGAGCAGCTCAGAGTCGACAGAAAAGTTATGCCGACAACCGAAGAAAAGATCTAGAGTATGAAGTGGGTGATAAAGTGTTCTTACGAATATCTCCCTGGAAGAGGGTTATGAGATTTGGAAAGAAGGGGAAGTTGAGCCCTAGATATATCGGTCCTTTCGAAATACTGGATCGTGTTGGGAAGGTAGCTTACCGGTTGGCGCTTCCACCGAATCTCTCTCAAGTTCACGATGTGTTCCATGTATCTCTCCTGAGAAAGTACATACCAGATCCTTCACATGTACTCAGCTCAGAAGTTGTACCGCTGGAGCAAGATCTTTCTTATGAAGAACATCTGATAGAGATTCTGGATCGTAGCGAAAAATTCCTATGAAACAAGACCACTCGATTGGTGAAAGTTTTATGGAGGAACCACCAACTTGAAGAAGCTACATGGGAGCTTGAGGATATGATGAGGGAGAAGTATCCTCATCTATTTGTTACAAAGTGACGAATTTCGAGGGCGAAATTCTTTTTAAGGGGGGTAGAATGTAACACCCGAGACCTTTATGTTATATAAATCATCAAAGGAATCTTTTTCTACACAACACTTGCTTGGCTTGCTTTACACACAGTCGCGACCTTCCTCGATAGCTTGCGTCGTACGCAATACCGAGTTTCACTAAACAACAATATGCTATTAAAACTAGCCGTTATGAATAGTAATAACCAATTTTTGAAATTTTATAAATTTTATTTTTCAAAATGGACTTCATTTTTGGACTCAGAATATCGAAATTAGCCTAGGGTGAAATTTTGGTATTTTTCTGAAAACTTTCAATTTTTGATGAATAGTGAAACCACTAAGTGGTAGGTTAAAAAACTGAATTTTGCATAAAACTTAATTTTACCGCTTCTGTGAATGGAATTTCGAAAATCCGAGAGACACAGTTAATATCAAGGACTAAAATGTGGTTCAATGAGATAAAAATAATTTTTTGGTGAATAGTAACTTTTTACTATTTTTACCGCGGTTAATAGTAAATAGGGTAACTAAGGGTAAATATGATATTTATATTACCCTAACACATGTCCTAATTCTATTGGACAAGTGTAATTCGACCAAAAACAAACTTAGGAATAAAATATGACCATTTAGGCCCACTTGGATTAGATTAGGACATTTATTATTAATTTATTTAAAGAAGGGTTAAAATAGTTAAAATCAAAGTTTAATAAGTAAATTATTTTTAATATGGGGTTATACATAAGATTAATTCGATTATAAATATTCATTAGAAAGCTAAGAAGATTTCCTACATGATGGTATTTTATTTGTAATTTTTAGACATCAAATAATATAATTTATTTATGACACAAAGATGATGCAGTAATTATCTTATTAATGAAATATTGACATAATTGATAATATAAATACCAAAATAAATGTAATTTAAGACTTTTTATGAATTCCACTAATTTTCTAGGTTACTATTATATATTAGTGTTGATTTAAGCAACTTGGTTCGAACATATAATTCTGTTATGACTTTCACAAAAATCATATATCAAATAGTGTCAAAATTGACACAAAATAGTTTTTAAATCAAATATTATATTATTAATTGTTATTTTATTCCTAAAAATCTAAGATTCGGCCAAATGACTTAGATAAGGATATATATATTAATAATAAACAATTTGGGGTTCGTTTGGCATGTTATAGTAAGTGTATTAACCATATAGTGAAAGAAAACAAAAAGACATGGTAAAAGTTAAATTATTTAACTTAGAGTTAAATCTAATTGATAAGGTTAAAATAATACCCTAAACTTGTCTAAATCCTCTTGGTTGATAGTATTTCGACCCTTCCCCACTTTATCTTCGAAATAAGACCCTTTGGAACCATTATAAACCGATTTTGACTTTAATATAAAATAATATTTTGAGATATTCCTAAGGTGCCCCTCTCCTCCCTTATAAAAGGGCACCTCCTCCCCCTCCTCCTTACACCAAATTGAGCACTCAAGCTCGGCCAACCCCTGCCATTTTCTCCTCTCCACTTCCCTAGAATAATCCTATAGGTCCTGGTCTTCTTCAAAGACCAATCTTAGTTCCCTAAGTGGAGGATTCAAAGAAGCGTTCCAAAGAAGAGGTAATATCCATTACCGATCTTTTCAATTTCTTTCTTCTTCAACTTCTTCTTCTTTAGTTGTTTCATGATAAAGTAATAACATCCGTATTACTTACATACTGATATGTTATTATAAATATGAAACAACCATAATTCACCTTCTATCCATCCTACGGAAAAATGAAATCACCGCGCGTGCGTACGTACGGAATACCGTCTCCACGCCGTGGGGTAATCTATTTTTCCACCATCACTTTACAAGGATGGGTATAATGGTGTAATGAGTAACTGTTTATGATTATTATAAAGTAATATTGATACTGAAATAATATACATACACTCCAATACAATTCCATGATCATAGGAACGATATCATCACTCGTGCGTACGTACGGAATACCGTCTCCACGATGTGATGTGACTCGTTCTACATGATTATCATTACATAGTAATTATATAAATGAATTGAATGAATAAATATGATATATGTTACACTAATACCATTCTGGATATAAGGTATCTATAACCTTAAAAGAAGAATAAGAATGTATTCGGCAAAACACGCATAAGAACAAAAGGCAATAAAGACCCGAGTAACAAGTAACAATGAAATATTACTAACAAGAAGCTAAGAATATGACCATTTATGATATCATATCAATATGTATGATTATGGAATAAGTCAATAACATTATTTAAACCATTATACAGGAGCTTCGGACACGTACAAAGCAAATCAGACCTAAGGTAAGGGAAATATCACAATCTCATTTTTATCCGAGATTGTTTATACTTTGGTATTTACTGGGGTGTATTTTATCATCCACATCCATGTTTCCTCAATATGTAATATTATTTCCATTCACCTACAATTGTTTAAATCCTATTTTACCCTTCGGTGTGTTTCTAGTAAAAGATATGAAAGGAATCTTTTATTGTTTTTCGTACGAGGTACTTTTTTTGACTTTTCCGACAAAAGTACGGGAATAATGTTTTTTTATCTTATACGGCATGAATGGATTTTTAAAACATTATTTCCAAGAAACTTCATTTACAAGTTTTCAAGTTTATTTTTAATCAACTTCTTTTATTTTAAAGTCGTATGACATGTTATCAAAGGAAAAATGTTTTTGAAGTAGAAAGGATATTTTCCTCAAGAATGGAGTTCAAGTATTTTATCAAAATTATTTTCCATCTAAGATAATAAAAGGGTTCTGTTTTTATCCCTATTATTACATGGATTTGATTATGTTGTGATGGAAATATTTTTATGAATTCCTTTATCTTATATGAATTGTTTTATGATGTCATGTTGTTTAAGAATCCCATTTTTATTACATGGGTTACGCTATGATGTATGGTTTATGATTATGTGGCACACATAAGAAAGGATTCATTATAAGATGGGTGGGACCTATATCTCCCTCCAATGCATTGGGTAAAGATTTTATATCTCATGAGATAGACAGGGCTGGAATGGTAGGTTATACCGGTTCAGTGAAACAGGACTGAAACGAGGGTTACTCGATTCAGAAAGGGACTTTGTCCACTAATATAGTCTTGGAAATGAGTCTTGACTAACAAGAAATGATTTTCCATGATTATGTGTGCATGCCACAAAGTTTCCAGTCTTATGTTATGATTATGGGGATCTCATTTTCACTTCTATGATTTATTCCATGATAAGATATTATGATCTCTTTTGCAGGTTTTGATTTTCAAAAAGATATGATATGATTTTTATTTCCTTTATTTGCCCTTGTTGAGCATTTGAGCTCACCCTTTTATGTTTTCTTTTCCCCAGGTCAGGAAGATGGATATTAAGTAGAATATGCTAAAAGGGACCCTAGATATGATGAAATAAATGGGAGACACTGTAGAAGATTTATGAACCAGTTGTTTATGTTTCCCAGTTTCTAAAGACAATATACCTATACGGTCCTTTGTGGTTTTGTCATATGTTGTAATAAGTGTACTTCAATTTTGAAGTATTAACATTGTATGTAAAGTATGGGTCATTATAATCGAGCCCAGGGAACGATCTCTACAACCTAGATCAAAAAATCTATAAAACTATAAGACTTATTGAACCATGAAAGAGCTTCCAGGGGGTCCTTACAGATGCTTCTTGAAGGGAAGAAATATAGAATAACCTGGGAATTTGAGAGTATGGGTGGATCAATTCTGACCATGAGTCCCGGGAGGAGCTGTTGTTGGGGTGTCAGAAGAACCACACATTGTGAATGAGGTTTCCTCGATATGGCTTTGGTTTGAGGTATGTCGTCTTCATTCTTGAAGATAGTAGGGACGAGCCAGATTGCTGGTTCAGTAGTACATCGTGTCGACACCAGTGGTGCAAGGCTGGTAACTGCCACACATGGGAGGATTTCATACACTTAAATGTTGATTTCTTAAAGAAACATGTTAAAAATGTCAATGGGAAGGCGTTACAATCAGATTTATCTCGTCCGTAGTATCGCACCATTTTGATGGAGCCTTTGGGGAACCCAAAGTAGGGATGTACATATGATTGGGACCTACGCCAGGATAGAAATTTCACGGATGACTGGTCATGGTCCTACTTGGTATGTGCCTCTCCTGAGGAGTTCTGGGTGGAGATGAGGTGAGTGGGACTATATGAGGAATCATGGGCATCCAAATTTTACATTTACCAATCGAAGTAGCTGATTCTAGATTTGCTGGGTAGGTGGTCGTCAACGACCAATAACTTCCATCTTCACCATGGGGAGGTTAGTGTCAACCTTTGGGACCAAAACCAGATCATGGGGGGTCCCAATACTGGGGGAAATGTATGATATGTTCTTCCCTGCTGTGAATACATGGGAGTACACAGAGCAGATGCCACCACTGGTGAAGGCACTGATGGAACTAGTTCCATGGTAGGACAAGAAGTCGGTCAGGGATGGCCACTTTAAGTGGTCATTAAAGCTGTTGCTGAAGTCCCCTGAAGTTGATTAGCTTTCTATGAGGCCTCATACCTTCCCAAAGGGGGTCCAACACAGGAATGAGAAATACTACTGGAGACTCATGGAGGACAGCTAGTGTAAGACATGAGGATTCAGTATCAGTAATGAGCAGCAACTAGTGGATAGGTTGGATTCATTCATTTCAGTGCTTATCTATGGCTAGATTCTTCCAGTGGGGGTCAAAAACATTTGTGTTATATCGAGAAAGTTCATTATGGTTCCCGTGTTGGCGACAGGGGAGTGGGTAAACCTAGGAATCCCAATTCTTGATAACCTGTATAAGATGTTGTGGAACATTAGTGAATGGAAGAATCCACAGAGGGTAGGTCGGACATTCCACCTCTTGTATGGATGGATAGTGGTGCATATAAGGTAAATATATGAATATGTAAACCCTATTTCTACACCAGGGTTGGATGTTTGACCAACCATTCTGAATGCATTTGGGTGTTTCTCGACTAATATGAGCCTACCGCTAGTGTTGAACCAGGTCTGGAATGCAGACGAGTTCAACTTCCACCTATTCCCATTACCAACACTCATGTTCATTGATGGAGGTGAGGGGATAGATGAGCATCACTCCTACCCCTTGGACACTATGGGTGATATCTTGGTGGAAAATGTTGACTGTGATCCTCTCTATTAGTCGTACACCCTACACTGTAAACGATGCAGTTCCGGTGCATGCAAAGTATCACCCCGCAGGTCTACATGGTAGTGCGCCATGAGGATCACCCATGCGTGATGAGGTAAATGTGGATCATGTTATCAAGGGAGGATGTGAAGATGAGGAATGAGCTTCCTCTACCCACAACAGTCCATGGGCTCGTGAAAGTGTATGAAATTAGTTGGGAGGAATCCTCTCTTGGAAAAATTCTGAAGCAACAGACTATCCATGCTAGGGATGGGGTGCCTCTCCATCCCCGAGGTTAGGGCCAGAAGGCGGTGCAGACATCTTTTATCGGTGAGGATATAGTAGAGACGACACCTTCACCAATCAATAGGTAGGCAGTAGCTTCAGACTCGATATTCCCTGAGGTGAAAATTTATCAAGAGGGGAGGATGCCCAGGCGGTTATGTAGTATACCCACCCAGGCTTCGGGGAGGCGCCTGCGCTATATAGACATTCTTGAGAATGTTTTCTTCTAGGAGGCTTGGGATATATGGGATGTCAATAGAAAATTCCTCAACCCTTCCCAGGTGTGGCACCATCTAAATAATATTGGGATGGATCTTCCAAGGATTGGTCCTGTCAGGGCTGGCTTTGCAGTATCATAGGTTGAGGGGGAGCGGTATGTTGCCGAGATGGAGGACTTTGTGAACTCTCGGGGTGCTCTTCATCCAATGAAAGATTGATTGAAGGTGATGCATGATCTAAGAGACCCTCCGCAGTTGTCTAACACTAAATTGTGAGAGGTATTCTCTCTACCAGAAGAATTGGACGAGTCCTCTTATGGGGATAAGGCTGGTGGAGGGAGCCCTCTGGAGGTGGGTCAGATCGGTAACTCAGATCCAGAGTTGGAAGAGTTTACAAAGGCCCTTGATTTAAAAGTCTAATCCAATTCCATGTAGTCTTTATCCAGGTCATTTAGGATATCTCAACTGACATATGAAATGTCCAAGAGGGCCTCATACGCAAGACCCTCTCCCACATAATAGTAGATACAACTGTAGGAACTTCAGGATCCGCACTCGCGACGATGGAGATCACTACATCTAACAGGGTTGCGACACCCAGTGTGGTTTTCCCAAGTACATTGGACTTCAAAATCATATATGGAGGGCCATGTTTTGGGGTCCTGACAATAACAACTTAAGAGTGAGACCGACTATTCGGCCTCTAAAATTTTCCTTCGCTGAATTTGTAACTATCATTCATTGATCAGGTTAACTAACATCTATGAATTCTCACATGTGTAGTTCATGAAATTGTGTTGGATTCCTTAGAGAGGTTGGACATCCCAGGGGAATTCCAGTGGTCATAGAAATAGACATCCAATCAAACCAAGCCACAACACTCCTGATCACGGGTGGGACCGCCAGCAGGATAGAGCCCTGAGTTATTGTGGTGGAATCCGATGACGAAGACCTATCATGTGACACGAGTCCTGAACTACCCATTTAGACATCAGATGAAGAAACTGATAATGATTTCATGGAGGCATTCCTAGTGTAGGAACACACAGACCCAAAAGACTGGGATGAGAGGACTTCTGATGATGAGGACAACAAGATCGTCCGTCACCAGTTGTAGATGTGTATCATGTGCTTCATCGGGGAGATTCCTAAATTGAAATGGATAGACAATATGGGAAGTAGTTTTCCTGGTTGTGTGAGATATGCACTAGGGGAGTGGATTATCAGATTCCTAATATTCTAATTTGAGACCTCATGGTGGGGATGATTCGAGAGCATGATCATGTCCTTGGTGTGGGATGGAAACAAAGGAAATCAGTGGACTTCAAGAGGTTCCAGGAGGCCGAAAGTGAGATTCAGTGGTTGGGGAATGAGTGAACGAGTACTCTTATTTCCTCAATGCACAATTGGAGCAATTTTTGTGCCTAATGTCCCAGTTAGAAGAGGATGAATAAAATATAAGGCGAGCCTCCAAGGAGATATCTATCATCTAAACCGACTAGGAGCCAGCTCAGATTTCAGATGACGAAATACCCCACATCACTGTCGAGGAGGAGCATGAGCTAAATAGGTGACATTGGATCCTGGATTCAAAAATTCATAGAATGGAGGATCTGGAATAATATATTGAAGAGGTTTACCAATCCATGGGAAGGGCTGATTCTAGGGTGTAGTAATGCGTCAAAACATTTACAAGTTCTTTCAGGATTTGATTGTTTATGTTGGATTCATGCGTGATTTCTATTATTTGTTATATTTTACTACACTTCCATCACATTCATGAAATATCCAATGATTAAACCCTATGACCGCGTGGGTCATTCTCGATATGAGAAACAAGGGATGACTTCTTCGTTATTCCATCCTAATTTTAGTGTGCCTACCAATCCTTAGGAATTCAGGGATTAAACAACAAATCCAGATTTACAGGGAGAATGAGGGATGCCTGACTGGAGGATGATGTTCTCATAACAGTTAAACTGCCATTTTCCCAATACGCTCTAGTGCACGAGCATTGTATTTTTATGGAAGTTAGAATCATTACTAATAGAGGGGAGTGGAAGGTGTGAACCACGATACACAAAATTCATAACACTATAGGGATGGAATGATAATTAAGGATAAATATTGACCGTGTTCCACACATAGTATCCTTATTGTGTCAACCTGAATTGGGAAAACTAATGAGGGCCGACTGCTAACCATGTTCGAAACACAGGGTCTGACTCAAAATGGCATCCATTAGTCTTCTGGAACATTATCCCAAGATAGTAGGCAAGCTATAGATCAAGCATCAGTACTATTAGGGGGTTCTTTCAGGAATATACGAGGAAGAGGGTCCAAAAAAATGGCACGCAAAGTATGGAGGGTGGAGTGATGTGTTTTTCGAATAGAGTCCAACACAATTAAAATTACGCCACCTTGTTGAAAACACATTAGGTGGGCACATCAATTTGATCGGTGATCAAAATTACTTCCCAAACAAGACCTCTCCATTGAGGGGCAATCCAAATTTCATGGATGTTGCTACATATCCCATACGTATGTAAATCAATCCAAATGTAGTTCTCAATAACAGTGTGGTCAGAGAGAAATTCCGAGAGGGGGGAAATCTTCTCTGGCGAGGAAGTTGAAGCATCCCCTAATTATTTGGGAGAATCTCAAACATGTTCAGGGTAGAACCAAAGTTTAAATTCATGCATTGAGGATATAATTACCATGAAAGAATACAAATGGTGTGGTACATATCCCGACGTGAATGAGGACCTTATGATTCCACACCAGACAATGTGGTCTCGATGGGATTTTATAGATCATAGGCTAGAGGTGGCCTGACATGGTGCTGGACCCTAAAGAAAGTGCTCAGGCGTTCTTATGTATCCCATGAGGATGGGAATCAAGACATAAGTAATTATTTAGGAATAGATATATCCCATGAATATGGGAATAAATCCATGCATAATTCTTGAGGACAAGTGTAGTTTAACATGATAGGGTAAGACATGATTGAGGGGGAATCCCAAATGGGGAGATATGTGGTGAGACCTTTATTGAACCAACAAGAATAAATATTGAAACAATACATACCACACCACATAATCTGAGGGGAGATCTTATGTCAAGAGACTGAAGGAGAAAATTGTCTAGGGCCCGAGATGAGTCATCTAGGCATTCCCACGAATCCCATGAGGATGGGAATCAATCCATAATTAGTTTTGAAAAATGGAGTATAGATTAGTGTCAAACTACAAGGATTGATGGATCTTATTTTAAATGCATTAGATCTCAAACCATATATAGAAAACATTGAGAGAGACACATGGTGTGATAATTGAAAAACCCGATGTAAATAGGGATAGTAGGAGTCTATATCACACAATGTGCTGCCTAAGGAGATTTTATGTCAAGGGATCGAAGATTAAAGAGTGGTTGGGACCGAGGAAAAGTGTTTGAGAATTCCTATGTACTTCATCATGATGTGGATAATGATTCATGTAGTTCTAGAATTATACATTAACGTCATGCAGGATGATAGGCATGTGTGGTACAGCTGCACCAGTACACATCCAACCAAAACCACTAATCCAACATGAGTCATGCTCGATGTGGGAAATAAGGATTTGTGGGGGACAATCGATAATATGAGGGGGTGTAAAACCATGTGTGTTGGAATTACACATGAAAATAAGGGAGTGGAAATATGTCAATCATCATGCCTAAGAACTAGATCACAATGATGATGGCGTGAATATAAAGGATAGTTGTTGACCATGTTCAAAACACAACATTTGTTATGTGTTAGCAAGTAATGGGGACAAACAAGTGAAGATCGGTCACTGACCATGTTCGAAACACAGGGCCTATCACAAATGACATCCAAGGTAATTAGGGGCATAGTCCCAAGACGTTTGGTGAGTCAATGTGTCATGGGACCAGGCCATATAGGGTTCCCTTAATATTTTCAAGAGAATAGATATCCATGTAAATGGATCATGAAACATGGACATGAAACAAGGGGTTGTTTATCTGAAAATTCCACACCATGGACTCTTTCCCCCACCACATTTGAGTAATACAATGAGACCTTCCTGATAGAGGATGTCAAATACCTTTCAAAGGAAAATGGTCCTGGGGTCACATGCCCTTAGCTTAAGGTCACATAGTGGGCCAATTAGAGGGGACCTAATTTAATAGACAATGTGTAGGTCGGCGATGTAGCCAAACCTAACGTACAGTTTCCAAAGGGATATCTTATTTTAGGGTCATAGAACCTAGACTAGGATAGGAAGAGGCAAGAGAGAAACATGGTACGGTTGTCGCAAAGGCTGGCGTGAATGAGAATCCAAGATGCACTCGCCACATCACATGCTCTGAAAGGAGCTCGGGCCAAAGGGGACATCAAAAGTGGCAGGATTTACTGGGGCTGGGCCCATAGAATGAATGCATGGGCATTCTAATGTATCCCTTAAGGATGAGAATAAATCCATACGTTATTCAGGAGGAGGAATGGTAGGATACCAATGCCAGGGACAATATTGTCGTGTGGGTATGGCCCACACACCAAAAGAGGAGGTATTTGATAGATCTTGTTTGTTATTTAGGGTGGATTTGTGTGTTTTTTCTGAAGAAACAATCCTAGGAGATAGAATCTAGGTTTTTATTTAGTAATCATGCCATATGTGTGCCTTAAAAATGGCATGCTGGAGAACCGATACCAAACATGATTTCCCCTCGAGTGAGGAAATCACGTTGTTTTTTCGTTTTTCATCATGCGGCCCGGATAATAATGTCAAAGTTTATATTCATATTATTGGACCAGAAAATGAATTTTATTGTCATGAAATAAATACACAATAGCTTATAGTCATGTGGGAACATAAAGCATTTTTTAAGTTCATATGTATTGGAAACACAAAGCATAGAGAGGTCTTGAAGGGAATGCATACAGATTGATAAATCATACACGACGTGAATGGGGACACTGAGCCCACACTAGACCACATGAAATCCAGGGAAGAAACCTTTGGCCAAGGGGCCAGAAAAGAATAGATAATATGGGGATGAAAGCAAAGAAGAGACGTCTAGGTGTTTCTACGTATCACACGAGAATGGTAATTAATCCATATGTAGTTATGAGAGTGTAGTATAATTTCATGCGGGAAAAGAGGCAGGAGATACTAGCTCTCGAGAGGGGAGTACATGGTGCAACTATTGAAAAATCGATGTGAATGAGTAAATATATTCCACATACTCAACACCATTCAATCATATATGATTCATGTCAAAATCCTGGAAAAAATATGTAGTTAGAGGAACCTGAGCTGGACCCGAAGATGAGACGCTTGGGCATTCCTACATATCCCATGAGGATGGGAATCAAGATGTATGTAGTTCTGGAAATGTTCTGTAGTTTAATGTCATATGAAAATGACGTAAAGAGATCATAGTTTAAGTTCAAAAATCTCGGACAATAGAGGTGAGACTCTTCCAAGTGGGCGTAAACCTCTACCAAGTCCCTAAGCCCATGTGATCTGAGCTCAGTATGAGAAACAAGGTTAGAGAAGGTATTTTCAAAATGTAAAATAACATGAGTAGGGGGAAGCAGAGTTGATCCTCAAATGACTCGTCACCAATGATTTATCCTCCTAACACACAAATTTGCACCGAAGGATAACACCATGAATATTGAAATTCCATAGGTACATGATGGAGTGGAAAAGGATGTGAATCATGCTTCCAATACTTAGGGCTCGATGGGGTTTTGTGATGATAGAGGATAACTGTTTACTATGTTCAAAACATAATTTCCATATCATGTGACCAGAAATAGGAACAACAAATGAGCATCGACCACTGCCCTTATTCGCAATGCGGGACTTATATCGATCTGTCGTTCGAAGTCCTTACGGACATCGGCCCCAGACGGTAGGAGGGAACTGGGGCCTGGAATCTATTCTGTTTAGGGTTCCTTTTGAATGTTAATGATGATTTAATCCAAATCGAAGGGGGGAATTAAGCATGACAATGCGTGAGAACATGTCTATGTTGAATTCAACACTCTCAGTTATACACCAGTGTAATCCTAGACACATTGGTGAACTTCTAAAGAGGGGGAGGTATGTTGCGTGGTTGTTACAAACCAAACGTGTATGAAGACATAAGACCATACCACACCACACACCCTCCCTCATGGAGGATTCATGCCATGGGGCCAGAGGGAGGAGGAGGTAAACAGGGATGGACCGAAAGACCAAATGTCAGGGCATTCCTACATATCCTACGAGAGAAAGATTCAATCCATACATAGTTATGGTGGTTCCATGCAGTTTAACTTCATGCAGTATGGATGAAGATTGGAGGTGGGGCCTCAATGATGAATGTGTGTGGCATGGAGACTCACCTGAAATGAATGTGTAAAGAAGCCACAGATACGCCACAACATTCATAATTCCTAGAGAGAATTAGGGTCAAACTACTGAGACAATGGATAAATGGACATGGGATGGAACCGAAGAAAAATGTTCGGGTTATCCTACGTATACCATGGGGATGGGAATCAAGGAAAATGTAGTTCTTAAAATATTTCACGCAGTTTATCATTTTTTGATGAGGATGTGGAAAATTATAGTTTATTGTCATAGAGCACTGTCAAAAAATTCCGAGATTAATGTCATGTTTGGGGGTCAGATTGGTATAAAAAATGAATCGTTGTTCCCATCATGTAGGATATATATAATGACAATGATTATTGAGGATATAAACTTACCATATAAACAACATAATACCCATATCATTTCGTGGAATGGGGACATGAAATGAGTGTAAACTTCAAACCATATTTGTAATGTGGTCCTTGTACCAATTTTTCATCCAAAATCCTTGGGGGCGTTGGCCTGAAATTTTATCAGATCCCTAGTAAATTGTATCCATGTTATGCAGAGGTCCTCTCAAATGTAAGAGATAGTAGAAACCAAAATGATGGGATGTTTAAAGAGTGATGGACCCATGCAATTTAATGTCTTGCGGCAAGGACGAAGATAGGGGAGGTTTATCATGGGGATGTATGTGGTATGACAAAGATATCCCAACGTGAATGAGGACATAGAGACTAGGCCACACCGCAAAATACCAAGTGTGAACATGGGCTTGGGGGATGAAAAAATTGAGGGACCTGAGGCTATACCACAGATGGAATGTACTCTCCAATTTGCAGTTTATTGTAGTGCATGATGAGCATGGAGTGGATTTATGTCCTTTAGTTTGGATAGATCATGAAATTCAATGTCATGCGGTGAGGAAAGTGGTAATCATAATTTATGGTCATAGAGCTAAGACCATGATCTCGTGACACTTTATGGGTGGAATGGACTTACCAAAGCTCCTAAGTGCACGTGAGCAATGCTCGGTGTGAGAAACATGGAATGGGATCAGGATCTACGCATCATGTAAGGGAACAGAAATAAAAAAAATAGATCAGGAGGGATCAATCCCACCTAGAACAACATCTATGATCAAGGAACACTGTCGTTCAAAGGGTTATAGGACAAAATGAATCACTTCAATAAATATTTGGGATGTATAGGGGTGGTGACAACGATGGAGGATGGTTATTGACAAAATTTGAAACATAGCTTTTATATCATGTGATATGATGCGGTAACAATAAATCAGTGTCGACCACTGACCATATTCACAAAGTGGGACATGTATCAAATTGATGTCCAGAATCCTTGGGGTTGTTGACACAGAATTGTATTAGAGCCCTATGTCCTAGCATATATTCCTTTCATTGCTCCTTTCATTTGTGGATGATGATGAATGCACAAATTATGGGAACACGTGAGGCGCAATGGTACCCATGTAGTTTAAAGTCTTTCGATAAAGACATTGATGATTGAATTCCACTATGCAGGGAAAACTATGCCTAGTCGTGACAAACCTAACCTAAATGTGGAAATGATCCAACATCACACCTTGTGTTTTGGGAAGTATCCGGGCCAAGGGGCAAGGTCAAAGGGGAGATCATGATGTTCGGGGATGGTCCTATAGATGAAGTATCCTATCACTCTTACATATCCAATAAGGATGGGAATCAATCCATACATAGTTCTGAAAGGGTCGTGCAGTTTAACGTCATGCGGTGAGGGAATGTGAGGATAGAAGAATGGGAGGGGAACACGACACAACCATTTTGAACATGGTGGAAATGGGGGCCAATGGAGTCCACCTACTACTGTGTGAAATCCTCCTAGGGCACTACACCTAGGGGTAGTAAATGAGAAGAATATTGGGGCTGGACAATAAGACGAAGCATCTAAGAATTCCAATGAATCCCATGAGGATGGTATTCAATCCATACATAGTTCTCAAAAATGTTGTGAATTTTAAAATCAGGTAGCATTAATGGGACAGTTTAAGTTCGCATGGGACCAAATACAACTTGACTTCTTACAGGAAGACATACAGTTTAATAACATATGGGACAGGTGTTGAGTAGTTTTACATCCTTTAACACAGATAAATCACACATTTTAACGTCATGCGTTAAAAATTTCATAGTTTATGGTCATGTAGGACAAGGCATATCTTCGATTATGGTCATATAACTAAGACCATTTTTAGTTTATCGTCATGTTGGAAAACAATGAAATTTAATGTCATGCATGATGTTATAGTTTATGGGCATGTTGGACTATCTGCAATTTCACATCAAAATACCGTTTAATGTCGTGAAGGATTGGTTTCACTCGTGAAATTTACCACTTGAGGAATTTGGTATTGGTGGGAGTAGTTATACACTCACCATCTATCATAGCCAGAAGGTATACACCATTTGGGTAATCCTTGTGAATGATGTAAGGTAATTCCCATTTGGGATCCTTTTTTGGTGTATTTCGTGTAGTTATCATTAGTGTCCTTAGGATCAACACCGTTTCACCTTAAAAGAAATAGCATAGGTTAAATTTCTTGTTGAATTACTTTGTTATCTTGCTATGATGCCTCTCAAGATTGTGCAGGGGACAATTTCTGTTCTTGTCGAGCACTTCAAATTCAGCCAGATCGATTTCATATACCCTATCTGGTGTATGTTGATCATAGATCATTGTGCATAGTGGGGGAAACTGAATATCGATGGGAAAGACTGCCTACGTTTCGTACACCAGGGAATATAATGTCACCTGAGTGGAATTGTTGGTCATTGTATGATAGGCCCGTAGAGTGTTGCGAAGTTTATCAGAACAAATCTTCCTTTTCTGACCAACCATCTTCTAAAGAATGTTTGAGAGGGTTTTTTGAAGGCCTCAATCTGCCCATTTTCCTGTGCATGATAGAACGAGGTATGGTTAAAATGTATGTTTTATTTGACGTTCAACTACTTTAGTCTAGCCTCCTAGAATTTGGTGCAGTTATCGATGAGGATGGCGTGAGGGAATCCGAACCGGTAAATGATATTTGATTTCACATGGTCAATGATCAAATGGGCCTTGACCTCATTGATAAGAACTTACTATAGCCACATACAAAATTAATCAGTAGTAGTTAGGGTAAACCCGCAATGGAGGGATTTCACCGGTGGATAGGTCCCATGACATCGATTACCCAAACAGAAAAGGGCCAATAGTACATGGTAGTTTAGAGAGGATATTTTAGATGATGCACAAAATTATAATGGATTTGGAATGCATGTCGCCTCTTGGAAAACCTCATACAGTCATAGATCATGGATGATGAAAAATAACCCCAACCTCCATATATAGTGAGACAGTTTCAGACCGGTCCGATGAGCCCCGCAGGAACTGGCATGAACCTCCTACATGACCTAAGAAATATCTCATCCTAGAATGAAATGGAGGAGAACCCCATCAAACCCATGTTTGTAGAGGATATTCTCAAGGTCGGGACCACCCTAGTGGGTAAACTATAATGCATGACGTCGGATTTGCTCGTGCTCGACTTGATCTAACAAGATATTTTCATCCTAGAGATACAAAAAATGGGGGTCCTCTAGTCCAGAGTAGCCTCCAAATATATAGAAGGGGAACCTGTGGGTCCGGACATGGATGCACTGGCGGTAATGTGGCTTACTTTCATGCTATCTTTTTCATCCTGAAAGATGGGGGAGAATGACTCTCCGATGTGCCACATGAATAATGATGTAATCTTGGTCAAGTTGTACAAGAGATGTAGCCTTGGTGGAAAAGGCGTTGGGTCAACCGTTATGTGAATGAGGGACATCAGAAACCTCTATCCGAGATAGGAACATGACCATCAAATGGTGGGTACGTTCCAACAGTGGTATAAGCTTCGACTTTCAGAAGAAGTAGTCACCACATATTTTCTTGATGACCAGTTCGAAGTCCCCCTTCGCATGCAGATGGGGAATTACAATCCTAAGGGCTAGATCAAGACCCATGAAGAGAGCCTGCTACTATGCATCATTTTTTGTACAACCTTCTTACAACAAGAATGAATATAGAAGAACATACAGTGCTGGTGTGATGAAGATGATGCTTAGGGACACCCTATTGAGCCTAGAATCATTGAGTCTTCTACCAATAGGACTTTTGGAGGCACCATCAAAGTGCATCGTCCAACATGGGACAACTTGGTCTACCGATAATATTGCCACATCTAGAAAATCAAGATCCAGGGACTTTTCCGCGGGAGTTGGATGGGTTGCAATGGTGTCTACCAATACATGTCTCTTGATGGCCTGCTGGGGGAAAAACCTAATGTCAAACTGTTGGAGGATCACTTCCCACCTAACTAAATGGTCTGTTAGTATAGGGAAGTTTAAAATTCACTTCAGTGGATCCAAATAGGACACTAGCTATATATAGTTATTCTACAAGTAGTGTCACAATTTCTACAATGTGAATACAAACACTTGGCAGCTCTTCTCGATAGTGGAATATCTTGTGTCTGTATCAAGAATCATGCAGCTCAAATAGGACAGACTATTCTCTATCCCTTCATTGTTCTTCTGGGTGAGAAGGGTGCCAAGGGATCATTACAGGGAAGTCACATAACGAACCACCATTTTCCAAAAACGGGTGGCATCAGGGCTGGAGGCCCTAACAAGTATTACTTGATTTCCTCAAAATATGTCCGACAGTCCTCATCCCAATCATAATCTATACCCTTCATTATAAGCTGGGAAAGGGATTACATTTTCTAGCCAGATTCGCAATGAATCATCTTATATTGGATTTGTGGTCGTGAAAACCTTGATGTTTCTTGGATGTTTCTTGGGGGATACATGAGGCTTATAGACTTTATATTCTCCAATTCTATATCGATGGCCCTGTGCATGATAATGATATTGAGAAACATTCTATAATTGACCCTGAAGGAGAACTTCAAGGGGTTCATCTTCTGATGGAAGGATCAAAGGAAAACAAACACATTACCAAGAACATTTAGATGGTTTTATTACTGACGATATTTGACCACCAGATCATCCATGTTGCAATCCACCATTTTTTATAAGATCGGAAAAAAAGTGATGCATGGAATGATGATAAGTGGGGCTTGAAATATTTAGACCGAAAAGCATTACCTGGTTACAAAAAGTACCTTGTGGTGCCCTGAAGGCCGTAAACTTTTCATCCTTGGCAGACATTCAGATTTTTTTATACCCAGAATACCGATCCATGATGAAGACGTCATGGAACCATATGGTGGAATCAATCAATATCTCTGTCACAGGAAGGGGAAAATCATCCTTCGGACAATGAAAATTGAGATCTTGGAAGTTGATGTAGACTCTGATCTATCAGTTATTCTTCCTGAAAGAAATTTTTTTTGACCAAACATCTAGGGTACTGGATCTCTTTGATGAAGTTGGATTTTATGATATTATCAACGTGAGGCTAGACCATGGAACTATGAGAAGGGTTCATCTTTCTAGGAGGCTGTTTGAAACCACAATGATTCACTGGAAGTCTGAGGTAGTGGATGGAGACCCAAGGATATTTTCCTTGCATATCATCATAAATCCATGAAAACATATCACATTGATTCTTCAGGAAGTCCACATATCATTGTTTCTCTTCAATAGGCATAGCGTCACTAATCAATGAAGGTTTCAGATTTGTCATGCTACCAAGATTCACTTATACCAATTCATTGACTGTGGTGGAGAAACATTCTTCAAAAGTGGGAGGAGCATCCCCTAAATACTTTTCTTCATATATAGAGGAAGGATCATTAGCAAGAGGTAATTCCTCTATGTTGACAGATCCTGATGGGGGACTAGAGCCATCCTGAGCGGTGATGAACACTGCATAAGGGGACTCTTGTGCTGCTAAAACCATATAAATGAAATATATCAACCCAATACCATCTGGAATTCATCCCAAGGATCCATGATTGATGATATCAAAGAAATAGTGGTGCATAGTCTTGATCCGGTTTATCCCATCCTGACGAAACAAGCAATTATTCCGTATTTTCGTTACCATGGGTCATATATCACGATACCTTATGGGAGTATGGGGTTCGGGGATCAATCAAGATTATTTTTTATATGAATATAAAGAAATATTCCAGTGTCTCTTAGACTTAGGAAGGTGCTTCCCCCTAATTCTATAGACAACAAACCATTGCCTCATATCCCAAGTCATGGTATCCAATCCATGGATCAGGAAGATGTAGGCACCATCTGGGACTATCCATAGGTTGGTTACAATCATAACATGTTCGACTTCACCATCCAGAATCTTATTGTCTGTGATCTTGTAATTGTTATCATCTAGGTAGTGATCTTCACCATAGGTAAAGTTAGACACTTCACCAAGGAGTATTCATACTCGATAATTAAGGGAGTACTTCAAGCATTGGTGATATGAAGATGGAACAACTGCGTGTAGGTGGAGCCATAGATTTCCCATCAATGCATCATAGGTGATATCCTTTGAAACCACCACAAAATCATTACAAGCTATTAAACCACCAAACATGGTGTTTAGGAATATCGTGCTGACCTGTGTCAATTCTGTCATGTCATAACCTAGAATATTCCTAAACACCATGTTTGGTGGTTTAATAGCTTGTAATGATTTTGTGGTGGTTTCAAAGGATATCACCTATGATGCGGTGGATTCTGACGGCTCGGGTTGATTAAGAATTGTATAGATAATTCCATGGGCATGTGCAACTTCCTTATGAGCCATCTGGTTATCATAATTTTGGGACCCGTCGTTAGGAACCTACTGTAACTAAGATCCACTATCACTGTCATTGTCGGGCTATATGGACACACACAATACCGGTGTCGGTGCTGGACCCATCCTGACTATGTTTTTTTTCAACGTGGTCTAGAATCTAGTCTTTGAAGACATAGCACTACTTGATGGAGTGCCCCAAAATTTGGTCATAGAGGCAGTAATTTGGGCGGTCAGTGAGATCTGCCTCCTTAGGCCTCCATCATTTCAGAAACCGTATGAGTTTATGTTCCAAGGAGCTTTGAAAATATCCAAGGACATGAGCCCTAATAAATGAGTAGTTCTAGTTTCATCTATCCATGAAGGGGGGATCTAGGATCCTGGCACTGATGAGGTGCTAGAGGATCTTTTCAAAGAGTCAGGACATAGTTATCTCACATTGGTGGTGGCGCCACATTACATAGGGGTGCTTGTCGATTATAGGGTGGCCGCTGCTCGGGGCTAAGGCTGTGCCTATGATGGAGGCCTTCAACAGGGCTACAAAGGTGGGTCCACTAGCAATAACTCTAGTTTCATGGGATCCTTTATCTTTGCTACCGCTGCGGGCTCGGCCTTGGCGTCCCATCTTGCCGGAACTACAGGACAGAAAAGATGTGTCTTTGTGGCCTATTGAAAGTCTTCCTCTAGACGTTGGTCCTTGTCAGAGAAATCCTGGAACCCCACTGTGTAATTCTGGGTGATGAGAGAAGGGTGATGTTCGGTCTTGACATTCTCCACAAACATTTTCAGAAGATTCCCATGAGTCAGTCGCATATCTAGGGAGTAGGTGATTCATTTACACTTGGCTATAAAGTCCTCAATGCACTATCCAAGCATCTATGTTCACTTTAAGAGGTATGAAATACTCAACTTTCGGGAGGTAGTGCAGAACTAGAAAATAAATTTCCTATGAAGATCTTCCTAGCTGGCTACTGACTGTATGGGTTTCAGGTTGATGCAGACAAACAAGGTCCCTTAAACTTTTTGTACAATAAACTAGATTTTGGATGCCTCTTGGTGCGCTGGAGTTCCCAGCATGGGTCCACACCTTGAGATGAAGTGGGCCAAATGCTGTAGCGGGTCACCTTTCACATTAAATGGGAAGAAGGTAGGATTTCCGAAACCCGAGGGTGTTGGAATATCATCCACCCATGCCGGGTATGGATTTCCATTAGGCAGAATTTCTATATATCTCATATCCAACTTCTTGAGGCGAGTAATGAGTGCAATCATCAAATCATCTGGGTGGGGATTACTGTCATAAAGAGGTTCCCTAACTACTAGTTCATTGTATGGTTATTTAACAAGATAAAAAATCTCAATAGCTCATGGAATGGCTTGAGGGAACTGTGGTGCGATTGGAGGGACCTGAGAAATGTCTCGAAGAACATCGCACCGCTCATTTGGATTTGGGGAGGCATATCATTCCCTCTTTCCATAAGCCCAAGCCTCTATCATTTATATGTTGTTCGGATGGTTAGGGTCACCTGAAGGTAACTCGCTGGGGGGAGTTGTTCTTACCACTACTACCCCAGTTGAAGATCACAGTAGTCCAGTTGTCGCTCTACAACACATTCAGCAAGGAGTACATCTACCATATTTTTTTTCTCTAAAAGATGTTGTCACAAGGCTGCTTGTTTAGGATTATCTTCCATCTTCTAAACTGAACTAGATGGGTAAGAGGTCTTGACAGATCCAAGATGCTCTTTTCCCTTATTGGAGTTCTGACCGAAATCTAATGTCTCTGTAGGTATGGGAAGACCCAATTTATTTATTTTATAGATAATGATCCATCGCAATGGATCTAATAGGTTTGGGACTCCATTAGGTGGTATGTACTCATCAATAAGTTATAACTTTTCCCTCCCTCTTATAGGTCAACCATTTTAACTGCGACCCTTCCTGAAGGAATATAGTCAATATCGCTATGAAAGTCGGGCTGGTGACAAATTGAACTGAAGTGAAGTTTTGTGTACTTCACGTAGCCAATGATTTTTATGGGGAGGGAATCCTCTTGTATAATCTTGAGGAGCACTTTAAAAATATGGATGCATCATTGATGGGGGCCTGATGGTGATCTGGTGACTCAGGGCGTTGTGCCACAGAGAGCGCGGCCAAGTAAACCATAAGACACTATTGGGAAATCTCTTCAATGTGTGCCTGACTCTTGGGGTAAGACACTCCCCGACAACGGAGATGAAATTTCATCGCCCAAAGGGTTTGGCAGAATGATGAAACTTCTTTCCTGGGTATGCGATTTCGGTGCACTGATGTTTGTGGTTGAAATTGGTTAGAACATCTCTAGGAAATGGTCCATACAATGATTTCCCACAAACTCCATGGACTAGACTCTGGATTTGGCCCTTGGATTACTTATTCATTGACTAGGGGTGACTGGGGAATCAGTAGCCGCAATGAAGAAGATGACTGAGACAGTAGGATGTTCAATGGAGAATACATCGAAGGAGCTGACAAGTTGCTCCACCTCAGGATTTCCCTGGAATAATTCAATAACATAACCACCGCGTACCGATAATAAGGGATGGTAACCACAGTTACTAATGCAGGGACCATGGCTGGTGGTGGTGGGCCATGCAGATTCTCATCCTCAATCATTCCACAAAAAAACACTCTGTGATCTCTGGTTGAGTTAGATAATTCTCCTCATGATGATAGAGGGATTTCATGGCCAGGACCTGGAATGATGCCAAATATTCCTCATATTAGATATATCTCTAAAGGGAGGCATGAATCTGATGTAACTCACATTCCGGAAGGATGAGGCTGATACACCAAATTCCTGCCCCAATCCTTTACAGGGAAGATCGGTGTGAGAGTTCCATTACCAAATAACATTCCGCCTCAGAATTTGAGAAGCATAAAAGCTTAATTGTGGTCTGAATCTTCTCATTATTCTTATTATGGTGGAAATGAACCTATCTACTACACTAATATGGTTCTTTGTTACATGGTATGTTTTTGGTGCGATGAGAACCATCAGCTGAAATAGTGATGGGGTAGAGAGGAATTCATCCATAGTAAGCTAGGGTGCAAGGACACCTAGATAGATGTCAAAGGAAACACAAGGGGGACCTCCATGTCTGCTAAATGGTGCATGGAGGGAGTATTCATGGGAAGTTATAGAGTGGGTATGACCTCTTATAGAGCTGGTATGAGCATGGGATATTCCTCCACACTTGTACCCCCTAGAAGTGATGGAAGGAGGAGGACCTCCATACTGGTCGAGCTAAACACGGGTAGGACCTCCATGTTAGGTGACAATGAAGTGAGGCAGACCTCTGCTCCCCTGATTACTATGAAGAAGAAGGCCTTCATCAATTTTGATAAGATAATGGGGAAGACCCCCCATGCTGATAGTTGACATGATAGAAAATATATTCACATCGGCGACCTACAATAGGAGGAACAACTCCATATCTAAGGTCACAGGTAAGAGGGAATCCTCTACGTTGGATGTCGATGTAGTGGGAAGGAACCTCTCTTGGATATATGGTGGCTTGGGGTGGGCCACCACTCCGATCTTGGGAGTGGGACATACCTACACTCTTAGTGGTGGTGGAACGGGAATACATTCGTGCTGGATGTCGATGTTGTGGGTTAGCCCACAATGAACTCCTCCTGTGTTGGTAACAAGGAGAGTCAACCCAGCCTGCCCGTGGGGCGGTTGGGTCCACAATCTTGGTAGAGCATAAATGTGCCCCTGATCAGGATGAATGGAAGATTTATGGTATATGTTGGCGGTGGCCCGACCCATAGGAGCTGTTGATGATGACGCCCCCTGGTGGGCGTCCTCTTCCACTTGCGTCCGATGCTGGTGTTGGGTTAACCAGACTGAGGATGGTGGTGCATGTGCATAACTCACCCACTCCTCAACCTATGGGTATGGGTGGTGGCACTGATGTGGCATAGTTGGAGCCCTCCTTCATGTCCCATGTGACGGGACAACATCTGGGCAGGCCTGAACATCCCTCACCTCATTGGCATAGGGGGGAGTCGTCAAAGTATTCTAGGGAGAGGCTCCTGAAAAGATTGTAGGTTGCAGTGGGGTGTAGTGGATACATGTGTGGCCCTTGGGATAATCCCCTCATGCTCGTATCTTTTAACGAGTGCATTAATCAACATTATCTATACAATTTTGGATGGGGAGATGGGGTGTGGGCACTAAGCTGTCATGGATGAAGAGGTTGTCATGGATGTGGGGAGGCCACGTCATATTTTCGCCTTTTCATTTACCCTACCCATGTGTTGATGGGTGGGTGGTTATTTGTTTCCTATCATGGTAGCTTGGCTAAAATTCACAGACCAGGATGCCCCATGTTCAGCTGCCCCAATTTTTGGTGCGTTTCACATCAGGCCCACAAATTTCTTGGTGGGACCTAGTGTCGCGTACATGGATATTGTGACACACTAATCCACCGATTTCTTGAACTCTACAAATCTTATTATTGAGGATTATAGTTTCATGGTGGGTTCACCATTAATGTTTCTGAAGCATTCTCTGGGGCACACATCCTTCTATGGAGGAGGACACACAGATTGCTTCCCCACATTCCTAATTTCTAATGGTGGGCTGCATCCGACACTTATTAAGGGAAGTGTGCTCTCTGATTGAAATGGGGTGATGGGATGTCATATCCTTTATCTATGGATTCCTCCTCATACCTCGTTTCCTAGTCCAGGTATCCTTTAAAGACTATTTTTTTTCTCGGGAAACTCTTCCCAGTTCCATGTATATATGGATTCTAGTTAATTACACTACTCCTATCATGAAATTCCAAGGGGTTAAGTTAGAGAAACAACTTTATATTGGGAGATTAGTCATGTTGGACATATCTAGTGTTTATTGACACATGGAAACTCAGTACGAATAGGTTCCTTCCCATTATAATTGGGCTTATCTAGGGAATGGATGCACGAGACCTCCCACAACGAGTGAAGGGAATTATATGACATAGGCATGCCTTTGAGCTTTTCCTCAGCTTCCCATGTTTAGCATGTGGTATGCTGTGAGTTTATCGTCTAGAGAAGATGGATCAAACTGACCAAAACACTGATGGAAGTGAATTAAATTGGTGAATCCCCATGACATATCACTTGAGGGGGTCGTATTTGATGAGTGGATCAAGACGCTCAATAAGTCAGATCTGATTACTCTTGGGTGCCTATAATGGGGACACCAAGACTTGCCATTATCTAGAGTTGAACCTTAGAGAGGATTCCTACGTACCCAATCCCGAGTGATGGGGATCAAATCAACCTAGTTTGGCAGCGCCATGGGTCGGGGTGTGAAAAAATAACAGCGACCTAGGGGGTGTGTTGGGGTTTACGCATGGTTCGTGACCCAATTGTTGCAGGGAGAGGTGAAGAGGGAGATGACATGATTTCACTGGGATGTGGCGTTTGAGGTAAGAATAAGGATGGATATGGATTTTTGAGTAAAATAGAGGGAGTAATGAGATGGAATCTTCATGAAAGTGATTGTATCCTTGGGATTGAACCATAGAAAGGCTTCTTACGTATCCCCGTGGTAGGAAACCAATGTCCATGTACTTCGATGGTATGATGAGACACCTTAGGAGGCGTCCCGTGGGAATGGATGCATTCATGGGACCCATATGAAATAAAACCTTCGGGTGGGTCATTACCCTCCAGAAATGCAGAGGATCAAGGGAGGGACTAAGAGAAGACATGGTTTATTGGTTGAACCTCAGGGAGGCTTCTTACATATCCCCATAGTAGGGAAAAAATTCCTTACAGTTAATGAAGGTGTATGTAATTAGGGTGTGCAGATAGGACAACGACCTAATGATATACTAGGGAATAAGAATGGCTAGCATCCCAGGTTGGTATGACGTCACCGGGATGGACCAGAGGCATGGGTCCCAACAGAGGGTTCCACGCCGGATTACAAAAGATTGCGGACTACAACGACTTACTGTTGGATTGGGTGTAAAAGATTAATATTAGATGAGGATCACAACAGCTTACCACTGGATGGGGCTGATAATGGCTTACCGCTAGATGGGTAACACAACAGATTACTGCTGGATGGGGTTCACAACGACTTACCACTAGATGGGGTTGAAAACGAATTACCTCTATATGGGGATCCCATCATCTTACCGTTGGATGGGGTTCACAACGGCTTACCACTGGATGAGGATCACAATGTCTTGATGCTGGATGGGGTTCACAATGTCTTAGCACTAGATGGGGATCACAAAGGCTTACCAATGGATTAAGATCATATGGGATTACAACTTGATGGCGTTCACAGGGGCATACCGCTGGATGGGGTTCACAATGGATAACCGCTGGATGGGGATCACAATGGAATACCACTGGATGGGGTTAACAATAGCTTAACACTAGATGGGGATCAAAACGTATTACCACTAGATGGGGTTCACAATGGTTGGCTGCAATATGGGGATCGCAATGGCTCACCGATAGATGGGGATCACAATGGCGTACCTCTAGATAGGGTTCATAACATCATACCACTGAATGGGGTTGAACTTCAAGGACTCTTCCAATATACACTATGTAGGAGACATGGATCAAATCCCTTATAGTTCAAACAAGATATAGTTTCACGTCATGATGGATAAAAATGCGGTGTACAATTTAACGTCATGTAGGACAGGGTGAACCGATGTGAAGTTGCTACGAATGATGGAAGATGGTCACGAACCTTAGTGAAGCTTCCTACATACCCCGTTCAGATAGGGTCAAGGATCAATGCCCATATAGTTAGAAATGGTTAATGTCATTTAACATAATGCAGGACGAGATATAACCGATGTGAAGGGGTTAGAACCAATGGAGGTGTTGGGTTTTAACCTCAAAGAGGCTTCCTACAAACAATTCTGAAATAGGGGAAAGGATAAATGTCCACATAGTTTGGAAGGTTGAATGTAGTTGACTGTCATGCATGACGATAGTGAACTGACATGAAGGTGTCAAAACCAATGGAGGTGTTGGGCATGAACCTTAGGGAGGCTTCCTACATACTTTTCATGGATAGGGGAAAGGATAAAAGTCAACGTAGTTAGGAATGGGAGATTGGGACATAGAGTCTAGGGAATCCCAATGATGATTACATGGTCAATTCTTACTCTAATCCCACATGAGTCATTCTCAGTGTGACAAACATTTGGTAGAAAAGACCTAATGATCATCTTGCGAAAGGTGCATACTTGGTAAGTGAAGTGGGGCTGACGCGTGGTTAGTGGACCAAAGTGGAAATATGGGATTGTGCATGGTTAGCGGCATACAAAGATAGAGATTGGGACTTACTCTTAGATGGAGGCATGATGGTGACAAAGAATATATAGAGTGGGATGGGGTAAAGAAGGTCTATGTGCCCATCTCTCCTCTAGTATTTGGCATTGAAGAAAAAGGGGGAGAAAGGGTATTTCCTCCTGTGACGAAGGCCAGGGGCTTTCCCAAAGATGGTTTCCCTTCCCCGTGGATAGAGGTCATTCCAGAAAATAGAATTTAATTCCATGTGAGTAAGATCTCACTCGTGTGGAGACGAGAAGGCATGGAGAATGTCTGAGATAGGGCAGCATGCGTATATTTCATGGGGTGAGGCTGCAGTTTAACTTCATGCACTGAGGACGATGGTGCTTGGCAATTTAATGCCTAACAGCTCGGATGATGGGGGGTTCAATCTCCTCCCCTTGGAGTTACAGAACTGGAACACTTTTACCCATGGTGAAAGGAATGCACCGACAATGCCATGGTGTGGGGGTGCTGTGGAGTGATCCATTTAGGGGATCATGTAAGTGTGGCTATGCGAAGAAGTAGTAGTCATTAGAGTGCATATGATAAGAAGCCTGAGGCTTAGCAACACAATGTGTAGCATTGCCCAAGGGACCTTAAAGTCACTTCTAACAAACATGGAATGTTGTACGGGAGAGGGTTTTGAAAACCAATGAGGTTCACATGAAGGGTTTTTGTGAATCTATGGTGCCATGTAGACTGGAGAAGCTTCGCGAAGAGGTGTTCTTCAAGAAGTGGAGTGGCCTAGACTAGGCATAGGGTACGAAAGTATATGAAGGGTTCTTCAGGAAGATGAAAGGCTTTTGCGATGTAAGAATTCATGATTCAAGGATACCTTGAAATTCTTATCACTGTGATGCAATGTGCTTCACAAACCATAGTGATCTTTCCAATGAATATGGATCACATGTGTATGGAGGGTACTTCATGAAGCATGAGTGCTTTGAGAAGCCCCAAGTCCCCTTATAGATCTCCTTCGTTCGCGAAGGATATGGGCACCATAAAAGGAATCCCTTCATGAAGAGGGGTCGTATTTGAGCTAAAGGAAAGGTTCACCTCTAAGAACAAGTACCTCGAAGAGCTCATTTTCTCGAGGATTCGTAGATCAAAATGTGCTGCATGATTTTGGAGATGAGTAGGAGAATGGCTGGGGTATCCATCCATTGGGTCTAAGGGGACCTGGTATTTATAGGTGAGGGGTGGAGTGAAGCATAGACGGCTTAGCACAATGCCACATGGTGCTCCTCAATCAGCCACAGATTGTGTCAAGTTCATTATAACCATGGAGTTGACTGACATCCCCTCCTCGACATGGAGCTCTCATGGGCTCACTTCAAGTCACTGACAGAGGCTTCCATAAAGTTTGAAAGGATTGTGGATGTTGATTTGGCTCCCTCCGCGGCACAAATCTTCAGGTCTATTGCATCGTAACCACAGAGCCTCCCACCTCTTTGCCCCATGGAGACCGCAGAGGGACATCGGGTTCGCGCATGCCTCATTGCTGCAGGGGTCCACAAAAAGGCTACATGAGGAATTCCATTTGGAATTGGTTTTCTCATTTCATCCTTTTCCACTGCACATATTTTGGCACCAATAAGTTCTCTTAAAAATAATATAAGAGAATTTCTTGATAAAAATGGTGTGATTTTGTGAGAAAAATTCAGTAGCGTAGCATCTATAGTGCATGGTTTTAGAAAACATTTAAAAGAGAGGGGATAAGGGTATCTCAAACATAAATGACTCATGATTCCATAGTGGGACTAAATAAAATATAAATAAGATCATTGAATGAAAATTTGAATGATATACCACATAAAGGAGAACATGAAATAATAGAAGGTGAGAATTCACATACCTTTAGAGTATCTTATAACACTCTTATATGGGGACCATAATGGAATTAAGGCACCTTGGGAGGAATAACTGGGAGGTTGAACTATCATAAATCAGTGGAGGATGAATTTGGAATGAAGAGAAATAAAGGAATGGGTAGGTATTTATAGTAAAATATAGGGTTTTTTTAATAATTTCAAAGGGCACCTCATTAGTGGTATTTGAAAAATCATTGGTTTTCCTATGGTATTGGACACATGGGACACCTCATTTAATATTTTCATCCACAAGAGTCTACAAGATTCTTACCTAACTCATTAGTTTATTATGACATAATTATGATTTTATTAAACAAAATGAAAACTCAAAACTATATTTTTTCTATTTAGTGAAAATAATACTATTTCAGAAAAAATAAAAAAAATCCCCCTAACTATTTTTTATGTGTAAAAGTAAACATTTAACTCCATTTTATAAAAATTAATTTCATTTTAAATTAATTTAAATAAATAAAATACTATTATCTATGTAATAATTTCTAAGACATTTATTTAATTATACTATGATATAATTATATCACATTATCATTTAAGATGAATAAAATATTTTATACTTCCTTTAGTGAGGAAACAAGTACATTGATAAAAATTCCATTAATAAGGATAAAATTAGTATTCCAAGTTGTTATGTTACTATTCCCCAAAAAAATAAGTTGATCATATTTGAATATAAATATCTTACTGATCGAAACCGTGTATGACCATTTTTCAAAAATCATTTAAAACAATTAATTATTTAATACATATTTAAAAACTATATTTCTTACTATTGATCACAAATCACTATTCATCATGAAATATTCCTCTATTACAATTCATCAAAAAAATATTATTCATAAATTGATAATTTTTATTAAACTACTATAAATTCATCCTAGATTATTTTTGACATTTTGAATTCAAAATTTTTTGTTTATTTTACCATAATAGTTCTCTATGTATGAGTAATATCTGAAATGTATAATTCTATAATTATAAAATCAATTTATAAAATTTGTCTCAATTAATCATATATCTTATTAATGAAATGTATTATTAAAAAATAAATGATGAAATAAATTTTTTATTAAAACTAAGGGATAACATTTTATGTAGTTAGGGATTTTAAACCTAACCCCTTAAAACACTAACATATGACCTCGGGATAAAGTTTGTGATGGTGAAGAACTCTTGGGGAAGCTTAGATAAATCGCCTGAGTGGTAATCTCCACTAACATGAACCTCTCCCATAGGGGATTTTGTTCAAGTTTAACTTGATGATGCTCAGGCTAGGATTGGTCCAATGTAAAGCCCCATAAAGCTGCCTCATTCCAAATATTTGAAAAAAAGGATTTGGACGAATTGAGTCTACTGGATGAGTCCATCAAATCTTATTTCTACATTAATTATCCATTATCATTTCTATTTATAAGGAATAATTATAACAATAAAAATTATTATTGTTCCCAATAGTTATACTAACAAAATTTCAAATCTATATGGTCATGTTTAATTTATAATTATACATTTTTATTTATTATGACATTGTAAAACATACATTTTTTGGAAACAAAAAATTATTCAAAATTTTGGGTTGTTATAGAATTTGTATAGCCCAATGAATGGAAATTGAGTTAAGGAACCCCTTACATCATTATTCTATTTTGTTATGAACTCTTTATCCTTATATATAGTTGTTTTGATCATGTTAAAACTAAAAAAATATATTATTATTTATCATATCACATATGATACTTTTGTAAAATTTTATTCCATGTTCGTTAATAATATTTCATTACCACTATTATTTCGGGTGTCAATTTCCTTATTTTCTCTTTAATGTTTCATCCTGAAAGTTACAGATATTGAACATCGAATATATTGCATTCATCTAATGAATAATATTAATTTTTAAATTTATTTAGTTTTCAATAGATTAATCTTTATAATCATTATTTAGTTTTGAACATGGAGATTAAATTACATCATTTCGTGGAGATGATAGGATGTACATAAGTGTGAGTGACGTTACAATTTATATAACATGTGATAAAATAATGAAGTGAATTGTATATAAATATTACATAATAAAAATTATTAAATACATATGACATCTATAAATTAAATGTATCCTTTTAGAGATTTATGTAATGGGTTAGTGAAAAATAAATTTCTTCACGTCATGAGGATTTAGTCCTCCTTACACACAAATGACCTAATCATTTATTTAATGGTTGATAAAGTAAAAAAATTAAAAATAATTTTTTTAAATAAAAATTAATATGTATTATATATCATATTTAAACATAAAATTCACCCTTTTTACCTCTCATTTAAACTGTATGTAAAAAATGAATCTCATCGCTTCGTGGGTTGGTATTCCCCCATACACACGTTCAAAAGTTTCATTTCCCATTTGAGGGGGAGGATATTATTTCAAGTCATTACCATAACATAAAAAAATCATTAAACATAATATATTGAAGTTATTATAACATCATAAATTAATAATATTTTAATGATATGGAGGAAGAAATAATATTAAATGCTCGGTTAAGGATGTAACATGTTCTTTGGACAACTTCTTTTGGTTTTTAGAAAAATCCTACCTATGTTGGATTAATGACCAAAAAAAGGATTCTAGGTTGAGGATAGTGAATTATGGATTTTTTAATGTAGGTATATTCCTAATCTATTTTATTTTGGAGTGTGAAGTGGAGGGGAGATTTGGTGAACCATTATATGTGGAGGAGAGGAAACACTTGAAAATTTTAAAAATAAATATAATTACCAACATTTTGTTCAAGGAAAAATCCTTTTGAATGGGTCACTCTCGAACCAAAGAGGTCATATGGCAGAAATATAGCCATAAATATTTTTTGAACCATATTTATATCACTATATTATAGAGGTAAAATAATATAATAAGTATCTTATTTAAACATTAAAACCATCATTCTATCCATCCGTGATATCTGGTGATGGAAAAAAAATAACATTGATTTGTGAGGCGGTAGTCCACCATGCACACTAATGATGATTTTATAACTCATTTGATGGAAGTGAAGATGATTTTTTTTTAATTCCAATAACATAAAAAATTGTTAGTATTTAAAATATAATTATATAATTATATCATAATGGTTTAATAGTGATTTAATGTGTTGCAGTATGAAAGAAAAAAAATGCTCAGTTAGGGATGTTACCTCTTCTTCATAAAACTACTTTCTGTTTCACCAGATTCCTTCCTAGGTTGTATTAATAAAAAATAAGGATTCTAATATTATAATAAGTAATTATGGACATTATTTTTTTTGGTCTTGGATTAACCAATGGGATTTTAATATGTGAAGAGACTAGGAGATTGGTGGGATTTTATAAGTGAGGTGAGTGGTACACTTGTATTTTTTGAAAAGAAAATGGTTTACCCACATTTTTCAAATGAATAAATTAGATGAAATAAGAGATTATAGATCATTTAAGAGATAAGATCTAAATACCGACATCTGATGGGTGTGGTAAATGTTTTTCATTGTTTTTAATCCATAAAATTTTTGTTCGACCCCTTCGTAAACCAATTTTTACCTCAATTGTGATAAATATTTTTTATTGTTTTAAATATTCATTATAGTAAAAAATTAATTTTACCATTATTCATATTGTAAATTATTTACATTCCAAATATATAATACATTTTTACAAATTCTAAAAAAATAATTTTCAAAAGATTTTACAAAAGAAATCTCGCTGATGCATTGAGAAATCATATTTCCAAAGAGAAATTGTTCAAAACCTAAATTAGTTTTTATATTAAAATTAAATTAATATTATTAAAATATCATAAATTGGATTAATATAACTATATATATATAATTGAACTAATATACATTTAAAACCACCGTAAAATATTTTTTATGTATTTTAATGTTAAAAAAGAAATGAAAACACTCTAAAAAAACTAGTAATTTTCATTATTCATTAAAATATTTATCTATTCTGAAACTTCCCAAAAATTAACAACATAATAATTTTGAACTGTTGGTTCCCAAAATGAAAAATAATTATAAAAAATCTAAAAACCAGTGAATTTTTTTTGAAATAAGTGCGCGAAAGGATACAAAACAAATTTTTAGAAAAATTTATTTTGTAAACATAAAATTAGATTTATTATTATCACCATTCTAGAAAAAACAATCAGATAATTATAAAAAATAAATATATAAAATTAAAATTCCATTTAAATCAACCAAAAAAACTAGTTTTTTCTATTTATTGTTTGTAAAATATTTTTTTTATAAAATAGTATTCGAGAAAATGATTTTATTTATTTTAAAATTATTTTTATTTTCATTTATAATTAACTGGTCACCAAATAATTCATTATATATACATGTGTGAAACATGTATTTTTATAATTTATATAAATATATTCATACCCCAAATTTCAATCCCTAAGTGATACTAATTTTACTAAATAATAATATTTTAATAGTATTTCATATTTTTTTAAACTCAGTGTTCCATGTAATGGAAGATAAACTCATTGTTTCATGTATCATAAACTAAAATCAGGGTTCTATTTAACAAAAAAATATTGAAAATATATCTTTTTTTAAAAAAAATCTAAATATTCTCAAGTTGTTACAGGAGATCACTTAATAGACCATTGATCATGGGGCCAAACTCTCTAATTGATGTGTGATGAGTTGCATCTTCCTAATCACAAAACCCACTTTCTTCACCAAGAAATCTCTGTCACTGAAAAGGAAAAAATCATATCCCATCTATCTAATTCCATCTTACTCTTATGTGATGATAGTACATCCTATATCATACAATTGAAAACCAATCCATAACAATGATGATTTCATAAGGTTTCATCCTAATTTCCACGAGGTATAATGAGAAGATTAATCCACCAAGTGATACCCCACATTATAGAAAAATATTCCTTGTCAAATAATCTCTACCTGTAAGAACCTACTTCCATAGCTTCAAGGATAATGTCATAACTTATACCCCTAGATATCTCCCCATTTATTAAGATATAAATTAGTAACTCATGAATTTGTCTACTAGTGTATGAGAAAGAGTATAAATGTAAATTATTATACATAAAATCATCTCATGTGTAACCCATCCATATCCCTTTATGAAAAAAACTATCCACAACACTAGCAGACAACTCCCAATGCCTGACACGAGCCACTGGGTAGTGGTGGTTGTAGATGATTGTAGTGTCATCCACCACCAACTACTCGTCCCTTTGGATATGGTTATACTCCTCTGCCAACACCACCTACTTACAAGCTTCCATGGCCTCACTTGGGATATCCCTAATCATGTAGCTTCCTCAATATTTTTTTTCCATTTACATCATATCTTTTTTACTTTGCAGGACATGATTGTAAATCATGACTGAAGTTACCCCTACTATTGCAAGAATAACGTCACCCCTATCCATTCTAACTATGTCTTTTTTTCACTCCCTTAGCGATAGATCCATGAATATACATCCATGAATAATAAATCATCACCTATAGAGACCTCCACATATGAAACATATTACCTATTATAGTAAACATAGATACTTGACACCCAAAACCTCTCCAAATTCTTATCATCAGTTTGTTAGGAATATCTCATCTACTCGAGCCTATTCTATAACTCCAACATAAGTTTGAATGTATAATGAGACCGCACTATATCTAAAATCTTTTTGGAGACCCTACTTCATCATCCTCAACCTGTTGAAGTCACCTCACACTATATCTTGGGAGTATCACATGATGTCAGTGAACCTATTTGAAAACCCATCCACTATCATATAACCCTAGTACAGCACAAGGAACTCCTATATCCAAATTTAGTTCAAGCACGAAGGGTATTACTACTTGTTAAATAGCTAAATCAAGTGATACGATGATAGAAACCTATCATCGTGTGTCTATTTAAGTAGAATGCATCAGCTCCTTACCACTCCATGGAAAAGTATGGATATGAGTGAAACCATATAATCGATCATGTTTTGAACCTGCCTAAATACCTGAACCAACGACTCAATAAAATCCTACTCTAGTAGGGTATATAGTTCACTATGGAACCCCAACAGTCTCTAACACTGTAACATTCATATCTCACTACCACTGTGTGGATATTTATCCTACAAAACTTGTACTATCGGGTGCTCAATATGTGGGGGTGCTATTCTATATCAACATGGAGGAAACATCTCATGAGATAGCCCCTAAAATTAGGTCTCATCAATAATCATATCAACATCACAATCATGAATCAATAACTAGGATGGATGTTTTCATTGAGGAATCCTTAATGTAATCATGATGCACCAAGGTCGGATGAGCATGTATACGTGCAGAGATAACAAGATGAGTATTGGAAAAGGACATGATCATATATAATACATGTACATTTGTTACCATGAACCAATGTCTCAGTATGCCAAGTCTTAAATAAGGTATTCAGAGTCTTGGTCAGTGGATATGTCAACCATCGTAACCAAAATGAGTTCCCCAGCCTGAAAGTATCACGTGAAAAAATCTCACACCATTTACATTAGTCAAATACAACTCCTCTTAATGTGAAAAATCCAACATCGTTCTAAGGAATTAAATTCTTAGATACCACACTATAATTAACCAATATAGTGGGGCCGAACTGGTCGGCGGAAGGCTAAGCTTCCACAAACCTTATCCTGCCTCAAATAGAATAGGGGTTAGTTACATTCTCTAATAAGGTATAATATAAAATGGGATCCATTATCCCAATGTACTCTTACCCATGTCACCAACCATCACCATGTAACAAAGCAGAGGGATATAAGATATAGTAAAATTTAGAGTGTAAAAATGAATTCCATTACTACATGGAAAACACAAATTATTATGAAATTATAAACAAAAAATGGTTTGGAAAAAATAAATGCCTAACTAGAAATAATGTCTTATATTGAAAACATCCGGAATAATGAAAAAATAAGAGAGTCTGGATCATAATATCCATACCTGGCCACCTTTTCATTTTAGTTTACCCTATGTGTCACTAAGGTCAATAGATATATCTAAAGATTATGTTTTTATCTTTAAAAGACATGAAATGTGAAGTAAAATATCATGCAATGGTGATTATGTACATTCTATGTAGGATTCCCCAAAAAACAAAAATGAAGTATTAAAAATATATGATTAAAGATAGCTCAAAAAATAAATAAATAGGGAAACAAAACCCAAAATATATATTCTCATAACGAAACCCAAAATAGAGGGAAAGTGGATTCCTCTCTCATAGCTCAACCATAGTTGATGAGTCGACCTAAAAATCATAATTTCCATATCTGATACCAAGATTCCAATGCAACCTCACCTGAAATAATTTGGAGGGACCCACTCCTTTCTAATATTCTCCACAGATGAGGGTGGAATAATTCATCTGAAGGACTCATACACCACCATAGATAAAATATCGGGTAGTATCACTCCAAAGATATAGGACCCATTCATAGTTTAGATAAGTACCAACACTTCCTATATAATTTTGTATGTGGGAAACATTCCATGGTGCAGCAAGGATGTTCCAACATTGGAATCTGTATAATGAATCCTCTATAATATATACCATCATCATGCATCTCCTAAAGTATAATAATTCTTATAACCCCTGAAATCTTATATCACATCCCAAAATAAAGTCCATAATTGTGGTTTAAATGAAAAAAAACTCATGATAAGCTACTCAAAATCAAAAGTAAGAGTACATGACATGGAGATACAAGAGGAATAAGCTATAGAAGGAATACATGGTGGGGGGGGGGGTCTACCAGGCATGTGAACCCACCTCATTTTCATGATTTGTTCTCCAATGAACATTCTATTGGAATCCATGTCATACTAAAAAGTGTTTACACATGGTTCTATGTGTTTCTCAACCACTCGATCCCAACCTATGTGCTCCTGGTCATGCCCCTAAACATCGAGTCTTGCATGTTTACCTCTAGGTTTGAATGTCTACTTCTAGAGAATATGACATGCCCTCCCACATATGGTCCTTGGTGTATGTAGTGGACACATGGTATGGACACCTAGGAAGGGTCACATGGGGTGTTCTTACATCCACATGTCGTGTGATCCTTAATATAGATGAAAACTCTTAACATCATAGAATCTAAATTTAACATTGTGTGTTCTTCCATGCTATACAACATGTTGTCGCATTACTCAATAAATCCCCAATCCACCATCACTACCACATACCATTCATATTTACTAATTTAAATCAATGGGGGTAATATCAGGTCAATGATTTCTAGCCTCCAATAGAAGAAAATAGGAATATGATCACTCTCCATGATCTTGTCAAATGAACAGTCACCGTTTGGGGATCTGAAGCCCGAATTTGTCTCCCCAAACCACAAAACCACCATGTCTCATCCAAAAATCGGTAATCCTTCCATTTTTCACATCACCAGGATGTATCCATGGGTATAATCATTATCAAATCAAACCCATCATATCAAACTGCAACCATTTTGGGAAATGAAGATGAACATTATGATGGGTTGGATGATAAAAAACAATAAAAACTAGAAACCATTATTTACCATGAATAATTGGTCAATGAACTATATGTGTGGGGTCAAGGGTTATAATAAGTAATAATAAATAAATGTTAATCAATGATTCAATTTTTTAAAAATGATATCAGGTGAAGATTTAATAATTGTAGACCCATAAGAAAATTATTAAATCCATGATAAAAAATTTAATCAAATGTGTTGAAAATATAATTGGCATGACCTGCTTCAATTTATACAATATCATTGGTGAATAACACTTTCTCCAGCAATGACGAAGTGCTTCTACATTCACTACCTCTTGATCCACGAAGATATGATCACTGATCATCCTCTAATGTGTTCTACCAATGACGATTGACCAAATATCATCTCAATTCTCGCATGGTTGTATTACTAACCCTAGAAAATTTCTATATTGGTGTGTTTATAGACGAATTTAGTTGGAATATAAAATAAATAAATCCAATTATTTATTTTAAATAACTTCACACTCCAATTGATAATTCAAATTGAATTTTATTTTTTACCAACCTTAGGTCATGCCTTAGGAAAGTCTCACATCCTAGAGCAACCATGGTTTTAGATTTTCCATCCAATGTTTTAACAAATAGGTTAATAGATTTATGACAAAATTATGAGTGCACATGCATTAAAATATATTTATATTTATAATATGTTATTTATAGTGACCCAAGACACTTAAAAACTATTCTATCTCTAAGGATTAATATAGATATATATATATATTCAATAGTTAAAATCCTATAAAAATAGAGTCATAAAATTATAAATCATATTATGTGATGTATCAGATAATTGATTCAGGTAGTATAATAAATGGATTGGTAGTAAAACAAATCCTTATCATATGAATTTCCAATTCATACTAGCATTTCAATTGGAACATTAATCCTTTCATTATCTGTGTAGTCCTTTGTGCTGATAATTGAAAGAATTACCGGATTAACCATTAATAAAATGCTATTAAACCTATAAATATCCAAATCTTGAGAACATTTTTGGGTTGTTTCGAAAATATTAACACCTCCACTTTCTATGAGAATATGGATATACCCATCTCAAACACCACATGTCATAGGAACCTCACCTCTTAAATCCATAAGTCACATTTCAACAACATGGAATAACGTTTACGTTCTTAAAGCATATTCAAGACTATCTCCAGGTTCCTACAACATTTATCCGGAATTGAAGAGTATATATAGATATATTTAAGAAACACTCTGATTAATGAGTCCAAATTTAGGAGGAATATTTTCTTCATGATGTCTATATACAATTCTGAAAGGTTCCTTAGTCCAAACGACATCACAGAGTTCTATAACATCCCATGCCTAATCAGGAACATCATCTTCAGAATATCCTACTCTCTATCTCACATATTGGTGAGCATGGTCAATGATTAATTTTTTAGAACAAATGGGATCCATGAAACTGGTAAAAAATAACATTGATCCTGTGAAATGGATATTTTTTCTTCATTTTCACCAGGTTCATCTTCTAGTAATCAATTCATATTCATATACTATAATCCATAATCTTGATGAATAACACATGTTAACGACATGGTTATGTAAATAAACTAATAAATCCCTTCCACTCAAACTCAACCAACTAAATCTTGAATGCATTCATCTTAGTTGGTATCACACAATATGAGGGTATTGAAATAATATTCAAACCAAACAGGATATCTACCTCATATTATCCTATATATCCTTTATAGGCTATTCATTGGCATGATTCCCATGGGGAATTCAAGACATTCTTCATAATCTTGAGGTATTTATATACCCTATAAGGATGAATAATGATCGATTTGAAGTAGTGTAATATTTTTCCATAGTTATAAATTCTTATTTCTATGACATGAACCAAGATAAAGACATTCTATTGAAGTGGACCTACTTCTTAAAATAAGAGTATGGGAATACGGATTTTCCACTGCATTACCATAAACATTTTGTGGAAAATAATACAGAATTTCCCTTGTGGGAGTATTCTTACTACATCCCATTTATTCCCATAGTACTAAATCAAGGTTTTTTTATATGAAACACAATGAAATCACTTAAGAAAAAAAGTGTTGTTGGGATAAACCCTAATCAGCATGTCTGATCACACAATGTTATCTTAGGATTCTACCCTTAAACCATGGTATACCACTCATATAACTAACACAAAACTACACCCTATCACTTTAGTCACTTTAATAATATATTTACCACCACAACAATATTCTTAATTCGACTTATTAATTCGAATAATGATATATCACAACATATTGGAAATAAATATATATCACCAAAGAATGAAATTATACCAAATAAGTATTAAAAAGCAAGTAATTTAATTAAATAACTATTATGTAGCACAACATCAAGTATATAAACAAAATTTCAACATATGTTCCTAGTCATGAAGCATGAACGCACATGAAATCACATAAATCACATATCAACATCACGTGCATCATCCTATGTAAATTTAATCAATAGTAACACAAAATCCTAATTTCACACAATTTATGGAAACTAGAAGGTCCACCATACAATGTTAGACACAAACATTCATTGTTTCCATTAAAAAGTCCCAAAACTCCAATATCATGTCTACCCTATCCCAAACTAAGGAAGATAGAAGAATTGTTTTACTAAATACATGTTCTTATATACCATTTTGAAAAGATTCAATCCAAGCCCCCATCAATGACATAAAATCTCACATGACCTCATGCATGCCTCCCCATATTAGGGAGGCTAACAAATGGTAGTGATGATTTAACTCCATTTTTTGGGAGACTATACCCTCATTATCAAATCATATGGTCTATAATAACTCATTAGTAATATAATAAATAACCATATTGATTTTGGGGAATCTTTGATGATATAAAAGTTATAAAAATAATCATATTCTAATGTGGAAATCCAAACTAGTGTAAGAAATTAAGATAAATACATTAAAAAGTGGGGTCCTTTGGATTCTATTACATTCACTTAACTACTCCATAATCCTATTCTCATCCATATACTGTAGGGAATTTACCCATCACCAATTCTCAAGTCATGAAATCTATAAGTGCACCAAACATTCTATATAGGGTGTGAGTACAAGACTCTGTATAACGCCATCAATTCCTCTATAATTATGTTTTCTCAATTATTAAAACTAAAATCCATGAATATATAAATTTCGTAAAAAAAATAACATCACTCAGTCCCAAACTGAGTGGTCGTTCTGTAAGAAAGCCACCATAACCCCATAGGTTTACTTTCTTTTTATCTATTTGGTAACTGTAAGAAAGATGTTGGTAATGATCATAACTAGATGAAATACTATTAAAATGTAAATTTTTATCCACTAGGTATCTAGTGGGTATTTTTACTCAATGTCCATATTGTATCAATTTGACATGCTACACAGAAACCCCAAGTCATCTAGTTTATAAACATTCCATAGAACCCTTAGGGTATCGAGTTACATTTGTCCATAGGGCTATCATGCTCCACCATTTTAATCATCACACATCGATAACTATCCCCCTATAAGGAATAGACATACCATAATAATCACTTTTCATGTGTAACAAGAACAAATCATCGAAATGAAAGATGATCCTAAACAATGCATATAATGAAAAAAATCATATAATGAAATCAAGAGATAAATAATAGCACAATAGTCAACGTGGTTATCATATCAATCACAGAATATTGATATTATAAAAATTATAATAGAAAAAAATAACATAACTGAACCCATGGACTACTCACACCCACATACAATCACATTTTGAGAACAATTATGAATAATTCAAATACATAATTTATAACAAGGTAGCATGTGTAATAAAATCCTCAAGAGGTAAAAAAATTCCGTCCTAAAATGTAGTCAACATAAACATCATGTATATACCACCATGTGTGGTTAAATAACTATATTGAAAACCTCAATATTCATGGAAACTTCTTCACATGCCTTATTATAATAATTGCCAACACTTCAATGCTTGAGGTTCATCAAAGGATCCTAAAACAAAAGACTGCCATTTTATTTCAAAAATAAATAAAATACCACCTAAGATGATACTTTATCTCTCCATGATAATTTTCATATTATCATATTACGCCAAATCATTTATGAGTGGCCCTCAACTCATCTCTCCAGATTAAATAGTACACACATGTGGTATCCCATTATAACTATTCCATGATAAATTTTAAAAGAGTATCCTTATTTAAAATATTTCAATTATCTAGTAATAGTTATTGATAAAGATCCTTCAATAATTCAAACAATTATCATTGTATAATTATCTTTTGATAATTTCATATAATTTATCCATTTATAATTATGTTTTTTCATGATCATATAAATTTTCTTATAATAAATACATTTTGATAATTTCTTGTAATCTATCCTTTGATATTTTTATATAATTATCATTTTATAATAATTTATAATTAACCATTGATAATTTCAAAATATAATATCTTATGATATTTATTTAAAAAAAACATACTTGTAAATTTCATGCAATTATCATTTGATAATTTTTTTATCCCAAATTATCCTCGTAAATATCACACAATTATAGTATGAAATTTTTTAGTCTTCATCAATTATTAATATTTGATAATAATATTATGATAAACCCATAATAGTTATATTCTAATAATCGTTCTATATTATCCTTCAATAATTTTACGGAATTATATTTTAATAAATCTCTATAATATTCTTTTGATAATTTATAATAAAATATCCATTGATAATTTTTAATAAATTGTTTTTGATAAATTTTAGAATTATTCTTATATAAACATTGTTTTTATTGATTAATTATTTAACCATTTTATTTTTCCATAAATTAAGAAGGAAATATATTAATAATAAAATAAATAATAAGAAACACACCTTATAAAACTTCTAGGGAACCACTCCTATGAGAGAAAGGCACCGTCATGTTTCCTAATTTTGGAATGATGGATTCATTAGAGGATCACTTTACTATGTGTAAGGGGATGTGGGGTCCCATAGACTCTCCATAAAAAAAAAATTAAAAAGAGAAAAATTTCCTCTATTTCAAAACCCAAAATTCGTACCCCTATTTAGAATATTCTATAACTCCATTTAAATATCTTAATAAACAAAAAATTTAAGGTGGAGTTTTTAATTTAGAAAAAATGTTTAATTTTCTGGATTAATCAGGTAAAAATGAGTAAAAATATACTGTTTTGGATCATTCCTCTTGAGAAAATTTTTTTTTTTATGTGTGTCATGATATGATGAAGCAGATGTAAATAAAATTAAATTATAATAAAGTTACTAAAATAAAACAAAAAATGGAAAAAAAATCGATTACGATGTGATCAAACTGGACTCCTAATCTTCACAAAGGATATTCCAAACCTAGGATAAAACCCTAATTCTATATCAGATGGAATTATTGTATTTTATGTCTGATATATTTTTTTTTATATTCTATTATTTCAAAAAAAATCCCCTATTCAAGATATGATGTATTTTATATTTTTATTTTATTAACATTGATGCTCTATGGGCCGTGGAATCCTACGGTAACTCAGGTACTAACTCTACAAATATTCTATAGAATATTCCAATGTTTTAATAGTGATTTTAATCTTAAAAAAATACTTTAATGTAATAATTAAAAAATTTATATTGAAAAACTACTCATTCACATGAAATTTTCATTAATGTTTAACAAAGGGTTTTATAATCAGACAAAATGTGGATGCTAAATTTAGAAATAAAATTTATAACATTATATGAATATTTTTAATTAAATTTTTAGATAATTTATTCAATAAAATATTGTAACATTCATTCAATTATTTTTATTTTTAATGTAATGATAATAATGTCATCTTTTTCAAAAAGTCATTTTCATCAAATTTTTTTTCATTTTGTGTGTTAATATTATATTTCATTTCATCCTATTTAATAGATTTTATTTTTAAATTAAAATATCATCTCTAAAATAATTATTTCACAATAATATTAGGAATAATATTTGGTAATTTTCAACAAGGATTGATTTTTATTAAACATTGAAAAATAGTAAATTATAAAATAATTTAAATTTTATGAAGTTATTTTTTTTAAGAATGAATTTATTAATTTCAAAACCATTGTATCAACCAAATACATATTTATGGAGTAAAATAATTCTTTTAAACATTAAATTTAATTTGTTTAACACAAGCTTCACTATTATGAAAATATGTTCAATTTTATTCAAATGAAAAACATTTTTTTATGTCTTTGATTTTAATGGTATTGTTGGATTCTTCTATTTACTTTAGGATTGATTCGGAAGTATAATAACCTTCATTATTTATGAAATTAAAATAAAAAATCCAGAAAATAATTTTTACTTAATTTCAGTGTAAAATTATATTTATGATTAAATAAGGTATTTTATAAAATACTATTTTTCATCTGTTTTGTGTTATTATATAAAAAATATTTTCAAATTCCAATAGAAATTGAATATGATGAAATTTATTTAAATATTTAAAAGTATCATCTCCATTTTATTAGAATCCTTGTTTTATTTCTAATCGAATAATTATGTTATCATTGTCAAAAATAATTTATCATGGATAATGTTAAATTGGGTTTAAAATGGCTTAACTAGAATAGAATAATTAAAATGTCTCCAAATATTATCTAAATATCATTTTATGAGTTTATTTAGACCTTAAAATTTCATATCATTTAATTCGGTGTTGCTATAGGATAATTTATAGGATTGTGATATATATTATATTTAAATATTTTATGTAATTATAAGTATGCCATTTCCATAAATAAAAAAAGAGAGCTTCCAATTATTCATTATTAAAAAAATTAGAGTACTCTAGATTGAAAATTCATACCTTAACACCTTAATATATTTCTTACCTTAATCCTATATCATATTTTATTTCCCTATGAATATCATAAGAAAGAATAAGTTAAAATCAATTGGATATCTCTCAAAAGAAGAGGAAACTCTCTTACCCCACTATTTAAAATTTAATTTCTTATTCAACTTCATATTAATCTATTTTATCCCAACTAAGAGGAATAATCCAATATAATAAAGAAAAATATTTTTTATTATGTTTACAGTAGAACCATTTTCCACCTCCTTTCCATCAAATGAGATATGAATGTGTTGCTCTTGTGTATGTATGTACTACTGCCTCCATGTAATTATATGATCAATTTACCATCATTAAAAATCATGGTTTGTTATGATGAAGGATTAAATTTTATATATTATATATATTATATAATAACTAATCTATAATCATGATTATAATTTACCACACTTTCATTCCATCTATCCAAAATTGAAAACATCACTCATGCATACATACAAACTACCATCTTCACATTGTGATTTAATTCATTTTTCATGAATTCATTACTTGAGATGTTAATAAATTTTATAGGTTAAATAATTTATATTATTATGTAATTATTAATATTTTATAGATTAAGAAACCATTATCTATTTGAAATTACTCGAATTATCACATTGAAACACTCATGCAAAATTTTCTAGTTTTCACCTAAAAGTAAAATTTAGTAAATAAATTATTAATAAAAGAATAATTGGAAATGGAAATAGAATAATTCATTTTATGTTATGTATGAATATGGTTTATTAATACATTTATAATAAATCTATATTTATTGTACCAGAGGTTTTAATGTCTGTGTATAATGAAAGGACATGATGTATGGGATTTCTGTTATAATCTCATTTGTTTTCAAGAATGTTTATGCTAATTTTTTGTTGAGGGAAATTATATCCATATTATCCTTTAAACGTCGTATATTTTATTATACATTTTTTATTCATTGAATTATTATTTAGTAGTTCCATTTTCCTATATATTTTACATAATATTATAATGAAAAAATATTTAATAAAAAACAATACTTATTTCCTTTTTCATCAATGAAATTTTCTTCGATGTACATACTCTTAAAAATTTGTTTAAATAAGTTTTGACCTATATGTGAAATTTACATAAAGGGATATTTCTATTACCTTTAAATTTATTCTAACATGTGTGAAAGGAATCTTTTTAATGATTATTTTTTGGAAAAGATGTTTTTGACTTTTTCTAAAACTATTAAATGAAAGTTCACTTTTAACATATAATGTATGAATTTATTTTTTCAACTGTCATGATTTTTCATTGATTTTATGCTAAATTTATGTGTTTATATATAAATTTAAAAAAATTTAAAAATTATAAGATCTTTTAGTTGAAATTTTATCAAAGGAAAATTATATTTTCTCATGTTTTGAAAGAATGGTTTGAATGTTCCTTTAATGGTATTTTAACTCTATGTCAACATACCTTAATGATTTTTATGATTCTCTAGGGATTTTATTTTATTATTTGACACACTTTTATAGATGTCTTATGATGATGAATATCTTATGAGTGTTTCATGAAACCCAATTCCTTCCCATTTGCTAATTTTGCAATAATGAGATAATGAATGCTCTTATGATATCACCCACTTCCTTTATCTGGATGGATAATAATTATGTGATGAGGATATGTTTACAAAAACCATTTATTTTACATGGGTTATTATATGATGATATGATTAATTTCATATCATCTTATTGAATACATTTGTATAGATTTCATTATTCCACAGATGGGATGATCATTATATATCACTCCAATGCATTGGGTAAATAATGATCTCTCATGAGATAATAAATACAATAATGAAGGGTGAACCCATTTCAGTGAGAGACTCTTTCTACTATGATAGTCTTATTATTAAACCATGACTAAGGAAATTATGGAATGGGGAGTGAAACCAAACAACTATGATATCCTTGGAAGTGAGCCATGACTAAGGAATTGATTTTATATTATTATGTGAGAGTCAAAACTAGATATATTATTCTTATGATACATTATCAAGACTCGTGATTGATTATCGACGATCCAAAAGAATAATGCATTATTTTTTTATTGAAAAATCAATATTCCATGATTATTGATTAAATATCATTTAAAATTTGTGTATTAATTTATATGTAATGATCATATTCTCAAATCATTTTTATTATTCCCACATAGGATCACTGATTGGAATCCCCAATTATTTCCATTAATAATAATATAAGCTCACCCTTTCTTATGTATCATTTTACATAGGTTATGAAGAATTTTATTATGTGAAAAATTTCTATGAAGGGTGTTATAATAGATAAACCATGTTAGATATATTGATGATATTTTATAAAATATATTTATTATGTATCTATTCTCCAAATACACTAATACATTATATTCCATGGGCATATATTATTTTGAAATAAATTTAATACTCATCTAATAAGATGTAATATTTACATATGTTATAATCGGGTGACCACATAGTGTAAAAAATTATTATACTATTGTTTCATTATATCCCAAGTTTTTATGACACTTTTCTTTATGAATGATTTCACTACATATTTTTTACTAGATGATTTGTCTTGTTTATTAAAGTTTTAACACATTAAAAGTCTTTAATAGTTATTTCACATAATTGATACCATGATTTAGTTGTATAACAAAATTATTCCGCACATGTATTTACTTTCTCATAATTTATATATAATACCTTTTTTATTTAATAATTTAAAAAACTTACACATTATATAATAATTATATTTTAAAATTTTAATGGAATTTATATATTTATATTATTTTTAAAAATATGAGACTAGGGTAGAAACTAAAAAACCACATGTGACATAATTTGGAATGATTATATCTATTATTCAATTCTTTTTGTGGGTTGTTATAAAAAAAATAAAAAAAATCATTATCTTGTTTCAAACCAAATTACTTTTTATAAAATATATATTAATTAAAATAAATATTCTTTTAAAAATTATAAAAAAACTAAATTTCTTTTATAAAAAATATCATTAAATTTTATAAAAAAATTCAGGTTTAGATAAACTAATTTTTTAATTTTATTCACTAAAAATAAAAAATAAAACACATATATTATTCGACACTGCAACCACCCTCTATATATAAAATCGTGTCTTATTCAGAATATTATAAATAAAATAAATCAATTTATAATTATAATTATAATTATCATAAAAAATATCACATTATTTTTTGAAATAAAAATAAAAATAAAAAATATATAATACATGTTGCCTATATATCTATTTCTACATATCCGCATATATAAATATATATAAATATATTATATTATATCCACATATCAATATTCTTATATATTTATATATCTAGATCTATATATTATACTAAAATACACTTCTCCTCCAAACATGTTTAACATCAACATCCTCCCCCCCCAAATCCCACTCTTGTTTTCCATGCTTCATTAAACATGATTACCCGTAACCTCCCCCAATACCAATCTCCGAATATATCATTTCTTCTTACTCCTCATACCTTAATTAGAATCTGTGCTTCTGCCTTCACCTTCTAACCACCTCCTTGACACATCCTCACCATTGGGTCTATATATCCTCTCATCCTTGTGTATGCCAAAATATCCTCTTTAAGAAAGGGTTTCCTTCAACACTTATGTTTTTATAATATCTTATTTATTATGGGCTTTTTTCATTCCATTTTTAATCTTTCTTATATATGTTCCCTTTGAGGTTTGGCAATCTCTAGTTTATCTTAAACTATAAAACTAATGGATGATTTTGATCACTTATCTATGGTAACTTTACCTGTTATTAATCCTTCATTCAACGATAATTAATATACTAAAATAAACTTTTACTACATACATATCTCTGCTCTACTATATTTGTTTACCATATGAATTAATGATCTCTTTATCCCCCACTTTGTTCCACTAGATAAACCATAACCTCCCACCTAATTCTAATAACCCTAACTCACATCTCCATCTACTCCATTATCCCTTCTTATTCTTCAATCCCTCTACCTTCCTCTTCTAACCTTCACTCCGATTCCTCCATGTATATGAGTTTCTTTATCATTTCCTCCATGTCTTTGTTATAATCTCCACTTGAATGATGGGTTTTGATCACACTCATGTGTTTATCATAATCTCCATTTCATTATAGGGTTTTACTTCCCATTTCTAGGATATCACAGCTGTATTCCCTTTAATGTGTGATAATACCTAGTTCTTATTCAACTTCACAATGAATTGATTTCTATAATCTCTTTTATATGGTAATATAAACTATTATTAATATGTTTTCTATTGAAAAATTTTACAATATTTTTTTTAAAATCTCTACATTGTCTATTTAATCTTATCTTTTGAAATCTACTCCTCCTCATTCAGGACAGGTTCTCTCTATATCCCTATTTAACTAATTATATTTTAATTCTCTATTTTATTGTTATTCCTCCATCATTCATAAGTTTTATTTTGGGATTTTATCCATTACACATTAAACATTATAATGATAAATTTTTATACCTAATTTAATATTTCTTCTATGTTCTATGGTTATTCCTCTTTTGTAACCCTGGTTTGATTTCCATAAATCTAGGCCGATTCTATGTTTTATGGTTATAATTATAATAATATTGTGATATTATATGTTCTATGTAAGGAAAATTTATTCTTCATCATTGGTGTGTTTCCATTTACAGTTCATGAATATATAAACCTCTGAGTTTTGAGGCCTAAATCCATTTCACTTTAAATTTTATAATATTAATTTTCATTCTGAGTATTATCAATATAACAGTAAGGTTAAATTCATATTAAATGAACTCCTCATTTCTACAATAATTTAAAATACAAACATATATTACCTAGATATTACCTAAAATAAATTTTATTGCAGTACATGACATTTTAGTTATTTTACATTATTCCACTATTTAAGAGACTAATTTTATTTTGTCGAGCTATTTTTTGAAAATAGATTATTTGTTAACATTATATATATATGTTACTTTTTTTAAACACCCTATGAATACTATTTGTATTCATATATGTATAATTCCATGAATTATCTATATTCCTTGGTATAGTCATATCCTTAATTTTTTTTACTCATTTATTGTGATTAATCTTAAAATACCATTTCATCATTTGTTTAAAAGTTGTTATTATTTTTCATATCATTTTTAGTAATATGTGAACAATCCATATCATTTAACAGTGTTGTTTTTTACTAAACATTATGTCCTTCCTCATCCTTTACATAATGTTTTTTCTCTTACATATATATTCAAATTTTCTTCTCTTTGATGGATAATGTTATTCCTAATTTTGTAAATAGGTTGTTTTTTTTGTTTCACTTCATTATTTATTTGGATTTAATTTATTACCAATATTATTATTGTATTATATTGGGTCTATTATCATTTGTAATTTTTTCCAATATCATATTCCATCATTTGAACAAAATTTATTTCAAATTTGTATCATTATTTTGGATATCATGCCATTATTTTGATAATATTATTCATATTTTCAAAAATACATAACATTTCCAAGGATTATTACAAGTAACCAAAAATGGATTGGTTAATCACTATCCCACAATCATTAAATATAATCAATATCTTTCACTAAAAATATTACAATAACATTTGGTCATTCATTTTATGTTTTTAATGATATTTTTTTTTTCAGGTCATGCTACATTATATAATTCCTTGGTTAAAACAGCTAATTAATCCTTATTATTTTAATTTATCTCTTTTTAATTTTTTTGGATCATTTTCAATCTCTCTGAATATAATTATGTAGTTTTACTAATTAATCAGTATCATTTTACAGTATAATATTCATACTCATTATGAAATTTCAATGAAACTACATATGATTATGTATTTTTACTATGAGTATAATTAACATCTCAACAACAATTCAATCTACCTACTTCCATATATCAACTTCTAAATAATGTTACCGTAAAAGGAATCCATTTTATTTGGGTAGTATAGTTTCCATAATCGTTATGTTTTCAACAATTTGGATAATTATGTATGAACTTCACTCTCTTAAACATCACTATGTATATAATTAACTATTTTTTTAATTTGTGTAACATTTTTCCTTATTTATATGATAAAGAATAAAACGTTCCCCAACCATAAAATATGCATTTCACAGGATTCATATATATGTCTTCACCATTAAATTTTAATAATCTTCATGATTATATGTACTATAATGTATTAACAATAAATTTATATTTATTAATAATTGAATTCACATCCATTGGAGTTTCCTATGAATATTTACTCTTACATTTCTAAAATAGAAGATTTTACATCAGAAAAATGGGTTATTTAGTACTTATAGATAACATTGTTTGGAATAAAATATTCCCATTATTAAGTTACAATCTAATCATACATTTTTATATTTTATCTATATATCAATCGTATATATTAGTGGTTCTGGATTTTTAGAATTTTCATTAATTCTTTCTATATAAATAAGATTTTAAAACTATATACTCTCTCAGTGTAATAATATTTCAATGTGTATTCATCAGTGGAAAAAAGGTTTCATTGAACCACAAAGCATAAAGAACTATTTTTTTCATAAATTTGTCGAGTTATTGATTATATGAACAAATAGGTCTATAATATACATTGTTAACTATAAAGATTCAATTTTATAATAAATACATATTTATTTCTATAATATTGATGAACTTTTATCTTTCCCATATTCAAAAAATGTTTTTCTCCTCATTGAATTTTTGTAAAGATAGAAAATCCTAAATTGAAATATCATATTAGGGAGTGTTTTCATGGTTAATTAGAGTGACTAAATTATTTTGATATTGAATTTATTAGATTTTTTTTATCCTTTTAAATTTATTTAATTTTCAATCAGTAAAATTGTACCTTCTATATTTCAATATCATGTAATTGAACTGATGGGTTTGAGTGATATTCTTTTCTTTCATAGTTTTGGTTAACTAATTGATGGTATTAATGTGTAATTTTATTTTTATCTTAGATAATGTTTGGGGATCTCTTTAATGATAATTCATGATGTTATTTATGTTAAAATATATTTATATACTATTATTATGAATATAATTTAATATATATCTCACGTTTTAAAAAATCTATATTTTTTTTGTATTTTTTAATCATTGAAGTGTTATATATATTATTATTTTTAACTCAATTTAGAATATTATTTCCTTGATGATGTATTAATTTAGTAAAATATATTTTTATTTCACACTTCTAATTATGTTTCTCAAATTTTATATTTATATTTCTCTAGGTTTTCATTTGTAATAATTTTTAATTTTGTTTGATACATCAAAACTCCACTTGTGCAGCTTTTATATAATACATTGTCGATCTAGGGCTTAGATAAATGATGATGGTTGTGTGAGGTATTTTACATCTAGTGTAAAATTTAATTTATTGTTTTATTGTAATTTTGTAAATGTTTTAATATTCTAATACTTGTTCATTTTCGGAAAGAAATTCATTTCATTGCTCGAGTGTGATGAAAAATGAGTTAGAGGTACAATATTGACACCTGATAATACTAATAAAGGAGAAGGATTCGTTACACTTGTTTGAAAATTGTTTAGTGGGTAAGGAATTTTGTCAAAAAAAATATTATTGAATGATGAAAATATTGATATTTAAAGATAATCTATGAAATTTGAATATATTATGATTCAAAAAATAGTGTTTTGTCCTCTGTTTAACAGAAACTAAATGGGTGGGAGATGATGTAAAATAATTCTATTGATATACTTTCAAACATAGATAATATAGTAAATCTAAGACTAAAATGGTGTTTTTATTACGGTGGTTAATAAATTAAGAGATAACGTGGTTGACGTCATAATAATATGGTATAGAAACACAATCATGAAGGTAGTTTTTGGAAATGATACATTCAACATTGTTAATTTTTATGTTCATAAAATAGGTCATGGTGTAGAATATAAATCAACTTTTTGGTTTAATTCATAATCAATTATTCTACTTTTTCTATAACTTGAGAATATTTTTATAGGTTTTCACCCAAAAGGGAATGTGGGAAAGGATTGTTGAGGCCACATAGATTTTCTTATAGGGTTTTATTGGGTGTTATAAATGATTAAGGATCAAAAATATTATACATTTCATATAGTTGTGTAACCCACCACGATTTTAGACGGCACTATTTTTTATAGTGCATAAAACATACAACACTGAGCACAAAGGAAATGATTTTTTACGACCATTATAACATAGAAATTGAATTAGAGGGTACGAATAAAAGTAACCAATGTATAAAATATTTATAATCTCCATAACTAATAAATATTTATTGAAGAATTCTTAGTTCAAAAGCACTCATTTTTTGGTAAAGACATTTTATTCTTCAAAATATTTTTTATTCAAAAATTGTATTTTTTGAGAAAATATTATAATTAATTTTCGAAACATTTGGAAAATTTATTTTAAAAAATAAAGTTCATTTTTTAAATACTAATTTAAAAATTACCTTAGACTAAATTCTTTTAATTTTATAAAACGATTAATTCTTTAATGACTTTTGAAAAATTACAAATTTAATTGAAATTTGTATTATTGTTCCTAGAATTTATAAATTTAAATTTATAATTTCAATGGTTTTAAAAATATAATTATATTTTTATATTATTAACACTCTAACTAAATTAATTATAATAATTTCTAAGGTTTTATTTTGTATGACTAAATTTTTATACATAAAAGTCATTTTTTATATATTTTTTTAATTCTGATTTTGGATTTTATCATAATTTTTTTACCACATGTAGGAATTTAATATTCAAAAATTTTTAAAATATTTTACATCATTATTTGAATATTTTTTAAATATTTACATTTTATTTTCGAAAAGTATGAATATTAACCATGGTTAATATTTGTCACTTTGGTAATGGTGAAATGGGAAAACATGTTTAAAACATTAGGATAACTCTTTATAGTTCTTCCAAAACATTATTTTATCCTTTTTTATGATTATATTTCTCCCATAATGATCCAAGTTTCACTAAAATTTTTACTTGGTGTAATTTTTTCACTTATTTAAAATATATATAATTTAAATAAAATATAAAGTCAAAAATGTAACTTTCATTCTTTTAATCTCTATAAAATGTTGTGATATGGATTAAAAAAATATTTATAAATGGTTATTTGAATGATGAATAATTTTTTTATCAATGTAATTTTTTTTTATTTTAGTGGTTTAATAATTTTCATAAATGATTATTCAATGACAATACGATATTTATTCAATCAATAGAAAAATAAAATAACTTATTTAAAAAATATTAATAAAATAAATTATTTGATTTATTAAGTTACAATATTTTTATATATTAATTTAATGTGTTATAGATGTTTCAATGCTTTATATTATAATTATTTTGTTTTCAATTTCTTTTTAATGTGAAATAATGTGAATAGATCTTAAAATGAGATTAAGAGTATTTTATGATAAAACTTTTTAATTAACATATTTAAAAATAATTAAAATATTTAATGAGTGTAATTATTGTAAAAAAGAGTCTAAAATTTCATACAATCATCATTTATGAGACAATTATAATTTTATTATTAAAATTATAACACATTAAAATTATCAAAGTCATTACAATAGTTAAGATTATAATTGGTTAACAAAGAAGTAAAACCAAAAGATATTTTTTAAAATGACACAAAAACCAATACAATATTCCTTTTTTGAATATATATAGACCATAAACTAGTTTTTATCAAATATTTATCAATTTTAAATCATTTATCTTGAGAATGACATTAATTTTATTTTAATCTATTTTCTAATTCTATATGTCTCATTTCCCTCCCATAGAAAATGTTTCCCCTTATCTCTTTTCATTGCAAAAACAATTATCCATATATATTAACCAAATCCTACCACTTATCTTATAAACTTCTGTAGCTTTGAATTAGAGGGGGTTTCATTATTGAAAGATCATTTTAATGGTCCTTAAGAATGGATATAATGGTGGTCTCTTATAGAAGAGGTAATCATCCCACCCAAAATCTTTCAATTTGTTACATCATATACCTTTTTTAAATAAATGGTATTCATGAAAAAATAATAATTTCATTTTCATAAATATATTTTATTTATATTAGTATAATTAAAAATCCACTATCCACCATCATTTCCATTAAATATGAAGTGAAAGTGTCACTCATGCGTATGTGTGGAATATCACCTCCACAAAGGGATACAATTATTTTCCATTACATTATTAAATGGATTATTATTATTATTTTTTTAAATTTTATAGATTATATTTATGAAATTTTAATTCTTATTTAAAAATAATACCATATATACCTTATTACATTCTCATCCATTGGAAAACATTATTATCTCTTGTTTTTACGTATGGACTACCACATCCACAAAGTGATGTGATCAGTATTAAATTTCCACTATACATGGATGCTAATAAAGATATATTTAATTAATATATATGATATATATGAACTAATAATTATTCTATAAAATTTAATTTTTTTAACATTCTGTTCATCAATCCGTTAAAAATTGGAAACAACATTCAAGAAAACGTACTACTTACCATCTCCTCGAATGGTGTAATTCATTTTCTAATCACTAAATTTTATGAAGGAAATATAAATATTTTTTTATTTATTTATTTAATTCCCATGTAATTATATTATGATTAATTTAATTAAAACTATTGGTATTTACAAATCTATATTGTGTTCTCTCTTTTAATGAGGTTTTGAATTATAGATTACCAAAGAGGTAAGGGTTCATTAGCACAATATCATTTCATTAATACATGGTTGATGATATGGATCTGTTTGTGTTTATTTTGTGTATATTTTATTGTACCTCCCTAGGATCCACTAAATAGTGGCCCAATATAGTTTCAAACATGACCTCAATCATGACATACTATATTCTAGAGGCTTTTGACTAGTAGTGAGGGTCTGGGTTGTGTTTATGGGGAGACTATGCCCTCATGAGTTATAGTTTAACGCAGTGGTAAATAATTAACATAAGAATAGTAAATATATTTAATCAAGAAGTAGTGAAATAATTATTAAACATCCACTATAAATTAATAAGTGAAATAAAATTAACTATACAAAATAAGGGACATTGGATATTGGGTATCTTGAATATTCAACATGCTATAAAAAATACAACACAAATGTTTAAACTACAGGCATCATGAGCATAGGACACTTCTTATGCTTCTGTACCCCATCCTAGTACATCTAATCAAAATTAATAATACAGACACTTCCCTTTATCAACACATGAAACCAGGAAATGTTCTTGGGTAACAATGGTGGCTCATTTGGGGTTTGATATATAATCAGTAGACCATCACCAATGGTGTCTAGACCAATCTAGTTTACTCAATAAAATTATTAGTGTGATAATAATAACAAATAAAAGGTAGTAAATATATATATTCATTGGATTGGGTTCCACGTGGGATACTCAACCAACTTTACATTATTTGGCCTATGCTGGATGTCTCTGAACGAAGGTGACATATATGACTATGATATAAAGTATAATTGTCTATTATAAATATTGCATTGAGATATGAACCATGCCCAAAAATGTGATATGTTAGGGAGGATGCGTCCCTTTATTGAATGAATTATCATTATTGAATTTATATAAAATACATCTCTTGAATTTAAATAATATTCATCTTTATCCCATCCAAGGTGAACCATATCAGGGAACCGAAGTATCATACCAGGAGAGAATAAATACTCAACACCATAGGTGTCCATCCAATGAGATCAATAAATGAAATCGCTTGAACCACTCCTAAAATGGTGTAAAGAAAAGTCCAAATATATGATTCCATCACTAGATTCTTGTGTATGGGATTGAGAATCACTCATGGCCTGGTGTAACCATATCACCACCGAGCCTGTCTACAATGTCTCCCATGAGGAACATGTATCACTTAGATGGAGGTATAAAAAAACCATTGTGATATTCTAAGGCATACCAAGTATTGATCCCACTGTATAGGATTTTAATTTATAAATTCAAAACATAGAGAATAAAGATCCCATCCATGGTGAACCTTAAATGGAATCCATTGTTTTTTCTTCATCTGAGTATGAATGTATGCATTAACAAGCATGATTCAATTCATTTATAATGAAATTAAATTTTATATATCTTAATAAATTCTTCCAAATAATTTAGTCTAACAATTTGTTCATTCAATGAATTTAATGTTCATAACTGCAAATCATTTTTTTTAATTTTATAAAAGCCGGTTTATGGGTCACCGGTGCCCAGCATACAACGCCAAAACAGTACAACAAAAACCAAAACAAAAAACATACAAAACCAACAAAGGGTTAATCATCATAGTAACTGCAATCCTCCCCATATCCCAAACATGATTCGTCTTCTCCTGTAGATGATTCCCATTCCAGGTTTCTCCAAAAATTAGCACTTTGAACCCGATTTCCAAGTGTTTCCAAATTATTCATAACAGATGCCGCATTCTTAACCCACATCCCTTTTTGACTGCAAGAACCACCTGGCTATTCCTTTTAGAAGCAGACCTTGTCAGCATTGGCCTCGAGAGATATGAGTAGTCTCTTCTTGACCTCCTTGATGAGGTTGCCGATGGGGCTCTATCGCCAATAGACCCTTTCTTGATCCCATCTTGAACAATATCTCTAAAAGAGCGCCCGTTAGGGGGACTCCAATTCTTCTTTCCTCCCCTGAATTTCTTCTTCCCCTCCCCATCTTGATCCTTCAGCCCACCAACCGGCCCTCCAGCAGAAACGCTCAGCCGCTGTTCAACATGAATACCTTCTGTCAAGTTTTGTCACCCTTCCTGCTCAGCAGTTCCCTCAGGGCATTCCACCGGTTCCAGCCCAAAGCAATCCCCCTGCTTATTCTCCTCCAACAAAACATCACCCTCTCCCTCTGAAATGGCCTCCTCCTCCAGATCCTCAACCACCTTACCCTCTGTCAGTATCTCAAACCTGTTATTCAAAGCCATAAAAGGCTTGGCCAAAGGATCCAGCACATTGGTCGGTCTAGGCATGTTAACCACCTCCAGAGTTCTGTCTTCCCACTCCTTTCCAACGTGTTCAGGTCCCGCGGTGGTAGGAGACCAAACAGTTCCCTCCTCATCCCGGTTCATCTCCATGCTGGTGTTTCCAATTGATTGCTCAACCTCCATGGCAATAACAGCAGAACCAGAGCCAAGGTGATCCCCTGCTGACTGATTCTCCCGAGGACCCCTCCCTATTTTAGCAACCCCCTTCATCTTCGAATCCAGACCCATCCTCGAATCATTACCCAGTTCAGTGTGCTGTCTACCCTCTTCAGAACTTTTCCTCATCTCTTTCCCATTGTGACCATCCCTTCTCTCATGACAAACTTCAGTCGAATGTCCTAACAGTTTGCATCACCCACAAAAATCCGTCCAGCTTTCATAAACAACCCTCTACTTACATCTGTACTCCTCCCCGATTGTAATCCAAATATACTCAAAAGGGGCGCGCGAAGCATCCATTTCAACACACACCCTTGGATTTACCGGATGGAAAAACGCTTCCGTGCGGTAATCGGAACAATGGTATCTTCCTACCATGTTTCCCAGTAAACAAATAACCGATGGATTTTGAAACGGTAAAGGTATGTTAGGAAAACTAACCCAAACCGCAATGGAGGGGGAATCCCGGTTCATATGTAGATCGAACGACCATCAGAGGAGCATAAAACGGATGCCTTTGAAATTACGAGGCGCACTAGCCCACACATGGATGAGGTCTGCTTCAGACTCAAATCGAATCATGATTTGATTGCTATCCAATAAACCCACGACCGCACGTTCGCGAAGATCCCACGAACCAAATACAAAATGATCGAAATCATCCACCGAAGGTCTCTTGTTCTTGAAATGAGCCACCAGGATCAAATTCAGCAAGGACGAAGACTCCGTGAACTCGGAAAGCGAGAGAGGAAGGTTCGGTGTTCCATCGATTAGGTCAGGCACCTTAGGGTTAATCAAAGCTTTCAGAAAAGAAGGGAGATATTATGGGTTAGAGAATGGTCGGAATGACCGAGCTCTCTCATGAGACGGCGAATCCCCCTCCCCCATCGGGGGGGGGGGGGGGGGGAGCCGGCGTCGCAGCCGCCGCCATCACCAGAAGGGAGAGAGCATCGCTAGGTCAGAGAGCCGCCTAATGTTCATAACTCATGGACTAAAAATCCTTTTAATTCCATAGATTATTTCACAATAATTTATTGCATGTTCAACACTAGTCAAAGGTTATTTAGAAGTATATAGTAAGGGAAATTATAGAATTATTGGAAATCACACTAATTTTTGTGGATTAAATCAAGACTATCAACTATATCATTGATTCACTTCTAGCTAAGACCATAAGGGTAATGGTATTACAACCCTTCTTTTCATTAATATTTATTACATCATTTTAAGATATACAAAATAATTGACATAAAAATAATGGATCAAAAGGTTTAGTGTCCTTAGAAAATAATTCACATACATAACTAGTATATAATACAACATAAAAATTATTTAATTCCTTATTATTTATCTTCTAACTGGTCCTCATTTTATTTTATTTTTGAATGTAAACACTTGAGGATATACATCATTGAATTGGGAGAGCTAAAGGCATAGTAATAAGATGAATAAGGGATAAGAATAAATATACCATGGTTGAGAATATGAATCAACATAATATAATAATAATATTGAGACCATAATCCTCATGAAAGAAACATGTGGTAAATCCATGGAATGTTTCAATTCATAAAAAAGAAACATCATGTCTTAGTGGTCAAATAAAAATCATATTTTTAAAAAAGTTGTCATCATTTTCATGCATCTCATATGTGAATAATCATAACATCACCATTGTGAACCTAGATATAATTATGACCATGCATGATAAAAATTATATCATGAGATATATCACATTAAACTATATATTAGAGGGATATATAATTTTTGGCCCACCGATCTCATCATAATGTTTACATAATCATGCATGCCATATTGAATGTATATCAATCAAAGTCATACAGTTACCCATGAAATTGAATAGGTTTATTATGGTTTTAATAAATTTTGATTTCATGAATAAACTTTTTGTTACCTAATGGACATTGTAATGGAACATATTTGGTATTAGAATCATAATTTTTGAGCAAACTAGAAAGAACTTAAGAGGAGTCAAGATGTGTTTTGGATAGAATAGTTCTTTTGGGAAATCATTATGTTTTTCATAATATTGGATTTCATACATGTATATGACTAAAAATAAATGTGATGAACAATGAAATTATATTATTAGAATATTAAAGGAATATCCTCAATGAAAATTGGCATGAGATAGGAATAACCAAGAGAAAGGGAATTGGGTTTGAGAATCCTGTTACATTAATTCCTGCATTATTTATTTCTTTTACTCCTTCTGATTAATAAACAAATAAATATTAAAATATTGATATATAATTATTTATATTTAGTTATACAAATATTCATCCACTATAATCATTATATTATATTTATTAATTTATAATGATGAAAATGAAGCATTATGATATCATTCATTTCTTAAAAATGTATAATTTTTCCTTGATATACCTATTTTGTTCAATAAATTTTATACATAAGTATAATTATTTATATAAGAACAAGATACATGTAATTAAATATTTATATATTATATAAATTTCATACTTTCCATCCATGAAGGTTGTTATAATCATTGACATGGTAATGTCTCAGTAGGTAGTTAACCGACATTTGATGGGATATTGTTAGGAGATCGAGAAAGAGAAGAATAACATTTATATTTTTAATAATTATTATAATTATATTATGTTTAACTCATTAATATAAATATAAAATATAAAATATGTAATTTTAGAATTTTTTTGTTATGAATGGTGGTCCAAAAATGATGAAAGAGAAGTAGAAAGTAGGGAAGAGTTAATAGAGACTAACCCTATCCTATATATTGGTTCTCTTGTATGACACCATAAATACTTTGGTTATTGGGATTGGATTGATCCAAAATATCTATAATTATTCTAAAGGCATTTGGTGGTAGGATTTATAATTTTCATGGGCTTTATAATGGGTGGGATGAGTGGTTTACCAAGGGAACGAAGAGGGGTATTTTTAGAATAAAATATTGAATAAAATACTATATCAAAGGAAATGCATGTAATATTGAATTTCTGACATTCTAAGTCATATATATATATATATAATATTATTGTTTTATGACTTTAAATACACTTTATAATTCTAATTCATTATTTTAATCAAATGGAAATTTTGAAAATTAGAAAATAATATTTTAATATAATACTTTTCATTTTTAGGCATTGGAATGTACTTTTTGGGTTTTGAAATTATAATCATCATATTTTAAGGAATAATTTATGAAATAAATTATATCATATCCAAAAATAGAGTTATATAATGAATTATTTTATGATTACATTGTGAATTATGTAATTCACGTTACACCAGTTATGCAAAATATTATATTTTTACTATTCACCCAAAATTGAAGTATTTTAGAAATTTACAAAAAACAAATCACCCATGGAAAATTTTGAAATGATGATTTCAAAGATGATATTAATTTTATCAAAATATTTTAAAAAATTGATGATTTTGATTTTTAATATAAAGATAATTATTTTTACAAAATACTAAAAAATAAAATTTATTAAATATTTTCTTATAATTTATTTGTGTATTTTAATTATTATATTTATTAATTATAATTAATAAATTTATATTTATATGCAGTAATCATGAAACTTATTATTTATATCACAATTTATTATTTTTTGGTAAAATTTATATTCTAACAATCACATTACTATTCTAAAGGTCACATTACCTCCTATGTATATCCCTCCATTCATTCATTCAATATTCAATTTTATTCATCTCAAGGATATATTTTTTCATTTTCTATAATTTTTTATGGATTAATAATATTTTACTTATTCTCTATGGTGTTGGTATTAGGATCAATTATTCTAGAAGATTGGGGCTATCCACATTTTTTATTTTTTTTTATTTTTTTATTTTTTGTCTTTTTTTAATGTTATTGATTTTAATTTTATTAATTACTAATTAATATAAAAATTCATATTAATGAAATAAATCAGTTTCTTTATGTGTATAATACTATATATTATATTATATCAGTCATTTGTTTCTAGATACAGATATTATTTGTAATCTCAAGTTTGTTACATTATTCTACCATTTAAAATTTTCATCCCTAAAATTTAAACATGTATTCTCAGTTGAGAATATATAAGGGTACCCTTTTTCATTTATTCCTATGGTTCCCATCTCTCTTATTCATACTTCTGGTACCTCCACAACACCTTGAGAAGGTAAGCTATCATGTTGCGTAGAACTTTGTCTCTATGGTCTAATATTTACACCAGCTGATCTTGAGATGAGATGTTATTCTCGAGTTGTACAACCTATTGATTCAGTACATGTGAGGGGTTAGGTATGTACATCCTAAAGAGTGATATTTAGAACATTTCATGAACCTAATCCAAACATGTTTGAAGTGACAGATAATAGGGAACTACTTCTATGTGATCAAAGATCTCAAAGGTGAAAATGTTCCTTGGTCTAAGAATCCCTTTCCTTACAAACTGTGTGAATCAATTCTATATAGACATTCAAAGAAAAACTCTATCTCCATCATCGAGCTATATATCACTTCAATTATTGTTATTATATCTCTTTTTTTATAGTGATCACCATTTAAATTCCTTTGGATGGATTGAGCATTCTATGTAATATATTGTGAAAGATTAGGACCATGTAGATTTTTCTCTCCATATCCATTCTAAGACCATTGAGTTCTATATCATTTTACATACAGAGAATCAAATGCATACATTTGAATAATCGGGTGAAATTAGTTGTTATGTGAGAACTCAACCAATTAGATATGATAACCTCATTCTCCTTTGAATTCCATAAAGAAAGATCATATCATTTCCTCAAGAATCTGTATAATTCTTTCACATTAGCCATCGGTTTAGGAGTTCTAGGACATTGAAAAATTTAATTCAATGCTCATATCACGTGGAAGACATCTATAAATATTTTATGTGAACCTTGGGTCATGATCAAATACATTATAAAGTGGAACCCCATGCATACTAACAAATTCCATCACATTATCATGTAAAGTTGTTCAAGAGAGATATATTCTTTAATAGAAATAAATTGGGTTTTCATGGTGATTCAATCCATCCAAACCAATATTTCATTGTTTCTATTGGATTTCATTAAGAGACACGTGACAATGTATATAGTGACATTATCCCATTTCCATGTGGATATAGGCAGTGGTTCCAATATCCCTTTGGACACATCTCACTCTTCATTAACTTGATGACATACCAAACACCATGAGATAATACATTCAATCATGTTCTTCATGTTTTCCCACCAAAAGTGTTGATGAATATCATTGTATATCTTCGTACTTCTAGGATAGATAGATAACAGTGAGATATGTTAATTATCCAATAGCTCCTTCTTTATCTCAGGTGACGACCAAACTTAAAGCCTCATTAAAAATTGAATCACCCCATCATCATCAATATGGAACTCATGTATCTTCCCTTTCATTACTGATATCACATTATTTTATAGATATATATCATACCTTTGTGTATCTTTTACCTTCTGATGGATAAAAGTTTGTACAATCATTTATTAAAGGCATGATGTATTTTCTACCCTTATGATTTCAAGATATATATTTTTCATATCCAAGAAGATAAGTCCTTTCTCAATCAGCATCATTGATAGAGTAGTAGTTTTATTTTATATAATAAAATCATCTACCATGTTCACCATTCCTAGATGGAATTTAAGGGATAAATCAAATTCCCTGATTAGTTATAAACATCTTTTTTGAAGCATATTAAGCTCCATCTATTTGAATATATACTTTATACTTTTATGATTGTTATATATCTCACACTTATCACCATATAGATAGTGATTCCAAATATTTAGATCAAAGACAAGATCTTTTAACTCCAGATCATTGGTTGAGTACTTTTTCTCTAGGATTATCAACAGTAATGAGGCATATATTATCAATTTATCATTTTCCATGACTACACAACACAAGAAATTCTTTAAAGAATCACTATATATCACATAATCGTCTCGACTTTGTTTAGTGAGAGTAAAAATGGATTGATTATCCATTTCTTGATCTCTTTATATCATTCCTCTCATTCATCCATTCAGTCATACATTTCCACTTTCCATTTTAACTTATTTAGAGAGCTAGACAATCATGATAATTTTCTCACAAAAGGTTAATATTTCCAAGATATTCCATGAATGGTATGGATTTCCATGAAACTTATGGGTCTAGGCCATTACCCAATTCTATTTTTTATGGGTCCATATAAATTCCCTCACTTATGATAACTTTCCCAATGAATGTGTTTTTCTATATCAAAAAGTCACACTTCCAGAACATAGAGTACATTTTATCCTTCCGTAATGTCGTTAGAATAGTACTTAGATTCTCTTTATTTTCATCTTTTTTCTTGAGTAAATGAGAATATCATCGACAAAACACAACCAAAAAATTTTCAAGTTAGTATCTAAGGAATATATTAATTAAATCCATGATTATTGTATGGTAATTTGTTAGTCTAAAGGGCACCACTATGATCTCATAGTTCTGATACATACTAAATATATAATTATATTGAATATCTTACTTCTTTACATTTAGTTGATGATATCCAGAATGAAGATCTGCATTTGAGATATACATATCTCCTCGTAGTTGATCGAAAAAGTCATCAATCCATTGAATATGATACTTTTTATTTATGTTGGTCTTGTTGAGATACTGATAATTAATACATAGTGTCATTTATTTATACTTATTCTTGAAAAATAGCATAGGCCTAACCAATTGTGATTCACTAGGTCATAAGAAATGATTTTACAAATTCTATTATAGCAGCTTCATTAACTCTTCATGTGAAATTAGGGCCATCTTTTAAGTTTATTTTGACATATGAGTGGCCTATGATATGGCCTCTATTGTAAAATCTACCTCAATATATGGGATAATTCTGGGTAACTCTTCACGAAATACATCTGTGAATTTCCTAACTAATAGAATTTCCCTAAGTTAATGGTTTTCCATCAACACAACCATTTGGGCCAATTATTATTTTTCATAGGGTATAAAATACACACCATTGAGGGATTTTCCATTGGATATTAATGATAGTCCTTAAATTTTGAGAGCATCGTGGTATGGTTTTGAATAATAAAAGTGTGTTCCTTTTCCCGAAAATTGATGTGTTCTCTATATAATGAGAGTGAATCCATGCCCAGTATAGTATCATATATCACCTATGAAATATTATGATATTACAAAGAAAAATAATCTCATATATTCTTTTAGGAGTAGATTCTAATACTTGGTTTCAATGATTACACCACTAGGTTTTTAAAGATATATCTACAGAAGGGTATCAAGTATTGAATTTAAAATTTATAGAAAAGAATAATTATATAATGGAATGAGTAGAACCGTAATCAAATAAATAATTTTCCATTATTTCTTGAATAAAAATTATACCTTTTATGACTTCATATTCATTCTCAACATCATCTCTAGTAAAGAATGAAATACTTCCCTTTATCCCTTCTCATTGGTGGTTGATGATACTAATTACCCTCAAGGTATTAGGGACTAGTGCATTGCCTTTAATGGTTCCCCTTTCTCTCTATAGTTGAAGAATTTTACCATGACTAATGCATCAAAAGATGCCATTATTTCCTCTACTATTTTGGCTATCATCTTCATGTTTGTTGGAAATTCATTTGTTTCGTGTCTTTATCTCCCAAACATGATGTATTTCCCTATCACATTGAGGAAATTCTGAGGATTCTTCTTCCCATGTTTTAGATATGAGGGTTGTTGTATCCCTTTTCCTTATTTTTTTCATTTGACCCACGATCTTGAAAATCCATTATTCTCAATGTATCTCCATAACCAAGGGACCATTCATTAAAATACTAACCTACTTTAAGAATATATTGATCCTCTTCTTCAAAAATCCCAATGTATTATATAGTTATTTTGTTTCAATGTTTTGGTTTTATACCACTATAGTATCTTTCTATTTTCTACAATTGTTGATTAAAAAACCTAAGGAATATCTTTCAGGACTTGTGTACTATTCATCATAAGCCATAATAGATTAACATTCATTTAATTCATCTTAAAAAATATTTCCTTTATTGTTCAACAAGTTCAAGGGAAAAACATAGTAATAAATATTTTCTTAAATACTTCCAACTATATATATTTCATTTTATCCTTCATCATGGACTTATTTAGTAGTCCTACCATTTATTAGCTTCTCCACATAAACTATAAATATCTAGATTTATCTTATTATTTTCCAAATAATGGATCATATAAAATTTCTTCTCAATTGAGTTAACCCACTATTCTACAACAAGTGGATAAAAATTTACTCTAAACATCAGTGGTTGTTTTTGTATAAAGGCCTCAATGGCTACATGATCCATCTTGTGAGAAGTTGGAAGTTACACATTGTTTAAGTTATTATTCACAACCAAATAAAAATGAAAATAATTTAAAATAAATTTTGAACTCCGAAAACCTTGGAATTGGAAATTCCATTTCGACAATTGTTACGTTGTCCCTCACACTGGTTGTTCGACTAGTTTCTCCTAGTTCCCACCATCTTCAATTATTGAAAATGTTTTGAGGAAAAAGTATGTCAAAAAATAATGAATAATTACTTGTTTTACTCAATTGAAACTAAAGGTATATCTTATGATATCCATATTTTTTTACTTTTCTAAAAATATTCTTCTACTATGTTTTACATATACATAGACTATACTTATGGTTTTCACTCATGTTATTAATCATAATTCGGAAATTAAATAAATCATGATATAATACAAATAATGACGACCCTGATTTTCTTTCAAAACTATTAAATCATTTTAAAATAAGAAACATAATAGACAAAAAAATCAATGATAAAATTATTTTGTGTCTTAGTAAAATTAGGCTCAAAAATAACTTTTACACAATAAGGCCTAATTTTTTTAATTCATTATTTTCTATATTCTTAGTGGGCCATATATTCTCTATAGTAAAAGTAATCACCAAAGAATATACATCAATGAAATAGGTGAGCTAAAATCTAAATAAGAATCTGAATAAGGGAAATTAATCAATATAACATCAGTGAGAAAAGCAATCATCATCATATCTTATGTATATTTTAATTATAAACATAATTAAGAAAATGTGTGATAAAGGCATGGAATGTGGAAATTTTTAAAAATGAAACATCACGTATAAGTGGACTAATACGTCAAAAAAGAGGTTAAAAAATATAGAATCATGTTCAAGAAAATTGTAGCTCAAAATCATAACATCATAATTTTGAACAAATATTGAATCATCTTTAAACATAGTATACACTATATACTGATATACATCACATTACAAAATTCATTAGAGGGATATATAATTTCTCACTCACCTGTAAAAAAATAACTTTTACATAATCTTTCATGCCACATATAAATAATATTATTCAAATTCATGAAGTAACCCATATAAAGAAATATGTTTCATAAGGGTTTAATCAATTGTTATTTTAGGAATAAAATTCTTACTCCCAAATATAAAAGGGGGCCCATTAATTTTTTTATTGTATTAAAAATCCACATTAATGAAAATTGGAAACCATGTATAGATTAATGTGGGTACCATACATGGACTATCCAAAAACAAAGTTCACCTTATATATTTAAAAATTAAAAATATACCATAAGAACCATAACGAGACATGATGTGTTTTGGAAAGAATAGTTCTTTGAAAAATGATTTTATTTTTCATAAAATCATAATAAAAATGGGTATATCCCTAAATTGAAGTGGTAAAAAAATTAAAATACATTTTAGGATTATTGAAGTAATATCCCCAGTGAAATTTTGTCATGAATGTGGAATAACCCCAAGAAAGGGAGTTGGGTTTTAAAATCCCCTTACCTTAATTTTTGTTTCATTTCATTGCTTTTACACATCTAGAATAATAAAGATAGAATTTTTAAAACAATGATCCATAAGTGAATTTTAGCCAGTAATAGAATTTATTATCTATTATAATCATTAGATTATGTTTCTTAATTTTATTTGATGAAATTGAAGTGTTTTGATATCATGATGTTCTTAAAAATTTATCAATTTTCCTCAGTGTCAATATTTTGTTAAATGTGATTTATAAATTCTTTTAATTCATTTCAGAATAAAATTAATAATTTAATTAAATTTTAATATTATACATATAATATTACACATAGATGATGATTTTTATATGCATTGATTTGGGAATTTCTCTTCGGTGGTTTACGAACCTCTAACAGGACATTGTTGGGAGAGCGATAAAGGTAAGTATAAAATTTAAATTTTGATTAAATATGGTAATTACATAAGGTTAACATAATTAATATAGTGTTAATATAATATTTAATTATGTTTATATAATATTTCTTTGAAAGGTATTTGTTAAAATATGAAAGAGAAGAAGAAAATAGGTAAGAGATAATAGAGACTTACCCTCTCCTTGGTGTAGCTTCTCTTGTATGACACTATAACTACCATGATGATTAGAGTTTCATTTATCCATAATGTCCCTATTTATTATAAGGATATTTAGAGGTTGTTTTTGGAAAAATATTTGGTTTTATAATTAGTAGGTGGAGTGGTTTTTCAATGGAAGGATATGGGATATTTATACTTGAAGAGGGGTATTTTTAGGATAAAATATTGAATAATATATTATATCAAAGGTAAAAAATTGAATAATTTTTTAAATTTTTTTAAACATATATATATATATATAATGGTTTTAATACTTTAAATCCTATTTATAATTTTAATTCATTAGTTTAATCAAAAGTAAAGTTGTAGAAATGTGAAAACAATATTTTAACGTAATACAATATATTTTTAAGCATTGGAAAGAAATTTCTAGTATTGTAATTTTTTTATGATATAGTAATGAATCATTTATTAAATAAAATATATCACATACAACCCTCAAATTCAATAAAGGGTTTTGTTATCATTACATCAGAACTTATTTAATTCATGATACATCGGTTATACGAAAAAAAATATTTTTAATATTCACCTAAAAATTGATGTATATAAAAAAGTTCCCAAAAATATACCTTCGTAAATTTTGACGTGTAGATATAAAAAATTATAATGATTTTATCAATATAAATTTCAATAATAGGGAATTTTTATTTTTAATATAAAAATAACGACTTTTACAAAATATGTTAAAATACAGTTGAATAAAAATTTGTGTTAATTTTATTTTAGTTTTTAATCATGACATTTTAATTTTAGAATTATGCAGTTTATATTTATATAAATTAATCATGATAATTATTATTTATATCACAATTTATTATTTTAGGGTGAAATTACTATTCTAATGGTAAGGATACTATTCATAATGGTCATGTTACTATTCCTAACAGCCTGGTTACTATTCCAATAATAACAATACTATTCCAATTATCCCATTACCTCTAATATATAACACTACATTATTTCATTCAATATTCATCTATATTCCTCTCAAGATTATATATTTCCATTATTTTAAATGTTTCATGGTTTAAAAATAATTATTATCTTCCTTATAATGTTGGTATTTGGTCACTGATTCTAGTAGATTGTGGAGATCCATATGTTCCATTTTTAGATTTTAGATTTTATATTTTTTGTCAATTATTATATATTGTAACTTTGGTCAATTCCATTTATTAGTACTGTAATAGTTCTTATTAATGAATAAATTATTTTCCAATTTCTTTATTTTTATAATACTATAATGTCTTGGATTTTCCATTTATTATTTTTAATTATTATATGGAATTATTTCAAGACCGGTCGTGAAGAAGGCACATCATTACGAGGTCCAGTGAGCCTGGAATTGTGGTTTGAACTTTATTTAAGCCAAGTGAGTCGGTTCTTGTGCCCAGTTGTGGCAGTTTCCAAATAGATGCCCGAATTAAAAATCTGAGAGCACTGTTGCGTCCAGGACGAGGACTTTACCTAAGAACGAACCTACCCTTGACTAGCACGGGTCGAGGGAAAAAGTTAATTTTTAGACATTTCAAGTAAAATAAAATAAAAGAAATCCACGATGTTTATTATTTTTTTAAGGAATCATCCGCTTCAGCGCGACAACAGCGCAACAGTTTACTCAATTAATGACGTGTCATAATGACTAAAAAAAGGCTAGTTTGAATCATTAATACTACCGCGTAGTTCAATGTCATGACATTTCTCTTTTTATTGGGATAATCAAGTGATGATCATTGGAAACATTTTAGAGGAACGTCTATAGAATCCGCGAGGATTTTTAAAGAATTCTCAGCGACGAACAACGACAAATCGAAATAAAAAATCGTTGCACCTACGTTGAAAGATATCTAAGAAAACGGCAGTGCGGCACCTTCGTCAATGATTGATCCTTTCGGAAGGTAGGGGTTTGTTATTTCAATTTTCTTTTCCCTGTTTTTGAGTTTAAATGAAGAACGCGGATCAACCACGAACAAGTTGATCCGCGGATTCATACATTCTTGTGGGAGGGTTTTCTTTGAGATGATTTTGGGGAAATAATCCATTCTCTTTTTTATTTATGTTGATCTCTGCTCTGTTTAAACCTATCAACGAGAGCAGATCAAATCCTTGACGAATGATGGCTAAGGTTTCTTCCTCGATTTTTTTATTGGATTTCCTCCCCCATTCTTTTCCCACGCGTTCTTCGCGGGGCGACGAGCAACGGATCGTTGCGCATCTATTCCGCGATGCAAAAATTCCAAATCGAAGGTTCGACACCGCAATGACCTTGTGGTGGTGCAGTGACGATGGAAGAAAACGAATCATACCGGATCAGGAAAGGGCATTCTTCGAGCGTTCTACAAGAGGGAAGATCAAAGCACGTTTTTGGAGCTGATCAAAGGTCCTAAATCATCGGAAGTGGCTTCGCAGTGACAGGGTGACCAAAACCTAAATGTTCCACGGTGATAGGGCGACCAGCTCGAAGAACGAATCATCATTTGAGGCGCAACGGCAGAGGTCCGTGTTTCTGGAAATTTCCAGAATACACGGTGAGTACTTCCAAAGAACACGCCGTGTAGTACTGGCAGCGCTGGCTAGGGTTTCGGGGTCAGAGAAGAATCACATGGTATGTGACCCAGGTCACACGCCGTTTTGGACTATCCCCAAAGCTCGGCATGTACTTTGGATAGTATAAGGACACGGGATGAGCTACACGACTTTAGGCGGCACGGTGTGTACAGCATGGAAAAGGCAGGTACATGGAGCTCAGCGTATATCTCGTGGTTACACAGGAACGGGATGGAGTACATTATTGTGTACTCCGTCACACAGCCAGGCGAGGCTAGTAACACGGGTCCCCCGTGTGGTGACTACACGGGTTGGAGTACACTGGTTGATGTCCGTGTATGGGAACCTGGTTAGAGTACACAGTGCCAACCCCAGTTACCAATACATGGAATGTACGCCATACTACATGTCGTGTACTTATATTATTCTACATGACCGGCCTATGACACGGGATGTTGTACACGTGCAGTACCCGGGGTCAGACAACCCGGCGTGTATCTTTTCTACACACTATGTACTTTTTGGAAAATAGCATGGTCCTTTCGTTCACCGTACCTTGGAAATATTTGTTTTTGGTTAGTTCCCCTTCTTCTCATTCCTCTGATGGTCAGACTTCATTTCCTCATGATGATGTATGATCCCTTCAGCAGAATTTTCTGTGATAGAGTCAGGCATCCATCTGAGAGTCCCGTATCGAGATCCTCTATCCATTCTTGACCCGAGGTAGAGTCAAGAATCAACGTGACCAACTATACCTGGAGTCGATCCTCTACCTAGTTGGTGTATCACCTTACTGGGGTATCTGGATGAGTCCCGGTATCCACCATGGCCCTGGCAGTGATCCTCATCTGTGTATTGTGATTTTTCCCACTCAGGAGTGTGTCTCCTGTAATTAGTGCTTCTATCTACCGTAACCCTTCCAATCAATAGTGTGTCTCCCCCAATGAGTGTGGCTACTTTTCGTGACGGTTCCCAATGAACATCACTTCTCGGATGGACGTCATCAGAGCTATAAGAATCGTGGAGTGTGTTCTCCTAGAATGAGTGCATCAGGGAATCTTTGAACGGAATCCCTAACGGGGGTATGTGGTTGTGTGACTTGTCTCTAGACCACGGGTCTGGGTTTTGAGTATATCTGGTTTGTTATATATGTTCTATAGACAAATACTGTGCATAACTGACTGTACCTTTACATTGTGTACTGATTTGTGGTTTTCGGGGTCCTCTACTGAGTATTGTTATACTCACCCCTTCATGGGCTTTGCCCACACGTCTGGTGTCTTGTGCAGATGAGCAACCTTTTGACCGGGTCCAGGGATGACCAGGACAAGACCGAGCTTTCCGAGTTCCCTACAGCGTGAGGTGTTCCTATGTCTACGACCAGCAGTCCAAGTACCTTTTGTGCTTACAGGAAGGACTTTTTAGTTTTCAGACTCTTGTTTGTTTGTTTTTGGTGGGCTTGTATTCTGGCCCAATTTACTTTTAGTACTCTACCTTTCCTCGTACTCTGTTGGTTGGGGTTTCGTTGTATGCATTTATTTTTTCCCTTAGTGTTTTACATTTCAGCATTTGTGGGATTGGAGATGTGTGTGTGTGTGCAGGTACTTAGGCAATGCCTCCCATGTTATTGATATGCCTACTCGGTGCTAGTCAAAAGCCCCTGGCCTATTGAAGGTGGGCTTGGGGAGTCACAGTGCGGGACCCACTTGGACGGGTCGTGACAGAGTGGTATCAGAGGTGGTTGGTTCTACCTTAAGACCAAGAGTCTGTGAGTTTGGTTTGGGGAAACAGTTTTAAGCGTTTCGGGTTCGGCTTTCAGGCCAGAGACTCCAGTGTTGGTGAGACGGCCGACGTATCCATACACCAGGACTCTGATAACCTACTTTTCAACTCGGTACATGAAAACACTGATTGTGGGGAAATAAAAGGTAAAAGTATCATATAGGAATGGGTCTTGTTTTCCATGTCCTTTTTGTTAGCTATCCAGATATACTCATTGACCATGCTACATCTTGTTTCGTTACAGGATGCCTCTGTGACACATACCCACTAGGATTCAGTAGCACAATCACGAGGATTACCCCCTTAGTGATGAGGCTTTGATACAGGGACCAGTTCCCCTGGCGTTTCCACTAGGTGGTCCGCCCGCTATACCACAACCAGTGGAGCAGCTAATGGTACCTGCAGTACCGACCGACGAGGAACGCAGGCTTAGAACGCTCCATGAGTTCCAGAGATAGATACCCCTCAGGTTCTGAGGCGAGCCCGACCCCCAGGAGGATGAGGACTGGCTTGAGGCAGTGACCAGAGTTTTCCGTCTAGTGAGGACACCAGAAGACCAGATGGGGGTCCTAGAAGTGATCCTTCTTTAGGGTTCGATGAGACAATGGTGGAGTATGACCACACAGACTCACGATGAGGAGACTCTTTCGTGGACGGAATTTGAGAGACTCTTCAGGGAAAAGTTCTTTCCAGTTATCTTGAGAGTTGTGTGCATCCAGGAGCTTCTTTAGCTTCAGCATGGAGTATGACAGTAGCTTACTATTCATCGAGGTTCACCAACCTCACCAGGTACTTGATAAATATGGCCAGAGATCAGTATATTAGTGCTCAGACCTTTGAGAGAGGTTTACGACGAGACATTTGAGCTAGTGTCGTGCATCTATGCATATCGACTTATGCTGGAGTGCTCGAGCGAGCTTTGGTGGTTCAGAGTTTCTTGGCAGAGCATAGGCAACCGAAGACAGTCAGCAGCAGGCAGACAGGTGCGGAGACCCCGACAGTAGGGAGTAGGCATCAGACGTAGGGATCAGGATGTGAGAGACATCGTAAGAGGACCCAGGATATGGGATTGACAGTCCAAGGCTCTCAGGCTAGATCCAATCAGCCTAGGGTGAAGTGATGCTACACATGTGACGGTATGGGACATCTTGATAGGGATTGACCGACCCGTCGAGCTGCTGATAGGGAAGCGGTGGATGGACCACCAAGGTAGAGGCAGAGAATAGAGAAGGTAGACCCCCCACTCGGCGGATGTGGAAGAGGAGCAGGGAGAGCTACGGCTGGTGGAAGACTCTTCGACTTACATCCCCCACCACCCCCAGGAGGTCTGCACCTGGCTCAGGGAGCTGGGGGATAGGGATGGGGACAGCTGCATGCGGTCGAGGCATACGAACCAGGGGCTCTAGGGATGATTTTAGGTATGATCTGTGTCTATTGTACTTTAGATTCCGTACTCATAGACACAGGTTCTATTCATTACCTTATATCCACATGTCTTGTACTGAACCTAGACATTCCTGTAGAACCATTGACTCAATCCTTACACTTGGAGACACCTACGGGAGGAGACACGAGGATCAAAAACCATTGGAGACAGTGTGATCTTACCCTTGGAGGTGAGAGTTTAGGATTGAACCTCTTGGTGGTAGCATCGAGGAATTATGATGTCATTCTCGGTATGGATTGGTTATCTTCGGTCCATTCCCAGATTGATTGTTTTAGGTGAAGGGTGTGGTGTGTCCGCTATGATAGAACGATATTTCCATTTGTCTGGGAAAGGAATCCCAGGAAGCACAAAATGGGCTTGTGCATAGGAGGGTGCATCCGATCACTCATGAGTTGGATTGACTTACCCTCAGAGCAGTAGATGTTGTGAGCTCTCTGTTCCCAGCAGTGGTGACGGAGTATGAAGACGTCTTTCCCGAAGATGTTCCAGGGTTACCTCCCCGCCAGAAAATTGACTTCTACATCGACTTAAACCTCGGGAAAACACTAATTTCCTCATCAGCATATCGGATTGCGTCTGCAAAGCTTCGCGAGATGAGGGTGAAATTGGAAGATTTTCAGATCAAGGGTTTCGTAAGACCCAACATCTCACCCTGGGCGGCCCCAGTCTTATTTTCCAAGAAGGCAGATGGGATTCTGAGGTTGTGTGTGGATTATAAATGCCCAAATCAGGTGACGGTGAAGAAAAAGTATCCACTGCCGAGAATCAATGACCTCTTCGATCAGCTAAGAGGGGCAAAGTGGTTCTCGATGGTTGAACTTTGATCAGGCTATCACCAGCTACGAGTGCGGGATGAGGATATAACGAAGATGACTTTCAAATTCCTCTATGGTAACTATGAGTACTTGGTGATTCCTTTTGGCGTGAAGAATGCCCCCACAGTGTTCATGGTATTGATGAACTAGATCTTCCAGCCGTACATGGACCGGTTCGTAGTGGTCTTCATCGGCGACATCATCGTGTACTCGGCATCAGAAGAGGAGAATGTGAGACACATATGGATGGTTCTAGACATACTAAGGGAGCACCAGCTTTATGGGAAGCTCTCAAAGTTCCAGTTCTGGATTCAAGAGATCCATTTTCTGGGACATTCCATCTCAGGAGATGGAGTAGTTGTGGACCCAACCAAGGTGGATGCTGTGTTAGCATGGGAGACACCTCAGAGTGTGACGTAGGTGCGGGGCTTCCTTGGGTTGGCAGGATATTACCAGAGATTCATTTCTTGATTTCTCCTGGATATCAGCACCGATGATGGTCTTGGACAGGAAGGGGAAGCCCTTCGTGTGGGCAGAGAAGTTCCAGAAAGTTTTTGAGTAGTTGAGGCAGAGTTTAATGAGCGCCCAGTCTTGAGATTGCTGGAGGAGGGTGTCAAGTACATTTTTTTCTATGATGCATCAGGGACCAGGATCAGTTGTTTCCTAATGCAGCATCATGTAGTGATTGCTTTTGTTTCGCACCAGCTTAGGCAACATGAGCAGAACTATGCGACCCATTATCTCGAGTTTGAAGTGGTAGTATTATCTTTGAATATTTGGCAACAATACCTTATGGGAGAGCGGTTTATCATCTGCTCTGACCAAAAGAGCCTCAAGTACATATTTTCGCAAAAATATTTGAATTTGAGGCAGAGGCGTTGGATAATGTTTCTCCAGGACTATGATTTCGAGATCATCTATACTCTTAGAAAGGGTAACAATGTGGCAGATTCCCTTATCAGAAGGTCGAGCTCACAACTATTGAGTGAGGCGACATAGAATTTATCCACGTTATAGTTATCTTTCATGGATGGAGAGGATACATCTTACCTACAGTAGATGGTTGTCACCCCTCCACTCTTACAACGAGTTAGGGAGGCACAGCTTGGGGATGTCGATTGTGTGTCTTTACATGCTCAGTTATCCACACGACATTCTCTTGATGGATATTCACAAGGTGGGGAGCACATACTTATTTCCAGAGGATGCACTGTTGTACCAGTGGTGTTGTAGGAGGAGGTCCTGAGGGAGTTTCATACGTCCCCTTTGGCGGTACATCCTGGAGTGTCAAAGATGTACCAGGATCTCTGACGATAGTTCTTGTGGTCAGGCCTGAAGAAGGTAGTAGTAGAGTTCATTTCTCGATGCCTCACATGCCAGCAGGTGAAGGCTAAGCACCAGGTTCTAGTGAGATTAGCTCACCCCCTGGAAGTTCCAGAGTGGAAGTGGGATGGAATATCGATGTACTTTGTGACATGCTTACCACAGACGTCCAATGGGAATGATTCCATCTGGGTGATCGTTGACTGACGCACCAAGTCGGCCCACTTCTTAGCTATCAGAGAGCAGAGTTACATATAGATCTTGGGATGCCTCTACATGCAGGAGATAGTTTGGCTTCATGGAGTCACCTCAACTATAGTCCGAGATCGAGATGCCTGCTTCACATCCTGGTTGTGGAAGGGATTTCAAGAGGCTTTTGGGACTCAGCTACGCTGGAGCACAACATTTCATCCCCAGACAGATGGTCAGATGGAGAGGACCATTCAGGTTCTGGAGGATATGTTACGATCATGCGTCTTGGACTTTGGTCATAGCTGGGAGAACCATATGCCACTGGTGGAGTTTTTGTACCACAATAGCTACCACTCCACCATCGGCATGACACTGTTCGAGGCCTTGTATGGGAGACCCTTCCAATCACCACTTTGTTGGACCGACCCTGGATAGTCGGCACTCATGGGTCCAGAGTTAGTGTGAGCCACCACAGAAAAAGTGCATATCATTCGATAGCGGATGAAGACTGTACATAGTCGGCAGAAGTCTTATACTGACAGATGATGGAGACCTCTGGAGTTCGAAGAGGGAGACCACATCTTCCTTCGGGTTTCACCTCGACAAGGGTTGTAGAGATTTGGACGTGGCGGTAAACTATCTCCGAGGTTCATCAGACCTTTCCAGATTCTGTGAAGACTTGGCACAGTGGAGTACCTCCTAGCCCTACCACCTCAGTTTCATCGGGTACATGATGTCTTCCATGTGTCACAGTTGAGGAGGTACGTGCATGACCCATCGCACGTCATCGACTAGGGAGAGATGGAAATCGAGGATGGAGTGACATTTGTTGAGTACCTGGTGGAGATCGAGGAATAACATGAGAGGATCCTTCGTGGGCGATCTATTCCCTTGGTGCGCGTCGGGTGGCATCACTGGAATCTTCAAGGGAGAATGTGGGAGCAGGAGGCCTAGATTCGTGCCCAATACCCTCATATTTATGAGTATCCCTTGTTTTGGCTTTTCGGGGACGTAAATCCCCAAGGTGGAGAGAATTTAATGTCTTAGATTTTCCATTTATTATTATAAATATTATATGGAATTATTTTGAGATCGGGCGTGAAGACAGTATATCATTCCGAGGTCCAGTGAGCCCAGAATGGTGGTTTTGAACTTTTTTCACGTTATGTGAGTCGACACTTGTGCACAGTTGTGGCAGTTTCCAAATGGATACCCGGATTAAAAATCCGAGCACACCGTTGTGTCCGAGATAGCGACTTTTCCTAAGAATGAGCATAACCTCAATTGGCGCGAGTCGAGGGAAAAATTTAATTTTCAGACGTTTCATGTAAAATAAAATAAAATAAATCCATAATGTTTATTTTATTTATTAAAGGAAACATCCGCTGTAGCATGACAATGGCGCAATTGTTTCCTCAATAAATGATGTGTCATAATGACTCAAAAAAGTCAAGTTGGCGTCATTAATACTGCCACGTAATTCAATGTCATCACATTTCCCTTTTTATTTGGATAATCAAGTGATTATCGTTGGCAACGTTTGAGAGGAACCTCTTCAGAAACCGCGAGGTGTTGGAGAGAATTATCGGCGACGAACGACGACGAATCAAAATAAATAATCGTTGCGCCGACGTTGAAAGATCTCGACAACAACGGAAGCGTGTCGCCTTCGTCAATGATCGATCCTTTCTAAAGGTAGGGGTTTGTTATTTCAATCTTCTTTTCCCCGTTTTTGAGTTTAAATGACGAACGCGGATCAACCACAAACAAGTTGATCAGCGGATTCGTATGTTCTTGCGGGAGGGTTTTCTTTGGGTTGATTTTGGGGAAATAATACATGCTTATTTTTATTTATGTTGATCTATGATCTGTTTAAACCTATTAATGGGAGCGGATCAACGTCGTGACGAACGACGGTAGAGGTTCGTTCCTCGATTTTTTATTGGATTTCCTCCCCCATTCTTTTCCTGCGCGTTCTTCATGTTCTTCATGGGGTGATGAACAACGGATCATTGCGCATCCATTCCATGACGCAATGATCCCAAATCGAAGGTTCGACACCATAATGACCCTTTGGAGGTGCGGTGACGATGGTAGATGACGAATCGGACCGGATCGAGAAAGGGCGTTCTTAGAGAGTTCTTCATGCGGGAAGATCAAATCACATTTTAGGAGATGATCAGAGGTCCAAAAACAACAGAAGAGGCTTAGTGGTGATGGGGCGACCAAAACCTGAAGGTTCTGTGGCGATCAGGCAGCCGGATTGACGAACAGATCATCACCGGAGGCACGACGACGATAGTCTATGTTTCTGGAAATTTCCAGAACACATGGAGTGTACTTCCAAAGAACACGCTGTGTAGTATTGGAGGCGGTGGATAAAGTTTCCAGGTTAGAGAAGAATCACACGGCGTGTGACCCAGGTCACACGGCGTTTTGGACTTTCCCCGAATCATGGCATGTACTTTGGGTAGTACACAGACACGGGATGAGCTACACAGCTTCAGGATGAACGGCGTGTACAATATGGTAGAGGTAGCTACGTGGAGCTCGGTGTATATCTCGAGGATACACGAGCACAGGAAGGATTACACGACCGTGTACTCCGTCACACGTCCAGGCGAGGCCAGCAACGTGGGTCACCCCGTGTGGCGACTACACAGGTTGGAGTACACGGGTTGATGTCCGTGTACGGGCAACTGGCCAGAGTACACGGAGCCAACCCCAGTTACCCAGAAAAGGTGTGTACGCCATACTACATGCCGTGTACTTAGTTTATTCTACATGAACAGCCTATGACACGGGCTGCTGTACATGGGAAGTACCTGGGGTCATACAACACGGCGTGTATCTTTTCTACATGTCGTGTACTTTTTGGAAAACGGCATGGTCCTTTCGTTCACTATACCTTGGACAACTTTTGTTTGGATTAGTGCCTCTTATTCTCGTTCCCCTGAAAGTAATGCATCATTTCCTCACGAAGGAGTATGATCCCTTCAGTAGGGCTTTTTGTGATAGAGTCTGGAATCCATTCGAGAGGCCCGAATCAAGATCCTCTATCCATTCCTGACCCTAGGTAGAGTCAGGTATCGACGTGACCAACTCTACTGGGTGTTAATCCTCTACCTAGATAGTGTATCACCTAACTAGTGAATCTAGATGAGTCAAAGTATCCTCCATGGCCCTGGTAATGATCCTCATCTGTGTATCATGATCTTTCCCACTCAGGAGTGTGTCTCCCAAAATGAGTGCTTCTTTCTACCGTAACCTTTCCACTCAAGAGTGTGTCTCCCGTAATGAGTGTGGCTACTTCTCGTGACAGTTTCCGATGAACAACACTTCTCGGACAAAATTCATAAGATCTATAAGACTCATGGAGTGTGTTCTCCCGAAACAATTGTATCACAGAATCTTCGAAAAGAATCCCTAACGGGGGTATGTGGTTGTGTGACTTGTCTGTAGAACACTGGTCTGGGTTTTGAGTATATCTGGTTTGTTCTATATGTTCTATAGACATATATTGTGCATAGCTGACTGTACCATTACTTTGTGTACTGCTTTTTGGTTTTCGGGGTTCTGTACTGAGTATTGTTATACTCACCCCTGCATGGGCTTTGCACGCATGTCTGGTGGCTTGTGCAGACGAGCAGCCTTTTGACAGAGTCTAGGGTGGACTAGGACAGGACCGAGCTGTCTGAATTCCCTACAGGCCGAGGTGTTCCTGTGGCTACGAGCAGCAGTCCCAGTACCTTTTGTGCTTACAGGATGGAATTTACAGTTTTCAGACTCTTGTTTGTTTGTTTTTGGTGGGCTTGCATTCTAGCCCAGTTTACTTTTAGTACACTACCTTTCTCCATACTCTGTTGGTTGGGGTTTAGTTGTATGCATGCATTGTTTTCCTTAGTATTTTACATTTCAGAATTTTTGGGCTTGGAGATGTGTGCATGTATACACGTACATAGGAAATGCCTCCCATGTTAGTGATATGCCTACTCGGTGCTAGTCACCAGCCCCTGGCGTATTGGAGTCGAGCTTGGGGAGTCACGGTGCAAGCCCCACTGGGACAGGTCGTGACAAATACTATTTAGTATATTATATCAATAAGTAATTTAAAGTGAAAAAATATCATTTTTAAACTATTGGAAAACCATTTACTATAATTTGTTATAAATTTTATAGGTTTCACGAGAAAAGTATGGAACGAGGAACAATGACGGATGATATAAAAATAATGAGACTTGTGGGGAATGAACTAGACCACCTATCTTAGGTTTGTAGCGCTCTCCATATTCAATTTTGGCTATTGAATCATTCCAGAACATGACATATCATAATAATCATAAAATACCCTAAAAATAGTGGCAATGAGATCACCCCAAAATAGTGAAATATATGGGAAGATAAACGAGTAAAATTAGGAAGAGGGATGTAGATATTTCTTAGAGGAATCCAATACACCCAATAGAAAAGGAAATAAAGATCATGTGAGGGAGATTCCAAAAATTTTAGGATGGATTGATTGAGGAGATATCACATGTGGAGAGGGTTTTCCTCTTGAGAAGAAAAAACAGTTTGAGGTTTTATAACATTTGAGTGGCATAAATGTAATTTACCACTTTATTAAGTAGTCAAGTGGTTTAGACACATGGTTGGTGAAATTGTATGCCAACCATGTGACATCCACTACCCAAGGAACCCCCTTGAATGGCATGTCTTCAAGGCTTGACTAACCGTGCATAGCATGTGAAAAATTAAATTTTCACGGATTTCAACAACATGACACAAACATGTGTCCTAGATCACATGTTTATTGAAATAGCTTAAAAATACTTTCCATGCACTAGTATCCCTCACTATTGAGTCGCATAGTTAGCATTAACCATGAGCTAATTGTAAGGTTTAGCATACCTCTTCAAATTCTCTTTCTCTAGGATCCGAATGGTCCATGTACTCTCTTAATCCCATCATTATTCATTTGAACATATTATTAACATTAATAGAGTGGTCTTAATCAATAATATAAACGTTCTTACCTCTTTTGAAATTCGGGATGTTACATCCATCCCCTTCTTAAAACAACTCATTCCCATGTATCCCCTCTAAGGGTAGAAAAGAATCATCCTATAAAAGTTTTTTCCATTAGAAACAAACAACAGTCTCTCACCCCTAGGTATCATTCTATACATGGGCATCATGCCATAAGTCATGAAACATTAGAACTGGAATTCATGGGAGAGCCTTTTTATATGGTCAATGATTCATATAGGATACTCCTAGATGGATGCATCCACCCACAAATCAATATACTCATGTTAAAATTAATGATATGGGTCAGTATGATATTGGAAAAGCTGTGATAGGTGGGAAAAGTCATGAATGGCATGGTAACTCGGTGGTAGCTGCAACCGATAAGATATCTACCTGACTATCTCCATGATCTCAAAAGTTCCAACATAATGGGTTGATACATTTACTTATCTTGGAATCTATCTATAGCATAATCTAGGTGATAATCATAGAATTACCATTTATGCCACCTCAAACTCCAATCATTGTCAGCGATGATCGGTATAAGAATTATTCATAGACTGGGCTGTATCAATACATTTTTAATCAAATGTAGTTTTTCTTAAGTTTTATTAATGATGTGAGGACTAAAAAAAGATACCTCACCAACCTTTGACCAATATAGAGTAGGATGTCATGGCCTAATATAAAGTGACTAATCAGATCCATCTGTATCATTCCCTACAATATGTTATTGTAATAAAACTATTCGTGAGGTTTTTTTCTCCTATAAATCTCCCAAACCATGGATTAATTCTCAGAATATGTCCTCTAACACTCGAATAATGTGCTCAGATTTCCATTTTGTGTGAGGGAGATACACTATACATAAAAGAAATTTTGATACCAAATTATTTTGTATCCCCTATCACATCCATTATTTAAAACAAGCATCTCGGTATGATGTGATAGAAAGAGGAACACCATGAAGGAAAATAAACTCAAACATATTAATCCTTTAAATTTATCTAACTAATATAGACTCTCATATCAGTATGAATTATATGAACTTTTTCAACCAATCAATAATCACCCATATTGAATTTCTAGCACAAGGCGATCATTGAAATACCATCATGAAAAACATTAATATGTCATTAAATTTCCTCTTAGGAAGGGATAGAGGCTACAGAATCCCAAAGAATCATTAGAGATATTCCTTATCTGCTAAAGGGTGGAACAACTAATGATGGAACTTGTAATATCTATATTTATATGAAGACACTAATACTGATGGCATACATCTCATTATAACATGGTAATCCCATTGTCAACTACCAAAATAGAGGCATGATATTCCAACATCAACTATTCTTGTATATCAATATGCACCCATACACACCCAAAAAATTGTAGGATCTTATTACCATCGACAACCCAAACCAGTGATAATATAACTCATGAGACACTCTCCCTTAGGTCGAGGCCCTCGAGATCAGATAGTTTTCAAATATTATCCTTCTCTATAAGGGATTATGTCACAATTGGAGTAGTTAAATAAGACTATCCATGGTATTATTAATGTTATAGGAGCATATGTGAAAATAGAATGATCAACTATATCTCACTATTCAACTCTCAGATAGCTAGATTCTGAGTCTTCTGGATCAGGGTGTCGGATACTCCATTTCCCTTTCAAGGATTATAACAATGAATGATGTTGAATGACAGTAGGTATTCTATCCACATTCGCTGGCTCATATTCATGACAAAAAGTGAGGAGATTTATTGTAGACTTTTTTATGTGTGAAAAAATTAACCGCTACCCAAAAATATAATGCCTACAATAGCATATTGCAAGAACAAAGTCTACTAGCTGGAGGTTGTGAATATGGTAATTATTCTCATGAGGTCTCATCCAGTGGGACTTCTATGATAAAACGTGATATCTCTACATCAATACTACTCCAATACTAATTCCCAAATATTCAGAGTAAATAGTATATATTCTTATAGGCTTATGATTAATCACAATTGGCACTAAAGTCAATCTACATTAATCTCTTGAATGTATATAACCCAAATTTTTATCATATAAAACTCACACCCTTATTAATCAAGATTATAAGAGGAAGTTTTAAAAAATATTAATCCTAAATCAATCACCTTTAATATTCCTCTAGAAAAAATAAACTACATATGTCAAAGAAATTCTTTTGTAGATCCTAAGAAACCATGACACAAACATTCTCTAGGTTAATATATATGCCGCCCTATAAAATAATTTAACCCAATAAGTTAACCTTATCCATCCAGTAGTGGAATTTTTTGATATTTCCATATATTGGATGCTCTCTGAATGTATTTAAAAGGATCTCATTATACATTACATTTTATTTTCTAGAGGGATAATAGACTAATATATCATTGATTAACAATAACACAAATGAATCTATATTTGGGTGTAAAAAATGATCCATCAAATCCATGAAAATAGAGTTCATGTTCATAAGACCGAAAAACATAACTTGGTACTCATTCAATCCGAAACTTCTATGAAGCGCAATACATAACATGTATGGTGGATTAATAAGAACCTAATAGTATCTCAATCTCAAGTTGATCTTAGTGAAATATTTCACTCTTTGAATCTGGTATATGTGGTCATCTCTGTGAGGACGTGGATACAGGTTCTTCATTGTAAGCTAGTCCAACCATTAGTAATCCACCGACAAAAAGATTTTATTATCCTCTTTCTTAGAGAAAAATATAGTAGAACCCCATGATGAGGTACTATCTCATATAAAACCCTTTGTCTATATATATTCTAATTGCATATTAAGTTCATGGAGCTCTATAGTTTCCATCTTGTATGGAGGAATGTGCACTAGTTACACACCTTGACCAAGATCAATGGTGAACTACACCTCTACCATGGGAGGAAATATGATGATATCTTCGACGAAAATTTACATGAAGATATCTACCATGGGTGGGAATTATAAAAGTTGTATTCCCAAAAAACTCATAAAGAGACTATCTATCTGGGTTGTCATCCTACTTAGCCATGCATGCTTGAGTCTAACTCAACTCTCTTGTATATCCCATTCTCCCTTATGGATATATGTAAATACCTATGGTGATGTGAAAGATGCCATTCGGTAGTAGAAATAAATATAGGAATGATAAATAATTATCAATTATGAAATGAAAATGACTTAAAATATACTCCTTATGAGGAAAAATATATTCCACATTAAATGGTACCCACCTATCTCAAGGGGGTAACTCCTTTCACTGGTGTATACTCTTGGATCAGACTTTTAAGTTTTTATTGACAGTTATCATTCCATAGAATTACTCTATTTATAATCCCAAACATATAATAATTTCATCATATATGAAGGAGTGTGATGCACCCATATCAAATAGTTCATAAACTAATGTAGAGTCTACCAGAATAAAATATAATTTATTATAAGGAATTTGACTCTTCTCGTCAGGAATATGTTGCAATACAAATTTATTGCCTAAACTAATACCCTGGTATTTAGACTTACTATCCTGGGTAGGTTAACTATGATGTCTCTTAACCTCATTGGTCTAAATTCCATTGCCAGATCCACCACCTTATCATGATTGGTTGGAATTAGACCTACTCCCATCCTGTCTTGGAGTTGTTGATCTTATAACTAAAAATGTTTTTGACACATATCCCTTCTTAGTAGATATATGAGGGATGGTCTGGAAGAAATGTTTCAGGTGAATGATCATTCTCAAATATCAGCACTCAATCATGTTCATCGTGCATATGGGATTTTAGTGAAAATCCCTTCTACACTAGTGATATGAAACATTGCTGTTAGTGTGTGTTATATGGCTAGATCTTCCCCCACATACACCAATGAAATGATGATTTCTTCTGCTAGATAAGAGATCTCCCTCAACGGAAGCCAAATCACACGGGATCACATTTCCTCCTCCCTTAGGATCCCGAATATGATGAGGGCCTTTTTCACTATATTAGAAATAGTAGTCATACAAAAAACATTTATATATGATCAGATGGTTTATGAAATTCCATCCTTAAAAAATTTTGTAGTCTTCATCTCATCGCTATTAAGGGTTGGTGGAAAATGTTGAATCATAGTGAAATGATTCATGTACTCCATCACTGGAATGGAACTATAATGTAGGTGCATAAACTCCAAGTAAAGATCATTACACAACATATATGTGATGAAGTAATCATTAATGTCTATTTGGAATCCCTAATATACTATACTATGATGAATTATGACTAGTGTATTGACATCCCCCCAATGTTTAGTAGAATCCTAATCCATGTTGGTAGTAAGATTGACCCTAAACTATGTTGGAATATCCAAATACATAGAGATAGTTAACAGGGACTCAAGAAACAACTCAGATGCCAAAGGACTTCCATCCCCTGAGAAAGATGGAGGATGCTTATGCAAGAATTATTGTGTAATATTTTCCAGAGTAGGGCATTGTTTTGGATCTCCCTATAAAAACATCAAAAATAAGAAGAATATATGTCATAAATAACCATCATCACCCAGTGGAAGATCAATATGAGGTTCCACGGGATGCACTACAAGACATAATACATGTGGATATAGTCCCACCACTTATTGAACATTTTCATAACCACCCTCCTAGCCTATGATGTCAGGACATCTAGGAAACATTGGTCTTCAATTTCCAAGAGAACAACTCAGAAAAGATTTAACAGTATATAGAATACAGGGAAAGAAGGAATTTTTCATCTCAAAGGATCCCTAAAATGAGTCAAATCTCTCATCCTAATCCTAAATATTTGTATAGGTGATATGTAATTCCATGATAGACCAAAAAAGACACATCGTACTATTGACTACTATGTCCGGGATAGGGTAAAGGTATCACAAAACACATCAGAGGTTATGGTATATGGAGTGTCAATTTCAATGTATAGAAGAAAACACCCTTTAACTTGAAATTGGAATCCCAATTTAGTGATAACCATTTCATTTTAAATATTTATTTTATTAAAATTCATTCTAATTTATATGGATTTAGAAATTTCAATCAATTTAAATGCTTCAGCATTATCTACCTATAAAGGTTCATACTCTATAAATTGGAATTGGTATATGAAGTAACTACAACCTAGACTTCATGTATAATATAAGGGTGTAACATGTCATTTAATGTTATTTAATTGAATTGACTACCATTACAAATTTATTGAAGTAATTTTGTCATTAATTAAAATAGTTATGAACTATTCAAATCCCTTAATTTGTTAGAATATATAAATAGTGGTTCTTGGATCAGCCATGGAATAATTTCTTAATTAAGGAATCATGGACTATCTAGGTGTGAAAGAACCATTTAGACTTCTGTACACAATTTAATAAAGTTATTTAGGTTTTCTAGGATAGAAATATTAAAACATTTTTATTTTTGATAAACATGGCTCTCACAACAATCACATTAAATAAATGAAATGCATGCAGAAATATAAATATGGCAAGAAATAATTTATGAAATTTATTTCCTAAGGAGGCTAGTATGATGCATGTGATAATACCTCCATGAAGTAGAAATACAATCAAAATAAACCCATTAAAATAATAATATCATTAGTAATTACATCACAATACATGTGTGTAACATAATAGAAATATTATTACAACTATAACAACAATACATCAATTAAATAATAACCCATCATAGGTAATTTGTGTTTCCAATATACATTGGTAAGTTACTCATAGGAACAATCTGATTACCAAATTATGAAACATCATAGTATCATTTCTAATAACTAAATAGTATGAAATAATTGAAAAGGGCTCTGATACCACATTATACCATCCCACCCTGGGATCCACTGAATGGTGCCCCGAGACAATTGGCCACATGACCTATAGTGCACCTCCTCATCTGCCAGAGAAATATGAATAGTAGTAGGAGGCTAGTATTTGTTTATGAGGAGAGTAAGTTTTTATAAGTAAATGAATATTACAATGTTAAATAACAAACATAAGAAGAAAAATCAAATTTAAACAAGTAACATCATAATAATTAGTAAACAACCAATACAAATAAAAAGGTAGAAGATGGATAATGAATAAATAAAAAATGATGATGATGATGATCATGTCATATAGATATAAAAAATCAGGTACATGGGATATAGGGTAGAAGTCATATTCCACATGATATACAATATAAAAAGAGATAATAGCTGAAACTATCAGCATCATAAGAACAGGATTCTTCATCTTCTATATTACTCAATCCTAGTACTCAAAATCAAATATCTGATGCTGGATGGTTCCCTTTATCATAAACTGAAACAACGAAGTATACTAGGTTACCAAGGGAGGTCTAAGAAGGGTTTAAGATATAATCATTAGAAAACCACCAATGGTGTCTATATTAATTTAGTTTATTCATATATAATTATAACGGATACAATAATAATAAATATAAGGTAGTAAATAAATAAATACATCAGACTGAGTCCCTTGGGGGATACCTACCCAACTCTATATACTTATTCCTATTCAAGATGTGTCTAAACCAAGGTGACCTATCCATGTATGATATAAAGTATAGTGGGATGTTATAAAAAAGCATCAAGATGCGAACTGTACCCGAAAAAGTTACAAGGGTTTGCAGACATGTCGTTTAATTGGATGAATTAACTTTATGGTATTTATGTAAATACATCTCATGAATTTAAATAAGAGTCATCATTTTCCTAGCCAAGGTTAACCATATCAAGGAACCCATGTATCACATGAGGAGATAATAAATACTAATAATGTTGGAGTTCATCTAAGGTGATACATAAATGGATTCCCTTTTACCACTCTTGGAATGGTGTAAGGACAATACCAAACCTTGGAGTCTATCCCGGGTATCACACATAGGGGACTGATAATCACTCATGGACTAATGTAACCAATTATACATTGATCACATCTGTGGTTTCACCCATGGGGAACCAAAATCACCCACATGGAGGTTGAGAAATTGTATGGTGAGCCCGTTCAAGGAAGACCTAGTGTCTCTCCTAGTGTATATGAAATAAATTTATAATTTATAGTCATAGAGAATAATGAGTTTGTACAATGTGATCCATAAATAGAATCTCTTTTATCACCCTCAGTTTGGTATGGAAGTATTTCATAGGAGTCACGATTTAATAAATTTAAGAAGGATTTTCATTGATGATATTTTAATTAATTAGGAAAAATCATTTACTCATGAAATTCAACCATGGGATGATGTGTAGGCGTCTAACTCATGGCCTACTTATCCACTTCATTCCTTTGATTATTTTAAAAGAATATATAATAAGGTAAACACTCCTCAAAGGTGTTTTTTAATTTTTATGTTTGGTAAATTAGGACTTTGGAGACCAGAAAACCCATTTTGGTGGATAAAGTTTTGTAGCTAAACCAAGTCAGTGATTCTCTAGTAGCTAGGATTATAAGTGGTGTTGAGAACCATATAATTTAATTTTTTTATAGTTTTAGATGAATTTATAGATAGTTATGATATGTGTCCCCATGTCACATGATATAAATACAGTGAGACTTAAGGAAATTAACTAGACCACCCACCATTAGTTCATAGCACTCTTTTCATCCAATGTTACCCCTTGAGTCATGCTATAATTGGATATATTGGATGAACCTTAAAATTAACTAAAATTAGGGAAAATTAACTCTCACAAAAATTGACTAAGAGGTGGGAAGATAAACTAGGAAAATAATGAATGTTAGCGTGGACCTTTCTGAGAGGAATCCAATGCACCCAACAGATAAGGAAATAGATAACTAGTGAGGGATAATCCAAAAATCCTAGGATAGCTTGAGGGAGGAGAGATATTGTGTGGGAGGGTTTTCCACTAGAGATGAAAAGGTGGTTTGAGGGTTTATAAAATTTCATGGGAATAAAATTAATTTACCCCATTAATTATGTGTCTCATGGTTTAGCCACACGGTCAGGAAGATCATGCACTAACCCTGAAGTATATGTTACATAAGGAACCCCCTAGCATTGGTTATCTACGATGTTTGACTAACCATGCACAACCAATTAAAAAAGAAACTGTCAAGGATGTATGCAACATTCCTTAGGTGTTTGTCTGAGCTCACATTATTGTATACATATCGTGGTGCCTAATTCCCTACATTGGGTTCCCACACAGTGATGTTTAATGATTACCACTTATCATGTGCTAATTGTACTAATCTATATTTATCTTCAAATCCCAAGTTAGATGGTTCCAAATGTGACCCAAACTCTCTTAAACCACTCCATATCCTTCATATCTCATTATTAACATAAATGAGAGGTTATTAATAGTGAAACAAATATGCATACCTTTATAGAAAGCTAAGATGTTATATATATGCTTCCACTTTGACATGATATATCCTGATTATCTTTATGTTCATGATATTTAATGTTTCATTTTATGTTATTATTTCTGGTGGATTATGATTCAATAGTTAGAAAAATTGAATTAGATTTATGTTAAAATAACATTGTTTATTCAGATTATTTATAATTCAATTTATGATCGTTAAATATTATAGTCTATCTCTCAATAAACTTATGAAATTTGAATTTCATATTTTTATTTCCAGAGATTACATGGCTTCATTTTATTTTACCATATTTAATATATCAATATACTAGAAAAACTTGAAAAACTTGATTTATTTCCCTCTTTTGTAAAAAATTGTTTTTATGCCACATCCATATTTTCTAAAAAGGTTTCAAAAATATTTTTATTATTCTTCTATAATTTTTAATGTCATTTTTTACTATGTTTTAATTTTTCCATAATGGTTCAAAATGAATATTCATTCCATTTTTTAGAAGATGTATATTTTAGCTGTATAAAAAACTATGAAATGAATGATTCCTTTTATCATAAATGGCGTGGATGGAATTTCATATCATCATGGAAACTCAATACATTGAAGATTCCTTTACATGTTTCGAGTTTTCTTCTTATAGAAAATGATTTTCTTAATATTTGGGATATTTAATGATTTTATATTGTACTTTTCCAAATAACACGTTCATTTTCCTCATGAAATATTACATGAAATCATTTAAATGTATTTTTCTCTATGATAACATCATTTTATATTATATATGTTTTAATGGGGATATTAGAAAACAATGGTATCCACTTCCCTTATTTGGATGGCTTATGATGATGATTACCTAATAATGATTCTATGAAACTGTTTTCATTCCCAAAGGTTAATTATATTATTATGTAACCTTTATCAAACCAATTTCATTTATATGGGTTATCCTATAATGAAATTACTATAAAAATTGTTTCTTATTCAGGGGTTATGTATTGATCCACGTTCTATGATCTTATTGAACATTGATGTTTTATTTTCATTATATCATTGGTGGTCTTGAAATTATGTATCCCTCCAATTCATTGGTTGATAATTTATTTCCCATGTGATAATTATGGTAAAATTTACATGTTACTTATACACTATGTGAAACAAGTTAATTTTATAGATCCATAATGAGAAACAGTTCAATGCGATTTATCTACTATGGGAAGTAGGTGATGATAATTGATCTGTTATGATATTGGAAATATGTTTTGATGATTGATCCAATATGATTTCAAAGAATCAATTGTTATCCTTGAAACGTGAAATATTTCCTTACCTATGACATTTATAACCTATTATGAGATTTTTTATGCTTACGATTTTAACTAATGGTTCATAATTGATTAGAAATGATCTCTAACTCTTATGATTCATGTATTTTGAAACAACAAAGTTTTATTTCATGACTCGTTATTTATATGATAGATTGGGAATTATCTATTACTATTATTATCTTTATCACATACCCATATTATTTTATTATTCTTTCATATAATCATCGATTGATATCTCCCATGCTTACTCTTAGTAGGCTTTGGGGCTCAACCTTTCTTATGTTTCCTTCATCAAGGTTGTGTTGAAAGGTTTATCTAATATATTTCTATGAATATTACTATAAACGAAGATCTTTATGGGAAATATTTATGATATATAATGAAATTATAGGATTGTATAAATAGTACCCAAAGACATTAAACCTTTATGGTCCTCATGTGTGTATTTTTCAAATGTATTGATTATACTTCTAAAAAGATGTGATATTGATGAATGAAAATAAATAGTATCTATGAGTTCTGATTTATTAGAAGAAAGTGACTTGTTTAAAAAAATATACTAATAAAATATTACTTATTAAAGCAAAGTCACAATATCCCAATTTTTTTTCAATGTTAGTAATATGGTAAGATAAAAGATCTCTTAAAGATTATAATGGTATACTCTGTGAGGATTGACCACCCAACACCTTTTATTAATTTTAAACCTATTTTTTTAGATTTATAAAAAAATATGAGAAAACATTGATGAGTCCGAGAATGTGATGGTGTGGATTAAAAGACAACCTTATAAAGTAATTTAAGAAAAAACTTATAAAATAAGTGGATTAAGAATCTAAAGGAACTGCTAAATTTATAGGTGAGGGTGATAAAAGTCTTCACAATATAGACACTTAAATTATAAGAGTATATAAAGTTTTTTTATAAATGGAAAAATCATTTTTGTTGGAGTATAATGTTAAACAAAAATTTAAAATGAATAATGAGTGTTTTAACGGCTTACTCCATTATATTATTGAATACACTCAGCCTCAATTCATTGTTTCTCATAGAGTGGATAAAAAATTAGTCTTTGATATTAAATATAATTTTTTATTAGCTATATCATTGACTACATAAAAATAATTGTTAAATAAAAATAAATATATTAGTTAAAGGTATAGGCTCAATGTCTTGATATTAAGATCATGTATAGTGTACATAATATGTAAAAGGATTTTGAACAGAAATAAAAATTACATAAAAAAATATTACATATTTTTAATTTAGATGCATTATATATTATTATGGACCATCCATGATCCAAAAATGTTTAGAATAATTTTATATTTTGAGAAATAATAAACTTATCTATAAAGGATATACATCATCCCCCACTATGTTCTTCAAAACTATCACACTTCTTAATCAAATATTACTTAAAAAAATTCATCATATCCTAGGGAAAATAAATCATAAAAAAGGTGAAATACGATGATTAATAAGTGTAGAAAATAGAGATATCAATTATAATTTAGTGATAACTAGTTAATAAGAGTGCGAGAATATGATATTAACATTTAAAAATATTACCCATCAATTCATTGATCATAATCATAAGACATATCTTAATTATTGAAAAATCATATGACATAAATCATAATGTAATTAATAAAAATGATCCATGAGGTCATAACATTGGAATTGGGAAATTTACTATAATAGTGGCATAATAAGTGGTATATTAATAATCATAGTAATCATATGTTAATTCTACCCATCCATATATTCATCACATGTTAGACTTGGTCTAACCATCTATGTACCAACTTCGGGCTAGGGATAACCACTCTTTTAACCTCTTTTGGGATTTGTAGAACCTCATGTGGACTCTATATTTCTCTTTGGATAACCTCCAATATACCAATTAAAATTATAAAAAATAGGTTTTTACCCAATGAATTATCAATATTTAGTGGTCTCTAATGTAACATAATCATAATCTAATATTTTGTTTCCACACAATCATGAGTTTTTATTGATTTTTCTTCATAATATAAAACATGGAAAAGAAAATGGGTTTCATATATATTTCAGCATCATTACCATAAACCATACATAAAAATAATAAGGTATGTATAATAGAGTCATATCCCTATATATTTATAGGTAACATCAAATAATTTCAATATAGAAGAATCTTTTCTGTATAATAGCATAGCAAATTTCATGAGAATATAAACTTATCATTATTAAATAATTTTTTTTAAAAAAATAAAAAATAGTATTTAAATTGTTTTTTAAATATAACCATGTATATTTATAATGTAATATTCAAATAAATGAATAATCATGATTGTTGGAAAATATTTTCATGTTGTATTCACCAAAAAAATTATTTTTGTCACATATTATCTAAAAAACCTTTTTTAGAAAAGAAAAATAAGATTTCTTTTCAACTTTTTATAGAAATTTATACTTGAGTTAAAATTTCTATAAAAATTCATACTATAATTGTAAAAACATTATTTAAAAAAAATTATAAAAATTTGAAAAATGAATAAAAATATTCACCACCGAAGAGTTAAATAATGTTTCTTTTCCTTAAAAACATTCATTCAGTGTATTGAGTAATTAAAATAAGGAAAATGAAATGTAAACCTTTATTATAATAAATAATTTTTTTATAAAATAATTAATTTCTAAATTTTAGAGGTGTATCATATAAATTAATCATCAGAAATTTAAGAATAAAAAATCCTAGTAAAAATGAGAATGTAAAGTAAAAACCTTACCTTAATTATAAATTTCTTCATAAGAAATATAACTATAGTATAATAAATTAAAATTAATATAACTATATAAAAGAAAAATATTAATACTTAAAAAACTTTACTTCATCCAATTATACAATTCAAAAAATAATTTATTAATAAATTTTTATTAAAATCGCCTTTACTTTGTCTTAGTTGTTTCGTTTTTCATGAATATTTTGGTTTGGAAGTTCTAATATATGGACTTAAATGATTTTTCCACCATCTAAATAATTTTAATAATGATAAAAATATCATATATATTTATTATATACATATTTTGGATCATTCATTATTTTTATAGAAATAATAATGAATCAAATCCTTGAAAATTATTGTAGTTCATACATTCATATGAATGTTTTTTTCATTTTCTAATGAAAAGAAGTACAAAAATGATAAATAATATTTTATAAACATAGAATAATTATAAAAATAATAATTAATTTATTTATTTATTATATAAATCATTATAAATATCCATGAGATGTTGGTATGGAAAATGAATCATATCTCTACATAGAGGCTGTAGTCCACACATATGCATGAGAGACACTTTATTTTTCATTTGAATGAAAATTGATATAATAGTTTGTGTAAT